>CM060932.1:241621102-246621102 GCA_030765085.1 Allium cepa | reverse complement strand
GATATCAAGATTGAAGACTCATGAGTATCAAGATTATCAAGAGTTCAAGATTGTAATTTAATTAGGAATTTTGTTAAAACTCCTAGAAAAGCACTGGCATCTTAAAAACCAATTTATTCGTGGAATGGAATCCACTTCGAGCCTGTTAAAGGGATGGAATCCTAAGTAGGATGGAACCTACGAAAAATCTAGTGTAACATCGTTTTGTATCCGCTAACCTTTTACTCAAAATGATTGTATAAAATTATATCTTGTTTTCAAAATGTTTTCAAAACCTTCCTTTTAAAAGAATAAAAAACATCTATCCTGATTTTGAATATTTTTAGCCTCAAAATAATCTTTATCTTCAAAATCAAATTATCCTTTGTTTTAAACTATCTTTTAATAATAATACATTTAACTTTTAATATTTATACTTAGATTTAAAAATAAAATTATAGTAAAATTTTATGTATACCAAAATATTATTCTCTATATTTATTTATGTATTTTAACTATAGCTAAGTATATTTATAAAAGTTTAAAATAGTTTTAATATAAGACAAAAGTTATTTTCAAAGAAAAACAAAACACCAAAATTTCCTTTGGGATGTCGACATACCCAAGTTACCCATATCGACATAGTGTCAGTTGATTTCAAAAATTTAAATTTCAAAAGAAGTGTCTATTTGTCATATCCCTTCCCGAATGGACATGACTGTTGTTCTTCTATAAATAAGGGCTGCTTTCAACGAATTTCTATTCATATTTTCTCTGCTTTCACTCCTCTTCTTCTTCCACATTTCTTTATACACATTTTTACCATTACTCCATCGAAATCAACATTGAATCTAACTAGATCATCTCTGGTTTGATTCTCTATCACTATCCCAACAAGATCTGAGTGCTATTCAGAGTTATAGGCTTCTTTGTAATAAACTAAGCGAGAAAAGATGTGATTGTAGCTTGTGAAATCAATCAAGAGAGAAAAGGTGTGATTGTAGCCTTACAAATCAATTGGGTGAACTCATTGCCCGTGAAATCAAGTATCTCTACCCAGAGGATTGTGAATCTGGAGTGATGTACCTCGTGGCCTTGAAATCGAGGGTGTAATTGTAAAATTGCATTTGAAAGGAAATCCGTACTTGTGAGCGGGACTGAATGTAGGGTAACTGCGAACTATTATAAAATCCGGTGTGTTCTTTCCTTTATTGTTTTTACTTTATTTCTTCATCTATGTTTGATTCTATGATCATATCTGTATCTGCATACATTTGTGTTCAATAACAAAAACTCAAAAAGATTTAGTAATTCCTTTAAACACTATTCACCCCCTAGCGTTAATCCTAGCCTTAAGATCCGTATTTCGAATTTCTCACATTTGGTATCAGAGCAAGGTTTTCAAAGTTTTCATAATCTGAATTTTGAAAAATTTTTAAAATGGCAATTTTTTTGGATAAAATTATTAACACTATTTTCATATGAATATGTCACAGAATCATCATGATATTGTTGTTTAAAACTATATTTAGTTATTTTTAAAAGTTACTTGATTCTTTAAAAAGTTATGTTGTTTTGCAGGAGAAGAGTTGTGTCTAATGACCGTTGGTTAAAAGATACCTAATAATCATTCATCGATTAAGAAGAACAAATGGATATATAATGGCAATCGACAATGAAATGGGTACCAGATCAATACAAAGCTTTTGGTTCTCATCTACAACTTGACTTGGTACTGTACTTCTCTCCATCTGCTTTGCAATGCCACTGGTTTCGTGTGAATCCGTTAAGAAATGACCAAGCTATTGTCAAGTGAAGTTTTAGTGAACAAAGAGGAAAATAAAAGCAAAACCGTCAATGGTATTCTTCAACTTGCATCCAGAGATTTGATTATTATTGTCCCAACTCCTTTTCCAGACTGTAGTTCTTGTTCTCATGGCCGTTTTGATGGATGGATCATCAAATTCCGATCAAAATTGAGTGAGACATGACAGTTTGAAGTTGGGTATCCAAAACTGAAAAACTGTGTACGGGATTTTCTACATTTCTCTTACTGTTCGGCTTGTTGCACCATAATACCATCCAAATTTGTCATCAAAATATTATTGGATTGTAGCCCTTGCCTTCCTCTTCGATTTGCCGCTGGTTTCATCCAATTCCGTTAAGAAATGAAGGAGATATGCCTTCTAGAAGTTTGATGAAAATAGAAAAAACGGAAAGAAGAAGAAGAGAAACTTCTATAAAAAGTGGCGACTGTTAGACATATTTACAGTGGTTGAAGTGTCCATTCATTCAAAATTCAAATTCAAAGTTTTGGCGCTAAGTTGGTCAATCTACTAAATCATCTGTATCTTTCTCATACGGTCTTCAAATTCAGCAAATGAACATACTACGCTGATCAGAAAAACGAGCCCGTCGCAATAGAACATATCTGTCATTAAATCTGAAAGATATAAATGTGTGGTTGACGACAATAGAAGAACAGCAAAGTTAGAAAGATGGAGTGCAAAAATTGGTACGCTTTACTACTATTTCATCTTTATTGTTGCATTTATGAATATATATTTATGCATTTAGTTAGGTATAAAAATTTATCTCTTTAAAAAGTTTTGATATTTAGGTCCATATATCGGCACACCATAGTACAAATTTCGATATACTAGTCTAAATTTTCTTAAAATTTTAAAAAAATGTGTTTTCTTTCAAATAAAATCTTACTACTAATTTATTACAACTATATCAAGCAGAAAAGCATTTTTACATGCATAATGTCAAGTGTCTTTATACATGTTTTCTCATTATTTTTTATGTTAATTAAATACAATAAAAAATTGGGTAAAAAAATCAATTATTTACATGTTAATATCTAGTCGTAAAATTAGTGCAAAGTCGTATTAAAAACAAGCTCGAAATTTTAGATAGCATTTCTAAAATGCTTCTTTTCTTCCATAATGTTTTGTAAGTACTGCAAATTCGTTTTTATAGCATTTCTTGCTTTGAAACGCTGTAGAGTTTCAGAAACTTTACACAGCATTTGGTAAAAGCTACAGTTTCAGTTTTATAAAGTTTCGAATATATTTTACTACAAAAACTTTTTATAGCATTCTTTGAATGCTGCTTTTCTTTATGAAACTTTAAACTATGTAAAAAAATGATATTTAAATTAAGTATTTTTCTCTATTCTTTTTAGAGTTAGTTTCTAACTTATATTAGAATATTTTAAAATTAATTTCATGTTTAAGTGTTTTTTTATAATTAATTAATTTTTTTTAAAAGTAAGAGGCCTTAATATAATACATGTTTATTTTAGTTTTTCAATCTTTGATTATTTTATTAAATATTTCGTTATGACTTTTAATTTAAAAGGTGTTTAAACATGTTTCAAAATATTTTAAACAATAATAATTTAATATGTAGGTTTTAATTAGTAAGTTAAGTATTTTATAAACATGGAAGTTTGGATTCTTAAAAAACAATTAAGTTAAAAAATTATTTTAAAAGAATTAAATAAGGAGGGTATTAATTTTTATAAAAATCATATTTGATCATATATATAGTTTAAATCCATATTTCTTAGCAATTTAATTTTGATATTGAGTTTGATTACTACCTTTCATGAATATGTTATAGTTTTAATATCATTACCTTTAAACTCTTGTTTTTTACTACTCTTTTAGTCCTATTCATTAGTTTCCTTAACCTAAGTCTAGTAATTGGTGTGTATTACCTTTGTTTGGTTAAAGAGATAAATAGTTTAACATATGCATACATACATACATACATATATGTCTGTCAATTAGATATTACTTATCACTCATGTTTATCTTATATTCTGAATATCTCTTACTGTAGTATATATAGTATCATATCATTCTGCATATTATATTTTTTTTGTACTTCATTATCATTTTATTTCATATCACATATCATTATGCATTCTATTTCATATCAAATTTCATTACATATTACATCATAAATTACAATGGATGAAATATTATAATCATTTGCATCACAAGTTGCATTTCATTCTGCATATCATCTCATGTTACATTGCATATATCATACATTTCATACTGCATTACAAACTACCACACACACACACACACACACACATAATGAGTGTATTTTATTTAGGGGGAGTTTGTACTATTGTCTTATAGTTTAGGATTATTAGTTTTTGATTTGTTTGGTATGTTTTGATTGACGTAATTGTCTCGTTTGACTTGTTTGACTTGATTGACTTGTTTGACTTGATTGACTTGTTTGACTTGATTGACTTGTTTGACTTGATTGATTTGTTTGACCTTTGGTTTGTTTGATTGTTTGACATGATTGGATTAGATGTGCGTGTTGATTGGATTAATTGAAATACACTTATACATATTTATGTATTGAATAATTATAATATAATTATGTTAATGTCTTTCACATTCCATTTACTATACTTTGTTCTCGTATTAGTTTAAGGTGGAGTTGACAGTTTTATGTTTCAGGATGTTTTTTGTTGATGACAAAGGGGGAGAAATATAAAACATGATAGTTAGGCATAGATTAAGGGGGAGTTATTAGTTTTATGAAGAGTTATTAAGATAGAAGTAGTATTTTATAAACAAAGGTTGTCATCATCAAAAAGGGGGAGATTGTTAGTCCTTGAGATAATGGTTTTGATGACAACAACCTTAGAATAAGATTATAAAATATAAATACTAACATTATACTTTAGATATATATGTATATGCAGGATCTAACCATGCAGGTACCAAGAATGAAGATTGTACAGTATAGAGATTCAAGATATCAAAATTGAAGACTCATAAGTATCAAGTTTATAAAGAGTTCAAGATTTCAAGATTGTAATTTAATTAGTAATTTTTTAAAACTCCTAGAAAAGCACTGGCATCTTAAAATCCAATTTATTCGTGGAATGTAATCCACTTCGAGCCTGTTAAAGGGATGGAACACTAAGTAGGATGAAACCTACGAAAAATCTAGTGGAACATCGTTTTTTATCCGCTAACCTTTTACTCAAAATGATTTTACAAAATTATATCTTGTTTTCAAAATGTTTTCAAAGCCTTCCTTTTAAAAGAATCAAAAACATCTATCCTGATTTTAAATATTTTTAGCCTCAAAATAATCTTTGTCTACAAAATCAAATTATCTTTTGTTTTAAACTATCTTTTAGTAATAATATATTTAACTTTTAATATTTATACTTAGATTTAAATACAAAGTTATAGTAAAAATTTTATATACCAAAATATTATTCTCTATATTTATTTATGTATTTTAACTATAGTTAAGTATATTATAAAAGTTTAAAATAGTTTTAATATAAGATAAAAGTTATTTTCAAAGAAAAACAAAACACCAAAATTTCCTTTGGGATGTCGACATAGAAAGTTACCCATGTCTACATAGTTTCAGTTGATTTCAAAATTTTGAATTTCAAAAGAAGTGTCTATTCATCATATCTCTTCACGAATGGACATGGTTGTTGTTCTTCTAAAAATAGAGGCTGTTTTCAACGAATTTCTATACATATTTTCTCTGATTTCACTCCTCTTCTTCATCCACATTTCTTTACACACATTTTTACCATTACTCTACCGAAATCAACATTGAATCTAACTAGATCATCTCTGGTTTGATTCTCTATCACTATCTCAACAAGATCTCGATGCTATTCAGAGTTATAAGCTTCTTTGTAATAAACTAAGCGAGAAAAGGTGTGATTGTAGCCTGTGAAATCAATCAAGCGAGAAAAGGTGTGATTGTAGCCTTGGAATCAATTGGGTGAACTTGCTGCCCGTGAAATCAAGTATCTCTACCCAGAGGATTGTGAATCTGGAGTGGTGTATCTCGTGGCCTTGAAATCGAAGGTGTAATTGTACAATTGCTTTTTAAAGGAAATTCGTACTTGTGTGCGGGGCTAGGGTAACTCCGAACCAGTATAAAATCCGGTGTGTTCTTTCCTTTATTGCTTTTACATTATTTCTGCATCTATGTTTGATTCTGTGATCATATCTGTGTCTGAATATTGCATACATTTGTGTTCAAATTAACAAAAACTCAAAAAGATTTAGTAATTCCTTTAAACACTATTCACCCCCCTCTAGTGTTAATCCTAGCCTTAAGATCCATATTCCGCATTTCTCACATATAAATCTTGTTTTTTTCTCCTAGTACAAATGATAAGGAAATCTATCTGCTTAAATGGTTATAAGGTGATCTCCGCTCTAATGTGTTATCCGATTATTTTCAAAAAAACCGAGGTTGAGTTTACCAAAAACTATCGATTTGGTTTTGGAGCGACCAATAAGCAGGGAAGTGTACTTATACGAGATGACTGGAAACTGTAACCACTCCAAAACCATATGCGCATTCTACGTTTTGGAAAATTTCAAGACTGGTTCGAGATAATAGATCAAAGATGGACTTCTTTGAAGTCAAGAGCTACTTGCTAGTAATCTTGAGGGTGATTCCAAAATCACTAGAACAAAAGGTGCATATTGCTTCGCCTCATTTGAATCGGTTGAAGTAAAAATTGATGCAAATAGAACTATTTGCACCAGTTCTATCTTAATAACCGATGCAGTTGGTACGTGGAAAGCAATAGGTAATAAAAAAAAATCAAATTTGCATCAGTTGTCACCAACAACCGAAGAAAATATATCGATGCAAATAGTTTTAATCGCATCGGTTTTAAAGTGAACCGATGCAACTACGTTAATTTGCATCCCTTACATCCGCTTCTAAATAAAGCCGCCCCTATTCCTCAACCCTAATCCCACATTTCCAACTCCAATCTAAGAAAACAAAATTATAAAAATCTCTGAAAATGAGAGAAATTCTTCACATCCAAGGAGGCCAATGCGGTAATCAGATTGGAGCGAAATTCTGGAAAGTAGTGTGCGCGGAGCACGGGATCGATGCGACAAGGCGGTATAATGGAGACTCAGATCTGCAGTTGGAAAGAATAGATGTCTACTACAATGAAGCGAGCTCGAGTAGGTACGTTCCTCGTTCTAGCCAAATATGCTATACTACCATTGAGATTGAAACATCGATTAAATCATCGTGAATTTTTTTCCCTATGTAGTTAGTACCTAGAATTTCAAGAATAGAACTGAGATTTGCTTTCTGGATTTACTGAATTTGTAGTTTAACTTTAATCAGGTTCCATATATGAGAAGAATACTCATAGTTAAAAATATTGAAGTTCACTTGATTCGGCTTCTTTATTGCATAATTTGCATACGTTGTTAAAAAAATGGAAATCAATTATGCTTATAAGGTTTTTCGCACTCTTCTTTCCACATTCTGAGATATTTTAAAAAAGGGTTATAATTTCATCTCATAAACCCATGTATCCATGTGTATTATGTGTAATAGTAGAATATGCAGTTGTGCTTTTTATCAGATGTGTATGACTATTTCATTTATTTTCAAAATGATGGCGTAAATTGCATATGCATGATGTTCCTTTCTTCAATTGAACTAAAAAAAGGAAAAGAAAAAAAGAAAAAGAAGATACAATAGTCTGATTGCTTTCTTTCATAGAGGATATTGTTCTGCTATTGAAGTTGTGTATACACTTCACATATGGTTTGGACTATGTGGATTTTTACCTTTATTTTTATTTTGAAAAAAGGAAAATAATGTATTTGGAATATTTGTAACATTAAATATACTTGATGGGTAATTGCTGATGATCCTGCTAGTTGGAAGATTCATAAAGCTAAACAACTTTTCTATATTTGCTATTACTTTAAAGTTTACTCACAGGCACATTATTTATTTATTTGTAAAAAGGCGGAGGAAAAGATCAAGGTAAAAGTCTTAGATACAAAGAATCCTCGTCAACATTTATAACTTTTATTTTGGGGGTGAAGATATCTTATTTTGTAGCTTCAGTTACTTAACCAGATGTTTTGAATATCTTCTAAACTTGGTGTTTACTAATTGACTGTCATTTTAATGTTGGCGATGGATATTATTAAAATATCCATTGATTTCATGGTTACAGTGATTTTTGAATCTTTGATCACGGGACATAAAACAGAAGAGATTTTATCAAATCAAAATTATATAAAACAACTCAAAACCATATAAAAACTTGTCAGAATCATAGATCATAACAGAGGAATGATAATACATATCGCCTTAGCTTATATCCGAGCAGGTTTCGTTCCGTTGAAGAACTCCGAACATCCACGGAAGTATCTTGTTTACTTATGAATATTTCGTAATTTTTACAGAATCATTGTCCAAGAAATTTTACAGAATTTTGAAACTGTTATGTTTTATACTGTTTGTGTTTTTTCTGAACTTTTAGTTGTTCAACTTGTTTTGTAAGCTTGGCAATTTTATTCTATACCACTTTGATTTGAATTTATTAGTATCAATGAGTGCTCAATGTAAATAAAATATTTCGCTTGTGCTAAATTAGCTACGTGTTATCAAACATAGTTGATGTGTTTAAATTTGTAGTACTTATTTTGGGAGATCCAAGAATGTATCACTTATAGTTGGTTTCACTTTATGGTGTCCAAAGTAAGAATATTAGTTTACAATGGTAATTTGCATTCTTTCGACTTTGTTGTAATTTTGTATGCTTGTTGAAAGTTCAATGGGTATTTGAAGCGATGTGAATATAATGTAATATAGTAAAATTTGTATGATAGTGTAGGTGACTTCACCATATTGAAATACACTTCAGCACAAAGAAATTGTTTAATCAAAATGATTTGCAGAAGAGGGAACAATGTGAAAGGAATCATGGCCTGTTTTGATATCACTACTACCGTAATATACATCGTATTTGGGTCGCAAGAATTTCATTGTCCTGCCATGGTTTTGATACCAGTTGCATCAAAATGGTGGGTTGGACTCAATAGAATTTTTTTAAATGAATCCTTGGAAACATCTAAAAAATTTGAAAACCACAAAAAAGTGGTTAAATAACAACTTTTCAAATTTACCCTTCGTTCAATTAAAAAAGAAAAAGAAACTATGGTTGCATTTTGTTTACCGTTTTAAGGCAATAAACTAAATGCTAAAGAAGGCAAGCATTTTCTTAATGTAACAAATTTTGGTTTCAACCAATAACAACAGTTTTTGTTTATGTTATAACACAATTTCGTATAGTTCTTACCATATGTGTTTGATAAAAAAATATTAGATAGCGAAGAAAAAGAAAAAGAAATCTAGTGATGTAACTGATTGTCCTTTGAAATTTCCATATTATAAACATTATATTCCTTGACTCTCCTGTTGGAACTGGCTTTTCATACGCTAAAAGCCCCAAGAGTTATGAGGTTGATGACATGTCTTGGTCAAACCAAGCAAAAAAATTTCTAGCAAAGGTAAATAATTGTAAATATGTATTTTCCATGAACTAGTTCATTTCTACAAATAAATTATACTAGAGTAGCGTAATTGATTAAGTACTTATGCGGTGGTTTGCTGCAAATCCAGAATTCATCTTCAATGATCTCTACATTGCCGGTGATTCTTATGCAGGAAAAGTTGTTCCAATAATAGTTGACATAATAACACAAGGTAAATCCTAAGTGGAAACCAAGAGGTGGATATACACATACACACACATTTTTGTATATAATGTTTGATATGCGATGTAAAATGTAGTGGTAATTTTTATATATTATATAAACAAAATAATAATAATGCAAACTTGGTTAATTTCTCAAGTAGCAACAGCTAACTATATGTCTCCAATAGTAAACGACAATACTCGAAGGCAAGAAAACAAATTGTCGGGGTAGTCAGACTAGAGACAAAAATTAAGGAGAAAAAGTAGGAATTTAGGAGGTCCTGGTGTTGTTTACCTCTAGCCTGACAATTTATCTTTTTCATGGAAAAATAAATAAATAAATAGATAAAACAAAAAAAACTTTCGGACCTTCTAGTGTTATCGATAGTAAATAAATTATTTTTGACTGTGTTAAAAGGTTCTAAGCAAGATATTCTTGTTCTTTGTTTCTGTAGATATTGAAGCAGGGTCTCATCCTGCCTTTAATCTCAAGGTGCATAAATAATTTATAAGCATTATTAATATTAAGAAATAAAAGCTTAACATGGTAAAAACATTGTATTTATTATTCAGGGATATATGATTGGCAACCCATCCACAAGTGAATTTGTCGATATTATTTCGAAAATCCCATACGCTCACGGAACAGGACTTATATCAGATGAACATTATCAGGTAAATCTGATTATTCATTTTACTCTAATTTATATATAGAACATTATACAGACTCTAAAAATCTGCATATTGATCACATGCTAATCTTCCATACGTTATGTTCTCAGGTGATACAAAATAATTGCAAAAAAGAAGATTATGTATACCACCCTGCTATCCGCAACCAACCATGTGCTTCTGCACTTCATAAATTTAATACGGTAAGCTTCTAGTAATAATAAGTTATTGCACTTTGTTACTTTCTTATAGAAAAAGAACCAATCATTCAGTTTCAGTGAATGTTTCTACAGGTTATAACAGAAACTAATCCAGCATATACATTAGACCCACTTTGTCCTCTCGTGTCTCCATGAAGGAAGAGTGAAATTCGCCGCTCTTTATATGAGGATTTTTTATCATATAACTTAGAAGATCCTGTAGTTCCCATCCTAAAGTGTAGGGTAAGCAGCAACAAAAAATGCGAAAGTAAAAAATTACTATAATGATTAATTAATCACAATACTAAATATTACTTATAGTACAAATATTACTGATGTTGTCGACCAATTTTTTATTTTTATTTTTGGTGCAGTCTCACTACTATTATTTGTCATATCACTGGGCAAATAACTACAAGACTAGAGAGGCCTTGAAAATCAAAGAGGTGAACAATATTATAGGATAACAGAAACAACTCTTACTTGAAGATGATTTACTAAAACCTGGTCAAAATTTCATGATATAATCAAATTTATAATGAGGAGTTCAGCATAAAATCAATGAAATATGGACATGCATATCTTAATAGCCAGTAAACCGAATCTGCTCATGAATATAAATAAAATTAATCCTATAGAAAATGCAATGGCATACGATACACTTGTTTTGTTTTTATGTTCATATCATTATATCTTTGATCTAACTGTTCGTCCTCTTGATAATTCATATGGTGACGCAAATGCAAACTAGTACATGCAAAATTTTCCCTGCCATGATACCGCAATCAGTGGTGCAACAGCAGTTGAAACTACTACTGGTTTGTATAAGTATATATTCATGTTAGTGCATGGACCATATTAGTTGCAGTACCAAACTCTACAAGCTATTGTTCCTGAGCTTCTCCTGACTGCTAACATGTTATCACACAAGTCCAGATCTTCAGGTTTGTCATGTACCACTTGTAATACAGAGTTATATTCCTTTGCTTTGAGTAGAATTGTTAGTAATTTCTACCCAATTACACAATGTTATCTCTTATTTTTGCGCAATGTGGTCTCTGCTTACATATATTTAAAAGAAAATATTAGATGGCACATTTATTTTAGTTTCTTATATACATGCTATCTATGTCTGAAAATCAATATAGCATTGGAAATCAACCTTAATATTTTTTGGTATTGACTTGGTATCACCAATCTTTATTAATGGATTAGTTCTTTTATATACTACTTAACTTCAAATACATTTTTATTCATTGACATCATATCTATTATTTTAACTCAGGTTCTTGTTTTGGATCAAAGTTACTATTGAGAATGATGGTGGAAGCATTGGTGTATTAGAGTACTTAACAATCTAAACTATATTACTTGTACTAAGGATCTGAATTGTAGTACTAAAATGAATGTATGAATCACTATTTTATATGGATTATGAACATTATAATTGAAATATATGTATTTGGTATTACCTTATTCAGTATGTATTTGCCGTCCAATTTGATTTTAAATGACTATAATATTGCATGCAATAATTGTTTTATTATGATATGTATATATTCGAGTATTTTGGTAATATGTGAGAAGGGGTTTTTTGGCATCGGTTACCAATAGCCGAAGCAAAAGAAGGGTATTTTGCATCGTTTTTAGAAATAAACGATGCAAAATAGGAGACTTTTTAAAGCCAATTGCTCCAATGTTGCACCAGTTGACAGTAACAACCGATGCAAAAAATGTCTTGTTGCATCGGTTGTTACTGCCAACCGGTGCAATATAAGAGACTAGTTTTAAGCCAAAGATCTTATGTTGCATCGGTTTCACTGACAACCGATGCAAAAGATGACTATTTACATCGGTTTTACAACCAATTCAGAAAAATTTAGTTTATTGCAACGGTTGCATGTGTATCGGTTGTAGAACTGATGCAACAGGGGGGTGAACAACTGATGCGAATAGCCGGTTTTGTAGTAGTGAATGGATGTAGTAGAAGTAGTTTCTTCGATTCATTCTTATCCTAGAAAACTTATATGGACAAATGCTGACATTGCATTGTGCTTGGAAGATAGTGTTAGAATTCTAAGTTGGAATTGCTAAGAGAGGAAAAGTTTAATTATGGCCTCATAAACCTCACAATCCAGTAATGGGTAAAACATGGAATATGCTTCAGAGCTATGTGGTTCCCTACCATTATGAGTAGTTATTCCTCGATCTAGAATCGGTATTCATGGATTTGGTAAGTGTGCGCATAGAAAAAGCGGAGACATGGCTGGTGCACATTGATTAGTATCTTTGGTGCCCGGTGAATGATGTAATCTGGTATGCCATGTTAAATGGCAGCTGGTTCTGATTTGCAAAGGGTCCGTATGAGGCCCTCGGTACATTCTTCTAAATATGTAATGTGACAGGCGGTACCCCAATAGCCTTGTCATTGATAGAAATCCAATCTCCAATAAGTGTCTTTACGGTTAGTTATGCCCAACTATGTTGGAATGTGAGATGTAAGCATTTATGCTATTTTATATATTTATTTTCAACCCCTATACATTATTATAATATCACTGCCTTCTATAATAAAAATGATTTGGTTATTGTAAGGTAAAAATCCGTCTATATTTATGTGCATCGTGGTCTTACGAGATACCTTTATTTTTAAAAGGTTTTTATAACATTAAAAATGTATTTGACCTATGTTTCTCATGCTGGTTCACCAAACTGATCATGGCATAATTTTCTTATAATGCTCGGGTCAGCCCAAGCATATTTTTCAGATTTAGCTGAATACTTGGAGCTTCAAGAGAGAGCTGGACCTCCAAGGTATATTCATGTATTTTATCTTGTGCTATTTTGTTCTTGCTGCATTTATCAGCAATTGTAAGGACATGTTATTATAATTGTCTAAGGTTGATGACATGTTAGTTTTGCTCTGATTTTATGCATGTATATTAAAGTTTTGCTTTTCTTTTAAAGATCATTGGTATATTATATATTACTCATCATATTATGAGATTCTATTCTGTCGTTTTCTTTCTTCACCCCAATAATCTGTCTTTTCGACAGTTGGATGTTCAACACCTGAATATCGTGAATGTATTTATGTCGGCTTCTGAGGATCGGAAAGACGAGTTATTACATTAGTTCTAATTTTCAAATTACAATTTGGAATTTGATATTTCAAATTCTATTATTCATTTTTAGAAATAGAAAGCTGAAGTTACTTATAGAAATATTTATATTGTTCCTTATCTTAAAATTTGATGTATTTAATTTTAATTGTATAAATTTTAAAGCACCTAACTTGATAATTTTGAAGCTTAAAATATATACATTTCTTAAATTTGATTTGCATACTTTTGATAATCTCTATCTTCATTATTGTATAACCATTAGTCTCACATTTAAAATATTAAATACCCTAATTTGATTTAATATATTAAATAAAAATAATAATTTCAGAAGAGTAAAATAATGAGAATAGAACTAGAAATAAACAAATTCAAAATCCAACAAAATTCCAAAAAATTACTTATAGGACGAGGTAATAATTAATGGTAATTGGGGACACATTCTTTCTGTTTATAAAATTATAGTTTTTTACATTACCTTTTGTAAACTATTTTAAACAGCTTGTTACATCTGGCTATTTCATTTTCATTTTTTAACTTTGTATTTACCCTTATCGTTTCTTAATCTCTCACAATAAATAATCACGCAGTAAATTTTAGGTCTTATAATTAATTAATCCCTAATCGTGACTTATCTTTATCCTTATTTACACAATATTTAGCACTAGCCGACGGATTAGTTAATCACGTGAGGTGGTCAAATATATTTTGGGATTTTTTGTTTTCGATTTGTCCTAGCTCCCTATTTTTTCAACTGATAACATAAAACGACTGAACAACAAATCGATTCCCATATAGTACATCAATTGACCCGACGTATATCCTACTAATATGGATATGTCAACCTTTCCAATGGCTCACGTACTGAAATGTGCAACACGTGGCGCTCATAGTAATAAATGAGCAATCTAATTGTGATACAGTTGAGAGAGTTAGGGGTGTGCCCTACGTAAAATTATGTAGTTTACTACATATATCTAACTTTATAACCAATCTTATCTTTACTATTAATAATGATAATTTCATGAATGGATTTTAACCATGTCTTTTTGAAATACCCGCTTTAGCTCCTGTTCCTTTTGCTCCCTCTTCGTCAAGAATCTTATTCTTTTTGCATCGTTCGCCTCTAAAATTAAAAAACCTAAAAAGCTGCAGCTCTCATATCTCCTTCGCTTTAGGATGTAGATCTGATTACACATCCAACCCAATTCAACATCCATCATCTTCCCCAATGTCTTCCCCCACGACCTACCGAAGGTTAGTTCACAGCGATTCCACATCCGCTCATGAAATCGTCCATGTTCTTCCTTAAAACGGTTTACCTTATAACAACTAATTTCATTCCACATTTTTACGCAAGAAATTTTTTTTCTCCTTGCAGTTTTAATCATGATTGTTCCAAATGATCCTCGACTAAATTTATAATCTTTCCCTGATTTAATCTTACCTCTGCCACAAAGACAGTCGAATTGGTTGTCAACTTCAACTCCGCTGCAACATAATCGAATCGAATTTGATTTCAATTTCAATATGAGTCCCAGTCATACTAAACAAATTCATAGGTTGTAGTTGATCAGGTCTAAACGTATGTCATTGATTTTTGGATCTTTAAAGCTGGAGCTATCAAAACATCTATTCTATGTTTCTTTTTAGGTATTCCCCAATTTTACCCAATGCAATTAGAATCAATTTTATTTTTTCAATTATTGCTCTGTTAATTGACTGTATTAAAAAATATCACATATTTTAATTTTAGGTGAAACATTTGTGATAGTTGTATGTGCATTGCTAATTACTTTGAATTATTTTCATGTGTTACAATATGGGATATGCTACCGGTAATATTTGTTACATGCATTCATAATAACGTAACGGTCAGATCATCTATGACTAAGATACTTAAATGGGTTATCAATATATTTTCATGTATACAAACTGCAGTAATTTTTCTCTGATATTTCCAACTAATTATTTTAGTTTTCCATAATCGAATTGTTTAGGAAGATCAGTCGTAATACCTTTGTGGTTGCATGCTTATTATTATTTTAGTTCAAATTCGTTTTGATAATAAATAATGCATCTATACAGGCATTGTGTTGTAGCAAATGTGATAGTTAATTCTATTTACTGATATTATTGCTATTTTTAGCCAATATTAGAAACAACAGCAAGAGAAGACCTTACTTTGTTAAATCTCTTTGGCCTTGATTGTTGAGTGCCCATTCTCATTCAAAGTGGTCATAACAATTTGAAGTAATGAAAGGAGTGCAGTGCCTAATTAACGTTTGAAATATTCTGAGGTATACATTGTATAGCCATTTATAGTGGCACCTATTCTTACTTTTAAAAATTATTAATTAATCTTTAGCATCGACGAAATAACATGTAAAAATGGTTGTATTTTCTATTTTGCAGCATTTTCGTATCCACTTTCAAGTTAACCATATTTTAATATCAAACCATGTTTACTTTTTAATAACTTCTACATTTATTTACTTACGAAATGAACAAATGTTGGTTTCTTCTTGAGACATTAGCGAAATGTTTAATTATTTGCTCTTTACAGGTAGATAAATAGGCATATAACTTGATTTCAGTGACAACAGTATAGTAAAATTTAGGTGTACAACTAGATAAACACATAGAAATATCCATAATGTACTTCTACTCTGGACTTGAATAATATAGTTCAAACAAGTTATGATTATGTTGTTTCTGTCATATTGTTTTTATGATTCTAAGAAATACATCAATCGCCTAAACCGAGAGTTTTAATGTTTCTTTTCTAAATTGAGACTAATATTTATTTTAGATTCGTGAATTAATATTGTGTGCTTTGTTCCTTTAAAGAAAGTTAAAAGGACACGTTTGCAGGGTATCCCCAAAAAAAGAATAACAATATGTTTGCATGATATTTATGTTTTCACATAATTTTCATTTGTTTACTCATATATGGAAATGAAAATGATGTAAAGATCTAACATTATGTTGATTTCCTTTTCCTCTTTGTCTTATGCGATGTAGAATTTAATTTCAAATCAAACTTGAAGGATTCCACTTCCTTTGGCTCTGTTTATGGCATTGAAAATGAAATCCAACTATGCCAATGATGCAGATGCTCCACTTATACTAGATGGTTAAAAAATTAAAAGCAAGATATGCCCAAACTTAAGCTGCTCTTTTAAAAATTTAATTTATTTCCAAAATTTGTTAAAATTGAGCTATATGAAATAAAAAAAATTTAATTTATCAGGTAAACATCAAGATAACTTTTATTAGCATAATTTTGAATTTCCATCTCAAAATGGAATTATTTGTAGTTTTTTTTAATTACCATGGAGAAATAAAAGTGGTTTCTTTAATTATTTTGGTCATTTAGCTTTTCAAATATTTTTGAATTTTTGGTTCTTCATACATCACTCCTAGACATTTAAAATCTGCACAAAGATTTTGCCTCTAATTCTTAGGCAATTTCCTTGGTTCTGAAACGAGGCTCAAAATTGATAAAGAAATGATTAACTTAATCTAAATGGTATATAGAAATGAGCCACTTATAGTCTTATTGTCAACTTCAATTTGAACATGAAAAGAATAAGCAGAGTTGAGTTAAGTACGTCAGTAGGATACAAGTTACCCTTAATTGCTCTATCTTATATTGTGTAATCAAATACGAGCACTTATACCCTGTAAGTAATCATTAGAAACTAGCGTAAACCCGTGCTTCGCACATGGAATTGCACAATATAAATAAACAAAATTTGCATTGTATATTTCATGGTTGTGGTGTCTGATAAACGCATAGGACGGTGGCATTCGTTGTTATCCTACATGCAATCAAAGATTTTCGATGTGGATGCAGGTGTATATTTCATAGCGTTGAACTGCAGAGAATATTGCTTGTAGCCAAAGGATTGGTAGCACATACAAAAAGACAGTTTGACAATATACACCAACCGAAGGCAGGCTGGTTGAAATATTAGGATACGCCTAACTCACTGCATGCACTATTTTTTTGAATTTTTATTTTTACATGCAATGTTTATGCGTCTTTCGGATTGTTGTTTTTTAACCATGAAATTTTGAAACCTTTTATTGTTGTTATAGATATTGAACAGTGCAACACGTTCAAGCACTATTGAGCTGTGTAAAAATGTTTATCCTAAGGTGGTTGATAAATTCATTGAGCCCTGCTGAGCATACGCTATATTTTACAGTAAACGTATCAATACGTTACCAGCATGTGACATAGGAGCGGTGCACAGTTGGCGTAGTTTGCATTTAAAAGCTTGGTTGACTCTTTTTTTTATGTACAACTTACAGTTGGTAATAAATCATGCAAAGTGAGCCTAATTTGATTTGTTTATTGCTTATCCTGTTTCTTAAAAATAGAGTAAAATGAAAAGAGAAAAAAGCAGAAGTATAAACTGCCCGGTTAAATAATGAATTCAAAAGTATAATCAGTTGTCAAAGTTTTGTTGTAGGAACAGATCATAAAGATGAACATGTCTATATCAAATAAGAAGAGTTTGATTTGTAAGATAACAGGCATATATAATCTATTTAACTTTTCATGTATTTGCACATCACTAGAGGTACATGATTATTTATGCGGAACACCGATAACAGCTAAAATCTAGTTTGGAAAAAGGCAACAGCGTATTAAAAAAAATTGCTGAAATTTTTCAACAAATTGGTACAACACATACTTTTTCCTAGCCTATTCTGAAGCCTGCACCATTTTCTCCTTTGTGTTGAATATGCCCTAAAAAATTGTTCCTATCCAAAGCACTTGAAAAGTCATTGCTGTAGCTATTTCTGTGCACAAATTAATTGTTGTCAGTATTACAGTGAGGACAAAATAGCTGGTGCATTATTGTATTCAGTAAGCAGTAGAGTGTAGCAGCAAGGTAGTGATCAAATGAAGTAAAGCAAGTGAGTAAAGAACTAAGCCACTATATACTTTGCACCATTGGATATTTCACGCATATCTTTATGTGTATCAGATTTTACGCATTCTTCTTCATTACGCGATCACTTTTCCATTGTACTGAAAAATATGTATTAGTAAGTTTGTAATTTTTTCTTTGTGAACCTATAAAGATTTAGCATAATTAATTAATTAATTGTGTAATAAATCATAACTAAAAGAATCACACAAAGTATAATGACTAAATAATCAATTATAATTAATTCATCGCTCGATTTTTCTTAATAATTGATCAAAACATAGCATAAAAAAACTATATTATAAATGTGATTATATTTCCAATCTTACATTCAACTCTACCGATCAGCTTTCAATCCTAATTCAGTCAACCCCCTGTCCTCATATGCACCCTAAATGAACTAAATCCCCTTAAGTAAACTATCTGCTTACTCTTCTAGCACCATTAGCTGCACATGTCTGATTTCAAACGATCTTGTACCAATTTCTCCTTTTCATATCGAAAAAATCATTACTCAGATAAGTAATTATCTCTTTTAGCAATTAACATTTACCTGGTTTAGATATTTTGTCCCCAATAAAAACAAATACCACTCAGCAGTGTATGATGCCAAATTTCAGTGTTAGGAATGTTGAAAGCATTGGTAGGCATAGATGACAAACTCTCAAGCTTGAAAGGTTTCAAATTATATTCATTAATATTTTGACATGCTAAATTCATAAGGTGACCGACAGTCTATTATAGAATGGGTATGTTGGTGTGAACTTTACTAAGTAAGAAGGTGGAATGACAACATATAATATTTGCTGAATTCAGGCTATAATTTGTCGCTCAATAGTTTTTTGTTTGGCTGACTGATTTTTCCAAGATAGGCAATGTATTACACTTGAATGACTGGGATAGCATGTTAACACAGGGACAGTAAAAAATATCGCATGTCCTTTATAAGAGTTGTATGGGGTAAAACAACTTGTGCAGGGATAATATGTTATGTTTGAAGACCGTAAAACAGTTGCAGGGGAAGTGTGGTATTTTTGAAAAGGCTGAAATGGATATTTATAAAATTATCTTTTATGTTAAATGCGAATATAACTTTCCAAAGTGATCTTTTATTGCCGGTACTTTTCGTTGGTGCTTTTGAAGTACATACTGAAAAAGCAAAGCAAGGACCGAAAATTAGGAAATGAAACATACATTTATATGAATATATTTATTGTACATAATTTTATGTTAGGGATAGAATGTTGAGTACTCAACTCATTAAACGCATGTGTGTTTGTGTAAGGGTATAAATTTGAAATTGCAAACTAATTTACATACAACTGTTCAAATTAAAAATATGAGCTAATATTTGTTAAATTCTTCATTCTCGGTCGTGATAATTTTGCAGTCCTCTTGAAAAGTGTATGGTCGGGTTAAAAATTGGGAATGTTTCAAAACCATATTAAAGATAAAGATATTTAATACTTTAGTCTTCTTCAATGTATATTTATCCCTGCCACCCTTGTGATGATAGACATACATCCAATTTCGTTGATTTGTACTATAGGTTGTTGTATTTTACAGCATAATATCACCTATGTAAACTAAAATTTGGACAGCAGTTGAAGAAGTGCAGCGGAAATTAATATTGGATGTAAATATAAAATCATATATCACGCCTGTATGTATGGAACTATTTGCAAATTAATAATACGTACTCATAGAGAGAGATGTAAATATAAACAAACGTATATCTGTATGTGCGTATAAAAAACTGTTCACAAAAAAAACCATTGACAGATACAACAGAAGAATAAACAGGAAGGGTTTATGTTTTCTATCTATTGGAATAGAAAAAATGATTTTCATTGTAGCTTTCCTTAGTTATATAAAATTGTCAATAACACTTCACCAGAACGAAATGAAGAAGCCATGAAAGCTTTACTACCACCAAATATACACGATCTACCTAAAAAAAAGAATTCAACAATTGAAATATCTAATTGAAAAGTAAGTTATTTATAATGTGTAACAATATTTTTGGTGACCTTAGTATTTCCAATTATAGATTTTAAACATTATGATGTTATGCATTTAGAAACATGATCTTGTGTAATAAATAAGCTCATTGATCTTATCATTTAATTTGGATGTGCGAGATTGTAAGATAATAAGTATGGTGGGATATTATGCAAAGAAATTAACTATTGCAAAATAACACATTGGTTTATTTAAAGAAAGCCTCCGTGAAACTAAACTAACAGGCTACCAAGTTTTTTATCACCAGTTCTTATTTGAAAACTAAATTTAACAAAACAATATAGCCACAACATGTTGAATGAAGCAATAAAACAAATATACATGAAAGCACATTTGAACATACCATTCAACTCTAAAATAGATTAGAGTTTGACATGACTGGATACGACAGTGCAACTGTGAGTCTAAACAATTAGAATTAGAAACGATATAAATTCAGGTCATTTTTTCTTTAAAGCATTTTACCTTAGCAGCACAGTCCTTTGAAGATTATCGTCCTCCACTATACCAATATGAATGTTAAGGAAGGAAGACCATCAGCATTTATCTTCTATCCTAGAAATTGTCACATGATACTTTACTGAAATTATTATGTTTCTCTCCTCCCGTTTATATTCAACCAAATTTAGTAGTGGCATAATTAATATTTTATCGAAAGGTAAGGCACAAATAAAATCTTGTTTGTGAGTATTGAAGCCTAAATATTACGAAAGCAATAATCAAAACTGTTGAAAATTTTGTGTGTGACGACGCGACTTTTCGATGCTCGAAAACTGACATCAATACGTCCATTGTACCAACTGCCGAACAATCGAATGCCGGAAAACCGTACCGTTAGGGTTAAAGAAGAGGTAGAAGATAGAAGAAGAGAGAAAGAAAAAGTAAACAACAAAACAATATCAGAATCTCACAATCGCAGCGGAACAACATATAATAGATAAAAGAATAATCTTTAAACAAAGAACTATATCAGTTTTTACATTTCATCATATTACATTACATTACATCATCAGAGTGTGCAACAACAAACAACAACAAACAGCGGAAAGAAATACTATATACTAGTGAATACACCATGCCATCCAGCTTGCCTCCTGCAACTCCTGAATTCCAGAATATCTTGATAAACCTGACTCTTAACTGCCCGTGTGGAAATTGGTGGGCACCCAGAGTTTAGGAAGGAAAACAATAAACTCCGAGTCAGTCATGTGACTGGTGTGAGAACTAAAACAGTTTATCTTTAAAACAAAGAACAAGATAATTTTAAAATAGATTCGCAATGCTTTTAAGAAAATGAGACTACCATAAGGCCTCCCGCACACACACACACACAATGCAAACGCAGAATCGGAAGAGATTTCTCCTTATGATAGTCAAAGATGCTTGATACGCATTAAAAAGAAACATTTGATATTATTACTAGTGCACAGTTTAGGAAAAATCATTTCGAAAATAAAGATATAAATCTTAGCGAGCATAGGCATTTCGCACTTATGCCTACTATAGCTACCATGTTCAATAGCAGGTTACCGCCACATTCCATGGCAGGATATACAACTAAAACCGTACAGGATTCGTATTGTTTCTTTGGATTTCCAACAAATGGTCAGGCCAAGAAACTTCCCATTGCCACATGGGTATGCCTCTGGAAAGACGACCCGAGAACCAAACCAGATCTCAGCCAACACAAGGCCGGGTTACCCCTAACTGGGTAACTACTGACATGAATATGTCATCCCCCGATCGTCCCGATCGTAACCGATCTATCCGAGGATCCTCGATTTTCAACAACCACAAAGCAATAAATTTGCAGCAACAACATAGGTTAAGTATCTGGGCTCCATACCATGATACCACCTCTATCCAGAAGGAATGACATACACTAAAGGGGCGCTACCCCTAATAACCTTGCCGCATCCTTCCTGTTTTGATCATTTCCTTGGTGTGAGGTCCGACGAAGTCTCGTCCACAAAGCCACGCTTTATACAAAAGCTGTGCTTTGGGTCAACAAATGATCAAAGTAATGATCACCAAGATAAATGATCAAACAAATGATCCTATCACAAATGATCAAACAACGATCATCCCACAACAACACTCAGCATGCCACACTACCAAATTGGGAGTATATCACTAATAACTTTCAACTACATAACCTCTGAGCTCGTACGTCTCAGAGAAGGGTGTTAAGCTAAGAGAATAAATTCTCCGCCACCAACATAAATATATTTGAAAGAAATCAGCTTTATATCTCAACTTGTAATGTCAGACATACAATCCATACAAGTCTGTTCCGGGCTCGAACAGAACCGAAGGCACTTGCAAAGAAGTCCTTGCATTCCGGATAATTTCTAATCACGTCCGGACTTCCCGTCACTAAGGGTGATAAAACCTCTATATCGGAGATCAGACGATGCAGAGCAACTCAACGGTAATCCTTCCATTTTCAAAAATATCCGGTCTTCAACATCGGTCATCAAATGTAATCCATTACGACGTATCACATATTCGGAATGGGTTATACGACCCCAAGGTCCTTTCCCGGCTAACCCGAATAGTGAGCGCTTATTCAAAAATAAGCGTGGCATTCAAATTCAAGCAAATCACAACAAATACCTATATAAAGGTAAATATTGATAGTCGGATTATTTAACTATAAATAAGCATGTTCAACATCACCAAATTCCAAATAATTTCCCAAATTATATACTTTCCAAAATATCTTTACTAGATGTATAATTTCCACACTTCAACCTTTCGAAAACAATTTTCAAATCACTTTTCACCTTTGCCACTTTTGAAAACTAATTTCAAATCATTTCCCTATACAGGATTACTTTCATTTCAACATGGTTCATTTAAACCAATTAAATAAATCCTTAACGATTTAATTTATATTTACGTTCCAAATCCGTAAATTTATTCCCCCACTTTAAAAATAAATCAACGTTTATTTTTAATCAAATTCCCCTTTCTTTTATAAATTCCATAGTGAATTTACACTTCCAAAATATCTATGAATAGATGATTCCCAAATCGATTTCTAATATTCATTTTCAATTTGTCTTCAAAAAGATAAATTCTCAAAACGTTTCATTTCACATTGGAAAAACATTTCCATACTTATTTATTAATAAGTAATTCACAAATCCATTTATTTTCAATACTTAGAAAATATTCAATATAGTTAATATCGAAATTAAGTATATATTTCATTCTTTAAGGAAAACATTCACTTAAACACATTTATTTGAGTCAAAACGAATGTTGCGTAAAACACCGTTACGACGACATTTTATTTGATAATATACTCACTGTCCAAAATCGTGAATATACTTCCTTAACCAATTTCAACTTTCAATTTATCAAATTCCATTGATTTCGAATTTATAAACAATGTCTTTAAATTCCATTTCTATTTATAAGCTTCGATTTATAAGTCTCCTTTATTAATCCGATTCAATGTATATATCTCAAATATATACCAAAAGTCCATATTATAAGTTAAATACTTATGATTCATTTATTTACAAAATCGTTTTTTTTAAAACTTCTATTACTTATAAGATTCATTTATATTTTATAACAACTTCAACTTATAAAATCTCCTTTATTAACAGTTTCTATTAATATCCCATTTAAATGCCAAAGTCCAGTTTATAAGTTGATTACTTATAAATCTTTTATTTTACAACATCTATTCATTTTATAATCTTCATAATTTATAAATCTATAATTTTCAATGAAATCCATTTTATACTTCATTTTAACACTTAATAATCGTTTTATAATTCCAATAATTTTAATTTATAAATTCCAATTTTATAAATCTTTTATATAAATCGTTCATAATAATTCAAAAATCCTAATTTAAACCATTTTATAAATTACTTAACTATTTTTTCCAAAAATCACACTTTGGTTATATTTCACCAAAAATCATAATTTTTATAACTTTAAAATTTTAACGTTTATTTATTTAAAATGAATCAATTCAAAATTTTAATAAAAGATATACTTTCAAAATAACTTTAAAATTCTTTTTAACATCAAAATCATTATTTTAAAACTTCAAAAATGGATCCGATGATGCAACAGCACCAAATAGTCAATCACGACAAATCAAACATCATATATCAATATGATAATCAACAAATATCACAATATCTATAAATAAATCAATATAGTTGAGGAATCCAGTTGGATCCCTCCAACCTGTTTTCCTACATCCAAAGATGTTAGCACAATACCAATTCCGTTCCAGTACGGAATTATCGCGGTATATGCGATTTATAAAAATATTATCCGCTTAATAGACGGCGCAATAGGGTCTCATCCGCTATATAATGGGGAAATCAACTCCAAGTACATAAATAATACCAATTTCACTATACGGTGAAATATTCGCGGTATATGTTTTTAATAAATAACATCCGCTTACTAACGGCGCATAATGTCTATTTTAACAATCAATAGATAACAATCATCATTCAACATACAATCAATAATTTTAAATCTAACTATTTAAAATTATAAATCGAAACAATTCGATTGAGTGAGAAGTTCTCACCTTGATTTAAATTCAGTTTTCCGCGTTTTATTTCGAATAAAATTAAACGCGCGTTTAATTTTATCTGAAATTCTCACTAGCTCCAAACGACTTCAATCTAGCTCCATTACGAAGAGCTCGTCCATACGAACCCAACGCAAGTTGTTTCATGCAGTTTGGACCTCGTATCAAAAAGTTATTGCATTTCAAAGTTTATACAGATTTTTATATAAATTAATATACAAATTTTTTTTATATTTTATACCCTAGCTAATCCAGAGCCGTTGGATTTTCATCAAGAAATCAAGGCCGGCCATCCCTTTCATCTTCCCCAGTATATTGCGTTCGAACGAACCCATCAAGCTGCCACGTTCAAGCAATTTCGCCCTCCACTTCGACGAACTTCACCCCGATCAGATGGTGCCAAATTGAAGCCCTACTCGAGCTCTACCTACAGGCGCCACCACTTGAAGCTCGGTTGCTTTCTTGCCGAGATCAAACCCCTAGAACGCGCGAACTTCCCTGGCCAGCTGCGCCTCCATCATCGCGCCTATGACGATCACAGCCGTATAGATTGGAAGCTCTCGTGATCCTCTACGTTTTTGTATTTGACAACTTTTCGATTCGATTAATGGATTTAAAGCAATTGAGGGAAGAACGTGGTGATTTCCTGGCCATTGATAATAGAACAGGCGGCGACTGGCCTTTCAAACCCTAGGATTTTCATCTTCTTGCAAAAGTGAGGAATAAGGGGGCTTTTATAGAAAATTCTCCAAATCACTATTCATCGAAAAATTTCCGAACTCCAAACGAAGCGTGCCGGTTGACGTTTCTAAGGTTTACCCCATGTTCCGAACACAATGGAACGTGTTTCGGAGGCTAATTCGATCATCTGTGCGAGTTACGACAATAAACGATCAATTTTAAATTAAATCGATTTAAACAAATTTCTAGGCGTTTTGGCTTGCCCCGGACAAACCGTAAATCCGATTGACTTGAAATTTGAAACCATATAATAATATAACATTACGGATCCGATAAAACTAGTTTTTTCGAAATCCGAGACTGTTTGAAAAATGGCTATTTTAACTCGCCAAATTAATATTAAAACAATTTCGATGCGTTTCGAGCTGCCACGGTCAAACGAAAACTCCGATTGCTACGAAAATTGAAATCCGATAATAACAAACTATTACGGATCCAATGGAACTAGTTTCGTCCAATTCTGAGACTGTTCGAAAATTTGCTATTTTTCAGTCGATAATTAAATATTAAAATATTCAATTTTCACAAATTAACTCCAAATTCAATTTTAAAAGTTCTATAACATCACTCTAACTCCAACATGATTAAATAAAACTTTACAAATCATTTTTAATCATATTTAACCCAATATTCAATTATTTAGGTAATATTAACTATTAAATTATCGATTTAATTATTTGATTAAATCCAATATTCGAAAATAAATTATTCGACTTATAAATTTCACTTATTAATATTTAAATTCAATTAAATATTCAAATTTTAATTAACAAAAATTCTGGGTCGTTACAGACCTCCCCCTTAAAGGAATTTCGTCCTCGAAATTACCAAGTAAGAAAAATTTACAGAATCCATTAACTTTCCAAAACAAACCATTCAAATTAGATTTTTCAAATCTCTTAAGTGTTTAACTTTCTCAAAATTCATAGTTAAACTTCATACAAAATCTTTACTAAGTTTCCAAATCCAAACTTAGTTTTCAAAAATTTCCCAATTTTTCTCAAAAATATTCTAACGCCTTAAATTTTCGGAAAAATTTGCCATAGTCTCCTTTGCGCGGCTCGATCCGAAAAAAAAATGACAGTATATATATCACAAATATACATCTCATCAAGTGATGAGGCATCCCGCAGGGAAAAAAGTGTAAAAGTACGTTACTTAATCCGAGATATGTACCTTATATTTTTATTAGCGAGCATATACGGCTAATATAGTGCGAAAGCGAGCTCCAAATGCGAAGCAAGCGCAATCCGCACCTACTAAACACTCAATAAACCATGAGAAGCATGCATATACGAAAATAATATCAATATACATCATATATCACTACAACAACTACATATGCCAATATAGCAAACGCAACAAAACAACAAATGCAACCACCAAATCAATATAAATTCACTTCTCATTAATATTCATTGAATTGGTTTTCCAATTGATTCATTAACATTGGAATTTTACTAACATTCATTCATTCGATTTCAGTTAGTTTACATTCACTAATTTATTCACATTAATTCGCCTTCAATCCAAATCAAATCCAATTCTATTCAAATTTATTTACTTCCAATTTGGATTCAATCACATAGCTTTTAATTTCGCTAATTCAATTTCATTAACACTTAATGAATTATATACAATCAACTAACATTCACATGAGAACCAATGTATATTCAATATAACCAAACTATTTAATTTACATTCAATTTGGTCCAACACTTTTAATTCCAATTGGTTGATATTTAATTGACTTTCATTCAATTTATTCAATTTCTCAACTTCATTAGCTTTTAATGAATTAACACTTATATTCATTGTTTCATACTAATTATTTACATTCAATTGATTAATATTTCATCCGTTCATCAATTCAATTGTTAATTCCTTTAACAATATAAAGTTGAATTTCATTTATATAACTCAAGTTCAAATTCTTAATGACTTCACTTCACTAATTCACTTATTAATTTATTTTGACACCGAAATCAACTTCATTCAACTTCACTTAAGTTATGTTCCATTTAAAACATCATTTGTTTATTTTATTAATATCAACATCACTTAATAGGTTCAATAGTTGGTTCATTTTAACTTTTCACATTATCTAGATAGAGTTTCCAGAATTCAATTACCCGGTTTTTACTCCAAAACCATTTTGAAATTATAATCAAGTCAAATCCAATTTCCTATGGAAGCAATCCATCACTTTAGAAACTCGAAAATGAATTCTAATGGTGTGGCCATCATCATCAGGATTATTTTCCAGCAACCGAAGTAAGTTCAGTGCTTCCTCACTTCCACAAATTCATTCTAAAACAATTTTCCTCCAAAAATATTTCCTAAAATAATATTCAATCGTTTCCTTCAATACTTTGGAAAACATTTCAACATTCCCAAGAGTTTTAAATCTCAAAACCTTTGTTTTCATTACATTTAAAACACTTTTCAAAATCCCTGGGATTTAAATTCTGTTTTAAATCAAATTTAGTTATTCTTCCTTTGGATAAATCATACTTATAGAATTTTATTTGGTTATAAACCCTTTCAAACTCTAAGTTCTTATATTTGATTATTTCATTAACAACCAAACATCCAAAGATATATAATATATTCAGAAAATTATTCCTTCTATATCAAAATATAATTTTCGGGCAAAATTATTCATTTACCCGCTTTAAAATAATATTGTGTCAAATTGTTCTGTACAGGTGTTTAGGGATCCCTATCAACAACGTTAATTACTCGTGTTGACCAAAATCCATATACCACTCAACAAACCATTATCACAATATAAAATAATTTATATTCACTAACAAATACGCACTCGTATCTATTATTACACTCAAATTCATTCTAAAGTACTACTGACTCCATCTCTAATGAGTAATTCCCAACAAAGCCATGGTTGTCGCTTAACCATATGCTCTGATACCAAATGTGACAACGCGACTTTTCGACGCTCGAAAACCGACATCAATACGTCCACTGTATCAACTGCCGAGCAATCGAACGCTGAAAAACCGTACCGTTAGGGTTAAAGAAGAGGTAGAAGATAGAAGAAGAGAGAAAGAAAAAGAAAACAACAGAACAATATCAGAATCTCACAATCGCAGCGGAACAACATATAATAGATAAATGAATAATCTTTAAACAAAGAACTATATCAGTTTTTACATTTCTTCATATTACATTACATTACATCATCAGAGTGTGCAACAACAAACAACAACAAACAGCGGAAAGAAATACTATATACTAGTGAATACGCCATGCCATCTAGCTTGTCTCCTGCAACTCCTGAATTCCAGAATATCCTGATAAATCTTACTCTTGACTGCCCGTGTGGAAATTGGTGGGCACCCAGAGTTTAGGAAGGAAAAGAATAAACTCCGAGTCAGTCATGTGACTGGTGTGAGAACTAAAACAGTTTATCTTTAAAACAAAGAACATGATAATTTTCAAATAGATTTGCTATGCTTTTTAGAAAATGAGACTACCATAAAGCCTCCCGCACACACACACACACAATGCAAACGCAGAATCGGAGGAGATTTCTCCTTATGATAGTCAAAGATGCTTGATACGCATTAAAAAGAAATATTTGATATTATTACTAGTGCATAGTGTAGGAAAAATCATTTCGAAAATAAAGATATAAATCTTAGCCAGCATAGACATTTCGCACTTATGCCTACTATAGCTACCATGTTCAATAGCAGGTTACCGCCACATTACATGGCAGGTTATACAACTAAAATCGTATAGGATTCGTATTGTTTTTTTGGATTTCCAACAAATGGTCAGGCCAAGGAACTTCCCATTGCCACATGGGTACGCCTCTGAAAAGACGACCCGAGAACCAAACCGGATCTCTGCCAACACAAGGCCGGGTTACCCCTAACTGGGTAACTACTGACACGAATATGTCATCCCCCGATCGTAACCAATCTATCTGAGGATCCTCGATTTCCAACAACCACAAAGCAATAAATTTGCAGCAACAACATAAGTTAAGTATCTGGGCTCCATACCATGATACCACCTCTATCCAGAAGGAATGACATACACTAAAGGGGCGTTACCCCCTAATAACCTTGCCGCATCCTTCCTGTTTTGATCATTTCCTTGGTGTGAGGTTCGACGAAGTCTCGTCCACAAAGCCACGCTTTATACAAAAGCTGTGCGTTGGGTCAACAAATGATCAAAGTAATGATCACCAAGATAAATGATCAAACAAATGATCCTATCACAAATGATCAAACAATGATCATCCCACAGCAACACTCAGCATGCTACACTACCAAATTGGGAGTATATAACTAATAACCTTCAACTACATAACCTCTGAGCTCGTACGTCCCAGAGAAGGGTGTTAAGCTAAGAGAATAAATTCTCCGCCACCAACAGAAATATATTTGAAAGAAATCAGCTTTATATCTCAACTTGTAATGTCAGACATACAATCTATACAAGTCTGTTCCGGGCTCGAACAGAACTGAAAGCACTTACAAAGAAGTCCTTGCATTCCGGATAATTTCTAATCACGTCCGGACTTCCCGTCACTAAGGGTGATAAAACCTCTATATCGGAGATCAGCCGATGTAGAGCAACTCAACGGTAATCCTACCGTTTTCAAAAATATCCGGTCTTCAACACCGGTCATCAAATGCAATCTATTACGACGTATCACATATTCGGAATGGGTTATACGACCCCAAGGTCCTTTTCCGGCTAACCCGAATAGTGAGCGCTTATTCAAAAATAAGTGTGGCATTCAAATTCAAGAAAATCACAACAAATACCTATTTAAATGTAAATATTGACAGTCGGATTATTTAACTATAAATAAGAGTGTTCAACATCACCAAATTCCAAATAATTTCCCAAATTATTTACTTTCTAAAATATCTTTACTAGATATATAATTTCCACACTTCAACCTTTTGAAAACAATTTTCAAATCACTTTTCACCTTTACCACTTTTGAAAACAAATTTCAAATCATTTCCCTATACGGGATTACTTTCATTTCAACATGGTTTATTTAAACCAATTAAATAAATCCTTAACGATTTACTTTATATTTACGTTCCAAATCCGTAAATTAATTCCCACACTTCAAAAATAAATCAACGTTTATTTTTGATCAAATTTCCCTTTCTTTTATAAATTCCATAGTGAATTTACACTTCCAAAATATCTATGAATATATGATTCCCAAATTGATTTCTAATATTCATTTTCAATTTGTCTTCAAAAAGATAAATTCTCAAAACGTTTCATTTCACATTGGAAAAACATTTCCATACTTATTTATTAATAAGTAATTCACAAATCCATTTATTTTCAATACTTAGAAAATATTCAATATACTTAATATCGAAATTAAGTATATATTTCATTCTTTAAGGAAAACATTCACTTAAACACATTTATTTGAGTCAAAACGAATGTTGCATAAAACACCGTTACGACGACCCAAAACCACTATTATAGGGATTCAAAATTAAAATAGATATATAAATCCCAATACTATACAAAATATTTCCTTTCGGAAACCATTTACTATAACAACAGTGTTATAGTCCACCATTTTCTTATTTCTCGAAAACGTCTATTTCAACAATGAATGTTGAAATCTATATATTCGATTTATAATACATTTTAAAACATCGTTAAAACGATTAACTTCATTTTATAATATTCATTTTCCCAAGCATATCCATTTTATTTGATAATATATTCACTGTCCAAAATCGTGAATATACTTCCTTAACCAATTTCAACTTTCAATTTATCAAATTCCATTGATTTCGAATTTATAAACAATGTCTATCAATTCCATTTCTATTTATAAGCTTCGATTTATAAGTCTCCATTATTAATCCGATTCAATGTATATATCTCAAATATATACCAAAAGTCCATATTATAAGTTAAATACTTATGATTCATTTATTTACAAAATCGTTCTTTTTAAAACTTCTATTACTTATAAGATTCATTTATATTTTATAACAACTTCAAATTATAAAATCTCCTTTATTAACAGTTTCTATTAATATCCCATTTAAATGCCAAAGTCCAGTTTATAAGTTGATTACTTATAAATCTTTTATTTTACAACATCTATTCATTTTATAATCTTCATAATTTATAAATCTATAATTTTCAATGAAATCCATTTTATACTTCATTTTAACACTTAATAAACTCGTTTTATAATTCCAATAATTTTAATTTATAAATATCAATTTTATAAATCTTTTATATAAATCGTTCATAATAATTCAAAAATCCTAATTTAAAACATTTTATAAATTACTTAACTATTTATTCCAAAAATCACACTTTGGTTATATTTCACCAAAAATCATAATTTTTATAACTTTAAAATTTTAACGTTTATTTATTTAAAATGAATCAATTCAAAATTTTAATAAAACATATACTTTCAAAATAACTTTAAAATTCTTTTTAAAATCAAAATCATTATTTTAAAACTTCAAAAATGGATCCGATGATGCAACAGCACCAAATAGTCAATCACGACAAATCAAACATCATATATCAATATGATAATCAACAAATATCACAATATCTATAAATAAATCAATATAATTGAGGAATCCAGTTGGATCCCTCCAACCTGTTTCCCTGCATCCAAAGATGTTAGCACAATACCAATTCCGTTCCAGTACGGAATTATTGCGGTATATGGGATTTATAAAAATATTATCCGCTTAATACACGGCGCAATAGGGTCTCATCCGCTACATAATGCGGGAAATCAACTCCAAGTACATAAATAATACCAATTTCACTATACGGTGAAATATTCGCGGTATATGTTTTTAATAAATAACACCCGCTTACTAACGGCGCATAATGTATATTTTAACAATCAATAGATAACAATCATCATTTAACATACAATCAATAATTTTAAATCTAACTATTTAAAATTATAAATCGAAATAATTCGATTGAATGAGAAGTTCTCACCTTGATTTAAATTCAGTTTTCCGCGTTTTATTTCGAATAAAATTAAACGCCCGTTTAATTTTACCCGAAATTTTCACTAGCACCAAACGACTCCAATCCAGCTCCATTGCGAAGAGCTCGTCCACACGAACCCAACGCAAGTTGTTTCGTGCAGTTTGGACCTCGTATCAAAAAGTTATTGCATTTCAAAGTTTATACAGATTTTTATATAAATTAATATACAAAAAACATTTATATTTTATACCCTAGCTAAATCAGAGCCGTTGGATTTTCATCAAGAAATCAAGGCCGACCATCCCTTTCATCTTCCCCAGTATATTGCGTTCGAACGAACCCATCAAGCTGCCACGTTCAAGCAATTTCCCCCCCCCCCCCCCCACTTCGACGAACTTCACCCCGATCAGATGGTGCCAAATTGAAGCCCTACTCGAGCTCTACCTACAGGCGCCACCACTTGAAGCTCGGTTGCTTTCTTGCCGATATCAAACCCCTAGAACGCGCGCACTTCCCTGGCCAGCTGCGCCTCCATCATCGCGCCTATGACGATCACAGCCTTATAGATTGGAAGCTCTCGTGATCCTCTACGTTTTTGTAGTTGACAACTTTTCGATTCGATTAACGGATTTAAAGCAATTGAGGGAAGAGCGTGGTGATTTCCTGGCCATTGATAGTAGAACAGGCGGCGGCTGGCCTTTCAAACCCTAGGGTTTTCATCTTCTTGCAAAAGTGAGGAATAAGGGGGCTTTTATAGAAAATTCTCCAAATCACTATTCATCGAAAAAATTTCGAACTCCAAACGAAGCGTGCCGGTTGACGTTTCTAAGGTTTACCCCGTGTTCCGAACACAATGGAACATGTTTCGGAGGCTAATTCGATCATCTATGCGAGTTGCGGCAATAAACGATCAATTTTAAATTAAATCGATTTAAACAAATTTTTAGGCGTTTTGGCTTGCCCCGGACAAACCGTAAATCCGATTGACTTGAAATTTGAAACCATACAATAATATAATATTATAGATCCGATGAAACTAGTTTCGTCGAAATCCGAGACTGTTTGAAAAATGGCTATTTTAACTCGTCAAATTAATATTAAAACAATTTCGATACGTTTCGAGCTGCCACGGTCAAACGAAAACTCCGATTGCTACGAAAATTGAAATCCGATAATAACAAACTATTACGGATCCAATGGAACTAGTTTTGTCCAATTCTGAGACTGTTCGAAAATTGGCTATTTTTCGGTCGATAATTAAATATTAAAATATTCAATTTTCACAAATTAACTCCAAATTCAATTTTAAAAGTTCTGTAACATCATTCTAACTCCAACATGATTAAATAAAATTTTACAAATCATTTTTAATCATATTTAACCCAATATTCAATTATTTACGTAATATCAACTATTAAATTATCGATTTAATTATTCGATTAAATCCAATGTTCGAAAATAAATTATTCGACTTATAAATTTCACTTATTAATATTTAAATTCAATTAAATATTCAAATTTTAATTAACAAAATCCTGGGTCGTTACATTGTGAATATCATGAAAATCCATCATATCACTTATACAAATGTTATTTATAAAGGTGGTTAATACTAAATCTGAGAATATGAATTTAAAAAGCCGCTTCTCTAAAATTTCATAAGTAAAAACGAACTAAGAATACTCAAGTGAAATTATAGTTCAATGATGTATTGTAAATGGTTTAGATGTACGTATTTGTTTAATGAGATATCCCAAGTCATGTTCTATGAGATATCCAATCTTCAAACTTTCATAATTATTATAGTGAAACTGCAAATCTTAGTTTTGTGCTGGTTCTAAGTTGAAAGTTGGTACTGTAACTATCATAAACAGATGAGAAGATGTAGAACTTAGCATTATTGAGATGGTTTTAGTTGTTTCATTCAGTAGTTAGTCTCAGGATGCAAAGTGTATTCGTACTATAACTGGAGAAAAGGAAAAGTTAGAAAAACATTTTCAGTTAACTAAATAGAAGGAAATAAATACTTTAGGTTTTGTTACTTATTTTATTAATCAAATAAACTTATACAGTATGGGTAGTCAGTATGATACATATTAGAGTAGGTAGTTACCATTGTTTTAGTGTCCTTATTTATTCTAGAATTTGTACGACGTTATCACTTTGAAAAATATACTGTTGGCAATTGCGCTACTCAAAGATCATTTGATTCATACCCCTGTCTTAAATAGGTTGGATGAAAAACAAAATTAAATTGTTCGGGAATTATGCATTGTACTGGTACATGTCTAAATTTCTTATGACTAAAAATTAAGTTACCATGGTGGTTGTGCTCTAATTTCTGTCGATCAATCTTCGTTCAAACGATGACACTTGTGTTTCTCCCTTTTCCGTAAATGTTCACATCTGCAGTCCTGAAGATCAGTATCTGCAGTCCTGAAGACCAGTTAGAAGTAACATAAATGGTTGATTTGCATTTTTTTATTGTTATTGTATCTCTCCATAGTGAAGTTTGAACATGGTGTAGAAGTGGAAAAGCGGACCCAAAGTAAAGTCAGGTTGACAGACGCATGCATTATATAAAGTGCATAGAACATAATGGCTTAGTTGTATTAATGTTGACAAAGATATGTGGTTATCATTATATGTACAAAGGATGCTGCCATGTTTTGCCGTATTTCCTATTACCATCCTTTAACAATGGTGACAATTTGCACGATCGATATATCCGGAAATAAAGATAGCGGTTCAAACATCTATAGATGTTTGAATCTACTCACCATTCTACAATACTCCATACTTGCATGCTATTGCAATGCAGACTTTGGAACCAGGAATAACACATGTTAACGTATATGGAATGTTTACAGTTTAACATCATGCATGGAAAGTAAACTTGCACATGTAGCCCAGTCACTATCATAAATGAGAGGTAGAAAGTGGAATAAAAAAATGTCCCTGATATGAAACACAATGATATTATTAAGAACATCATTTCTTCTCTTTTTTTATCTGAATAATTGAAAGCCACATATTTTTAGTTTCAATCCTTCATATTACATTTTAGTTCTGAAATAGTTTCTCGGTTTATGGTCCAAACTGAGTGCACAACAATTTGAAGGCAGCGAAATACAATTTCATCTATTAACTTATGGCAGAAAATACCTTTCTGTTATTTACTCATATATGCAACATTAAAGAGCACTAACTCTATTACTAAATAAGCTATATAAGGACATGAAACTCAAGCTTGAACCCACTCATGGATTAAATTGATTAAAATCATTATCATTCATTACCATATTCACCGATCAATGTCTTCCTTTGACGCAAGTGTATCACAGAAAAGGAGTACAAAGCGTATGAACACGACAGGTAGACAATTTGATCCAAATATATAGACAAAAAGACTGAAAGGTAAGATAATAATACAGCTTAGGATTTGTTTCCAATCAGAACACACGCATTTCTAACCGAACACTAAGATAAAATACATCTAATAAATCTACTACATTGACAAAAAAAAATCAAGAACTGATGTCATGTGAATGGGGGAAGATAAATATAATTGTTCTTGTTTTTTTTCTGGTCTAAGCAAAAAACACAAATTTACCCATTCAATACGTTTCGGAAAATTGATCTTTGTAGAGTATGTTGTCTCGATTGATACTACTGCGATTGGGAAGGCTTTAAAGGAAATCTTGGAGATGCTTATTTGATCTGATGGCAAAAAATTTAGAATATGCCTCAGAATCCATGGGGAAAGAGCTAACAAATCAAAAAAAGAACTTAATGTTTAAGTAAAAGGAAGACTAGAGACACCTAGTCCAACAAAAATTGAAGAATGGAGTGCATAAAGGGGGGAAAATTTTCAATGTAAGGCTCTAGGACCCTAAAAACTTAATGATCGACATGTTTAGATCATTTGAATAGATATTCCACTGTTATTTTTTTTAATGTATGCATGGACAATATGGGTTTACCCTGGATTGAATTTTCAATTTATGGTGTGGATGAATGTGGCAAAGGCATATAGCTGTGATTAGTGCAATGATGTGGGGCCCTGATTAATTTTCTCTCTAATAAGCATGATGTCCAAAGCATTTGTGAAATCCATCAAAAAAATGAAAACCAACAATTACTAATTACCATGTTGTTAAATAATTATAGCACATAGGATTTTAAACTCTGCGCATACATATTAACCTTTTGTAACAAAAATATTTGCTCCCAAACAACCTGATAGCTCTTGTCATTCCACTAAAATGAAATTAATGATAAGGGATTTGACTCTCACAACATGGAAATGACCATAGAAACGGTGGGAAATGCTTATATAGCGTTAGGAAGGCGTAAATGTTAATAATTTAAGGAGAAGCGTAAAAAGTTACAAAAGAAAAAGCATCCTGTTTTTGTATTTGTGCCTCAATGTCAGAGGCGTTTATAGTATAAAATACCTGTCAATAAAATGCAACCTAATTCTATATAGCAAAGTCAAGACACATACTTGTACTATATACACCATTATAGACGTGCAAAATAATAATGAAATTGACAATCGATGGTACCCTGAGATTAAAAATAGATATATGCATGCATACATACCTAGAAAATAGACTGCAGTATATTTGATGAAAGTAGACGATTGAAGTATGAGCTCTGTCGCTTCCACTTATCCTCAACTTCACACAGCAAATGGCAAGAACATGAGCAAACGTAATAAGATGAGTTGAAAGAGCAGAAAGTTTAAGCAAAAGTCGATAAATACCAAGCAATAAACTATTCGCTATTAAATAACACACAAATGTTTGGCTTTCTTCAATCGTTTGTACGAACTATATATAGTATACCCCATAATTAAATTATAAACATGTTATTTATCATGCATTTCAGTCTCTCCATTAACATGCTTCTACTATGCATTATTCAGTAACATGCAGAACATGTACATCAATGTGTATGTGGTAGAAAGTCTTTCTACCCCTCAAACATCTAACACAACAACAAGAAAAGAGCACAAATAAGATTTTACCAAAACCGTAGATGTGCATAGACGGGGCAGTCAGTGAAAAAGAAAAATAAACACAAAACCCGGACAATGGTGGCGTAGTTGCTGGATCTTAGCGTATTTACATTGGAAGTAACAATAAAGGGCTGTCTAATAGTATATACTACTTGAGTCAGATATTATATTCCCTTTTCTTCGCAAGTATGCATGTGCATGTATGTGCATAGCTCTTTCTGTTTATGTGTCCATGTTTTTGTGAGTATGTGCCCATGAAGTAAAATTGGCTACATACACAAAGGATGGGAAACAAAAATGCAATCTATAATTATACTTAGTTTTATCAATTCAACCACACGGCAAAATTGGACAAACAATCCTATTTGACTACCAAACCTGATATGAAGTAGAATGCTTTACAAACATCGGAAATAAATTCCGAGACATAACACACAAATCAAGAAGAAATTAATAATCTGTGCATTATACATATTTTAAAATCAACAATAATTAGTTCATTTGATCAAAGCAATTTTAAAATGTTCTGTTACGAAGAAATGACCCGTGGGCATGAAAATGGATAATATGAAAATGAACTAAACACCTTGAAAACTGGTAAGGTTTTTTGCAGATCACCTAAATAATCAGGCGCAAAAATATTTTACTATTATGAAATATGTACTCAGCGATAACAGATTTCATATAAATGTATTATAATAAATGACAGTAATAAAAAAGGAAATGTCCCACAAAACTATCGCAGAACAGTAATTAGGAAAGGCCGTATAATCTTGGAACCGACGTCCCCAACCAGGAACCAAACATAAGAGTTTTATAATCGTTGCTTCCATATTACTCTATTAAGGTAATTGTTCTTTTCCTTTGGTTTGTGAAAATCGAAAATGTACAGCGCAACTATTTATTCCAGTAACAGAGAATTACCAAATATAGTAAAATGAAGAACAAATTTAAGTTATATTACACTAAAGTAACATGCTTCAACTATAGGGTTTTCTGCAAACTTACTGGAAAAACAGACCTAATTTCTGTAGCTTTGTACTATGTGCTTGCTCATTTTCAAACTTCAAGAGCATAAATTCATGATCTAGTTTTCGTCAAATTTGTAATTTGTGCTTGCTAACTTTCAAAGCGCATAAAGAATAATGCAGATTTTATTTTCTACACTTTAAAAGTGAGCACACACAAATTCTAACATGGTGATCAAGCATTAGTTCTGCAATTTGTTTCCATCAAAGTTTATAGTTGAGGTAAGATATTTTTAGGGGTTGTAACAAAATTTTTCCTTCAAATAAACATTGGAAGAAGCTGTAAAAAGATAATTGATGTCTTTTCATAAGGCTAAGAATATATGCAACAACTTTTGTAAACTACTCTAAAATTATTTCAGATGTCAATGCCGAATTTTGCAGAATGAAAACCCTAAATTGAAAACTAATCTAACAGAGGTTGAAATGTCAAAGCTTTTAATTTCAACAATATTAAAAGAGAATTATTATACAGTATGGTGTAGATTTTTTTAAAATGAAATTTTTATATAAATAAAATCAAAGCTTCAAAATTCAACAATATTAAAATGAAATTGTATAATAATTTCACGTATCAAAATTTCGAGGCTTCAACTTTAAAAATCCAAATGTTAAAACATTGAAATCTTACAACCAAAAGTTGTAATGCTAAAAACACTAAATTAAGAAACGTTAAGAAAGAAATTCAAAGATTTTGATTTCAACACTTCCAAAAATCGATAAACTACAATTTGAAGCACTAAATTTTAACTGTATAGTACATGTTGTACGCCTAAAATCCGATTATTACACGGTTTGACGCACATTTGTTTACAACGGAAAAAATTAATCAAATCAAAGGTTCGAAATGCAACAATGTTAAAATGAAATTTCAATGCTGTCAAAATCGACAAACTACATTTCGGACAACCGGAATCATAAAGTACACAATTACTGTCCAAACTAAAAGCTGATTGAACAGAAGTTGAAATGTGAAAACCTTTGATTTTAACAATATTAAAGCCAGTTATTATACAGTTTGAGTAGAATTTTATAAAGTGAAAAAATGTGAAAATAAAATAAAATCAAAGCTTCGAAATTCAACAACGTTAAAATGAAATTATATAATAATTTTGCATGTCAAAATTGTGAGGTTTCAACTGTTAAAAATCCAAATGTTAAACATTGAAACCTTACAACCAAAACTTTTAAAGTGAAAAACAAAAAAGTCAAAGCCATTAAAAAAAATTATAATTTTTAGTTGACACTTTCAAAAGTTGATAAACTACGGCTTAAAGTAATAAATTGTAGAATTACATGTTATTGTTAGAGAACCACATATTATCACAAAAATGCTTGAAAGCCGTCTAAATTAAGTAATATTGGAAGCAACAATTATAAAACTCTTATGTTCTAGAATTCAACGCCGCATTATTAGAATGAAAACCCCAACTTAAACTACTTTAATAGAAGTTCACATCTCAAAACTTTTAATTTTAATAGTATTAAAAGGCAATTATAATATAGTTTGAAGTACATTTTTTTTGAGTTCAGGGGGAACAAATTTTTAAATAAATTCGAAGCTTTAAAATTCAGCACTGTTAAACTAAAATTTCAATGTCTTTGAAATCGATAAACTACATTTAAAGCAACAATAACCATAAAGTCCAGAATTACATCGTATATGTTGAAAAGCTTTTCAAGGTAAGTAATACGTTGAATGAATAGAAAGAAAGAGAGAATAAACCAAGGCATACTCGAATTAATCAGATCTGAAGCAAGGCAGCAAAATCTTTTCAACCTAAGTAGCATATTAAGAAGAATGATTCAACAATTTCAAATATCATAATTTCAAACTACAAAATAAACTGATCTAGAAAATCATATCATGTTAAGTATGTATAAATAAGAGGTTCATTGCACTAAAGTATCATTCACACATTATGGAACATAAAGCATTAGTGAAAAAATTAGGGCATAGAAAATGTCAAAGAATGCGTCAAAGAGGATTACCTGGAACGAAGGGCGGTAAGTGAAATAATCAGAGCTGAAGCAAGGCAGCAAAATTGTTGGAGCTAAGACATACCAGGTAGCAAATAATAGAAGGAAATAGATTAGGAGATGCAGATAATTGAGAAATTTAAAACGTGATACACAGAAGGGTTTAGAAACTACTTATGCTTGGAGGACTACGCGTAGTGGAAGATTGAAAGGAAGAGCTGCAATGAAGCAAATATAATATGAGGGAAAGCAACGATTTTTGAGACATCCTTTTACTTGTTGATTAGGAAAAAAGGACGTCGCAGAGATGTGTGAGGGGAGAAACAGAGAAGAGTGAGGGGAGAAACTTCTATTTTCCTGTAAACAACAATTGTTCAATTCGTAGGGGGCGGATTAATTTTTTAGGCGGTGGAATACCGGAGACTCAGCGAGCGGCCATTAAAAATCCCGCGACTGTGCAGTTGACAAAAAATAAACAAGTCTTCTGTGCTCTTGAAATGCAACTCACTAATAATATAATATAATAGTATAGATTGTTGAGTTCTGCTTCTTAATTGACAAAGGTTATAGTCATTGTAAATCGTTAAGTTAGTTTTCAATAATTTATATACCCATCACTCATGTTAACTTTGAAACTTCCTATTGATAGTATTTACAATTATAAACGTACACATAAAAAGAATAGAGAAATTAGCAAAGCTTACTTTACATAAACACTGATCAGTCGATTTAGGTATGTATTACAATTAGTATAGGTCGACGAAGAGAGAACGTCATATATAATATGATGTTCTCTCTATACAACTATGTTTCAATAGTTCATATACGTAACAGCAAGGTATCTAGCAGCAAAATAGGCATGATCTAAGTTTATAACTAATCTTATCTAACTATAAGATAAATACTATTATAAATTGTTGGGCTTTTGTTGTCTATTCAGTTTCAATATACAGTCTCAACTTTGTTCTATAAAATAGAAAACTTTTTGCTCAAGTATCTAGTATGTTTTCATTGAAATACGTAAATTCATGACTAGACCATTTTTTTGCATATTCAGGAACCGGTACTTTTCTCAGTACCAATGAGTTGAAAACATTGCATATGGGCTACCAGATGAAGATGTTTCTAAAGAAGATATAATAGAAGCAACTAAAGCTGCAAATGTTCATGAATTCATTATCTCTCTCCCTCAGGTTCACAAAATATTCATTCCTGGAGATATAAAGTCTGCGGTTCTTTTAATATATATTTTTGTTTCCTTTCACTGAAGTACATGTCATTCATGATGAAGGGTTATGATACTCAAGTTGGTGAATGTGGAAGCCTCTTTAGTGGTGGGTAGAGACAACTAATAATAACAGGCTCTATTATAATATAACACCTCTTCTGGGTACTTTATTGTTTGATTACTTCAGAGTGATTACATGTTTTTCTTTTAAATATTATGAGAACAAAATTTATGGAGACTATATGATTTCGTTTTGGATAGTTTATTGTTTGATTTATGGACCCAATAGATTTCAATACTTCTTCTCATATCTTCTCTACATTAATAAGAAGAATTCAATGAATATAAAATCCGTGGTGTCTTTTTGAAATACCCATAATACCCTTCCTACGATTTGTTCCTCCGTAACCTGCTTCCACCAACCTTATAAAAAATCCTTTTCTTCTTGCCTCATCAACTTCAATAAAACGTAAATCGCTTTTCTCTCCTTCCCACTTCCGCAAACACGAACGAGGTTTGGTGTATAAAACTGCATTTCCATATCTGCTTCGATTGCTGATTATCGACTAAGATTAATTTGCTAAACAAGGATTCTTGATCTACTGTTATCTCGAGCTTCTATTGTCAACTAAGCATAGAACTAATTTGGATTTATCGATTCAATGCAAATAAATAATTGAGCTCAACCATCACTTATAGGACATCTGTTAAACTTCAATCTCAGACAAGTATTCGCTGATTTTCATTAAGTCCTCCAGACTTTTTCTTCGATATTAAGTTAATTCAGTATGTTATCATAGTAAAAATGAACTTAAATACAATTAAGGGTAGTCTTGAATTTATTTTTGTAATAATGATTGTACTCTTTTTCTTAAATATAATTAAGGGTAGTCTACAATTAAGGCTTGCGACTACGACTTCGGGGAAGGCGGAGGTGATGGCATGTTGGAGACAAATTTTTGTTTATTATCAAACCGACCGTAGGGAGGTTTGTTTAGAGTTACTTGGCCAAAATAAAATACTCTAAAGCCAAAAAAACATGCTTCGGTGTCTCTCCGCGATCTCCTAAATACATGATTTTCCCAATATTCGCGTGAAATATCTTCCATTTTCTTTGGCAAGACTCCCTTTAAATTTCAAATCCCCTATACCAAATCCGAACATCAAAAACCCTACCTTCCTAAATCAATTTCGCACTTTTACTCACCACCGGTTGCCTCCTTTCTTCCTCATGCTTGCAATTAACCTCATAACCTATAGGTGAACGTCACCAATCCCCAAATCAAATCAACATCATTCGTGGCGACTATGTAAGTTAGCAAGAATTTAAATCCGAGCTCCGTTTGATTCTTAGTTGGGCATGCGCACCTTAATGGGAGTAATATATTATCTTCAGCGAAAATATGTCCTTTTTTGATCTTGTTCTAATTGATTAAAGCTTGACAGGTGGTTAAGCCTTGGTAAGTGTCATTAGCGATAGTAAAGTAAGTCTCACCTTGAATACGGACGACATAATTAGAGTTATGTTGGTAGAATCCGTTGCTACAGTTGCAGGTAGTTGGAATCAGGACTATATTGTCGAGGGGTATGGTTGAATTGTTGGAGGGGGCTTCCTTGAGTTTGGCGATTGAAGAAGGGTTTGAGGTTAGGAGGTTTGAGATTTGGAGGGGCGTTTGATAATTTTTTTGGGATATTTATCTCCATATGCTGATGCAAGGGAACTGTCTCCTGGTTCTCAAGAATTCGATAAGAGAGCTATTGCAATAATGCATGAGATTCTGAACTTTACTATTTAAAAAAGGCTTGTAACCGATCGCTTAACACATTTTCGAAGAGAGTTTTTAATGCCTCAGAAACTTATGAGGTTATTGCTGAAGCCTTATGGAACTTTTTATGTTTCTGAAAGGGGAAAGCGGTTTAGTGTGTTTCTCAATGAAGCTTATGAAGGATCGGAGTTGATCGATAAATGTCCTTTATATGTTTCAAAAGAAAAGATCTTGAGCCTAACTGGTTATCGAGGAAGAAGAAACAGAATAGAAAGGTATTTTGATCATTCTGATAGCGAGGACATCATTTTTGGAGAAGACGATGAAAGTAATAACAAAAATATCTTACAAGTTGAGGACAGTGGAGAGGATTCTGAGATGGATGTTGGTGAACTGCTTGGTGCATATGCAGGCTCCTGATTATCTCAAGGTTTGCTTTATTCCCCGCATACATTGGTTCGACACGTGGTTTAGTTAACATTAGGTTTTACCTTGTAGTCTTTTTTAAGAATATATGGTACAACATATGCCTTTTAACATTTGCTGTTTTAAACTTATCACGTGTAAGAAATTTTGAAATCTCAAGTTCATGTATAGTCATTATGGAGATAGATAGATGATGCATGTCTGTTATCATTAGTGACTGGAAGCATCAAATTTCTATATAATAAAATAGGTTGGTCGGTTATAAAAGACCAAGAGAGTCTGAGATTTTTTCTAAGCATATATATATAAAGTGGACCTTGCGTGTCATTTTACTCGCATCTATATTCTAAAATGTAGTTGGTTTCTTCCTCCATTATTTTTTGTCAACCCTATATTGTTCAGTCTCAGTTTCATGGATTTGATTGTTAGCTCCTTCCATTATTTCATCCCTTATCAAATCATCAACACGATCTTATCCAGACGTGCTTTTTTCATCTCTGTGCCTACTGAAAACGTGGGTACTTTACTAATATTCAATAACTCAGCAAAAAAAAATCTTAGATTAGATTCAAATCTTACGTTATTTCCCCTTTCTTCGATTAAAGAAAACAAAATTAGTGTTTTAAATACAAAGTTCCGACGACCTCGCAATTGTCTTGGTTGTTTCTTTGGTATGGTTGTTGGGAGGCTGAAGATGAGAGAAGTGAGATGAAGAATGTGAAGCGGAGATTAATATTTTGTTTTTTCATTTTGGTTTTGTACCCAAATCCAAGTTTGTTTGAACTTTGATTGATTTGTTTTCGTATATTTGTTTGCGGGGAAGAAGATGAAGTTGACTATATAAACAGAGTAGTAGACCAACATATTTTTGACACCTTATTTGTTTGACCAAGAAATTTACAGAGAAAGAAAAACATGACTTTCATTCATTTGTATACCAAAAAAACTGGTGGTGCTTTTCCATATGTATGTTTAATATATTACCTAATTTGCAATTGCTGAGTTTATGATTGTATTTTTCACTGTGACAATAGTAAGGAAACTTTTGCTAGTATCACTGACATTTTTCAGAGTTGTGTATTGTTTCTTTTCTCGTAGTGCTTGCACAATTATATTTTTTGCCACGATTAATAGAGTCTCTGTGATAATTAACAAAAGCTACATATGTAGATCATGGTATGAAAGCATATATGTACATATATCATTTTAAATATTTAATTGTCAATTGTTCTCAATCCTATATTTTATTCAATGTTTTTATTTTTGTCAAATAATGAGAGTATTTTTCTATATGTCTAATTGAATGAATTTGTAATATTTTATTTAAAATATATAATCTAACGATCGTTTTTTCCGCCGTTGTGCGGTTACACTAGTTATTATTATTATTATTATTCGACAGTGAAATGGAAAGGGAGAGTCGACTAGGTAAATTCCGGAAAGGACCGACCCCATATCGATGCTGCACTTATTCCATTTTAATGACTTCGTTAAATCATTGTTAATAGTGCGTAGGTAATTCTTTATCTATTTCATACCGACATCAAGTCCACATATTCAAATAGGTAAATTGTCTCTTTTTCTGTACTGATATGATCGAAAAACAGTTATCCAGTTGTGTATTTAATGCAAGTAAAATATGACTGCACAATGTTAACCTGGCCCTATATTTCATGCATAAAAATATGACTAAATCATTATCATGCGATCTTATGTTTACTTCATAATTTCTAAAGCATGACATTATTTATTGCGATTAGCACACTTTGAAAAAGCATAAAATAATTCACTACAAGAAAAACCATTTATAGTTGCAAAAATCGGTGGCGTTTTATTGTAAATGCAACTAATAATAGATTACCAAATAATATAAACGTGGCAAAAAATAATTCACGTTTCCCGCTTCTAAAAAAAGAGTTCGCGCGAACTAAATAAACGTAACCTATCATTTTACTCTCGTACTTAACAAAATTTTCGTCCCTAATTTGCTTTCTTCTTCAGAAAAAAAATTTCCCCTTTTAATCGTGTTAAATTTTCATCGCACTCAAGTATCATCGTCAACTCCGTCGTTTCCTCCTTACTCAACATCGAGTCGCGGCAGCCAGCAGAGCTAGGTATAATTAGGTATGAATCTTTTAAATCGATTAGGTATATTTAGGTATGAATCTTTTAAATCGACTTTGTGATTCTATTTGGCTTTTATATGAATTTGAATGCATCTTATTTTCGTATTTTTTCCTAAACTATTACTGAAATGGTTGATTTAACCCTAATTGCAATGATCTGTTGGGATATCTGCTTTGATTTCTTTGAGTATATGAATGTTCTGTTGAAGTGGTTAGTGAATCAATGGTTGCTTGCTGAGAGGAGGTTGAGGTTGCGTCTTTCGGGAATTTGGTGGGTTCAAGTAGCATTGATGGAGGTCGTGGGTTTGTTTGCGATTGGGTATTGGCTGGCTCGATGGTTGAGAGTGGTAAATGTTGGAGCATAAATAGTTTTTTGTGGAGTGGCAGGCACTGGAAATATGTCAGTTGTGTGGATGTGAGGTAGTGAAGAGGAGGCGGTGAAGTTGACTGTTGGTTTGGTAAGAGGGGGAGAGGCTGGGGGAAGGATCTGAGTATGTGTTCGTAAGGAGTGGTAGAATGTTAGAGGGCAAGTTGATGAATGTTGCGTGAGTCTCTGGTAGTTTGCTGCGGAGGCTGGGTTGTTGATGTTTTGTTGAGTTGTAGTATGAAGTGCGATTGCGAACAGGTTGCAGGTTGGAGAAATGGGAAGGAGGATGGTCTGTGGTTGCTTGGGGTTTGTAGTTGGAGTGGTCACTGTTGTAGTGTGTGAATATGGTGCAGTTGGTTGTATCAGTGCTGTAGTCAGTAGGTTGTAGAATGGTTATTGAAGCAGGCTACAGGAATGTAGGCAAGTGGATATTGTCTTTGGTGATATGAATGAATGTGGTGTGTATGAGATGAAAGTGGGTATTGTTATAGGCTGGTATGAAACTGTGTTGTTGTGAGGAGTGAATGAATTGTTTAATAGTGGAGTGGGGGGAGTGATTGCAGTGTTGAAGTATATTTATGGAAGTGGTTGAATTAAACAATGTTGTGAGAAGTGGTAAAATAGGAGGATTGAGTAGTATGGTGATGAGAGGTTGCTGCGTTTTTTGAAAGTTGCAGCAATGTGTGGCAGCGGAAATGCACCGGCGTTTGTTGGTGATAGGTGGGAGGAAGTTTGGTCAGTGGTCTGTGTGTAATGGTGAAGTGCAGAGATTTGCAAAAGTTTTGTTGAAGTGGAGTGACTGGAATGTTGTTTGTTGAAGTGGAGCGTTTGTGGATGGATTGACAAAGGAGGGGCAGATAACTGTAACTGTTATGCAGCAGTTTGGAGGGTTGTGACTTGGTCAGTTATGTGTGGGTAGGAGTGTGGTGTTATGCATGGATTAATTATAAATACATGTAAATCTGAGGTTAAATGCAAAATATAAGTGTAAAATTTATATTTTTGAATAAGTATTCTTTGCCTTTGTCTACTAAGCCACCATGGTTATATGCAGTAGTGCTACAAGTATTTGTACTTCAACGTCTACTTATTTTTTTGATTACAACAGATAACCAATTTATACGTCAAAGATTGGAAACTTATTTGCCTTCAAATGTCGATAATGGAAAAAGGCTTGGTTTTTTTAAACAGGTGATAAAACCATGATTAACTTAATATGTATTTTGAGAATTAGAACATATAATCTAATACTAAAGCTCACTTTTTTTTTTTACTTTTTTCATAGAACTAGTATAGAATACCGACAAGGAGCAATGAATTTCGTGCATGCTGCAAAGAGGAATGTAAGAAGTGTAGAAAATTTTTTATGCCCTTGCAAGGATTGTCGGAATCTTAGTCGTCATGATGACCAAATCATCGTTGAACATTTAGTTATAAAAGGAATGGATCCTAAATACATTGACGGTGTATGGTTTAACCATGGTGAAGAGATAAATGTAGAGAATAAAACAAATACGTTTGACGTATATGAACTATTCAAGATGATTCACTATGAAGATGATGATTTTTTGAATCAAGATTTTTTTGTTGATGATAAAGACGATGTTGTTTCTCGAAGAAAAGAGGATGAGTTAGTCAAGAACTTGGAAGATGTAGAAACTCCATTATATCCTGGTTGCACAGATCACACAAAATTATCTGCCATCACCGTCTTATATAATCTTAAATACGAGACTGGCTTGTCCGATAGTGGTTTTGATAAGCTTTTAGCTGTGCAACATCTATTTCTGCCGAAGGATAACGTGCTTCCCAAAACCTTATATGAAGTCAAGAAATTTCTTAAAGCATTCGACATGAGTTTTGAAAAGATACATGCTTGTGAGAATGATTATTGCCTTTTCAGAAAAGAATACAAAAATTTAGAAAGTTGTCCAAAATGTGGTTCCTCGAGATGGAAGAAAAATCAAGATATTGAAGAGGTTATACAAGGTGTTCCAGTTAAAGTATTGAGATATTTCCCAATTATTCTGAGGTTTAGACGAATGTATAGATCTCAAAAGATGGCTGAAGAATTAAGATGGCATTTTAATAATAAAAGTAACGATGGAAAAATGCGTCATCCCGTGGATTCTATGACATGGAAAATGGTGGATGAAAAGTATAAATCTTTTTCATCTGATCCACGCAATCTTAGGCTTGGTCTTGCTACAGATGGATTCAATCCATTTTCCATGTTGAGTTCGAAATATAGTTGCTGGCCGGTAATGCTTGTGACATACAATCTCTCGCCTATGTTGTGTATGAAGAAAGAAAATATTATGTTAACTTTACTTATTCCAGGCCCGAAGCAACCCGGGAATGATATTGATGTATATTTGGCGCCTTTGGTGGAAGACTTGCATCACTTGTGGTCTAATGGAGTTACTGCTTATGATGCATTTAGTAAAACTTTATTTAAACTGAATGCGATTTTGTTATGGACGATTAATGATTTTCCGGCTTATGGAAATCTTGCTGGATGTCGTGTGAAAGGGCAAAAAGCTTACCCATTATGTGGTGTCAATACCCATTCTCGTTGGTTGAAACATAGTCGAAAGTTCTCCTACATGGGTCATAGAAGATTTCTACCTCCTTCAGATTCACGGAGGAAACAAAAGGCATTGTTTGATAATACATAGAGACAGATGGTGCTCCTAGAATGCTTTCTGGGAGAAACATCTATGCATTATTGAAGGATTATCCAAATGATTTTGGAAAAGGAATAGAGGAGAAAAGTAAGAAGAGAAAGCATGTCTATGATAAAGAAGATGAATATGATGATACTAACAGTTCTACAGAAGTAGAGCTATCAAGGTGGAAAAAACGATCAATTTTCTTTGATTTGCCTTATTGGGAGGTTAGTGGTTAATTTATTTATTTTTCATTGTTTGAATATAATAAAAACCCAATAATGCATTATTGTTTTGGTTTTCATAGGAACTTCCATTACGTCACAATTTAGATGTGATGCATGTGGAGAAGAACATTGGTGAAAGCCTATTGGGCACAATGTTGCATGGAAATAAATCCAAAGATGGAACCAACTGTAGAAAGGATTTAGAGGATTGGGGAATTCGAAGTGAGCTTCATACACAACCTCGTGGGAATAAAACATATCTTCCACCGGCTCCATATATGTTGTCAAAATCCGAGAGAAAAATATTTTGCAAAAGACCGTATGATTTCAAAGGACCGGATGGCTATTGTTCAAATTTAAAAAATCGGATTTCGTTGTCGGATTGCAAAATTAGTGGATTGAAGTCACATGATTACCATGTATTAATGCAACATTTATTGCCAGTAGCATCGAGAGGGTTCATGGCAAAGAAGGCAAGAAAAGCGATAATTCGCTTATGTTCTTTTTTCAACAAATTATGTCAACGTGTTCTTGATAGAGAGAAGGTAGAACAAATCAATGTTGAAATTATTGACGTTTTATGTGAGCTTGAAATTTTTTTTACCATCTTTCTTTGATATAATGATACATTTATCCATTCATCTTGGAAAAGAAGCACAAATGTGTGGACCTATTCATTTTCGATGGATGTACCCATTCGAAAGATATATGAAGACACTCAAAGATTATGTCAGAAACTATGCACGACCAGAGGGATGTATTGCAGAATCGTATCTTGCAACAGAATGCATGTTGTTTTTCAATGAATTTTTGAAGAAATCAGGACATATAGAGGAGAAAGGAGCTCGAAATGAAGATTATGAAAGTAGTAGAATATTAGAGGGACGTCCAATTTCAGTATCGAAGACAATTAAATTGCCAGTTAATGAGAAAGAAAGTGCTCATTTAGCTGTGTTAATGAATATGGTCGTGGTGGAACCGTTTATAGAGTAAGTTTATGTTATATTGTTTTAAATATTTTGATGTGTTCACAATGATATATATAACTTATAATCAATTGTTCAATACTAGTTTGCATTTGGAGGAATTAGAAAATTCAGACCGACGCATGACAAAAAATGCGACCTTACTTTGGGAAACACATACAAAAAGTTTTGTCGATTGGATTAAAAGGAAGGTTAGTTAGATTTCAAATATATTCTCATTCAACTATCAATATTACTATATAAATTTACATGCTAAATGAAATTTGTTGTAGATACCTATTACCTCCAAGGATCATAATGACATGTTAAAATGGATTGCTTATGGTCCGAAGGATGATGCCATGTCTTTCAAAGGATATATCATCAACGAGCAACGTTTTCATGTAAAAGATTTAGGGAGAGAAACTCAGAATTGTGGGGTGACTTTTGATGCAACTGCTATGTGTAGAGAAAGTGCTAAAGATATGTCCCAAGTGGTTGATGTGGTCACTTATTATGGAATATTGACAGATATAATTTTATTAGATTATCATTTGTTTTATATTCCAGTTTTCAAGTGTCATTGGACGTATAAAGGAAATGGAGTAAAAGTTGATGATGATGGGTTCACTCTTGTTAATTTACATCAAGCATCATTTTCACGAGACCCATACATACTTGCATCTCAAGCAAAACAAGTATTTTATTCAAGAGAGAACGATGTTTCTAATTGGTACGTTGTAATGAAAGCACCATCAAGAAGTTTTAATGATATAGAGGAGCACGATTGCATCAAGGAAGATATTCAAGTGGTGGAAGATGAAATAACTGAAGCGGATGATGAAGATGTTTGCTATGTTAGAGAGGATTGCGAAGGCATAATTGAGTAGATTATATGTTCTACTTGAGCATAGTTGTTCATTTGCTTTAGTGATGGTTGAACTTATATATTAAATCCGGGCTATTTGGAAATTTCATTGAACTTGTATTGATTTTCTTTAGTGATTGTTGTTCATTTGCTGCACTAATGCTTTGGTTTTTTTTTTTAATGTTGCGAATGGCTGTTAGTTTGCACCATTTAATTTTCTAATCCATTGCAAATGCATGTACCATTCAATTTTTGTTCTTTGTGTTTTGATCTTTGTATACTTCCAGAGACAAAGCATTATATGTTCTTATCAATTCTGTTTGCATATATTGCTTGATAATGAGTAGTGTTCTTATCAATTCTGTTTGCATTACATGTACATTTTCTCATAAAATTACAAATCTGTTCATCATCTCAAGGCTTTTAGGCCTGCTTGTTTGGTTTGCAAACTGCCACATCTCTTTTCAGCTACATGTTGATGATATTTAAGTGTTGTTTGTTAATATTTATCGCTGCTTATTGTTTACATGTGCTTTTTGGTTTATACTGTGTTTTCTGTCACTTGTAGAAAAATATGTCTACAACATCTGTACGTACCCGCTTGTAGAGAAAGGCTGAAGAACAAGCAGTTAAAGGTAAGAACAAACAGTCAAAGCGAAAACGTAAAGTTCCAGCTAGTATAAATGAAATAGAAGAACAACCAGACAATGCTAAGAAGCAAGCCACTGTTCACAATGAAGAAGACGAACAACCACTAGATGATATCCCCTCTGACCCAAATGAAGGACTCCGCTCAGAAAATGAAACCCGTCCTGAACAAACTGCTGATGTCGAGATGGAAATTGGGAAACAAAGTGAAGCTGATATCGGAAGTACATCTCGGAAAAGAGGCGGTAGAGGTCCAGCAAAAGCAAAAAGACTCCCGTCATGCAGTCAGGATCGAATTGAAGTTGAGTTCAATGATCTAGGTATACCAGTAGGGCAAGGGTCGGTATATTTATCCTCTTTTCTTGGACCGCTTGTGCGGGAGCAGGTTCCATACACCATTGATGATTGGAGGAATATTAGTGATGAGTTAAAAGAAGTTTTGTGGCAGTCGGTTCTGGTACGAAGAAGGCATCTACTATTTAACATTCTGACTCTAATATATTTTGAAAATGACTTCTAATATTGCATGGTCTTGCCAATTATAAATTGAAATTGCCATCTAATAACTTCTGGATAAATTGAAAAATAGTTCTTGCCAATTATAAATTGAAATTGCCCTCTAATAACTTCAGAAAACCTTTCAGATTTAATTAAATCTGTCGTATTTAAATTAAATAAATTTTACTAATATCATGTTTTGATGTATTGTTGCAGATTAGATTTAAACTGGAACAGGAATGGCAAAGAAAAGCTATATTTCAACAAATGGGAGTACTTTGGAGATCGTCAAAAAGCAAATTGGTTCGAAATTTGCAAAAAGCGGAGAACGATGAGGAAAGACTTAAAATGAAACCTACGAACATAAAAAGCATAACCGATTGGAGGAAGTTTGTGAAGGCGAAAACAAGTCCGGAGTTTAAGGTAAATCATTCCTACTGAACTCGTCTGACATGTTTCTGCAAATCCATCTACATAGTTAGCAACCGATAAATTTCTTTAGAAGTGAATTCCAAGTGTTGGTGGATGCTGAGGGTTCCTGTTTAGGTATTAGCTGCAGGAACCTATGATAGTACAAAATACAAATGCGTTATGACAAGCACAGGAACATTTTAAATGAAGTAAAAAAAAACACTTTGCAAGTTAGTTCAATCTTTAAATATTATTAGTAGATATGGAATGCTGTATATGTCACTGAGTTATCCAGCATTAATAATACCAAATAAGTATATGACCATGATGAATTGATTTTCAAATAAATTGCAACCCTCGCCATACATATTTACCCTGCATTATAAATATTAGATAGTTTTTCTTTTTATGATTTTGGTTGTTAAATTCTAGCATCTTTCAACATTTTCAGCAAAAAAGTGAGAAATATTCAGCCCTTAGGTACACTCAAATTCCGCATACAACCGATCGTAGGGGAATGGCTAGAAAGATCGAAGACATGGTAAGTTAATTAACTATAGCATTATTTAACATTATTTTATACCTGTCAGTTTATTAATTTAATGTTATTCTACTTTTAGAAAAAAGAAAGTGTAGATCCATCGTCCATAAGTAAAGCTGATGTGTGGATTAGATCTCACATTAAAAAAACTGGTGAACCAGTGAACATGGAAGCTAGGAATGCTATTGTAAAATTGTTTTTAATTTTATTGGTATATTTTTTTTGAAACTATGATATTTTTACCATTGTACATTATCTATGTGTGTTTATTTATATAGGAGGAGATCAAAAAATATGGTAGCCTATCCCAATCCGGCTCGTCACAGACTGATATTGGAAAAGATGCTCTTGTACATGTACTGGGACAAGATAAACCGGGACAGTTAAGGGCATTGGGTAGGGGTTGCACTTTAACCAAGCTAGCTTTGGCCCAGTCCAAAGATAAACAAGTGTCTCGGTGTCGAGAGGAAATAGCAGAATTGAAGGGAATGATACAGACTCTGATGGACCAGAAGGTAAATTTTTGGAAATTAATTTATATTCGTAAAATATTAATTTATATTCGTGCTTCGCTGCAGGGTAAAGAAAGTTCGAGAAGGAACTCACATGATTGGGTAAAAATAATATTTATATTACTCAATACATGAAATTTATATTTTAATTTTTTAATCCAGTAATTGATTTAATTTTCGGTTGATTAATTGTAGAGCGACGACGAAGTATGTTTGCTGTTGAATTGGGATGGAACCTCTGGAGTTGTTGCCCATGGGAGGCTGTTGTCCATGGACCCAGATGACGTTGTCAATGGCATTCGTCTGGGACCAAATGCCGGGAGCGTTGTTATAGATTCAGTGGATAAAGCAGATACTTATTTATGGAGGCCTACACCTGAAATGGCAGTCTTAGCAGACGCTAAGAATAAGGTAGTTGCTTGGCCATCAGTTTGCATCAAGGTCCCGCTGTGAACACGGTTGAACTATAGTGTAGCCAGTACGACAATTTTTTTCACGTTAAGTATATTGGTGTAATATGCTGCGAGCTTATTGACGTCTAAAATGCAGCGAGCACACCCCCCATCTGAATAAAAATTTAACACATATTCGTTGTTTTTGTATAGCATACTAAAGTCTTGAATTTCACTTCTCATTTTTAGAGTACCAGCATCATCGAAGACACTTGCAAGATTTACGGTTGGACTGAGGGTGAAGGTGTAATTGCCGAAGGAAGAATCCACGCCACTGATCCAAAATATACTGTTAATGGTATTCCACTCGGTCCGTCTGCTGTTGTGATTTGGGTGGACAAAGTAGTAAATAAAGATGCTTATTTGTGGCGACCCACATCTGATATGTCGTGCATTGGAGACGCAGTTGGTATGAAAATAGCATGGCCAAGATCAAAAGTAGAAGCTGATCAAGAAAAACTAGATGAGAGTCGTGATGATACTGAAAATGTTGTGAATTCTCCCATGAAATCCGCACATACGGTCATGAATAAATCGCAACATGTAAGTATTAATTTTCAAATTTGAAGAAGTTAACTGTGTATGAAAGTTTATTTAATGTGCATGTATACATTGTGCATAATAATCTCTTTTCTTTTAGCCAATTGCAACCATGCAAAAGGATGCCAAATGCCTGTTGATCGATTTGAGTGGAGCAGACGTAGTGGCGGAAGGAAGTATTGCATCAACTGATCCGATAACGATGGTCCATTGTCGTCCAATGGGCCGTAATGCTGTAAAAGTTTGGATTGAACTGGTGATAGTTCCAGATGCAGAGATATGGAGACCAACATCGAGTCTGACGTGCATGGATGATTGCTTTGGCGTTCCCATAGCTTGGCCAATGGAAAAAATCATTATTAAGTCAAAATGAAAGGTATATAATTTTTTTTATATATACATTAGGAATGCTAGCAGCTAAAGTGCAGATAGATTTTTGGTAAACTGATAAAAGTACATAAGTAGGGGTGTTATATTCGAATTGTGATTGAATGATTGTGATTGGCGAGGAGTTATGTATGGATTGTGGTGGAATGTTAGTGATGCAATATTATATCTACTTTAGAACTTTCTCTATCATATAAATTATCTCATGCATATTCACTTTAACAGGATTCACTCATTCTTCTTCTAAAATTAATTAAAACCTATTATTGTCATTTTCTAAATTAAAAATAAAATCCAAGAAATTATTATAAATTCTGATATTCGAGCATGTTCATTAAGACACTCTTAGGCTTTTCTGGCACAAGTCCATCTATCGCGTTACTAGGTTTATATATGCGCTAGTGTGTTTATGAGGATGTGTGCTTACCCAACTGTGTGTATGTGAGTGTGATTGTGTTAAAATTATCATCTGTTTACTCAATATCATACTACTGAGTAAACAGATGATAATTTTAACACAGTATCTAGCACGAATAATTTTATTATGGTACATTAGCATAAAGTAGCGAGAAACTTATAGCAAGTAAATTTCTAGTTATAACTAGAAGTGTTGGATGTGCCATATTATTCACTAATTAATTTTTTATATATATAAACCTTGTCTTAAGCGGTTAACTATCATTTAAGGCCATGTAACCATGATTAAGCAATGTGTGTTCTGCATTTTGTTGTGTGTGTGCATTCAAATGCTATATGTTTATGCGTGAGTGCATTTGTGTCTGTGTGTCTATATATATAGTGTTATGTATTGTAACTATTGAATGGATGTTGTGTGTGTTTGTGTGTTGTCTTCATATATTTGAGTTTCAGTTTTGTTGTTGTGTATCTCACGTGCATGGGGTGTATTATTGTGCTTTTTGGTGTTTTAGACTTGTTTAATTGACCGTTACGCTGTTACAATACTCTTACTATATCATATCTTGTCCATTTTGTAGAATTGATTTCATTTCTTTTATGCGTAGGTACATCCCTATTTATCTATGCAAGTTTTAGTAATTTATATTTTTAAAATACATATGTCTGTATATTTATTCAGATATTACTTTAGTATAATTGATGGTGAGGAGTTATGTATGGATTGTGGTGGAATGTTAGTGATGCAGTTTTAAGTTCAGGTTTTGTTTTCTCACTCTTTTGTTCTGTTCTTTGTTTACAGGTAGTTCAGGTTTTGAAGACATCAGCAATGACAGGTAGTTCAGGTTTTTATGGTGGTTCAGGTTTTGCTCGGTACTTCGGTTATTTCAGACGTTTATTTCAGATGTATATGTACGGTTATGACACTTATGGTAGTTTGGTTGCAACACTTATGGTAGTTTGGTTGTGTATGTGTACGGGTAGCTTTTTGTCGACACCTATGTATGTGGATGTATGAATGTCTATGTATCTTGTGGATCTTCAATGTGTATACGTATTTTGTAGTTGTTTAATATATTGTGTTCAAAAGTGTATGTGCTTGCGTATTCTGTTATTATATAATTGCATGCTAGATCAGTGGTAAATCTGGAGTAGCAAGTGGAGGGAAACAAATGCTACTGGATATTATTTATTTTGGTAGCGTTAAAATGTCGCTACAAAAGAGTGATTAAAAACTCAAGTACACTTATGCTGGCGTTTATTAAGCGCTACAAAAGAGTGATTAAAAACTCAAGTACACTTATGCTGGCGTTTATTAAGCGCTACAAAAAATGTATATAACGCCATGAAAAGGTAATGTGGAGGAGAAAACCCTTTCGGTGGCGTTAAACAGGCGCTACAAAAAATTTGATAACGCCATAAAAAAGTATCATGGGGGAGAAAACCTTTTCGGTGGCGGCAAATAGGCGCTACAAAAAAGAAATTCTATGGCGTTATAAAAACGCTATCAAAAAAACAAATTTGGTGGCGTTTAAAAAAGTGCAACTAATACTCGAGGATTTTTAGTGGCATGTTTTTTCGTAACGATTATCGAAAGCATTAGTGAAAAAATTAGGGCATAGAAAATGTCAAAGAATGCGTCAAAGAGGATTACCTGGAACGAAGGGCGGTAAGTGAAATAATCAGAGCTGAAGCAAGGCAGCAAAATTGTTGGAGCTAAGACATACCAGGTAGCAAATAATAGAAGGAAATAGATTAGGAGATGCAGATAATTGAGAAATTTAAAACGTGATACACAGAAGGGTTTAGAAACTACTTATGCTTGGAGGACTACGCGTAGTGGAAGATTGAAAGGAAGAGCTGCAATGAAGCAAATATAATATGAGGGAAAGCAACGATTTTTGAGACATCCTTTTACTTGTTGATTAGGAAAAAAGGACGTCGCAGAGATGTGTGAGGGGAGAAACAGAGAAGAGTGAGGGGAGAAACTTCTATTTTCCTGTAAACAACAATTGTTCAATTCGTAGGGGGCGGATTAATTTTTTAGGCGGTGGAATACCGGAGACTCAGCGAGCGGCCATTAAAAATCCCGCGACTGTGCAGTTGACAAAAAATAAACAAGTCTTCTGTGCTCTTGAAATGCAACTCACTAATAATATAATATAATAGTATAGATTGTTGAGTTCTGCTTCTTAATTGACAAAGGTTATAGTCATTGTAAATCGTTAAGTTAGTTTTCAATAATTTATATACCCATCACTCATGTTAACTTTGAAACTTCCTATTGATAGTATTTACAATTATAAACGTACACATAAAAAGAATAGAGAAATTAGCAAAGCTTACTTTACATAAACACTGATCAGTCGATTTAGGTATGTATTACAATTAGTATAGGTCGACGAAGAGAGAACGTCATATATAATATGATGTTCTCTCTATACAACTATGTTTCAATAGTTCATATACGTAACAGCAAGGTATCTAGCAGCAAAATAGGCATGATCTAAGTTTATAACTAATCTTATCTAACTATAAGATAAATACTATTATAAATTGTTGGGCTTTTGTTGTCTATTCAGTTTCAATATACAGTCTCAACTTTGTTCTATAAAATAGAAAACTTTTTGCTCAAGTATCTAGTATGTTTTCATTGAAATACGTAAATTCATGACTAGACCATTTTTTTGCATATTCAGGAACCGGTACTTTTCTCAGTACCAATGAGTTGAAAACATTGCATATGGGCTACCAGATGAAGATGTTTCTAAAGAAGATATAATAGAAGCAACTAAAGCTGCAAATGTTCATGAATTCATTATCTCTCTCCCTCAGGTTCACAAAATATTCATTCCTGGAGATATAAAGTCTGCGGTTCTTTTAATATATATTTTTGTTTCCTTTCACTGAAGTACATGTCATTCATGATGAAGGGTTATGATACTCAAGTTGGTGAATGTGGAAGCCTCTTTAGTGGTGGGTAGAGACAACTAATAATAACAGGCTCTATTATAATATAACACCTCTTCTGGGTACTTTATTGTTTGATTACTTCAGAGTGATTACATGTTTTTCTTTTAAATATTATGAGAACAAAATTTATGGAGACTATATGATTTCGTTTTGGATAGTTTATTGTTTGATTTATGGACCCAATAGATTTCAATACTTCTTCTCATATCTTCTCTACATTAATAAGAAGAATTCAATGAATATAAAATCCGTGGTGTCTTTTTGAAATACCCATAATACCCTTCCTACGATTTGTTCCTCCGTAACCTGCTTCCACCAACCTTATAAAAAATCCTTTTCTTCTTGCCTCATCAACTTCAATAAAACGTAAATCGCTTTTCTCTCCTTCCCACTTCCGCAAACACGAACGAGGTTTGGTGTATAAAACTGCATTTCCATATCTGCTTCGATTGCTGATTATCGACTAAGATTAATTTGCTAAACAAGGATTCTTGATCTACTGTTATCTCGAGCTTCTATTGTCAACTAAGCATAGAACTAATTTGGATTTATCGATTCAATGCAAATAAATAATTGAGCTCAACCATCACTTATAGGACATCTGTTAAACTTCAATCTCAGACAAGTATTCGCTGATTTTCATTAAGTCCTCCAGACTTTTTCTTCGATATTAAGTTAATTCAGTATGTTATCAAAGTAAAAATGAACTTAAATACAATTAAGGGTAGTCTTGAATTTTATTTTTGTAATAATGATTGTACTCTTTTTCTTAAATATAATTAAGGGTAGTCTACAATTAAGGCTTGCGACTACGACTTCGGGGAAGGCGGAGGTGATGGCATGTTGGAGACAAATTTTTGTTTATTATCAAACCGACCGTAGGGAGGTTTGTTTAGAGTTACTTGGCCAAAATAAAATACTCTAAAGCCAAAAAAACATGCTTCTGTGTCTCTCTGTGATCTCCTAAATACATGATTTTCCTAATATTCGCGTGAAATATCTTCCATTTTCTTTGGCAAGACTCCCTTTAAATTTCAAATCCCCTATACCAAATCCGAACATCAAAAACCCTACCTTCCTAAATCAATTTCGCACTTTTACTCACCACCTGTTGCCTCCTTTCTTCCTCATGCTTGCAATTAACCTCATAACCTATAGGTGAACGCCACCAATGCCCAAATCAAATCAACATCATTCGTGGCGACTATGTAAGTTAGCAAGAATTTAAATCCGAGCTCCGTTTGATTCTTAGTTGGGCATGCGCACCTTAATGGGAGTAATATATTATCTTCAGCGAAAATATGTCCTTTTTTGGTCTTGTTCTAATTGATTAAAGCTTGACAGGTGGTTAAGCCTTGGTGAGTGTCATTAGCGATAGTAAAGTAAGTCTCACCTTGAATACGGACGACATAATTAGAGTTATGTTGGTAGAATCCGTTGCTACAGTTGCAGGTAGTTGGAATCAGGACTATATTGTCGAGGGGTATGGTTGAATTGTTGGAGGGGGCTTCCTTGAGTTTGGCGATTGAAGAAGGGTTTGAGGTTAGGAGGTTTGAGATTTGGAGGGGCGTTTGATAATTTTTTTGGGATATTTATCTCCATATGCTGATGCAAGGGAACTGTCTCCTGGTTCTCAAGAATTCGATAAGAGAGCTATTGCAATAATGCATGAGATTCTGAACTTTACTATTTAAAAAAGGCTTGTAACCGATCGCTTAACACATTTTCGAAGAGAGTTTTTAATGCCTCAGAAACTTATGAGGTTATTGCTGAAGCCTTATGGAATTTTTTATGTTTCTGAAAGGGGAAAGCGGTTTAGTGTGTTTCTCAATGAAGCTTATGAAGGATCGGAGTTGATCGATAAATGTCCTTTATATGTTTCAAAAGAAAAGATCTTGAGCCTAACTGGTTATCGAGGAAGAAGAAACAGAATAGAAAGGTATTTTGATCATTCTGATAGCGAGGACATCATTTTTGGAGAAGACGATGAAAGTAATAACAAAAATATCTTACAAGTTGAGGACAGTGGAGAGGATTCTGAGATGGATGTTGGTGAACTGCTTGGTGCATATGCAGGCTCCTGATTATCTCAAGGTTTGCTTTATTCCCCGCATACATTGGTTCGACACGTGGTTTAGTTAACATTAGGTTTTACCTTGTAGTCTTTTTTAAGAATATATGGTACAACATATGCCTTTTAACATTTGCTGTTTTAAACTTATCACGTGTAAGAAATTTTGAAATCTCAAGTTCATGTATAGTCATTATGGAGATAGATAGATGATGCATGTCTGTTATCATTAGTGACTGCAAGCATCAAATTTCTATATAATAAAATAGGTTGGTCGGTTATAAAAGACCAAGAGAGTCTGAGATTTTTTCTAAGCATATATATATAAAGTGGACCTTGCGTGTCATTTTACTCGCATCTATATTCTAAAATGTAGTTGGTTTCTTCCTCCATTATTTTTTGTCAACCCTATATTGTTCAGTCTCAGTTTCATGGATTTGATTGTTAGCTCCTTCCATTATTTCATCCCTTATCAAATCATCAACACGATCTTATCCAGACGTGCTTTTTTCATCTCTGTGCCTACTGAAAACGTGGGTACTTTACTAATATTCAATAACTCAGCAAAAAAAAATCTTAGATTAGATTCAAATCTTACGTTATTTCCCCTTTCTTCGATTAAAGAAAACAAAATTAGTGTTTTAAATACAAAGTTCCGACGACCTCGCAATTGTTTTGGTTGTTTCTTTGGTATGGTTGTTGGGAGGCTGAAGATGAGAGAAGTGAGATGAAGAATGTGAAGCGGAGATTAATATTTTGTTTTTTCATTTTGGTTTTGTACCCAAATCCAAGTTTGTTTGAACTTTGATTGATTTGTTTTCGTATATTTGTTTGCGGGGAAGAAGATGAAGTTGACTATATAAACAGAGTAGTAGACTATCATATTTTTGACACCTTATTTGTTTGACCAAGAAATTTACAGAGGAAGAAAAACATGACTTTCATTCATTTGTATACCAAAAAAACTGGTGGTGCTTTTCCATATGTATGTTTAATATATTACCTAATTTGCAATTGCTGAGTTTATGATTGTATTTTTCACTGTGACAATAGTAAGGAAACTTTTGCTAGTATCACTGACATTTTTCAGAGTTGTGTATTGTTTCTTTTCTTGTAGTGCTTGCACAATTGTATTTTTTTGCCACGATTAGTAGAGTCTTTGTGATAATTAACAAAAGCTACATATGTAGATCATGGTATGAAAGCATATATGTACATATATCATTTTAAATATTTAATTGTCAATTGTTCTCAATCCTATATTTTATTCAATGTTTTTATTTTTGTCAAATAATGAGAGTATTTTTCTATATGTCTAATTGAATGAATTTGTAATATTTTATTTAAAATATATAATCTAACGATCGTTTTTTCCGCCGTTGTGCGGTTACACTAGTTATTATTATTATTATTATTATTCGACAGTGAAATGGAAAGGGAGAGTCGACTAGGTAAATTCCGAAAAGGACCGACCCCGTATCGATGCTGCACTTATTCCATTTTAATGACTTCGTTAAATCATTGTTAATAGTGCGTAGGTAATTCTTTATCTATTTCATACCGACATCAAGTCCACATATTCAAATAGGTAAATTGTCTCTTTTTCTGTACTGATATGATCGAAAAACAGTTATCCAGTTGTGTATTTAATGCAAGTAAAATATGACTGCACAATGTTAACCTGGCCCTATATTTCATGCATAAAAATATGACTAAATCATTATCATGCGATCTTATGTTTACTTCATAATTTCTAAAGCATGACATTATTTATTGCGATTAACACACTTTGAAAAAGCATAAAATAATTAAAACTTAAACTATTTTATCAATAAACAGTTCAATCTAAAGGAAATGAATTCAAGCAATTAATTTCACTTACCAGCGTATCGACAATTCATATCATTAAAAAAAAAATTTGTAATTTAAGGATGGAAATAATTTACTATATTTCTATAATAAGTTATCACATATGAAAAAAGGGGAATAAACGGGTTACAATAACGGATAGTGGTGGACAAAGGAAGAGTGAGGTATTATAGTTGCGATCTACTTTACATTTATACTATAAATAGTGGTCTGATTTAGATTAATTTTCTGCATTTATGCATAAGTTGGATGTATTTGTTGTTTCCTCATTTTAACTTTGCTTTTTCCCATTATGGAATCTATAGCTAAGTTCTTATTCTAGGCAAACATTAGAGCAATAGGACTGTGAATTGACATGCAATGAAATGGAGTTCAATAAAAACAATCAGGAAATAGGAAGGCGATAATAAAAACCTTGAAATTTACAGCTGGAAGAATAGTTCTTGCAAAGGATCATTAAACTTAACCTTCAATTTTCTACTTAACCAAAGCACAGCTAAAAGCCCTTCATCTTTATTAAAATTATCAAGACAGAGTAATCTTTATTTTGAAACTGAATTGCCCCGCAGCTACGTTGTCTCTGTTGAACAGCACATAAAACATCATAATAATAGGGTGTTTGTGTGTAGTAGATATGAAGTAGTCAGAAAGGCGATTATAGCAAGAGATAGGAGGCATGTTGCAACTGGAAGGAAGGCGATTAACTATACTGATAGTACTGCAAACGCATATGTGCTTCATGGAAGCCAACGCAGTAGAGCACTGTAAATGTGATGGGTTGTTTGTTACACCTGGAACAACATAGACACATGCTAAGCTTTCCAAGTCCACCAACACAATTCTGCACTGATGCAACACCAAGAAAGAGTACAATCATTATTGCAATAATATTTTCTTAAAATACACCAAGAAAGCGTACAGGTGCTAATATTTTTCTTTGATATTAAATTAATTCAGTACGTTATCGAAAATAAAAAATATATAGATACCTAAAATTTTCTTTTTTTCAAATATCATGGAAGCCAATAGAAGCTTTGAGTCTTTGGTGTTTTGTTTATGTAATTATTTTTATTACTTAGTTGATGATCCGTACTTGCATGGTTAGATACTGTTTTGAAGGTTGGTAATATTGTTTTTTAATCTTTGAAATTGCTTGCAATTTAAATAATAATATGGATATTAATGTACTGAAATTTGAATACTATTTTGCTCATAATAATATAGTTTGGCTGATATGTGCTGTTGTTGTGTCCTTAAGCCTATTTTTGCTATACGATTTCTCTCATTAAGATTATGCTTAAAGCTTCTGATGTCTTTCTACAAGAAGAAGCCTTACCATGCATCTTTGAAAATTTTGATGTAAAATCAAATGTCGAGGTATGTTTCTATTTGTATGCAAAAGTTACTTGCATCCGAGACATTGGATGGTTGTGAATTCGGCTGTTATTTTCTTTAAAACACCTTCGCTTTTGAAATCCGGATGCTATTTTCTCCTACCATGCCCTGACATCTTAACACAAACATTTCATTTAAAAATCCTTCTCAAAAAGGATTTTTTTCTTTCTTATTTAACAAATAACATCCCTCATATATTTTTGATTTATCTTAGACACTTGAATTTATATTCTAAATGTGTTCACCTAAGATAGTAATAGTTAAGAGTTGAAGGGGACAAGGGCACGGGTGCGTGCACGTACATACACATGTTTGTGTGGAGCGATTATTGAAACAAAATCTGATACAATATGGTTTAGACATTTGATCTTATTATGTTTATATAAAGGGTTGAATTTGGTAGGAAATTCAATGATTTAGTGTTTGTGATTTGTTGTCACTAATTTGTGTTTTAATAGGATTCACATATGTATGTGTTCTTTCTCTCCGTGAGGCACCTTCTAACTATATATCTCCCTCCTTTTCTCTGCACAAAGGAATGCAAGGATAGCAAGATTATCCAGTGGGATTTGTTTGTTGAAATGTGCCATAAGTTTGGCATCCGAGGTCTGCTCAGCAATGTGGATACAGATGTTACTAAGACCCGATGCTCATAAATTTTTAATGGAGGTGTTGTCGTCATTTGCTCTTCATTCCACATTTAAACTTCCTGCAACGTTTTGGCTTTTTATTTCTAGATTTCTTCATTGGCTTCAAGATAATAATGTATGAAAATGAATGAATTTTTGACATTCTGATGAATCAATTTATATTAGGTCTGTTCTACCTTTTTGTATATTCTTTTTTTGAGAGAAATCTTTAATATGTAGTATGAATTACAAATGGTTTTTAACTTTTGGTACAAATGTTAAGGTTACAAAATGTCATACTTTCCTTTTCAATTTTACCTTTTAGCGTTTGTTTCCTGCTACCTTAAGGCCATCTCCGACCAACTTAAAAATGAATTATGCCCTTAAAAACTTTGCTGCCTTAAGGTTCACCCCCACACCTTCACTTAGTAGATTTTGAGTTAGGTCTTAAGACATCGGTTTATGCTTAGCTTCTATAAAACTTTGGTGAGGATAATATCAACGATAGGACTGTCAAGCTCACATACCTGCAATAGCATATTGCCAATAGATGTATCGTTGAGAGAGCGTCCATGATCGACCACTTTCCCCTAATTGGGTTCAAGATGAGCATATGGAGACCCGTTGGCAATAGAGTGTCAGTGCCCCATAGCACATTTGATTCGCAACCTTCATAGCACACCCAGGATCGTCCACAGCATAACTAGAGCCATGTTTTGGGACTTCCCATGCTTATGGTTCATTGATCGACTACCCTTTAATGCATCCACCTGATACTGATGTACAAGACGTTCCTTTCTTCATCAATATGATTCACAAGGTAATTAATTTGTCATCGAAGTACTTAAACATCTTATGCAAAAATATTATGTGAATTTTAGAATATTTTCGTTTGTATGTTATTCAACTCACCTTGACGAGGCTACATGAGATCTAGCTGTTTATTAACGTACGTTACTCAATGCCACACCGCCTATAAGATTTTTGAAATGCATATTTGACGGTATCAAGATGTTCGTCATTGATAACGAAGTCGTGGTTGTAATTGTGTTTGAAATGGTATGATAAATTTTAGTCGATTAGGGTTTGCTAAAGCTTAACGTTCTTATGGATCGATCGAACGATAAAATTTAAGTTTTATTTTCATTTTCCAACAATATAAGAAAAATAAACTAAAAAAAAGGAGTGGTAAAACTTGAGTATTACAAAAAAAATGTTATATGACTATTCTTCAGTTTTCTTAGGCTGCTTTAGGTTTAGTTTACTGGTAATAGCACTGTCAAATAGCCAACAGGGTTGGCGCAGTTGGTTGATGGTCCGGACTGCGTGATCGAAGGTCACGAGTTCGAGCCCCGAAACTGACAACCCTGTAACAAGTACCCGAAGTATGTGTTTGGCAGGCACATACTTCCCTAGAGTTTACAAGCGAAGCTTGGTTCTCTAGGTAATTCAAAAAAATAGCACTGTCAAATCTACTTTATGGTGTACAACTATAAATGCATGCACATTGCGATTAAATGCGGACCCATCTGGGCGTGCATATATACTTATGTATAAAATTTCTTTTGCATGTCTAGATATTAGGCTTAGTGAGATTGCATCAACTGAATTTTTGCGTTCTTTTTCCTTTATTGAATTATTTTAATATTATAGCCCATTATCAAATTAACCGAATCTCTTTTGTTGATTTTTCTTAAAATGCTTTGTAATGGGAAGAAAAATAGATTAGGAATCAAGAATACCATAACTGCATCAATCTATGCATTACACATCACCTTCTCATGTTAAAACTTGAAATTGCATCGTAATTTTTTTTGACAATTCTTTATAGTAAACAAAAACACATGATATCTGTAATATAAATGTGTTTTCTAGTAAGTGCTATATTGTTTTGACAAGATGGTTTTTCTTGGTAAAGTATTTGTGGAATAAAACTGCATTATACGTTTATATAATTGGTTATTATTGACCTCTCTTGATACTAGTAAAAAATCTATGTAATACAAAATACAGAATATTCATACGTGATAGATAATCCAAATATCACAGCACACCTCACATCTCATATCACAGTACAAGTTATCAGACTAGATATTAATTCAGTCATTCAATACATTTCAATCATCCATAAGCCAGATTGATTCATTCTTAATTAATTTAATTAAATACTATAATTAATTTAATTAACTCAAATTAAATTAATTACTTAAGAATTAATCAAATAATCCTGCTTAATCAATCATTAATTAATTACAATCATTTAATTAATTAATCATTCCTTAATTACCTTATCAATCATTAGATAATCTCTAATCATAGATTAATTGTTCTTTAACTGTTAATTAATAAACCTTAATTATCAATTAACAAAACTTAATTACAAATTAATTAATCCTTTAGTTATCCATTTTAATTAATCATCCTTGGTTAATTATTCTTCAATTACATTAACTAATTAGCCTTTAATTAATTACACAAATTTGATTATCCCTTAATAATTAATTTACCCTTAATTATTCTCATTAAATAATTATTAATTAATTACCTTAATTAAAAATACTTAATTGATTACCTCCATTAATAAACCTTAATTAATCATAAACAGTAATTAATTATCTTGTAATTACTCACCTTAATTAATTAAATCCTTAATTAATAACCATTTCATTAATTTCACTAAGTAATTAATCCTTAATTACTTCCATTAAGTAACTTTCTTTAATTACTTTCCACTAACTAATTATTTTCTAAGTTAATTACATTCAGTAATTAACCCCCAATTAATTTACATTCAGTAATTATCCATTAATTACTTTACTAAGTAATTATGCTTAATTAATTCATAAGTGATTCTTTAATTAATTAAACTAATTAATTAACTTAAAATTAATTAATGAATTAATCAATTGATCATCACTTAATCACTAGTTAATGATTCATCCCTTAGTTACATTCATTAACTATCCACTAATTACTTTAATAAGTAATTATCCTTAATTACACTAAGTAATTAACCTTTGATTTATTTTACTAATTAATTACCCTTAATAAATCTCAACCTTTACTAATTAAAAATGAATACTTTATTATATTAAATACTTAATTCCATCATTAAATTTCATTGGAAACCATTTAGAAATCAATTATATATTTGAAAATATAATTTACTTAAAACCTAAAATAATTTTAAACATTTAATTTTGATATTTAAAATCTTTGAAAACCATTTCAACTTGTTTAATTTGAACTTGCTTTGTTTTTTTTAAACTTTGAAACCAGCAACTATAATAAAAAAACCAACCTGAGCCGTTTAACAAAATTTCCTGAGCAACCCATGAGTAACTCATGCGAATCTCTCCCATCCCTCAACTTTGAGAAAACCCACGCAAAAACTCGAGTTCAACCGACTAACAGCTTCTTCCCCAAAGCTTCGTCAAGACCCAGATACATGAATTGCACCGTGCACATGCACGGCGATTCTAGTCCTCTCCAACCATCTTTCCGGCCTTCAACAAACTACCCTCGACCTCGATAGTCGAAATGCCATTCCAGAAATTGAAAATTCGAAGGAAAATTGATATCGAGCTAAATGACCAAAGCCTGGAACCTACCATCATGGGAATTTCTCCAATCGTCGACGATCCCAACCCTGTTGAACCTCGCTGACGTCACCACAGAGTTGCCTCAACCTCCAGCTCCGATTCCCCACCTCGCGATCAGGTCCAGTTCCCCTATCGCAACGCATTTCCCTCGAAAAACCATCGGTTATCCAACCCGACGAAAACCCTACTTCATCGTACTCCGACCCTTACGGCCAACGATAACCTACTTCAACAATTTTCCCATGATCACCCACTCTCTAGCTACATTCGTTAAGGACATCGATGCCACCCACTGTTCCGATCATCGGAATTTGACGAAGAAACGAGAACTGATCAACTTTTAATATCTCGACAATTCCCAAACTAAAAATTATGATTATAACACCTAAATTCATCATTTAGCATTACAAATCTGATAATATAACAAAAAATCGAAATTAGCATGTTTGATTTTTCTGATTGAAAAAGTTTTCACTGTAAAATATTATTTTTGAAATAAATACCCAACCATTAAACTAGAAATCATTTCTATAAATGATATTTCTTTGTTTCAATTGTTTTCCCTTTAGAAATCAAATGCTAATATGGCTTCAATTGAGAGATAGGAAATTTTTTGATTGTTATTTGAACTGTGATCAAAACAGGAACAAAGATATATATACACATAGTCAAATTCTCATATGAACAGAGCAACACAAAATATTTTCCAGGTAAATGAACAACCATGCAAATCATACTTCAACATTTTCTATACAGATTGATCACATGCATTAATATAAACATCGATTAAAAATTGTTTTTAAAGAAAGAGGTTTACTCACCTGTTTTGGAAAACAAAGAATAGAGAAAACATTTTAAATTGGAAGCTACTCTTGCACTTGAAACTGAAAATTTTGAATCAGGTGGAATTCTTGAAACTGCAGATTGGTGCTAACAGATCTGATCCTTGTTCCGGGCTTTGATTTATTTTGACTTTATTTATTTCCAGATGAAGATTTTTGAACTTCTATTGTTTTTGATTTGGTTTTCTTTTGATCTGTTTTGATTCTTTTTTTTTACCGAAATGAGTAACCTGATTTCTCTCATTCATGTTATTTGTAAGTTAAAACCTTTTAAGAGAACAAATATGCCACTTATTTATTAAGTTACACTTGTATGTTTACTTATTAAACATTTATCAAAACCATTAAGTTTATGTTTAAGTCCTTTATCCTAATAAATTTAAAAATTGTTTTAAACCTTTCCCTTTTAAAATTTGTGAATTAATTTATCTTTCATGTTTAATACTTTTATATATATACAACATATATATTTCAGAGAAAGAATGATCCTATGTTAATCCTATTTTAAACTTAGGCTACCATATTCAAACCTAATAAGTATTTATCTCTAGTGTTTATAAATATAGAATTCTAACTTTAAATCTCCTTTGAGAATTTAATTTATTGAATTCAAATTAATGTTCTTAATTTACAAAACATATATATGCACTTATATATTTGTATATGAACACACTTAAAATTTTCAACATTATTAAGTTTGCACATTACTATTTATATATATATATATATATATATATTAATTTACTATAAGATATATAATTTCTATATATTTATATTTTAACATTTATCATAGTTTTAAATCTATCCAGATATTTTTATTATTATTATCAGAATTTTATCTGTTCAACTGGATAAAACCAGTTAATTATCCAATTATCAGATGTCCAAAATTCGGGTTATTACAGTCCTTCCCCCTTTGAATCTTTTCGTCCTCGAAAATGAACGTAGCCAAAATTTACTATTTACTTATTATCAGATAAATTAATCTTTGATCATTTTTAAAACACTTTTAAAAATCTATATAATATTACTAAAATGGTTGTTATTAAAATACTTTTATAACTCGATGTTTTAACAAGTCCATCCATGTTCTTATAGAAATTCGGTCATACGTTGATCAAACATAGGACTGAAAATTTATAAGTACTTTGTAAACCCTTTTTCAACACCCAGTGAAAATACTTGAAAAATAATTTTATTGAAGATATAGAAAACATTTTTGAAAATAGAGGAAACATTTTTGGTGAGAATGCTCTAGAAATCATCACCCCCATCCATGGTTGCACTTAACCCAATGGTTGCGTTGCAATCCCGGCAAAATCCGTAGATAACGTAGGCACTCCGCGCCCCTCGATTACACTATGGAACCCGCTATAGATCGCAGCTACATCTGGGGTTACGTTGCTATCACAACAAAAACCCATATAACTGTAAGCATCATCGCCCTCGAATTTCGCTGCCAAAAGAATGAAACTTCTCCACTCGACCATAGATCGCAGTCTACCGATGTTACGTTTCCATCCCGGAAAAATCAAGCGTAGACCATTGACACTCACCTCCACACGATTTCCGATATGGTCCATAGTAGATCGCAGCGACATTGAGTTACACTGTCGTCACAGCATAACCCAAATGCCTCTGTAGGCATCAGCGCCTCGACTTTCGCTACCTAATAATCCTCAGGACCTTCAGTTTATCCGGACTTCCTCATAGGATCAACTTTAGAACCCCCCTTAGGGCTCAAGGCAGTACCAACTTATGGTACTCCTAAGAAGTTCATTTCAAGGGATCGCCTTTTTCTCCAGAGCCATTTTCAAAACACTTTATACTATACACATATAGTATCTTCCAAATCATACACCTAGTATGAATCTTATATAAATTTCCTTTCTCAAAATCGATTATCCCAAAATCGATAATGATCAAACTAGGCTTTTCCAAATTTCAAAATTGATTTTTCTCCAAAAATCAAAAGCCTTTCCAAAATCCATAAGTTCCAAAACCTTTTCCCAAAATCCTTCTCATAAAATCCTTTATATATATATAGATATATATAACCTTGAACATCTTTGAATCACTTCATACTTGTATAAATTCCCTTTTTATACTTCAAATACTTTCAAAAATCCTTTTCTTCTGGCTATAGATTCGATAAGGGGAGTTTATCCATTATATATATAAAACTTTGTTTATGCCAAATCGATATTCAAGTTTGATTTCTCTATAAAGTCATTACCATATTACTTACTTTCATAAAGTAAATTTCTACCATAGAAATATCCAGTTTCCACTTTATTTCATCATATATTTCACAAAATATACTTCTCATTTCAGAAATCATTTTACAGTTCTTATCCACAAATTTTCAATATCAATTTCATTTAACCCCGTACTGCAACATTTCTGTTTTTAAATCAAATTCAAATTGGAAATTAATATAACTTTTGTAATTAAATTTTGAATTTATTTGGTATTTTCCAGATTAAATAGATATTTGTTTTTTAATATAAATGATTATAAATATGATTTTTAAAATAGAATTTCTAATCTGAAATATAGAAGTAAGAAATCTGAATAATGTATTAATTTTAAACTTAATTGTGGATTAAATTGAAAATGTGGGGAAGAAAATATAGATATATAAGTTTTTAAATAAAGAATTTGATTTGGAAATCTAAATATTTTATAAACATATTATAATTTGAAATTTGAATTTGAAATTCAAATACATATATGTTGAAAATAAATATTTATAGATTGTGAATGAATAAAATATATATTTATAAAAGATATTGTTTGTTTATTCATTTATAAATACAAATTGATTGTATATTAATTTTGAATTTGAAATTTAAAAATAAATGTTTTGAATAATATATGGATTTGAAAATTCTATAAATTGATACCAATAGGAATTTTTTTTCTTATATATATACATATAATATTCATTTCTTCCACTATGTTGTTGTACTTAATGTGTTATAAGCTCCGACGAGCCAGATTCGACGTTTGAATCTGCGACATTCGAGTACAAGTGAAGTACGGGTGCTGATTTTCGAAGGTCAAGTCAGGATCGTTATAATTGGTATCAGAGCTAAAGGTTGAAACTTTAGCTCAGGAGTATAACACATTAGGTAACTCATTAGAGATAGGGTGAAGTATACCCTAGAATGAGTATATCCCTAAGAGACCCGTTCGTGTGCCTCAGTAAATTCTCTTACTATTCACTGATAGTGAGTATGAGTGCAAGAAGAGGATGAGGTAGGGGATAGGGAAGTACCACCACAAATAGTCAATACCCTGCGACAGTGGAAACAACTTTTTTCTCAATCTCCTTTGATTCGATTTCAATTCTTTGATGGCTTCGTGGCAGCTCAAGGAAGATGCTTCGATTTGATGGTGGCCTTGCGAATCTTTGTAGAAAATCCTTACTTCATCGGTTTCTTATCAATCTTCCCGTTTTTAACTTCAATGAATTTGAAATTCTATTTGAAATAAATTGGTAAATTAAATATGAAGTTGAATATGAAGATTTGTATTGATAAAATGATTTCGATTATAACCAAATTCGAAATTCTATTGTGTTTCTTGTGAGGATTTAAGTTCGAAGAGGGACAAACGAGTGTGTACTTTGAGATACCCCGACCTGAGTTTAGAATTCAATTGTCTATTCTTTGGGGTCCAAATACATTTTACGAACGGTTAGTTATCCCTTCAAACTAATCAATGCCCTTGCACATTCGTAGATTTGGATGACCCGAGTACCCTGTATAATATTGAATGAGTTTGTTCTCATAATTATTGATGATATTCTGATTTGGTAAGCCAAACGTAGAGTAGATATTCAGCTTGATCTGGGAAACTGTTTCTATATCTTTGTGTATCCATCCAGTGTCATCTCCTTTGCAAATTTCAAGGACGAAATTTCTTAAGGGGAGAATAGTTTTTAAATCAAATTCAAATTGGAAATTAATTTAATTTTTGTAATTAAATTGTGAATTTATTTGGTATTTTCCAAATTAAATAGATATTTGTTTGTTAATATAAATGTATATAAATAAGATTTTAAAATAGAATTTCAAATCTAAATACAGAAATAAGATATTTGAATAATATATTAATTTTAAACTTAAGTGTGGATTAAATTGAAAATGTAGGGAAAAAATAGATATATAAGTTTTTAAATAAAGAATTTGATTTAGAAATCTAAATATTTTATAAACAGATTATGATTTGAAATTTGAATTTGAAATTCAAATACATATATGTTGAAAATAAATATTTCTAGATTGTGAATGAATAAAATATATATTTATAAAAAGATATTGTTTGTTTATTCATTTATAAATACAAATTGATTGTATATTAATTTTTGAATTTGAAATTTAAAAAATAAATGTTTTGAATAATATCTGGATTTGAAAATTCTATAAATTGATACTAATAGGGATTTGTTTTTTCTTATATATACATATATTATTCATTTCTTCCGCTGTGTTGTTGTACTTAATGTGTTATAAGCTCCGACGAGCCAGATTCGACGTTTGAATCTGCGGCATTTGAGTACAAGTGAAGTATGGGTGCTGATTTTTGAAGGTCGAGTCAGGATCGTTATACGTACGATGTACACATACCATCCGTACGCAATATCAATCCGGTCGCTCACTCGATCACACAATTTCATTTCCGAACTAGTATCATCCACCCGACTTCCTAGTGTGGACTCAGATCTGGTTTCTTAATCAGAAACCATCTTTCATCTTGCATAGCCATAACTATGATAGAGAATTTTCAGAACCAATCAAAAATCCATATCCAGGTTCGCCGTTGAAAATCGAATGAAAAATCCCAACTCGGATCTATACACTATCTCGAAATTCTATGCTAGAATTTGGATCAAATCACTATGCGAATAGAATAACATACATACATCCTACTTATTTATCCTCATTGATTATTATCCAAATCAATTCTCTTTCTATTCACCTTCACTTTGATTTTCATTCACTTACTCACAATTGCTTCAATCCTCATTTGGATTATCACCTCAATTCTTATCTCAAATGGATATTTAATCATAAACAGTTTGCACTCTAACAAGCTTATATTTAGAAAATAATTTGAAAAGTTTAAAATAGATAAATAGTTGAAAAATAATTATTAATTGTTAAATAGCTGTAAAATATTTAAGTAATTGTAAATAGTCAAATGGTTATAAAATAGTTAGATAATTGCAAAATAGTTTTAAAATAGTATGTAGTTATAAAGTAGTTGGAAAATAGAAATTAATTTATAAAACAGTTGTAAAATAGTTAAATAGTTCCAAAAATAATTGTAAAATAAGTATAAAATAGTTTGGCTTTAAAAAGAAAGATTGTATATAGTAAATAGCTTGAAAAAATAGGTATATATTAAAATAATTTATTTTGAAAATACTCCAGAGTCAAACTGTTCGATTCCCAATCTCCATTTCCATCAATTCAATTTAAACTTCCACTTTCATTTTGAATTGATTCAATCCCAATTCATGTAGAATTTACCCTCAATTTCTATCCAAATTCAAATCAAATTCCATTTTAATTTAAAATTCAACTTTAATCACAATTTCAAATTATTCAAATCAAATTTCAATTTGAACCAATTTCAATTCATTTCAATTCCAATTTGAATTAATCCTAATTTCTATCTTTACTTTAAAATCTCCATGAATTATATAAATTCAAGTTAAATTTTCAATTACTGACATTTACTTTTTAATTTAACAACCCAAGTCCTTACAAAATTAAATTTTGAGTCCAACATTTTAAATTACCTTTACTTCTCCATAAACCTATTTTTAGGTTCAAATAATAATTCAAATCCTTTTTAAATAATTTAATCTTTGAAATTCAATTTATTACCCAATTTCAATTTTGAAACCAAACCTCAGAAATTTCAGTTGAAATTTTATCTTAAGCATTCAAATCTTAAAATCAAAATGATTCCATTTCTCTAATTCCCATTTTAAATTTGCGAGTTCCCTTTAAACATTTAAATCTTAAATTCAAAGTGATTTCATTTTCCATTTATCTCAGCAATGGATATATATATATATATATATATATATATATATATATATATATATATATTATTCCAATCCATTTCTTAATTCATTTCAAATATTCCAATTCATAGTTTCATAGATTATTAATAACAACAGGATGATAACAGGGTATAAATAAACATCCAAATTATCAACATCATCCATCACACATTCCCAAAACTCAAACCCATTTTGAGATCTTATATAACTTCCTACCAAATCAACCCATTTAACTTCCCTAAGTTAAATCTCAATTTCATCTTGAAGTTTCCAATTCAGGTTGTTTATTCCAAACTTATTTAACTTCTTCTAAGTTAAATTCAATTTAATCTCATTTGCCTTACCTAATTTGAATCCTCACTTCAAATTTCAAATTTCTATCAGTATTCTTTCTTACTTATAAGTTCAAAAACTTATATCACTTTGGATTTTTACATCACACTTCAGGAAAATCAAAACTCAACTCCTTAGAGTTTATTTCAAATCACCTTTAATATTATGTATATCCACACATATATACATATTATCTTCTTACCCCACCAAGCCATATTTTAAAATTTAACCCACTTTTGGTTTTTAATTCAAAACAAATTTCTTCAAAATTTTCAAACAATTCTTATTAAAAATAAGATTACATTCAAAATATTCTGAACAATACTATTTTTTATTTCTCTTAACATTTTGAAAACAATTCCAAATTCTTTTTGGACTTAAAATTTAACAATTTAAATCCATTCTAATTTACAAGTTATTCTCATCTAAGTTTACCTCCTTAACACATTTCATTTTACATTATCAATGTTTACTAGTAAACAAACATCTCATTATTAGACACAATAACCTTTTCTGGTTTGAAACCAATTCTAATTTATCTTATTTAATCCTTATTTGGATATGTGTGTGTATATATATATATTCCTTAAATTCTTATTTAATTTCAAGAACCAACAACCCATTTTCTATATATATATGTGTATGTAATTGGAAAATTTTACTTGCATAAAAATATTCAATTTTAAAACCAACTTTAAAATCTTTATATAAGAAAATAACAAGTACGCTCTCATATATATACATACACACACACATTCAACTCATCCAAGGGTACTACTGACCCTATTCTTGATGAGTAAACCCACCAGAGCCAAGGTTCTCGCTTAACCTGGCTCTGATACCAAAATGTAACGATCCGGAATTTTCGATCTCGAAAATTCCAGATAGATAGGAAAAGAAGAAAAGAGGTAGAAGATGAAACAGAAAACATATCACAGAATCTCACATTCGCAGTGGATCAAAATATAATATCAAATAATAACAGTTATACAAAAGAAAACTGTATCTGTTAATTATATACAATACATCAGAGTTTGAACATTGACACAAACAATGGACAGTCAAAATTAACTTGTCCCAGATTAAACAATAATAATATACACATCGGAATACTCCATACGTCCTGCTATCCAGCTCGCCTCCTGAGCTCCAGAACGTCCTAACTTGGAAATCTGTAATACTCGGTTTGACCCGAGCATTACATCAAAGTGACACCCGGGTCAGGCTGGAAACCAGCGTAAGTAAACCCATATAACATGAAATACTAAGTTATAAAACTTATTTGCAAACCAGGGTACCTCGTACCTTCATACGAGTTCTCAAAGTCCATCACTTATTACAAATAATGTCCAATAACTATTGGCCAGTTAAAGGCCAAGTTACTAAATTATTTCAAATCCAGCCTGTTGAATTCCACATATCAAATTATATAGAACTTAGATTGCTAATCAAGTGGGTTTGGGTATTGCTGATACCCGATCCCAGTCTCTTCGAATTCAATGCCACTTTAAATCTAAACTGTTTACAATTCAAATTTAAATAAAAGATATCACACATTACACAACAATTCGCTATTGATAGATAATCCAAATATCACAGTACACCTCACATCTCATATCACAGTACATGAGTTATCACACTAGATATTAATTTAATCATTCAATACAGTTCAATCATCCATAGGCCAGATTGATTCATTCTTAATTAATTTAATTAAATACTATAATTAATTTAATTAACTTAAACTAAATTAATTACTTATGAATTAATCACCTAATCCCACTTAATAAATCATTAATTAATTACTTCCAATCATTTAATTAATTAATCATTCCTTAAATACCTTATCAATCAATTAATTAATCTCTAATCACAGATTAATTGTTCCTTAACTATTATTAATAGACCTTAATTATTAATTAACAAAACTTAATTAAAATGAATTAATCCTTTAATTATCCATTTTAATTAATCATCCTTGATTAATTATTCTTCAATTACAATAAGTAATTAGCCTTTAATTAATTACACAAATTAATTATCCCTTAATAATTAATTTACCCTTAATTATTCTCATTAATTGATTATTAATTAATTGCATTAATTAATAACCCTTAATTAGTTACCTCCATTAATCAACCTTAATTAATCATAAACAGTAATTAACCATCCTGTAATTACTTACCTTAATTAATTAACTCCTTAATTAATTATATTAATCCTTTGATTAATTTCACTAAGTAATTAATCCTTAAGTACTTCCATTAAGTAATTTTCTTTAATTACTTTCCATTAACTAATTATTTTCTAAGTTAATTACATTCGGTAATTAACCCCCAATTAATTTACACTAAGTAATTATCCATTAATTACTTCACTAAGTAATTATACTTAATTAATTCATAAGTGATTCTTTAATTAATTAAACTAATTAATTAACTTAAAATTATTTAATTACTTAATCAGTTGATTATCACTTAATCACTATTTAATGATTCATCCCTTAATTACATTCATTAACTATCCACTAATTACATCAATAAGTTATTATCCTTAATTACTCTAAGTAATTAGCCTTTGATTTATTTTACTAATTAATTACCCTTAATAAATCTCAACCTTTACTATTAAAAAATAAATTCTTTATTATATTAAATACTTATTTCCATCATTAAACTTCATTAAAAACCATTTAGAAATCAATTATATAATATAATTTACCTTAAAACCCAAAATAATTTTAAACATTTAATTTTGATATTTAAAATCTTTGAAAACCTTTTCAACTTGTTTTGTTTTTTTTAAACTTGATCTTGATTCACCTTTAAATTTTTTGAAATGAGCAACTATAACAAAAAAACAACCCGAGCGGTTTAACAAAATTTCCCGAGCAACCCATGAGTAAGTCACGCGAATCTCTTCCATCCCCAACTTCGAGAAAACCCACGTAAAAACTCGAGCTCGACCTAACCAACAGCTTCTTCCCCAAAGCATCGTCAAAACCCAGATACATGAATTGCACCGTGCACATGCACGGCGATTCCAGTCCCCTCCGACCATCTTTTCGGCCTTCAACAAACTACCCTCGACCTCGACAGTCGACACGCCAATCTAGAAATCTAAAATTCAAAGGCAAAACGAAATCGAGCTAAATGGCCAAAGCCTGGAACCCACCATCATCAGAATTTCTCCAATCGCCGACGGTCCCAACCCTATTGAACCTCGCCGACCTCACTACAGAGTTGCCTCGACCTCCAGCACCAATTCCCCACCTCGCAATCAGGTCCGATTCCCCTATGGCAACGAATTTCCCTCGAAAAACCATCGGCTATCCAACTATGAAAACCCTACTTCACCATACTCCGGCCCCTACGGCCCACGATAACCTACTTCACCAATTTTCTCGTGATCGCCTACTCTCTAGCTACATTCGACAAGGACATCGATGCCACCCATCGTTCCCATCATCGGAATTTGACGAAGAAATGAGAATTGATCAACTCTTAATATCTAGACAATTCCCAAACTAAAAATTATGATTATAACACCTAAATTCATCATTTAGCACTACAAATCTGATACTATAATCAAAAACCGGAATTGGCATGTTTGATTTTCTGATTGAAAAAGTTTTCACTGTAAAATATTATTTTTGAAATAAATACCCAACCATTAAACTAGAAATCATTTTTATAAATGATGTTTCTTTGTTTCAATTGTTTGCCCTTCAGAAATCAAATGCTAATACGGCTTCAATTGAGAGATTGGAAATTTTTTGATTGTTATTTGAACTGTGATCAAAGTAGGAGCGAAGATATATACACACAGTCATATTCTCATATGAACAGTGCAGCACAAAATATTTTCCAGATAAAAGAACAACCATGCAAATCATACTACAACATTTTCTATACAGATTGATCACATGCATTAATATAAACATCGATTAAAAATTGTTTTTAAAGAAAGATGTTTACTCATCTGTTTTGGAAAACAAAGAACAAAGAAAACGTTTTAAACTAGAAGCTACTCTTGCACTTGAAACTGAAAAATTTGAATCAGGCGGAACTTTTGAAACTGCAGATTGGTGCTAGCAGATCTGATCCTTGTTCCAGGCTAGGATTTGTTTTGACTTTATTTATTTCCAGGTTGAAGATTGTTCAACTGCTGTTTTTTTATATTTGGTTTTCTTTTGTTCTGTTTTGATTCTTTTTTTTTACTGAAATGAGTAACCTGATTTCTCTCATTTATGTTATTTGTAAGTTAAAATCTTTTAAGAGAACAAATATGCCACTTGTTTATTAAGTTACACTTAAAAGTTTACTTACTAAACATTTGTCAAAACCATTAAGTTTATGTTCAAGTCCTTTATCCTAATAAATTTAAAAATTGTTCTTTAACCTTTTCCTTTTAAAATTTGTGAATTAATTATCTTTCATGTTTAATACTTTTATGTATATACAATATATATTTTTTAGAGAAAAATGATCCTATGTTAATCCATTAAACTTGGGCCACCATATTCAAACCTAATAAGTATTTATCTCTAGTGTTTATAAATATAAAATTCTAACATTACATCTCCTTTGAGAATTTAATGCATTGAATTCAAATTAATGTTCTCAATTCACAAAACATATATATACACTTATATATTTGTATATGAACACATTTAAAATTTTCAACATTATTAAGTTTGCACATTACTATTTATATATATATATATATATATATATATATTAATTTACTATAAGATATATCATATCCAGATATTTATATTTCAACATTTATCATAGTTTTTAATCTATCCAGATATTTTTTGTTATCAAAATTTTATCTGTTCAACTGGATAAAACCAGTTAATTATCCAATTATCAGATGTCAAAAATCCGGGTTACACACAGAGTACATTAATCGGGAAAAATCCCTTTGTGTGATCTTATTATTTATGTGCACTAAACAAATCAATGATGTAATTGATTATATCTGAATGTGTAGGTATGGCAGGAGATCGTTTCATTGATTTTATTTCCATTGTTTTTTAATAGCTATGCTATAAAAATTGGCTCTATGCAGGTCCAACTGGACATGCATATATACTCGTATATATAAAGGTGTTTAATATCTATACTTTGTTGATACAATTAATTATGTAACAAATTTTAAGTATATAAATAATGAAATCCTGAAATGAAATCATATATGACTATATTTTCAAATAGTTGCAATCGTGAGTATTAATAAAAATATAAAACAATATTTCATTTTAAATATTCTTAGTTAAGAACTTTTAAGAAAGGACATCGATGCATCTGCTGGGACTAGAGCATGTAACGCTTTCTAAACGTTGGGTAGAGTATTACTCATAGCTGTTGAGTGCACTAAGGGGTTTCGTATGGATAGTTATTAGATAACTATGAAATGAATCATTTGAGAGTTTCTTCTTGGTTAATAATTACTAATGTCAAACAGAAAATTTCGAAGTGTCGATATTGCACGATTGTTTCGACTTGAGAATATTATTGAACTTCAATGAAAACAGTCCACTTTGATTATAGTTATATCATGACATGACGTCCATTGAACGACTATAATTGGGTCTGAGTTGAAGCGTCGGAAGTGAAATAATATTCAAAAGAGAATTCAACTCCTTGGTTATATGAGATTAGTATCACATTCTACTATAGTTAACTCAAAGTCAAAATGTAGAGCTAGAGTAGTGTGATTAATAACAAATGTACTATTAAACCAATGACTTTTTTATGGAATAACTAAGTTGAATGTGGATGATATTGGAATTTTGACCAAAACTAAATTTTATAAGTTCTATTGTGATGTGTTGACGGAAAGAATTGGTGTAAATAACCGTTACTAATTGGTACCCGCTTATGAAATTATAAAAATGCGATTTTAGTAAAAAAAAAAGCTCTGTAAGCGATGAATTCAACCAATTTGTCGCACCACTAGCTAAGTGACATGTGAATATTAATAGTTGAATTGTTTAATATTAATTGTTGACTGGCTTCACACCTTTGAGTCATACAATCGTATTTGTGAATTATCTAAAAAACAATACGATTTAATTAATTTATAAAATGTTGTAAATTAATTGCATTAACTAATATTTTAGGAATACTGATTATTGTTTAATTTATTTGATGTTTGGGTATTGTTAGTAATTATTTGGATGTATATATAAATGTTATACATATGCATGTATCGATATATGACATCCGTATATATTTAAACGACTTCTAAATATATACTTAACAAGATTTTGGAAATAATTATCCATATGATGGAATGATATGACCTGCTAGGCTAGTAAGAAGAAGAGATATTGATAAGATTTGATTGAAAATTAGTTGAGAAACTAGTGTTGACCCATGCTTCTGGTATGACAAAAATATTTTTGTTGCAGTTAGAAATTTTAGATTATTTTAAAAATAATAAGAATATACTATTACATGAAGGAATTAGAAACATTACTACACAATATCAAATATATAAGTATTAAAATCGGTACACAATCCTAATTGAGTTACTTTGAATGACTATGTGGAAAACCGTGTATGTTAGAACTGTAATTTTCATGCGTGCTTGTTTATGCTGACATGTAAACTAAATTAAAATGTACAATTTGGAAAATTATTTTACCAATGTTGAATTATATGTCAACAACACATCACTCGCAGGAACTTCGATCCATCTTGTTGTATCAAATGTTCGATGCAACATGCTTTTATTTGTGGCATGCACATACTAAAATTTTATACATTTCCTTGGTAGTTTACTTGGCATATAATACACAAAAAATATTCCTAGGGTTGTATTAAAACTTTATGCAACTCTATAATAAAGTTTTGCTTGTTACGTTGTGCCTGCAGTACAGAAATGTGGTCCGTTGATATGGACATGATTTTCTATACCTTTGTCTTGGGTGGTCACCCCTTCCAAGAAGAGGTAATATAACATGACAGTGTAGCTTATGTGAGATTGTGTGTTTCTTCCGTTCTAGTTGTCAAACAATTTATATGCTGGCCAAATGTCGTAACAGAGACAAAAAGGAGGGAAAAAAGACAACGCAAACCACTGCTTCCAATGGAATTCATAAAAAAAGGAAAAAAGGGCTGTATTGAGGTGGCTCTTGGGTGACAGTAGAGCACCATTACAGATTTCAATTTAATTCAAATGGATATGACCTTATTAGTTCCCAAAAGTCCACTACGTTAGTGCAACCATATTCATCTACCTAAAAAAAGATTAGAACACAACAATGATCAAATCTGTACATAACATTGATTATGTGCAACATTTCATTCATAATGCAAAATGTATATGCTAGATCTTTTCATTTCAGCTGAAAAAGGTATAGTATTCGCATTCCTAATGCACAAAATATTATTCGCATGTAATAAATAAACAGTTACCTTATTAATGTACCGACCAATCATCTAAACAGTCATTTTTCCCCTTCTTTGTGACACTCAGCTGTGGCTAACCTATGAACATTGCCACCTTATCCTAAGACTTCTTTTCTTCTTCATCAATCGCCCATCTGACTCAACTTTCGAAATTTCAAAACTTCCAACTTGTCTATTAAACTCGAAAACTGATGGCATTCATTTTCTTTCAATTGCCTGAACCGTTGAGAAGTTTTCTGACTCAACGGCTTTAACACTTGGTTCAGTAAGAGGAGCAGGCTTGTTGATAAAAGGACCTAAGTAGAGATTTAGCATATCTTGCACGGCATCTCCTGTGATTATATCATTACTGCAAATATTGTCAATTTTATTGTTCTTGCTTTGGTTTTCTTTACTGCTTCCATTTCCTTTATTTCGAACCATATGAGAATTCAGACTATTGTTTGTGCATTTGGATAGAATAGCTCCTTCTACACCAAATTTAGAATATATTGTAGAGCTTGATGGTTCAGATGATTTATCATTGACAGTTTGGTCTTTACACTGCCTTTTCCTATCAGCACTGACATACTGCAACCAGTTCAAAAAATATGCATTAAGAGTGCAAAACATTTTCATGCAGTCTAATGTTACACCATATATAACCGCAGATATACTGGAAGAATATAATGGTAGACGATAGGGATAATTAAAACTGGTTCTAGATCATTATGATGCTGATTTATTTTCAACAAAATATTAGTCTTTGTTTGTTAGTCTGAAACATGGATAAACACATATATAATTTAATGAATATGTTTATATGATAAGATTGAAGTAATGTACCTCTCCAGCAATGCTTAGCAAATCTTCAACTGTCATTGATACTTCTTTGTCACTCGTATCTGTAGACAATACTTCCGCATCATAATTTTGGGACTGTTTCTTCATTTGTTGCTTACTACTACTGGTACTCCCATTTTCTTTCACTTCATCTACGAACTTCGTTTTCTTGGAATTTTTTCTTTGCATCTTCATCGTTTCTTTCTATTGGTGTTTCTTCTTTTCGTCTTCTGCCCTTGCATAATATCTTCCTTATGTTTAACTTTTCTCTCTCGAGTTTGAATTTTTTCATTCTTCTTCTTCTCTAGGGGTTTGGATTTGACCTTGACTGCTTGAGTTTTGGTTTCATCATCTGCTGTAGTACTTTGCATAATAAAACAAAAACCAAATATTATAAATTGTTAGCACCAGAATTGGTCACTAACACCCTTAAGAAAGATTGTGTAAAGAGATTAATGAAGGAAGTAAAGTTAATCAGAGAACAGTACGTAAATTTAAATGCAGAAAAAATGAACACCAGATTTATAGTGGTTCGGCGTAATTGCCTACGTCCACTTTGAGGTAGATCTTTATTGCTTTTCTCGATAATCGATTACGGATACAATTCGTATACCAATTATTTAAATACAATTTCTAATCAAAAAAGATAAGTCTTGAATGAGTCTCGAATGCAGCAGAGTCTGCTCGGTGTTCTCGAAAAAAGGGTCCCTTTCACTGTGCCTCCGCCTCTCTATTTATAGACGAAGATGGGTTGGACTTCCCTGGTGAGCCTGGTAGCCAAATATCTCGGCCCAAAAAGAGTGAGTTCTGTGTGCTGATCCATAGATGTCGAACGACAAAATGCCGAAAAATATCTTCATGCCGAACGAAGTGACGTGCTGAGTGGAGAGTGCAGGCCGAGTAATAATCGAAGCCGGTAGAGATTGGATGAATGCTGAACACCTCTGGATGCCGTACGATCTCGAATGCCGAACAAGGCAAGAATGGCGAACACCTCTGGATGTCGAACGATCTCGAATGCCGATCGAGATTTATGCCGAACGGGGTTGAGTGTCGAACGAGGTCTGGATGCCGAGCAGTATGGAATGCCGAATGACCTGCCATGCAGAATGTCCATAGATGTCGAACGACACTTAATGCCGAACGATATGCAATACCGAACGGTTCTCAATGCCGAACGCTCTTGAATGCCAAACGTCTCTGGAAGTCGATCGAACTCGAATGCCGAACGTCCATTTGTGCCGAACGAACCTGGAAGCCGACCAAGTATGTTGTGCCGAGCGCTCGAGATGCCGAACGATATGCAAATGCCAAGTGCTTAGTTGCCTGGTCAAATCTCCACGTAACACTTGCCCCCCAAAGTGCATCACGTTATCAAACGTGATGCGCTTTGAATCGCGAGACCTCCATGCTTCGCTTCGGGCCTTGGCTTATTCTTCTCGATGGTGTTTTCTCATGAATACCGGGTGACGCAATGCATGCCGAACGACATAAAATGCCGAACAGCATAGCCGAAGCCGAGCGCTCTGGATGCCGAACGACATAGTCGATGTCGAACGAATGACGCGTTATGACCGGTTCTACCGGTCAGTGTCTCTTCGTCTTTCTATCTTCCCCTATAAAACTCGGTATGCCACTTCTTCTTCTCTTTTCAATTTTTACCTCCGTTATTTTCCAAGAACACGTAACTTACCTTTCGTGAATTTCGTTCACCTCTCCAAGCTCCCCTTCTACCTTGAGTCCAACAAGCCCTTACTATAGTTCCTTCCCAAATTAAGTTCGAACAACTTTCAACCTCAATTTACAAACCCCCCAGCTCCCGCTGTTCTCCGATAAGAACCTTTCGATCGTTTTCTCAAATTAGGAAGCATAACACAAAACTCGTGTTAGGAACTGAGTTGATGATGTTTTGATGACAACAACCTTATATAATTATTATACTTTACTTTATAAAATATATACTAACATTTCCATATATATATATATGTATATGTATGTATGTATATAGGAAGTATATGCAGGTATCATGGAAGACTGATCAGTATAAAGACTCAAGCATCAAAATGAAGATTAGAGATTCAAGATTGAAGACTCTAGAGAATCAAGATTTCAAGATCTCAAGATAAGTGTCTAGTATTTTGTTAAAACTTCATAATAGCACTCTCATCTTTCTTTCAATTTTCTTTTGGGATGGAACCCAATTTCTATCGAAACCAGTGGCTTACAAACCCACGACAAGTAGCTTACAAACCTACGACAAGTGGCTTACAAACCCACGAAAATCAAAATCATTTAAACTACTTTGTACAAGTTCTCGAGTCCTATGGAGGAGCTCTGTAGGAAGGTTCTTGCAATTTCAGTTTGAATAGATTTTTCAAAATGTTTTTAAATCTGTTTTCAAAATGTTTTAGCTTTCAAAATCATGTTTTCAAAAATATTTTCAAACTTTGTTTTAGCCTTGAAATATTCCTCTATTCTGATTTTAAAAAGCTTCTATTTTTAAAACATCAAAACTTATTCTGATTTTAAATATCAATTATATAATTGACGGTCTATATCAATTATATATATATTTAAATAATGTTTTATATTCATTCTCTAATATTGTTTAAACACTTTGCTTCAGAGAAGTTTCAACTTGTTTTAAATTCAATTGTCTTTACAAAACAACATCTCTATAATTTAGAACTAAGGGATGTCGACATAAGGGGATACCCCATGTCGACATGGTGACAGTTGGATTCAAAATTCAATTTTCAAAAGAAGTGCCCATTCGTTCAAAAACCTTTCGCCAATGGTTATGACTGTTCTGCATCTATATAAAGGCTTCCAAAACGATTTTTTTTTAAACAACTACTTTCTTATTTTCTTCACTCTTTCTTCTCCACCATTCCATATCCATAAAACTTCATATTTTCAAGATCGTGCCATCATTCTGCCAAATTCTCAATAGAAAATCATTTAGATACTCTCTCTATTTGATTCTCCATCATTCTACTAAAGATCAAAGTGCTATTCAGAGTTATAGGATTGATTTGTATTCAAAAAGTCCATAGAGTCTATCCATTCAAAAGGATTGTTGTTAGAAAGTATTAGGGTGATCTTGTGTCCCGAAAATCAAGAGAGTTTACCCCAGACTCGGAGATAGGAGGGTTCCTCAAGACCTTAGAAATTGAGGGTTGTAATTTGGATATTAGCTTATAAAAATTTGTACAAGGATATTGCCTTGGTGCAGGACTGGATGTAGGAGGATTCCGAACCAGTATAAAATCCGGTGTGTTCTTTCCTTTTACTTGCTTTACTTTACTATTTGCATTTGTTATATGTTCTGTGATTATTCTGTGTTAGAATTCTGTTTAGATTTGTGTTGAAAGTTTTAATTTAGTCATATAGTTCATATATTCTTTAAAACACTATACACCCCCCTCTAGTGTTATTTCTGCCTTAAGATCCTTAATCCGCATCCCTAACAATTGGTATCAGAGCATTGGTTTTCATTGTTTTCATAATCTGAAACTTGAAAAATATAAAAATGGCATTTTTGGAAAATTGTGTTAAAACTGTTTTGAATCTATGCATTTCATCAAAGTATCATAAGTCTGCATTTAGTTATTTTGAAAAATCAAGTTATCTATCAAATTGGTGTGTTATGCAGGGACAGACATGTTATATGGCTTTTGACGAATCAACACCCGATGACAAACTGTGCAAATTGAGAAAGATAAATGGATACTTGATAGTGGCTGTTCGAGGCACATGACTGGAAATCCTGAGATACTCAAGGACATTACTTATCAAGATGGTGGATTAGTCAATTTTGGTGACAACTCTAAAGGATATGTGGTTGGCGTCGGCAATGTCAGTAACTCTAAAACTTTACTTATTTTTGATGTTTTATTAGTTAGGAACTTAAAACATAATCTGCTTAGTATAAGTCAACTTTGCGATAAAGGTTTTAAAATTAAATTTGGAAAAGATAAATGTCACATTGAAGATGATAAGTCTAATATAATTTTTGAAGGTATTAGGAAGAAAAATATTTATATCCTTAGTATGAAAATTTCAAATGATAATCTATGTCTTTTGGCTAATACAAGTGACCCTTGGATTTGGCATAAAAGATTTGGCCATTTGAATTTCAAATTGTTATCTAGGATATCAAAACTTGACTTAGTTAGAGGTCTACCCAAGTTGAACTTTAAAGTAGATAGTATTTGTGATGCTTGTCAATTAGAAAAACTTAAGAAAAGTTCATTTAAATTAAAAGATACTATTTCTACCTCTAGTCCTCTAGAATTACTTCATTTAGATTTATTTGGTCCATCTCAAGTTCAATCAATTAACCATAGTAAATATGTTTTTGTTATAGTAGATGATTATTTAAGATATACTTATACAATCTTTTTAAAACATAAAAGTGATGCTTTTGAAATATTTAAAAACTTTTCTAAAAGAATTCAAAAACAATATTCTTTCAAAATTAAAACTATTCGAAGTGATCACAGTGGTGAATTTGAAAATGAAAATTTTGAGAATTTCTGTACTCAAAAGGGAATTACTCACAACTTTTCATTTCCAAGAACTCCACAACAAAAACGGAGTAGTAGAACGTAAGAATAGAACGATTGAAGAGTGTGCTCGTACAATGCTTTCTGATAGTAATTTACCTAAACATTTTTGGGCTGAAGTAGTTGCTACAGCTTGTTATATATTAAACAGAATTTTAATTAGACCATTAACAAATAAAACTCCATATGAATTACTTTATAATAAGAAACCTATAGTTTCTTATTTTAGAGTCTTTGGGAGTAAATGTTTCATACTTAATACAAAAGATAATTTAGATAAATTTGAACCAAAAGCTGATAAAGGATTCTTTATTGGTTATTCTAATAGAAGCAAAGCATTTAGCGTTTTTAATTTAAAAACTAATACTATTGAAGAAACTATGCATGTATCTTTTGATGAAAATCTTAAAGATATTGTACAAATGGATGATGAAGAAGATTTTATAAATTTAAATCAATCTAATGAAACTATTAGTGAAATAAATCAACCTAATAAGAGATTTAAAATATCAAAAGATCATCCTATAGAAAATGTTTTAGGAAATATTGAATCTGTAGTAAGAACTAGAAATCAATTAAGTAGTATGAGTAATGTATCCTTTATATCAACAATTGAACCTAAAAATCCAAAGATAGCATCGTCTGATGATTCATGGATTCTTGTTATGCAAGAAGAATTGAATCAATTTACCAGAAATGATGTATGGGAACTTGTTCCTAAACCTGAGGATAAAAGTATAATTGGAACTAAATGGGTTTATAAAAATAAAAAGAATGAACTCGGTGAGGTCGTAAGAAATAAAGCTCGTTTAGTCGCGCAAGGTAATTGTCAAGAAGAAGGAATTGACTATGATGAAACCTTTGCCCCCGTAGCAAGATTATAAGCTATAAGAATTCTATTTGCTTTCGCTAATTATAATAATTTCAAATTATATCAAATGGATGTTAAAAGTGCTTTTCTAAATGGTTTTGTAAAAGAAGATGTTTATGTTGAACAGCCTCCACTTTTTGAAGATAATAAATTTTCAAACCATGTATACAAGTTAAAGAAAGCTCTATATGGTCCAAAGCAAGCTCCTAGAGCCTGGTATGAAAGACTAAGATCTTATTTACTTCAATCTTGTTTTGAAATTGGTAAAGTAGATACAACACTTTTTATTAAAAGAAATAATCAAGATATTCAACTGGTTCAAATATATGTAGATGATATAATCTTTGGATCAACTAATAACATAATGAATAAAGAATTTTCAGATATAATGACTAAAGAATTAGAAATGAGTCACGTGGGAGAATTAAGTTTCTTCTTAGGGCTTCAAATTAAACAACTAGAAAATGGAATCTTCATAAGTCAAGAAAAATATGCTAAAGACTTAATCAATAAATTTGGTTTAAGCACCTCTAGTGGGAAAGAAACTCCAATGTCAACAAATGTAGGTTTAAGTAAAGAAGATAAATTAAAAGATATTGATCAAACTTTATATAGGGGAATGATTGGTTCGCTACTCTATATAACAGCGAGTCGTCCTGATATTATGCATAGTGTTTGTCTCTGTGCAAGTTACTAGTCACAACCTAAAGAAACTCTGTTAAAAGAATTTTGAGATATGTAAAATACACTTTAGATTATGGTTTATTTTATTCTAAAAATAATACTTTTGATTTAATATCATATTGTGATGCTGATTATACTGGTTGTAAATCAGACCGAAAGAGTACAAGTGGAACTTGTCACTTTCTAGGACATTCACTGGTTTCCTGGTTCAGCAAGAAACAAAATACCGTTTCCTTGTCAACAACTGAAGCAGATTATATATCTGCTGCTCTGGCCTGTTCACAAGTCATATATATGCAACAAACTTTAAAAGATTTTGGAATTAACATAAGTAAATCACCAATATATTGTGATAATACTAGTGCAATAAATCTATCTAAAAATCCAACTCATCATGCTAGAACTAAACATATTGATATAAGACATCATTTTCTTAGAGATAATATAACTAAAGAAATAATAACTCTAGATTATATAAATACTGAAAAACAAATTGCTGATATATTAACTAAACCATTAACCGAACAGAATTTTACTAAATTTAGAAGAGAATTAGGTATTTGTTCAAAATCTGAAATATAAAATAATATAATATAATAATCAATAAAAATTCAAAATAAAAATTACACTTATTTTTGAAGAACATGTCGACATGCCCCATCTCATGATGTCGACATACCCAACAAAAATTTGAAAATTGAATTTCCCTCCAAAGTTAGTTATTTGGTTATTTATCTATTTATTTCGTTTTCTCTCCTCTTTCTTCACTATATTCTCTGTAAATAACTTCTGAAACAATAAAATAATGGCCTCCTCTTCTACTAATGAACCCACTTCACCCACATCTCCTCATTCTGGTCCATTTCAACGAACTACGCATGCTCGAGTGATCAAATTGCAAGAGAAGATGAAAGATATCCTTCAATTGATGACTGAAATTCAAGTAAGTCAACTTAGGATGGCTAGAGAACAACAAAGGCAAGGGAATATTATTAGAAATGTACAAAAATTCCTTATGGATAACCGTACAAATCCTATTAATATTGAAGACTCTTCACAAGCCATGAAATCCGAGGAAGAAGAACCTATGGAAGAACCACAAGAAGACCAAGAGGAAGATCAACCTTTACCTCAAACCGAAGTCCCTATGAATACGGACGAGAGCGTTATTTGCGTTGGTGAGATCCTTGTTGATACTAATGGAAACATAATTGAACAACGTGGAAACTTTTGTCTCCAGTACCCCAATTGTTCGATTCATAAGTCTCCTATAGTTAAGGATCGCCATTAAAGCGTACTTTCATTTTATTCTTTGTTTTAAATTATTTTTTTTTGTTCGGGTTTATGTATGTTCTTATATATGTTGTAATAACTAAAATGTGTTCACTTATACTCATTGTTTCATGCTTGTTCTATACATATTATTTGTTCGTACTAATCATTTTGAATTCTTTAGTAGTTAATAGTTTTTGTTGATGACAAAGGGGGAGAAAGTTATAAAAATATATGTGCTTGGTGTAAGAGGGAGTCATGGAGTGAGGGGGAGTTGTAGTTTTAAGAATAAATCACGGAGTAAGGGGGAGTTATGGTATGGTAAGAATATTTTATAAATAAAGGTTGTCATCATCAAAAAGGGGGAGATTGTTAGGAACTGAGTTGATGATGTTTTGATGACAACAACCTTATATAGTTATTATACTTTACTTTATAAAATATATACTAACATTTCCATATAGATAGATATATATATGTATATAGGAAGTATATGCAGGTATCATCGAAGACTGATCAGTATAAAGACTCAAGCATCAAGATGAAGATTAGAGATTCAAGATTCAAGACTCTAGAGAATCAAGATCTCAAGATAAGTGTCTAGTATTTTGTTAAAACTTCATAATAGAACTCTCATCTTTCTTCCAATTTTCTTTTGGGATGGAACCCAATTTCTATCGAAACCAGTAGCTTACAAACCCACGACAAGTAGCTTACAAACCTACGACAAGTGGCTTACAAACCCACGAAAATCAAAATCATTTAAACTACTTTGTACAAGTTCTCGAGTCCTATGGAGGAGCTCTGTAGGAAGGTTCTTGCAATTTCAGTTTGAATAGATTTTTCAAAATGTTTTTAAATCTGTTTTCAAAATGTTTTAGCTTTCAAAATCATGTTTTCAAAAATATTTTCAAACTTTGTTTTATCCTTGAAATATTCCTCTATTCTGATTTTAAAAAACTTCTATTTTTAAAACATCAAAACTTATTATGATTTTAAATATCACTTATATAATTGACGGTCTATATCAATTATATATATATTTAAAATAATGTTTTATATTCATTCTCTATCTCAAAATATTGTTTAAACACTTTACTTTGCTTCGGAGAAGTTTCAACTTGTTTTAAATTCAATTGTCTTTACAAAACAACATCTCTATAATTTTGAACTAAGGGATGTCGACATAAGGGGATACCCCATGTCGACATGGTGACTGTTGGATTCAAAATTCAATTTTCAAAAGAAGTGTCCATTCGTTCGAAAACCTTTCGCCAATGGTTATGACTGTTCTGCATCTATATAAAGGCTTCCAAAACGAATTTTTTTAAACAACTACTTTCTTATTTTCTTCACTCTTTCTTCTCCACCATTCCATATCCATAAAACTTCATATTTTCAAGACCGTGCCATCATTCTGCCAAATTCTCAATAGGAAATCATTTAGATACTCTCTCTATTTGATTCTCCATCATTCTACTAAAGATCAAAGTGCTATTCAGAGTTATAGGATTAATTTGTATTCAAAAATTCCATAGAGTCTATCCATTCAAAAGGATTGTTATTAGAAAGTATTAGGGTGATCTTGTGTCCCGAAAATCAAGAGAGTTTACCCCAGACTCAGAGATAGGAGGGTTCCTCAAGGCCTTAGAAATTGAGGGTTGTAGTTTGGATATTGGCTTATAAAAACCTGTACAAGGATATTGCCTTGGTGCAGGACTGGATGTAGGAGGATTCCGAACCAGTATAAAATCCGGTGTGTTCTTTCCTTTTACTTGCTTTACTTTACTATTTGCATTTGTTATTTGTTCTGTGATCATTCTGTGTTAGAATTCTGTTTAGATTTGTGTTGAAAGTTTAATTTAGTCATATAGTTCATATATTCTTTAAAACACTATTCAACCTCCCTCTAGTGTTATTTCTGCCTTAAGATCCTTAATCCGCATCCCTAACAACTCGAACTTGTGAATCCTCCGTTGATTATATGAAGTAGGAGGCACGTGGATGAGGGAGACGAATTGAGGTTAGGACTCATCTTAGGGCTGGAACTTAGTATGATTTTAGGCTATTTCGAGGTGGGTGGAATAGGGAGGAGAAAAATGCATCGCAGAGGTGCTCGAAGGTGGGAGTTAGTGGAAGATCAATTGTTGTGGCTCAGCATGATTTTTATGCCGAGCAATTATAAGAGTGCATGGGAATGGAATTGGAGATAATGCTTGATGGTGTGGTTCGGCATGTCTATGGTTCGGCATGGCTGGCCAAAGGACTCGGTCATGCCGGTCGAAAGAGATGGAGGAAAAGAAAAGAAGTGTTGTTAAGGGCAGAATGCTGAGCGAAGCGGCTCGGCACAAGCACGGTTCGGCATGATTTGCCACGTGCCAAATGGAGAACAAGAAGGGTTGGAAAAGTGATACTCATGCCCAACGACACTTGCTTTTAGGCCGAACATAATGAAGGCCAAACAGAATGAAGGTCGAACGGAATGAAGGCCGAACATATTGAAGGCCGATCGATATTTAGGCCGAAGACATTTAGGCCGTGTATTTCAAGTGTCGCTTGGCCTTGACCCTTGATGAATTGGTAACAACAGTCGAAATCATTCCAACTTGAACATAACCCTCGTCGAATTCACTTATTCCTCTTGCCTAATTGTATGACAAAAACAAGGATAAAGACTTAAGCGAACCACCATATCGAACTAACCTGAACTGATAACTCCCTAGCTTCAATAATCACAAGCCTGAACGTGAATCGATAAAAACAGATAAAAGCTTTTAACGTACAGTGCCAATGTTCGAGTCCAAAATTGAAAATATTGCAAGGCAGGCTTTCGGAAACGGTTAGCGATGACGGTCTTCGAAGACGACAATTCAAAGTTCAACTTTATACAATCAACTCCGTGACTTTCAATTTTTTAGCACTATTATTTATGTTGTTAAGTCTAACGTCGATTATTTTTAAAGTGTAGTTCAAATAGGTGCTCCGCTAGATTCAATCTTTATTAGAGATGTCTAGGAAATCTAGCTCTGCTATGATTTCTGACAAACCTGGGCCATCCTCTAGACAAGAAGTCGCAGATACTTCAAACCCGTCTACTTCCCATGCTCATAACTTAGCACCCGACGCTTTGGAAGCAGCAATTCTATTAGACAACCCAATCAATTCACAGGCTTCTAAGATTAATGAAAGTACACTCCGTCGGATATGCTCTGTCCATGGAATTCCCTTCGACGACGTGCTAGTTCCATCGAGGCACGATCGTCCGCACTTGCCCCCAGTCAGATACACAGCTTGTAATAAATTCATGTGCTGGGTTGGTAGTGTGCCACCATTCAACTCGTTTCTTCGAGACGTGCTGCAGTATATCGACATTGCCCCATTGCAACTGCACCCGAACAACCACGCATTCATCTACGACACTTGTATCCTCTTCATGAGTGTCCTTTCGAGGTTTCCAACCCCGGACGATATCATATATATATATATATATTGCATCAAGAAGCGGAGGGACAACCCCTCTTTCACGTTTCTCAAGCCGCACAACAAATGTCAAATCTTAACTAGGGCATGGAGCAAGTTTGCCTTGTACAAACAAGAATGGTTTTATGTGCGTTACCCCTTGGTTTCGTGAGGAGATGGGTGGAAGGAAGTAAGTTTTCTCTCTGGACCGATACTTATGCTTGGTCGAAGTTGTTCCTTTTCTAACTTTTTTCATCTTTTCAGGCATTAACCCATGTCCTGAGGGACCCGGATACTCTGAAGCCGTCGAGGCTATTCGAGCCATTCCTGCCGAAGAACGGGACATTAGAACTCTCATTACAAATGAGTCGCTTTCAAGGTTCGGGCTATTGGCGGAAGGTCGTCGAATAAGCCTCCCTCAGGGTGTTGCCATACCTAGGCCTACCACTGACAAAGGGAAAAAGCAGGCCGAGTCTTCGATACGCAACGCCCCTGACACACTAGAAGAGGAGGAGATTAAGGAAACCGAAACGCCCGAAGTACAAGAAAAAACTATTAGTCCACCTCGGGATCCAATAGTTGAAGTCCACGAAATTGAAACGTCATCTTCCCCTTCGAAGAGGAAGAAGAAACTAATGTATAAGCCGAGGAAGGAGAAAGTGAGCGGAACTTCTAAAGTTACCCTTATTCCAGCGGAGAAAGAAGCTTCCTCGCAGCACTTGGAAAGTTCTCTAAAAGGTCTTTCGAACCTTACGATACCTGACGATCTGCTCGACTATGGTTTCAACGATCCCGAGGCCCTTAAGCTCCACTCGCCCGCGAGAGGCGATTCCAATGCTCAAGCCCAAAGCGAGGGAGAACAAACTCCTATTAGTAAAGAAACTGGCCTGTTGGGGGGAAACACTAGAACACACACAACACACACACACTTCACTTTGCACTTGAACTTTCCGTCACCACCTTACTTTTTACTAACTCTTTGTTACTTAAACTCTACGCAGGTGACATAGGGCGCACACATGGACTTGACCGCCTTCGCGGTTCATCGATTTTCCATCAATAAGGACGGGACTCAGGTTTTGGAAGACGCCGAGATAGGGATGACGACGGTGATAAGGATTATCATTCCCAAGATTCATCATCTCGGAAGAAATCGTATTATCAGCCCAAATACCATCATAATCCCCCTTTTCACTCGGGGAAAAGCAAAGATAAGCACGGCCATAAGGGGTTACAATCAGATGTCCCTCGCAATCAACACTCCGATTCTTCCACCACACGACAGTCCCGGGATACTCACCAGAGAGCTGAACTTTCAAAGCCAAATCCTCCTGTTTCCATAATATATCCAACAATACCGGGGAGACTGAACGAGCTCAAGGCTAAATTCCCAAAAATCTTCTTTGATGGCCTGAAATTTCCCCCGACGATTCGTCCGATTCCGGGATATGTAAGCAAAGTGCTATTGCCTGCACCAACAATGTTTATGTTCAACATGATGCATTCGTTCATCTTGATGAGAAAGTGTCGGAAGTCTCCATAGAGCGCCAGCATGAGATTGATCGCCTGAAGCTTAAGGCTATCCATGACAAAGACATTATCAAAGCTCAGGATGAAGAGCTTGCGTCTTACAAATCTCAGCTTGAGGCCGCCCAACAGAGCGCCAAAGGTACTGCCGAAGCCATAACTCGTTTGGAATCAACCACAAAAAAGAAATCGATGAGGCGGTCCAACGCTGTGGGGCCTTAGCTTTGGAGAAAGACTCGGTGCAAAAAGAGAGGGATGCATTCAGCCTCCGAGTCAAAGAACTTGAGGAGCGACTCCGCAAAGAGCAAGAAGAGAAGACTGCCGCCCAAGAAGAGTCGCAACGGTATTGCGACGAGATCGTTGCTACGAGACTCCTAAAGGAAAAACTTAAGGATGTTCTTTATAAAGTTGAGGCGCTAAAGAATGTAGCCCGTGAGGAGGGAAAAAAGATGGCATCTGCGGAGATCGACTCCCGTCTTGAGGCAGCTAAGGAAGAAGGTAGGGAAGAGGTCAAAAGCATGTTCGACCCGCTTATTGCAGAATTCAATGCCCGCGTTCTCATGCACTGGGACTTAACTTTCCTGGGCGAGGGCCATCTCGAATATTTAGCCGAGTCGTGGGAGACCTTAATAGAAATCAGGAAGGCCGAACATGGTACCGAGAAGGTCGATGAAGGGGCTTTGATAAAAGAATTTCTTAAGCGAAACAAGCCTTCGGACCTGTCAATGGACAAAGCCCTTTACTGCAAAGGCTCCCCCTCAACGAAAGGGAAAGAGGTTATTGCCTGTCCATCTAGGATTGAGTCTCCAGCTCGTGTGCCTACTCAGCCGGCTGGCCGCCATACTCGATCCCTTTGAGCAGCACATCGGCTATGACTCGAAGGACCCCGGTCTTGGCGTTCACATTCTGTCTTCTATTCCAGATGGTGAGACCCCATTACGGCTGAGAGCCAGTCGGAACCTGGTAGGTAACTCTTTTGCTTTAACATTCCAAGAGTCGTCATTTTTCACCAGAAGCTATCGCATTCTAATACTTGTTTTTCGTGATTTTGTGCAGGCCGTTCTGATCCTGAACCCACTCTGAGGAGCGATGTCACTAAGGAGGCGAAGGAAAAAGCAAGTGAGGCCACTCACACAAGAGATGCTCCCAGTCCAGATGCTCAGGTGATCGGAGCGCTTGATGAGGATAAATCCGAGACTTCCTCTCCCATCGATGGGAGTTATGAAATTGAAATTACGGATGCCTCTGAGCACACATCTAAAATGAGCATGAAGGAGCAGCTTGAGAAGGAGAAGAAACAGACAGTCGAGATCAAAATCGAGCCTCAAACTATGGACCTGGACGATCCTGTGAATAAGCCGTTGAAGGTCATCCTCCCAGGCGGGTCCAAGCCCATGAAAGTTCCCCGTACTTCTTCAGCTGTCACTCCCCCATCAAAGAAAGTTATCAAGGGCAAGCGCTCAGGAGAGGAGTCGTCTGGAAAAAGGTCGAAGAAGTAGTTGTTGCTCTCGTTCAACGAGAGCTAGTTTAGATTATGTAATTATTTTTTAGTCACCTTCGTAGTTCATGTAAATAAACTTTTGACTCCGAATTTTGGAGGAGTTGTAGTAGGAACTAATTTCCGATGGATAAAATTTTGCTCTTTTATCTTTCAAAAGACTCTTATCGTTCAATGTTCTGCGTGATTGTGATTGAAATCCAAGCTGTTGTAAATAACATAAACTTATCGATTTGTCTTCATGTAAGTTGACAATTTTGTGGCATTGCACATTCTTTTATTCCATGATCTAGAGATTTAAAGTAGTGGACATTCTGCACTCCGGGGACCTAGAGATTTTGAGTTGTTTATACTCTGGTCCGCACTCCGGAGACTTGGAGATTTTGAATCATTTACACTCTGGTCCGCATTCCGGGGACTCAGAGTACTCCAGTTCGCACTCTGGGGACTTAAAGATTTTGAGTTGGTTACGCTCTGGTCCGTACTGCGGGGACTCAGAGCACTCCAGTCCGCACTCCGGGGACTTGGAAATTTTGAGTCGTTTATACTCTGGTCCGCACTCCGGGTACTTGGAGATTTTAAATCGTTTACACTCTGGTCCGCACTCCGGGAACTCAGAGTACACCAGTCCGCACTCCGAGGACTTGAAGATTTTGAGTCGTTTATACTCTGGTCCGCACTCCGGGGACCGAGAGTACTCCAGTCCGCACTACGGGGACTTGGAGATTTTGAGTCGTTTATACTCTGGTCCGCATGCCGGTGACTTAGAGTACTCCAGTCCGTACTCTGGGGACCTGGAGATTTTGAATCGTTTACACTCTGATCCGCACACTGGGGGTACTCCAGTCCGCACTCTGGGAACTTGGAGATTTTGAGTCGTTTATACTCTGGTCTGCACTCCGGGTACTCACAGTACTTCAGTTCGCACTCTAGGGACTTGGAGATTTTGAGTCGTTTATAAACTGGTCCGCACTACGGGGACTCAGAGTACTCCAGTCCGCACTACGGGGACTTGGAGATTTTGAATCGTTTACATTCTGGTCCGCACTCCAGGGAATCAGAGTACTCTAGTCCGCACTCCGAGAACTTGAAGATTTTAAATCGTTTACACTCTGGTTTGCACTCCGGGGACTCAGAGTACTCCAGTCCGCATTCCGAGGACTTGAAAATTTTGAGTCGTTTATACTCTGGTCCGCACTCCGGGGACCGAGAGTACTCCAGTCCGCACTCCGGGGACTTGGAGATTTTGAGTTTTTTATATCTGGTCCGCACTTCGGGGACTCAGAGTACTCCAGTCCGCACTCCGGAAACTTGGAGATTTTGACTCGTTTACACTCTGGTCCGCACTCCGAGGACCGAGAGTACTCCAGTCCGCACTCCGGGGACTTGGTGATTTTGAGTCGTTTATACTCTGGTCCACACTCCGGGGACTGAGAGTACTCCTGTCCGGACTCTGGGGACTTGGAGATTTTGAGTCATTTATACTCTGGTCCGCACTCCGAGGACTCAGTGTACTCCAGTCCGCACTCTGGGGACTTGGAGACTTTGAATCGTTTACACTCTGGTCCGCACTCCGGGGACCCAGAGTACTGCAGTCCGCACTCTAGGGACATAGAGATTTTGAGTCATTTATACTCTGGTCTGCACTTCGGGGACTCAGAGTACTCCAGTCCGCACTCTGGGGACTTGGAATTTTGAATCGTTTATACTCTGGTCCGAACTCCGAGGACTCACAGTACTCCAGTCCGCACTCCGGGGACTTGGAGATTTTGAGTCATTTATACTCTGGTCCACACTCCGGGGACTCAGAGTACTCCAGTCCACACTCCGGGGACTTGAAGATTTTGAATCGTTTACACTCTGGTCCGCACTCCGGGGACCCAGAGTACTCCAGTCCGCACTCCGTGGACTTCGAGATTTTGAATTGTTTACAATCTTGTCCGCACTACGGGGACCTAGAGTACTCCAGTCCGCACTCTGGGGACTTGGAGATTTTGAGTGCTCGAGCGCGTTCGTACGTCAGGCAGAATAATGTATTCTTTGTTATTTGTCACAGCGTTATCACACACAGAAACATTGACAATTCATAGAGAAAACGGCTTCAAGCCTTTATTAATGCAAACAAGCTAAATCGTCTTATTACATGCCATAAACTAGGAATAAAAACTTGTGGGAAATAAATGTAACTAAAATATGAAAGAAATGAATTAAGTGTAATAATGCAGCAAATGCTCGTTATCCCATGCTCGAGGAGTGTCGCACCATCAACGGTCGCTAGCTTGAAAGTTCCTTCTCCAAGCTTTCATTCAATGACGTATGGACCTTCCCATGCGGGGCTTATATGCGATGGAACTGGGAAAACTCGTTTCAGAACGTGATCACCCACACCAATGATTCTCGGTTGGACTTTTTCATTATAATATCAAGCGACTCGGTGCCTGTACGCGACCGCTCTTAAATTAGCTTCTTCGCGTTTTTCATCGATGAGATCCAATGATTCCAGCAAAAGATCTTGATTTGATTTATGGTCATCATAAGTTACCCGATGTGACGGAACTTCAAGTTATACGGGTATGACAGCTTCTATGTCGTATGCCAATGCGAATGGAGTGTGGCCAGTCGCGGACTTGTGGGTGGTTCTGTAAGCCCAAAGCGCCGTTGGAAGTTCATCCACCCACTTGCCTCTAGCCTTCTCCAAACGTTTTTTCAATATGGATTTGATTATTTTGTTTACGGCTTCCACTTGTCAATTGGCTTTTGGGTGAGCAACTGCTGCAAACTTTTCCTCAATACCATATTTTTGGCAAAATTCCTTGAACTCTTTGCTTTCAGACTGAGTTCCGTTGTCTGTAACGATGGTTCGTGGAAGGCCAAAGCGACATATAATATTTCGTACAACGAAATTAATAACTTTCTTGGTGGTGATAGTGGCCAAAGGCTCTACTTCTGCCCACTTGGTAAAGTAATCGACCGCAACTATCGCGTATTTTGCACCACCTTTGGATAGGGGTAAGGAACCGACTATGTCGATCCCACACATTGCAAATGGCCAGGGACTAACCATTTGTGTGAGTTCCATCGGCGGAGCTCTCGGGATTTTTGCATATTTCTGACACTTGTCACATCTTCTCACATAATCTGTGGCATCCCGATTTATAGTTGGCCAATAGTATCCATATGGGAGGATTTTCTTTGCTAACGTCTGCCCTGTGGTATGGTCGCCACATTCACTTTCATGGACTTTCTTCAGGACCCGTTTTATCTCATCATGGGCAATGCATCGGAGCAAGGAGGTTGAGAATCCCCTCCGATACATCACCCCATCTTGCATTACATAACGAGAAGCCTTACGAATGACTTGTCGCCTTTCACTCCTCCCTTCTGGCACGACTCCTTTAACAAGTACTGCTTGAATGTGGTCATCCATGACTCCTTCTCGACTTTTGTTTCTAACATAAAATCTACCTCCATCATATTTATGCTCGGAACATGTAAGGTTTCAACGGGAAACAATCCCATCTATTGCGCATCGCCAGTGCTTGCAAATTTTTCCAATGAATCGGCTGCTCTGTTTTGCTCACGCGGGACATGTGAAATATCATAATACTCGAGATTCGCTAGCAGCTCCTGAACTCGGATCAAATAAGGGGCAAGTCTCTGCCCCCTTGCTTGGTAGTCTCCCCGTACTTGGTACACCATCAGTTGTGAGTCGCAAAAGATTTTGACCGATCCTACTCCCAGTTCTTTGATGAGTCTTAAGACGACTATCAATGCTTCATACTCGGCTTCGTTATTCGTTGCTGTGAATTCGAGCTTCAAAGCGTAGCAAACTGATTAGTTCTCAGGAATGACAAGAAATATGACAACCTCCAAACAACGGTCGTTAGATGCCCCATCGGTGTACATCTCCCATCGAATGAGAGGTATGACATTGCAGCCGTTTGATTCGTCTGTTATGGTGAATTCGGCAATGAAATCTTCTAGCGCTTGCCGTCCTTCGCGGTAGGTAGGTAATATCGAACTAACTCAACTCGATATTCTATTTTAACATCCTTCCAGAAGTTTCCGGTCGTTGGAGTACCTATCGCAAGGGTTGATCGATGTAAACACTGATCGAGTGTGCCTGGAAGTATGGGTGAAGCTTGCGTGATGCGATCACCAAGCAATAAGCCAGTTTCTCAATTCTGGGATAATTTCTTTCTGCCCCCATCAAACGTTTACTGACATAATATACTGGCTTTTGGACTCGGTCCTCCTCGCGAACCAAAGCCATACTAATAGCATGCTGGGATACTGCCAAGTATACATACAACATTTCATGGTCAGTTGGTTTTGATAGCACTGGGGGACTTTCTAGATGTCTTACCAGAGCTCGGAATGCTTCCTTCCAATCAGATGTCCACTTGAAATTCCACTTTCCTTTCTTTATCACATCAAAGAAAGGAATGCACTTGTCCGTGGCTCTGGATATGAATCGACTCAGCGCGGCCACCTTTCCGTTCAAGCTTTGCACTTTCTTTATAGTTCTGGGCACTTGTATGTCCCGAATAGCCTGAATCTTTTCCGGGTTAGCTTCAATTCCACGTGCGTTTACAATAAAACCCAAAAACTTCCCTGATGCAATGCCAAAAGAGAACTTTAATGGGTTGATCTTCATCCCGTAATGCCGGAGTACATCAATCATCTCTGCTAAGTCTTGGATGTGGTCGTTTGATTGTCGTGACTTCACGAGCATGTCATCCACATAGACTTCCATCGTTCTACCAATATGGTCTTTAAACATTCGATTCACCAGACGTTGATAAGTTGCTCCCGCGTTTTTCAATCCAAAAGGCATTACTACATAGCAATATAGCCCCACATCTGTGACAAAGCTGGTGTGTTCTTGGTCCGGAATGTGTATCGGGATCTGATTGTATCTCTAATACGCATCCATAAATGACAACAATTCGTGTCCGGCGGTGGAGTCAACGAGCTGGTCGATTCTTGGTAAAGGAAAACTATCCTTTGGGCATGCTTTATTCAGATCGGAGTAATCAACACAAGTTCTCCACTTCCCATTCGTTTTTCTTACCAACACAGGGTTAGATACCCATTCAGGTTAGAGGGCGTCGCGGACGAACCCATTAGCTTTGAGTTTGTTCACCTCCTCTCTTAAAGCAGCGGACCTCTCCGGGTCCATGCCTCTCCGTTTCTGCTTCACAGGAACGTATTTTGGGTCTATATTCAACATATGGCTTGCGATGGCAGGTGAAATCCCGCACATATCAGAGTGTGTCCAAGCGAAAACGTCCACATTCGCCCGGAGGAAATCAGTAAGATCCTCGGCCACTGAAGGGTCGAGTTGTGATCCATCTTAAGAACTCGTAGTGGGTCATCCTGGATGACTGGAATGTCGATCGTCATCTCAGCCGGTGCTGCATTCATTTCCCTGGATTCCCCATCATCATCTCTCGGATCAATGTCTCTAAGGATCCGAGAATGTCGCCCGAGCCAAGGCTCGGGCACTACTTGTCAATCATCAGTTTTTTGAATGCGGACGGAGCTGTCCGAAACCTTTCCTTTTTCTCTCCGCTGGGCTTCTCTCAACTCCGCCACATAACATGCGACCGGTTGCCTGGTCGCCATGTACTACACCGACTCCTTTGTCTGTCGGGAATTTTAATGTCAAACACCATGGGGCCAAAGCGGCCCTAAACTCCGCCAGGGCCGGACGACCCAGAAATGCGTTTATGGAGATTCAACATCCATCACTATGAACGGTAGGACTCGCACTCTCCTACACTCACCTTCCTCCAGTTCAATTGGTAACTCAATATACCCCCATTGCGTCAGTCGCATCACCATTAAAGCCGTGGATACGGGCTTTGCATGGTATCAAATCTTTTATCTCCATCTTCATTTGGTCATAGGCTTTCTTGAAGATGATGTTGACAGAACTTCCACAATCAATCAAAATTCTTTTTATGTAAGCTAGCCCGATCATTGCAGATATAACCATCGGGTCGATAGTAGGAGCCTCCACCTTGTCTGCATCTCGACTCCTGAACACTATATCGTCTGTCATAATCCGTTGTTGTTTTGTGGGGGTTCCATCTTCCACATTCGAACAGCATTCATAATTTTCATGCCTCAAGGAGGTAGCATATCGTTCTATCTCCTGCCAATTCTTGTCTGCAGGATGAGGTCCTTCGACTATAGTGTTTATGATCAACCTACCTACGGTCCGGGCATGTTCCCCTGGATGGCGTGGAGCCGGCCTGGTCCCGGGGTCTGTCGTTCCTTGCCTACCCTCTGGTGGGTTCTTAACAAACTCCTGCAGCTTTTTCTGCCTGATCAACCTTTCTATGGCGTCATGGAGGTGTCTACACTTCTCAGTATTGTGCCCATGGGTCTCATGGAAGCGACAGTACTTCCCTGTCCGTTTATGTTCTTCAGTGGACTCCTTTGGGCGCGGCTTTCTGTATTCAAAGGTGTTACAGGTAGATAGATAAATGTTTTCAAGAGAAGTATTCAGGGGGTGTACTCATTGTAGGTCGGAATCCTCGACTTCCATCTCCCTGTCTCTTTTTTCTTTTCGAGATTTCCACCTCCGGATCCTTTAGATTGCCCAGGCTTGTTCTGGACGTTAACTTGAACTTTTCCCGAACTGTCGCCGGATTGTTTCATGGCGATGTTACTTTTCACATTTTCCTAAACAGGCCCTGGTGCCTTGTCTCGTCTCGTCCATCGAGCTTCCTTCCTCCATATGAACTGGTGAGCTTTGGAATAGAATCATTCCAACATAGTTGGGAGCTTTCCCGCCAACCAATCTCCAAACTTCGAGTCTGGATCTACACCTCGCATTACCGCCATCAAAATTGCATGGTCGTTAGGTTTGCTAACTTCAGTGACGGCAACATGAAACATCTGTAAGTATGCTTTCAAAGACTCTTCCGGAGTATAGATTACGCTTGATAAAGACATTACGTCCTTTGGACGAGTAGCATATATCCCGAATTGTTCAACAAATTTCATCGCTAACTCGTCGAAGCTGGATATAGATCGCGGAGGGAGCCGAGTAAACCACATAGTGGCGATTCCAGACAGAGTGATTGGGAAGCACGTACACTTAGTTGCGTTATACGCCCTTGCGGAATCCATCATCCATTCGTACCTCAACATTGCCTCGGGTCAGTCTTCCCTTCGTAGTCTGGGATAGTCGGCATATTGAATTTCTTAGGGTACTCAGCCTGTAGGATAATGTCTGTGAAGGGAGTATGATTCCTGAACGCTCCCCAATCTTCGTTGGTCAGGCCTTGGTTCTCTCTCATTAACCGCCTGACCATGGCTGATAAATCTGGAGTTTGTATGGAGGGTGGGAGGTTGGGTTCCGCTCCATGGGACCGTGCGGGTTGATGTACTGCCTGCTGACGGTCGGCCAAACGTGCGTCCTGAAGGCCAGTTTGATTTGGGTCTTGATGAAACGGGCGTCCGGTCTCTTCACGTGCATGATCCTTGGCGGATCGATCAGTGGCACCTGTCCGTGCAACTTCTGTCTTGCAGCATCTATGCCTAAGAGGTTCGTCAGCTGAGGTCGAGCTATCAGATGAAGAATAAGGAGCTGGACTACTTCGAGCATTCTGATGCTGCTGCCGAGCAAGCTGAGTCATGAGATTAGTATTGGCTTGGATCTGCTCAGCAAGTTGCCTTCTACTTTCCCTGAGTTCTCTTATCAAGTCGTTGAATTCTGTTTGGGAAACGACCTCCGCTTGGTTCTTGGTGAGAGTTCCTACGCCTTGAATTGCTTGTTGATTGTTAGGTCCTATCTGTTGTACACTACAGCAGTTTCATTGATATCTGCATTGTGAGAAGCTGATCTAGTTCGTGGTCTTCCTATGGTAGAGTTGTCGGTTGTAACTCTTAGTAGAATCAATAGATGTCTTGCAAATAATTTGGATCTCCTTCGGGGTATTTTTCAATCCAGTAGCTACAAAGTAGATCCTATCGTCCTGAGAATTCGATTCTCAGTGAAAGCACCAAAATGTTAGCACCAGAATTGGTCACTATCACCCTTAAGAGAGATTGTGTCGAGAGATTAATGAAGAAAGTAAAGTTAAACAGAGAACAATATGTAAATTTAAATGCAGAAAAAATGAACACCCGATTTATAGTGGTTCGGTGTAATTGCCTACGTCCACTTTGAGGTAGATCTTTATTGCTTTTCTTGACAATCGATTATACATACAATCCATATACCAATTATTTAAATACAATTGCTAAGCAAAAAATATAAGTCTTGAATGAGTCTCGAATGCAGTAGAGTCTTCTCGGTGTTCTCGAAAAAGGGGTCCCTTTCACTGTGCCCCGCCTCTCTATTTATAGACGAAGATGGGTTGGACTTCCCTGGTGGGCCTGGTAGCTAAATATCTCGGCCCAAAAAGAGCGAGTTCTGTGTGCCGATCCATAGATGCCGAATGGAAAAATGCCGAACGATATCTTCATGTCGAACGACGTGTTGAGTGGAGATTGCAGGCCAAGCAATAATCGAAGCCGGTCGAGATTGGATGAATGCCGAACACCTCTAGATGCCGAATGATCTCGAATGTCGAACAAGGCATGAATGGCGAACACCTCTGGATGCCGAACGATCTCGAATGCCGATTGAGATTTATGCCGAACGAGGTTGAGTGCCAAACGAGGTCTGGATGCCGAGCAGTATGGAATGCCGAACGTCCATGGATGCCGAATGGCACTTAATGCCAAACGATATGCAATACCGAACGGTTCTTAATGCTGAATGCTCTTGAATGTCGAACGTCTCTGGAAGCCGATCGCGAGTGCCGGAGGTCCGTTTGTACCGAACGAACCTGGAAGCCGACCAAGTATGTTGTACTGAACGCTCGGGATGCCGAACGGTATGCAAATGCCGATGTGCTTAGTTGCCTGGTCAAATCTCCAGGTAACATAAAGCATGCAGTTTGATTTTGTAAAAGATACAACTAATAAGTTTGCACCATGTACCAAACATTTCAGTACTGTCATAAGCCCAGATATGCTAGGTACATATACATTTAATGTTATAAAATTATTAATAACCGTAAATTTTGAAAATAATATGACATAATAGTATCATTAAGTAGCATCTACCACAAATTGATGTACATTTTTTTGGCACTGATCCGATCATAATTGACCTTAAATAAATCTTTGACTCATTTTGCCACATTAAATTTTAACAATCATGTAATAGTCTTAATACAATTTATTATAATTTATAATCATGCAAACCCCTATTGAAATACCCATAACTTCAAACTCTTCTCACACCACAATTGCTTTAGATATTTTGACTACATTGCTTTTGCTTAAAAGATAGTAACCAATTTGTTTCCCTTCATCGACATTAAGAATCAATAATATCCTTCAACTATTATCAACAATTTTCCATCCATAGTTAACATTTTCACTGCAAATTATACCCCTTCAACCGCTACTTATGAACAAATGCAATAGAAGGTTGCTATAATAATGTATCCAACTCATTATCCTCAACTTGCTTTGAGGCATGGGACAGAGTAAGCCACTGTAAGGATATTTATTGTGGTGTTTGTCTTATATACTTCTAAACTAAAATATGAATATATCATAGCTTATATCATGATGGGAATGGATGTTTGAATATAACTGGTAGTTATGACTAACAAAGTATATGCATAGTCTAAGAGTATGCTCCAATGCTTCTCATGTGATAAACTGCATATGAAATGAAACATATGGAGCCAACCATTCATGGGGATGATGATTATTTTGATAAAACTGAATTTTATTCAGTTGGCAGATGTTCATAATAGTAGAAAATAAATTTTCTACTTATATTGATATCTTGGTACGTATAAATAATTAGTACAAAATGAGATGTTGAATACAGTTGTTAATGACTCACTCATTGATCATATACCATTCCTTCATTTTACTGTGAGTTACTTGTTATGGCTTAGCAAATTTTAGTTGAATAACTCAAATTTGACTCTATAATGGTAAACATAAAATAAATTTGATACTACTAAAAAAATTATGGAATTTTTTTGTTAAGCAGAAGATAATCATACAACTAATGAACATATAAACATAACATCTTAGGGATAGTCAACATGATAAAGTATAATCACATGACATGAGTAATGTTCCATGGTATCATGTTAGGTGACGTGTTACTGTTTGCTTTTAAGAACTACAATAATCAAAGTGTTTATTATTGAATTTTAACTAAGTAAGAGTTGAATATTTATCTGCAATTTGGTAGTTTAAAATTTGTAAATTTGAAATCGAGTCAGATGATAAACAGTTACTAACCATTTGTAAAAAAGCTTGGAATTAGCCGCGATACCTATAATACAATCCAAATTACAAAGTCACCTCAAAGCCTCATTATCATTATCAACCATTAACTATACTTTAGCCAATACCAAGGTCGTCATTAACTGAGATTAAGAGCCAAAAAAATAAATTTAGTACTCATTATCTACAATCAATATTTTTGGTTTTACACATCAAAGCTGTTTATCAATAAATAATGATAGAACTATTAATTATGAATATGAAACTGTGAGTATCTAGTACAGGTGTAATGAATTGTAATTCTGAATATCTAGTAGAGGTGGAATATACATGTTTTAACATGAAAAAATTGTAATGAATGGGCAAACCTTTGGTATATATGTACGTTGATTCGTAGTCTTTTGTATCAATTGAAGGTCATGAACCGAAGAAAAAAAATTAGAAAAAAAATGAAACCTGTTGCGCACATAACTCCCTAATTTATAGTGATTATTAGAAGTAGATAATATACAGGCGAATGATGTATATATCAAAAAGTATAAAAGAAAGTGGCCTAATTATAATATTGATTATCAAAAATGTGGCAAAAATTCAAAATAATCTAGTTGCAATATGATTAAGAAACATGCCTTCAAATATTCGAGGGCTGGAGAGATGAAACTGAGGATGATGGAAGAGGCAAGGGGATCATCGGATGTGAAACAAATCAACAATCTGGGGCCTAGAAGGACATAGCGATTTGAAGACGGAGGGTATGCGACCGACATAAGGGAAGAGGCGTATGCCAATGGTGGGTCAAAGTCGCAAATCAGGAACAGAAGAAAATTTAGGGTTGGAATGTAAGGGAAGGAAGCGTAAAGCGGAGGATTAAAAGTAAAGAAATATGCGCATGACGTTTCATTTTAAAATTTGTATACCAAGTTTTAGAGGACTGTGTTTAAAATTTAATTTAGGGTCAGAGGATACTATAGAGGAGGAAAAAGGAAGAAGGGGGATGACGCGATTGAAGAGTCGAAGAAAAGCAGAGAGGTGGAAACGAACATAAGGAAAAAAACACGACCATTTTAAAAAAAGGAGACGGTTCACTTTACAAAATTTGGAGAGGCCTGTGCGCTCTTGAAACCAAACTCAATAATAATATAATAGTATAGATAAAACGGGAAGTTTTAAAGATAGAATAAGAAAGATTTTTATTCTCTCATTAAAAACAAATCCCCTCCTCCATTTTCTTTCCAACATTCATTCTTTAATCCTATTTTCTTCGTTCTCATTCATCCATAGCCTCCTCCATCTTCTAATGGTTGAAATTTTCACCCAAATTAAATAAAATAAAATAAAGGTGGTTCATTTGATTCTAATAAGATCGAGTGGCAATATAAGAAATCTAAGAGTTGATTCACAAATTAAGGTGTCACGAAGGGCTAGATCCGCGAAGGTAAATTCGTACTCTTTTTTTCAATCATTCATGTACACACATGACCCAAATTTGTTTATGCAATAAATATTGAAATTGGCATTGTAAATTATAAAAATTTGAGTTGTCACGTTATTTTTTCTAAATTAAAAAAATAACAATAAAATTTGATCTTTTTATTTTTGTCCTATGTATATGTGAATCAATCATTTTTAGATGTATCTCATTCAATATTGATTTATATATATAGTAATAATTTATTTTGGCTATAATTAAACAAGTATATTTATTTGTATCTAGAATTGAAGTTTTGATTTTGATTTTGATTTTAAATCATGGTATTTTGATGTTCACTTAGTAAAATAAATAAATTTGAAATTCATTTTGTTAACTATTTTAGATCTTTATTTATATACATATACATAAGTACATATTTACATACATATACATACGTATATATCTGTTAGTCTATGCAAGTTGAAAATTTTGTAATATATAATATTTGATCACGTATTTTGTGCTATGATTAAATCTGGAATATACAAATTACAAAATATGATTTAGATATGGATTTCAGTTAGGATTTTATAAGAGAGGAAGGAAGATAGACTTTCCGTTTTCACCTTTATCACCATCTAAAATTTCACAAAGTAAGGTAATGATTTGAAATTTGTTTCATCAATTATTCTTAGATTTTTATTTGTATAAATTATATATATGTATATATGTGTGCGTGTCCATGTGTATGTTACACACATGTATATGTCTAAACTATATATATAGCACTATTAATATGTGTATACAAATCATAAACATATATACTTGAACATAGGTATATACTTAGGCATTTATATTTTTAATATACATATGAATTCGTTACATGCATATGTAAGTATAATGTGTATGTATATACAATAAATACAAATCTTAATATTTATATGTATATACATATTGTTATACACATGCTTCTATGTCTTTATGATATCATATGATGTTATGAATACATACACACCTGTGTGTGTGATATATTCAGACAAACAGTTAATTAAATTAATTAATTAATACAAAATAATTTTAAATAAAATATGATTTTATTTAAACAGATTGATCCGATCTAATGCTAGTATATAGATTTCATAGTCACATTGTGAACCAAATAGAGATTTTTTTTTTGAAATCTACCCATTTCACCCGTTGTTGACCGGCCCGGTTCCTTCAATAATTACAATACCATATCGAATGTCACGTTATACAATGTTAATACGTTATGTGAAATGCACACATCAACAAAGTAGGATTTGAATCTTCGAAAACCATCCTGCATGGTCTGCACCAGTCCCAAATTCAACCTTGCATGGTACTAGATTTCCAATCGATTAGAAACCATCATCAACCGGTTGGTAATAATTTCCAGTCGAATGCTACTCCATCTCTGCCTCATTTTTTTTCATTTTACCAGTTGAATGCAGCCTTCCACTAGCCGACTCCTTTCATATAGCTTGTGTTTTAGCACTTCAAACTTCATTGTTTTGCCCAATTTTACTATTACTTCATTATACCTTCTTTTAGGAGTTCAAGCATGACTTATAACCACTTATAAGTCATTTTGTGTTTTTTCATATTCATTAACATCATATAATAGACTCCAACAATTATTACTTCATCAATTACATTTTAACCCATTTTCAACATAAATTAACAATACAATCATATGAACTATACTATGACCAATATATCTGGAAAATTCACTTTTATTCATTATCATTGATTGTGTGTGTGTGTGTGTGTGTGTGTGTATTATATTGTATTAATCTTTTTTGCATAGCCGTGGATGAATTATACATATATCAAATTAACCCTCCTCCCAATCCATATAAATTTTATTATCAAAATTTGTGATCTACGACTTTTTCTAAATTGTCCAATTCATGTAGATATAAATGAAAACATCAAATCTGTTAAAAATCATATTTTAAAACCCTAAATGGATGTATATATGTAATTTAGTGCATATCCAGCAACATAACATTCTGTAGATAAACCCACTCACCTAGAATTGTCGATTTAATTGATTTTAGTGTAAATCTTCAATTTTTCTCCTTTGATCTGGTTTGGATTGGTGATTCTCCCTTTTAGTTGGTGATGATATGGAATATATTAGATTGTTCTTTCTTTTCACTTTGATTTGATATTTTATTGATGAATTTGGAGTAGCTTTAAAGAAGAAAAGTGACAATTTTAATATAGGGTTTGGTGGCGGCTACATGATGATGAAGAACGAGATTGGAATAAGTGGTATGTACATTACCTCCTATTATAAACTCCTATCCTGAAATCACATCTCGGCCCTACTTGGTATTTCGATCTATTTGGCTCGAAAAGTAGGTTACGGTAAACAGTTTATGCCTCCTTTATCCGGTGTCGGTTTCTAACATTTTATATATGAATTTAGAATAGAAAAATCTAATTAATACAATGGTGAAGTCAGATTTTCCCAGTTTATTCATTTATAATAATTTAATACTTTGTATTTTATGTAAAATTACCAAAAATATTCTTTTTATTTGACTAATTATTTTTATTAAAATTAGGGGTATTGCACCCAAATACGATAGTGCCAACCCTCAATATTGAAGGAGTTAAGTCCTCTTTTGAGTAGTGCTTCACTTTTTACACATCAAAACATACCCAAATGTGGTCATAATTCAAACTAATAGCGAGTAAACTTCCATAAATAAAGTAAGACATTCATGTAAATGATTCATGGTACCCTTAAGTCGGAAGACCGCTGCATGTTGTCACGCGAGATCCTCTATTTGACTTAGATACAATAAACTACTAAGAACTCTTAGTAAGTCTAATTTTGTAATTATTTCAAAAAATTACACATTCCTAACCATTTGGTTCTCCTAACGGTCATGAGTAATTCGACATCCATTTTACAGAGAGCATTATGTACACTAGTCTCAACAATTACATTAATCTCCATTTCTCAATTTATATTTTCCACGAATATTTTTGGATAAACATTTTTAATAATATGATTTAATACTCATAGTTACGAACACATTCGTAACTGCAATCGATCGAACACTTTTCCTAGGGATTTTTATTTATATGTTTCAAGATGTGCACATAACATTAGTTAAAAATTATAGTAACATATAACAGAAATAAGACCAAACATCATACTATTTTTTCAAAAAAAATTATCTATATGAGTTATTTGTATACAAATACATAATAAAATAACATAATTACTCCTAGGGTATGATTCTTAAATCTATTAGTTTCCTACATGCACTTGTGATCGATTATGGTTCCTGCATAGCCATACTCTCGATCGGTCTTCCTAGAAAAGGTTAGGAAAAGGCTTTGGTAAGTGGATCCGTAATATCATTCTTTTAAATCCACTTGTTCAATGTACATCTCTTCGCCATTGATAAACTTCATCATCACCTGATGTATGTCTCAGCCTCTTAGGAGCTCACTTATAAATTCATGCATACATACTACTTTAACTACGATCCTTTTAAGGAAATGTACTTTGACTTTTATATTTGAATATGTCACAACCACTTATTTGGGAATTTTCCAAGTCAAAGGCCTCTTTAAAAGGGTGAACCCAAATCTTAAGATTAATTAACTATTTTTGATTTCACTTTGAAAGTTCGAGTCTGAACACTCCTTCATAAGGTGTTCGTTGTTTCATAAATAATTCTCTTATATTTTATTAATACTCAAGAATATTCTTAACTACCATTCATGGTAACCATGATAGAGTTATGAGTGTATGATTTGCAATCATATTTTCTGGTTTTTATTTCTATTAATGCGTGCTAATATATTTAAAATTAAATGATTATGATTACATTTTTACATATAGTAAGAAAACCATATGAGTAAGTATTTAACCGACTAAAGTAATAATGTGTTTGTAATCATGAGTAAAACATCGGGGTGTGTGTGTGTGTGTGTATAAATACTTTCCTTAAATATTCCTATCAAGGTGGCTCGAGAAAAGGATGTCGAGCAACCCACGAGACTAATATCTGTAACTCTCCCAATATTTGTAACACTCTCAATCATGAGTAAAACATCAGTGTATGTGTATTTATATACTCTTAATATGATGGTTTACTTATGATTATTGGAGACGTTATGAGGTTACGTACTTATAGTAGTTATGGATCAACTGTAGAATGACTTAATGAGAGTCTTTTCTACAGGTTAATTATAACTAAGTCAAAATAGATGATCTCATGTGATGATGTGTAATGTCTTTTGACTTGAGAGTACCATGGATCTTGCATATTAAGGCCCTACTTTGATGATGGTTAATCACATGATACGACTTCGCTTTAAGACCATAGTTAGGTATATGATTAGATATTTTAAGTGAAACGCTACTCTAGAGAGAGTTCATCTCCTTTTATATACATGGTTAGTTCATCATAATTGGTTCTAACTCAAAGTTATAAATTCTAACCAAAGTAAGTTCAGTTAATCAATAACTGTTATCAATTAAACTAAGCGACTTCAGAGCTCAACACAGTTAACATTATTAAGATTTTTACTGATGACCTAAACCTTGATATCTAAGTGACATAGTTTTGATGAAGAGACAAACATACACAAATATCGTTGCATAGGTTGTAACATTAAAATGACTACGAAGTAGGACTTCACATAAATGACTGATAAGCGTATGACTTGGTGACCATTATCGTGCTATAGGAAAGTCCCCTAAGTTTCGATATTTGAATAGTTTTAACATTAACCGAGGATCAATGTCACACCTATGAGCCACAAAATAGAGAATTGTAGGGTTGGACCTAAATGTTACAATAGTTTATAATCGTTTAAAATTATTATGGAGATGATATATACATATACATACATAAATATATATAACTTTTATATGTACGTATTTGTGAATAATTTAATATTTTAAACCACCATATTTAACTAAGTTAAGCATGTATAATTATTGCATATACTCAATTTAATTTAAACTGGTAATTTAATTAATTAATGGGGTAATATTAAATATATATTTTATGTATCTCATGTCATGTATTGATCAATTAATTCATGTATTAATTGATCCAAACGTGGCAAACTCTAAGATGAAGAAATATAGGGTTAAATTTGTTTGGTAAAAGTAGGAAATAAAGGGATATTTAATATGTAGGGTTAATAGTCAAATCAAACACAAATAAAGTTTGACATTGTTAGCACATTTTTGGCTACGCATACATGGGTAAGGGAAGGCTTATATGTGGAGAACTATGTAAAGATTCATGACATTCATTTCTCACTATAAAAGGACTTATAGGATCTCATTTACTTAGAAAGGAAATTCTAGTCAGATCGAAAAAAGGAGAATAATTATCTTTCTCATTTTATCTATTTAAGAAAATTTCTCTTTCTCATCTCCTCTTTACATTCTTTGTTAGAGCACTTAAAGCTAGGCCTTGCAGACCATAACTAGAATCGAATAGGATATTTCGAAGGTCGATCTATACAACCGATGTGTACTGCAGTGGACTCTTTGTAATATCCCAAAATTGTGTGGAAAATTATTTTAATGAGATAATTCAGTTGTGAAATATTTATTAAATTATGATGGGATTTCTGGATTGAATGATGTGCAAGAGTATGTGTGCACATGCACACTGGAAATGGCATAAGAAAGAATCCAAATTCCTTGAAAAAAAAGAATGAAAGCATTTCAAATGTGATTTTGGAATGTGAATTAATAACCATTTTTTTCTTCTGCACATATTGAAATTAAATATTTTCTGTAAAATTGAATATGTATACATATTCAAATTAAATATGTATATGTATGAATATTGAAACTAGATATGAACATATTTTTTTTTGTGAAGCAAGGAAAATTAAATAAATACATAAATCTGTACACGAGTATATATTTTCTTTGAGTAGAAATATGTTGGAACTAAGCAAGAAAAAGTAACATCAAAATGACATGAGAAACAATATAAGTAAGTATGTATGTGTAGGTAAAAATAGCATAGAGGATTTTCAGAAATGAATAAAAGTATAAAATATGACCAAGTCATATTTTTATCATGACTTGACTAAGTGTGAGGTAGTCAAAAATAGCCATTTTTCTGAAAAGCAAAAAGAGGGAAGTACCGCCTATAATTAACTAATGCAGCCGGGGTATTAAGGATGAAAATGTAAAAATACAAAATGCAAAATGCATGATGTTAGCTAGGACAAAAATGGAATTTTCTCTTGATAAAACCCTAGTGAAAATATGCACACAAATAAGTAGGTATAGCCAGAGAAATCATTTTACCCGAGATACATAAGAATAAGAAAGGAAGAAAATATTTTAAAGGAAGGGAAGAACATTCAGGGATTTTCTGGATCAATTAGAAGGAAATATTTAGGTGAGTAATCTCATTATGTTCATGGTAGTAAGTCCTGACATGAGGCAGCCAATCTTTTATATTTTTATTTGCATATTTCTGGTTTTGTTGAAAATAGTTTTATTAAACATCTTATGGGAGTTTTTGAATGGTTTTTGATCTGATATGATGATTATTATGGGTGTGCATGCTACTGTTTCATTATATCTTGAAAAGTTAAGGTATTAAACCTTGAAATCATGGAAGAATACTTACAACTAACAAGGAATTATGGCATGAAAATTTCTACAGAGAAAACAAAGTAAGCTGCATTATACATAGTATAAGTGCCGAGGCTTAAGAAAAAGGTATTGGGGATGCAATAAAGATTTCTATGTGCTGAGTCCCTAATCAAATAGCAAAAACTCACAAGTCAAAAATTGTGATTTAGCTAGATCTTGAATCTGGCTCAATCATAATTACTTATAAATCATAATAACTTAACATGCCATGTCTCTATTCTCAGCTGTAAATATCCTTGTATTTGATTTAAAGACAAGATACCTGTTAACAATATTCTTGAAAGTAATTATTTGTTTGCCTTTGAAAATATGCTTGCAAGATGTATGGGGTGTTTTTAGAAACACGGTGACATGTTCACTTAGCTATCTGAAGATAGGATTAAATAAATACCCTTAGTAAATGAAGTGGAAATGGTGAGCCAAGAAGGATGCTGGAATGCTTGTCATATTTGAAGTATGCAAGTTGGCACATGATTTGTTGAAGCCCTAAGATCTTTGTGCAATGATGTGAATTAGTTCACTACAATGTGTCCCAGTGATTCCTTGATAGCAGATGAGGCCAGAATATAAATAGATGTGTGTGTGTGTGTGTTTGTGTGTGTGTGTGTGTGTATTGTGTGTGTATAGGCAACCCTTAAATCATGAAATAGGTATATGAGTATTTCCTAGATTTATTGGAGTGGAACCATGGTTGTTCCAGTGCATCTATGTGCTACTGATTAATGTGAATGTTTGCATAATTATGCATGTGTTAATGGTTGCTTCATGGAGCTATTATACTTGCATAACAATTTCTCTAAAACATAGTAATATAGTTAATTTAATAAATTGCTTAAACAATAGGACATCACTCATGTATTATTTATTTGCTTAATGCCATGAATATATTAATGTTGCTCATACCAGATCATAGATCTGACCTTTGTTTACTCATGGCATATGGGGGTGTCTCATTTTAAAATGAGGCAGCCACTAATGCTCTTTCAGGAAATGCTGGACTTAAGTAGGAAAGGAAAGTTATGGCTAATGAGAAAGGATGAATGAGAATGCTTGCTAGTTTTTTTAATATAAGAGCATAGAATGATTTATCTGCATGTATTCATGACAATTTATGTTTTTAAATTTGCTGTTGTGTAGTGAACTTACTATGCTTGATTGAACTAGTTGTTTTCTGTTGAATTTTGTTATGTATTAAGGTTTGAGAATTGAAAGATTATCTGAATTGTCAACAAAAGAATAGGCTTAAAGTATTATCTATGAAAATCTGGGGAAAAGAAATATATTTATATTTAAGCAATTTTCATACAAAACTCATATTATGTAATTGTCAGGCTTAAATCATTTAAAAGCAGTTTTGGAGTAAAACCTGGGGCTTTAACTTGGAGCATTCTTTAGTATTTAGTTACTCTTCTTTGAAATATTTTGTGAAAGGATTCAAGCCCATTAGTGAGTTGTTTTGTGAAGTACACACATACCTTAAAAAAAAAGGGGCTTCAAGTATTTTACAAATAAAAGGCATTTTAAACTGACATGGTAGGAGTTTTGGATGACACAGACACAAAGGCTAAACAGCTTCAAAGGAATGGAGTTTTGGCTGATCATATTGATCTGTAATTTGGTGGTGAAATGCATTACAAGATCTTTTTTCTATTTAGCAAATGTTCCACCAAAACTCTTTTTCAAATACTATTGACAAATATGCATTTTGACTGGTTAGTATTATCAATCCAGGAAGCATTTTTGCATTCAAGACCTGGTTCACCCTAAAACATAGTGTTTGCACACTTTTAAAATATTTTCAAGTCAAGTACTTTAATCATAGAAAACCAGAAACAAGTAATCAAATGATCAATACATGGTGTGTCATATAGATTAAGTCAAGAATAGGAGAGACTCAAAGAAAACCATGAATTGAGAATGATAAATAAAGATATCATTTTCTGTCCTTAATCAAGTGTCAAGCATTTTAACTAAACTATGAAAAAGGCCATATATTCTGAGATTGTCTTGTATAAATAAATCACAATAAATCATAATTAATATGATCAAAGCTATTATGAATAAATATGAGTAGGATCTACACATATATTACAAACATAAAAAATATGGAAATTATCTATGGGAAGATTGATTCGAATTCAAGCTAAACAGAATAAGCTCTTATTTATACTAACTCTGATTTAAACAAGAGAGACACATGCATCCTCATATGTATGTGTATATCTTATGAATACACTAATATATTTATATTGGTAAAAAAAAATTGGATCGTGCACAATATGTAAAAAAAATCCTTTGAAAATTAAAGTAAGATTGTGAGGGTCATTCCATTTGGTATCAGAGCAAATGGTTGCATTGATTGTTGAATACTATAGAAGTATATTATGTCTGTTTGTTTTGGCTAAAATAATTTAAATAGGAAAATATTAATTATAGAAAATATTCACAATATACTAATCCCATCTACCCATAACCTAGTTATCAGACCATGGTAGGAAGGGGATCTCATCACAATGCAGGAACAAGTGTAGCACAGATGCTTGATATGCAGGAGTTTGTGAGGGTTTTAAGGGATGGAATTGGGCATAGGCCTGAGAATCCACATGAGGAACTTTCAAAACTATTTAGTTTTATACAAACTTGGAAGGCAAGAGTTTTAAAGGGACTGAAAATGTGATGGAAATTCAAGCATGGTTAAGAACACTGGATAGGATTTTCAATGACATGCAGCTTGATGATCAAAGGAAGAGGCAAGTGGCTTCAAGACAGCTTAAAGGAGTAGCTTTAAGCCAGTGGGAGGTGATTGTAGCTGGGAGAATTGAAAATGAGATCACTTGGAATCAATTCATGGAGATGTTGGAGGCAAGGTTTGTACCAGCATCAGCTAAAACCACATTACATGAAGAGTTTATTAGATTCAAGCAAGGAACTTGAGTGTCACGGAGTATACTCAAAAATTTAAGGGATTATCCAAATATGGACCAATGCTAGTGGAAGATGAAGCATCCAAAAATGATAAGTATATTAAAGGTTTGAACCCAGGACTTAGCAGGTCCATGTTACCTTATATTGATAGGACTTTTGATCAAGTAATAGATCTAGCTTTGAAATTTGAGCAGCATGACAAGGAAAGAGAGAAGTATAGAAATTTTAAGAACAACAATAACAAGAAACATAAGGGAATATACCACCCTTATGACAAGAAGAAGGAGGAAACATATAACAAAAAGGCCAGTGACACTAAGGCCAGTGATACTAAGAGGAAATTGGTTTGCCATCATTGTGGAAAGGAGGGACACATCAAACCAAGGTGCCCAGAATTAAAAGGAGGAGCCTTCAAGTGCTACCTATGTGGGAAAGAGGGGCATATGAAGAGAAATTGTCCTGAGAACAAACAGCAAGGAAAATTGGCAAATCTGGAAGGCAAAAACAAATCTATAGTGGAGACTAGTGCTGAAAATCATGGTCAAGTGGAAGGTACATTACTTATTTGCACCATACCCATAGCAGTAGTATATGATATTGGGGCAACTCACTCTCTAATTTCTTATGAAATAGTTAAGAAGCTAAAACTGAACTGCATATTAGTTGAAACCCCATTGTTTGTACAAAGTCCACTAGGGAGTTCTAGTGTTTTAAACATGATTTGTGTGGATGTGGAATTAAACATAGGAGGAAATATTTTTATTTCCAATTTATATGTTTTAAACTACCCAAATATAGGTGTTATATTGGGAGTAGATTGGTTAAGGCAATTTAAAGCCATAATTAATTTAGACTCATCCACCGTATCATTGCAAAATCTTAGAGGCCAGAATATCACAATTTTATGTGAAGTAGCTAAAGAAAGAAAATTATATCATTTAATTGACTTGGAAAAGGATTTTAGTGAACCTTCCATATTGGAAATTCCCATAATCAATGAATATTTGGATGTGTTTGGGGAAGTTAAGGGTGTTCCACACCATAGACCGGTGGAGTTTCAAATCAACCTTATTCCAGGAGCAAGCCCAATAATTAAGAAACCCACCAGAATGGGGCCAAGTGAACTAAAAGAGTTGAAAAACCAGCTAGAGGAATTAGAAAGTAAAGGGTTTATAAGGCCAAGCAACTCATGCTGGGGGTGCTCCAGTAGTGTTTGTAAGGAAGCATGATGGTACTTTGAGGATGTGCATAGATTACAAGGAGTTAAATAAGGTTACCATCAAGGATAAATACCCATTGCCTAGGATTGATGATCTTTTTGATCAACTCAGTGGAGCTAAAATATTCTCTAGATTAGACTTAAGCATCTGGGTTCTATCAGATGAAAGTTGAGGACTCAAGTGTTAAGTACACTGCATTCAACACTAGATATGGTTTATATAAGTTTATGGTTATGCCATTTGGGTTGACAAATTCCTCCTCATATTTTGTAGATTTAATGAATGGAACATTTAGAGATTATCTGGATAAATTTGTGCTAATTTTTATTGATGATATTTTGATTTATTCCAAAACAGTAGAAGAGCATGAAAATCATTTGCATCTGGTTTTGTCTAGATTGAGGGAAAAAGATTTAAAGGTAAAATTCTCAAAATGTGCATTTTGGAAGGAGGAAGTACATTTTCTTGGTCATGTTATTTCTGCTAAAGGAATTTCTGTGAACCCAAACAAAGTTGTAGCTAACCAAGCATGGAAGAGGCCTAGCACAGTGATTGAAGTTAGATCATTCATGGGGATGGTAGGATATTATAGGAGATTCATAAAAGATTTTTCCAAAATGTCATCACCACTCACTAATCTAACCAGAAAGAATCAAACATTTGTATGGACTGAAAAATGTGAACAAGCTTTTATTAGGATAAAAGAAGCTTTAGTTAATGCACCAGTATTAAGAGTACCTGAAGGAAATGAGGATTTAATTGTGTACACTGATGCAAGTAGTTCTGGATTAGGAGCTGTATTGATGCAACAAGATCAAGTAATAGCCTATGCATCCAGACAATTAAAACCACATGAAACCAGATATGCAACCCATGATCTTGAACTAGCAGCAGTGGTGTATGCATTGAAGCTTTGGAGACACTACTTATTAGGTGCTAAATTTAATTTGTATACAGATCATAAGGCACTGAAATACCTTTTTTCACAAAAAGATTTGAACATGAGGCAACATAGATGGGTGGAGTTTCTAGCTGCCTATGACTTAGATATACTTTATACACCAGGTAAAGCAAACAAAGTTGCAGATTCCTTGAGTAGACAACATGCTAAAGTAGCTATGTTAATGATGGAAGAATTTAAGGATTTATCTATACTTACTGATTTAGAAATTGAAGCAAGCAGTGAGATACATATGGTGATAAATGAAGAAGATGAGAATAAAGGGAGACTGAGTTTAATAACCTTACAATCAGATTTAATTTTGAAGATAGGAAAAATGCAAGAACAAGACCCAGACTTATTGGAGAAGAAAATGCTCATATCAAAAGGGGAAGAAGTGATAAATTACCATGTTGACAAAAATGGTTATATAAGGAACAAAAATAGAATATGTGTTCCAGAAAACATGAAGTTGAAGGAGGAAGTATTAAATGAATGCCATAGGAGTAAGTACTCCATACACCCAGGCAGTACAAAGATGTAACAAAATTTAAAAAGAAATTATTGGTGGAAGGGAATGAAGTCAGATGTAGCTAAACATGTTGCAAAGTGCATGACCTGCCAATAGGTCAAGGCAGAGACACAAAGACCATCAGGATTATTACAACCTCTTAGCATACCACAGTGGAAATGGGAGGATATATCTATGGATTTCATAGATGGTCTGCCTAGCTCCAAAAGAGGAAACACTAGTATATGGGTAATAGTAGATAGGTTAACTAAAGCGGCACACTTTATCCCAGTGAAATCAGAGAGAAATGCACCAAAATTGGCTCAAGTATTCATGAAGGAAGTGGTAAGATTGCATGGCATTCCCAAAACTATTGTGAGTGATAGAGATACCATCTTCACATCAAGATTTTGGAAAAGTTTTCAAGACGCCATAGGAAGTGAATTATGCTTAAGCACTGCATACCATCCACAATCAGATGGACAAACTGAGGTGGTGAATAAAATTTTAGAAGACTTATTGAGGGCATGTGCACTGGATTTTGTAGGCAACTGGGAGGACCATCTCCATTTAGCCGAGTTTACATATAATAATAGTTATCAAAGCACTATAGGGATGGCACCATTTGAAGCCTTATATGGCAAGCCATGCTTATCACCTATATGTTGGGTGGAGACAAGAGAGAGAACTGCCTTAGGACCTGAGTATATAAAAGAAACTACAGAGAAAATTGAGCTAGTAAGGAAGAGAATGGAAGCAGCTCAAGACAGGCAGAAGAAGTTTGCAGACATGAAAAGAAAACAGGTGGAATATGAAGTGGGTGACTTTGTTTTCATCAAGGTTTCACCTATGAAAAAGGTCTTGAGATTTGGCAAGCAAGGAAAGCTCACACCGAGGTATGTTGGACCCGATAAAATCCTAGAAAGAGTAGGCTCATTAGCATACAAATTGGAACTGCCAGAGGAAATGAAAGCAATGCACAATGTATTCCATGTGTCACAACTTAGAAGATGGGTACATGATAAGGAAGAAATTCTGGAAAAGCCTACCCAAGTACAGATCAACCCTAATTTGGTTTATGAGAAAGAACCAGCATGGATTTTAGCTAAAGAAGAAAAGAAATTGAGAAGCAAAACTATGAAACTGGTGAAGATCCAGTGGAGTCTTGATCCTAATGATTGTACATGGGAGTTAGAGGACAAGATTAGGAAGGATTATCCTAAGCTTTTTGCAAATTAGAGGTAATTTTAAATTTTCTAAAATTTAGTAAGTATAATTGCTGTGGTAGAATTTATTTGCTTATGCATGTGTTTGATAAAAATATTTTTTTTAGAACCAGTAAATACTTGTTATAAGAATTAGAAATTGTGAGGACACAATTCCTAAAAGGAGGGGTGAATGTAATACCCCAAAATTGTGTGGAAAATTATTTTGATGAGATAATTCAGTTTTGGAATATTTATTAAATTATGATGGGATTTCTGGATTGAATGATGTGCAAGAGTATGTGTGCACATGCACACTGGAAATGGCACAAGAAAGAATCCAAATTCCTTGAAAAAAAAGAAAGAAAGCATTTCAAATGTGATTCTGAAATCTGAGTTCATAACCAAATTAAATATTTTTTTTTCTGTACATATTGAAATTAAATATTTTCTATAAAATTGAATATGTATACATATTGAAATTAAATATGTATATGTATGTATATTGAAATTAGACATGAACATATTTTTTTTGTGAAGCAAGGAAAATTAAATAAATACATAAATCTGTACACAAGTATATATTTTCTTTGAGTAGAAATATGTTGGAACTAAGCAAGAAAAAGTAACATCAAAATGACATGAGAAACAATATAAGTAAGTATGTATGTGTAGGTAAAAATAGCAAAGAGGATTTTCAGAAATGAATAAAAGTATAAAATATGACCAAGTCACATTTTTATCATGACTTGAGTAACTATGAGGTAGTCAAAAATAGCCATTTTTCTGAAAAGCAAAACGAGGGAAGTGCTGCCTATAATTAACTAATGTAGCCGAGGTATTAAGGATGAAAATGTAAAAATACAAAATGCAAAATGCATGATGTTAGCCAGGACAAAAATGGAATTTTGTCTTGATAAAAACCCTAGTGAAAACATGCATATAAATAAGTAGTTATAGCCAGAGAAATCATTTTACCCGAGATACATAAGAATAAGAAAGGAAGAAAATATTTTAAAGGAAGGGAAGAACATTCAGGGATTTTCTGGATCAATTAGAAGGAAATATTTAGATGAGTAATCTCACTATGTTCATGGCAGTAAGTCCTGACATGAGGCAGCCAATCTTTTATATTTTTATTTGCATATTTTTGGTTTTGTTGAAAACGGTTTTATTAAACATCTTATGGGAGTTTTTGAATGGTTTTTGATCTGATATGATGATTGTTATGGGTGTGCATGCTACTGTTTTATTATATCTTGAAAAGTTAAGGTATTAAACCTTGAAATCATGGAAGAATACTTACAACTAACATGGAATTATGGCATGAAAATTTCTACAGAGAAAATGAAGCAAGCTGCATTATACATAGTATAAGTGCTGAGGCTTAAGAAAAAGATATTGGGGATGCAATAGAGATTTCTATGTGCTGAGTCGCTAATCAAATAGAAAAAACTCACAAGTCAAAAATTGTGATTTAGCTAGATCTTGAATCTGGCTCAATCATAGTTACATACAAATCATAATAACTTAACATGCCATGTCTCTATTCTCAGCTGTAAGTATCCATGTATTTGATTTAAAGACAAGATACCTGTTAACAATATTCTTGAAAGTAATTATCTGTTTGCCTTTGAAAATATGCTTGCAAGATGTATGGTGTGTTTTTAGAAACACAATGACATGTTCACTTAGCTATCTGAAGATAGGATTAAATAAATACCCTTAGTAAATGAAGTGGAAATGGTGAACCAAGAAGGCTGCTTGAATGCTTGTCATATTTGAAGTATGCAAGTTGGGACATGGTTTGTTTAAGCCCTGAGATCTTTGTGCAATGATGTGAATTAGTTCATTGCAATGTGTCCCAGTGATTCCTTGATAGCAGATGAGGCCAGAATATATATATATATATATATATATATATATATATATATATATATATAGGCAACCCTTAAATCATGAAATAGGTATATGAGTATTTCCTAGATTTATTGGAGCGGAACCATGGTTGTTCCAGTGCATCTATGTCCTACTGATTAATGTGAATGTTTGCATAATTATGTATGTGTTAATGGTTGCTTTATGGAGCTATTATACGTGCATAACAATTCCTCTGAAACATAGTAATATAGTTAATTTAAGAAATTTCTTAAACAACAGGACAACACTCATGTATTATTTATTTGCTTAATGTCATGAATATATGAATGTTGCTCATACCAGATCATAGATCTGACCCTTGTTTGCTCATGGCATATGAGGGTGTCTCATTTTAAAATGAGGCAGCCACTAATTCTCTTTTAGGAAATGCAGGACTTAAGTAGGAAAGGAAAGTTATGGTTAATGAGAAAGGATGAATAAGCATGCTTGCTAGTTTTTTTTTATATAAGAGCATAGAATGATTTATCTGCATGTATTCATGACAATTTATGTTTTTAAATTTGCTATTATGTAATGAACTTACTATGCTTGATTGAACTAGTTGTTTTCTGTTGAATTTTGTTATGTATTAAGGTTTGCGAATTGAAAGATTATCTGAATTGTGAACAAAAGAATAGGCTTAAAGTATTATCTATGAAAATATGGGGAAAATAAATATATTTATATTTAAGCAATTTTCATACAAAACTCATATTATGTAATATTCAGGCTTGAATCATTTAAAAGCAATTTTGGAGTAAAACCAGGGGCATTAACTTGGAGCATTCTTTAGGTATTTAGTTACTCTTCTTTGAAATATTTTGTGAAAGGATTCAAGCCCATTAGTGAGTTGTTTTGTGAAGTACACACATAACTTAAAAAAAGGGGCTTCAAGTATTTTACAAATGAAAGGCATTTTAAACTGACATGGTAGGAGTTATGGATGACACAGACACAATGGTTAACCAGCTTCAAAGGAATGGAGTTTTGGCTGATCATATTGATCTGCAATTTGGTAGTGAAATGGATTGCAAGATCTTTTGTCTATTTAGCAAATGTTCCAACAAAACTCTTTTTCAAATACTATTAACAAATATGCATTTTGGCTGGTTAGTATTATCAATCCAGGAAGCATTTTTGCATTAAAGACCTGGTTCGCCCTAAAACATAGTGTTTGCACACTTTTAAAATATTTTCAAGTCAAGTACTTTAATCATAGAAAACTCAGAAACAAGTAATCAAATGATCAATACATGGTGTGTCATATAGATTAAGTCATGAACAGGAGAGACTCAAAGAAAACCATGAATTGAAAATTATAAATAAAGATATCATTTTCTGTCCTTAATCAAGTATCAAGCATTTTAACTAAACTATGAAAAAGGCCATATATTCTAAGATTGTCTTGTCTAAATAAATCACTAGTAAATCATAATTAATATGATCAAATCTATTATGAATAAATATGAGTAGGATCTACACATATATTACAAATATCAAAAATATGGAAATTATCTATGGGAAGATTGATTCAAATTCAAGCCAAACAGAATAAGCTCTTATTTATACTAAATCTGATTTAAACAAGAGAGACACATGCATCCTCATATGTTTGTGTATATCTTATGAATACACTGATATATTTATATTGGTAAAAATTTTTTGGATCCTGGATAATATGTAAAAAAAATCCTTTGAAAATTAAAGTAAGATTGTGAGGGTCATTCCACTCTTTCATCAACGTTAATTCTATTACTTTTTTTTTTCAACATATGACCATAATTCACTTGATTATATTCGACCATTTTTTAAGAAAAAGAAACTAATTCTATATGAACTATATATATATATATATATGAATTTATATTATATATATACATATACATATATGACACTCTTTTGTCACTTAGATCTCATGTTTTGATCGTAATATACATACATATATTTCTATTTGTATAAAAATATGTATATGAAATTTCTTCCTATTCTTGGCTTTACAAAAGGAAAATAATCGTATTAACCGAGAATTATTTATAAAGAATAATTTATATATAATTGTATTAGCCGAGCATTATATAAAAAGAACAATATATGCGTATGTGTGTGTGTGTGTGTACACATAATCTTTTAGTATTAAGTTTACTTTAAGCATTAAAACTAAAAAAAAGCTATGCAAAGAACTAATATGGTGATGGTTAATATTCTCTTCACTTGACCATTAACTTCTTCTAACCGTTATCCCGTTTTGTCCATTTCTCCACCCGCATGCCTTTGACACATCCTCTCTTTCCCTACCCTCTGTTGCCCCAGCCATCTCAATTTCTCATCCACTTTCCATTTCTCCTCCTTGTCATTCCTCAGGTAGTTTTCACTACTGCTTCTTCCAAGATTTTCGCTTCCTTGGTCTTGTCGTAGCCATGGCAATAGGAAACCCACCCCGCCCCTTGAAGATTTCCCCCACTCCAATCTTCCAAATTTTTGGTACCTAATGCTCATACTTCAGATCTGAATTTTCTTGGGTCTCATGTACCTAAATATAATACCTATGGCAAACCTTAGTCTTCATAAATGTCATCTATGCGCGTATGAGTTTCAACCATTGTCATGGGCAATCCCAAAGTTCACAAACCAAAGCGCTATTTGTGAGCGATCGACGGTCTTTTTTGAGAACGAATGTAACCACCCTACCGTGATACCCATACTATTGAAGAACATTATAAATAATATTTTTTAATAATATGGAGAATACGGCTTGTTAAAGGCAACCAAATGTTTATATATCTTTAATCTAACACTGACACGTCACACTTACTCTTTCTGCTAAATTTTTGGAATGAAGTTTGGATTTGTATTGTCTTAGTTTGAAGAAATAAGCACACCAGTTTCTAAAAATTAGAACAATATACCATATAAAGAACAGTCACATATCACAGTGGATAATTTACATCATATAAAATACATACTGCAAGTCTATAAGATGAAATACTAGACTCACATAGCATAAATCCAAAATAAGTCACTATCTCAAACAATACATCCCATAATACAACATGTGAATATACTATAGAAGATAAAATAAGATGTCAAAATATTTATCTTCTGCTAGCACACCTATCCAAAAGCCTGAGCGTCTTGGAAACCTGAAAAGTCTTCACTTGACCCGTATTTAAATAAAAGGGCCGGACTATCTCTAAATATCCAAAATGTAAGAATAAGATATAACATAAGAGTATACAACATTAAAATATACACAAATTCCATAAATATAATCAAAGCACTGAAACTGTTTAACCTAGAATCCATTTCAAGATATGTAAATATTTCAATCGCAAAAGATGGAATAACTCATGAGAACCCATAAATTCCAGCATAGAAACAATAATCTCCAAAACTCTAAGAAAGCGAAGCCATATCGATCTCTGTAATCGTACACATACCATTGGAAACCGAATGTGGTATCACTTATACCGATCTGATACCATTGATTGTCCATATAGTGAAAACAAACCTCAAATCCAAGAAAATAAAATCTCAACCAATCACAAGGACCGTGTAAAAATCCATGAGCTTACTTCTCAAGGATCTAGAAGCCCGATGCAGCACACTAAAAGATAGTAAACTCTAAAGTGCCAAATGATATCACCTTTAGCAATCATAAGAACTTAACCAAAACTTCCCATACCACTTTAAGCATTTACTAGAAGTTAGTAAATCTCACTCATTTCAAATACCATGAGAAAACCTGAACTATATTCCCTTAAGGATCTATCGGTCCCACCAAACACCAAAAGAGAATACAACTCTAAAGCATTAAATACTTCTCTATAGCAATCACAAGGACTTAACCATTGAATCCCATACAAACCGTTGAAATTCAAGTACTTGCTAATGGACTAGTAAGTACCACTCAAACATTATATTTTATGGGTTATATAATATTCGACCAAGTGTTACTTGAAAGCATCAATAACACTAAGTTAATTATTAGTATTTTCCAAATTATAGAATTAAAGTTCACAAACATTTCATTTTTGAAATCTTCTCCAAATCCAAAAGTCACATGAAAATGCTAAAATAGCATATAAAAAACCAAGTGTTCAATCCAATGAAATCCAATAAGAATTTATAGTTCGAAAATGGATAATACCATTTTATTGTATGAGAAATGATTTCTAAAATTCTATATATATAAACCTATTTTCAAATTTCTTCTTTAAAATACATAAACACATTTAATTTAAATTGTATATATATCCTCCGATAAAATAAACCATAATTTCACTTTTAATACTAAAATGTTTTATGTATATAATTATTCCAAATTCTTAATATATATATATACACACACATATAGTTTTCTAAAATTACTTTATACAAAATATTACTTTCAAGTTCCTTATTTAAAATCCATAATTTAATTATTATTCACTTCATATAAATATTTACTATTTGATAAAATATTACATAAATCCAAATTTTTCATAAAAAGCACTTACATATGTACATTTATATCAATATTCCATATAGGATATTTATATAATAAACCATGTTCCATAAATATATATGAGTCCTTGTATTTTATAAATTCCACATTTACTCTTATCCAAAACCATATAAATGTTTAAACCTCTAGATAGAAATAACTTAATTTACATTTCAAAATCATTTTTATTATATAAATAATAATTAATATATCTATTTACACTTTTAAATATCCTTTATAAATAATATAACTTTCTTCTTACAAGATTAAGTAGAAACGGTTCAATTTAAAAATCTATTCTCTTTGAAAATCCTTATTGAAAACATGCGACGGAGATTTGATGTTGTGCTATGGACTCTATGGCATAACCATTCTAAAACAAAGTCACAATTCAAAATCCAGAAATGTCATTGAAATAATCACAAAATGGCATGAAATAGGACATCAAAAATAAGCAAATATCAACAAGAAAACAAATGGACAAGCAGACGGTCAAAAGGAGTGATCGGGAAGCGAAGCAAGCATGACTTGGGGCTCAATCTAGGCCATGACTAGTGCACCAGTCTGGTAGAACCGGTGACACCACCTAGGTTGAGTCCCAAGCAGTGCATGCGATTCCCGGATCGTCCGTTGGTGGGTTTTTTTGCTGAATTGAACCTAGACTTCAACTACACTAAATTTGCTATCAAGCAACTAACCAACTTCAAATTAATGATTTAAAGGATCATAAAAACAAGGATTTCGCATAATAGTAAATTTTATAACAAAAAATGCTAACACCTTAAGCAATTTAGATAGATTCCACATCCAGTTCATCCAAAACAACAAATACATCCAATATAAATATAGAGATAGATTGTGTGAGTTGTTAACTCACTTTTATATCTTGAGTTAGATGCAACAAACTTTAATTCTCCTAAGATAGGTTCCATTAGCAAATACCTTGGTTTAATTTCAGAAATTACAAATAAGAGATGAAACTGAAATTAATAATCCCTAATTGATGAACTAGAAGTTGCAGGAGGTTACCTTCTTTCAATTGGTACCAAAAATTGCCAAAATCCCTATAATTTAAAACAAAAATTGGGGATTTAAGAACTATGGTTTATGCTAGAGAAGTTTTGAGTTTCATGTTTTTTGGCAAAGGAAGAAAATGAGAATGAGAGTTCTGTACGTACTTTACTTCTCAATCTTATATTCTTATCTTCTTGGGTCAAACGGTTATGATTATAAACCCAATAAGCAAATGTTACTAATTCTCCTTTTAACAGTAGTATTGCTAACTTTTAATTTTTCTTTATCACTTATTACATACTCATCTACTCTAAACAATATTTTATACATTATAAGTTTGATTTCACAAAACTTGACAATTACTAGTATGTTAGAAATTATCATTTTAAATCAATAACGAGGAGTTTTATATAAATTCAATCTGACTTTAACTTATATAAATTATTATTACCCTTTTATAAAGGTGGATTAATATTTCCAAAAATCTCATTTTTAACAATAATTTCAATATCAACAATTTTCAAAAATGCCAAATTTAAATAATTGGTTTAATCATATTTCAAATTTAATTGAAATTCTCACTAAGAAATGAAACTCATATCTTAATTAAATTAGATTAATTATTCTCAAAAACTAGATTTAATTTCATGATTTAATTTCACAAACCACAATAAAAATTAATTATCCATAATTAAACTTAATTAATCAGGCAATTAAGAACGACGTTGTTACAACGAACAACTTGATAGATCCGCCATGCCACTCCAATACACATGAATAGTTGGGTTTCAGGTCTTAGCCTTCGGTCAAAGGTATAAGTTGGATTCTCTCACATCACATAAGCCAAAATCGGAGGCATCAATGAAAATTATATAACTATATAATGAAGAGCACTTCCTTCATCAAAGGCTTCGAGGGAATCATGAATTCTCGAATAGACGTATTCAAATGGTCGATTATCTTCCACCTAAGCTCGACGACCCTGTTTTTCATATTTAGCTTTTATTCCCATACTTACCACCTCATCTATATAACAAATAGGAACTAAAAGTGCTTTGTGAGCGAATGAAGCCCCCATCAAACTTAACCAAACCTAGCTTGGCACTTGTTTACATGAAATTTAACTTATCAAACCTTTCATTGTTGTGTACCTTTATTAGTCAACAAAGGATGGACTATTGGCAATATATAAAATATGAAAACCTCTCACTCCATCTCCCAAAGTGTAGAAAGTTAGGCCATGAGCAAGATGATTCATTCAAGTAAGTCATAGTGAATCACCATTTTGAAACTATTCTAGCAGTAGCTACCTAAGCTAAAAAATCATGCAAATCATAGCAGGATGAGTGTGAAAAAAGCTAGTGGTTTGCCAAACATTTCAATTCCTTTTGCTAATGCATCATTTGCAACAATTCAAAAAGATACTGCTTATATCAAGCAGTGGATTCCCCGGTCTTGTGCAATTGGGAACTTCTCAGCCTCTACTATCAATGGACTATTTCCCACTACTAATGCATTAAAGTTGGATCAGGTGCATTAACAGTGAGGGAAAAATGGTGAATTTTGAAATAAATTCCTTTTTTAATTTGCATAAGAATGTATTTTTTGTTTATATGAATAATAAGTCTATACTAAATAATATTGGTATTTATTAGTAAAAGAATTGAGAGTACACTTTCAATTTATTTACTTGTATTTAGGATATTTATTTATTTACTATTGTTTAATCATAACATTTTATTATCAATTTAATTTAAATTTAATTTATTAATTTAGTTACATATTTTAATGTTTTGACAAGTTTGTAGTCATAATACAAACTTCGTAACTGTATTAAAAGAGTTTATTTGACGTAAGGGTAATAAGGAACCATGTGTGTAATTAGCTATTGTGGCTTACGGTTAACGAACATGTATATTAAAGTCATATGTCAATGGTATTGTCAAAACAAACATGTCTACACATGAAAGCATTACATCTACAATAATACAATATATATAATACACACACACATATAAACAAATATATATAATTTAGCTTGGCCTTTGATGAATTATGATTCACATATTTATATGTATATTTAAAATGTTATTATTCAAAATATATGTATATATGTATAAGTAAAGAAAATGAATGTTATGACTCTCATATATATGTATTTATAAAAAAAGGAATCATTTGGATTCATTTGTACCTAAAACCATGTATGTAATTTTTAATTCATTAACATTAATGTAATCACTGATATAAAACTTTGAACAAAAAAGGGGTTGCGTATATCTATGATTGTTTTAAATGCAAGTTTTAGTTTTTTCAAATAATAAATTTGACAAAAATCATTTTGACCTTTCAGATCAAAAAAATGTATAGTTACGAATGAAATGGTAAAGCATGTTGTACCAGGTGTATTGGCAATAGGGTAAAATAGTGAATTTCAAAAGAATTCCTTTTATTAAATTGCTCGAGATCTTATTTGGCATTTATGTGAATAAAAATGTGTTTATCATAAATCAAATTTAGTATTTAACTAATAAAAGTGTTTGAATAATATTTCAATTTGTTTAATTTATTTAACATATTGCATGTTTGTTATTGTTTAAAATAATACTTATTAATAGTTTAATTAAAAACAAGTTGATTAATTTATTTTAGTTTTATATTTTAATGTTTTATGATCTTTGCATTCATAATACAAACTTCACAACAATATGAATATATAATTATCCTAAGGGTTTAATGTGTAAATTGACAGTTGTGTCTACTGATCAACAACATTTTAATGTGACGAACCAATGCTAAACTAATGTCAAGGGGTTAATTTAACTAATACTTATACAAATTAATTTAAAAATCATTTTCTGACCATAAAATTATATATAAACACACACATACATATAGATAACACACACATGTATATATATATATATATACATATATAAAAATATTATTTTAAAGATCTATAACTCTAATTTAATTTATGTATGTAAATATGAATATTAAAATTATTTTATCAATATATATATATATATATATATATATATATATATCAGTTTTATAAATGATATGCAAAATTCAAAATTTAAAACTTTTGACCTTTCCAAAACTAATATCTAATATATATATATACATAAGCTTTATTAGTTAACAAATAATAACAATAATACAACATATATATTTAAAATAAATCCAAATAGATTATTATTTTGATAAATTCAAAGTTTTAAAATTTAAAATATGTTTAATTTTTAAATATAATATCGAAATAAAATAAAATTTCTGTTTTAAACTGATAGTAGCAAAACATTTTTTTCAAAATAATTTATATACGGAAATTATTAACTTATGTATGTATATAAATATAAATAAAAATACTCAAAACCAAAATTGAATTTTTATTGTTTATAAAACAAAAATAACTTTTTATAGTTTTAAAATAAATAGTAATTATTATAATACCTATATATATGATTAATACACACACATGCACGCGCGCATGCATGTATAATCAGAGAAATGTTTTAAAAAAAACTGAAAGATTTATATATGAGGAAGGTTCAATGACATTGTTATATACAAATTCGACAATTATCTTTGTTAAAAAAATAATTGGTATAACATCCATAATGCCAAGAATGATGAGTCAATTCTTGATTTGGGTTCATATGTTGATACAACCAAGTGTGGTTTAGTTGGTGCTCATTAAATCAAGAATATGCTTAACATTCAAGGCCATGTATGGGTAGATATTATTAGGAAATGGGTCCATAATGCCCTTGGACTTTGGATGTAACACATTCGAAAGCCAATTTGATTTCTTGGAATACAATGTTCGAGATCTCTTACGGTCATTTGGTATAAGATACCCGAGAGCCCTTAAGGTCACTTGGAATAGTATTCGAGAATCTATTTGGTCTTTAGGAATAAAACATTCAAAGTCCTATGTCATATATTCAAAGGAGAGAGAAGATAAGTAGTAAATGTGTTTAATAGCACATTAAGCATGTTAACAAATTAAATAAACATTCCTTATATCCATAGTCCAATGTTTATATGTATGAGGCAAAATAGAGACGATGCATATAAACATTAGTTTGGACCGAAGTTCATATGATCCTATATGAATAGTTACGCATTTTCTTTGCCCCAAAGAGTTTCATTATATGCATGCTCATGCTTATTAATGTCCAACATGCATGATAATAGTAATATGCACATCCAAGTTCTCATTCATTCCAACTGAGCATGATTATAATCAAATTGGAGTTTTTCCCCTAAATCAATTTAGGGTTACAAGAGTTTAATTTTGAGAAAATAGAAAAGAAATGATCACCTCTTCCTTCATGCCCCTAGGTTCCTATTTATAGGGGTAGATGGATTAGGCATGATGCTTTGTGCCACCATCGGCCCAACCGATCTTCGACATGAATAATCTTCGAAAATCTTAATGATGTGGAGTATCATAGATAAAGGTTTGTTGAAAATTTTGCTTAAGAGGGAAATTGGTTAAAAACTTAATTGGATGTTCTTGAAAGTAAGCTCTTAGCTTTCGTGCTGTGAGCATTAAGCTGTATGGTAGTTTCTTTCCAACTGGATATCTAATCTCTACATCTTTTAGCCTTCTATTTACACAGTATACCGAAAGCTGAATATTTTTCTCTTCTTTTATCAATACAGAACTAAATGCATGTTCAGAAATTGCCATATAAAGATAAAGGTTCTCTCCTTCTACAAGACTAGACATGATTGGTGGTTTTTCAAGATGGTCTTTCAACTCTTTGAAAGCTTTTTGACAGTCTTCTCCCTACTAGAAGTTCTTCTTTTTCTTATGCACATTGAAGAATGGGATGCATTTGTTGGCGGCCTTGGAAATGAACCTATTCAATACCACCACTCTCCTATTTAGACTCATTACATCTTTACTTGTTTTGGGTTTAGAATTACAACGACCCATAAAATTTTAATAATTTTTTATGGTTATATTTACGTATTTAATTGAATGTTGGTGAAATTTTAAAATTTGGAAATTAAAATTTTGCATTTGAAATACGTCGGATTTAACATAGCAATTGGTAAATTTTCATCAGAAATTGTTGAAGTTTATTTTATTGTGTAATTCTATTCAAATTCAAATCAGTTAAAATTGATGGTAATAAAATGTTTTTCAAACCTAAATATTTTATACGATAAATTTCTAAATCATCTTCTGAGTGAGACATCATATTTCGTTTCTTAAAATTTAATCTTCTCTAGCTCCATTTACCTTATTTTCTACAATTTTGCAGCATTTCTGGTAGTGGAAATTCAAAATTTTATAATTCAATCGTATCACTGATATCAATGTGCCACTTGGATCGTCTCATCATGCTGATCTCCCAGTATATTTATTTCTGTATTTTGATATTCGATGCACGGCGGAATCTGTGAATCAGATAACCGTATCGGAACCGTTTGTGCTTTTGACATTCTGTGTCCATTCAAACGGTTAAATTTAACAGTAGTGGTCATTTATTTTTCATTTATTATTTGCAGAATAAATTTCAGCTGTTACAATTCCATCATTCCAATTTATTATTCCTTGGACCGTTTCTCTACCTCTTTATCTCATCTCTGTTCACACTATTGAAATTATATAATATATACAAATAAAACGCATTCCTATATGTACCTGGAGCTAGTTCTTATACTTATTGCTTTAGAAAAGAAATTTAATAAGCATAAATTGAAAAGTCACATATGGCCATTAGTTCTTCTCCTTTGCATGACCCTTACCTTTTCTAATTTCATTTCGACCCCATCTTATTTTGCACGCAGCTGTTTTCCCCTCCCCCCCTCTCTCTCTACCGCTACCCCACCTCCTCATCCACCTCGCTCTTACGCCTGTAGCCACCTATTTTTCATATCCTCCGCACCGCTTCTACCCTTCGCAACCTCGAACCGGCCTACCCGCATTTTCCACGCAAGCCTATACCTCACCTCCTTCCTTCTAACCGACCCTTCCTTCACCATAGAATAGAACCCCAAAACCCAAGCTTCTCGATCTTCCCTCCCCTTCAACTTTGAAGTCGCCACCACAACCGGAAGCTCAACCAATCACCACCGCCATTCCGACCTTGCTCGGCCATATCTCAGACCCCCAGCCACATTCACGTGTGCCACTACGAACCTTGTGCTCCGCCTTGCCGATGCCCACCACCGTGCCTCTTGCTTCCAGTCCTCTTCTTCTCCTTCATATAGGTAGGTTATGTATATTTTCTTTTGAGCATAAAGCTGTGTATGTGTTTTGATTTTTATAGTTATAGGTTGCGTATGATATATTGTATGTTAGTGTATAGATTTTTATAATATTTGTTTAGTTCACATACACAAAGTCTATTAGTTTATAAAGTATATGTTAGTATAATATGTTAGTAGTATATATATACTTTTCATATATTTGTGTATCTAAGTTATAATCCATTAGGTTATATTATACATATACATGTTTCAGATATGTAACTTCTTTATATCAGTTTAAATATATATGTTAAGTTTATATACATATACTACCGTTTGTATGTACAAGTAAACAGTGTATAAGGGTGTTGTTTTATATAAAGGCTAATTTTATATTGGTACATTGTATATAGTGGAGATAGTATATATATTTGGTTACTGTAAGTATGAAGCAACTTTGTTTATATTCTCGGTTTGTATATATATGGTAATATATAGGTACTTTATGTGTATTATTATGCCAACTTATATGTATATTGTTTGAAATAGTTTTGATATATATTAGTGTATAATGTTTTTTATGTATTAGTATGAAATAATAATGTTTTGTATACAATGTTTTGTATACAATAATGTGTATAATGCTTGTATATATTAGTATGTATGTAAGAATGAGTTTAAATATATAATAATAATAATAATAATAATAATAATATATATTTCTGGTTCTATCAAACTGATTGATTTTTCTCATCGATCCCTGTTATCAGCTTTGCTCGTCAAACTCGTGCCAACCTTGTTTGTTTTGAATTCATGCCTGGATTTCGTAACTCAACTTCAGTGTCAAATCTCTCTAGCCTCGAAAGGTGAGCAATCACTCACGATTAACATTCATCAAATCTGATTTCAATTGAAACGACAATTGAAATATGCTACTGTAGTTATTTAGAATTGTTATATTTGTGCTATTATCTGCAACTGTTCACCTGTGGGATATGACACTATATCCTGTTGTTTATAATTTATTTAATTATTGATGATATATGCCTGTTATATTATTATTCATATCTGTTATCACTCTGCAAGTTCCCTGTTAGTTTAGAATTCCCTATAGGTTGAAACGATACATACTCGAACGATCTGTAGAATAGGAGAAAATCGTTATGGGTTGAAATGATAAACCCAAGCGATTTTCATTTGAATTGAATTTGGGACTGCGGGTTGAAATGATATATACCCGTATATATTTAAATTGCGGATGAAATGATAAATATCCGTATCACTTGACCATAGGATAGAAAATTTTATGCAGACACCGTAAATGTTTTAAAAACAATTTCTATGGTTTTGATAGGAAATATATATATGGTTTTAATAAATATTGATTCTTTAAACATTATATATAAATGTTATTTTATATATGGATTTAATTATAATATTTAATTTATTAAGATTGGTTAAATTAATATATAATATGTTTAAGTACTTACTAAAATTTATATTTCAATAAAATAGATTTTTGTAATAATTTTAACAAGGTTGGGAAGATAAAATTGAATTTATTTGAAATTGTATTTAACTTAGAATTTTATTTAATTAAATCGATTTGAAACTTATTGAAATTGAGATTTAAGATATGATTTTATAATTTGATTTTGGTTTAACTAATTTAATAAATATTTCACATTTAAATAAATTAAAGGAAATATTTACTAAACTGTAATTTAAGGTTATTTAAATGATATTGAATTTATTAAGTGAATATTTCAAGACTAAATAATAATGGTGTTAAATCAAGATCTATATAAAATTGTTAAATTTAGTTTTGAAAATGTTGAATATTTAAAGCTTTGAAATATATTGGAATTTAAATGGTATATTTTATGGTTCAAATCTGTGTTTGAAATCGATATAGTTTGAAATTGTTTATTTAGAAACTGAATTGAATTGAAATTGATGAATTGAGATTTGAATAAAATTTGAATTTGGAATTCGGGTTGATTTGAATCGATTTGTGAAATTTGAGGAAATTATAAATATTGCACTTTACAAATTATTTAATATACATACTTTTGATATAAAACTATTTTAATATAAATTTGAAGTATAAATTATTTTGTAAATGATCACGGTGTTATAATGACATTTGTTCGTTAATAGCGTATATTTCTACATTGTAGATAGTTCCATGGATCCTTAGAGGATGGTTATCCCAAACATCCTTTGAGTTACTTGTATTTTAGTTGATATTTCACTTGAGTTGGATTTATGATATAAGAAAGTTAAATCCTGACTCGAGTATTTTGTGTTTTTCTTTGCGCTCGGGTCAAACTGAGTGGTACAACATTTGAGACTCACCTTTGGAGTTTGGAGCTTCTCTTAGAGATCCAAACTATCGAATCAACTTTCAGTTTTCCGGTTGATTTGTTCAGAGATGCCATCAGTTTGTATTTTAGATATTCTGTTGTATTTTATTTCAAACTCTGTTGTTTATAAAGTTGCTTCACGAACCACTATTTATCTATTTTGCTGCATTCTGGTACACTACTCTGTATTTGTGATTCTATGATTATTTTATTAACTGTATATGTTGAGTATTTATCAAATTTAAATTAACAATCTGATATTTTGAGCAATTCAAGTCCGACATGTGCGGATGTGAATGGTTGAAAATACAGGGTCGTTACAGTTGGTATCGGAGCTCTGATGTAAGGCAAAACTTAGCATATGTAGTAAATTTAATTACAGAATCACTTTCATTTGAGCTTGAGTTCTTCCTCTGATTCGAATTTCCTTTGAATTTTGAAACACTCCCACTTGTTCTGAAATCCATACTTGCCTTCCCTATTTGTATTCTTTTGATTTTGGAGCATCCCATAACTCCACTTAGAATGATTTCTATAAAATACGGCGATCCCTCCAATCCTTGAATGAAAGGGGTGAAACTCCTTTACAATTGGCATTGATTCACCGGAGATTTCTGTACCCTTGGTTTAGATGCTGCTATCTTTTGCTATGTCGAATTCTATCTATGGCGACCGAATGCCGATTTGCCTTAGAATTCCACGTCGATCATATACCTGAAGTCACGGTTGACTCGGTTAAGGTCGAATGCAATTTATATAAGTATATCCGTCTTTTATTTTTGTAGTTTAATTATCTCATCTTTGTTCGAGCCTATCTTCAAATCAGAATTCTATTTAATTAGAGTTCGTCTAATTTGAATCTCTATCTTTGTTTTGAAATCCATCTTGAATCATCCTTTGAAAAATCGTGTTTGTTTGTATTTTAGAAATTGTTTTATATATCGAAATTATTATTTTGATAAGTATGAGTATACTTTATATATAAAAGTGAAAATGTTTTCGATAAGGATTTTATACTTTAAAAAAAAAATGAGAATCTAAAGTTTCGAAAGGATATGAAATTTTGTAAATGTTATAAGAAATTGATTTATATAAAATGATTTATAACTGAAGGGTTTTTAATTTGAAATTCGAGAAATTGAATTCCGGTATTCTGAAATTGGTTTTAAGATTTTGAAAGTATATAATAATACGATTTGAAAGTATTTTTCGAATAAAAAACGTTTCAAATGATTTCAAATGAGTTCCTATGATTTCGAAAAAATTTCAAGTTTTGAAGAAAATAGAAGTTCAGAACTCACTATGTCGCTGGAGAATAAATTCGGTGATGAGTGCATGCATCATCGACATTGATTTTCGAGTTTCAAAGTGGGGGAGAGGCCACTTTAGTAGCTTTGCTGTGCGAGTGATTTTGTGAAACCGATTTCGATTTAAAATTTCGAAGTATGATTTGATATTCGAAAGATATATGTATATATTTTTGAAACAATTTGAAGTGAGCCGGTGTTCAGTCCTCGAGTTTCGGATTTGATTTGGTATAATCCTATCTATTGAAATTAATTTACCGATTGGTTGCTGATTACTCTTAGGTTTTAAATTTGATTTCTTCGACTATTTTGAATGTTCGAACACTTTCAAATCGAGGTTTAATTTTTCAAAGCTAAGTAATTTCGAAAACTATAAATTATTCGATAAAGTATATAAGTTTAGTTTTGATTTTTTTAAGTATGAATTAATATGATTTAAATAAATTTGAAAATGTTTTGTTAAGTAAATGAATAAGACAATTTTGAATTATACTAATATGAAATGTAGTTTTGAAATGTTTTAAATAAAATTTAATTTTAAAGGTTTTTAAATTAGTAACATCTTTTGTAAAACCATGTATATATAGAACAATAATTTTCAAAAGGGTAAATTGGATATTTCAAATAGAAATAAATAGTTTAAAGATTTTAAAAGGGATGGTTATAAACTTGGTAATCATTTTTGGGTATAATTGATTTTGAGAAAAATATTTGGTTTCAAAAATATATTTGGAATTTAAATCTCAGTATTTCAGTTTCTTTAGCGGAACAAGGCCAAAAATTTGCATTTACAATAGATAAGCCATCCCATTATAGAAATATCGTCCATTCTTTTCTGATTATATTGTTCAAGAAAAGGAATACATAATGATTTTATAGGAAGACAAGTTCCTGTAAATCATATAGTAAATGGATTATGGGTACAAATACCTAATATACGGGGAAATAATAAAACCTACAGTTTTGATTTTGCATTATTACCCAAAAAATTGCAGTGATTGCATCCTAGAAATGGACAATTTGTGACATCTTTCTCCATTTGACAATTTATTATTTTAAGCTAGTTGGCATTTAATAATGCGAGTAACATTACGTGTTACAATAGCACCACATTATACTCCAACAGCACAGCATGGTGAAAAACCTATTACATTAAATTAAATTGTAAGAACACCAAAAATAGTGCAGCAAAAAATTTGCACTTACAACATACCAACTTCAAATTAGATAGAAATATTAATACATAATATGTTGAACCACTATATTCAGGCAATCCATTAAAATGATTTGATAAAGCATCAAGGTATTTTAAAATTAAGCTAATGGAGCAATACAAAGATCCAAAGTTCTAGTTAATAGTATCATGGTATCACCGACCGATAAAGAAGAATATGTAAAACAAATTAAAGATTTATTGAATTTAAAATTAATACGAAATTGTTTTAGTACTCACTCTTCTCCAGCCTTCTTAGTAAGAAATCATGCAAAAAGCAAAAGAAGAAAAGCTAAAATGGTAACACACTACAGAAAACTTAATAGCTTTAAAAAAATTGACGGATATTTTCCTCTTCTAAGCATTTGACTAAACAGATACAAGAAGCAAAATATTATAGTAAATTTAATGCTAAATCAGAACTTTTGGCAAGTAAAATTTGCTGATAAACAATCCATAATATTAACCTCCGTCCATTGTCCACAAGGACATTTTGAATGGCTAGCTATGCCTGTTGGATTAAAAAAAGTACAACAAGTATTTTAGAAATGGATGAACTCTATGTTCGGACATCTACCATTAACAACTTTTTGTGTAGATGACATCACGTTATTCTCTAATACTACTGAATAATGCAAACAACATCTCCTAATAGTGGTACAAATACTATTACAAAATGGTTTAATTCTAAGCCTTAACAAAATTGAATTATTCTAAAATTAAATTGATTTTGTTGGAAAAATAATTAAATATAGAAAAATAGAATTACAACTACACATTTACACTAAAATTAGGGATGTTCATAATACTTTCAAACATTAAAAGAACTTCGGAGCTTCTTGGGACTACTGAATTATGGTAGAAAATTCTTTCCTAATTCATCTGCTAAAATTCAAAATTTACAGAGGAACAAGCAAAATACAAACAACATAATGGTGAACAGTCTAAGAAAGGAACACAGATAAAATCTCTATTACATTACAATAGTAAAAAGAATACGAAATAAGGAAAATTATAGGTCTAGTAAAAGATTAAAAAATCCATTATTTTCCTTCAGATGAAGAATTATTTACATTATAGACTTACGCTTGTGATGGTTTTTGGGTAGGAGTATTAATCGCAAAGAAAAGGAAGTAGTAGCATATTCTTCTGGAAAGTTTAACAAACCTCAAATTAAATATGCTACATATGACAAAGAACTACTTGCTATTAAATAGAAATTGAAAGTGGAACGCCCCACCCTAAGACCCACACTAACAAAGAATATTACAAAGTAATGTTGCCGGCTAGTGTAAAGAATAGTGCTGGTTAGGAGCGACCGCTCGGAAGTTTTACTTTAAGCGAGCATCGACAGTCGTTTAATATGCTATAAATTTCTTTAATCATGTAGAATTGATGTATATAATTCAGGCTTAAAGAAAAACTATGACGGTTATAACAATAATTCATAACAATATATAATAACACATAATCTCAGATAAAACATAGCGGAATACAAATAGATACAAGTCCAAACCGACATAAAATAGATACATGATGTAGACTACAAGGTACACAGGTACTACATCTTAAAACATGAATATGTACACAAATGAGTCTAGCTCGACATAAGATACAACATGACATCAATATACATGGTGATGATATACAACTAGCTAACAGATAGGAAGCCCACCTTAAAGCTTCAAGCCGAAGGACCTAAAACATCTTGATCAACCCTAGTATTATAAAATAATAAACGGGTTAGTCTAGACTAATAAACGAGTTAGAAAAATGAGTGATGGATAAAATGAATTAGATCTCAAATATAGTCATATACCATCAAATATCAAACATGCATTAATAACCTCAAATTACTAAATATTAAAACTCAAGATAGCTTGTTAAAAGCAATAAATCGCCGAAATGATTTGGTGATAAGTCAACAACATCAAATCCAAAAATCTCAGGAATAGGAATCCAGAAATCTCATGAAAGGGCGCCAAACTCCAATATTGGTAAATAAATTCACCTACATGCATATAACTCCAAGATAGACGTATAAGTCTATAAACATCAAAATAGCTATGAAACCTATAAACTCCAAGCTAGGAACTAGTTCTATAAACATCGAAATAGGTACCAGACCTATAAACATCACGGTAGGAACTAGTCTTATATCATCGAAATAGGTACGAGACCTATAAACATCAAGATAGTAACGAGTTTTATGAACATCGTAATAAAAGTGTTATGTACTTTCATATAGCAACCGAATAGATAACGACCATGTGTCCTATATTACACGGGTTTACCCGAACGATTACTATATGTTAGTAAACTTCACTTGTGTGTAGTAATGGTTTGGTCGAACAAGTATGAGAATTAACTAGTAAAATAAACATGAATGTTCCATAGTACTCGCTTTATTTAACAATTTAAATCAATTTCTCATTCGATCGATGTCGTGCAATTTTATGAAAATATTATTCTTTCGAACCATTTCTAAAAATATTGATTTATAGTGGAAATATACATATATAAGTACACTTTTCAAACCATTGCTCCAAATCATTTTCAAAACCATTGTAAATGAGAATAGATTATATATGTATGTATGTATGTGTGTGTGTGTGTTACTAAAATTCTTTATATATATATAAATCCAAGTTGAAAACGTGCAGTCAAAATGTTCATTACTCCCAAGCTCCATAGAACAATCCCTATGGCATAAAATACCAAATGAATTTATCAATTCATAAGTCAAAAATCCGGAAATATCAATGAAATTGGTATTAAAGGCAACACTAAAACCAAGAGTTTAAATCCTGGAATCGTGTATTAAAAATCATCACAAAATGATAATTAAACATGCATACATCAATAAGAAGAAACCGTTTAAGAATCAAGCAAAGCAGCGCCATCGGGTACCATGGAACATAATCTGGGGCTCAACCCAGGTCATGCATCAATGCACCAGTCGTGTGCAACCGGTGGATCGGTCACACAGCCTGGGCCAAACTCCAAGAAGTGTTCGTAGCTCCTCGTATGTTCGACTATGATGATTCTCTTAGTGAGGGTTTCTTGACTTCAAGGGTGTATCAATTGTGAAGCTATGCAAGCATATAAACAACCATGATTTGCAAATTTAAAGATTCATAAGTTAGGGTTTTAGCAAAACCGAGAATTTGACAACATGATTCAAAGGTTATGAAAATGAATTAAGAGCAAATCAATCTATATCAATCCAATTATCAAAATTGCAATTTGCAATCATTCATAGTCTAGAAGTGTTAGACAAACTCGCCTTAATATCCATAAAGCTTCAAAGTCAAAGCGTCAACTCTAAGCCAATTCATCCAAACACCTTGAAATTTATCCCCAGTGCTATGTGAATTTGACATAGAAAACCTAAATATTTTTTCACAAAATCTTATCGAAGGTGCATATATGAGTTTAGAACAATATATCCAAATTTCAGATTTTTCTTATTTTTCTACAATTAATTATGATTTTTCTACTAACCTGCTTTTTCTGCTTAGATTTCATTGAAAATAACATGCAAAGATGACCACCTTTAACCCACCAAAACTCAACGACATTCCATGATATCTAGAAAAAAGGTGCAGGAATATGGCAGCAACAACATATCTGAATTTCAAAAAATTTAGATTTCATATGAATAAACTATGAATTTTTGAGTGGGGAAGGGTTTGGATTCTAGGTTTAAGGAAATGGGGAAGATGCGCTTTCTATTTTGATTTTTCTTTCTGATTTTATGAAGTGTGCATAGAGTTAAGATTTTTCCGCTTCTTCTATTTTTACTAATGGTCTTATTTTCCTTATTAAATATGACGACCCACCTTTCTGATCCCTGAGAACAACACTTAATACATCCTCGATATTCGTGCGCCGTTTCCCAAGCACCCGAAAGATAAGTTGTCCTGGGGTAAAATAAAGAATAGAACAAGGCAGAATATATAAACCTTACATCGGAATGTTTACATATAATATAAATTGATGTAGTACAAAAGTTTACTCCTTATAAGGAGTTATCGGAGTTATAAAAAAAATACTACATCTAACAGATAGATAGCTATACATTCTGACTTTTCATTTTTAAGATACTAAATACACATGCATAATCATACAACGAAAATAAATAACTCGATAACTGAAGAGTCTTCTTCTTCATTACTGTCTTCAAAGAGCTCCAAATAAAATCTGCTATTCTCGGACTACCAAAAAATAATTGAGTACTCGAGAGTTTAGGAAAAATAACAACTCGGTCAAAAAAATGTCATGTATGAGTAAAACTCTGAAACAAAAGGAAGTGTACTTAACAATAATACGTGGAACCACACCGCTAACGTGGAACGGGTTTGCTCCCATATAAACAACAACCAAACGTAACAAAAATGGAAATGAACAATATGAACAGATCCAAACATAGATTATAGGTACAATTAGTATAACATTCAGACTTGAAAGAATGGAAATAGTCTAAATAAAAATCAAAAATAGATAGAATGGTTAAAACAAGGCGACAGTCCAAACTCGATAAAATAGACCAAACAAGATATTTTCCAAACTCGATAGAATGGACAAAACCAATAATTGAACACCGGGTTGAGTGGTTGACTCTTCCCATTGTAATTAAAGAAAACAGATTCAAATGTTCGAAGCAAATAAGGAAAGGAAAATTTCTAACAATGACTAGGAGGGTGCGCCCCCCTTACCGAAAGTATATCTCTAGAAGTATACTTGAGAACTCTAAGGCTCTTAGAAACCTCCAAACCGGACCCCGCCAACTGTTACCAAGAATCCGAGTACTTCACATCTCAATGCGCAACACGAATCAATCTAGAGTGGATGTGAAAATACCCTAATGGGAGCAACCCCACATAGCTTGGCCCCCACTTGCTCTTTGGTTTTAGTCATTTCCGGTAAAGGATATCAATGCTCAATAGAGCAACACATCGTCCTAGAATGATGATAATAATGAAGCTGAAGTAATCGATAGTTGTGAAACCAACTATCGAGGATATAAAACGATCGTATATAGAAATAAGCCTTGTGTACTTATCATCACTCATCGAATTCCAACTTGTACAATTTATGGATTAACAATGATATCCGACAAGTCAAAATAGTGTTACCTCAAAGTCGTGTCTCATGATTATTCTTAACTTTCGAAATAGCGACAAGTCAACTTCTTTGACGTTTAGTGCTAAGTATATAATTAAATCATTTCCATGTAAGTGAATTGCTTTACGGAAATTAATTCATTTCCATAAACGAATCAAATCTTTTCTTTTGAAATCCCGAATTCATGCTTGGCCTCGCATTACATGTATTAGATTTAAAACACTTTGTTTAAAGAGTTTACTAACTTTAAAACAATCAATTTAAAAAGGATTTAATAACTTAAAACATCCTTATTACATTGATTAATTAACTTTAAACTTCATCACACGATTTGATTTTTCAACTTCAAATGTCTTTAAATAATAAAAAGGGTACTTTAAAACCTTATTAATTCAATTATTTAGTAAAATATAATTAATTAAATTAGTAATTAATTAATTTTCATTATTTAAATGAATAACAAAGTCAAAATATTCTTGTTACTTTGATAAATTCACTTTGAAATTTCATAAATTAAGTTGATTAATTTACTCTAATAACCTTTAATTAAAAAGGGTAAATCACTTTCAAAACATCATTAATTCAATTAATTCAATTAATTTAAATATAATTAATTAAATTAACAATTAATTAATTCTCATTACCAAAAATTATTTATTAATTGTAAACATCAATAAAGGAAAGAATAATTAAAGTTATAATGAGTTGATCAATTTTAAAAATTATTTATTAAAAAGATTTATTAATTTAAAAGAATCGTTAGAAAATTGATTAATTAAATCTAATTCATCATTAGTAAAAGATTAATTATCCATAAACATCATTAAGTAAAATGATTAATTAAATCTAAACATCATTAAATAAAATGATTAATTAATTTAAAAAATCATTAACCAGGTAACTAGTCAAATTTAAAACACATCATTAACTAAGTAATTAGTTAACCTTAATCCTTATTAATTAAGTAACTAACTAAATTAAATAATCAATATTAAAATGGTTAATTACTTTTTAAAACATCGTAAATCAGAATCTTGCTTAACTTGTAAAACCATTCCAACACGAAGATGAAACCAAACGGTTTTAATAAAAGGTAATTCTCCGAAAGTGCTGATATAGCGACTATCGCCGTACGGGCAGTTCAGCAAGCAAACTCATGACATTAGCCATAAAATCGAACATCACATTGCAATGGTTTAAGCACAATACAAGGTAATTACAAAATGTAATAAGCATTTACCAACAATTATATTAACTTTAACTACCAATTTTTCATATAGCTAACCACATTCTTACTAACTTTCAAATGCGATATCTTTTCAAAGCATGAAACAAACAGACAACCAAACCATCACTTCATATGTAAAACAAGCATTCATAGGCTATTAACATGAACATTAACACAGTATAAACTTGGTTTAAGAAGTTAAATTTTTACTCACTGAAAGCTATCCAAACTCTCGCTAACTTAGGGTATGAACTAGCACTTCCATTCCTAAGAAAAAGATAAATCCTTGAACCCTTAATACACTTTGTAGGATTGGCCTTGAAAGAATAAGGAAGTGAAACTTGTTTTGGTAAGGAGAATTGACTTTTGATAATCATCGAACTCTCAAAAATGAACACGAAAATAGGTCATTTTCCAACTAGTTTTTCAACTATTTTCTCTCGTATTTTGGAAAAGTGGCAAAGAGGAAAGTTTTAGAATATTCTACAATTTCAAAAAAAAATTCTCAATTTTGGATAGTTTCGAAGAATATATTGTCAAAAGACGAAGGACCATTTTCAAACTTGAAATTCTAGATCCGAAAATGCTCTGTAAAGAAATGAGATTTGGACATGGTTAAGCTTAAAATTAGAAGTAGTTCAAATAAAAGTTGAAGCCAATGGAATTTTCTACGATTTGAAAAAGTGAAATGCTCCATTTGATTAAGTTATGGGAAATATACGACAGAAATTAAAGAGGTGAAATTGAAGAATTGAAAAGGGTATATATAAGCAAGAGAACAAAGTGAATTACCTAAATGCCTTTGTCCTTTACCCTCCATTACCCTCTTTCCACCTCACCTAGGCCCCTCCACCTCATGTCCTTGAGCCACCTTCTTGTCCCCTTACCCTCTCTTCATGAGAAAACATCCATTTAATTCCATATGTACTAATGTTTAAACATGTTTCATGTGATGTGATGTTTACATTTTACTAAATTTGTATTTTAAACTTTACATACTTAGGTATGAATACATATATGCATACACTAACACACACGTATATACATATACTAACTTAATTAGAAATGTGTATACTTATGCTAAAGATTTCACAATGTTTACGAAAACATTTAGCCGATGAAAAGTCGAAAATTTGAAAAACGAATTCCAAGCCACATTTTTATTTTTCTTCGAACTACATATTTTTGTAAAGTAATTTTGAAAACTATTTTGTCTTCAATATTTATTATTTAAAAAGTTATTATTTTACTTATAAATCTATTATCGAATACTTAAAATTAACTAAATGTTCGAAAATTAATTTGGTGAATTCTGCGTCATTACATTAAACCCAATAAGAGCAATACCTTTTAAACTACAAAGCTAATTATCTTTTTATTTAACCAAACCTTTCATACAATTACTAAAATTTTAAACTACGTTTAACTATTAACTTATGAATAAAACCAACTCTACTAATTTTCTAAAACGTACACTTCTTATTTTATAAACAAATTTGAACTCTTATTAAAATCTTATTTAAGATAAAATTTCAATGATGATTAAAAAGAGGAATTTACACTTTAAAATACTTATTATAACTTCATAATGATTTCATCTTACACTTTAAGTTTTAATTAAAATTATAATACTTATTTAAGGATAATATATTTCACTAATTCTTCATTTATTTAAATAAAACATTCCAAAACAATTTATTTCCTTTAATTTCACAAAACCCATTATTTACCTTATGTTCACTAATTACCCATTATTTACCTCATTTTCATTAATTAAATTTATAAATTCCCTTAATTATTCCTCAAATAATTATTATGAAATTTGAATCAAAGTAATTAACAGAAGGTTGTTATAGAACTCCACTCCTTTAAGAATTGCATCTTAACAATTTGATTTCAAAGAAAAGCTCAAGATAAATAGATTATTTTTAGTAATCCATTACATACATAACATTCATCGTAAAAAAATTCCATATCAAAATTATTTCCAACCAAAAATTCTGAACACTCTATATTTACCATATTGGTTTAGCAAGAGTTGGGATTTGCTTTGACCCATTAAGTATAAATAGAGCAATCCAAAACATCTATCAGACTGTTTTTATCGATGGCTAGTCAAAACGTTGGGCTATCTTCCTTGCCCATTACTTAATATTACGGACTACGAGTTTTATATGAACTTATCTAGAAGATATAATATTTACACAATCAAATAAAAACTTCCAAATGTCAAAATTTTCAGAAAATTTCATAGTAGACTCTGTAGTACAAAGTATATTTCGAAAAATATTTCAATACCTAAAACTATGACAATAGTCTATTCCTTTATTCACACTAAACACCTTTGTCCTTAAAATTCCAAAATCTTTTAAATTTAACTCAAATCTTCTTTTATTTGAAATCAAATCTTTTAATAAGATTTCAAATGGTTTTCAAAATTACAAACACTTCTTATTACTCTCTTTACAAAATATTTATTTAAAATTTGCAATTTAATTACTACACAATTGTTTTTGAAAATTTTGTAAGTGTTTAATATTTCCAATAAAAATCGGTCGAGTTTCCTTTGTACGGAGAGCCGATTGCAATCTTTCAAAAATGATATATACAATATATATCGATATTTCTAGCACTTTTATAATTTAAACCGTAGGCGTTCCTTCATTAGCATTATAAAGCGATTTACATCATTATTAAGCATTCAAAGCGAGTCGTCGTCTCTCATAAGTCCAAATAGCATCTTGAATCCCTGACTCATCTCAGACTCGCATATTAGCTTCATAGGATAAGTTAAAATGAAATATAAGCATATCAGTTTCAAAACATCATCGGATTAACGTTTTTGACCTCATTCAATAAATGTTTTAACAATCAAGGTTATTAATTTAAACATGAACATCTGAATGTGAATTAATTTACGTGCACTAACATCTCAAATAAATAACCCAATCATCAAATACAACTCAAGCCATGCGAATTTTTCTTCAAGAAAGCAAATCTAAAAATACAAAAAAGTGCATGCTTGCAATCTAAATTTCCATTTTCGTCATAGCTAATATCAAAATTTTATGCATCACTTCAAAAGAAAGTCGTAGCTTATGTTTTAGGCTTTCAAGGGTTTATAAAATCAATGAGTTCGGACAGACGGTTCAAAAGTAATGATTAAAATGGTTCAGCTTAGTTTTAGCAAATTTCAGTCTTGGGACAACGAGCAGTTTTCTTATTAATTCAAGTGTAAACCTATATAAACTTCAAAATTTTGCAAATATCCTAAGGTAAAACTCTCCCCCATTGTCTTAGTTTTAAAACAAGTATAAGATCATCAAAATTGGATCAATAGTTTGGAAGTTATGATCAAAACAAATTGGCATTTAAAGTAAGGAAATCACTACAAGGACAGAGCTGTGACTATATGTTCTAATCCATTTCAAATTATTCAAACCTTCAAATTTTGCAAAACTTATAACATAAAAGCTATAGATAATAGTCTTAGCTTTATTTTAAGAAAATGATCATCAAATTTGGACTTACTGTTTGAAAGTTATGGCTCAGGTTTTAAATTAGTCATCTCTGTCGTTTATTCTCAAGACAACGACAGAGAAGTGCAATTGGAGCATTCTAACTTCAGAGTTTTACAACACTTAAAACCTAAAACTTATAGAACAGACTCTAACCTATTTAGAACATAAAAAATTATTGGATTCCGATAAGAAAAGAGAAAGATATATTCACTAATAACATTTAGCTTGAAAAATTTTCGACAGGGGAGAGTTTAAAGCTCTGTTTAAAACATGAATTTGACCAAGAGAATTGCAAAATTTGAAAATGGGATCAAAACAAAAGTCCTTATGATATTATGTTTCTTCTTTCAAAAGGATTCATCAAAAATGGATATACCAATCAAAAGATAAGGTACTTTTTTCCCGCACTTTTTATAGAACTTCCAATAACTTGTTTTATTTGAAACCTTTTGATTTATGTCAAGTCAAAGATTTAAAACTACAAGTCTTCTTAATTACAATTCTTAAACTAAGTTGTTTATTTCAAAACCTCATTTCTCAAATCCACTTTAGTTTTCACTTAAAATAATCTACCCATGTTTATATCGAAACAAAGATAAATATTTCCCTTACACAAGTTATTGTCTCTAGTATTATAACATATATCTACACTTCTAAATATAAAATAACTTTAATACTTTTACTGTGTCTCATTGTCTTGTTTAAACGTTTTGAAAATCTCTATCAATCCATGTGCAGCCGCATCAATCAATATCCTTAACCATTCAATGCATAATTTGACACAAAAAATAAATCTCCCTATGATATACATATACCTTTTTCAACTTTATAAAATATTTTCTTGCTTATATCAATAACATAGTCAAATTCCACTTATATGCATACCCTTATTAGAAAGACTTTTAATTTCTATGAATTAATTCCTTTTACAAAAGTTCCTTTTAATTAATCTTATTTCTTTACTAATAACAATTATTTTTTCAATGCATCCATAACTATTACAAGTAAATATTAAAAAAAATTCCTTTTATTGCTTGCGGTAGTTACACCTTTAAAGACACCTCAAGTTCTTATCATTAATATAGAGCAAGTTTTCTAATTCTCAAAGGTGTTTCCTACTCAATATTAATTAAAAACAACTATAATGTCAAAACATCCGTGCATTAACCAACCAAACAGACACTGAATCAACCAATCAAATTAATCACAAATTTAATGGATAACGTGCCCAGTGGAGCCATTTCTTTCTCCATGCAACCCTGATAATAAAAAGATCAACTACAAATTTCTTGATTGGTTGGACGGACAAAGTACTACATCTCAGCTGGGCTCGCCAGATGACCCAATACTAGAACGAGTGACTTGGTCGCCAGCCAGCTATACTTTTGAAATAGATAAGATTGGATCAAGGACTGCTTAGGAATCATATGACTTAATAATCGGAACATCAAAGAGTGGAAACAAAGGAAGACATTTCTAGACTTCCCAAAAGACACTTTCTTTTTCAAAAGCGGATGATTTCTACTATCCACCCTAAGAAATCCTAATGGATGGTCTCTAAGGCTTAATTAGGTTGAGATTTGTGTTCGTAATAACATATTTTTTTTCTAAACTTAGCTCCGATAAGAAGCTGTGATGTCCCACCCTGAAACCCACACTAACAAAGAATATTATAAAGTAATAGTGTCAGCTAGTGCAGAGAATAGGGCTGGTTAGGAGCATCCATTAGGGAATTTTAGTTTAAGCGAGCATCAGTACGTCGATTAATATGCTACACATTTCTTTAATTAAGTGGAATAGATGTATATAGTTTAGGCTTAAAAAATACGGTGGTTATAATAATAATTCAGAACAATATATAATAATATACAGAACATAGAATCACAGGTCAGACATAGAAGAATACAAAAGGATACAAGTTTGAACCGATAAAAAATAGATACATGTTGTGGACTACAAGGTCACAAGTACTACGTCTCAAAATATGAATATGTACACAAAAGGAGTATAGCTTAACATAAGATACAATGTAACATCAATATACATGGTGAAGATAAACAATTAAATAACAGATAGGAAGTCCACCTTAAAAGCTTCAAGCTGAAGGACCTGAAACATCTCGGTTTAACACGAGTATTATAAGAAAATAAACAGGTCAGTCAAGACTAAAATAAATAAGTTAGCAAAATGAGTGATGGATAAAGTGAACTAGGTCTCAAATATAGTCATATATCACTAAATATCAAACATGCATCAATAACTTCAAATCACCAAATATTAAAACTCAAGATAGCTTCTTAAAAGCAGTAAATCCTCAAAATGATTTGGTGATAATTCAAAATCTCACGAACAGAAACCCAGAAATCTCACAAAAAGGGAAAGGCGCCAAACTCCAAGTTTGGTAAATAAATTCATCTACATGTATGTAACTCCAAGATAGTCGTATAAGTCTACGAACACCATGATATGTATGAGACCTATAAATTTCAAGATAAGAACGAGTCCTATAAAGATCAAAATAGGTACGAGATCTATAAACATCACGATAGGAACGAGTCTAATAAACATCAAAATAGGTACAAGACCTATAAAACATCAAGATAGGAACGAGTTATATAAACATCGAAATTAAAGTGTTATGTAATTTCATATAGCAATCGAATATATAATGCCCATGTGTCCCATAACACATAGGTTTACCCAAAAGTTTACTATATGCTAATAAACTCCACTTGTGTGTAGTAATGGTTCGGTCGAACAAGTTTGGGAATTAACCTGTAAAATAAACGTGAGTGTTCCATACCACTCGCTTTATTTAACCGTTTAAATTAATTCCTCGTTCGATCGATGACGAGTAATTTAATAAAAATATTTCTCTTTAGAAACCATTTCTAAAAGTATTGATTTATAGTAGAAATATACATATATAAGAACACATTTCAAACCATTGCTCCAAATCATTTTCAAAACCATTATAAATGAGAATAGATAGTATATATATGTATATTACTAAAATTCGTTATATATATAGATATGAGGTTTGTACTTCAAAAAGATTTGTAAAAAACGGTTTGATTTATATATCCGTTATTTATAAATCCAATTTAAAAACATGCATTAAAGGAGTGTATTACTCCCTAGATCCATAGAACAATCTCTATGGCATAAAATATCAAGTGAATTCATTAATTCATAAATTAAAAATCCGAAAAAATCAATGAAACTGATATTAGAAAAACACAAAAATCAATAGTTTAAATCCCTGAATCAATTACTAAAAATATCGAAAAATGGCTATTAAACATGCAAACATCAATAAGAAGTAACCGGGAGAGAATTACACAAAGCAAGGCCATGGAACTGGAACACACGTTGGGGCTCAACCCAGGTTGTGCACCAGTGCATTGGTCGTGTGCAACCATTGGATCAGTCACACTGCATGGGCCAAACTCCAGGAAATATTCATGGCTCCCCAGATGTCCGATGGTGGTGATTCCCATAGTAAGGGTTGTTCTAACTCCAAGGGTATCAATTAGCCATACAAGCATATTTTGCAAATTCAAAGATTCATATGTTAGGGTTTTAGTAAAACTAAGAATTTGGACATGATTCAAAGGTTATCAAAACGAATTAAGAGAAAATCAAACTATATTCATCTAATAATCACAATAGAAACCTGCAATCATTCATAGTCTTGAAGTGTGAGATAAACTCACCTTAATATCCTAAAAATTTCAAAGCCACAAGCATCAACTCTATGCCAAATCGGCAAAACAACCCTAAAATTCGTTCCCGGTGCTAAGCGAATTTGACGTAGCAAACCTAAATATTTTTCCTCGAAGTTTTTACTGAAGGTGCATACATGAGTTGAGAACAACATATCTAAATTTTATATTTTCTGATTTTTCTACAATTAATTATGATTTTTCTAGTAACCCATGTTTTCTGCAAAGTTATCACCGTAAATAACATGCAAAGATGACCACCTTTAACCCATCAAAACTTAATGAAATTCCATTAAATTTGGAAAGAGATGTTGAAATATGGTAGCAACAATATATTAAATTTAAAAAATTTAGATTTCATATGAATAAACTACGAATTTTTGAGTGGAGGAGGGTTTGGTTTCTAGGTTAAGGGAAATGGGAAGATGAGCATTTTATTTTGATTTTTCTTTTTGAATCAATGAAGTGTATGTATAGTACATAGAGATGAGATTTTTCCTCCTTTTCTAATTTTACTAATAGGCTTATCTACCATATTAAACCCAATAAAAGCATTAACTTTTAAAGTACGAAGGAAATTACCTTTTTATTTAACCAAACCTTTTATACAATTTCTAAAACTTTAAAATTTATTTAACTATTAACTTAAGAATGAAACCAACTCTACAAATTTTCTAAAACGTATTTTTTATTTTATAAACAAATTTTAACTCTAATTAAATTCTCATTTATCTTGTTTAAGATAAAGTCTCAGTAATGTTTAAAAAGAGAAATTTACACTTTCTAATACTTATTAGAAACCATTACACTCTATGTTTTAATTATAATACTCGTTTAAGCAGAAAAATATTATTTCTCTAATTCTTTATTTATTTAAATAAAACATTCCAAAATAATTTATCTCCTTTAATTTCCCAAAACCCATTATTTACCTCATTTCCACCAATCAAATTTATGAATTCACTTAATTATTCCCAAAATAATTATTATGAAATCAAAATCAAGGTAATAAAAAAAGGGTTGTTATAAAAACTCTAAGAATTTATCTTCTACATAGAAAATTTATAATTGAAACAGACAACAAATCTGTTGCTCAATCTAAAAAAAGATAAAATATGAACAATCTGAAAAAAATTAGATTAGCAACGTATTTAGAGATCTACAATTATGATTTTAAATACATTACAGGTTACACTAAGTTTTTGCTAATCTTATTACTAGGTTATGAAAAATGGATGAAGGAGATTTAAAAAGAATCCAATAATTACTGGAAAAGATAAGAAGATTTCCAACAAGTGATATCGTCAAAAAAGGCTAACCAAGTCACCAAAAAGGCTTCCTCCTCATGATTTTTGAGAGAAACCGATGCTCCCATAGAAGTAAATGATGAAAAGGTCCAACAGACAAAGAATGTTCCAATGAACAAAGGTAAAACAATAACTCCCAAAGGAGTATAAAAGTTTGTTCCAATGAACAAAGGAAAACAAATGGCACCTACAGGAGTAAAAGGACCATATGCCTCAACCGTGGTAAAAAAATGGTACTATTTGGAAATGAAAACAATAAATCCAAATTTATATGAAAACTTAAATGGTTGTTTCAAAGCTATCCAATCTGCAGACCACAGAGCTGCAAATTTCTAGTTAACCCAACCAGAAAAGACTCACTTAGAGTTAAAACATGCAATATCCCAAAAAGAAAAAAAAAGACATTGTTAATATCACAAGAATTCTTTACTGAACATTCAAAAAGGATGGAATAGGAGCACACTCTATTTCTGAGGTAAAACAATAATGGTATTTGACTACCAATAAGCTTTCGAGCCATTAACAGATAGAATAACCAAAGTTCGGCAGTTCTTCGACAGTCTCAAAATAGGACCAGTTGGCACTATAGCATAAGAAGATTACTTCGAAGAACAAGTTGAAAAGAAAAGGACAAGACATGACTCTATAACGAGAGATACTACAGATACTGACCCTTTCGATGATGAGTCAATGGCTAACCTAGACATCCAAAACTAGCCATAAGCATGGTGGATGTTTTTTTATCTACTACAACATAAAGAAATAACTTAAGGTATCTAGCTCCTACTTTAGGGTGATAAATCACCTAAATAGAATAAACAGATTTCCTACCAATGAAATAAAAAGGGACATATCCTCAACCGACAATATAAAGAAGTAGACACATATCATATCTAGAAACTAGAGAGAACAGGTCTGCAGTCAACAAAATAATAAAGAAAGGACTTGAGATTCTTCAAATAAGGCACACATCCTCCAGAGAAGATCATCAGAAAAAAACTTTCTTAAGTTTATTTCTTGTTGTATCAAATATATTATACTATTATCAACTACCTATGTTATAATATCTACTACCTTAATAAAATTTCTATTTTGCCTCTGGCTTTTACAACTTGTTGAGTTCTTGCTTTTGTGAAGAATATCGTTTATGATTTCTGATTGTGTCGTTTACAATTTGCTATTAGAGCCTTGTTAAGCTTGATAAGTTCTTTTGATTTCGTACTTTCTTATTTTAACTATCCTAGACATATATTGTTAAGTTAACCAAAATAAGATTTTTAAATTTCTTAAAAATGACTGCTTAAGCTTCTTTCGGACATAATTCGTTATGAGTCCATAAATTTTTATACATAATAGTTTTTTTTCGAAATTTTAAATCAATTCGATCACCTTTGTTCTAGATTATTTCACATGGAGTGGCAAATGAACCAATGATGTGCTCTATTTATGTGAAACGGCGGTATATGATAGTGGTTGAATCGAGGTTGAACCCTACTATAAAACCATGGTATGCTATGAAAGCATAAAGGGGTCCGCATCTAACCGCTTAAATTAGGGTCAAAGTTAACCTAATAACTAAAGTTGTATGAATCTAGATTTATTATTCAATTTTTTTAATCTAAGTACATAATTTTTCAAAGCTCATAGTAGAATTATACTCAAAGGACCCTTTTCCATGGAAGAAAATAAACTTGTTATTCTAAATACACATAAATGTCAATACATTTTGAATACCGAACAATATGAGCATGTTGTTCATATACAATACAAGAAAACACTGAAAATGGAATTTATAACTTTATGATTGATTTGCTATAAGAAATTAAAATATAGGTAAAAGATAAAAAAAGTAAACTACAAAAAAAACCGTAATAGTGGGTTTTAGCCAAAATACACCAACAATCCATTGGCTAAATAGCATTAGATTGGTTAAATATAAAAATCAACGTAAAGGATAGTGATCCTACTTATTATCAAAATTTCTAAATTCTTTAAAAAAAGAACATGCAGGGAAATAGATAGTATGGAATTTCATTCATACAACGATAAACACTCTATTGCAATAAATTATTTCAAATTCAAAAAAATTAAAGAACTTTTTTCATATGAAAATTCTGAACAAGATTTTGAAGATTCAATAGAATCGAATTTTATATCTGACGCGCCAGTTAAACCTATTTACAATATAAATACTAATAGGGCCGAATCTAGTAGAGGAACAATGATGTTACCTCCACCAAAAGGAATGTCCATGGTAAACGATCCCTCTCTAGATGTAGATATGGAAGATCAAAAGCAGGATGAAAGCACATATAATAGTCTGCATAATGGTCCTTATCCTAAAATGCTTAGGCATGGTACTAGATCGGACTGGATCAGTTTTCATTCTTCAAGTAAACAATTAAAAGATTTTTATAATGAATAACCCTCTTCAACATATAGTCTAACTTTTGATATAGACCGTATTCCTCATAGGAAAATACGAAAATATATAATAACATGGCTTCAACAATTAGTGGAACAATATACTTATTACCCGCTAATAAGATTGTCATGGAATACACACATTATGCTACAAGTTATTAGGCATGAGTGCTTCAGCGTGGTTAATGAAACTCGAAAGAACAAACCTAACACAATTACAAAAAATTAAAAATATACCATCTAAACAACAAGCACTTGGTGAATTACTAAAAGTATTACTAGCAGACTTCATAGGAGAAATATTTCTTGATGATATTGATTATGAAAAGCAATTGTTAAAGATATAATTATGTGACATATGCATGTTCGAAGAATTTACTGCCAATACATAGGTCTAATTTTTCATTTAAAAAGTAACGATCGAAAGATTTTTTGGGTAAAAGGGTTTTTTAAAAAACCTTATCCTTGGAATAATATTATACAAGAAAGATACGACATTATAAGACAAAGTGCATTCGATGAAAACCATAATACAAGGCTCTTAAAATGGCATGTATGAATACGATGGAAAAAGTTTGTGAACAAGCAAGCAAACACAAACATATGAAAATAAAATCAAAATTTCCAATGGGATTTTCTTGTTGTATGAGGTACGCAGAAGATATTAATACACAGTTTGATGTTCACCCAAATTTGAAAGAAAAAGGAAAAAGCTTTCAAAAGAAGAGCAAAACTAAAATATCAAATTAATTGGACCAAATGGAAACTAGAATATAAGTAAAAACTAAGAAAGGAAATCAAATTTTCCAAAAAGAAATTTATTAAAAATAAATTTTTCCAAAAAGTTTGTAAATATTTTAAATGCAATAAAGAAGGTCATTATGTAAATGAATGCCCTACAAATATACAAATTATTGTAGTAAAATATTGTAACGACCCGATTTTTCGACGCCCGAAAAATCGACATCAATACGTCCACTGTATCAAATGCCGAACAATCGAATGCCGGAAAACCGAACCATTGGAGTTAATGAAGAAGGAGGTAGAAGAAGAGTTAGAAAACAACAACAGAATCTCATAAACGTAGTGGAAAAATATATAATAGATAAATGACTGATCTTTAAACAAAAAGAACTTTATCTATTTTATATATTACAATATCAGAGCTTAACAAAATCCTTAGCACACAACTGGACAGTTACCATAACCTTTCCTCACAACAACTGACTATGCAGTTAATCATACACAGCGGAATATACATTAAATACGTGTGGTACGTCTCGCCATCCAGCTCGTCTCCTGAGCTCCACATCTCCCTTTCATGTATTCTATAATACTCGGTCTGACTCGAGCATTATAATAATCAATACCCGAGTCAGTCTGGAAACCAACGTGAGAAAACACACTCAATTGGATTATTAAAGTTTTCAAAATCCTTTGAAATCAAAGGTATCTCGTAAGTCCATGCCACGAATAAACATGCCGGATTTTTACCTCATGATAACCAAAACATTTTTATCAAATCCATTTGATATTATAATAGTGTCTATAGAAAGTAAAATAGAATCTAGCTAAAATGCTTGCATCTCATGTTCCAACAACAGTTGGGCACAATCAAAACCGTACAAGCGCTTATTGGAGATTTGATTCCATATAATGGTAGGGCTACTATGGTACCGCCCGTCACAGTACGTGGTCTAGATCACCGTACCGAGGATCCACCCTGATCCCCAACAATACAAGACCGGAGCTACCCCTTATTGGATAGTTCGAATAAGATCACCCTACGTTTGGGATCAGCAACCGCCCACGCAGCCGAATAAAAGGGACCTCTAGACATGGATGACCTTACCCTAATTGGTTGCTAGTAACATAGCCTTGCATGCACCTTCCCTGTTTTAGCCATTCCCGGTTGATGAGGCCCAAGGCTATCCGTTACCTTTTTAGCACACATTCACTTAGAACGCTCATCGTCCTCCTAACGATGTTCTGATAGCATTCATCCATACATGTCCATTCCGAGTCCGAACGGAACCGAAGGCACTACTCCTACTACATCCATTTTGGAATCACCCTTAGGATTAGTAGCTATTAGCCCTTGCACTTCACCGCTCCATCTTCGACTCCAAACTCTTGTCTTCCTCAGGACAACATTCAAACCGGACCAAAGTGGTTTTCGAAAAATTATTCTCGATCCTGGTCTCTTCGAAACGATCAGCGCATTGGCCAATATTGATAGTCGGTTATTTAACTATCAAATAACATTCACAAACAACCATCAGGCCTTAATAATTTTCCAAATTATTTATTTCAAAATTTCTTCGCAAGATATTTTCTATACTTCAACCCTTTGAAAAGAGTTTTCAAATCACTTTTTCTCGCAGAATAAATTTCCACTCAATTTTATTTCATTGAAAATGCCAAGCCTTAATACTTTAGATTTTAAAATAATTTAAATCACTTTATCCAAAAATATATACTTTAAAATATTTAAAATAAAAACTACTTAAAGGACTTTATTCAAATAATATTTATGAAATTTTATAATAATTTCTCATGTAAAACTTAAGCCCAAACTAAATTTAAAATAAATTAAATAATTATCTTTTAAATCATAATACTAGTTAAACCTTCAAAATAATTACTACTATAAATAATTTATATAAATATGTACTTTAAAATTTAAACAATTTAAAATAATAAATTTCTCTAAAACATTCTTTTTAAAACCACTTTAAAACCTCTAACTTATACTTGGAAATCATTCTTTGAAAATATACTCCGCTATTCAGGGAAATATACATTCCTTTCCACGCCTTTAAAAAATAAACCACTATTTATTTTTAAACAAATCACCGTTTCCTTAAAAATTCTCATCCTGAATTTAAACTTTCAAATTATCATTTGATAAATATTTCACTTATTTATAAACCGTTATTTATAAATTTTACAACCTCATTCTCCTTTAATCATAGTTTCAACACTTGGTCAGTTTGAAATCGATTTCTAAGATTTACTCTATTTTAAAATAAATTCATTTACTTATCCAAATTTATCTCAAAACCCATTAATTCCACATTCACTCCTTTTTTTTAGATTTAAAATCTTATTTAAATTCTGAAATACTAATTTCATGCTTATTTTTAAAATTCTCCATTTATTTCTTCCAAATCATTTTAAATTCTTCAATTTTTAAACAATATAACTTAAGTTCTCAAAATTCATTTATTTCCATTTATTAAAAATCTCTTTCCCCATACTTGGAATTTACTCGATCGGATTCCAAAAACAAACTTTTATCCTTTTTCAAATTCCTTCTTTTAGTTTATCCAATTCTCTAAAATTGTTTTACCTAAAATTCTCTACTTTAATTTCCTTCCAAAAATCCAAATTTTATATTTCTGATATCCTAAAATACCAAAATATATTCGGGCAAACCATAGCACTCAAAAATTTCAATTACCAATATAATCTATCACAGAATATCAATAAATCATATCATAGAACATTAAACAAATTCAAACATTTAAGGAATCCAGTTGGATCCCTCCAACCTGTTTCCCTACATCCACAGATGTTAGCACAATATAAAATACCAATTCCACTTCGAGATGGAATATCACGGTATATGGGGTCATCCGCGCATAGGGACTCACCCGCTATATAATGCGGGAATCAATCACTCTAATATATATATATATAAATATATATTATATATGTGTGTATGTACATGTATATATATACACTACTATATATTTAATATCACATCCAGACTGATAATAAATCATTAATTCAAGCAATCAGTCTAATAATTTTAAATTTAACTATTTAAATTTAAAAGGTAATCCAAATGAGTGAGATTAACACGCCTTTAACTTTTGTTTTGCAATCCGATCCAAACCCGGCTATTTCTTTCACGATTTCAGACCTTGTATAATCCACGATTTATTTCTATTGAATTAATCAAACAATTGATCATCATTTACTTATTTAATGTTAACTTATAATTTGATTTAAACTAATTTCCCTTGAAATCTTTAGTAACTAAAATAATTAAATAAGTTTATTAAAAAAAATCTTCATTATTTTAAAATAGTCTAGTAAGTGAAAATATGTATGTATATTTTTATAAAGATTCAAAAATCAAATTTTATAAAACTCTTCAGCACTTTAAATTCCTATATATTTTCCCAAAACTTTATATATGTATATATATTTCCAGTAAATAACCAAAAAAATGTTTACTCTACTGCAACTATTATTATTATTTTTCTAATTAACAATCCAAATTCAGTAACTAAACTAAATTAATACCTTGCTGTCCTACATATCTATATAGCTGATTCAATTTGAAAACCAGATTGATTAAACCTTGCTGTAAATTTCTTTCTATGTTTATTTACGTATATATTCATTATCAAATTGACGTTGAAAATGAAGAATAAAACTAACTATAGATCTACCTTACTACTAAATTAAATACTGTTATCAATATATATATATATATATATATATATATTCTGTTAATACATCATTTCTGTGTGTGTGTATTAAACCAAAATAAATTGGAAAAATAAAACAAGGATACCTCACTGCCCAGATCAAAACAAACATCTAAACCCAAGCTCAGCCACTCCTTCAATCGGTAACGATCTCTACTGCATGCAACTCAGCTCAACTATCCTCCTCGTGAATCGAGATCATCCATCCTCCACGTGTACGCATGCGCTAACCCCAGCCTTGAGCTCGCGCTTGTAAGTATTTTCCATCGATCGATCGTGCGATGCTTGAGTTCGGCCAAAGGCCATGTCTTCACTTCGATTCCACCGAGAACCACTGCCTCCTCGTGAATGCCATCGTGAGCCATACCCTAGTTTGCTCCCCCACGACCTCGGTCCCTCAACACTCCCACGTTGCCGCGAATTCCTTTGCCTTCTGCTCGACATGAAGCCACAATCGATTTCGAAATCGTGTCCAGTATTTTTTTTGAAAGAGGAAAGATCAATTTAGATGAACTGCAAATGAAGAAGGGGGATTCGACTATTGCCATTTCTTTTTTTGTGCTTTACGAAATAATTTGAACAGGGGAGAAAAAATTGTTGTTCGGCCATTAATTTTCTTTGTTCGTTTATAATTTTTTTGTTTTTTTTTCGTGAATTATCGTTTGAGAAAAAGAATAGTATTCGACAAGTTTTTTTTTTTAAGTGACGTGTGTTATACCAGGGATAACACGTGTTCTCAGGGTAGACAGGCGTTGGGATGAGGTCTACAGAAAATTGAAGGAAGAAAACATATATATTATATTTAAATTAAATTTAAATTTTAAATCGTTTCGAATTACGCAACTCAAAATCTCGATCTCCAATCGAGGCGTGCTGCCAGGCATTTATAATGTTATACCCCTATTTCAAGCACAATGGAAAAGGTTTCGAGTCCTAATTCGATCATATGGAGAAGATAGCTTTTTAGATCCAGTTATTTATTAAATTTTCGATATAGATTTCAGCGCGTTTATCTAGCGTACGGCTACACTATAACTCCAAACATTACGAAAATTGAAATCCGATAATAATACACTATTACGAGTCCAATGGAATTGGTTTCGTCGAATTCCAAAACTGTGATTCGGAAGGCTATTTTTAAACGTCAATTAAATCGATATATTTTTAAAACTGAACAGATCACTACCTAATTAATTTTTTTTTAAAGTCTATTGTCTTCGGTATTATTAATATAAATTTTACAAGCCTTTAAAATATTTTTAACAAGCATAAAACTGAAGATTCAATATTTTACCCAACTTTCAATAATTAAATTCAATAATTTAATTTCCAAATAAATAGTTATATTTGAAATTCAAGTTAAACTTACTTTCAAATACTTAAAATCAATTAGATATTTCAATTTCAAATATCCAGAAATTCAGAGTCGTCACATTCCTCCCACTTAAAATAATTTCGTCCTCGAAATTACTAGTTAAGAACAATGGTCCAATACCCAGTTATTATTTTCCCAAAACCAAACAGTTTTAACAACTTGCCAAAACAAATCTTTTTATTAAAGGCCCACTATCACTTCTACTAATTTTCCAAAAATGTCGATAGTTTCCAAACAGGATTACTTACTCAACAATTCAAATTTAAATTTAAAACCAAATTTTAAGTTATCAAAATTTTCTCAAAATTTTTCTAACTCCCTAAATTTTCGAATTTTTTTGCCAGCGTCTCCTTTGCGCGGCTAGTTCGGTACAACTACCAATGCCTCTCCGGGATCCCAAATTTCAAAACAAAACAAAAGCCAAGTGGCTAAATCAGAAAACCATCAAATTTCATATAGAATTTTAAATACATATCTTTTGTCGAGCCGTAAAATTTTATCTTCTGAAATCAAAATCATCAATTTCCTTTTCTTTTTAAAACACCTATATATCCTACTAAGCAATCATATCCAGTTATAAAATCCAAATTCATTTTATACATTTATTTACAAAAGTTTCAATATCTACTTCGTTCAAGTTCGTACGATGCACATATATTCATACACAATACCAAATTCGATCGCTCACTCGATCACACAATTTCACTTCCGAACTAGTATCGTTCACCCGACTCTCTAGTGCGGACTCAGATCTGGTTTCTTGATCAGAAACCGTCAATCTCCTTGCATAGCATATACTATGATAGAGAATTTCCGGAATCAAGCACAAATCCATATGTAGGATTCGCTGTCGAAAATCGAGTGAAAAATCCCAACTCAGATCGTTATAACTATCTCGAAATTCTATGCTCAAATTTGGGTCAAATTGTTATGCGAATAATATGCGTACATCAGATGTTTTTATTTCCAATTGATTATTAGCTATATAAATTTTCTTTTTATTCACATTTATTTTGATTTCTATTCATTTATTCACAATTATTCCATTTCAGAACTTTACTTAACCTTTATTCAATATAAACTTAGAGTATTTTCCCATTTCCAAATTTACTTAAGAATTTCACCACCCATTTCTAAAGTTCAATATAAAGATTTTATATACTTCTTATAACTATTTTAACTTTACCACTTAAGCTTTCACATCTAACTTCATTTAACTAAATTTCTAATTCCATTCTGAATTCAATTTGCCTTTCATTTTTAAATATTGAATTCAATTCATTTTAAATCATATTTAATTAGTCATTTCTTTAATTAGTCCCACTTATTAATTTATCTTAAATCTCAATGGATTTTATTTCCAAACTTTTATTATCTTCAATTCATTTTGAACTAGTTCTACAACTTTACTTTACTTTACACAATCCCAATATTCAATTTCAATTCGTTCGCTTATCCATTTAAATTAATTAGTTTACGTACTAATTTTATTTTCAATCCTTTGTTTTGTTTAGTCCACTAGACTAATTTTCCATTTATTTACAAAATATTCAGGTAGCATTTCCTCCCTTGGAAACTCGAAAATGAATATCGACGATGCTGCAGTCATCACTGAAGTTATTTCCCAGCGAACGAAAAGAGTTCAATGCTTTCACCTTCTTAAAAAACAATTTCAAATATTTTTAATTCCAAATTCCACCAGATTTCATTCCAAATTCAAAAATATTTCTGAAATAATTTCACAATTATTCTTCCAAAGTCTTTGAAAATTATTTTCAAACCCAACTGAAATTAAATTTTCCCCAAATTCCAAATTTCAAATCCAATCAATCCATATTCAAATATTACTGTACAATTTTATTCCAATCCAACCATAAATCACATTTATAATTCACATTTACAATTTCCATTCTATAAATACTTATCCAATTTCCACACACAATGATAATAATTTAATATTATCACTCCCTAACAACCAAGCAACCATATACAACTATAATAGTTTCTGAAAATTATTCCTTTTATATATAAAAATAATTTCGGAAAAATTATTTCGTTTACCTACTTTTAAAAACAATACTATGCCGGTTTGCCTTGTTTAAGAGTTTAGAAATCCCTATCGATACTGTTGTCCAGACTGCACCGACCAGAATTTATAAACACTCAACGGATAAGTTGACACAATATAAAATAATTTTTATATTCACTAACAAATACGCGCTCATATCTATTAATACACTCAAACTCATTCTAGAGTAATCCCCACCAAAGCCAAGTTTCTCGCTTAACCTTCTGCTCTGATACCAAATGCAACGACCTGATTTTTCGATGCTTGAAAAATCAACATCAATACATCCTCTGTATCAAATGCCGGACAATCGAATGCCGAAAAACCAAACCATTAGGGTTAAAGAAGAAGGATGTAGAAGAAGAATTAGAAAACAAAAACAGAATTTCACAAACGCAGCGAAACAATATGTACTAGATACATGACTGATCTTTAAACAAAAAGAACTACATCAGTTTTATATATTACATCATTAGAGTACAACAAAATTCATAGCACACAGCTGGATAGTTACCATAACCTGTCCTCACAACAACTAACTATGAAGTTAATCATACACAGCGAATATACAACAAATACGCGTGACACGTCTCGCCATTCAGCTCATCTCCTGAGCTCCACAACATCCTTTCCCGTATTTTATAATACTCTGTCTGACCCGAGCATTATAATAAAACAATACCCGCGTCAGTTTGGAAAACCAACGTGAGAAAACACACTCAATTGGTTTATTAAAGTTTTCAAAATCCTTTGAAATCAAAGGTATTTTGTAAGACCACGCCACAAATAAATATGCCAGTTTTTTACCTTATGATAACCAAAATATTTTTATCAAATCCATCTGATATTATAATAGTGTCTATAGAAAGTAAAATAGAATCGAGCCGAAATGATTGCATCTTACATTCCAGCAATAGTTGGGCACAATCAAAATCGTACATGCACTTATTGGAGATGGAATCCATACAATGGCATGGCTATAGGAGTACCGCCCATCACAGTACGTGGTCTAGATTGCCGTATCAAGGATCTACCCTGATCTCCGGCAACATAAGACCGGAGCTACCCCTTACTGGATAGTTCGAATAAGATCACCCCGCGGTTGGGATCAGCAACCGCCCACACAATCGAATAAAAGGGACTTCTAGACAGGGATGACATTACCTAATTGGTTGCTAGCCACTTAGCCTTGCGTGCACCTCCCCTGTTTAGCCATTCTCGGTTGATGAGGCATAAGGCTATGCGTTGCCTTTTTAGCACACATTCACTTAGAATGCTCATCGTCCTCCTCATGACGTTCTGATAGCATTCATCCATACAAGTCTGTTCCGGGTCCGAATGGAACCGAAGGCACTATTCCTACTACAACCATTTTGGAATCACCCCCGGGATTAGTGGCGATTAGCTCTTGCACTTCACTGCTCCATCTTCGATTCCAAGCTCCTGTCTTCCTCACGACAACGTTCATACCGGATCGAAGTGGTTTTCGAAAAATTAATCCTGATACCCGTCTCTTCCAAACGATCAGCGCATTGGCCAATATTGATAGTCAGTTATTTAACTATCAAATAACATCCATACACAACCATCGGGCCTTAATAATTTCCTAAATTATTTATTTCAAAACATCTTCGCAAGATATTTTCTACACTTCAACCCTTTGAAAATAGTTTTCAAATCACTTTTTCTCGCGGAATAAATTTCCACTCAATTTTATTTCCACTGAAAATCACCAAGCCTTAATTCTTTAGATTTTAAAATAATTTAAATCACTTTATCCAAAAAAATATACTTTAAAATATTTAAAATAAAAACTACTTAAAAGACTTTACTCAAATAATAAATATGAAATTTTTTAATAATTTATCATGTAAAACTTATGCCAAAACTAAATTTAAAATAAATTAAATAGTTATCTTTTAAATCATAATACTAGTTAAACGTTTAAAATAATTACTACTATAAATAATTTGAATAAATATTTACTTTAAAATTCTACACAATTTAAAATAACAAAATTTCTCTAAAACATTCTTTTAAAACCACTTTAAAACCTCTAACTTATACTTGGAAATCTTTCTTTGAAATATACTCGGCTTTTAAGGGAAATATACTTTCCTTTCCACACCTTTAAAAATAAACCACTATTTATTTTTAAACAAATCGCCCTTTCCTTAAAAATTCTCATCCTGAATTTACACTTCCAAATTATCGTCTGATAAGTATTTAAATTATTTATAAACCCTGTTTATAAATTTCACAATCTCATTCTCCTTTAATCACAATTTCGACACTTAGTCAGTTTTCAAATCGATTTCCAAAATTTACTCTATTTTAAAATAAATTTCTTTACTTATCCAAATTTATCTCAAAACCCATTAATTCCACACTCACTCCTTTATTTAGATTTAAAATCTTATTTAAAATCTGAAATATTAATTTCATACATAATTTTAAAATTCTCCCTTTATTTCTTCCAAATCATTTTAAATTCTTCAATTTTTAAACAATATAACTTAAGTTCTCAAAATTCTTTTATTTCCATTTATTAAAAATCTCTTTCCCCATACTTGGAATTTACTCGATAGGATTTCAAAAATCAATTTTTATCCTTTTTCCAAATTCCTTCTTTTAGTTTATCCAATTCTCTAAAATTGTTTTACCTAAAATTCTCTACTTTAATTTCCTTCCAAAAATCCAATTTTTTAGATTTCTGATATCTTAAAATACCAAAATATATTCGGCCAAACCATAGTAATCAAAAATTTCAATTACCAATTTAATCTATCACAGATTATCAATAAATTATATCACGGAATATGAAATAAATTCAAACATTTAAAGAATCCAGTTGGATCCTTCCAACCTGTTTCCCTACATCCACGGATGCTAGCACAATATAAAATACCAATCCCACTTCGAGATGGAATATAGCGGTACATGGGGTCATCCGCTATTATACAGGGCGCATATGGTCTCATCCGCTATATAATGCGGGATTCAGTCACTCCAATATATATATATATATATACACACACTACTATATATTTAATATCACATCTAGACTGATAATAAATCATTTAATCAAGCAATCAATCCAATAAATTTAAATTTAACTATTTAAATTTAAATGGTAATCCAAATGAGTGAGATTAACTCACCTTTAACTTTTGTTTTGCAATCCGATCCAAACCTGGCTATTTCCTTCATGATTTCAGACCTTGTATAAACAATCCATGATTTATTACAATTTGATTTAAACTAATTTCCCATGAAATCTTTAGTAAATAAAATAATTAAATAGGTTTATTAAACAAATCAATCTTCATTATTTTAAAATAGTCTAGTAAGTGCAAAATATGTTGCATAATATTATATAGATTCAAAAATCTAATTTTATAAAATCTTCAGCAATTTGAATTCCGATATATTTTCCCAAAACTTTATATATGTGTGTGTATATATATATATATATTTCCAGTAAACAACCAGAATAAATGTTTACTCTACTGTGACTATTATTATTATTTTCCCGATTAACAATCCAAATTCAGAAACTAAATTAAATTAGTTAGTAAAATAATACATTGCTATCCTACATATCTACATAGCTGATTCGATTAAAAACTAGACTGATTAAACCTTGTTGTAAATTTCTTTCTATGTTTATTTACATATATATTCATTATCAACTTAAGTTGAAAATGAAGAATAAAAATAACTATAGATCTACCTTACTGCTAAATCATATACCTTATTTACATATTTACATATTGTGATAACCCGGATTTTTGAACATCTGCTAATTGGATAATTAACTAATTTTAAATCATTGAGATACTGATTTCATTTGGTTAAACATATAAAATTTGATGAATAAAAATATCTGAATATATATAAGTGGATTTGAATCTATAAAAATTGTTAAGTTAACATGATGAATCTTACTGTAAATTCACATATAAATGGAGATGTGCAAACTATACAAATGTTAAAATTTTAAGTGTGCTTATATACAAGTATATAAGTATATATATACATGTTTTGTGAATAGAAAACATTGATTAAATTCAAGATATTAAATTTAAAAGAAGATTTAAAGTTAAAATTCTATATTTCTAAAACACTAAAGAAAAATGCTTATTAAGTTTATATATGGTAGCTCAAGTTTAAAAATGGGATTTAATAAAGAATCATGCTTTCTTTAAAAATATACATAAGTATTATATATAAGGTACTAAACATAAGGATATAAACATAATATGAAAATATTAATTCCTGAATAATTAACAAGTGTAAACACTAAAAATACGCATTGTGCATTTGTAAGCTAAAGATTTCATGTTGGGACAAGTGGCATTTATATCTTTAATTTGAAAATTTTATGTAATTAATGTGTTAGGCAACAAGGCTGAAATAGATACTCATTTACAAACCAGTCATTCTCTTTTCTTCTTCTCTAAAAAAAATCAAACTAAGGAATATCTGTGCAAGATCCAAACTTCAGTTCAAAAATTAAGCTTTTGATTCAACTCAAGCTCATGTGAAATTATCATCAAGCAGATCAAATCAAAATTGCTTCTCTGTTTCCAGCATTTAAGGTGAGCAAACACCCCCTTTCCAAAACTTGAATCGGTTTAAAATATTGATGCTTGTGAATAATATTTGTAACAATGTTGTGACAGATGTTACTTGAATGTGAATGATTCTTGCATGCATATGAATATGGTTAGATTAAGTGTGTATGACTGTATATTCATATATAGAGGTCTCTGTTGGTTTTACAGACCTAAAAATAAGATTTCAAAAATCAAAATCTCATCGTATATTCTCCTATAGGCTATGATGTTTTAATAAAACATGTTTTAATCTTCAGGATCTAAATGTTAAAAATATTTTTGAGTCCAATTTGAAGGAATTTTTTTTACTGGAAGAAAAATTACAGAAAATAACTCATACATACTAAAATTTTGACTAAAATAATTGATTTTCTCATTTATGTAATATGATTAGTTATTAAAAATGGTGAATTTTGATAACAAAATTCAGATTTTTAAATTAGTGGTTGATGAAAAATTTTAAGTTGAACAGAAAATGGGTTTCGAGCGTTTTCTGTATATCGGAGGATTTTGGCATAGCGAGTTCTGGGGTGAAGCAAGTCAGGATGAAGATGATGTCAGCAAAAATAGTCAGAGGTGATAATTTTCACCGTGGCGACGCGGTGAGATGACTTTAGGGTTTAAGTTGTGTTTGGGCCATGGTTGATTTCTCGGTGATTGCGACCTCGTGCTAGCATCGAGTGAAGCCGGAGGAAGGGAAAAGGAAGTAGGATGTTTTGCGAAGCTTCAGACGTGGAGGCGGGAATCCTGGTGGTTGGTGGCGACAGTGCGAGATGATTGAAGTTAGGGGTTTTTCTTTACTGGTGATGTCGAAGTTTGATTCTGGGTTCAAGCAACGACGAATTTTTTTGATGGATCGGGAAGCTTGAGGAGGTCGGTGTTGATCAGGAGATAGGATCGATGATGGTCGGAGGGTTGTCGACGCCTTGTGCACGTGCACTGGTATCTGTGTTTCTATGTGATGTTGATGAAGAAGGTCAGTTTTCTCGGGTTATGTTCGAAACAGAGTGATGTTTGCCTCGAAGCTGGAATGTGTAGTGTGGATCTGGGTATAGCTCGTGTATGTGTGGGTTGTGTTTGGGTTTTGCTCGAAACTTAGGATTGGTTTTGGGTTGTTATTTTCAGGTTTGATTTATGGAAGTTGTGTTATCAGGTAGGCGAGTTGACCAAAGATTTTAATGTATAAGAATAGACCAAGCTTCAAGGTAAAATAAATTCTAAAACAAGTTTCTCAAATTTTTGAAAGGTTTTAAAATTTGTTTTTTTTAAAATAATTATTTTAATAGGATAATTTCTAAATGCTTTCAAAAGTGTTTCAAATAATGTAATTAAATCAAAGATGAATTAATTGAGGATGGTCAAATAGTAAATGAAATCGTTTAAGGGAGTAATTAATCAATTTATTTATTAGGATAATTTATTAAAGATTAATTAGCTTGCGTAATAAATTTAGAGAATTGATTTATTAATGTGATTTATTAATTAAGGTAAATTACTTAGTGAAAGTAATTAGGAATTAATTAGAGACGAATTTTTTTTGATGGATCGGGAAGCTTGAGGAGGTCGGCGGTGATCAGGAGATAGAATAGATGATGGTCGGAGGGTCGTTGATGCCTTGTGCACGTGCACGAGACACTGGTATCTGTGTTTCTGTGTGATGTTGATGAAGAAGATCAGTTTTCTCAGGTTATGTTCGAAACAGAGTGATGTTTTCCTCGAAGCTGGAATGTGTAGTGTGGATCCGGGTATAGCTCATGTTAATGTGGGTTGTGTTTGGGTTTTGCTCGAAACTTAGGATTGGTTTTGGGTTGTTGTTTTCAGGTTTGATTTATGGAAGTTGTGTTATCAGGTAGGCGAGTTGACCAAAGATTTTAATGTATAAGAATAGACCAAGCTTCAAGGTAAAATAAATTCTAAAACAAGCTTCTCAAATTTTTAAAAGGTTTTAAAATTTGTTTTTTAAAAATAATTATTTTATTAGGATAATTTCTAAATGCTTTCAAAAGTGTTTCAAATAATGTAATTAAATCAAAGATGAATTAATTAAGGATGGTCAAATAGTTAATGAAATCATTTGAGGGAGTAATTAATCAATTTATTTATTAAGATAATTTATTAAAGATTAATTAGCTTGTGTAATAAATTTAGGGAATTGATTTATTAATGTGATTTATTAATTAAGGTAAATTACTTAGTGAAAGTAATCAAGAATTAATTACCTAGTGTAATTAATTTAAGAATTAATTAATGAAGTTATGTCACGACCCGTCTTTCTATCTCCAGAAAAACGAATGAAATATAATATATCACATAAAATATTACATAGTATCATATACATCAGGGTTACACAATCTATACAACACATATTAGAGAGTTATAAACATCTGTCTAACTATACAACTCAAGATATCACAAGATACAGATACAACACAAACACAGCGGAACCATATATATCTACACGCTGAAGCCTCCTGCTCCAAAACTCCTCCAGAATTCGTCAAGCTAACCTGAATCCCTCGACTACTCATACATAATATGAGTACCCAAGAGTTTAATAAAACAAAAAATAAACACTCGGGTCAGACAGGGGTCTGGTGTGAGTAAACGGGTTAAAATTGCTTAACTTTAGAAAATCCTTTGAAAAGAAAGGTATCACGTAAGACTTCCCACACATAAACATGGAAAAGTTTTTACCTTACGCTAACCAAAACATTTGATAGGAAATCCAGTGATATTATAATAGTGTCTAGGGTTTTCAAGTAAATAAGAAATAGCCTAAATTGTTACATTCATTAAATTCCAGTTACTAGCCACAAAAGTGGGTAATACAATCAAAACCGTAGGGTCTCGTAGGAAGAATGGGTTTCCATCAATGGCAGGGCTACTGTGGTACCGCCCATCACAGTACGTGGCCTAGATCACCGTACCGAGGATCACTCCCAATCCCCTGCAACACAAAGACGGAACCATCCCTTACTGGACAGTCCCGAGTAAGATCACGCCATGGTTGGCGCGACCAACCACCCACTAAGCCGAAATAAAAAGGGATATCTAGACAGAGATGACCTCACCCTGAAATGGGTGCTACCCACCTAGCCTGGCTGCACCTCCCCTGTTTTAGCCATTCCCGGTTGATGAGGCTTGAGGCTGCGATTACCTTTATAGAACACAGATATCTTAGAATGCTCGTCGTCCACCTGACGATGTTCTGAAAGCATTCAATCCATACAAGTTCGTTGCGGGTTCGAACGAAACCGAAGGCACTATCTCGTTGCACTCATTTTGGAATCACCCTCAGAGTCAACGACCATAGCCCTTGCACTCTGAATCACCATCTCGAACCTGAAAGTACTATCTCCGTCAAACTCATCACGGAATCACCCTCAGAGTTATACTGACGAATAGTTCTTACACTTCGAGTCTTCACTAAACTCCACTTGGATTCATGACCTAACGTTTAATATAGATCGATGTGGTTTTTAGATATCCAAATATGGAAACCCGATCCCGGTCTCACTGGATCCAAATGCCATTTTAATGTCCAAGCTATTTAAGGGTTTAAACATTTAAACTTCCATTCAGGATGATATAACAGATAGATGAATCACATTATCACAATAGATAATCATATCAACCATTCATCTCACAAAGCAGCATATCACATATCAGAGATATCACACCCAAATTATCCAACATCAATCATCCAATGTCAATCATCCAATATCAATCATCCAATATTAATCAATCATCCAAAAGCAGAACTGATTAACTCTTAATCAATTTAATTAATCTTTAATTAGATTAATTACTATCCTTTAATCACTTGGATTATCTTAATCATACTTCATTAATTATTTACAAAATAATTTATTAATCATCTCTTAACGATCTTCCTTAATTAATCTCCCTTGATTAATTATCCTTTAATGACATTCAAGTAATTAGCCTTTAATTCTTTAATTAATTCCACAAATTAATTATCCTTAACCATATACAGTAATTAACCTTTAATTACTATCATTAATTACAATAATTAATGATCCTTCATTTGCTTCCATTAATTAATCAACTATGATTAATTACATTGATCCTTAAATAATTACAATTAATTAATCATACTTTAATTAATCACTTTTATTAATCAACCTTGATTAGTTCATTAATTATACTAATTAACGATCCTTATTAATTAATTAACTTGTAATTAACCATCTCATTAATTAGTCTTAATTAATCATAAACAGTAATTAACAACTTGTAATTACTTATCTTAATTAACTTCTTAATTAATTATATTAATCCTTGATTAATTACTCTAATTAATAAATCTTTAATTACTTCATGTAGTAATTATTAATCAATCACATTAATTAATAATCCTTAATTAATTACTTTATTAATTAATCACATTTTTAATTAATTACATTCATTAATTAATTAATCACATTAATTAATTAACTAAATTAACTAAGTAATTAACCCTTAATTACTTCCATAAGTAATTATTCTCTAATTACTCTCATTAGATGATTACTCTTTAAATTTATTACCTTAACAAGTAATTAATCCCATCATTAATTAACTTAATTCTTTCATTAATTAATTACTCTATAATTAATTAACTTCAAAACAATTATATTAATTAATTCTTTAATTAATAACATCATGTGATTAACCCTTAATCACTTAACTCAGTTTCTTCCATAAGTAAATCCATTAATTACTTCCATATGCAATTTTTCTTCTTAATTACATTAAGTAATTATCCTCCATTAAATAATTACACTTAATAATTAAGTGATTATTTAAAATTAAACAAACAACTAATTAATCATTTAAAATTAATTAAATAATTAGTTAACTTTTTATAATTGAAAATTCTTAATTAATTAAGAAAATTATTTATCTTAATTAATCATTTACTTATTAACAAATCATACTAATGAAGTATTTTTAAGTTCAAAACAATAATAAATTAACCTTATTATCCTTCACAAATTAATTATTTAAATTAATCAAATCTTAATAATTTAAAAACAAATTATTTTATTGGTTACAAAATTTTAACTTTAACCTTATTTGAAATAAAGCATTTAGAAATCAATTTAATCGTCTAATTTAAACTTATTCATTTTCAATATAATTTGAGAAACTTAGTTTTTAAAAAAAAACTTAAAGTTTACTTAAAAACTTTGATTTAATACTTCAAATTCAAAACACTCTTTTAAATTAAAATTTAAAATTTAATTAACTTAAATTACTTTCAAAGAAATCATCTTAACAATTTGAAATTTGAAAATAAATTCAATTTACATTTTTAAAAGTTTGATTTACTTTTACTTCAAAAGAACAAGTTTTAACTTTGAAAATTTATTTCTTTTATAAAACTTATTTATAATTTAAAGCTTGATTTCATTTTTTTTCAACAACAAGTTCAATTTGCAACTTTATCTTTAAATTTTTACAGTACCAAACCAAAAAGCAAATGACCTAAAATACTCGAGTCAAACTCCTACGAACCCCGTGCTTGCTTCGAGTCACTCATCCAACCTCATCTGCTTCGAGTCGACTACAGGAAAACACGAGAAACACTTCGAGTTCAACTCGTCTTCCCCAACTCCTCTCCAGTGCACACAAACGTACACGCGTGTACGTGCACGACCAAACCAACCTTCTCCGATCAATTATCTGATCGCCGACCAACCACAAACGACCTCGACAACCTCTACCTCAACCCAGAATCCAAAATCCTAACTCAAATCGAAATTCGACCAATTTCTCAAAAAACTACAGCAACTCGATACCCAAAACCAATTGCCACTGATGATCGCCACCACCAGAAACTCCAGCGACCCTTCCAAAGCACCGCCGCAACACCACGCCTCCATCCCCCTACACGCGATCGCCTCCGGTCCACTTCCCACGTCGCAATCGTCTCGACAGCCAAGCCAAACCAAAAACAAGGTAAAACCCTAGTTCGATCTAATCTGATCAATACGGCCATAGGAAAAATTCGACAACATTTTTCCTTTCATCAACATCACGAAGACTAGCTTGGACCAAGAATTCAACACCAATCATCGAGTTGATCGTCGGCAATTCACCAAATTGTCGAAACCCTTCAACTCAAAATTCCCAATCGAAAATCAACTTAAAAATTCTGAAATGCATGTTAAAAATCATCATTTTTAACTACTAATCCATCTATACAATCCAAATCAGAAATTAAAGATGTTGATTTTTGACATGCAACAGTGTTTTACTGTGTTTTCCCATTTTAAAAATTATTTGTAAATTTAAATTTACAAAAACTATTTTTAAAATTACCATCAAACATTAACATACGACTTTCATTCACGTATCAAGTTCAAAAATGGCCTAGTTTGGAAGATTTGAATTTTTCTGAAGAAAACAACTTCAGAAATTCAAACAGAGAGGGCGAATATTTACAGTCACATGAATTCCCTGGCAATTTCACACTTCCAACATACAAACTTAACAATATTCATGTAACATATATTCATATCATAGAAAATGCATAAAGATTTCAACTACAGATATAATTAAATCTGTTTTTAAAAGAGTTTACTCACCATTTCTTTTATAAGCAGAGCAGGTTAAATCTTAAATATGGAATTGCATATTTGAGTTTTGCTTTGCTGTTGAAGTCTGGAATCCTTGCATGCTTTCAAATTGATGTTCTAAAATGTTGAAACTTGCTGTTGATCAACCCTTTTAGTTGCAGGTTTGAAGTTGCAGATTTTTTTTAATCTCAGATTTATTTAAGAAAAAGAAGAAAGGAAAGAATTTGAACTGAGGAAAGTGGAAACAGGCTTCTCTAAACATACATTTATTTATAAACTCTAAATTCTTAAAAAAAAATGATGACGCCACTTGTTCATAAATTTGAACAAATGTCATCACACTTTTATTTAAGCTTACAAGTGTTGAAGATGCATTATCTTTGTTTTACAAGTGTTAACTCCATTTTATTAGATCATTTAAATTATATATGTATTCATGAAGTATTTATATGCGTTTATGAAATGTTTTTATAATAATAAGCTTTTGAATTTAAATAAATATACAAGTATGAAATCTTTGTAAAGATTTATTTTATAAATAACTTATGTTTTAAATTGATTAAATGTATTATATATTTTCTTTTAAATTGTGAAATATGAATTCATATTTATATTTATATAAATATGAATCTAGTAATTTATGTACATATCACTTATGTTTACAAACAATTCTAGTTCAAGAGCTATTTAAAAAGAAAGTTTATTTATAACTTTATATATATTTATAACCATTTTAATTTAAACACTTTAAAAGAAAACAAAATAAACTTTGATTAATTCTTATTTAAACTATCATATTTAAAATAAATAATTATCTCATTCTTTGAAAATAATTGAATAAATCTTAAATTAACTTTTGAAAAATATTGAATTTAAAACAAAGCTTCAAATTACAATATATTCACACACACACACACACACACATATATATATATATTATCAATTGATTATATTAAATTTCAAAATAACTCCAAATTATAACATATACTTATATATATATATATATTACAATTTGAAAATTCATCTTTTATTTAGAAGAAAAGATTTTCTACTCACAATATATATACCAAGTATATATATATATTATAAATAGAATAAGATTTTATTAGCTTTGAAAAATAATTCTTATCAATTTTAAATTGTTAAAAAGACATTGATCAAAATTACCAGATTAAATATTTATTAACCTTTAAAAGATTTAAATTCACCAATTTAAATTAAAATTATAAAGGAAAAATTATTAAATCAATTTAATTACAAATACAGATTATTAAATTTATATTGCCTAAAATTCCGGGTCGTCACATTCCTCCCCCTTAAAAGAATTTCGTCCCCGAAATTTAAAAGCAAAGGTAATTTAATAACCCAGCAAAGATTTAATTTCAATCTGCAAAGCATTCCTATTATCCAGTTACTAACAACCATAGCAACCAATCAAGCAAACAAACCTAACTAATTATCCTGACACAAATCAGAATAGATCTTACTAACTATCCAGAGTTTCCTAAGTATACATCACTGGGAACTCGCTCTACAAAAGCTCAACTAACTACACCACTATAATCCAGAGCTCCTCTCATTTCTAGATCCACCAATCTGAACAGAACATCAGACTATACTCAAGTCTAACTCAACTTTCAAAATCCAACTGAACTGCAAATTCAACAACCAACGATGAACCGTACACGTACTCCCTCAGAGATACGTGAAATACAATGAATCCCAGCTATCCAAACTGGTAATTCAATCTTATAGACAAAAGAACTTATTCTATCAAAAACACAGATAAGAACTCCCAAATGCCTCAGAACTAGCCATCCAATCTTACCCAATTACTGCTCTCTCAACCCGAGAAATCTTAACAACAACGAACTCTCCAACTTCGAATTCCAAACTCCTTATCTCACATTTGCATAACTTAACAGATAATCCTGGGCTGCCAATCTTCTTGATCAGCTCAACCTATGCTGATGCTTCTAGAAACAACTGGATCAAAGCAAACCAGTTTCTGGATCCTATCCAACAGAAAAGTCTTCCAAGATCCGTCGAAATCCAGAACACAAGCTCTACTTCCCAAGCAATAGCAAACTGAACTTGCTTCCTTCCTCGCAAAGCTGCTACCTTGCTTCCGTTGCACAACTCTGATTCTGGAATAGATGAGAATACCATTGATGAACACGAGTACAAACTTATCCAATATATCTGGAAAAACTTCATTCATCACATCCATAAAATCTTAGTGACCCATTTGCCTCGGTCACACAACTTACAGCAGAAATCCAAACCAGAAACTAGATCTGACTAACCAAAATTCCAAAAATTTCTGAGCTGCTATACCAACCCTTCCTTCTACAAAAACCATCCTACCACCAGGCTAACTACTAGTATCGCTTATGGAACCAAAATAATATGGAACTCAACACTAGATGCAGACAAACTTATGATTACATCAGTAGCTCCTACTCCCACATGAGAGCTCTCAGTCTCAAACAAAAGATTGCCCGAGATAAATTTCCAAACTAATCGCAAGTCACTTTTGCGATCCTACCTAATTCGGATTCCAAAGAAACTGTCCTCCCTTTACCAACTAGAACAGCCTTAAGCTTCTCCAAACAAGGTTAACTCTTCAAGAAAACCTTCACCATCTGCCTGGACTGCTGATAGAAGAACCACAAAGATTCCCGAACCATCTGAGAAACGGGCCACACTACTGCTTCCAAACTCTACGTCGATGATACTACTAAGCCAAAAGACCATCATGCCAGCACATCGAACACTTCGAGCTGAAACTGCTGCCACAGTTAACCAAAGACTTCTAATCCAAAGGCTCCTCAAACCCAAAACTATCAACAAACTTCACAAAAGAACTTCGAGATTGCAGACAACCTCTCAAGAAATTCGGGCTCCAAACAAAGCATCAACATCTCGCTCTCCTTAAGGGATGACAATGAGACCATGCCGAAGCGAAACAACTTATAGACCTTAGTCTCATATTCCAAAACAGCCAACCTCCTTTCCAAAGATCCAGATAACTTCTACACAGACGAATCTTCCCCGTGGCAGGAAAAACTGCTCCTCAACCATTTCTAAAACTGCTTCAAGAGAAAAAAAACTTCGAAAATATCCATGGATACTGCATCACATCACGCAGCTATCAAAATACCATCACTTGCTACTGCATTTCCGTCAGATCTAATCCTAGAAAATCCGCTTACCCAAGCGAAATCCAAACTTACACCTCAAAGATGGAGTTTGGATCTTTTAAAAAGATTTCCTTCGGAGATTGGAGAAATCCTTACTCTAAGCTGCAAATCTCATTTGAGACGGTATTAGGTCTACAGTCTCGACAAATATACTTCCAACCTCAAATATATGGACCTCTTCCATTAGTGGTAGTCGTGTTACACACACACCACTGCTCCATCTACCTCTAAAACTTATGTTGGAAAACCCAACCAGATAACCCAACAAACCAGGTAGATATAGGTATATAAATATATAGTTATATATAAAAATTACAAGTAGCCCTCTCAAGAAAGACACTACTCCAGAGCCTAGGTATTCACTCGACCTAATGCTCTGATACCAAGCTGTCATGACCCGTCTTTCTATCTCTAGAAAAATGCACCATGAATTAAGAAAGAAATGGATAGAAGAAGAAAAGATAAGAAAGAAGAAACACAACAACATCAGATAACTCACAGCGGAACGAATGAAATATAATATATCACATAAAATATTACATAGTATCATATACATCAGAGTTACACAGTCTATACAACATATATTAGACAGTTATAAACATCTATTTAACTATACAACTCAAGATATCACAAGATACAGATACAACACAAACACAGCGGAACCATAATATATCTACACGCTGAAGCCTCCTGCTCCAAAACTCCTCCAGAATTCGTCAAGCTAACCTGAATCCCTCGACTACTCATACATAATATGAGTACCCAAGAGTTTAATAAAACAGAAAATAAACACTTGGGTCAGACAAGGGTCTGGTATGAGTAAACGGGTTAAAATTTCTTAACTTTAGAAAATCCTTTGAAAAGAAAGGTATCACGTAAGACTTCCCACACATAAACATGGAAAAGTTTTTACCTTACGCTAACCAAAACATTTGATAGGAAATCCATTGATAGTATAATAGTGTCTAGGGTTTTCAAGTAAATAAGAAATAGCCAAAATTGTTACATTTATTAAATTCCAGCTACTAGCCACAAAAGTGGGTAATATAATCAAAACCGTAGGGTCTCGTAGGAAGAATGGGTTTCCATCAATAGCAGGGCTACTGGGGTACCGCCCGTCACAGTACGTGGCCTAGATCACCGTACCGAGGATCACTCCTAATCCCCTGCAACACAAAGCCGGAACCATCCCTTACTGGATAGTCCCGAGTAAGATCATCCTGTGGTTGGCGCGACCAACCACCCACTAAGCCGAAATAAAAAGGGACATCTAGACAGGGATGACCTCACCCTGAAATGGGTGCTACCCACCTAGCCTTGCTGCACCTCCCCTGTTTTAACCATTCTTGGTTGATGAGGCTTAAGGCTGCGATTACCTTTATAGAACACATCTATCTTAGAATGATCATCGTCCACCTGACGATGTTCTGAAAGCATTCAATCCATACAAGTTCGTTTTGGGTTCGAACAAAACCGAAGGCACTATCTCGTTGCACTCATTTTGGAATCACCCTCAAAGTCAACGACCATAGCCCTTGCACTTTGAATCATCACTCGAACCTGAAAGTACTATCTCCGTCAAACACATCACGGAATCACCCTCAGAGTTATACTGACGAATAATTCTTACACTTCGATTCTTCAATAAGCTCCACTTGGATTCACGACCTAACGTTTAATTTGGATCGATGTGGTTTTCGGATATCCAAATATGTAAACCCGATCCCGGTCTCACCGAATTCAAACACCATTTTAATGTCCAAGTTGTTTGAGGGTTTAAACATTTAAACTTATATTCAGGATTATATAACAGATAGATGAATCACATTATCACAATAGATAATCATATCAACCATTCATCTTATAAAGCAGCATATCACATATCAGAGATATCACACCCAAATTATCCAACATCAATCATCCAATATCAATCATCCAATATTAATCAATCATCCAAAAGCAGAATTGATTAACTCTTAATGGATTTAATTTCCTTAATTAGATTAATTACTATCCTTTAATCACTTGGATTATCTTAATCCTGCTTCATTAATTATTTACAAATTAATTTGTTAATCATCTCTTAATAATCTTCCTTAATTAATCTCCCTTGATTAATTATCCTTTAATTACATTCAAGTAATTAGCCTTTAATTCTTTAATTAATTCCATAAATTAATTATCCTTTACCATATACAGTAATTAACCTTTAATTACTATCATTAATTACAATAATTAATGATCCTTCATTTGCTTCCATTAATTAATCAACTATGACTAATTACATTGATCCTTAATTAATTACAATTAATTAATCAAACTTTAATTAATCACTTTTATTAATCAACCTTGATTAATTCATTAATTATACTAATTAATGATCCTTATTAATTAATTAACTTGTAATTAACCATCTGATTAATTAGTCTTAATTAATCATAAACAGTAATTAACAACTTGTAATTACTCATCTTAATTAACTTCTTAATTAATTATATTAATCCTTGATTAATTACTCTAATTAATAAATCTTTAATTACTTCATGTAGTAATTATTAATCAATCACACTAAATAGTAATCCTTAATTAATTACTTTATTAATTAATCACATTTTTAATTAATTACATTCATTAATTAATTAATCACATTAATTAATTAACTAAATTAACTAAGTAATTAACTCTTAATTACTTCCATAAGTGATTATTCTCTAATTACTTTCATTAGATGATTACTCTTTAAATTTATTACCTTAACAAGTAATTAATCCCATCATTAATTAACTTAATTCTTTCATTAATTAATTACTCTATAATTAATTAACTTCAAAACAATTATATTAATTAATTCTTTAATTAATAACATCATGTGATTAACCCTTAATCACTTCACTCAATTTCTTCCATAAGTAATTCCATTAATTACTTCCATATGCAATTTTTCTTCTTAATTACATTAAGTAATTATCCTCCATTAAATAATTACACTTAATAATTAAGTGATTATTTAAAATTAAATGAACAATTAACTAATCATTTAAAATTAATTAAATAATTAGTTAACTACTTATATTTGAAAATTCTTAATTAATTAAGAAAATCATTTATCTTAATTAATCTTTTACTTATTAACAAATCATATTAATGAAGTATTTTTAAGTTCAAAACATAATAAATTAACCTTATTATTCTTCACAAATTAATTATTTAAATTAATCAAATCTTACTAACTTAAAAACAAATTATTTTATTGGTTACAAAATTTTAACTTTAACCTTATTCGAAAATAAAGCATTTAGAAATCAATTTAATCGTCTAATTTAAACTTATTCATTTTCAATATAATTTGAAACTTAGTTTTTAAAGCATTACTTAAAGTTTACTTAGAAACTCTGATTTAATACTTTAAATTCAAAACACTCTTTTAAATTAAAATTCAAAATTTAATTAAGTTAAATTACTTTCAAAGAAATCATCTTAACAATTTAAATTTTGAAAATAAATTCAATTTACATTTTTAAAAGTTTGATTTACTTTTACTTCAAAAGAACAAGTTTTAACATTGAAAATTTATTTCTTTTATAAAACTTGTTTATAATTTAAAGCTTGCTTTCATTTTTTTTCAACAACAAGTTCAATTTGAAACTTTATCTTTTAATTTTTACAGTACCAAACCAAAAAGCAAATGACCTAAAATACTCGAGTCAAACACCTACGAACCCCGTGCTTGCTTCGAGTCACTCATCCACCCTCATCTACTTCGAGTCGACTACAGGAAAACACGAGAAACACTTCGAGTTAACTCGTCTTCCCCAACTCCTCTTTCCAGTGCACACAAACGTACATGCGTGTACGTGCGCGACCCAACCAACCTTCTCCGATCAACTATCTGATCGCCGACCAATCACAAACGACTTCGACAACCTCTACCTCAACCCAGAATCCAAAATCCTAACTCAAATCGAAATTCGACCAATTTCTCAAAAAACTACAGCAACTCGATACCCAAAACCAATTGCCACTGATGATCGCCACCACCAGAAACTCCAGCGACCCTTCCAAAGCACCGCCGCAACACCACGCCTCCATCCCCCTACACGCGGTTGCCTCCGGTCCACTTCCCACGTCGCAATCATCTCGACAACCAAGTCGAACCAAAAACAAGATAAAACCCTAGTTCGATCTAATCGGATCAATACGACCATAGGAAAAATTCGACAACATTTTTCCCTTCATCAACATCACGAAGACTAGCTTCGACCAAGAATTAAACACCAATCATCGAGTTGATCGTCGGCAATTCACCAAATTGTCGAAACCCTTCAACTCAAAATTCCCAATCGAATATCAACTTAAAAATTCTGAAATGCATGTTAAAAATCATCATTTTTAATTACTAATCCATCTATACAATCCAAAGCAGAAATTAAAGATGTTGATTTTTGACATGCATAAGTGTTTTACTGTGTTTTCCCATTTTACCAATTATTTGTAAACTTAAATTTACAGAAACTATTTTTAAAATTACCATCAAACATTAACATACGACTTTCCTTCACATATCAAGTTCAAAAATGATCTACTTTGGAATATTTGAATTTTTCTTAAGAAAACAACTTCAGAAATTCAATCAGAGAGGATGAATATTTACGGTCACTTGAATTCCCTGGCAATTCACACTTCCAACATAGAAACTTAACAATATTCATGTAACATGTATTCATATCATAGCAAATGCATAAAAAATTCAACTACAGATATAATTAAATATGTTTTTAAAAGAGTTTACTCACCATTTCTTTTATAAGCAGAGAATGTTAAATCTTAAATCTGGAATTGCATATTTGAGTTTTGCTTTGCTGTTGAAGTCTGGAATCCTTGCATGCTTTCAAATTGATGTTCTAAAATTTTGAAACTTGTTGTTGATCATCCCTTTTAGTTGCAGATTTGAAGTTGCAGATTTTTTTTTAATCTCAGATTTTAGTTAAGAAATAGAAGAAAGGAAAGAATTTGAACTGAGGAAAATGGAAACGGGCCTCTCTAAACATACATTTATTTATAAACTCTAAATTCTTAAAAAAAATGATGATGCCACTTGTTCATAAATTTGAACAAATGTCATCACACTTCTATTTTAGCTTACAAGTGTTGAAGATGCATTATCTTTATTTTACAAGTGTTAACTCCATTTATTTAGATCATTTAAATTATATATGTATTCATGTAGTATTTATATGCATTTATGAAATGTTTTTATAATAATAAGCTTTTAAATTTAAATAAATATACAAGTATGAAATCTTTGTAAACATTTTTTTTATAAATAACTTATGTTTTAAATCAAATATATGTATTATATATATATTTTCTTTTAAAATGTGAAATATGAATTTGTATTCATATTTATATAAATATGAATCTAGTAATTTATGTACATATCACTTATGTTTACAAACAATTCTAGTTCAAGAGATATTTAAAAAGAAAGTTTATTTATAACTTTATATATATTTATAACCATTTTAATTTAAACACTTTAAAAGAAAACAAATTAAACTTTGATTAGTTCATATTTAAACTATCATATTTAAAATAAATAATTATCTCATACTTTGAAAATTGAATATATCTTAAATTAACTTTAAAAAATATTGAATTTAAAACAAAGCTTCAAATTACAATATATTCATACATATATACATATATATATATATATATATATGTATATATTATCAATTGATTATATTAAATTTCAAAATAACTCCAAATTATAATATATACTTATATATATATTACAATTTGAAAATTCATTTTTTATTTAGAAAAAAAGACTTTCTACTCATAATATATATACCAAATATTTATACATTATAAATAGAATAAAATTTTATTAGCTTTGACAAATATTTCTTATCAATTTTATATTGTTAAAAAGACATTGATCAAAATTACCAGATTAAATATTTATTAACCTTTAAAAGATTTAAATTCACCAATTTAAATTAAATTATGAAGGAAAAATTATAAAATCAATTTAATTGCAAATACAGATTATTAAAATTATATTGCTTAAAATTCCAGGTCGTCACAAGTTATTTGAAGTTAATTAAGTGAGTAATTAATTAAGGGTAATTAATTACTGAATGTGATTAATCAAGGTTGATTAATGAATTTAATTAATTAATTTAAGATAAATCAATTAATTAAAGAAGTAATTAAGGATCATTAATTAAATAATTAATGTTGTAATTAAGGGATGACTAATTAAAAGATAATTAATCTATATAAGTGATTAGAGGAATTAATTAATGTAATTAATTAAGTATTTATATAATTAATTATAGTTAATTAATTAATTATTGAAAGTAAGTAAAGGTTAATTACTGGAAATGTTAAGGATAATTAATTTGTAATTAATTAAAGGCTAATTACTTAATGTAATTAGAGTATAATTAATCAAGAATGATTAATTAAGATGAATACTTAGAGGATGATCAATTAATTGATTTGTAATTAATTAATGGTTAAGTAAGCAAAATTTATAGGAATGAAATTATTAATTTAATTCATTTTAAATTTACTATAGATGGCATGATTGATAGATCTTTGCTTATGGATGGCTGATTGATATTGAATGCCTTAAATGGTTTGATATATCTGATATGAGATATGTATTGCTGTGTAATATGGGATGCTTTGGTTGTATTATGATGATGTAGATTATCTATCTAAGTAATTGTGGATTATCTGTCTGTGTGAATATAGATAATAAATTACTGTTATCTAGGACATGTTGATACGTATATATGTCCAGTGTTTTGTGAAATGTTGTAACTCTGATGTATTAATGTAAATTAATTGATACAGTTTTTCCATTGTATAACTATTATTTTATAGGATATTACATTTTGGTCCACTGCGAATGTGAGAATCTGTGTTTTGGTGTTTCTGATTCTTTTTCTTCTCCTTCTTCTTCTATATCTTTCTTCCTTTCCTTTAACTATTTGGAATTTTCGGGTTCGAAATTTCCAAGTCGTTACATTTGGTATCTGAGCGAGGTTAAGCGAGAACCTTGGCTCTGGTGGGATTACTCATTATGGATAGGGTCAATGGTACCCTAGAATGAGTTGAGTGAGAGTGTGTGTGTATATATATATATATATATATATATAAATGAGAGCGTACTTGTTATTTTCTTATATAAAGATTTTAAATGATTTTATATAAGAATATATTTCGATATATAAAGCAATATTTCATTCTAATAAATATTAAGGTAATTGGTTGTTAAATTATCGGAATTATATTAAGTAATAATAGAAATACAACCAAATTGAAATTAAATAAAGATAAGTTTGAAATGGATTCAAACTGAAATTAAAATTCTTGAATTTGGGGAAGAGTTTAAGTATAAGATAATAATGAATTGGTTCCCAGATATGATAATCTTGGTTATTATCATAAATAGTTGTTGTGTTTAATAATAAAGTGTGTATTAATGAGTAAGAAAAATAAAATGTTTTAGGGAAGTAAAACATTTAGGCAAGTATGACTTATAAATTGGAACTTAAGATGATTTAAATTGTGAAGTTTTAAATCTAGTTCTAGAAATTTGAAAATTTGTCTCAAAGTAATAAAGAAATAATAAATAATTTTATTTAATGTATTTGAATGAAATTGGCCTATTTCAAAGAAGAGTTGTTTGAAATTTAAAGGAATTTGTTTCAAATTAAAACCAAAGGTGGTTTAAAATTTAAGGATAACTTGGTATGTAAAAGAAATAAATATGTATAGATGAAGGATATACATAATATCAAGGTGATTTAAAATAAACTCTAAGGTTGTGTTTTCAATTTTACTTGGACTGTGATGTGAAAAATCAAAGAGAAGTAAGTTTTTAAACTTAAGTGGGAAGATTATTAATGTGAAATTTAAAATTGAAATGGGAATTCAAATTGGATAAGGTGGTTGGATTAAGTAAATCGAATTTAACTTTGGGAAAGTTAAATAAGTTAATAAACAACCTGAATTGGAAATTTCAAGATGGAATTGAAATTTAACTTGGGAAGTTAAATGGTTGGTTTAAATTGGGAGTTTGTGTGATCTCAAAATAGGCTTGAGATCTGGAAATTGAAAATGAATGCTATTATTTGGTGTTTGGATAAATTTGGATGTTTATTTATCCTGATATCATTTTATTTCAATAAATAATTTATGAAACTGTAAATTGGAAAATGAAACCACTTTGAATTTAAGATTTGAATGTTTAAGATAAAACTTCAAAGGTTTGGTTTCAAATTTGAAATTTGGTGGTAAATTGAATTTCAAAGATTTAGTTGTTTAAAAAGGATTTGAATTATTATTTAAACTTTGAAATAGGTTAAAATTGATTTGGATTCAGAATTAAAATGGTTTAAAGAGATAAGATGATTTGATTTAAAGGATTAAATCAACATTTAAAAATTGAACTCGAATTTATATAATTCAAGATGGTTTAAATTTGAAATTTGAATTGAGTTAGTTCAAATTGAATTTGATTTGAATTAATTGGAATTGTGATTGAAGATGGATAAGTTTAAAAATTCAAATGGAAAATTTGAATTGGATTAATTGAAATGAAACTGAAGTTGAATAAGTTCAAATTCAAATAGGAATTGGGATTAACTCAAACTGGAATTGATATGAATTGAAATTGGTTCAATTTTAAATTTATTTGAATTAATTGAAAATATGATAAAAGTTGAATAAGTAAATTCAAATGGAATTTGATTTGAATTTGAAAAGAAAATGAAGTTAATTCAACTTGAATTGGGATTAATTCAATCCCAATGGAAATTGAAGTTGTTTAAATTGGAATTGAGTCAATTTAAATGGAAGTGGAAATTTAAATTCAGTTGATGGAAATGGATATTGGAAATTGAACAGTTTGGCTCTGAACTATTTTCAAAATAAACTGTTTTAATATAAACCTATTTTTCCAAGTTATTCTTTTTAAGCCTAAAACTATCTTATACTTGTTTTACAATTATTTTTGAAACTATTTAAAAAGTTTTCAACTTTTTTATAAACTAATTACTGTTTTCAACTACTTTATGACTAATTACTATTTTGCAATTATTTAAAATTTCTATAACAATTTGACTATTTTCCAACTATTTTACAATTACTTAACTATTTTACAGCTATATTACAAACCAATAATTATTTTTCAACTACTTATCTATTTTTAATTTTCAAGCTATTTTCTAAATTTAAGCTGGACAGAATTCAAACTGTTTATGATTATTTCCAATTGAGATAAAATTGAGGTGATAATCCAAATGGGATTGAAACAATTGTCGATAAGTGGATAGAAATTAAAGTTAATATGAATAGAAAGAGAATTGATTTGGCTAATAATCAATAAAGATAATACGTAGGATGTACGTATATTATTCTATCGGTATAGTGATTTGATCCGAATTCGAGCACAGAATTTCGAGATAGTTTATCGATCCGAGTTGGATTTTTCACTTGATTTTCGACGACGAACTTGGATATGGATTGTTGAATGGTTCTGGATATTCTCTATCATAGTTATGGCTATGAAAGAAGAATGATGGTTTCTGATCAAGAAACCAGATCTGAGTCCGCACTAGGAAGTCGGGTGGACGATACTAGTTCGGAAATGAAATTGTGTGATCGAGTGGGCGATCAGATTGGTATAGCGTACGGATGATATGTGTACATAGTACGGGTTTGAATGAAATTGATACTGGGAATTTGTGGATAAGAAATGTGAAATGATTTTTGAAATGAAAGTATATTTTGTGAAATATACAATGAAGTAAAGTGGAAATTGGATATTACTACGGTAAAAATTTACTTTATGGAAGTAAGTAATTTGTTAAGTGACTTTATAGAATAATCAAATTCGAATATTTGATTTGGAATAAACAAAGTTATATATCTTTGTTTTATAAGATAAATCTTCCCTTGTTGAATCTAGGGCAGAAGAAAGGGTTTTGGAAGATATTTGAAGTATAAAAAGGGTTTTATACAAGTTTGAAATGATCCTAAGATTTTTCAAGGTTATATATAAATATATATATATATATATATATATATATAAAGGATCTTGTGAGAATGATTTTGAAATGGTTTTGGGAACCTTTGGATTTGGAAAGGCTTTTGATTTTTGGAGAAAAATCAATTTTGGAATTTGGAAAGCCTAGTTTGAGAATTATCGATTTTGGGATAATGGATTTTGAGAAAGGAGATTTATATGAGATTCATACTAGGTGTATGATTTGGAAGATACTATATGTGTATAGTATAAAGTGTTTTGAAAATGGCTCGAGAGAAAAAGGCGCTCCCTTGGGACGAACTTCTCAGGAGTACCATAGGTTGGTACTGCCTTGGGCCTCTAAGGGGAGGTTCTAAAGTTGATCCTATGAGGAGTCCGGACAAACTAGTTCCTGATGATTATTAGGTAGCGAAAGTCGAGGGCGCTGATGCCTACAGAGGCATTTGGATTATGCTGTGACGACAGTGTAACTCGATGTCGCTGCGATCTACTGTGTGGACCATAGCGGAAATCGTGTGGGGGTAGTGTCAACAGTCTACGCTTGATTTTGCTGGGAAGGCAACGTAGCATCGGTAGACTGAGATCTATGTCGAGTGGAGTGGAGAAGTTTCATTCTTTTGGTAGCAAAATTCGAGGGCGCTGAGGCCCACAGTTATATTGGTTTTTGTTGTGATAGCAACGTAACCCCAGTTGTAGCTGCGATCTGTAGCGGGTTCCAGGTTTAATCGAGGAGCGCGGAGGCCTACAGTTATCTATGGATTTTACCGGCATGGCAACATAACCATCGGGTTAACTACGACCATGGATGGGGATGATGATTTCCAGAGCATTCTCACCAAAGATATTTCCTCTATTTTCAAAAATGTTTTCGATATTTTCAATAAAAGTATTTTCCAAAATATTTTCACTGGGTGTTGAAAATGGGTCTGCTAAGTACTTATAGATTTTCAGTCCTACGCCTGATCAACGTATGACCGAATTTATATGAGAACGAGGGTGGACTGGTTGACACATCGAGTTATAAAAAGTATTTTTATAAAACTATTTTTATAATATTATATGGATTTTAAAAGTGTTTTAAAAAGGATCAAATAATAATTTATCTAATTTTAAATTATTGAATAAATTCTAGATTTGTTCCTTTTCGAGGACGAAAAGATTCTAAGGGGGAAGGAATGTGATAACCAGGATTTTTGAACATCTGTTAATTGGATAATTAACTAATTTTAAATCATTGAGATACTGATTTCATTTGGTTAAACAATAAAATTTGATGAATAAAAATATATGAATATATATAAGTGGATTTGAATCTATAAAAATTGTTAAATTAACATGATGAATCTTACTATAAATTTATATATAAATGGAGACGTGCAAACTATATAAATGTTAAAATTTTAAGTGTGCTTATATACAAGGTTATAAGTATATATATATATATATATATATATATATATATATATATATACACACACACATGTTTTGTGAAAAGAAAACATTGATTAAATTCAAGATATTAAATTTCAAAGAAGATTTAAAGTTAAAATTCTATATTTCTAAAACACTAAAGAAAAATGCTTGTTAAGTTTAGATATGGCAGCTCAAGTCTAAAAATGGGATTTAATAAAGAATCATAATTTCTTTAAAAATATACATAAGTATTATATATATGGTACTAAACATAAAGATATAAACATAATATGAAAACATAAATTCCTGAATAATTAACAAGTGTAAACACTTAAAATACGCATTGTGCATTTGTAAGCTAAAGATTTCATGTTGGGACAAGTGGCATTTATATCTTTAATTTGAAAATTTTATGTAATTAATGTGTTAGGGAACAAGGCTGAAATAGATTTTCATTTACAAACCAGTCATTCTCTTTCCTTCTTCTCTAAAAAAAATTAAACTAAGGAATATCTGTGCAAGATCCAAACTTCAGTTCAAAAATTAAGCTTTTGATTCAACTCAAGCTCATGTGAAATTATCATCAAGCAGATCAAATCAAAATTGCTTCTCTGTTTCCAGCATTTAAGGTGAGTAAACACTCCCTTTTCAAAACTTGAATCACTTTAAAATATTGATGCTTGTGAATAATATTTGTAACAATGTTGTGATAGATGTTACTTGAATGTGTATGATTCTTGCATGCATATGAATATGGTTGGATTAAGTGTGTATGACTATGTATTCATATACAGGGGTCTCTGTTGGTTTTACAGACCTAAAAATAAGATTTCAAAAATCAAAATCTCATCATATATTCTCCTATAGGCTGTGATGTTTTAATAAAACATGTTTGAATCTTCAGGATCTAAATGTTAAAAATATTTTTGAGTCTAATTTGAAGGAATTTTTTTCACTGGAAGAAAAGTTACAGAAAATAACTCATACATACTAAAAATTTGACTAAAATAATTGATTTTCTCATTTATGTAATATGATTAGTCATTAAAAATGATGAATTTTGATAACAAAATTCAGATTTTTAAATTAGTGGTTGATGAAATTATTTTAAGTTGAACAGAAAATGGGTTTCGAGCGTTTTCTGTATATCGGAGGATTTTGGTAAAGCGAGTTCTGGGGTGAAGCAAGTCAGGATGAAGATGATGTAAGCAAAAATAGTCAGAGGTGATAATTTTCGCCGTGGCGACGTGGTGAGATGACTTTAGGGTTTAAGTTGTGTTTGGGCCAGGGTTGATTTCTTGGTGATTGCGACCTCGTGCTAGCATCAAGTGAAGCTGGAGGAAGGGAAAAGGAAGTAGGATGTTGTGCGAAGCTTCAGACGTGGAGGCGGGAATCCTGGTGGTTGGTGGCGGCGGTGCGAGATGATTGAAGTTAGGGGTTTTTCTTTACTGGTGATGTCGAAGTTTGATTCTGGGTTCAAGCAACGACGAATTTTTTTGATGGATCGGGAAGCTTGAGGAGGTCGGCGGTGATCAGGAGATAGGATCGATGATGGTCGGAGGGTCGTCGACACCTTGTGCACGGGCACGAGACATTGGTATCTGTGTTTCTATGTGATGTTGATGAAGAAGGTCAGTTTTCTCGGGTTATGTTCGAAACAGAGTGATGTTTGCCTCGAAGATGGAATGTGTAGTGTGGATCCGGGTATAGCTCGTGTATGTGTGGGTTGTATTTGGGTTTTGCTCGAAACTTAGGATTGGCTTTGGGTTGTTATTTTCAGGTTTGATTTATGAAAGTTGTGTTATCAGGTAGGCGAGTTGACCATAGATTTTAATGCATAAGAATAGACCAAGCTTCAAGGTAAAATAAATTCTAAAACAAGTTTCTCAAATTTTTGAAAGGTTTTAAAAAAAATTTAAATAATAATTATTTTAATAGGATAATTTCTAAATGCTTTCAAAAGTGTTTCAAATAATGTAACTAAATCAAAGATGAATTAATTGAGGATAGTCAAATAGTAAATGAAATCGGTTAAGGGAGTAATTAATCAATCTATTTATTAGGATAATTTATTAAAGATTAATTAGCTTGTGTAATAAATTTAGAGAATTAATTTATTAATGTGATTTATTAATTAAGGTAAATTACTTAGTGAAAGTAATTAGGAATTAATTACTTAGTGTAATTAATTTAAGAATTAATTAATGAAGTTATTTGAAGTTAATTAAGTGAGTAATTAATTAAGGGTAATTAATTACTGAATGTGATTAATCAAGGTTGATTAATGAATTTAATTAATTAATTTAAGATTAATCAATTAATTAAAGAAGTAATTACGGATCATTAATTAAATAATTAATGTTGTAATTAAGGGATGACTAATTAAAAGATAATTAATCAATATAAATGATTAAAGGAATTAATTAATGTAATTAATTAAGGATTTATATAACTAATTATAGCTAATTAATTAATTATTGAAAGTAATTAAAGGTTGATTACTGGAAATGTTAAGGATGATTAATTTGTTATTAAATAAAGGCTAATTACTTAATGTAATTAGAGCATAATTAATCAAGAATGATTAATTAAGATGAATACTTAGAGGATTAATCAAGAATGATTTATCAAGAATGATTTACTTAATGTAAGCAAGATTTATAGGAATGAAATAATTAATTTAATTCATTTTAAATTTACTATAGATGGCATGATTGATAGATCTTTGCTTATGGATGGCTGATTGATATTGAATGCCTTAAATGGTTTGATATATGTGATATGAGATATGTATTGCTGTGTAATATGGGATGTTTTGGCTGTATTATGATGATGTGGATTATCTATCTAAGTAATTGTGGATTATCTGTCTGTGTGAATATAGATAATAAATCAAATTGTTTTAACATTAAAACGACTTGAACTTAAAAGATGACATTGGATTCGAAGTGGAGTCGGGTATTAGTTAATACCTGAAACCACTTCGATTCTTTATAGATTGATATGTGAAATCAATAGGCTGGAATGGAATGATTTAAGTGAATTGGACCATTTAATCTAAGTTTTTGTACTTAGAAATTGATGTGTGAAATAAGTGATGTCTATAACAAATTGTGAATTTGTAAATTGATACAAGTTACCCTGGGTTTTAAATAAGTTCTATGCATTGGAATTTCATGTTAGATGAGTTTACTCACGCTGGTTAACCTGACCTGGGTGTTACTTTGATGTAATGCTCGGGTCAGAACGAGTATTTCAGATTTTCAGGTAAGGGCATTCTGGAGCTCAGGAGGCGAGTTGGATGGCAGGAACGTATAGAGTATTTCCGCTGTGATATACTACTGTTATCTAGGACATGTTGATACGTATATATGTCCGGTATTTTTTGAAATGTTGTAACTCTGATGTATTAATGTAAACTAATTGATACAGTTTTTCCATTGTATAACTATTATTTTATATGATATTATATTTTGGTCCGCTTCGAATGTGAGAATTTGTGTTTTGGTGTTTTTGATTCTTTTTCTCCTCCTTCTTCTTCTATCTCTTTCTCCCTTTCCTTTAACTGTCTGGAATTTTTGGGTTCGAAATTTCTGGGTCGATACACATATTTTTTTTCTGTTAAAACATTATTTTTGTGTGTATATTAAACCAAAATAAATTGGAAAAATAAAACAAGGGTACCTCACTGCCCAAATCAAAACAATCATCTAAACCCAAGCTCGGCTACTCCTCCAATCGGTAACGATCTCCATTGCATGCAACTCACCTCGACTACCCTCCTCACGAATCGAGACCATACATCCTCCATGCATACACGTATGCTAACCCTAGCCTCGAGCTCGCGCCTGTAAGTATTTGCCAACGATCGATCGTGTAATGCTTGAGTTCGGCCAAAGGCCATGTCTTCGCTTCGATTCCACCGAGAACCACTGCCTCCTCGCGAACGCCATCGTGATCCATACCCTAGTTCGCTCCTCCATGACCTCGTCCCCTCAACACTCCCACATTACCGCGAATTCCTTTTCCTTCAGCTTGACACGAAGCCACACTCGATTTTGAAATCATGCCTAGTATTTTTTGAAAAGAGGAACGATCGATTTAGAGGAACTGAAAATGAAGAAGGGGGATTCGACTGCTGCCATTCCTTTTTTCGTGCTTTACGAATGAATCTAAATAGGGGAGAAAAAACTTTTGTTCGTCCATTAATTTTCTTCGTTCGCTTGTAATTTTATTATGTTTTTTCCGTGAATTATCATTTGAGAAAAAGGATGGTATGCGACAAGTTTATTTCTTTTTTTAAAGTGATGCGTGTTATACCAGGGAGAACACGTGTTCTCAGAGTAGATAAGTGTTGGGATGAGGTCTACAAAAAATTGAAGAAACAAAACATATAAATTATATTTAAATTAAATTTAAATTTTAAATCGTTTAAAATTACGCAACTCAAAATATTGATCTCCAATCGAGGCGTGTTGCCAGGCATTTATAATGTTATACCCCTATTCCGAACGCAATGGAAAAGGTTTCCAGTCCTTATTCGATCGTATGGAGAAGATAGCATTTTGGATCCAGTTATTTATTAAATTTTCGATATAGATTTCAGCACGATTATTTACCGTACGGCCACATGATAAATCCAAACGTTATGTAAATTGAAATCTGTTAATAATACACTATTATAGATCCAATGGAACTAGTTTCTTTGAATTCCGAGACTGTGCCTCGGATGTCTATTTTTAAATGTCGATTAAATCGATACATTTTCAAAACCGAACAGATCACTTTCAAATTCAATTTTTTTAAAAGTCTATTGTCTTCGGTATTATTAATATAAATTTTGCAAGCCTTTAAAATATTTTTAACAAGCATAAAACTGAAGATTTAATATTTTACCCAACTTCCAATAATTAAATTCAATAATTTAATTGCCAAATAAATAGTGATATTTGAAATTCAAGTTAAACTAAATTTCAAATATATAAAATCAGTTAAATATTTCAATTTCAAATATCCAGAAATTCCATATCGTCACACATATATATAAGAATATGGTATTCATGTAGGCATTATTGAAGATATATCTAAAGATGCTAATTCTTCGGTATAAGAAATTGAATCAATTTAGTTTGACTTTATTGAAGAAGTAGATGAAATAAATGATTCCTTTGATAATTTTAATAAAAACATGATGACAATCAAGCAAACACATAATCAAATTAAGATTATACCTTTAACCATCTATGCTATATTTCCCAAAAAGGAAAAGGTATACTCTCTAGGATATACATTATATGTAAGAAAAAGCGCTAGACTAAGAAGATACCATACTATTAATGCATTTTTAGACCCAATAAAAACTTCCCTAGGCTATTATGGACAAATTAGTAATATACCAAAGCATACAAGGGAAAATATTTTTATAACACATGGATTATTGGAACCTACTTCCAAAACGGTAATGACCCGTAAATTTCGATAATTAAACTGGTTAATTTAATAAGATTTTTGTAATTAAATTTAAGAAGAAAAAAAAGAAAAAAAAACCTTTATAACTTATAATGAAGTGAGTGTTTAAAATGAAATGAAAATAAAAAGGATATAGTAACGGTTGTAAGTTACTATTTAATTGGTCTATTAATGTAGTTATAACTATAACATTTTGGTATTAAATTGAATATATGCAAATAAATGTATGGTAATGGAGTGAATTCAACATTATATAAGCAATTCTGATAATTAGGGGAAATAATAAAATTGAGTGTAATATAAAGTTAGTGACGACATTTATGCAAGTCACCTTTTTATTTAGGGCTCCTAAAATCAGAGTAAGAAGTCAATTACATTTAAATGTAGGTAAATGTTCATTAATGTGAGATAGGACTGTAACTGTAATGTGTGAATGTAAATGTGGTGACATAAATGGAAATTTATATTTTATTCATAAGATGAAATAAAGGAATGAAACCAAGTTGAATAAATTGATTGAGGTTTTATTTATAATAAATGTATATATTTGGGAAATTCGATATAATCGAAAATAACAGGTTATTACAAAAGAAAGAAGAAAATTGGAATATATATTTTTGTAAGGAAAGATAAAAAAAATAACTAGGTTTATTGAGTGATAACAGATTTAATAAAAGAGTAGAATTGAAGCATGGTAGTTATTCGAAAGTAATTAATTGAAATTTGGATGAATTGGGATTTTTTTTTGTATTATTATATAAACCAATTTTAATATTACCCATAAGAGGATAAGTTCATAGTTGATTCAATAACATGATTTAGAAATCAAATATATGGATTATTTGGAATTTAAAACTAATACTTTTTTTTGATAAAATACAGCGTTTTACACGCAACAATTTTTTTCTACTTTTATTACATATATATATATATACATTATTATTTTTATATCCACCTCTATTTTATCTTTCTATTTTTATTTTGTATAGACAGTCATGCTTATTTATTGGATTGTTGCTTGTTTATGTCTTTTATTTATGGCTTGGAAGAAACTAAAAGGGTATGCGTTATATTGTCTTAATTGCTTGCCTTTTTAATTGCCTACTCTTTATTTCTTTTAGCTGTTCATTTTCTTTTGGCCGTATATTGTACTTGCTATTCACGTACAAAGCTAATCATTCTCATCTCTCATGCATTTCTAGAAAGAAAAGTTAATACATCAAGTTATTCGGTTATACTCTCTTTCTTTCTTACCGTAGCCATCCACCTCATTCATAACTGTGTATTTCTTTTTGCCATTCAAATAAAAAAATTTATTTCCCACTTCTCATTTTCATTTGCATTTAAAAATAAATTATATATAAGTTTTCTCTCTCCTTAATTCTTACCTTTTATTTGCCTAGTCTCTTTATTATTTTCCTATGTCTATCTCTTGACATTTATTTCTTTATTTATTTTCTAGACCTTATTTTATCTTTTAAATATTTCTTATGTACATCTTTATTTAATAGCTTGAAAAGGAAAAAACTTCAATTATACATACGTTACTTTGTTTAATTACGCATATGCTAAATTGTTTATTTCTTACCTTTTTATTTATCTATCTGCTTAATTACCATACTTTAGTTATGTATTACTCTTCCTAATAACTCCAAAATCTTCTCCTTATCTCATTCGTTTTTCATTTGCATATAAGATTTAATATATGTGTTTCTTTTACCTTAACTCATGACCTTTTCAATTCTAGCCTCTTTATTTCTTTCCATTCTTGTAGCCATTCATTTTCCATAACCCTAGCCGCCACTTTTATTATTATTTCATGTGAAAAGTTCTCACCTCCCATATTTCATTGGCATGAAAAAATTTAGGCAAGCTCTAATCCCATGGCTTCTTCCACTTTCTTCCCCTTCTTCCATCTTGTTTTTGCTTTTGTTCTTTAAAATAGATTTATACCTTTTAAAAATAAAATAATTTATACCGTTACTTATATACACTTTTGTAATAGATTCTGGGTAAATGATAAATGAATGAATAAAAACCCATTGTAAACAAAACATATCTTAATAAGTAATAAATTTCAAGATTCATAGTGTACAAGGAAACGGTTAAATTACGAGTTTAAAGGGCGTGTTGGTTGATGGAATTAATAACATGTGTAAATAATGTATACGTATAAAAGTTTAAATCCGTTAATTTCGCCATATTTTGGGCATAAAATTTGGCGTCGTAATACGCATTCCAAAAAAATATATTCACTGCTTTTTTTTTCTCTTCTATTTTAATTAGAACGTTATCCTTAAATTTTATTACCGTTTCATAGCAAGATCATCTCTTACCGTTACTTTGCTTAATTCACTCAGCCTATTTAATGATATAAATCACGCACCCGTGGATATAGAGATTTTATACTTCTTTAACGTCTAAAATCATATATTGCCAAAACAATCAACACAAACTTTATTGCAAAACGCGTTCAAATTGGTTTTAAGTTTTAGTATAAATTCTTTACCCAATTTATTCTTGCCACTACTCTCCTTAAATCATGCACTGATAGAAGCAATTCCCACTGAAATTCTCTTCAGATATTTCTTGCCATTGTTTCCCATTAACGCGATAATTAATTTCCTTTTCGTTTCAAAACAAGATTATTTCTTGCCTATCTTTCACCAATCAATGCAAATTTTAATTAATAATAAAAAGGAAACGTTCGTATATTTTTTTCTTCCAATTATCGTTCCGTGCGTGCAAAGCTTCTGCCTATAAATACAAACCTCATATCAAAATTTTCTGCATCTCCATTTGCTTCTTTCTTTTTCGTAAGCAGAGAAATCAGGTAATGGTTTTATTCATTTTTTTTCTTCCTTCTTCTTGTTTGTTATATTTTGTCGTCCACTTCATGCTCATCTACACCCTACCTTCCTCTCTCCATCTAGTGAAGTGATCAAGTCAAAATTTGATTCCATTCGTTCAGTTTATTTCGAAATTTTGTGTTAAATTTTACTTAGTTTTGATGTTGAATTTATTCGTTTCCTTTTAAGAATAAAAATCTGGTCGCAGCCTTCGCAACTATTTGATCGTGCTTCTGTGCATTCTCTTTTCAAAGTGTTACCATCATTCTTAAATCAAAATCTTTGACGGCAATAAGGTGAGTATTCCTCACCAGACAAACATACTTGTATATTTGTGAATTAATCACAAGTGTAATTGTAAATTTACTTTATTTAATCTTATCTGCCAGTGATATTAACTTATGATGTTAAACCCCATTATTAAACCTACACATCATCAGTTATATTATATTATGTCTATTTATGCTGTACACTATTCATTTATTATTTACCGTTCATCACACTGCAAGTTTCCTGTAGAATAGAAATCGTTACAGGCTGAAATGATAGGCCTGAACGATAATTATTCATTCATTCATTTATTTATTTATTTATTTATTCATTATTTAACTTGGGATTGCGGGTTTGAAATGATAAAACCCGGATTTTTCTTTTTAAATTACGGATTAAAATGATACATATCCGTATCACTTGACCAAGGTTAGAAAATATTATACAAGCTCATGGTTAATATATTATAATATTTTTCTAAAAATTATTAAGTATTTTTGAAATAAAATTTGTGTAATTTAACTAAAAATTTGACTTAAGGCTTTAAAATTTTAAAGGTGTTTTGTTTTCTATAAGTTAAATTTTTGTAAGTTAATAATTGGTTTTAAAGTGAATTTAAAGATTTTATTTACGATAAATGACATAATAATTAAATTTGATTTAATATGGAGTTGAAATCTACCTAGAAATTTTAATAAAAGTTATTTCCGAAAATGGATATGTTTGGTATAATAAATAATGCACTTTGAATTGATAAAATGAAAGACAGTTGAAATGGAACATTTTGGTATAACTTTTATTTAACTTGAATCATAGTTGAATTGATGTCTAAATGAATAAAGTTGTGAAGAAAATTTAGTGTATATTAACTATAAAAAGGAAAAAAAAATTTATGGAATGGATGTGTTTTGTAAGTAAATAATTGAAAATGTTGTTTTCAAATGGAAAGGTGAAATTTCAATTTATGACTTAACTTGAAAATTGGAAATTGGGTTTTAAATAAAATTGTTAAGTTAAGTAAATAAATGAGAATTTAGTTTTATTTAGGAAGTGGGTATTTTTAAATTAATTGTAAAGTTATTTGGATAAATATATATACAAGTTAAGTAAAATTGGAAAATTCTGACTTACAAATGATTCATAGTAAATTTGGATATTTTATTTATAAAATTTATTTTATTTAATCATAAGATAAATGGTATCCAAATGAACATTTTTATGAAGCAGGAATATGATTTTATAAGTTAAGAATGGTTAAAAATTTAAGTTTTAATGTTTCTGAATTCGACAATGTTTTGAAAGACTACTATAACCTACAGTAACACTTTATAAATGCTGTTGTCACTAAAAATACAATGTTTGAAAATTTATAATTGAATGAATGAACTTAGAAATGCTACAACTTTGAAAAGAATATATTTGGCATTAAATATAATGGTTTAAATAAATATTATATTGGAAGATATTAACATTGAATTTAAATGGTTTAAATGAATATTTTTTTTTAAGTGTTATGATTTTCTAAGTATTATGATTTCCAAAGGATAACTTTCAAAGTATTATGGTTTCTAAGGGTTTGGTTTCGAAGGGTTATAACTTTGAAAATATTATGGTTTTGAAATGGATATCATAGTTTGATTTTTGAAGTATAAACCATATTTTGAAATAAATATCCATGGGTTATAATAACGATTGGTTGGCAAAGAGACTGGGATCGGATATGGGCATACTCTCTGTCGATACCGAAAACCACTTTGACAACCGTGTACGCGGTGGAGATTCCAGAATGAAGTAGGATGGTGGTGACGTTTCCTTTGAGGTAAATATGTGGACCCGACTCCCGTGAGTTGGCATAAGGTGGCTAAAACAGGAGCGATCGACGGATTAATGAGGTAGCACCTCTGATCGGACGCACTTCTTCGTATACCATTCTATTACTTTTGTGATTGTTTTGGTGCGCACCTTTGATATGGGAGTGTTGTTCGAGGTGGGCGGTAGCTGCGCGCTACGCGTTACCATCGGTCCGGAAGCGTAATTGGTATATCTACCCTGGCATTGCCTAGTTGTGCCGTATCATCTACCATAGCGAGACTTCTACGAGTTTCTATTTGTGTCGTACCTATGGAGTATCTCTGGTAGCCTCCCGATCAGGAGGTATTACGGTACTGTATAGACTATTGGCATTATTTGTGTTAAGGGCTATATGGGTAACCCCTTAACGCTATTTTAAAGTAAGTTTATTTTACTAATAGACACTATTATAATAGCGAATATTACTACATAGTAAATAGTTTAACGGATCCTTAGAGGATGGGTGGTCCCAAGCATCCTTTAAGTTACCTGCTCTATATTACAGTACACTTGAATTAGCTTACACTGTATAAGTATGTATATCCTGACTCGAGTGTTTACGTTTTATTTTACGCTCGGGTCAGCCTGAGTTGCAGTTCAGTCTTCATCCCGGAGTTAGGACTTCTGTAGGTCACTTTCAAGCTACTGGCAAACTTCCTTTCAGTTCTTTATCTTAAGTATGAAATCAAGACTATTAGATATTGGGATTTTCTATTATTGATGCAACTATATTTGGGTTAAAGACTATGTAAAATTTTATCTGTTTTGAGACTATTAATAGTGGCTTCATGAACCACTAAGTTATTTTTAAATTCCGCTGTAAGTATTCTGATTCTGTGGCTGTGATTCTGTGATTATTTATTTACTGTATATTCTGAGATTTGCCAAAATTTATTTATGACGCGGTATTTTGAACAATTCAAGTCTGACATGTGCAGATGCGAATGGTTGAAATTATCGGGTTGTTACAGGTGGTATCAGAGCTTTGGCTCTAGGCAAAACTTAGAATGTATGGTAAATTTGATTTACGGAATCACTTTCATTCGAGCTTGAATCTCTTCCTTTTTGAATTTTGGAACGTTCCCTGCGGTTCCAAAGTTCATTCTTGTCCCTCACTATTCGTCTTCTTTTTATTTTGGAGTATCCCATAACTCCACTTCGAATGATCTTTATAGTGAATTGGCGGTCTCGTCAACATGCATAATGACTTGTAAAAGGGTGAAACTCCTTTACAATTAGCATTGATTCACCAGAGATTTATAGTTATCCTCGGTTTAGATGCTAATATCTTTTATTATTCCAAACTCTATCTCTTGAGATTTAATGTAGATTTACCCCAGAAAATCCATATCGATCTTATTCTTTAAGTCATGGTTGACCCGGTTAAGGTTTCCCGCGATTTACATAAGCTTATCCATATTCCTATTTTGTTAATTAATCAGCTTGTTTTTTTCTAACCTATCTCCAACTATTTTTGAATTGTACTTGTAAATCTATAATTAATGTTTTAATTTTGTGTTGTTTGGGTTGTTGATGTTGATTTGGATTTCTGATCGATTCGGCTAACCAACGCTATCGATGGAATTTCCAAAACACTTGAACAGAACAAACCGACACAATATTAGTTTAAAATTTGGTTAATGAAATAAATTTTGATATATAAGTAAATTTTGTGGAACTTAACAAAAAAAATGATTTAAATTAATCATTTTAAATGATAATACTTGATGTATCATTTATTGTTCTATAAATAAATTTATAAATAGTTGTTTATAAATTTATTTGGGAACTGAAATGAGTTTAAAACAAGAATTTGTGAATTTAATTTCCGATGGTTTCAAACCTTGTGTTTAAAGTTTTAAAGGGATATATTATTTAAAGTATTTTCGAATAAGAAATTTGTTTCTTAAGAATTTTAATTTTTTTGAAAATCAGTGCTTTTCTCTTTGTCATTAGGACATATTTCGGTGATGACTGTAGCATCATCGACATTCATTTTCGAGTTTCGAAGTGAAGAGACCATTCTATAACTGGCTATAGTGTTACCTTGAGAATTTAATTGATTTGAATCTCAAAATACGACTTGATTTATAATATATATATATATATATGATTTAAATTTGATTTGACATATATTATATATATGTATTTATTTATCTCTAAAGTGTTTGAAGTTAATTGGAAATTTAATTCATAAATTTATGTTAAAAGGTGATTCTAATGATAAAATAAAGTCAAATTTTGAATGAATATTTAAACTTGAATAATAGAATTGGAAAAAAATTTACTTGTATAATATTCAATTGCATGCCAATATAAACTTACCTAAATCATTCAGAAATTAACTATGTAATTGGATAATGTACAATATAAAAGGATTTTATAAATAAAATTTGAGTGGTTATAATAAATGTCATACACTTAAAATTTTAGTAGTGGTAAATAGAATAAAAAGGTTATTTGAATAACTTACAATATAAAATGGTGTTCGAGGAATTTTTTAAATAGATTGGTATATTTTATTTAAATTAATTAATTTTGTAAATTTATTCGTTTATAAAGATAGTATATTTTTGAATAAGATATATTGTTTACTTAATTCTTTCTTTGCCCTCCTTTTTCCTTTTCGGGGACGAAAAGTTTTGAGTGGGGGAGAGTGTAATGACCCGTAAATTTCGATAATTAAACTGGTTAATTTAATAAGATTTTTGTAATTAAATTTAAGAAGAAAAAAAAGAAAAAAAACCTTTATAATTTATAATGAAGTGAGTGTTTAAAATGAAATGAAAATAAAAAGGATATAGTAACGGTTGTAAGTTACTATTTAATTGGTCTATTAATGTAGTTATAACTGTAACATTTTGGTATTAAATTGAATATATGCAAATAAATGTATGGTAATGGAGTGAATTCAACATTATATAAGCAATTCTGATAATTAGGGGAAATAATAAACTTGAGTGTAATATAAAGTTAGTGACGACATTTATGCAAGTCACCTTTTTATTTAGGGCTCCTAAAATCAGAGTAAGAAGTCAATTACATTTAAATGTAGGTAAATGTTCATTAATGTGAGATAGGACTGTAACTGTAATGTGTGAATGTAAATGTAGTGACATAAATGGAAATTTATATTTTATTCATAAGATGAAATAAAGGAATGAAACCAAGTTGAATAAATTGATTGAGGTTTTATTTATAATAAATGTATATATTTGGGAAATTCGATATAATTGAAAATAACAAGTTATTACAAAAGAAAGATGAAAATTGGAATATATATTTTTGTAAGGAAAGATAAAAAAATAATAACTAGGTTTATTGAGTGATAACAGGTTTAATGAAAGAGTAGAATTGAAGCATGGTAGTTATTCGAAAGTAATTAATTGAAATTTGGATGAATTGGGAATTTTTTTTGTATTATTATATAAACCAATTTTAATATTACCTATAAGAGGATAAGTTAATAGTTGATTCAATAACATGATTTAGAAATCAAATATATGGATTATTTGGAATTTAAAACTAATACTTTTTTTGATAAAATACAGCGTTTTACACGCAATAATTTTTTTCTACTTTTATTACCCATATATATATACACACATTATTATTTTTATATCCACCTCTATTTTATCTTTCTATTTTTATTTTGTCTAGACAGTCATGCTTATTTATTGGATTGTTGCTTGTTTATGTCTTTTATTTATGGCTTGGAAGAAACTAAAAGGGTATCCGTTATTTGTCTTAATTGCTTGCCTTTTTAATTGCCTACTCTTTATTTCTTTTAGCTGTTCATTTTCTTTTGGCCGTGTATTGTACTTGCATTCACGTACAAAGCTAATCATTCTCATCTCTCATGCATTTCTAGAAAGAAAAGTTAATACATCAAGTTATTCGGTTATACTCTCTTTCTTTCTTACCGTAGCCATCCACCTCATTCATAACCGTGTATTTCTTTTTGCCATTCAAATAAAAAGATTTATTTCTCACTTCTCATTTTCATTTGCATTTAAAAATAAATTATATATAAGTTTTCTCTCTCCTTAATTCTTACCTTTTATTTGCCTAGTCTCTTTATTATTTTCCTATGTCTATCTCTTGCCATTTATTTCTTTATTTATTTTCTAGACCTTATTTTATCTTTTAAACATTTCTTATGTACATCTTTATTTAATAGCTTGAAAAGGAAAAAACTTCAATTATACATACGTTACTTTGTTTAATTACGCATATGCTAAATTGTTTATTTCTTACCTTTTTATTTATCTATCTACTTAATTACCATACTTTAGTTATGTATTACTCTTCCTAATAACTCCAAAATCTTCTCCTTATCTCATTCGTTTTTCATATGCATATAAGATTTAATATATGTGTTTTTTTTACCTTAACTCATGACCTTTTCAATTCTAGCCTCTTTATTTCTTTCCATTCTTGTAGCCATTCATTTTCCATAACCCTAGCCGCCACTTTTATTATTATTTCATGTGAAAAGTTCTCACCTCCCATATTTCATTGGCAAGAAAAAATTTAGGCAAGCTCTAATCCCAGGGCTTCTTCCACTTTCTTCCCCTTCTTCCATCTTATTTTTGCTTTTGTTCTTTAAAATAGATTTATACCTTTTAAAAATAAAATAATTTATACCGTTACTTATATACACTTTTGTAATAGTTTCTGGGTAAATGATAAATGAATGAATAAAAACCCATTGTAAACAAAACATATCTTAATAAGTAATAAATTTCAAGATTCATAGTGTACAAGGAAACGGTTAAATTACGAGTTTAAAGGGCGCGTTGGTTGATGGAATTAATAACATGTGTAAATAATGTATACGTATAAAAGTTTAAATCCGTTAATTTCGCCATATTTTGGGCATAAAATTTTGCGTCGATAATACGCATTCCAAAAAAATATATTCACTGCTTTTTTTTTTCTCTTCTATTTTAATTAGAACGTTATCCTTAAATTTTATTACCGTTTCATAGCAAGATCATCTCTTACCGTTACTTTGCTTAATTCACTCAGCCTATTTAATGATATAAATCACGCACCCGTGGATATAGAGATTTTATACTTCTTTAACGTCTAAAATCATATATTGCCAAAACAATCAACACAAACTTTATTGCAAAACGCGTTCAAATTGGTTTTAAGTTTTAGTATAAATTCTTTAACAATTTATTCTTACCACTGCTCTCCTTAAATCATGCACTGATAGAAGCAATTCCCACTGAAATTTTCTTCAGATATTTTTTGCCATTGTTTCCCATTAACGCGATAATTAATTTCCTTTCCGTTTCAAAACAAGATTATTTCTTGCCTATCTTTCACCAATCAACGCAAATTTTAATTAATAATAAAAAGGAAACGTTCGTATATTTTTTTTTCCAATTATCGTTCCGTGCGTGCAAAGCTTCTGCCTATAAATACAAACCTCATATCAAAATTTTCTGCATCTCCATTTGCTTCTTTCTTTTTCGTGAGCAGAGAAATCAGGTAATGGTTTTATTCGTTTTTTTTCCTCCTTCTTCTTGTTTGTTATATTTTGTCGTCCACTTCATGCTCATCTACACCCTACCTTCCTCTCTCCATCTAGTGAAGTGGTCAAGTCAAAATTTGATTCCATTCGTTCAGTTTATTTCGAAATTTTGTGTTAAATTTTACTTAGTTTTGATGTTGAATTTATTCGTTTCCTTTTAAGAACAAAAATCTGGTCGCAGCCTTCGCAACTATTTGATCGTGCTTCTGTGCATTCTCTTTTCAAAGTGTTACCATCATTCTTAAATCAAAATCTTCGACGGCAATAAGGTGAGTATTCCTCACCAGACAAACATACTTGTATATTTGTGAATTAATCACAAGTGTAATTGTAAATTTACTTTATTTAATCTTATCTGCCTGTGATATTAACTTATGATGTTAAACCCCATTATTAAACCTACACATCATCAGTTATATTATATTATGTCTATTTATGCTGTACACTATTCATTTATTATTTACTGTTCATCACACTGCAAGTTTCCTGTAGAATAGAAATCGTTACAGGCTGAAATGATAGGCCTGAACGATAATTATTTATTCATTTCATTTATTTATTTATTTATTTATTCATTATTTAACTTGGGATTACGGGTTTGAAATGATAGAACCCGGATTTTTCTTTTTAAATTACGGATTGAAATGATACATATCTGTATCACTTGAGCAAGGTTAGAAAATATTATACAAGCTCATGGTTAATATATTATAATATTTTTCTAAAAATTATTAAGTATTTTTGAAATAAAATTTGTGTAATTTAACTAAAAATTTGACTTAAGGCTTTAAAATTTTAAAGGTGTTTTGTTTTCTATAAGTTAAATTTTTGTAAGTTAATAATTGGTTTTAAAGTGAATTTAAAGATTTTATTTACGATAAATGACATAATAATTAAATTTGATTTAATATGGAGTTGAAATCTACCTAGAAATTTTAATAAAAGTTATTTCCGAAAATGGATATGTTTGGTATAATAAATAATGCACTTTGAATTGATAAAATGAAAGACAGTTGAAATGGAACATTTTGGAATAACTTTTATTTAACTTGAATCATAGTTGAATTGATGTCTAAATGAATAAAGTTGTGAAGAAAATTTAGTGTATATTAACTATAAAAAGGAAAAAAAATTTTATGGAATGGATGTGTTTTGTAAGTAAATAATTGAAAATGTTGTTTTCAAATGGAAAGGTGAAATTTCAATTTATGACTTAACTTGAAAATTGGAAATTGGGTTTTAAATAAAATTGTTAAGTTAAGTAAATAAATGAGAATTTAGTTTTATTTAGGAAGTGGGTATTTTTAAATTAAGTGTAAAGTTATTTGGAAAAATATATATACAAGTTAAGTAAAATTGGAAAATTCTGACTTACAAATGATTCATAGTAAATTTGGATATTTTATTTATAAAATTTATTTTATTTAATCATAAGATAAATGGTATCCAAATGAACATTTTTATGAAGCAGGAATATGATTTTATAAGTTAAGAATGGTTAAAAATTTAAGTTTTAATGTTTCTGAATTCGACAATGTTTTGAAAGACTACTATAACCTACAGTAACACTTTATAAATGCTGTTGTCACTAAAAATACAATGTTTGGAAATTTATAATTGAATGAATGAACTTAGAAATGCTACAACTTTGAAAAGAATATATTTGGCATTAAATATAATGTTTAAATAAATATTATATTGGTAGATATTAACATTGAATTTAAATGGTTTAAATGAATATATTTTTTAAGTGTTATGATTTTCTAAGTATTATGATTTCCAAAGGATAACTTTCAAAGTATTATGGTTTCTAAGGGTTTGGTTTCGAAGGGTTATAACTTTGAAAATATTATGGTTTTGAAATGGATATCATAGTTTGATTTTTGAAGTATAAACCATATTTTGAAATAAATATCCATGGGTTATAATAACGATTGGTTGGCAAAGAGACCGGGATCGGATATGGACATACTCTCTGTCGATACCAAAAACCACTTTGACAACCGTGTACGCGGTGGAGATTCCAGAATGAAGTAGGATGGTGGTGACGTTTCCTTTGAGGTAAATACGGGGACCCGACTCCCGTGAGTTGGCATAAGGTGGCTAAAACAGGAGCGATCGACGGATTAATGAGGTAGCACCTCTGATCGGACGCACTTCTTCGTATACCATTCTATTACTTTTGTGATTGTTTTGGTGCGCACCTTTGATATGGGAGTGTTGTTCGAGGTGGGCGGTAGCTGCGCGCTACGCGTTACCATCGGTCCGGAAGCGTAATTGGTATATCTACCCTGGCATTGCCTAGTTGTGCCGTGTCACCTACCATAGCGAGCCTTCTACGAGTTTCTATTTGTGTCGTACCGATGGAGTATCCTCTGGTAGCCTCCCGATCAGGAGGTATTACGGTACTGTATAGACTATTGGCATTATTTGTGTTAAGGGCTATATGGGTAACCCCTTAACGCTATTTTAAAGTAAGTTTATTTTACTAATAGACACTATTATAATAGCGAATATTACTACATAGTAAATAGTTTAACGGATCCTTAGAGGATGGGTGGTCCCAAGCATCCTTTAAGTTACTTGCTCTATATTACAGTACACTTGAATTAGCTTACACTGTATAAGTATGTATATCCTGACTCGAGTGTTTACGTTTTATTTTACGCTCGGGTCAGCCTGAGTTGCAGTTCAGTCTTCATTCCGGAGTTAGGACTTCTGTAGGTCACTTTCAAGCTACTGGCAAACTTCCTTTCAGTTCTTTATCTTAAGTATGAAATCAAGACTATTAGATATTGGGATTTTCTATTATTGATGCAACTATATTTGGGTTTAAAGATTATGTAAAATTTTATCTGTTTTGAGACTATTAATAGTGGCTTCATGAACCACTAAGTTATTTTTAAATTCCGCTGTAAGTATTCTGATTCTGTGGCTGTGATTATGTGATTATTTATTTACTGTATATTCTGAGATTTGCCAAAATTTATTTACGATGCGGTATTTTGAACAATTCAAGTCTGACATGTGCGGATGCGAATGGTTGAAAATATCGGGTCGTTACAAAAACTAACACTCCTCTACTTTTCAAAAGTACTAGTTTTGAAGACAAGGACTACCCAATAGAATAAGTAGATCCAATCAGACTACTTATTATGCATAAATATGAAGATCTTCCAATCATAAAAGAAGAAACATGTATCCATGATCCATTTACCCCATTGGATGGTTCTACATTCAAAACATATGAAATAAAGAAATAGAAACTTCTCATGAATATAGAATACATATACATACATTTACATTTGAAGAAACGTCAAACCCACAGATTTAGATAGCACCAGTGAACAATTTATGGTCACTGAAGAAGATCTTGAAATATTAAAAGAGGAAATTCCTTGCTCGGACGGAAAGGATGTTTATAAACACTTGACGTATAAATCTAGATTTCTTAACCGGCATATATATATACACACACACACACACATATATGTATGCATTTGTATATATGAAAGGAAATGTCGAATTAAAAGGAGAAGAAAATTTTGCTTCCGTAAGTCTTCTAGATAAAAATAAAATAGAAAAACTAAAAGTAAGGTATCTAAAAATGAGATGCCTACGTATGGGTTTAATACAACTAAAAGTAACAGGATTATTCAGATCTGGAATTGATACTCCAGTAAGGATAGTTTGCGTGGATGAAAGAATCGTCAATAATCCTATAAATAGTATTATGGGTGGAACTAACTCCAATTTAGCTAATAAATTATTTGAAGTAAAAATACATCCTAATTTTTATATAAGTCCTAAAAATCATAATATTGAAAAGGCATGTACATTATCGGTAAATTTACAAAATATCGAACTTTTACCAGTTTCTAAAGTTTTAGGTATATAATGTGAACATTGTAATGCTTTGAACTTTATAGCTATAAATCAATTATACAAAAACAGTTCGTCAAACTATTTGAAGTAGCAATGGAAAATACAATCCTGCTCAGATTAGTTGCCTAAGATATTTAAATTTTATAATGGAATTCAAGTATTTGTAAAATCACTTAAACCAAAAAGAACAGATACCTATAGAATATTTTATAGCACCAGAAAATACTATTTCTACAGTAATTAAAAATAATGAAGAAATTTCAAATTCATCCAATATATTAAAACAATCACGTACATATGATAAAATGTTGGAAACTTAACTTACACCGCATATACTAAAGGTATTAATCATCGTTTGAGCTTTAGATAGGAAATGTAACGACCCGTATTTTTGAGAATTAAATCTATTAAATTAAATAAGATTTTGAAATTTAATATTGTGAGAAACTAAAATTTATGATTTATTAATGAGAAAATAATTAGAATATGATTTAATAATGTTTTTCGAATGTTATTGACAACTATTTTAATGTAATTTCAATCAATTAAAATAATTGTAAAGTTAATTTGGTTATGATTGTAAATAAGAAATAAAATAACTGTTGGATTTAATGTTGAAATCATATGTTATAAATTGGAATAGGTTTATTATGGAATATGAAATCAATTAATTAGTACGTAAATTTATTAGCTTCTGTTTGTAAACATAAAATTTAGGAATGTGTTTGGATTACTATTATTTGACAATTGTTTTATTTATCCCCTTATTATTAATCGGTTGAAATTAATTTGGATATCAATGAAACTTAATGCGATTAAATATTTCAGTTAATTTGAGTTAAGATGATAATTGTAGAATATGAATGTAACAAAATGTAAACTAATGTTAATTATATTCATATGGTAATAGTTGATTCAATACTAAGAGTGTAAATCAAAACAAAAGAATTTGATTGAAATTAAAATATGATTAACCGGGGTTTACTACAGTTGTAATTGAACATTGAAATTTACGAAATATTTAAATCTTGGAGTTAATATGGAAAATTGTATTTTTAAAAGATTATTAATTTCCATGTGATCAAGAATGATGAAAATTGTTAACTATTAATCTAGAATTTAAAGGTGACTAAATTGATTTTAAAATAATAATTTATTTAATTAACGTGTAAAATTGGGTTTGTGACGACCCGGATTTTCGCGTTCGAAAATCGGCACCCGTACTTCACTTGTACTCGAATGCCACAGATTCAAACGTCGAATCTGGTTCGCCGGAGCTTATAACACATTAAGTATAACAACACAACGGAAGAAACAATGAATATCATTAATATAAATATTCGATACAACAATTTGATACAAATGATATCAATATCATAGATACAATAGCAGAACGATAATAGCACAGCAGAACAATAACACTAAAAGACAAAAGAGTCCAAAAGAATCCAACTCCATCTTTAATGCTCCAAAACTCCAAGTTGAAAGCTCGAACCACCATCGAGTTGAACTTGTAGCAAATGCGATCCCAAACGCACTTGCTAAACCAAAACATCGAAAGCTATCTAAAGATTGAAGAAGATTCCCAAAGACTAAAAGCTACCAAACCAAAGGCTGATGGCTATCAAATCCTACTCCTACTATTTGATTATCTGAAAAACCCAACTCTAGACCGCCCGTGTGGAAAATTGTGGGCACCCAGAGTTTAGGAAGGGAACAATAAACTCCAGATCAGTCATGGGACTAGTATGAGAAAACAAAAACAATTTATCTTTAAAACAACAAATGAATTTTAAAACATTGAAATCCCGATGCTTTTTGGAAAATGAAACTGCCATTAGGCCTCCCGCCACACACAATGCAAGCGCACACTTAGAGGAGATTTCTCCTTATGACAGTCAAAAATGCTTGATACGCGAAAACCATTTGATATTATTATTAGTGCATAGTGCAGAAATGTAACGACCCGTATTTTTCGTATTGATAATCGTAGAATTTACAGGTCGTTAGTGTTATGTTATCCCTAGTCTAAGTCGTATGGGAGTTAACTCGTGTTTGGATTAGATCGAGTTAACGGGTTAGTAATGTTAGCATGTTACGGGTTAACGAGTTAAGGCTTAAGGACTTATGAGTTAACATGTTATCTGATGAGTCGTTAGCAAGTTAGGTAGTGTAGCCGAGTTAAAATGTTAAGTATAAGGTCGTAGGCGACCTATAAGACATAAGCGAGTTGGTAGAGTCAGCGACCTACGAGTTATCAGGTTAGAGGGGATAGCGACTTAAGGGCTGGGATGAGCTAGCGGGTTAGTGGAAGTAACAAGTTAACGAGTCGGCGACCTACGTGTTAGCGAGTCAGTTGTTGGCGAGTTAAGTATGTCAACGACCTAAGAAAAGTTAGGTCGTTGAGCGACTTAAGGGAGTGTTAGGTCGCTGGGCAAGTTAAGTCGTTTAGTAGTTAGGTTGAGCGACTCAGAAGCTCGAGTCCTAACTCATAACTCGTTAACGAGTTAGCAATGATAGTTAGGTCGCTAGGGAAGATAGGTCGTGACTCGTATGTTAGTTAGGTCGTAAGGTTGTAACTCGTGAAGGCATTAGGTCGCGTAGGAGCTTAAACCATTAAGCCGTTAGGTCGTGTGACCCTGGGTTTGGTTAGGTCGAGGCTTTCGATGAGTCGTAGGTCGTTGGTTAGTTGGGTCGTAGGTCGGCTAAGAATTAGGTCGGCACATGCTAAGCCGTTAGCGACTTAATGATAGGTCGCAACTCGTGTCGCTTGTTGGGTCGTGAGCCTATTAGCGTTAGGTCGTGATATTTATAAGTCGTTTCCCAGTTGAATCATAACTCGTGTACGAGTTAGGTCGTAACGTGTGCTAAGCCTTATGACGTTGAGTCGTTAGGTCGTGAGTCGTGGGAATTTTGGGTCATGAGTCGTAACATGTTAGGTCGGCAACGACCTAAGACCGAGCGCGAGTTATGGACTGAGCGACCTAAGGGGGGGGGGGCGATTCAGCCTATAAATACGCGACCATTTCTTCACTTTTTGGCACCGGTTTTTGAAGCGACGAAGTGCTGCCATTTTGAGAGCTCGACTACAACATTTCTTCATCTCCTTTTCTCCATTCCAATCTAGTTCTAACATCCATCCAAGATCGAAGATTCAAGGGCCAAAGTTGAAGATTTTCATCCGTTCGAGTGAGATTTCATAGATTGAAGCGAGATTTTTGTCGGATCAAGCTTGGGTATTTGCTGTCCAGATCTGAAGTGGGTTTCTTTTGAAGTGTTTGGGTGATTCGGTGAGTGGTAGTTATCTCTCACACGGATCCAAAGGAGTATATTGGAGTGGTGGTTCGTTTATGTGTTATAGATAGTGATTTCTCGCATTTCTCTTAAGTCTACATGTAGATCCATGGTTTATGAAGATGTTTACCTATGCAAGTTCATTTATCGAGTTATAGGAATAAAACCCATGTTTTATATTTGATAGATCTATGCTAGAAATCCATAATTCATGTATGATAGACTTTCACTCATTTATTTACGAAATTGCCATTATAGTTAATATTGCTTATTGGTCTTGTTTGAATGATTGATTGTTTGAATGTATGATTGATTGATTGTTTCAAGTTAGCTAGTAGTTGATTTGGAACAAGATGGTCGGAGATGATTCAAAAGCTAAGTGGAAAGGCTCTTGAATGGTGAAAGCTGCTTGTGGTATATGAAGCGAATGAGGAAGCTCATATGGATGGATTCGAGGACTTTGCGATGATACGAGGAAGCAAAGTATGATGATGATGGACTTTGCCGTGATATGATGAGGCAAAGCATGATATGGACTTTGCTAAGATGCGATGAAGCAAAGTATGAGATGAGATAGTCTTGGTCTAGTCCAGGCGGGATCATTCCAAGCATGATGTTAACTCGGTGATATGGTTCGAGTTTTGATGGATAATGGATGGCTCGAGAGGCGCTTGAGCTAGTATGGGAATAGTCGTCGAGGAGGATGACTAGGAGGCTAGGACTTCATCGTTGTTGAAGGTTCTAGCATGCTCAAAGCAAGAGTACGTTGGGCGGCATTGATATCCCAGGCACGGGTCACGATGACGTGCTAGTACTCTGGGCAGCATTGATATCCTAGGCACGGGTCACGATGACGTGCGGAGTTATGTCTAGAACCGGGGTTACCATTAGCCCTTGACTGACGGATGAAAGAATGTGCCGTTCATTCAACTAACGATGAAATCAAGGCAATGATAACAGTGATAGCCAGAGTCATGGATGTTGATTATATCATCATTCGGTCTCAAGAGCGGTGTTTTCGGGGTGCTTATCTGATCTTGGTTTAGGCCTTGGGGGTTTGTATTTGGAAAACATCGACCTTGACTCGAGTGATTATTGCTTTACTTTAGTTACATGTTGCTATACTTGCTTCTTATTAGTGTGTGTCTGGGGGCTATCACTGTAGAATTGAGGTGGAGTGGGATGATTTGGGTTCCTATTCCTTTTATCCTTTATGCTCTTTTGGTATGTTTGATAGTTAATTTACTGCTCACTAAGACTTTGTCTGACTCAAGGTTTTATGTCTCCTCTTATTACCTTGGGCTGTTCATCCATATTTGGGATGGGCAGACTAGGTGGCAGGTGGCAGGTGCTGATCTTAGTGGCTCACGCTGAGGATGACGAAGACGAGCATGAGGCTTTACATATTATTTTTATATTCTATGTACTGGATATTCCGCTGTTTGTTGATTACTCTGAGTGCTATGTAGTGAGGCTTCTTGTATTCATGATTCAGACTATGTATAAAGCTATTATGATTAGATGATGATATTCTGTTCTATGGGGGCTTCACTATATTATATTTCTCTATTGTATTTTATCCATGCGCTGTGAGTTTTACGATAGAGTCTGTGATGTTTATTTTACCCTTGACGGTCACTCATGGCTGCCTGGCACACTTTCAGCGCACCATTCCCTTGTTTCCGTGCGGGAGTCATGGGTGGTCGTCACATTTGGTATCAGAGCTTTGGTTAATCGATTTTAGCCAACGCTCGCTGACGTAACTACGTATGAGAGACGTAATTGTATTTTGATGGATGATTACTATATATGGTATAGTAGCTTAGAAGGATTTGAACTCCTTATGCAGTTGTTTCTCAAAGGTGTTCTAATCATTCCTTTTTCTAGATACTAAGGATGAGTCGAAGAGGGAGACCAGCTGCAAGGGAAGGCCGTGCCGCTGAAGGAACCGTTGATTATGGAGCTATGTTTGAAGCTATGATGACTTCCATCATAAGAAGGATGCCAGCTCCAGGGCCATCTGTAGATGTTGGAGTTCAAGTTCAAGCTCCGAGGCCGGTGGATTTTGCTAAGCTTTGCAAGGACTATACTTCTCTTGGAGGAAAGGTTTTCTTGGGGACAGAATCTACTATTGAAGTCCAGAGATGGATAGATGCTTGTAGGAGGATTTTTGGTGATTTAGGAATCGAGGATGCAACTAAGAGGAAGCTTGCATCGAGGCAGCTTAAAGGGAGAGCTTCTGATTGGTGGAACTCTATCACCATTGATACTCCAAAAGAAGAGATTTCTTGGGAACAGTTTCAAGCTAGGTTTGAAGCTAAGTTCATCTCTACTGCTCAGAAGTCTGTTTTGTTTAAGAAGTTTGTTGAGCTCAAGCAAGGCGGGAGGTCGGTTCTGGAATATGTTTCTGAGTTTGAAGCCTTGTCCAAGTATGCTAGATCGTATATTGATTCTCCCTATCAGAAGAATGAAAAGTTCGTGACAGGCTTGGATGCTTATCTTGGAAGGCAGCTGGTGGATCACCTGGACGATCCATTTGAGAAGCTTGTGGAAAAAGCTCTCAGGCATGAGAGTTTGTTTCCTAAGAAAGGGTCTGTTGTTGCTGTGACCAAGGAAGAGCTCAAACCACAGCAGGGTGGAAATAAGAAGAGGAAGCAGCAACAGCAGAAGGGTAAGAATGGCCAGAAGAAGCCAAAAGGCGAAGTGACTTGTTTCAACTGTCAACAGAAAGGCCATTTCTCCAGGGATTGCAAGAATCCAAAGGTATCGGTGAAGTGCCACAACTGTGATAAGCTGGGGCACATTAAGAAGAACTGTCCGGAACCGATAAAGGACAGGCAGGTTGTGCAAGCTTATGCTTTGGGGGTTGTTCCATCATCTTCGAAAGCTCCTACTGCTAAGGAGAAGGGGAAGAGTGTGGTGGTTCAAGGTACTCTTTCCATTTGTGGTATTCCAGTTAGAGTGTTATTTGATACTGGAGCGTCTCATTCTTTTAATTGTAATGAGTTGGTAGACCGGTTGGGTTTGGAACCGGATATTGTTGATAGACCATTGGTAGTGACTAATCCAGTTGGGGGTTCGTCTTGTTTGTGTATGCTATGCCATGGTCTAGTTATATCGAGTCATGATTGCTCTTTTGTTTGTGATTGCTTTGTTCTGAACTTTGCGGGGTTCGAAATTATTTTGGGTATGGACTGGCTTAGGAAGTATGCGGCAAAGGTTGATTGTGAGAGATTGGAGGTGACAGTCGAGAATGTGGAGGGGCAAAAGGTTGTGATACGATGTAAGCATGAAGAAGGCGTCTTCATGAGCTTCATGTATTCGCTGGTTGTTCCACGGGATGGACTGTCATCGGTGCCAATCGTGAATGGATTCGAGGATGTCTTTGACGAGGTCAAAGGGTTACCGCCGCATAGGGAGATTGAGTTTCGTGTCGATCTAGTTGAGGGAGCCAGACCCGTTGTGATGCCTCTTAGGCGGATGGCGCCTAGAGAACAGCAAGAGTTGAGGGTGCAAGTTGATGACCTTTTGCGTAAAGGATTCATTCGGCGTAGTGTGTCTGAATGGGGTGCACCAGTTGTGTTCGCAACCAAAGCGGATGGATCGTTGAAGTTGTGTGTTGATTATCGTGAGCTGAATAAGGTGACTAAGAAGAACAAGTATCCATTGCCGAGAATAGATGACTTGTTTGATCAGCTCCACGATGCGAAGGTGTTTTCTCAGATGGATTTGGCAACGGGATTTCACCAGTTGAGAGTGGCGAAGGATAGTGTGCCGAAGACTGCTTTTAGGACACCATCCGGTTTTTATGAGTGGCTGGTAATGCCGTTTGGATTGACTAACGCACCAGCATATTTTGTGGATCTTATGAATAGAGTGTTCAGAGATCAGTTGAACAAGTTTGTACTTGTGTTCGTGGATGATATTCTGATTTATTCCAGAACGGAAGAAGAGCACAAGACGCACTTGCGTATTGTTTTGGAAATCTTGCGGAAACATCAGCTGAAGGCTAAGTTTTCGAAGTGTCACTTCTGGAAGAGTGAAGTGAGATTCTTAGGCCATGTTATTTCTGGAAATGGAATAGCGGTTGATCCCGCTAAGGTGGCAGCGATCCAGGATTGGGTCAGACCTAAGAATGCATCAGATGTGAGAAGTTTTCTTGGACTAGCAGGATATTATCGACGGTTTATCAAAGACTTTTCCAAGATAGCTGCACCATTGACAGGATTGACGAAAAAGAATCAAGTGTTTAGATGGGATGATAAGTGTGAGCAAGCTTTCGTAATCCTGAAAGAGCGACTGACAAGTGCTCCTGTTTTGACCATTCCTAGTGGGAACGATGAGATGGTGGTTTACACCGATGCATGTGGTACTGGACTTGGAGCAGTGCTAATGCAGAAAGATAAAGTTGTTGCGTATGCTAGTCGACAACTGAAGCCGCATGAAAGGAATTATCCGACACATGATTTGGAGTTAGTGGCGATTGTATTTGCTTTAAAGATGTGGAGACATTATCTTTTGGGAGTTCGATTCGAGTTGTTTACGGATCATAAGTCGTTGAAGTATCTGTTTTCCCAAAAGGATTTGAATCTTCGGCAGCAACGGTGGCTAGAGTTCTTAGCATCGTATGATTTTGGTATAGCTTATACTCCGGGAAAAGGTAACGCGGTAGCTGATGCGTTGAGTCGAAGACATGCAGGATTGGGAGCCATGTTTTCGGAATGGAAGAGTCTCGAGTATTTAGCTGGATTTGACTTCAGGCCTAGATGTGAATTGGAACCTGAAATGTTGGCAAACTTATCGATAAGGCCTACTCTTGTGGAGAGAATTGGCGAGAGCCAAAAGCGAGATGATAAGCTTGTCAAGATTATCCGTGATTTGGAATCTGGATTGGACCCAGAGAAGGATAAGAGATTCGAAGTCGATCGAGAGGGCTGGCTTCGGAAGCAAGGACGACTGGTTGTTCCCGATATCGATGAGTTGAGAGATGAAGTTTTGAAGGAAAGTCATCACTCGAAGTTGACAATTCATCCAGGAGGAAATAAGATGTATCGGGACATGAAGAGAACCTATTACTGGGAAGGTATGAAGAAGGATGTTGGAAATTTTATTTCCAAGTGCATGAATTGCCAGTTGGTTAAGGCAGAGCAGAAGAGGCCCAGTGGATTGCTTCAGCCGTTAGAAGTTCCTACATGGAAGCGGGAGCAAATATCGATGGATTTTATCGATGGTTTACCTAGAACCCGAACGGGAAATGAAGGGATTTGGGTCATTGTAGATCGTTTGACTAAGAGTGCAAGATTTATTCCTATTCGATCAACTAGGACTGCATCGAAGTTGGCTGAATTGTATGTTAAGTGGATAGTTCGATTTCATGGTATTCCGAAGAGTATAGTGAGTGATCGAGACCCATTGTTCACTAGTGGATTTTGGAAGAGTTTCCAGGAGGTTTTGGGAACCGAGTTGTGTTTGAGTACAGCTTATCATCCTCAAACAGATGGTCAGACTGAGAGAGTCAACCGAGTTTTGGAAGATCTTCTTAGGGCATGTGTTTTGGATTTCGGAGGATCATGGGAAGATCATCTTCATTTGGTGGAATTTGCGTATAATAACAGTTACCAGTCAAGTATTGGTATGGCACCATATGAGGCACTGTATGGAAGACCGTGTAACTCTCCGACATGTTGGTTGGAAACTGGAGAAAAGCTTATACTTGGGCCAGAGATGATTCGACAGACTTCAGATTGTATAGGGATTATTCGGCAACGAATGAAGGCAGCCCAAGATCGTCAGAAAAGTTATGCCGATAAGCGTCGTAAAGATTTGGAGTTCGACGTAGGTGATATGGTTTTTGTGAAGATTTCTCCTCTGAAGAATTTTATTCGATTCGGGAAGAAAGGAAAGTTGACCCAGAGGTTTGTTGGACCATTCCAGATCATCGAGCGAATTGGAAAGCTTGCTTATAGATTGGAGTTACCGGAAAAGATGTCGGGAGTGCACAATGTTTTTCATGTATCATATCTACGAAAGTATGTGCACGACTCGAATACAGTGGTTTCTGCTGATAGATGTGAAGATTTGGAGGTTGATCCAGTGGTTACGAGACCTCGTAAGCCGCTCCGTGTTGTTGAAACCGACACGAAACAGCTTAGGAGGAAAACGATTACGTTGCTCAAGATACAATGGAGTGATGATATTAACGACTGTACGTGGGAGGAGGAAGAGAGGATGAAGGCAGCTCATCCTGAACTCTTCGAGGTATGGCCCTAAGGTGTCGTGACATCTCATGAATTTGTAACTTGTTCTATCTTAGAATTCTGCATGCTAGGCTAGAAATTGGATGCATGGTTTGTTGATTGCTATGGATGGTAGGCATGCAGAATAGCTTTGATTGCTGTTGTTTGTTTGGAATTTCGGGGGCGAAATTCCTAAGGGGGAGAGAATGTAACGACCCGTATTTTTCGTATTGATAATCGTAGAATTTACAGGTCGTTAGTGTTATGTTATCCCTAGTCTAAGTCGTATGGGAGTTAACTCGTGTTTGGATTAGATCGAGTTAACGGGTTAGTAATGTTAGCATGTTACGGGTTAACGAGTTAAGGCTTAAGGACTTATGAGTTAACATGTTATCTGATGAGTCGTTAGCAAGTTAGGTAGTGTAGCCGAGTTAAAATGTTAAGTATAAGGTCGTAGGCGACCTATAAGACATAAGCGAGTTGGTAGAGTCAGCGACCTACGAGTTATCAGGTTAGAGGGGATAGCGACTTAAGGGCTGGGATGAGCTAGCGGGTTAGTGGAAGTAACAAGTTAACGAGTCGGCGACCTACATGTTAGCGAGTCAGTTGTTGGCGAGTTAAGTATGTCAACGACCTAAGAAAAGTTAGGTCGTTGAGCGACTTAAGGGAGTGTTAGGTCGCTGGGCAAGTTAAGTCGTTTAGTAGTTAGGTTGAGCGACTCAGAAGCTCGAGTCCTAACTCGTAACTCGTTAACGAGTTAGCAATGATAGTTAGGTCGCTAGGGAAGATAGGTCGTGACTCGTATGTTAGTTAGGTCGTAAGGTTGTAACTCGTGAAGGCATTAGGTCGCGTAGGAGCTTAAACCATTAAGCCGTTAGGTCGTGTGACCCTGGGTTTGGTTAGGTCGAGGCTTTCGATGAGTCGTAGGTCGTTGGTTAGTTGGGTCGTAGGTCGGCTAAGAATTAGGTCGGCACATGCTAAGTCGTTAGCGACTTAATGATAGGTCGCAACTCGTGTCGCTTGTTGGGTCGTGAGCCTATTAGCGTTAGGTCGTGATATTTATAAGTCGTTTCCCAGTTGAATCATAACTCGTGTACGAGTTAGGTCGTAACGTGTGCTAAGCCTTATGACGTTGAGTCGTTAGGTCGTGAGTCGTGGGAATTTTGGGTCATGAGTCGTAACATGTTAGGTCGGCAACGACCTAAGACCGAGCGCGAGTTATGGACTGAGCGACCTAAGGGGGGGCGATTCAGCCTATAAATACGCGACCATTTCTTCACTTTTTGGCACCGGTTTTTGAAGCGACGAAGTGCTGCCATTTTGAGAGCTCGACTACAACATTTCTTCATCTCCTTTTCTCCATTCCAATCTAGTTCTAACATCCATCCAAGATCGAAGATTCAAGGGCCAAAGTTGAAGATTTTCATCCGTTCGAGTGAGATTTCATAGATTGAAGCGAGATTTTTGCCGGATCAAGCTTGGGTATTTGCTGTCCAGATCTGAAGTGGGTTTCTTTTGAAGTGTTTGGGTGATTCGGTGAGTGGTATTTATCTCTCACACGGATCCAAAGGAGTATATTGGAGTGGTGGTTTGTTTATGTGTTATAGATAGTGATTTCTCGCATTTCTCTTAAGTCTGCATGTAGATCCATGGTTTATGAAGATGTTTACCTATGCAAGTTCATTTATCGAGTTATAGGAATAAAACCCATGTTTTATATTTGATAGATCTATGCTAGAAATCCATAATTCATGTATGATATACTTTCACTCATTTATTTACGAAATTGCCATTATAGTTAATATTGCTTATTGGATCTTGTTTGAATGATTGATTGTTTGAATGTATGATTGATTGATTGTTTCAAGTTAGCTAGTAGTTGATTTGGAACAAGATGGTCGGAGATGATTCAAAAGCTAAGTGGAAAGGCTCTTGAATGGTGAAAGCTGCTTGTGGTATATGAAGCGAATGAGGAAGCTCATATGGATGGATTCGAGGACTTTGCGATGATACGAGGAAGCAAAGTATGATGATGATGGACTTTGCCGTGATATGATGAGGCAAAGCATGATATGGACTTTGCTAAGATGCGATGAAGCAAAGTATGAGATGAGATAGTCTTGGTCTAGTCCAGGCGGGATCATTCCAAGCATGATGTTAACTCGGTGATATGGTTCGAGTTTTGATGGATAATGGATGGCTCGAGAGGCGCTTGAGCTAGTATAGGAATAGTCGTCGAGGAGGATGACTAGGAGGCTAAGACTTCATCGTTGTTGAAGGTTCTAGCATGCTCAAAGCAAGAGTACGTTGGGCGGCATTGATATCCCAGGCACGGGTCACGATGACGTGCTAGTACTCTGGGCAGCATTGATATCCTAGGCACGGGTCACGATGACGTGCGGAGTTATGTCTAGAACCGGGGTTACCATTAGCCCTTGACTGACGGATGAAAGAATGTGCCGTTCATTCAACTAACGATGAAATCAAGGCAATGATAACAGTGATAGCCAGAGTCATGGATGTTGATTATATCATCATTCGGTCTCAAGAGCGGTGTTTTCGGGGTGCTTATCTGATCTTGGTTTAGGCCTTGGGGGTTTGTATTTGGAAAACATCGACCTTGACTCGAGTGATTATTGCTTTACTTTAGTTACATGTTGCTATACTTGCTTCTTATTAGTGTGTGTCTGGGGGCTATCACTGTAGAATTGGGGTGGAGTGGGATGATTTGGGTTCCTATTCCTTTTATCCTTTATGCTCTTTTGGTATGTTTGATAGTTAATTTACTGCTCACTAAGACTTTGTCTGACTCAAGGTTTTATGTCTCCTCTTATTACCTTGGGCTGTTCATCCATATTTGGGATGGGCAGACTAGGTGACAGGTGGCAGGTGCTGATCTTAGTGGCTCACGCTGAGGATGACGAAGACGAGCAGGAGGCTTTACATATTATTTTTATATTCTATGTACTGGATATTCCGCTGTTTGTTGATTACTCTGAGTGCTATGTAGTGAGGCTTCTTGTATTCATGATTCAGACTATGTATAAAGCTATTATGATTAGATGATGATATTCTGTTCTATGGGGGCTTCACTATATTATATTTCTCTATTGTATTTTATCCATGCGCTGTGAGTTTTACGATAGAGTCTGTGATGTTTATTTTACCCTTGACGGTCACTCATGGCTGCCTGGCACACTTTCAACGCACCATTCCCTTGTTTCCGTGCGGGAGTCATGGGTGGTCGTCACAAGAAAACCTTTCGAAGGTATAATATTAATCTTAGCTAGCATACCACATTTCGTCATATGCTTACTATAGCTACCACGTTAAATGGCAGGTTATACAACTAAAACCGTATAAGGCGCGTGTTGGATGATTGGATTTCCAACAAATGGTCAGGCTAAGGAACTTCCTTACCGAAGTGGGAACGCCTCAGGAAGGACGCCCCGAGAACCTAACCGGATCTCTGCTAACAAGGCCGACGTTACCTCACGCTTTAACCAAGCTATAACATAGGTAACTAACACACAAGTATGCCATCCCCGGTCGTTACCGACCTCTATCCAAGAGCTCTCAACACCAACAGCCACAAAACAATAGATTTGCAGCAACCACATAGGTTAAATATCTGGGTTCCATACCATGATACCACCTTTTATCTAGAAGGAAATGGACATACCCTAGGGGCGCGACCCCTAAAAACCTTGCTGCAACATTCCGGTTTCGACCATTTTCGGGTTGTGAGGCTCAACGAAGTCACGTCTACAAAGCAAAGCTTTTTCACAAAGCCATGCTTCGATCAACAAATGATCAGTAGCACTTCGTATGCCACATTACCAAATTGGGAATGTATCATTAGTAACCATCAACTACATAACCTCTGAGCTCGTACGTCTCAGAGAAGGGTGTTAGGCTAAGAGAATAAATCTCCGCCACCAAACAGAAATGTATTTGATAGAAACTAGCTTTACATCTCAAAGTGTAACGTCAGACACACATCCATACAAGTCTGTTTCAGGTTCGAATAGAGCCGAAGGAACTTCCAAAGAAGCCCTTGCACATCCGGATAATCCCCAATCACGTCCGGACTTTCCATCACAAAGGGTGATCAAATCTCTATACTAGGGATCAGCCGGTGCAGAGACATTCGACGAGTTATCCTTTCGCTTTCAAAAATACCCGGTCTTCACCACCGGTCTTCAAATGCTATCCATAACGTCGTATCACTATTCGGAATGGGTTATATGACACAAAGTCCTCTTCCGGCTAAACCGAATAGCGAGCGCAATATTTAAAAACCATATGGATAATGGGATCTAAATTAAGTCACGTCTTATTACCCAAAACTTTTCTTCAAATGGTTTAAACAAATTACCATTTACAAATCTTTTGAACAAAAGATTCACATCACAAAGTTCACAAAGTTTACCAATCTTTCACAAAGATTCATTAATATCTTTCCAATTCAAATCTTTTATACAAAAGATACGCTTTTCAGATCCCTTTTCAATTTGAAAACAAACTCCACCAATCTTTAACAAAGATTCATTCATAGCTCTTTTCAAAACAATTTTTCTTTCAAATTGGATTAACATATCCAATCTTTAAATCAAAGATTCAATTCATAGCTTTCAAAACCATTTTCACAAAATAATTCCATTCCAAATCTTTCATATAAAAGATACACCATTTAGAATCCTCTTCGATTCCAAAACAAAGCTTAACAATCTTTCACAAAGATTCATCCATAGTTTCCCAAACTATTTACGATCCAAATCTTTTTAAGTAAAAGATCCATTTCAGTTCAATAATAAGATTTACCAAAATTTTATGATAGCTTTCAAAACTATTCCATTTCAAATTTGAAATCTTTTCAACACAAATTGGAAATCCTTTCCTTATATGAAAGCTATAATTATTTGAAAACAAATAGTTTTCATTTTGGAAAAATCCAATTACATTTGCACAAGTTAAAGCTCTTTAAGTATAAAATTTGGGTCAAATTCAAATTCCCAAAACAATACTTTTAAAATGGTTTAAAAACCCAAATAAACACACTTATAACTTGTATACCTTTTTAAACCATAATTTCAAAACATATGATTCAATTCCAAATCTTGAATTTAAATTCAAATAAAAATATTTAAATTTTAAAAATTTAATTAAGTTATTCAAATAACTTTTATCTTCAAAACTTCTTTTCAAAAGCTTTCCACATTTAACCCAAATCCATTTCTAAAACCATTTGAATACAAAATTCAACTTTAAAAACCATTTCAAAAACTATGACTTAACACATTTCCTCGTGCAATCCATATTTGTGTGTGTATAGTGTGGTCTAGGGGTTTTACATAATAGTGCAACTATAACAATCATAACAAATTCAATCATATCAATATCGACAAGCGGTATACTCCTATAACGCTTATCTTCCATTCACAAATTCATGGATAAATAATATACATTCATCACAGGTAAAATAAATTGCATTCATCACAGCTTGAATTAAGACAATTTATATCATAAAGCATCACACAACAGAGATATCAAACAATTCACAGCATTCGATAGAATACAGTCATCCATAAGTAAAACCATTTAAGATATCTGATTAATCTAAACCAGAATCATTTACCTGTAAATAAATTTCTAATCATGGTTAATTAATAATTAATTAATTACAAACCATTAAATTAATTATCCTCTAATTAATCATAAATTTAAATTTAATTAATAATTAATTATCCTTTAAATATTTAGTTAACCTTTAATAATTAATTAACTAATCTTAATTAATAAATCAATTAATTTTTAAATAATTAACCTTTAATCATTTAATCATTCTTTAATTAATTATCCTCAATTAATTAATTCATTAATCCTCAATAAATTTATTAATTAATTAACTCTGTAATTGCACAAAACGATTAACCTTCAACAAAGTAATTAGCTTTAAATTAATTACAAAGTAATTAGCTTTGATTTACTTTTATTAAGAAATTCCTTAATTAACACCATCAAGTATTTCCTATTAAATTACTTCCATTATCTTTTAATTACTTTTTTCTAAGTAATTGTTCTTTAATTACTTAAAACTTTAGATAATCGATGATATCCCATTTATCATACCTTATTACTTGTTTATAAAGCTTGTTAATAAATTTGAAACTTGTTTGAAAACTTGGTTTAAAAAAATTTCTTTGAAATTTAAATCATTTTAATAACTTAAAAATATATTGTTTGATAAATATCACCTTGGAAAAACATAGTTTACATTTCTTTGAAAAATTTGTTTAAATAAATTTACATGAAAATGTGATTAATACCTTTTACTTTAAAATTTAAATTTCATTTTCTGTTTCTTTTTAAAACCTGGTACAAATTTATTTTCAAAAACTTTAAAACCTAAAACCTGGTGCGAATTAACAAACCCGAGCCCAATTCTTAAATTACCCAAGCCAGAACACTTCGTTCCCGAGCAAATCCATTTTTCCCTGAGTAAGCTTCTCTATTCTTATTTTAAAGCTTTGGTTTGATTTAAATATTTAAAATATTGTTTCATGCTAATTCTTGCGTGCCCTCCCGATAATCTACTCGAGCCGATCAACAAGTTTTCTCGAGTCTAACTCGAGAATCCTTTATATTCTTCCCCACAAACTTAAACTCTGACACACGCAAGTACATGTGCACCTGCACCATCGGTTGAGTTGCTTCTGACCTTCTTTATCATTGCCAACAAGTCGCTGCTGGCCCCCTCCATTGATCCCAACCACCTAGGTTACGATTCGAGCTTGAAATCGAAATCGAGCCATCATGGGAAGTCTGGCACAAAACTCATTGATCAGAACCACCTCGAACCGGCATTTTCGATCATCGGCAACCATGAATTCTCGCCCATAATTTCACCAACCAACCATTCATCTATCCCCCCAACTCTGATGAACTCCGACGCACCAGAGACGATGCAGCAGATTCATTTTCAGCATCGACCAAATTGGGTTTTTTAAACCCTACTCCACCTTATTCTGGCCGCGCCGACGATCTGTCGACCCTGTCGCCATTTTTTCCTTGACCACCAATACTCAGACAACCCTTCGACCCAATCACGACGAACCCGCTATCGTCGATCATCGGAAATTAACCAAAATATTTTTTTTGTTCAACTCATATTTTCTCGCAATCTACCAAACTAAAAATCATGAATTTATTATCAAAATTCATCAATTCCTACAACAAATCAGATGGTACAGTCGAGACACGATTTCCAAACAAATAATTTTCCTGCCCTGAATTGATTTTAACTGTAAATTCCCATTTTTGAATTAGTTACTAAATTTAAATACTGGAAATTATTTTTAAAATTGATATTACACTCTTATGATCAACTTTCCTTTAGAAACCTTGGCTAAAAAATCTTTGGATGAAGAGATTATTAATTTGTTTGGGTTAAAATAAACCTGTGACTTAAGAACAGACTCAACATTTTCTTATACACAAACATACATTTCAATATATATACATATTCAAACATGCAGACATAACAAACAAACATATTCATATCACACCTCATGTGCCAAACCATAAATAAAAGTATATAAACAGGTTCAAGTGTGCTTGCTTACCTTATCAATGAAGAACAGAGGATAGCCTGATATTTGTTGCATGCTTGTGATTTAAACTGAACTTTGTTGGACTGCCTGAGCTTGCTAAATATTGATTTGTTTTTGAGTTGAACCCTGCTTAATCTTTGCTTTGAGTTGATCATCTCAGATATGAAGCTTCAGGTTATAAGTTGATCTTGTTTTTTTTTGAACTGCTCTTTGATTTCCAGGTTGTAGCCTGGTTTTCTCACTTCATCATCATTTTTTTCTTTAAAATATATTATTGTAATTAAGTTTTCAAAGGAGAAATTTGTGTGCAACTTGTATCATTTGCTAACACTTGTAATTCTATTTGTCAAATTCTTTTACAAATATCATTTGTTATAAAATTTATGTTTATATCCCTATTTTTATTATATTTACAAATTTATACCTTTAAATTAAAACTATTATATTTTCAAATAAATACTTATATATATATATATATATTAATAAATAAACATGTACACATATACATATATAATAAAATTTATTTATCAACTATATTCACTTATGTTCTATGTATTTTTAAATCTTTATGTAGATGCAGTTTATACTTTATATAACTCTTTTTGAAAATAAGAAAATGTTTTGAAACTTAATTCCTATATTAACTCCAAAATAAATCCAATTTTTTTTTCAAGATATTCATTTTAATATTTTCAAATCAACAATATTCATTGTTAATATATTTATTAAATTTCAAAATAATTCATTTATATAACTAAATGAACATATATCTTATTAAATTTGTAAAAATTCACATTTATTCACAATTTGATTCCAAAAATTAAATTATTTGTCAAATTAAACCTGTCCAAAATTCAGGAATGTTACAGATTTCCCCCTTTAGAAAATTTCGTCCCCGAAATTTGCTAGGGAGACAACAAAGGATAGATACACAAAGATAGAGAAACAATTTCCAAATCAAACTGGGTATCTATTCTGCATTTGGCTTACAAATCAAAATATCACCAATAATTATGAGAACAAACTCATTCAATAATTCACAAGATACTCGGGTTACCAGATCTACGAAATATACAGGGCATTAGTTAGTCCAAAGGATAACTAACCACTCGTAGAATGTTTTTGGACCCTAAAAGAACAAATAAATATATTTAATCTTTTATAATTTTCAAACACCAGGTATGGATTCCAAACTCAGATTGGGATACCCCAAAGTATATATTAACTTGTCCCTCTTCGGACTTTGATATTCACCAAAAATTACAGTAGAATTTCAATTTTGGTATTAATCGAAATCGTTTTATCGATACAAATCAATTTTAACTTTATATTTTATTAACCAATTTATTTCAAATAAATTTACATTAGAGTTAAAAAAAAGGAAAGCTGATAAGAATCCGATGAAGAGAATAGATAGAAACTTATCTACAAGATTCGTAGAGCCAACATCACACCAAAGCTTCTTCCTCGAGCTGCCACGATGACATCGGAGAATTTGAAATTGGATGATCAACAAAGGAGATTGATGGAGAAAGATTATTTCCGTTGTTGTTGCAGGGCATTGACCATTTGTAGTGGTACTACCATGTCCCTATCTCGTGCTCTTCTTGCTCTCATACTCACTATCAGTGGATAGTAAGAGAATTTACTGAGGCATTCAAACGGATATCTTACGGATATACTCATTCTAGGGTATACTTCACCCAATCTCTAATGAGTTACTTAATGTGTTATACTCCAAAAGCTAAATTTTAACCTTTAGCTCTGATACCAAATGTGATGACCCGGATTTTCGCGTTCAATAATCAGCACCCGTACTTCACTTGTACTCGAATGCCGCAGATTCGAACGTCGAATCTGGTTCGTCGGAGCTTATAATACATTTAGTATAACAACACAGCGGAAGAAACAATGAATAACATTAATATACAATATTCGATACAACAATTTGATACAAATGATATCAATATCAGAGATACAATAACAGAATGATAATAGCACAGCAGAATAATAACACCAAAAGACAAAAGAGTCCAAAAGAATCCAACTCCATCTTCAATGCTCCAAAACTCCAAGTCAAAAGCTCGAACCACCATCGAGTTGAACTTGTAGCAAATGCGATCCCAAATGCACTTGCCAAACCAAAACTTCGAAAGCTATCCAAAGACTGAAGAAGATTCCCAAAGGCTGAAGGCTACCAAACCAAAGGCTGATGGCAATCAAATCCTACTCCTACCATTTAATTATCTGAAAAACCCAACTCTAGACTGCCCATGTGGAAAATTATGGGCACCCAAAGTTTAGAAAGAGAACAATAAACTCCAGGTCAGTCATGGGACTGGTATGAGCAAACAAAAATAGTTTATCTTTAATACAACAGAAGAATTTTAAAACATTGAAATCCGCGATGGTTTTTGGAAAATGAAACTGCCATAAGGCCTCCCGCCACACACACAATGCAAGCGCACACTTGGAGGAGATTTCTCCTTATGACAGTTAAAAATGCTTGATACGCGAAAACCATTTGATATTATTATTAGTGCATAGTGCCGAAAACTTTTTGAAAGTATAATATTAATCTTAGCTAGCATACTACATTTCATCGTATGCTTACTATAGCTACCACGTTAAATGGCAGGTTATATAACTAAAACCGTACAAGGTGCGTATAGGATGATTAGATTTCCAACAAATGGTCAGGCTAAGGAACTTCCTTACCGTAATGGGAACGCCTCTAGAAGGACTCCCCGAGAACCTAACCGGATCTCTGCTAACAAGGTCGACGTTACCTCACGCTTTAACCAAGCTATAACATAGGTAACTAACACACAAGTATGCCATCCCCGGTCATTACCGACCTTTATCCAAGAGCTGTCAACACCAACAACTACAAAGCAATAGATTTGCAGCAACCACATAAGTTAAATATCTGGGTTCCATACCATGATACCACCTTTTATCTAGAAGGAAATGGACATACTCTAGGGGAGCGACCCTTAAAAACCTTGCTGCAACATTCCTGTTACGACTATTTCCGGGTTGTAAGGCTCGACGAAGTCACGTCCACAAAGCTACGCTTTTTCACGAAGCTATGCTTTGATCAACAAATGATTAGCAGCACTTCGTATGCCACATTACCAAATTAGGAATGTATCACTAGTAACCATCAACTAAATAACCTCTGAGCTCGTATGTCTCAGAGAAGGGTGTTAAGCTAAGAGAATAAATCTCCGCCACCAAACAGAAATGCATTTGATAGAAACCAGCTTTACATCTTAAAGTGTAACGTTAGACACACATCCATACAAGTCTGTTCCGGGTTTGAAAAGAACCGGAGGCATTTCCAAAGAAGCCCTTGCACATATGGATAATCGCTAATCACGTCTGGACTTCCCAATACAAAGGGTGATCAAATCTCTATACCGGGGATCATCCGGTGCAGAGACATTCGACGAGTTATCCTTTCGCTTTCGAAAATACTCGGTCTTCACTCCTGGTCTTCAGATGCTATCCAGAATGTCGTATCACTATTCAGAATGGGATATTTGACACAAAGTCCTCTCCCGGCTAAACCGAATAGTGAGCGCAATATTTAAAAACCACATGGATAATGGGATCTCAATTAAGTCACGTCTTATTACCCAAAAAATTTCTTCAAATGGTTTAAACAAATTACCATTTACAAATCTTTTTGAACAAAAGATTCACTTCACAAAATTCACAATGTTTACCAATCTTTCACAAAGATTCATTAATATATTTTCAATTCAAATCTTTTATAAAAAAGATACGCTTTTCAGATCCCTTTTCAATTTGAAAACAAACTTCACCAATCTTTAACAAAGATTCATTCATAGCCCTCTTCAAAACAATTTTTCTTTCAAAATGGATTAACTCATCCAAACTTTAAATCAAAGATTCAATTCATAGCTTTCAAAACAATTTCCACAAAACAATTCCATTCCAAATCTTTTATATAAAAGATACACCATTTAGAATCCTCTCCGATTCCAAAACAAAGCTTAACAATCTTTCACAAAGATTCATTCATAGTTTCCCCAACTATTTACGATCCAAATCTTTTTAAGTAAAAGATCCAGTTCAGTTCAATAACAAGATTTACAAAATTTTAAGATAGCTTTCAAACTATTCCATTTCAAATTTGAAATCTTTTCAACACAAATTGAAAATCCTTTCCTTATATGAAAGCTATAATTATTTGAAAACAAATAGTTTTCATTTTGGAAAAATCCAATTACAATTGCATAAGTTAAAGCTCTTTAAGTATAAAATTTGGCTTAAATTCAAATTCCCAAAACAATACTTTTAAAATGGTTTAAAAACCAACATAAACACACTTATAACTTGTATACCTTTTTAAACCTTAATTTCAAAACATATGATTCAATTCCAAATCTTGAATTTAAATTCAAATCAAAATATTTAAATTTTCAAAATTTAATTAAGTTATTCGAATAACTTTTATCTTCAAAACTTCTTTTCAAAAGCTTTCCACATTTAACCCAAATCCATTTCTAAAACCATTTGAATTCAAAATTCAACTTTAAAAACCATTTCAAAAACTGTGACTTGACCCATTTCCTCATGCAACCCATATTTGTGTGTGTATAGTATGGTCTAAGGGTTTTACACAATAGTGCAACTACAACAATCATCACAGATTCAATCATATCAATATCGACAAGCGGTATACTCCTATAACGCTTATATTTCATTAACAGATTCACGGATAAATAATATATATTCATCACAGATAAAATAAATTACATTCATCACAGCTTGAACTAAAACAATTTATATCACAAAGTATCACACAGTAGAGATATCAAACAATTCACAACATTCGATAGAATACAGTCATCTATAAGTTAAACCATTTAAGGTATCTGATTAATCTAAACCAGAATCATTAACCTATAAATAAATTTCATGGCTAATTAATAATTAATTAATTACAAACCATTAAATTAATAATCATCTAATTAATCATTAATTTACCTTTGATTAATAATTAATTCTTTAATTAATTATCCTTTAATTATTTAATTAACCTTTAATGATTACTTAACTAATCTTGATTAATAAATCAATTAATTTTGAAATAATTAACCTTTAATCATTTAATTATTCTTTAATTAATTATCCTCAATTAATTAACTCATTAATCCTTAATAAATTTTATTAATTAATTAACCCTGTAATTACACATAATGATTAACCTTTAACAAAGTAATTAGCTTTAAATTAATTACAAAGTAATTAGCTTTGATTTACTTTTATTAAGAAATTTCTTAATTAACTCCATCAAGTATTTCCCTTTAAATTACTTCTATTATCTTTTAATTAATTTTTTTCTAAGTAATTGTTCTTTAATTACTTAAAACTTTGGATAATCAATGATATCCCATTTATCATTCCTTATTACTTGTTTATAAAGCTTGTTAATAAATTTGAAACTTGTTTGAAATCTTGGTTTAAAAAAATTTCTTTGAAATTTAAATCATTTTAATAACTTAAAAATATCTTGTTTGATAAATATCACCTTGGAAAAACATAATTTACATTTCTTTGAAAAACTTGTTTAAATAAATTTACATGAAAATGTGATTAATACTTTTTACTTTAAAATTTAAATTTCATTTTCTGGTTCTTTTAAAACCTGGTACAAATTTATTTTCAAAAACTTTAAAACCTGAAACCGGGTGCAAATTAACAAACCCGAGCCCAATTATTAAATTACCCGAGCCAGAACACTTCGTTCCCGAGCAAATCCATTTTTCCCCGAGTAAGCTTCTCTACTCTTATTTTAAAACTTTGGTTTGATTTAAAATTTTAAAATATTGTTTTATGCTAATTCTTGCATGCCCTCCCGATAATCTACTCAAGCCGATCAACAAGTTTTCTGGAGTCTAACCCGAGAATCCTTCATCTTCTTCCCCACAAACTTAAACTCTGGCACACGCAAGTACATGTGAACCTGCACCATTGGTTGAGTTGCCTCCGACCTTCTTTGTCGTTGCTAATAAGTCGCTGCTGGCCCCCTCCATCGATCCCGATCACCTAGGTTTCGATTCGAGCTTGAAATCAGAATCGATCCATCATGGGAAGACGAGCACAAAACTCATTGATCAGAACCACCCCGACCTGGAATTGTCGATCATCAGCAACCACGAATTCTCGCCCATAATTTCGCCAACCAATCATTCATCTATCCCCCAACTCCGATGAACTCCGACGCGCCAGAGATGATGCAGCAGATTCATTTTCAGCAACCAAACTGGGTTTTTTAAAGCCTACACCAACTTATTCTGGCCGCGCCGGCGATCTGTCGACCCTGTCATCATTTTTTCCTTGACCACCAATACTCAGACTACCCTTCGACCCAATCACGACGAACCCTCTAGCGTCGATCATCAGAAATTAACAAAAATGTATTTTTTGTTCAACTCATATTTTCTCACAATCTACCAAACTAAAAATCATGAATTTATTATCAAAATTCATCAATTCCTACAACAAATCAGATGGTACAGCCGAGACACGATTTCCTGACAAATAATTTCCATGCCCTGAATTGATTTTAACTGTAAATTCCCATTTTTGAATTAGTTACTAAATTTAAATACTGGAAATTATTTTTAAAATTGATATTACACTCTTATGATCACTTTTCCTTTAGAAACCTTGGCCGGAAAATGTTTGGATGAAGATATTATTAATTTGTTTAGGTTAAAATAAACCTGTGACTTAAGAACAGACTCAACATTTTCATATACACAAACATACATTTCAATGTATATATATGTGTGTGTGTGTATTCAAACACGCAGGCATAACAAACAAATATATTCATAACACACCTCATATGCCAATCCATAAATCAAAGTATATAAACAGGTTCAAGTGTGTTTGCTCACCTTATCAATGAAGAACAGAGGATAGCCTGATATTTGTTGCATGCTTTTGATTTAAACTGAACTTTGTTGGATTGCCTGAGCTTGCTAAATATTGATTTGTTTTTTTGAGTTGAACCTTGCTTAATCTTTGCTCTGAGTTGATCATCTCAGGTATGAAGCTTCAGGTTTTAAGTTGATCTTGTTTTTTTTGAACTGCTCTTTGATCTCCAGGTTGTAGCCTGGTTTTCTCACTTCATCATCATTTTTATTTCTTTAAAACATATTGTTGTAATTAAGTTTTCAAAGGAGAAATTTGTATGCCACTTGTATCATTTTCTAACACTTGTAATTCTATTTGTCTACTTCTTTTACAAATGTCATTTGTTATAAAATTTATGTTTATATCCCTCTTTTTATTATAGTTACAAATTTATACCTTTAAATTAAAACTATTATATTTTTAAATAAATACTTATCTATATATATTAATAAATAAACATGCATACATATACATATATAATAAAATTTATTTATCAACTATATTCACTTATGTGCTATGTATTTTTGAATCTTTATGTAGATGCAATTTATACTTTATGTAACTCTTTTTGGAAATAAGAATTTTGAAACTTAATTCCTATATTAACTCCAAAATAAATCCAATTTGTTTTTCAAGATATTCATTTTAATATTTTCAAATCAATAATATTCATTGTCAATATATTTATTAAATTTCAAATAATTCATTTATATAACTAAATGAACATATATCTTATTAAATTTGGAAAAATTCGCATTTATTCACAATTTGATTCCAAAAATTAAATTAATGTCAAATTAAACTTGTCCAAAACTTGGGAATGTTACAGGGTTTATGGGTACTGTCTCGGATTTCGATTAAACTAGTTTCATTGCATTCGTAATAGTGAATTATTATTGGATTTTAAGTTTTGTAGCGACGGGACTTATCGTTTGATCGTGCGAGCTCGAAACGCGTAAGAACATTTAACACAATTTAAATGGGATATAATTTAATTTTGAAAGATAACTTCTATATATAATGAAATTAGGGTTTGAACTTGTTTCTTTGAGTTTAAAAATATCAAAAATCTATATTTCGATATATTGGATGATCTATTTTCGTTTCGGGAACAAAAGCGACTTTTCAGGTCGTTGTTATCGTTTCGACCCAATTCAATCTATCCATTCGTTCTTATCTATCTCTGTCTATATAAATAGATTTTTTTTCTAAAACCCTAGAAGTCTTTTATCTTATTTATGTATGTAATGTTATTTCCATCCGCTCCTTCCCTTCTTTCGAATGTCAGACATCAAAAACCTAAATTCCCAAATTCCAAATCAAATTGACAATTAAAATTCCTCTAAACCTATCGAATTATATATCATCGCGAAACTCTCAACGAGCGTAATCTACTTCTACAGTTCATTTTTATAATCGAGGTTTGGTTTGGTCATAAATCAATGAAGAAGTCTCGGCCGTTGAAATTAGGGTTTTGTTTCCAACGGTGGATCTTCGACTTCAGAGCGATCAGGAGGTTTTGCGTCGTAGAGGGCGTTAAGGGCTATCGATCCATGTGGTTCATTGGTTTCAGGGGTGTGCATATTTTCCATGATAGGAGATTTTTGTGCTACGGTGGCAGAGCTCAAGGGGAGGCCGGAGTGGCCGCTCGACCTGGAGGTGGTGCGCCTCAGCCTAGGGGTTCTGGTACTGGTGTCTGATCGTGGCATTGTGGCACGTAAGCGTGGCGTTTCAATGGTGAAGGTGGCGACTACTCTTCGTGGTTAGGGTACGTGCTTGTCTGATTAGCATGCGCGTTAGGGTGAGGTAATGGATAATTATAGTTTTTCCATTTATTCATTTTTAATTTAAATCTAAATTTTAAATGTTCTAACGATCATAATATTTTCATACGAACTTGGATTTGGATGCGGTTTCTTCCGTTGCGATGGTATCAAAATTGCAAACAACAAGGAATTGATTTGGTTGAATTAGGAGACTATTCAAATTTTGGGCTTTTGTTGGATGTTAAATTGGCTATAAAACAAAGGTGAATGATTTAACCCACTCACAAAATACTAAACCTTCTTATGTTAGTTGAATTAAGTTTATGATTTGATAAGAAATTTAATAATTGTTGTTTGGTAATTTAAATTTTCATTTAAATTTAATTTGAATTTATATCTAATTAATTTGCCATTTACATTAATATTGAATTTAAATTGTTGGTTAAATACCTGATAATGATTAACCACTTAATTGTTGTGATTTATTGGCTAATTTGGATGTTGATTGTGATGGATGTTTATTTGTTGATAGTTTGGATGATAGGATCCCTATTGTCACTATGGGTTGAAATGATATATACCCGAATGATCTTATAGATTAGGGAAAATTGTTGCAGGTTGAAATGATACATGCCCGAGTGATTTTATTGATTTGGAAATTATTGATTCGGGATACGGGTTAAAATGATATATACTTGGAAAATTTAACTATTTTGGATTGAAATGATATATACCCTATCAGTTCACCATAGGGTAGAAAATTATACATGGACATCGTTGGTCAGTTTTAAATTATTTTCTAAGTGGTAAAGTATGTTTGATTCTTAAATTTGATTTTTAAATTTAACTTAATGAATTTATTTAAAAAAAATTATATTTGGAAAATAATTTGTTTTATATGTTTTAAAGTTTCAAATTATAAGTTAATATATGGTTTTAAATATAAATTTAAGATTTTAACTTACAATTTTATTTAGTTTTAAACATATATTTCAATTAGTTTAAAATTTAATTTAATAAAATATTTAATATAGTTTTATTATATATATTTTAAATTTAATTTAAAATGATAAATATAGTATTGATTTAAGAAAATAAATATAGACTTTTATAATAACTTTAGTAGATGAAAGATCTTTGTAAAAGATTTAGAATTTTGTAAAAGGTTTTGTAAGGAATTTATATTGTAAGAGATTTTATAATGGATTTTATAAAATAATTTTTATGAAAGATTTTTATAAGGATTTTATAATGGTTTTATAAAGGAGTAATAAAGGTTTTAAAGGATTTTATAAAGGGTTTTATAAAGGAACTTAGGTAACGGGATATGGAAGCGTTTTAAAGGAATTTGCATAGAGGTTTATGAAAAAGGGAAGAGTTGTAAACTGTTTTAATATTTACAAATAGCTTTATAAATGGTTCTAAAGCATATAAATGTTTATAAATGGTTTAAGGGAGATTTATAAATTATTTTTGTAATTGATTGAAAGAAATCTTCCTTGGTATTTATGAATATATTCATACTTATAGAATGAGTACATGGATATCTTGATATGAAGGTATAAACTTTTTTCTAGATCTATTATTAAAACTGTTTTATAAAGCGTTTGGTTGCTAAAGAGACCGTGGTTGGATATTGTCATACTCTCTGCCAATTCCGAAACCACTTTAACAACTATGCACGTGGTAGAGAATCTAGAACGAAGTAGGATGATTTGACGAACGCTACTAGTATGAGGTAAGAACGCGGCCTGGTCCTTCGAGTCAGCTTGATATGACTAAAAAAGGAGCTATCCCAGGCCAAGTGAGGTCGCCGCTCCTATCGGATATGCTTCTTCGATACCATAGTTACTTTGTGATTGATTGATGGCCACCCTCGATTTGATTATGAGAGTGTGTCTCGAGGTGGGCAGTGGTAGCTGCTATGCATTACCACCAGTCTGGGTGTGCAAAACGGTGGAATCCTATCTTGAGCATTGCCTCACTTGCCTTATCATATGCCTTATTGAGCCCACTATGATTTTAGTTTGTGTCGTACCTATGGAGTGCTCGTTAATAGCCCACCAGTTTACTGTGGAGTTTATAGTACCGTATAGACTACGATGCCTATAAAAATGTGTTAAGGGGGATATGCACAATGCCTTAATCCTATTTTAATATTTTACTTTATTGATAGACATTACATATATTGCGTATTCTACAACATATAGATAGTTTAATGGAACCTTAGGAGATGGAAAATCCTGAAACGTCTCTTAAGTTATTGCATGTGCGTTATACACTGGATAGGAGATGTAAAATCCCATAAACATATCTGAAACCATTACACTCATATTTACTTATTGTTGATTTAACTTACATAAGATCTTTTAGTTCTGACTCGAGTGTTTTGTCTTTCCATTATGCTCGGGTCAGCCTGAGCATTTCAGTGTTGAAGACTTTTTTTCCTTAGGACGAGGACAGAGTTTGGTATATTATATTATTAGTAATTTTCCGCTGGGTATGTCGTTCCATTGTATTATCCTATTATATTTGTCGTATGTACAACTCTGATTGTATTGTAAAATTTTGTGTAATCAAGTGCATATTATAAAACAACTTTGTGGACTGTTATTTTATTGTTATATTTTGTCATTCCACTGCGAGATTCTGTGTTTTGTTTCCCTTTTCCCTTTTATTTTCTTATTTATCTCATTGACAATCCTCCCCTTTGAATGATTTGAGTTAGACATGTATGGTTTATTTTCGGTTTAAACCATCCAAAAAGGTGGTTCGTCACAAGAAAATCCAATAGAAGAAAGAACGACGAGAATAATAGAAAAACAAAACGAACTAGAATCAAACTTAATGGTCATAAAGGTTCCTATAGAAAATATAGAACATCATGATTAGATCCATGAATCTAAAAATAAAAGCACAGTTATATGTATATCATCCAATAAGATATGTATCCCTAAATATCAAGAATTCACGGTACATGATATATTGAATTCTAATCCAAAAGCTAGTTTACTACAAGAAATATTTATACTCCGTTAACTTTGGTACCCTTAGATTGCTAAATGATATTATGGGAAGACAAGTTCTAGTAAATCATAAAGTAAAAGGATTGCAGGTATAAATACCTGATATACAAGGAAATAAAAAGTCCTACCATTTTGATTTTGCATTACTACCAAAGAATTTGACAGTGATTGTATCCTAGGAATGGACAATTTGCGGCTTCTTTCTCCATTTGGAAAATGTTATTTTGAGCTAGATGGTGTTTTAGTACTGTGAGGAATATTACCTGTTACAACAGCACCATATTATACTTCAGAAGCACAGTGTGGTGAAAATCCTGTTACATTAATTGAAAATGTAAGAGCACCAAAAATAATGCAGCCAAAAATTTGCACTGACAACATACCAACTTCAAATGAGTTTGAAATATTAATACATGCTTGAACCGGTATATTAAGGCTATGCAATAAAATGGTTTGATAAAGCGATAAGGTATTATAAAATATAACTAATGGAACAATATAAAGATTTCAAAGTTCGAGCTAATAGTATCATGATATCACCAACGGATAAAGAATAATTTGTGAACCAAATTAAAGATTTATTAGATTTAAAATTACTACAAAAATATTTTGTACTCATTCTTCTCCAGCTTTCTTAGTAAGAAATCAAGATGAAATCGAAAAAGGAAAAGATAGATTGGTAATAAATTACATAATGCTAAATAGCTATACAAAATTTAATGGATATTTTATTCCCTTTACTGAACATTTGAATAAATAGATACGTGGAGCAAAATATTATAGTAAATTTAATGCTAGATCTAGCTTTTGGCAAGTAAAACTTGCGGATAAACAATCCACAGAATCAACTAAAAATATGGTAGAAAATTCATTCCTAATTTATCTACTGAAATTCAAAATTTATAGAAAAAACTTACAGAAGAACAAGCAAAATACAAACAATATAATGGCGAACAACCAAGGAGATGGAACACAGATAAAATCTATATTACATTACAATAACAGGAAAAAGAGGAAATAAAGAAAATTAAGGATAAAGATCCAAAAATCCTTTCTTTTCCTTTAGATAATGAATTGTGTGCATTACAAACAGGTGGTTATGATAATTTTTGGATAGGTGTATTAATCGCAAAACAAAAGGAAGTAGTAGCACATTCTTTTAGAAAGTTTAACAAAGCTCAGACTAAATATTCTACCTATGACAAAGAATTACTTGCTATTGAATTAGCAATCAAAATTCTAAGAATTTCTCTTCTATATTAATAATTTATAATTGAAACAAATAACAAATCTATTGCGCAATTTTTAAAATAAAAACTGTGAACAATCTAGCAGAAAATCATCGAAGAATTAGATTAGCAATGTATTTATATATCTATAATTATGATGTCAAATACATTCGAGATTACACTAGTTTTGCTGCTGATCTTCTTTCCAGGTTATGAAAAAATGGATGAAGATGATTTAAGAAGAATTCAAGAATTACAGGGAAAAAATGAACAGGGCGAGAAGATTTCCAACAAATGAAACTATCAAAATGTTGAAACAATTCCCCAAATAGGATTCCTCCTCACAAGTTTTCAAAAAATGATACTCCCACAGCTGTAAATTATGAAAAGGTCCGACAAACCAAGAATGTTCCAGTGACCAAAGGTAAGACAATAACTCCCAATGGAGCACAAAAGTTTGTTCCAATGAACAAAGGCCAACAAATAGCTCCCGCGGGTGTATAAAGAACATATGCCTCTGCAATGGTAAAAGACTGGTACAATTTGGAAATGAAAACAGAAAATATAAATTTATATGAAAACTTTAATGGATGTTTCAAAGCTATCCAATCTACAGACCACAGAGCTGCAAATTTCAGGTTAACCAAATTAGAAAATACTTACTTGGGGTTAAAACATACAATATCCCAAAATGACAAAAAACCATAATACACAAAAAATAGTGTCTAAATTGTCTCAATACTCTTCTACATCTCAGAAGCACTAAACATAAAAGAAGCAGAACTGCTCACCAACAATTCAGTAGGGCAAAGCCATTCTATTACAATATTCACTTAAATGTAGGCATCTGATCTTGTAAACCTAAGAATTCAAGACTTTCTGGAATTACTAATAATTTATGAGAATGAAAACACGAAAACCAAAGAGATGAAAGCTAAAATGACGATAAAGGATATGATCTCTCTGAATCAGCAACATCTCATTGATGAAAGACAACTTATTCTGTTTTTCAAACAATTAGAAGATACATAATTAATAAAAGTCTAAGAAAATAAAGAGTTAATTTTCAATAATAATTGGGACCATACTTGTCAATCAATTTTCGGGACATATAAAAATACAAAAATTATATTACGAATGGCTTGATTCATGAAATTTACATCAACACAAGCCATCCCAAAGAATATGCAAATTGTATCCCAGACATTTGTAAAGAAAATTTTGTTAAATATTCAAGAAGGTTTTTACCATGTTCATGTTTACAATATGAAGTGTTTGGGAAGAAAGACAAAACATTGGTCTTTACCCTTCAATTTAGCTATGGGAATTGCATAGGGTAACAGAAAATCCCGAACATGAATTTCTTAATGTTAATAGAATTCAATGAAGAAAATGAGAGGTTGTTCCTAGCATAAGAATTCTTTACTAAAGCCATCAACAAAGGTGAAATTGAAGCACACTCTGTGACTGAGGATAAAACAATAATTCTATTTGACTACCAGTCAGCGTTCGACCCTCATCAGATAGAACAACAAAAGTCCAACAGTTCTTAAACGGTCTTAGAATAGGATCGGTTGGCACTATAACACAAGAAGAATACTTCGAAGACCAAGTTGAGAAGGAAAGGACAAGACATGACTCCATAACGGAAACACTATGGTGACTGAACCTTTCGATGAAGAATCAACGGCTGACCTAGACATCCAAAACTAGCCAGAAGATGATGGACCCTTGTTTTTTTATTTACTATATCATAAAGAAATAACTTAAGGTATCTAGTTCCTACTTTAGGGTGAAAATCATCTAAATAGACTAAATAGATTTCCTACCAATGAAATAAAAAAGGAGGACATATCCTCAACCTGCACAATAAAGAAGTAGACACATATCATATCTACAGATTAGAGAGAACAGGACTGGAGTATACAAAATAATAAAGAAAGGACTTGAGAGAAAATAAATAAGGCACTTGTCCTCCAAAGAAGATCGTCGGAGAAAAAGTTTCATTAGTTTATTTCCTATTATATCAAATATATTATAATATTATCAGCTACCTCTACAATAATATCTATTATCTTAATAAAAATTTAGTTCTACATCAGGCTTTTACTGCTTGTTGAGTTATTGCTTCTGTGAAGAATTTCATTTTCTGCTTTTTAATTATATTATCTATAATTTGGTATCACAGCTGGGTTGAGCTTGGTAAGTTCTTTTGATTTTTGTATTTCCTTATTTCAGTTTTCCTGGATATATACTATTAAGTTAAGCAAAAAGTTGTAAAATTTTTGAAATTTTTTAGAATGACAGCATAAGCTATTCTTTTGGACATAATTCGTTATGAGTTCACTTACTTTTATACATAATAATTTTTTTTCGAAATTTTAAATCAATTCAAACACCTTCTGTTCTTGATTATTATGCATGGAGTAGGAAACAAACTAATTTTGTGCTTTATTTATGTGAAGCGATGGTATAGGCTAGTGGTTAAAGATTTGAGGCCAAACCCTACTATAAAACCACGATATGTTGTAAAAGCATAAAGTGGTACTGCATCTGACCGCTTAAATTAAGGTCAAAGTTAATATAATAACTACAGGTGTATGAATTTATATTTATTATTCAAAAGATCTTATCTAAATATTGAAATTTTTAAAGCTCATAATAGAATTATGTTCAAAGGATTTTTTTTCATGGAAGAAAACAAACTTGTTATTCTTGACACATATAAATGTCAGTTTAATTTGAAAATAGAACAATATGAGCATGTTGTTCATATATCAACACAAGAAAACCCTAAAAATGGAATTCATAACTTTATGATTGATCTACTACAAGAAATAAAACTTGAGGTACAAGATATAAATAATAACTACGAAAACAAACCATAACAATAGGTTTTAGTCAAAATACACCAACAATCCATTGGCTAAATTGCATTAGAATAGTCAAAGCTCTAAAGAAAATAACAAAATCAATATAAAGGATATTGATCCTACTGATTATCCAAATTTCCTGATTATTCAAGAAAAAGAATTGTAGGGGAAATAGATAGTATGAGAACCTTATTCATAATACAAAAAACATTCTATTGCAATAAATTATTTCCAATTCAAAAAAACTAAAGAACTTTCTTCATATGAAAAATTCTAAACAAGATTTTTTGAAGATTCAATTGAATTAGATTATATGTCCGACACATTAGATAAATTTATGCGACATTTGTATGTTGGAAGAATTTGCTGCCAAATACATAGGTCTATGTTTTCATTTACAAAGTAACGATTAAAATGTTTTTTGGGTAAAATTATTTTTTACAAAAATATGTAATCCTTGGAATAATACTACATAAGTAACATATGACATGTTAAGACAAGCACATCTGATGAAAATCATAACACAGGTCTCTTAAAAAAGAGCATGTACGAATACTATGGAACAAGTTTGTGAACAAGAAAGCGCATATAAATAAATGGAAAATAAAATCAAAAATTTCAAATTGGCATTTTCTTGTTGTATGAAGTACATGGAATATAATAATACATAGTTTGGATGTTCATCCGAATTCGCAAGAAATAGGCCAAAAACTTTCAAAAGAAGAGAAAAACCAAATTACTTCGAGAAAAAGGAAACCACAATATAAGAAAAAATTTATAAAGGAAAACAAATTTTCCAAGCAGAAATTTATCAAAAAGAATATTTTTTAAAAAAAGGTTGTAAATGTTTTAAATGCGGTAAAGATGCAAATGAATGCCCTACAAATATAAAAAACATTGTAGTAATAATATAGAAGATATAGTATTCATGTAAGCGCTATTGAAGATCTATCTAGTTATGCTAATTTTTCGGTATATGAAATTGAATCAATTTATTCAGATACTATCGAAGAAGTAGATGAAATTAATGATTCCTTTGACGATTTTATAATAAAAATGATTACAATCAATCAATCAAACACATAATCAAATAAAGATTATACCATTAACCATCTATCTATGTTTCCTAAAAAGGAAAAGGTAAACTCCCCAGGATATACATTATACGCAGAAAAAACGCTAGACTAAGAAGATACCATACTGCTAAAGTATTTTTAGAACTAATAATAAAAATCCTCCTAGGCTATTATGGACAAATTCATGATGTACCAAAGCATACGAAGGAAAATATTTTTATAACACATAGAAATTCAAACTACGTTCAAAACTGACATTTCTATACTTTTCAAAAGTACTAGTTTTGAAGCTAAAGATTACCCTATAGAACAAGGAGATCCAACCGGACTACTTTTTATAAATAAATATGAAGACTTCCTAATCATAAAAGAAAAAATATATGATCATGATACATTTACCACATCAGGCGGTTCTATGTCCCAAACACCTAGAAATAATGAAACAGAAACTTATCATGAATAAAATATATATGAATACAATACGAAGAATCATCAAACCCACAGATTCCAGATAGAGTAGTGAACATTTTACTGTCACTGACGAAGATTTTGAAAAATTAAAAGAGAAATTCCTTGCCTGGATAGAAAAGATATTTATAAACCCTTGACCTCTAAATCTCCATTTCTTAATCAGCATACATACATATTTGACCATGTGCAAGATAATGTCGAATTAAAAGGAGAAGAAAATTTAACTTCCTTAAGTCTTCTAAATAAAAATAAAATAGAAAAACTAAAAGCAAGGTATCCAAAAATGAGATACCTATGTATAGGTTTAATATAACTTAGAATAACAGGATTATTCAGATCAGGAATTGATACTCCAATAATGATAGTTTGTATGAATGAAAGAGTCATTAGTAATCCTTTTAGTATTATTGGTGGAGCTAAGTCCAATTTAGCAAATATATTATTTGAGTTAATGTACATCCTGATTTCTGTATAAGTCTTGAAGGTGAAAATATTGAAAAGACAAGTACGCTATCAGTAAATTCTCGAAATATCAAACTTTTGCCAGGTTCTAAAGTTCTAGGTATGCAATGAGAACATTGTATGGATTTGAACGATATGGCTACATTTAAACAATTACACCAAAATAATTCGTCAAACTATTTGAAGTAAGAATGAGAAAAATAGTCTAGCCCAAATTGGCTAACATAAGAGATTTAAAATTTGACAATGAACTTCAAGTATTTGTAAAATTTGAAATTTTAGTTGGATAGAATGGTCCCCTATCGTTTATTATAAACAAAACAAAAGAGTACACAGGGATAGTAAAAAGTTAAAATAGGAAAAATTAATAAAAACAAAGACCAACAAAAGGAATACCTAATCAGTACCCCTAGGAATTAACTAGGGTTTCCTCATTAACTTACAGCTTCCTAGTTAACAAAAGAAAAATTGTATTCCTCGATTTATTTCTCCCTTTGAAAATCTGGCATTTCTTTCATCCCAAAATGCATATATGAATTTCTTTATAGCTGTGAGAAGCGGCTTCCCGTTGCATGATCTCCATTTCATCCCCTTGGAAAGTGTGTACACTCTATCTTTGAATCAGCTGAAGGCTTGTGTAGATTTAAAAAACATAGCATTCTAACCCAATATAGTATGAGTATGGACAGGAGAAAAAGAGGAGACTGGTGCTCTCAGTTTATCTATTACATAAAATACATCGAGTGTTCTGTATCATTCCTCTATGCATAAGATTATCCTATGTGTGCAAAGCATTTTTGATCTCTTTCCATAGAAGGAAATTTTCCTTTAGCTTTGAGCCAGCACTCCAATTCTACTATACCATGGAAAATATAGCATTGATTTGAAATCAGAAACAGAATTATACATCATGGAGATACTGTAGGGTTTGTCACACAGGATAGAAGAATAGGAGGGCATTTATATGTTTCTTAGTTTTAACAATGGACTATAGAGCTCTAACCTGAACTGAACTGGAGCAAGGAAGGGACACCTTGCCTTCAAGTGTGTATGAATTAACTCTGACGGTCTTTGGAATACCAGTAATGCTTCTAATGCTACAATTAATGATGTTAGAGAATATGATATCTTTGTCTACCTAGTGGTCATGTCAGAATGGTATATGATGAGAATATTTCAAATAATATTAGAAGAAAGGTAGACAGGCTGATCTCATATTGAGGAGCATCTCCAAGTCCAGCTATAGTCAGGAGGAAAAGGAATGGTCCAGAAATTGTTCTTTTTGATTAGATTTGATCTAGTCCGTTCAGCCTAGAGATTTCGATCATATGAAAGTAGCTTATTGACGAGAGAGGATAAGGCAGCCTTGTTCCAGTTTTTGATGTTCATTATGCCCAAGCCACCTTGTTGTGTTCATAAGGGATATATATAGACACACACACACATACACACACACACACATATATTCTTGAAAGAGATAGGGATTTGTTTAGAGAAGTGAGGGTTTCCATGCCATAAGAAGTAGTTTAAGGCAGAGTTTTCCATATTGATCAATTTGATTGGTAAAATGATATACAAACATAGTACAATCCCATTGAGGTGGCAATGGATTTAACCACAATAAGTCTACTTGCCGTTCATAGTATTGCAGCAGGCTATGAAAAGAGTTTTAAGGTGATTTTCTTAAATAAAGGAAGATCTTGGGTAGTTGAAAATTTGGATGAAAGCATCAGGGCTCCAAGGTATAACTCAAAGGGAGTTAGAGGGGATAAGGTAGATATATATGGTAAGCATGTTGTCTCTATCAATATTAGTAATTCCAGCAAATAGCACTTTAGACTTTGATTTATTGATAACCAGACCACTTAGGTTATAGAATTGATTCACGGTTTCAAAACAATTGGTGATGAATTTTGCATTATGTTTAGTGAATAGGATTAAATCGTCTACAAACATCAGAGTAGTTATCTTTGGAACCTTACACATAGGGTGTAGATCAATCGGTTTTAAGGCAACGACTTAGTTAACCATGCATAAGAGAAGTTCCATGACAGCAATAAATAAGTTTGGGGAGATAAGGTCGCCTTGCCTTATTCCTAAGGAGCCTTTGAAATAGCCAAACATACCATCATTGATGTTCAGGGAGTAGTGGATAGTTGAAATGCACGTTAAAATATATGCTAAGAAAGGGATAGGAAAGTTCATGACATACATGATGTTTATGATGAAGTTCCATTAAATATAATCAAATGCTTTTTGAATATCAAGCTGAGTAAGCATCCAAGAGATTGTTTTTGCTTTCATAACTCCTCATCAATCCTTGAGTAAGCAATATGTCATTGATAATGTTCCTTGAAGGCAGGAAAACATTTTGGTTGGGGGAGATAATATAGAACAAGGCCAGTTTAATTCCACTTGCCAAAATCTTTGAAATACATTTGTAAATTACATTACAGCAAGCTATGGGATGAAATTCAGTAACATTTGTCGGATGAGGGACTTTAGGGAGCAAAGCAAATTTAGTAGCATTGATGTCAGATATCATTTTGTTGCTTTTGAAAATCTTTCACTACAATTGGAAAGCCATTTTCCGACAGCAGAAAACTGTCGGCGGCCGGCGGAAATTATGGCATCGGGAAGCAGTGTTTCCGACTGCTTCCGACAGCTCCCGACGGATTTCGACTGTTGTCGGAAGCCGTCGGAATCCACCGGGAAAAATGACCCGAAATGTCGGACGCCGTCGGAAGCCGTCGGAAATATATGACCTGCAAGCCATCGGAAGCCGTCGATAGCCGTCGAAAATCTGCTAAATTTATTTTTGTATTTCTACTGCAATACAACCTTCTATCCACATTTCTCATACAAATACTATTCCGCCAATACTGCAGAATCCAATATATAATATTCCAATCAAATATCAAAAATCAAACTATACACAGATCACCAAACAAAAAAATACATAAAATTAAGTCAGTACACATCATCATCACTCAAACTAATGTATAATACATAATAATATCCACAACACCAAATGTTCTATCAATACATACATCCACAACATCCTAACGTCCACAAAATTTTAAGTGTAGCATAACATAGTACACAAAACCAACAAATGACTCTACCATCTACCGAATCGTACAAAACAGAAGAAAAAAACTTACCGACCAAAACAATCAATCAATCTCCTCCAGAACCTAAGCCAGCAGAGGAAGGGAAGCGGCCACCATACTGCTGCATGTACTCGGCGATACGCTGGTCTAGCAACTGTGTGGTCTTTATGACTTGCCGACGGTTCTGCTCCTCCAGCTGCGCCACTCTAGCCCGCAAATCTTCGATCTCTGCTATATAGATCTGAGCTCTGGTCTGCCTACCTCTTCTCTGACTGCTGGCGTGTAATAAATATTTAATTTAGCTGTGTGATCTCTGTAAGTGTATGTGCAGGTATGTGAATGATTCACAGTGTGATAATGTTATTTAATTTAGTTTATGAAAGTGTATGTGCATGTTGATAACATTTTAGATTGTGGTAACACTAAATAACTATAGCAAAAAGATTGTTGATTTATATTTTCAATTACTATAACTTTGGAACATTTTAGTATAAGTAAAGTAACTATAGGGACGGATGAGAGCAGTAAATTTGAAATTGCTCCTTGATTGTCCATATATTATTTACTTACCACTTGATTGCCAAATCCGTATCGTCTGCTATGCTCCGATGGATCCATAACTGACTTAAAAATAGCATCGTCCTCATCCGTCATCAGCTGATCTCGACCCATATATGCAAGGAGTTTCTGGCGCTGCTCCATAAACTTTTCCTGCATAATACATTAATGTCATCATATCTTATTCCATTATATTTTAACAAGTAGAGCAATTACTAATACTGCATAAAATGAAATATGCTTACATGGCTCTTTCTGGATTTATCGTCGTGCCATGTATATAAAACTGTCCTATCCGGATTTACATGCTCGATAGCATGCGTACGAGTAAATACATCCATATATCCCACGGAACCATGCGCCTCGGCTTCCTGAAATTGGTTTTACATACAATTATTGTACATTTAAAATTATATAGCACAAACTATTTAAAAAATGCATTCAGTAAATTTATCAACTCCTGTCGATACTGCCGAAATGACTTCGACCCTCCACGATGAGTGATGGGATTTTATTTCTGTTTGCAGAGTTTCTTTCCGACTCTGCCTGTGCATTCAAAAGTTGATACATTATTTATCGATCATGTAATTTAATATTTACTACCAGTCAAATAGTTAAAAAATAATTAGTATACTTGCCTTCGCTGTGTCAGTTTCCCAATATCCCAACCATGCTTGTCATACGCTCTCTCTCATCCAACGTGCTTTCTTACCTGATTTCTTGATTTCAGATATCGAGTCCTTATAGTTTTTGCACATCTTCTTCATCCAATATTCTCGTGCCAATTGCATATCGTCCGTCTAAATGTCTATCTCAGCCATGTTTCACGATAAAAAGCAAAAAGAATATTAAACTGTAAATGATAAACAGTAAAAAAAATGACAAAAAATGAATTAAAAATGAAAAATAGAAAAATATACCTAGTAGGACATTTTGCCAAATACACTCTACTATGTGGGGAGGGATGTTATCCCACTTCGGCCAACAAGCACTCATCCTACTCCGGTAAGAAGCTCTAGAAACATCCACCACAACCTTTGAGGGAAGTGGGTCGAAACCCCTGTTTTTAAATATGATACAGATAAGTATGTACGTATATCCAAAAAAATAAGATGTTGAATAAAATTTAATTCTTACCCCTCTGCTGTAGGTACTAAATGAATGACAGGACGCTGTATGCTTGCGATGGACCACTGCCATCGCCTCCTGATCGGGAAGAGCTCCTACCTCTACATGACATTACGTAAACCTGTGATATATATACACATCATTTCAAAAGAGAATAATAACATGATAATGAAATATATTTCATACGTAAATGAATACATCAACGGTATAAGCTACTAAATTAATGACTGAAATGGAAATAAAAATGAAAGTGTTTTATTATTATTCATAATGGGTCTCATGTTCCGACGATAAGCAAATTACATTGCATTTTTAATAATAGCTACTAAATAAATGATAAATGGAAATGACATAAAACATGTAAACAATGGTAAACGTACAGATTTTGTTTCATAGTTACATCAATTTCATAATACATCAAAAAATCAACATAGTTACATTAGATTATCGGGTGGCATATGTCTTTTTACAGCTTGTACAACAGCCGTAAACCCAGCTTCAGTGATATTGTATTTTGACTTCGTTGCAATGTATTTTGTGATTACTGACAGCTGAGTGCCGCTTTTACAACTATCTCAAATAGGTTTCTTAGCAGCATCTAGTAAATCATAAAAAAATTTGCTGCAATATTTGGTTCTTCAACATTGCCATCATTGTCGTCAATTTCAACCATAGGAAACATTGATCGTGCTGCATCTTCGACCATATTTTCTATATGGGTCGTCGTAACTACTTCGTTAACGACACTTTCAGACTCTACAAAAGTATTTGCTACAACTTCTCCATGCCAATCCCAAACATAATATTCGGGTACGAAATCGTTTTGGCACAAATGAACTTTCACAATATCTGGTAACAAATACTTCAAATGTCTACACCTACTACACGGACCACGAATTTCTGGATCTTTTCCGTTATTACTTAAAGCGAATTCAACAAATACATTTATACCATTACAAAAATCTTCTTTTATTAAGCTTCTCAATCATTTTCTTTGGTACATCCATCTCCTCTGATTAACAAAATAATCAATCATTTTTCCTATTTGAGAAAATGAGTCACAAGTTCAAAATTTAATATTTATTTTCAAGAATACAAATTCGAAAAAGATTATTTTCATGGTCGTATAATATTTGAATTTAAAGCATTATTTCACAAATTAAAAAAATATTTTCAAATATGACACATTTTATTTTTTAGCGTATCGATAGAAAATTTTGTACAAAAAGATATTTTTTCCAATAGTCAGACATCCTACTTCCCATTACAAACACAGTAAGCATTTACATTTCGCATATTAGTTCGTCTCAAACAATTCAACAAAATTTCGGCAGCATTTCCTTTTTGTTCCCTGCACTGTACACAAATGCGTGTACGCAGGAAACAAAAAAAAAGCTAGGATGAAATTTTATGAACCGTTTGAGATGAAGTAGTATACAAAATGTAAATGTTTACTGTGTTCATAACTTGTCCAATACGGTGACAAATCCAACAAACATTGTGCCAGATGAATATAAATGGTCTTTATTTAAAAAAAGACTATTTATATAACGATCATGTACAACACTCATCAGACGGGGCCAAAAACTTTCGAAGGGATGTTAAATGTGCGCATTTTACGAAAAATACAGTTTTACTAACTGTTCACATTTATAAAAATAAATTTTAATTTAAACATTTATTCGACGTATTACATCAACTTAAGGCTGGTGTAACATTTTTGTCATTTTTAAATACACATAATTACAATTTAGACTCATGAATTTTTTTATTACGTTAGTCAATACGTGCACAATATAATACTCCTAGCTCGTTCATTCATTTTATCTTATTCCAACTAACACAATACAAAGATAGCAGCGCTACACACATATACAATCGTAGAATCAACGCATGCACAACGATTTACATATACACGAACAACCACAATTTACATCTTTTTCATAATTTCACGATAAAAGATGAAATAGGTATGCCATGGAATGCTAGAAACTATTATCACACCATTGAAAACAATTTCAATGACCATTTAGCCATAATTCATCATCTTATGTAAATCTAGAAATAAGGTAAAAATGGAATTTTTCGTGAAAATAAGTGATTATACCTGAGGTAGAAAGCAAGAGAGGTTGAATTCGTAGCCGGGGAGGATGTAAAAACACGGAATTAGTGATTGGAGGCTTGGGGAGAGAATTTGGAATTTTAGTAATTAAAATTAGGCTTTGTTGAAATGAGGAAGAAATGCTCGGCTGGAGCATGTAATTCGCGATTTTCCGACGGCTTCCGACGGCCCGTCGGAAGCCGTCGGAAATAGGCCATCGTGGGCCGTCGCCCTCCCCTGTCGCTTTTTAAGCATTTTCTAGTAGTGTTTTTATCTACTTTTTTGACATCTTCACCTATTATTTCCCATATTTCTTTAAAAAATGGGCATTGGATCCATCTAGCCTAGGGAAACTAGTGGATTTCATGGAAAATATAGCTTGTTTAATTTCATGAACAGTAATTTCTGAAATCAAGTGTTTGGAATCCTCAAAAATTGAAGGTAAATCGAAGGTTGATAGTGAAGAGAATGAAGGTGGAATAGGATTTGGGTGAGCAAGGATACTTTAAAAATAGTCAAGAAAAGCCTGATTTATGCTTTCAAAGTTGGAGCATGATACATTGTTCCTATTAGGAATGGAGAAGATCTTGTTTTTGGTATGCTTTAACTTTAAGAAATTATGAAAGTGTGAAGAGTTTTTATCTCCATGAATATCCCATTGATCTTTTAGCTTCTGCTTAGCCATCATTCCTTCTTCAGATATTGCATTCTGTAATGATTCTCTTAGTATATAATCTTCATCAGACAAGGTTAGGTCATTTGGATCAGAATTTATTTCATTTAGCACTGATAAGAGGTTACTTCTAATGTTAGATGAAATCAAATATCCATTCCTAAAGGTGTTGTGAGACCATTCTTTCAAGATAGTCTTCATATTCTTTAGTTTAGCCTGCAATATATAAATTGGATTGCCAAAATGATTAGTACTCCAGTTGTTAGTAATAATTTTTTAGAAAATCAGGATGCTTAGTCAAAAAGTTAAAAAATGAAAATGAGGAATGGCTTTCAGTGACAGCATTTCCCCAATCCAGGTTAAAAGAGAATGATCAAAGGGGGATGGAGGGGGAAAGTGTGAAATCAGGTGAAGCGGACAAGGCATTTATGTTGTAATATGACCTGTCTAATTTGCATAAGATTTTGGGACTAGTTTCACTGATGTTATTCTAGGTATATTAACATCCTGATGTAGGAATAGGAACGAGTTTAGAGGTGTGGATGTAGTTATTTAGGGGTCTTGTGGCTTGAAAGGAAAGGGGATTACCACCAGTTTTATCGTTTGATTCCCGTATACAATTCCAATCACCAAAGCACAACCATGGAGGGTTGAGTGGGTTAAGGGATGGAAGGAGATCAAGCATAATTTTTCTGTGATCTTTGTTGTTTTTTGCTTATATAGAGGTGGGATAAAAAGAAAGATTTGAAGGAATATGAGTGATATGAGAGTGGATGTATTGTCTATGTACAAGGATAAGAGAAACAGAGAACGTACGAGGGTTCCAAAGAATTAGGAGTCTACCAAATGGGCTTGAGAGAGATTATGAAGAACATACCATGACTGGTTGATGAAGTTTGCACATTTGATAAAAGTGAGTAGTTAAGTTTTGTTTAATGAATGACTATGCGATGAATATTGTGAATTTGAACGAGTATTTTGATTTTAAATTGCTTTTCATATGCATGAGCTTCTCTAATATTCCAATAAAAAATTTGTCAACCACTTATATGATGAGGATTTGGAGGCAGATCTGCTTGAATACCAGAAGTAGGAGATATTGCAGTGTCAAGTTGAGAAATAGCAGTTTTCTCAAGAGAGAGCGAAAATTACATTATCAAGATCAACATTTGTAGTGGAGATTTCTTCTTTGGTCTTCCTCTTCTTTTGTTATTTGTATTGGCATCAGAAGGTGTATCAAATATTTGTAAAATCACTTAAACAAAAAATACAAATACCTACATAATATTTTATAGCATCAGGAAATATTATTTCCTTAATAATTAAAAGTAATGAAGAAAATTCAGATTCATCCAATATATTAAAAATATCACAGTCATATGATTAAATGTCTGAAGTTGAACTTACACCTGATATACTAAAAGGTATATCGTATGAGCTTTAGATAAGAAAATCCAATAGAAGGAAGAACAAAGAGAATACTTAGAAAACAAAACGAACTAGAATCAAACCGAATGATCATAAAGGTTCCTATAGAAAATATAAAACATCACCATTAGATCCATATATCTAAAAAGAAAAGTACAATTACATATATCTTCCAATAACGATGCATATCCCTAAATCGTAAGAATTCATGGCATATGCTATATGGGATTGTGGTGTAGAAGCCGGTTTACTACAAGAAATATTTATACCCCAGTAACTCTAGGTACTCTTAAACAAAAAGGTAACACTAAATGATTTTATGGGAAGATAAGTTCCTATAAATCATAAAGTAAACACAAATGCCCGATATACATAAAAATAGTAAAATCAACGGTTTTGATTTTGCATCACTAAAAAAAGAATTTGACAGTGATTGTATCTTAGGAATGGACAATTTGCAGAATCTTTCTCCATTTGGCAAATATTATTTGAGCGAGATGGCATTTTAGTACCGTGAGTAACATTACCTGTTACAATAGCACCATATTATACTCCAGCACCACAGCATGGTGGATAACCTGCTACATTAATTGAAAATGTAGGAACACCAAAAATAATGCAGCCAAAAATAATGTAGGGGGAATTAATTTAAAGGACAAAGATTTGTATATTTTTTGCCTCAAGGACATGACCTCAATATTTTTACCACAAGGACAAACATTCTTCTAAAATTTATTCATAAGGACAAACATTTTTCAAAATTATTCACAAGGACAACAAAACTGCTACCGAGCTAAAACTGATACCTAAAAACTGATACCGATAACTACAAACTGATACCTAAAAACTACTATCAATAACTAAAAACTGATACCTACAGAAAGTTGTCCTTAAGGATAAAATATTGAAGGTCTGTCTTTGAGGCTAAAAAGCTGTGAAATTTTGTCCTTGACAATAATTTCCTGTTAATTGAAAATGTAGGAACACCAAAAATAATGCAGCCAAAAATTTGCACTTACAACATACCAACTTCAAATAAGTTTAAAATATTAATACCTAATATGCTGGAAGCACTATATTTAGACCATCCATTAAAATGGCTTGATAAAGCACCAAGGTATTGTAAAGTTGAGCGAATGGGACAATACAAAGTTTCAAAGTTTGAGTTAACAGCATCATGGTATAACCGATGGACAAAGAATAATTTGCAAAACAAATTAAAGATTTATTAGATTTAAAATAATATAGAAAAATTTTAGTACCCATTCTTCTCAACCTTCTTAGCAAGAAATCAAAAGAGGAAAAGCTTAAATGTAATAAATTACAGAAAGTTTAACAGCTATACAAAATTTGATGGATGTTTTATTCTCTCCGCTGAACAATTGACTAAATAGATACAGGGAGCAAACTATTATAGTAAATTTGATGCTAAATCGGGCTTTTGGCAGATAAAACTTGCTAATAAACAATCCATAGAATCAACTGCCTTTAATTTCTTACAAAGACATTTTATATGGCTAGTTATGCCTTTAGGGTTAAAAAACGAACCACATGTATTTCAGAAGTGGACGAACTCTATGTTCGGACATCTACCATTTACAAAAGTTTATATAGATGACATCCTAGCATTCTCTAATATCGTTGAAGAACACAAACAACATATACTAACAGTGATACAAATTCTACTACAAAATGGTGTAATTCTATTCAAAAGGAAATTGCTTTTTTGTTGGAAAAAGAATTAAAAATGGACAATAGAATTACAATAGCACATTTATACTAAAATTAGGGATTTTCTTAGTACTTTCAAAACATTAAAAAAACTTCAGAGTTTCTTGGGACTACTGAATTATGGAAGAAAATTCATTCCTAATTTATCCACTAAAACTCAAAATTTACAAAAGAAACTTACAAAAGAATAAGCAAAATACAAACAACATAATGGTGAATAGCCAAGGCGATGGAATACGGATAAAATCTCTATTACATTACAACGGCACAAAGAAGAAGAAATAAGGATAATTAAACATAGAGTAAAAGATCAAAAATTTCTTTATTTTCCTTCAAGTGAAGAATTATTTACTTTACAAACCGACACTTTTGATAATTTTTGGGAGGAGTATCAATCGCAAAACAAGAGGAAGTAGTAGCATATTCTTCTAGAAAGTTTAAAAACCTTATATTAAATATGCTATCTATGACAAAGAATTACTTGCTAATAAATAAGCAATCAAGAGTCTAAGAATTTAACTTTTACGTAGATAATTTATAATTGAAACAGACAAAAAATATGTTGCTCAATTTTTAAAAAGAAAAACTTTAGATAATCTAGAAGAAAATCTACAAAGAATTAGATTAGCAATGTATTTAGAGATCTTTAGTTATAATGTCAAATACATTTCGGGTTACACTAATTTTGTTTTTGATCTTCTTATCAAGTTATGAAAAAAATGGATGAAGACAATTTAAAAAGAATTCAAGAATTACTGAAAAAAAGAAAATACAATAAGATTTCCAACAAGCGAAATCATCAAAAAAGGCAAAACAAGTCTTCAAAGAGGCTTCCCCTCACAAATTTTGAAAGAAACCGATACTCCCACAGGAGTAAATGATGCAAAGGTCCAACAGACCGAGAATGTTCCAATGAACAAAGGTATGACAATAACTCCCAATGGTGTACAAAAGTTTACTCCAGTGAAGACAGGTAAACAAATAGCTCCCGTAGGAGTAGAAAGGCTATATGCCTCAGCAATGGTATAAGACTGGTACAATTTGGAAATGAAAACAACAAATCCAAATTTATATGAAAACTTGAATGAGATGTTTCAAAGCTGTCCAATCTGCAGACCACAGAGCTGCAAATTTATGTTCAACCCAACTAGGAAAGACTTACTCGGGGTTAAAACATACAATATTCCAAAAGGCAAAGAAAAACTACAAGATGTACAAAATATAATGTCTAAATCATCTCAATACTCTTCTACATCTAGATCTGAAGCACTAAATAAAAAGAAAGCGGAACTATTCACTAACAATTCAACGGAACAAATCCATTTGAAGACAATATTCACTCAAATGCAGACATCCGATCTTGTGAATCAAAGAATTGAAGACATTCTAGAATCACTTAGAATCACTCAAATGCTACTACTTCCTTTTGTTTTGCAATTAATACCCCTGCCTAAAAATTGTCAAAAGTGTTAGTTTATAACGTAAGTAATTCTTCGTCTGAAGGAAAATAAAGGATTTTCTTTATCATTTGCTAGATCTTTAATTTTTCCTATTTCCTCTTGTTGTTGTACTACAATAGAGATTTTATCCACGTTCCACCTCCTTGGCTGTTCACCATTATGTTGTTTGTCTTCTTCTTCTGCTATAAGCTTCTTCTGTAAATTTTGAGTTTCAGCAGATAAATTATTGTTGAATTTTCTATTATAATTCGGTAGTCCTAAGAAACTCTAAAGTTCTTTTAGTATTTTGGAAGTATTAGAAATATCCATAATTATAGCGTAAACTTGCTATTGTAATTCTGTTTGTCCATTTTTATTCTTTTTCCAAAAAAATCAATTTCATTTTTGAATAATTCAATTTTATTAAGGATTCAAATTACACCACTTTGTAGTAGTATTTGTATCACTATTACTAGATGTTATTTTTGTGCTTTAGCAGTATTAGATGACAATAGAATGCCCTGTATATAAATAGTTGCAAATGTAGATGTCTGAATATAGAGTTCGTCTATTTCTGAAATACCTGTGGTGAGTTTTTTAATCCAAAATGCATAACAAGCCCTTCAAAATGTCCTTATGGATAAATGAAGGTAGTTAATTCTATATATTGTTTATCAACAAGTTTTACTTGCCAAAAGCCCGACTTAACATCAAATTTGCTATAATATTTTGCTCCTTATATATGTTTAGTAAAATATTCAGCAAAGGGATAAAAATATCCATCAAATTTTATATAGCTATTAAAATTTCTGTATTCATTACCATTTTAGCTTTTTATATTTTGATTTCAGCATGATTTCTTACTAAGAAGGCTGGAGAAGAATTAGTACCGAAACCATTTTGCATTAATTTTAAATTTAATGAATATTTAATTTTTTTCTCTAAATTATTCTTTGTCTGTAGGTGATACCATGATACTGTTAACTCGAACTTTGAAATCTTTGTATTTTTACATTGTCTCAATTTTACTACACCTTAGTGCTTTATCAAGCCATTTTAATGGATGATCTTAATATAGGGTTCCCTAATATTATGTATTAATGTTTCAAACTCATTTGAAGTTGGTATGTTGTAAGTCCAAATTTTTGGCTGCATTATTTTTGCTGTTCTTACATTTTCAACTAATGCAACAGTTTTTTCACCATGTTGTGGTGTTGAAGTGTAATGTGGTTCTATTGTTTAATAGATAATGTTACTTGCGATACTAAAATGCCATTTAGCTCAAAATAATATTTTATCAAATAGAGAAAGATACCGCAAATTGTCCATTCTTAGGATACAATCACTGTCAAATTCTTTTCGTAGTGATGCAAAATCAACATTGTAGGTTTTATTATTTCTATGTATATCTGGTATTTGTGCCTACAATATTTGTGCCTACAATCCTTTTAAGATTTATACGAACTTGTGTTACCATCAAATAATTTATTATTCCCTTTTCATCTAAGGGAACCTAAAGTTGCTGGGCTATAAATATTTCTTGTAGTAAATTGGTTTTTGCACCAGAATCCAATGAAGTATGTACCGTGAATTCTTGGTATTTGGGGATACATATAGAAGATGCTAGCAATTTTTCTTGTTAACCCAAGATATGGAAGGCAAACAGTCCTTGGCTAGTGATAGGCTTGATCATCCTTATGTTAGCCCGAAAGAAGTATGCAAGTCTAAAGCGAAATATGCTTGTTCACGTTTTTGGCCTTTGGTAAAAGTCATGTAGAATATAAAGTCACAAGAATCATATCTTGAAATCAAAGGACTTTATTCACTTGTAGTATGCAATGCAAAATTCATAGTTCGAGTTTTTATGTGCAAAAATCACAAAAGTACAATTGGCTTTAAAATCTCCAATTGAATTTAGGATTACAACTTTTAAAATGTAAGAGAAGTAGAGAGAAGAATTTGACCCTCCCGAATTGCCATTGGGTTTGCATTTATGTAATCCTTCTCTAGATTGATGATTTATGTCATGATGATCTGCGGTATTGATTGTTATAATGGTAAAACATGGTATCCTCACTTGTAATGTCGTAAATTGACATCTTTGATGGCATTGGTGATATGCGACATCTTTGACAGTTTAGATATTTGATATCTCTCATATCCTTTGAAGCCCGACGTTCCTTTACCGCTTGTACATGCTTTACAATAGATATAACTGTAAAAGACTAACATTTATAGAGTTTTGATATACCCTCCTTGTGGTTATATATTCGACACCTTTCATTGATGCGGTATCCTTCAATGATGCAGTATTTCTTTCTATCTACTTTCAAGTTTGATAATCTCTTTGCTATAGTTATTCGACATCTGTTGGCATTCGATACCACTACAAGCTTTTCATATGCTCAATGTCCTTAAGAACTATTTTAAGATGCGAAATTTCTTGTTCTCCATATGCCCAACAACCTCCAGGGTTGTTGAGGTTCAACATTTTCTTGAAGAGTTCAAAGAGCGATGTCTTCAACTAAAGGTTCCACTACTATCAACGTCTTGAATTCTGGAGTGTCTCCTACATATTTAGCATCTTTATTTGTAGTAATATTTTCCCTCTAGTGTATAAGAAATGATAACTTTTCAAGTTAACACTTCAATATCAACGTTTACCGCCTTAATAACCTCATTGCCGCCTAGCAATCCTTCCAAATCTCGTTCATCCATTCAAATGGAGATCAATTGTCCTCATTGCTCCTCTTTCTTTCTATAAATACTTGTAATCTTATTCTCCAAACTTTTTACCTACAAATTGAACTTGGGACAACAGTTTAATTTTTTCAGTTTGGCCTTAAACACATAGATTCTCTTTAGCACTCAAGCTCGATCTCAAGGTTTGATTTTTTTTTTAATGTACAAATACATAATTAAAGAGGGTCTTTGATTTTGATTTTTAGATTAGGGTTTAACTGGATGTTTTTAGCAAATGTCTGGAATTTAATGAAGCGCCATACTTAGTTTTTTGAATCTAAATGTGGGTTACAATATTTTCTTTTGTCGATAGAAATTTGATAATCGCTATTACAAATTTGAAATTTTCCAAAAAGTTACCTTTCTATAGCTTTGATTGTGATAAAATCAATATCCATTTAAATGTCAATAGATATGAGCAATTGGTAGAAACTCGAAACTTTCTTTAAAACTTGATGGCTTTCTTGGTTTTTGGATTGACTAATCTTTTAAAATTGGATATCCAAATTGAAATTGAAAATTTGATGTCTTTAGAAAGCTGACGAATCTAAAGTTCGGTATATCTTTAAGGCTTTACTTATTAGCTACAAATTCAGCAACTAATTAGGGGTTCGATGTCTATTCAGAAATCCGACAACTTGGTATGAGGGTTGATTCTATTATTTTTAAACCGAACAACCCATAGTGGGCCGTTATTTCTAAATTCGATAACCTTGGAAAGAGTTGATGTTTAGACTACGAATTCGACATCTTACTTAAGTTCGATATGACATCATGAGTTTGGAATGTAAATATTATATTGTATTACTATCTGTTTATGCAAGGGACATCCTATAAATTCGACAATAGATTAAGATATTTCTATCTTCTTTTATAATTTTTGTAAGATGTTTTTAGTATGACAATTTAATTGAACCTTATTGACCTGTTATGAACCCGACATTTAGCCACAAATCTAATAGTTTTTAATGAACTTCCCATTGGTTATAAAGTTTCAAATATTATATAAAAACGATGTCTTATTATAATTTTTACATCTAGGAATGGATCGATCTATGGATTTTTAACTTGTTATAAGTCTCTTATTCTTCTCACTTTTTTTAGTCTCGGTTTTGACATTTCACCGTTAAGAATTGAATCATCTTTAATAAATCAAGTACCTATTGGTTAAACATTTAATTGCTTATCTTGCATCTATATTTATGATCATTCTAAATTTTACGAGAGAAATATATAGTACTTTGCTAATCTTGGATTATTCCCTCTGATGGATAAATGGCTGACAAAAAAAATATGGTAAGGGTCCCAAACCTTCTCTTACGTCCAAAAAAGGAGACTACAGACTCGTTCTATCTCTTATTACCTCTTAAGGGGAAGTCAATACCATCCTTCATCAATTTGGCATATATGATGTGGAAGCCAGGTAATGGGCTTATTCGAAAGGATAAACAATCCCTCAGGAGGTTTCTATGCCTTTGCTCCAATTCGTATTTAACATTCTGGTTATCTTCCTTTTTTCGAATTATTCGATACTTGGAACATTTAGGCATCGCTCTAATATAATTATTGCCTGATTCCTATACCTATTTAAGCTGTCTTGAGAGTCTGGCCAGGGAATCTAACCTTCCTTCTCTTGACATAAATAGTCTTTGCTTATTAGTAACTCCTGTCAAAGTGGTGAACCAACCAAAGGATACTGTGTATCGCCTTCTCCCTCATAAAAGTTTGATTAGCAACTTGAAAAATAAATCTGGAGACTAGGAGAATTAGTTCTTCTATGTTAAGAGCCACATCCCCAAACTTTGAGGATATTTCTTTATTCCTAGTAATTTTTTGCTAGTTTTTTATATTATTTATATTACCTTCTATTGTTGCCTTGCATTTTTTCTTTTAGGACTAGCCCCTAAAGGGCAGATCCTTCCATAGCTAAAATGGTTGGGGAATAGAACATAGCGCCACAAACTTTAGGAGATAGGCACAAACTTCTAGTTAAAACCAATCTCAAGAAACATTTCCTAATTCTGAAGTGTCATAAAGTGCTTAAGGAACCTCTCATGGTAAAGAAGGATGCTCGTGGAAAGCAATTCCTGGTGATTTGCAATTAGAATGCCTTTGCTAAATTTTCCTCGGTTCAACATGGTTCTTCCACTAGGTTTTCATTATAGTTAAATGAAGTTTCTTATGTCAATGTCTTATAAATTTCCCTTTACTTTAGGCTTTTTGCTATAGTTGTTGCTTCTAAGCGCAAGAAAGCTAAAGTTCGCACTTCTGCCTTAGCCAAATCAACTGAATCGGCTCCTGTCAAGGATTACTGACATAAAAGGAAAAGTAAGCACTTATGCTCTCGCCAACACTTCATCCCTTCCTCCGAATGAAAAACTAAGTTCAAGGATGACCAAACTTCTATTGTTATTGTCGAGGATTCGATTATTGAGGTTTACTTGACCACTCAAGATCCTGTATGATTGACTTAGGTTCTCTAGATCATAGTGTTCAAAAGTAGGCTGAGGAAGCTTATACCCCAGACCCTTTGTTTAATATCTCGCTTCCTACATCCACGTCTGGTGTTCAATGCTTGTACTAGGAGCTTGGTTTGATTCCTCTCTCTGCTTAACATCTCCCTTTAGAGGTCTAAGCTCAAACTCTTCACATGAGCTCTGATGATCTCATTCGTTCGGTTCCACAATTTCTGTCTTTGGCTTCTCTTATGTCACTACAACCTTTGACTTTCTCGACGGACCATCTTTATATCCTATATCAATAGCTTTTATTGGTATATAAATTTTTGTTCTTGGGTAATCTAGACTTTAACTTCATACAACTTGACTTAACATATGTTCATTGTATGTTTTAGGTGGCCAAGCACATTCTTTCTTCAATAGGCCCCTAAAGGGTCTTCTAATCAAATTGGTGAGCTTGAGAAGCAAGTTTCTTTATTAACAACTCAAATGACTGATATTATAGTGGAGAAGGATAATGCTGTTAAGAGAAACAAACTTGCCTCTACCTTTAATGAGGAAAAGAAAGTCAGGCTTTAACTTGAGTAGAATCTGAAAATTTTAAAGAAAGAGAAAACCGATATGATCGATAAGATAAGGTCTTTAGAATCAGTTGGAGACCGAAGATGCTACTCTGATCTACACATATAATATCATAAAGGACACTAATAAGAAAGTTACTTTCTTTCTTAATAAAGCTCTTACTAAGATAAATAAGAAATACTACGAAGATGCTCTTTTGTAGCTTATAATGACAATATAAAAAATGCCCTGATTTGGATTTCCCTTTTCTTCTAGATCTAAATGACAAATTCCAAAGAAAGTTTGATCTTATGTTGAGGAGAGCTTAGGGATTGCTTCAAGATGAATTCCCTGAAGAAGTAGCCATCGACCCAAGGAACTTGTTATCTTTTGATGACCCCTCGCTTGAAGGGGATGGAGATTCAGATGAAGAAGAGGATGATAATATCAATGGAGGTAAGGGCAACAAGGGTCTACAAGGACCAAGAGATGGGGGTGATGGATCAGATGGTCACAACTTAGACTCGTCTATCCATGATATGGATCTTCCTGATCTACCTGATTTTCAGGATGCTTCATGGCAAAATATTCCTCCAAAAGATGTTGTTTCCCCTGGTCAGCAGCTGAAAGGAAAATTTCAAAACCAAACTTCTTAGGTTTCGGTTGCATAGGTACGAAATTCATTGTTTAAATACTTAAAGTTATTTACTAGCCTTTAGTTAACAAGTTTATTACTTTAGTTAAGGAAAAGATCCAAATATTACAATGAAAATCTATATGAAAAGAGCGAGAGGGAGGTACATTGATTAAATAGAGAACTTGAAAGGGTAATCGAGGAGCACAACAAATTATCTAATAAGGATAGGTGCCTTTTTGTTTACGCAACACGGTTAAGGAACTTTAAAGAAAAACGAGCAGCATCGTTATTAAAGAAGCGTCACCTTCATCGGGAGAGAGTCATAAGAGAAAACGCAGAGCACCACTCTATTCTAGATGCTCATTGACGACAGGGATACCTTAGTGGAGTTCCTCCACAAAGTTTACTCTAGAAATGTTCTGACTAATTTTTCATTCTTATGCAAAAAAGTGGGGGTTTTCTCAAGTGTTTACATAGTATATATTTGGATGAACATGCAACCGATCCCCATCCTAAAGAATGTTAGAACCTTCTTAGGGTTGCGATCATTCCTACACTCTTCCTCCCGAGAAAGTGAAATTTAATGAGGAGGGATTCATTTTTGAATTCTACAAAGGATTGGTATTGTATGAACCCAAATAATTTCGCTTTTAATGTGTAATTCAGATAGCTTTATGAGTTCTAGTGTTTTTATTTCTTATTTCTTATTTCTTTGCAACTTGTTTATTTGTCATAAATTAGACAGATTGAGGAGTCATCGAGTATTCTTGTATCCATTGAGCTCTTAATTAGTCAATCAAAGAGGAATTCTAAAGAGAAATTATTAATTCTCAAAAATTCTCGGCTAGTGAAATATTATTTACTTAGAGATCTCCAAGGAGTTTACACATGGCTTTAAAATTTTCATTTTGATTTCTTAGGTAACGAAAAGGATAAATTTCTTAGCGAGATACAAACCAACCAAGCTGGATTGTTATGTGGTGTGATCAGCCCTCCGGTTGGAAAATGGGACTATTGTTGGCTTCCTCTAGTTGACACACCTCAAGGGTTTAATATTCCTTTTGACTCTACCCTTTCTTTGTCTACTAGATCACTCAAAAAGGCTCAATATACTCTTTTTAAAGTTTGAGTGCTTAATGCATAAAACTTGTGCTCTTGGTGTGAATTGCTCATGCTTGTAATATATTTTTTTTGTTAATAAAGAAAGCATTTTCTCTGTATTAATTTCCTTTTCCCATTTACTTATTTTTATTATGAGAAACAATTAGCGCTCGCATCTTGCAATTCGGAAATCCTTACTCGGTTGGAAATTATCAAAGCTAAGTTGAAGTGGGAATTCGAGCAGAAACTCTCTTCACAAGGCATTTCAACTTTGTCATTTCCAGATAACTCGGATGTATAGAAATGATATGACAGTTATTATCGATCGAAGTCCACATTTAGTAGTTGAAAAGAAATGACCTCCAACTTAGAGGAAAAGATTAAAGAAAATGATAAAGGAATTCAAGAGTTAAAAGAGAAAATGATAAAGAAAATGACCTTTAGTCCATGGAATCGAAGCAGATGCAGAAATTGCCCGGCTCTTTTAGAGAGCAATGGATCTTGAAGTAGATATGTTGAAAAGCCAAGTTGACTGTCAATCCTTAGAACTCATTGCGAGTAGAGACGAATCCAACCTTCTTACTACTACTCCTTTGATTGGATAGGAAATATTTTCTGCTTTGTTGAACCCACCATCGAGTTTAGATAATGACGAAATTACCAGATAGAGTCAAAGAGTTAAATATGAATGCGTACAATTTTTGAACAAGTAATAGAATGTCAATTTTCTCAATATCTTAACAATTATCGGGCTCAGATGGGAAAATTTAAGCGTGCAAAATATAATCTTGAACGGAGGTTAAGAAATTAAAGAGCAAGATGACAACATCTTAACAATTATCGGGCTCAGATGGGAAAATTTAAGTGTGCAAAATATGCTCTTGAACGGAGGTTAAGAAATTAAAGAACAAGATTTTGACCTTAAAGGGATACAACAAAACACTTAAGCATGCAATGGAAGTTCAAATTGGCTCCATTGTTGATGCAAATATTATTGGGAATAAAGAAAGTAACTTAAAGAATTTTTGGATGTGGTTATCCGTCTTATTACTAATTCTCCTTCGGTCACTAAAAAATTGAAAAAGGAGGTGTAGAAACTTGACATTTAACAAAGAATCGCTTGTGATTTATTTTGCCAGATTTCCCTTTTGGCTACCTCTTCTCGGTACATGTAATTCTTGTATATAACATGTAAAATAAACAAATTTGTATCTGAATGATTGTTACTTTGAATGACTTTTTGTATTCATCCTTTTGAATTTGTTGAATTACCTAAAACGTACAACTTGTTTCCTAGAGCATGGATTTGAGCATTGGTTGGTCTTCTTAATATAAACCTTGTCGTTAAAACCGAAAATCCATTTTGATAAAAATATCAGCAACTTATTAATTAAAATTTGGAAGACCCCTTCCTTTATTTAACAGGAAATTAGAAACCCGTCTAATAACAAAGATTCCCGTTATTACAAAATTTGAAATCTGTTTTAAAAGAACTTAATTTAGCACTTTGGGGAGTGAAGCTTTTAATAACTTTGCCTTTTGGCCTTATCGCCCTAAATTTGAAGCAAATGCTCAAAGTTTTAGTCTTAAAGGATTAAATATCTAGAATTCCATTTAATAATTGTAATTTCATCTGCATTAAAGGTCAGAAATATTTTGGCAATAACTTGATCGGGAGACCACAAAACTATTTGGCAACAACTTTGAAATAGAAGAGTAGGAAACCATCTGGCAACAGAAGACCTGAAATTAATCAAGTAATAATATCATAATTTAATCTTAATAGAAGACTATAAATTTATCTGTTATTAATTTAGAACTCCATTTGATGAGAAGGTCGGAATTTTTCTAATAACAAGTCCAGAGTACTGTCTGATTGTGAACTATAAATCCGACCATTAACTAAGATTCCTGTTATTTAGAAACTCGATTATCAATGGAAATTACCCTTGTTTAGAAACGTTATTATTAGTGGAGATTTCCATTATTTGGTGATTTGAATTCTAATATAGAAACCATGGATTGAAAATTAATCTGATATTTCAAAGAATGAAGCCTCGTGTTTGGGTGATAAGTCATAGTCTTTTAGATGTTGCTATTTGACGTCAAAATTCTCACTTCTACATGATAGATAGCTTTGGATACTTCCTTTGAAGGTTACTTTAACTTTTCCTTGGTGCGAAACTAAGTATGTTTGACTATTCTTCCTCAAGAAGATTTCCTTTGCATTTGATTGACCTTCCTCTAGAAGACTAGCTCGATCCTTCTTTAGGACCATGTTTGATTTGCTCTTGCATTCGATTGATCTTCCTTTGGAAGACTACCTATTACTACTCTCTAGGTAGTCATATAGGCTTTGATTGAATTTTTCGTTACCATCTTTAGTAATGTTTTAAACTTTGATCGAATACTTTATCACCATCCTAGCTAATGATTTAGGTTTTGGTCGGTGCATTTGGTTAGCTTTCCTAGGTAGAACCAAAGTCTTACCCATCCTCCCTTTAGGAGGAGCTCTTGTCAGGCCTTATAGATGGAATTGAAGGCTGGTTCGGGGGTTTAGCTAGGACATCTTAGGCGGGACCAAAGGCTTACTCCAATCTCCCTTTAGAAGGCACTTCAGACAGGCCTTATAGGCGGGACTGAAGGCTGGTTTGTGCTCTCTTCAGGCCATCTTAGGCAGGACCAAAGGTTTACTCCATCCTCCCTCTAGAAGGCGCTCCAGCCAGGCCATGTAGGTGGGACCGAAGGCATGCAATGCTTTGGTCAAGCCTTATAGGCGGGACCAGAGGCTTACTCTGACCTCCCTCTAGGAGGTATTTTGACCAAGCCATCTTGGCAAGATCAAAGACTTTTTCCTTTGTTTTGATAAATCCACTTTAGGAAGTATTTATTTTTGTTGATCACTTATCCTTTGTAGACGCATTTTCCTTTTGCTTATATCTTATTAACAAATTCATTAAGTTCTCATTTCCCTAAGAAATTATCACTCATTCCTTTTAGAGCTTGACATTGATTGGTTTCGTGTCCATTTCTTTGGTGATACTAGCAATAAGAATCTTGGAGACTCCTTTCATTTCCTATTATCTTCTTCTTTGAAGGCTAATAGTTCGATCTCTTTTTAGTTAAGAGATAGATATTCTCAAAGGAAGTGGTAAAAGATCGAATCTTAGAAGATCTAGCACTTTTAAGGCACGACACCTTTTGCTCCCATTAAATTTTCTTGCAGCTTCAAATAGGGACATTAGTATCATCCATAAACTTTCTTTTTGAAGATTCCTAAGTTTTAATTGGGGCTAGAGGATGGTCGATTACTTTGTTCCATTTTTGGGCAAACTTGCCAAAATCTTTTGTTATTTCTTTTTCAAAAATAGTCCCTTTCGATTGGAATTGTACAGCTCTATTCATTTTTAGAAACAAACCATCTTTTTTTATGCTTTCCTTTTCAAGAAGAGGATGATAACCATGGATAGGGGTTGAGCCTGCATGAAATGGATTTATGCCCCATTTATTGGGATTATAAGGAATCACTTATCTCTTTTCTTCTATGATTTGTAGTGCTAGTATCCTTAACACTTGTTCCTCGTGAAACCGAGGATCATGGATGATTTGATAAACTGGTTGGACCAGTCGAGGCTCAGAAGATACATTTTTAGCTATAGTCATTGTATGACTTGATGGGTTATGCAAGCTTTGGGAAGTACTTCAAGGAAATATGCAAATTGGGCTAAATCCTATATGCCATATATATGTAGGTCAAGGATAGTCCAATATGATATATGTAAGGACTCGAAGGTTCGAGCCCTCCTTATATCATCAAAATGTTAATAATTTTTCTTGTCAGCCCAAGATATGCAAGGCAAATAGGTCTGGGCTAGTAATAGACTTGGTCAACCTTGTGTTAGTCCAAAAGAAGTATGCAAGTCCAAAGTGAAATATGCATGTTCATGATTTTTTCCTTTGATAAAAGTCATATTGGTATTGTAATATAAAGTTACGTGAATCATATGCAAGTCATAATCAAAGGACTTTACTCACTTGTAATATGCAATGCATAATTCACAGTCCAAGTTCTTATGTGAAAAAAGTCATAAAGGTACAATTGGATCTAAAATCCCCAATTCAATTTAGGGTTACAACTTTTAAAATGTGAGAAAAGTGGAGAGAATAATTTTCCCCACCCAAATTGCTGTTAGATTCGTATTTATAGTGTGGAGGCAGGCAGCATAGCTGCCATGTGCACTTCGACATCATTGTTTTCAGCATCCTTTTTTGTGTTGTTGTCATACGGCAATAGTCTTCACATTAGTTACTTACAACATCCTACTTTACTTTGATGATTTATGATATTACTTTAAGAGTTGATGATTCACAACATCCTTACCTATATAGATGATTTACAGCATGATGATTTACGATATTGATTGTTATATTAGTGAAAGACTGTATCCTCACTTGCAATGTTGGCTTTTGACATCTTTAATGGCACTAGTGATACACGACATCTTTGATAGTTATGAATATCCAAGATCTCCTATAACCTTTGAAGTCCAATATCCCTTGCTGCTTGTACATGCTTTACAATAGATATAATTGTAAAGGTCCGATATCTATAGAGTTTCAATATACCCTTGTTATGGTTATATATTCGATACCTTTCAATGATGCGGTATTCTTCAATGATGTAGTATCTCTTTGTTTAGCATTCAAGTTCGATAATCTCTTTCTATAGTTTCTCGGCATTTGTTGTCATTCGAAATCACTTCAAACATATGCATAATGTCCTTGAAGAACTATTTTGAGATACAACATTTCTTCTACTTCATATGTTCGACAACCTCCAAGAATGTTGAGGTTCAACATTTTATTAATGCATTTGAAGTGCGATATCTCCTGCTATAGGTTCTACTGCTTTCGACATCTTGAATTCCAACACGTTGCCTACATATTCAGCATCTTTATTCGTAATAACAGAAGATATATATGTCCTTGTGCTTTTCTTTTTATATCTACGAATTTAATCATGATGTTTTTTATTCTCTGTAACCTTTATGACCATTTGGTTTGATTCTCATTCTTTTTATTTTCAGTATTATCATCGTTCTTCCATATATTGGATTTTCTTATCTAAAGCTCATACGATGATCACCTTTTAGTATATCTGGTGCAAGTTCAACTTTAGACATTTTATTATATGACTATGATCTTTTTAATGTATTGGATGAATTTGAGTTTTCTTCATTAGTTTCGATTATTATGGAAATAGCATTTCATGATGCTATAAAATATTCTATAGATATTTCTATTTTTGGTTTAAGTATTTTACAAATACTTGAAATTGATTGTCAAATTTTAAGTGTCTTTTGTCAACTAATCTGGGCTGGATTGTTTTTTCCATTCCTACTTCAAATAGTTTGAGGCACTATTTTGGTGTAATTGATTTAATTGTAGCTGTATCATTCAAAGCCATACAATATTCACATTGTACACCTAGAACTTTAGAACCTGGCAAAAGTTAGGTATTTAGCAAAATTACTGACAATGTATAGGCATTTTCTGTATTTTGATCTTTAAGACTTATATGTAAATCAGGATGTATATTTACTTCAAATAATGTATTAGCTAAACTAGATATGGCACAACCAATAGTACTATTTAAAGAATTATTGATGATTCTTTCATCCATACAAACTATCATTATTGGAATATCAATTCCAGGTCTGAATAATCCTGTTATTTTTTGTTATATTAAACCCATACGTAGGCATCTCATTTTTGATACCTTGCTTTAGTATTTCTATTTCTATTTTATTTAAAAGACTTAGGAAGTAAAATCTTTTTCCTCTTTTAATTCGACATTTCCTTGCATATGTTCAAATATCTATATATGTTGATTAAGAAATCTAGATTTAAAGGTCAAGGGTTTGTAAATATCATTTTTATCTAAGCGAGGAATTGCCTCTTTTAATTCTTCAAGATCTTCGTCAGTGACAATATACTGTTCACAGATGCTGTCTTATTCCATGAGTCTGACATTTCTTAAGATATAAATGTATTCATATATATTATATATTCATGATAAACTTTTGCTTCTTTATTTCTAGATGTTCCTTTTATGATTGGAGGATCTTCATATTTATATATAACTAGTATTTTGATTAGATCTCCTTGTTCTATAGTGTAGTCACTACAACAAATTTGACCTTTTGCAGTGTTTTATAAACGCTGAAAGGTTTTAACGGCGTTTTGAAGAGCACTGTGTAACAACATGCTGTAATTGGTTCTAATAATACCACAACACTTGGTGAAACTTTGTAGAAAATGAACATATGACATCATTTTATTGAATGGTTTTCGTACATTTCGTAGCGTATTCTTGCTGCCAAGTTATATTTATTGTAGCATTTAGCTTTCTCTGTTTTTTCTCCTGTACAAAAAGTGTTGTTTATAATTTCACCATCTAAAAAACTCTGTTATTTTCTTATCAACAACGTTTATGGTTTATCACAGCGGTTTCTTTGATTCTCCTTTCATATATTTTTCAGCGTTTTATGAATATATATGACAGCGTTTTATGAATATATATGACAGCGTTTTATGAATATATATGACAGCGTTTTATGAATTATCACTTTCAACAGCGTTTCAAATCTGCAGCGTTTTCAAATCTGCAGCGTTTTTAATGTTTTAACAATTTTGCCCGTTCTTCACCGTGTTAAAACTTACATCTGCAATATCAAATCGCGTTCAAAATATCACAAAATTTAAACAGAACAAATAAACATATATCACATATAATATTAAACATAATCAAAAATACACTAATTCCATGTACCAAATAGACAAATAGTTATACAAAGCATTTTGTAATCAATGTTTTAAGCAAAGATGCCAGTACAGTGTTTTACAAAAGGAGCTTACTAAGAAAATCAAATACAAATCATTGATAGTCCAAGCTTGTAATCTACAAAGTCCAGTATCCTACATGAGAAAAAAATTTGAAATTAGAACCTGTCTGCATGTAAGAAGAATGTAAGAAGCACTTAAGAAATCAATGTTAAAGATAAAGAAGTATTCGAACACTAGCTCAAGACTTTGTAAATGCTTTTCTATACATGATGTTGTGGACAATTAAGATCTGCAATTCAAATTACTGATGGCACTAGGAAATTTCTTATTTCATGGTTTATTACCTTTATTTATTTAATAATTACTTCGATAACTGAAGCATCATTCATTTGATATGCACTGTCTATTTTTTTATTTTGTTGCCTAAGTTTATGCCTAAGCTACTCAATGGTGTGGTTAACTTCATGGCATCAAACAATGATTGTGGAGTGAGAGTTCTTGATATGGAGTAGTTTGAAATATCCAAGCATTTCAAATTTCCATGGCCTGTAAATGTATGTATTACAAATTGGGACTCTATAAGGTTGACAGTTCTACAAGTATAAACAGTTACTTGATTTTTTGAATATGTTTTTTAGGAAGAAGTTATGCATCTTAGAAAACTGAGGTAGTTGTGACATTACCGTTGATAGAAGGAAATGTATGGATTTGTTTGTAGTAGAGTTTCATTTTTGTCCCACGTTATAAAATTTTATTTTGACTTCAGTCTTAACAGAGTTAACATACTTAACGTACAGGTAACAAACGTTTTAATGTTTAAAATTTCAGATCATGATTATTCTTAGAATCTTTTTGATAGTTGCAGCACTCATCCCTATCGCTTGATCAAAAGCTCATTCGTGTTGATGCTAATACTGGAAAGGTAACTATAATAGTATAATCTAAACCTGGTAGTGTTTTACAAAAGTACTTTTACTCTTATTTAAGTCCTAAGTTCTTATTACCTGCAAACACACTTTAAATAAAATTTTGGACAGGACATCCAAAAATTACGAGGACGCTTAAACTACTCAATTGCATTTGCTTGGAACCCAGATGGCATAAGCAGGTGAGAACATCTCTCCTGCTTGTGCAGGTGTGATTTATATCTCACATGTGCAAGCAGGTGAGATATACTCACCTGCATATGCAGGTGATACTTACCGTGCCTTTTAGGCACAACAACCAATAAAAAAAATTCACTGTGTCAAAAGGCACAATAATGACTTTGGTGCTGCATTGTGCAGCACCCATCACCCAGCACGAGGGATGATTGCATCTTTTAATGGAAGCTCAACATTTTAGAATGTGCAGAACAAAATTCATTTTAGCCATCCAATTAAAATCTATCTTTGAAGTGGTTAAAGGGTAAGGAATAATTTGAATTTTTATTGAAATAATTCCAAACAATTATAACATGTTTTGAGAAAAAAAAATACTTTTTTGAATATATTTTTTAATAGACTTAAATATAATTTATAAAGAATGACCACACTCATGTCCTATAATATACCATAACGTACATGGTACACTCGAATGTCTTTTAGAGTTCAGAGTTAACAGAAGTTTATATATACATTCTTATACGATGTGAGAATTTCTTAACGATATTTTGGCTAATTTCAAATTCCAATTATATGATGTTATATATGTCTCTTGTTTAAGTAATATTTATATGCTTTTATGATCCATCTTTCTATCGAAATTAAAGTCATGGAGACTTAAATGTTAACATACTAGTTTTGACATTTTCTCTTCTCCATGTTTTTTTTTCGCCACTCAGCTCTTACATGTTTAAATTTTAACTAGGAAATTAAAAACTTGATCTCAAGGATACATCCTGAAGCTCAACATGTACAAAAGTTGTTATATACTCGAAATCCATATATTCAAAACTGCAAACATTTTAAAACTTACCCAAATAAAACACTACCAAAAACCACAGCCGAACATCTCATATAAGCTACTGCTCAACATGAAATCCAAGCCACTCCCAAAAACCACTGCCAGACAACAAAGTAAAATTAATGTGTGGCAAACATTGGCAGTCTTTTTTTATATTAAAACTAGAGAATTGTGAAATTACCTAAATAGAAGAAAAACATCTTTCTGATATGTTGCATGTAGGTTTTTAATTACTTATGTGAGAAAAAGCTACAACAATAAATAGATAAACAATTGCACACTTTATTATGCTTATTGTAACATCCCGCATTTTCGCACACTTTAAACCGACACACGTGCCAGTTCAAACCATACGGAAGGGCGGATTGTTATGGGGTAAATAAGAAAAACAGAGAAGAAATAAAAACAAAACAGAATCTCACAGCGGAAGGATAAAATATAATAATAAATATACAGTTCAAAACAGTTTACAAACACTTGATTTGCTTTATACAATAAATATCAGAGTTACACATACCAATACAATCAATGCAGCGGAACAGTATGAGTGTGGTGCAATACTATAGATAATAATAATACGGATTATTCGTCTTCGTCCTCCAAAGCTAAAATCTTCGATCCTGAAACGCTCGGACTGACCGGAGCGAATTTGAAAAGACAAAAACACTTGAGTCAGAACTAAAAGATCTTATGTGAGTTAAATTAACAGAAATAAATATGAGTGCAGTAACTCAAGAGATGCTCGGGATTTACATCTCCTAAGGATCCGTTAAACTATTTACTATGTAGTATATTGCGCTATTATAATAGTGTCTATTTATAAAATAAACTTACTTTTTAATAGCGTTAAGGGGTTACCCATATAGCCCTTAACACAAATAATGCCAATAGTCTATACAGTACCGTAATACCTCCTGATCGGGAAGCTACCAGAGGATACTTCATAGGTACGACACAAATAAAAACTCGTAGTAAAGGCTCGGTATGGTAGGTGACACGGCACAACTAGGCAATGCCAGGGTAGATATACCAATTGCTATCCAGGCTGGTGGAAACGCGTAGCCGCAGTTACCGCCCACCTCGGACTAACTCCCCAAAATCAAAATATAGAAGTGGCCACTGAATCAATCCAAAATCAAAGTATAATATCGAAGAGGAGGGTCCGATCAGAGGAATGACCTCATTGGCCTGAGAATCGCTCCTGTTTTAGCCACCTTATGCCAACTCACGGGAGTCGGGTCCACGTATTTACCTTACAGGAAACGTCGCCACCACCTACTTCATTCTGGAATCTCCACCGCGTACACGGTTAGTCAAAGTGGTTTTCGGTATCGACAGAGAGTATGTCCATATCCGATCCCGGTCGCTTTGCCAACCCATCGTTATTATAACACCGCGGTCATTTAAAAATAGGTTATACTTTAAAAATCAGAATAAACATTCCATTTCATAACCATGAATACGATATCATTTCAAAACCCAAAACCATATTTTATCACTTATCCCAAATATAATTCTTTTCCAAAATCATAATGCTTTAACTTCATAACGTCTGAAAATCAAATATTTCAAAGCCTAATATTTTGAAAATCATAATTTAAAACCATAACTTCTAAAAACTTGAATGGTTTGGACATTCAACGGTGTATGAATTAAATGGTTTAACTTAAATGTTACTTTGTAAAGAAAATAGTTCTCATGGCTTTACAAATACATTTCTTTATTAAAGTCTAAACCAAAATTTATATTATCTCTCTCAAGTTCCAAAACCACTTCAATTTATTTATATATACGTATATCCATTTTGAGTATCAATATTTCAAACTAAAGTCGGATTCTATGCTTTCAACAAATCAATTATTCTATTAATTAGTCTTGAATATTCATATAAAATCCATAAATAATAAGACTTCAATTTCTAGTAATAAAATATATATATTTTTCCCAATTCAAATTATACTAGAATATTCATTTCAATTTATTTTGAGAAAAATCCAATTATAAATATCATATCTTAAAATTTTCAAACTTAACATTTAAACATATGATATAAATTATTAAATTCCATTTTCTTAATTTTCTTCCATTTTTAATAAAGATTTTTATACACCTTTTAATTTCAAAATTTTCAACTTCATATGTATATATATATGGAAGAAAAATATTTATACAATATAAAATTTAAGATTATTATAAACCGTATTCCATCCAAACCATAGAAATCACACTTAAATAGTTATATATAGACCGCGGTGCCTGTATAAAATTTTCTATTCTATGGTCAAGTGATACGGATATTTATCATTTCAATCGGCAATTTAAAAGATATAAAAATTTGCGGTTATATATCATTTCAAACCACAATCCCGAATGAAATGAAATATGCATGATAATTTGCAATTTAATGATATCCAATAAACATCCATTCATCAACATCATCCGTCATCCAAATCGCAATCATCAATCAATATCAATCAATAACAATATTATTTTTGGTACTACATAACATGTAATACTGGCAATTTTATTCAAATTAAATTTAACAGCTATTAATCTACAGTCTATATTCAGTAATAAATTATATAACTGTTAACTAGCAGTTCATATACAAACAAATAAATTTTAACTGTAAATTTATATGCAATAAATGAATTAAATTAACAGTTAAATTTAATAAATGCATTTCAACAAATATGAGTGAAATAAACATGCCAAATACTCATAAATAAATTTCTATTCATTTCTAAAATTAATTTAACAAACATAAAAGCTTCTAATAGTTGTGAGTGGGTTTAAACACTCACCTTTTGAATTTAAATCGAATTTAAATTCGATTTAAACCCAAAAATTCGGCCGTCTCGGAATTCGTCCAAACCAGCGTCATCAAGTCCGGAATTAAATTACGATCCTAACAAAAAAAAATTCGCGTGAATCCGAGGTCCTATGTAAAAGTTATAGCGATTATTGCACTTGAATTTCAAAATTAAAAACAACAAAAGGAGGACACATTTCATACTCTTGCCACGTCATCCTCCACTATCACGCACGCGGCTACCATCTTCTTTCCAGAAGCAAACGCACGCAAGTTCCAGCGCAAGCCTAAAACATGAAACCCTATTGAATTTTTGCCGCAAATCTGACCATCGAAACGCCAAACTAACCACATAGATGCGATCCCCTCGGTTCCCTCTCCAAAACCCAGAAACAGAATTTCGATCAGGCGAACTTTGATGCGACGCTGATGAACGGCCATGAACTGTTTGAATTTATTCTGGGTAAACGGTAACTCCAACTGAAAAACGAATTTCACCATGGGATTACGTGTTTCGAGACGATCGACATATATTTTTGTGGAATTTTTCTGGAGATTTTGAATTTTCATTTTGTTTTTGAACTGACTGGATCTAGGGTTAACCCCCATTGAAGAAGAAGAGAAGCTTGAAGAAAATACGTGCAGATAAATGAAATTAGGCGGAGGCTAGGGCTGAATAGCTGGGTTTATATAGAGGGTTAGAGGTAGCGTAGATAGACCGTAGAATGAACGTGCGGAACAAACTATGGCCCAAAAAGCCCGCTATGTCTCCGGAACGAAATTTCGTAAATCTAAATATCCAAATAGGTAATTTAAAATATTCTGAACGCGATGGAAAAAGTTTCACGTCCAAATTTGATCGTATGAAGAAGTTATGCTGAAAACAAAATTTCCAAATTGATTTCAAATTGATTTTATTAAAATTGATTTCAAGGCGTTTCACGCCCGTACGATCAAACGACAAGTCCGATCGATACGAAACTTGAAACCCTCTAATAATTCACCGATACGGATCCGATGAAACTGGTTTCGTCGAAATCCGAATCCGTGGCCAAAATGGCTATTTTTAATATTCATTAAATAAATTATAAAAATCCAAATTTTATATTAAATTCTAAAATTAGCCAAATTTTATTTCTTATATGATTCGTAATCAATTGAAAAGATTTAACAGGTTTAGCTGTGAATTAAAAGTTGACAGTATATTAATTGCAATGTTAATTTCTACACTTTCTTATATTTAAGAATTTTATAAATTATATTCTCAAAACCCATACTTTAGATTTTTAATCTTTATATTCTCAACTTTCACCTAAAATAAAGATGCCATAAACATTAGTTCCTGATTCACATCATTATTCTTTAAGTCTAATTTAAATCTCAATAACGTAGTATTTAACGTTAGAATCCATTTTATTATGCATAAATTCCAAATTTTACTGACCCAAATTTTCTTCTTTTCATTCCATATCAATTGTCAATCCTATAAGAAAAATTAACATTAGGTTCATACTTATTACAAATAACTCCAATTTCTTTCAAATAATAATTACATAACTATTAAATATTAAATCCATTTAATTGCAATAAATTCAATTGATTGCAATTAATTTCCAAATAAATTTGGATCTTTATTTGGTTATACAAAAAAAATCCGTTATCACTTACCTAACAAAGTTATTATTACTTAAGATCTCATTGCATCCACATTTTCACATTTTCATTTTCTGGTTTCTTTACTTTATTCTACATAAATTATTATAATTGGGATTTTTCTTGGTTACATCTTATTTGTATTTAACATTACTCATTCACCAATTCATTTCACTTTAACTGCGGTAAATTGGCGGATAAATTGAATTTGATTCCCAAAATTTAAATTAACAAGCAACAAGAATAGGTAACACACAATAGTCGTTACGCTAAATTCTAGTCACCTAAATAAGCTTTTATTACTTTACAAAATGGAATAACTTTTAAACTCATAAATGTAATACCAAAACCGTTATAAATCCAATAAATTTCCAAATCGAAGTTTGTACACATTTTACACAACTATTATGATTTCTCACAGAACGTTGAATTTATTAAATGACCATTTATTCAAAATTTAATTCCCTTAATTGAATCAAATGCTTATAATTTTTACATTCTTACCATTCCTTCCCATTATAAATTCATTAACGGATTTACAAATCTCTATCTTCCAAATATTAAATAACCAAACTGATTACAACCACTGTTCTTATCAAATTTTCATAAATTTGTTCAAATCTATACTCTTTTTCCATATAAATAAATTTTATGTTACTACTAGATTTTTTTTATCCACTACAGCCATTAAATTTTTACTTTCTACACTTATTACATCTTTGTATTAATGAATCACATTCAAGTTAATATTTATATTAATATTCACAAATTCAACATTTATATGTTTCTTAAAATTAACTTTCAACCGAATGTGCCAATTTACATTTCATTTCTATTCAATATATATTCATTTTATTCCGTTCATTCGGGTACTGCATTGAAATATGTTTATTCTCTAATACTAACGTTATTATCATTAAATTATGATTGGATTCCAAGTTTTTATTCAATACCTTGAACAATAACTTACATATTAACCAAATCCTTCTTCTACTTAATTCAAATTGGATTATGTTCCAATTCCTATAACCTAGGTCTTGAATCACCATTTACATAATTACATTTATCGTTTATTTCAATCTTCGTTTATAATTTAAAGTTCTACTAAACTAAATTACAAAACTTATGAACTTTAACAAATTTAATCCACCAATTAAATTTTTCTGATGTTTATATATTGCAATTCAATTCAGTTATTATTTCATTAATACCATTTTAATCAACTAATTATGACTTATAACCACAACACAAATCTTCGTTATTCTACCTATTGCCATATAACATTTCAATTGTTAAATCTTTAATCTCAGTTACTATATCCAACTCCTACATTTATTATAAATTAGATTAAAAATTATATTAAGTTAATCCATTTAATATTATCAAATTTAACGGGTCGTTACAATCTCCACCACTCAAAACTTTTCGTCCCCGAAAAGGAAAAAGAAGGGAGAAGGAAGAATAAACAGTACATCTTATTTCAAATATTAACTTATAACACTAATTTACTAAATTTATTTTCTTAAATAAAATATACCTGTTTATAATCATTATATTATTTTATACTTAATTATTAAAGTTGGGAAAATATTTTCACAAAATTCTAAGTCCAAAATTTACGGAAAATTTTGGCAGAGTCTCCTTTGTACGGTGAGGCTCGGAAGAAAATATAATATCAAAATATACAAATATATTACATATATTATCAAAATATTATATCACAACACGGGAAAAATAGCGCTTTAAACGTAATCCGAAAACGTACCTATTTGTCGGGCAATATACGCTTATTATTTTGGAACCAAAAGTAGTAGCAGTTGCTTCCATCACCTGTATTCACTTATATAATCTAAAAGGTTAAATATTTATTTTAAAGTGAACTATTCAAGTGGATTCAATCATTAATCAACCAAACAATTCAACAACCATCAACCTTACAAACAACATACATACACAAACAAAGCAACCATTTAATCCATCAAACAAATAGTTGTTTGGGTTCAAACTTGAAATTTGTATGAAATGAAATTAACTATCAAGTGCATCCTTTACTCAACAGTCTTAGATTGAACAAGGATAGATTATTTATTCATCCAACAACTTCAAATTCCTTACCCAACAAACATAAATCAACAATAACAATTCAAACCAACAACCAAATTAACTTATTATACATTTATTTCATGCTTCAGTGGGTTGATTTTCTTTCTTTCATTCATGGAGGGATTTCTTTGTTTCTTACAATTTTATTTTCCATTTATTACAAAATTCATTATATTTGTATTCCAATTTATTGACTAAAGTATATATCATCTATTTATACTACTTACCTTTACTTATATAGTAAAATTTCCAATTTATCTTAAGCTTATACAATTAATTCTCATTAACAATAGCTAATTAATAGAATACCTTTATTACCTCAAGCTTCACTTGTAAGATTTTCCCTTACATTTTCCTACTAACATTGCAACTTTTTATTATATGGTAAGTTATGTATGTTTTAAGAATGTAAGTGAAAATTTACAAGTTTCTTCTCCATTCCTTTAATTAATATATATTTGTTTTATAAATTAAAATTTCAACTTACATTTAATCTCATTCATTTATTTAATGTCGAAGTTTCCATTATATTTAATTACAGTAACCCTCTACTTACACTTAATTTATTAACCTTATAACTTGCATTCCTATAAGTGAAAGATTTTACTCATTCTTTAACTATGGATTTCAGTCATTTATATTTTCCTACTTTCCATTATATTAGAATAGTGGAAATTAAAACATACTTAAGTTAATAATCCTACAATCAATTTTTGTTTAGAATTTCACTTTATATACTTAAGTTCATATCACCTATTAATAATACTTAACTTTATTTTTAGTAGAATTTCAATTATAACTTAAGTTTATACCATTAAATTCTTATTTATAACAGTAATTTATTGAGTACTTCATTATTTCCAAAAATTTACTTGTATAATATTCAATTTCAATCCCTTATTTAACATTTCAACTTTTTATATTTGGTAAGTTATTTATGTTAAAGAAAAATGCAATTGAACTTATACAAGTTTTATCTCAATTCTTCTAATTCATTGATTGTTCAATAAATCTTTACCATTACTTATAAGTTAAAATTTTAACTTCCTTTATACTTAGCATTAATTCTCTTACCTAAAATTAGAGGTTTCAATCCATTTATTTCTTACTTTTTATTTCACTAAAATTTAACAATTAATTAATGGAAAATTTTAGAATTAAATTCCGGGTCAAATTTCAATTTATTTTGAAATAATAGACAATTAGTTTCCTACAACCTTTATATCTCAATTATATTTAAAACAATTAAAATTTTTAGATAATTTCAAAATAGGTCTGCAGTAGAATTTTACTACAGTGGCCTTTCCCCTTCGAAACTCGAAAATGAAAGTCGATGATGCGGCCGCCATCGTCGAAATTATTTTCCAGCGACAGAGAGGAAAGTACAAAATCTATTTTCTCCAAAATCTTCTTTTAAAACAATTCTTCCGAATTATACTAAATATTTATATAAGAAATTACTTATAAACCAAATCATTATATTTCATAAATCCTTTGAAAGAAGATTTCAAAAATCCCGGACTTAAGTTCTAAAATCTCCAATTTGATTTATTATAATTTCAACTTAGCTTCAATTCATTACAAATATTTTTATTACCTAACACCCAACTATAGCAACCAAAATATATCTTTATAAAAATATTTTTATATATAGAAAATATAATAGGCAAAGTTATTTCATTCACCTATATCAAAAACAAATATTATGTAGGTCTGTCCTATTAAGTGTTTAGAAATCCCTATTGATGGCATAGCGTCCCATGCATCAACCAGAATTTATAAATACAAAGCGGAACAGATTAACACAATATCAAAATCCTTTATTAATACTAACAAATACTCTCTCTCATATATATATACACTCAGCGAATCCCATAGGGTATTACTACCCTATTAACAAAGAGTCGAACCCCACAAAGCCAAAGTTTATCGCTAAACCAAAGCTCTGGTACCAACTGTAACATCCCGCCTTTTCGCACACTTTAAACCGACACACGTGCCAGTTCAAACCATACGGAAGGGCGGATTGTTATGGGGTAAATAAGAAAAACAGAGAAGAAATAAAAACAAAACAGAATCTCACAGCGGAAGGATAAAATATAATAATAAATATACAGTTCAAAACAGTTTACAAACACTTGATTTGCTTTATACAATAAATATCAGAGTTACACATACCAATACAATCAATGCAGCGGAACAGTATGAGTGTGGTGCAATACTATAGATAATAATAATACGGATTCTTCGTCTTCGTCCTCCAAAGCTAAAATCTTCGATCCTGAAACGCTCGGACTGACCCGAGCGAATTTGAAAAGACAAAAACACTCGAGTCAGAACTAAAAGATCTTATGTGAGTTAAATTAACAGAAATAAATATGAGTGCAGTAACTCAAGAGATGCTCGGGATTTACATCTCCTAAGGATTCGTTAAACTATTTACTATGTAGTATATTGCGCTATTATAATAGTGTCTATTTATAAAATAAACTTACTTTTTAATAGCGTTAAGGGGTTACCCATATAGCCCTTAACACAAATAATGCCAATAGTCTATACAGTACCGTAATACCTCCTGATCGGGAAGCTACCAGAGGATACTCCATAGGTACGACACAAATAGAAACTCGTAGTAAAGGCTCGGTATGGTAGGTGACACGGCACAACTAGGCAATGCCAAGGTAGATATACCAATTGCTATCCAGGCTGGTGGAAACGCGTAGCCGCAGTTACCGCCCACCTCGGACTAACTCCCCAAAATCAAAATATAGAAGTGGCCACTGAATCAATCCAAAATCAAAGTATAATATCGAAGAGGAGGGTCCGATCAGAGGAATGACCTCATTGGCCTGAGAATCGCTCCTGTTTTAGCCACCTTATGCCAACTCACGGGAGTCGGGTCCACGTATTTACCTTACAGGAAACGTCGCCACCACCTACTTCATTCTGGAATCTCCACCGCGTACACGGTTAGTCAAAGTGGTTTTCGGTATCGACAGAGAGTATGTCCATATCCGATCCCGGTCGCTTTGCCAACCCATCGTTATTATAACACCGCGGTCATTTAAAAATAGGTTATACTTTAAAAATCAGAATAAACATTCCATTTCATAACCATGAATACGATATCATTTCAAAACCCAAAACCATATTTTATCACTTATCCCAAATATAATTCTTTTCCAAAATCATAATGCTTTAACTTCATAACGTCTGAAAATCAAATATTTCAAAGCATAATATTTTGAAAATCATAATTTAAAACCATAACTTCTAAAAACTTGAATGGTTTGGACATTCAACGGTGTATGAATTAAATGGTTTAACTTAAATGTTACTTTGTAAAGAAAATAGTTCTCATGGCTTTACAAATACATTTCTTTATTAAAGTCTAAACCAAAATTTATATTATCTCTCTCAAGTTCCAAAACCACTTCAATTTATTTATATATACGTATATCCATTTTGAGTATCAATATTTCAAACTAAAGTCGGATTCTATGCTTTCAACAAATCAATTGTTCTATTAATTAGTCTTGAATATTCATATAAAATCCATAAATAATAAGACTTCAATTTCTAGTAATAAAATATATATATTTTTCCCAATTCAAATTATACTAGAATATTCATTTCAATTTATTTTGGGAAAAATCCAATTATAAATATCATATCTTAAAATTTCCAAACTTAACATTTAAACATATGATATAAATTATTAAATTCCATTTTCTTAATTTTCTTCCATTTTTAATAAAGATTTTTATACACCTTTTAATTTCAAAATTTTCAACTTCATATGTATATATATATATGGAAGAAAAATATTTATACAATATAAAATTTAAGATTATTATAAACCGTATTCCATCCAAACCATAGAAATCACACTTAAATAGTTATATATAGACCGCGGTGCCTGTATAAAATTTTCTATCCTATGGTCAAGTGATACGGATATTTATCATTTCAATCCGCAATTTAAAAGGTATAAAAATTTGCGGTTATATATCATTTCAAACCACAATCCGAATGAAATGAAATATGCATGATAATTTGCAATTTAATGATATCCAATAAACATCCATTCATCAACATCATCCGTCATCCAAATCGCAATCATCAATCAATATCAATCAATAACAATATTATTTTTGGTACTACATAACAGGTAATACTGGCAATTTTATTCAAATTAAATTTAACAGCTATTAATCTACAGTCTATATTCAGTAATAAATTATATAACTGTTAACTAGCAGTTCATATACAAACACATAAATTTTAACTGTAAATTTATACGCAATAAATGAATTAAATTAACAGTTAAATTTAATAAATGCATTTCAACAAATATGAGTGAAATAAACATGCCAAATACTCATAAATAAATTTCTATTCATTTCTAAAATTAATTTAACAAACATAAAAGCTTCTGGTAGTTGTGAGTGGGTTTAAACACTCACCTTTTGAATTTAAATCGAATTTAAATTCGATTTAAACCCAAAAATTCGCCCGTCTCGGAATTCGTCCAAACCAGCGTCATCAAGTCCGGAATTAAATTACGATCCTAACAAAAAAAAATCGCGTGAATCCGAGGTCGTATGTAAAAGTTATAGAGATTATTGCACTTGAATTTCAAAATTAAAAACAACAAAAGGAGGACACATTTCATACTCTTGCCACGTCATCCTCCACTATCACGCACGCGGCTACCATCTTCTTTCCAGAAGCAAACGCACGCAAGTTCCAGCGCAAGCCTAAAACTTGAAACCCTATTGAATTTTTGCCGTAATTCTGACCGTCGAAACGCCAAACTAACCACATAGATGCGATCCCCTCGGTTCCCTCTCCAAAACCCAGAAACAGAATTTCGATCAGGCGAACTTTGATGCGACGCTGATGAACGGCCACGAACTGTTTGAATTTATTCTGGGTAAACGGTAACTCCAACTGAAAAACGAATTTCACCATGGGATTACGTGTTTCGAGAAGATCGACATATATTTTTGTGGAATTTTTCTGGAGATTTTGAATTTTCATTTTGTTTTTGAACTGACTGGATCTAGGGTTAACCCCCATTGAAGAAGAAGAGAAGCTTGAAGAAAATACGCGCAGATAAATGAAATTAGGCGGAGGCTAGGGCTGAATAGCTGGGTTTATATAGAGGGTTAGAGGTAGCGTAGATAGACCGTAGAATGAACGTGCGGAACAAACTATGGCCCAAAAAGCCCGCTATGTCTCCGGAATGAAATTTCGTAAATCTAAATATCCAAATAGGTAATTTAAAATATTCTGAACGTGATGGAAAAAGTTTCACGTCCAAATTTGATCGTATGAAGAAGTTATGCTGAAAACAAAATTTCCAAATTGATTTCAAATTGATTTTATTAAAATTGATTTCAAGGCGTTTCACGCCCGTACGATCAAACGACAAGTCTGATCGATACGAAACTCGAAACCCTCTAATAATTCACCGATACGGATCCGATGAAACTGGTTTCGTCGAAATCCGAGTCCGTGGCCAAAATGGCTATTTTTAATATTCATTAAATAAATTATAAAAATCCAAATTTTATATTAAATTCTAAAATTAGCCAAATTTTATTTCTTATATGATTCGTAATCAATTGAAAAGATTTAACAGGTTTAGCTGTGAATTAAAAGTTGACAGTATATTAATTGCAATGTTAATTTCTACACTTTCTTATATTTAAGAATTTTATAAATTATATTCTCAAAACCCATACTTTAGATTTTTAATCTTTATATTCTCAACTTTCACCTAAAATAAAGATGCCATAAACATTAGTTCCTGATTCACATCATTATTCTTTAAGTCTAATTTAAATCTCAATAACGTAGTATTTAACATTAGAATCCATTTTAGTATGCATAAATTCCAAATTTTACTGACCCAAATTTTCTTCTTTTCATTCCATATCAATTGTCAATCCTATAAGAAAAATTAACATTAGGTTCATACTTATTACAAATAACTCCAATTTCTTCCAAATAATAATTACATAACTATTAAATATTAAATCCATTTAATTGCAATAAATTCAATTGATTGCAATTAATTTCCAAATAAATTTGGATCTTTATTTGGTTATACAAAAAAAATCCGTTATCACTTACCTAACAAAGTTATTATTACTTAAGATCTCATTGCATCCACATTTTCACATTTTCATTTTCTGGTTTCTTTACTTTATTCTACATAAATTATTATAATTGGGATTTTTCTTGGTTACATCTTATTTGTATTTAACATTACTCATTCACCAATTCATTTCACTTTAACTGCGGTAAATTGGCGGATAAATTGAATTTGATTCCCAAAATTTAAATTAACAAGCAACAAGAATAGGTAACACACAATAGTCGTTACGCTAAATTCTAGTCACCTAAATAAGCTTTTATTACTTTACAAAATGGAATAACTTTTAAACTCATAAATGTAATACCAAAACCGTTATAAATCCAATAAATTTCCAAATCGAAGTTTGTACACATTTTACACAACTATTATGATTTCTCACAGAACGTTGAATTTATTAAATGACCATTTATTCAAAATTTAATTCCCTTAATTGAATCAAATGCTTATAATTTTTACATTCTTACCATTCCTTCCCATTATAAATTCATTAACGGATTTACAAATCTCTATCTTCCAAATATTAAATAACCAAACTGATTACAACCACTGTTCTTATCAAATTTTCATAAATTTGTTCAAATCTATACTCTTTTTCCATATGAATAAATTTTATGTTACTACTAGATTTTTTTATCCACTACAGCCATTAAATTTTTACTGTCTACACTTATTACATCTTTGTATTAATGAATCCCATTTAAGTTAATATTTATATTAATATTCACAAATTCAACATTTATATGTTTCTTAAAATTAACTTTCAACCGAATGTGCCAATTTACATTTCATTTCTATTCAATATATATTCATTTTATTCCGTTCATTCGGGTACTGCATTGAAATATGTTTATTCTCTAATACTAACGTTATTATCATTAAATTATGATTGGATTCCAAGTTTTTATTCAATACCTTGAACAATAACTTACATATAAACCAAATCCTTCTTCTACTTAATTCAAATTGGATTATGTTCCAATTCCTATAACCTAAGTCTTGAATCACCATTTACATAATTACATTTATCATTTATTTCAATCTTCGTTTATAATTTAAAGTTCTACTAAACTAAATTACAAAACTTATGAACTTTAACAAATTTAATCCACCAATTAAATTTTTCTGATGTTTATATATTGCAATTCAATTCAGTTATTATTTCATTAATACCATTTTAATCAACTAATTATGACTTATAGCCACAACACAAATCTTCGTTATTCTACCTATTGCCATATAACATTTCAATTGTTAAATCTTTAATCTCAGTTACTATATCCAACTCCTACATTTATTATAAATTAGATTAAAAATTATATTAAGTTAATCCATTTAATATTATCAAATTTAACGGGTCGTTACACTTATTGTGTTCAAGTAAATGTTGAAAAGAAATAATTTTAATATGATTCTTAGTCATAAACATAAGCATAATAAATTATTTCTCGAAAAAAGATAAATCATACTTACTTGAAGTTGATTCTGTGATAACATTTACGGAAGGCCAAGCTATAGTAGAACCAATTGCATCTTCAATAAACTCAAACTCAGATGTACGTCTCCATAAAGGTGCATTTGGAATTTTTATAATATCAACCCAAACTTTAACTACATCTTCTCCCAATGGAACAAAATAGACCATCTCATTTGGATTAGTTGAAGATACGCGTCCTTCAGCAATAACTTCTTTCGCTCCATGAACACTAATCAACTTGCATTTAATATTTGACGTGAACTTTGTACTGTCATGCAAAATATAAAAATGTTTAAATATATTTTCTAAAAACAGAAGTGCTTCTAAGAATAAAATAGTGTCAACACACATGTTTTTATAAATTAAATACATAAAATATATACATTACTGTAAGAGGTGATACAATATTTGTTGTATGAGAAGGTGTTGTAGCATTAATATTCTCGACCACTACATTTTTTGCGGCCAAGCTACTTTGCTACTAACAGCTTTTCCAACATATGTCATACCAACTGGTGGTCTCCATAAGAACACATTTGGTTTTTTGGCTAATCAATCAAAACAATTACAGCAGATTGTCAAAGAGGAATATTATCCATAAGCTGATTTGGATCACTAGAGTACAATCACCCTTAAACAGCTAATTCTTTGCTTTCGACCCAATTATACAACTTGCATTTCTTATTTGTGCTGCTGGTATTAGTCTAGAAAAAACAAATTTATAAGATTTTGTATATTAAATCATAAAGCTACTGAGTGCATAAAGAATTAAGTATACCATATTGTCCTCTTTTTCAGAGTCTATCATAGTGTGGAAAACAACTCTATTAGCTGGCCATGCTATTATCTCATCTTTAACTTCTCCAATACGTGAGATCTTCTTAGGTGTAGGCCTCCATAAAAAAGCATCCAATTTCTTTGGAAATTCTACCAAAATTTTCATGGCATTCGGTCCAAGAGGAATATTGTATAAAAGGTCTTTCGGGTCATTTGAAAGAGCTCTTCGGTCAGCTACTATGTCATCTATCCTGGTCTAATCCAATAAATTACATTTGGTATTTGGTTGATCATGGTTATTGTTGGGCGTGTTTTCACTAGACCGGTGCTACCGAACCAAGATGAGGGAGGCCACCACCGAACCAGCCCTTGCTCCACCTACCACCGAACCAAATCCCAACTCCCTCTCCAAGTCCCTACCGAACCATCTCCTCCCCAATACCTAGCCGAACCAACTCCCTCTCCATGTCCCTGCCGAACCAACCCACTTCCCATGCCTGCCGAACCAATCCACTCTCCACCTACCGCCGAACCAATCAACGCTCCACCCACTACCAACCCATCACCGGACCAAGCACCGCCGAACCAAAGCCACTCCAACCAATACCGGACCGAAGGCCACTCCAACCTTCCCCGGACCAAGGCATCACCGAACCAACATTGCCAGGCCAGATTACATCAGTACAGGCCCACCAGCAGCTATATACATCCAAGACCCTTACCCACAGCCTCACTCTATAAATAGATGGATAGGGGTACAACAATGGGGGACAAGTTTGAGAGCTCAAGCACGGAAGGAACTTTCAAACAACTTTTATACACTTGTAATCAAAGCTTTGTACTTGTAATCTGAACAGTAAAGGAGAATAACGTATAAAGTGGACGTAGGCACGTTCTGGCCGAACCACTATAAATCTGTGTGTCTTTTATAGTTTAGTCCCCGTTATTTACATATTTGCATAAATCACCCAAATCATTAAGAACGGCACAAAATCGACTAAATCGTACGACTTGGAGGTGTTTGCCCACTTTTTGTGCAAACATTTTTGGTGCTTTCACTGAGAAATCGAGCTAGAAGCTTCAGCTTCTCCCACTTAACCTTCTTCCCGACAGCATCACTCATTGCTTGGAAGACATGCCTCCCAGGCAGAAGAAAGATGTTAGCAAAGGAAAGAACATCGCAACTAGCAGCGTTCCAGATCCAGTGATCACAGATCAAGAGAACCGTTCCGTTTCAACAGCAGTACGAAATGGGAATCAGGCAAATTCGACAGCCCCTGCCACGGAACAACCAACAGCAATTACTAGGGCAGATCTAGACAGGGTTGTGGCTGAAGTGACTAACCACTTCACATCCCAACAAGAAGCCTTGGTGGACCGACTCATGTCACGCTTAAGGGATGCTGAAGAATCCAACCGCAATACTGAATCATGGGATAAGTCCCAGTGTGGAGGATCTAGGAGGCGACAAAGATCTTTCTTCTTCGAAGAAGCTAACAACAGAAACAACAATGATAGGAGCCGAGCCCAAACTCAGGCCGAACTCCGACCCGAGGAAACACTTTGAACCAAACCCAACGGGGGAGGTACCAGGTGAGGGTCGACGGTGGCTGAGCCGGTCATGCTACCTAGCCATGGAAACACCAATGAACGGGGTCGAGCTAGAGTCCAGCCCGAAGTTGGACCCGAGGAAGTGCTCAGGACAGAACCCAACGGGGGAAGATCAAGGCAAGGGCCAACTGTAGCTGACCCTAGCATGCTCCCAGAAGACCAGAGGCAGCCACAGGAAAATATTAGGAGTGATAGACGATACCACCCCTACGGATCATCTGGACGGAATCAATCCCGCAGAGAAGAACCAAACTCATTTCTATCTGCTCCAAATTCTGATGAAAGGATGGCGCGATTGTTCAGAGAGTGCGTCCAACGGGATCAAAGAGATCGAGGGATAGGTGCTAGGGTAACCAGCCCTTCCACCCGCAATATCGAAATTGTCATCACCCCCCGAGAATGGAAAATGCCAACAATGGAACCTTACAAGAGAATCTCTGACCCCGTTGTACACTTGCAGAGATACACACAGCATATGCTCATGAGTGGAGCCACAAATGGAGTATTGTGCAAATGCTTTCCACTATTCTTGGCAGATCTAGCTACCTCCTCGTTCTGCCACCTACCCCAAGGATCCATCAGCTCATGGGAAATGTTGAAAGAAAAGTTCATCAGCCAGTTTCGTATTCATGTGGAACAACCCAAGGACGCTTATTCTCTATCTAATATCAAACAGAAGCCTGGAGAGACAGTGCAGCAATATTTAAACCGATTCAATGCTGCAGCGACCGCAGTCCAAGATGTCGATGAGAAACTTATCTTAATGGCCCTTTGCAGTGGCGTGCATCCGGATACTAAGTTTGCTAGAAGATTAACGGAAAAAAAACCAGCTACCTTACCCGATTTCTTTCATGAAGCTGGAAGATATATGAGACTTGAAGACGCTGCCACTGAAAGATAGACAGGACAACAAACCAAGGCAGCTCATGGTGACACATCCGCTGTAGCAAAGGACGTTCGAAGAAATGACTCTAGAAACAATGCTGGGGGCAAGAAGGGAGAAAAACGCCTATATCGGCCAGGACCGAGGTTTGACACTTACACTCCTTTGAATGAGACAATCGAAAACATCTTCCTGGCCACCCAAGATGAAGTTAAATACAGATGCCCTCCATACAAGAAGGAATCAGATAACGCAATTAACTCTGGAAAGTTCTGCCGCTTCCACGAATCTCATGGGCATGATACCAATGAATGCCATCATCTCCGGGACTTAATTGAATAACACATCAGAAGGAAGAGACTGGAACGCTACGTAAAAGGTCAGAACAGGGCCCCAACTCCTGCCGAAGAGAACCCAAGGCTACCTCTTCCGGAAACAGAAAGGGGAAATCGCAACACCGGTGGCCCCAGCCATGAGAAGATAGTGGTCCATACCGTATCGGGAGGACCACACACCGCCAACAGAAGCTGGATAGAGATGGAAAGATACGGAAAGTCACTTAGAAACAATGAAGGCTACATTAATTCTGTTATGGAAGAACGCACCCGAAGAGAAAAGAGAATGATGACATTACATTCAATAAGCGTGACCTTGAAGGAAGGCAGTACCCTCACGTGGATCCTATGGTCATCTCTGCCCGGTTCAGCCTAGCCGAAGTTTTTCGAATTCTAGTAGACACTGGAAGCTCAGTAAATATCCTATTCAAGCATGCTTTCGACGGAATGAAGCTGTCAATGAAGGATGTGTCGCCCTGCAACAAACCGCTACACGGTTTCACTAGAGATGCGAAGATGCCCCTTGGGAAATTGGACCTTTTTGTTGAAATAGGAAGCCACCCCCGCTCCATTGTATGGAAACAAACATTTGTGTTGATAGATAACCACTCAGCCGACAACGCCTTTTTAGGAAGACTAGCCTTGTCTGACTTTCAAATTGGCTTGGCCCCGTGGTGCCTGAAGATGAAATTTCCAACAGACAATGGAATAGGGGAAGTAGAGGGAGATCAAGACGCCGCTCGAGATTGCTATGTAACTGAACTTCGCAATAATCGTAGGAAGGATAGAGGGAAGAATGTAGAGACTCCTCTCTGCATGAAAAACTTGAAAGCATAGCAACTAAAGAAAGCTCCTCCTCTTCGATATATCAGTGATCCTTTCAATGAATTAGACACCAGGGACAAAGAGGAGGAGGCCGCCGCCGAGCCTGCAGAGGCTATGAAGTTTGTATCTATAGACAAACACGACTCAAGTAGACTGTTGAAAATCGAATCTCAACTAAGAGCAGAATTGAGGGATCAACTCATTGGTTTTCTCCGCCATAACCTGGATGTATTTGCATGGACGCACACTGACATGACTGGAATCTCCCTAGACGTGGCATGCCACATACTAAACATCGATCCTACCAAGGCGCCAGTAAAGCAGAAAAAGAGAAGTATGGGGGCAGAGCGATCAACGGCCCTCGATGAAGAAGTAAAGAACCTACTTGCCAACAACTTCATACGAGAAGCCATCTACCCAGAGTGGATCGCTAACCCGGTACTAGTAAAGAAGGCTAATGGGAAGTGGCGAACATGCATTGACTTCTCCAACTTAAATGATGCTTGCCCGAAGGATTGCTTCCCACTCCCCCGAATCGATCAGCTTGTGGACAGCACCGCCGGGCACGAACTCCTATCTTTTATGGATGCATACTCAGGATATAACCAAATTCCTATGCACGCCCCCGATCAAGACCACACTAGTTTCATCACTGACCGGGGATTGTACTGCTATCGAGTAATGCCTTTGGACTCAAAAACGCCGGGGCTACCTATCAGCTCCTCGTCAACAAGATATTTGCGGGACTGATAGGATGAACTATGGAGGTTTATGTGGATGACATGCTAGTAAAATCGAGGAAAGCCAACGATCACGTAAGCCACCTGGGCGAGAGGTTTCAAGTACTTCACCAATATGGAATGAAGCTGAATCCTCTAAAGTGCTCATTCGGAGTATCGTCAGGAAAGTTCTTGGGATTCATCGTCCATGCCAGAGGAATTGAAGCAAGCCCCGAACAAGTCCGAGCCCTGAAAGATATCAGGATACCTTCCACTAGAAAAGAAATGCAAAGCCTAAATGGGAAGGTGGCCGCCCTAAGCAGATTCATCTCTAAAGCGACTGACAAGTGCGTCCCCATCTTCGAGGCTCTAAAGAAAGACAAAGGAAAGTTCGAGTGGACTGACGAGTGCTTAACGGCCTTTCTTAACCTAATCGAACACCTCCAGAGACCACCAGTACTCTCAACTCCAAACGAAGGCGAAGAGCTATACTCATACCTTGTTGTGTCATGTCATGCTCTAAGCGCCGCTTTGGTGAGAGAAGACAACCGCGCGCAACGGCCAGTATACTTTGTAAGCAAGAGGTTAACAGGGGCAGAAGCCAGATATCCTAAACTTGAGAAGCTAGCATACAGTTTACTAATCACGTCACGGAAACTGCGACACTATTTCCAATCTCATTCCATCGGAGTTCTAACCGACCAACCGCTAAGGCAGGTACTCCATCGTCCCGACACTTCTGGACAACTACTTAAATGGTGCATTGAACTGAGTCAATATGATATCACCTACCATTCTCGCACCGCCATCAAGGGACAAGCCATGGACGATTTCATTGCCGAATTCACTACCAACGAAGGTAAGGAGCAATCTGAAATAGCAAAAGACATTAAGTGGAATCTCTTTGTGGATGGAGCTTCAAACGAACAAGGCTCGGCGGCAGGTATTGTAATAATCACTCCCAGGGGAAGGAAGCTACACTATACTCTAAGGCTGGAATTCGCTGCCACCAACAACGATGCAGAATACGAAGCAGTAATAGCTGGATTAGAACTTGCCATAGAGATTGGAATTAGTTCTTTATGTCTTCATAGTGATTCCCAGCTTATTGTAAACCAAATACTAGGAGAATTTCAGACTCGAGGAGAACGACTCACAGCATATCTAAAGAAGACCAAGCTGCTACTCGATCAATTGGATCACTATTTAATCAAACACATCCCTCGAGAAGAGAACCAAGAGGCCGATGAGATAGCAAAGCAAGCTAGCATGAAAGACGGTACCACTTTCGTAGCCATCTCAAAGCAACTAACCCCGAGTTTCGAGAAAGTGAATCTGGTAGCTGCAATCGAAGAAGAAACTTGGATGACTCCCATCCGAAAATTCTTATAAGATGGCACACTGCCCTGCGAGCGTAACGAAGTCAGGAAAATCTTGAGGAAAGCTTCCCGCTACACAATACAAGAAGGCATACTCTATCGGCGCGGCTTCTCTAACCCCTTATTAAGGTGTGTCGCTGGAAGGGAAGCTAAGTAAACCTTATCCAACATCCATCAAGGAAGCTGCGGAGATCACACTGGGGGACAGACTCTGGCAAAAAAGGTATTCTGATATGGATATTTCTGGCCCGCCTTAAACAAAGACGCCTTAGACTTCGTTAAAAAATGTGACAGATGGCAGAAATTTGCCAAGATTCCTCGGCAACCAACAAATGAGATTACTCAAATGACCAGCCCTTGGCCCTTTGCAGTATGGGGAATTGACCTGATTGGCGAACTGCCGGTGGGCCGAGGCGGAGCCAAATATGCTATAGTGGCAGTCGACTATTTCACCAAATGGGTGGAAGCGGAACCTCTAAATAAAATATCCTCAGCAAAAGTTATTAACTTCTTGATCAAAAATGTTCTATGCAGATACGGGGTTCCACTCAAAATCATATCGGATAATAGACTTTAGTTTGACAGCGAAGAGTTCGCCGACTGGTGCCAAGAGCACGGAATTCACAAAAGCTTCTCATCTGTGGCTTACCCCCAGGCAAACGGACAAGTCGAAGCTGTCAACAAAATTCTCAAAACTTTAATAAAAAAGAAGCTTGAAAAATTGAAAGGCACTTGGGTGCATGAACTTCCTACGGCACTTTGGGCCTACTGCACATCATTCAGAACATCAACGGGGCATACTCCTTTCTCTTTAGCATACAGATCGAAGGCCATGCTCCCAGTCGAAACTGTAGTACCTTCCCACCGCAGGATCCACAATAACTCAGAAGAGAACGAAGAACTCCTTCACATGTCTTTGGATCTAATTAAAGAGAGAAGAAACGATGCAGTGCTCAAAGCAGCAGCTCACAAGCAAAAAGTGGCGGCGCAATACAACTCCAAAGTCAAGCATCGTAGCTTACAAGAAGGAGATCTTGTCCTCAGGCGAATCTTCCCGCGCCCCGGAGCGCTAGATCCAATCTGGGACGGACCATATGTAATTCATAAAGACCTCCACAACGGAGCTTATATTTTGTCAACGGTGGACGGGGAGGTGTTCCAGAGGGCATGGAACATCCAACACCTTCGTCGATATTTTTTTTAACTTGTACTGCCCATATGAAGTGAATTAACAAAGAGAATCAGTGGACGTAGGCATTTTCGTGCCGAACCACTTTAAAAACCTTGTCTCTTTTTTAACTTGTTCCTTTATATTTTGGCTGCTTATTGAGCTTTATCCTTTTCTGTTGAACAAAATCCTGTGTAATGGCATTTCCATTCAAGACGCATCACGACGCGACCTCCCCTGGACAAGACCTAACAGGTACTATACGAATCTGTGCCCTCGCCAATGAGACACTTTTGCTCCAGCATCTCTCTGCTGTGGGTTAACTCATTGCTCGCGATCGGCCCTTAAAGCCAACTGTAATCAGTCGATTATAAGCCACCGAGAAGGCCGACTATAGCCGAGGCAGCTCATTACGGCATTCGGCTCGCCGGCAACTGTGAACCTACTTTAAGCCCCAACATAAGGTGTGGCCAGCCAGGGGTAGTTCACGGTTGACGATCGGCACCCACGCTAGCCGGCCACGGTAAATCGAATAATACCCACGATTACGGGCCATAATGGCCCGGGTAGTTACTGTGCACGATCTCGGCTTCGATGTGTCTTAGGTACGCTGTGGTAAAAAAGAAAACTCCCCACGGAGACGTAAGATGGGTGGCAAATGTCTCTAAGACCCACAGTTAGGGAAAGTGACTACAAAACCCGTTTGCCACGAACTTAAGCACATCGAAGGCCTTCCGTGATTGGAAGTTTTACTATTTCTTATATTCCTATTTTATTTAAAAAACTTTCCTCCTATCCTATATAATGATCCCTAAAGTACAGGGCACAAAATAGGAGACACCCGCAAATGGGGATACGAACTCACAACTGGATGACATGGCACTCAGCTGCTTTCCATACTCAGTCACACAAGACATTCAAAGCTACCATCTACAACTAAAAACACGAAGGGCGGTACTCTCTTCCTTTGTCTATGAATGCGTAGCTATAATTTATTCACACATCACAATAACATTGCAAGATGTGAAATTATATTTTAAGCAAGAACTTGACATCAAACACAATTGAAACACAGGCATATGCATAGCTGCACTTCCTATGCAACACACCAAAGTAACGAAAGCATTTAAATATAACAGAATCAGCTTAAGTTAAAAATTACATGCCAAGAATAAAGTCATTCATTACGAATAATATAATTACAGTTACATTAATGTTTTGGGACTAACATAGATAGCAATGTCAAGTAAACCAAAAATGTCCCGGTCAAGTCAAGGAGTCGGCTGCATCAGAGTTTCACCTCTATTCTTATGACCCTCCGAGATCTACTTAACTGCCGGATCGGAGCTTTCAACGTGTTGACCAGAGGTAGTTGGTGCTTCAGAGGTCCCGCCTATCCAATTAAGGAAAGAACCCATTAATAGTCATAAACAATAGGCAATCAAGTTACAAAAAGACTAAAAGGGAGACTTACCAGCATCTGCTCCTTGATCATCATCCTCCAACTGCACACCTACCTCCTCAGCAGTAAGCAGCCGCATACCCTCCTTTACCGCCACTTTCTCCTCCTTGGTGAACTGAGCCGTGACCACGTCCATCCTGAAGGCCACGCCACCCTCCTTATCTGCTTCGGCCTTAGCCTCTTCCAGGGCCCTGAGATAAATCCTGGCCATGACTCGGGGATAATCATCCATCCAGGATAAGTTGCCATGTTTCCAAGTGCGAAAGTACATATCCTGAAGCATCTCATCCATTATCCCCTTGTTCTCCTCGAACTCCTCTATTCGGACCTCAGAAGCCAACAGCTTTGCAACGGCAGCATCCCTCTCCGATCGGTATCGCGAGCGGTCAGCTTGAAAGGATTTCCTCATCGCCTCTATCTCCTCCTTCAGCTTGATTTGAGCAAGCTCTGGGGCTTCAAGCTTCCCGGATAACTCCTCTACCCGCTCGAGATCCGCTTTCCGAACCTCATCCACCGTTGCAATGGCCATATCAATCCGTTCCTTGCATGCGGCCTCCATTTTCCGCAACTCTGCCCTGCTGGCCTCTTCCATGGTTCTCTTTAATTGCCTAGAGACGGCCTCATGTTGAGAGATCTGGATGGCCTGATCAGCGAGTTGTTTGGCCTGTCGGAAACCATTAACCGCAATCGAATGTTGGCGCTCCCGATTTCTTCTCCAGCCTTGATCAGTCGGGCATGATGCCCCATCAGCTTCCTGGTCTCCTCAGCAACCCGGTCAATGTTTGACTTAGCTTCGTCCCCCAAAGTTACAACCCGGGTGGTAAGCAAGTCAAGGTCCAGGGATTTAGCCTCATCAAGCACCCTTACCATAGGATTAGGAGGGAGAAGGTGCTCACCAGTAGCCTCGTCGAAGGAAATATCATGAGAGCCTAGATCCAGATTTGGATGACCCGCAAACGGATTACGACCCAAGGCGGGATGATCTATTGGGGTAACAGTAGGGTTTTCAGACGGGTGCGGGGAAGGTATGAACTCAATATTCTCCTCCGTGGTATCCTGAAAAGGTTGAGTTGGGGGATGAGGACCAGGTGAGGATTCGAACAAGGAACGGCTCCTCTTCTTCTTTCGGATATCCTCTTCGATGACCTCAAGAAGAGGACCGTAGCCGACTACGTCTCCGGGGCGGTTAGTCGGAGGCTTCGGCTTAGTAGAAGCTTTGAGGAGTTTGTATTGTTCAAGACGGTGCCGAATATCTGATGTCTTGACCGCTTTGTCCACTCCTGAAATAAAAACCAAGTGTTACAAGCATACATTGAGCCATAATTCAAGAAACGTATAAAGTTGAGAAGAGTAAAAAGACGCTTTTGTTATACAAACCCTGCGGAGGAGTAGGATACTGCAATAAGCCTTGGATCTCATTCCAGGACGTAAACTAGCCATAAAATATTCCTAAATCCTTATCATAAAGGGAGTCGTCAGGAGTCAAAAATTCACCTTGAATCGCAGGAGTTGCCTTAGCTGAAATGCTCTTAGAAGATGAATCGGCACCGGTCCCGGCCTTGTCAGCTTTCTTTGGCTTCTCTACTAAGACCGATCCTTCCTCCAACCCCTCAAAAGCTAGGAGGAAAGCATCATCTGTCCACTCATGGATCTCGCCTGCCTGCTCAGAAGACAGGGCCCCAGCGCCACTACCACTCTGTCCATCATCACCATGGTCATCACCATCACCTTTCCCATCACTTCCACTCTCCGCCTCACCTCCTTCACCCTCGCCTCTTTCCTCCTCCACATCTTCCTCCTCCAGAACATCTGGACATGTGCCGGGGGAGGGTTCATCGGACTTTTTAAGTTTCTTCCCCCCAACGACTGGATGTTTCGAGAAGGATTTCCTTTTGCTACTCTTCGTCGTTGCCCCTCCTTTAGCTTTGGCAGCCCTCTCCTCAGCTGTGTCTCTTTGCTTGACCACAGACTGGCGGGGCAGAATCAAGTTGAACTCCAGAAGGGTAGCATTTCTGATCAGATAAGAGGCTGCCCTCTCCCTTTCCGGAATGGCTTCTATCTCCGCAGCCATCTGAACCAGAGGATCGCTCTCTACGACCGCAAAACCACCTGTCGCTAGCAAGAAATAAAGCACATAAGGAGGAGCATTGTAGTTAGAACAGAAATTATAAATAAGATTCAACTTACAGCCAGAGGTGAAGCGGTGGAAAGAAACAGAGTCGTCCTTGACAAAAAACCACTCCTTCTTGAACATGCTGAACTTTGAATATAAATCCAGGACCGGCTTGAAAGACACGGCCGACTCCAAGCTGATGTATGGAGACCCCTTCTTATAGCCTCTCAAGTTGTACAGGTACCGAATCTCCCGGTTGGAAGGGGGACGCCCGTACTTTCTCTGGAAGATGGTAAATAGACTCACCAAGATGGCATAAGAGTTGGGCTGAAGCTGGAAAGAGGCCACCTTCAAGTAGGTGATGAAACTGACTATCCAGGCATTGATCGGAGGAATGGCCCCGCATATGCAATGGTACCTACTATAAGCGAAATATCCTTCAGGGAGATTATACGGCATCACTCCTTTCCCCGGCAACAACATATGCGCTCTGTCGATCCCGAAAGAGCGAGATATAACATCAAGATGCTCATCCTTGAGGGAGCTGGGAAAGCAGTCGGGCGGTGAATTCAAGAGCTCTTGGGGACCGTAACCGTGTACTAACGATCTCGGGGTTGGTCCATGACGTTCTGCCCGAACTAGGGGCACTATGGGGGACTCCCCTGTGTCTTTGGATTTCTTCTTATCAGTACGAGTTCTGCTTTGCGAGACATTATCTGCAACACGAGAAAACATATTGTTAGAACAAGAAAAGTATGGATATAAACAAGCAAGTGCGTACAGTCTGGAATTTCATTTGCAATTCAAAACATAAAAGGCTCAAAGTTCATTCGGCATCCAAACTCCCCGATCTCGTTCGGTATTTCCAACATAAAGTTCATTCGGCATTCAAACTCCCCATGGTCATTCGGGAATTCAAGGCCAAGAATTCATTCGGCACTCATGCTCTCCGATCCCATTCGGTAGTCCAACCATAAAAGTTCATTCGGCAGAAGAAACTCACCTGGTCCGGCAGTCAAGTTTGATTCGGCTATTTCAGACAGTCAAGTTTGATTCGGGACTCGATTGATTCGGCTATCTCGAACGATAAAGGATGAACAGAGACACGAAGCCCATACTTATAGGCAAGCATAGGATACCGGACCAACTGGTTCGGCACACAAGACCAGATGAGAATGTCCAAGCTAAAACAAAGCGCGGCATATGCAGGCATATGCCCCACTTTGGGGGGGCAAGTGTTGGGCGTGTTTTCACTAGACCGGTGCTACCAAACCAAGATGAGGGAGGCCACCACCGAACCAGCCCTTGCTCCACCTACCACCGAACCAAATCCCAACTCCCTCTCCAAGTCCCTACCGAATCATCTCCTCCCCAATACCTAGCCGAACCAACTCCCTCTCCATGTCCCTGCCGAACCAACCCACTTCCCATGCCTGCCGAACCAATCCACTCTCCACCTACTGCTGAACCAATCAACGCTCCACCCACTACCAACCCATCGCCGGACCAAGAACCGCCGAACCAAAACCACTCCAACCAATACCGGACCGAAGGCCACTCCAACCTTCCCCGGACCAAGGCATCACCGAACCAACATTGCCAGGCCAGATTACATCATCCCAGACCCACTAGCAGCTATATACATCCAAGACCTCTACCTACGGTCTCACTCTATATATATATATATGGATAGGGGTACAACAATGGGGGACAAGTTTGAGAGCTCAAGCACGGAAGGAACTTTCAAACAACTTTTATACACTTGTAATCAAAGCTTTGTACTTGTAATCTGAACAGTAAAGGAGAATAACATATAAAGTGGACGTATGCACGTTCTGGCACGTTCTGGCCGAACCACTATAAATCTGTGTGTCTTTTACAGTTTAGTCCATGTTATTTACATATTTGCATAAATCACCCAAATCATTAAGAACAATACAAAATCGACTAAATCGTACGACTTGGACGTGTTTGCCCACTTTTTGTGCAAACAGTTATTCTACAATTAGCCAAAAGCAACTATATTATATAGTAGATTAAAAACAAAAATTCAAATGATAGCACAACAATAATATAAGTATTACCACTTGAGATGGAGTCTCGTCCTGCAACTTCCTTTAGCTTGATAAACAATTATATAAGTAATTTTTAGTATACGAAGTTACATGTATGTTACATTGGTGCACTTGCAGCTCAGGCCTCATATTCATGAAATGATTTGAACTATCTATGTTCTCAACATACCAGTGACAGATTAAAACTTTGTTATGCAACTTGTAATAAACTAGTACTAACCCATCACATGCACACAGATTAAAATACATTGTTAGATATAAAGTTGCTATATTATATTTTGAGGTCATGGAACTAAAATAAATTGAACCAAGGACAAAGAAATGTTAAAAGTAACCTAAAGCGTAGGTAGAAATAATATAGGACGACTGATTTAATGTATCTAACAGATGATTTGACTAATAAAGCGTTATTGATTATACAACAAAAATAGCAAAACTTAATAAACTATAATTAATGTTTGCTTTAGTAAACAATTTAGCCAGTAGCATTGAAAATTCAGTAGTAATCAAAACATTAAACCATGTGAACAAATACTTTTGCAAAAGAAAGGTAGCTTATGAAAAATGCACATTTAGGATGAGCAAAAAAAATGCACAGAATACAACATATTCAATGACAATGTTTAGTATATATAAAAATGACAGAAGGGTGGTTCATGTTAACGAACGTACAGCCCTTGCAGTTGTTTTGTTTCAGTGGCAAAGTTAAGTCTACATATATGTGTGAAATTGCGGATTGTTGACAACTGCATAACATACATAACAATATTAAAGTCATTTAACAGTACATATAATTGGGTAAGTGTTATTTGTTTTAAAGATATTTATCAGTAGAAATGAAATCTGAATTTCACAGGTTGTATGGGCTCTTTCTTATTTAAGTGTTGCTGCCAATATAAACAAATTGTCATGGTAAACATAAATAATATGCTAGTAGAAATTCAAATAACAAAATTTAGTTTTCACAAATCTACAGGCTTTTTATTTTCTTAAGCCATTTACAATTTTACACACGTCATGATCCAAGTCAAATTTTTAACTTTTGTATATTTAGAAGTCGGATTCATCCTAGGTGAGAAAGAGAAATAGAGAATAGGTTATTCCTCGGATAATTAATGACTCGCATGCTTTTACTATAAAGTAATCACGGAGTTAATATTTCTACGTATTACACTGTAACGGGCATAAATATGTTCAAGAAGAGGATTTAAATTTCTTTAAATTTTGAATGGGTGAATAATATATGACTTTAAGAAGAAAAATCGATCTCTACAGTATCTCTACATATCAAGATGCTTTAGCAACTCAGTGCGTTTAGGATCTGAATTTTACTCGCATTTCATCCATACAAATGAACAGTAGATTTCCAAATCCGTTAGGTATGATACAAAGATTAAACCCATTAATTCTTTGAATGTAATTTCATTCAGCATCAACTGACGATCACTATTCAAATTGCAAAATAGTGATAAAGAAAAAGGAGAGTGGAAGTAGAGGGCGAGAATTTACAGATTATCATGCTTCAAATTGGAATTTATGAGAGAGAGAAACAGGCAAGAAAAACATATGTAAGAAATAACTAAACAAACGATAGCGATAATGTGTAACTCATTACAACCAATGATCTAAAACTCAAATACCCTAATCCATTGCGTAAATTACTTTCCAACTTTATAATTTGATTTTCAATGTTTTTTTTTTCCTCTAAACAACCTATATGCTGTTACATTTAAATGATATACATAGTTTATGCCGTTATATTTGAATGATATACACAATTCTAAATTTGATCCGATGGTCATCATTTTTTATTTCGACTACAACTCAGCTTTTGTCCATAGGAAAGCATAGTGGTGACAAAGATTAGGTTTTAGGGATTTGTTTGTCGCATGACAGGTGATACTATATAATATAATATTGGAAAAAAATATTTTTCCTGTGCTAATGATACTGTAATCAATGACGAGTTTTGTAGGATATACTAATATCATTATTGTGTGCGCTAACGAGTGGTCAATTCTGCATTTTTATTCTTTTGTGTTTTTATTTCTTGTTGTTTTGCTATATTTTAATTGTGCGACTTTTAGTGTTTGATATGGAACCCACAATGTTAGTTTATTGTTCTATAGCATTGGCATACATAGGTTTGATAGTTGTAGCTTCTTTGCGTCTTTATAGCAGCCTCCTTGATTCTACAACCTAGCAGCTGCATGTAGCAGCATAACTACTTATCATACAGCCGCATGGTAGTATTTGAAAATATATCCATGGACACGGTGCCCTACATTGCCAATATTTACACTCAACAAACTACCTATTATTTTTATACTAATTTATTTTTAACATATATTAAGAGTGAAACATACCTGGTTTTGTGATACCAGCATTTGAACCATCTTCTCAAAATCGGCAATTCTATTTTGAAGTTGCATTGTTTGTTGTTGGTTAGCTTGTGACAACACAAACTTGGTGTAGGTCATACCTCTTCCCATTTCTCTTAATCGTCCCGCTTTATCTTTTCCCAACGCTGCAAAAAGAGCATCTTCTCTCACATTAGTTGTCGAGGTAGATTGTAATTCACTTTTAAACTTTTTAATATTCTCCTGTAAAAGTCAACATACATTATAATCTCCAAAATTATCACATTCTAAAGTCATTTGTAATATGTCAATTTGAAACAAAATCACATACAATAGTTTCTTCAACAGCCAAGCTCACCGACTGACCATTTTTCAAAGTGTGTGATCTAACCTAAATATCAGCTCTAGAAACAGAAGAGGGATCGGCACTTTTTTTTTTTCTGCATTAACAAAAATTAAATAGAACAATGATCATAACTTTATAAACGGCATGACAAGTGCACAATATTAAAAAACTTTTCTCACCATATCTGCTGCTAACCGAGCCATTCCTTTAAAAGGCTACATATGTGTGGCATCTGTTTGCGTCTACTGGCTTTAAATATTCCACTTTGTATCTAAATAAAAAATTAGAATACATTAAATAGTTAATTAAGACACACGAAGAATGACCATTTAGGCAAAATTTACCTAAATTTTCAACTGGTTTTCAAGTTGACAAAATCATTCCACTCCTTCATACTTCGAATATTACCCGATTTCAATCGAAGTCTTTCCTCCTTCGACATTGCTTTGATTATTTTATTAACTAATCTGCATTTTGAACACCTAAAAATACACCTCATTTGCTGAAATATGGGGACCTTTTGTCATTCTTCATCCAACTTGAATCTAGCCTATACAAACAAAAAAAGCATTTAACAAAAGTTCATCTTCCGTACATTTATGCACATTCACATATACAACACTACCCGCACTGGTATACGCATGAACATAAAACATAGTAATATATATACAATCACACTATTTTAATATAAAACAAGTTAGTCTATGTAACGACCCAATTTTTCGACGCCCGAAAGTCGACATCATTACGTCCACTGTATCAGATGCCGCATAATCGAATGTCGAAAAACCGAACTGTCAGGATTTAAGAAGAAGAAGAAGATAGAAGAAGAAACAGAAACAATAACAGAATCTCACATTTCGCAGTGGAAAAATATATAATAAATAAATGAACAATCTTTAAAACAAAGAATCATATCTGTTTATACACCACACTACATCATAAGAGTGTTTCAACAACACAACAGCGAAAAAGAAATATTATATACTAGTGATACGCCTCGCCATCCAGCTTGAATTCCAGATCTAGACTTCGCTCCAGAACCACAGATAACCTGACTCTAGGCTACACATGTGGAAAATTATGGACATCCAGAGTTTAGAAATGGAACAATAAACTCCAGGTCAGCCATGAGACTGGTGTGAGATCTTAAAAACAGTTATTTTCACAAAGAAAGGAAAAAGAAACCCGCTCTGCTTTTGAAAAATGAAGCTACCATAAGGCCTTCCGCCATACACACAATGCAAACGCAGAATTGGTGGAGATTTCTCCTTATGATAGTCAAACATGTTCGATATGAAAAATCCTTTTTAATATTATCATTAGCGCATAGTGTGGAAAACATTTCAAATGTATAATATTAATCTTAGCCAGCATAGACATTTCGTACTTATGTCTACTATAGCCACCATGTTCAGTAGCAAGTTACCGCCACATTTCATGGCATGTTATACAACTAAAACCATACAGAGCGCGTATTGTTTCTTTGGATTTTCAACAAATGGTCAGGCTAAGGAACTTCCTACACCGAATGAGACGCCTCTAGAGGGACGCCTCCAAGAACTTAACTAGCTCTCTGCCAACATAAGGCCGAGTTACCTCACGTTGTAATTACAGCTGGAACAAGGTAACTACCACAAGTATGTCATCCTCGGTCGCTACCGACCTTTATCTGAGGATCCTCAACCATAAAGCGACAACCATAAAGTAATAAATTTACAGCAACCACATAAGTTAAGTATTTGGGCTCCATACCATGATACCACCCTTTTACAGAAGGAAATGACATACCTTAAAGGGTGCGAGTCTCATAACCTCGCTGCATTCTTTCTGTTTCTACCATTTCCAGGGTGTGAGGTCCGACAAAGTCTCGTTCGCAAAGTTACGCTTTTCATAAATCCATGCTTCGATCAAAAAATGATCAGCAGCACTCCGTATGCCACATTACCAAATTGAGAATGTATCACTAGTAACCATCAACTACGTAACCTCTGAGCTCATACGTCTCAAAGAAGGGTGTTAAGTTAAGAGAATAAATTCTCCGCCACCAACAGAAATGTATTTGATAGAAACCAGCTTTATATCTCAAAGCGTAATGTCAGACACACATCCATACAAGTTCGTTCCGGGATCGAACGGAACCGAAGGCACTTCTTTGAAGCCCTTGCAAATCTGGATATTCACTAATCACGTCCGGAATCCCCATCACAAAGAGTGATAAAATCTCTATACCAGAGCTACTCGGTGCAGAGACATTCGATAGGTAATTCTTTCATTTTTGAAAATACTCGGTCTTCAACACCATCTTCAAATGCAATCCCATTTCGTCGTATCATTATTTGGAATGAGTTTTATGACACAAAGTCCTCTCCCGGCTAATCCGAATAACGAGCGCTTATTTTAAAAATAAGTGTTACATTCAGATTTCAAGTAAATCACAATAAATTTCCACTTTGATCTTTTAAACAAAAGATCCATCACAAAGATTCGATGTGGTTTTCGAATATCCATTTGGAACCCGACCCCCGGTCGCATCAAAATTCAAACGCCATTTAAGGGACAATATTGATAGTCGGTTATTTAACTATGAATAAATATTCACAACAATCACTAACATTTAAATAATTTTTCCCTAGTTATTTACTTTCAAATAATCTTCGCAAGATATGTTTATACACTTCAACCATTTGAAAACAAATTTCAAATTACTTCCCACATTTCAATCCTTTGAAAACAAATTTCAAATCATTTTTCCTTGTGCGGAATATATTTTCACTGAAAATTTGCCGAGTTCAAATACTTTAAAATAATTTAAATTACTTATCCAAACATGAGTACTTGGAAATATTTAAAATAAAACAATTTTAAAACACTTTATTTTAAAACACTTTATTTTAAAACATTAGTTATGAAATTTTATACTCATATCTCATATAAATCTTAAGCCCAAAATAATTTTAAAATAAAATTATTAGATAGAGTATAACTATTTGAATAACCATTCTCTAAATCAAATATCAATTAAATCTTTAAATAATCACTTTTATAATCAACTAAATCTTTACTTTAAAGATTTAAAACAACAACTTAAGAGAATAATTTCTCCAAAGTATCCTTTTTAAAATCAACTTTAAAACTTTCTGTAACGACCCGAACTTTTCGATCCCGAAAATTCCAAATAGTTAGGGAAAGAAGAAAAGAGGTAGACGAAGAAACAGAAACAAAACACGGATTCTCACATTTGCAGCGGATCAAGATATAATATCAAATAATACCATTTATACAAAGAAAGCTGTATCAGTGAATTCAGCACTACTACAAAATGCGCATGTTGTTTCGCCTCATTTGCATCGGTTGTTACCACAACCGATGTAAATAGAAGTATTTGCATCGATTATGTTTTAACAAACGATGCATTTGGTATGTGGAAAGCAGTAGATAGTAAAAAAAATACAATTTGCATCGATTATCATCGACAACTGAAAAAAATATACCAATGCAAATAGTGTTAGTTGCATCAGTTTTATTTAAAACCGGTGCAAAAATACTATTCCCACGTTGAAAACCTTAATGAAAAGTTAGCGATAAATGATGTCGTCTCCCTCTCATTTTCACCGTGAACTTCTTCTTTTCGTCCTTCACTCAGAAAACCCTAAATCTCTCATCCCCTTTTCATCTTTCCCTTTCAATCCATTCAATTATCACTTTTATTCTCTGATCCAACATTAATCAGGAATCCTTCACCCCAAAGTCTTCTCTAATAACGTGACTGTTTCTCTTCCAAACAACCGTAACGTGACTGTTTTCTTTCCCTTGAAAATTCTAAAAGATCGAAACACAGATTACAACTGCTAATTAGGTCGTCGACTCTTCATGTTTATAATTTTCTTCATTCGATCGATACAAGGGGACAACCCTGTTGTCGGTCTGTAGGTGTTGATGGCCGCAATGGTTCTTTTGAAGGGGAAGAAGGTTGCTGAGAAGAGAGATGCTCGACACAACAGTAAGTAACAATTCCGTTGTTATATTTTGTTCAATTGTGTAAGATATGTAATTTGAGAATTGTACTTTTTCAAATTTTGATTCGAACCGGTTATAGAAATCAAATTTTGATTCGAATTGGTTATTTACAAGGGAAAAATTCTGAGCATATATAGATCGCCTCTGCTGATTACATTAGCAAAACATTTCATTGTACTAAGCTGTATTCGTTTCCAGATCCACATAAAATGGCTTTATTTTTTATTTTTAATTCATCATCTTCCTTGATATCCGCCAAACCATTGGCTTCATCGTCTCCCTTAACCCCAACGATACCGGAGTCAGTGTCTTTTCCCCTACGATCGCTCCAGATCAGATCGAGTTTGCAGTTTGATGCAACTATAACTAGTGCTTCTAATGGTAATTTGTTTGATTGTTTGCTTGGTCTTTTGATGATTTAGGGATACTGAAGTTGAAATGTTCCTAAAACTTGGATTGTCCTAATTACTTTGATTTGAACAATCTGTTATAATTTAGTATTTATCTGACCATCATCTGTAAACTTTGTATTGGATAATACAGTGGGATTCATGTACATGTGCTATTGATTTATTTCTAATGTTCTATCTTTGCATGTTGAATATTCTTAATTAACACATCATGGTTTCACACAATTTATTAACTACATTCGTTTGATTATAACATTAACTAACTATATGTTGAGGTTTGGCTTATGTTGTATGGTGGCATAGTTCATACATAACTTGAAGAGAATGCAACTGCATCTTACAATAATGATTTTTTCCCCTTCGAGTAGGATCAGTGTGCTCCTAATTTGTTTGTTACCGATAAGTTTTTGATCATTTGAATGAACAGCTTAAATTAGACAAGATAGTTGGGACTGTCAAGAAATCAGTTATGAAGAAATCGCTTATACCCAGATTGGGCTATCTATCAACTCAAACTGCATCATGTTAACTTAAAGATAATTTTCAGGCTAATGGTACCAAATCTGATTTAAAAACCTGGGTGGAACTAAAACAATTACTTGAAAGATTAAACTAAGGTGGTACCAAATTCCATGAAGTTTTGTTCACTTTAGAACTTTTCTGGATTATATTTTTTGCCATCTATTATGAAGTTTGTTGATATATTGTTTTTCATGCATTTCAGAGATTTCTTCTGAAAAAAAAATCAAGTTGTCAATGGCTAGAAAGGCTTCAATATGCATTTTTTGGATTGGGAGACTCAAGATGTTAATGTAAATGGAAACTCTCATTATCTTTTCAAGCGTTTAAATGTTTGTAGGTGATGAAATTTTATTTAGTGGATACTATGGTTCGTTAGGCAATGAAGGCATCAGAGTCAATGCCCTATGTCCTGAGGTATTACTTTGTTAAAAATATATGTAATGTAAAATTATGCAGTTTCAATCATGTGCCATTTATATAAACACAAGCATTGAGTTTTCTCTTTGATTAGTTTTATAATTTTTGTTGTTGGCATATAATACATTGGAAGCCAATAACGTACCATAGGTGTACTTACAGTATGTATCAATTGTGCACGTCCTGCCATAGAAAGTAATTTACCATCCCAATTATCAAATTTGTCTAATATTCTTTGAAATAGAATTGTACATTATGAATGGTGAAGATAGTCGGTAGATATAGGGACCTCTAAATATTTGATTAGTAATGATGATTTCCCAATCTGTAAGATTTCTAATAGTTGAGTTTTATTTTGGCAACTGCTGCTAAAGTACACTTTAGTCTTAAGTTGATTGATATTTAGTCATATATCATTCCCATAGTTTGAGCTTTGTCATGAATACCGTATGCACTTTTTTCTGCTACTGTAGCAAAGAGGATAACATCTGTAATAAGTGAAAAATCTATGACTTTTCATTAGTAATGGGTGTGATTTACTTTCTTATTACCGCTGCTTCCAATTTAAGTGATATATACTCCATAACTATACAAAATAAGTAGGGAAATAGTGGGTCCCTTGTTTTATTCCTCTTGTTAAAGTAACGAATCCTTTTGGTACTCCATTAAGTAAAACTGAATAAGTAGGAGTTACAATACATTAGATAACATGCACAAACTGTTCTAGGAAACTCGTTCTGCTCAGCATGTGGCAAATAAATCTTCTATTAATTATGTCAAAAGCATTATGAAGATCTACTTTGACGCATAATGTAGAATTTCTTAATTCCTTTCTTATTGAAATTTCAGATTAATTCATGTGCTAGTAGTATATTTTCAGCAATATTTCTTCCTGGAACAAAAGCACATTATGATTCGGAGATTAGAAAAGTTAAAAATCCCTTTAGCTGTTGCAAATGACTTTTGAGATGATTTTATATAGTATATTGCAATAGGCTATTGGTCTATAATTTGATATACCTAATGGCTTGTCTTTTTCTTGGACTAAGTTTATGAGTATGTGATTTTAACCATCAGGTATTTCATGTGATAGACATAATTAACTACTAATGTTAACTTACCTTTTATCATGGTCCAGTGTAGTTTAAAAAGGTTAGATGAAAAGCCATTAGGGCCTGGTGATTTTTCATCTTTAACATAAAAATGGCATGTTTTACTTCATTCTCTGAGACTAGCTGTAGTATATATTCTTTTCCTCTATCATTTACAAGAATTCTGCAAATGATGCCTTCAAATTGGGTAGTTTATGGTTGATCATCATTAAATGCTCTATGTAAAACTGCAATTGACTCTTCAAACTGTGTTGTTTTTGAATTTCCTCATTGATAATTTTGCATAGAAAAACTTTGAACTTGTATCACCTTCAACCAACCAACTAATTTTTTATTTCTAAAATGCGTCAACGTATTTTCTATGCATTAGTTATCTCAACTATATGCATGTATTCATCATTTCTTCGTATATATGCACTTCTTTTGGATTGCTGTCAGATGCTTATAGTTTTCCAGTAAAATCTATTTCACATTGCATTTGTTGCAGGGTGGATTCAAGTTGTGTTGTATGAAGTATGTGTGGGGTCAAGTTGTGGGTATGAAGTTAGAAAGCGGCAGTGATTTTGTATGCAGAGTTATAGGCAGGGGAAGAATATGATGGTGGTTGGAGCAGATGGTTTTTGAATGGAAGCTGATGAGTGATTTTTTAGTGATGCTATGGTATAGATGGGCAAGTTGTATATGAGTGATGGGGGTATAGTGCATGGTTGTATCAGTGGTATTTGAAAATGCAGGTAGCAGTTGAAAGTTTTGTGTTGTTTTGTGGAGTATGCGATGTTAGATAGGATGAGACAGTGGTTTCAATCTGGTGGTAGAAGTGTGGATAGGCAACAGCACGATAGTGAACAGTTTGAAGTGTAAGTTTGTATGTTGATGGGTTTGTACGTATGTAGTGATGCTTGTGTTGTTGGTTATGAACTGCAACATCAAATAAGGCAGTTTTGACGGGTGATTGAATGTGGAGCTGATATAGGTTGATGACGCAGTTTAAGGCGGTGGTCGTTTGGCATTGATGAAGTTGCAGTGTAGATAGTGGGGTGATGGTGATGAGTTTGTTCAAAGGGTTGTAGAAAAAGTGAAGTAAGGCTGTGGGATTATGGTCAGAGAAGAAATATGCAAGTTGAAGAAATCTTGTGTCAAGAAATTGAAGCTTGTATCAGGAAATTTGTGTCAAGGAATTGAAGTAGTGGAAAGAGTTTATGAATTGGTTTTTACGATGATGTTGGATATGAACTGGTTCTCTGGTATGCAATGTGAAATGTAAGGAGGAGCAAATGATGCAAGGGGATGATGGGTCGTGATTGTTTGTAACTGCAGTCGTGACTGTAGTGTGAAGTTGGCGGATAAAGTTTGAAGTTAGATGATGGAAAGTGCAATGTAATGGTGGTGAAGGAATTTGTATGTAATTATAGTGGTTGAACAGTCGTGTGGTGATGTATGAATATGCGGTAGAGATGTGTGTGCTGCAGTGATGTGCAGTTTGTAAGGTGGTGCACCGTTGCAGGGGGAGGTAGGGATGTTCAGTGAACACAACACAGAACTTCAATGCAAGTGTGTATTTTTTTGAAACAGATTTGTAGTTGTGGAATGTGAAAAAGAAATGTATTTGTTAGTTTTGAATAGAAAATGAGTTTTGTGTAAGAAATGAAAACTAAAATGAAGTGTGAATGCAAACTGAAATGTACTGCACAAACAAATGCAAACTGAAATGAAACAATATGAAACAGAGGTGTGAAAATGCACAACAGAGAAGTGACAGATGTTGCATGGGTTTCCAAAAACAACCTATGCAACAAGTTCCTTTGTTGCATCGGTTTTCATTACAACCGATGCAAGATATTCTTTTGTTGCAACCGTATTTTGCATCGGTTGTTAGTAACAACCAATGCAAAAAGGACCATTTTGCATCGTTTTGCATCGGTTTTAGAACTGATGCAAAACTGTTAAGCCTGTTGCATCGGTTGCATGTACATCGGTTGTAGAACTGATACAACAGGGGGTGAACAACCGATGCAAATGAGCTATTTTGTAGTAGTGTAGATTTTTAATACATCAGAGTTACAACATTTCACAATCACTGGACAGTTAAAATAACTTGTCCCAGATAAATAACAATACATCACAACGGAAAACACTCCATACGTTCCTGCCATCCAGCTCGCCTCCTGAGCTCCAGAACGTCCTTACCTGAAAATCTGTAATACTCGGTCTGACCGAGCATTACATCAAAGTAACACCCGGGACAGGCTGGAAACCAGCGTGAGTAAACCCATATAATTTGAAATACTAAGTTCAAACCATAAAAAAAACCCGGGGTAACTCGTACTTCACTACGAGTTCATTACTTGTTATGCTCAACACTTATTTCACAAATCAAACCCTAAGTACCCATACTTAGTTTCAAAGGACCATATTAATCCATTCCAGCCTATTGATTTCACATGTCAAATCTATATAGATTTCTTAGAGTTACAAATCGAAGTGGGTTCGGGTATTTACTGATACCCGATTCCGGTCTCTTCGAATCTCATGTCATCTTAACCCAAGTTCTTCCATTAAATATAATTCAGCTTTAAATATAGGATATCACTTTTTACATAGCAATTCATCATCGATAGATAACCATATTATCACAGTTTAAACCAAATATATCATACCATAAAACAATCATATCAGAGATATCAACCAGTTCAAGGCACTTATCATTATTCAATCATTCATAAGCAAGATTGATCATTTCCAAAATTAATTTAATTTATCTCTAATTAAATTAATTACTAATGTTTAATCACTTAGATTACCATTACCTAACATTAATTAATTGCAAACCAATTAATTAATCATCTATTATCCATCTTAATTAATCACCCTTGACTAATTATACGTTAATCACATTAAGTAGATAACCTTAATTAATTTCACAAATTAATTATCCTTAACCATTCACAGTAATTATCCTTAATTAATTACTCAAATTAATTATCCTATAATCACTTACATTGATTAATTATCCTTTAATTAATCACACTCATTAATTAACTAATCCCTTGACTAGTTTCCTGTCACGACCTGAAATCCAGCGTTTGAAAATCGACATCAAATACCTCACTTGTATTTGACTGCCGGAGATTCAAACGTCGAATTCCAGTTCGAATGGAGCTTATAACAACATTAGATGAATATAAACAGCGGAACAAATGAATATCATTGATCAACATCATAGGTACAACATCAGATACTATATTCATTACAACATTTAACATCAATATCAGAGTGCTTTTATACATATAACACAACTTCAAAATAGAAACATCACATCTGAACAACAAGTTATCATACTTCAAGAAAGTCTCCAAAGGAAGAGAGCAATAGCGAGCTTCCAAACTAAGCACCTTGAGATCCAAAAAGATCACCAAGACAAAAGCCTTCAAAAACCGATAGCTTCCAAACCAAAAGACTTCAAAAAGATTCCAAGTTAGCTCCAAACACGGATAACCTGTTTCTAGGCTGTCCGTGTGGAAATTATGGGCACCCAGAGTTTAGAAAGGGAACAATAAACTTCGGGTCAGTCATGGGACTGGTATGAGTAAACAAAAATAGTTATTTGTACAAAAACAGTTTATAAGATAAATTTGATATGCTTTTGGAAAATGAAACTACCATAAGACCTTCCGCCACACACACAATGAAATCGCAGAATTTGAGGAGATTTCTTCTTATGATAGTCAAATATGCTTGATACGAGAAAACTTCTTTTGATATTATTATTAGTGCATAGTGTAGAAAACCATTTCGAAAGTATAATATTTATGTTAGCCAGCATACCACATTTGGTCGTATGCCTAATATAGCTACCATGTTTTATGGAAGGTTACCGCCACGCTGCATGGCAGGTTATACAACTAAAACCGTACAAGGCTCGTATTGTTTCTTTGGATTTCCAACAAATGGTCAGGCTAAGGAACTTCCTACTGCCACATGGATATAGCTCTAGAGGGACGTCCCGAGAACTTAACCAGCTCTCTGCCAATACAAGGCCGGATTACCTCTGTAACTAGGTAACTACTACACGAGTATGTCATTCCCCGGTCGTTTATGACCTTTATCTGAGGGCCCTCAACCACAAATCAACAACCACACAGTAATGAGATTGCAGCAATAACATAGGTTAAGTATCTGGGCTCCATACCATGATACCACCTTTTTCCAGAAGGAAATGACATACCCTAAAGAGCGCGACCCTCATAACCTTGCCGCATCTTTCCTGTTTCGACCATTTCCGGGGTATGAGGTCCGATGAGGTCTCGCCCACAAAGCTACGCTTTACACAAAAGCCTTGCTTTGATCAACAAATGATTAGTAACACACAGCAGCACTTAGCATGTCACAGTACCAAATTAGGAGTACATCACTGATAACCTTCAACTACATAACCTCTGAGCTCATACGTCTCAGAGAAGGGTGTTAAGCTAAAAGAATAAATTCTCCGTCACCAATAGAAATGTATTTGAAAGAAATCTGCTTTATATCTCAAAGTGTAATATCAGACATACAACCATACAAGTCTGTTCCGAGTTTGAACAGAACTGAAGGCACTTCGTCCAATAAAGGGAGAATCCCTTGCAATCCGAGTATCCACAATCCCGATCGGACTCCCCATCACATGTGAAGATCTCTATACCAGAGCAACTCAGTGCAGAGACATTCGATAGGTTATCCTATCGTTCTCGAAGAGACCCGGTCTTCACCACCGTCTTCAAATGCTATCCATTTCGTCATATCACTATTCGGAATGGGTTATATGACACAAAGTCCTCTCCCGGCTAATCCGAATAGTGAGCGCTTAATTTTAAAACACGTGGATACATCATTCACAAAGATTTACTATCAAGGTTCGATGTGGTTTTCGGATAACCAATTGAAATCCGACTCCCTGTCGTATCAAAATTTAAATGCCGTTTTACAGGCCAATGGGTTTTCACATTCACAAAGAAAAATATTCATCATAGCAATCACAGCTCAGAACAAACCAATTCATATTGCATAGCATCATAATTACATATCAGAGATATCAACCCAATACACAGTATTCGATAAAAATCAATCATCTTCAATTAAGATGAATTAATTGTGTGATTTAAATTAATTACCCATATAATTACTTTCATTAATTATCTTTAATCAATGATTAATTATAAATAAATCTTAATCACCTTCGTTAATTTATTATTCCATAATTAATTATCTTAATTAATTAATCCTTGATTGCTAATTAATTTAATCTTAATTACCTTTATTAATTAATTATTCCTTAATTAATTATCTTAATTAATTAATCCTTAATTGTTAATTAATTTAATCTTAATTACCTTTATTAATTAATTTTTCCTTAATTAATTATCTTAATTAATCCTTAATTGTTATTTAGTTTAATCTTAATTACCTTTATTAATTAATTATTCCTTAATTAATTAATTATTAGTTACTTTTTATTAATTAATTATTTCTTAATTAGTTAATTATTAATTACAAATCAATTAACCTTAATGATTTACTTAATTAATCTTTGACATTAAGTAATTAATTAAATAGTTATTCTTTAAGTAATTATATTAACAATCATTAATTACTTATTAAATTAAAGATAAATCTTTTTACCTTCATAAATCACTTTGATTTTCTTATAACCCATGTTTAATGAATCATCCTTATGACACAATTTAACTTAAAGGATTAAGATTGGTTTTAAATAACATTTTATCTTAATTGCCCTTCTTAATTGCATTATTTAATTCATATAAAAATATATATAAAATAATGTAACAAAATTTTAATTAAATTTAATTACTTTTGAAATATCTTATTTAAAACCTTAATCAGTGTAAACTTAAATTTAAAACATCATTTGAAAAGATACATTTAAAATTGTTTAAAATTTTGAATTTTTATTTTAAGTTAAAAATGTTTTATGTATCAACCCTGGGGTCACTTCGAGTCTTCCTCGATCCATTTTGCTACTTGCTTCGAGTCATTTACCAAATCCACCCGTATGCACCAAAAATTTTAAACTAATTTTTTTTGTGTTAAGTTTAACTCGCACAACCCAGAAATCACTTCGAGTTCAACATCGAGCCATCACCTAAATTTCCCGAGAGCAGCTTCGAGACGCATCCCTCTCCATCCAATCCATTTGCACTGATACAACTCCGGCCTCGTGCACATGCACAGTTGAAGCAGCCACCTCCGGTCGAAGCTTCGGCCGTCAACACGTCAGTGGCAAACCTCCCAAACCATTCAGCCACCCAGAAAAACAAATCATTGACGAAATCGAAATTTCAACGTTGAACCCAAACTGGAACAAAGCACTGGTCACCAAAAACGCCACGTCCTCCCTCCTCCGACCATCAGAGGTCGTGCGATCGTGCCTGAAGCTTCAACGATGAAAAATGCTTCGATTGGTACATATGCGATCGATTTCGGTTCTCTGATGAACTCGCGGCAAACAATTTTGCAGTGATGAACAAAAGCATGGGTTAAACCCTAATTCAACTCCGATCACCCACTACGTTGATCTGAAAATTCATTGAGTATTTTTCCCAGACTCAACGACCTCCCGACTAGCTACAACTCCGATCACGAGACGAACAATGTCTCCGACCAACGTAATTTGCCCAAAAACTCAAATCTGGTCATCTCGCAATTTCTCCATAAATACATAACTAAAAATCTTGATTTAAGTTTTAAAAATCAACATTTTTTATAACGATTTTGATGATATTATTGAAACATGATGATATGATATTTGAATTTTTACTTAGTTTAGAGTTTTACTGTGTTTACTTGATTTCCAGCAAAACCATTTATTTTTAATACTTATAAATATTTTTAAATTTATGCTTTGATCAATTTGTACACTTTTTGTTTTAACAATTCACCCTAACAATAACTAAAACAGAGATTATGGGAATTTTTACAGGTTTTGTAAAAACCTGGAACCAGAAAATAGGGTGAAAGATCCCTGTATATCAACATGCACATGGATTATAAATACATACACATACATGTTATATACATGCGATAAATCTTGACTTCAAGCATGATCTCAAACACAGATTTGAATTCCATAGTTTCAAAGTTTACTCACCTTGAAATTTGAACAGAAAAGCTTTTTGGAATTTAAAAGTTTGAAAGGATGGAACTGTTTTGCTTAACTTGATCTTGAATTTTTTTATCTGCAACTTGTTAATATAAATTTGCTTAATCTCCGATGGATTTGCTTACTTAATTTCTCAACAACAAACTAAAATTCAACTTACTTACAGTTTTGTTTTTAATGAAACAGAGAAACTTTGGTCTGCAACTTGAAAGTTGGAGTTTGCAAATCCCTGAGTTGAACCTGATTCTTGTTGTTTATGTAATGACCTTAGCTTCTGTTTAATTGTTGAGGTTGACTCCTGCTTTGATGTTGAATTATTTGTTGAAGACTTGAAGTTGTTTCTGAAATTCCCTTTCTGGCTTGAGATTTTGAGAAAGAATGGTTACAGATTTTTACTGGAATTTAGTCCTGATTTAAAAGTTGAGGATGTTGTGGGTTTAATTACTAGTGACTGATGATTTTTCTCTGGTTTTAAATTTCGTACAGGCTTGGAGATGAATAAAAGAGGTAAGAAGAAGAAAAGGGGTGTTTTTATATAATGTAAACTAAGATTTTATTTTAAAATTAAGAAAAATAAAACTAACTATGACACTTGTTAAATTTCTCTTTTAATGAATTACACTTGTTAAATTGGACATCTTATCACTTAACACTTGTAATTACATAATTACATGTTTAATTAAAATTTTGTATTGATTTTCTTTATTACATAATTACATTTTCTTTGTTATATTTTTATACTACTTTTAAAAGAGAATGTTTTTACTACTAACTTATACATATATAAAATTACATACATATGTTAATTTTTTGAACCCAGATAATTTTCTTAAGATATTTATTTAAATTCGAATTCATATACAAATTCAAATTCAAATATAAATTCAAATCTCCTCATATATGCATATATATATATATATATATATTCATATATATGTAAAATTTATATTCAAATGATTTTAAAAACATTTATTATTTCAAATTTTAAACTCAAAAGAAACTGAAATTTTATTCATACAAATTAATACTTATTTTATTTGTTTTGAATTTTTTTTCAAATTAATTTCAAATTTAAATTTCATAAAAAATTCAAATAAATTGCTATTTTAAATTGATAAAATTTGGGATGTTATAGATTCCCCCCTTAAGAAAATTTCGTCCTCGAAGTTTGAAAGAGAGAGAAAAGCAAGCAAAGGATATACGAATTCAGAAAAAGATAGAGAAATGGCTTACTAGTTTAAGCCGAAATATCCACTCTACAATTGGGATATGATTTCTACATGCTATCTTCAACTTCCTAAGTGCAGTCCTATGGATCACCACTCCACTGCACTTTAACCAGTTTCACAATTTTGTTTCTTAATTGCTTTTCATCACAATCTATAATCTTAATCGGTTCTCTTTTAACTGCTAAATTGGGAGTGATTTCGAGATCCTGGTGAGCAGCTTATTCAATGATACTATCTGGATTGTGCACATATTTTCGAAGGTTAGAAATGTGAAATACATCATACACGCCAGATAACCAGCTAAGTAGCTACACTCGATATGCTAAAGGACCGATCCTCTCCAGAATAGGAAAAGGACCAATACATCGTGGTGCCAGCTTACCAGTCTTCCCAAATCTTAACACACCACGCATTGAAGATACTTTAAGGAAAACAGAGTCTCCAATCTGGAATTCCAAATCTCTTCTTCTTCGATCATAATAACTCTTGTGATGACTTTTATCCGTTTTCAATTTCTTCCGTATAAAATCAACTGGCTTCCTCAATCATATCTGGTCCAAGGACGAGTCTATCACCTGACTCGATCCAGCATGCTGGTGATCGACACAGACGACCATATAAAGCTTCGAAAGGAGCCATCTCGATACTGGCTTGATAGCTATTATTGTATGAGAATTCGACCAGATGCAAATGGTCCTCCCAAGAACCACCAAAGTCAAGAATACAGGCTCGCAAAAGGTCTTCTAAGATTCAGTTAATCCTCTCAGCCTGCCCATCAGACTGTGGGTGATAAGCAGTGTTGAAGTTCAGTTTTGTTCCTAATGCAGCTTGGAACGCCTTCCAAAATCTACTGGTGAAGATCGGATCATGATCACTCACTATACTGCTAGGTATACCTTGGAGACGAACAATTTCTTTCACATATAACTCGGCTAAACTTGCTGCTGTGCGGGTAGATTTCACTGGCAAAAAGTGGGCTCTCTTAGTCAAACGGTCCACAATAACCTAAATTGCTTCATTGCCTTTTCGAATACGGGGCAACCCGTCGATGAAATCCATCGATACTTGATCCCATTTCCATTTTGGTTTTTCTAATGGCTGAAGTAAACCAGCCATCTTCTTCTGATTGCTTTTGATTTGTTGACAGGTAGCACAACGATTCACATATATAGATATATCCCTCTTCATTGTCATCCACCAGAAAGTTCTTTTGATATCTCTATACATCTTATTAACTCCTAGATGGATACTGAGTTTAGATTTGTGACATTCGTCCAAAACTTCATGTTTCAGATCAGGGATGTCCGAAACACAGATACTATCTTTCATCCTTATAAATCCATCATTATCGATTCCAAAACTGGTATCGTCACCTTGAAGTATTCTTTTACAAATTCCACAAAGAAACTGGTCTTCTTTCTGCTTGCTGGCGATCTTTTCAAGGAGAGTAGGAGTGGCAACAAGATATGCAAGAACAGCATGTCTCCTACTTAAAGCGTCAGCAACTACATTGGCTTTTTCGAGCGTATATTGAATATCTAGGTCATAGGATGCTAAAAATTCTAACCAACGTTGTTGTCGCAAATTTAAATCTTTCTGGGTGAAGAGGTATTTCAGAGATTTGTGGTCGGTGAATAATTCGAATTTTTCACCAAAAGAAAAGGAGAGTTCATTAAGTATATTCATTAAGTTAAATTAAATAATTCGTTAGTATAGCTGAAAGAGGTTCTAACCCAGAAGATACTGTCGCCATATTTTCAAAGCGAAAATGACAGCTAAGAGTTCAAAATCATATGTTAGATAGTTTCTTTCATGTGGACGTAATTGTCTACTCGCATAGGAAATTACCTTCCCATTCTGCATTAAAACCACACCAAAACCATCACCACAAGCATCAGTATAGACAGATAAACCCTGGTTCCCGTTGATAATAGCGAGAACAGGAGCGGTGGTTAATCTCTTCTTCAACTCCTGAAAAGCTTCGTCGCATTTCAGAGTCCAATTGAATTTTGCATTCTTCATTGTTAGATTAGTCAATGGACTAGCTATCTTAGAAAAGTCCTGAACAAACTTCCGGTAATATCCCGCTAAACCCAGAAAACTTCAAACTTCTTTCAAAGTAGCGGGTTTCCTCCAATCAAGAATAGCGGAAACTTTGCTAGGATCAACAGAAATTCCTTCTTCATTAACAATGTGCCCAAGAAATTTAACTTCCTTGACCCAAAAATGGCATTTGGAAAATTTGGCAAACAGAATATTCTTTCTCAATATCTCTAAAACAATTCTAAGACGCTTAGCATGCTCCTCTTCGGTTTTGAAGTAGACCAGAATATCGTCAATAAACACAAGCACGAATTTATTTAATACTTCCCAGAACACACGGGTCATTAGATCTACGAAGTATGTGGGAGCATTGGTTAGTCCGAAAGGCATAACTAACCATTCGTAGAACATGTTAGGGCCCCTGAAGGCAGTCAAATGAACACAGTCTTCGGTAATTCGTAGTTGATGGAATCCCTGGGCTAGATCCATCTTCGAAAAGAAACGAGCACCGTGTAGTTGATCAAACATATCATCAATTCTAGATAGAGGAAATTTGTTCTTGAGAGTCAGCTTATTGAGATCGCGGTAATCCACACATAATCTCAAGGATCCTTCAAATTTAGCAACAAACACCACTGCTGAACCCCATTCAGAAAAACTAGGATGAATTAATCCTTTATTTAGCAAATCATCAGTTTGCTTGACTAATTCAATTCTTTCCCTGGGTGTCATCCTGCGACTTGCATGAACAAAAGGACGAGCATTGGATACTAGGTCAATTCTGAATTCTATTTCTCCATGTGGAGGTAAGGATTTTACTTCTTCGAACGCATTTGGAAACTCCCAAACAATGGGTATGGACTCCAGACTAGGTTCAGGATAACCCAAGTTATACATCAACTCATCTCTTTTAGGACTCGTGTCCTCACAAGAAATCTCAATGAAATCTCCAAATTTGGTTTTGATCGAAATCAGTTGATTGTTGCAATCCAATTTGGCTTCGTATTTTGTTAACCAGTCCATTTCGAGTAAGATTTCAAACTCATTAAAATCAAGGACAAAGAGACTGATAGGGAATTGGTAACAAGAATATGAGATAGGAACGTCTCTACATCGTAGACAAAGGTTAGCGGGGCCACCAACTGGATTCTTTACGTAGATGGGCTCATCGACAAAATCAGGTTCAAGATTTAATTCATTTACAGCTTGTTGAGGGATAAAACTATGCGTAGCGTCCATGTCAAAGAAAACTCTAACAATTCCATCATAAATAGTAAGGTTACCTTCCAGAACTCCTTTCCCCTTTTCTGTTTTAGAAGTTGTAGGTGTATCTTTGACTGTGTACACCTTTGATGTCTGAGCTTGTTTCATTATTGGGCGGTCTTTGATTTCGTGCCCTAGTTTGTGGCAGTAATAGCATTTCCTGGGTTTTGCTTGTACAAGTTGATTTACTAGTTACTTAGGCTTCGTACATCTGCTCGAGTAATGGCCATTTTCTAAGCAATTAAAATAAGTAACATTCCCTACCGGGTTTTCCCGATTGCTCTTCTTTTTCTCCTTACGCTGCCACGGTTTCTTGCCTCCGAACTTTCTTTTTTTCCAATTTGGATTGCTTGTATTTCCTTTCTCTACCGGGGTTTCTTGCATATCCAGGATAGCATATCTTTACCCCATATCGATTAGATCTGAAAAAGATTCTTTGACGTGGCTAGTCATCCTTTCGTGGAACTTCTTATTCATGCCAAGAATGAATCTTTCATTTTTCTTTAGAGGCGTGTTTACCAATTCTGGACAGAAACGAGACAATTTGTTGGATTTGTTTGGGTACTACTCAGATGACAAACTCCCTTGCTTCAAGTCCATAAATTCCTGGTACATTTGGGAAATACCAGCCGATGGCATATAGCACTTCTCAAATACTTCTTTAAATCACTCCTAAGTAAACTCGTCTTCTGGCTCATCTACAGTAACTGTCTCCCACCATGCTAGGGCTTCTTCTTGAAGTTGCCAAGAAGCTATGAGTCGCATTTGATCGTCTTCTAGCTTTAGCTCTTTAAAAATTCTTTCACATGATCTGATCCATGCTTGGGCCTCGACAATCGACTCCTTGCCGGTGAATGGCTTACCACCAAATCTCAAGAAGCTCTTATAAGTTCAGTCAGATTCGGCTGGGTTTGAGTAGATAAAGCCGCTTCGGCTATTGGGGGAACTTGACCAGTTGTGGTAGCATTTCCCCGACCCCTAGCTCTTCCTCTTCGCCCGCTCATTCTTACTATCTATAATTAGTAAGAAAACTTGATTTAGAAATACGGACGAGATATCTTAGGGAATATCAACAGTTAAAAGAAATAGACCAAGAAAATTTAGGGTTTCGGTTTCTCGGTTTATACTCATTCTAAGGTATACTTCACCCTATCTCTAATGAGCCACCTAATGTGTTATACTCTGTAGTTAAAGTTCTTACTCAACCTTTAGCTTTGATACCACTTGTCACGACCTTAAATCCAGCGTTCAAAAATCGACATCAAATACCTCACTTGCATTCGACTACCGGAGATTCAAACGTCGAACTCCAGTTCGGATGGAGCTTATAACAACATTAGATGAATATAAACAACAGAACAAATGAACATCATTGATCAACATCGCAGATACAACATCAGACACAATATTCATTACAACATTTAACATCAATATCAGAGTGCTTTTATACATATAACACAACTTCAGGATAGAAACATCACAGCAGAACAACAAGTTAACATACTTCAAGAAAGTCTCCAAAGGGAGAGCGATAGCGAGCTTCCAAACTAAGCACCTTGAGAACCAAAAAGCTTCCAAAAGATCACCAAGACAAAAGCCTTCAAAAACCGATAGCTTCCAAACCAAAATACTTCGAAAAGATTCCAAGCTAGCTCCAAACACGGATAACCTGTTTCTAGGCCGTCGATGTGGAAATTATGGGCATCTACAGTTTAGAAAGAGAACAATAAACTCCGGGTCAGTCATGGGACTGGTATGAGCAAACAAAAATAGTTATTTGTACAAAAACAGTTTATAAAATAAATTCGATATGCTTTTGAAAAATGATACTACCATAAGACCTCCCGCCACACACACAATGCAATAGTAGAATTGGAGGAGATTTCTTCTTATGATAGTCAAATATGCTTGATATGAGAAAACTTCTTTTGATATTATTATTAGTGCATAGTGTAGAAAACCATTTCGAAAGTATACTATTAATTTTAGCCAGCATACCATATTTCGTTGTATGCCTACTATAACTACCATGTTTTGTGGCAGGTTACAGCCACGCTGCATGGCAAGTTATACAACTAAAACCATACAGGGCTCGTATTGTTTCTTTGGATTCCCAACAAATGGTCAGGCTAAGGAACTTCCTACTGCCGCATGGGTACGCCTTTGGAGGGACGGCTCGCAACTCTCTGTCAACACAAGGCCGGGTTACCTCTGTAACTAGGTAACTACTACATGAGTATGACATTCCCTGGTCGTTTGCGACCTTTATCCGAAGGCCCTCAACCACAAAGAAACAACCACACAGTAATGAGATTGCAGCAACAACATAGGTTAAGTATCTAGGCTCCATACTATGATACCACCCTTTTTCAGAAGAAAATGACATACCCTAGAGGGCGCGACCCTCATAACCTTGCCACATCTTTCCTATTTCGACCATTTTCGGGGTCTGAGGTCCGATGAGGTCTCGTCCACAAAGCTACGCTTTACACAAAAGCCTTGCTTTGATCAACAAATGATCGACAAAGCAACACACAACATCACTCAGCATGTCACACTACTAAATTGGGAGTATATCACTGATAACCTTCAACTACATGACCTCTGAGCTCGTACGTCTCAGATAAGGGTGTTAAGCTAAGAGAATAAATTCTCAGCCACCAACAGAAATGTATTTGAAAGAAATCTGCTTTATATCTCAAAGTGTAATGTCAGACATACAACCATACAAGTCTGTTCCGGGTTCAAACAGAACCGAAGGCACTTTGTCCAATAAAGGAAGAACCCTTGCAATCCGGGTATCCACAATCCCGATCGGACTCTCCATCACATATGGAGATCTCTATACCGGAGCAACTTAGTGCAGAGACATTCGATAGGTTATCCTATCGTTCTCGAAGACACCCGGTCTTCACCACCGTCTTCGAATGCTATCCATTTCATCGTATCACTATTCAGAATAGGTTATATGACACAAAGTCCTCTCGCGGCTTATCCGAATAGTGAGTGGTTAATTTTAAAACACGTGGATACATCATTCACAAATATTAACTATCAAGGTTCGATGTGGGTTTTGGATAACCAATTGGAATTCGACTCCCTGTCGAATTGAAATTTAAATGTTGTTTTATGGGCCAATGGGTTTTCACATTCACACAGAAATATATTCATCACAGAAATCACAGCTCAGAACAAAGCAATGCATCAAAATTACATATCAGAGATATCAACCCAATACACAGTATTCAATAAAAATCAATCGTTTTCAATTAAGATGAATTGATTGTGTGATTTAAATTAATTACCCATATAATTACTTTCATTAATTATCTTTAATCAATGTTTAATTGTAAATAAATTATAATCACCTTCGTTAATTTATTATTCCTTAATTAATTATCTTAATTAATTAATCCTTAATTGTTAATTAATTTAATCTTAATTATATTTATTAATTAATTATTCCTTAACTAATTATCTTAATTAATTAATCCTTAATTATTAATTAATTTAATCTTAATTATCTTTATTAATTAATTTTTCCTTAATTAATTATCTTAATTAATTAATCCTTACTTGTTAATTAATTAATCTTAATTACCTTTATTAATTAATTATACCTTAATTAATTAATTACTACTTTTTTTATTAATTAATTATTTCTTAATTAATTATTAATTACAAATCAATTAACCTTAATGATTTACGTAATTAATCTTTGATATTAAGTAATTAATTAAATAGTTATTCTTTAGGTAATTATATTAACAATCATTAATTACATAATAAATTAAAGATAAATCTTTTTACCTTTATAAATCACTTTGATTTTCTTATAAACCTTGTTTGATGAATCATCCTTATCACACAATTTAACTTAAAGGATTAAGATTAGTTTTAAATAACATTTTATCTTAAGCACCCTTCTTAATTACATTATTTAATTAATATAATTTTTTTTATAAAATAATGTAACAAAAATTAAATTAATTTAATTACTTTTGAAATATGTTATTTAAAACCATAATTAGTTTAAACTTAAATTAAAAACATCATTTGAAAAGATATATTTAAAATATTTAAAATTTTGAATTTTTATTTTAAGTTAAAACTGTTTTGTGTATCAACCCTGGGGCCACTTCTAGTCTTCCTCGATCCATTTTGCTACTTGCTTCGAGTCGTTTACCAAATCCACCCGTATGCCCCAAAAAATTTAGACTAATTTTTTTTTTGTTAAGTACGAACTCGCACAACCCAGAAATCACTTTGAGTTCAACATCGAGCCATCACCAAAATCCCGAGAACAGCTGCGAGATGCATCCCTCTCCTTCCAAACCATCTGCACTGATACAACTCCGGCCACGTGCACATGCACAGTTGAAGCAGCCACCTCCGGTCGAAGCTCCGGCCGTCAACACGTCAGTGGCAACCCTCCCAAACCATTCGACCACCCAGAAAAACAAATGATTGACAAAATCGAAATTTTAACACTGAACCCAAACTGGAACAAAGCACTGGTCGCCAAAAACGCCACGTCCTACCTCCTTCGACCATAAGAGGTCGTGCAATCGTGCCTGAAGCTTCAAGATGACTAACGCTTCGATTGGCGCACAAGCGATCGATTCCGGTTCTCTGATGAACTCGCGGCAAACAATTTTCCAATGATGAAAAAAAACATGGGTTAAACCCTAATTCAACTCCGATCACCCACTACGGTGATTTGAAAATTCATTGAGTATTTTTCCCAGACTTAACGACCTCCCGACTAGCTATAGCTCCGATCACGAGACGAACAATGTCTCCGACCACCGTAATTTGCCCAAAAACTCAAATCTGTTCATCTCGCGATTTCTCCATAAATACATAACTAAAAATCTTGATTTAAGTTTTAAAAATCAACATTTTTTATAACGATTTTGATGATATTATTGAAACAAGATGATATGATATTTGAATTTTTACTTAGTTCATTGTTTTACTGTATATGCTTGATTTCTAGCAAAACCATTTATTTTTAATACTTACATATATTTTTTAATTTATGCGTTGATCAATTTGTACACTTTTTGTTTTAACAATTCACCCTAACAATAACTAAAACAGAGATTATGGGAATTTTTACAGGTTTTGTGAAAACCTGGAACTAGAAAACAGGGTGAAAGATCCATGTATATCAACATGCACAGGGATTATAAACACATACACTTACATTTTATATACATGCAACCAATCTTGACTTCAAGCATGATCTCAAACACAGATTTGAATTCCATAGTTTCAAAGTTTACTCACCTTGAAATTTGAATAGAAAAGCTTTCTGGAATTTAAAAGTTTGAAAGGCTGGAACTGTTTTGCTTAACTTGATCTTGAATTTTTTTATCTGCAAGTTGTTAATATAAATTTTCTTAATCTCTAATGGATTTGCTTCCTTAATTTCTCAACAACAAACTAAAATTCAACTTACTTAAAGTTTTGTTTTTAATGAAACAGAGAAACTTTGGTCTGCAACTTTAAAGTTGGAGTTTGCAAATCCCTGAGTTGAACCTGATTCTTGTTGTTTTTTTAATGACCTTAGCTTCTGTTTAATTGTTGAGGTTGACTCCTGCTTTGATGTTGTATTATTTGTTGAAGACTTGAAGTTGTTTCTGAAATTCCCTTTATGGCTTGAGATTTTGAGAAAGAACGGTTACAGATTTTTACTGGAATTTAGTCTGGATTTAAAAGTTGAGGAGGTTGTGGGTTTAATTACTAGTGACTGATGATTTTTCTCTGGTTTTAAAGTTTCGTATAGGCTTGGATATGAATAAAAGAGGTAAGAAGAAGAAAAGGGGTGTTTTTATATAATGTAAACTAAGATTTTATTTTAAAATTAAGAAAAATAAAACTAACTATGACACTTGTTATATTTCTCTTTTAATGAATTACACTTGTTAAATTGGACATCTTATCACTTAACACTTGTAATTACATAATTACATGTTTAATTAAAATTTTGTATTGATTTTCTTTATTACATAATTACATTTTCTTTGTTATATTTTTATACTACTTTTAAAAGAGAATGTTTTTACTACTAACTTATACATATATAAAATTACATACATATGTTAATTTTTTGAACCCAAATAATTTTCTTAAGATATTTATTTAAATTCGAATTCAAATACAAATTCAAATATAAATTCAAGTCTCCTCATATATGCGCACACACACACACACACACACACACATATATATATATATTCATATATATATAATTTAAATTCAAATGATTTTAAAAACATTTATTATTTCAAATTTTAAACTCAAAAGAAATTGAAATTTTATTCGTACAAATCAACACTTATTTTATTTGTTTTGAATTTTTTTTCAAATTAGTTTCAAATTTAAATTTCAAAAAAAATTCAAATAAATTACTATTTTAAATTGATAAAATTTGGGATGTTACATTTCCTTAATCAATCAATCCTTAATTAATCATGAACAGTAATTAACCATGCTGTAATTACCTATCTTAATTAATTAACTCCTTAATTAATTATATTAATTCTTTGATTAATTACTCTAAGTAATTAATCCTTAATTATTTCGACTAATTAATTATTAATTAATTTCATTAATTAATAATCCTTAATTAATTACTTTCATTAATTAATCATACTTTTTAGTTAATTATATTTAGTAATTAATCTTAAATTAATCAAATTCATTAACTTAAATCAATCATATTAATTAATTAACTAAATTAATTATACTAAGTAATTAATCCTTAATTACTTTCATTAAGTAATTATACTCTAATTACTTTATTAAGTAATCCCCCTTTAATTAATTGTATCCTGAAATTATCCATCAATTACTTCTCTAAGTAATTATACTTAATTAATTCATAATTAAGTGATTATCTTTAATTAATTAGACTAATTAATTAAAATTAATTTCCTTAATTAATTAATCAATTAATCATCACTCAAACTCTAGTTAATGATTCATCTCTTAATTACATTCATTAACTATCCACTAATTACACCAGTAAATAATTATTCTTAATCACAAAAAATAAATAATAATTTTAAATACTTAAAACTTGTTTATACACTTTACTGGAATTTGATAATAATTTTTATCTTTGAAACTTATTTTTGTTATGCTTTAAAACTTTGTTCTTTTCTTTATGCTAAAAAGTTTGGTATTATAAACATGATTTCCTTTTTAAAACTTATAACCAGAAACTTATCAAAACAATCGCGAGATAAGCATTAGAATCTTCTAGCCAAAGTACTGAATGACCTGAGCGAAAACACGAGATGACACCAGTGTCTATTACTTCGAGAAAAACACGAAAGAAACTCAAGTACACCCTGAACCATCACCCTTCTTCCCCAAATGCGAAGGCAAAATCAACCCAGACACCAACATGCACCGTGCACGGCGTCGACCTGCCCTTCCGACCATCTCTCCAGTCTTCGCCTAACTGCAAACGACCTCAACAAACTTCTTGTTCGAACAGAACTTCGAAATCGAGGGCCAAGCAAAATCGAGAAAAACTCGATCAAAATAGGAACACGTACGTGATCGGAAAACCAGCGCTAGACAACACCTCTGACCTTCGAAACACGCGCCGTCCAACCTGAAGCAACGCCATACTCTGGCGAACACTTTCCCTCCATCGCGATAATCTCCTATGATCGATTGGCGACTCACGATGCCCTCAAAAACTTCGATCAAAACTATCCCTCGAACCCTTGTTCGTCGCTGGCCGGCCACCATGGCCCCTAATAAAATCTTCAACTATTTTTCTCGAGACCACCGTGCTGCCCTCCACCTCCAGGAACAACCATAAACCACTAGTTACTGTCGATCAAACGAAATCGACGAAATACCCAAAATCGCATAAATCTGATTATCTCATCAATTCCCTATCTAAAAATCAAGACCATAATATCAAAATTCATCATTTTTCATTACTGTCATGTTTCTAAAATCAATTTACTAAATTATGATTATTTATTTTTGACATATATTTGGTATTTTACTATAAAATTCCAATTTGAAATAATTTCTCAATATCAACCTTTATTATTTTTAAAAATAATGTCATAATTTTAGAATCATTATTCATTTAAAGATTGAAGCCTAAAATCAATTGGATGAAGAGAAATTGAATTTCCTATAGGAGGGTTAAGCCTGTAATATAAATAGAGCTTACATATACACATATTTACAGTCATTCCCAATCGTTTCAATATATATATACATGCATTCTCATCACTATATTCATGCAATCATTACCTACTATATTACTACAAAAATCCATCATATGCATCTAATATAAACATAGATTAAAACTCTCTTTATGGTAAAGGTTTACTCACCAGTTAGAGTTTGAAGCAGATGCTAAACAAAACTGGAAAGCCTTGATAAAAGCTTGAATCTGGAAAACTTTGTTGTGACTGAGATGGTTTAGGCTTGAAACAGAGATGGTTAAACTTTGATTTCCGGTTGAATAAGTTGGAAGCTTGATAATCTTTGGAAAAATTTACTAGTTGAAGCTTGTTTTAAATCTGAGAAGGCTGCTTTGTTATGGTGATCTTAGATTTCAAAATGTAAACAGGCTTTGAGTTTTCTCTTGAGTTTTGAAAAACAAATTTACAGGTTTTAATTTGATCTGAATATTTATTTTACAGGTTTGATTTTGAGTTTTCTTCATTTTTTTTAAAAAAAATGAGAAGAGTAGAGTTTAAGAAATATCCATAGCTTTGATTTATTTTTATATTTTATCTGAAAATGAAAAGAAATTAATTTACATGACACTTGTAATTTTATGACAAAATTGTCTTACACTTGTTATTATTTGTTTTACACTTGTTATTAGCATGTACACTTGTAAATTTGCATGTTTTAATATTTATTTTAAAATATATATATATATACTAATTTATGTGTTATGTTTTCAAACCTTCCTTTCTATATATACAAAGTGCATAAATTTTCAAGGCTTACAAATGTCAATTCCTCAAAAAAATATTTTCTTATGTTGTATAATTTTTGGGTTTTATACTTATATTTTTACATTTACTAATTTATATTTATCTCATATATACTTTAAAGAAATATATTAAAACCTTTATATATTCTTATTTAAATTTTAAACTTAAGTTATTTATACTTCAATTAATAACTATATATGAATACTAGTTGTAGAGTTTTTAAATCAATTCATTTTTAAGATATATATATATATATATATATATATATATATAGAGAATTCCAAATCATAGTTTTATTCACAACTATATATATATATATATATATATATACATGAACAATAGTAATTAATAAGTATATCTAATTTATTTGAAAATATAAGTTTTCTTTTGCAAATTTAAATTATATAAGAAGATTATTAAATAAATACTTATATCCAGATATATATAATTATCATAATTTTTTATCTATTCAATCTATAAACCGGATAATTATCCAATTATCAGATGTTCAAAAATCCGGGTTATCACATTTCCCCTCTGAATCTTTTCACCCTCGAAAAGAGATGAAGCCAAAACTTATTAAATACTTAAAATCAGATAAATCACTTTTTGATCATTTTTAAAATACTTTAAAAAAAATCTATATAATGTCAAGAAATAGCTTTTATAAAAATACTTTTTATAACTCAATATTTCAACAAGTCCATACTTGTTCTCACAGAAATTCGATCATACGTTGATCAGGCGTACGACTGAAAATCTATAAGTACTTAGCAGACCCAATTTCAACACCTAGTGAAAATACTTGGAAAACATTTTGTTGAAAATATAGAAAACATTTTTGAAAATTGAGGAAACATCTTTGGTGAGAATGCTCTGGAAATCATCACCCTCATCCATGGTCGCAGTTAACCCTATGGTAACGTTGTCGTCCCGGCAAAATCCATAGATAGCTGTAGGCCTCTGCGCCCCTCGATTACGCCATGGAACCCGCTACAGATCGCAGTTACATCCAGGTTAACGTTGCCATCGCAGCAAAAGTCCATGTAACTGTAGGCATCAGCGCCCTCGAATTTCGTTGCCAAAAGAATAAAAGTTCTCCACACCCACATAAGTCGCAGACTACATCAGTCAAGTCCCTATGTAGCCTTAGGATCTCACGGCCTCTCTACTTTCGCTATGTCTTCATAGGTCGCAGTGTACCGATGTAAAATCAAACGTAGACTGTTGGCTCTCAGCAGCACACATGACTTTTGCTATGGTCAGCAGTAGATCGTAGTGACATCGAGCTACACTGTCGTCACAGCATAACCCAATGTCTCTGTAGGCATCAGCGCCCTCGACTTTTGCTACCCACTACACATAATCTTTAGGAACTAGTTTTGTCCGTACTCCTCACAGGATCAACTTTAGAACCCCCCTTAGGATACAAGGCAGTACCACCCTGTGGCACTCCTGAGAAGTTCATTTCAATGGAGCGCCTTTTTCCCCAGAGCCAATCTCAAAACACTTTATACTATACTCTTATAGTATCTTTCAAATCATACCCTTTATGATTTTCATCAAAATCTCCTTTACACAAAATTGATTCCCAAAATCAATAATTCTCAAAATAGGCTTTTCAAATTTCCAAAATTGATTTTTCCCCAACAATCAAAAGCCTTTCCAAAATCCATTGGTTCCAAAAACCTTTTCTCCAAAAATCATTCTCATAAGATCCTTTAAAAATCTTTGGATCACTTCAAACTTGTATAAATTCCCTTTTTATACTTCAAACATTTTCAAAAACCCTTTTATTTTGGCTATAGATTCAACATGGGGAGTTTCAATCATATATACACAACTTTGTTTATGCCAAAACAATATTCAAGCTTGATTACTCTATAAAGTCACTTACCATATTAGTTACTTCCTAAAGTAAATTTCCACCATAGAAATATCCAACTTCCACTTTATTCCATCATATATTTCGAAAAAATACACTTTTCATTTCAAAAACCATTTTATAGTTCTTATCCACAAATTTTCAATATCAATTTCATTCAAACCTGTACGATGTACTCATATCATCCGTACGCAATATCAATCTGATCTCTCACTCGATCACATGATTTCACTTCCGAACTAGTGTCGTCCTCCTGACTTCCTAGTGCGGACTCAGATCTGGTTTCTTGATCAGAAACCGTCATTCTCCTTGCATAGTCACAACTATGATAGGGAATTTCCAGAACCAATCAACAATCCATATCTAGTTTCACCGTCGAAAATCGAGGAAAACTCCCAACTCGGATCGATATACTATCTCGAAATTCTGTGCTGGAATCTGGATCAAATCACTATGCGAGTAGAATAATATACGTAACCCTACGTATTTATCTTCATTGATTATTAGCCAAGTCAATATTTTTTCTATTCACCTTTACTTTGATTCTATCCATTTATTCACAATTGTTCAGTTCCATTTGGATTATCACCTTAATCGTTATCTCAATTTGTAATTAATCATAAACAGTTTGAACTCTATCCAGCTTAAATTTAAAAAACAGCTTAAAAGGTTAAAAATAGTTACGTAATTGAAAAATAATTATCAGTTTGTAAAATAGCTATAAAATAGTTAAGTAATTGTAAAATAGCTGAAAAGTAGTTAAATAGTTATAAAATAGTTAGATAATTGCAAAATAGTTGTAAAATAGTAATTAGTTCCAAAGTAGGTGAAAAATGGTAATTAGTTTATAAACCGTTGTAAAATAGTTAAATAGTTCCAAAAGTACTTGTAAAATAAGTATAAGATAGTTTTAGGTTTTAAAAAGAAAAGTTGTATGGTAAATAGTTAGGAAAATAGATTTAAGACAGTTTATATTAAAATAATTTATTTGAAATAGTCCAGAGCTAAACTGTTTGAATTCTAATGCTCCATTTCCAATCAATTGCCAATTTATAATTTAAATTTCCGCTCTCATTTAAATTGACTCAATTCCAATTTAAATAACTTCAATTTCCATTGAAATTGATTTAATCCCAATTCAAGTTCAATTAACCTCAATTCTTTCCAAATTTAAATCAAATTCCATTTGAATTTGAAACTATTTAACTTCAATTTCATTTCAAATTAAACCAATTCAAATTTCCCATTTGAATTTTAAACTTATCCATCTTCAATCACAATTCCCATTAATTCAATCAAATTCATTTTGAACTAATTCAATTTAAATCTCAACTTTAAATCATCTTGAATTATATAAATTCGAGTTAAATTTTAAATGTTGACTTAATCCCTTAAATCAAATTAACCTTTATTTTTAACTCATCAATCTAAATCTTTAAACAATTTAATTCTGAGTCCAAATTTCAAAAATCCATTTTAAATTTTCCTCATAGTAATAGATATATCCAATTTATTACCCAATTTCAATTTTGAAACCAATCTTTGACAATTTAAATTTCCAAGTTCCTTTTGAACATTTAAATCTTAAATTAAAAGTGATTTCATCTCCTTAATTTCAAATTTTAATTTCCTTTTTTATCTCGATAATGGATATATTACCACAATCCATTTCTTAACTCAATTAAAAAAATCCAATTCACGGTTTCAGGGATTATTAATAACAATACGATAATATTATCCAAATTATATTAAAGCATCTATCCATTTCCAATTTCCAGATCTCAAACCCAATTTGAGATCATTCATAACTCCCACTTTAAATCAACCATTTAACTTCCCAAGTTAAGTTAAATTTCAATTTTTATGTTGAAATTTCCAATTCAAGTTGTTTGTTCGAAACATATTTAACTTCTTCTAAGTTAAATTCAATTCATTCATTTAGTCAACCTTACTCAAAATTGAATTCCCACTTCAAATTTTTAACAATATTATTTCTTACTTATAAGTTCAAAACTTATATCACTATGGGTTTTACATCACACTTTAGGGAAAATCATCAAAACTCAGCACCTTAGAGTTCATTCCAAGTCATTTTTGGTATTATGCATATCCATACATATACATATTTATTTCTTAACCAACCATGCTATGATTTAAAATTTAAACCACCTTTGGTTTTAATTCAAAACAAATTCTTTAACTTTCCCAAACAACTCTTAATTTGAAATAAGATCACATTCAAAAATATTCTGAATAATATTATCTTTCATTTCCTTTAACATTTGAAAACAATTTTCAATTTTTTTCTAGACTTAGAATTTAATACTTCACAATTTAAAACCCACTTCAGTTTACAAGTCATACTTATCTAAATTGTTACTTCCCAAAAGCATTTCATTATTATCTTATTCTAAAATCACTATTACAAATTCAGGATTTTAGTTTCAGTTTGAATCTATTTCAAACTTATTTTCATTCAATTTTCAGTTTGATTGTATTACTATTACCACTTAACTCTCAATATTTTATTTCAAATAATACAACAACCAATTATTTTCTTTATATATAAAATATAAGTTTTATAAAAATCATTCATTAAAACCATTTTTAAAACCTTTATATAAGAAAATAACATGTACGCTCTCATATATATACACATTCAACTCATTTTAGGGTTCCACTTACCCAATCCTTAATGAGTAATCCCACCAGAGCCAAGGTTCTCGCTTAACCTTCAGCTGTAATACCAAAATGTAACGACCCGGAATTTTCGATCTCAAAAATTTCAGATAGTTAGGAAAAGAAGAAAAGAGGTAGAAGAAGAAACAGAAACAAAATACAGATTCTCACATTCGCAGCGAATCAAGATATAAAATCAAATAATATCATTTATAGAAAGAAAGCTGTATCGGTGAATTTATATTTTTAATACATCAGAGTTACAACATTTCACAATCACTGGACAGTTATAATAACTTGTCCCAGATAAATAACAATACATCACAGCGAAAATCACTCCATATGTTCCTGCCATCCAGCTCACCTCCTGAGCTCCAGAACGTCCTTACCTGAAAATATGTAATACTCGGTTTGACCTGAGCATTACATCAAAATAGCACCCGGGTCAAGCAGGAAACTAGCTTGAGTAAACCCATATAATTTGAAATACTAAGTTCAAACCATAAAAGAAAAACCTCGAGTAACTCGTACTTCACTACGAGTTCATTACTTGTTATGCTCAACACTTATTTCACAAATCAATCCCTAAGTACCCATACATAGTTTCAAAGGACCATATTATTCCATTCCAGCCAATTGATTTCACATGTCAAATCTATATAGATTTATTAGAGATTACAAATCGAAGTGGGTTTGGGTATTTACTGATACCCGATTCCGATCTCTTCGAATATCATGTCATCTTAACCCAAGTTCTTCCATTAAATATAATTCAACTTTAAATATAGGATGTCACTTTTTACATGGAAATTCATCATCGATAGATAACCACATTATCACAGTTTAAACCAAATATATCATATCACAAAACAATTCATATCAGAGATATCAACCAGTTCAAGGCACTTATCATTATTCAATCATTCATAAGCAAGATTGATCACTTCCAAAATTAATTTAATTTATCTCTAATTAAATTAATTACTAATCTTTAATCACTTAGATTACTATTACCGAACATTAATTAATTACAAACCAATTAGTTAATCATCTATTATCCATCTTAATTAATCACCCTTAACTAATTATACTTTAATCACATTAAATAGATAACCTTAATTAATTTCAAAAATTAATTATCCTTAACCATTCATAGTAATTATCCTTAATTAATTACTTAAATTTATTATCCTATAATCACTTACATTGATTAATTATCTTTTAATTAATCACACTCATTAATTAACTAATCCCTTGACTAGTTTCCTTAATCAATCAATCCTTAATTAATCATGAACTGTAATTAACTATGCTATAATTACCTACCTTAATTAATTAACTCCTTAATTAACTATATTAATCCTTTGATTAATTACTCTAAGTAATTAATCCTTAATTATTTCCACTAATTAATTATTAATTAATTTCATTAATTAATAATCCTTAATTAATTACTTTCCTTAACTAATCTCACTTTTTAATTAATTACATTTAGTAATTAATCTTAAATTAATCACATTCATTAACTTAAATCGATTACATTAATTAATTAACAAAATTAATTACACTAAGTAATTAATCTTTAATTACTTTCATTAGGTAATTATACTCTAATTACTTTATTAAGTAATTCCCCTTTAATTAATTATATCCAGTAATTATCCATTAAGTACTTCTCTAAGTAATTATACTTAATTAATTCATAATTAAGTGTATATCTTTAATTAATTAGACTAATTAATTAAAATTAATTTCCTTAATTAATTAACCAATTAAGCATCTCAAACTCTAGTTAATGATTCATCTCTTAATTACATTCATTAACTATCCACTAATTACACCATTAAATAATTATTCTTAATTACAATAAGTAAATAATAATTTTAGATACTTAAAATACACTTCACTGGAATTTGATAATTACTTTTATCTTTGAAACTTGTTTTTGTTATGCTTTAAAACTTTGTTCTTTTCTTTATGCTAAAATGTTTGGTATTATAAACATGATTTCCTTTTTAAAACTTACAACCAGAAACTTATCAAAACAAACCCGAGATAATCATTAGAATCCTTGAGCCAAAGTACTGAATAACCCGAGCCAAAACACGAGATGACACCAGCGTCTATTACTTCGACAAAAACACAAAAGAAACTCGAGTACACTCCGAACCATCACCCTTCTTCCCCAAATGCGAAGGCAAAATCAAACCAGACACCAACGTGCACCATGCACGTGCACGACGCCGACCTGCCTTTCCGACCATCTCTTCGGTCTTCACCTAATTGCAAAAGACCTCAACAAACTTCTTGTTCGAACAGAACTTCGAAATGGAGGGCCAAAAAAAATCGACAAAAACTCAATCAAAACAGGAACACGTACATGATCGGAAAAACAAGCGCTAGGCAACACCTCCGACCTTCGAAACACGCACCATCAAACCTGAAGCAATGCCATACTCTGACGAACACTTTCCCCCCATCGCGATCATCTCCTATGATTGATCGACGACTCACGATGCTCTCAAAAACTTCAATCAAAACTATCCTCGAAACCCTAGTTCGTCGCTGGTCGGCCACCACGGCCCCTAATGAAATCTTCAACTGTTTTTCTCGAGACCACCGTGCTTCCCTCCACCTCCAAGAACAACCATAAACCACCAGTTACTACCGATTAACCGAAATAGACGAAATACCCAAAATTGCATAACTCCGATTATCCCAATTCCCTGTTTGAAAATCAAGACAATAATATCAAAATTCATCATTTTCCATTACTATCCTATTTCTGAAATCAATTTACTAAATTATGATTATTTATTTTTGACATATATTTGTTATTTTACTGTAAAATTCCAATTTGAAATAATTTCTCAATATCAATCTTTGAAATTATTTTTAAAAATAGTCATAATCTTAGAATCATTATTCATTTAAAGATCGAAGCATAAAATCAATTGGATGAAGAGAAATTGAATTTCCTATAGGAGAGTTAAGCTTGTAATATAAACAGAGCTTACATATACACATATTCATAGTCAGTCCCAGGCATTTCAATATATATATATATATATATATATATATATATATATATGTATGTATATATATATATATAGACACACGCACATTCTCATCACTATATTCATGCAATCATTACCTACTATATTATTACAAAAATCCATCATATGCATCTAATATAAACATAGATTAAAACTGCCTTTATGGTAGAGGTTTACTCACCAGTTAGAGTTTGAAGCAGATGCTAAACAAAACTGGAAAGCCTTGATAAAAGCTTGAATCTGGAAAACTTTGTTGTGACTGAGATGGTTTAGGCTTGAAACAGAGATGGTTAAACTTTGATTTCCGGTTGAATAAGTTGGAAGCTTGATAATCTTTGGAAAAATTTACTAGTTGAAGCTTGTTTTAAATCTGAGAAGGCTGCTTTGTTATGATGATCTCAGATTTCAAAATGTAAACAGGCTTTGAGTTTTCTCTTGAGTTTTGAAAAACAAATTTACAGGTTTTAATTTGATCTGAATATTTAATTTACAGGTTTGATTTTGAGTTTTCTTCATTTTTTTTAAAAAAAATGAGAAGAGTAGAGTTTAAGAAATATCCATAGCTTTGATTTATTTTTATATTTTATCTGAAAATGAAAAGAAATTAATTTACATGACACTTGTAATTTTATGACAAAATTGTCTTACACTTGTTATTATTTGTTTTACACTTGTTATTAGCATGTACACTTGTAAATTTGCATGTTTTAATATTTATTCATTTTTTTAAATATATATATATATATATATATATATATACACTAATTTATGTATTATGTTTTCAAACCATCCTTTCTTTATATACAGAGTGCATAAATTTTCAAGGCTTACAAATGTCAATTTCTCAAAGATTTATTTTCTTATGTTGTATAAATTTTGTGTTTTATACTAATATTTTTACGTTTACTAATTTATATATATCTCATATATACTTTAAAGAAATATATTAAAACCTTTATTTATTCATATTTAAATTTTGAACTTAAGTTACTTATACTTCAATTAATACCTATATATAAATACCAGTTGTTGAGTTTTTAAATCAATTCATTTTCAAGATATATATATATATATATATATATATATATATATATATATATATAGAATTCCAAATCATAGTTTTATTCACAACTATATATATACACATGAACAATTGTAAATACCAAATGTGTGTGTGTATATATAATTATCAGAATTTTTCATCTATTCAATCTATAAACCAGATAATTATCCAATTATCAGATGTTCAAAAATCCAGGTTATCACACTTTCAATTTATATTCAAAAGCTACTTTTAAAAAAACATACTCCGCTTTCCACACACTTTCCATTTCAAAATGGTCCATTTAAATCAATTAATAAATCTTTTTGGATTTAGTTTAAATTTACGTTCTAAATCCGTAAATTTATTTCCACACTTTTAAAAAATAAACCAATATTTATTTTAAAACAAATTTCCCTTTCCTTTATAAATTATCATTGTGAATTTAAATTTTCGAATATCCACTGATATACGATTCTCAAATCAATTTCCAAATATTCACTTTCAAACACCAAATCCAATTCCAAATTGATTTTCCAAACATTTATTTTCAAATACCAAATCAATTTCCAAATTAATTTCCCAAAGATTTATTTTAAAACACCAAATCAATTTCAAATTAATTCTCAAATTTATTTTCAAAACACGAAATCAGATTCCAAATTGATTTTCAAATTTTTATTTCAAACACCAAATCGATTTCCACATTTATTTCGAACACTAAATAAATTTTCATTCAAACACCAAAATTTATTATCTTTTAAAACAAATTCCTTTATTCCTTTCAAGCTATTTAAAATCTGAATTTTAAATAAATTCCCCAACTTTTAATCCGTTTATCAAAAACTTTTCACATATTTTGAAATTAATTCAATAAGATTACAAAAATCAATCTTTATCATTTTTAAAATTCTTTCTTTTAGGTTTATTCAATTCTTTAAAATGAATTTACTTAAAATTTCCTACTTTAATTTCCAAAAATCAAATATTATATTTCTGGTATCCAACGATAACAAATATATAATCGGCCAAACCATAGCCTTCAACAATTTCAATTACAAATATAATCATACATAGATTATAAATAAATCAACACACAACATTAAAACAAATTCAAATGTTTGAGGAATCAAGTTGGATCCCTCTAACCTGTATCCCTGCATCCATAGTTGTTAACACAACAATTAAATACCAATTCCACTTCGAGGTGGAATATCGTGGTATATGGGCTTATATAATATCATCTGCTATTATGCGGCGCATAAGGTCTCATCCGCTATATAATGCGGGAAATCAATCACTTCAAATATATAGACACACACACACACTACTCTTTATACTATCACATCCCACGGTCAATAACTGAAAATTCCAATTTTAATTTGAGTGACATGATCTCACCTTTGCTTTTATTTTGCAATTCCAATCCAAACCGGCTTGTTTTTCTTTGCAACTTTGACCTAGTATAAACAATTACATAATTAATATTGGAATAAATCTAATAACCAATTTTCGTTTGGTAATTTTAATTATCCAATGATTTTATTTTAAACCAATTTCTTTTAATAAATTTATTTAATTAAGAATTAAATTTAAAACTAAATTTCCTTTAAATAATTTTATTTAATCTAATTATTTAATTTTAAACCAAAACTTTTCCTTTTTAAAACAATTTTATTGAAACTACGAATACACACACACACACACTCTTATAAAAACGATTTATATTACCATTTAAAATTTCTAAATTTATATATATATATATATATATATATATATATATTATTTTTCTACCGTTTACCTATACATATATTTTTTCTTCTGTTTTCCTGTCTATTTTCTAGCCTATATATATATATATATATATATATTTTAAATAAAAATAACACACATTTATACCTTCACTGACATCATCAACGAATGCCGATCCAAAATCGCACGTGCCTCGTACCACGCTCGAGCTTCAATCCCTACCAAATGAGCATGCGTTCACCTCGAAGAACATACTGCCGTAGATCTCGACGACCCCCTACCCACTGTCGCGCCTCGACGTCACCATCTACCCCGAGCTGGCAGACGCCCTTGATCCAAAAATCGATCAAAAACCACTATAGTTGCGAGGGCCGCCGCGAGCGCTTCGACTTCACACGCATGCTCGCGACCTACGAGCATCATTACGCTCGCCTCCATACCCCTCCGTTCGCAACCTCCCTTCGAATTCAAGCTCCAATTTTTTTCCCTTGACCGCGACCCAATCGCCACTTACTGCCATGAATCGCAAACTCTAGATTTCTCGAGCCTCATCGAGATTCGTACACGGCTGCCATTCTTGATTTTGAAATTTGATTTTCGCTCGGCCATGATTGATTTCGAAAATTACGAATTGGAATGAATGCGCGATTTAATTCGAGAGAGAGGGAGAGAGTTGGGTTTGGTTTGAATTGAAAGAGCGGCAGAATAAAGGCTCGGTATTCCTTTTATTTATTTATTTATTTTTCTTCGACTTCGATCTGGAAAAACAATGGCAGCCATTCAATTTACTTCTGATTGAATTTGAACGAGAACGATGGTATTTTTCTTCCTTTTGAAACAACGCATTTTTTTTCCAAACGCGTGTCTACCATTTTGCCAGGAGTTCGAAGAGATATGCAACGTGTCATTTTCCTTGTGAAATTATATTATAATAAAAATATAATATTTTTTATTTAAATTTTAAATTCAAATCCAAATCGTTGCAATATCCACAACACACAATCTCGATCTCTAATCGAGGCGTGCCGCCAGGCGTTTATAATGTTATACACCTATTCTGAATGCAATGGAAAAGGTTTCGAGTCAAAATTCGATCGTATGGAGAAGATACTTTTTTGAACCAAACTATTAAATTAAATTTCGATATAATTTTCAGCGCGTTTTCTTATTGTACTACCAAACAATCACTCCAAAAATTTTGAAAATTGAAATTCGATAATAAAAAACTATTACGGATCCAATGGAACTAGTTTCATCGAATTCTAAGACTGTGCCTCGAAAGGCTATTTTTAAATATCGATTCAAACGGTATAAATTCAAAACTGAACAAAACATTTTCAAACTCAATTCTAAAGCCTCCATTATCTTCAGTATCATCAATATGAATTTTCTAAGTTATTAAATTATTTTTAACAAGCTTACAACGAAGATAAAAATATCTTAACCAATTTTAATAAATTAAATTCAAAAATTTAATTGCCAAATCCATAGTTATATTTGAAATTCAAGTTCAAATAACTTCCAAATATTTAAAAATCAATTAAATATCTCAATTTCAAATGTTAAAATTTTCAGATCGTCGCATTCTTCCCCCTTAAAAGAATTTCGTCCCGAAATTACTAGTTAAGAGGAATGATCCTCAACCCATTTACTATTTTCCCAAAATCGAACTGTTTTATCAATTTGTCAAAACAAATCTTTTTACTAACAACCCATTATCGCTTCAACTAACTTTCCAAAATCAACCATAAGTTTTAAACAGTATTATTTACTTAATCAATTCAAATTTAAATTTAAATTCAAAATTTAAATTTCAGAATTTTCTCAAAATTTTTCTAACTCCTTAAATTTTCAAAACATTTCGCCAGCATCTTTTTTGCGCGGCTAGCTCGGTACGATTATAAAATGCCACAACGGGCCTCCAGATTTTAAAAGAAAACAAAAGGCCAAGTGGATAGTAAAGAAAATCATCAAATTTCATACTGAAATTTAAATACATACCTTTTTCGAGCAATTCAAATTTTATCTTCGAAATCAAAATCCAATTCCCTTTTCGTTTTAACATACCTGTATATCATGCTTATCATTTTGCACATTCCTTTACAAAAGTTTGAATATTTATTTCATTCAAATCCATACTATGCACTTACATCATTCGTACGCAATACCAAATTTGATCACTCACTCGATCACACAATTTCACTTTCGAACTAGTATCGTCCACCCGACTTCCTAGTGCGGACTCAGATCTGGTTTCTTGATAAGAAACCGTCATTCTCCTTACATAGTCATAAACTATGGTGGAGAATTTCCAGAATCAACCAAAAATCCATATCCAGGTTCGTCGTCGAAAATCGAGTGAAAAATTCCAACTCTGATCGATATAACTATCTCGAATTCTGGATCAAATCGCTATGCGGATAAAATAATAGACATACATCCTACGTATTAATTCCAAAATTGATTATTAGCTATATCAATTTTCTTTTATTCACATTAATTTTGATTTTCATTGACTTGTTCACAATCATTATTTCCCAATTTACATTTTATCCTTTATTCACTTATCAATTTAGAATATTTTCTTAACTCTAAATTTACTTAAGAATTTTGCCATTTATTTCTTATGTCCAACATAAATATTCCATATACACCTTATACTTCCAATATCAAATTTACTTAATAATTACACTATTTGTTTCTTAAGTTTGATATAAGTATTTTACATACTTCCTATATTTGGTTACAATTTTCCACTTCGTTTAATATCTACTTACATTTAAACTAGATTTCAAATTCCATATGAATTCAAAAATTTTCAAACCATATTCAATTTGTCATTCCTTTATTTAGTTTCACTTACTAATTTCATTTCAATACTTTGCTTCATTTGTTCCAACTTGACAAATTTTCCATTTCACTTAATTTGACTCAATTCATATATTCAATTTAAATTCAATTTTTTTAAACTTCGATAAGTTTTACCAACTTATTTATATTTCACATATATTTTATTTTAACTTTTCTTCAAGTCAAATTTTTATTCTAACAACTTCAAATTTATAAGTTACCAAACTTAATTATATTCCATAAATATTTTATATAGGATTCCAGAGTTTTCCATCATTTCAAAAATCATTTTTGAAATCAATTCAAATTATCTTTTGAATTTTTCAAAACCAAACCCAGTTTTCCAAACAACTTCAATTTTTGAATAATTTGGCAGCGATTCCTCTCCTAGAAACTCGAAATTGAACACCGATGATGTCGCGATCATTATCAGAATTATTTTCCAGCGACCGAAAAGAGTTTCGTGCTTTTATCCCTTTAAAACCATTTTTCCAAAACCTTTGAAAAGCATTTTCAAACACAAAGGGATTTAAAACTTTTCACCAAAATTGAAATTCTATTTCAAAATATAAATCACATTTACAATATACATTTACAAATCCCATTTGTATATGAATTCTTTTCTCAATTGTTGGTTATCATTTCAATTTCTTATTCAATTTCACAATTAAATGATAATAATTTAATATTATCACTTCCTAACATCCAAGCAACCATATACTATAATAATTTACAGAAAATGATTTCTTTTCTATACAAAAATAATTTGGGTAAAATTATTTCATTTACCCGATTTTAAAACAATACTGTGTCGCTTTATCTTATTTTATGAGTTCAGAAACCCCTATCGATACAGTTGGCCAAACTGCACCGACCAGAATCTATAAACAATCAACTGATAAGTTAACACAATACAAAACAATTTTATATTCACTAACAAATACGCGCTCATATCTATTATTACACTCAAACTCATTCTAGAGTACTACTGACTCTATCTCTAATGAGTAACACCCACCAGAGCCTAGGTTGTCGCTTAACCAAATGCTTTGATACCAAAATGTAACGACCCAATTTTTCGACACCCGAAAGTCGACATCAATATGTGCACTGTATCAGATGTTGGACAATCGAATGCCGGAAAACCGAACCATCATGGTTTAAGAAGAAGATAGAAGAAGAAATAGAAACAATAACAGAATCTCACATTTCGCAGCTGAACAATATATAATAGATAAATGAATAATCTTTAAAACAAAGAATCATATATGTTTATACGCCACATTACATCATCAGAGTGTTACAACAACACAACGGCGGAAAAGAAATATTATATACTAGTGATACGCCTCGCCATCCAACTTGAACTCCAGATCTAGACTTCGCTCCAGAACCACTGATAACCTTACTCTAGGCTGCCCGTGTGGAAAATTATGGACACCCAGAATTTAGAAAGTTTGAACAATAAACTCCAGGTCAGTCATGGGACTGGTGTGAGATCTTAAAAATAGTTATTTTCACAAAGAAAGGAAAAAGAAACCCGCTATGCTTTTGGAAAATGAAACTACCATAAGGCCTCCCGCCACACACACAATGCGAACGCAGAATTGGAGGAGATTTCTTCTTATGATAGTCAAACATGCTTGATACGCAAAATCCTTTTTAATATTATCATTAGTGCTTAGTGTGGAAAACATTTCAAAAGTATATTGTTAATCTTAGCCAGCATAGACATTTCGTACTTATGCCTACTATATCTACCATGTTCAATAGCAGGTTATCGCCACATTCCATGGCAGGTTATACAACTAAAACTGTACAGGGCGCGTATCGTTTCTTTGGATTTCCAACAAACGATCAGGCTAAGGAACTTCCTACACCGAATGAGGTGCCTCTGGAGGGACGCCCCCAAGAAGTTAACCAGCTCTCTGTCAACACAAAGCTGAGTTACATCGCGCTGTAATTACAGCTGGAACAAGGTAACTACCACAAGTATGCTATCCACGGTCGTTACCGACCTTTATCCGAGGATTCTCAACCATAAAGCAACAACCACAAAGTAATAAATTTGCAGCAACCACATAAGTTAAGTATCTAGGCTTCATACCATGATCCACCCTTTTCCATAAGGAAATGACATATCCTAAAGGGCGCAACCCTCATAACCTTGCCGCATTCTTTCCGTTTCGACCATTACCGAGGTGTGAGGTCCGACAAAGTCTCTTACACAAAGCTACGCTTTTCACAAAGCCATGTTTCGATCAACAAATGATCAGCAGCACTTCGTATGCCACATTACCAAATTGGGAATGTATCACTGGTAACCATCAACTACATAACCTCTGAGCTCGCACATCATAGAAAAGGGTGTTAAGCTAAGAGAATAAATTCTCCGCTACCAACAGAAATGTATTTGATAGAAACCAGCTTTATATCTCAAAGTGTAATGTCAGACACACATCCAACAGAAATGTATTTGATAGAAACCAGTTTTATATTTCTATTTCCATTTTCTTCGAGTAATTCAATATTTTGGTTTTTCTCTTCTTTTGAAAGTTTTTAGCCAATTTTTTTTCAAATTTGGGTGAACGTCCAAACTATTTATTAACACCTTCCATGTACTTCGTACGATAAGAAAATACCAATTTAGAATTTTTGATTTTATTTTTCATACGTTTATGTGCACTTGCTTGTTCATAAACTTTTTCCACAGTATTTATAAATGCTTTTTTTGAAAGCCCTGTGTTATGGTTTTCATTAGATGTGCTTTGTCTTAAATGTCATATATTTCTTTTTATAATATTATTCCTAGGATAAGGTATTTTTTCTCAAAAACTTCTTTACCCGTAACCTTTTGATCATTACTTTCTAAATGAAAATGTAGACCTGTGTATTTGATAGTAAATTCTTCCAACGTACATATGTCGCATAATCTTATCTTTAACAATTGCTTTTCATAATCAGTATCTTCAAGGAATATTTCTCCTATGAAGTCTACCAGTAATAATTTTACTAATTCTCCGGGAACTTCTTGTTTAGATGGTATATTTTTTATAATTATGGTAGGTTCATTTTTCCAAGCTTCATTAACCACACTAAAGCATCTCCTATCCAATAACTTGTAGCATAATGTATGTATTATATGATACTCATATTAGGGGGTAATAAGTATATTGTTCCACTAATATATTGAAACCATGTTATAAAATATTTTTGTATTTTCCTATGAGGAATTCGATTTATATTGAAAGTTAACTATAGACTGAAGAGGGTTGTTCATTATAAAAGCTTTTAATTATATACGTAAAGATTGAAATCTGATCCAGTCTGATCTAGTACCATGCCTAAGCATTTCAGGATAAGGATCATTATGTCGACTATTATTTGTGTTTATGTCATGCTTCTGATCTTCCATATTTACATTAGGAGAGGGATCATTTACCATGGGCATTCCTTCTAGTGGAGGTAACATCATCGGTCCTCTATTAGGTTCGGTCCCATTAGTATTAGATTGTAAATAAGTTTATCTGATATGTTAGACATATAATTTGATTCTGTTGAATCTTGAAGATCTTGTTTAGAATTTCATGTGAAGAAAGTTGTTTTGTTCTTTTGAATTCGAAATAATTTATTGCAGCATAATGTTTTTCATAGTATGAATAAAGTTCCATACTATCGATTTTCCTTGCAAGTTCTTTTTCTTAAAGAAATGGGAAATTTTGATAATAAGTAGGATACATATTTGTTACATCGATTTTTTTATTTTTTTCATAGGTACGTTTAACCATCCTAATGTTGTCTAACGAATGCATTATTGGTGTATTTTGGCCAAAACCTGTTGTTTCGGTTAGTTTATGTAGTTTACTCTTTATATCTTTTACTTCTGGTTTTATGCCTTACCGTAGATCAATCATAAAGTTATTAATTCAATTTTCAGGGTCTTCTTGTGTTGCTATATGAACAACATGTTCAAATGTTCTGTATTCAAATTAAACTGACATCTATGTGTCTAGAATAACAAGTTTATTATTTTCTATGGAAAGGGGTCCTTCGAACATAATTCTATTATGAACTTTAAGAACTTCTATATTTAGATAAAATATTTTCAATTATAAATCTAGATTCATACACCTTTAGTTATTAAATTAATTTGGACCCAAATTTAAGCGGCTAGACGCGATACCCTTTTATGCTTTCATAGCATAGTGTGGTCTTTTAGTAGGTTCGGCCTCGAATCATCAAGCACTAACCTATACCGCAGCTTCACATAAATAGAGCATAGCACTGGTGTGTTTCATACTCCATGCGTAATAATCAAGAATAAAAGGCGTTCGAATTGACCTAAAATTTTGAATTTTTTGGTTATGCATAAAATTTTGTGGACTCATACCGAATTATGTCCAAAAGAATAGCTTAAGCTGTCGTTTTAAAAAAATTCAAAAATTTTAGTCTTTTTTTAACTTAAAAATATATATCCAGGATAATTGAAATAAGAAAATACGAAATCAAAAGAAATTATCGAGCTCAACCAGCTTCTGATATCAAATTGTAAATAGTATAATTAGAAAGTGGAAAACGAAATTCTTCGTAGAAGCAAGAACTTAACTAGCTGTAAAAGCCAGATATCTAACTAAAATATTATTAAGATAGTAGATATATTATTATAGAGGTAGCTGATAATAGCATTAACTTAAGAAACTTTTTTTTGATGAACTTCTTTGGAGGAAGAGTGCTTTATTTATAGTCTCTCAAGTCCATTCTTTATTATTTTGTAGACTTCAGACCTGCTTCCTCTAGTCTTTTGATACGATAAGCATCTACTTCTTTATTGTGTAAGTTAAGGATGTGTCCTCCTTTTTTATTTCATAGGTAGGAAATCTATTAAGACTATGTAGGTGATTCGTCACCCCAAAGTAGGATCTAAATACCTTAAGTTATTTCATTATGCTATAATAGATAAAAAAAACAAGGGTCCACCATGCTTCTGGCTAGTTTTGGAAGTCTAGATTAGCCATTGACTCATCATCGAAATGGTCAGTCCTCATAGTCTCTATCATTATGGAGTCCTATCTTGTCCTTTCATTTTTAACTTGTTCTTCAAAGTATTATTCTTGTGCTATAGTGCAACATGTCCTCTTTAAGACCGTTTAAGAACAATATCTGTAGAGGGCTTAAATACTGATAAGGTAGTCAAATAGCATTATTGTTTTACCCTCAATCATACAATGTGATCCTATTTCACCTTTTTTGATGGCTCTAGTAAAAAATTATTGTGCTGTTGAATTATTCTTAATAGAAATCATTCCTGCTGAATTTAATAAATTTATGTTCAGGATTTTATGTTATCCTATGCAACTACCATAACGGAATTGAAGGGTAAAGACAAATTTATTATCTTTCTTCTTAAACACTCTATTGTCTAAACATAAAAATGCTAAAAAAACCTGCTTGAATATTTAGCAATTTTTTCTTTACAAATGTCTGGGATACAATCTACATATTCTTTGAGATGGCTTGTGTTGACGTATATTTCATAAACCAAGCCTTTTTTGATAAGTTTTTTATATTTCTATATGCCCGAAAAAAAACTAACAAGCATGGTCGCCTGTTATTATTGAGGATTAACTCTTTATTTCTAGAGTTCTATTAATTCTTTATCTTCTAATTGTTTAACGAAAAGAATAAGTTGTCTTTCATCAATGTAATGTTGTTGATACAGAGAGATCATATCTCATACCATCATTTCATCTTCTATCTCTTTGGTTTTTGTGTTTTCTTAATCTAAGTAATTCCAGAAAGTCTTGAATTATTAGATTCACAAGATCGGATGTCCACATTTTAGTGAATATTGTCTTCAAATGGCTTTGCCCCACTAAATTGTCAGTAAATAGTTATGCTTCTTTTATAACTAGTGCTTCAGATCTAGATGTAGAATATTATTGAGAAAATTTAGACACCATTTTTTATGTGTCATGTAGGTTTTTGTCTTCTTGGATATTGTATATTTCAACCTAAGTAAGGCTTTTCGTGTTGGGTTAATCAGAAATTTATAGCTCTGTGGCCCGCAGATTGAATAACTTTGAAACATCCATTAAAGTTTTCATATAAATTTGGATTTGTTGTTTTCATTTTCAAATTGCACAAATCTTTTACCACTGCTGAGGTATATGGTCTTTGTACTCCTACGGGAGCTATTTGTTTGCCTTTGTTCATTGTAACAAACTTTTGTGCTCCATTGAGAGTTATTGTCTTACCTTTGTCAACTGGGACATTCTTGGTTTGTTGGACCTTTTCATCATTTACTCCTATGGGACTATCAGTTTCTCTCAAAACTTATAAGGAGAAAGCCACTTTGGAGACTTATTTTTCCTTTTTTGATAATTTCACTTGTTGGATATCTTCTTGCCCTTTCATTTTTTTTCTAGTAAGTCTTGAATTGTTTTTAAATCATCTTCATATATCTTTTCATAACTTGGTAAGAAGATCAGGAACAAAATTAGTGTAACTTGAAATGTATTTGACTTTGTAATTATAGATTCTAAATACATTGCTAATCTAATTCTTCAAAGATTTTCTTCTAGATGGTTGACAATTTTTCTTTTTAGAAATTAAGCAATAGATTTGTTGTCTGTTTCAATTATAAATTATCTATGTAGAAGATAAATTCTTAGATTTTGGTTGCTGATTTAATAGCAAGTAATTTTTTGTCATATGTAGCATATTTAATCTGAGGTTTGTTAATCTTTCTAGAAGAATATGCTACTACTTCCTTTTATTTTGCGATTAATACTCCTGCTCAAAAATTGTCAAAAAGCGTCAGTTTGTAATGCAAGTAATTTTCCATGTGGAGGAAAATAAAGAATTTTTTGATCTTTTACTAGATCTTTAGTTTTCTTTATCTCCTCTTCTTCTTTCTGTTGTAATGTAATAGTGATTTTATCTGTGTTCCACCTCTTTGGGTGTTTGCCATTATATTGTTCGTATTTTGCTTGTTCCTCTATAAGTTTTGTTTGTAAATTTTGAGATTTAGCAAATAAATTAGGAATGAATTTTTACCATAATTCAGTAGTCCCAAGAAATTCTAAAGTTCTTTTAACGTTTTGAAAGTATTAGGAAAATCCATAATTATTGTAAACGTGCTATTGTTTATCTATTTGTCCATTTTTAATTCCTTTTCCAAGAAAATTAATTTCCTTTTTGAATAATTCAATTTTCTTAGGGCTTAGAATTACACTAATTAGTAGTAGTATTCGTACCACAATCAATATATGTTGTTTACATTCTTCAGTAGTATTAGAGAATACTAAGATGTCGTCAATATGAACAGTTGCACATGGTAAATGTCGAAACATAGAGTTCATTCATTATGAAATATTTGTAGTATATTTTTTAATCCAAAAGGGATAACTAGCCATTCAAAATGTCCTTCTGGGAAACTAAAGGAGTTAATTCGATGGATTGTTTATCAGCAAGTTTTACTTACCCATAGCCTGATTTAGCTTCAAATTTACTACATAGCTCAAAATAGACATTACTATCGGGGACGAATAAAATATAGGAACAATGATGTTACCTCCACCAGAAGGAATGTCCATCGTAAACAATCCCATTCCTAGTGCAGGTATGAAAGATTAGGAGCAACATAAAAACCCTTACAATAGTTTGAATAATGATCCTTATCCTAAAATGCTTATGCATCGTAGTCATATTAAAAAAATTCAAAATTTTTACTCTTTTTTGGTTAACTTAACAATATATATCCAGGATGATTAAAATAAGAAAATATAAAAGTATATTACCAACGGGTCCTACTAATCATAATTTGAGAAGATTGATTTCCTAATGAAGTTTTTGGAAAAAGAACTAAAAAAGGAGGGAAAGAGTGCGATTATAAGAGCATATGTAAGGTTAACAACCTAACTTTTCGACCCTCGAATGTCGATATTAAATACATCCATGGTATTTATGTGTTGAACACACATGTGTCGAAAAGACAGAAAGTTTGGGTAAAATAAAAGAAAATGAAGAAAGAACACGACACCAGAATCTCACAGTAGAATTGTGACGCCCCACCTCTATACCCACGCTAGCCAAGGAGACTACAGGGTAATACCGTCAACTAACACGGAGAATAAGGCTGGTTGGGAGCGACCATCTATAGCCTTGCTCTAACTATCTATTGAATACACCACCAATAGGCATACCAAGCAGGTCGACGTATCCAATGAATACTTAAAACAAAACCATAGGTGGTTGGAGGATCTATCAGAACAGAATATAACAACTCAAATGTAATATACATCACAGAACAGTAGATCATCATATACACATATACAGATACATAACAGAGTATACAAACTAATACATGTCAAGTGGTATAACAAACCACAATATACAGAGGAGTCAAAAGAATACATATATCAGAGTTACAATAAAAGGACTACACAAAAAGCTATGACAAAAAGGAACAAACTGAATACTCCCTGTGGAAGCAAAATAGGCTAAGTCCAAAAGCACCTAATCTGAAACAACTCGGTCTGACCTGAGTATAAAATACACGGGTCAGTCTAGCTAAACAAATCAGTTAGATAAACTGAACAACAATAAACCTGTAAGGTTACAAAGTATAACAAATATCTCTAAAGGAGATAACACAATCATCTAACAAAAGATGAATCATATGATAACAAAACAAGACTCATATCACCGGCAACTCACAGAAACAAAGGATAGGAATATCCCAAAGCAAGCCAAAAAGGCAATAACAAATACCAATGAAGGTAACACAAGTTCCACAAGGTAATCGCTACATATCATGCGGCTCAAAAAGACCAACACCGAAGGGTGATACCTAGGGAACATACATATGAATGAAACATCAGAAAATTTGCTCGAGCTCAGTACTGTACAAACAAGGATCCATAAGCCCGAAGACTCCAAACCCAATATCACCCATGCGGCACATAACAACCAACATCGAAAGCGATACTATAGGGCAACAAACCCGAAGGCACAAACCCGAAGGCACATACCCGAAGGCAACAAACTTGAAGGAGACAGTCCGAAGACACTATCCCAAAGGCAACAAACCGTAGTGGTGAAGGTCCGGAGGCCCAGTACTAGACACCACTAACTGGCGGAATGTGTCATAACTCCCAAAAAGGAATCCGAAAAGTGGTAACGTGAGTCCCATAACCACTCGTTCGCACTAAACGGTTTACTACCTGTTAGTTAATTTCACACTCAAAGCAGTACAAAGTTCACCTCATATCATCGGTAACCCAAACCCAAAGGTCAAAACGATCAATTGAATAGGTCGGGAATTAATCGGAAGGATAAACGCACAGATTCATGGTCCGGGTTTTATCTAACCATTTAATCTCCTTTCCACTTCGCTCGAAGTGCGAAATTGTGCGTGTGTTTTAAATAGAATTTATAAATCGGAGAAACGAACTTTTAATATAATTTGAAGAAATCATTTATAAAAACCCGTGAATAAATTCAAAAAGGAATCATCAAGGTCAAATATGCATAAACAACTAACTGGAATCAACAAGCGTCGATTAAATTTGGAAAAACTAAGCGAACAAGGCAAATTAACAAAAACAGCAGGTTCAGACGTCTGAAAGAAGTGGTTCAGACGTCTGAATCTGGAAATTAATTTCTTTTTCAAAAGAAAATTCAGACGTCTGAATCCAAACTTTCAGACGTCTGAAATAGGCAATATTTTGCCTATTTCCCTTCTGGTTGAAATTTAGCACTTTCAGACGTCTGGAATATAAATTAAGACGTCTGAATCTGGGGATAAAAATCTTCCCCAGAACAATATTCAGACGTCTGAAATATGGTTTTAGACGTCTGAAACCTGATGGTCAGGCATTTCCTGAACCTAGGCCATTTATGGCCAAACAAATCGAAAGCAATCAGATGCGTGTTGATTATGGGCTTACGTGAAATGACTACCCAACCTTAACGATACACCCAAACACTCCGACAACATAAACATCAACCATATAAGGTTTTTCATAGATTTAGCTTCAAAAATCATAATTTGGCAATTTCACCAAAGCAAACCAAATCGAAAGCAAATGAACATATGAACAAATGTTAGGAATTCATACCTAACATCAAAGTTATCAAAAGAAGTAGATGTGAGTTCAAAACTCACCTTTTGATTCAAAAAAAGAATAGAGAAGCTCAATAGTAAAGAAAACAACCAACCACTCTCAACTTCAACTCTACAAGCTTCAATCAATGGCTTCTCTTTGATTTTGGAGCAAGAATCAAGTTTGCAAGAAGAAACTAGGGCTTGCAAATTTCTATTTCCTCTTCCCCTCCACCATTTTCAGTTTTCTTAAGTTAAAGAAATGAAATGAGGGTGAATGGATGAAGAGTTAATGAGCTAGGGGGTTAAGAGGAGATTGGGGCTGAACCCAAACTCAAGCCCAAGTAGAAAAAGAGTCAAACTTTCAAAAACTCCAAACATATCAAAGCTTATGCTCAAAAAGATCGCAAACGCCATTTTGGAATCAATGGGAATGGTTTCGAGTTCCAATTCGGCCATTTGCAAAAAGTAACATTTCGGACCTAAATACGACTAACGATGCTATATTTAAATTAAACATTTAAATATATAATCGTTAAATATGCGGGTTGTTACAGATCTCCCCTCCTTACAAAATTGCATCCCCGCAATTTCTAGGGACGATATTTGCAACAACTACATACATACAACATTCAAAAGAAAAGAAATAAGCTTGAGATGAAAAGATATACTCACCGTTCTCAAGAAAAGATAGAAAACCCGGATAAGATCGCTCAATAAACGCTCTGGTTTCCCAAGTACAGTCATTGGGATTAGCGGACCATTGAACTTTAATGAGCGGCACGTCCTTGTTCCGAAGGTGTCGCACCTCCGTGTCAAGTACGCGAATAGATTGATGTACAATAGATAAGTCCAGTGAGATCTCAAGCTCAAGCAAATCAGGAGAATCAATAACAAAATTCGACTCCCAAAGACACTTCCGAAGTTGAGAGACATGAAACACGTCATGAATGCCAGATAAATGAGCAGGAAGTGAAACTCTATAAGCCACAGGGCCAATACGTTCAGTAATAGAAAATGGTCCTATAAAGCGAGGAGCCAATTTCCCAGTCGTACTGAAACGCATAACTCCTTTCAAAGGAGAAACACGAATAAAAATAAGATCACCAATCGAGAACTCGAGAGGCTTCCTACGGCTATCAGCGTAGGACTTCTGGCGACTCTGTGCCTCTTTCATTCTCAATCGGATAAGATCAATCTTCTCAGAAGAATCACGAACAATATCTGGACCAAGAATAAGCTTCTCCCCAGATTCCAACCAACAAGAAGGTGATCGACATGGCCTTCCATATAAGGCTTCGAAAGGAGCCATACCGATACTAAACTGAAAACTATTATTGTAGGAGAACTCTACAAGAGGTAGGTGATCCTCCCAACTTCCACCGAAATCAAAAATACAAATACGGAGAAGATCTTCCAAGATACGATTCACCCGTTAAGTCTGTCCATCAAACTGCGGATGATAAGTTGTACTAAAATTAAGCTTTGTTCCCAAAGCTTGCTGAAGACTCTGCCAAAAATGACTCGTGAATAAAGGATCATGATCACTCACAATAAAACTAGGAACACCGTGAAGTCTCACGATTTCCTTGACATACAACTTAGCCAAAAGCGAAGCAGTCCTATTAGACTTAATAGGGACAAAATGAGCAGACTTGATGAGGCGATCAACAATAACCCAAATGCTAGAATGGACCGATCTCGAACGAGGTAGGCCATCAATGAAAACCATAGAAATCTGATCCCATTTCCACAATGGAATCTCAAGAGGTTGAATAAGACCCGAAGGACGCTGATGTTCGGCCTTAAAACGCTGACAAGTTATGCAATTACTCACATAACCCGCCACATCGCGCTTCATGCCTTCCCAATAATAAAGACGATGCATATCGGCATACATCTTACTACTACCAGGATGAATGGTATACTTAGAACGGTGATAGTCATCAAGAATGTCATGCCTAAGTGCAAAATCAGAAGGCACAAAAAGACGGTTCTTCTTGTGAAGACACCCATGAGAATCAATGCTGAAATCCGCAACGCCTCATCACAGGATCCATACTCACAAAGCTGAATAAGATGCAACAAATCAGGATCACGCCGCTAGGCATCGGGAATACAATCCAATAAAATAGGTCGAGCTCCCAAACTAAATAATAGAATAGGAGAATCAAAAGATGAACCTCGATCCTGAATTTCGCAAAAAGATAGAGTCTCAAGAATACTCCATTCGGCAAGCATCATAAAAATAACAGCCGAATGTTTGCGACTAAGCGCATCAGCAACCCGATTACCCTTACCAGGGGTATACTGGATATCAAAGTCATAGGAAGCAAGAAACTCAAGCCAACGCTGTTGTCTCATACTGAGTTCCATCTGAGTAAACAAATACTTCAAGGATTTATGATCGGTATAAAGAATGAAGCGCTCGCCCAATAAATAGTGTCGCCAAATCTTCAAGGCAAAGACAATGGCGGCTAACTCAAGATCATGAGTGGCATAGCGAACTTCATTCGGACGCAGTTGCCTAGAAGTAGAAGCATAAGCAACTACCCGATCCTTCTGCATAAGAACAGCACCGAGACCACTACCACAAGCATCGGTGTAGACAACAAGATCATGATTCCCTTCGAGAACCACAAGAATAGGAGCATTAGTGAGAAGTTCCTTTAATGTCAGAAAGGAAGCTTCACACTTGTCGAACCAAATAAAACGAATTCCTTTCCGAGTAAGGCAGGTGAGAGGAAGCACAACAAGGGAAAAATCCTTAATGAACCGACGGTAATAACCCGCCAATCCAAGGAAACTACGAATCTCATGAACATTCTCAGGCCTCTTCCAATTCTGGATGGCTTCGATCTTTGAGGGATCGACAGAAATGCCATCAGAAGATACAACATGGCCTAAGAACTTAACCTTATTCTCCCAAAAATGGCACTTGGAGAATTTGGCTCTAAGCTGATGGTGACGGAGAGTACTCAAGACAATTCTCAAGTGATTAGCATGCTCAGCTTCAGACTTAGAATAAATAAGGATATCATCAATGAACACAAGGACGAACTTATCGAGATATTCTCAGAATACTCGATTCATGAGATCAACAAAGAAAGCAGGAGCGTTCGTCAAACCGAACGGCATGACGAGCCACTCAAAAGAACCATAACGAGTGTGGAAAGCGTAAGAGGTATGCTATCCTCCGTGACTCGTAACTGATGAAAACCTGTGGCAAGGTCTAGGTGAGAAAAGACCTTAGCACCACTCAATAGATCAAACATATCATCGATCCTAGGCAATGGATACCTATTTCTGATGGTTAACTCGTTAAGATTGCGATAGTCAATGCAAAGCCTAAGAGTTCCATCGGACTTCTTCACGAAGACGACCGCGGATCCCCACGGAGAAAAACTGGACTGAATTAACTGATTGGACTCAGGCTCTAAAAGCTGCTTCTTGAGTTCCTCATTTTCCCTTGTAGACATCCTCGTGGGAGGACGACTACTTGGCTGCGCGCCTGGAATGAGATCAATGCGGAACTCAATTGCCCGCTTAGGTGGTAAACCCGAGATAGGCTCAAAAACATCAGAAAAGTCACAAGCAATAGGAATACGAGATATATCATCATCATCTCGCGAGTTAAGAGAATATAAAGCCAATTCGGAATTATCCACATCCCGAAGAATAAGAGATAGCTGAGTAGACGAATCCGGATGTCGAAGATATATAATTCTCTCCGAACAAATAATCCTGGCATCATATCTTACTAGCCAGTCCATACCTAAAATCAAACCAAATCCCAGACAAGAAATAACGTGCAGACTCGCACGAAAAGAAAAGCCACATAAAACAATCTCAACATCATCACAAAGCAGGCTAAGGGTCGCGGATCCCCCAATAGGATTCGCAATCCTTAAAGAAGTAGCCAAACAAGAAACATCCAAAGATAAATCATCAACGAGCTTTTTCGATACAAAGGAATGTGAAGCACCCGTATCGAAAAGTACTCGAATACTATGATCATGAAATAAAATAGAACCTTCCAAAATAGATGGAGATATACCTTTGGGCTGAGAGGGACCTTCAGAAGCCTTAGCAGCATAAAGCTTGCTAGACTTGGCACTAGCCGGAACAGTAGGGCAAGTTGAAACATGATGACCTTCCTTCTTACAATAACGGCAGAAGAGAGGCTTAGGACAAGCTCGAATAATATGATCAGGAGAACCACAATTGAAACACTTCCGAACGAAATGTGTTCCAGAAGACTGAGGCTGAGAACTTGAACTACCAGTCTTCTTCTTCTTAGAAGGAAAAGGCTTCTTATGAAATGGAAACGGCCTCTTGTTGGGGTTCTTAGAAACCTCAACATCAACATCACTATCACACTCCTTCTCGATGGTCTCGAGATGAAGCGCAGAATCAACCAACTCCTCAAAAGAAAGCTTAAGCTGGAGCAACAAAGACTTCTTAAGATATTTCTTAAGACCAGAGACAAACTTCAAATTCTTCTTATAAGAAGTGCTAATGAATTCAAGACCATACTTAGATAAAGCCTCAAATGATGCAACATACTCAGAAACAGAAGATTACCCTTACTTCAACTCAAGGAAGCGACGGGTCAATAAAACTTTTTCAGATTCAGGAACGAACTTGAGTTCAAATCGCTCCCGAAACTGAGTCCAAGAAAGAGTAGACTCATCAATTTCGGTTATAAGAAGCTCATACCAATCAAGAGCACGCTCTTGTAATAAGCTAGAAGTTACAAGAACTCTATCATGGTCAGAAAGAACCATGCGAGAGAAAATACGCTCGCACGTGCGAAACCAAGCTTGGACTTCAAGAGCAGACTCGGAGCCTTTAAACGGCTTTCCTCCAAGATGAGCAAAATCACTGCACTGGCGTGCAAAGGCAGACTTGCGAGGTGGAGATACTCGAGGAGGAACTGGAGGCTGAGTGCTCCTAAACAATTCCAAAAACTGATCGGCAGACATATAAACGCCATCCGAATGTGAACCACTAGATCGCCCAGCATCCGAGCATCGTCCCCTGCCTCTTCCAGCCATACGCTGAAAGTATGATGAGAGCAAGATTAATCACAAGGTAGATTCTTCAATACGGAATACTACGGAATAAAATGCATTCCTAGACGTATTCCCCAAATTCTATCTAACCTTTGATAGTAGAAGGAACAGAAAGGCACGATGATTCAAAGATTTGTATCACTTATACACTCTGATGTATCGTAATATGTGCATCTATTCTGTGTTTATCATATTTTGTCCTGAACGCATCTCTGATGCCACGCTGTGACGCCCCACCTCTATACCCACGCTAGCCAAGGATACTACAGGGTAATGCCGTCAACTAACATGGAGAATAAGGCTGGTTGGGAGCGACCATCTATAGCCTTGCTCTAACTATCTATTGAATACATCGACAATAGACATACCAAGCAGGTCGACGTATCCAATGAATACTTAAAATAAAACCATAGGTGGTTGGAGGATCTATCAGAACAGAATATAACAACTCAAATGTAATATACATCACAGAACAGTAGATCGTCATATACACATATACAGATACATAACAGAGTATACAAACTAATACATGTCAAGTGGTATAACAAACCACAATATACAGAGGAGTCAAAAGAATACATATATCAGAGTTACAATAAAAGGACTACACAAAAAGCTATGACAAAAAGGAACAAGCTGAATACTCCATGCGGAAGCAAAATAGGCAAAGTCCAAAAGCACCTAACCTGAAACAACTCGGTCTGACCCGATTATAAAATACACGGGTCAGTCTAGCTAAACAAATCAGTTAGATAAACTGAACAACAATAAACCTGCAAGGTTACAAAGTATAACAAATATCTCTAAAGGAGATAAAACAATCATCTAACAAAAGATGAATCATATGATAACAAAACAAGACTCATATCATCGGCAACTCATAGAAACAAAGGATAGGAATATCCCAAAGCAAGCCAAAAAGGCAATAACAAATACCAATGAAGGTAACACAAGTTCCACAAGGTAATCGCTACATATCATGTGGCTCAAAAAGACCAACACCGAAGGGCGATACCTAGGGAACATACATATGAATGAAACATCAAAAAATTTGCTCGAGCTCAGTACTGTATAAACAAGGATCCATTAGCCCGAAGACTCCAAACCTAATATCACCCATGCGGCTCATAACGACCAACATCCGAAGTGATACTATAGGGCAACAAACCCGAAGGCACATACCCGAAGGCAACAAACCTAAAGGAGACAGTCCGAAGACACTATCCCAAAGGCAACAAGCCGTAGTGGTGAAGGTCCGGAGGCCCAGTACTAGACACCACTAACTGGCGGAATGTGTCATAACTCCCAAAAAGGAATCCGAAAAGTGGTAACGTGAGTCCCATAACCACTCGTTCGCACTAAACGGTTTACTATCCGTTAGTTAATTTCACACTCAAAGAAGTACAAAGTTCACCTCATATCATCGGTAACCCAAACCCGAAGGTCAAAACGATCAATTGAATAGGTCGGGAATTAATCGGAAGGATAAACGCACAGATTCATGGTCCGTGTTTTATCTAACCATTTAATCTCCTTTCCACTTCGCTCGAAGTGCGAAATTGTGCGTGTGTTTTAAATAGAATTTATAAATCGAAGAAACAAACTTTTAATAAAATTTGAAGAAATCATTTATAAAAACCCGTGAATTAATTCAAAAAGGAATCATCAAGGTCAAATATGCATAAACAACTAACTGGAATCAACAAGCGTCGATTAAATTTGGAAAAACTAAGCGAACAAGGCAAATTAACAAAAACAGCAGGTTTAGACGTCTGAAAGAAGTGGTTCAGACATCTGAATCTGGAAATTAATTTCTTTTTCAAAAGAGAATTCAGACGTCTGAATCCAAACTTTCAGACGTCTGAAATAGGCAATATTTTGCCTATTTCCCTTTTGGTTGAAATTTAGCACTTTCAGACGTCTGGAATATAAATTCAGACGTTTGAATCTGGGGATAAAAATCTTCCCCATAACAATATTCAGACGTCTGAAATATGGTTTCAGACGTCTGAAACTTGATGGTCAGGCATTTCCTGAACCTAGGTCATTTATGGCCAAACAAATCAAAAGCAATCGGATGTGTGTTGATTATGGGCTTACGTCAAACGACTACCCAACCTTAACGACACACCCAAACACTCCGACAACATAAACATCAACCATATAAGGTTTTACATAGATTTGGATTCAAAAATCATAATTTGGCAATTTCACCGAAGCAAACCAAATCGAAAGCAAATGAACATATGAACAAATGTTAGGAATTCATACCTAACATCAAAGTTATCAAAAGAAGTAGATGTGAGTTCAAAACTCACCTTTTGATTCAAAACAAGAATAGAGAAGCTCAATAGCAAAGAAAACAACCAACCACTCTCCTCTTCAACTCTACTAGCTTCAATCAATGGCTTCTCTTTGATTTTGGAGCAAGAATCAAGTTTGCAAGAAGAAACTAGGGCTTGCAAATTTCTATTTCCTCTTCCCCTCCACCATTTTCAGTTTTCTTAAGTTAAAGAAATGAAATGAGGGTGAATGGATGAAGAGTTAATGAGCTAGGGGGTTAAGAGGAGATTGGGGCTGAACCCAAACTCAAGCCCAAGTAGAAAAAGAGTCAAAATTTCAAAAACTCCAAACATATCAAAGCTTATGCACAAAAAGATCGCAAACGCCATTTTGGAATCAATGGGAATGGTTTCGAGTTCCAATTTGGCCATTTGAAAAAAGTAACATTTCGGACCTAAATACGACTAACGACGCTATATTTAAATTAAGCATTTAAATATGTAATCGTTAAATATGTGGGTTGTTACAGGTCTCCCCTCCTTACAAACACTACAACAAAATTCACTTTTGATGGCAAAGAGGGACAGCATGTGGATACTTGTTGCTGTAGTTGATTATTACTCTTAAAAAGATGACAAGTCAAACACGCTATTCACTGCCATTCTAGCCTATGCGGCGTAAATTTCACATTCCCTCCAATACCAACCCTAAAATTTTACATTAGCCGCGAGCTAAAACTTTCCTAAAAAACCCAAATCTGATTTCAAATCCCACCCAATGTTCATTAAATCTATTCCCTGCCCTTTGCTCATGTCGATCTTGCACAACCCCATACCCTCGTTTGTCGCTGGTTGAAAAACTATTATCGTCAGAAATTTTGATGACGGTACTGGCCATCACGCCTGCAATCGCTGCCTTATTGCTGGAATTCTAAATTGTCTAAAGTAATAATTACAGATCCTTACTAGCTAAATTCGAAGATGTTGATGAAGTTGAGACTGAAGAAATACTCAAAGAGGCAATGGTGACTTGGATGATTCCAACAGTAGTGGCTATGCTAGTGAAAAAGGTAGCACTGGTAGTTCTAGCATTATTAAAGAGCTTCATAGTGACCGTGATTTTTCTGATTTCATCGATGGCTGGTATCGACCTAGTAATAATACTGGCCTTAATGAGGTATTTGATTTTTGCTGTTTGTTTGTTTTTTTTTCAAACAAAACATTGTAGTTATGCATTATTGCACGTTGCTATCGAAATTGAGCTGATTATACACGTTGTATAAAATTTAGGATGGCTTGATTGGTGTTAAAATTGTCGTGATTCAAGTTGAAGCTTCACTAAAATTACTGTGTTAAAATTTAGGATGCTTTTAAGTTGAAGCTTCACTAAAATTGCACACTTTTGTTTGTTTACTTGGATCCTTAAAATAGCTAGTAAGTTAAAAATAATACATAGCCTACAATAATATACTATGGGTAATGCATTTTATACTGTCATTCAACATCCGATCCAAATTTTCTGGAGGTTGTTGGAATGGGATACACAAATTGTTAATCCATCAATAATGAGTTGCAGTCTAAACCTATTACCATGCCTACTGCATTACTTGTATTGTAAACCGCAATGATAGGTAATTCTGTTGGAAAAAAAATGATGTTGAACAAAGAATCCACTCTTCGAAAGATGGGCAGCAACAGCAACAATATCTTATCATTTTGTGATCCAGCTTTATTCAAACACTTCAATCCTATCCCAGCACTCCATGCCTCTTCTTACTATTTCAAACCATTCGAGTATAATAATGTTTGTTTAACCTGAACAGAATTTCCATCTAACTTTAGTCAAAAATTCATAAAAATAGATGTTGTAAGTATTAATGGTGGTATGTCTAGAAGACTGTACTCTTTTTAACAGCATGAATTACTACTAGGTTATTTATTTTAATATAGCACAACAAAGTATAGATATTTATTACTGAAGTTATTGGAAACCTCGTTAAGGAATTCAGTACACACATAATAATACATGTTGCTAATTTTGCAGCCAAACAGATGGAGAAAGACTAAGAGCCTTGGACATAGCAACATATTTTATAGTTAAACATTGGCATTTAAATAGCATCATTGGTCCATAAAATCAATGCCAATCTGCAGTTAATTGATGCTAATATGTTCCATAAAATCATTTTTGGCCTCTTCAAAAACTGCTCCTTTTATAAATCAAATTCTATTGCTAACGATTTTGTATATTTATATATTTTCAAATTTGTTCTAGTTCCCAATTTAAGATTAGTTCGTTAATATTTGCAGATATGATTCACTTTGATTCCACTGTTTGATTCATCGACAAAAATAGCTAATAATTACAGATAAAAAATGGCTGAGATAAACTAAATGTGTCATGATCGTATGCAAAAGAGCGATAAAAAAGTGAAATATCATTTCTTTAGAAACTACATCATTTTGTTTTCAAATCATGTAACTAAAAAAGTAGCGAATTTGAGAGCATGTGCGTTACTAGTAACTTATTATCATACTGCAAGCATATGGGGTAATAGACCTGTGTTGCACCATGCAAATCAAGAATCATCAAGATCTGATGAATATAAAATAAATGCTAGTTCAAGTTGCTATTTGCTGTAGTGTTATCTGTTGTATGATAATCTGGCTGCTATAAAATAAAATGAGTAACTACAAGATAATTAGTGACTAGTTATACTTCCAAGTTTGAAAATAACAGACTTTAGTGATACATTAATCCTTTTTCTTCTATAATAAATACCATTCATTAACACTAATTATACCTATAGCTCTTATAACGAGTTATTTCTTAACTGTATACAACTCCGTGTTTCCTAAGTGCTTTTATTCATCAAGTCCTTATTCAGAAGAATACAACTTAAGAAGATAGTAATTGGTCAATTACATTGGTCGATAATAAAACATGCCACTGTGCAAGAGTCAGCTTTATGGGATGGATTAGTTGCCATGTATAAAGAGGTTAGCATAATGTCAGCTATGCACATGCTGCTTATTTATATTTCATATTCATTAATGGCACTATTGCTACATTTGATATTTCAGATAATAAGTAGCAGCACCCGAAGTCTGCAAATATTGCATTAACTTTCATGTTAATATAGGTTTGGAATTTGGTCGTTAATTACGTTAAACCTGGATCTCATTGATGTCGAGGGAGGAATATCATGCTCAATATTCCTAAGAGTAGTTTATTTGAATCAGCATACTATTTATATTTGGATTTATGGAATTTTGATGGGCTTTTTTTTGTGTGTAAATTTGACTATTTTGTACCAAGGGCATGTAGTAAATTTTGATGCCTTTTCTCTGTTGTTATCAAAATCACTCAAGATTTGCAGGTGCAATGGTCCTTGCTGATCGTGGTTTTTGCTGCATCAATGAATTTTATCTGAAATCAAGTTCATTAAAATTGTTTGGTAATTTTTTCTTTGTCCATACATGAACATCATTGAAACTTAAATGTCGAACCATGTTTGTTTGGTCTTCTATAATTGATGCGTTTGTTTTTTCAAAATTTGGTTTTAATATATGTACAATGTCTACTGTTACTAGAAAGCCGAATTGATGTATAGAAGTTTCAGAAACATATACTTATAATGTTCGAAAACATTGACTATAAATACTTGTAGAATTCTGCTCCTTTGAGCGACTGTATCCTTGCCAATGGCCCTCCACGTGAAACACCTTCCCTGTCCTACCTCATTCCATTCTCCATCGATCAACATCACTAACTCACCTGGTTTTACTCCCCAGTGCATTGGCAAAACTGACATGGAAAGTTCATCGTTCCCGCTTTCTAAGGAGTCGAGCAAATGAGACGTGTTACTTGGCATGTTCATTTTGTTCTCAAAAGACGAATGCTTGGCTTCCCATGATGCATAGCTTTCGGCAGATGCAGCAGCCGCTAGCCGGGTTAGTTTGGCTTTTCTATTATTTAGCCTGCATAAATGAAACATCAAATATATCACAATAATGTACTTCTTAATTTCTATCTTTGCTAGTAGTTGTACATATAAAATGTCCTATATGTTACTGAGGTTTTTGAATTTTAGACGATTTGATATTAGTTGATTTATATGCAGTCTGTAATTATTATTTTAGGTAAAAAGAAAATGATGTAATTATGACATCTTTGATTCTTCATACCGGAAGCTAAGTAGCTTCAGATTTCGGGAGTAGCTCAATCACTCAAACTGTTTGCACCACCAGACTGATGGTAGTTGGTAAGCCGATATGCGATGCTCTGGTGGGCCATGATTTTTGGTGATGTTCATTTTACGTGCCACAACGTCCTGATCATATAGGAGCAAGAATAGATGATGAAAAGGTGGCTTTTTAAATAGCCTTGTAGGTTGATTTTCATTTTGATTTCTGCTGTTAGATAAATGTGTTTATGCGGTTTGTTCACCCAAACTATTCTTGTGTTCGAGGATTAAGTTCATGAACCTTATCGTTAAGTATTCAAATGCATATATAAGCAGTGTTATATCCAATTAGAATAAATTGTTGTGTGCGAATCAACTGGAATGTGGTTGCGTTTTTGGTCTCAATTTAGTTGCTTTGGCTTCATAATTCCTGTTAGGCTTTGTAAGATAATATGCACAAAATTATTATGTAAGAAATAGACTATCTAGGCATTCACCATATTATATGCGAGTAATGGTTCCTTCACCATTCACCTTTCATTTTTTTACTTTATGTTTCATCTACTAACTCACATGCTTTTTTGGTATAACACTGAATATTTTTCATTATAAAGTTGGCTCTTATTCTGATCCTGGATGTGGACATAATGCAGAATCTTTCACATACAAAATTTAAAGCTAGCCCACTTAACAGTAATTGTCCCTCCTTTGAGACATCAGGTATGCTTGAATTATGCATACAGACACATACAAACACATGCACATGTGCATGCACACATATACACACACACGCCATATGTATGTAAACGTGTATACATTACACACATACTTTGCTATATTTTACTGAAATGCATGGATGTTGTGAAAAGAAACTACAATCAGCTGTGGAGGTATCCAACTAATGGATACAAAAAGCTTCGAGATGTTCATAATACATAATTTTTGGTGATGTTCATTTTATGTTCCCAGTTTCTAACAATTTTTTACCATAAACTATTTAGATTTAGGTGGTATCCTATGTTCGGCACTCTTCACATTACAACAAGGGCTGGAATTCAAACTATTAAGAGAGAGCCGTATCTTGAAACAATTAGGTTTCTCTCTTTACTTTTTCTATTCCTAACTTTCTTTAATCTTAAAAGGCATGTACTGAATTCAATTTTTTGAACAGTAGAACAACGGCTTTGTCTCTTTGTGGTCAGATAAAAAAATGCGAGATGAGACTTTGCTTGATACATGTTCATCCCATTCTCGTTGTTGTTACATCATTGATTATGTCTGTTTTTGCAGGTATGATTACAACATAAAGTTTTACTCCTTACTTTACGACTAATACTATGTTTTTCTCTAGGTTCTTTCGCTTGTTACTCCACTAAAGCAACAAAGGTGTGTCATATTCCACAAGTTGAAGACGTTTTTGATAGGTACTAGCTTCCTAACTGTTGTTTTCATACATAGAGCATCCTATTTTACTGTATATGTTATTGTGAATTTTTTACCCAGATCTGAGTACTCCAAGACTAAAATATTAATACTTAAAAACAATAATTCAAATGGTAAAGAATTGGTGGAGGTCGAAACTGTTCAGGCAACCATCAGACAACTCCTAGTCCTAAACGATGTCAGGGCAGCAAACTAGGTATGTTAAACCTTATGGCCAATGGCTTCCTATCCTTGCTTTTTTCTTAAATCACTGCCACTTATTTTCTTCAAATCCTGTCACTAATATTTTTGATTATTTCAGAGTACCCCTCCAAGCACACAATAAAGAATAACCGTTGAGAACATTTCAGGCGACGACACTTTGCACACACCTCAAGACTCCATTTCCAAAGGAAAGCATGTTGTGAATTTTTATTGTTTGCATTTTCTATTCGGTAAAATAGTACATAAACTTATTTTCATATTCAACACTTTTGTTTTTTGCCAGGTATATATATACTATGTATATATAGTAAGTGGTGTAATAATGGTGTAACTAAGGTTTGTTGTTTGGTTATGTAGGTATTCAATCAAATAAACATCAGAGAGATGGAGAAAATAAACGTGTTCAGAGGAATATTTTGGAAGCGGGACATTTACTGGGGTATTGATATCAACAGTGGTGTTTCAAGTAATATATAGTGTCGTGTGTATCTTTAGTATTTGAATACTTCTATGTGTCGTTTTGGTAAGATTGCTTGCGTATAATATTTGTTTTGTTTATTTGCGTTTGTACTCTTCATAAATATAATGAACACATGTTGTTTTGGTGTAATTTTATTTGTTTACATATAACGTATTGGTAATCAAATGTGATCTTAGTGATATTTAATTTCTTCATACATATATGCATTGAAACGTCAAAAAGAAGCACAAAAAATCTTAAGCAATAAGATGGCAGTAATAAAAATTGCTATAAAAGGTAAAAATTGCGTTTGTAAAACGCTATAATAGGTCACAGACTATTAAAAGAACTCATTTATAGCGTTTTTGTGTTGCTATCATAGGTCACAGACTTATAACAACATGTTGATATACAGCGTTCATAAAAACGCTATAAAAGCTTTTAACAGCGTTTTCCAAACGTTGTTAAAAGAACTCATTTATAGCGTTTTTGTGTTGCTATCATAGGTCACAGACTTATAACAACATGTTGATATACAGCGTTCATAAAAACATTATAAAAGCTTTTAACAGCGTTTTTTAAACGCTATTAAAAGTCCAAATTGTTGTAGTGAAAATTGCATCCCCGCAATTCCTAGAGACGATATTTGCAACAACTACATACATACAACATTCAAAAGAAAAGAAAATAAGCTTGAGATGAAAAGATATACTCACCGTTCTCAAGCAAAGATAGAAAACCCGGATAAGATCGCTCAATAAACTCTCTGGTTTCCCAAGTACAGTCATTGGGATTAGCGGACCATTGAACTTTAACGAGCGGCACGTCCTTGTTCCGAAGGTGTCGCACCTCCGTGTCAAGTACGTGAATAGATTGCTGTACAATAGATAAGTCCAGTGAGATCTCAAGCTCAAGCAAATCAGGAGAATCAATAACAGAATTCGACTCCCGAAGACACTTCCGAAGTTGAGAGACATGAAACACGTCATGAATGCCAGATAAATGAGCAGGAAGTGAAACTCTATAAGCCACAGGGCCAATACGTTCAGTAATAGAAAATGGTCCTACAAAGCGAGGAGCCAATTTCCCAGTCGTACTGAAACGCATAACTCTTTTCAAAGGAGAAACATGAATAAAAACAAGATCACCAATCGAGAACTCTAGAGGCTTCCTACGGCTATCAGCGTAGGAACTTCTGACGACTCTGTGCCTCTTTCATTCTCAACCGGATAAGATCAATCTTCCCAGAAGAATCACGAACAAAATATGGACCAAGAATAAGCTTCTCCCAAGATTCCAACCAACAAGAAGGTGATCGACATGGCCTTCCATATAAGGCTTCGAAAGGAGCCATACCGATACTAGACTGAAAACTATTATTGTAGGAGAACTCTACAAGAGGTAGGTGATCCTCCCAATTTCCACCGAAATCAAAAATACAAATACGGAGAAGATCTTCCAAGATACGATTCACCCGTTCAGTCTGTCCATCAGACTGCGGATGATAAGCTGTACTAAAATTAAGCTTTGTTGCCAAAGCTTGCTGAAGACTCTACCAAAAATGACTCGTGAATAAAGGATCACGATCACTCACAATAAAACTAGGAACACCGTGAAGTCTCACGATTTCCTTGACATACAACTTAGCCAAAAGCGAAGCAGTCCTATTAGACTTAATAGGGACAAAATGAGCAGACTTGGTGAGGCGATCAACAATAACCCAAATGCTAGAATGACCCGATCTCGAACGAGGTAGGCCGTCAATGAAATCCATAGAAATCTGATCCCATTTCCACAATGGAATCTCAAGAGGTTGAATAAGACCCGAAGGACGCTGATGTTCGGCCTTAAAACGCTGACAAGTTATGCAATTACTCACATAACCCGCCACATCGCGCTTCATGCCTTCCCAATAATAAAGACGATGCATATCGGCATACATCTTACTACTACCAAGATGAATGGTATACTTAGAACGGTGACAGTCATCAAGAATGTCATGCCTAAGTGCAAAATCAGAAGGCACAAAAAGACGGTTCTTCTTGCGAAGACACCCATGATAATCAATGCTGAAATCCCGCAACGCCTCATCACAGGATCCATACTCACAAAGCTGAATAAGATGCAACAAATCAGGATCACGCCGCTAGGCATCGGCAATACGATCCAATAAAATAGGTCGAGCTCCCAAACTAAATAATAGAATAGGAGAATCAAAAGATGAACCTCGATCCTGAATTTCGCAAAAAGATAGAGTCTCAAGAATACTCCATTCGGCAAACATCATAAAAATAACAGCCGAATGTTTGCGACTAAGCGCATCAGCAACCCGATTACCCTTACCAGGGGTATACTGGATATCAAAGTCATAGGAAGCAAGAAACTTGAGCAAACGCTGTTATCTCATATTGAGTTCCATCTGAGTAAACAAATACTTCAAGGATTTATGATCGGTATAAAGAATGAAGCGCTCGCCCAATAAATAGTGTCGCCAAATCTTCAAGGCAAAGACAATGGCGGCTAACTCAAGATCATGAGTGGCATAGCGAACTTCATTCGGACGCAGTTGCCTAGAAGTAGAAGCATAAGCGACTACCCGATCCTTCTGCATAATAACAGCACCGAGACCACTACCACAAGCATCGGTGTAGACAACAAGATTATGATTCCCTTCGGGAACCACAAGAATAGGAGCATTAGTGAGAAGTTCCTTTAATGTCAGAAAGGAAGCTTCACACTTATCGAACCAAATAAAACGAGTGCCTTTCCGAATAAGGCAGGTGAGAGGAAGCACAACATGGGAAAAATCCTTAATGAACCGACGGTAATAACTCGCCAATCCAAGGAAACTACGAATCTCATGAACATTCTCAGGCCTCTTCCAATTCTGGATGGCTTCGATCTTTGAGGGATCGACAGAAATGCCATCGGAAGATACAACATGGCCTAAGAACTTAACCTTATTCTCCCGAAAATGGCACTTGGAGAATTTGGCTCTAAGCTGATGGTGACGGAGAGTACTCAAGACAATTCTCAAGTGATTAGCATGCTTAGCTTCAGACTTAGAATAAATAAGGATATCATCAATGAACACAAGAACGAACTTATCGAGATATTCTCGAAACACTCGATTCATGAGATCAACAAAGAAAGCAGGAGCGTTCAGCAAACCGAACGGCATAACGAGCCACTCAAAAGAACCATAACGAGTGCGGAAAGCGGTAAGAGGTATGCTATCCTCCGCGACTCGTAACTGATGAAAACCTGTGGTAAGGTCTAGCTGAGAAAAGACCTTAGCACCACTCAATAGATCGAACATATCATCGATCCTAGGCAATGGATACCTATTTCTGATGGTTAACTAGTTAAGTTTGCGATAGTCAATGCAAAGCCTAAGAGTTCCATCGGACTTCTTCACGAAGACGACCGCGGATCCCCACGGAGAAAAACTGGACCGAATTAACTGCTTGGACTCAAGCTCTAAAAGCTGCTTCTTGAGTTGCTCATTTTCCCTTGTAGACATCCTCGTGGGAGGACGACTAACTGGCTGCGCGCCTGGAATGAGATCAATGCGGAACTCAATTGCCCGCTTAGGTGGCAAACCCGAGACAGGCTCAAAAACATCAAAAAAGTCACAAGCAATAGGAATACGAGATATATCATCATCATCTCGCGAGTTAAGAGAATATAAAGCCAATTCGGAATTATCCACATCCCGAAGAACAAGAGATAGTTGAGTAGACGAATCCGGATGTCGAAGATATATAATTCTCTCCGAACAAATAATCCTGGCATCATATCTTACTAGCCAGTCCATACCCAAAATCAAATCAAATCCCAGACAAGAAATAACGTGCAGACTCGCACGAAAAGAAAAGCCACATAAAACAATCTCAACATCATCACAAAGCAGGCTAAGGGTCGCGGATCCCCCAATAGGATTCGCAATCCTTAAAGAAGTAGCCAAACAAGAAACATCCAAAGATAAATCATCAACGAGCTTTTTCGATACGAAAGAATGTGAAGCACCCGTATCGAAAAGTACTCGAATACTATGATCATGAAATAAAATAGAACCTTCCAAAATAGATGGAGATATACCTTTGGGCCGAGAGGGACCTTCAGAAGCCTTAGCAGCATAAAGCTTGCTAGACTTGGCACCAGCCGGAACAGTAGGGCAAGTTGAAACATGATGACCTTCCTTCTTGCAATAACGGCAAAAGAGAGGCTTAGGACAAACTCGAATAATATGATCAGGAGAACCACAATTGAAACACTTCCGAACGAAATGTGTTCCAGAAGACTGAGGCTGAGAACTAGAACTACCAGTCTTCTTCTTCTTAGAAGGAAAAGGCTTCTTCTGAAATGGAAACGGCCTCTTGTTGGGGTTCTTAGAAACCTCAACATCAACATCACTATCACACTCCTTCTCGACGGTCTCGAGATGAAGCGCAGAATCAACCAACTCCTCAAAAGAAAGCTTAAGCTGGAGCAACAAAGACTTCTTAAGATATTTCTTAAGACCAGAGACAAACTTCAAATTCTTCTTATAAGAAGTGCTAATGAATTCAAGACCACACTTAGATCAAGCCTCAAATGATGCAACATACTCAGAAACAGAAGATTTCCCTTGCTTCAACTCAAGGAAGCGACAGGTCAATAAAACTTTTTCAGATTCAGGAACGAACTTGAGTTCAAATCGCTCCCGAAACTGAGTCCATGAAAGAGTACTCTCATCAATTTCGGCTATAAGAAGCTCATACCAATCAAGAGCACGCTCTTGTAATAAGCTAGAAGTTACACGAACTCTATCATGGTCAGAAAGATCCATGTGAGAGAAAATACGCTCGCACTTGCGAAACCAATCTTGGACTTCAAGAGCAGACTCGGATCCTTTAAATGGCTTTCCTCCAAGATGAGCAAAATCACTGCACTGGCATGCAAAGGCAGACTTGCGAGGTGGAGACACTCGAGGAGGAACTGGAGGCTGAGTGCTCCTAAACAATTCCAAAAACTGATCGGCAGACATATAAACGCCATCCGAATGTGAACCACTAGATCGCCCAGCATCCGAGCATCATCCCCTGCCACTTCCAGCCATACGCTGAAAGTATGATGAGAGCAAGATTAATCACAAGGTAGATACTTCAATACGGAATACTACGGAATAAAATGCATTCCTAGACGTATTCCCCAAATTCTATCTAACCTTTGATAGTAGAAGGAACAGAAAGGCACGATGATTCAAAGATTTGTATCACTTATACACTCTGATGTGTCGTAATATGTGCATCTACTCTGTGTTTATCATATTTTGTCCTGAACGCATCTCTGATGCCACGCTGTGACGCCCCACCTCTATACCCACGCTAGCCAAGGACACTACAGGGTAATGCCGTCAACTAACACGGAGAATAAGGCTGGTTGGGAGCGACCATCTATAGCCTTGCTCTAACTATCTATTGAATACATCGATAATAGACATACCAAGCAGGTCGACGTATCCAATGAATACTTAAAACAAAACCATAGGTGGTTGGAGGATCTATCAGAACAGAATATAACAACTCAAATGTAATATACATCACAGAACAGTAGATCATCATATACACATATACAGATGCATAACAGAGTATACAAACTAATACATGTCAAGTGGTATAACAAACCACAATATACAGAGGAGTCAAAAGAATACATATATCAGAGTTACAATAAAAGGACTACACAAAAAGCTATGACAAAAAGGAACAAGCTGAATACTCCATGCGGAAGCAAAATAGGCTAAGTCCAAAAGCACCTAACCTGAAACAACTCGGTCTGACCCGAGTATAAAATACACGGGTCAGTCTAGCTAAACAAATCAGTTAGATAAACTGAACAACAATAAACCTGCAAGGTTACAAAGTATAACAAATATCTCTAAAGGAGATAACACAATCATCTAACAAAAGATGAATCATATGATAACAAAACAAGCCTCATATCATCGGCAACTTATAGAAACAAAGGATAGGAATATCCCAAAGCAAGCCAAAAAGGCAATAACAAATACCAATGAAGGTAACACAAGTTCCACAAGGTAATCGCTACATATCATGCGGCTCAAGAAGACCAACACCGAAGGGCGATACCTAGGGAATATACATATGAATGAAACATCAGAAAATTTTCTCGAGCTCAGTACTATATAAACAAGGATCCATGAGCCCGAAGACTCCAAATCCATTATCACCCATGCGGCTCATAATGACCAACATCGAAAGCGATACTATAGGGCAACAAACCCGAAGGCAACAAACCTGAAGGAGACAGTCCGAAGACACTATCCCAAAGGCAACAAACCGTAGTGGTGAAGGTCTGGAGGCCCAGTACTGGACACCACTAACTGGCGGAATGTGTCATAACTCTAAAAAGGAATCCGAAAAGTGGTAACGTGAGTCCCATAACCACTCGTTCGCACTAAACGGTTTGCTATCCGTTAGTTAATTTCACACTCAAAGCAGTACAAAGTTCACCTCATATCATCGGTAACCCAAACACGAAGGTCAAAACGATCAATTGAATAGGTCGGGAATTAATCGGAAGGATAAACGCACAGATTCATGGTTCATGTTTTATCTAACCATTTAATCTCCTTTCCACCTCGCTCGAAGTGCGAAATTGTGCGTGTGTTTTAAATGGAATTTATAAATCGGAGAAACGAACTTTTAATACGATTTGAAGAAATCATTTATAAAAACCCATGAATAAATTCAAAAAGGAATCATCAAGGTCAAATATGCATAAACAACTAATTGGAATCAACAAGCTTCGATTAAATTTGGAAAAACTAAGCGAACAAGGCAAATTAACAAAAACAGCAGGTTCAGACGTCTGAAAGAAATGGTTCAGACGTCTGAATCTGGAAATTAATTTCTTTTTCAAAAGAGAATTCAGACGTCTGAATCCAAACTTTCAGACGTCTGAAATAGGCAATATTTTGTCTATTTCCCTTCTGGTTGAAATTTAGCACTTTCAGACGTCTGGAATATAAATTCAGACGTCTGAATCTGGGGATAAAAATCTTCCCCAGAACAATATTCAGACGTCTGAAATATGGTTTCAGACGTCTGAAACCTGATGGTCAGGCATTTCCTGAACCTAGGCCATTTATGGCCAAACAAATCGAAAGCAATCGGATGCGTGTTGATTATGGGCTTACGTGAAATGACTACCCAACCTTAACGACACACCCAAACACTCCGACAACATAAACATCAACCATATAAGGTTTTACATAGATTTGGCTTCAAAAATTATAATTTGGCAATTACACCAAAGCAAACCAAATCGAAAGCAAATGAACATATGAACAAATGTTAGGAATTCATACCTAACATCAAAGTTATCAAAAGAAGTAGATGTGAGTTCAAAACTCACCTTTTAATTCAAAACAAGAATAGAGAAGCTCAATAGCAAAGAAAATAACCACCCACTCTCCACTTCAACTCTACTAGCTTCAATCAATGGCTTCTCTTTGATTTTGGAGCAAGAATCAAGTTTGCAAGAAGAAAGTAGGGCTTGCAAATTTCTATTTCCTCTTCCCCTCCACCATTTTCAGTTTTCTTAAGTTAAAGAAATGAAATGAGGGTGAATGGATGAAGAGTTAATGAGCTAGGGGGTTAAGAGGAGATTGGGTCTGAACCCAAACTCAAGCCTAAGTAGAAAAAGAGTCAAAATTTCAAAAACTCCAAACATATCAAAGCTTATACTCAAAAAGATCGCAAACGCCATTATGGAATCAATGGGAATGGTTTCGAGTTCCAATTCAGCCATTTGCAAAAAGTAACATTTCGGACCTAAATCCGACTAATGACGCTATATTTAAATAAAACATTTAAATATATAATCGTTAAATATGCGGGTTGTTACAAGAATAATCATATATAATATCAAAAGAATGGTACAAAGGGTTACTATGAATAGAGTAATCTCAGAGTTACAAAACCTAAGAACTATCATCAGCACCGACCATTATAAATTTTTATCCTCACAATACCGATATATATATATATACACACACGTAACTAATACGAGAAAACAGAAATAGAAATAGATAGATAATGGAAGCCTCCATCTCATCTTCTAAACTCTGAAGCGTCCAAGGTAACTCCTACTACCCAGCCTACTCGAAAGTGTACGCGAGGATTTTAGGTAAACTAAAAACTAAGCGTCGGACATAAGTCTAGTATGAGAAAATTCTAGATACTTTGTCTTTACCCATTTCTAATGGCGAGTTTACGTTCTACATCTTTCATACGAGTCTTCATTATTCGAACAGAACTTGGATCCCCAAATGGTTTCTCATATCTCGAACAGATCATAGAACACTACATGGATTCGAACATCTTGAACAGATCTCAAATCTCCACATAGGTTCCCTTTCTTAACCGCTTCGAAAACATAGAACCGGTATACTCATTTTGAAGAGGTATTCGGTAAGTAAACACTTACCAATCTCGGGCTTTTTAAAACTAACCGATGAATTTTCGGCTGACTCAATTTTAGTTCATTTAGAAGTGAGTGAAAACTAGAGTTGTTTCTTACCAATACTCTGCTCTTGTGGGTTCTCATTGATAATAAATTGCAAAGTCTTTCGAATACTTCTTAAATTAATATTAGGTCATATTCGATAATCGACTAATCGATTATCTAGTCAAAACAATTGCTTATATAAATCAATATTCGTATACTGAACTTGCTTTTGATATTTCAACTTAACTATTCCTCGTCTAAGAGTGAAGCTAAGTAAACTAGAGCACTAGATGCATCAACGCCTTGCCTATACACTTCATTCTTCGATCTCACAAATAGATAAGTCTACCTCGTTAGCTTTTAGTGTATTGTATAAGTGATTTCCATAAACATGTAAGAAATCAACAAGATTAACACATTTCTAACATCCCCGGCTTAACTATTCCTCGATCAAGAAGGAAATCCATGGGTTAGATCTCTATTGCTCCATCCATACTCGACATTAGTCTTAACTCAAAAATAGATAAGCTTACTTCGTCGGCTTTACTTTTCAAAAAGTAATCTCATAATAAAACCATTTAGCCACTAAGAAATTGTAAACCCCTTTTTGAAAACATTTGTATATACTTTTATAATACTTGAAAATACTTATAATAGGTTTTAAAAATTTATCCAAAATACTACTTAAAATAACATGTTTGCAAAATATTTAAACCTTAGAAAAAGAACATGTTTTATTAAAAAACATCTTCTTTAAAAATTACAGAACTAATTCTGAAAAATTCATAAAGACATCAAATCACTTTTAACATAATCTAACAGTAGTCAGTAAACTCTTATCTCTACTAGTAATAATGTAAATTCAATGAATAGGATTTCAACCACGTCTTTTTGAAATTCCAAAAATGACCTTTCTGTGGATATAGATTTAGCAGTAGTATTTTTTTATTGAAGAGAAGGCGAGCAAGGTGGACATGTTCTGACAAACGCATAAAATCACTTACTAGGTCGTACATGTCATGTAACAACCCATAATTTAATCACTTTGAACATGAATGGTTAATATGTTTTTAAAATGATGGATTTTATATCTAGAAGTATTAACCTTGCCTAATAAAACAAGAAATAATTATTTACCCTGTCTAATAAAACATAATAATATAATTACTTACCTAATAAAACAAGAAGAATTATTAACCCTGCCTAATGAAACAAAATAGTATAATTACTTGCCTAATAAAACAAATAGTTTAATTACTTGCCTAATAAAACAAGAAAGAATTATTAACCTAGCCTAATGAAACAAAATAGTATAATTACTTGCCTAATAAAACAAAATAGTATAATTACTTGCCTAATAAAACAAAATAGTATAATTACTTGCCTAATAAAACAAAATAGCATAATGATTATTTTATTCCATGCGGATGGTTGCCATTGGACCAAAATCTGGTCGAATCATGTTATTCCATGCGGATGGTTGCCATTGGACCAAAATCTGGTCGAATCAGATTATGCCATGCGGATGGTTGCCATTGGACCAAAATCTGGTCAAATCAGTTTAGCCCATAGTTGATAAGAAGGATTCCTATTGGACCAAAAGGTGGTCGAATCAAATTAAGCCACAAGGATGTTTTCTATTGGACCAAAATATGGTCGAATCAAATTATGCCATATGGCTAGCTTCTATTGGACCAAAATCTGGTTGAATCAGGTTAGGCTATAGGAAATTACTAAAGTACCCTTCTCTTCACCTATAAATAACCAAGTCCATATCTCATTTTATTTCATTCACAAACTAAAGAAAAGAACTAAAATTCATTTTAAAAGGTGAAGTATTCCAAGTCTCCATCAAAGCAAATAGGATGTGAGTATATTTCATGTTTTCATAGTTTAGTGGGTATAACTTATTCTATGAGTATATTTCATGTTTTCATAGTTTAGTGGGTATAACTTATTCTGTGAGTATATTTCATGTTTTCATAGTTTAGTGGGTATAACTTATTCTGTGAGTACATTCCTTGCTTTCATAGTTTCGTGGGTGTAACTTATTCTGTGAGTATAATTAATTATTTTACAGTCAGTGTAATCTTAGTCCCTTTCCTTTTACTCATTCATATTTTAACAAATGTCGTGTTAACTATTGATTGTAAATTGTTAATAATGATGAGTCTGTTATTATTCTTGTTATTATTCTTGTTTGTTTGATTTATGCTCGGCCAGTTTATGAGCAATAACTTTGATGTTTAGTTAAAGGGAACTTACACCACCTTTTAACTTAGGATTGACATTTAGTGACTTTTTGGTTAAAAGGAAACAACACCCCTTTTAGCTATCTCATTTGATTAAGGGGAAGCTTCACCCCCTCTTGGTTGTAATCTCCTTTAAAGATGATGGGTTTAAGTTATGATTTGAATGGAAGTTTTAAATCTTTGTTTAAAGTATTTTAAAGGAGCTTCAAAATTTATATAATAATTTAAATGAGTTATTTATAAGTAGTCCTATACTTGGCACTAAAAGCCGATGAGTAGATTGATTCTCTATCTGTGGGATCTGGAACCGAAGTGTCTAGGCAAGGCTAGGAGCAACCAGTGCCCTGACTTACCTGGCTTTGTTTCTGGGCGAGGGATAGAGTAAGTCGAGAATATCGGAAACGTGACAAGTGTAGGAGATTTGATTTCCATAAATGATCTTTATAATTATAATGGAAAACGTTTGCTTTTCTTATAGACAATTGTTTTTGACCCATCTAAGTATGCTTTTGAAATATGAAATCCTCTTAATTGTTTTGAGAATATGCTTATTCCGATGGGATAATTATATGGATATTTTCCAAGTATTGAAAGAGTATAAGATTTAATTTCCATATACAATCGTTTTTTTATCCCCGATAGTCGATATCTTGACTATCAATTTCGATACCCTTCTTCCTTTTATTTTTGTTTCGTGAATCTAAGACGATTTGTTGCTCAATTTGAGCATTGATATCCTTTATCGAAAATGACTAAATAAAGAGCGAGTGGGGGCCAAGCTATGTGGGGTTGCTCCCATTAGGGTATTTTCACATCTACTCTAGATTGGTTCCGGTTGTATGCGCACGGAGATGTGAAATACTCGGATACTCGGTAAGGATGGCAGGGTCCGGCTTGGAGGTTTCCGAGAGCCATCGTAGTTCTCAAGTATATTTTCTAGAGGTATACTTTCGATAAGGGGGGCGCACCCTCCTAGTCATTGTTGGAAAAAATTCCTTTTCCTTATTTTTGATTCAAATCTTTGGATTGATTCTTTCTTAATTTCATTGGGAAGCGTCTTGCACTCTTCGTGATGTTTAATTATCTGTATCCATTCTTTTATACTTGGATGTTGTCCTTGTGAGGGAAAAACCTGTTCTGCGTTTTTCCGATGTGGTCTCACTAGTTACTTTGTGTGTTCTATTTTTGGAGTTTACTCATACCAGACTTATTGTCTGACCCGAATTGTTTTTTTTCTCTAAACGTTTGGGTACTCATTTATATTTGAGTAGTCCAGAAATGACAGGTTTCTTTGGGCTCTTTTGAAGATGGTGGACGAGCAGGAGGCTCCCTATCTATCTAGCTATTTATTTCCGCTATTATGAGATGTTGACTCTATGTATGTATATTTAAAGGCAGGTTGTTATAACTGCCTAGACTGGTAGTGGTACTTTTGTTGTAACTCTGATAACTCCATATTGGGGAGTAACATTATGTACCGTCTTATTTTTATGTTATATTTAACCGTTCCGTTGTGAGATTATTATTCTGTTCTTATATTTTTACCCCATGGCAACTCGTCTTTCAGATACTTGGGCAACGGCACATGAATACCATGGATGTATTAAGTGTCGTTCTCAAGGGTCCGAAAGGTGGGTCGTCACAGTTGGTATCAGAGCTTCGGTTGAGCGAACGCCTTAGCCTGATTGGGGTACAACTCACCAGAGATAGGGTAAGTGATGCCCTAGAATGAGTTAATCTTGAGGGAGCGTATTTGTAATTTTTATAATAATAATAATTATTATCCTCTAAAGTCTAGTTTTAGTTAAACCATTTTAATCCTATTTTTGTATTCTAAAGATACCTATTATTTGTTCAGATAATAGAAAATGAATACAAGAAGAGGAGGAAGGAGAGGATTTAGAACTAGCACGGATACTAATGGTAGGGTACCTAGAAATGCTACTATGTCAGCTGTAGATCCGGCAGAGGAAATGCTAGTGCAAGTTCATACCCCTATGAAATTTGCGGCTTTGTGTAAGAATTTTACCACTTTGGGTAGGAAACCATTCTATGGGACTGAAGACATTCTTGGGGTGCAGATGTGGCTCCGAACTTGTGAAAGAATATTTGGAGATCTTCGGTTGGAAGATGTTGAGAAACGGCTGTTGGCATCGCGACAACTTCAAAAGTCAGCGATGGATTGGTGGGATTCAGAAACAGCAAGTACTCCAGAGGAGGAGTTTTCTTGGGCCCAGTTCAAGGAAGTTTTTGAAGCACAGTTTATTCCAGAAGCCGGAAGAACTCAGTTAATTAGAAGTTTCATTGACTTAAAGCAGGATGATATGACCGTGTCGCAGTATGAGCATAAGTTCAATGCTTTCTCCCGTTTTGGACTTGGATTGATTGACACACCACTCAAGAAAAATGAAATGTTTGTGAATGGAATGCGACCAGAGTTCCATCGTGAAATGACCAATCATCTTATGGGTACATTCACCAACATTATTAGCATGGCTTTGAGGTTTGAGGCTCTTGATATTAAGGAAGGAGTCCAGAAGGGCGTAGTACCAGCAATAAGTGCCAAGCCTTTATCGGTTATACCGGTTGAAGGTAAGCCAAACTTCAAGCGTATATTTAAGGGAAAGAAGCAGGGTGCAGGGAAGAAACCCGAAGATGGCGCTCCAGCACAGAAGAAGCAGACCAACTTGGCAAACATTCTTTGTTTTAAGTGCAATAAGATGGGCCACTTTGCAAATCATTTCCCAATTGCCACATGTTTTAATTGCGGCCAGCCAGGACATATGAAGAATGAGTGCCATTTTCCTAAAAAGGGATCTCAAGGACAAACTTTTACCATTGAAGAGATACCATCCACTTCTTCAGATAAAAAGTGGAAGCAAGTGTTGCAAGGTACATTATCCATCTATGATATTCCTGTAAGGGTGCTATTTGATACAGGAGCTTCCCATAGTTTTATTTCTTATGATCTAATGGACAAATTAAACCTTAAATATGTTATCACAAGTAACCCTCTTTGTGTGTCAAACCCAATTGGAGGTCCGACAAATCTTGACACCATGTGTCTAAATATACCTATTTCTTGTCGAAATCATCTCTTTCCTTTTGACTTGTTTGTTCTTGGGTTTATGGGTTTTGGAGTGTTGTTGGGAATGGATTGGTTATCTAAGTTTAAAGCTATCTTGGATTGTGGTAGAAGGCTTGTTAGAGTTAGTGATGCAGGAGATGTTGGTGTTGATATTAGTTGTGAAGAGCCTAAGAAGTTAATGAGCAGTTTTCTCTATTCACTCGAAGTGACTAAAGTGGAGCTTGGAGATGTGCCGGTTGTTCGAGATTTCACAGATATTTTTGACGAGGTGCAAGGTTTACCTCCTCACCGTGAAGTCGAGTTCCGTATTGATTTGGTTCCGGGAACTAGACCTATTGTACAACCCTTACGAAGGATGGCTCCAAAAGAGAAGAGGGAGTTAGAAAGGCAGACTTATGACTTGTTGCAGAAGGGCTTGATCCGACGTAGTACCTCGAGTTGGGGATCGCCAGTCGTCTTTGTTACAAGGGCATCCGGTTCTCTAAGGTTATGTGTAGACTATCGGGAGTTGAACAAAAGGACTATCAAGAATAAATATCCTTTGCCAAGAATTGACGATATGTTTGATCAACTCCATGGTGCTCGGATATTTTCTCAATTAGATCTTGCCACTGGTTTCCACCAATTAAGAGTGGCAGAGGAGAATGTTCCTTCAACAGCTTTTCGAACTCCTGAAAATTTCTACAAGTGGTTAGTTATGCCGTTTGGATTGACTAATGCACCCGCTTATTTTGTGGACTTAATGAATCGAGTATTTCGAGAAATTCTTAATAAATTTGTTCTCATCTTTATTGATGACATTCTTATCTATTCAAAGACGGAGGAGGAACACAAATATCATCTCTGTGTCGTACTCGATACCTTACGGAGCCATGAGTTGAAGGCTAAGTTCTCCAAGTGCCATTTTTGGAAATCTGAAGTTAGATTTCTAGGGCATGTTATTTCGGGAGAAGGTATATCAGTGGATCCAGCTAAAGTTGTTGCGGTCCAAGACTGGAAGAAGCCCGAAAGTGCGACGGAAGTTAGAAGTTTCTTGCGATTGGCTGGTTTTTACCGTAGGTTTATCAAGGACTTCTCGAAGATTGCTTCTCATCTGACGAAGTTAACAAAGAAAGATGTTAGGTTCGTTTGGACTTCTAAGTGTGATTGAGCATTCAATGAATTGAAAAACAAGTTGACCGGCGCTCCTGTTTTAACCATTCCAAATGGGAGCGAAGGTTTAACCGTGTATACAGGTGCTTGTGGAACCGGATTAGGAGCAGTTCTGATGCAGCATGGGAAAGTTATTGCCTATGCGAGTCGACAGCTAAAGCCGCATGAGAAAAATTATGCTACGCACGATTTGGAACTTTTGGCTGTTATCTTCGCACTAAAGATGTGGAGGCATTATCTTTTGGGTGAAAGGTTTGAGTTATACACGGACCACAAATCCTTAAAATACCTTTTTACGCAGAAAGATTTGAATTTGAGGCAGCAAAGATGGCTGGAGTTTCTCGCCTCTTATGATCTAGAGGTTCTTTATACCCATGGAAAAGCAAATGTCGTTGTTGATGCACTGAGTAGGAATGTAGCAATGGTTGCAAATCTAGAAGTTAAGCCAGTATTGTTAGAGAGAATTGCATCCAGTCAAGAGGCAGATCCTATTTTAGCTCGACTTAAGAAAGATGTTGAAGAAGGTGTTGTTTCTAGCTTTAAGATTGATCTCCCGGGCATATTGAAAATGAATGGGCGTATTTTTGTTCCAGACTTTGATGGACTTAGGCAAGAAGTGTTAGCCGAATGCCACCATTCAAAGTTATCTTTTCATCCAGGAGTGACCAAGATGTTCAAAGATATGAAGAGGGTATTCTGGTGGAAGGGGATGAAGCGAGATATTTCAATATTTGTGAGCCGTTGTGCAAACTGCCAGCAGATTAAGAGTGACCAGCTAAAGACAGCTGGATTGCTTCAGCTACTTGAGATCCCAAAGTGAAAGTGGGAGCAGATCACTATGGACTTTATTGATGGGCTTCCTAGGTCAAGAAGAGATAATGATGGCATTTGGGTTATAGTCGATCGACTAACCAAGAGTGCCCATTTCATCCTTGTTAAGCTGACTAGGACTGCTACGAGTCTGGCGAGTTTGTATGTGAAGGAGATTGTGAGACTCCATGGGATTCCTCATAGTATTGTAAGTGACCGAGACCCGATATTCACCAGTAGGTTTTGGGAGGGACTGCAGACTGCTTTAGGGACTGAGCTAAGTCTAAGCACAGCTTACCATCCCCAAACAGATGGGCAAACAGAGAGAGTGAACCGAATCTTGGAAGATTTATTACGAGCATGCATTCTAGACTTCGGGGGTTCTTGGGAAGATCATTTACCCTTAGTTGAATTCACTTATAACAATAGCTATCAAGCAAGCATTGGTATGGCCCCTTTCGAAGCTCTGTATGGTCGTCCATGTCGTTCTCCTTCGTGTTGGGTTGAATCTGGAGATAAACTTGTTCTTAGACCAGACATAATTTTAGAAGCCAATGAGAAGGTAGTTGATGTTAGAAGAAAGATGAAGGAAGCGCAAGATCGGCAAAAGTGTTATGCAGATCAAAGCCGTAGGGATCTAGAGTTCTTAGTCGGGGACCTGGTATTTGTAAAAGTCTCTCCTCTGAGAAGTATCGTAAGGTTTGGGAAGACAGGGAAGTTAGCCCCTCGATATATTGGCCCTTTTTCCATACTAGACCGGATTGGTAAACTTGCGTATAAAGTGGAGTTACCAGATCGACTATCAGATGTGCACAACGTATTTCACGTATCTCATTTACGTAAGTATGTACACGACCCTTCGATGATAATAAAAACAGGACAACAAGTTGATTTGGAGGTTCAGCCTAACCTAACCATTCTTAGGCGGCCTATTCGTATTGTTGCTCGAGATATAAAGCGATTAAGGAAGAAGATTGTGAATCTCGTTAAGGTTCAGTGGAGTGGAGATGTTAGAGATTGTACTTGGGAAACTGAGGACTATATTAGGGATTCTTATCCCGAGTTGATGTAGTTGTTGTTTGTATTTTGTTGTTTCTTTTTAGTGTACTCACCGGTTGTGTTAATGTCACTTTCCTTGTATCTTTGTGTAGTATATATGATATCATTTGGGTTCTTTGATATCTAGAGTTTATCCGATTAATTTCGAGGACGAAATTTCCTTTAAGGAGGGGAGGATGTAACAACCCATAATTTAATCACTTTGAACATGAATAGTTAATATGTTTTTAAAATGATGGATTTTATATCTAGAAGTATTAACCTTGCCTAATAAAACAAGAAATAATTATTTACCCTGTCTAATAAAACATAATAATATAATTACTTACCTAATAAAACAAGAAGAATTATTAACCCTGCCAAATGAAACAAAATAGTATAATTACTTGCCTAATAAAACAAATAGTTTAATTACTTGCCTAATAAAACAAGAAAGAATTATTAACCTAGCCTAATGAAACAAAATAGTATAATTATCTGCCTAATAAAACAAAATAGTATAATTACTTTCCTAATAAAAAAAATAGCATAATGATTATTTTATTCCATGTGGATGGTTGCCATTGGACCAAAATCTGGTCGAATCAGGTTATTCCATGCGGATGGTTGCCATTGGACCAAAACCTGGTCGAATCAGGTTATGCCATGCGGATGGTTGCCATTGGACCAAAATCTGGTCAAATCAGTTTAGCCCATAGTTGATAAGAAGGATTCCTATTGGACCAAAAGGTGGTCGAATCAAATTAAACCACAAGGATGTTTTCTATTGGACCAAAATATGGTCGAATCAAATTATGCCATATGGCTAGCTTCTATTGGACCAAAATCTGGTTGAATCAGGTTAGGCTATAGGAAATTACTAAAGTACCCTTCTCTTCACCTATAAATAACCAAGTCCATATCTCATTTTATTTCATTCACAAACTAAAGAAAAGAACTAAAATTCATTTTAAAAGGTGAAGTATTCCAAGTCTCCATCAAAGCAAATAGGATGTGAGTATATTTCATGTTTTCATAGTTTAGTGGGTATAACTTATTCTGTGAGTATATTTCATGTTTTCATAGTTTAGTGGGTATAACTTATTCTGCGAGTACATTCCTTGCTTTCATAGTTTAGTGGGTGTAACTTATTCTGTGAGTATAATTTAATTATTTTACAGTCAGTATAATCTTAATCCCTTTCCTTTTACTCATTCATATTTTAACAAATGTCGTGTTAACTATTGATTGTAAATTGTTAATAATGATGAGTCTGTTATTATTCTTGTTATTATTCTTGTTTGTTTGATTTATGCTCGGCCAGTTTATGAGCAATAACTTTGATGTTTAGTTAAAGGGAACTTACACCACCTTTTAACTTAGGTTTGACATTTAGTGACTTTTTGGTTAAAAGGAAACAACACCCCTTTTAGCTATCTCATTTGATTAAGAGGAAGCTTCACCCCCTCTTGGTTGTAATCTCCTTTAAAGATGATGGGTTTAAGTTATGATTTGAATGAAAGTTTTAAATCTTTGTTTAAAGTATTTTAAAGGAGCTTCAAAATTTATATAATAATTTAAATGAGTTATTTATAAGTAGTCCTATACTTGGCACTAAAAGCCGATGAGTAGATTGATTCTCTATCTGTGGGATCTGGAACCGAAGTGTCTAGGCAAGGCTAGGAGCAACCTGTGCCCTGACTTACCTGGCTTTGTTTCTGGGCGAGGGATAGAGTAAGTCGAGAATATCAGAAACGTGACAAGTGTAGGAGATTTGATTTCCATAAATGATCTTTATAATTATAATGGAAAACGTTTGCTTTTCTTATAGACAATTGTTTTTGACCCATCTAAGTATGCTTTTGAAATATGAAATCCTCTTAATTGTTTTGAGAATATGCTTATACCGATGGGATAATTATATGGATATTTTCCAAGTATTGAAAGAGTATAAGATTTAATTTCCATATACAATCGTTTTTTTATCCCCGATAGTCGATATCTTGACTATCAATTTCGATACCCTTCTTCCTTTTATTTTTGTTTCGTCAATCTAAGACGATTTGTTGCTCAATTTGAGCATTGATATCCTTTATCGAAAATGACTAAATAAAGAGCGAGTGGGGGCCATGCTATGTGGGGTTGCTCCCATTAGGGTATTTTCACATCTACTCTAGATTGGTTCTGGTTGTATGCGCACGGAGATGTGAAATACTCGGATACTCGGTAAGGATGGCGGGGTCCGGCTTGGAGGTTTCCGAGAGCCATCGTAGTTCTCAAGTATATTTTCTAGAGGTATACTTTCGATAAGGGGGGCGCACCCTCCTAGTCATTGTTGGAAAAAAATTCCTTTTCCTTATTTTTGATTCAAATCTTTGGATTGATTCTTTCTTAATTCATTGGGAAGCGTCTTGCACTCTTCGCGATGTTTAATTATCTGTATCCATTCTTTTATACTTGGATGTTGTCCTTGTGAGGGAAAAACCTGTTCTGCGTTTTTCCGATGTGGTCTCACTAGTTACTTTGTGTGTTCTATTTTTGGAGTTTACTCATACCAGACTTATTGTCTGACACGAATTGTTTTTTTTCCTCTAAACGTTTGGGTACTCATTTATATTTGAGTAGTCCAGAAATGACAGGTTTCTTTGGGCTCTTTTGAAGATGGTGGACGAGCAGGAGGCTCCTTATCTATCTAGCTATTTATTTCCGCTATTATGAGATGTTGACTCTATGTATGTATATTTAAAGGCAGGTTGTTATAACTGCCTAGACCGGTAGTGGTACTTTTGTTGTAACTCTGATAACTCCATATTGGGGAGTAACATTATGTACCGTCTTATTTTTATGTTATATTTAACCGTTCCGTTGTGAGATTATTATTCTGTTCTTATATTTTTACCCCATGGCAACTCGTCTTTCAGATACTTGGGCAATGGCACATGAATACCATGGATGTATTAAGTGTCGTTCTCAAGGGTCCGAAAGGTGGGTCGTCACATGTCATCCAAGTAAGCAGGATGTAGCATGGTAACTTTCTACACAACTTTCTAAAAGCTGATTCATCTCTATATACAATAACAAAAGATGTACCTTGGACGATGTGGGACTAATTTTCTCGACATCGTATCATCGACTTTTCAAAATATAAAGAATTATATATCACGAAGAGTGAAAATGGATGGGATTTGTTTGTCATGTTTGTTAATTTACCTGGTTGTTCAGTTCGTCATTTCGTTATGCTTTTTTTTCTCTTTTGTATTTAAATAATTATGTTCCATTTCGTTTGAACTTATCTGCGGCTTATGTTTTTATTTTTATTTTTCATTTAGCCTTTGCATCATTGTAGTTGTCTGAAAGATTCACGTTGAACTATTTCCTAATTTGAACTTAAACTGTTTGAATTGTTGCTTCTTTTGTTGACCAAACTTCTAGTTTTTCGATTATTAATACCTCCGTGAGCACTATTTTCTCTATGTCTGTTTCCGGATGCTCTTTTAGAATGCCTTTAACCTGATAAAGCCCTTAAGCGTTTCATTTCATCACTGTTAAAACACCTGGCTTGAATTGCTTCTTTGTCATCATTTGAGAATAGTTCTCTTTTCATTAAGTTAGAATAATAGGACCGGATAACACCTGTGCGAGTTTTGGACTGCACAAATATTGTAAACAGGATAGTAAAGCTTAGAAACATTATCAACTTAAGAGCAAGATTTATTTTAGGGCTTCTTACCATTTCTTTTCAACGGAAAGCATCAGCGAAGTAAGTACGAATTGGAAGACAAATGTTTATATTTATTTATTGTTGTTCGTGGATGGCATATTACAGGCTCAGACATGGACATAATGCTATATGTTGCTTTTTGATATGCTAATAGAAACTTAACACACATGCGCGCACACACACACACATATGGTGTTTAAGTGCAAATCAATATTAATTTCTTATACATGGGTTAGTAGTATAAAATTTGGATGATTAATAAGTATATTTGGATGCAAGACAGATCAGAAATAAAGTAAAAAGATGAAATTAGAGTTGGTTATAGATTTCAATATTTTATCAGAAACATTGAATCGGTACTAAAGCATCAAGTTCAGTAGTAAAATAAAATAAGTTGAGTTTCATTTGTAGCATCTGAAGAAGAGTGCACATATGGTTTTTTTTAAATACATTCATTTAAGGTTAATGAACACAGAAGAAAATAGCTAATTCATTAATATTTTTACTTTTTAAGTACGATTCTTCACATTATTATTTATGGAAGATACAAATGACAGGGCAAAAATTTGCTTCCACAAAGACTATAACTAAGAAAGAAGATAAATCTTAATTGGAATAATCTAATATTAAGACAAGGAAAAATGCAATCAACATATGAATAAATAGCAGCAAATTTGATAATCATCAAATAAATTGCAGTGAAGGGAAAATAACATGGGTTCTCATTGAAAACGATAGTAGAGATGTTGTAATACATAAATTTCAAATACCCAAGTGATTAGACGCAGACCCATTAGGGCATGCATATATACTTGTAAAAATAATGAAATAAAATACTTAAATTTAAATATCCTTTCAAACCTTTAAAGTCCAAAATCAAGTCTAAATGGTGCAGTTTTGCACAAGTACCGGTTTGGTTGTTTTCAAGATATTACTTAACTTTATACTATCTAAGATTTTAATAATAACAAACATATATAAAAAGAATTATAAATATGATGAGAAAATTTTAAGGATCTCTCTATAAAGTTCCATAGAAATCCCTGAAAACAAGGCAATTCCGAACTACATCTATAGCGACTATCGTTATAAGTGCACTTTCAAATCTAAGTTATATTCATACCAAAGTTCACCTATAACTTATATGCTTTATTCCAAGACCTTTCATTATGTCATATAAGTCCATTCAAGTTTGTTCAAGTCCGTTTAATTCCATACATATGCCTCTTGCTTTCAATGCAAAAATCAAAATCAATGTTTTCATCATATGTCCAAGTCAATTTAAACAACTTTAACAACACAAAATACAAGAAAATATGAGTTATATTTCCATTCAAATCAGTGAGTTAGTTCACCTTCTATCCAAAAAAAAACCAAGTCCAAGTCCAAGCAACCTAAGCTCAATCTCAACCTCGCAACACCTTTTCCTTCTTGCTTCTTTACTTTCCACTTGCTCCTTTGCCTTCTCCACTCTCCTCTCGCTCACGGATATGATTGGTGGGGGAGTTTGGCTTTGCATTTTCAAATTAAACTAGGAAGAAGGTATTGTAATGTGGTGGTAAGGCTTCACTCCAAATTTGAGCTGATTTGAATTTGATTTGCAAATATTTTGTTGTTGGAAATTATGACGATGAAGAAGAAGAAGAAATGGATTTTATAACTTCAAGCTTTGTGAATTTGTGAATGATAACTAAGGGTTTTCAGCCTTGTATAGGCAATGAATGGTGCACTTTAAGCTTACCTTCACCTCTTCATGCCATGGAAGCCTTACCTCCCATCTCTTCTCCTTTATGTCACTTCTCATTTATGCCAACTACCGTTTTACCTCTCTTATGATAATATCTCTTTTCCTAATAGAAGCTTTTATTACATTCAAAGATTTATGAAGAGGTATGTGTTTTAATTCGTTTCCAATTTGTTCATTTGATCATTAATCAAGTGCAAAAGAGCACGAATATCTTATGTTTATCGAAAAACTGTCTACCGATAAATCGATTTTCGGTCACATTATCGATTTTTCTTCGAAGAATATATTTTTGTATACAAATTTCAAAAACAAGTTTTTTATCATTAATAATTAATTAAATGATATTTATCAATGTTATAAAATCATATTTATAACACTTAATTATATTTTAAAACATTTCGATATTCGAAGACGAAGTGTTCAAATTTCCAGGTCTCTACATTCTTCCCCATTTAGAGAATTTAATCCTCATAATTCAAATACTATCTAAGTGACTCCACCTTAAGTAGTGAGTACACTACAGAAGATGTATAATACTAAGATAAGAAATCTCTAGTCTAAGAAAAAATATGGATAGGACTCTTTCAAGCTATCCTATGTTTCCCACATACAATCCCGAGCATCCTCGATCCATTGTACCTTGATTAACTTCACAACCTTAGTCCTCAATAACTTTGTATCCCTATCAACAATACAAATAGGCCATCTCAAAATAGTCAAATTGGCTTAATCTTCAAGTCCTCCTGCTACGATGCTTCCACTATCATTGAAGGATCATGCACAAATTACGCAGATGCGACACATGAAATACATGCACAATTGATAGCCTAATCAAAACTTGATTCTATACACGAGTGCACCATTCCTCTCTAGAATCGGGAATGGTACTATATAACAAGGAGGCAACTTCCCAGCCCTTCTAAACTGGACTACACTTCTCATCAACTAAATATTTACAAATACAAAATCTCCAAATGAGAACTCTAAGTCTCTGCACCTCTCGTCTGCATAACTTTTTTTGTCAATTCTGCGCTTTCATGATTTGCTTTTGAATCTCTATGTCCTTATCAGACGCCTCTTGGATCATATTTGGCCTAAGCATAAGATGATCCTTAGGCTCTACCTTACACTATGGAGCTTTGCAAGGCCTTCCATTCAATTCTTCAAATGGTGCCATTTCGATACTTGCCTAATAACTGTTATTGTATGAAAACACAACAAGTGGTAAGTGTTTTTCCCATGAACCCCTAAAATCTAAAATGCATGCTCGAACCATGTCTTCCAATGCTCAGTTCACCCTTTCTGTTAGTTCATCAATCTAGGAATGGTAAGCGGTACTCAAACTAAGCTAGATCCCTAAGGCCTCATGCAAACCTTTCCAGAGCTGGATTGTGGATATCGGATATGTATCGCTTACGATTTCATAAGGTACACTGTGAAATCTGATAATTTCTTTAATGTATAGCTCAGCCAAACTAAAAGCTGTCCTCATTACCTTAACATGTTCAAAGGGCACGTTCTTGGTCAATTGATCCACAATAACCCACACACCCTTATTACCACTCCTTAACCTATGAAATCCATCGATGAAGTCCATGGAAACCTACTCCCACTTCCACTTTGGAATCTCAAGTGGATGATGCAGTCTAGCCATCTTCTGGTAACTACCTTTTACCTATTGGCATTTAACGCACCTGCTTACAAAAATAGAACATCCCTCTTCAATCCCTCTCACTAGAACATCCTCTTCACGTCTTGATACATCTTAGTGACACCAGGATGTATCTTCAATAAAGATTGGTGACTATCTACTAGAAGTTCCTGCCTAATCCCATCAACATTCGAGAGATACAACCAACCGTTGATTCTCAAAATGCCAAGGGCTATCCACCTCGAATCCCAGCCATCTCTCCGGCGCTTCATTATTTCTTATATTCTTAGCTATCCTAGAAAAATGAAGATCTATAAGCTGATTCTCTTTGATATAACTAATCATAGTCGGACAAACCTCAACATTTGCAATCACTGCATACCTCTTACCGAGTGCATCAACTACGACATTAGCTTTCCCCAGTGTGTATAATATATCTAGATCATAGGCTGCAAGAAAATCCAACCACCTTTGCTGTCTTACGTTTAAGTCTTTTTGCATAAAATGATACTTCAAAGATTTATGGTCCATATATAATTCGAACCTTCCACCTAGTAAATGATGTCTCCACATCTTTAATGCAGATACCACCGCTAACAACTCCAAGTCATGAGTTTTATACCTTGCCTCTTGCGGTTTGATCTGTCGACTCGCATAAGCAATAACCCTCCCATGTTGCATTAACACAACACCTATGCCAATTCCACACGCATCACTGTAAATAGTCATAACCTCAGCTCTATCTGGTATAGTAAGAATAGGAGAACTAGTTAACTTTTCCTTTAATTCTACAAATGCTTGATCACATTTATCAATCCATACAAATTTGACATCTTTGTTTAATAAATTCGTTAAGCGGGAGACATCTTTGAGAAATCCTATATGAATATCCTATAATAACCTGCTAGACTTAAGAAGATCCTAATATTAGTTGGGCTTTCTGGCCTCTTCCAGTCATGAATGGCCACAACCTTAGTGGGATCAATAGAAACATCCTCTATCGAAACAACATGACATAAGAACCTAATTTCTGAATGCCAAAAATGACACTTTGAGAATGTAGCCTTCAACACATGATCTCTTAGCATTTTTAATACAATGCTTAGATGGTGCAAATGTTTTTCCTCGGTCTTGGAGTAGACCAGAATATCATTGATAAAAACAAGAACAAACTTATTCAACACATCTTGGAAAACTCGATTCATTAAATTTGCGAAATATGTTGGAGCACTGACTAGGTCGAATGACATAACTAACCACTCATAAAACTGGTCGGATCTAAAAGCGATCAAGGGTACACCCTCCTCTGCCACCCTCAATTGATGAAACCCCATTGCAAGACCAAACTAAGAAAACACTCGAGCTCCATGAAGCCGATCAAAAAAGTATTATATCCTAGGTAAAGGATACTTGTTCCTAATAGTTCGTTTTGTTGAGCTCGTGATAATCTACGATAGTCTTAGGCAACCGTCCGCCTTTATAGCAAAGAAGATGGGCACCCCCAACTTGAATGACTTGGTTGGATCAAACCTTTATGCAACAAATCACTAACCTAATTTATTAGCTCTAACTTCTCCTTCGGTGCAAGTCTATAAACATGCAACACAATAGATTTACCGTCGTTTATCAAATCAATGCGAAATTCTATCGCTCGATAAGGTGATAAACTTGAAACGTCTTCGGAGATATCCTCAAATTCCTAAATAATAGAGATCAAACCCAAATCCTCTTCTACCACATCAATAGAATAAAGAAACTAATCATAAGCGAGCTAGGCTCTTTACATGAAAAATTATAAACCTCCCTTTCTTTATTCAACATCACAGTCTGCTTTTCACAATCCAAGATGGCATGATTTTGAGACAACCAATCCATCCCCAACATCAAAACCCATAAAATCTAGAAAACATGTATCAATAGGAAAGAGTTGGTTCAAAAAAGAAATTGAAACTCCTAACAGATCATACAAAGATTAGCCGAGCCCCCAATAGGGTTGGACAAACAAATAGAATCAGAAGCTATAATTGGCTCCAGTCTTAATTTATCAATAAAGCTATTAGAAATTATACTAAGAGAAGCACCAATATCAAATAAGAAACGAATAGGAATAGTAGAAATAGATAGAATACCTTCCAGAACCTACTTTCCCTTTGCAGCTATAGAAGTGGAAGGTGCTGAAGCTAGTGCAAAAGCTCGAGGTTGTTCTCCCTTACAAAGCATCAGACAATCTCTAGCTATATGACCGGGCTGATGGCAGTTGTAGCAGCTTCTTGGTGAAAACTGTGCCTTGGCTGTTTGTGGCTCTAGCTTCGGTACCTTTGTAATTGATGCCTTAACTAACGGCGCTTTGACCACTTGCCCTCTCGTACTAGACCAACAGCTCACTGCAAAGTGCCCTTTCTATTCACACTTATGACTAACTAACCTAGAACTTTTGACAGTCGAAACTTCCACTTGTTGTCCCCGGCTAGTGCAGAAATAGATGCTTTGGAGCCAAACTCTCAAGTCTTGGACCTATATTTATCAAATCCACATAAGACACCTTGATGTGATTACTCATATTGCCCTTGAACCCCGGACACATCCCTAAGATGAACATCTCATTCCTCTTCAATGGCGTATCTACAAAACCAGGCCCGGACTAAGACAAGGCAGTGAATCAGTTATCATACTCCGCCACTGACATGGCTCCCAGTTTCAGATTGAGGAAGCTCCTAAATGACAAAGTCTTTCCGGCCTCTAGGACAAACTTCATCTCGAAACCCTCCTTAAATTGGGTCCAAGAGAAGTTGTTCTCTTGGATATCGGCAGTGATAGAACTCCATCAATCCAAGGCCGCATCCGTCAGATGCCGTGATGCCAACGGATGCTTCATCGCGTCATCTAGCTTTATTTCCCTAAATATTCGATCACATTATTTTAATCCAAGTCCGGACTTCTATGATCATCTCCATATCACCAAACCACTTACATCCAAGCCTCTCATAATCATGGAAAAGTGAAGAAAAATTCACTTAAAGCCTAACCTTCAAGACCTCCTCTACAATATCCACCCATGATTCCCCAACCGAAGCAACATTCCTTGGTGCTTGATCTCCATGATTTGTGACAGTGCTACTTCAACCACCTCTGCCTCCTCGAGCATTGGAAGCTTTAGTACTAAGGATTTGTACTACTTGAACATGGTAGAAAATATTTAGGATATGAAAGGCTGAAGTTATTTCAAAGAAAGAGATTACTTCTATGTAAAGATGAAAAGGGGTATAAGTTTATATATAGATAATACAAATACGCTCTCCGTATATATAATACACTCGACTCATTCTACGGTGTCACTTACCCTATCTTTAACGAGGCATACCCAACCAAAGCTAAAGTGTTCGCTCAACCTTAGGCTTTGATACCAAATGTGGCCCAATTTTCCGCCCTCGAATGTTGACAGTAAATACATCCACAATCGTGTGCCGAACATTCAAGTGTTGAAAAGACAGAAAGTTAGTGTAAAATAAAAAAATAAAAAACTAGCAAGGAAGAAAGAACACAACACATAAATCTCACAGCGGAATGATCATATATAATATCAAAAGGATAGTAAAAAGGGTTACTATGAATACAGAAATTTCAGAGTTACAAAACCTAAGTACTATCATCAGCTTGGACAGTTATAACTGCCTATCATCACAATGCTGATATACATATATAGCTAATGCAGGACAACAGAAATAGAAATATATAGATAATGGAAGACTCTAGCATGCCTTTCGAACACTAAAGCATCTGCGGTAAAAATACTACCCAACCTACTCGAAAGCGTACGTGAGGATTTTAGGAAAAAAAAAATCAAGCGTCAAACATAATTTTGGTATGAGAAAATCCAAGATACATGCAATATGTAACAGTAACTATTGAGACCATACATATTTCCGTAATAGTTTTCCCCATAAAAGAAAGCAACCATTTATTAAGTTTAATATAGTGATATGATAAATAATGTCTAAGGTGTAGAATATAATCATATCAAATATTTGTGATGCTTACATTGGTCACATCACAACATATTTAGGTTACATTTAAAACCGCTTAGGCACGTTCGCAAAATGGATTTTTTGTGGAGACGCCCTCAGTAAACTAAAGCGGATCTCCATGCACAAGGACCGAAAAACACCTTTAGGGAGTCGTATATCTTAGGATAAAATATACCATAAGGTAAACACAAGTGGCCCACGCACAAACATAAACATGAACCACGTGGAAAAAAATACCATTAACTCCCGCCTGCCAACAATCGATGAGTTTCTCTAAATAATGAGTTGATAATTCCTTGACGTGGGTCAGATAAACACCAAGTTGTGCAGCTTACTCTGTCCTTAGCCATTTCCAACATCGATGTTACGCTCGGCATCTTTCACATGAGTCTTCATTATTCGAACAGAACTCGAATCCTCTAATGAATTCCCATATCTCAACAGATCGTAAAACACTACATGGATTCAAGCATCTTGAACAGATCTTGAACCTCCACATAGATTCCCTTTCTCAACCACTTCCAAAACATATAATTTGTACTAGTTTAAAGTGGTATTCGGTAAGTAAAACACTTACCAATCTCGGAATTTTCAAAACTAATCGATGAATTTCCGACTACCTCAATTCCAGTTCTTTTGGAAGTAAGAGAAAGTTAGACTTTTCGTACCTATACTCCTCTCTAGGCATTCTTATTGATATGAGATCGCAAAGGCTTTCTATTACTTCTTAATTTAATATTAGGTCAAGTTCGATAATCGACTAATTAATTATCTAGTCAAAACAATTGCTTATACAAATCAATATTCGTATACTTAACTCGTTTTCGATAATTCAACTTAACTATTCCTCATCCAGGAGTGAAGCCATGTAAGTTAGAGCATTGGTTGCATCAAAGCCTTGTCTAGACACTTCATTGTTGAATCTCATAAATAGATAAGTCTACCTCGTCGGCTTTTAGTGTTAAATATAGTATAATTGATTTCCATAAACAAGTAAGAAATCAATAAGATTAACATGTTTTCGACATTCCTGACTTAACTATTCCTCAACCAAGAGAGAAACCCGTAGGTTATAGTTGTACTGCTTTATCCCTACTTAACATCAATCTTTGCTCTCACAGATATATAAGCCTATTTCGTTGGCTTTTAGCGTTAAGCAAAGTGAATTACTTTTCAATAAATAATCGCATAATAAAACCATTTAGCTACCAAGAAATTCTTAACCCCGTTTTGAAAATATTTTTATATACTTTTAAAATACTTGAAAAGACTTATAATCGGTTTTAAAACATTTATCCAAAATACTACTTTATAATACAAAGTTGTAAAATCTGTAAAACTTGGAAAAAGAACATGTTTTATTGTAAAAATCTCTTTTTCAATAATTCACAACTAATTCTTAAAAATCCATATAGACCTAGAACCACTTTTAAAATACTATAATAATATTTAGTAAACCTTGTACAAATAATGAAACAAAATACTTAAATTTAATATCTTTTCAAACCTTTTAGGTCTAAATGGGGCAAATTTGCACTAGTGTAGTTTTGGTCATTTTCGAGATGTTACTTAAACTTTTATTGTCTAAGCTTTTAATAGAAAAAAAACATACATATAAAATAATAAAAAATGATGAGAAACCCTTAAGTATCTCTTTATTTAGTTCCATGGAAATCGCCGAAACAAGGCAATTCCGAACTACATCTATAGTGATTATCGCTATAAGTGCACTTTCAAATCCTAGTTACATTGAAACAAAATTCCATCCATAACTTATATGCTTTATTCTAAGACATTGGTCTGTGTCATACAAGTCCATTCAAGTTCGTTCAAGTCCGTTTATGTCCATATATATGCAACTTACTTTCAAAGTAAGAATCAAAATCAATGTTTTCAATATATGTCCAAGTCAATTTAAACAACTTTAACAAAATCAAACACAAGAAAATATGAGTAATATTTCCAATCTTAGCTCACATTTTATCCAACAAACAACCAAGTCCAAGAAACCTTTGCTCAACCTCAACATAGCAACACATTTCCCTCCTTGCTTCCTTGCTTTCCACTTGCTCAGTTGCCTCCTCCACTCTCTTCTTGCTCACAACTATGATAGGTAGGGGGAGTTTCGCTTTGCTTTTTCACAATCTAACTAAGCCGAAGGTGTCGTAATGTGGTGGTAAGGGTTCACTCCAAATTTGAGTTGATTTTATGAATAGAATTTGCTTAAACTTGAAGTATGAATAGAATTTGCTTAAACTTTGGAGTCTATTTGAGTTTAAATCAGACATTAGAGCGCCTTGTTTGTTCAGCGTCAATTGAAGTAATATGTTGTCAAAAGCGATGCTTGCAAGAAAATCTAAAACATGTATGTACAAAATTAAACGAATTATGGAAGAACCATTGATTTAATTCCTTGTGTTATGAAGACTCGTTGTTTTGTTTTCCTACTTCTTTTACATTTCCCCGTTCCTATGTGTCCACTTGCGTCTTAACTATTAATTTCACCAGTATGAAAGGCACGTCCATTGGATGTATCTAAAGAAAAAACGTATACTTATTTCTATTTATTATTAATAAGCATAAATAAATGTGCACAAAAATTGAAATCAAAACAACCATGTTTTGACTTAGAATGTAAAATGATTATTATTAAGTTTTATCATGTAAGATGGTTGGTTTAGAAATTAAAAAGATTTAAATTAAGGTAGGATAAATTTAATCAACAATTAATATCCATTTGCATTGAAAAAACAGCAATCATGCAAAGGCTCTGTAACAACCCGCATATTTATCGATTTTGTATTTAAATATTTTATTTAAATATTAACTCGTTAATCGGATTTTGGTCCGAAAAGCTACTTTTTGCAAACGGTCAAATTAGGACTCGAGACCACTTCCATTGAGTTCGAAATGTCGTTTACAACTTTTTTAAGTATAAACATCGATAGGTTTGGAGTTAGTGAAATTTCACTAACTTTTCCCGCTTTGGACTTTGGGTTAGTTTAGCCTATTAAGCCCAAGTTCCAACCCTCTTCTCCTCACTCTTCATAAATTTCCTAACTAATCAAGCTTTGGCATTAATGGTGGAGGGAATGGGAAATTAAAATTCCAAAACTCAAATTCAATTGCAATCCATCTTTCTACTCCAAATTCAAGAAGAAGACATTGGATTCAAGCTTCTTGTGCTTAGATAGAAGAAGGATTGATTCTTGCTTGCTTAAAACTTCATTTTCATTGATATTTGGTGCAAAGATGAGATTTTTATCTCACAAATCTAGTCTATAACTATATTGGACTGTTGGGAATGATTCCCTATCCCTTTTGCATGCATATTTGCATTTGGTTTGGATTGGATTGGCGAAAAACTCCAATTTTTAGCGTTTTGGTGAATTTTCTGCACTTAGGTCGTTCTGGCCATTTTCGTGTGTTCGGAGTTAGGTCGCTCGCGACCTAACCCTTAGGTCGTAGGTTGTTTCTGGCCTTAAATTCCCCCTGCAGCGTTAGGTCGTTAGCCTCGGAATTAGGTCGTTGAGCCTTAGGTCGTAGGTCGTATGGACCTTAGGTCGTAGGTCGTTCTGGCCATTTCTAACGTCTTCGGAGTTAGGTCGTATGGACCTTAGGTCGTAGGTCGTATGGACCATAGGTCGCTAGGTCGTATGGCTTTAGGTCGCTAGGTCGTATGACCTTAGGTCGTTAGGTCGTATGGCTTCAGGTCGCTAGGTCGTATGACCTTAGGTCGTTAGGTCGTATGGCTTTAGGTCGCTAGGTCGTATGACCTTAGGTCGTTAGGTCGTTTGGCTTTTAGGCCGCTTCCACGCTAGGTCGTTCGACTCTTAGGTCGTAACATTAGGTCGCTCTCCTCTTAAGTCGCTAGGTCGCGTGCCTTTAGGTCGCGTTTCTTTCTTAGGTCGCGTGTCTTTGTTAGGTCGCTGACCTTCTTAACTCGCATGACCTAACCCCTAGGTCGTTGGGCCTCGTTTCTACTTAGGTCGCTGCTTCTTATAGGTCGCTCGGCTCCTTAATTTCTTTAGGTCGTTTGAGTGTTAGGTCGCGAACCCATTTTAGGTCGCATGACCTTTACCCTTTAGGTCGCTGGACCACTAGGTCGTGCCCCTTAGACCCCTAGGTCGCTACCATTAGGTCGCTCGACCCTATCCCTCTTAGGTCGTTAGACCTCATTTTGTCTTCACTAAGTCGTACCGTTTTGGACGGGGCGCTGCCCCGCACCCCGCCGGGGGCGCTGCCCCCTGGACCCCCGCGACCTGACCGGGCAGGTCGAACCCCGTAAGCGGTGGCGTTGCCCCCGCACCCCCACCTTGGGGGGTTGCCACCCCCCTGGACCCCCCCTCCGTAGGGGATCTTATCTGAAAAACATTGAGCTGATTTCCTTGGATTTTATTCACATCTCCGTATGCGATTTTTGTGACTGATTGTTTCTACAATTGCTTCTGTGTTTTGTCACTTTATAATATAAAGGTTTTAATACTAGTAGTAAATATCAAAACTCTTTTAACAAACAATTTCAACTCTATTTTTAATAACAAAGCTCTTTTCTTAAACCGTTTTCCAATCTATTAGTATATACAAACCTTTACCTCACTCGGATGAGAAATCTAATTAAACGACTTAGTAAAACAAGTGGTATGAAACGCTTGCGTTTACTTCGTCGGTTAATTCTTGGACTTGTTCGATTGAACCTCTTGTGACAATTTATTTGGTGAAGATTTACAGTTTGTTCGTAAATATTTAAGTTAAGCAAGTGGTTATGGGACATGAAGCTAAACTTCTATATTTACTAGCTTAGTGTAATTGACACTTCTCGTTGATCATGACGATCATTCTGATGATTTAGACTAGCAATTGTACGATGTCTCTTGTTGCGAGGTTAGACTAGACACCACTTGTGTGATTCCACTCACACATAACTTTTTGCTTTTTGGTTAGTCTGGACCTTAATCTGTGTGATTCCATTCACACATGTGGGGTAGCTCCCCTTGGTCTTCGGACCATCATGTGATAGGCCTCTTTCTCTTTTCTATGATTTCTGGACTTCTTGCATTGATTTCTAGAATTTATGTCATTGACTTGTTATGAGTACGAGTTTGGGGTATGATGCCCTTTCCGAATCTTTGAGAAGATTCTTGTGATATTGATTATCTCTTATTGATTGATCTTCTGTTGATCATTATTTACATACTTATAGTGGTATGTCGTTATGGATGTTTATGTTTATGCCATATCTTTTATGTTATATCATGTCATCTGATATTTATAGCTAGACTGACCCGTTTATTATTTTCTTAAATAATACTCGGGTCAGACCGAGATGTTACAGGTGCTTCTGCTTGACTTCTTCCCAGGGATTCATCACTCTGACTTTTGGCTAACTGTTTAGATTAGCAGTTTTTGTTGTATACACTTGAGATATAGACTCATAGTTGTATTCTTTTGTATAGCACGTGTTGCTATTCTTTTGTATTATCGTGGATCTTACTGACCACTACTCTGATGTACACTTTCATGTGTTAGTTATATATTCATATCTTCTTCCGCCTTTGTGATATGGATATCTGTGACTGATTTGTGATATGATTATTTCTATGTTTGTTTCCGAAGATTATTTATAGCCACCGTGTGATAAGCAATTACATGGATGGTCGCTCCTCAACAACATTATTCTCCGTGCTAGTTGACAGCACTACTCCGGAGTGTTCTTGGCTAGCGTGGGTATAGAGGTGGGGCGTCACAGGCTCCGTCTACTATCATCCTTATAAGTGTTTTTCCCACCCCACTACGTTCAAAATAAAATTCTCACTTCGGCCTTTTCTTTATCCACCGCATTTATTTAACAACTGCTTTAATTTTACTACTTATTTTCATATATCTTCTTCCTTTAGTTTCAATTTTACCATTTTCTCTTTCTATGCTTTTGAAAATCCTAGCAATACCAATGGGGAGAGATGGTCACATAAACCAGCCAAACAACATCATGGTAAATTTTCAATTTTTCTTTCCTAATTTGATTTCTTGAATTATTAGAGTTTAGTTAATGATTATAGTTCATGTCAAAGCGTTGGTTTTGATAAGGGTTGGTTGAATGGTTAAAGTTCTAACTAATAGGAAAGAAAAACCATATAGACATTTTAAAAAGAAATATTTAATTAATTGTGAAAGTGCAAATATAATTAAAATTTTATTATTGTAGACGGAGGAAAAAAAGTAATTATCAAAATAAACACGGAAACTCATGCAAAATTTAATGAATAAAAAAAGATTTGCATCTACACCCTAACTCAACAGTAGAGCTTTGCATATATTTCTGGATCGTTGCTTGTATTCTCTTCTCCAACGTTCCAACGCTTTCCAGAAACTGTAGTCCTTATCCATCCACTCGCGCCATTAAATACCAAACTCCATTACTTATGTCGTCATAAAATAATTAACCAAGAAAAGCAAACAAAAAACCATAACAATGGCACTAATTCCACAAATCTTCGGCCAAAGGAGCAATATATTCGACCCATTTTCCCTTGACGTGTGGGACCCATTCCAGGGATTCCCCTTCTCCGACGAACCTCGATCCAGCAGCAGCGCGCTCACCGAAGCCTCAACTCTGGCGAACACGCGCATCGACTGGAAGGAGACACCTGAAGCGCATGTGTTCAAAGCCGACATGCCCGGTGTGAGAAAGGAAGAAGTGAAGGTGGAGGTAGAAGAGGGAAGAGTGTTGCAGATAAGTGGAGAGAGGAGCAAGGAGCAGGAGGAGAAGAATGACAAGTGGCACAGAGTGGAGAGGAGCAGCGGCAAGTTCGTTAGAAGGTTCAGGCTGCCTGAGAACGCAAAAATGGAAGAGGTGAAGGCAACAATGGAAAGTGGGGTTTTGACCGTGGTGGTGCCCAAAGAGGAGGTGAAGAAGCCTCAGGTCAAGGCTATTCAGATCGACGGTTAGGATTTGATGTTTGTACTCTGCTTTCAGTCTTGTGATTACTGTCTTTGAAAATGTGCGGAACGTGGTTTGTGTTTGTAAGGTCGGAGCGAATGTGACGTATGTTGATGTTGAGATTGTGAAATAAAATGTCTGTTACGACAATTTATTCTTCTTTGGATTTGGTTTTCGGTAGGTACCAAGTGCTGAAATTGCACCAGTGTCCCTTGGTTTATTGATCGTCACATACTCAGACATGACCTTATTTTAAAATAATGGGGCATTATTAGTTTAAAAATAAAACATTGATGTTCAACAAAACGTGAAGCATTCTTTATGCGTTGCTCATCTCGTTAACACGGCATTCGGTTCTTGTTTACGGTGATTCTCTCTATGGTTAGTATGTTCATTTACAATTCTTAAAGTAGTTACATAAAGGGGGAAAAGGAGGCAAAAAAATGAAAAAAGAAACACTTTAACTCTATACCGATGTGGGAAAGAAAGTGACGTTGATAGCAGAAAGAGAGCAGAACCCAAGAAAGAGTTGAAGAGAGCCATTCAAAAGCAAGTTCATTTTCATTTCACGGCTTGTGGCCTACAAAGATGATTTATATTAAAGAAATGATTACTTGTTTTTACACATTACCGCCACTTCCAATAACGCTATTTTTGTTTATTTTGACGTTGTTTTAAGAGTAGTTGCCTTAACAGCAGGAGGAGGTATAATTGAACGAGACTATCTAAAGTTTAACATTGAACCAGAATAAAATAGTCTTAACCGATGTTACCCATTTCTCAAAAAAATTGCATTGAAGCTAATATAAAACAGAGAACTGTGATCTTAAGTAATATGTCAGAATTATCAGTTTTCAATTTAAGTTGAGGCGATTGTCATTGCAATGAATATTTCAATTTTTAAACACAACAGCTAACATGCAAACTGTAATGCCATTTGATTTGACGATATTCCCATTTTGGATGATAATTCCCATTCTATTTTAAAATAGTACTGCTAATCCATCTTAGCAAAGGCCGTAGACGAGCGGATTTAAACCAACAGACTTTTCGCGATTACCAAGGCTGAAGCTCATAGCAATGATTGTGAGGTTCGGAAATCAAGTGCAGACAAGGATAGAAAGCGACGATCAATAGAGCTGTCAATGAATACCCGAAAAATTCGAAATTCATCGCATCCGTATGCGAAAAGCGGATAATATCCTATCCGAAAATACGGATGCGGATACGAAGACATATGTATTCGGAAATTATCCGTCTGATCTTTGTCACGAATATAATATAAATTATGTGTATTTTAATATAGTGGAAGATATGTATTTATTGTTTTATTAAGTTGCTAGTTTATATTATATGCACTTGTTGCTTATTAACTACTCAAAACTATTTATTATCGCCATATTTGCTTGTATTTAACATTTTTATAATCAATTAGAATTAAAAAAAGTATGTTAAACTTAAAATACATATTTACATTTCTTGATTTATCAGTCGTTAGCGGATAGGATAATTATCCGATATTCGTTTGTATCCGCGGATGCGGATATGACACTATCCGCATCCGAAAGTATCCGTTGACAGGTCTAGATCAACGGAGACCAAGAGATAGACTCTTCAGAATATTTCAAGTATAGATTAGTACCTCTTTTAAGCACAGGATCGGTGCTTCTCCCTTCCTTTGGGGTATCGATACATATCCTCAATTTGTGTCCCAAATTAGGTAAAACCGATATAAAGTCGTTTAGAGTTTGTATGTTCAAATTATGGGCAAATTGCTTCACCTAAAAGCAGGATCGGTATAGAGTGAATCGTACAAAAAAGGATCGATAAGAGATCATATAAAGAAAGATCGATACAAAAGGGATCGACATATTTTGGCCAAGCAAATACAACTCAATGGAAAACATTCAATATCTCAACATCTATACATTCAATTGACATGAAACTTGAAGCGCAAGCTAACTACATGTGGAACTCTCTATAGGGATTGCACATCGTTTGGGACAAGTTGGAGTGATCGGCCCCTATCCCTGCATAGGGATCGGCTATAATCAACCTTCGTACCATATTGTAATAAAGATTAATCAATAACTCGAGTTCTACTAATCCAATTGATATGAAACTTGGAGGCTATATATAATATAACATGGAGAAGCTTTCTTAGGGATCACATGTCATTTGGAGGAGTTTGGAGGGATCGGCCCCTTAAAGGCTAAAATCAGAGTATATGCAACACCACTTTACGTAAAACGCAATATCTCACAAATCGTAAGTCGAAATGACACGAAATTTGACAGGCAAGTAGCTAACATTATGGAGAGCCCCTTAAAGGGATTGCACCCCATTTGGACACCAAAATAATGATCGATATCGATCCCTATTGTGGGCTTCAATGGTCTTGAAAATTCTTGGGTGGCCTCGTCAAGGCCTGGAAATTCTTCTGTTGAAATTTCAGTCTGACCCGTGCACGTCTTTCCCTATAAATACAGCAGACATAGCGTCAACAAAAGGATCTTCTTCCAGCTTCACTTCATCTTCTATTTAGGCTATGCTCTGCTAATTTTATTCTTGGATTTCAAACTGGAACTGTAAACAAGCTTCAATATAATAAAATGGAAATATTTGGATTGAACGTAGGTCGGAGTTAGCCGAACCACTTAAATCTGTGTCTCTATTTATTTGCTTTCTCATTTTTTTAACTTTTTTCTTCATTTATTTTTCTTCATATTTCTATGATATATGGGTGCTTTTACATAATTGAGTGTTGATAGTCAATTTTGATGCCAACAAATACCATAACGAATATTACATTACTCAAGAAGTGTTGGAATTAATATGACATTTATTCAACATGGAACAAGGAGTGAAATAATTGATGCGGTATTTTGTTGAATGTATCTTTTTTTATTTTGTATTGACGTATCGATATCTCTGTATTTATATTGCTAAACTGTTGTATCTGTCCGTTTATTTTTGTTATAAAATGTTCCACTTCTGTTGTTGGATTGTTTAATCATATGTGATATTTCTTGACTACAAACTAATCGATAGAGTTAATGATGTGTTATAGAGGCAAACAATTATGTAATTTGATTATAAAACCTAGCAATTATAACAAATTTTGTTCGATATTAAGTAAGTATTGTGTTTTATTTTATATTGTTGTTATAATTAATGTTTTTTATCTTACAATTTAGTAAAATAATTTGTGGAAGTTATAATTTATTATTACAAAGAAATAGCATAATGGTTGACTAGATTTCTAGCCAACCTCAAAATAATGATTAGTGTTAGGTTTTATTGAAGGTTATGAAAGAGTCACGGGTGTCCTATTATTGGGAAAATATGTAATTTGTTATTTACACACAATATTGTAACAAATTTTGTTCTAAATAACAGTGCGGTTTTGGTTTTTGTTTCCCTTCATGTGCGTTTTTTATTTGTTTGTAAGTACAATGGCTATGACATAAATATGAAATCTCTAAGTGAGTATCGTGTCACTTTCTATACTAAATCAATCAAAATCATGAGTATTGACTGGATCTAGTAATAATACTAAACTTTAATGTTTCATATTCAAGATGCAATCCTCCTTCGACGACCAGGTTTGGCTGTTCGTTCAATGACCATACTATTCAGACCTCTTCCGCTCATGATGGTTTTGCGGCCCCTCCTTTGGATTCTCGATCTTACAAGCTAATATTGCATGTGGTTGGTACTTTACCTTCATCCCTGAGAGTGAATACTGACTCGTTGGTAGATCCGAACTATACTTCATCCATGAATTCTTTTCCAATAGCTCCGATCTCTAAAATTTCAGTAAATACCGGTGAGCATATTTTCTCCCCTATGTCTCCGCTGCTGGCGTCTGATGTAGACTGTGGGATGGCCGTTGGTCATCTACAATTATGCCAATTTTCGGATGTATGTTGTGTGTGGAGGAGTGTAATGTAGGTGTCACAGTTGATGGTGGTTGTGTGGCTTCTGTCAATTTGATTGGCTTTGGTAGTGTTGGTTGTGGTGAAACAGTTTCTCCAGCTATTTTTATGCTTGGTGCTCGTGATATTGCTTAAATAGAACCAGGTGCATCTTACCTATCTAAGCCTTCTAATTATGGAACTGAATTTCAACCCTTGCCTGAAGCTGTTCCTATCATCGTCCTTGTGATCTCACCTTAATTTCCTAATTAGGTTGCTTCCCTTTCTATTCTTAATAAATAGTCTCACTGTTTTCTTCTTTGCTTAGAAACGTGGGTGTGTACATCCCCAGATCCCTCGAGAATGTTGAGATAGATGGTGCCATGGTTCCTCCTGCTGGTGATTCAAGTGGGTATTGATTATTAGTCTGGTTACTTGGTTGGTTTCTTTGTAGATTCCACCTCGGCTTATTGTGATGTTAGGGAATATTGTTGTTGTGTTTGGAAACTTAGAGATAGCCTTAGGGTTTATTTCGATGATGATATGTTTTACCTCAAATTTTCTAGTGCGTTAAGAGATTTCATGTTCTTAAAGCGGAACCGTCTATCATAGCTAGGAAGCCTTTTATTATTACGACACGGAGTCCTTCGATCGATAGTGCTAGAGAACATGTATTGTCTATTCTCGTTTGGGCTCATTCCACCCATATCCCATATGTTTTGCAACCTTTGGTAGGGCTAAATTGGTTAACTAGTCTTATTGGCAGGTTGAAATGCTTTTATTCTAATACTTTGAATTGAAAGAAGTTAGTTTACGTTAAGACGTTGATTGAGATTACCCTAGATAAACCTTTGCCTTCTAGGCTTAGGGTCCGTACCAGAGGGGCGAGATCTTTCTGTAGATGCTAGCTACAGTTAGAAACTTGATATTTGCTCAATCTATCACTCTTTAGGTCACTCTGCTGATTCTTATATGCATGTTCTTAATGATACCCCTATGCATATTCCAATGAAGATCCATCTTCCCCATCCTTCGGTTAGAAAGTGGGTTCCTAAGCCTGTGGTCTCTAATCCTCCAGTGCCTTTAGCTTCTAATGATGCTCATATTGTGATTGATCCTAGTATTTCTCCTCATCCTGCCACCCCTCCTGCTGAAGGCATTGTTTCTCCTGTGATTCTTCCTTCTAATGATTCTACTGATCCTGTGTTTTCTCGTGCCATCTAGGCTTATGTTATTGAGTGAAATTCTTTTGAGAGAGCATGGATACATGAGCCGTCTGAGATGAGACCCTGTTTGAAATGAATTCCAAATGATTGTTTTTGAGGTTGAGAGTGAATATTGGCGTCTTTATTACTCTGTAGATGTGGAAGGTCTTGTTCTTTAAGTTGATGATGATCTTGGTGCTAGGATTATGGATATTCTAGAAGATGATAGTTGGGATAGGAAATTTCTATTACATGGAATACTCTAGTTATGTTTCGAATATTATGTCTTATTTTATGGGTTTTCTACATGTCATTAGCCCAGTCTCTTCGGATGATGGCAGTGGTTCCTCCTCTTCTAATGACGACTAGTTTTAGGTCATTTTTAGTATTTTAGGCACATTTGCCTAACTTTTGTTTTGTATTCTTCTTTCATCAGTAGTTGAGGCATGCTGCCTTGCTTTTGAACTAAATGTTGATTAGTTGGTACTAAAAGTGGACGGTCCACTATAATACCAGCTTGTCTAGCAAAAAAGGCAATATTGATTCATTTGTTGGCATTAATATATGCAACGTTCCCAATCGGGAAAGGAATACTGATGCATCGAAAAAGGTATATTGATGCACCAAGGTGTTATGTATTTGTGATCATTCGATGATCATAAAAAGACTCAACCTAGAGCCCTATGTAGATTAAATATATCTAAGTCAAAACATAGGATTGTGGTGTGACAATATGCGATAGTCTTTAAACTTGATAATACTATGTAACTTAAACGATGTGGTTATGCTTTAATTTTAGTCAACTTACGGCATTACGACCATGCTATGGTTCCTTTTGGATATATGGCAAATTGTAAATAGTGAAGCATCTTTTAATAGAGGATTTATCACCTTTGATACAGAAGGTTAGTTTCACTAAAACTGAAAGTCTAGTTTCACTAAAATTGAAAGTCAATTCAAATTCAAAAATCTACAGCCATAGTACATTTGATTATTCGATATTGTTATCGTCTAAAACAAGGACATTAAAGTTTTCTTCACTATTGACAACAAATATTATTAGAGTTTTTGACCATTGGCCAAACCGAAGATATCAAATGATATAGTGATGATGAAAAGAAAATGCACAAAGACGTCATTGCTTAAGAATGTATGCTTTATTAGATCAAAATATGATTTTTCTACACTATCTATAAGCAACAGAACTTGTACCATAATGTGATAACTTACACCTCCAAACACACCAATTCAAAGTCTAAAGTAACTTTCGAACTCGCGTCGCGCTAAGAAGTACGAGCCATGGGTTATACATTACATGATGTAGAGACTAAAATAAAATTTAAGCATTCTGCACTTTAAAATCTAATAGTGGAAGGAAATAAATCATAAGTATGAAAAATAAACATCTCTGATGATGTCTCAATAATTCATAGTCCACATACAAACTTCCCAAAATGACTACGTAAGGTCTAAAATATGATTAATAGTACATGGAGAGTAACTAAAAAGAATAATATATCTTCAGCGCCTTGCTCTTTCCTCCATGTACTATGTTTGGCCCAACTCACTTATTGGCTTGTCCTTCTGTGATGGGGAAACGTAAAAAAGGGGTGGGTAGTCTGGTGAATGAATTTTATTACTAATGTATGGTGTTCCGAAGCAATTAACTTTATTTACAGTCTATATGGCTCATGGTGTCCTTTTTGTGTTTGTGAATTACCTAGCTAAGGTTGGTCATATTGACTTAAGTAACATAGTCCAAATTGTACCTACACCCAAAACAACTTATAGAGGTTTATACCCAAGGTTCGAATAACAGATCGACTAATGATTTTTAGGACTACTCCTAGTATATATCGCAAGGAATAATTTCCTATCACTATTAGGCTAGCATTACCCAATTTGCAACTACCTATATCACACTTACACGTTGAGCGGACCCCGCAATGTCGGGCTCCTGTCGAACTTACTACTTCGATGACTTAGGGTTTATCATGCATCCATGTCAACAATACTAATGGTAACGTCCCTTATGCACCGTGTTAGACATCCATAAACAGTGTCTAGAATGAGTTAACCATGTACACCGAGGAAACTTCTACTGGTGCCTTAACCATGCATTGCACCATACATCCATAAACAGTGACTAGGCCTACTTGCCCGCTTACACTGAGGAACCTTCCATTAATGTCTTAGCATTAAACCGCATCATACACCCACAAATAGTGTTTAGGCCGAATTACCCACGTACATCGAAAAACCTCTCGTTAGTGATGATGTACTTTGCACACCATTACGTTCAGACCGCTCTAATGATAAATGATGTATAGGACCAATTTCCTATGTTGACATATACTTATGTCTTATGGTGGCTAAAAGTCAATAGAAATGGGAACTAATTTCTCATACATATATATTATTCTATATGAAACCTATATATTATTCGATATTAAACCTGAGCCATAGGCCGATGTTCGATCTGCGCCTGTACATGAATAACTAATCGACCACTTGTACCCTAGCGGTCGAACACTTACTATCGTCCGGTTAGGATCTGCAGTTGATCGGTAAATTTTAATTCTAGTCATAAGTTATGTTTCATTATAATTTTATTTTATTTTAATTATTCATGCTAAACCTAAAATTTATTATAACCTTAATTTTATACTTCAATCACATTTTAGCTTCATTCCCTTTATATATAATTCAAGTATATTTTCTTGTATAGCCATTAATTTTGTTTATGTAAATTCAAACTTTTAACTTTACAATATGTGTGTATTTACAACATTTTATATAGAATGGCTATATATCTCTAACTATAGTTTTACACATATTTAAATCTCAAGATTAAATTAAATAGAATATTATGCACTTTACTTTCTTTATTTAGTCCGAATTCTTATCAATAAGTATCCATATGATTTATAGGAAATTCTTCTAGTCTATATATAAAAAATTTCATTTTTCCTTTCTGTTTACATATAGATGAGTTTGATTTATTCAATATGAAATTTAAATAGGAACTATTATTTTAGATTAAAAGAAAAGGAAACCATTTCCAAATCGAGTAGAAATATAAACAAATTCAATTGCTTATTAAACGACATCTTTTAATAATCAACCCACTCAACTCTTGAAGCTCTTATTTTCCCTAGCTTGCCTTCAGTCTACCTATCTTCTTAAATTGATTGATTTCCTTTCTTTGCTTTTAATTTTATTTGAATTTTTTGTTTTTTTTTTGTTTTAGAATATGAAGGAGACGGAAATTTTGGAAGAGGATGAAAGATTTGGACGTAGTAGTGCTACTTGACTATGGTTTCATGTGGAGGGTCATGTGTCTATTTATAGATGCGGAAGCAAACACTCAATGTATGATTAATTATTATAAAATCTGGGCCGTTCAAGCCTATGCTAACCCTAGCCGATACACTACTACTGGTTGACCAATCAATAAGAGGCGGTCGACCTGTAAGGGTCGACCAATCTTTATAACAACGTCAACTGGTTAACGTTATTATATTAACGTCGATTTATTTCCTTTAACGGTTTATTTCGTTTAATATATTTTTTTAATTATTTTCGATTTTAAATATTTAAGCTTTAATAACTTTTCCGTTTGAACCACGAAACTTTATATATGAAAGTTGTCCAGAAAATTATTACAAACGCAAAGGTATAAGTTCCATAGCTATATTCCGACATTTTATCAACTTTCTTTTCTATTCTTAATTAATTAATCCTCTATTAATATTTTGGGTGTTACATTCTCCCCCTTAAAAGGATTTCTTCCCCGAAATCTCTAAGGGCGAAAAAACGCAACTCGTGTATATGGAAATCAATGACTACAACCATCTACTTAACCATTAACCACTTGCAACCATTGTCCTTATTTTAATGTTTTAATGCAACATGTGCATTTAAGTACAGAATACCTAACTAATGCAAAAACTAGATGGTTTCCTAAACTACTCGATCTTCTGACATGCTCATGCTCATGCTCATGCATTCAACATGTATGCTACAACCTAATATTTCTACGTGAATAAGCAACCATTCATTGGATATGCACTAACCTTATGCATATAACTTGATAAAATAAATAAGTGATGATGTAAGTAGGATAATCTGAACATATTAGCCCATGTGTCTTAATAAATACATTTATTAGCAACCATCATTCGAAACATGTCCTAACGAGACGTCCGTAACCATCTCTAGCATTCAAACATCCCAACATATGAGGTACACTATGCTAAAACCTAAGTGTATAGGTGATTATGCTCAACTAAAATAGTAACATACTAAAAATAGCTTTGGATGGGTAGCTTGGATCTTCGCCTCTAACTTGCATGTACTCTCGGCTAGATTCTCTCCCCGTAGACCTAAACTAGCTTAATGATGCGGGTAGGTGCAGGATGATCAAGTGACATCCTTTCCACTAAAAGCTCTTATAACTAACTCGGCCCGACCACAGCTACTGGATCGCATGGACACTTCTGCAAGTCTGACACATGGAAAAACATTATAAACTTCTGCTAGCATCGCATGAAGCTCTACCATGTAAGCTAAACTTCCCTGCTTTACCTGTGATCGAAAAAGACCCTATAATCCTTAGCGCTAACTTTTCCGAACTATCAAACCTCTTAAGCGGCGAGCCCTTTACAAAGACCATGTTGTATGTGCATCTCCTGTCAGCATAAGATTTTTGTCTATCCTACGTAGTTTTTATCCTCTTACATCCTACGTAGTTTTTATCCTCTTACATCCTACGTAGTTTTTATCCTCTTACAGATCAAGTCTATTTTCTTCGAAGTCTCCCTAATCCTATTGGGTACAAGAATGATTCTGTCTGTGGTGTCCCACCAACAAGATGATGATCTACAAGGCCTTCTGTACAACGCCCTAAATGATGTCATCCTAATAGTTGCATGATATTTGTCATTATATGTAAATTCTACTAACGACAAGTGATCTTCCCCAGAGCCTCCAAAATACACATTTGAAGCAAGTCTTCTAATACTCGATTCAACCCCTCAGTCTGTCTATCAATCTAAGGATGAAACACAATACTTAAATTCAACTTAGTACCTAAAGTCTCCTGAAGACTCCTCTAAAAATCAATGGTGAAAAGTGGCTCTCAGTTGGTAATAATGCTAGAAGGAACTTTATGTAACCGAAATATCTCTCTCACATGACGCAGTTATTCTCATACTCCTAATCGGATAAAGTGAGCATATTTGGGTTGGCGGTCGACAATGATCCAAATACTCTCAATCCTACTGCCATTCCTAGGAGTCCATCGATGAAGTCCACAGAGACATTCTCCAACTTCCTTTGTAGAATATTTAATGGCTGTAACAATCCATCCAACTTTTTTGCTTCGCCTTTACCCTTTGGCACGTCACACACTTGGACACATACTCTACTACACACCTTTTCATACTAGACCAATAAAAAACTCTCTTCATATAACGATACATTTTTTCATCACCGGGATAAATGGTCATCCTAGAATGATGGAACTCCACTGGCACCACGTCAATCAACTCCATAATGTGAGGGACATATAGTGTACCATCTCTCCGTAACCACCCTTTCAAATTAATGATATAACGACTCAAATGACTCGAATGTTCTCTTCTACCTAACTTATCGAAAATATCCAACAACTCTACATCTATTTTTTGACTTTAACTAATATGATCCACCAGTGTAGGCTGCACATCCAAAGCTACTAATAATCCTGGGGTGATGTCCAATGAAGGTTGAAAATCGAATGTAGAAATGAACTCCAAATGTTTACGTTCCAAGAACATTGGGCATAACATCATATGCTTTCTACTTAAGGCATCAGCTATAAGATTGCCTTTGTTTGGAGTATAGGAAATACCAAAATATATGACACCAAGAACTCCATCCATCTCTACTGCCTTAAATTCAAATTCTTTTGGGAGAACAGATACTTCAAAGACTTATGATCCATAAATAGCTCAAACCACATTGCTAAAAGATAACGCCTCCATGACTTGAGTGCAAAAATAATGGCCACCAATTCAAGATCATGGATACGATAGTTTCTTTCATGGTCTTTCAATTGTCGAATGGCGTAACTTTCAACTCTCCCTTCTTACGTCAAAACTGTGCCCAGCCCTATACCGCAACCGTTGGTATGTACTGTAAATGTCTTCAAAGCATCAGGTAGTACCAAAACAGATGCGTTAGTCAGTGACTCCTTTAGCTTAATAAAAGCATCCTCACATATTGGGTCCCACGAAAAAGCCAAATTCGCTTGGCAAGGTGGGTCAAAGGAGCAAAATTTTTAGCGAAGTCCTTAATGAACCTCCTATAACAGCCCATTAAAAACAGGAAACTTCTCACTTCTCTGGCATTCTTCGATGTATACTAATCCTGTACAGTGGAAACTTCGCTAGAATCGACTGCTAGTCCATGCTTAGAGATAATCTGTCCTAAAAAGAAAACCTCTTTTTGCCACAAGTGACATTTGTAAAATTTTGACTTTAACTTAGTCCTATAGAGAGTATTGAGCACCTCTTCTAAATGCCGCATGTGCTCTTACTCGCTTTTTGCATAGATCATAATGTCATCAACGAATACCACCACGAACTCTTTTAGAAATCCTCTAAAAACTCGACTCATAAGATTGGCAAAATATGCTGATGCATTCATCAGTCCAATTGGCATAAAACTAACCACTCATAAAGTCTGTCAGGTGTGCCAAAAACGGTTTTGAATACTTTCTTCGGCTATATGAAATTAATTGAACCCAGTAGCCAAGTCAAGTTGAGAGAATACATTTGCTCCAACTAACTGATCAAAGAGATCATTTATGCAGTGTAATGGATAATGATTCTTCTTTATCGGTATGTTTAACATACAGTAATCGACGCAAAGCCTTAGCGTCATCTGTCTTAGTGCCAAAGAAAAGTGGTGCTCCCCACTCTGAAATACTTCTCTTAATGAAGCCCTTCTCCAACAGTTCATTTACTTGCTTATTTAGCTCGCATCTTTCTTTAGGAGCCATATGCCTCAAAAGTAAGCTAACCGGTCTAGCATTTTCCTTAAGGTAAATTCAAAATTCGATATCCTTATGGGGCAGACGACTGTAAATCTTGAAAATGGTGTCTAAGTAGTCACGAATTACTGGGACCGGAGCTAACTCATCTTGTGATTGGTCTAAAGAATTAGGTAACTCAACATAACTGAACTCCTGGGGTCACAATGAACCTCAAGACTGCACTTAGTATAAGTACCCAAATAAATGACCTTCCTATCACAATGTATTACTGCTCCATACATAGTCATCCAATCCATTCATAAAATTAAATGCAACTTAGAAAATTCCAAACAAAAACATTGCAGTCAAACTCGACCCCCAAAATATACAACTTCAAAACCTTACAAATCATAGATAGATAAGTCATTTCTCCAATAAAATTTGATACAACTATAAGGTCAGAAGTTATGCTAGTTTATAAATGCAAATCATCTTCCAGTCTAATCAAATTAAAAGAATGTGATGCTCTAGTTTTAAATAAGGTACAAATAAAAAATCAGATAAAGTTTACACATCTTTAATTACAATCTTCTTCCCTTTGTCCACCATTGGAAGCGCACTCGAGCTAGGAAAGAAATTCAGTGCATAAGCTGGTACCACCTAAGTCAAGGTCTTTGGTGTCGTTAGACACTCCTTCTTCATGTTCTTGAATTAATTGTAGTCATAGAATTTGACCTGTGAGAGGTTCTTTCTGCAATCCTTCACAAAATGCCCCTTTCTATTACATCTCCTACACCTGATTTCTTGCTTCTTCACTTTTCCTTGAGCTCCCGTTCCACCTTCAAGCCTATTCTGCTAAAATGGCTTTCCTTTCGCCTTCTTGGTCCCATCCTTAGCGTCATCCTTGGAAATGGTATTAAACAAAGTCATCTCCACCAATCCCTTATAAGTAGCTCCCATCAGAATGTAGCTAAGGGCTAAATCTTAAAGAAGTTGATTCAGTCCTTTTGCAAACTTCAAAGCCTTCTTGTATGGGTTATCTATCAAATCATACCCTAACCTAGCCAGCTTATTGAATTAGTTTACATACTTCTTTACCAACATATCTTCTTATTGCAATGCATAAACTTCTCCACCTACACTCTTGCTTTTCCATGGAAAGAAATCTCGTCTCAAAACGCCTCCTAAAATCTCTCCAAGTTATTTCCTCCCCATTAGTCTTAGATACCACCACCTTCCACCAATTTAAAGCTTCTGAAGAGAAAGCATGAATGGCAAAGAAGAAGACTTGATAAGGACCGACAATAATAAATTTGGCATCCTCGGTTACAGCTAACTCGATGAAGAGGGATAGTAGGATGATACCGATGTCACACTACAAGAAAAAGCATTTTTAGTTGCATTGATTATCAAGTTCAACCAAAAATTTATTTAAGTGCAACCAATATTTTACGGAATAGCATTTATTTAAATGTAACTAATGAAGGGAACAAAAATTTAAGGCGGGACTTAATTATTTCATGGCCACACAAAAGCACTTCCTTCCTCATTTATTTTCATTCACCGATTAAAACTTATTTTTCTTTCTCCCTAAAATAAGCAACCCTAAATAATTTAACATTCTCAAATCCAAATTCATTGGCCGTTCCAATTCATTCACGACCCGATAGATTTTCATTGTCTATTGAAAGCTACCACCGAAGCTGGTAAATGATGCAAGCCAAACCAGTCAGAACTCTATTGTTGTAAGCGCTAAAACAAACAGAGATGCGGTGTGAGCCGTTATAGATATGATGTAATGAACGAGAAGATTGCCTGATGCTTTTCTGGCCGTTCGAGTCCACTATTCAAGGCATCGTGAAATTTTAGAGGTGAGTTTGAGGTGCTCATTAATTCTTTCATGTTAATGAAGAATTTTTTTTGCTGTTTCTTTATTTTGATGTGCTCCTTATAGAACCCATCCATAAAATAATCTTCCAAGCAATAAAATATATTCATTGGTTTCTTTTAATCCATAAGCACCAGCTGGTGATAATGTACATTATATTTATGGTATTTTTTTATGGTTGATTATGGTTAGATCTAAATCCAATCCATTAATGGAAGGGTAAGGGAATGGCATAATCTAAATCGTATTAGCTGATTAGTGTATTAATGATATTTTGCGTGTAGTTGCATTCATAGTATGAATGTGGCGTTGTTTCTAGGGTGAGTTACCGAAGTAGCACAAATCTTTAACATTACTATTTGGGATTTTGTTCCTTATACTTACATATGTGTTAAGTTTGTTATGCATCACGATCTACATAAGTATTTTAGTTTTGGAGGTGCGTGAGTTTTCCAAAGACCGTTAAAGTGATTTAACTTTACTCTTGTAAAATTAAAACAACTATACATTGATTTTTAGGAGCATATGTTATTCTTATTCCAAACCCAATCCAGGTTGTCATGTTATTCGTCCAAGTTTACATATTCGATTTTAGTTATAAAAGTCTGAAATTTTCTAAAAGATTCTTAAGATAATTTATTTATATGCTATAAGATTGGTACTTCACATTGTTATTAAGATGGTTTGTATACTTTTTGATTGAAGAAGAAATTATGATACGTGCTTAGTGGTGAGATTGGGATTTGGAACATATGCTTCATAAGAAAATTATTAAAAGATAATTGAGTTACATGCTATAAGATTGGCACTTCTCATTGTTATTAAGATGGTTTGTATACTTTTTGACTGAAGAAGAAATTATGGATACATGCTTAGTGGTAAGAATGGGATTTGGAACATATGCTTCATAAGAAAACTATTAAAATAAATGATCTGCTCATACCTATGGACTTCTAAATCAAAAGCTAATGCTGCAATTCAATCAATACAAACACTAAAAATTTAATACTTAAAAAATGTTAAAAATAACAGCAAATACACTCATTCAATCAAACCTCTTAACTGAGTAAAAGGAAAGCACTGGTTGGTAAATTAAAAGGGAGAAACCAAAAGACTGCTTAGAAGAAGATCCTTATGAGAAGAAAGTTCTTTTGAAGTAAGAAAAGAAATACCATAATATATCGTGAAAAATTATTTTTATAAATGGAAAATTGATTCAGATACATAAAAGACGTAAAGAAATAATTCATTATTTTCTCTCTATTTGGTTGAGATAGATCGGAATTTAAAGTAGAATACAAAAGTTGAACAACATATGAGTATGAGTATTGAGGTATGTTTTTTGCCACTAGTTTGTATATGAAAATAAAAAACAAAAATACATCAAAGCATTGTTAGCTCAAGACATGCACCTCCCTATATTCTAGTAAAGTAATCATATAAACTAAAGCTTGATTTTATCTCTAAACATGCCCTACCTCAAGTTGTGGGCTAGCACTACCACTACTGCTGATGCCAAATGAACTTATTTTTAGCAATAGTTCTTCGATAATTCTACGATGCAGTCACTATTATTCTCAAGTTTGAATGTATTCTTCTTTGGTATACTGATTATTTACTTTATATTGGTTAGTAATTGTTCAAAATATTAATGTTTTTTATACAATTCAGGCATGATGTAGATGAAACTATTCATGAACCTAATTCTTGTTTGCATAGATGAAACTGTTGATGGAGGGTATGCATATTTACTCATTCTTTTGTTTGGGATTTGTCTACATGTTATTTAATTGCTTTTGGTAATATATTTCAGGTTATCTTGTATTTTGTTTCAAAAGATGGATTGTTTATCACCATATACCATAACACCTTTAATATCCATCATCGGGATCTGAACTACTTGTTTAGGTTATCTTCAATGTTATATTTTTAGGTATCACTTACATTCTTACTATAGTAGGTTTGACGAGAACAAGGTAATGAGACATACAATTGTCATATGTTTAAGAATTGTATTCTATTCTCACTCAATATGTTTTCAGTTAATAACATTTGGAGATTAAGCACTACATAGTATGAGTAGGCACAGTAAAATATGAAGTTGGTCACTATATTTCTCATTGCACCATAACTCATACTACCATGATAAAACTAAACAATCAACAACTCATTTAGTCTACGTCAAGCATACAAATCTATCTAATTTGGATTCGGTTATAATAGTTTCAGTTCATGAGGATTGTACATTAACTCAAACAATCTCTCCATAAATTTGATTTTGGAGGATTTGGTACATAATTGCAGAAATAAGTCAGTCATCATATATCTATCTCGGAACAGAGAAATTTAACAAATGTTATTGCCAATTTGAACTTCAAAACAGGTGAAGAAGCATGTAAGGATTCCTTCTGTTTCATGGCAAAATGTTTGCGGTTATCATCTTCTTCCTATACAAAGTAGAGGAGGAGAGGTAATATTTCAATTTTCAACCTTCATCTCATTTAGAGTCGACCAAATACTATAGAATTGAATGGCTATTAGTTGGAAAGTCTTCTTAACATACCTCATTTTTCATGGCAAATTAGAAAATTTTGTGATTTTTTGGTGTAAATTTATTTATAAATTTGTATGGTTTTAATATAGTGAAAAATATACCCTACATCAAATTTTGGGCTGACTCCGCCACTGTAATATTTTTTGATTAAAGAATGGTCCTCTTATGAGGAGAGCACTCGTTATTTTATTGCCTAAAGAGTAAATACGAATACAATTATTTGTAGGATGGTATCAAGTACAGAAATGGGGGACCATCATATGATGATCAACAAAAAGAGAACTAACAAAAAAACAAATATTTACAAGCATGCGACTAATTATAAATTGCAGGAAAAAGGCAATAGCTGATGGACGATGCGGTGAAACAATAGGCCTAGGGATCTCTAATATAGTGAACAATGCTGTAGAAAAAAGCAAAGCAAGGTGAACATTGCTTGCATGGGGTCCGATAGACCTGAATCAAGAGTAGCTACCAGGTGGATTCCAAACATCTTGATAATGAAAGCCTGCAAGCAATGAGCGATCAAATGCAATGTGTAGGAAACGGTTCAGTGACTATGCCAATATGCAGGTGCAAGAGTGAAAACTAAAGTAGTGAGAAGTGGTGCTTGAGTGGAAAGCAAAGCCTTGCATTATATATGTTATGAAGGTGCAGGCGACACTGTAGAGAAATACTAAAGTCACACGGAGTTGAAATGGGAGGAAAAGCGCTGCATTGTTGTGACGACCCGAAATTTTTGGATATTTGAAATTGAGATAATTAATTGATTTTAAATATTTAAAAGTTAGTTTCTAACTTGAATTTCAAATATCGCTGTTTATTGGATAATTAAGTTATTTAAGTTAATAATTTGAGATTGGTTTAAATGGTAAATCTTGAGTTTTTAAGCTGGTTAAAATATTTCAAGGGCATATAATATTTATAATAATAATACTAAAGATAACAGATGAGTTAAAACTGAATTTGGAAGTAATTTGTTCAGTGTTAAGATTTTATAGTTTAAATTGAATTTAAAAATAGCCTTCCGAGGTATGGTCTCAGAATTTGACGAAACCAGTTCCATTGGATCCGTAATATTGTATTATTATCGAATTTCAAATTTCATGGTGATTGGAGTTGTTGTGTGACATACGATATTTAAACACGCTGAAATTTATATCGAAAATTTAATATAAAAACTGGGTCCAAAAAGCTATCTTCTCCATACGATCGAATTAGGACTCGGAACCTTTTCCAGTACGTTCGGAATAGGGTATAACATTATAACCTTCTGGCGGCATGCCTCGATAGGGGTTTGAAATTTTAGAATGTGTGTACTGAAACGATTTAGATTTAAATTTAAATTAAATATATATATATATATATATATATATATATATATATATATTTATATATTATATTGGCCAATATAAGTCCTCTCATGTCAAACCTTTTTCCTACAAAATCTTTTGCTTTTCAGAAAAACACTGTTCAAACCTAAGCCGACACGCAAAAGAAATTTTGCATGCCAACATCAGATCTTGTCCCCTCTTCCTTTTTAAAAAAACTGAACACTTTACCACCAGCAAGCAGAACAAGTTCGAAAGAGAAAAATGATAAAGCAGTGTTTGAAAATTTTAATGGCGAACTATACGAATTCAAAATCAAATTCATACGCACGCGAACCCTCGTTCATTGCCAAAGAAAACCGCCTCTCCTCAAATCATTTAGCCTTGTGTAATCGAATTCGTACAATAATAATGGCCGCGCCCTTCTTCTATTTCGAATTCGTCCTTTAATTAAATAGGAGAGATGATGATTCCATTCGAGATTGATTTAGGGCAGATCTATTCATCATGTCTCGAGCTTTGGGAGATTTCGAGACTCGGATGCGCAATCATGGGGTTTAGGAGGCAGCGGTGAGAGCCTCGTGGGATTCGATGGCGCTCGAGCTGGCAAGATGGTAGGTGAACAACTTAGCCAATGCTGTGTAGTCGAAGTATCGTTGAGCTAGGGCAGGCGTTGTGGGGTCGTTGATCAAGGAAATGGTGTCGCGTGGCCTGATATTTGCATGACCGAGTAAAGAGAGGGGGAGGTTCCAGCGTCTGATCCAGTAGATGAAGTAGTTGTTTTTATTTATTTATTTTTATTTATCCTATTTGAAAATATATATAGTTAGTTTTGAATTTTAATTTCTGATTATGACTAGATATAATATATTTTTACTGATTGAAAGTATATAAAGTTAGTTTTGGCTTTTGTTTTAATATTTTTTTCAAGTAAATAAAAAAAATATGTTGCAACAAAGTATAAACATTTCCGTTTTAGTTTAATACATAAAGATTTGAAAAAAAATTATACAACTCTGCACTTGATTTTTGCAGTCAGAAAAATCTGATAATAATCTTTCAGTTTAAAGATTTTACCTATATACACACACATACCTTAATTTAAATATAGTAAATAGCAAGTAAAATAAATACATAGCAAGGTGCTTGACTTATTTAATCTATTCTAGTTACTAAAAGATTTTTTTTAGGGGAAAATTATCTAATTAAAATTCTTAGTTAATTGAATTTATTAAAAATAATAATTGATTTGTTTGATTTGTTTAAAAATGTTCATACAAGGTCTAAAATCATGGGAATCAAGCCGAGATGGATCAGATTGCAAATTAAAAAGCAAAGGTGAGTTAATCTCACTCATTTGGCGCTTGTCTATATATTTTATTTTATTTGTAATATATATATATATATATATATATATATATATTGGAGTGATTGGTTTTCGCATTATATAGCGGATGAGACCCTATGCGCCGCATAATAGCGGATGATATTATTTAATCTCATATACCGCGATATTCCACCTCGAAGTGGAATTGGTATTTTATATTGTGCTAACATCTGTGGATGCAGGAAAACAGGTTGGAGGGATCCAACTAGATTCCTCAAAATTATTTAGCTTGTTATAATATTCTGTGATACGATTATTTGATAATCTGTGATAAATAGTATTAGTAATTGAAAGTATTGGATGCTATGGTTTGATTGAATATATTGGGTATACTGAGTTATCAAAAATATATAGATTGGATTTTTAAAGGGAAATAAAAGAGAGAATTCTTAAGTAAATAAATTATAGTGGTTTGAATAAATGAATTGGAAAAAAGATAAAAGTTGGTTTTAAATTCTAATAAATAAATTCCAAGAATGGGAAAAGAGATTTTCGAATAAAAGGGACCAAATGCATTTTAAAACTTAAGTGATATTAATGAAAGTAATAATAGATTTATTTTAAATTCAGAATTTAAATGGTTTAGGAAGAAGTTAAAGGAATTTTTATGAAATTGATATTTTCAGTTTAAATAAAATTTTAAAACATAATTAAGAAGTTAAATTTGGAACTAATGGAATTAATGGATTTTGAAATAAATTTGAGTAAGTAAAGGAACTTATTTTAAAATGGAATTGATTTTTGTAATCGATTTGGAAATTGATTTGGTGATTGAATCTCTGTTTCAAAAGAAGTATGAGACTGTGGAATTTACAAACTGGGTTTATAAAGTAAAATAAAATATCAGTGGATATTTGAAAGTATAAATTCACGATGGAAATTTATAGAGGAATGGGTAATTTGTTTTAAAAATAAATAGTGGTTTATTTTTAAAAGATGTGAAAGAGAAGGGTATTTCCCAAGATAGCCAAGTACGTTTTCGAAGCAAATTTTTAAGTTAAAAGTTTTAAAGTTGTTTTAAAAAGTATGTTTTAGAAAATTTATTATTTTTAAATGTTTAAATTTTAAATTAAGTCTTTTTCAAATTTATCATAGCAATAATTATTTAAAGGTGACTTGGTATTATGTTTTAAAAAGAGAAAAATTTAGTTTATATTTTATAAAGTAGCTTTATTTTAAATATTCTTAAAGTATATATTTTTAATAAAGTATTAAAGTACTTTTTCTAAATTTAAATGTTAAAGTATGTTTTATAATAAAGTGTTTTAAATTGTTTTAAAATCTAAAGTGTTTGTACTTGGTGATTTCAGTGGGAATCGAGAATATTTGGGGAATTTATTCTGTGAGAGAAAATGGTTTGAAACTATTTTCAAAAGGGATTGAAAAGTGGAAATATATCTTGCGAAGATATTTTGAGATTTATATATAATTTGGGTGATTATTTATTATTGATGGTTGTTTGAGAATGTTAATTGACAGTTAAATAACCGACTATCAATATTGGCCAATGCGCTGATCGTTTCGAAGAGACTGGAATCGAGATTTATTTCTTGAAAACCACTTCGATCCGGTTTGTATATTTTCGTAAGGAAGATGAGTTTGGATTCGAAGATGGAGCAGTGAAGTGTAAGGGCTAGTCGCTACTAATCCTGAGAATGATTCTAAAATGGATGTAGTAGGAGTAGTGCTTTCGTTCCGTTCGAACCCAGGACGGACTTGTATGGATGAATGCTTTCGGAACATCGTCAGGTGGACGGTGGGCATTCTAAGTGATATATTCTAAAAAGGTAATACTTAGCCTCGAACCTCATCAATCGGGAATGATTGAAAATCAGGGGTTATGTAGCAAGGCTAAGTGGGGTAGCACCCATTAGGGTAAGGTCATCTCTTCCTAGATGTCCCTTTTTATTCGGCTTAGTGGGTGGTTGCTGTTCCCAACCGCGGGGTGATCTTACTCGCGATTATCCAGTAAGGGGTAGTCCCGGTCTTGTGTTGCAGGGGATCGGGAGTGATCCTCGGTATGCTGATCTAGACCAGGTACTGTGACAGGTGGTACCCCAATGCCTAGTCATTAGTTGGAAATCCATTCTCCCTATGCGCTTGTACGGTTTTGATTGTGCCCAACTATTGCTGAAACGTGAGATGCAAGCATTTCAGCTTGATTCTATTTACTTTCTATAGACACTATTATAATATCAGACAGATTTGATAAAAAGTGTTTTGGCTATCGTAAAGCAAAAACCAGACATGTTTATTTGTGGCGCGGTCTTACAAAGAAGCTTTTGATTTCAAATGATATTGAAACTTAAATAATCCAATTGAGTGTGATTTCTCACGTTGGTACTCCAGACTGACTCGGGTGTTATTTATCTATAATGCTCGGGTCAGACCGAGTATTATAGAATACATGATAGGATGCTTGGAAGCTCAGGAGAGGAGCTGGAGTCCGAGACGTATTACCCGTACTTGTTTATTTCCGCTGTTGTGATTATTGGATTGCCAGCAAGTTGTAAGGCAGGCTGTTATAACTGCCAGGCTGGTAATTATTGTTTTGACTATGTGTTACTCTGATGATGTATATTAAACAAATATAGTTTTCTTTTGTGTAAAGATCAGTTATTACCTATTATATTTTATTCCGCTGCGATGGTAAGATTCTGTTGTTGTTTTGTATTCTCTTCTACTATCTCCTTTTTCTTTAACCCTAATGGTTCGGTTTTTCGGTATTTGTTTGATTGGCATTTGATACAGTGGCATATTGATGTCGACTTTTAGGCATTGAAAAATCAGGTCGTTACAGTTGGTATCAGAGCTGAAGGTTAAGCGATAACCATGGCTCTGCTTGGGATTACTCATTAGAGATAGAGTCCATAGTACTCTAGAATGAGTTTGAGTGTATTAATAGATATGAGCGCGCATTTGTTAGTGAATATAAAAGTTGTTTTATATTGTGTTGACTTATCAGTTGAGTGTTTATGAATTCTAGTCGATATATGGGACGCCATGTGATCGATAGGGATTTCTAAACTCTTGAACAAGATAAACCGACATAGTATTATTTTAAATAGCGTAAATGAAATAATTTTACCCAAATTATTTTTGTATATAAGAGAAATAATTTTTCGTAAGTTATTATAGTTATATATGGTTGCTTGGTTGTTAGGAGATGATAATATTGAAATATTATCATTGTTAAGTGAAAGTTGAATAAAGGATTAAAATTTTAACCAAAGGTTAAGAAATAAATTTATATACTAATAGAAATTATAAATGTTATTTATAAAATGAAGTAAAATTCTGGAGTAATAGTTGAATATGAATTGGAAGAATTTGGAATTTGAAATTTTTGGGAAGGGTTTAAAATTCCTTTTGGTTGGAAATTGGGTTTCAAAAGTTTTAGAGAAATAATGGTGATATAATTTGGAAATAATTTGAATTGGATTTGAAATCTGGTGAGATTTGGGGTTTAAAAATATTTGGAAAATGTTTTTGAAGGGATAAAAGCTTTGAACTCTTTTCGATCGTTGGAAAATAACACCGATGATGATCGCGACATCATCGGTGTTCATTTTCGAGTTTCCAAGGGAGGAATTGCTATCCAAATGGTTTAATTTGGAGTTGTTTGCAAAACTGGTTTGTTTTTTTAAATTCAAGGAATATTGGGATATGCAATTGAATAATGGATTTCAAAAATGGTTTTTGATATGTTTATTTGTGGCGTGGTCTTACGAGATGCTTTTGATTCCAAATGATTTTGAAACTAAAGTAATCCAATTATGTGTGATTTCTCACGTTGGTACTCCAGACTGACTCGGGTGTTATTTAACTATAATGCTTGGGTCAAACCGAGTATTACAGAATACAGGATAGGATGCTTGGAAGCCCAGGAGAAGAGCTGGAGTCCGAGACGTATTACCCGTACTTGTTTATTTCCGCTGCTGTGATTGTTGGATTTCTAGCAAGTTGTAAGGCAGGCTGTTATAATTGCCAGGCTGGTAATTGTGGTTTTGACTATGTGATACTCTGATGATGTATATTAAACAAATATAGTTTTCTTTTGTGTAAAGATTTTTTATTATCTATTATATTTTATTCCACTGCGATGGTAAGATTTTGTTGTTGCTTTGTATTCTCTTCTTCTATCTCCTTCTTATTCAATCCTAATGGTTTGGTTTTCCGGTGTTCGATTTCTTGGCATTTGATACAGTGGACGTATTGATGTCGATTTTCGAGCATCGAAAAATCGGGTCGTTATAATTATGATCTAGTCCGAAGAGGGTGGGTAAGCACTGCACTATGAGGAGTCCTAAACTACGTACTGAGATTGATACTGGGCGGATCTAAATTGGGTAGATATGCACTACAATAGTTTGAGGCCTGAACTGCACCTAAAAAAATAGAAAAACTCTACTACAACAATAAAATGATTAGGTCGCAACTCCAATGTTGTAGATACGCTAGTGTGAGGCTTAATAGGAACGGAGGATCGTGAATAGAGCAAGTAAATGCAAATGTATTTGAGTAAGTACCATATCTTTAGAGAATAATCTACTATTGCATTTAAATGAAAATATGCATGTCCACTACAGTACACGCATCTGGAGAGGATGGACCGTATATGTATATTTGAGCTTACATTTATATGGCTTTTGTTTTTAGTGCAGGCAATTCTAAGTATGTGGCTATTTTGATTTTATGATTCCTGAAACGAATCATATATATCTGCAGCTAATTTATGTTTGTGATCACGTGAGCCTATGAACTCCTTTCTGTTAGCACTGAAGTTATGTATGAAAATATGTAATTAAGGCTCCACCACTGGACTTGGATCACTAGCATTAGGAATCAACAAAGTTTTTATTGCTTCAGTAGCTCCATCCATTACAGAGATGGAATTCAATATGGTGGCTGCTTTCAGGTTAGTTAGTTCATTATACATCACTAACTAAATATACCATATATATATTATTAGTTTTAAAACTGAATTCTTGTACTCTTAAGATAATATGAATGCAGCCTCTCAGAAAAATAATTTTTTTTAACAATCTGACTTCTTTTATTGATGACTGTAACATTCCCGTTTTAAATCAAATTTAAATTGGTGGTTTATTTAATTTTTGAAATTAAATTGTGAATTAATTTGGTATTTTCCAAATTTAAATAGATATTTGTTTGTTTATTAATATAAATATATATAAAAATGATTTTTAAATAGAATTTCTAATTGGAAATTCAAAAATAAATATTTTGAATAATATTTTAATTATAAATTTAATCGTGGATTAATTTGAAAAATTGAATATATATATATATATATCAAAAGAATGTAAATAAAAGAATTGATTTGAAAATTCAATAAATTGTGAATAAGAATTTTGATTTGGAATATAAAATAAATATGTTGGAAATACATTTGTTTTCTAATTTTAATATATATACACATGTGTGTGTATATATATATATATATTTGGAAAATATATTTTGAACTGGATATAACTAATTTTCAAAAGTTGTTTAGAAGTTAAATTTTAAGAAACTTATATATGATATAAATGCTTGTTTATTAAAGTATAATTAGTTTAAAATCATTTTCTTGAAAAAATTGATATGGGTATAAATATAATTAATAGGAAATGTATGAATAAAAAAATATAAATATGACAAAACATATTACAAAATTTATAAATAAAAAAAAGAAAAGGGTTCAAACACAAATTGTTTTCATATTAACAAATTAATAAAACAAAGGGATAAAACATAAAAATATGTAATTTTGACAATTGTGAATTATATAATCCATGTGTTGACAAACGTTTAATGAGTAAAACATAGATTAACAAGTGTAAGCCTTGTTAACAAGTGGCTTAAATTTCTTTTAAAATTAAAATGAAAAAAAAATGACTAAAGGAAAGAAATAATCAGGCTCTTCAATTTTTTCATCCCTCTAACAAACCAAAAAAAGAAATTCAAAATGCTGGAAATTAAATCCAAACAAAACAGCAGTTCAAAGATCAAAACAGAAATCAAAAGCTGAATCAAAAGAAGATTGAATCAAACTAGCTCAAGTTCAAACCAGATCAGAAAGCAAAACCAAGATCTGATTATTTCAGAAAAGAAAAGGAAAAAAACACAAGTTAAAGAACAAATGCAAAATAATCTTCAAATCTGAAAGCAAACCTGGAAGTTCAAGTTCAGATTCTTGAAGCAAGCAAATCAATTCATAGCAAAATCAAATTTCAACCTGAAGTAAGGATACAAAATCATCTCAGTAAAATCGAACAACCTCTAGTCTTTCAAAATCTTTTCCCAGGCTTGTGTGCTCTATTCTTCATTCTATGGTGAGCAAACTTGACCCTGTTATTTTGGTATTAAATTGGTATTTGAAGTATGTGCTGATGTGATTGTGTGAATATATCTGCATGTGTATATACATATAGATTTGAGTATGTATGTCTGCAAATATATACAGACATCCCTGTTTCTGTGGAACCTTCAGTTTCAAAATAAGTAAAAAAAAATTGATTTCTTTTTATACTATCAATATTAAACCTTGATTGCTAAAGAAAAATTATTGGAAACAAAGCAACATTATTTTTAAAAAATGATATCAAGGTTTTGAATTCAGTAATTATCTCAATAATAATTGTTTACAGAGGAAATCAATGACAGGTCGAATATTCGACCATTTGGAAATTTTGATGTGGATATATAAACAAAATCGTATTACACAATGATGAATTTCGGTGAAGAAAAATATGATTTTTAGCATTGTATAAATCGAGATGTCCGTAGTTGATCAGATTTGGGTATTTCGTCAATTACTGTTGGACGTTGACGAATGGAAGCTTAGGGTTAACGTTGAAGCTAACTTGCGGGTTGATGATCATCAGAAAAATACCCACTCGAATTCTGGATGACAATGGTGGCTAGTCGACGTGATTTTAGGGTTTAGAAATTGCATTTGAGTTGGGGTGATTCCAGATGCAACCGCATCGTCGACGTTGTATCGGACGAGGTGGGACCTGGGGAACAAAAGGAGGGGACTCGGGCAAGGCTGTGGACACGGCGTCGTAGTGTCTAGGGATCGAGATGATCAGCACGACCTTGATCTAGGCAACTGGTTAGATCTTATCGAAGAACTTGATTTCGATTTCGAGCGCAATCCAAAACGTGGATGGTCGGGATCGATGGAGAAAGACGTAGGCAACTTATTGGCTTCAGCGATGACGATTGGAGCTCTAGCAATTGAGCGTACACGTGCACGGTGCACATGGTGATGCATGTGTCGTAATTTGAAATGGTGGAAGGAGAAGAAGATAGGAGCTCGAAGGTGAACTCAGGAGATTTGGGTCGTTTGCTCGAGTATTGCCTCGGGTAATTCACGCATGTGTTACTATGTGTAATGGTTTTCAAATTTTAAACAGAATCAGGTTTTCAAAAGAAAAAAATGAATGAGGGTAGTTTCCTCGGGTCTGGGTCGGGATTGTTTCGGGATTTGCTCGTGTGTTTGAAATGACAGTTTTAAAAATTTTAAACAAAATTTTGTAAAAGCAAGTTCTTTTGATAAATAATAAAGTTTTAGTCTAAGCTTGAAGTGGTTTAAAGTTTTTTTTAAATTATTTTATTTAACCAAGTTTAAAAAAATGTTTTTTTAAGATTATTTTAAATAAACTCGGTAATATTAAGAAGTTAATTATGAAAGATGTTTAATTTGTTAACTTACTCTTAAAATCTAAGCAATTTATTTGTTAATGAAAATTTAATACATGTTTTATATTAAATAAAGATTTTTAATGATAATTAGGTAATTAATTAAGATAAAAAGGATTATCTTTTAATTTAATTAAAGTCTTAAGTGATGTAAGATTATTTGAAGGTTGATTAATTATTAATTAAAGGTTTAATTTATTAATAATTATGATTAATTAATTAAGCATTGATTAAAGTACGATCAATGATTAATTAATATAAGTAACTAGAGGGAATTAATTACTTAAAGATAATTACTTAACTAAAAGTAATTAATTAATGGTAAAAGTTAATTAAGTAATTAAAGATAATTTCTTGCTATAATTAATTAAGGATAATTAATTTATGAGAATTATCGATTAATCTGAGGATAATTAATTAATTAAAGATTTATTAAATGAAAGTGATTAGGGATAATCACTTATAATAATTAATTAAAGGTTAATTAATTAATGAAGGTGATTAAGGAATGATAATTAATTAATGTAATTAATTAAGGGTAATTAATTAAATAAGTAAAGGTTAATTACTTAATAATTAAAGGTTAATTAATTTATTAATTAATAAATGATTAAAGGATAATTAATTAAAATGGTTTGTAATTAATTAATGTTAATTAACCTGGACTAGTGATTAATCTGGTTTCAATTAATCAGATAATCAATTAACCTTACTTATGGATGTTTGGATTGCATTGAATGCAATTGATATCTCTGCTGCGTGATGCTTTCTGTTATGAATTGAGACGTGTGAAATTTATTTATTTATCTGTGATACATTTATCTTTGAATTTGTAAATGAAGATAAGCGCTATAGGATTATACCGCTTATTGATATTATTGTGTTTGAATCTGTGATGATTGTTGATGTTGCACTATTGTGTAAAACCCCTAGACTACACTATACACACACAAATATGTATTGCATGAGGAAATTGGTTAAGTCACTGATTTTTGAAATGGTTTTAAAGTTGAACTTTGAATCCAAAATAGTTTTGGAAATGGAATTTGGTTAAATATGAAAAGTTTTTGAGAAGGAATTTTTAAAGATAACAAATGTCTTGAATATACTTGATTAAGTTTTGGATTTTAAATAATTTGATTTGAATTTGAATTCAAGATTTGAAATTGAATTCTATGTTTGGAAATTATGGTTTAAAAAGGTTATACAAATGAGTTTATATGGGTTTTAAACCATTCTAAAAGTATTGTTTTGGAAATTAGAATTTAACCCAAGTTTTATACTCTAAGGGTTTTAACTTGTGCAAACGTAATTAGATTTTCCCAAACGAAAACTATTTGTTTTCAAATAATAATAGCTTTCATATAAAGAAAAGATTTTCAATTTGTGTTGAAAGATTTCAAGTTTGAAATGGAAAAGAAATAGTTTTGGAAGCTTTCTTTATTAAAGATTTGGTAAATCTTATTGTTGAACTGAAATGGATCTTTTACTTAAAAAGATTTGAATCGTAAATAGTTTGGAAAGCTGTGAATTAATCTTGTGAAAGATTGTTGAACTTTGTTTTGAAATTAAAGAGGATTTTAAATGATGTATCTTTTGTATAAAAGATTTGGATGGGAAATTGTTTTGAAAGCTATGAATTGAATCTTTGATTTTAAGATTGGATGAGTTAATCCGATTTGAAATGGAATTGTTTTGAAGGGCTATAAATGAATCTTTGTGAAAGATTGGTGAACTTGGTGAAGTAAATCTTTTTGTTTAAAAGATTTGAAATGGTAATTTGTTTAAACCATTTGAAGAAAAATTTTGGGTTATAAGTTGTGACTTAACCGAAATCCCAATATCCATATGTTTTTAAATATTGCGCTCATTATTCGGTTTAGCCGGGAGAGGACCTTTGTGTCATATAACCCATTTCGAATAATGATAAGACGTTATGGATAGCATTTGAAGACCGGTAGTGAATACAAGATATTTTCGAAAACGAAAGGATAACCCGTCGAATGTCTTTGCACCGAATGGTCCCGGTATAGAGATTTGATCATCCATTGTGATGGGGAGTCTAGATGTGATTAGGGATTATCCGGATTTGCAAGGGCTTCTTTGTGAAGTTCCTTCGGTTCTATTCGAACCCGGAACAGACTTATATGGATGTGTGCCTGACATTACACTTTGAGATGTAAAGCCGGTTTCTATCAAATACATTTCTGTTTGATGGCAGAGATTTATTCTCTTGGCTTAACACCCTTCTCTGAGACGTACGAGCTCAGAGTATGTAGTTGATGGTTACCAGCGATATATTCTCAATTTGGTAATGTGGCATAGGAAGTGCTGCTGATCATTTGTTGATCGAAGCATGAAAAGCGTAGCTTTGTGGACAAGACTTCATCGAGCCTCACAACCCGGAAATGGTCGAAACAGGAATTTTGCGGCAAGGTTACAAGGGTCGCGCCCCTAGGGTATGTCCATCTTTTCTGGATAGAGGTGGTATCATGGTATGGATCCCAGATATTAACCTATGTGGTTACTGCAAATTTATTGCTTTGTGGTTGTTGGTGTCGAGTGCTCGGATAAAGGTTGGTTACGACCGGGGATGGCATATCTTGAGGGTTACTTCTGGGAAGTGGTAACCCGGCCTTGTGTCGGTAGGGAAACGTTTGGTTCTTGGGGGCGTCCCTCCAGAGGCGTTCTATTTAATGAGGTAGTTCCTTAGCCTGACCATTTGTTGGAAATCCTATCATCCAATGTGCATCTTGTATGGTTTTAGTTGTATAACCTGTCATCTACTTATGGTAGTGCCCCGTTGTTTAGATGGTAGCTATAGTAGGCATAGTTCGAAATGTCTATGCTGGCTAATATTAATATTATACTTTCGAAATGTTTTCTGCACTATGCACTAATAATAATATAAAATGATTTTCGCGTATTAAGCATTTGTGACTTTCATAAGGAGAAATCTTCTCCAAGTGTGCGCTTGCATTGTGTGTGTGGCGGGAGGCCTTATGGCAGTTTCATTTTCCAAAAAGCATTGTGGATTTCAATCTTAAATTCTTTTGTTGTTTGTTTAAAACTGTTTTCGTTTGCTCATACCAGTCCCATGACTGACCCGGGGTTTATTTTTCCATTTCTAAACTCTGGGTGCCCACAATTTTCCACACGGGAAGTCTAAGTTGGGTTTTTCAGATAATCAAATAGTAGGTGTAGATTCGTTGCATCTAGCCTTTTGTATTTGGTGATAGCATTTGTTTCTCTAGAATTGGGATTTCTACATTTTAACTTGATGGTGGTTTGAGTTTCTTGGCTTGGAGACTTTGGAGTTTGGCAATGGAGTCGCTTGATATTGGATTCTTGCTTTCTCACTTGGAATTCTATTGGAACTATTTTTCCGCTGTCGATGGTTGTAAAGTATAGACCATCTACTTGTGTTATTTCCGCTGTTTCTTGTATCTCTGATTGTATTTGATATTCGATTGTATCAACTGTTGTATATCAATGATATTGTTCATTTTCTTCCGCTGTGTTGTTATACTTAATGTGTTATAAGCTCCGGCATGAGTCAGATTTCAACGATTGAATCTGCGGCATTCGAGTACAAGTGAAGTACGGGTGTCAATTTTCAAATGCTGAAATTCGGGTCGTGACAATGACTATATACGAGTCTCATTTATAGAGTTATTACATGTTGGAAACAGGGAGAGAAAAATTCAAACTAAACTGAGTAGAAAAATTAAATGAACTAAATAATAGCAGAACAAGTCTTATGCAAATATCACTTGAATATGCTCAAGTTCTTTATTCCAGTTGACAGTAGACTAACTTAGTCCTAGTTTGCCACCTTCCCACACTCTCCTTCAAACAAATCTTGTTGGAATCTCCTTCACATCTGACTTCCTTCACACCAAGTATCTCTCTTATCTTCATGAAACTTTTGAATGGTAAAGGTTTAGTAAAAATATCAGCCACTTGTTCAAGAGTATGGCAATAAACCAACTCCACTGTTTGATGCTTAACATGCTCTCTGATGAAATGAAATCTTGTGTCGATATGTTTACACCTTCCATGTTGCACTGGATTTTTGGCAAGTTTGATTGCTGATTTGTTATCCACATAAATAGTTACCAAATACTAATGTGGTTGCTTCAGTGCTATTAACAGATTCTTCAACCATAAGGCTTCACACACTATAGAGGCAACTGCAACATATACTTCCTCACAAGATGATAAAGCCACAATACTTCGCTTCTTTGATGACCAAGAAAAAGTAGTCAATGATCCAAAAAATACATATCCAGTAGTGCTTTTCTTTTTAACAGGGTCTCGTCCCCAATCACTATCTGAATAGCCTTTAAGTTCAAACGTCTCCCCATATGTATAACATAACCCAAAATTCAAAGTCCCTTTTACATATCTTAGGATTCACTTTGTTGCTTGCCAAAGTGAATCCATAGGCCTCTCCATATAGCGACTCAATAGGCTCACACCATATACAATGTCTAGTCTTGTTGTTGTAAGATATCGTAGACTTCCAATCAAGCTCTTGCAATTAGTTGGATCCACCGCGTCTCCTTCACCTTCTGACGAAATGATTTGATTTGGCACAACAGCTGTATTTACGGTTGTATAATTGCTCATCTTAAACTTCTTAAGCATCTCTTTCATATATTTTTTTTGTGAAAGGAAGATTCCAGCTGCGTTTTGATATACCTGGATACCTAAGAAATATGACATAAGTCCATTATCTGTCCTTTCGAACTCCTTGAACATATTTTTTTTGAAATGAAAAAACATATCTTCACTATTTCCCATGAATAATAAATCGTCCATGTAAACACATAACACCATAAATTCTCCTTTTCTGCGATATACACTGAGTGTTCATATGTGCATTGCTCAAAGCCATCATGTTTGAGATATCCATCTAATCTTGAGTTCCAGGCTTTAGGAGCTTTAAGCCCATGTAATGCTTCTTTCAGACGATAAACTTTGCTTTTCTCTCCAGTCACACGAAAACCTTCTGGTTGTTGTATGTACACCTCCTCTTCAAGTATCCTATTAAAAAACACTGATTTAACATCAAGTTGGTATATCTTCCACATATTCGATGCTGCAAGAGAAATAATTAGCCATATATAATCAAAACGGACTATTGGGGCAAATACCTCATCATAATCAATTCCAAAACATTGTCGATATCCTTGCACCATAAGTCTTTCCTTGTAACGATCGATACTATGATCTCCTGCTCACTTAATCTTGTATATCCATTTGACATCAATTGCTTTATGATGGGGTGGAAGTTCAGTTAGTGGCCAACTGTTATTTTTTTTCAAGTGCATGGATTTCTTCTTGCATTGCAAACTTCCAACTGTCAATTTTATTTGCCTCTTCAAAACTCAATGGTTCATGGTTAGTAAATAAACATAACATATTTGAATCATTGTTTTCATCAAAATGAACCTTACTAGTTACCTCATATTGATCATTCAAATTTTTTGTTCGTAATGGAGGGGATAAACTACTAATGTCTGTAGCTTTTGATTGTTGGGCTGAATTTGAACTAGGAACGTCAGTAATTTGCGATCATGGAGCTTCCATTAGGGAAGATGGATTCTTATCAATCGTATCTGATTGTTCTTGATATTCTGCATGATCATCTGGTGGAAAATTTTCCGTTGCATCTTGATTCTCCTAGTTCCATGTAGCTTCCTCGTCAAAAACAACATTCCAACTACCCAATAATTTATTTGTCACCAGATTAAATAATTTGTAGGCTTTGGAGTCTTCACTTTAGCCCACAAATATACATCTTACACCATGATCATCAAGCTTTGTTCTTTTTGCTTCAGGTATTTGAGCATATGCAATTCAACCGATGACTTTCAAATGTGATACATTGGGTTTGATCCCACTCCATGCTTCAAGGGGAGTCATATGTTGAACACTTTTTATGGGACTTCTATTCAGTAGTTACACAGCATATGCTGTAGCCTCTGCCCAAAATTGTTTCGGTAACATTTTTTCTTTGAGAAGGCTTCGAGTCATATTTAAAATAGTGCGATTCTTTCTCTCGACGATGTCGTTTTGCTATGGGGTGTAAGCTGCAGTAAGTTGATGCTTAATCCCATTATTTCTGCAGAAATTCTAAAATGTAGTGGAGGTATATTCTCCTCTGCGATCAGATCTTGGAGCAACAATTTTACAGCCCTTTTCATTTTCTACATATGTTTTGAAAATTTTAAACACTTTAAATGCAGCAGATTTCTCTTTAAGAAAGTTAATCCAAATTTTCCCACTAAAATCATCAATAAATGTAATAAAATATTTATTACCTCCGATTGACAATGGTACAAATGGCCCGCATAAATCAGTATGAATAAGTTGCGATGGTTTTGTGGCCCTCCATTTTTCTTCAGTAGAGAAAGGTTGTCGTGCCTGCTTCCCAAGAATACATGTTGGGCAAAAGCTTGTCAATAAATCAATATTTGGTAATCCTTGCACCATGTCATTCTTCTTTAATAGTTTCAGACCTTGTAAATAAAGATGTCCATAACGTAGATGCCATTTTTCAGTGTCATGCTTCAAGCGAGAGGCAAGGCATTGTACCATCATCATGTTTAAATGTAAAGGAAACATGCGGTTAGATGACATTTCAATTCTAGCAATTAGTTATCTGTTTTTAGTTCTCAACTCTAAATGTTTCCCTCTATGTGAATCACATGACCTTTCTCAAGAAGTTGGTCGATACTCAAAATATTTCTTTTCATGCTTGGTATGTATTATACATTAGAGATAATTGCAGTTGAACCATCTTTTTGATAGATAATTACATGTTCTGTCCCTGCAATTTGAAGCTTAGAATCATCTCCTAAACAGACAGTTTTTCCTGTACAAACCTCTAGTTCAGTAAAAAAATCTCTTCTTCCACACATATAGTTTCTTTCTCCCGAGTCTAGATACCAAACATTTCCTCCTTCTAGAGTCTCTTTGCTAGCAGCATGTAACATAACATCTATTGGGCTGTTTAAAAATTTATCATCAAAGTTAACATTTGACATGGGCATCTTCCGTCCACTTTCAGCAAATAGAAAAGTTGGTTCTAACTCCTCTCCTGACTCTTCAGCAAAATTGGTAACGTTTTCAATTTTACTTTGACAATTGGTTGAGTACTGGCCACATTGCTGGCAATTCCAACATTTCACATGCATTCGCCTATTACTATAATCTACTCCTCTTACTTGCATGGAACTACTTCGTCCTCCTCTCCCTCGAGGAATAAAACCTCTACGCCTTCTGCCTGGATGTCCTCCATATCCTTAGAGAACTAATTCATATTTGAAAGCTTGTTCTGTTTGAGCAATATCTCCAGTTTTTTGAACCTGTAACTCATGGACATGAAGTGATCCAAGCAGTTCTTCCATGCTCATTGTTTCTACGTTTTTTGACTCTTCAATAGCCGCAATGACGTAACCAAAATTGGCCGGTAAAGGTCGCAACATCTTCTCATTCACTCGTTTATCTTCAAGTGTTTCTCCATTCCTTCCCATCTGGTGGACTATTCCAATCAATCTAGAGTGATAATCTAACCCATCTCTCCTTCCTTCATTCGAGTTTCTTCAAATTCACTTCTCAATGTTTGTAGATGAACCCTTTTAACTTGATCTACACCTTTAAAAATGATTCCCAGCTTGTCCCATACCTCCTTACTGGTGGTAGCCTATGAGATCTATTCAAACATCCCATCCTCCAAGTCTTGATAAAGAAAGAACAAAGCTTTCTTAACCTTCTTATGTTGATCAGTGAGATTTTTCTTTTTCTCTGCATCGTATGCTTGTTCCTTTTAGGGTGTGGGTTCATCATAACCGTTTTTGACAACATCCCATAGATCTTGCGATCTTAACAATGCTTTGAACTGAATGCACAATTTCCCATAATTATCTTTCTGAAGCACATGAATCTGAATTTGTACCAAGTTTGAAGCCATTTTCTATTGTGATCAAACAGGGTTCTGATACTGATATGTTAGTTTTATAACTGAATTCTTGTACTCTTAAGATAATATGAATGTAGCCTCTCAGAAAAATAACTTTTTTAACAATATATCTTCTTTTATTGATGGCTACATAAGAATCTCATTTACAGAGTTATTACATGCTGGAAACTAATAAATTGAGTAGAAAAATTAAACGAACTGAATAATAGCAGAATAAGTCTTATGCAAATATCACTTGAATATATTCAAGTTCTTTATTCCAGTTGGCAATAGACTAACTTAGTCCTAGTTTGCCCCCTTCCAATATATATAGACGTAGCTCAACGAAATCAAACATGAATATATGAGGTTCAAAAATGCAAAATTATGTAATACGAAAGGAATCACTGTAGTCGTAACAGAGATAAAAAAAAGGTTCAAACATCTTACTTAATGCACCTTCCTTTTTGGCATTGACCATGACATTTTAGGTTTTCAGATTACTAATGTTTTCGAGGAAGGCTGTGCTTTCTGTGATGCTCATCTGTGAAAGTAATCCAGTCTTTATGTTGTCTATACTTAGCATACAGGTTGTTAATATATTTACTTCACCTATACTGATGATGATTTTCTTCCTTTGAGGAATATGTAGGAGATTTGAAAATATAAAAAGCCTTTTCTTTTGACATGTTAGCATAGAGGTAGTTTGGGATAGTGTGGATGTTACTGTACAGTTATTATTGTTTTACTTTCATTTGTATTAACCTTTTTGTTTAATTTTTATGCCACGGTGAAGAAAAAGAATTTGAGATCTGTTTGGTAAGTAAATTACTATCTACCCAATGATTCGATTGTGTATATTATATTTGCATATTGCCAAAGTAGGTTTTAACAATAATAATAATAATTATATATATATATATATATATATATATATATATATATATATATATTAACTAAGTCTATAAGTAATAATAATGACGACGATGATGAATCAATTAAGTTTACAAAAATTAACTAAATTTATAACAATAACAATAACAATAACAATAACAACAATATATTTAACTAAGTTAACCAAGTTAATAAAAATTAACTAAGATTTGTTAATATTAAACAAGTTTTTATAGAATTAACTAAGTATAAGTTAACCAAATTTTAATAATAATATTAATATAACTAATTTAACAAAGTTTTATGAATAATAATGAAGATGATGAATTAACTAAGTTTATAAAAATTAACTAATATGATAATAATATAATTAAGTTAATAGAGTTTTAATAATAATGTAATAATAATAAATAATAAATTAACTAAGTTTTGTTAAAATTAAACAAGTTAAATAAAATTAGTTATGTTTAAGCTAACTAAATATTATAAATAATAATATAACTAATTTAACAAAGTTTTATAAATAATAACAATGATTATGATGATGATGATGAATTAACTATGTTTATAAAAATTAACTAAGTTTATAATAATAATATAATTAAATTAACCGAGCTTTTGTAATAATAATAATAAATTAACTAAATTAACCAAGTTATTAAAAATTAACTAATTTTTTTTAAAATTAACTAAGTTTAAGTTAACTAAACTATATATATAATAATATGACTACTTTAATAAAGATTTATAAATAACGACGATGGTGATAAATTAACTTAGTTTATAAAATTTAACTAAGTTTATAATAATAATAGTAATATAATTAAGTTAATGGAGTTTGAATAATAATAATAAATTAAGTTAACCAAGTTAATAAAAACTAACTAGGCTTTGTTAAAATTAAACAGGTTTTAATATATTAACTAAGTTTAAGTTAACTAGATTTTATAAATAGTAATAATATAACTAATTTAACAATATTCATATATAACTGTAAGATTGGACTTTATTTATTTCATTTCGTTTACAACTTTGATTATTTATATGACACTTTTTGTAATATGATATACTCGTACAATATTGTAGATGTTTGATATTAGATTTGAAGTCCAACGAATTAACATAATTGTTTGACTATATGCCGTGCTTTCACTTGTGCAAGCATTGGATTTCCAAAGAGAGCAAGGTTGGACTTTTATGGTGCTAGCTTTCACTTGTACATGCAACAAAGAACTATGGGTAATCAAGCATTTTGTTAGCACCAGTTTGGTATAACGTTTTATTAGTACCAGGTGTGTAAATTTGTATACAAATGCTTATTGTATGTGAATTTGGTCATTTTATCAAAAAACTATTGTATTATAATGGTTATGGATATCTTATTTGATTATATGATTAATATTTTTTAATTGTTTGAATATGATGATTATGTGAGTGATTGTAGATTGATATAGTAGAAACAAAATAGACCATCAACAGGAAATAATAGCATTAAAAAATGGTGCAAAATGATCAACAACTTTTAGTAGCGTTTCAAAAACGCTACAGAAATACATATAGTGGCGTTGATCAAACACAACTATAAAGTAGGGGTAAAGTTGGAAACTCTATCGGTAGCGTCAAAAAACCTTTAGGTGGCGTTTTTAAAATGCTACAAAAAGGTTTATGGTAATGTTTGAGAAACGCTGCAATAAAAGGACTTATAGTGGCGTTGAAACAAATGCAACTAAAAGTCATGCATTTTTAGTTACGGGCTTTATCACGACATTATCAAAACGCTATCATAAGTTTTGGTAACGTTTTTTGTATGCCACCAATAATAAAATTTCTTATACTGTCGCACGTTGCACTTCATCCTCATCCATATTGGATAAAGAAGCCATGACAACACACAATAGGCGTCACGATGTTCCAACATCCCCTAGAGTTGCTAAAGGATCAGCATCAGACCTAATAACATCTAAACCGACATCATTTCCAAACTCATCTATTATTGATCATAAAAATATCAATAATAATATATGTAATAAACTAATGAATTTTAAATATATACAAGCACTGTAAGAGCTAACAGTGGAGCAAGTGGTAGCAAATGAACTCAATGGTCCAATCAGTCTATATGACCGTAATCACTAGTCAAACTTGAGCTCACCAACCAAAAGTACGTAAGTAACCTAAGAACCCCAATAGGAAGGCAAAGTGGTTTGAAACCATAAAGACATACTTGTAAAACTAATCTATAATGGGATGATATGGGAAAGTAGAAAGGTGTAGAAACTTAACTCAGTACGTGGGTAGAGAGATGAGAGGTAGAAATAAATAGAACTTAAATAAACGAACATCCTAAGTTGGAAAGTCGAGGGCCTGAACAAGCCCTCTAGAAAGTTAGATGTCAGGAATGACATATACAAGTGTAAAGCAAGCTGTTTAGGGTTGTTTGAGAAAAAGTTAAAGATTGATGAAATTGGAAAATGGAAAACTTCAATTTTATAATAAATAGAGAATCGTTAGTAGTATGACTTGCTACTTTAAATGAAGGCTCTTGGTCCTAATATACAGTGATTTTTGGGAGTTTATAATTATTAGTATATGTAACCAGCACATCTTGTTGCTTTTGGAAGGAACTAGAGATTTGACATTCTCATGCACATTTCTGTAAGGTCACAATTCCAATTACTTGAGGAAAGGCTTTGGAACAATATTGAAATAGATACATGCAGTATTCCATCCCTGGCTGCTCTTAGGTGATTTTAATTGTATAATACATCAAAAAAATATTGGAGCGGTGGTGTTCGTTTGGGAAAATGATAGAGGTAGATAAATGCATGGCAAGAGCAAGGTTAAGTAAGGGGGTTCAAGTTCTCATGGTGTTCATGACTAGAGAAAAATATAACAACGAAGATGGATAGAGCTTCAGCAAATATTGGGTAGGTGCAAAGGTTTCCCATGTGAAACACTCAAGTACCTTACGGGCAGCAGGAGTGATCACTCACCAATATTGATTTCCCTAAGTCTAAATGGGCTAAATCAACTAAGCCTTTTCACTATATGAATCACTCGTATGTGTACGGGGTATCAAAGCATCTTTAAAGCTGCTTAGCATGTAAACGTTGTAGGTTGACCACTATATTGCATTTTAAAGAAACAAAAAAGGATGAAAGAATTGCTAAAGGCTTGGGGCAAAAACAAATGCAATACTAGGAAGGAAGTTGAACATATAAAGAAAAGCATGGGGCGTTGCAGAAGATAATTGAAGAAAGGCATGATAGAAGGGCGACTAATAACTTCATTTAGGAAGGAAAAAAGCATAGTACATTGAAATAGAAATTTGTGGACGTGATGCAAAAATCAAAGTGCTAACTGCTATTAAACAATAATGAACCATCAACCCACTATCATGCTAAAATGTCAATCAAAAGGAACAGCAATGTGTAGAATAATGATATGAAGGTGAATGGTTTAATATATAAACATATGAACAAATCAGGTTAAAAAAGGCAGCTGGATACTACGAAGACATGTATAATCATAATAGGTTTCAGTTCCAGTTACCATCAATGGTATTCAAGAATATCATAACTAACTATGGTAAAGATTTCCTTAATGATCGTAACAGCCCATCTTTTTGGACGGTTTAAACAGACAATAAACAACATATGTCAATTCAAATCATTCGAAAGAGAGGATTGTCAATGGGGGTAAATAAGAAAATAAGAGAAAATAATGAAAAAAAACAAAGAATCTCACAGCGGAATGACAAAATATAATAATTAAATATACTGTTCATGAAGTGGTTTTACAAATAACATTTGATTACACTTTTGTAATACAATCATAGTTATACATACATCATGTATAATAGGATAATGCAGCGGAACAACATGATGCAGTAGAATATATATAATAAATAGTATACCCGTCTTCGTCTTCTTCCTCTAAAAATAAAGCCTTCAATGCTCAAAAGCTCAAACTGACCCGAGCGTAATGAAAAGACAAAACACTCAAGTTAGAACTAAAACGTCTTATCTGAATTAAATCAACAAAAAGTAAATGTGAGTGTAATGGCTTCAGAGATGTTTATGTGATTTTACATCTCCTATCCAGTATATAAAGTGCATGCAATAACTAAAGAGATGTTACGAGATTTTCCATCTCCCAAGGATCCATTAAACTATTTATATGTAGTAATATACGCCATATATGCAGTGTCTGTCAGTAAAGCAAAGTATTAAAATAGCGTTAAGGCATTAGTCATATTCCCCTTAACACATTTCATAGTCATTATAGTCTATTCAGTACTGTAAATCCACCGTAAAATGGTGGGCTATCAGGGAGCACTCCATAGGTACGACACAAATCAAAATTGTAGTCGGCTCGATAATGCATATGACAAGGCACATGGGGCAATGCCCAGGGTAGGATTCTACCGTTTTGCACTCCCAAACTGGTGGTAACGCATAGCAGCTACTACCGCCCACCTCGAGACATACTCCCATTATCAAATCTAGGGTGGCCACCAATCAATCACAAAGTAACAGATATGGTATCGAAGAAGTATGCTCGATCGGAGGAACGACCTCACTTGGCCCGGTATAGCTCCTGTTTTAGTCATATCAAGCTGACCCGAAGGTCAGGGCTGCGTTCTTACCTCATACAGTAGTGCTCGCTAAACCATCCTATTCGTCCTGGATTCTCCACCACGTGCACAGTTGTTAAAGTGGTTTCGGAATTGGCAGAGAGTATGACAATGTCCGATCCCGGTCTCTTTAACAACCAAACGCTTATTTCACACCGTGGTCAATTTATAAACATTTTTAATAATAACTCCAGAAAATAGTTTATACCATCATATCAAGATATCTATATACTTATTCCAAAAGTATAAATATATTCATAAATGCCGAGGAAGATTTTTTCAATCGATTTTGATAATAATTTATAAATCTCTCTTAAACCATTGATAAACTATTTATATGCTTTAAAATCATTTATAAAGCTATTTATAAATTCCAAAACCGTTTACAACTCTTTCCCTTTTCATAAACTTCTACAAAAATTCCTTTAAAACGCTTCTAAATCCCTTTATACAAGTTCTTTTATGAAACCCTTTATAAAATCCTTTAAAACCTTTATAAATTCCTTTATAAAAAAATCTTTTATAAAATCCATTATAAAATCTCTAACAAACTATATTAAAATTTTTATGAAATTAAAATTTTAAAGTTTTTTTATTATATTACATTATTTAAATTATATAATTTAAAACAAAATAAAATTATAAGTTAAAATATTAAATTTACATTTTAACCATATTTTAACTTATAATTTGAAACTTTAAAACATATAAAATAAATTATTTTCCTAATATAATTTTTTTAAGTAAAATCATTAAATTAAGTTTAAAATCAAATTTATAAATCAAACATACTTTACCATTTAGAAAATAATTTAAAACCGACCAACGGTGTCTGTATATAAGTTTCTACCCTATGGTCAAGTGATTGGGTATGTATCATTTTAACCTAAAATAGTTAACTTTTTCGGATATATATCATTTAAACCCGTATCCCGGGTCAATATTTTCCAAATCAATAATATCACTCGGGTATGTATCATTTCATACCATAACTATTTTCCCTAATCTATAAAATCATTCGGGTATGTATCATTTCAACCCATAGTGATAACAGGGATGTAAACATCCAATCATCCAAAATGCCAACAAATAACGTCCATCACAATCAAAAACCAAATCAGCCAATAAATCACAATAATTAATAGGTTATCATATCAGGTATTTAACTAACAATTTAAATTCAATATTAATTTAAACGACAATTTAATTCAATAAAATTCAGTTTCAATTAAAATGTTAAATTAAACTACCAAACAGCTATCAATAAATTTTTTATCAATTAATAAATTTATTTCAACTAACATAAGAAGGTTTAGTATTTCGTGAGAGAGTTAAATCACTCACTTTTGATTTATCGTCGATTTAAAACCCAAATAAAGCTCAAAATTTAAACAGTCTTCGAATCCAACTAACTAGTTCCATGTTGTCGAAAAATTTGATACGAACCCAACAGATGAAACTGCATCCAAATTCGAGCTCGTATGAAAAAGTTATGATAGTTAGAAATTTGAAAATTTTAAATTTAAATCAAAATAAGCTAGGGCAATGTGGTAATTAGATTACCTTCTCAAAACCTTATCGTTACCCACGCACGCGTAAGAACCCACGCTGGAAGCTCAGCTGCCACACTTTGTGTCATTGTCGTGCGAAACCAAGCCAACATAGACCAGATCCACGACCACCATCGCCTCCCCCTCGGCCTGCCTCCCTCCCCGCCATGCACATCCACCTCCGGCTCACCAAAGAGCCTCTACTACCGCTCGCCTTTTGCCATTGATTCTGGCAAATCCAAGCACCAATAGCATGAATGAACCGTGTAGATGAGCTTCTCTCAACTCCCTCTACGCCGCGGTACTCTCCAATCATCATATAATCGACAATCCACAGTTGAAAACAAAACCCTAATACGGACAACCAAGAATAACTGCTGATTTCTGGCCAAACCGAACCTCCAATCGAAAATTGAATTTCATAGTTGATTATGTTCGTCGAGAGCTTTCCAACGATATATAATTTGCTATGGTTTTAGGAGTTTGAATTTTGGAGATCGATTTGAAATTAAAATTAGGGTTTTGGAAAGACAGCCGTTGGAGAAGGAACCGTTGAGAATAAAGTACGTGCAGAAATCAAAAATAGAAATTTCTAGGCTTTCAAAAACCTCCACTTATATAAACAGAGATGGATAAGAACGAATGGACAGATCGAATTGGGTCGAAACGATAACAACAACCCGAAAAGCCTGTCTCGTTCCTGAAATGAAAATAAGTCATCAAGTATATTGAAATATAGGTTTTCGATATTTTTAAACATGGTGGAACTGATTTCAAACCCTAATTCCATTGTATACAGAAGTTAGCTTTTAATATCAGATTATATTCATTTAAATTCCATTAATCGATTTCTACGTATTTCGAGCTCGCGTGATCAAACGATAAGTCCGATCGCTATGAAACTTGAAATCCTACAATAATTCATTTTTACGGATCCGATGAAATTGATTCGTCGCAATCCAAGACAGTGGTCAAAATGGCTAATTTTCACGTTAATTAAATAAATTATTATTAAATTGATTTAATCACATTTAAATTCAAATTTAAAATATAAAAAATTTATCATTATTGATTACTTAGAAATTTATAATCTTTTAAAATAAAATTTCCATATTAAATCCAAGATTTAAATATTGCACTAATTTCAGCATTCAATTACAACCGTAAATAAACCCTAGTTAATAATATTTTAATTTCAATCAAATTCTTTTATTTCGATTTACACTCTTATTATTGAATCAACTATTACCTTATGAATATAATTAACATTAGTTTACATTTTATTACATTCATATTCTACAGTTATCATCCTAACTCATATTAACTGAAATATTTAATTTCATTAAATTTCATTGATTTTCAAATTAATTTATTTCATATTCTATAATAAATCTTGTAACGACCCGATATTTTCAACCATTCGCATCCGCACATGTCGGACTTGAATTGTTCAAAATACCGCGTTGTAAATAAAATTTGGCAAATCTCAAAATATACAGTAATAATTAATCACAGAATCACGGACACAAAATCAGAATACTCGCAGCGGAATTTAAAAATACTTAGTGGTTCATGAAGCCACTATAAATAGTCTCAACAAATACAAATTACAAAGTCTTTCATCCCAAATATAGTTTAAATCATCAAATAGAAAATCCAAAAATCCCAAAGTCTTGATTTCATAAATAAGATAACGGACAGAAAGAAGCCAGCAGCTTGAAAGGATCTACAGAAGTCCTAGCTCCGGGATGATGACTGAACTGCAACTCAGGCTGACCCGAGCGTAAAATAAAACATAAACACTCGAGTCAGGACATACATACTTATATAGTGTAAGCTAATTCAAGTGTACTGTAATATAAAGCAAGTAACTTAAAGGATGCTTGGGACCGCCCATCTTCTAAGGATCCGTTAAACTATTTACTATGTAGTAATACTTCGCTATTATAATAGTGTCTATTAGTAAAATAAACTTACTTTTAAATAGCGTTAAGACTTTACATTTTCCACCTTAAACACATAATATATTCCCATAGTCTATACAGTACCGTAATCTCCCCCGAAATGGACGTCGTCAGAGGGCACTCCATAGGTATGGTACAAAACCAAAATCGTATAAGGCGCGCTAGGGTAGGTGACACGGCACAACTAGGCAATGCCAGGGTAGATATACCAATTACGCTTCCGGACCGATGGAAACGCGCAGCTGCCGCCCACCTCGAACAACACTCCCAAATCAAAGGTGCGCACCAAAACAATCGCAAAAGTAATAGAATGGCATACGAAGAAGTGCGTCCGATCAGAGGTGCTACCTCATTAATCCGTCGATCGCTCCTGTTTTAACCACCTTATGCCAACTCACGGGAGTCGGGTCCACGTATATACCTCAAAGGAAACGTCACCACCATCCTACTTCATTCTGGAATCTCCACCGCGTACACGGTTGTTAAAGTGGTTTTCGGTATCGACAAAGAGTATGCCAGATATTCGATCCCGGTCTCTTTAACAACCAAACGTTATTATAACCCGTGGTTACAACTTTTAGAAATGGTATTTATACTTTAAAAATCAAAATAAGTTTCAAATACATTTCAATACCATAATATCATTTCAACCATCATTTATTTAAACATCAGTCATTTTATTTAATATAAAATACCATTTAAATCTATTCAGTTTATTTAGGAATTAATTGTCTTTCAACTCACATTTAAAAGTTAAATTCTTCCATTTAAAAACTTTTAAAGTCAATTCCTTAATTTTATTAATTACATATTAAATTCCAAAATTTAAGTCTTTTTCCCAAAGATTATTAAATTTTATTAAAAAAAAAAATCAAAAATTCAGTTTCCGTAGCACTTATAAAATGCTACCTAAAGTTATAGGTTAAATAGTTCATTTACAAAAGACAACATTTAAATGCTGTAATAGATTTCTTTATTTCCAACTAAACTTTAGTTATCTTTATCAACTATAGCACTTACAAAGTGCTATAATAGCTTTTAGTTCAAATTAGCCTTTAAGTTCATTTAAATTTAAATACAACATTCACAAATGTTGTAATATCCTTTATATTTAAAATTTCAAGGTTTAACTATAATTTCATAACCAAGTAAATTTTTATTTAAATCATATTTAACTTACAAATCATATATTTTCACATGATGAAGTCATAATTTCAATACTCATATTTTTATGAATTTATAAGTAAATTTCATACAAAAAATCAAATTTTATTATGAATCTCTTATTTAAATCCAAGTATTAAATTCCCATTTCTTTAATTAAATTATTAACTTAACAATTAAGTTTTAAATTCCTAGAATATAACTTATTATCAATTATTTTACTTTATAAAATCTCACTTTTAACAAAAATTCAGAATTTCCCAAAATAAGTTATATTTCAAAATTTTGCTTAAACATTCATTTATTTAACATTTGACTCATTCAAAAATCATTATAAATTTTATAAAAATCATTTAAATACATTTTAAACCAGAATATTATAAATTTTCCATTTAAAATATTTTTAAAACATTTCAGAAAAAATATTATATAAACCACGGGTCTGTATATAGTTTTCTAGCCTAGGTCAAGTGATACGGATTTATATCATTTCAATCCGCAATTTACAAAATCCGGATTATATCATTTCAAACCCGCAATCCCAAGTTAACAAATAAATAATTAAACAATTAAATAAATGAACAAATGATTATCGTTCAGGCCTATCATTTCAGCCTATAACGATCTCAAATTTGCAGGGAACTTACAATGATGATTAAATCAGTAAATAAGCATTACATAGTATAACTGCAATAATATTACAATAGATAAACAACTGATGAGGTGTCAATTTAAAATGGGGTTTAACATCATATGTTATATCACAGGTAGATAAAATTAAATAAAATAAGTTTACAATTACACTTGTGATTAATTCACAAATATACAAGTATGTTTGTCTGGTGAGGAATACTCACCTGAATGCTGCAGAAAATTTTGATTCAAAATGAAAATCCTCCAAAAAAGAATCGCACAGCGGGTAACGATCAAATTTTCCCCGGATGTCACGCCTAGATTCAAGATCCAAATACCAAATACGTGACTTTAAAAATCACGGTCAAAGCAAAATTTTTGAGACAATTGGAACGAATAGAGTAAAAGAAATTTTGGTTCAGCTTTTGCTCGACTGCCTCACCCCACATCCCGACCCCAACTTCATAGGCTTGGCAATACTATTTATTATTATTATACATTTTATTATTATTATTATTATTATTATTATTATTATTATTATTTTTCCAACGGCATGTCCTAACTTATCTAGTTTGAAAATATGTATTTGTGCAAAACTTGTGTCTCTGTCTAAACTATTCCTCAAATGCAGACTCTCTCTGTTTCTTAATTACAACACATCTCTGCCACTTCAATTTCAAAACATGCACACATGCACTAACGCCCAGGCTTATTTCATATCCTATTTTCTTTCTCTACCATATATATCAATTTCCTTTTCAACTACCTCTACGCAACACGTGAACTAGATTTGCAAAATAATAAAACACTTTGGGACAAATATGCAGGCAAGCACTTATGCATGGCACGGCCCTGGGTTGTTTCACACGCACTACTATATCACAAAGTATTCCAGATGGCTCCAAATATATCCCCATTTGCTAACCCACATTAATATGGCTCACATTAAAGGTCACGTGGCCCAACTATAGGTACGCATGCAACGTTTCTCAACATAATGCAAAAAGAAAGAACAAATCTTGGTTTCCTTTATCACTATGGTATGCACGGCAAAACATGGCAACACTATCAGGGGTTGTTCGGGATATAAGCTCGGTTATGAAAACTTAGAGGGACGTGACGTGGTGGAGGGGAAATAGGGTGTAGGCCGAGCATTTTTTTAGAAGCAGTGGAGCAAACGATATAAACAGATCATAAGGAAATGTAAAGAAGAAGAAAGAGTAAAACCATTACCTGAAGCTTGTACGCAACAGCTCGAGAAGATCAGAGGAGAGGAGGCATATGAAAGTTTAGGTGAACGAGCAGGGTATTTATAGATGATAAAACTTGCGAAATCTAGGAAATCAAATAGGCAAGCTTGAATTTATTTTTGTTGACCAGAAAAAATGTAAGAGATAAATGGTAAAGGGAAACGAATATAAGGAGGCAAGCGAAATAATGTTTATATAATTATGCGTGATTTATTGCCAGATATGCGAAAAATTTGATTGCAACGTTATATCTCTTTTTTTTTCCAATTAATAGTTGCGTGCTATTTTTATAGTCTGAGAGATTTATATACAAAGAATCAGCAAGTATTAATTTGCTTTGGATGCTACTTCAAGGACAGATTTGAATGCATGCGTTGATTTATGTCACGGAGAGAAAATGGTAAGAAATTTAATTTTCTGATTGATTGAATTTTAGAAGGCAAGCAATTATATTTGATTGAGAGGAATGAATGACAAGTGGAATAAAATTTATTTGTGAAAGTTTTTAAATCAAATCTCTATAAAGAGGCAAACGACAAAGATGTTAAAGGAAATAAATTTCACTGATATGTCACGCGCAAGGAAAGCAAGTTTGATTTCTTTCCAGATGATATTTGCGTGAAAGGGAAGCACGATTTTGAAAACAATATTGGTAGTGGCAATCTCCTTAATCAGTGCATGATTTTAGAGAAACGGATAGGCACGAAATCAATACGTTTTGGTTGGAAATCTCCTAACTGATTTTATTAATCCATATAGATATTGAAATATAATTTTTTAAAATACGCCAAACTGACGCATTACAATACACCCAAAAATTTATGCAAAAGTAACGTTTTTAATTTACACGTTTTTACGTTACTTATATCATTACAATGCGTACCCTTTTTAAATGCGAAATTTAACAGTCTGTAAAACACTGGATTTTACAAAGTTATTACTTAACTAAAATTTTAACTTGTTTACATTCTTCGTATTTAAAATATACATAGTTCATTTTTATTAAAATTCCAATTGGAGTTGTCTTTTAACAAAGTAAAAATTTCAAAACTTCCAATTTTATATTTAGACTTTTAGGAAATGATTAAATCAAGTTAAAATTTATATTAAATTTCAAGGTTTTATAAATAAAAAGAAATAAAGAGTAGGCAATTAAAACGGCAAGCAATTAAGACAATATAACGCATACCCTTTTAGTTTCTTCCAAGCCATAAATAAAAGATATAAACAAGCAATAATCTAATAAATAAACATGACCGTCAAAAATAAAAATAGAAAGATAAAATAGAGGTGGATATATGAAATAATAATAATAAGAACATATATATATAATATGTAATAAAAGTAGAAAAATTTATTGCGTGTAAAACGCTGTATTTTATCAAAAAATAGTATAAGTTTTAAATTCCCAATAAATCCATATATTTGATTTCTCAATCATGTTATTGAATCGACTATTAATTTATCCTCTTATGGGTAATATTAAAATTGGTTTTTATACTAATACTTAAAAAAAAATTTCAATTCATCCAAATTTCAATTAATTACTTTTCAATAACTACCATGCTTTAATCCTACTCTTTTATTAAATCTGTTATCACTTTATAAACCTAGTTATTATTTGTTTATCTTTCCTTACAAAAATATATATTCCAATTTTCATCTTTCTTTTGTAATAACTTGTTATTTTCAATTATATTGAATTCCACAAATATATACATTTATCATAAATAAAACCTAAATCAATTTATTCAACTTGGTTTCATTCCTTTATTTCATCTTATGAATAAAATATAAATTTCCATTTATGTTATTTCATTTACATTCACACATTACAGTTACAGTCCTATCTCACATTAATGAACATTTACCTACATTTAAATGTAATTGACTTCCTACTCTGAATTTAGCAGCCCTAAATAAAAAAGTGACTTGCATAAATGTTGTCACTAACTTTATATTACACTCAAGTTTATTATTTCCACTAATTATCAGAATTGCTTATATAATGTTGAATTGCTTATATAATGTTGAATTGCTTATATAATGTTGAATTCACTCCATTACCATACGTTTATTTGCATATATTCAATTTAATACCCAAATGTAACAGTTGAAACTACATTAATAGACCAATTAAATAGTAACTTACAACCGTTACTATATCCCTATTATTTTCATTTCATTTTAAACACTCACTTCATTATAAATTATAAAGGTTTTTTTTCTTCTTAAATTTAATTACAAAAATCTTATTAAATTAACCAGTTTAATTATCGAAATTTATAGGTCATTACACTCTCCCCCACTCAAAACTTTTCGTCCCCGAAAAGGAAGGAGGTAGGAGAATAGAACACCCTGAAAGAAAACTAAATTGAAACTTAAAATGGAATCATTTATTTAAACCATATAAATTCAATTTAAATTAATTAATATTCAATAATTGATTTAATTCATTTAATTTTTACTGAAGTTAAATCAATCTTAACTATTTCCAAATTAATTATCTTATTATCCAATTATTTTCTAAAATCAGAAATTTGTATAGTCATTTATAATAATCATCTTTTATTCAACAAATTTAATTATTCTTTATTCCAGATTATTACTAAATATATTCTACTTAATATATCTTATTGCACATATTAAGTAGATTATATTTAATATAACTATTCCAATATATTTCTAATTTTCTTTAACACCATTTGATATTGTATATTATTCAATTATTATTTTATTTATATTTACCTCTATTTGTCTTGTTGTAACTGAAACTTTAAGTGTATAACATTTATTATAACCACTCAAATTTTATTTATAAAATCCTTTTATATTATACATTATCCAATTACATAGTTAATTTCTGAATAATTTAGGTAAGTTATATTGGCATGCAATTCTACAAGTAAAATTTTTCCAATTCTATTATTTAAGTTTAAATATTCATTCAAAATTTGACTTTATTTTATCATTAGAATCACCTTTTAACATAAATTTATGAATTAAATTTCCAATTAACTTCAAACCCTTTAGAGATAAATAAATACATACATATAGCATATGTCAAATCAAATTTAAATCATATATCTATATATATTATAAATTAAGTCATATTTAGAAATTCAAATCAATTAAATTTTTGAAGCAAAACTACAGCGTGGTCTCTTTACTTCGATACTCAAAAATGAATGTCGATGATGTTGTAATCATCACCGAAATTATTTTCCAGCGACAAAGAGAAGAGCACTAATTTTTAAAACTTTAAAATTCTTTGGAAACAAATTTATATTCGAAAATAATTTAAATAATAATATATCCTTTTAAGACTTTAAACACAAGGTTTGAAACTATCAGAAATTAAATTCTTAAATTCTTGTTTTAAATCCATTTCTGTTTCCAAATAAATTTATAACCATGTTTTATAGTTCAATTATTTATATAAGACAAAACCAATGGTTTACAAAACCATAAATAAAATCAAACACTATTATCTCTTGACAACTAGTTAAATTAATTATAAAATTCTGAAAATTATACTTATATATAATATTAGATTTTTCCTAAATATAGGAATAAATTTTTCAAAACAAGGATAGAGATTCAAATTGGATGGATTCAAATCAAAGAGAATTTTGATTTAAAGATAAATTGGAATCAGAAGATCCGATGATTACATAACAGAACAAGGAACTAGATAAGTTTATATAAATCGCGGGCAACCTTAACCTGGTCAACCGTGACTTAAAGAGTCAGATCGAATGTAGATTTACCATTCGATCCGAAGAGATAGAGTTCGGAATAACCAAAGATACTAGCATCTAAACCGAGGTTAAATATAAATCTTTGGTGAATCAATGCTAATTGTAAAGGAGTTTCACCCCTTTATTAGAATATTGGCGAGACCGCCAATTCACTATAAAGATCATCCGAAGTGGAGTTATGGGATACTCCAGAATCGAAAGAAAATGAATAGTGAGGGACACGAATGAACTTCGAAACCGCAGGGAACGTTCCAAAATTCAAAGGAAATCGAATCAAAAGGAAGAGATTCAAGCTCGAATGAAAGTGATTCTGTAAATCAAATTTACCATACATTCTAAGTTTTGCCTAGAGCCAAAGCTCTGATACCAAATGTAACGACCCGATATTTTCAACCATTCGCATCCGCACATGTCGGACTTGAATTGTTCAAAATACCGCGTTGTAAATAAAATTTGGCAAATCTCAAAATATACAGTAATAATTAATCACAGAATCACGGACACAAAATCAGAATACTCGCAGCGGAATTTAAAAATACTTAGTGGTTCATGAAGCCACTATAAATAGTCTCAACAAATACAAATTACAAAGTCTTTCATCCCAAATATAGTTTAAATCATCAAATAGAAAATCCAAAAATCCCAAAGTCTTGATTTCATAAATAAGATAACGGACAGAAAGAAGCCAGCAGCTTGAAAGGATCTACAGAAGTCCTAGCTCCGGGATGATGACTGAACTGCAACTCAGGCTGACCCGAGCGTAAAATAAAACATAAACACTCGAGTCAGGACATACATACTTATATAGTGTAAGCTAATTCAAGTGTACTGTAATATAAAGCAGGTAACTTAAAGGATGCTTGGGATCGCCCATCCTCTAAGGATCCGTTAAACTATTTACTATGTAGTAATACTTCGCTATGATAATAGTGTCTATTAGTAAAATAAACTTACTTTTAAATAGCGTTAAGGCTTTACATTTTCCACCTTAAACACATAATATATTCCCATAGTCTATACAGTACCGTAATCTCCCCCGGAATGGGCGTCGTCAGAGGGCACTCCATAGGTATGGTACAAAACCAAAATCATATAAGGCGCGCTAGGGTAGGTGATACGGCACAACTAGGCAATGCCAGGGTAGATATACCAATTACGCTTCCGGACCGATGGAAACGCGCAGCGCGCAGCTGCCGCCCACCTCGAACAACACTCCCAAATCAAAGGTGCGCACCAAAACAATCGCAAAAGTAATAGAATGGCATACGAAGAAGTGCGTCCGATCAGAGGTGCTACCTCATTAATCCGTCGATCGCTCCTGTTTTAGCCACCTTATGCTAACTCACGGGAGTCGGGTCCACGTATATACCTCAAAGGAAACGTCACCACCATCCTACTTCATTCTGGAATCTCCACCGCGTACACGGTTGTTAAAGTAGTTTTCGGTATCGACAGAGAGTATGCCAGATATCCGATCCCGGTCTCTTTAACAACCAAACGTTATTATAACCCGTGGTTACAACTTTTAGAAATGGTATTTATACTTTAAAAATCAAAATAAGTTTCAAATACATTTCAATACCATAATATCATTTCAACCATCATTTATTTAAACATCAGTCATTTTATTTAATATAAAATACCATTTAAATCTATTCAGTTTATTTAGGAATTAATTGTCTTTCAACTCACATTTAAAAGTTAAATTCTTCCATTTAAAAACTTTTAAAGTCAATTCCTTAATTTTATTAATTACATATTAAATTCCAAAATTTAAGTCTTTTTCCCAAAGATTATTAAATTTTATTAAAAAAAATCAAAAATTCAGTTTCCGTAGCACTTATAAAATGCTACCTAAAGTTATAGGTTAAATAGTTCATTTACAAAAGACAACATTTAAATGCTGTAATAGATTTCTTTATTTCCAACTAAACTTTAGTTATCTTTATCAACTATAGCACTTACAAAGTGCTATAATAGCTTTTAGTTCAAATTAGCCTTTAAGTTCATTTAAATTTGAATACAACATTCACAAATGTTGTAATATACTTTATATTTAAAATTTCAAGGTTTAACTATAATTTCATAACCAAGTAAATTTTTATTTAAATCATATTTAACTTACAAATCATATATTTTCACATGATGAAGTCATAATTTCAATACTCATATTTTTATGAATTTATAAGTAAATTTCATACAAAAAATCAAATTTTATTATGAATCTCTTATTTAAATCCAAGTATTAAATTCCCATTTCTTTAATTAAATTATTAACTTAACAATTAAGTTTTAAATTCCCAGAATATAACTTATTATCAATTATTTTACTTTATAAAATCTCACTTTTAACAAAAATTCAGATTTTCCCAAAATAAGTTATATTTCAAAATTTTGCTTAAACATTCATTTATTTAACATTTGACTCATTCAAAAATCATTATAAATTTTATAAAAATCATTTAAATACATTTTAAACCAGAATATTATAAATTTTCCATTTAAAATATTTTTAAAACATTTCAGAAAAAATATTATATAAACCACGGGTCTGTATATAGTTTTCTAGCCTAGGTCAAGTGATACGGATTTATATCATTTCAATCCGTAATTTACAAAATCTGGGTTATATCATTTCAAACCCGCAATCCCAAGTTAACAAATAAATAATTAAACAATTAAATAAATGAACAAATGATTATCGTTCAGGCCTATCATTTCAGCCTATAACGATCTCAAATTTACAGGGAACTTACAGTGATGATTAAATCAGTAAATTAGCATTACATAGTATAACTGCAATAATATTACAATAGATAAACAACTGATGAGGTGTCAATTTAAAATGGGGTTTAACATCATATGTTATATCACAGGACGATAAAATTAAATAAAATAAGTTTACAATTACACTTGTGATTAATTCACAAATATACAAGTATGTTTGTCTGGTGAGGAATACTCACCTGAATGCTGCATAAAATTTTGATTCAAAATGAAAGTCCCCCGAAAAAGAATCGCACAGCGGGTAACGATCAAATTTTCCCCGGATGTCACGCCTAGATTCAAGATCCAAATACCAAATACGTGACTTTAAAAATCACGGTCAAAGCAAAATTTTTGAGACAATTGGAACGAATAGAGTAAAAGAAATTTTGGTTCAGTTTTTGCTCGACTGCCTCACCCCACATCCCGACCCCAACTTCATAGGCTTGGCAATACTATTTATTATTATTATACATTTTATTATTATTATTATTTTTTTCCAACGGCATGTCCTAACTTATCTAGTTTGAAAATATGTATTTGTGCAAAACTTGCGTCTCTGTCTAAACTATTCCTCAAATGCAGACTCTCTCTGTTTCTTAATTACAACACGTCTCTGCCACTTCAATTTCAAAACATGCACACATGCACTAACGCCCAGGCTTATTTCATATCCTATTTTCTTTCTCTACCATATATATAAATTTCCTTTTCAACTACCTCTACGCAACACGTGAACTAGATTTGCAAAATAATAAAACACTTTGGGACAAATATGCAGGCAAGCACTTATGCATGGCACGGCCCTGGGTTGTTTCACACGCACTACTATATCACAAAGTATTCCAGATGGCTCCAAATATATCCTCATTTGCTAACCCACATTAATATGGCTCACATTAAAGGTCACGTGGCTCAACTATAGGTACGCATGCAACGTTTCTCTACAGAATGCAAAAAGAAAGAACAAATCTTGGTTTCCTTTATCACTATGGTATGCACGGCAAAACATGGCAACACTATCAGGGGTTGTTCGGGATGTAAGCTCGGTTATGAAAACTTAGAGGGACGTGACGTGGTGGAGGGAAAAATAGGGTGTAGGCCGAGCATTTTTTTAGAAGCAATGGAGAAAACGATATAAACTGATCATAAGGAAATGTAAAGAAGAAGAAAGAGTAAAACCATTACCTGAAGCTTGTACGCAATGGCTCGAGAAGATCAGAGGAGAGGAGGTATATGAAAGTTTAGGTGAACGAGCAGGGTATTTATAGATGATAAAACTTGCGAAATCTAGGAAATCAAATAGGCAAGCTTCAATTTATTTTTGTTGACCAGAAAAAATGTAAGAGATAAATGGTAAAGGGAAACGAATATAAGGAGGCAAGCGAAATAATGTTTACATAATTATGCGTGATTTATTGCCAGATATACGAAAAATTTGATTGCAACGTTATATCTCTTTTTTTTTTCCAATTAATAGTTGCGTGCTATTTTTATAGTCTGAGAGATTTATATACAAAGAATCAGCAAGTATTAATTTGCTTTGGATTCTACTTCAAGGACAGATTTGAATGCATGCGTTGATTTATCTCACGGAGAGAAAATGGTAAGAAATTTAATTTTCTGATTGATTGAATTTTAGAAGGCAAACAATTATATTTGATTGAGAGGAATGAATGGCAAGTGGAATAAAATTTATTAGTGAAAGTTTTTAAATCAAATCTCTATAAAGAGGCAAATGACAAAGATGTTAAAGGAAATAAATTTCACTGATATGTCACGCGCAAGGAAAGCAAGTTTGATTTCTTTCCAGATGATATTTGCGTGAAAGGGAAGCACGATTTTGAAAACAATATTGGTAGTGAGAATCTCCTTAATCAGTGCATGATTTTAGAGAAACGGATAGGCACTAAATCAATACGTTTTGGTTGAAAATCTCCTAACTGATTTTATTAATCCATATAGATATTGAAATATAATTTTTTAAAATACGCCAAACTGACGCATTACAATACACCCAAAAATTTATACAAAAGTAACGTTTTTAATTTATACGTTTTTACGTTACTTATATCATTACAATGCGTACCCTTTTTAAATGCGAAATTTAACAGTCTGTAAAACACTGGAATTTACAAAGTTATTACTTAACTAAAATTTTAACTTGTTTACATTCTTCGTATTTAAAATATACATAGTTCATTTTTATTAAAATTCCAATTGAAGTTGTCTTTTGACAAAGTAAAAATTTCAAAACTTCCAATTTTATATTTAGACTTTTAGGAAATGATTAAATCAAGTTAAAATTTATATTAAATTTCAAGGTTTTATAAATAAAAAGAAATAAAGAGTAGGCAATTAAAACGGCAAGCAATTAAGACAATATAACGCATACCCTTTTAGTTTCTTCCAAGCCATAAATAAAAGATATAAACAAGCAATAATCTAATAAATAAACATGACTGTCAAAAATAAAAATAGAAAGATAAAATAGAGGTGGATATATGAAATAATAATAATAAGAACATATATATATATATATATATAATGTAATAAAAGTAGAAAAATTTATTGCGTGTAAAACGCTGTATTTTATCAAAAAAAAGTATAAGTTTTAAATTCCCAATAAATCCATATATTTGATTTCTCAATCATGTTATTGAATCGACTATTAACTTATCCTCTTATGGGTAATATTAAAATTGGTTTTTATACTAATACATAATTTTTTTTTTCAATTCATCCAAATTTCAATTAATTACTTTCCAATAACTACCATGCTTTAATCCTACTCTTTTATTAAATCTGTTATCACTTTATAAACCTAGTTATTATTTGTTTATCTTTCCTTACAAAAATATATATTTCAATTTTCATCTTTCTTTTGTAATAACTTATTATTTTCAATTATATTGAATTCCCCAAATATATACATTTATCATAAATAAAACCTAAATCAATTTATTCAACTTGGTTTCATCCCTTTATTTCATCTTATGAATAAAATATAAATTTCCATTTATGTCATTTCATTTACATTCACACATTACAGTTACAGTCCTATCTCACATTAATGAACATTTACCTACATTTAAATGTAATTGACTTCCTACTCTGAATTTAGCAGCCCTAAATAGAAAAGTGACTTGCATAAATGTTGTCACTAACTTTGTATTACACTCAAGTTTATTATTTCCACTAATTATCAGAATTGCTTATATAATGTTGAATTGCTTATATAATGTTGAATTCACTCCATTACCATACGTTTATTTGCACATATTCAATTTAATACCCAAATGTAACAGTTGAAACTACATTAATATACCAATTAAATAGTAACTTACAACCGTTACTATATCCCTATTATTTTCATTTCATTTTAAACACTCACTTCATTATAAATTATAAAGGTTTTTTTTTCTTCTTAAATTTAATTACAAAAATCTTATTAAATTAACCTGTTTAATTATCGAAATTTACAGGTCATTACAAATCTATTTCAATTAATATCAGATAATTTCAATATTGAATCCAACATTTAATCTATTCCTAGTTTATAATTATAATCAAATTAACTTTACAATTGTTTCAATTGATTAAAATTACATTGAAATAGTTATCAATAACATTCAAACAATAAAATTAAATTATATTCTAATTATTTTTCTCATCAACAAATCATAAATTTTAATTTCTGACAAATATTAAATTTCAAAATCTTATTTAATTTAATAGTTTTAATTATCAAAAAATATGGGTCGTTACAATAATAGTATAGATTATGAAGAAGTTAAAGAAGACATTTTCCAAGTAAAGGATAGTACTTCAGTAGGCCTGACAGCTTTAATCCGAAATTCTTTCAAATCTATTAGAATGATATCGAGGAGGAAATAGTTGAAATGGTGGGGGAAATATTCAATTTAGATAGGTTGATAAAGGAAACCAACTACACACTAATCAGTTTAATATAAAAGACCAAGAACCAATGGACACTCGGGTCAAGCAATGACACGACAAATACCGGGACTTGCTGACTATGATGTTTGGAAAGCTATTGCACATAGATAGATCTCATTGTCCTAGTCTACTATGTATATGTTTTATTTGACACTTGTATGAGATATTATGGCTCATGATGTATATTTTGTACCCATTAGTACTTGGTTATGTATGTATTATATATGTTTCTAGTGCTTCCATTTTGTTGACTCGCTCTGTTTATGTATCTTTAACTTGTATTATATTTTCTGCCATAACCTGTGATGCTATGTTCTCTGATATATTATATATTGTTTTGTTATGGATTAGCCACCGTGTTTACTGCTTTGTGCTAATACTGAACACGTCATCTATATTTATATGAGATAAGAAAGAGAGAAATACACGGCGATGTTAGCCAAAGAGAATATTCATGAATGGTCGATCCTAACAGGCTTTATTCTCCACATTACCAAACAATATTACTATGTAATATTTTCTGATACTATGGGTATAGAGTAATGTGTTACAGCTTGGTATCATAGAAAGGTTGAGAACAGAATAGGATATATAAGACACAAGTGTTAGAACCTCCAATTTATGTTTCAATGATAACAAATATACAATCATACATACACACTGTGACGACCGCCCATGACTCCTGCACTAAACAAGGGAATAGCGCGCTGTAAAGTGTGCCAGGCCGCCATGGACGATCATCAGGGTAAGGTAAACACAGAATAGTCGATCGTATTACTCACAGTGCATGGATAAAATACAATAGAAAATATACATAGTGAAGCTCCATAGAGTAGGATCTCATCATATAAACTCATAATAGTTTGGTACAACAATCTGAATAGTCAATACATCAAGCCTCACTACATAACACTCAGAGAATCATACAATTCAGCGGAACATCCAGTACATATAGTAAGAAAACAATATGCAAAAGCCTCCAGCTCGTCTTCGTCATCAACAGCGTTGGTCACTAAGAACAGCACCTGTCACCTGCTACCTAGTCTGCCCATCCCAACATGGATGAACAACCCAAGGTAATAAGAGTTAAACATAAAACCTTGAGTCAGACAAAAGTCTTAGTGAACAGTAAATCAACTATCAAACATACCAAAAGAGCATAAAGGATAAAAGGAATAGGAACCCAACCATCCCACTCCACCTCTTTCTACAATGATAGCCCCAAGACACACTAAGCAGAAGTAAACATAGCAATTCAGACATTCAAAGCAAAGTAATTATCACTCGAGTCAAGATCGATGTTTCCCAAGTACAAACCCCCAAGGCCTAAACCAAGATCAGATAAGCACCCTGAAAACATCGCTCTTGACCCAAGCGACGATACAACCAAAACATCCAAGCATCCATGACTCTGGCTATCACTGTTATCATTAACTTGATTTCCCCGTTAGTTGAATGACCGCCTGCCAAGGGCTAATGGTAACCTCGGTTCTAGACATAGCGCCGCACGTCGTCGTGACCCGTGCCTAGGACTATCGCATCTGCCCAGAGTACTAGCACGTCGTCGTGACCCGTGCTTGGAACGTCATCGTGACCCGTCCCAACGTACTCTTGCTTTGAGCATGCTAGAACCTTCAACAACGATGAAATCTCAGCCTTCTAGTCATCCTCCTCGACGACTATTCCCATACTAGCTCAAGCGCCTCTCAAGCTAACCATTATCCACAAACCCGGACCACATCACCGAGTTATCAACATGCTTGGGATGATCCCGTCTGGATTAAACCAAGGCTTTCTCACATCATGCTTTACTTCATCGCATCACAACAAAGTCCCATCTCAACATCATGGTTTGCCTCATCGCATCAGGGCAAAGTCCCATCTCATCATCATCATCAAATCTATCCATATGAGCTTCAACATCCGCTTCATATGCCACAAGCAGCTTTCCTTATTCAAGAGCCTTTCCACTTAGCTTTTGAATCATCTCCGACCAAATTGTCCATATTCAAACACTAGTCAACCAATCAATCAAATCAATCATTAATCCAAGTAATCAATCATTCAACAAGATCTAAATAAGCAGTTATAACAATAATGGCAATTTCGTAAATAAAGAGCCCAAATCTAATATGCAATCTAACAAGCATGAATCATGAACAATATCTCTACAACTTGATGAATAAACTTGCATAAGTGAACATGTAGTAAAATAGATATCAAATCATCATGAACAATAGATCTACATGCAGACTTAAGAAAAATGCACGAAATCACTCTCTTTAACATATAAACAAGCCACCGATCCACTATACGGTCCGTGTGAGAGATAACCACCACTCACCGAATCACCTAAACACCTCAAAAACAACCAACTTCAGATCTGGACAGCAAAGAATCAAGCTTGATCGTCCAAAGCTCCGCTTCAAATGAAGAAATCTCTCTTCGATGGATGAAGATCTTCAACTTTGGCTCTTGGATCTCCGATTTGATCTTCAATTTAGATGGAAGGAATCACTAGATTAGAGTGGAGAAAAGAAGTGAAGAAGTGTTGTAGTCGAGCTCTCAAAATAGCAGCACTTCGTCGCTTCAAAATCCGGTGCCAAAAAGTGAACCAACCCCTCTATTTATAGGCTGGAAATTGGGTCGTTCGTACTTAGGTCGGTCGCTCTTAGGTCGGCCGCGACCTAACGACCTAACACCCCCTGCCGACCCAACAACACAACACACACACACGGCTTAGCACGCGCACGACTTAACACTCATGCGGCCTACAGACTCGAGTCAACGACCTAACAAGTCCACGACTTAACCTATGCGGGACTCAACACAGGCTCGACCCAACATGTAAGCGACCTAACGCTATACGACCCAACTCAGCACACAGAGTCTCACGACTTAAGCCTTCCTCCTTAGGTCGTTCGAACGACTTATCCCTTAGGTTGTTAACCCGCTAACCCTGTTAAGCCGCTAACTCCCCTAAGCCGTTAACCACTAGGTCGTAATCACCTTATCCCCTATGGTCGCCTAAACCTTAAGTCGCTAGTCCTTAACTGGTTAACCCGTGGCCTTCTAACTCATAACTCGATAAGCTCCTTAGGTCTCTCCAAAACTCCGCCGACCTAACTATCATACGACCTAACCCCTTAGGTCGTTAACCCTTAAGTCGCCAATTATGTTAAGTCGCTCCACGCGACCTATCTTCCTCACGACCTAACTATAACACGGCCTAACTTCTATAGGTCACTCCATATCACTAACTCGTTCACGACCTAGGCACCACACGACCTAAGCTATCACACGAGTTAACTTTTACACGACTTAAGCTTTGGTCGACTCAAACTCTAAATGACTTAACAACATCAACGACTTAATGTCGACAGTTTTACAATCTTTCGATTCGTAAAAATACGGGTCGTTACATTCTCTCCCCCTTAGGAATTTCACCCCCGAAATTCCAAACATACAAGAGCAATCAAAACAATTCTGCATGCCTACCATCCATAGCAATCAACAAACCATGCATCCAATTACTAACCTAGCATGCAGAATTCTAAGACTAGAACAAGTTACAAATTCATGAGATGTCACGACACCTTAGGGCCATACCTCGAAGAGTTCAGGATGAGCTGCCTTCATCCTCTCTTCCTCCTCCCATGTACGGTCGTTAACATTGTCACTCCATTGTACCTTGAGCAACTTAACTACCTTCCTCCTAACCTGTTTCGTGTCGGTTCCCACAACATGAAGTGGCTTAGAGGCCTTCTAACAACTGGATCAACCTCTAAATCTTCATAGCTATCAGCAGAAACCACTGCATTTGGGTCGTGCACATACTTCCGTAGATACGATACGTGAAAAACATTGTGCACACCTGACATCTTTTTCGATAATTCCAATTTATAAGCGAGCTTTCCAATTCGCTCGACGATCGGGAATGGTCCAACAAATCTCGAAGTCAATTTTCCTTTCTTCCTGAATCGAATAACATTCTTCAGTGGAGAAATCTTCACAAAAACCATATCACCTACATCGAATTCCAAATCCTTACGACGCTTATCAGCATAACTTTTCTGACGGTCTTGGGCTGCCTTCATTCGTCACTGAATGATCTCTATACAATCCGTAGTTTGTCGAATCATTTCTGGCCCAAGTATCAATTTTTCTCCTGTTTCCAACCAACATGTCGGAGAGTTACACGGTCTTCCATACAAAGCTTCATACGGTGCCATACCAATGCTTGACTGGTAACAGTTATTATATGAAAACTCCACTAAATGAAGATAATCTTCCCATGATCCTCCGAAGTCCAAAACACATGCCCTGAGGAGATCTTCCAAAACTCGGTTGACTCTCTCGGTCTGACCGTCTGTTTGAAGGTGATAAGATGTACTCAAACACAACTCAGTTCCCAAAACTTCTTGGAAGCTCTTCCAAAATTCACTAGTGAACAATGGGTCTCGATCGCTCACTATACTCTTCGGAATACCATGGAATCGAACTATCCACTTAACATACAACTCAGCCAATTTCGATGCAGTCCTATTTGATCGAACAGGAATGAATCTTGCACTCTTAGTCAAACGATCTACGATGACCCAAATCCCTTCATTTCCTGCTCTGGTTCTAGGTAACCCATCGATAAAATCCATTGATATTTGCTCCCACTTCCATGTAGGAACTTCTAATGGCTGAAGCAATCCACTTGGCTTCTTCTGTTCGGCTTTTACCAACTGGCAGTTCCTACATTTGGAAATAAAATTTCCAACATCCTTTTTCATACCTTCCCAGTAATAGGTTCTCTTCATATCCCGATACATCTTATTTCCACCTGGATGAATTGTCAACTTAGAATGATGACTTTCCTTTAGAACTTCATCTCTCAATTCATCTATATCGGGAACAACTAGTCGTCCTTGTTTCCGAAGCCAACCCTCTCGATCGACCTCGAATCCTTTATCCTTTTCTGGGTCCAATCCAGATTCCAAATCACGGATAATCTTGACAAGCTTATCGTCTCGCTTTTGGCTCTCGCCAATTCTTTCCACTAGGGTAGGTCTTATCGATAAGTTTGCCAACACCTCAGGTTCCAATTCACATCTAGGTCTGAAGTCAAATCCAGCCAAATACTCAAGACTCTTCCATTTCGAAAACATGGCTCCCAAACCTGCATGTCTTCGACTTAACGTATCTGCCACTACGTTACCTTTTCCCGGAGTATAGGCTATACCAAAATCATATGATGCTAAAAACTCTAGCCATCGTTGCTGTCGAAGATTCAAATCCTTTTGGGAGAATAGATACTTCAATGACTTATGATCCGTAAACAACTCGAATCGAACTCCCAAAAGATAATGTCTCCACATCTTCAAAGCAAATACAATCGCCGCTAACTCCAAATCATGAGTCGGATAATTCCTTTCATGCGGCTTCAATTGTCGACTTGCATACGCGACAACTTTATCCTTTTGCATTAGCACTGCTCCAAGTCCAGTGACACATGCATTGGTGTAAACCACCATCTCATCATTTCCACTTGGAATGGTCAAAACAGGAGCACTTGTCAGTCGCTCTTTAAGGATTCCGAAAGCTTGCTCACACTTAGCATCCCACTTGAACACTTGGTTCTTTTTCGTCAATCCTGTTAATGGTGCAGCTATCTTGGAAAAGTCTTTGATAAACCGACGATAGTATCCTGCTAATCCAAGAAAACTTCTCACATCAGATGCATTCTTAGGTCTAACCCAATCCTGGATTGCTGCCACCTTAACGGGATCAACCGCTATTCCACTTCCAGAGATAATATGGACTAAGAACCTCACTTCACTCTTCCAGATTGACACTTCGAAAACTTAGCCCTCAGCTGATGTTTCCGCAAAATTTCCAAAACAATCCGCAAGTGTGTCTTGTGTTCCTCTTCAGTTCTGGAATAAATCAAAATATCATCCACGAACACAAGTACAAACTTGTTCAACTGATCTCTGAACACCCTATTCATAAGATCCACAAAATATGCTGGTGCATTGGTCAATCCAAACGGCATTACCAGCCACTCATAAAAACCAGACGGTGTCCTAAAAGCAGTCTTCGGAACACTATCCTTTGCCACCCTCAACTGGTGAAATCCCATTACCAAATCCATCTAAGAAAACACCTTAGCTTCGTGAAGCTGATCAAACAAGTCATCTATTCTCGGCAATGGATACTTGTTTTTCTTAGTTACTTTATTCAGCTCACGATAATCCACACACAACCTCAACGATCCATCCGCTTTGGTTGCAAACACAACTGGTGCACCCCATTCAGACACACTACGCCGAATGAATCCTTTCTGTAAAAGGTCATCAACTTGCACCTTCAACTCTTGCTGTTCCCTAGGCGCCATTCGCCTAAGAGTCATCACAACGGGTCTGGCTCCTTCAACTAGATCGATACGAAACTCGATCTCCCTATGCGGTGGTAACCCTTTGACTTCGTCAAAGACATCCTCAAATCCATTCACAATAGGCACCGATGACAGTCCATTCCGTGGAACAACCAGCGAATACATGAAGCTCATGAAGACGCCTTCCTCATGCTTACATCGTATCACAATCTTTCGCCTCTCCACATTCTCGACTGTCACCTCCAGCCTCTCACAATCAACCTTTGCCGCATTCTTCCTAAGCCAGTCCATGCCCAAAATAATTCCGAACCCCGCAAAGTTCAGAACAAAAAAATCACAAACAAAAGAGCAATCATGACTCGACACAACTAGACCACGACATATCATACACAAACAAGACGAACCCCCAACTGGATTAGTCACCACCAATGGTCTATCAACAATATCCGGTTCCAAACCCAACCGGCCTACAAGTTCATTACAAACAAAAGAATGCGATGCACCAGTATCAAACAACACTCTAACTGGAATACCACAAATGGAAAGAGTACCTTGAACCACCACACTCTTCCCTTTCTCTTCAGCAGTAGGAGCTTTCAAAGACGATGGCACAGCCCCCAAAGCATAAGCTTGCACAATCTGCTTGTCCTTCGTCGGTTTCGGACAATTCCTCTTGATATGCCCAGGTTTGTTACAGTTGTGACACTTTACCGGCACTCTCGGATTCTTGCAATCTCTAGAGAGATGGCCCTTCTGCCGACAGTTGTAGCAGATCACTTCGCCCTTCTGTTTCTTCTGGCCATCCTTACCCTTCTGCTGCTGCTTCCTCTTCTTGTTTCCATTTTGCTCCTTGGTCACAGCAACAACAGATCCTTCCTTAGAAAACAGATTCTCATTCCTGAGAGTTTTCTCCACAAGCTTCTCAAATGGATCGTCCAAATGATCCACCAACTGCCTCCCAAGATAAGTGTCCAAGCCTGTCACAAACTTCTCATTCTTATGATAGGGAGATTCAATATACGACCGAGCATACTTGGACAAAGCTTCAAACTCAGAAACATACTCAAGAACTGGTCTTCCACCTTGCTTGAGCTCCACAAAATTTTTAAACAGAACAAATCTCTGAGCTGTAGAAATGAACTTAGCTTCAAATCTAGCTTGGAATTGCTCCCAAGTAATCTCTTCCTCTGGAGTATCAATGGTGATAGAATTCCACCAATCAGAAGCTCTCCCTTGAAGCTGTCTTGATGCAAGCTTCCTCTTAGTTGCATCCTCAATTCCCAAATCACCAAAGATCCTTCTACAAGCATCAATCCATCTCTGAACTTCAATGGTTGATTCTGTTCCGAAGAAAACCTTTCCTCTAAGAGAAGTATAATCTTTGCACAACTTAGCAAAATCCACTGGTTTTGGAGCTTGAACTTGAACTCCAACATCTACTGATGACCCCGAGGCTGGTATCCTTCTCATGATCGAAGTCATCATGGAATCAAACATAGTAGCATAATCAGCAGCCCCTTCAGCAGCACGGCCTTACCTAGCAGCTGGTCTCCCTCTTCGACTCATCCTTAATATCTATAAAAAGAATGATTAGAACACCTTGAGAAACAACTACATAAGGAGTTCAAATCCATCTAAGTTACTATATTATACATAGTAATCATCCATCAAAATACAATTACGTCTCTCATACGTAGTTACGTCAACGAGCATTGGCTAAAATCGATTAACCAAAGCTCTGATACCAAATGTGACGACCGCCCATGACTCCTGCACTAAACGAGGGAATAGCGTGCTGTAAAGTGTGCCAGGCCGCCATGGACGATCATCAGGGTAAGGTAAACACAGAATAGTCTATCGTATTACTCACAGCGCATGGATAAAATACAATTGAAAAATATACATAGTGAAGCTCCATAGAGTAGGATCTCATCATATAAACTCATAATAGTTTGGTACAACAATCTGAATAGTCAATACATCAAGCCTCACTACATAACACTCAGAGAATCATACAATTCAGCGGAACATCCAGTACATATAGTAAGAAAACAATATGCAAAAGCCTCCAGCTCGTCTTCGTCATCAACATCGTTAGTCACTAAGAACATCACCTGTCACCTGCTACCTAGTCTGCCCGTCCCAACATGGATGAACAGCCCAAGGTAATAAGAGTTAAACATAAAACCTTGAGTCAGACCAAAGTCTTAGTGAGCAGTAAATCAACTATCAAACATACCAAAAGAGCATAAAGGGTAAAAGGAATTGGAACCCAACCATCCCACTCCACCTCTTTCTACAACGATAGCCCCCAGATACACTAAGATGAAGTAAACATAGCAATTCAGACATTCAAAGCAAAGTAATTACCATTCGAGTCAAGGTCGATGTTTCCCAAGTACAAACCCCCAAGGCCTAAACCAAGATCAGATAAGCACCCTGAAAACATCGCTCTTGACCCAAGCGACGATACAACCAAAACATCCAAGCATCCATGACTCTGGCTATCACTGTTATCATTGCCTTGATTTCCCCGTTAGTTGGATGACCGCCTACCAAGGGCTAATGGTAACCCCGGTTCTAGACATAGCTCCGCACGTCGTCGTGACCCGTGCCTAGGACTATCGCATCTGCCCAGAGTACTAGCACGTCATCGTGACCCGTGCTTGGAACGTCATCGTGACCCGTCCCAACGTACTCTTGCTTTGAGCATGCTAGAACCTTCAACAACGATGAAATCTCAGCCTTCTAGTCATCCTCCTCGACGACTATTCCCATACTAGCTCAAGCGCCTCTCAAGCTAACCATTATCCACAAACCCGGACTACATCACCGAGTTATCAACATGCTTGGGATGATCCCGTCTGGATTAAACCAAGGCTTTAACACACCATGCTTTACTTCATCGCATCACAACAAAGTCCCATCTCAACATTATGGTTTGCCTCATCGCATCAGGGCAAAGTCCCATCTCATCATCATCATCAAATCTATCAATATGAGCTTCAACATCCGCTTCATATGCCACAAGCAGCTTTCCTTATTCAAGAGCCTTTCCACTTAGCTTTTGAATCATCTCCGACCAACTTGTCCATATTCAAACACTAGTCAACCAATCAATCAAATCAATCATTAATCCAAGTAATCAATCATTCAAACAAGATCTAAATAAGCAGTTATAACAATAATGGCAATTTCGTAAATAAAGAGCCCAAATCTAATATGCAATCTAACAAGCATGAATCATGAACAATATCTCTACAACTTGATGAATAAACTTGCATAAGTGAACATGTAGTAAAATAGATATCAAATCATCATGAACAATAGATCTACATGCAGACTTAAGAAAAATGCACGAAATCACTCTCTTTAACATATAAACAAGCCACCGATCCACTATACTCCTTTGGGTCCGTGTGAGAGATAACCACCACTCACCGAATCACCTAAACACCTCAAAAACAACCAACTTCAGATCTGGACAGCAAAGAATCAAGCTTGATCCTCCAAAGCTCCGCTTCAAATGAAGAAATCTCTCTTCGATGGATGAAGATCTTCAACTTTGGCTCTTGGATCTCCGATTTGATCTTCAAATTAGATGGAAGGAATCACTAAATTAGAGTGGAGAAAAGAAGTGAAGAAGTGTTGTAGTCGAGCTCTCAAAATAGCAGCACTTCGTCACTTCAAAATCCGGTGCCAAAAAGTGAACCAAACCCCTCTATTTATAGGCTGGAAATCGGGTCGTTCGTACTTAGGTCGGTCGCTCTTAGGTCGGCCGCGACCTAACGACCTAACACCCCCTGCCGACCCAACAACACAACACACACACACACGGCTTAGCACGCGCACGACTTAACACTCATGCGGCCTACAGACTCGAGTCAACGACCTAACAAGTCCACGACTTAACCTATGCGGGCCTCAACACAGGCTCGACCCAACATGTAAGCGACCTAACGCTATACGACCCAACTCAGCACACAGAGTCTCACGACTTAAGCCTTCCTCCTTAGGTCGTTCGAATGACTTATCCCTTAGGTTGTTAACCCGCTAACCCTGTTAAGCCGCTAACTCCCCTAAGCCGTTAACCACTAGGTCGTAATCACCTTATCCCCTAAGGTCGCCTAAACCTTAAGTCGCTAGTCCTTAACTCATTAACCTGTGGCCTTCTAACTCATAACTCGCTAACCTCCTTAGGTCGCTCCAAAACTCCACCGACCTAACTATCATACGACCTAACCCCTTAGGTCGTTAACCCTTAAGTCGCCAATTACGTTAAGTCGCTCCACGCGACCTATCTTCCTCACGACCTAACTATAACACGGCCTAACTTCTATAGGTCACTCCATATCACTAACTCGTTCACGACCTAGGCACCACACGACCTAAGCTATCACACGAGTTAACTTTTACACGACTTAAGCTTTGGTCGACTCAAACTCTAAACGACTTAACAACATCAACGACTTAATGTCGACAGTTTTACAATCTTTCGATTCGTAAAAATACGGGTCGTTACACACACACCCCTTATCAAGATTGCAGGTATATGCTACAAGAAGACACCATTCTCGAAGATATTGAGACTTAAGGAGAAATGAAAATTCATTGACCAGTAAGGTTATTCTACTATAAAAGAGTTCTAGATAAAATATTGTTAAGGTCTCCTTGAGTATATATGCATACAAGATCACACATAATTTCATATGCATAAAAAATAAGTGGAAAAACTAATTTTTACATCTCACAAACGTCTGAGATAAAACCACAGATGTTTGTGACAATTCTCGGATAAAATTGTCTGAAGTCACAGACGTCTGAGGTTTTACCACAGACATCTGTCATATGCAAAAACTGTCAATTCTAAAAAGACACTTCTGTTTAAAACAAAACGAAATCACCTTTTAATGAAAAGTTGCAAACATTAAAATTGAATGGACTTTCTCAAATAGTAACATCTCTTCATCTCACCTTTTTGAATGGATAAATACTTCTTTGATTGAGAAACATAATCAATTAACTTGAATTAATCTATTCTTTCTTCTCTTGATTTCTAAACACTCTTTCGCATATATATTGTTCACATACTCTCAATCTATTATAACCAAAATATAATTTTTTTGTTAAATCACTTCCTACCACTCAAAGCATTCATATTCATATACTCAAAGGAGATAATAGGAAGATTTGTACTATAAGTCAAAAACGCTGTTATCAAGATTGTCAGAAATACCTTTGTATTAGTCTATTCCTCCAGGCGAAGTGAGGATAATTTGGTTAAAGGAAATCCCGAAGGGGGCCTTTGGGAATGGACGTAGGACGGGAGGTCCAAACCAATATAAAAACTCTAGTTTGCACGCTTTTTACACTTTACTATTTATTGTCTACTGTAGTATTAACTTGTACACTTGCATATTATACACAAGTTAAATAATATACGATTCACAAGACTTTCAATTGGTATTAGAGAAAGGTTATTTCAATCCACATTAACATGTAATTGAAATCATTAAAATGGAAAGTATATTTCAAGAAGGTCAATCAACTGCTCGTCCCCTACTATTTACTAGATCTATTTATGCTTATTGGTCAACACACATGTAATTTTTATGGAAGTAAATGGTTTAGAAATATGGCTAGCAACTTTAAATAAATATGAAGCACCTAACACTAATTTGACACATGGACTGATGCACAAAAAGCAGAGGCATCTAACAGTGCCAAAGCTATGCATGTTTTATTTTGCTCATTCAACAAAAATGAAATTTCACGAGTCAACTTTGCACTATTGCTTATGATATATGGAACATACTACAAATTACCCGTGAAGGCACAAACAAAGTTAAGCAAACAAAAATTTCTATTCTACAAAATCAATTTTCATCTTTTAAATTGAAATCGAGTGAATAGATTATTGACATGTATGCCAGATTCAAACTATACGACACGATCTTATGGCTGTATAGTTAAATTCATTGATTTTGATTTAGTCATACGAATTTTGAACTCTCTGAAAAATGAATGGGAAAGAAAAGTTTTGGCCATCGAAGAAGCTAACGATCTTTCCCAACTCAAAGCCGAAGAGTTAATAGGAAATCTAATGTCGTATGAAGCTAACTTGTTGGAAAGAAAAGTACAAAATCAAGAAAGGAAAAACATCGCATTTCAGGAAAATAATGAGAACTCCGACTTGGAAGAAGATGAGATTGTTTTCATCATCAAAAATTACAACAAGTTCAAGAAGTTAAAAATTATGAGAAATGCTTCAGGTGTGATAAACTTAACCATATGAAGAAAGACCGCCCACTACTCAACAATGATAAAAAGAAAAACAAATTCAAAAATTTCAAGAAAAAGAGAAGAGCATTTCAAGTAACGTGGGATGGCTTTGACTCTTCCTCTTCATCCAATAGTGATAGTGACTTAGAACAAGCAATGCTTTGCTTCATGGCAAGCATAGATGAGGGATGTCCTAATTAACATATGATGAAATTCTAGAAATTGGTATAGAATATGACAAGTATAGAGAATTAAAAAAATTAAATAAAGAAAATGTGGGAAAATTAAATAGAGTTGAATTAGAAACTGGATTATTAAAAGACGAGAAAAATATTTTAGAAGAAGAATTAGGATTAACACAAATATAATGTTAAAAATTATCATCTCAAAATGCTACTCTAACACATGATATAGAGAATAACAGAATAGAGAATCGTAAATTCGAAAAAAAGTATGAATTGAAACAAAATTTAGAATTAGTTAATATAGAAATTTCCGGTCTTAGAAATAAATTAGATAAAATTACTAGCAATGTTTCGAAATTTAATAAAGGTAAGCAAAATCTAGATAATTTGATAAAGATTTCAAAACCATCAGGAAATAGGAAGGGATTAGGATTTAACCAAAAAATTCGTAAACGTTCTAGAAATAATCTGGTTTCTAATAATAACCAAAGATTTAAGAAGTATAGTACATTATATACAAATTTTTGAAAAACAAATCTAAATATGAAAATAAGGGAGAAAAAATGATTAAAATATGGATTTCTAAAACAAATAACAAATTGATTAGACAAAAACACATAGATGTATATCTAGAAGATATGGTTCATAATAAAAATTACATCTTTAAAGGTTCCACACCCTCATTGGTATGCCTATCTTCTCCTACCAACACATAAGATCCTAATGGAGGAAGTGGGTACCAATTAAAGTTTTTCATTATTTTGCAGGTACTCAAAAACAAAACTAAAAATAAGGAGAAATGGATACTTGATGGTGGATGCTCCAAACATATGACGGGAAATGCATATATGCTATCAAAAATCACTTATATGGATGGTGGCATGGTCACTTTTGGGGATAATTCGATAATTCCAAAGGATATGTTATCAGAATTAGAAACATCATCAATGTCGGTATGTCTACTTCTTCTATTATTTCAAATGTATCGTTAGCTAAAAACTTAAAACATAATTTACTTAGTATAAGCCGATTATGCGATAAGGGATTTAGAATCAATTTTGAAAAATATAAATGAAATATCTTGATCAAAATAAAAATTTAATTTTTGAACGAACAAGAAATTGAAATATTTAAATTCTAAACATGAATATTAATCATAATAATGATTTATGCTTAATCGCAAATCATGATGATCCATGGATATGGCACGAAAGATTTTGTCACATAAATTTCAAATATTTAAACAAATTGGCTAAAAACAATTTGGTAAGAGGATCACCCAAAATAAATTTCAGAGTTAAAATTCTATGCGATGCATATCAACTTGGAAAATTAAAGAAAAGCTCATTTAAGTCTAAAAAAGAAATCTCTATTAAACAACCTCTTTAAGTACTTCATTTGGACTTGATTGGTCCAACTCAAGTCGATAAATCATAATAAATATGTTTTTGTAATTGTAAATGATTTTTCAAGATATACTTGGATGCTATTTTAAAACATAAAAGTGATACATGAGAAATGTTTAAAATTTTTACTAAATGAATTAAGACTCAAATAGATTTAAAAATAAAAAGTATAAGAAGTGATCATGGTAGAGAATTTGAAAATAAACTATTTACAAACTTTTGTAATAAAAAGGGAATTAGCCATAATTTTCATTTCCACGAACACCACAACAAAATGCAGTAGTTCAAAGAAAAAAAATCCCACCTTGCAAGAATGTGCTCGAACTCTCCTAAATAACAGTGCCTTACCAAAGAATTTTTAGGCCGAAGCAGTTGCTATTGAATGTTATGTATTAAACTGTGTAGCTCTTAGACCTATGACTAAAAATACATGTTATGAAATATTCTTCAAAAAGAAACCAAAAGTATCATATTTTCGAACATTTGGATCAAAGTACTTTATTCTAAATACAAAAGATAATCTTGGTAAATCCGATTCAAAAACCGATGCGGTAATTTTTATTGGATATTCTGATCAAAGTAAAGCTTACATAATTTTTAACAAAGAAACAAATGTTATAGAGGAAAGTCTTCATGTCTCGTTTGATGAAAACTTTAAAAATACAAATAATAATGACAAAGAAATTTTTGACACTAATCAAAATAAAGCCACTAAAATTATGATTGAAAATATGATAATCAAAATAATAGTGATTTGAAATCGCCACCCCGTATTTTAAAAGATCATCCTAATAATAAAATAATTGGAAATCTAGATAAAAAAGTTTCAACTAGAAGACAAATAAATCAAGTGAGTAATGTAGCATTTATATCTAATTTGGAACCAAAAAATTACAGGGAAGCATCAAATCATGATTTCTGGATTTTATCAATGCAAGAAGAACTTAATCAGTTTGAAAAAAATAATGTTTGGGAACTAGTACCAAGGCCAAACGATCAATCAGAAATTGGAACAAAATAGGACTTTTTACAAAACAGACGAAAATGTAGTAATACATAATAAAGCAAGATTAGTGGAACAAGGATACAATTAAGAAGAAAGAATTAATTATGAAGAGACTTTCGATCTGGTGGCACGTCTTGAAGCCATAAGAATATTACTTTCTTTTGCGTGTCATCATAAATTTAAGCTATTTCAAATGGATGTTAAATGTTTACGTTGAACAACCACCACTATTTGTTCATGAAAAATATCCAGATCATGATTTTAAACTTAAAAAGGCATTATATGGTTTAAAACAAGCACCTCGAGCTTGATATGATTGATTAAAATCACATTTAATAAATTTCGGTTTTTAAATTTAAAGAAGATACAACATTATTTATTAAATGAGAACAGAAGGATATATTAGTTTTCAAATTTATGTTTATGATACTATATTTAGATCTACTAACGAAAATTTTGTGTAATAAATTTTCTACAAAAATGACAAACAAATTTGAAGTGTCTCATATAAGTGAATTGAATTTCTTTTTAGGATTAAAAATAAAATAATAAAATAATGATGTAATTTTTATAAATCAAGAAAAATACTGTAAAGAATTACTAAAATGTTTAGAAATGGATAATACATCAAGTAAATCCACTCCAATGAGTACTACTAATCATCTAGACAAAGATGAAAATGGAAAAGAGTTCGATCAAAAACTGTATCGGAGCATGATAGGATCTTTACTATACTTAATAGCTAGAAGACCGGATATTATGATGAGTGTTTGTTTATGTGCAAGATTTCAAGCAAAACCTAAGGAATCACATCATCGGGTAGTTAAACAGATTTTACAATTTTTAACCAACACTAAAGATTATGGTCTACCTTATCCAAAAGGCAGTACATTCGAACTCGTATCTTACAGTGATGCGGATTTTGGCAGATGTAAATCGGATAGAAAAAGTACAAGTGGCACTTGTCACGTTATTTGACAATCATTAGTTTCATGGTTTAGTAAAACGAAAAATTGTGTTTCTTTTTCGACATGTGAAGCTGAATATATTTCGACTGCCTTAGCTTGCGCTTAAGTAATGTATATGCAATTAAAACTTAAGACTATGGACAAATAATAAACAAATCTCCAATATATTACAAAAATACTAGTGCCATAAATTTATCCAAAAATCCAATTAATCATTTGTGAACAAAACATATCGATATTCATCACCATTTTCTAAGAGATAATGCTGAAAAAGAAAAAATAACTCTTGAATTTTTTGATACCGAAAATCAAATAACCGATATTTTTACATAACTGTTAAGTGAACTAACTTTTATTAAGTTAAGATGGGCTAGAATTTATTCATACAATGAATTGGTTAACTAAATTTGTAGAAATAAGTTTTTGTTCACTTAAATTTGTAATGGCTATATAAATTTTAACTGTGCAACCGGTTTTAAACACTTAGAGTTAAAATAACAACCACATAAAAATCAAACTAATAACAACCATTTAAAAACTAATTAGTTTCTGTTAAATTTTTATGACTTAACTCCTTTTCCGCAACTTATTTTCTAAGTATAGCAAAAACTTATCTTATAAATTCAACTTAAATTCTGCATAAAAAAAATAACCACAAATAAATTATTAAAAATAATAATACATAAAAGTGCCTCCAAATCCCGACTCCACCTTTTCTAATATCGACTATAAATCCCCCACGTTAGATAGCACTTATGTATCACCAACTAAATCCATACCTACATCAACTCGTTCAGTCTCTCTTAATATTGATGCATCACCAACATATCACACTGGCTTTTCTCCCAAACAAAGGAAAGCTAAACGATCAATTGATCTAAAATCAACATCTCTCATCGACAGAGTCGATAAGATATTTCACTATCAATAAGAAATTATTGGCATTCAACATGAAAGGTATTACGTGCAACGACGTCAAGGATCTCATCTAAATTTTCTCAAAAAATGTATTCTAGCAATTTTGGTCATTCACCAACAAAAATTAAATATATCAAAAATCTCCTCGATTACAAGAAACTCCTACAAAAGCGCATAACATTAGTCCAAGAAATTAGTGCAAACCTAGACCATCAAACCAAGTTTGGATTGACACTCCAACTTGTCCAAGTTGGTCTCCACTGAAGCCATTAATCGACGATACAAAATTTGAAACAAATTCATGGGAAATACAACAAATCAATAATTATGAATTCTCCAAAAAAACTAAACTTATGCTACGCTTCGTATTAGTTATGTTTATTTATTGATTTTCGATATATATACTATTTTATCGTATTAAAATTTTAATAAAATTTTGATTGATATTTAATTTTTTTCTATATGTCAGAAAATACGTATCACAGACGTTTGTGAATATACCACATATGTCAGTCACAAGATATAGGAATTTTTTTCTATAGCCACAGGTATTATGGAAACCTCAGAGACATCTGTCACGACCCTCTGTTTAGTTTTTCTATAGCCATAGATGTCTATAGAGCCATCACAGATGTCCGTAGAATCTCTTTGCTTCATTTTTACTGAAACCACATACATCTATAGAATCCCAATGACCATTGAGCTTTGTATGCAATATTTGGTCGCCTACTTGTAAATTGGGCAAAATTTATTCATGACCAAATTAAAGGTTTTTGGACATAGTATCGTCGCTCTATTGTATATGGTCCGCACATATTGTGCATCTTGCAAGATCTTGGAATTCCTTCATAATTATCACAATACGAAGAAATTCGAACAAAAGATAGTAGACCATGATATACGTCCTTGATGCATCTTTCCAAAAGTCCACCTCGTATCATCTCTTTCGACCAATGGACTCTATAAAAACAACAATACGAACATCACGGTCCTCCTCCAACTAGCGCTCCTTAACAGACTTACTCCCCTCATCCTTCATAACAACCACAACCACCTTCTTCTAGTCATGCTACCAAATATTATTTGGACCCTAAAATGTAAGAATCTTGCATTAAAACAACACAAAAAATCTCTTCATGATTTGGCAATTAAAGCCAAAAGACAGTCACGGATAATCAGCGAACTTTAAACAGAAAAATGACTGGATTTGAATGATCTTTCTCCACAAGGATGAAAAAAATGGATAAGACTTTGGATAAAGTGGTCTCCACTTTAGGCCAAATGATGTGCAAAGTACATGGTCAATCTTCTTCTTGCTCATCATCCTTGCCTTCACCAACACCTCCATCTCAGGTTCAACCACTAGTTTATCGCTCTCAAGCCTCGCCCAAAGGTATGTCTAACGATAGAGGTGACCAAGGAAAGATTCCTATTTACGCACAACCCGAGAAAGAAGAAGAAGATAGTGATGACATGTATACTCTGCATTTTCAACAATCATACATGGCATTTCAAGGCCTTTCAATTCACGAAGATGAGGAGTACAATGACCAAACGCAATGGCCGGGTACATATGAGCTGGATCCATCTTCTTATTAGGAATATTACGATAACTATGAGGGCTTATCTTACTCATAAAATAAGTACAATTTCCCACCAACCCCAAACAGATCATGACCTTAATTGATTATACTTGCCTTTGTGTTTGGCTTGTCATGTGCTCATCCTTGAGATTTGACTTGCTTTATGCCAGTCTTATAGATTTGATTTGGATATGCTTGTTTTACCGTATCTTTACATGATTTCCTATGATAGGCGTAATATTATTTTATAGCATGGTGATTTTTATGGTTATGCCATTTATTTCATTTTGTTCTTAATATATGACTATATCATTTGAGATTGCATATATTATATTAATTTGATCTCACCCTTTGAAATTAGATATAGTTTCACCCATTTATTATTTCTATAATAGTTGAGTTAGACCCAGACATGACAGGTATTGGGACTCACTAACTAAGGATATTGTGATAGGAGATAGATAGATCTAATTATCCTAGTATTTTATGTATATGTTTTGTACGATACTTATATGAGATGTTGTAACTCATGATGCATATTTTGTATTCATCTAGTACTTGGTTATGTGTGTATTATTTGTGGGTTTAATGCTTTTATTTTGTAGACTCACTTTGTATATGTATCTTTGGAATATATTTTGTTTTCCGCTGTAACCTATGATTTTATATTCTCAAATATATTATATATTATTCTATTTGGATTAGCCAACGTGGTTATTTCTTTGTGCTGATATTGAACACGTCATTTTTATTTATGTGTGGTAAGAAAGAGAGAGAAAATGTGTCAGTGTTAGTCTAAGAGAATATATACATGTAGTTTCTCCTAACAAACCTTATTCTCTATATTACTAGACAATATTATTATGTAATGTTCTTTGATAGTATGGATATAGAGGCGGGGTGTTACATATAAAGTGGGAAAATCAAAACCGATGGATCCACTAAAAGTTGCCGCCATTCACAAAAAAAAACCATTCAAAACTAAAGAGAGTTTATATAAGAAGAAGAAGAGGAAAAGTGGCTAAAGAAAGGACATAAAGATGCATGCAAGCTTAGTAAAGCCCTCATGGCACACAATTGATAGGAACGACGCAATACCGACGAAGGTTGGTATATCTAGCTTTTGGGTGGCAGCGGAAAGTCTTGATTGTAACAATTGGGGGGTAAACAAAAAAAAACTGACATAGCCGAAGCCGCCATAAGTGAAGCTTTTATGCAAAGAAAGGAGATGAATGAATGCATATTGGATGAATTTTTTAGGGCTTGGAATGGATGCTATGAGATATCCAATTCAGGTTTAGTGAAGGGAGACGCGATGTATGTTATAAAATGAAAAGTGGCTTGGGTTTTAATGTTTGATGTTGGCTAGCATTATAGGTTGAGAATATATGTATTATATTTGTAATTATAAGTTGTAAATATATAATACAATATAGGAAATTTGAGCCATGCTCCAAAATATATATAAATTAATAATTTAGTTTAAATTAAATTATTAATAAATACTATTTTGAACATTAATAAATAAATAGATTTTTTTAAATAAATTAAACAAATTAAATTATTATACAAACACTTTTATTAATTAAATATAGAATAAGATTTATTATAAATAAATTTTTATTAACATAAACACAGAATAAGAACTTGTGCAATTTATTAAACGGAATTTCTTGTGAATTCACTCTTTTTACCCCACTACCAATGCACCTGATCCAACAATGATATCAAAGCCCACATTTTATTTATGTGGATTATTAACCAATACATAACATATCTTAGAAAAAGCTAAAGTAGATGGGTGTCCGAGGAAAAAGTTTTTAAGGTGAAGGTTACTCTAACTAAGAATCACTCTTGAGTGAAAAACCTCCCGTTCTCCTCCCCTTTGCCTGGCTCGTTAAAATGGTACGCTTCTAGGGTATGCCCTTGTGGAAGACTCAAAAGTGTTTTTGATTCTTACATTATTTCAATTAAGCATATTTGAATAATATAAAATTAATTTAGAATTATTTTAAATTTAATAATTACATGATTCTATAAAGAGTAATACAATGTAAACTTAAAACTGTTTTAAATTAAATAAATATGAATGTTATATTTATAAATTAATACAAATGCATATATCTATATATATTAATAAATTATAATTATTATAATTATTAACCATATATATACTATATATATGAAGAACTTAGGAGGTTAAACAAAATAAAACCCATGAGAATCAAGGGAGTATACATTAGATGTATATAAAAGATATATGATATCATCAGTTATCCTCATCTCCCATAGATGTCAATAATGCTCTCTACCCTTTATTATGTAAATAGAATACCATACATACATATTGTTGTATAACTACCTCAAGCCATAGTATATCTATTATATTATTCCTTGAAAGTAATAATATTTATGTAACTTTGTTGGCTAACCTCAAGGGTTATATAACTCACAAAATGATGGGTTTAGATTATCCAGTGTACTTCATGATTTGTTCAGAAAAATCATAACCATGATGATAGTTAGGAACATAATCCAAAGTGTGTTAGGATTTATAAACGAGATATTACTAGTCAAGTATTACTTACCATTTATGAGACTATAATTTGTTGAGTACCCTCAAGGCTGCACTAACATGATAAACAAATCCTAACACTCACTGAAGGAATTCATGAAATTCTCATATCTCTTTTAGGTTTTCTAAGAGATATAGAATTATGTGGGAGCATTAATAGATACATATAATAAATTAATCTAATAATCAAAAGAATATGTGTGATATTATAATAATTCACTTAAATAAAGTTGCAAGGTTAATATAATTGGTAAAAAAGACTATCGATTAAAATATACTAAATAAAAGAATTAAAGATTGATGAAGGGATGTAAAATATACTTATCAATAAATCTTTTGGCATGTTTTCTCTTTAAATACCCATGCAAGAGTCAAATTAAATAATCATTAAAAACATCTGTGCTTTTGTCATTTAAGTGTTGGTATTCTGAGACTGTCTGTTGTTTTCTATGAGTTTTGAAGTATAAAGCAATATAACCATAAGAATATTTAATCCATATTTGGTCACATGCAAAAGTTGTATGGTAAATAGTCACATTCAAATTACATGAAATCTCAATGAAAATGTTTCAATCAAAATAAGCAAATAAAACATAGTGTAAGATCATGTTTCCAATATGATTGAATACAATGTGGATCGTATTGTGTTAGATACATCACTAGACCAAGAGCTACAAGACAGACCTAGGATTTTGATAATTAAAATGTCGATTTTGATATGTTTACTCAAGTGCAACTTATTCGATATTGTTAAATGTTAAGGATGACTGAATGCATTTCTTGTAAAGAAATTCAATATAGACATGTAGTAGAGGGTTTCTCTTTTGAACGATTTGACCGAGGGAGAAAGCAAAAGTTTAATAATGATAATAATATTAGCATAGCTGGGATGAAGAGAGTAAATGGTCACTTCTGCTTTATGAATAGACATTGGAAACACATTAAATATTTATAGATGTTTAACATGGCGGACGAAATATGATTTATATTCCAAATGTATTTTTTGTAGAAAATTTATTCTCTACAAGATCCAGCTCTTGAGTTCAAAATACTTGATTTAGTCTTGTTCGTAAATTAATTACTATTAATGAAATGAATAGTCCATAATAAGTAGCTAAATGAAGCTTCATATTTTCTACATTTTTATTGTAACAAAAAAATAGTGGGAGCATACTACGTATCATTTACTAGTGGACACATCGAGTTTTGAAAAATTCAGGTATGCTAAATATTACTTATGAAATAATAACTATTTTTCAGTATAGACTAAAAATAGAACCAGTTTTGTTTTAATATGAATATTATGAATATTTGTTGTAAATAATTTATGTTTTGGCATGGTATTTGTTTTCTTAACAATATTGGTATGTTAGCTGTAGAAAATATAAAATCCTTTAGAAATTTTAATGATATATTTAAGAATGATAGACTAAGCTCTATATTTGAGAAATGATTCTTTAATCATATGATTATGAATCTTATGTTCTAAATTTTACCTCAAATGATTATGAGAAAGCACCCATTAGGTGGGAGCAATAATAGAGTTAGCAAACTCTTTAATTGATACATACAATCTAAAGTCTAATGGCACAAAAAATAGATCCACTTATTTCGTTATATTCTCTGATGAATTATTGTAGAAATAAACATGTGTATTTGATACATAAGTGAGATGTTTATGGTAAGTTCATAGAACTTAGAATGGAAGTAGAAAAAAAGAACATGCGGAAGAATTAAATAATGCAATTTGATCAAATTGGTGAGTATATTGGATAACTGTTCCAATAATACCTAAAAGAAAATGAGATTTAATCCCAGGAGTCACTCCTCCCTATAATACATAATGATGTATTGATAATGAATAATTAGATTTAATTGGATAAAGTACGATTGGTAATGAGTGAAGATGAGTTACTTCTTTCCATAAAGGTATGTATTATAAGTAAGAACATATGTTAAACTTGATTCCATTTAAAGTATAGTTTACACATTTATATAAGACATGCATTAGGAAGAAACCTCAATCTTAAATTGTTTAAGATATGTGGCTATCCAAAATTTATATTTTTAACGTAATTTTTGTAAACTCATAAATATGTCTACTTTATGTTAGTACTAGGAAGATCATTAAATGTTTTGAATGTCTATTCCATACCACGTAGAAATAAATTATTGTTTCAAGAAATACCACCTTCTTAAAATGAATTTCTCTCTAAAGAAATTAGTGATAATGCGATGGCCTTGGATACAGTTCGAGATTCAAATATCATAACAAATTACATGGACGATGTAAATTTAACCAAGCCTAAAATGGACATAGCTATATTAGAATATCTAATAAGTATTATCGCAGCTACAAGTTCTTGTCATTGTCGAGAACACAAATTGTTAGAAACAACTATATGTCCATATTTGGCGAAGGTTCGTGGAGTAGACTCTACCATAAGGTATGATGCTTTAAATATGAAATGGATTCTATATACATTATGAAAATATGGTTCTAGTAATTGTACATGAAAGGACATACTCCATAGGCCACAATTATAGTTGTAAGTATATAAGAAATATTGAAGGAACTGACTTCACAAATTTCAAATTTCAAATGTTGAAATTGGTAGAATGATTCAGTTAGTCAACATGCTAATGTCCATTCTGATTTCACTCATCTCTTATCGCACGATATAACTTTGGGTTTTGGCACGTTGATGTTGAAACATGATTTCTAAATAATGATTTAGAAGAAACTATTTGCAAACAATAGCAAAAATGTCTCGTCGTTAGGTGTGATAATATGGTTTGAAAGCTTTTTGAATATGATCCAAGAATTGATACAACAATGATAAGCATTACAGTCGAGCAAATATTTTTAAAGGCAAATAAAATGGCTTGATTTTAGTCAAAATGTAGAGTAAGTGTGTATCTGTAAGAAAAAAACAAAGATACTTAAAATTTTCTGGATACCATAATTAAACAACATACTACTGATTATTAACAATGACTTATGATGAAATTAGTTTTAGTTTGGTTGTTTAATTCTCGATGAAGGACTTGAAAAAGACTTCTTTTATACTTAGAATAAGAGGATGTTGGGTTGTCCAAATTAATATACACAAACACCATATTAAATGTTTAACATGGAACATATGATATAAATATCTTATGCATCGACAATAGGTATCATGTACGTTATGTAGTAAATTAAATCTTACTTTCACACTCGGTGTGTTAAGAGAATGTCAAGTCTAAGGTAAGATTACTAAATGCTAGTTTAAAAGCATTCTCGATTATTTACAAAAAACTATAGAATATTTTATAGAAATAACAAACTCCTTATAAAGGAGTGTTTGGACTCAACCTCCATAAGCGAAATTGAATAAATTATGTCAATCTTAAATTGATGCAAATTTAATTAAGAAGCTTTAAGTAGAAAATATTCTAAATGAGAAGTTGTGGAAAATTCAATTGTAAAGGCTAAGTTTGTCGTTTTTAATTAAGCCATAAAGAAAGTTTTGTGCGTGTGCATATTGGAAAATTTATAAGAGAGCTAGCAGTGGTTCACACCTTTAAAAACCTAGTAGTGTATTGTGGTTACAATAATGCAATATAGATTGTCATACGAATCGACAGCTTGATAAGAAATTAAGATATGTTCTTTATAATGAATATGTGATAAAAGTATTTATTAGTAACGAGAAGCATAATTGAATGTAAATAAAAGATAAAAACAAATCTATTTACTAAGGCCCTTTCTCGATCTATATTACGTAGACTGATCAAAGGTATGAGCAAGAGGCACCCTAATTGGCCCCAAAGGCAAGTAGAAGATTGATAGAGTTAAGGATGTACCTTAGGGGAAGTAATGTAATTTATTACATAACTCTTATAAAAGAATTTTATCCAAAATGATGTTTGCTTCAGATATATTTTTCTTTTATATATGTTGTCATATAGAAATATAAATAATTAATTTAGTACATTAAACATACACACACACACACACCCCCTTATATATGTGTGCATGCGTGCGTGTAATTCTTACGAGTGCAATTATGAAAATGTTCGTAAGTAAGAGAATTTAATTAATACATATTTACAGATACGTAAGTAAATACTTACTCCTTAAATGTCCTTTGTCAAGATGTATCGAGAAAAGGATATCAACACATTTATCGAGACAAGTATATGTAACGCTCTTCAAATGATGGATGGTGATTTACTCACGGCCGTACAGGGCACTAAGAGGTTAAGTACTTGTAGTTGTTTGGAATAATCATAGAATGACTCGACAAGAGTTTTCTATATGTTAATATAACTAAATCAAAATAGAAGATCTCAAGGTAACGATATACAGTAGTCTTTGGACTTGAGGATATTGTTGATCTTAAGTAGCTAGACTATACTTTAATTATGGTTAAATACTTGGCATGGCGATATTGTTACGACCATAGTTGGGTATGCATTAAACTACTTAAAGTGAAAGAATATCCAAGGGAGGACTTTTCTTCATCATTATAGAAGGTTGGTATCACTCTAATTGCTAGTCAACTTGTAACGACCTAATTTTTCGACACCCGAAAATCGATATCAATACGTCCACTGTATTAAATGATGAACAATCGAATGCCGAAAAACCAAATCGTAAGGGAAAGAAGAAGGATGTAGAAGAAGAAAATAGAAAAACAATATCAGAATCTCACAATCGCAGCGGAACAATATATAATAAATAAATGACTGAATCTTTATACAAAAGAACTGTAACTTTTTTATACATTATATCATCGGAGTACAACACAGTCAATAGCAAAATATTAGACAGTTATATTAACTTGTCCCCACAAACTGACTATACAGCTTACACTGCACAGCGGAATGAACATCAAGTACATGATACGTCTCACCATCCAGCTCGTCTCCTGAGCTCCATAGCAGTCCATTCAGAATCTGTACTGCATAATACTTGGTCTGACCCGAGTATTATAGTGAAATAACACCCGAGTCAGTCTGGAAAAACCAGCATGAGAAAACACACTCAATTGGATTATTAAAGTTCTCAAAATCCTTTAAAAAAATCAACGGTATCTCGTAAGACCGCGCCACAAATAAACATGTCGGGTTTTTACCTTACGATAACTAAAACATTTCTTATCAAATCCTCTAATATTGCAGTAGTGTCTACATACAAATACTTATTCAAATAGCCGAAATTGTTACATTCGTTAAATTCCAGCATAATAGGTATACAAGAAAGTACGAAGGCACTTATTAGAGATTGGGTCTCCATCAATAGTAGGGCTACTGGGGTACCGTCCGTCACAGTACCTGGTCTAGATCAGAGTACCGAGGTTCCATCTCGATCCCCTACAACACAAGACCGGAGCTATCCCTTACAGAATAGTTCGAATAAGGTCACCCTGCGGTTGGGATCAGCAACCGCCCACACAGCCGAATAAGAAGGGACATCTAGATAGGGATGACCTTACCCTAATTGGTTGCTAGCCACTTTGCCTTGTTGCACCTCCCCTGTTTTATTCATTCCTGGTTGATAAGGCTCGAGGCTATGCGTTACCTTTTTAGCACACATACACTTAGAATGCTCATCGTCCTCCTGACGATGTTCTGAAAGCATTCATCCATACAAGTCCGTTCCCGGTCTGAACGGAATCGAAGGCACTGCTCCTACTACATCCATTTTGGAATCACCCTCAGGATTAGTAGCGATTGTCCCTTGCACTTCACTACTCCATCTTCAACTCTAATCTCTTTTCTTCCTCACGAAAATGTTCAAACCAGATCGAAGTGGTTTTCAGGAAATTATTCCCGATCCCGGTCTCTTTGAAACGATCAGTGCATTAGCTAATACTGATAGTCGGTTATTTAACAATCATATGAAATCCACAAACAATCATCAGTCCTTAATAATTTCCTAAATTATTTACTTCAAAATATCTCGCAAGATATTTTTCCACACTTCAACCCTTTGAAAATAGTTTTCAAATCACTTTTTCTCTTATGGAATAAATTTCCACCAAATTATTTTATTTCCACTAAAAATCACCAAGTCTTAATACCTTAGATTTTAAAATAATTTAAATCACTTTATCCAAAAATATATACTTTAAAATACTTCAAATAAAAACTACTTAAAACATTTTATTTAAAATACTAATTATGAAATTCTATGCTAATTTTTCAAATAAAAAATTAAGCCAAACTACTTTTAAAATAATGCTAGTTTATAAAATATAAATATTTAATAATTATCTTTTAAATCATAATACCAATTTAATCTTTAAAATAATTACTACTACAATAACTTAATAAATATTTACCTTTAAAATTTTAAACAACTTATATAATTATTTCTTAAAAACATTCATTTAAAACAATTTTGAAACAAACTTTTAACTTATATTTAAAAATCTGCTTTGAAAACATACTTGGCTTTTCCGAAAAATACACTTTCCATTCCAAAATTATCCATTTAATTAGTTAATAAATCCTTTTTGATTTATTCCAATTTAATTTACGTCTCAACCCTTAAATTTCTTTCATCACTTTAAAATTAAACTACTTTTATTTTTAAAACACATTTCCATCTCTTTATAATCACTTTCAAAAATATATACTTAAATTATTTACATTAAGGCTACTAAAATTACTTAAATATAAATAATACTTAAGAAATTCTATAAGAGTTTCTGAGTAAACTTAAACCAAAATTTACTTTTGAAAATATAGTTATTATATCAAATATTTATGTTAAAATTTCTTTTTAAAAAATCAAAATACTAATTTACCTTTAAAAATAATTTACTACCACCATTAACTTAAATAAATATTTACTTCTCCCTTAAAAAATAGTTAAAATAATAATTTTCTAAAACATTCTAAAATTAACATTTTTACACTTCTAGTTTATATTTTGAAATCTTTTCAACCTTTAAAATAAAATCACCCTTTTATTTTTAAAATGAATCGCACCTTTTCTTATAAAATCCACCAGAATCTATACTTTCAAATTTATCAACTAATAAATATTCCTCTTTATTTTTAAACCAGTTTACAAATTTCTATTTTCGATTTTCATTTAAATCACAGTTTCCAAAACACTAAATTGATTTCAAACCAATTTCCTGGTTTTACATTCCTTTTAAATTTATTACTCGATTTATCCAATTCCTAATAATTATTTACTTAAGAATTTTCTTTCCATTTCCCTTAAAAATCCAAACTTATATATATTTCCATTTCTCAAAATACCCATATATATTCAGCCAAGCGTAGCATTCAAGAATTTCAATCCCCAATATAATTAATATAATCCATCACAGACTATCACATAAATCACATTACTGAATATGAAATAAATTCAACATTTTGTGGAATCCAGTTGGATTTCTCCTACATGTTTCCCTGCATCCACATATGTTAGCACAATAATATAACAATACCAATCCTGCTTCAAGGCCGGATAGCACAGTATATAGGGTCATCCGCTATCATGCGGGCACATAGGGTCTCACCCGCTATATAATGCGAGAAATCAATCACTCCAATATATATATATATATATATATATATATATAACATATCGCATCCAAGCTGATAATAGATCATTAATCCTAGCAATCAATCCAATAATTTAAATTTAAAAGGTAATCCAAATGAATGAGATTAATTCACCTTTATATGTTTGCAATCCAATCCAAACCGGCTATTTCCTCCACTATTTTAGACCTTGTATAAACATTTACAGTTTATTAACATTTGAATTAATCGAATAATTAATTACCATTTAATAATTTAACTCAACTATTAATTTGGTTTTAAACTAATTTCCTATAATAAATAAGTTTTGTCACTAAAATAAGTAAATTAGTTGATTAAACCAACTAATCACCATAATACACTATTTAAAAATAAACTAGTACATTTAAAAGGTGCATTTGATATTTATTTGTATTTTTTTCAAATCGAAAATACATATATACTTTTATAAAAATACATTATAGATTTCAAAAATCAAATTTTATATAAACTTTCAACATTTTAAAATTCCTATTTATTTCTCCCAAAACCTTACCTATATATATATATATATATATTTGTTTATCTATATACTTTTAAATAATAAAAAGTACGTGTAAATATATATATATATATATATATATATATATTATACTTTTCTTCACTGTATATACATAGAATTTAAAATTAAAAATGGGTTTATACCTTATTGTAAAATCAATTGCCGTGTCATATATTTTTTCTCTGTATATATATATTTATACATATATTAATATTAAATTTAAAAATACAAACTAAAAATAAATACCTCATTGCCAGAAACTACGTTGTGGCCGACCCCTCCGATCGTCACGAAGCACCAGCACGATTGTCAAGTTTGAACGCGCCTCCGCTAACCTTTACAACAAACGTCACGACATCTGTAGGATCAATTTCAACCTAAAGGGGCCGGAGGGGAGGGGGTGAATATGGCGATACTATTAATTATAAAAATTATTGCGGAAGTATATAAAATAATTGCAACATAGATTTTTCAAAATTATAGCAGCATAGATAATAGCAGAATAATAAAAATAAAACACATAGGTTTACCCAAATTCGGCAAAACCCTGCCTACGTGCTGCCCCAAGGTTTCTACTAGAAATCAAGTAGTCCGACGCTTACACACGTAAACTTGTGACACCCGTTATCGACTAACCTTAACTCTACGCTCAAAACCCTGCCACAATTCAGCCACTGAGTTGCGAATTCTCGAACTACACCACCGTAGCTCATCCCCTAGTCATACGACTAGAAATTACAATGTTTAAAAGATAAAATACAATAAAACAAAAACCCTAATTATCTAAAGCCTTATATAATTAATAACCAAATAAACAAGGCCGGCCCAATAAAACAAATAAGTGATAAGATAATCCCTTTCTCCTTTTTATTTCTTCAGCTCGACTCGTCTTTGAAAATGGCCGCTCATTCTCGTTCATTTCCTCTTCAACTAAATTAGGGTTTCTGTGAAATTCGAAGAAGCCGACTTTAAATGCTCGATTAAATAGACGTTTCGGCGTTCCTTATTTGTTAATCGATGGTCTCTTTTATTTACTTTGAATGCTTCGAATTCGATCGAGTTCGATCAAGTTCGAAAAGGCTTCAGTATGTAATTTTTGCTCTTTTGCTTTTCTGATTGAATGCTTGAACTCAATCTTGATTCAAGTTGAATGATTATTACTCTGTGTTTATCTCGAACTCAAATGATTGTGAAAGACGATGATGAATGCGTTTATATAGGACTCGAATTCCTATTTTCTCGTTCGTTTGAATTTGTCATTTAATTTATCTCGGCCACTGATCTTCATTTGGTTGCTTGAGATTATTACTGACTTGTTCAATTCGTATATATTTTGATTTCTTGCTTCACACGACTTCGATTCTGAACTGTTCGATTTTTTCCTTAACTCTTTCATTCATGATAACCACGGCTTGATGATTTCTGACTTGGTTCGAACTTGTTGCCTTTGTCATCAAGGTTTTGAATTCTCTGTTGACATTGGCCTTAAGGTTGACTTCGGCCATTTTGATTTTTATGTGTGATTTTCTGGCTTGACTCTGACTTGTTCATTTTATTTACCAGTTTCACATGAAGCTTTGCATTCATGTTACTGTTTTTTTTGAAGTCTGTCCAGTTGCATTCATTCTTTTGGGTTCATGCGAGTTCATTTGTAGTTGCATATGCATATCAGAAGCATTATTTGTATATGTATTCTGTCGAATTTTGGTTTCACTTAAACCTGGTTTGCAACTGTTGTTTTCACTTGAGTCTGAGCTTATGTTCATGTATATTTGGGTTTCACTATGTTTGCTCTGGACTGTCTACTGACTCTTGGTTCCACTCCTCATATATGTTCACGCATGTATATATATTCATCGAGTTGCTTTGAGTCTGGAGCTTGTGAGTTGCATTCATTCTTCTTGCTTCACTTTGGTATTTGCAGTTTTGTTTTTCATTAAGTACATGTCTAGTGTGTATGCATATCGGTTTGGTTTCATTGTGGTCTACTGGACCACTGTTGTCATCTGTTGCAGTTTGTCATACTATTGTAAGTTGTAAGTGCATTTGTAGTTGAAAGGGCATTGACACATAGTTCATTATGTAGCATCGAGCTCTGTCTTCACTGCAACCATATGTATGATGTATATTTGCTTGAGTCTGATCATTGTCCTTGCTTTACTGTTTATTTTTCTTGGCCATTCACTTGTTGAGGCTGCTGCTCCTTCGAGCTCCCGTGCATTGAACTTGTATATGGTTGTATGCATATTTGTACCTTATTTTGGTTGGACTGTCCAGCCTTACACTCGAGAGTGTATGTAGCTTGCTAGCCTTTGTTTCACTCGAGAATTATTTGCATTTTGAATTACACCAGTGTTGAATCCAGCTAATAGATCGGGTTTGACCTTGTGCTCGAGCCTTGATTTTATTTGTATTGCACTTGAGTTGAACCCGGCTTTTCATTTGGCTTTGACCTGTGCTCACCTGTCCCTGTAATTTTATCAAGTGTATATCGGTGTGCACGGCCTTATGGCATGTACAGTGATACACGGTACATGTCACAAGTTGTTCGTGTATGATGAATTCAAAATTAAATGATGACGAACAACCCAAATAACCGAGGCAAATAATATTTTCAAAAAATACATTTTATTTTATGCTGCAAAAATATTTTCTTTTCAATTTTACTGCGTCATTGTATATTTTTGCAGATTGCTTAGATGCTGGAATCAGACTTGAATAGTGTTGAACAATTATGAGTGAATGAGTGATATGTAGTGAGATGCAAATGTAAAGTGATGTAATCAAAATTGTATTGTAATCAAAGATTGTGTATTTACAGCGAGAGCTCAGATTTGTACTATTAAAAATTGTAATAAATATTTGTTTGAATAAAATATCCGTATGAATTTAAATTCTGTGTTATTTACTTTATTTAGCAAATATTTATTTAATTATGTGAAAAATAAAATAGTACATTAACAAATACATTTAAATTAATATATATATGTTTATAACCATCAAACAAAAATCATATACTCGCATATTCAACAACATCCATGCGCCAAATTCTTTGATCCCCTCCAGGCGCTTGCCTGCGCCTCAACCAGATGTCTGATGCAACCAGCACGTACCGCCCCTCAACTCGATTTGCCCTCGATTTCCCCAATCACTACCGCACCACCCAAACGCACACGCGCCACACGCCGATCGACACGATCGACTTCCTTTTGCCGTTGTTCGATTCTGGACATAATTATATTTTTTTAAGAGGTCGAATCGATTTCTCGAAGAAGAATGCTGCCATTTTTTCTTTTTGTTTTTTTATAAATACAAACGAATCGAATTTCATTCATGCATTTTAATAGGAGGAGTTTTGTTTCGAGATTTATTTGAATCATTTTTTTAAGATTTTTTTTTTGCCTGAAGAAAGAGGAAAGGCCGGCTTTATTAATTTTTTTCTCGATTTCCTGTTCACTAAAAAGATGCGTGTTATCAGAAGGGACGCGTGTTGGATGTGTCTACAGTGAGTTGAAGAGACTATATATATATATTATAATTAAATTCAATTTTAAATCATCTCGATTTTCGCAACTCACAATCTCGACCTCCTATCGTGGTGTGCCACTAGGCGTTCATAATGTTATACCGCTATTACGAATGCAATGGAAAAGGTTTAGAGTCCTAACTCAATCACATAGAGAGGATAGCTTTTTGGATCCAGTTATTATATTAGATTCGATATAAATTTCAGCGCGTTTACCTATCGTACGATCACATGACAACTCCAAACGCTATAAAAATTGAAATCCAATAACAATACACTATTACGGATCCAACTGAATTGGTTTTGTTGAATTCCGAGACTGTGCCTCGGAAGACTATTTTTAAAGTCAATTTAAACTATATATTTTTAAAACTGGACAAATCACCTTTAATTCAATTTTAAAACTTCTATTATCTTCGGTATTATCAATATAAATTTTACAAGCCTTCAAATTATTTATAACAAGCTCGAAACTCCAAATTTCATATTTTATCCAATTTCCAATAATTAAATTTCATTGTTTAATTATCCAGTAAACAACGATATTTGAAATTCAAGTTAAAACTTAACTTTTAAATAATTAAAATCATCCAATTTCAAATATCCAAAAATTCCAGGTCGTCACATTCCTCCTCCCTTAAAAGAATTTCGTCCCCGAAATTACTAGTTAAGAAGAATGGTCCGTTACCGGTTTACTATTTTCCCAAAACCTAATGGTTTTAATAACTTCCCAAAACCAAACAATTTTTAACAACACCAAAAACAATCTCTTTATTAAAGACATCACTCTTACTAACTTTCCAAACTCTTCCATTGTTTCCAAACAACATGACTTACTCAATTATTCAAATTATAATTCAAAATCAAATTTTAATTTATCAAAATTATCTCAAAATTTTTCTAGCTCCCAAAATTTTAAAAATTTCACCAGCATATCATTTGCGCTGCTAGATCGGTACGACTACAAAATGCCTCTACGGACCCCAAATTTCAAAAGAAAACAAAATGCCATGTGGCTGGATCAGAAAAATCCTCAAATTTCATATGACACTTTAAATACATATCTTTTTTCGAGCAATTCAATTTATCTTCTGAAATCAAAAATCCCAATTTTCCTTTTACTTTTAAGACACCTCTATATCCTACTTAGCAATAATATCCAATTACAACATTCAAAATCATTTTATACATTTCTTTACAAAAGTTTTAAATATTAGCTTTACCTAAGTCATACGATGCACATATATCATCCGTACGGAATACAAACTCTGATCGCTTACTCGATCACACAATTTCACTTCCGAACTAGTAACGTCCATCCGACTTCCTACTGTGAACTCAGATCTGGTTTCTTAATCAGAAACCGTCATTCTGCTTGCATAGCCATTTACTGTGATAGAGAATTTTCAGAATCAATCAAAAATCCATATCCAGGGTTCGCCATTGAAAATCAAGCGAAAAATCCCAACTTGGATCAATATAACTATCTCGAAATTCTGTGCCCGAATCTAGATCAAGTCGTTATGCGAATAAAATAATATACATACATCCTACGTATAAATTTCCAATTGATTGTTACTTATATCAATTCTCTTTTATTCACATTTATTACGATTTCCATTCAATTTGCATTTTCAATTCCATTTAAATTTAATTTACCTTCCATTTTTAAATAGTGGGTTCTATCGACTATCTTTCATTCATATCTGATCTATATCATTACTTTGAATTAGTTCCATCTACTAATTTGCTTCAATTTCCAATAAATTTTTATTCACACTTAATTGGCTTACTTGCTAACTCATTTCGTATTCACACTTATTTTAATTTAACTCTTCTTCAATTTAAATTTTATTCTAAACAAATTTCGAATTTTATAAGTTATCAAATCCATTTATATTTCCATATTAAATAAGATTCCAGAGTCTTTTAAACAATTACTCAACATTTCAAAATCATTTTTTAAATGAATTATATACATAATTCATTTGCAAATCAAATTATCCTTTGAATTTTAAAACCAAACTCAGTTTTGCAAATAAATCCAATTTAAAATATTTTGGCAGCAATTCCTTTCTTGGAAACTCGAAAATGAACATCGATGATGTTACAGTCATCATCGAAATTATTTTACAGCGACCGAAAGAGTTCAATGCTTTTGTCACTTTAAAATCCCTTCAAATATTTTTAATTCCAAATCTTACCATATTTCAAATCCAATTCAAAAATATTTTCAAAATAATATCGTTATTATTTTCTGAAAGCCTTTTGAAAACCATTTTCAACCTAAAGGAAATTAAATTTCCCAAATTTTCAAATTTCATATCCTTTCAATTCATATTCAAATATTGCTCTGGAATTTTTATTTCATTTTCAATTATAAATCATATTTATAAATTCCATGCTATTAAATAAATTTATTTCCTTGACTTCGTTTATAATTTCAACTTTTATTCAATTTTCCTAACAGCATTGATAACAATTTAATATTAGCATTTCCTAACAACCAAGCAACCATACATAACTATAATAATTTCTGAAAAATTATTCCTTTCATATATAAAAATAATTTGGGTAAAATTATTTCATTTACCCAATTATAAGTCAATATCGTATCGAATTGTTCTGTACAAGTGCTTAGAGATCCCTATCAATAACGTTAATTAGTCGTATCGACCAAAATCCATAAGCCACTCAACAAACCAACCGACACAATATAAAATAATTTTATATTTTCTAATAAATTCGCGTTATATCTATTAATACGCTCAAACTCATTCTGGAGTACTCCTGACTCTATTGAGTAATCCCCACTAGAGCCAAGGTTCTCGCTTAACCTTCAGCTCTGATACCAAGTGTAACGACCCGATTTTTCGACGCTCGAAAATGGACACCAATACGTCCGCTGTATTAAATGCCAAACAATCGAATGCTGAAAAACTAAACCGTAAGGGAAAGAAAAAGGAGGTAGAAGAAGAAAATTGAAAAACAACATTGGAATCTCACAATCGCAGCGGAATAATATATAATAGATAAATGACTGAATCTTTATACAAAAGAACTGTATCTGTTTTATACATTACATCATCCATTTAAAATCAATTGCTGCGTCATATATATTTTTCTATATATATATACATATATATTATACATATATTAATATTAAATTGAAAAAATACAAACTAAAAATAAATACCTCACTGCCAGAAACTACGTTATGGCTGACCTCTCTGATCATCGTGAAGCACCAGCACGATTGCCGAGTTCGAACGTGCCTCCGCTAACCCTTACATCGAATGTCTTGACATTCATGGACAAAATTCCCTACCAATCCCCTCCAAGCGCCTGCGCCTCAACCAGATGTTAGACGCAAGCAGCACGTACGCCCTTCAACTCGATTCGCCCCCAATATCCCCAATTGCTGCCGCGCCTCCCAAACGCTCACGCGCCACACGCCGATCGACGCGATCGACTTCCTTCTGCCGTTATACGATTCTCGACATAATTATATATATATATATATATATAAATTTAAGAGGTCGAATCGATTTCTCAAAGAAAAATGCTGTCATTTTTTGCTTTTTCTTTTTATAAATACAAACGAATCGGATTTCGTTCGTGCATTTTAACAGGAGGAGTTTTGTTCCGAGATTTATTTGAATCTTTTTTTATGATTTCGTTTTAGCCTGAAGAAAAAGGAAAGGCCGGCTTTATTAATTTTTTTCTCAATTTCCTATTCACTAAAAAGAAACGTGTTATTACAAAGGTTTATACATTTTTTTACAAAAGTTTTCAATATTTGCTTAACTTAAGTTGTACGATGCATATATATCATCCGTACGCAATACTAACTCTGATCGCTTACTCGATCACACGATTTCACTTTCGAACTAGTATCGTCCACCCGACTTCCTAGTGCAAACTCAGATCTGGTTTCTTGATCAGAAACCGTCATTCTCCTTGCATAGCCATTTACTATGATAGAGAACTTCCAGAATCAATCAAAAATCCATATCCACGGTTCGCCGTCGAAAATCGAGCAAAAAATCCCCACTCGGTTCGATATAACTATCTTGAAATTCTATGCCCGAATCTGAATCAAATCGTTATGCGAATAAAATAATATACGTACATCCTACATATAAATTTCCAATTGATTGTTGCTTATATCAATTCTCTTTTATTTACATTTATTTCGATTTCCATTCACTTTGCATTTTCAATTCCATTTAAATTTAATTTACCTTCCATTTTTAAATATTGAGTTCTATCAACTATATTTCATTCATATCTGATCCATATCATTATTTTGAATTAGTTCCATTTACTAATTTACTTCAGTTTCCAACAAATTTTAATTCTGAGAACTTTGTTTTTTTGTCCACTCAAACTATACTTTCAATTTCCACTTTACCTAACATAATTTAAATTGAATAGCATTCCAATATTCACTTCCAATTCATTTGCTTACCCACTTAATTAATTAGTTTACTCACTAATTTTATTTCCAACTAAATATTTTATTCCAATAACCCTTTCCATTTAGCTTACTTAGATTCGTTTCCTTAACTTCACTTTTATTAAACTAGATGCAATTTACATTCCGATCCAATTCAAGTTGTTAAACTTCCAAAAGTTTTTGCAATTTATTTTTATTTCATTCACTGACCCTTTAAATTTTACTTCACTTAATTGGCTTACTTCCTAACTTATTTTTTATTCAAACTTATTTTAATTTAACTCTTCTTCATGTTAAATTTTATTCTAAACAAATTTCGAATTTTATAAGTTATCTAATCCATTTGTATTTCCATAAACATTTTAAATAAGATTCCAGATTCTTTTAAATAATTACACAACATTTCAGAATCATTTTTGAAATCAATTATATACATAATTCATTTGCAAATCAAAATATCCTTTGAATTTTAAAACCAAACCCTATTTTGCAAACAACTCCAATTTAAAATATTTTAGTAGCAATTCCTCTCTTGGAAACTCAAAAATAAACATCGATGATGTAGTAGTCATGACCAAAATTATTTTCTAGCGACCAAAAAGAGTTCAATGCTTTTATCACTTTATAACCCCTTCAAATATTTATAACAAGCTTGAAACTCCAGATTGCATATTTTACCCAATTTCCGGTAATTAAATTCCATAGTTTAATTATCCAATAAACAACGATATTTGAAATTCAAGTTAAAACTCAACTTTTAAATATTTAAAATCAATTAAATATTTCAATTTCGAATATCCAAAAATTCTAGGCCTTCGCACAACTTAAAGTAAAGATTTGTGGCTAGAGTGAAATGGTTACTCAATAAATTTTATCAAATTCAATCAAGGACTTTAAAGTGGTCTATGGAATTAAAAATGGATATTAATAAAGTTTTTTACTTTAGACCAAACTCTTGATATCTAAGTGATACAATGATGATTAAAAGAATACATGCACTGATTTTAGATTAGAAATTGAATTTCACCTAAACGACATGTAAGTATTGAACTTGTCCCGATATTGTGCCTTAGAGAAGTCCTATAGGCGTTAGTATTTAATTTGTTTAAATATTGACTAAGGACCAAGTTCACATTAGGGAGTCACCATAATCCGTTGTTAATTATTTCTGAATTCAACCATTGGGAAAATTAATTAATTGTTATAAATTAATAGTAAATTAGTTGAAAATGTTGTGTAATATTTTATTGCATTTTTAGTTGTTTATTTAAGACATAAAATCAGACCGAATGATGCATAAAAGTTGTACGTCGATTCAATCGGTTAAGGAGCTAATAGTTAAATAATTAAACAAAGATTCAAGTAGGAGCCAATGGTGCCTTTGATCTGGTTAGGTCAATTATATGACTAGCTATTGATTTTCAAAATAGAAAACTTATATCAACTCTTTTAGGGCTAAAGCAAAATGGGGAGAAAAGGGTGTAAATTCTTAGCTATAAATTATCTAGCCTCCACTCATTTTCAGACACACTTTCTAAAAACTTTCTAGCCTCCATACACATTATTGGTGAGCCTTTCATTCAACCTTGCAAACTGAAGTTGTGGACGAGAACGGGAACCAACAAGGGGAAATTTTGGCAAAAAATGAGTTAGGCTTTTTACAAGACATCGATGGTAAACCCTATGCAGTTAAGCGCTTAGCGGCTCCATAGTAGTAGAGGAGCAAAAAGTTATATCAAGTATAAAGTGGAGATATAGTGAAAAATAGGGAAGCTGCAAAAAGCATTATTAGGTATAAATTCTCACATCATTGTGTAGGAAAAGAAATATTACCTAATCATATATAATAAAACCGAAGAATATTATAATTTATGTAGTCTATGTTTGGTGACTACAATACGTTTCTAACTTATATTAACCATTTATGCCATAAAATTAAGTAACGACCCTAACTTTAATGATTTGGTTTAAAAGAGAATTAGTCAAATCAACCTTGTTATATTAATGTTGCAAAAGCGGGTGCTAGAATGCATTGATTTAGCGAGTGTAGCAGAAAATAGAGGGGCTTAAAGAAGATCTACAATTTAATAGCGCCAAATTGAAATGGCGTAGGGGTCGAAGAACGCTACATGCTATAGCGAGGATTTTGTGGAGATTTAGTGGGGCTTAATTGCACAGGTGAACCGTTGAATTAGTATGCAATGGGTATGTGTATGTGTGTGTGTGTATATATAGGTATTCACAAAATATTATCATAAACATTTATATATGCTTTCGGTAATGGGTTTTCTTTGAAAAATTATTATTTTCATGCGTGTGTACATTTAATAAATAGTTTTTTGTTAAATCATTATATATAATAGATTTTTTCTTAAATTAAATTTTGGCAAATTTTAAAATTACGTAAATCATATGCGATTATATATATAATATATATATCTGTATATATATATATATCTGTATGCGTGTTAAAATTTTCATATGAATATTTAACAAAATATCTTCTGATCTCGGTAAACAAAAATAACATTATTGCCAAATTAGTTTAATAGTCAAAAGTTTGAAGTTTCCAAAATGGATTTAATTTCGAGCGAAATAAATTTAATTTCAGAAAAATTATAGGGCGTTTTGCGTCTATAGTTCTATTTTGTTATAAATATTAATTTTGTAAAAGTCAATGGTTTTAAAAATTGAATTTGATAATATTTGATATTTTAAAAACTGATAATTAATTTAATATATGTATGTATATGATTCAAAGAAAATATTTTATGTCCAATAAATTATGTTTTATAATATGTATATGTATATATTTACTAAGTAATACATTATATACATATATATATTAAATATAAATATTATTTTATAAAGATTTTTAATTATCAAAGAAAATTAGTTATATTATCATTTGCGCAGATTTTATATGATTCCTTTTGTGACATTACGTTAACATCTCTTTATCACATTAACATTAGTATAACTACCGCTAGGATAGTTTATATATTTATATTGTTACAAAGTTCGTATTATGAATATGAATATGACAAAACATTAAAATATAAATTTAAACAAATTAATAAATTAGTTTAAATTAAATTAATAAATAATTTTTTTAACATTAATAAATAAATAAATATTTTAACTAAATTAAAATATTATACAAACGCTTTTATTAATTAAACAAAAAAGTATTCACATAAACACAAAATAAGATCTTGTGCAATTTAATAGAAGGAATTTTTGTAATTCACATTATTAACCTCGTTGTTAATGCACATGATCCAACAAAAAGATGTAGCGAGTTGAAGTGATAGTGGTAGATGGCCATAGTGTCATTTCCCTTTATGGCTAAGACCATAGCCAAAAATTGAGTACGAACGGAATCCATTGAATTACTACATGGTGGAAGCATAGGGCATGGGATGAACACCTAAAGAAGGAGCGCCTTGTAGGCGAACAACCCCAGTCAAAATGAGAGCCCTGAGGATGAGGAGTTAAAGCCAGATCCCTAGGGTGGTAAGAGCTTGGACTATAGGGGGACGACAGATGCGTATGTTGATCATACCCATATCTTTCCCTCATACAGTCATAGTCTCTCTACGATTCTTGGTTTTCCCTTGAATATTCACTCTCATGATATCCCAAGGCACCTCTTGGGGGTGGGACATAGCGGTGCTTGTCTTCTAAAAAACCTTCTTGGAGCCATGTCTCCTGAAAATAGAAAGGAGAGAGGAGTTATGCCCACAACTGTAAACTCCTTCTAGGCCTCCGCCTAGGTGCTAGGTGAAGCTTACCTCATAGTGACTAAGCCCGCCCAAATAAGGTTTATCGTCTCTTGTAAGAATCAAATCAAGTATACAAGTATTGATTAGGAATCATTTAAGGTTTAACATCACATATAAGCATTAATGTGCTAGTATTAGGCGATCTTGCCTCCTTGGCTACTCCTAAACACATTAAAAACCTCATAATTCCAATTTATATCAATAATTCCTATCCACAATTAATCTCTATCCACAATTAAAAACCTAAACATAGAATTTTTATCCAAAATACATGAGTTATCAACAATTCCTATCCATAATTTATCCCTTCCTAATGACTAATCCTTGGTCCGTACTAACCACCTTGCATCCGCTTAGTGATTTCTATAACCCTTGCTAAGCCTGATTAAAGAAGTAAGAGTGAAGATGTAACCTGAGTGAAAGCAATCCTATATAATGTGTGTGCAGTGATGTTCAGCCTGACCCAATCCAACATGGAGATTGTCATGCCCTATTGCTTTAGTGAAGTTAAAATTAAGGTTAGCCAAATCGTCGATTATGATAGTTAAAAGGGTCAATTACCACATCAACATCACTAGCTACACAAGTAGTGGTCTCAGCCCTACTTAACTATGGGTCAGAGGCAACACTGTGAGATCAACCCAATCATTCTCTCCAAATAAACACAACGTAATGATAACCACATAAAACCAAAGCACTCTCGCACTCTTAAAAACACCTCCACTATATAAGCCTTATGTTATTAGTGTCACGTTATGTGAAACACCACACCTCTATATCCATACTATCTAAGAGGATGACTAAGCAATACTGGAATATAATATGGAGAATGAGGATATATGAGGTACATACATAAATATTCCCTTGGTCCAACGTTAGTATGTATTCCAAAATCAAATGAATAACTCACCCAAACATATGCAGTGTTAACACAAAGCAATAAACACATATGTCTACAAGATAGATCAATACACAATATAGAGTAAACAATATAGAACATAGAGTCAGCATCACAATGATAATATGTAATATAAAATATACAAGCTATATCCAATAGATAACACAAGGATATCCCTACATCGAGCTATATAATACATGATGATATACAACAATATGGAATACTAGCCCCCTTTATGCCCATAAACACAAGCTGGTCTCATCATCCTTGAATCTGAAATGTCTTGGACTGACCCGAGTATTAATAAGTAACACATGGGTTAGATTATATTTAACGTAAATGCCAATGTGTGCGTGTATAATGTATGCATGGTATATAATTATAATATCACAAAAATCCCTAAAGTATCTTAATCAAGTATCAGAAAACCATACAGAAAGATGTTATCATCTGTATAAAATCACATCAAATAAGAAATCATAGAATCAATCACATATGGGAGAATCACATATCCACAATCATCATCAAAATCCATAAACCATCACTACATGAGATATCATCAGGTATAGTTAGGCTAGCATACAACAACGTTCAAGTATATCTCCCAATATCAAATAATAGAATACCATCATCAATCAATATAATAATGGGCCACCAATTATAAAATCATATATAATAAATGATATGAGAATCCTCTATAATCTGGATACCTCTCATCGGTATAATCTCATCTCATCATAAAATATCAAAAAATAAATGATGATGAGAATAGGCTGTACGACTAACATGAAGTCCTAAGTTGAATCATGTCTCAACATATGGGTTACCTAACCATATCCATACTTAGGTGAGGGTATCGATAGTACATGCCGATCTATCACTTTGCCAGAACTAGAAGGTGACTGATGCCCGTCTAGCTGCTCTAGAAGCACATAGGTTATCCACCTAGATCTTCACCTACAGTCTTTCTTTAACTCTATGGAATCATTACAAGATCCACCAGTATGCTCGTTAACATGAAGGCTTCCAGTCATGACCCAGTTTTGCTCTATATGGCAAATTGTTGGCTAAGGTGGCTCAAGTGTCAATGGGTTTACCTCCTTGCTTTGAATACAATAGTGTCATGGATCTAAGGTGCGACCCCGAGATCAGACTGATAGGTTGGACGCTAGCAACCTGGTTCACTCCGATATTAATAACTAGGAGCACATCATGATAGACAAACACATAGTATCTACATATATAGGTATCCCACCAAACTCAAATCCATGAGATTGCTCAACACCATAAGCACCACTTCACATAAGTGTTATCCCAGTATAACTTATCCCATCACATGAGTAACATCTACTCACAAAGAATAATCGAATTAATATCACAACAGCTTGCCATACTACTACATGATACTCAATCGTTTATTCATTGCTCATAAGTTACACTCAATCTCCATAATATTCTACATTGTGAGTTATAGGAGTAATCGAAAAAGTATTATCAAATGTCTCATACAAAATGGTATTACTAATGTGTGTACTCAAATTTCTGCACAATTTAGAATATCTAAAAAAATTATTTTTTCATAACAAGTCCAAAGAATAATTAGAGAAATTTTACCGAATGTATCATACCATATAGTATTATAATTCCATTTATTCAAATTCTTCATCAAGAAAAATTAAATATCTTGAAACCATGGAGAAGGATTTCATTGCTGTATAAAATCTCATCAAAGCAACTAATCAAACAATACTTAATGGTTAATCATTCATAACATCCAAAATCAACATAAAAGAGAGAGATAAGAAATATGTGGTAAATCTTCTCAATCAATTATTTATATATTAAATATGCAAGAGTAAATGATTTTTGAATAACTATTTAAATTCTAATTTTTTTTCCAATAGAATAAAATACTACATACACACACATAAAGATATACACACACACACACACACACACACTAAGTAGAAACTTTTCTCCCATGAAATCATACTCTTACATTATACAAGTTCTCCATTTATCTTCCATCAAATATATTTTATTTACATACTTTATTATTATTATTTTAAAACAGGAAGAATACAAGAAAAATGTGCTGACCAGCCGACCGCTAGCGGTCAATTGCCATAACCCACCAATCATAAATTCCTGAAGCATAATTCAATCATTATACGTCGGTTTCTCCTCCACCTTGCTATCTACTCCTCTAATTCGACGCACACCAATGATACAAGCACATAAATGATATTCCATACATTTTTATATCCAATAGATGTGGATTTATGAAATCAACCACTCAATTGTCAACTTTCTCATCTAATAACCTTATTGCTTCCATTTCCTCCTTCACTTCAAGTTTCTAGGAACTCAAACCTTCATCAAAATGCAATTTACTTTATGTGTTTTTGTGTCATATATTGATTTGGAAACTTTCTATTTTTTATTTGAACTTTAGAAGAAGGAGAAGGAGGGCGGGGTTCATGGTAATTATTTCTTCCTAAAGTTGGAAGCCTCCAAAGTGAAAAAAACTATTTGTGTGTGTTGGTTTCCCAAAGAGTAAAGAGTTTTCTAAGCTTAGGAAAGAATTTAGTATGTAAATATGGGTTGAGCTTCAATTATGTGGGTTTGAGTTCCATGTTAATAAGAAATGTTTTCCATTCTTTCATTATTTTTCTAATTCAAATAATATCTAACTCTAAAATAAAATCATATTTCTTTACCTAAGTGTTTACACTACATCCAGATATTTTATAGAATTTATTTTCATTAATTTTATTTTATTTTAACTAATTATTCCAAAATTTCCATATTTGGCCTTTTATAATAGAAATTTATCCGTTAACTCAAATTAACTTCAATTTCCACTTTAAAATATTTCTTACCCAAATAAATATTATTTATTCCATAGATATTTTACAAAATATTATTTCAATATTTTAACTTATTCTAATTTAACTGCCACATATTTATATTTAACCCACTTTATTTAACAATTTCCAAAATTGTTCTCATTTAACCTTTAAAACTCTATTTCAATTAATTAAATCTCCGTTAATAAGTTTTAATTAATTATCTCTCGGTAGCGGGTTGTTGCAAACTTCCCCCTTAATAAAATTGCATCATCTTAATTTCCTCTTATGAAAAATCTAAAGCCAAGTTGATAACTCCTAACTTAACCACACCCTTTACAATTCACATTTAAATGCAATACAAACAACCATCAATAAAAACTCCAAAATACTCTATCTTTACTATCTTGAGTCAGTGCGTATGGAGATCTACATTGACATGCCAAGTATCAAATAGAATAGCATAAGATCAATGATTAGACCATATGTCAGCAGCTCATCACATGACTCAAATTCATCTTCCTTGCCAATCGCCTGAGATCATGGAAGTTGAGTTTAAATAAACCCATACAAAAGATTTTAGAACATTTAAAATAACCAAAATGTATTTTTGTATGTTAGAATTTCCAGGATGCTTCGGAGTAATCTCTATGGCATGTAGAAGCCTCGCAAATTCAAAATATCCAAAACAATATAAAATAAACACATTGATTCTTAAACAAATTCTCTTATATTTATATTAAAAAAATATCTCAATTATCACTGAAGTCCCAAAGCACTTAACTTATCGATTAACTTCCAAGAATATCGATGAATGATACTTTATATATCCTTTTCTATTTCAAAATATATTTACCAAGGTTTAACATTTCAAAAATAAATCTATATATCTTACCTAAACAATTCCAACAAATATTTCCATCAAATACCATAGATTTACAGTCTTCCAAAATACTTCATCACAATTTTTCTCTCCATATTTCTTTTTTATCCAAAAGAAAGTTATCAAAATCCATTCATTATTCAATTTTAAAATAAAAGTCAAACAAATTCCACCTTCTAGCAATTAGTAATATCCATAAACAAAAGTAATTTTATTTTCCTCATGATATTTTACTGTAATAAACTTCAATTTAAATACTTTTCCAAAGTTTTTGTCATATTGACTTTGCAAATCCATTTTAGTATATAACATTCTTATAATGCTATAATATCACCTTTACTAACACATAATAATACACACTTCCTTTACAAATTTTTTTCTCAGTCCAAAAATATTAAATTTAGGAAATTATACCTTTCTAATGTATTTTCCATTCTCATGAATCAGAATATTTGAGCTATATGGACTATTTCGTATTCACATAAATTAAAACATCCATAAAAACCAAATCATACACAATCCAAAAGTTTCACATAAAATTTATTTCAATATACACCTTAAATATATATCAAATTTACGAATGCTATAAAATATAATGAATGCAACAACCCTATTTTCTAAAGCGTAAATTAAATAAATTAAATATAAATGAATTATTTAATTCGATATTTATTATTTTTGAAAGTTAAAATTTATTAAGTGAAACTTATTTAGTAAAAGATTTTATTTCAATAAATTGAATTAACTTAAAAATTCTCTTTAAAAAATATATTGAAATTGAACTAAAAAATGTTTTAATTGAATATAAAATATTTTTGAAGTGTAAATAATTATTATGGATTAAATAGTGGAAAATAAGAGGGTAGTAGAAGGAATGGGATTAGATAATTATGGAAATATAATTTGTCGAATAGCGTGCGAATCAATTTAAATTGGACAAAATTTATTTCAAGGATTAAAAATTTAAGTTCAAATGCAAAGAAAATTAAATTAAAAGACTAGCCAAAACAAACAAGACCCAAAGCCCATTTCCACTTACCTTATCTCATTCTAGACCCTCCCTCCTTGCCATATCATTCCGCGAAATTGAAAAACCCAAACCAATTCAAATTTAGCCACAAAATTCTCTAATAGAAATCATGAACCATTGTATATAAAAAAGTAGTTTGATATCGCATGCATGGAGCAATGTTCGATGTTATTAGCATGGGCCAGAGACAAATGCACACAATCATGTTAGGTGGCAGGTGGTGTGATTGGGTCATGCATAATAACAAGGTATGTGCCTTAAGGCTATGTGACATGGGGTGAGGCAATAGCGAGTAGGGGTTGGCGTTCAGGTAGGATGTGGAGTGAAGGGGTGGGTGGTGGGTCTGGTTGCAGAAGTGGACAACAAGCTTTAATCATAAGGAGGAGGTTGGAGCAAGTAGTTTTGAATGGATGTAACACCTTTAATTTTTGATAACATTATTCAAGAGATTTAATTACATAAATTAAATAGAATAGTGAAAATGTAAGTGATAAGGAGATTGGCATTTGAAAAAATTAATTAAGGCCATGCCTAATGAACTAACAAATGGGGTTAAGAATGAATTTTGGTTAATTAAGTCAAATAAGTGTATATTAGGAATTGCCGCCCCTAGCTTCCATCCTCATATATATTTTGTTCCTACCTTCTTATTTCCCATTCACATCATTTTAAAATGCAATTTTTTTTATAGAGAACGGCCGGCTATTAAGAGGTAGATAAAATTCAAATTAAAGCTGGAGATTCAAGCTTAGTGGAAAATCAATCTTAGTCCAATATCCTTATCAAGAGCAAGTGAATAATAATTCTATCTCGATTTTGGTTTTAAATCATATATTTTCAGATTTAAGGGATCATTTTTATGATATATTGGATGATGATATGCTTGATTCATGATTTATTTTATTTAAACAAGGTTGTTTAAAAAGGGGTTTTATATGATTTTAGATCTAAACCGAGATTAAATGATATTTAAATGCCGTGGGAGAATTTTATGTTATGGGAGACATGATTTTGGAGTTGGGTTTCAATTATGAGGATTTTCCAAGTTATGGTAAGATTATTATGAATTTTCAAAGGAAAATATGGGTATTCGGGTTTATAATTTATTTTGGAAAATATATTAAGAATTTGGGTCTGGAATTTTGATATGCTAGATAACATGATTAAAGTGAATTTCTGGAATTTTTGAAGATTTTTCCAAAGTGATTTGCTATCAAAATAAATTGTTTTAGAAGAGGGACTTCTTTGCAAAAATTGAAAGGGCTAGTTTGATTAACATAACCATGTTTTAGATCTGGATTAGGGGCAGTTATTTTTGAAAAAGAATTTGAAAAAGTTAAGGAAACCAATTTGGTGTCGACATGTGCCATGTTTGTTAGCAAAATGTTTACTTAAACAAGAACTAAACCCAATTTTGCTTAGAAAAGTGGTTCCGCTTAAGAAGGAAATCGCCTTTCGACACAATAGCTTCCGCCTTCAGCCTTATTGAAACCAACTATGCCGAAACCAATACACAAGGTATCACTATGATGGTAAGTAGTGGATTGGAGATAGGCGAAAGGTAGAGTGTCGAAAGCATAGCTTCCAAAGGGGTCGAAACCTTGGCTTGTTTTTAAAAGGATAGTGCTTGCCTATGTTTTGATTTAAGACTTTGATAGGGTCGAAGAATAAGGTTTCTAAAGGAGTTTTGAAAGGGGTTGCCATTGACTTATTATTGCTTTCGACTAGATTCCTTACTTATAAAAGAATATTTTGAAAGAAGGGGTTCCGACTTTGTCGATACCCTGCTACCATTTTATAACCTTCCGATAGTGTTTAAGATATCAATGCTGTCGAATGGTGTTTTATTTTCTAAGTTCAAGCCATTTCCTAAAGCTTTCGAAAGGGGTTTGGGGTTTCGACGGTGATGGTTTCGAAAGGGGTTTTGACTCCAACCTTCTTATGTTTTACCCCGATGCTTTACTCTTTCGACAGAGATGGTGCCGATGCCATTATGGTTCCCCAATGTTTTATAAAAGATAAAGATCGTTTCGAAACAGATGTTTTTGACTATATTCACTTTGACCCAATTTAAGTTTAATTATAGACCCAATGCTTTTGAAAGGGGTAATTTCAATGGTTTTGGAAGGGTTACTTCCATAAGTGTTGAAAGGGGTACTTTCAACTGATTTCGAAGAAAAAGCTTCCAAAATTATATGCCGGTACTTCGATATATTTGAAAGGTTTCGAAAGGTAGAATTTAAAGTGTTTTAAGGTAGGAGCCTAATGTTTTTTTAGAGCTTTCAAAGGATGTTATCCTACGAAGTCGAAGTTTTGGTTTCGAAGGCAACGAAAGTTTGTATTACCCAAACTCTATTTTTAAAAGAAAAACCCATGGCAGTGTTAAACCAGTTTTTATAATGGTTTTAAGAAGAAGCTATATTTGATAAAGAAATTGATTAAGGGGATTAACCATATTTTATTTTAAACCCACAAGAATCGTATTGCCATATTTTATATTGCTTCTTCTAATATGAATATATTCACTTTGTAATGGACCAATAATTGCATTTTGGAGATAATGGGTAGGAGAACTAGTTAGGTTAACCCAATAGTGAATATAAATTGAACAAGCTCTTGAATGAGTAGATTGCATCCAGGAGGTCAGAAAGACTAGAATATAGGATGCTAATATATAAAGGAAAGATATTAGTAGGGGCCAATAGGTTCGCAGTAAGCACATGAAAACTGAATGATATTGGCAGGGGTCAATAGGTTCATAATTATCCCATGAAAACTATGTATAGGAGAAGATGTCATATAGATAGGTTCATTATTAGCACAGGAAAACTGTGTAAAGGAAGATGACAAATAGACAGGTTCATATTAAGCCCATGTAAACTGTGATTGGATATTGGCAGGGCCAGTATGTTTGTACTTGGCCCATGAAAACTATACCCGGATGAAATATTGACAGTTGTCAGTAGGTTCCTAGTCAACCCATGAAAACTAGGGTAAGAAGAAAGGATATTGTGGTTACCATTAGGTACCTAGTCAACCCATGAAAACTAGGATAAGAGTAATATTGAAGTTACCAATGTGTTCATAGTGATCCCATGAAAACTATGTAATTAGACAGGGAGTTCTAAATGTTTAACCAGTTATTAGTCAGTCCATAAAAACTAATAGGTTAATAGTAATCTTAGAAACTATAACTGATACAGATAGTCTAAATTGAATGGGGATGGGTAATCCAGAATTAACTCGATTGTTTTGCATATCATCATATTATACTATTTTGAATTGTTCTAACCATTGTGGAAGCAGGAGCACAGTATATGGGTTTGTAAAATTTTTGAGATACTAGTGAGGGAAAACCCGTTCCGCTAAGCGGCATGTTCTCACTAGATATCTAAATGATTGAGGTGGTAGATTATTATTCGTGCCAAGCTTTATATCCGACTCGAAGTTTATGTTTTCCCCTTAAACTCTCAGGTACTCAATTCATTTTGAGTAGTTTGAGAGTTGAGGTTTCCAGGTGCCTCTAAGATGAATAAACTTTCGAAGACGTGTAGGAGGTATGATAGCTATCTAGAGTTCCCTTTCTTTTGATCCCGATGTGTTGATTGTAATGGCAAAGTAGTTATATTTCCTGTATATACTCTGATCATCCCAAGGGGCATCATCATATGTCACTCTGAGCGTATGTTGTAATAAATATATTTTCTTTAAACATGGTTTGAGAATATGAGATTATGTAATGAATTGGAAATGTTTTGATATGGAATGTGATGTTGTTTGAAGTTTAATTTTTTTCCATATTCATGTGTTTTTGTATATCAATGAATCTAGCACCACCGTATTTGGTCGTTGATGATTAAATACTATGGATGACTATAGCATCTGTAGCCGTTATTTTTGGGCCTCCAAGTTGGTGGATGTTACAAGTTGGTATCAGAACATAGGTTTATGAAACTTTAAAAGAAATTAAACCTAAAAGATTTTCAAACATAATCCAATGAATTTGAAAATATGATCAGGGTTTGGGTTAACGCTATAGTAATGTACTTGCATTTGATATATATATATATATATATATATATAAGTATGTGTTCCCCTCTTTCTTAGACCGTTCTTCTATATCTTACTAAGGCATGTATGTAGATTTACGAGAAAGAAGATATGGAAGCAGGAAGCAGAAGAGGAAATCTAGGTAAAGGAAGCACCACGACTAATGGAAATACTCGACTTAATACTAGGAGGAACCAAGGTCGACATACTAATGCTAATCCAAATGTTGAAGCCAATGTAACTGCTGGAAATACGCCAGTATATATGAGGATGGTATATCAGTTGTTGGCCAATCTTTTGCAAGCTGGAGTTACCGGTAATGTTGGAGGAGCTAATCCTATGACTCCAATTGGGAATAACTATGCTAAGCTAAGTAGAGACCACACCAGTTTGGATGGAAAGCCGTTTGTTGGAATGGAGAATGATGTTGAAGTAGAGAATTGGCTACTAAGTTGTGAGAGGATCTGTACTGATCTAGGCTTGGATGATGGGCAAAAGAGAAGGCTAGTCTCTAGGAAGTTACAAGGGGCAACACTTCATTGGTGTGCGACTGCTGGGTACCGGAGGAAGAGCTGACTTGGGCTGATTTTAAGAGAAGGTTTGGTAGAGGCTTCTTTTTAAAGTCACTAAGGCTGCATTGATGAGGAAGTTCATGGATCGAGTTTAGGGAGAGATGTTAGTGCTCAATTATGCTGCTAAGTTTGATGAGTTGTCTAGATATGGATATGCTTTGGTAGACATTGATGTCAGAAGGAATGAAAGGTTCATTCGAGGGTTGAGACTTGAGCTTGTTAGAATGACCATGAACCATATCCGAGATCCTTCTAATGTGGCGGTGGAGATGGTCATTCTCCATAAAGAGATGCTTGATATTTTAGCTAGAGAGAAGCCAGTTGAATCCCAAGGTCCTTAGGGGATGAAGAGGAAATTCTTTAAGAAGAAGGGAGCCTAAAAAGTGGAGGCTTCCAACAAGGGAAAAGATGATTTGGTTTGCTACAAATGTGACAAGAAGGGTCACTATGCTAATGAATGCCAGTCGGACAAGAGAAAGAAAGCTGTAGACAAGAAGAATGTATAGTGCTTTAACTGTAATCAAATGGGGCATTACAAGAACCAGTGTCTAGAGCTACCCAACGTAGACAAATGGAAGTTTTGCTGTTGGAACATCAGCTAAGCCTGCTATAGCTAATAATGGGAAGATTGTGAAGGAAGGTACGTATTTGATTCAGGGTATATCAGTTAGGATACTTTTTGATAACGGTGCATCCCATTTATTTATATCCCAGTGTTTGGTTGATAGGTTATGCATAGATCCCACATGCCTTATTACTTCCTTAAGGGTTGCGAATCCAATAAGAGGGTATGCAACTCTAGGGATAAGATATGACCAGTTAGAACTTGATTTGTTAGGTCATAAGTTTGCATGCAGTTTGTATAGGTACAATTTCCTAGATTTTGGAATTATTTTGGACATGGATTGGTTCAGGAGGTGTGAGGCCAAGATGGGGAGATATCTTTGAGACACCCAGATAGTCATAAACGAATTATATTCTCGGTAGAGAATTCTGACCGGAGTTGTTGTGCTTTGTTAAGTGCAATGGAAGTGGGTGAAGAGTTAATTCAGGTTGGATTGAAAGAGATTTTGTAGATGTGTTTGAGTCAGTCACAGGAGTACTATCGAAACAAGCTGTTGAGTTTCGGATAGATCTTATGCCAAGAGCAGAACCTGTGAGTAGACCACTTAGCAGGATGACACTGGCAGAGTTGAAGGAACTGAAGTTGCAGCTAGTGGATCATGAAGGGAGGAATTTTATTAGACCAAGCAGTTCGCCTTGGGGAGCGTCTACGGTATTCGTGACGAAACCAGATGGGTTGTTATGGATTTGTATCGATTATCGTAAGTCGAACGAAAGGGCGATAAAGAATAAGTATCCTTTATCGAGAATTGATGATCTGTTTGATCAGTTGAGTGGAGCTAAAGTGTTTTCCCAGTTGGATTTGGCGATGGGGTTCCATTAGTTGAGAGTGGAGGAGGATATTATTCCTTTGATTGCATTTCGAACTAGATTTGATTCGTAAGAGTGGTTAGTGATGCCATTCAGGTTGATGAACGCACCTGCTTTCTTTGTCGATTTTATGAATCGAGTCTTCCGAGAGTATTAGGACAGATTCATGTTGGTGTTTATAGATGATATTTTGGTGTATTCTAAGGATGAGAGAGAGAACGAAGGTCACCTTAGAGCTGTTCTAGAGACGCTGAGGCAGAATCAGCTAAATGCGAACTTTTTCAAGTGTCATTTTTGGAAGAAAGAGGTTAAATTTCTTGGTCATGTAGTTTCAGAGAAAGGATTGTCAGTCGATCCAGATAAGATCGAATCTATGAACAATTGGAAGAGACCAGAAATGGTGGCTGAGATCGGAAGTTTTCTTGGACTTGCTGGCTCTTACAGGAGATTCATCAAGGATTTCTCGCAGATAGCAGTGCCTTTGACTAAGCTTACCAGGGGGGAAGTGAAGTTTGTTTGGTCCAACAAATGTGAGGAAGCATTCCTCAAGTTAAAGCATTTCTTGACCAATGCTCCAGTATTAGTAGTTTCAGATGGTAACCAAGGGTTTGTAGTATACATAGATGCGTGTGGGACTAGATTGGGAGCAGTGTTGATGCAGAAGGTTAAAGTCATTGCTTACGCATCTAGGCAGCTTATAACGCTAGAAGTAAGATATCATACTCATGATTTGGAGTTTGCAGCGGTAATTTTTGCTTTGAAGATTTGGAGGCATTATCTTTTGGGGGAGAGATTTGTATTATATACCAGTCATAAGTCTTTAACATATCCATTTTCTCAAAAGGAGTTGAATATGCGACAGCGGAGGTGGTTGGAATTTTTCGTTGCTTATGATTTTAGTATAGAGTATACCCTAAGGAAAGGTAATAAAGCAGAAGATGCTCTCAGCAGAAGTCATCAGAATGTTGGGTTAGCAATGTTGATAGAATGGAAAGATTTAGAAGCTTTGGCCAGCTGTAGTGTGCAGTTAAGATCGCCTACTAGTTCCAGTTAGACTATGTTGAATATGTGATTATATGATTTTTGTTTGATGATAATAAACATATATATATATATATATATATATATATATTTAAATGTATTTGTTAATGTACTATTATATTTTTCACATAATTAAACATATATTTGCTGAATAAAATAAATAACACAGAATATAAATTCAAATGAATATTTTATTCAAACAAATATTCATTACAATTTTGAATAGTACAAATTCGAGCTTTCACTATATATATTTACAATTTCAATTATAATGCAGATTTGATTACATCACAATTTCTAATTTACAAATGCACCTCACTACAATTCACTCATTCAGTCGTGTTTTATCTTCAACTTGAATCCAGCATCTGAGCAATCTGCAAAATAAATATTGACGTAGTAAAATTGGAAATAAAATATTTTTGCAGTATAAAATAAAATTTAATTTTGAAAATAATATGCGCCTCAGTTATTTGAGTTTTTCGTCATCATTTAAATTTGAATTCATCATGCACGAACAGCTTGTGACATGCACAGTGTATCACTGTACATGACACAAGGCCGTGCACACCGATATATACACTTGACAAAATTACAGGGACATGTGAGCACATGTCAAACCCAAAACGCCGGGTTCAACTCAAGTGCAATAAAAATAATGTCACAATATCAGCACAAGGTCAAACCCAAGCTTTTAGCTGGAATCAACTAGGTGCAATACAAAACAATGGGGTCAAGATACATACAACACAAGCTTGACCAAAAATTCGGATGTACACTTGAATTCAAACTGTGAATCAAGTCACGGTTCGAACTAGATGAATGGCAACACCAAGTGTACATATACACAGTAAAACAACATGTACATAAGGTCAACTAGTGACAGTGATTAAGTGCAAGTGAAACACAAGAGTACAAGCTACTAAAACCAAAATGGACAGCAGCTACAAACAAAAATGCAAACTGCCTCGATGCATACATATGGCCAAGCAATGCAAGTGAGACAAGACTACAAGTACAAAGCATGCACATCGAACTCACCACAATGCATCACTGTGACTTCAACATCAAATCATCAACAAAGTGAAACTGCACATATACACGAACCAGTAGATCAGAGGCAAGTGCACGAGTCATGTACAAAGGCACACTAGAATACGTAGTGAAACAAAGTGATGAACCAACAATGCAAGCAAGACCAGACAACATGAAATACAGTGAACAATGCATCAATTTGAAAATGCTACAAGAATGAACAACATGATTAACACATCATAAATACATATGCAGGTACATATGTGAATGTACAACTACAAACCACTTGAAGTGTGTCGACCAAACAACTCAATGCAACACAACCAAACAAGCCCAGACTCAAGTGAAAACAGCAGTTGCAAACAGGTTCAAGAAGACTGCAGCTCCAAAACATCACATATACATATACATGTTCACTAGGCCTTAACATGTAGTTCAATAGCATATATGTCGAAGTCATGAAACAGCAGTCTCAATGGTGAACCATGAAATCAAGTAAATCAGTAAATGATACAGTGGTGGCAAGTTCGAACAAATGCATAGCCACAACAATGCAGAACTACTCTAGACGGAGATGTACAAGATGATAGCACATATATACGTACATGAATGCATGTATATACATGCAAGCAATCAAGTACAGTACCGAAATCATAGTAAAAAAATGCAGTGCAAAAGTACAGATTGCAGTGATGCAAAAATCACAACAGAATAAAATTCCATTATCAAGTCAGAGCAGAGTTCGACATGTCAAGTGCTGAAGCCAATTTGCAAATTCAAGTCAAGGCCGTGAGACTGAAGTAAAAGAGAATGAAGAATGAAAATTAAAATCAATTGTTAAAAAATTCAACACCATGATGACCAAGCAAAATCAAAACAAGCCGTGTCAATCAAGTATCAAATTATACGGAATTGATAAAGTCAGAAATTATCATCAACATCAATATGAAAATCAATGGCCGAGATAAAAAAAAATTGAAAAATTCAAATGAGCATATACGAACGAAAATATAGGGGTTCGAACCCTATATAAACCCTAAACATCATCAACAAAAAAGCATCAAGTTCAAGCAAACTAACGAGTAAAGCAAAAAGGCATAAATTACATACCGAAGTCTAAATCGAACTCGATCGAATTGAAGCAGCCATATGAGAATCGAGGAAACGGTCGATTGCCGAAGTAAAGCAGTACAATAGCCATTGTAATCAACCAAAAATCAATTGACGCCTCAATTGCCAAACCCTAATTTTAGAACGAGGAACGAACGAAGTAAAGAGGATGAAGGCATTTTCAACGCAAGTACAAGGAGTCGAACGATATAATAAAAAGAAAAGGGGATACATTTTTAATAATAAAGTGGGCCGGCCTTGTTTTAATTATATAAGGCTTTAGTTTTATACATTAGGGTTTTGTGTTTAATTTGTTTTTAAATTTGTATTTTCCTTTTTAAACGGTTATGATTACTAATCGTGTGACTACGGGACAAACTACGTGGCGTAGTTTGAGAATTTGCAACTCAGTGGCTGAGTTGTGGCAGGGTTTTGAGCATAGAGTAAGGCTAGTCGATGGCGGGTGTCGTGAGTTTACGTGTGTAAGCGTCTGTCTGCTTAATTTCTAGTAGAAACCTTGGGGACAGCACGTAGGCAGGGTTTTGCCGAAGCTGGGTAAATTCTGCGTCGTTCTATTTCTGCATTTATTATTATGCTATTATCTATGTTGCTATTATTTTGATATATCCGTGTTGAAATAATTTTTTACAAAATTCTGCAATAAATTTTTATAATTGATAGTATCACCCTATTCACACCCCCTCTAGGGTGAAATCGATCCTACAAGTAGTATCAGAGCAAGGTACAGAAGCCATTTTTGTTTTAAAAAAATTGATTTTTCAAAAACCGATTTTTTTAAATTTGAATTTTTAAAATGGTTTCTTTTAATAATGCTTTTGTGTAGGGTCAGTCCATAGTTAGACCACCTAAGTTCAATGGTGAATATGCTTACTGAAAAATAGGATGGAAACTTTTCTGAAAACCATTGACGCTTGGGATATTGTTGAGACAGGGTATAGAGCACCAACTATAATTGTAAATAATCAGGAAATAGATAAACCGAAGGATCAATGGACAGAGCTAGAAAATAAATTACAAAATGCTAACGCTAAAGCTATGAATTCTATTATCTGTTCAGTGGATCAATTTGAATTTAATCGTGTTTCACATTGTCTAACTGCACATGAAATATGGCACACACTCGAAGTGACCCACGAAGGAACGTCTCATGTCAAAGAATCTCGCCTTGCCATGCTAAGCAGCGAATATGAGAACTTCACAATAGCGAAGGAAGAAAATGTCAAAGGGATGTATGGACGACTTTCCAATATCGTATACAAATCCAAAACTCTTAGAAAATCATACACAAAGTTGGAGATAGTCCAAAAAATCCTCAGAATCCTTCCATAGAGTTTTGAAGCAAAAGTGACTGCCATTCAAGAGTCGAAATATTTAAAACAGATCAAAGTTGAAGAGCTCATCAGAAATCTCACCACTTATGAGCTAAAAATGTAATTCAAGAAAGTGCATGAAGGAGGTGACACTTGAAAGAAATCAATAGCTCTTAAAGGAACAATAGAAAGTAACGGTGATGATGATGGAGCAGCAGAATTGAAGCTGATAATAAAGAAACTCAAAAGGTGGAATTACAAATACGAAAATCCAGCTCTGAATCAAAAATTGAAAAGCAGAATAATCAAAGTTTTTGATAACATAGAATAGCGAAAAATCATCTGTCATAAGTGCAACCAACCTGGACACATCAAGCCCAATTGTCCTCAAAATCGACGCGACTTTGAAAAGAAATCGAAAAGGAGAAATTTTGCATCCACGTGGAATACAAATTATGAAGATAATAAATGTACTAGCAGTGAGAGTGAGAAAGCAGATTTGTGCCTTCAAGGTAATATAACTGATAGCGACGATGACGAGCCAAGCGAGGTATTAAAACTCACTCACTCAGAATTACTTATATATTTTCACAAAGTAAATGGCTGTTTTGAACGACTTAGGGAGAAATATGCTAAAATTGAACCACAAAGAGATAGTTTGATAGAAGTAAATGAACAACTTGAACAATTAGTTAAAAACTATCAAATAAGTGCCCTAAGCGTGACAAGTGTCCATTGTTTGAAGAAGAAATTAAAAAAAATCAGAAATTAATAAAAAATCACTTAAAAATGAAAATTTGATTTTAAAAGAGAGTGAAAATACAAGAAGAGAAAATTCTATTAAAAGGTGCACACAATTGTTAAACGAAAATGAATCTCTCAAAACGCAAGTCCAACAATTGTCTACGACTTTAGATAAATTTTCAAAAAGTGAAAAATCATTGAATATGCTATTAGGAAAACAAATTGTTAATACAGTTAGACAAGGACTTGGATATAATCAATCTGAAAATGTTAGAAATGAAATTAATCAAGTCAATTCAATGTGCACAATTTGTAGAAAATTTGGACACAATCAAAACAATTGTTGGCATAGATCCAAACACGTGAAAACTATACCAATTTGGGTTCCAAAAGGCACAAATATAAAATCTCTCAAAGTTAAACAAATCTGGGTGCCGAAAGGAACATATATAGATAGTTTTGGGTCTCCACAAAATTATTTTTCAAAATATTCTGTCACTAACAATCATGGACCTATAAAAACAAATAGGTCAAAAAAAATCTTCCATCGTGTAGGTGCGGTGGCAGGCTAAGGAACAACAATAGCGTTACTTGGATTCTGGCTGTTCCAAGGACACAATGAGCATCAAAGCAAAGTTCCTTAGCCTAGTATAAAGGTGACATAATCACAACAGGCGACAACGAAAAATTATCGTAAAGGTAAAACAGGTAATGGTATATTGAACGATATATTAAATGTGACAATCTGCACCGTATTCTGAATTAAATCAGCCAGTAATGTGATAATGAAATAATTGATGATAATGATTCTGACTTTTTCAAAATTGTTGGCCAATTATATTCTTGTACCAAAAACACTATAAAAATTCTAGAGTCTTTGAACTACTTCGTATATATTAATTTTGATAAATTATAGTGTTCTATTGGATGATGATGATACATTTGGCTAACCCTATATTCATGGTTTTTGTTTATTTACACGGCTTCAATTAAAATCCAAAAGAATTTCATTTAAAAAGGTCTTCAAGAATTTGTTGCAATTTCATGGTCTGATCCATATCATCCAAAAAATGATAATCTCGAGTGAAAGAAAAATTCAGATGCAGATTGCACTGGTAATTTAGTTGATAGAAAATTTTCAAGTGGAACATGATTTATGTTGAGACATTCAGTAATTGCATTGTTTTTTTAAAGAAAATATCTGCATATTTTTCATTTCAAATAATTTTAAATATCGGAAATTTTTCTCATAAAACCCCTTCTAGAAAATCATTTTGACCTTGTTTTCAGATTTGTCATTTTTAGAAAAATTGATTATATAATTATTTTTGAATATGATTTTAAATGATAACATTGACTAATCTGACTCCCTAATGATTATCGAAAAGATAAATAGTGATTGAAAAAGTGAAGAGTGTTGATATTTATCATATATTATAACTCGAGACAGTATATTAGTAAATTTCTTTAGAAATTTAAACAAGAGTTATAAAACTTTTTGTTGGTAAAAATTCTATGACCATTTCTATTTCTATCAGATTTCTATCAACCATCACTCATCAAAGTCCATTATAGTATGTCAATATGTGGTGATTTAAACAGGAATCATTCGTGTTTCATTTTAGATTTTGTTTTAAAATAAAAATCAAAGCATTCACTCTCATTTAAAATTCCTCACGGTTATGCATGGGTGAATTACTTGGAATTTGTCATGTGCTTCCATGCTCATTTAAAAGTCCTCACGGTTATGCATGTATGGAACACATATCGAAATTAATTAATTAAATAAACAAGCTGATTCTAATCCCATTTAAAAGTCCTCACGGTTGTGCGTGGTTAGAAGATACTTGAATTCATTTAAAAAAAAATGGAATACTACTAATCTCATTCAAAAGTCCTAATGGTTATGCATAGTTAGTAGATATTCAAATTCCTAGAATAAATGACCATAAATAGACACAACTGTATGGTTTTATAAGATGACATCATTCACATCATTCTAAAAGTGGAATATGCGCCAAACAGAGTATTTATGATTTTTGTTTGATTTTTTACAGAAATTTAATATTTATATTCAATTGAGTTTTAATGTTGTATTAATATCTATCACTTTATCTTTATTTTTCTAACGCTATTGCTCTTTTGCTGATAACAAAAGGTGGAGAGAAAAGTTAAGATTTTGTCAAATAAAAGCAAGTAAAGGTTGAATATTTTCTATTTGCATCTAGGCCCATTTGCATATTTTTAATTGTATGCATATATGAAGGGGGGCTTTGTGTAGAGAGGGTGCATTCAAATAGGGGAGCAAATTGAATGATCAAATACATTTAACAAATTCAAAATCTTAAATATATGTTTGTTATCATCAAAAGGGGAAGATTGTTGAATATGCGATTATATGATTTTTGTTTGATGATAACAAACATACATATATATTCATTTAAATGTATTTGTTAATGTACTATTATATTTTTCACATAATTAAATATATATTTGCTGAATAAAATAAATAACACGGAATATAAATTCAAATGAATATTTTATTCAAACAAATATTTATTACAATTTTGAATAGTACAAATTCGAGCTCTCACTATATATATACACACACAATTTAAATTATAATACAAATTTGATTACCTCACAATTTCTAATTTACAAATGCACCTCACTACAAATTCACTCATTCACTCGTGTTTTATCTTCAACTTGAATCCAGCATCTTAGCAATCTGCAAAAATAAATACTGACGCAGTAAAATTGAAAACAAAATATTTTTGCAGTATAAAATAAAATGTAATTTTGAAAATAATATTTTCCTCAGTTATTTGGGCTGTTTGTCATCATTTAAATTTGAATTCATCATACACGAATGGCTTGTGACATGCACAGTGTATCACTGTACATGCCACAAGCCGTGCACACCGATATATACGCTTGATAAAATTACATGGACAGGCGGGCATAGGTCAAACCCAAAACGCCGGGTTCAACCCAAGTGAAATAAAAATAATGTCACAATATTAGCACAAGGTCAAACCCGAGCTTTAAGCTAGATTCAACTCAGGTGCAATACAAAACTATGGGTCAAGATACATACAACACAAGCTCGACCAAAAATTCAGATGTACACTTGAATTCAAACTATGAATCAAGTCACGGTTCAAACCAGATGAATGGCAACACCAAGTGTACATGTACACAGTAAAACAACATGTACATAATGTCAACTAGTGATAGTGATTAAGTGCAAGTGAAACACAAGAGTACAAGTCCAAATACAACAACACAGAATAAATCAGTTCAAGGTTCATACAAGTTCAACTGTGGTGCAGCATATACATGTGTAGTGAAAACAACTACAAATATCAAGTCGAGCCAAAGGCAGAGCTACCAAACATACAAATAGTTTGATATGTCAAGGCTGAAATTGAACAAAGACAAAGAGGAATAATTCAAGTTCAAATATACAAGTACAACTAGCAAAACCAAAATGGACAGCAGCTACAACAAAAATGCAAACTGCCTCGATGCATACATATGGCCAAGCAATGCTAGTGAGACAAGACTACAAGGACAAAGCATGCACATCGAACTCACCACAATGCATCACTGTGACTTCAACATCAAATCATCAACAAAGTGAAACTGCACATATACACGAACCAGTGCCAACAGATCAGAGGCAAGTACACGAGTCATGTACAAAGGCACACTAGAATACGTAGTGAAACGAAGTGATGAACCAACAATCCAAGCAAGACCAGACAACATGAAATACAGTGAACAATGCATCAAGTTGAAAATGCTACAAGAATGAACAGCATGATTAACACATCATAAATACATATGCAGGTACATATGTGAATGTACAACTACAGACCACTTGAAGTGTGTCGACTAAACAACTCAGTGCAACACAACCAAACAAGCCCAGACTCAAGTGAAAACAACAGTTGCAAACAGGTTCAAGAAGACTGCAGCTCCAAAACATCACATATACATATACATGTTCACCAGGTCTTAACATGTAGTTCAATAGCATATATGTCGAAGTCATGAAACAGCAGTCTCAATGGTGAACCATGAAATCTATTAAATCAGTAAATGATACAGTGGTGGCAAGTTCGAACAAATGCATAGCCACAACAATGCAGAACTACTCTAGACGGAGATGTACAAGATGATAGCACATATATACATACATGAATGCACATATATACATGCAAGCAATCAAGTACAGTATCAAAATCATAGTAAAAAATGCAATGCAAAAGTAAAGATTACAATGATGCAAAAATCACAACAGAATCAAATTCCATTATCAAGTCAGAGCAGAGTTCGACAATGTCAAGTGCCGAAGCCAATTTGCAAATTCAATTCAAGGCCGTGAGACCGAAGTCAAAGAGAATGAAGAACGAAAATGAAAATCAAGCGTCATAAAATTCAACACTGTGATGACCAAGCAAAATCAAAATAAGCCGTGTCAATCAAGTATCAAATTATACGAAATTGACAAAGTCAAAAATTATCATCAAAATCCATACGAAAATCAATGGCCGAGACAAAAAAATTGACAAATTGAAATGAGCATATATGAATAAAAATTTAGGGGTTCGAACCCTATGTAAACCCTAAACGTCATCGACAAAAAAACATCGAGTTCATGCAAATTAACGAGTAAAGCAAAAAGGCATAAATTACATACCGAAGTCTAAATCGAACTCGATCGAATTGAAGTGGCCGTATGAGAATCGAGGAAACAGTCGATTGCCGAAGCAATGCAGTACAATAGCCATTGTAATCAACCAACAATCAATCGGCGCCTCAATTGCCAAAACCCTAATTTCAGAACGAGGAACGAACGAAGTAAAGTGGATGAAGCCATTTTCAACGCAAGTACAAGGAGTCGGCCGATATAATTAAAAGTAAAGGGGATACATTTTTAATAATAAAGTGGGCCGGCCTTGTTTTAATTATATAAGGCTTTAGTTTTATAAATTAGGGTTTTGTGTTTAATTTGTTTTTAAATTTTATTTTCCTTTTTTAAATGGTTGTAATTACCATTCGTGTGGCTAGGGGACAAACTACGTGGCGTAGTTTGAGAATTCGCAACTTAGTGGCTGAGTTGTGGTAGGGTTTTGAGCGTAGAGTTAAGTCTAGTCAATAGCGGGTGTCGCGAGTTTACGTGTGTAAGCGTCTGACTGCTTAATTTCTAGTAGAAACATTGACGGCAGCACGTAGGCAGGGTTTTGCCGAAGCTGGATAAATTCCGCATCATTCTATTTCTACATTTATTATTCTGCTATTATCTGTGTTGCTATTTTTTTGATATATCTGTGTTGAAATAATTTTATATAAACTTTCATGATAAATTTTTATAATTGATAGTATCACCCTATTCATCCCCCCCTCTAGGGTGAAATCGATCCTACAGACTACTGCCATATTGTCATGTTTAGAAGTTCGACTAGTGTTGATCGAGAAAATTGCTTCTAAATAGAAGGAGGATCCGTTATTAACTGAGAGGATCAAAAGGCTTGAGGTTGGAACCGAGGTTGATGATTTGAAAGATTTTTGTCTTGACTAGAGTGGATGGTTGAGAAAGAAGAGACGGTTATGTGTTCCAGATGAGGATAAGTTGAGAAGAGAATTTCTTGTGGAATGTCATCGATCCAAGTGTATGATTCATCCTGGAGGGACCAAGATGTTTCAAGATATGAAGAGGAGCTTATATTGGGAAGGCATGAAGAGGGATGTTGGCTCATGGGTTAGGCAGTGTGTAAACTGTCAATAAGTGAAAGCCAGACACAGAAGCAGAGTGGATTACTTCAGCCTCTAGATATTCCAGTTTGGAAATGGGATTCGATATCTATGGATTTTATTGATGGGTTGCCAAGGTCAAGGAAAGGAAATGAATGTATATGGGTTATTGTGTATAGGTTGACCAAGAGTGCCCATTTCATTCAAGTAAAGTCGACAAGAACGACCCTGTTTTGGTGAAGTTGTTCATGAAGGACATAGTTAGAATTCATGGAGTTCCTAGTAGCATAGTTAGCAACAAAATGCTTTATTCACTAGTGAATTCTGGAAGAGTGTACAGGATGTGTTAGGAACTAAGCTCAAGATGAATACCGCATATCACCCATATATGGATGGGCAGACAGAGAGAGTCAATAAGGTACTCGAGGATTTGTTGAGAGCTTATGTTGGATTTTGGTGGATCTTGGAAGGACCACCTACACTTGGTTGAGTTTTCCTATAATAATAGTTACCTGACTAGTATAGGAATGGCGCCTTTTGAAGCTTTGTATGAACGACCATAATCCCCTGCATGTTGTTGGAGACTGGAGACAGATTGGTCCTAGGTCCAGATCTGGTAAGGGAGGCATTAGAGAAAATTGAGTTATTCTGACAACGGATGAAGGAAGCTCAATACAGACAGAAGAGTTACGCAGATAAGAGTCGTAAAGACATAGAGTTTACAGTAGGAGACATGGTTTTAATTAAGATTTCACCTATGAAGGGTGTGGTACAGTTTGGAAAGTCGAGAAAGTTGGCCCCGAGATATGTTGGTCCATTCCAGATTATAGAGAGGATTAGAAAGATCGCATACAGAGTTGAGTTGCCGAGCAATATTGCAGGCATGCATAATGTGTTTCATGTATCTCATCTTCACAAGTATGGGCATGATCCTGTAACGAACCTGGATTTTGGCCCTGTCTATTTTAATAAATATTTAATCTAATTAAATGAAAAGTAAACTGATCGTTTTAAAATAATTAAACCTTTTGGAATAATTGCCAATTATTTGTATATATTCGTATTTTGAAAGGAAATTTGATTCTGGAAATTTTAAAATAAAATCTCTTGGTAATATTTAAAATAAAATCTATCTTGTATAATTGAATTAAAATACTTTATCTTGTTAACATTTGGTGAAAATATAAAATATAAAATAAATAGATGATAATGTTCAATGTAAAAGATATATTGTAAGACAAAAACATAAAAATAAATAAATAAGTAAACTTATGAATCTAAGTTAGATATTAGTTAAAATATAAAATACAAGTATAATACAAAAAAGAAATAAAGTGAAATATGAAATAACATAACCATATGTATATAAACTATTCAAGCTAGAAATAATGAAACAAATTATTTTCACAAGCAAGCCAAAAGTATAAAAATGAACCTGACACACATATGTGAAATGTTCAATTGGAAGCTAATAACAAAACAAATGTTTTTATTCAAAGTACCTTCATTCACAAGTCAAATGCTAAGTGTAAGTTTTTAAACAAAATATCTATACATAGTAACAATTTAGTAAGTATACTAACTAATTAAGAAACAAGACAAATATTTATCTATAAATTATCTTCATATACAACATCATGGTCCACCTGCAAAATGGAAATCAGTCAAGTATAAAGCACAAAAATAATAAAAACAAATGTTTTCAAAGGAAATGATCCTCATTCACAAGTATCTGTAAAGTATGAAAGAAACCTGACAAACACAGGTAAATTGAAATACAAGCAAGAAGACAAGTTTTATAGCATATTCAGATTTATCTTTATTCTCAAAGGCAAAATATCTTTGTACCAAGACAAGAATCAGCTAATATTAATTAGTGTAAACAAATATGAGGACATATGCATTAAATTAGCACAATATTTTGTCAACTCAATTGCAAGAAAATCCTACAGCCGAAATGCAAGATCATTTCACTTTGCAGTGTATTAAATACAAGCAAATCAAAAGCAAGTAAAACCTGTAACTATGGTAACCTACAGCTGTTCAAAGTTTTCCTATTTATACATCACACTATTTTAGTTCGTTCACAATAACTTAACAAACTTAGTAAACCTAAGAAGCAAACCCGAGATAAGAAAGGAAAAAAAATTAAACATCTTTACCTTGCAAAACTCAAACAAACTCAACATCTAAACAGAGGGCTTTTTCAGGGATTCAACTGCAGCTTCTTCAACAGTTTGTTCTCTATTCAAAGTGATTTTGGTGAGTAAACAAATTTTTTAATGTTTTAAGTTCATTAAAATCAATTCAAACTTCATTGATAATTTGGATTGTGTATACTACAGTTTGTATATGGTTGTGTGATGTTCTGTGCTTTCCTGTAGTTGGTACTGGTTGCATATTTTGTGCAAAAACTCAAATCAACCTTATTTAAATCATTGATAATGTGACGAACCGTCTTTCATTCCACAGAAAAACGTATCATCAATAAGAAAAGAAAGAGATAGAAATAGAAAGATAGAAAGAAAAGAAACAACAATCATCAGAATCTCACAGCGGAAACGATCAAAATATAATATTACATATATCCCTTACATAATCTACATATAAGAGTTCACGAAATAATACTACTCCATTACATCAGCCATTCATAAGAGTTTTCCCAACCCATACAACTCAAAACATAACACCAAAATGCCACTACAGCGAATATAGATAGATAGTACGTTTGGACTCCAGCTCCAGCTTCCAAAACATATGCTAATCCAAACCTAATCACTTGGCTACTCAAAAAAATTTGAGTATCCAAGAGTTTATGAAAAACAAAATAAACTCCGGGTCAGACATGGGTCTGGTGTGAGTAAATCAGTTAAAGTTGCTTAACTTTAAAAATCATTTTGAAACAAAGGGTATCACGTAAGACTTCCCACAAATAAACACGGGTAAGTTTTTACCTTACGCTAACCAAAACATTTGATAGGAAATTCAATGATATTATAATAGGGTCTAGGGTTTTAAAATAAAATACATAAATAGCTGGAATGCTTACATCTCACATTCCAACATAGTTGGGCACAATCAAATCGTACGGCACATATTGGAGATTGGATTCTATACAATGGCAGGGCTACTGGGGTACCGCCCGTCACAGTACGGGGCCTAGATCACCGTACCGAGGATCACTCCCGATCCCCTGCAACACAAGGCCGGACCCATCCTTTACCGGATAGTTCCGAAGAAGACAACCCCGCAGTTGTGGCCAACAACTGCCCACACAGCCGAATAAATAAGGGACTTCTAGACAGGGGTAAATCTCACTCTCAAGTGGGGGCTACCCACGAAACCTTGCTGCACCTCCCATGTTTTAGCCATTCCCGGTTGATGAGGCTTGAGGCTACGATTACCATTATAAAGAACTCATCTCTTAGAATGCTCATCGTCCACCTGACGATGATCTGAAAGCATTCAATCCATACAAGTTCGTTCCGAGTTCGAACGAAACCGAAGGCATTATCTCATTACTCTCATTTTGGAATCACCCTCAGAGTTAACGACGATAACCCTTGCACTCTGATTCTCCATCTCGAATCTATAAGTACTATTCCGTCAAACTCATTACGGAATCACCCACAGAGTTATATTGACATATAGCCCTTACACCTCGAGTCTTCACTCTTCACATAAGATTCACGACCTAACGTTATTTGGAATCGATGTGGTTTTCGGATATCCAAACATGGAAACCCAATCCTGGTCTCATCGAAATCCAAAGCGTGTCTTTTAGGTCCAAGTTGTTTAAAGATTTAAACAATTCAATTCAGATTTTAAACATAGCATCACACAACATTATCAACAGATAATAACGAATATCTATCACTGATATACAACATCTCATCACAGAATATAACTCAACTATCATTCAACAGATATCAACCATATACAGATATCAATATAAACTATCATCCACAAACAAGCACTACTTAATTCATATCATAATTAATTTAAATTAAATTAATTACTTAAGAATTTATCACTTAATCTTGCTTGACCAAACATTAATTAATTAATCTCAATTATTTAATTAATTAATCACCTCTTAATTATCTTATTATTAATTAATTATTACTTAATTAATTAATAATCTTTATTTAATTATCAATTAATTACTATAATTTTTTTTAAACTTTGATTAAAAATTAATCATTCCTTAATTGGTTATTAATTAACCCTTAATTTATAATTAATTAACCTTAATTAATTCTTAATTACCTTAATTAATTCTTAATTAATTACAAATTAATTTATCTCAATTACATAATTAATTAATCATTAATTAACCTTAATTATTTAATTAATTTAATCTTAACCCTTCATTAATTTACAATTAATTATAAATTAGTTAATGTTTAATTACTTAATTAATTAACTCTTAATCAATTAATTAATTAACTTCTTAATCACTAATTTATTAATCATTAATTAATTAATTAATTACTTATGAATTAACCTCAAATTAATAAATAAATTAATTAATTACCTATTAATTGTTATTCATTTTAATCCTTAATTACCAACTAATTAATTCATAATTAATTAATTAAATCTTAACAATTAATTAACCAAAATTAATTAATTAATTCCATCACTAATTACTAATAAATTTAAGTAAACTTAAATTTCAAAACCTATTTAACTTCAAAACAAATCCATGTTCATTTATCTTTAAAACTCTTACATATATACTAAATTTATTAAAAACTAATTACTTAGCAAAATAGAGATAATATAAGGTGTTAAACTTTTAGACTTTAAAACAAAATTGAAGTTTTCAAAATAAACTTAAACTTACTTTCATTAAAATGCTTAAAGTCTGGCCCAAAAACCCAAACTAACATAATCCAGCTCCATCTCCTTCCCTCTGCATCAACTACCTGAACCCAACAACACTCACGAGCAAAAGCGTGCACATACCCGAGTACAGCATGCTACTCTCACGCGACTCACTCGAACGCGACTTCGAGGAAAACCCACGCGCACACGAACGAAAACAACAGACACAAGCCAACCCTCTTCGTGCACGTGCACTGTGCTCCGGCACCTCCATCACCACCGCCGACCCTATGCGCAAACCACTCTTCGATCCCCACCCCAAAATCTAAACCCAAAATTCGAAAATTCGAATTCGAACGAAATTCGAATGCTCGAGCCAAAAACCAACAGTAGCCGCTAGAAGAAACCCCATCGTCCACGACCAGCCTACCCCCTTTCGACGCCAACTTCCGGCCATGCGTGCGCAACACCCACACGCCACTCCACCTCAAACCCCATGATACTCGATCACCACTATGCTTCACGCGATCAAAATCTTCAAGCTCGAAAAACACAGTACCTTAAACCCTACAAACCCAAATTTCCAATTCCATGTTGCATAGTAAAATCAATCACTATTTTTCTAGTGATAAACATCATCTAAACTATCTTCAGTTCAAATTTCAAAGGTTGAAATCAAACCAATCTCGAGAATTTGAAGAAAGTCCCAAATTCAGTAAATTTAAAAATTTAAATTCACTTGTATGTTAAATTTTTTGATTTCAGGCTTAAAATTCATATTTTGCATTTTAGAATCAGTATACATATTTGATTCATTAAAATTTTAAAAAGATTTATATGCTAAAATTTTGTTTTACTGCATGTTTACATTCTGCAGTTTTTTTCAAATCTGTTCTTTGCATATTTAACTAATCACTTAAATCATGTTGAATTTAAACTCCACACTTGAAATACCAACTCACTATCACTTTGCTAAATTTAGATTTGAAGTTTTGTTTTCGGTAATTTACTCTGTTCTTGAATTTACAGAGAGGTACAATTTTTTTAAACATGCACAGCATAAATTTAAAATCTGAAAACAAATACTTCATAAAATAATTGACATGCAAGCATTATATCACTAGCATTCAACATGCAACATTTCCATATTTTAAGTTTAATTTAAAATTTTACTCACCTTTTTCTTCCTGATGTGAAGATTCAAACTGTAGGAAAAAGAAGATATGAATGAACTGCAGGTTATTCTTTTCCCACTTGATGTTGTTGCTTTGAAGATGCCTCAAACTTGAATTTGTTTGCTTAACTTTGAAATGCTTTAAATCTTGAATTAATAGGTGATAAATCTGAGTTTTTGTTTCATAAATTGGTTGAAGAAGTAGAGATTTGAAGAAGTTTAGATTTTAGGAGAGAAGAATGTAAAATTTCTTTTTAATAAAATGAGAGTATGCATGAATGACTTTTAGAATTTGTTTTATAAAATTTTAAAGAAAAGAAAATTTATATTATGACACTTGTCAAAATAAGGCTTAGATTTCTAACGCATGTTTATCTCATGCAAAAATGAAATTAAAATATTTACTTAATTGATTTTTCTTATATAAGTTTATATTTTAAATCTTTAGAAAAAATCAATTTCTTTTAAATAATGAATATAAAACAATTATTATAACTTGAATAAAATCATGAAAATATTACTTAATCCTCAAAGTATAATTTTAGAATAAAAATTAACATAGTTTAAATCTTTTAATATATCAATTCAAACATAATTTGAATTTAAAAACCCAATCCAAAATCAACTTTGATATGAATAAAATCTTAACACATTCCATTTCATATATATATGTACTAGTTTTTAATTAGAATAAATTTATATTTACCATTCATTTATTAACTGTTGAATAAAATAACAAGTTAATCAATTTAAATTAATTTATTATATAGATTATCATATTTAAATTGGGTGTGAAATTCCGGGATATTACAATCCTCCCCCCTTAAAAGAATTTCGTCCCTGAAATTTAAACAAAAGATAATCCAAATTTCATTTTATTCAACACTTCAAACATACATAACATCCATACATAAGCAACCATCAAACAAAACATCCAAACAAACATTCATTCAATACAAACACCACTAGCTATCCAGACACATATCCGGATAAGCCTTCCTAAAGCTATCCAGAGTCTCCCAGGTACAATCTCTGGGATCCTCACTCCACTAGACTTTAACAAGCTTCATAATCTTGATTTTGAGTTGCCTCTCATCTTGATCAACAATTTGAACAGGATGTCAGACAACTGACAAGTCCGGCTCAACCTCCAATTCCTCCTGCACAGCTGGCTCCACAATAAGAGATGGATCGTGCACATATTTCCGTAGATGAGATACATGGAAAACATTATGAATCCCAGCCATCCGGAATGGCAATTCAATCCTGTATGCAAAAGCACCAATCCTCTCGAGAACATTGAACGGACCAATGAATCTCGGAGCGAGTTTCCCTGTCTTCCCGAATCTTATAGCTCCTTTAATAGGGGAAACTTTGACAAAGACTAAATCACCAATCTCGAATTCCAATTATCTTCGTCTCTTATCAGCATATTTCTTTTGTCGATCCTGAGCAGCTCTCATTCTTTTTTTAATAAGCTCGACTTTAGCAGATGCTTCCCGAATCAGATCTGGTCCAAGCACATACGGTCCTTCGACACTATCCAACAAATTGGAGATCCACACGGTCTTCCATATAATGCTTCATAAGGAGCCATCTTGATACTTGCTTGGTAACTGTTATTATATGAGAACTCCACTAGATGTAGATGATCCTCCCATGATCTTCCAAAATCTAATACACAGGCTCTCAGCATATCTTCTAGAATTCGGTTAAGCCTTTCTGTTTGTCCATCTGTTTGTGGATGATATGTTGTGCTCAATCTCAAATTAGTCCCCAAAGCTGATTGCAATGCTTCCCAGAATTTGCTGGTGAAAATCGGATCTCGATCACTTACAATGCTGACTGGAACTCCATGCAATCTCACAATCTCCTTCAAGAAAATTTCTGCCAAAGAAACTGCAGTACGGTTTGCTTCAACTGGAATAAAATGGGCGCTCTTGGTAAGACGATCTACGATCACCCATATTCCTTCATTCCCCTTCTTAGTTCTAGGCAGACTGTCGATAAAGTCCATCGAAATCATTTCCCATTTCCATGTCAGGACCTCCATAGGTTGTAACAAACCGGCTTGCTTCTGCTGATCTCCCTTCACTTGCTGGCAGATTACACAACTGCGAATCAGGCTATATCCTACTTCATCTTCGGCCACCAGAAAACTATCTTCATATCTTTGTACATCTTCGAGATTCCTAGATGGATATTCAATCTGGAGCGATGACTTTCTGACAATACTTCGTGTCTCAATCCATCTATATCCAGTACACACAATCAACCATTAATTCTTAATGCTCCTTGATTGTCTATCTTGAAATCCGAATATCGACCATCCTGGGTTCCAAGAATCAATTCTTCAAAAGACCTATCCTCCATTTGCTTGCTTATTATTCTTTCCTGGAGAGACGGAACAGCTTCCAAAGGAGAAAGAACCGCATTTCTTCTAAGAGCATCTGCCATAACGTTCGCCGTCCCCGGAGTATACAGAATATCCAAATCGTATGATGCCAAGAACTCAACCCAACGCTGCTGCCTTAGATTAAGATCTTTCTGAGAGAAAAGATATTTCAACGGTTTGTGATCCGTTAATAACTCAAACTTTTCTCCTAAAAGATAGTGCCTCCATATCTTTAAAGCAAAAACAATAGCCAACAGCTCTAAATCATGCGTAGCGTAGTTCCTCTCATGTGGCTTCAACTGCCGACTCGCATACGCAATAACCCTACCATTCTGCATAAGAACAGCTCCCAATACAACAATACAGGCATCAGTATACACTTCAAACTTGCTCTTACCATCAGGAATAGCCAATACAGGAGCACTTTTCAACTTTGCCTTCAGTTTCTGGAAAGCTTCCTCACACTCCGGTGTCCACTTGAATTTAGCTCCCTTCCTTGTCAGCTTCGTTAGGTGAGAAGAGATCTTAGAATAATCCTTAATAAACTTCCTGTAGTAACCGGCCAATCCAAGGAAACTGCGAACTTCTGTAGGAGTCCGAGGCTGCTTCCATTCCAGAATAGTCTCAACTTTAGCTGGATCTACAGAGATTCCCTCACCAGAAACAATGTGGCCCAAAATTTTTACTTTAGACTTCCAAAAATGACACTTAGAAAACTTCGCCTTCAGCACATGCCTTCTCAGAGTTTCCAAAACTATCCTCAAGTGCTGCTTGTGCTCTTCTTCCGATTTAGAATAAACCAAAATATCATCGATGAAGACCAAAACAAACTTATTCAGAACATCTCTAAAGACTCGGTTCATCAGATCAACAAAATAAGCAGGAGCGTTGGTTAACCCGAAAGGCATAACCAACCACTCATAGAAACAATTAGGTCCCCTAAATGCAGTTAAGGGAATACTGTCTTCAGCTACCCTTAACTGATGGAAACCTGATGCTAGGTCTAACTGAGAAAAGACAAATGCACCATGAAGCTGGTCGAAGAGATCATCAATGCGAGGAAGAGGATACTTATTCCGAATGGTCACTTTGTTCAATTCACGGTAGTCTACACAGAACCTTAGCGACCCATCCGACTTAGTGACAAAAACTGCAGCAGAACCCCAACAGGAAAAACTTGGTCTAATCAAACCCTTCTCCAACAAATCTTGAGTTTGCTTCACTAATTCCTCCCTCTCCCTTGGAGCCATCCTCCTACTTTGTTGAATTACAGGTACCGCTCCAGGAACCAAATCTATACGGAACTCTATTTCCCGATGCGGAGGCAAACATTTAACTTCCTCAAATACGTCAGAGAAATCTCGGACTACTTCAATATCTACAACCTCCTCTTGAGAAGTCTCCACTCCATGTAAAAGACTACTCAAGTGGATTCCATAGTTATCACACATTACTCTGGCAATCCTACCCAGATCAGTTTCCAACGAAACTGTTCTTTCATCACAATTTAAGATAGCTTTATATTTGTCAAGCTAATCCATTCCCAATATAAGGTCGAAACCTTGAAAATCCAATACATAAGGATCACAGGAAAAACTATGGGATAGATAGGAGATTCTCAAATCTTTACAAATCCTATCCAATTTGGTTATCCCTCCTATAGGATTTGATACACAAATGGGATTGTCTACGATACTAGGAGTGAGTAAGAAATTCTCCACAGTTCCCAGGGAAATAAAACTTAAAGAAGCACCAGAATCAAATAAGACTTTAATATACTTTCCATTTAAAAGTAAAGTACCTTCTAAAACTCCCTTGCCTTTCGATGAGTTTGATGGTGCGCCTTCTAAAGCAAATACTTTGTTCTGTTGAACCTTATGAAGGAGCGGACAGTCTCTAATCATGTGTCCCGGTTGGTGACAGTTAAAGCAAAGCGACTTCTGAACTAAAGCTGACCCTGGTCCACTATACTGCTGCCGCTGCTACTGAGATCCTTTGCTGGGACACTTGTTTGCTAGATGACCTTCTTGATGAAAAATATAACACTTTCGGGGTTCATTATTGTTCCCAGACTTCTTCTTGTTTTGCTTCTTCCAGTTAGGATTGAATTTCCTCTTATTCTGGTTAGAAGAATTCCCTCTTGATGTAGCAACTTGAGCCACTGACCTCTTCTTCATCAAGTCTTCATACCTTAACGCCATATCAATAAGCTCCACAAAAGACCCTTTCAAATGTGCAGTCATTCTCTCATGATACTCGGGCCTCAACCCTTGGACAAACATCTCGTTCTTCTTAAGAGGTGTGTCTATAAGTCCTGGTCCGTAGTAAGATAACTCGTTGAACTTTGTCTCGTATTCAGCTATGGACATATTCCCTTGTTTCAAATTCAGAAAATCTTGATAAAGCCGAGTTCTTCCTGCAGCAGGCATATACTTTTCCTCAAACATCTCCTTAAATTCTTCCCAAGACATACCATCCTCCGAGATATTAGCAGTCACTGAATTCCACCATACTGCAGCACCACCCTGCAATTGCCACGCAGCCATTATTCTCTTTTGCTCATCTGATAACCTCATGCTCTTAAAAATCTTCTCACACGAGCGAATCCATGCTTGAACTTCTATTATAGTTTCTGATCCTTGAAATGGTTTCCCTCCTAGATGAACAAAGTCTTTGCATAAGGCGGAAAAACTGGCTGAAGACGTAACTGGATTAACAGTCTCATCATCAGTCTGCTCTCTTCTGTTACCAGTTGATCCACTCCCAACAACTCTTCCCCTTCGGCCTCTTGAACTCATATTGGCTACCTAAATAGGTAATCCAATCAATTTAGATAGGGATATAGTTATATAAGAAAATTACAAATACACACTCTCAAGATAGATACCACTTCAGAGCCTAGGTGTTTCTCAACCATTGCTCTGATACCAACTGTCACGTCCTTAGGCTTTTCAACCATTGGGAAGCGGCTCACTCGACTGGTAAGCTTTTCAACCATCCCAGCCCCGCCGTGGTTGACAGTGATACCTCGGGTTTGCTTTTACGGCCAGCCTCTCGACTCGCAACCAACCCAGGGCCTTATACTACCCAAAAGGGACATGTAGGGGTAAGAGTGTCCCATTCGCCACCTAACGTGAAGCGAGAACCCCCTATCACGCTGTAATGAAGCAAACCCGATCCCGGTCTCATCGAAATCCAAAGCGTGTCTTTTAGGTCCAAGTTGTTTAAAGATTTAAACAATTCAATTCAGATTTTAAACATAGCACCACACAACATTATCAACAGATAATAACCAATATCTATCACTGATATACAACATCTCATCACAGAATATAACTCAACTATCATTCAACAGATATCAACCATATACAGATATCAATACAAACTATCATCCACAAACAAGCACTACTTAATTCATATCATAATTAATTTAAATTAAATTAATTACTTAAGAATTTATCACTTAATCTTGCTTAACCAAACATTAATTAATTAATCCCAATTATTTAATTAATTAATCACCTCTTAGTTATCTTATTATTAATTAACTATTACTTAATTAATTAATAATCTTTATTTAATTATCAATTAATTACTATAATTTTTTTTTAAACTTTGATTAAAAATTAATCATTCCTTAATTGGTTATTAATTAACCCTTAATTTATAATTAATTAACCTTAATTAATTACAAATTAATTTATCTTAATTACATAATTAATTAATCATTAATTAACCTTAATTATTTAATTAATTTAATCTTAACCCTTAATTAATTATAAATTAATTAATGTTTAATTACTTAATTAATTTACTCTTAATCAATTAATTAATTAACTTCTTAATCACTAATTTATTAATCATTAATCAATTAATTAATCAATTATTAACTACTTATGAATTAACCTCAAATTAATTAATAAATTAATTAATTACCTATTAATTGTTATTCATTTTAATCCTTAATTACCTATTAATTAATTCATAATTAATTAATTAAATCTTAACAATTAATTAACCAAAATTAATTAATTAATTCCATCACTAATTACAAATAAATTTAAGTAAACTTAAATTTCAAAATCTATTTAACTTCAAAACAAATCCATGTTCATTTATCTTTAAAACTCTTACATATTTAAATACTAAATTTATTAAAAACTAATTACTTAGCAAGATAGAGATAATATAAGGTGTTAAACTTTTAGACTTTAAAACAAAATTGAAGTTTTCAAAATAAACTTAAATTACTTTCATTAAAATGCTTAAAGTCTGGCCCAAAAACCCAAACTAACATAATCCAGCTCCATCTCCTTCCCTCTGCATCAACTACCTGAACCCAACAACACTCACGAGCAAAAGCGCGCACATACCCGAGTACAGCATGCTACTCTCACGCGACTCACTCGAACGCTACTTCGAGGAAAACCCACGCGCACACGAACGAAAACAACAGACACAAGCCAACCCTCCTCGTGCACGTGCACGGTGCTCCGGCACCTCCATCACCGCCGCCGACCCTTTCCGCAAACCACTCTTCGATCCCCGACCCAAATCTAAACCCAGAATTCGAAAATTCGAATTCGAACGAAATTCGAATGCTCGAGCCAAAAACCAACAGCAACCGCTAGAAGAAACCCAATCGTCCACGACCATCCTACCCCCTTTCGACGCCAACTTCCGGCCATGCGTGCGCAACACCCACATGCCACTCCACCTCAAACCCCATGATACTCGATCACCACTATGCTTCACGCGATCAAAATCTTCAAGCTCGAAAAACACAGTACCTTAAACCCTACAAACCCAAATTTCCAATTCCATGTTGCATAATAAAATCAATCACTATTTTTCTAGTGATAAACATCATCTAAACTATTTTCAATTCAAATTTCAAAGGTTGAAATCAAACCAATCTCGAGAATTTGAAGAAAGTCCCAAATTCAGTAAATTTAAAAATTTAAATTCACTTGTATGTTAAAATTTTTGATTTCAGGCTTAAAATACATATTTTGCATTTTAGAATCAGTATACATATTTGATTCATTAAAAATTTTAACAAAATTTATATGCTAAAATTTTGTTTTACTGCATGTTTACGTTCTGCAGTTTTTTTCAAATCTGTTCATTGCATTTTTAACTAATCACTTAAATCATGTTGAATTTAAACTCCACACTTGAAATACTAACACACTATCACTTTGCTAAATTTAGATTTGAAGTTTTGTTTTCAGTAATTTACTCTGTTCTTGAATTTATAGAGAGATACAATTTTCTTAAACATGCACAGCATAAATTTAAAATCTGAAAACAAATACTTTACAAAATAATTGACATGCAAGCATTATATCACTAACATTCAACATGCAACATTTCCATATTTTAAGTTTAATTTAAAAATTTACTCACCTTTTTCTTTCTGATGTGAAGATTCAAACTGTAGGAAAAAGAAGATATGAATGAACTGCAGGTTATTCTTTTCCCACTTGATGTTGTTGCTTTGAAGATGCCTCAAACTTGAATTTGTTTGCTTAACTTTGAAATGCTTTAAATCTTGAATTAATAGGTGATAAATCTGAGTTTTTGTTTCATAAATTGGTTGAAGAAGTAGAGATTTAAAGAAGTTCAGATTTTAGGAGAGAAGAATGTAAAATTTCTTTTTAATAAAATGAGAGTATGCACGAATGACTTTTAGAATTTATTTTATAAAATTTTAAAGAAAAGAAAATTTATATATGACACTTGTCAAAATAAGGCTTAGATTTCTAACACATGTTTATCTCATGCAAAAATGAAATTAAAATATTTACTTAACTGATTTTTCTTATATAAGTTTATATTTTAAATCTTTAGAAAAAATCAATTTCTTTTAAATAATGAATATAAAACAATTATTATAACTTGAATAAAATCATGAAAATATTACTTAATCCTCAAAGTATAATTTTAGAATAAAAATTAACATAGTTTAAATCTTTTATATATCAATTCAAACATAATTTGAATTTAAAAACCCAATCCAAAATCAACTTTGATATGAATAAAATTTTAACACATTCAATTTCATATATATATGTACTAGTTTTTAATTAGAATAAATTTATATTTACCAATCATTTATTAACTGTTGAATAAAATAACAAGTTAATCAATTTAAATTAATTTATTATATAGATTATCATATTTAAATTAGGTGTGAAATTCCGGGATATTACAGATAAGCCTTGATTTCTCAACAAAACAAGATGTAAAACTTAAATTAAGATTTTTAAAGGTTGATTAAACCATCTTTATAAAATATATCACTGTGATATTGATATACAGGTAATCAAGTGATAGTTGATTAAATTTGACTTTTGTAAATTATTGATTCGAGATTATATCTTGAATCCTTACGTAAATTGATGATTTTTAAAACAAAACGAAAGATTTTTAGTTCAGTGATTCAAGAGCAGTACACATTTGAATAAAAATTGTATTTCTACTAATTTCTAGTGATTGAATCAACTTTAAATGTTCAAATTCGTGTTGAAGCAAGTGTGAATAGTGGTGATGTATTAAAAATTATCAGATAATTTTTCTATTAAGTGAATTAAGGGATCGAGATTGATTTAGGGTTTTTGTTCAACGTTTTTGTCATGACTGTAACCAAACGAGTACAACTCCTCTACGTGATCGAGTGTCACGAATTTCTGGTCGATGGTCGAAGGTCGTGTCGTCGAGACGTGGACAAAATCTTGGCGACTCTGGTGCCTTGTGTGGCGATGACGAGGTGATTCTTGTGGATTGGTTCGAGTGCTGTTTTTGGGTAGAACCGTCGAATTTCGATTCGAAATTGCTGTGGGTGATTTGAGCTTAGATTTCATACTTTGGGGCAAGATGCGACTTGCCGATGATCTTGGGAGATCGCCAGAACCCTGCGTGTCGCCGTGCACGTGCACGGCGTGGAGGAGGGAGACGGCGTCATGTCGGTGACGTTTCTCGAGTCGTGCTCGAGTGTATTGGAAGGTCACTTCGAGTTTTTTTTATTTTTATCGCGAGTTTTCCTGATGCTTTAACTCTTAAGTTTAACTTAGCTTGCTGTAGAAAAAAAAGAGGAAGAAGAAGATGGATACGAGAGGAAACGAAAAAGTCTCGGGTGAATTGGATGAGTGACTCGAAGAAAACACTCGAGTAGATAGTGTGAGTCTTGGGTTTTTCAAACCGTTGAATTAAAATGTTGAAGTTAAGTAAATTTGATTTCCATAAATTTTTAAGCACTGTGAACATAATAATTGTTAACAAGTTTAAGTTGAAATTTTGATTCAAGTTATAAGGATTTTAGTTAGTACTTAACGATGTTTTTAAAACACTTAATTATTATTTTTAATTAAGCAATTAATTTAAGTTAAGTATAAAGTTAACCAACATTTAAGTTGTGTAGTTAAAAATGAATTGTTTTACAAACTTAAAAAAGATTCTTTCAAATGTTAACTAAGATGAATATTAATTTACTAATAATTTTAGAAGTAATTAAGAATAATTACTTTACAATTATAATTAGAAATCGATTAATAATTAAGAAATAAATTAATTTGTGATTAACTACTTAAGTTAATTAATGAACGATTAATAGTTAATTAATCAAGTGATTTAACTAAGAATTAAGAAATGATTAATGAAGTAATTAACTATAAAATAAGGGATAATTAAGTTTATTTAATTAATAATTAAAGTTATTAATTAATGATTAAGGAATAGTTAATTAAGTAATTAAGGTAAAATAAATTGATTAGGAAGTAATAAATTAAATAGCGTGAAATAAATAATTAAATAATTGAGTAAATAAGGGAATTAATTACTCATTGTAATTAATGAAGTTAAATATAAATTGTTTAAGTTAATTAATTAAGTTTAATTAATTTAAATAATTATTTGATGATGTGATAAGTATAATTACTTGGGGAAGTAATTAATGATAATTACTGGATGCATTTGACTGAGGATGATTTAATAATGGAAGTAATTTGAGTATAATTACTTTGTGAAATTAATCAAGGGATTAATTTAAAGGAAATCAATTGAGGTGTAATTGATTTGATAGAGTAATTAAAGATAGTTAATTACTGAATAGTATTAATCAGGAGTGATTAATAAATGTAGTTTAATTAAAGATTTAATTACTTATGATAATTAATTTAAATTAGGATAATGAAATTAAAATGTAATTAGTAATCATTAATAAATATAATTAGTAATAAGAGATTAGAGAGTACTTAAATGGTGTAATTAAGAAATAATGTAATGTTTGTAATTTAAGATTAATTTCTTTATTTGGATAAGATAATTAATTTGTGAAAATAATTAAAGGATGATTACTTGAATATAATCAAATATTAATTAATCAAGTGTGATTAAGTGAAATGAATTTATTAATTGATTGATAATTGATTAATGGTTATATAAGCAAGATTTATAATGGTAAAATAATTTAATTTAATTTACCTTAAATTAATTAGAGATGCAAGTAATTAATTTAATTCATTTTAAATTAATTATAGCTGATATGATTGCTTATGTATGGATGAATGATATTGTTTACCTTGAATGGTTCGAGATCTCAAATATGAGATGAATGATGCTGTATGAAATGTATGCTTGATTGAAGTATGATGGTAATATGGATTATCTGTTGTGATGATAATATTGATTATCTGTTTATGATGATAATGTTGATTATCTATTGTGATATTGTGAATTATCTATCTGTGTGTATATGGATAATTGAATTGTTTTAAAACTTTAAAACAACTTGGCCTTAAAAGACACGTTTTGGATTCCGATGAGACCGGGATCGGGTTTTCATATTTGGACATCCAAAAACCACATCGATCCAAATTAACGATAGGTCATGAATCTGAAGTGAAGATGAAGATTCAGAGTGCAAGGGTTGTCGTCGTTAACTCTGAGGGTGATTCCAAAATGAGTGTAATGAGATAATGCCTTCGGTTTCGTTCGAACCCGGAACAAACATGTACGGATTGAATGCTTTCAGCACATCGTCAGGAGGACGATGAGCATTCTAAGTAATATGTTCTGTAAAGGTAATCGTAGCCTCAAGCCTCATCAACCGGGAATGGCTAAAACAGGGGAGATGCAGCAAGGTTAGGTGGGTCATGCCCAAGCAGGACATGATTTCCCCCTGTCTAGATGTCCCTTTTTATTCGGCTTAGTGAGCGATTGGCCGCGCCAACTACGGGGTTATCTTGTTCGGGACTGTTCAGTATGGAATGGTTCCGACCTTGTGTTGTAGGGGGTCGGGAGTGATCCTCGGTACGGTGATCTAGGCCCCGTACTGTGACGGACGGTACCCCAGTAGCCCTGCCATTGTATGGAACCCATTTTCCAATAAGTGCCCTCGGATTTGATTGTATTACCTCACTTTGTGGCTAGTAGCTGGAATTTAATAATGTAACAATTTCGGCTATTTTCTATTTACTTGAAAACCCTAGACACTATTATAATATCACTGAATTTCCTATGAAATGTTTTGGTTAGCGTAAGGTAAAAACTTACTCGTATTTGTTTGTGGGGAGTCTTACGTGATACCTTTCTTTTCCAATGTTTTTCAAAGTTAAACAACTTTAAACGGTTTACTCATACAAGACCCATTTCTGACCCGGAGTTTATATTTTGTGTTTTCATAAACTCTTGGCTACTCAAATTTTTACGAGTAGCCAAGTGATAGGTTCTTGGATTGTTGAGTTCTGGAGGAGCTTGGAGAAGGAGCCCAGACGTATGTAGATATTTATCTAGTTCCGCTGTGTTAGTTAGAGTATGTTGTATTTTGAGATGTATGTAGTGACAGATGTATATAGGAGTGTCATGTGTATGATATTTTATAACTCTGATATATGTAAACTATGTAATAGTTATGTGCTATATTATATTTTGTTCCGTTTCCGCTGTGAGATTCTGTTGTTGTTGTTCTTTCTTTCTTATCTTTTCTATTTCTACCCCTTTCTTTCTTATTGATGATACGTCTTTCTGGGAGTAGAAGGGCGGGTCATCACAGATCCAGAGGCCGCCATTCCTCAAACAGAGTTGGCGGACTTGATAGTAGAGCCTAATTTGACCTTTGTTAGACAACCGGTTCAGGTTGTTGCGATAGATGAGAAAAGATTGAGGAACAAATCGGTCAATTTGCTGAAAGTTCAGTGGAGCGATAACGAGAAGGACTGTACTTGGAAAATAAAGGATAGGATTTGAGATACTTACCCTAGTCTACTTCGAGGGTATGTCTATATTAAATTTGTATAGATATTTCTTAGTCAGGTAGGCTAGTATGGTTGTTAGAAGTTATTATAGATGATTGCTATATTTGAAATTTGGTCCTAACTGAATATCAAGAATGAAATTCTTTAATGAGGGGAGCCTGTAACACACCTAATTTTTGATAACATTATTCAGGAGATTTAGTTAGATAAATTAAATAGAATAATGCAAATATAAGTGATAAGAGGATTGAGATTTGAAATAATTAATTAAGGTCGTGCCTAATAAACTAACAAATTAAGAATGAGTTTTGGTTAATTAAGTCACGTAAGGGAATATGGAAATTACTGCCCCTAGCTTCCACCCTTATTTTTGTTTCGTTCCCATCTTCTTACTTCCCATTCGCGTCATTTTATAATGCAAATTTTTTTATAGAGAACGACCAACAATTAAGAGGAAGAGAAAATTCAAATTAAAGCTAGAGAATATATTTTTGTTACATTATTCAAGCTTAGGGGAAAATCAATCTCAATCCAATCTCCTTATTAAGAGCAAGGTGAATAATAATTCCATCTCTATTTTGGTTCTAAATAATGTATTTTTGATTTAAGGGATAAATTCGTTTTTGTGATATATTGGATGATGATATGCTTGATTCATGATTTATAAACAAGGTTGTTTAAAAAAGGGTTTTATACGGTTTTAGATCAAAACCAAGATCAAATGATGTTTAAATGTCATGGGATAATTTTATGTTATGAGAAAAATAATTTTGGAGTTGGGATTCAATTTTGAGGCTTTTCCAAGCTATGGAAAGATTATTATGAATTTTCAAAGGAAAATATGGTTATTCGGGTTTATAATTTATTTTGGAAAATATATTAAGAATTTGGATTTGAAAATCTATTGACTAATATTATAGAATAATTGTTGATTTGATAAGTGTAGTTTACTAGCTTTCGATAAATGTTCGAGTAAGACTGCATGGTATGGGAGGCTCAAGTAATATTTGTTCGTTTACTATTATTAGTGAGCAGATGTCACTTATATTATGGAGATGGGTTAGGAATTGTGATATCGTCTAGAGATGACTCCTTAGAGCTTAGTAGTTAAGAGTCCCATTACTCTTCAAGGGCTACAAGCTAGAGATATGTTGTGATTTATAGATTTATCCTTTTAGGCCCAATAACCAAGTCATATTATTGTCTACTCTTAGGGTTAGTAGTTGAGGAATTATTATGTAGTGATGCTCTCATTTGGATGCATGAAGTCGAGAGTACTTATTATTACTCTTATCATGACTCATATCGTCGAGAGTATATTTTGTTGCATCCTCTAAGGACTGAATTGTTGAGTATCATTATATACTCTTAGGGCTACTATCGAGGATTTTTTACTGTAAGACACTCTCAATAGGATCTATCAAATCGAGAGTAGTTATTGTCACTTGCAGAAGGACTTCTAGAGTCGAGAGTATTAGCTATCACTCTCATTAGAACTTATATAGTCGAGAATATTTGTTAGGAACCTACGTTATATGGTTCATGCCACTATGGAGAGTGTGTGACTTAGACCCATCGGATAGTCTAGTTATCCATCCTAGCAGTCGTAATTATGAGGTCATACCCCAGATCCGTGATGTCAATTTTTGAGTTGTAGGCCGAGGTTACTTCTCTTATTAGAGCCATTGCCCCAACGTAAATTAAGGACCAACAGTCCGTTACCAAGGGAAAGTAGGAGTTTTGGCCAATGCTCGACGTAGTCCGACAGCGTGTTTATGACATGCGATGCATACATGTCTTACGATCCTATCCAGTAACTAAGGAACTGTAGGAAATGGGCTATGGTCATTACTCTTTCCTGGAGCGGTGTTGTGGTATGTTGGTCTCCCATCTAATAGACTTTGGTAAATCCATTATATATGAGTCATCCACACATTAGAGACGATGATCATTAACATTAGAGACAAACTGCGTGTTAGTCAGTCATTTGATGTATCCTAATCCGAGACAGCTGTGTGTTGTCTATCTATTAACATTCGAGGCTTGATATGAGCTTGTCTGTTATTCTCTTGTAAGAGCCTATGGCTGAAAGTTCTCCTTGTTATATAATTTGTTATTTTATCTCCCAGAACCATTCCGTCAAGAGTTCTATTTCTCTAAGGACGTGGGTCGAGATAGATAATTTTTGCACATTGAGAGTTGATTGATTTTGATGTTTATTAAATTTGTGTTTTTCTTGATATCTCCTGTGGCCTAACAGCCAAAAGTTCTCTTTTCCATTAGGACCGTAGGTCGAGATAATTATTGGATATTGTTTCTATATTTTGTTTGAATTGTGTTTTTTATGGAATTTGCGTTTCTAGCCATCTCCTACGACCAACGGTCAGAAGACCAAACTTGCACTAGGACTAAAAGTCGAGCTAATATTTCTAGAAATTGGTTTCATATTTAGTTCGGATTTTATTCTATTTAGGTTTCATATTTCCCGATTATATTTTACGACCAACAGTTGGAAGATATTACTTCCATTATGGTCATAAGTCGAGACTTGATGCTTTGATTGTTTATTTAGAATTATGCCTTTTTTATTTATATTTTTATGGCTCGTCAGTCGGAAGTCTTTACTTCCATTAGGACTGCAAGTCAACAATGATATTTTGGGTCGTTGACCCTTATATTAAATTTAATTCGGGATTTATTATGTTATTGTGGGTTTATGGATAAGCCGAGCATTTATCCATATTGTTTTGAGGTTTTGATGGATTTGATTATTATCACCCGATTTATAGATGTCGTGATTCTTGCTTATGTGCATTCTTGGGTGATATTTGAGAATGTGTGGCATGATATATTATTAATATTATGATGTTTGTGATGGATGTTACCTCGGATCGTATTCGTGCTTTGTTTTTAATACCATGCTTATCGTTATGTTCTCACCTTGGATTTAGATGTAGTCTAATCCATTTATTATTTATATAACACTCGGGTTAGTTCGAGACTTTTCTGGTACATGGACATTAGCTAGTTGTGGATGTTGGGCATAGATGGAGGATATGATATTTGTATACTGTTTATAAGTTCATATTTACATGTATGTGTTGTTGGGATGTATATTGAACATGTTGTACTTATTTTCGGTGCCAATGGGCATTTGACTATTTTGTAGACACACTTGAACTCGTGTATATTTCTATTATATATGTTACCGCTGCGATTATGACTCTGATTATCTGAAATTGTGTATTGTTTTAGCTTGGAGACGCATGTGCTTATTGCTTTGTACTTATACTGTGTACTTATAGTTGAGTTGTTTATGATTTTTTTTAAAGTGCGTACCAGTGTTAGCTCAGGAGAATATTCACATGTATACAGCGTCATTTTCCCTATTATCTGATAGTATTATCCAATAATACTCTTGGATAGTATGGTATAGAGGTGATGTGTTAAAGTTAATATCAGAGCAGGTTCAGAAAAAAATATAATATTTATGACACGAGTCTTGGCATTAGAGTGACTTTAGGGTCCCTATCCCCCTTTGGATATGTGATAAATTAGTGTTTACACCTAAATAATAGTAGGAGTATATGATGATTACCGGGATAATCATTTGGGGACGTACTTGTTATCTTTCCTACTATATATAATTTTTTTATCTCTACCTCTTTTGTATATCTATATTTATTTTGAAAATAAATATTTTATTCAAACAAGCAAATGATTTGGCAAAATATGAATTTGATTTTATAAGGTGATTTAAAATATGTAGATGTTTTGGTGTTAATTGTCCGTTGAGTGTTTTAGAAAATCTGATCGATGCGTTTGACCAACATTATCGATAGAGATTTCTAAACAGTAGGACGAGACATTTGGACATAATATTTTAGGAATGAATATTAAGTATTGAAAGGATACTATATATTTATGTGTAATATGAAATTATATTTGTGGGAAAAAAGAAGAAGTTGCTTGAAATTATGAAAACGAGCTTGTAGGTTATTGCCAAACAATAGGGCAAGTGAAGCTTGAATCTCACTGCTGCGTATATTTGATTGTATTAGTTGCACTTGCATTTATGCCCAGATTAACTTCCTGTCAATTGCTAAGCTATATCTACAAAGGTTGATTCCTAACATATCGTTTGGATCATGTTGTTTTTGGTTGTACTTGCAGTTTTGGTTGTACTTGCAGCTACATTGTTATGACTTACTTCTAACATAATATTTTTATTTTTTATTTTTTATTTTTTATTTATGATGTATACTTATGGTGAAAATTTTCAGTTACAAGCGAATAAACCAATTGAACCTTTAAAGTGTGGGTAAGATGAGATAGTTGAGCCCAGAATAATGCATGGTTACTGAGATATTTATAATTTGCACTATATTTCTCCAAGCACCGTTATAATTTACTTTCTACATATTTTTAGAAGCTATACACACACAAAAAACAAAATCATGTGGATGCACAACAAATACATCATATGCACAGAAAAATTGGTTACACTATCCTTCAGTTATATAATGTATGCTAACTTTAGTACTTATTCCAACTGTTGTAATTATACACCATATGTTAAAAAGAAAAACATATCTTTTCTTCCACATATATTTACTGACCAGCTATATGGTCTGAGTACATCAGCATGAAGAGGTGTCCATGCACCAAGCTAAAGCATTAAAAACATGCAGCAATGAAAATCTTGCACAATAAATAACAACGCTGCAGACTTACAGTAGTGTTGCAATAAATATCTAGTTTGCTTATATATCCAAAAATTTGATGGCATAGTAACTTTTAGTTCTCATGTAAACGAAGCGATAGTTGTTATTGCTGTTGGAAACTTGATGCACAAAATGATTGTCAGGATACAGATTCAGCCAATCATCAGCAAAAGTAAAAAAAAAAAAAATGCACTTCAATCTGTACTCCGGTATAGTTTACAAATTTTTTGTCATTTGCTTCTTGTAATAGAAATGAGATACGTTTGTGTGTGTATGTGCAAGTCTATGTGTGTTAGTGTATTTGCATTTTTATCAAAAACTGAACTGTGCACTTGCGCGGTGTTCGTTTGGTCATAACTTTCAAACCGTTTGTCTGATTTTGATGATTTGCCCATTCCGGAAAGCTTAAAACCTGAGCTACAAATTTCAATTGAAGTGTTATTGGAAATTTTGATGTTTTCAAGGCCAAAAGTGCAGTTTTATAAGGCAGACCTTGGCTCGTATTAACAAAAAGCTGAGCTATTCATCTTTAGTAAATCCTCCGTAACTTGAGTTGTACTTCATATTTTTGCGCTTCAAAAAATGTCTTGAAAAGCCAACTCATTATGCAACAATCTTCCTTTGGATTTCATAGCTTAATTTTGAGTTTTTGATGGTTACAATTTTGTTGAAATGTAGCTAAAACCTAATTTGCGTTCCCTTGAAATTAAATGAAACCACATTCATTATATCTTTTCATATGAATCTAATATGCAAGTTTGAGTCAAGTATAGAAGAACGAAGTATGCTTGGTCTATTTGGCGATGATGACATGCTTTTGCTCGCTTTAAACTAGGCAAACATGCTTAAACATGCAAATATAAGGTACATTTTTATGTTTTTTCGATATGTGTTGAGATATTATGTTCTTTTCCCGTATTTCGGGATGCCCCATTGATTGACATGTATATATATTGTATTTTATTGTGTTTTGATTTTTCGAAACGCTCTCCGTACAAAAGAGACCTTGCCGAAATTTTTTGAAAAATGCAGCACTTTGAAAAAATTTCACAAATTATCGTATGCGAAAAATAGAAAGTTGATGAATGCGTCTATAGCATACAATAAAAGAAGTTTATGAAAAAGCCACAAAGAGCATTGTGCATGTTGACAGAAGTTCATAGGATACAGAGAAAGTCAAGGTATGAGTATGTGTGACGTTTCCCCATAAGAAATTGCTACGACGCAAGTTTCTTAAAGGAGAAAGTCTGTAATAAGCTTGCTGTCTACTATGTAAATTAAATAAATTAAATTAAAAAAATTATTTGAATTCGAGATATTTGATGATTATTATTTTTGAAAGTTAAAATTTATATAATTGAAGTTTATTCAGTAAAAGGTTTTGTTTTCATAAATTGAATTAACTTAATTAATTCTTTTCAAATAACATATTGAAATTGAATTAAAAAATATTTTAATTTAATATAAAATATTTTTGAAATGTAAATAATTGTTATGTGATTAAATAGTGGAAATAAACGGGTAATAGAAGGAATGGAACTGGATAATTTTTGAATTATAATTTGTCGGATGGTGTGCGAATCAGTTTCTATTAGATAGAGTTTAGTTCAAGGATTAAAAATTTAAGTTCAAATGCAAAGAAAATTAAATTAAAAGACTAGCAAAAACAAACAAGGCCAAAGCCCATTTCCACTTACCCATCTCATTTTAGACCCTTCCTCCCTACCATGCCATTCCCCAAAATTGAATGACTCAAACCAATTCCAGTTGAGCCCAAAAATTCTCTGATAGAAATCGTGACATGCTGTACATAAAAAAAGTAGTATAATATCGCGTGCATGGAGCAGTGGATGACGTCATCGGCAAGGGCCATAGATGAACGTGTGCGATCATGTTAGGTGGCAGGCGGCATGATTAGGGGTCGCGCGACAACGTGGTGCATGCCTTGAGGCGATGTGACATGGGTGAAGGCAATAGCGATGTAGGGGTTGGCATTCGGGCGTGATGTGGAGTGATAGAGTGGGTGGTGGGTTTCGTTGTAGAAGTGGATGGAAAGCTTTAACCATAAGGTGGTGGTTGGAGCAAGTAGTTTTGAATGGAGCTATTGTTTATGGTTTTGGCAGCGATGGTCTAGGTTTTTGCAAGGCTAGTCGATGTTTTGGGTAGTTCAAGCGTTGTTTCGTTGAGTTTTCTCACTTAGCACTATACCTATTCCATTGCATGCTATATATATGTATGTATGTGTGTGTATATATATATACCCGACAATTGCTTGCATTGCTTGGTTGTATGGGTTGAGATTATTAATCGAATTGCTTGATAGATGATTATCCCATATATTAGTTGAATTGTTTGGATGAAATGTTTGTTTAGAATATTGGTTGAATTGACTGTTTTTGGATACTAGATTAGATTGTGAGATTTGTGTATGTTGGATTATCCAAAAAGCAAAGGAGATGCTATCCGATTGCATATTAATTTATGTATTTTGCATCTCTTAGGTCATTTAGTTGAGAGTAATTTCTTATATTATACTATAAGATTACAATTACAGTTACTTTTTGCCATCGAAAATTAATGGGGGAAGAAAGAAGCATGATGAGAAAAAGCCAGAAAGTAGATCCCTCACCATGATCCATATTCGCTGTTTTTATAGGTGGAGCCGTGCATGCATCTGGCTGAAATTTCCACAAAAAGACCTCCAGAGCCAAACGATCTGACCCACAAAATTTGGGTTTGATTGCACACAATGAAAACGATCGATGCCGATCATTTTATTTCCACGTGGGGGCACAACTATCTATATGGTGGGTCCCCCGTGTCCTCTACTTCATGCTTCTGAAGTTGTTTTGTCGATCATCTTTGTGGTTGTTGAGTTATGGATCGATCATTGTTGATTTGTACTACAAATCTGAGTGATCCGTATCCATATCGATTCACACCGATCCATAATGAAGATCTTCCATATATGATCCATATTGGAGATGGATCATAGTCGAGCCATACCGGAGATGAATCATTGCTGATCCATATTAGGAAAGGATCATAGTTGATCCATTTTGAAAAGCGATCATACCCGATTGTTTTATCAGTTGAAGTGTGAAATGCATACTTAGCCCGCTTCAGAATGCTATTCACGTTAATCCATATGACTATCATCCATAGTCTTGTCCATAATCAATCTCCAATCTCGATAACCATCTCTTTTGGCTTTTTGCCTTGATGATCATGAAGTCTGTTGCATTAAATCTGCTTGTGTATTGTCTTGCCAAAAGATGGGTTAACACTTTGCCCCTTAAAACATGCCTTGCGATAGGAAGGTGTGTTTTGAATTAAAGAAAGTTTGTGCCACCAGAAAGAAATCCATCTAGTTTTCCAAACAACGATGCCCTTCTGTTGAACTGTTTTTCTAAAGATTCATATCCCCCTCCGTTCGTCATGACACTTGGTCGATACTCGATAGGATAAATTCTGGATTGTAATTTTCTAATATCTGTGCCCAATTCCATTGAATGAGTTGCCCTCGGTTATTTGATTTGGTTCTTTCATTGATAATTCCAGATGAGAATTCAATTTCTGTCAATTTCAAGAAATTGAATTTTGGGATGCACACGTGCATGTTCATATACGCGTTCTTATCATTGGTTGCCGGATGTATTCGTACGCTCAAGAGTCATTGGCAATTTGGTGAATGCAATTCAATCATTTGCATTTTTTATTTTTTTAAAATATACCGTTCCCCTTTCTATTTCATTCATTTATCACCGATCCCCTCTTTTTTATTTTTGTTCATTAATCCCTTCTCGCTCCAAATATCTATGGATACGAGACGAAGGGAACAAAGAAAATGATGTTGGAGGGATCAGTGACGACGATCGACTGTGGGTTTGAAGCATATGGGTCAACCTTGAGATTGAATATGACCTGTCGTACTTGATTACTTAGGAGATGAAATAAGGGCCGGCTTCGACTAGTTGCAGGAATGGTTGGGTTTGGATATTGATGGCAAGAGGAATGGTGTTTCTTCAAAATTGATTTTGGGTGTAGGAAATCTCTCGATATTCGTTTGATTTTGTCATAGGTGATAAATTGAAGTAGGGAAACGGAGAAACCATTCTTATACATGATTTCGTCCTAGAAGAAGTAGCATAAAGCTTTGCGGAGGATCTGTCGTTTTTCATTCCTCCATTCGGGAAGGATTCCCTGTAGCAAATAATCTTTAATCAGAGTCATCCACAACTCCTTCTCGGGCTCTTTCACTCCTTCTCAGGCTCTTTCTTGAGCACCCAGTCGATTTCCTTTTTGTTTATGCTCGGAGCATCTAGTACCTCGATTGGAACCAAGCCCATTTGTTATCCATTCCCAATGCCAGCAAACTTTGATAATGAGTCAGCCTCTTTGTTTTGATCTCGGTAAATGTGTGTGATCTTATAATACTGAAACTCAATAAATATCTCTTGAACTCGGATAAGATATAGAGCGGGTCGTTGTCCTTTAGACTGTAATTTCCCCTGACTTGGTATACCACCAAATGGGAATCATAAAAGATGCAAGAGATTTTATTCCTAGTTCTTTAGCAAGTTTGAGTCCAGCAATCAGAGCTTCATACTCACCTTCATTGTTCGGATTGAAGAATGATGGAGTAACCTATCAACTACTAGTTAAATGAATGTTTAAAGATTAAATTGGAAAGATGATGGAGGTATATATGGATGCTATGCTCATGAGATCACGACAATCAAGTGACCACATAAGAGACTTAGCATAAATGTTCAATATCCTTTGATATTAAAAAATGAAGATCAATCCTTTGAAATGTTCTTTTGGCATTGCATCGGAAGAGTTCTTGGGTTTCATCATTAATGCTTGCGGCATCGAAGCTAATCCCAAAAATATTCGAGCTATTTGCAACATCCAAGCTCCAAAGACTATTAAACAAGTACAGAGCCTAAATGGGAAGGTTGCTACCCCGAGCTGGTTTATTTCCAGAGCTACTGATAAATGCATTCCGTTCTTCGACTTGATTAGAAGAGGGAAAAGGAACTTTGAATGGACATAGGAGAGTGAAGATGAATTCCAAGCTTTGGTGAACTACTTAGAGAGGCCTCCCATCCTGTCAAAGCGCATGGATCACGAAGACTTGTATATCTACTTGGCCGTGTCGGCACATGCTGTAAGTTCCGCACTTCTTCATGAGAAGAATTAAATCTAGAGATCGATCTATTATGTTAGCAAGCGATTAACAGAAGTTGAAATGAACTATCCAAAGATAGGGAAATTGGAGTACTGCTTGTTGATTGCTTCACGAAAGATCCGTCCTTATTTTCTAGCTCATCCCATCAACGTTTACAACAATCAGCCGCTACGACAGGTCTTACAACGACCTATGACATCTGGAAGGTTATTGAAGTGGAACATCGAACTGAGCTAAATCGACATCACTTATCTCCCTCGGAGAGCCATCCAGGGACAAGCATCGGTGGACTTTATTTCAAAATTCACTACATAGGATGATCTCCCAGAGAAAGGAAGAGTCCCTAACATTCGGTAGAAAATGTATATGGTGTGAGGAATGCAGATTACGGATCTTAAGGCTAAGATTAACACTAGAGGGGGGTGAATAGTGTTAATAAAGAACTACTAAATCTTTTTGAGTTCATGTTAATTTAGACACCCGATGTATGCAATATACAGACACGGATATGATCACAGAAACAAACACAGATGCAGAAATAAAATAAAAGCAGTAAAGGAAAGAACACATCGGATTTTATACTGGTTCGAAGTTGCCCTACATCCAGTCCCGCAACACAAGGACGGATTTCCTTTCAAAAGCAATTGTACAATTACACCCTCGGTTTCAAGGCTATGAGGCACACCCTCCATAATTTCTATCCTCTAGGTAGAGATACTTGATTTCCGGGCCACAAGTTTACCCAATTGGTTTACCAAGGCTACAATCACACCTTTTCTCTCTTGATTGATTTCCAAGGCTACAATAACACCTTTTCTTGCTTAATAGATTACAAAGAAGTCTATAGCTCTTAATAGCACTGAGAACCTTGTAGAGATAGTGATAGATAATCAAACTAGAAGTAATCGAGTTCGATTCAATGTTGATTTCGGCAGAGTAATGGTAAGATATGTATTAAGAAATGTGGAAGAAGAAGAGGAGTGAAAAACCAGAAAATCTAATGTTAAATTCGTTGAAACTAACCCCTATTTATAGAAGAACAACAACCATGTCCATTCATGAAGAGTTATGGCGAATAGACACTTCTTTTGAAATTTAAATTTTGAATTCAACTGACACCATGTCGACATGGGGTACTTGGGTATGTCGACATCCCAAAGGATTTTTTGGTGTTTTGATTTTCTTTGAAAATAACTTTTATTTTATATTAAAACTATTTTAAACTTATATAAATATACTTGACTATAATTAAAATTCATAAGTAAATATAGAGAATAATGTATATAGAATTTAACTAGAATTTTATATTTAAATCTAAGTATAAATATTTAAAAGTTAAATGTATTATATTAAAAGATAGTTTAAAATTAGGAGTAATTTGACTTTGAAATTAAAGATAATTTTGAAGCTAAATTTATTTAAAATCAGGATAGAGGGTTTTGATGTTTTTTAAAAGGAAAGTTTTGAAATCATTTTGAAAACAAGATAATTTTGTAAAATCATTTGAATTAAAATTAGTGGATACAAAACAATGTTCCACTAGATTTTCGTAGGTTCCATCCTACTTAGGGTTCCATCCCTTTAACAGGCTCGAAGTGGATTCCATTCCACGAATAAATTGGATTTTAAGATGCCAGTGCTTTTCTATGAATTTTAACAAAATTCCTAATAAAATACTTAACCTTGAAATCTTGAACTCTTGATAATCATGATACTCATGAGTCTTCTATCTCGATATCTTAAATCTCTATACTGTACAGTCTTCATTCTTAGTACGTGCATGGTTAAATCCTGCATATACATATATATATCTAAACTTATAATGTCAGTATTTATATTTTATAATCTATTCTAAAGTTGTTGTCATCAAAACCATAATCTCACGGACTAACAATCTCCCCCGTTTTGATGATGACAACCTTCGTTTATAAAATATTACTCTATCCTACTAACTCCCCCTAAAACTAATAAACTCCCCCTTAATTTATGCCTGACTATCCTATTTTATATTTCTCCCCCTTTGTCATCAACAAAAAAACTCACTCCCCCTCATTCTTAGGCTTCAGTACCTGCATTGATAAACTATACAACGGAATATATAATATACAGATTAAGAAATAATTATACTTGTGAACATGATAACTAATCAATGACTATATACATTTCAATGTATATATATATGTTTTATACAACAAACTTCTAACCAATATCAAGAAATCAATCCACACAGAGTATCAATCCAGACCAAATCAATCAAAGCAAACAAATAAAAATCAAACGTTACGTGGAACTTCCACCCATCCTTCTTCTCCAAAGATTAGGTCCGCCTTGATAGCATCCCAATCATCATTGTCATTGGTGAGAGAGACAGGAGGATGTGCTTCGTTATCATCCTTGTGCAGAGAGGAGATATTCTAACATGTTGACATGGTCATATAGGGGATGTCGACATGGGTTAGTGAAAACTTATGACTAATTTGATTTTGTGAATAATTGTGTATATATATATTTATATAATATACTAACATTTATTCTGGAGATAAGATAAGGTAGATAACAGAAAGGAATTTCATTTCGTTGCATACTACGATAATACAACGATTAAGCACACAACAAACTACATGAATATTCGAAATAAAGCAAACTAAGACAAATACAACACGATACGAGAAGGTAAAACTAGTTAGAGGATGAAGATGATGAAGATAGTCCAAGTTTCTTGCTGACTTTGAAAATGAACTTGTTCATATTGGATGAAATTTTGTCCAACTTCTTACTAATGGATCTTTTAAGAATCCGTTGATTCTCAACAATCATCTTTTGGTTTTTGAGAAGGGTTTTGGTGGATGGATTAGGAGGATAGTCAATGCTTTCCAAAGAGGTTTCACCTTCTTCTTCTTCTTCTTCTTCAATTTCCATTTCATCCCCTTCTTCTTCTTCTTCCTCTTCTTCCATTTCCTCATGAGCCAAACGCTCTTCCTTTTCGGTAAGGGTCTCATAAGGTTGAAAAACAAATGGAATTTTCATAAGAGAAATGTTGGAATGATTGAAAACCTTTCTAGAAACAAATTATTCGCCTTTGAAATCCACTCCAAAATAGTTAAAAATCCGAGTGAGATAAATTCCATGATATAAAGTATTCTCACCCATTTCAAGATTTTTAGGACGAAGTTCATCCAACATAACTTGCGCCCAATTTATGTCATAATTTCCAAAAATAGCAAAAAGAGCTCTGCAAACTTTTGAAGTAGGATTGTTAAAGTTCCCTGATCTTGGGGTCAAAGTATGTTGCAAAAGAAGATTGACAATTCTTGCTTTTGGTCGAAAATTTCTATTTTTAAATTCAAAATCATCATCTCTTTCGAAAATGTGATGAAATGTCTCACGATCATATTCATCGATTTTAAAGTTAGAAAGATCTATTCCCGAATTCTTACAATTGAGAATAATACCCAAAAGATCACAATTCAAAACAATTCTAGTGCCTTTGACACTACTCCAAATTTCATTCTCATTACCATCATAAAATCCACGATTTAAATTCGCATAGAAAATTTTGACAAGATTAGGATAGCAAACAAAATCATTTTGAAAAGCATCAATAAGACTAAGAACTCCATTGTTTGTAAAAAGAGAATCAATTTCATAAGAAGAAAAATCTTGAAAAATAGAAAAAATTTCGGATGTATGCTTTTATTGCCTCCGGATCATTGAATAATTGCTCTTTGATTTTTCTGGAAATTCTCATGGTGGATGGGTTGCTTGAAGAAGCCATTCAAGTAGAAAGTAGAGAGCTTGAAGTTATGAAGAGAGAGTTTGAATTTGAAAATGAGAGTGAAAAGATGTGATAAAAGATAGTGAATAAATAGATACTCAAAGGACATATTCTATGGTCAAAAGATAGCTTTTCAAAGAATTGAATGAAGTGAAAAGGTGTAGGAGGGAAATTCAAACATTTGAATTCAAATTTTGAAATTCAAATTCAGGTACGTATGTCGACAACATGGTAGGGACCATGTCGACATGTGCCTTTGAATTTTCATGAATGATTTTTCCTAAGTTCTCTAATATATATATATATATATATATATATATATAATTTTTAAAGCCTATATATATATATATCTGAAATATTATTATACTTCAAGTATATTTCAGAAAATATTATTATACTATTAAAAAATAATAAAAATATAATAAAATAATGAAATAACAATAAAAAATAGAAAAACATATTTTAAAATTCAAACAACACACCAATTCCAAATTAATCAATCAGACAATCAAGCAACTAATTCTAAGCAAGCAATTTCAACCAATTGTATTGTAAACGTGTACCTTTTTCTGAGTCCGTTTCTTTGAATTCGTCGGAGTCATGAACAGCTGTGAAACACAAATTTGAATTATCTGTCTTCAGATCATCATCACTTGAGGACGAGTCTGAGTCATCTAGAGTAGCAGTAAATGCACGCTTCCGTTTCTTTGCTGGATTGTTGTTCATAGGAGAATTTTGCCTATCTAGATACGGACAGTCTCTTTTGAAATGGCTTGGTTTATCACAGTTGTAACATTTATCATTATCTGGCACTACATTCTGATTTCCAAAATTCTTATAGTTTTTTCTGTTGAGATTATTCATATTTCTGTAATTCAGGAATTTTCTAAAATTTCTGGTCATAAAGGCTGTCTCTTCATCATTATCGCTGTTTGAGTCTGATCCATCGGTCAATGCGTTGAATGCCATTGATTTCTTTTCAGATGCTTTACTTTCTCTTCTCCCGATCATTTGAACTTCATACGACATTAGATTTCCAATCAATTCTTCTATCTTTAAAGTACTGATGTCATTTGCCTCTTTGATCGCAAATGTCTATTGATCCCATTCTGGAGTTAGAGAATTTAAAATCTTTCTGACTTAATCTTCTTCAGAAAATTCCTTTCCCAAAGATATTAGAGAATGCACAATATCCTGAAATCTACTATATATATCTGAAATAGACTAATTAGGATTCAATTTAAATAATTGAAACTGATTTGTGAGCATGGAAATTTTGGTCTGTTTAACTTTGCTTGTTCCTTCGTGAGTAACTTGCAAAGTTTTCAGATTTCATATGCAGACTTACAAACTGACACTCTATTGAATTCATTTCTATCTAGTGAACAAAATAGAATATTCATTGCCTTAAAATTATTTTGTGCAACAGTCTTTTGCTCAGCAGTCCACTGTTTGTGGGTTCAGAATATTCAGTTTGTGTGATATTCCAAGTGTCTAATCCTATAGATTGTAAATATAATTTCATCCTAAATGCCCAATATGCATAGTTACTGCCATTAAAAAGTGGTGGTCCGACAGTAGACTGACCCCCTACAAATGAACTAGTGACAGGGATACTAGTGTTAGTAACAGTAACAGTGTTGGTAGCCATTTTGAAAACTTTTCAAAAATCAGATTATGAAACTTTGAAAACCTTGCTCTGATACCAATTGTGAGAAATGTGGATTACGGGTCTTAAGGCTAGGATTAACACTAGAGGGGGAGGGGGTGAATAGTATTAATAAAGAATTACTAAATATTTTTGAGTTTATGTTAATTTAGACACCGATGTATGCAATATACAGACACATATATGATCACAGAAACAAACACAGATGCGGAAATAAAATAAAAGCAGTAAAGGAAAGAACACACCGGATTTTATACTGGTTCGGAGTTACCCTACATCCAGTCTCGCAACATAAGTACGGATTTCCTTTCAAAAGCAATTGTACAATTACACCCTCAGTTTCAAGGCTATGAGGTACACCCTCCAGAATTTCTATCCTCTGGGTAGAGATACTTGATTTTCGAGCCACAAGTTTACCCAATTGATTTACCAAGGCTACAATCATACCTTTTCTCTCTTGATTGATTTCCAAGGCTACAACCACACCTTTTATTTCTTAATAGATTACAAAGAAGTCTATAACTCTGAATTGCACCGAGAACCTTGTAGAGATAGTGATAGATAATCAAACTAGAAGTAATCGAGTTCGATTCAATGTTGATTTCGGCAGAGTATAGAATATGTATTAAGAAATGTGGAAGAAGAAGAGGAGTGAAAAACTAGGAAATCTGATGTTAAATTCGTTGAAACTAACCCCTATTTATAGAAGAACAACAACCATGTCCATTCATGAAGAGTTATGACGAATAGACACTTCTTTTGAAATTTAAATTTTGAATTCAACTGACACCATGTCGACATGGGGTACTTGGGCATGTCGACATCCCAAAGGATTTTTTGGTGTTTTGATTTTCTTTGAAACTAACTTTTATTTTATATTAAAACTATTTTAAACTTTTATAAATATACTTGACTATAGTTAAAATTCATAAGTAAATATATAAAATAATATATATAGAATTTAACTATAATTTTATATTTAAATCTAAGTATAAATATTTAAAAGTTAACTATATTATATTAAAAGATAGTTTAAAATCAGGAGTAATTTGACTTTGAAATTAAAGATAATTTTGAGGCTAAAATTATTTAAAATCAGGATAGAGAGTCTTGATGTTTTTTAAAAGGAAAGTTTTGAAATCATTTTGAAAACAAGATAATTTTGTAAAATCATTTGAATTAAAATTAGTGGGTACAAAACAATGTTCCACTAGATTTTCGTAGGTTCCATCCTGCTTAGTGTTCCATCCCTTTAACAGGTTCGAAGTGGATTCCATTCCACGAATAAATTGGATTTTAAGATGCAAGTGCTTTTCTATGAATTTTAACAAAATTCCTAATAAAATACTTAACCTTGAAATCTTGAATTCTTGATAATCATGAAACTCATGAGTCTTCTATCTCGATATCTTGAATCTCTATACTGTACAGTCTTCATTCTTAGTACGTGCATGGTTAAATCCTGCATATACATATATATATATATCTAAACTTATAATGTCAGTATTTATATTTTATAATCTATTCTAAGGTTATTGTCATCAAAACCTTCATCTCACGGACTAACATATGGATGGATCATCCCGTGATCATTGTTCTAGAGTTGGAGTCATGCTCGCAACTCTATAGAATCGATCAATTTGCTAGGTTTTGAACCTTGACTTCCCTGGCGTTACCACACAGCAGTACAATCCAACGTCGGTAATAGAAATGATACGCTCCTAGTGGGATGTGCATCGGGATTTAATTATATCCAGAGTATGCATCCATAAAACATAGAAATCCATGTCCCATGGTTGAGTCCACCAGCTGGTCGATCCTCGAAAGTGGAAAGACATCTTTCGGGCATGCCTTGTTCAGGTAAGATTAGTCAACATATGTCTACCACTTTCCATTAGCTTTTCTCATGAGAACTGGATTGGATACCAATTTCGAGTAGAGGGCATCGCGGATAAACCTTTTTTTTTCAATTTATCCACCTCCTCTTTAAGTGCAGCAGATCTCTCCGGATCCATGCCGGGTAACTTTTGTTTCACCGAGAAATGCTTTGGGTCGATATTCAATGCATGGCTCATGATAGTCGATGAGATCACACACATATCAGAATGGGTCCAAGCAAACACATCAAGATTCATTCGGAGAAAGCTAGCTAATTTCTTTATCATCGTTACACTGAGCTGTGATTAGATTTTCAGTATCCGTGATGGGTCACCATGGCTGACTGTAATGTCAATCCTTAGCATAACGGGTGCAGCCTTGGATTTATTGGGCTCCTCTTCTTCATCTCTCGACCTATATCTTTATAAAACTGACTGTGGTGTTGTTGCTTGATATTGGCCTTATGTTGTGAGTTGAAAAATGCTTAAGTGGATTTGCCCAAGCAATGTGATCGGCTCCGATCTCTTGTGTTGGTAGGACTTAAGCATTTTTTGGTTTGACATGAATATATTAGGCCATGTGAACCTGAAATCGAACAATAGGACATGCCATATATGACTTGCAGACTTGAACAAGCATATGGCCTTGAATCAGATGTCTACCACTTCAGACTTGAATAGATTGGCATATTTACATTTGCACGGAATTGCACAATACTTCACTAAACTGTACTTAGCACGTGGAACGTCTGAATTGGGTTTGCAAATTCGAATAGACGATGAGATCAATGCCAGCCTCTTACCTAGGCAAGTCTTGTAACTTCAACACTTTGGTGGTGTATGTAGGCATGGAGAATGGCGGTGGATTTGACGTCGATCCCTATGTTCGAGCATTTCTCTAATGTATAGTCACTGCCATGGGATTCGGTCAGGAAGGCATGTGATGAGGTAGCTTTGTTTGAACTTTCGGATCTCCTCATGAGTTAGTGTGTCCGATAGTGATGGGTTTTAGATGCTTTGGGTGATCGTCCGCAATGGTTAAAGATCAGGCTTAGAAGCACATCGAATCAAATGTCGAGTAGGGTTCACCCTCGTGTTGCGTGTTGCTACATGGTGGGCTTTTGCATTAAGTTTGAATCCACTTTTGTATTCGAGTAACAAGCCTTCTATTCAATGTACTCACGATCTGTTGCTCGTTGTTTAAGTTGGAATGATAGTCAGTCACTCATGAGTCTCGGCATCGATTTGATGATTCCATCTCTAAGCATCCTTTCGGACGTAGCCTCGAGTCATTGTAAACACTAGGTATGAGTCATAGTATTGAGCTATTGCAGTCAGTTTTTGGATGATCACACTTCTACCCCTATGCCTCGAGTTGATAAATGTACTACATGGACGGTCAAGTCTCATCCTAGTCGTGTTTACACTCCCGCCTAAGCTTCGATTACATAGTTGATCGACAAATAGTCGACTCACATTCATCTTGATTCTCGCTCGTGCCCTCCAATTCAAGGGTAAATGCCAATAAGTGGATGGGCATGTTACATATGTTTTGGTTTTACACTCTTTCTCGTTGAATCATGGGATCGAGTTAGTTGATGGAAGGATGAATCGCGCCTGTTTTAGATTGTATTCTGGCTTTTCCTTCCCGAGGGAAGACTTGAACGCCCTATCGGATTTTAGACATGAGCTGAGTACCGGATGGTCAATCACGTCCACTTTTAATGCAAATGTCTCCATACTCTAGTAGGACAAAAGAATGGATGGTTAAGTTACACCCAATCTATGACTGTTACCCCCTCCCCCCCCTCCCCGGTCGGATAAAGCGGAAGGATCAGGTTGTGGACGGTCAAGTCCCGTCTGTTTCGAACTGCTCTTTTAGTCGAATCAGGGTTAGAACTAGCGAATGAATGGTCATGTCGCATTTATTTAGGACTAGACGGTCGGTCATGTCTATTTTAATTTATGTTCTTGTGTCGGACCGAGGGATAGAATTAGTTCAGGAGCGGTCGAGTCATGCTCATCTGTTTCATACTCCTCCTAACGGACCAATGGAGGGTGATGGAGAATGAATGGTCAAGTCACACTCATTTTTTGGTTTGTTCTCTTATCCAAGCTCTGGTGATCGGAGTTATTCAATGGATGTTCGGGTCACATCCATTTGTGGTTAGTGTAGATCAATATTGACCATCGATCCAGTGGAATGATATAAAAAGTTTGGATCGATACTACGGGTCGACCGAATGGCACAATAAAGTCGGTTACTCATAACATCGGATGTCATTTCGATTGGTTTCGTATTTAGGCCTCCCCGTAGTTGTTGCCTTGCGTCGTAAAGAACATCAAGCCAGAGCTATGATGTGTTGTTGTATTCAACTTTCAGTAGTTTGTACTCCTGCCCCCAATCTTGGATTAGCGGAGTTAGTTCATGAATGGACGAATTCCATCCATAATGATTTTATACTCCTCCTATCGAGTTCAGATTGGAGTTTATAGAATAGTGAGTGGTCGAACCATGATCATCTATTTGTTTATACTCATATCCCCACTCTGGGGATAAGAGTTTGTTGGCAGGTAGTCGAATCATATCCAATTTGTGTTTATACTCCAGTCCAAACTCTGGAGACTTAGTGTTATTCCAAAAAAATAGTCGAACCACATTTTCCTTAGTCATTTCTTCTGCCCGCAAGTCAAGGGCAAAAGTCGAAGAGTGGTCGGTCGTATCTTATTCACTCTTGGAGTTCTTCATGTCGAATCGTGGAAAGGAGCTGATTAGCGGATGGTCAAATCACATCCGTTCTTTGTTTTATACTCAGCCTATCAGTTTACCAGGAGAGTTAATGAATGAATGGTCAAACCATGTCCATTTTCTACCTATACTCTTTTTCGCACTTCGAGGACCAGAGTTTGTTGATGGACGGTTAGTCGCACCCATTTATTGTTTGTACTCCAATCTACACTGTAGGACCAGAGTTATATGCTAGATAGTTGAACCACGTCCATGTCTTGGATTGGATTTTGGGCTTGCCGATTCCGGACAAGGATTGAATAGTTCGTCATACTTCAGGCATGAGTAAGGTCATTGAGACGTATCACATCCTCGTTGGATTGGATGGTTGAACCACGTCCAATTTAGACTTGGGCTCTCAAACTGCCCACAGAATCCAATGCAGGAGTCGATGTGTAGATGGCCATACCATGTCCACTTCCGTTTGGATCCTGTTTCTACCGAGCCTTGGGAGTAAAATGAGTGTTCTGGAGAACTTCAGGCTTGAGCAGGGGAGCATGGGAGAAGATGGTCGAACTGTAACCACTTTGAGTCGTGTCTTTGCCCCCAAGTCAGGGGAAATAGTTGGAGAGCGGATGGTCGAACTGCATCCACTTTTTTTATTTTTATACTTAGTTCCATGTTGGGGGACCAAAGATGGTCGGTGGATGGTTGAATCGTGTCCATCCATTTGTTTTTATACTTCGGTCCACGCTATAGGGACCAGAGTTTAATGATGGGTTGTTAGTCGCACCGTTTTTAATTTATACTCCATATGTCAGGTCAAGGTAAGAGTTGTTAACTGAAAATTCGAGTCATGTTCATTCGTGGGATGGAATTCTACACCCAGTGTCGAGACAAAAGTTGGCAGTTAACAGTCGGTTTACATCCACCTGGCGATTAAGCGATGGATGGTCGGACCACATGCATGGTCCATTCTTGGGTTGGACGGTCGGATCTCATCCAATTTGCTTTATAGTCCTCCCAACAAGTCAGGGGAGAGAGTTGTTGGGTGGACGGCCAAGTCACATCCACCTTATGCTTCAGTTGTGTCCATGTGTTGAGGGCGGCGGTTTATGAGTAAACGGTCAGTTGTTTTCACTTTGTATTGGATTCTGATCTTGTCGGGCTCTTAGTATGGCATAGATGTTCTATCAGAATTGAATCACAGAGTAGGAAGTGGATGGTCGAATCACACCCACTTCCCATTTCGAGTCCTTGCCCTCAACTCAAGGGCACATGATAGTTGATGAGCGGCTAAATCATGCTCATCTTGATGATCCTCCAACGGTCCAATCATGGTCCGTGGAAGTTGGTTGGCGCCTAACTCCAAGCACTTGGTCACTTGCATCGTTTGGAAGTAGTTTAGTTCAAGTTGGTCGTAGTTCATAACATATTAAAAATTGAAATAAATCCTTATTGATAAGTGAAGCAGCATCATATGCTCGTTGTTTCACTTCGCCCTAGTTTTTCTCAGCCGGAGGTCGATCATAGGTGGTCCAATTATTAATCAAAGTTCTTTATTGATTGGGGTTTGATGTTCCCTACCTACCATTCTATGGGGCTTGCGCATGTTATTGAAACTTTCCTTTCTAGATCGACTTTCTAATCACATCTTGGAGGTTTCTACTGTCACCGGAGTTATGACCATGTGTATCTTGAAATATACAACATTTCTCGAATTTCTTCCGGGTTTCGGTGGACTCTCTCAAGGTTGGTTTCCAGTACTGCTCCGAGTCGTGAGTCTCCAAGTTGATATTTTTGATTGAATCGTTCAAAGGAGTATATAAGTCAAATTCTGGGATTCTGGATCGTCTCTTAGAATCCAAGTCCTCATCTAAGGCCTCAATGCTACCCTCTCTTTGAATTCCTTTAGCCAATAGGCCTGCATCGTTCTTTCTCTTAGTCTACTCTACCTCCTACTTGCTTAGGTTCTGGTTCACTTTGTAACAGAAACGATCCAAGATCGTAGGAGTTTCTCCAGCATACCTGTCGCCAAAGTCTGTCTTGGGGTTGATTCCCTTTATCAATGCCATTAGTATGATATTCTTGACGGGATTGCTCACTTTAGCGAAGACGGCGTTGAATCTCTACAGGAAGTTTTTAAGCGACTTACATGGCTTCTAGAATAAATTGGATGATGACAACACATCCTTGGTGTGAGTCGCATGCATCCTAAATTGCTCGACAAATTTCTTATCAGGTGATTAGATAAGGAGATGGACCTAAATGGTAACTGCATAAACAACACAATCGTTATTCTTTCAAGGAATAAAACATCCGCATTTGATGGCATCCATCACTCTGGTGGGATCCAGGTGCCACTCGTACTTCACGAGATGTTGTCGGGTGTCTATGTTCAAAGAATACGCTGGAATTGTTAGCACATTGAATCTCCTCTGATATTCTACATGCCGAATGGCTTTAATTAATTTCGACTGGGGGAGATGCTCCAATCGTCATAAGTCCAGTCCTTTTTCAAGTTACGACTAATTGTAATGCTTGTGAATGATGTATGCATGGTTGTCCAACATTTAAATGGTTGAGAATGCCGATAAAATGATGAATTTATGACTAAATTTTCATTCAAATGGTGTGCAATAAGGCTGTAAGGAAGGCCTCTTGAGGTTGCACACCAAGTTTCAAGTCATTTGGAGTCAGCATGCCCAAGTTATAACCAAAACAAGATAGACCGATATTGACGGATTAGTAATAAGTTACTTACAGTTCGATCTGAATAATTTGCTATTTGCTTGGAGTTAGCCCCTGGTACGCTTGGATTCGTTGAATTTGAAGTGCTGGATTGGTGAAAAACGGTGTTTGGAGTCACATTAGTGTTTGCTTGGTGAAAATCTTGGATTTACCCGAGTTTGACCTTGAGCCAGAGTTTCCTGGGTCTGCTTCGGGTTGAATGGGTGATTACCCGATTTTGACTTCGGGTCAGAACATATAGAGCCTGCTTCGAAGCATATCACCTTGGTTCGTGTCATATTACCTTGGTTCTCCAACCTTTGGGAGCATCGTTTGAGTAGCAGTTCCTTGTACATTCCTGGCTGCAATTCGGCTACTACTTGATCCCCTATCCTCTATCCTTTATCCCCCGGCCAGTCATGGAATATAAGGGAACTGGATAGAATGCATCGTCTTTATGTTGAGTTCCGAATCGAGAATGCGAGGGCATTGCGCCACGGCACGGGTTTGAGTTCTTAGCATCGAAAAAATTATTTGGAGTCTTTTTTTATATGATGGATCGGTATGAATCCATTACGAATGGATAATACCCGATCATTTTCATTTGGAAACTTAGCAAAATATTGGACTAAGAACAGATATGGATATGACCAACCAGTTGTAGATGTTAGAGCAACGATCGGTTGGAAAAACGATTAGATGGAAAAATGATAGGTTGGAAAAACGATAGGCTAGAAGAATGATCGGGTGGAAAAACGACCGTTTGGAAAAAACGATCGACTGGAAAAATGGTAGGTTGAAAAACAATCAGTTGGAAGAACTATTGGCTAGAAAAATGATCGGCAGGAACAATCGGCTGTAATATGTGCTATGGAGGGATCGACTATCCAACTAGTCGATTGGATGGATCAGATACGATCCGTTCAAACATATTTCTCTATTTTTAACTTAGCAATTATTCCATAGGTAGCTTGTACATCTATGGCTCCCTGTTGCACTCCATCTTCCAGAAGAGCGGTCTCCGTATTCCCTACTGCTTCATGAGCAGGTCGTAGGGAGGTAGTAATAGCCTTCGCCTTCATAGGAGGCATTGTAAATGGCTTCTTTGTAAGCTTTTCCAAGTCTGAGTAGAATATGAAGCTTTGTAAAGATGGATCTGGATCTCTTCCTTGGATTGTGTAGTATAATAGGGATCCAAAGATGGTGAGAACAATTTCTCAGTGAAAGCACCAAAATGTTGATGCCAAAAATGGCATCAGCACCTAATATAATCTCGTAGAGATTAAATGATGAATAAATTTGCAAAGAAAGTAGATGAATAGGCAAGTTTTATTGCGGTTCGGCAAACTCTGGCCTACGTCCATTATACTGTAAGATTATAAGTACAGTTACTTTTTTCCTTAGAAAATTAATGGAGGAAGAGAGAAGCGTGATGAAAAATAGCCAGAAAGCAGATCTCCCACAATAAGCCATGCCCGCTGTATTTATAGGTGAACTCATGCATGGATCGGGCTGAAATTTCACGAGAAAAACCTCCAATGCCAAATGACCTAACCAACAAAATTTGGGGTCGATCTCACACCATAAAATCGATCACTGCAGATCGTTTTTATTTTCCCATGGGACCTAGCGATCAATATAATTGGTCCCCCGTGTCCTCTGCTCCCTGTTTCTAAAGTTGTTTCATCAATCGCCTTTGTGTTTTTTGAGTTATGGATCGATCACTGTTGATTTGTACTGCTAATTCGAGTGATCCGTATCCATATTGATTCACGCCGATCCATAATAAAGATTTTCCATATCCGATCCATATTGGGTATGAAGCATAGACGATCCATAATGGAGATGGATCATTGTTGATTCATATTTGAGAAGCATCATAGCCGATCCATTTTGAAAAACGGTCATACCCGATCGTTTTATTAGTTGAAGTGTGAAATTCATACTTAGCCATTCCAGAATGCTATTCACATGAATCTGTACGACTATTGTCCATATTCTTGTCCATAATCGATCTCCAATCCCGATAACCATCTCTTTGGGATTTCTCTTATTAGAACCATTACCTTGACATCACTTAAGGACCAACAGTTCGTTACCAATGCCAAGTAGAAGTCGTGGCCAATGCTTGGCGTAGTCCGATAGCGTGTTGATGACATGTGATGGATATACATGGCATTATCCTGGGAGTAACTAAGGGACTATAGTAAATGGGCTACGGTCATTAACGTTTCTGGAGTAGTGCTACGGTACGCCAGTCTCCCAACTGGATGATTTAGGTAGATCCATTATATACGAGTTATTTGATATTATCACTACATTAGAGATGATTATCATTGACAATAGAGACTGACTACGTGTCAGTCAGTCATTTGAGGTATCCTAACCCAAGATAGATGTGTGTTGTCTATCTATTGACATTAGAGGCTTAAGGTGAGCTTGTTTATAAGTCTCTCGTAAGAGCTTATGGCTGAGAGTTCTCCTTTTATATAATTTGTTATTTTATCTCAGGACCATTCAGTTGAGAATTCATCTCACTAAGGACTGTGGGTCGAGATAGATGATTTTTTCACATTGATATTTGATTGATTGTGATGTTTATTGAGTTTGAGTTTTTATTAATATCTCCTAGTGCATAACAGTCGGAAGTTATCTTTTCCATTAGGACTACAGGTCGAGATAATTATTGGATATTGTTTTGGTATGTTGTTTAAATTGTGTTTTATATAGGATTTGCATTTCTAGGTATCTCCTAGGACTAACATTCGGAAGTCCATACTTCCCATCAGACTGAAAGTCGAGATAATATATCTGGAAATTTGGTTTATGTATTCTGTTTAGATTTCATTCTATTTGGGTTCCATATTTCCCGATTATCTTTTACGACTTAGCAGATAGAAGACATTACTTTCATTTGGGCTGTAAGTCGATTTTTGATGCTTTGATTGTTTATTTGGAATTATACCGTTTTGAAATATATTTTTAGGGCTTGTCAGCCGAAAGCCTTCACTTCCATTAGGACTGCAGTCTAAGCTGATATTTTGGGTTGTCGACCCTTAGATTTGGTTTAATTCGAGATCTATAATTTTATTAAGGTTTTATGGATACATCCATATGCTTATCCATATTGTTTTGAGATTTTAATGGATTTGGTTGTTATCATCCGATTTATAGATGTTGTGATTCTTACTTGTGTGCATTCTTCGGTGATATTTGAGAATGTGTGACATGGTATATTATTATGATGCTTGTGATGAATATTACCTTGGGTCATATTTTTGCTTTGCTTTTTAATACCATGCTTATCATTATGTTCTCACCTTGGATTCAGATATAGTCTAGCCAATTTATTATTTATATATATAATACTTGATTCAGTTCGAAGCTTTTCATGTATGTGGACATTAGCTAGTTCTAGATGTTGGGCATAGATGGAAGATATGATATTTGTATATTGTTTATAAATTTGTATCTATATGTATGTGTTGTTAAGATGTATATTGGACATGTTATATTTATTTTCGATCACAATGGGCATTTGACTATTATGTAGCCCTAGTTGAACTCATGTACATTTTCTATTATATATGTTACCACTGCATTGATGACTCTGTGGTTATTTGATACTATGTATTGTTCTAGCCTGGGGATGCATGTGTTTATTGCTTTGTGCCAATATTGTGTATGTATAATTAAGTTGTTTATGATTTTTTTAAAGTATATACCAGTGTTAGCCCATATGAATGTACGCATGTGTAAGACCAATATCACCTCATTTTTCATATTATCAAACAGTATTGCATTGTAATACTCTTTTGTAATATGGGTGTAGAGGTAAGGTGTTACAATGAAATTACCATTCCATTTATTTCTAGTGATTACAACTGTCAATTGGCTGGAATATTGATCGTGTTATCAACACGACCTAGCCAATAACCTCGACCATCAACTAAAGTGCAATGGTTGCAATCGCCACTAAAAATATCTATAATTATGGAGTATCTCAACCATCTAAACAACTTTTCCAAAATCATCATAAAAATTTTCAAACGTTGTATTTCAAAATAATTTAACTTTTCTCAAACACAATTTTTCTTATTAGAATATTATCAATATCTCCTTCCAAACAATTTAAAGCTTTTCTAATACACTGTAATCTTTACAAAATGTTTTAATCTTTTCAAAGTATTGAGATCCTTTCTATAAATTATGTCCAAATGTCTCGTTCTAGCATTTAGAAATACCTATCAATAATGTTGGCTTAACGCATCGACCAAAATTCTTAAACGACTCAACGGACGGATTAACACAAACATCAAAAATTCTTTCCAATGTTTTACAAATATACCTTTTCAGTAATTTTACTTCTACCTTAAACCATAATCAAACACCACATTTACATAAATCTATTTTTTACAAATAGAATCTGTACTTTAAACATTTTCTTGATTTTATAAAACATTTTCTAATTCATATATATATATATATATCAGAAAGTTTTTTTTATCTAAAACACATGCTTGCTTACATAAAATATTTTCAAATCCCTTTGAAATATTCATTAAAGTAATAAACCACATTTAGTAGTTTAAATATCACATATCAATAAATAAACATTCATTAGAAACTAACCCATCATTATGCCCTATGGATAGCAGTCCATTAATTTCTATTGTGCACTCTGATCACTAACGGATCAAAATACAATAATTTATATCAAGCCATCATAGCTCAATCATTTTGTAATCTATATTCAAAAGAATTAGAGATAAAAATATTATATATATATATATATATAATTACAAATACGTCTCCTAATGATTGCTCCAGTAGTCATCACATACTACTATCCCTTACTATAGGGCAACAACCTATCATAGCCAAGGGGACATAGGGACTCTAAGTCTTAAACGAGGCCACGACTCATGTCTCATACGATGTATAGTCTGAACCTTGCTCTGGTACCAAATGAAACACCCTACCTCTATTCCTGTGTTATTTAAGAGTATTACTAAGTAGCACTATTAGATAATATGGAGAATGAGGCTATATGGGGTACAAGGTGAATATTTCCTTGGGATAACACTAGTGCGTTTCCCAAAATCAAATGAATAACTCACCTAAACATACATAGTATTAGCCCAAAGCAGTAAACATGCATGTCACCAAGATTAAACAGTACACAATAAATAATAGAGAACATGAAGTCGGTATCTCATGGATAATATATAATATACAAGGTATGTCCAATAGACAACACAAGAATATGCATACATAAAACTGTATAATACAAGATGATTACATTAACACTGACTATTAGCCTCCGTTATGCATATAAGCATAAGTTGTTCTCATCGTCCCTAAACTTTAAATATCTCGGATTGACCCAGGTACTACCGGGTCAGACTATGTCTAAATGTAAAGGTCAACGTGTGTATATATAACAATTTATGCATGTTATATAATTATAATATCATAAAATATATGAAGTGTCACAAAACGGTGGGATTCATAAAAACTTACATAAAGATGTCATCATCCATATAAAATCACATCAAATAAGAAATCATAGAATCAATGGCATATGGCTGAATCATTCATATCCAGAATCATCATCAAATCCATAAAACATTAATACTTGAGATATCATCAAGTATAGTCAGGCTAGCACACAACACTACACAAGTATATCCCTCAATCTCAAATATTAACATATCATCATCAACCAATATAACAGTATGCCCCCCATCATAAAATCATATGTACTAAATGATATGAGAATCCTCTATACTCTAGATATCAATCACATGTATAAGGTCCTCTTCTCACAAAAAAATATCATATAATAAATGGTGATGGGAATAGAATGTATGACAAACATGAGGTCCCTAGTAGAGTCATATCTCAACATGTGGGTTACCCACCCTCATCCATACTTAGTTGAGGTGTATCAATATTATATGTCAATTTATCACTCCATTAGAACCAAAAGGGAGACTGTGGATTGTCTGCCTGCTCTAGGAGCACATGGGTTATTAACCTAGATCTGCTCTTAAAGTCTTCGATTACCTCCATGAATCATGACAAGATCCACCAGTGCGCTCTTTAACATGAGGACTAACAGTCATGACCGAGTTCTGGCTCCTATGGTAACAGACTGCTAGCCTAAGTGACATAAGAGGCCAAGGTTTACCACCATGTTATGAATACTATAACGTCATGTATTTGCAGCGTGCCCATGAGATCAGGCAGTTAGATGGATGCTAACCATCTAGTTCACTCCAATATTAATTACCAGGAGCACACCATGATAGACAAACACATATTATCCACATATATAAGTATCGTACCTAACTCAAATCCATGAACTTTCTCAATACCATGAGCATCACGTCACTTAAGTATTAACCCAGTATCATTGATACCGTTGTATGAGTGACATCTACTTGCAATGATGACTAAATAAATATCGTAATGGCGTCTTGTACCACTTCCTGATACACAATCATTTATTCATTGCTTATAAACTACACTCAACCTCTACAATATTCTATATCGTAAGTCATAAGAGTAACCAAAAAAGTATTAAAAATATATCCCATACCAAGTGGTATTACTAATCCGTTTACTCAAATTTCCGCATAATTTCGAATTCGTAAACAAAATTATTCCGTATAACAAGTCCAAAGAATAACCAAAGAAATATAACCGAAAGTCCCATAGCATATGGTATTATAACCTCGTTTATTAGAATTCCTTATCATGGAGAATTAAATATCTTGAAACTATGGAGAAGGATGTCATCACTGTATTAAATCTCATCAAAGCAGCTTGTCAAATAATTTTTAGTGGTGAACCATTCATAACATCTAAAATCAACATAAAAGAGAGAGATAAGAAATATAAGTCGTATATCTTCTTAATCAAATATATATATATATATATATATATTAGTTATGCAAGAGTAAATGATTTTTAAATAATTATTTAAAATCCAAAGATGGATTTTTTCTTCAATAAGTTATATATATATATATATATATATATATATATATATATATATATATATATATATATAATTTCCCCCATGAAATCATACTCTCACATTATACAAGTGTAACCCACTGATGTGAATTCCCAAAGCATAATTCAATCATTTTGCTTCAGTTCCTCCTCCATCTCGCTATCTACTCCTCCCAGTTAATGCACACTAAGGATACAAACACGTCAACGATATTCCATATATGTTTACATCAAATTGACATAGATTTGTGAGTTAGATCACTCACCTGTCAATTTTCTTGTCTAATAACCTTATTGCTTCCATTTCCTTCTTCAATGCAGGTTTCTACGAACCTCAAATCTTCATTAAAATGCAATCAACTTCGTTTGTGCTGGTATAGCTTGATGTTGAGATAATCATATATCTATTGAGAAATTTATAAAAATTTATTTCTGTTTTCTATATTTAAAATTTTGAAAAAGGAGGAGGAGAAGGAGAATCATGATAATTTTTGCTTTCAAAAGTCTGAAGCCTCCAAAGTGAAGAAAACTATTTGTTTGTGTTGATTTCTAGAAGAGTGAAGAATTTTCTAGGCTTAGGAAAGAATTTAGAATGTAAATATGGGTTTGGGCTTTGATTATGTGGGATTGAGTTCCAAGTTAATAATAATTTTTTTCCATTCTTTCCTTCTTTTTATAACTCAAATCAATATCTAACTCTAAAATAATATCATATTTCATTTCCTATGTGAGTACACTATATCATGATATTTTATGGAATTTGTCCATAAATTTGTTTTATTTTAATTAACTATTCCAATATTGCTATATTTGGCCTTTTATAATAGAAATTTATATATTAATACGGATTAACTTATATTTCCACTTTAATAATATTTCTTACCCAAATAAATATTACTTCTTCCATATGTAGTTTTACAAAATTTTATTTCCAAATTTTAACCCATTTTAGTTAAATTACCACATATTTACATTAACCCCATTTATTTAAAAATTTCCAATATTACTCCTATTTAATCCTTAAAAATATGTTATTTAATTAAATCTTCAGTAACGACTTTTAAATTATTTACCTCTCAATGCTAGGTTGTTAAATTATGAGACCTAATATCTTAACTTAAGTGAACTAAAAAAATCAATAGTGGTTTTTCTATAGGTGCTTCCAAGGAATGCGAGGTTAGTTTAGCAATTTTCTATATGCCTAATAAGTACAATTGTAGGTTTCATGTAAAAATGACAAAATTATGTAAACATCATTTCAGTTAATAGTAAATTGTAAGGTATGCTAGAATCAAACCAATATTTCAAATCAGATTGGGCTACAATTAAAACAACATTGCAAGATCCAGGCGGGGTCAACCTAAACTCAAAAAAAAATGAAATTTGTTATTAAATTCCCAAACAATCACTATTGTCGATGTTCAAAAGGTTTCAAAACAGTCAGGCAATAACCAAAACATTAAAATTCTAGTATTTTTCAACCCAAAAATGAATCAATTATCATTCCTTACGGTATTGTATAGTTGGTGGAGCTAAAGAAGTTAATTAGAGATGAGCTCACAGTAATAAATAAAGAAACTTGACCGATTACGGATAAGACAGGTGAAAACTAAAAGTTCTAAGAAGGATTTTAATAGAAGGGAGTTTTTATCCAAATATGTAAAGCGGAAAGGAGGGGGCTGGGAGAGTTAAGGGTATGCCATAAGGGTAATTATGTAATTTATTACATATTCCTACCTCTATAACTAATCGTGTTCATAATAAATGCATTTTTTCTATTATATACTTGTTATATTATGATATAGTAATTAAGTAATTAATTTAAGTCTATTAAATATATATCCTTAAATGATATGCTATGTGATAATAATCAAGGAGTTGTAACCATAAGAAAATTATCATTATATAAAATAATATATTAGTTTAAATATTCCCAATCAAGATGTTTTAAGGAAGAATATAAGTATATTCGTTGACATTAGAGTACGTAACGCTCTCCAAAGGTTAAGTAGTGTATTACTCATGGCTGCTGGGTGCAACAAAAAATTATGTATTAATAGTTACTGGACAATTATAAAATGACAAACTTGACGGTTTTCAATTGGCTAATAACAACTAGGTCAAATTGGAAGTCTTAGAGTAACGATATTACATAGTTCTCTCAACTTGAGAATACTGTTGATCTTTAATGTGGACACTCAACTTTGGTTATAATTAAATCTTGGAATGGAGACCAATAAGCCACTATAGTTTGGTCTAAGTTGAAGTGTAGACTATATAATAGAGAATTCATCTCCTTAGTTCTATGAGATTAGTACCACTATCAAATATAGTCAACTCAAAGTCAAAATCTCTAGCTAGAGTAATACGGTTAATAATAAATATTAATATTAAACTAAGGACTTTTTTATTGATTAATTGACTTGAATGTGTATGATACTGGAACTTCTACCAAAACCAAATTCAATAAATCTTAATGTGACATAGTGTTGACGAAGAATATTGGTGTAAATAATCGTTACTAAAAGGTACCGCTTAAACTAAAATTGGCTTTTATCGATAAAGAAGTATAAGGGATGAATTAAGCCAAACTATCATATCAATAGCTAAGATGAAGTGTGAATATTAGTATCTGAATTGTTTGATACTAATCGCCGACTAAATTCACACTATGAGTCACGCAACCATATGGTGATTTTTTCCAAAATAACATATGATTGAATTGATTTATAAATTTAGTTAAATCAACTAATATTTATAATTGACATATTTGATGTATTATACGTTGTTAGTAATTTTCCAAGTGCCATTAGCATTTAATTGAATGCGTATATAAAAATTATATACATACGTATCGATATGCTATGTCCATATGCATTTAAATACTATTTAAATGACATTATTTATTAAATAAGTTAGATTTTGTATTAGCCTACCTAGTTTGAGATAGAGACCAGTCTAAGGAGAGAAAAAGAGAGAGTGGTTGTTTAAATTCTAGATCTGGATCTAGAGCTGGTAACCAGAGAAGTAGTAAAAGGAGGACAACTTGTCTCCCCCTTTCTCTATTTAAGCAAGCCTACTCCCTCACTCTTTCTGCATAATTCCACCTATCCCTCTGATCATGAGCTCCTATTCATACCCAATAGTTGAAAATATTTGGAGCCTAAAATACATAAATTAAATAAAAATTGTAGCACTCCAAGCCATTGCAACTTCCATACATCAGTTCAAGGTCAATCTAGTTGATCCCATCAATCAATGCATGTTCAAAGGCTGCATCCTTAAGGTATAAAAAATCTTGTTTACCTTTTATGTAATGCTTATCATGTAGTAAGCAGTATATATAATGATTTTATATGTGCATTGGTTCTCTATATTTTATATGTTATTAAATCACAACGAACAATATATGTTAGTTGTTTTTTATGTTTAGATCCTTGATTCAAATAAAAAAATAAAGACTATTTTTCACTCGAACATGAGTAATATATTTTATATATTATTGGTTTTTAATAATTTAAAACGCTATTTATTATTTTTAAATCAGACACACACGTGGGTGTGCACACATATATTATGTATTTAAAATTGTTAAAAAAAATTAAATATGCATATATACTATTTTTAGTTTTTTAGAAAATTTATTTTGCTAAACCTGTCTAATATAATATCATTATATTTATAATTAATAATTTTAAACAATGCTTATATTAATATTTATATGTGTGTGTATAAATATTACTAATAATAATAATAAATACTATGATATTTTGTCTTTAATTAAAAAAATTGTGGTTGAAAGGAAAACTTATATACGTTTATTATTTTGATATTTATTTTATTATAAAATTCATATAATGGTTCTTATATTCAAGTTTATATATTTTTGTATTTAGAAAAAAACGCATATACTCTCAGCAAAGTAGAAATATACGATGTGCTCCTACTCTCAGCAGTTTTTGATCCCTTTTTGTAAAAAATGTTAGCTCAGTAAGCTTGGCCTCGTAATAGTCTTTCACTTCATTCTTCCATGCAAGAACAACATAAGGTCTACTCCAGGTGGGGGTGCGGGGGCGTCTTCAAAGCTAATTTGTCCCACGGTCTACATATTCAATCCCTCAACTTTGCATTTAAAAGCCTTGATTTCGTTCATATATTCAACCCTATACACGCCTTTGGTATCCTTTAACAAACCTTCAAACTCGGTAATCCTAGTTAGAGCAGAGGTAAGCTTTCCTTCTCGATCAACATTCTTCAAATCCCGAACGAAAAAAGTAGGCTGAAGGACAAATTAGCCCATAAAAAAATAAAATGAAGTTCAAGCAAGTAAAACACTCACAAGGAATATACAAACTTCATAAAAAATCTTAATCTACATAGTATTGAACAAAAAATATACCTATAAAATCATCTTAAGTTATGAATTCCTAAAAACAACACTAAAAACACATAAGTCATACTGGACAGGGGAAAAACTAAGTTAATGTGGATAGTCTTTCGACGATAATAGTAGGCACCCATTTAATAATCTATTGGCTTGTCTACGGTCACTTCATAGCCCGAAATATTGAAAAGGAAGCTTAGATAAACCGTAGGGTAGAGATGACTAAAAAGGCCCATGTCATGCTGCAAGGAAATCTACCCAATCTTGCTTTCAGTTTTCTCCTGTCTAAGTTTCTCCGTGAGGACGACAATCCTATGCTGCCTAGGTTTATCAATAGATGTTGTCGCTACATTGAAGGTAGCCCCGGCTTCATGAAAAGAATCCTCAAGATCACAGATCTTGAGTATAGCTATCTCTCTCGTGCTTTCTAAAGTATCAATCAGCTTAACCCTGGTGTTCTTGGTATTTTTAAAGAAACCACAAAAATATCTAAGGGCATCACTTCTTCATATTTCCCTCCACGAATGGAAAAGCACCTTTGGCTCTAACTGCACTATTTGCTACTTATAGCATCCATCTCTTTTAGTTTTCTCTAGAAGTAAAGTTCCACTCTCTTTTTCCACTCATTTACCAAAGAAAGGTTACACCACGAGGGGACAGGAAGCAAATCCGAACTGGGGCCCTCTATCGCTTTTCCTCATTCAATACCTTCCTTTTCTTTAATTTGTTGGGTGATTTGAGCCGGCATATTTTCTATAGTTTTATTCAGTTTCATAATTTATTCCTTATAAACAACGTGATAAACTGCCTTGCCATCTTTCAAGGATTGTTGCAGTCATTTAACTTTGATTCAATTGCCACAACCCCTTCTCCTAACTTAATAATAAGTTGATGTTGATGTCGCAGCGCATCTTTTGCCTCCTTAAGATTTGAAAGGGATTCCTTTAATTTTTTCCCAAGATTTTCACTGATGAATGTTAGACATATATTCTCTTCTTCTAAGGCCGTAGTAGAAGTCATGGCCGCCATCTCAAATTTAGGCACAATTGCGTCGCCTTAGCTATAAACGAGGGGGTAGGAGGTGCGTTGGAGTCAACGGCCTCAGTAAACGTCAATGAGGACTCATGAGGACCAACCTAGTTTGTGATAGTTAAAAATCAATTCAAAGGAAATCAAAATATAATAATTTAAATTTAAAGAAAAACACATATTATCAAGAAAATCATCACACGATAAATCCTAGTACTCCATATAAAAAAATGACAATAATATGCAGGACTCGATCCCTACGTTAACTCGTAAGCCTACGCCTTAACCACTCCAAGTGAGGGCTATCAGGTTGGAAGGAGCCACATTCTAAAGGATACTACCATCGGCACAGTAAAAAATCACCGAGTACCTCCTTCTCTTTAACTACTCGGTCAATCTTGGAGTGTAACCCTTGAGTTACCTCTCTAAGTTATGAAAATGACTCATCCAACTCTTTCTCATGCCTATGAATCGCTGCTGTGCTAAGACCAAGATGATTCATGGTTTGGGTTCAAAGTTCATGCATGCTTTCCTTCGAAAGTTTAGTAAATATAACTTCTTTAGGAAAATATAAAAAAACAAAGGAATGAAAACAAAACTATCTTTTATAAGACAATTACAAGACAAAACAACAACTAATTATCTACTACGAAGTTAACCAACAAACTCCATTATATTACATATTAAAAAGTTTGAATTCACATACAAAAATGAAGTAGTTATATGAGGAGTTGAAGTGACCTTGGTTTCATAGACACCACAATATCCTTAGGAACCTCAATTTCCCTGGGCGCCACATCCCCGCTTAGTTGCGTTGAAGCAAAAAGATAGGTATTCTCTATAGCTAATTCCTCGGCCCTACTTTTTGTCCAATAATCAAGAGTAGCTGCAATTTTGTTAGGCTTACCCATGAAGCTAAGGTCGACTTCGGTGGAAAACCGACGTTGAACTGAAGCGTACAGTTTATAAAGCACGCATTATGTAATCCGCTCGAGGTCATTTGAGGTGCTTTTAGAGCTTTCTCTTTCCCTTCTAAGTCACAGATTTTCGATTCTAAAGCCTTCGCTGCAGCATTGCCTCCCTTTCAGCTTTGGCTTTCTCAAAAGCAGCTGAAGTGAGGTTTGCTTCGAGTTTAGCAACATAAGCTAAGTAAATGACCTGCGTACTTTCCCACTTCTCCAAGCATCAATTGTCAAGGCCCCAAGCTAAATAAAAAATTATAATAAATAAAATAACAAGTAAGGAGCAACTAAATAAGCCATCAATATTGAAAAAGAAACACTTACATAAGCCTAAGACTTCTTTATTTTGGTCATGAGCTTGGAGGAAGAGGGTTCAAGAAGTGGAAAGGGAAGAAGAGATTAATAAGATGAAGCAATATTGGATAAGTTATCCGAAGCAACCCATTCCAACCCTCCGCAAGGTCAGTTATGGCACCCTCAGGTAGGGGCAAGTATCAAGTGCATGGGTCTTGGATGGACTGAAGAGGCGAAATAAAAAGAAGAAGGGAGAGGAATCATAGTATCCTTTTTGGAGGATTGGCTAGAGGAATCACCTCTAACAAGTTTCCTCTTCGTCCCTTTCTTAAACGTCACAGCTGGCTTCGTGGGACTTAGAAACAAATAAGAAAGATTGTCATCCATTTAAAATATACATTAAAGAAAACCTTAAGGCCGGTAAAAAAAATCCTAAAATATTGGAAGCATAAAATAATAAACTATCAATCTATTTTTAGTGAATTATACCCTTAGGTTCATCCGAGGTTGGGGAAACTTAAAAATGGAATGAAAGAATTTATGAATAGGGCATAGAAATTCATGCTTTCTCAACATTTATTTAGTAAATTATTGTATTCCCCTATCCTTCTCATCTAAACCTAAAATGCAATTTCTATGAGATTCAAATGACTCGACAGTCGGATTAGAAAAAAAAGGGTCGATGAGGGGATGCATGGAAAAAAGTAGGAAAATTATCAGAATTCAAAATGACGAATACTGATCGATCCTTCTTTGAGTTTTACGAGGAATAAATATTGGTATCGATTTCTTAGCTTGTAAGTAATAAAATTTAGCATCAACCCATTGGGGCTTTAAGTAATATCAAATAAAAATTGAAGTTCCTCACAAGTAGGAGTAGGCCATTCTCCGTGTAAAGGATGAAAGTAACAATTATAAAAGAATAAGAAAGGGAGCGAGTTGGATAGGAAGAAGATAATATAGTGGTTAGCCAACCTTGAAGAATTCAATTCTAGGAAAGATATAACCTGCATCTTATATGCTCAGAAGTGAGAGGGGCAAACCCATCACGAGTTGTGTGAATGCATTTATGAGATTCGAGAACCCTAGCCTCATGACCTTCAAATCAAAGTGGTTCAAGATACCATTAATATCTTTCAGCCGAGTTATCTTAGAGGGTAAGGATAAAGGAGAAGATGAAGAGGAGGCCATAACGAAAATTACAAGATTAATCACTAGCTACAACTAAAATACAAATGGAACATTGAAAGAAAGAAAATCCTAACTTTGACTCAGAAAAGAAACAAAACTGGGAGATATTAAGATTAGCAGTAAGGATGGTTATTATTTTTTCTTTTCTTTTAAAGAGATTGTAAAAGAAATGAAAGAAGAAGAAGAGAAAAATGTATGCATGCCTGAACTCAAATTCTAGCCGCACATTCGTAATGAAGAGAAATTTCAGAATCGTCAATCGAGTAATAGAAAGAATAATGAGTACAAAGGTCAAGACGAATTTACCTAGTTAATGAAAATATGGATTTGACAACCATTTAGAGCATTCGCCAATGAGGGGATGACACGTGTGCAAGAGCATTAAATTCAGAACAACTATTAAAACCTTTTCCTTTTCTAGAAAATAAAGAAAAGAGAAGGGAGAAATGATGGACTGTGGTGTGCGGAGACAAGTCCGCATCCATCTACGATTGCTATAGACTTGGGGATAAGTGTAACACATGCATTTCCAAAATGTTGCAGATGGAAAACTGATGCAAATACTCTACTGAAAGAACTACACCCACAATAGAAGCTAAATAACAAAAAGGAAGCGAGGAATAAGACAAAGTCCAGCTAGTACTGTGCCCCGAAAGCAACATAGGATTGCAATATTGCACGGCATCTGAAATGCACTAGCATTTGTGAAGTTGTACTGCACTGCTTCATCCAAAATAGTGACAAAGCATAACATTAGGAATGATGGAATCTAAATGGCACAAATCTGTACTAGAGCTTCATCACCATTATGAAGGCTAATCACACCAACTAATAAGCTGCATGTAATACACCTAATTTTTGATAACATTATTCAGAAGATTTAATTAGATAAATTGAATAGAATAATGTAAAGGTTAAGAGATAAGGGGATTGAGACTTAAATTAATTAAATTAAGGTCGAGCCTAATATAAAATTAATGGGATTAAGAATGAGTTTTTGGTTAATTAAGTTACATAAGGGAATATTAGGAATCGCCGCCCATAGCCCTTACCCATATATATATCATTCCTACCATTTCATTCCTTACTCGCGTCATGTTGAAACGCAAAATCAAAAGCATAAGAACGACCGTCCATTAAGAGAATAAGAGGAATACAAATTAAAAGCTAGAGAATTAAGCATAGGGGAAATCGATCTCAATCCAATCTCTTTATCTAAATCAAGGTAAATAATAATTCCATCTCTATTTTGTTTTGAATCGTATATTTTTGGATTTAAGGGTAAATTCATTATTATGGTATGTTGGACGATGATATTCTTGCTTTATAATTTATATGGTTTAAACAAGATTGTTTAAAAGAGGATAAGCATGGTTTTAGGGTAAAACCGAGATTTAATGATGTTTAAATTCCATGGGAAAATTTTATGTGATAAGAAACATGATTTTGGAGTTGCATTTCAATTTTGATACTTTTTCAAGTTATAGAAAGATTATTATGAATTTTCAAAGCAAAACATGGTTATTTAGGTTTATAAATTTATTTTGGAAAATATATTGAGAGTTTGGGTCTGGAATTTTATTGTGTTAGATAACATGATTAAAGTGAATTACTGGAATTTTTGGGGATTTTTTCAAAGTGATTTTCTATGCAAAATAAATTGTTTTAGAAGAGGGACTTCTTTGCAAAACTGATTTTGCTTAATGGAAGGGCTTATTTTGATTAACTTAACCATGGTTTAGATCTAAATTAGGAACAATTATTTTGGAAAAGAATTTGAAAAAGATTAGGCAACCAATCAGGTGTTTCCACGTGGTAGGTTAGTTAGAGAAAAGTTTACTTTAAGAAGAACTAAACCAGGTTTGCTTAGAAAATTGGTTCCGCCTACTTTAGAAAGCACCTTTCGACATAGATGCTTCCACCTTCATTCTAGTCGAAACCTACTGAGCCGAAACCAATGCATAAGGTATCACAATGATGGTATGTAGTGGATTGGAGGAAGGCCGAAGGTAAGGTATCGAAAGCATAGCTTTCGAAGGAGTCTAAACCTTGGTTTGTTTTTAAAAGAAAAGCACCTGCCTTTGTTTTGATTTAGCCTTCGACGAAGTCAAAGTGTTTGGTTCTGAAAGAGGAATTAAAAAGGTTTCGAAAGGGTTTCCATTAACTTAAGATTGCTTTCGACCCGGTTTCTTTACTTATGAAATAATGTTTTCAAAGAAGGGGTTCCGACCTAGTCGAAACCCTACTGCCGTTTTATAACCTTTCGATGGTGTTGAGGATATCAATGGTGTCGAAAGAGTACATTGTTTTATAAGTTTAAGCCACTTCCTGTAGCTTTAGAAAGGGGTTAGGGGTTTCGAAGGCAATGATTTCAAAAGGGGTTTCGAAGCCAACCTTTCGGTATTTTACCCAGAGGTTAAATGCTTTCGAAAGTGATGGTACTGAAGCCATCAAGTTTTCCCTAATATTTTTGTACGATAAAGGATGTTTTGAAATAGATGCTTTTGCCTATATTCACTTTGACCCAAATAATGTTTTATGTATAAACCCAATGCTTTCAAAAAGGGGACTTTCAATGATTTCGGAAGGGTTACTTTCATTGGTGTTGGAAGGGAAACTTTCAACTAGTTTCGAAGCTAAGCTTCTAAAGATTAAAGATTAACACTTTAATATAATCAAAAGTTTTTGAAAGGTACATTTAAATTATGAAAAGGCAGGAGCCTAATGTTTGGAACATAAAAATTCAATGCTTTTGAAGAAGGTCATTCTATGAAGTCAAAAACTAGGTTTCGATGGTATCTAAAGGTTTTATAACCCAAACTCTATTTTTAAAGGAAAAATCCATCTCTAAATTAAAGGAGTTTATGTAATGTTTTTGAGAAGCAACTTACTTTGATAAAATAGTAGGTTAAAGATATTAACCATGTTTCATATTAAACCCACATGAGTGGTATTGTTATGTTATTTTGACTGCTTCTTCAGATATAAGTATATGCACTTTATAATGGACCCATAACTGCATTTTGGGAATACAGGGTAGAAGAACCAGCTAGATTAACCCAGTAATGAATATAAATCGATTAAGCTCCTGAACGAGTAAAATTGCATGCAGGAGGTCAGCAATCCCGGAATATAGGATGCTAATATATAAGAAAAGATATTGGCCGGGACCAATACATTCTCAGTAAGCCCATGAATGTGTAAAGGAAAAGGTATTGGCAGGGGATAATAGGTTCATAGTTAGCCCATAAAAACTATGTATTAAGGAAGATGTCAGAAAGAAACGTTCATATTAAGCCCATGAAAACTATGAGTTGATACTGGTAGGGGCCGGTAGGTTTGTAGTTATCCCATGAAAACTATATATGGATTGAAATATTGACATATGTCAATAGGTTCCTAGTCAGGCCAAGAAAACTAGGATAAAAAGAAAGAATATTAGGGTAACCAACAGGTTCCTTGTCAACCCATGAAAACTAGGATAAGAGTAAGATATTGGAGTTACCAATAGGTTCTTAGTGATCTCATGAAAACTATCTAATTAGAAAGGGAGTCCTTAAATGTTTAGCCGGTTATTAGTCAGTCCATAAAACTAATAGGCTAATAGTAATCCTAAAAACTATAATTTAGACAGATAGTCTAAAATGAATGGGAACAGGTAATCAAGAATTTATTCATTTCTTTTGCATATCATCATATTATATTGTTTTGAATTGTTTAACCATTGTTGATGCAGGAGCACAATATATGGTTTATTAAAGGTTTTGAGATACCAGCGAGGGGAAAAACTACTTCACTAAGTGGCATGGTCTCACTAGATATTTAAATGATTTAAGATGGTAGATTATTATTCATATCAGGCTTTATGTATGACTCGAAGTTTATGTTTTCCTCTCAAGCTCTCGGGCACTCAATTGATTTTGAGTAGTTTGAGGGTTGAGGTTTTCAGGTACCTCTTAAGACGAATAAGCTTCCAAAGACATGCAAGAGGCATGATAGTTATTTAGAGTTCCCTTTTTTTGATTCCATAGTGTTGCATGTGATGGAAAAGTTGTTATATTGCCTGTATATACTCTGATCATCCAAGAGGGCATCTTCATATGTCGCTTTAGGCGTACGTTGTAATAAATATATTTTCTCTGGATGTGATTTACGAATATGGGATTATGTAATGAATTGGAAATATTTTGAAATGAAAGGAGATTCTGTTAGAATTTAAATTTTTCCGTATTCATGTGTTTCTGTGTATCAATGAATCTGACACCGCTGTATTTGGTCGCCGAGGATTAATAACTATGGATGACTGCAGCATCCATACCCATTAGTTTTGGGCCTCCAAGTAGGGGGATGTTACAAGTTGGCATCAGAGCATAGGTTTAAGAAACTTTAAAAGGAAGTTAAACCTATTTTTTTTTTGAAACATAATCCAATGAAATTGAAAATATGATCGGGGTTGGGTTAACGCTATAATAACGTACTTGTATATGATATATGCATATATATATATATATATATATATAAATACGTATTCCTTTCTTTCTTAGACTGTTCTTCTATATCTTACTAAGGCTTGTATGCAAATTTGCAAGAAAGAAGATATGGAAGCAGTAGACGGAGGAGGAAATCTAGGTGGAGCAAGCACTACAACCAACGGAAATTCTCAACCTAATACCAAGAGAATTAAGGTCAACAGCCTAATTCTAATCCAAATGCTAAAGCCAATGTAGGTGCTAAAAATCTGCCAGTAGATGAGGGATGGTGTATCAGTTGTTAGCCAATCTTTTGCAAGTTGGGGTTGCTATTACTGTTTGAGGTGCAAATCATGTGGCTCCTATTAGGAATAACTATGCTAAGATAAGCAGAGATTAAACCAGTTTGGATGGAAGCCGTTTGTTGGAACAGAGGATGCACTTGAACTTAAGAATTGGCTATTGAGCTGTGAAAGGATCTGTACCGATCTAGGATTGGATGATGGGAAAAAGAGGAGGCTGGCTCTAGGCAGTTGCAAGGGGTAGTGCTTCACTGGTGGAATGGTGTGACCGTCGGGATACCAAAGGAAGAGCTGACATGGGCTGATTTCAGGAGAAGGTTTGATCAAAGGTTTCTGTCTGAGGTTGCTAAGTCAGCATTAATGAGGAAGTTCATGGGCTTAAGAATGGGTTTTTGGTTAATTAAGTTACATAAGGGTATATTATGAACTGCCGCACATAGCCCTTACCCATCTATATATTTTGTTCCTACCATTTCATTCCTTAGTCACGTCATTTTGAAACCCAAAGTCAAAAGCATAAGAACAGCCGTCCATTAAGAGAACAAGAGGAATACAAATTAAAAGCTAGAGAATCAAGCTTAGGGGAAATCAATATCAATCCAATCTCTTTATCTAAATCAAGGTGAATAATAATTCCATCTCTATTTTGTTTTGAATCGTATATTTTTGGATTTAAGGGTAAATTCATTTTTATGGTATGTTGGATGATGATATTCTTGCTTTATAATTTATATGGTTTAAACAAGATTGTTTAAAAGAGGATAAGCATGGTTTTAGGGTAAAACCGAGATCTAATGATGTTTAAATGCCATGGGAAAATTTTATGCGATAAGAAACATGATTTTGGAGTTGCGTTTCAATTTTGATACTTTTTCAAGTAATAGAAAGATTGTTATGAATTTTCAAAGCAAAACATGGTTATTTAGGTTTATAAATTTATTTTCGAAAATATATTGAGAGTTTGGGTCTGGAATTTTAATGTGTTAGATAACATGATTAAAGTGAATTTCTGGAATTTGTGGGGATTTTTCCAAAGCAATTTGCTATGCAAAATAAATTGTTTTAGAAGAGGGACTTCTATGAAATTGGTTTGGCCTAGTTGAAGGGCTTATTTGATTAACTTAACCATGGTTTAGATCTAAATTAGGGGCTGATATTTTGGAAAGAATTTGAAAAGTTAAGACAACCAATCTGGTGTTGACATGTGACTTAGTTAGAGAAAAGTTTACTTTAATAAGAACTAAATTAGGTTTACTCAAAAAATTGGTTCCGCCTACTTTAGAAAGCACCTTTCGACATAGATGCTTCCCCCTTTACTCTGGTCGAAACCTACTAAGCTGAAACCAATACACAAGGTATCTCAATGATGGTATGCAGTGGATTAGAGAAAGACGGAAGGTGAGGTGTCGAAAGCATAGCTTCCGAAGGAGTCGAAACCTTGGTTTGTTTTTAAAAGAAAAGCGACTGCCTTTGTTTTGATTTTGCCTTCGACGGAGTCAAAGCGTTTTGTTTCGAAAGAGGATTAAATTGGTTTCGAAAGGGTTTCCAATAACTTAAGATTGCTTTCCACTGGGTATCTTTACTTATGAAAGAATGTTTTGAAAGAAGAGATTCTGGCCTAGCCGAAACCGCCATTTTATAAGCTTTCATTGGTGTTGAAGATATCAATGGTGTCGAAAGGGTACTTTGTTTTATAAGTTTAAGCCACTTCCTATAGCTTTCGAAAGGGGTTAGTGGTTTTGAAGGCAATGGTTTTGAAAGGGGTTTCGAAGCCAGCCTTATGCTATTTTACCCATATCTTAAATGCTTTCGAAAGTAATGGTGCCGACGCCATCAGGTTTTCCCTAATATTTTAAATGATAAAGGATGGTTTTGAAATAGATTCTTTTGCCTATATTCACTTTGACCCAAATAACATTTTAAGTATAAACCCAATTCTTTTGGAAGGGGAACTTTCAATGATTTCGGTAGGGTTACTTCCATTGGTGTCGAAAGGAGTACTTTCAACTGGTTTCGAAGCTAAGCTTCTAAAGGTTAAATATTAATACTTTAATATACTCGAAAGGATTCGAAAGGTAGATTTTAAAGTATTAAAAAGCAGGAGCCAAATGTTTTGAAGATACAAATTTAATGCTTTCGAAGGAGGTCATCCTGTGAAGTCGAAAGCTAGGTATCAAAAGGTTTTATAACCCAAACTCTATTTTTAAACGAAAAACCCATGGATAAATTAAAAGAGTTTATGTAATGGTTTTGAGAAGAAGCTTTCTTTGATAAAATAATAGGTTAAAGATATTAACCACGTTTTATATTAAACCCACAAGAGTGGTATTGTTATGTTATTTTGATTGCTTTTTCAAATATAAGTATATTCACTTTATAATAGACACATAACTGCATTTTGTGAATAAAGGGTAGAAGAACCACCTAGGTTAACCCAGAATATAAATTGATTAAGCTTCTGAATGAGTAGAATTGCATCCAGGAGGTCAGGAAGCCTAGAATATAGGATGCTAAAATATAAGAAAAGATATTGGCAGGGGCTAAAAGGTTCTTAGTAATCCCATGAAAATTGTGTAAACGAAAAGATATTGGCAGGGGCCATAGGTTCAAAGTTTGCCCATGAAAACTATGTATAAAGGAAGATGTGAGAAAGACTAAGCCCATGAAAACTATGAGTTGATACTGGCAAAGGCCAGTAGGTTTGTGGTTAGCTCATGAAAACTATATCCGGATTGAAATATTGACATATGTCAATAGGTTTCCAATCAGCCTAAGAAAACTAGGATAAGAAGAAAGAATATTGGGGTAAACAATAGGTTCCTTGACAACCCATGAACACTAGGATAAGAGTAAGATATTGGAGTTACCAATAGGTTCTTAGTGTTCCCATGAAAACTATGTAATTCGACAGGGAGTCTTTAAATGTTTAACCGGTTATTAGTTACCCCATGAAAACTAATAGGTTAATAGTAATCCTAGAAAGTACAATTCAAACAGATAGTCTAAAATGAACAGGGATGGGTAATCTAGAATTGATTCATTTATATTGCGTATTATCATATTATACTGTTTTGAATTGTTTTAACCAACAATGCAGGAGCCCAATATACAGTTTATTAAAGGTTTTGAGATACTAGTGAGGGAAAAACCTGTTTCGCTAAGCGGCGCGATCTCACTAGATATCTTGATGATTTGAGATGGTATATTATTGTTCATACCAGGTTTTATGTCTGACTCGGAGTTTTTTCCCCTTAAACTCTCGGGTACTCAATTGATTTTGATTAGTTTGATAGTTGAGATTATCAGGTACCTCTTAAGACGAATAAATTCCTGAAGACGTGCAGGAGGCATGATTTCTATTTAGAGTTCCCTTTTCATTTGATTCCGCTGTGTTGTTTGTAATGGCAAAGATGTTATATTGTCTGTATATGCTCTAATCATCCAAGTGGGCATCTTCATATGTCGCTCTTGGCATATGTCGTAATAAAGATATTTTCTATGTATGTGATTTGCGAATATGGGATATGTAATGAATTGGAAATATTTTGAAATGAAAGGTGATTTTGTTGGAAGTTTAAATTTTTTCCATATTCATGTGTTTCTGTGTATCAAATTATCTAACACTGCCATATTTGATCGTCGAGGATTAATAACTATGAATGACTGCAGCAACCCTAGCCTAATCTTTTGGGACTCCAAGTAGGGGATCTTACACCTCACTAGACATACCTCATCCTTTCGAAAACTTTGAACTCAGATAAGGCAACGCATGCTAAATGGTCATCAATGCTTGGTCAAGACAGGACCACAATTAGCTGCGCTCATTATGTGCACCCGCCCTTTTGTTAACTCCCACCTAAAGTAAAACCACCCGGAACCCTTAACAAAGCAGTCCATGCTCGAGATCATACTAAGTCTACACTCTTCAAACCATAAGTTAACCATGTAAACAACCCGTGTAAGTGTCGCGCACAATCCTTCACCAATAACTATTATTGATCAATTCCAAGCAAGTCATAGGTAAACACTGTGCATCCCCAAAAGACCCAAGGAACCCTAACATTATTCCAAAAGCTTATGCATTTGTAACACTTTCAAGTGCGGATCCCCGCTCTGCTTACTGAAGACTCGTTAAGCAGTACATGCAGAATTAAAAATTTCCCGGGGCTGCACACAAGGTCATTCAAAAAGTGTTCCAGCACAATTCCGTAGTTACTAGTAAACAAAAATGTATTAAAGCATCTTTTATTGGTAATCGGCACAACCCTATGAAGGAACCCATGCATCAACGCAACCAGTGCATCTGGGAAATCTTAGCTAAATGGAGAAGGATGGTAAAGCAATGACTCATGGCCTACCAACAACAATTTCAATAACCAATAAAAAGGAGAAGTAAGAGAACAGTTCTCCAACGATCGAATGCTGTTTAGAAAAGGTCATATAAGGTAGGCACTATAGGTTGGATGAGGCAATTCAAAACAATTTACCCTCAGTAAAGATCAAGAAGCATTATAGATTAGGTAAGATAACTTAACTCCAATCACTCTCGGCGAAGTATTATACAAACGTTGCACACCAAACAGCGCAGTTTAGCTCCATTGGTATCGACATTGCCAAAATCAAAGCAGAAGAACAACTATCAACTTTTTATTGCAAAGTTGCTAAAGGTGAAGTAATTCATCCAAAAGAAAAGGGTAACACCTCATTACACTCTTAGTCACGTGTAGGAGCTATACGTCGGCCATGCGCACTCAGGGTTAGAAGTGCACAACTCATTCGAATTTGAGTTTCTCACCTCAATTCCATGATTTCCTGCTTTAATTTCAAATTTCCCGCCAATATCTAGAATTCAACCACCCAAATTATAGTTTTCCACCAAATAAATGAGATGTATGGATGACACATTGCATGACCATAAGGTGGAAACTAAAATAGGGGAATAATTGAATTGGAACTATTTGATGAGTTCGATAATAAAAAGAGACCTCTTATTCACTTGACCGAATTATACGTTTGTATTAGTAAACCTAACTAACTGAACAATAAGATGAACTCCCAAAGAAACTATGTGATTATTGGTCGTGGTTTTCAAGATTTCTCTTAGTGAAAAGGAGAGTTTACTCGGTTTTGAATGAGCGGTTTGTCTCATGTACAGGACCATAGCTCTTCCTCCTTTATTTTGCAAACCACTATCTCAATAGCTTCCCGAATGAGCTATAAATCTCTATCTCCATAGTCAATAGAGCCTTTCTTTTTTTATTCAGTATGACAAGCTCATTATTCTTGCTGACTGACCAAGTATGAGTTAGCCAGTATTCCTATCTATTTCCATGGCATCCACTCACTTTGTTCGAATAGTTTGGACTGAACTAGACCTCTAATTAAAATACTGGGGTAGCCTATGGCTTGGTTGGGCCATTACTGTTGTTCCTGCCTTGGATCAGAGACTGACTAATAGAGCTAAGAAAGAACAGGGCTAACCGCAAGTGGGACTTTCTTTGGCAGTTCCTTTATTGCCGTTAGTAATAAGAAAAGACTATTATGCTATTGGTAACGAAGTAAACTTATGACTTATGAGTAATGCTACTATTGCTATAGTCTATAGTAGTTTACCTGCCCATAATGCTATTTCTACAAGAAAGGTATTATTGAAACAAGAATAATATACTGGATGTTAGTTGCCTACAGGTGTACTGTGTTCATACTAGACCTCTCTTAATAAGATATTGGGGTCACCGGTTGATCTACGTGCCTCTCTATATTATAGATAGAAAGAAAAATGTAGCATGAACTGATCTTCTACAAGAATGTCACTTTTTCCAAGATTTGATATTTTTAAGAACAATAATGAAATTTCTATGCTCTCTACCATTATCGTCTATACTAAGAATATATAAAGGAGAAAAAGTGATATTTTATCTGTGGATGTAAGATTCCTTAAACCACGTAAATTTGGTTTCTTTTACCTTTTTTGCGCTTTTTTCATACCTTATTTTCAGTGTTAGATTCTTTTCTGTATTTTTCCTGAATTCAATATTAGTTCAACTTGACGTTTTAACAACCAATTAGAATAAACTACATAATTGTGTAGGCACTCAACAACATAATTACAACCATTAAGGAAAATTTAATGTTACTTAAATTTGTTGATTCTTAATTGCAAAAGTAATTAGTGCTATAATTACCTCGTTATCACTTTGGTTTTGTAAGATGAAGAATCTCACCAACAATACATACATCCATATATATATATATACACACACATGCAGTTCAAAGTCTAATAATACCAAAATGGATCCACTTGCTTCATTAGATTCATAGATGAATTATCATAGAACTGAACATGTGTATTTTATACACACTTAGTGTATTTATGAAAAGTTTAATGAATATAAATGGAAGCAAAAAATGTAACATGTAAAGGAAATAAAAGAATTTGATTTAACCAAATAAGTGAGTGCGTTTGAAAAGGAGTTCCAAGATAGATATAAATTAATAAAATTCACTCTCATAAGTCACTCCTTCTAATGATACATAATGATGTAATGTTAAGGAGTAATCATGTTATGTTAGACAAAGAACAATTAATGATAACTAAAGCTGAGATAAATTCTTTTTGGAAGGATATTTAATTAAGAGTAAGTAAATACGTTAAATTTGGTTTCATCATGTGCACAATTTACGAGATCAAACACGGTAAGAGTTGGCAAGAAACTAAAAAATATCCTAAGTCATCGAGTTGACGTGTGAAAGAGTTGTTTGTATGCCTTAGGGGCAATTATATAATTATTACATACAATTAATTCGGTAGTCGGTCTTGTTCGTAATATTGAGGTTTGTTTTCTTTTATATACTTTGTTATATGTGATACAAAAAAGGTAATTAATTTAAATTATATATTGAGACAATGATTAAATAAACTTTGATGTGATTGTAGTTGCTAACAGTTGCAATCATGAGTAATTAATAAATTTGAAATAATATTTTGTTTTAAATATTCCTGATTAAGGTTTTCGAGAAAGGATATCATACATCCTTAAGACCAGAGTGAGTACCACTTTCCAAACTTTAGGCAGTGTACTACTTGGTTGCTAGAGGGACCAAGGGATTACTAATCATGGTTACTGGATAACTTTGGAATGACTCGTTCGAGTGTATCCTTTTAGTAAATAACAACTAGGTCAAACAAGAAGTCTCAATGCGACGATGTTACAAAGTTCCCTCAACTTGAGTATACGATGGAATATTATTGTGTACACTTCACTTTGCTTATAGTTAAATCATTCTATGGCAATCTATTGAGAGACTATTGTTGGGTTCGAGTTGAAGCATTAGGAGTGAAACATATTTCAATAGAGAATTCGTCTCCTTAATTGTATGAGGTTAGTATCATGGTCAAATGTAGTCAACTCAAAGTCAAAATCTCAAGCCAAGTGGAATATTTAATAATAAATGTTATAACTGAACCAATGTCTTTATTATGGACTGATCAAGTTTAATGTGGATAATGTTAGGTTGTGACCAGTACCTGACCCCATACATCTTAATGTGATAAAGTGTTGATGAAGAGAACGTGTGTAAATTATTCTCACCATTGATATCACTTAAGATAATATAAAATAATATTTTACTAGAAAGATTTGTGAGCGATGAATTGGGCCAAACAATCACACTATAGTAAGGTGACATGTGAACGCTAATATTTGAATTGTTTAATACCAATTGCTAAACAAATTCACATCTTTGAGTCACACAACCATATTTTTGAACTCTCCAAAAACCCATACAATTTAATTATTTTGAAATTGTTATAAATTCATTAAATTAATTAGTATTTAAGAAGTATTATTTTAAAATTTTGTTTGACATTTTAGGTGTCTTAAATAATTATTGGATGTGTATTTAAAAGTTATATATATATACATATATTGATATTCAATATGTATATACAATTGAATGTGCTTTAAATGTCAATAATTATTTAATGGATTTTGTATTTTCTTTTGCCCATAAATGGACCATGCATAACCGTCCATAAAGGAAGGAAATCATCTAAATAATAGAATTAGAGTTAATTGAGGATTAAAAGAGGCAATTTTAACGAGAGAATAAGAAAAGTTTTTATTCTCTCATTAAAACAAATCCTCTCAACCATTTTCTTTCATTGATTTTATTCTCTTATTTTTCTCGTCCATGGATGATTTTATTTCTTCTAATTTTTTACTTAGAATAAAATCATATAAAATTATACAATTCATTCGAATCAAGCACGAATAAGCGGTGAATCGTGCGTTCTAGGAGATGATATACAAACAAAAGTATTATAGATGGAAAGATCATTTCAGGTCCAAATTCTATTTTATATTATTTATTAATAATGTTCAATCTTGACCCAAATTCATGTATATGTAAACATTCTATTGCCGCTTATTAGACTTAATTATAAATTATCTATATATTGTCATTTATAAAATTGAAATCAATTCTTTATACGTATTTAAGATAAATAGATTATTGATATATTTTATTTTTGTCACAGTAATGTATGTATATGCGTATGTATATTCCATAAAATTCATTTTATTAAAATAGTGAATTTTATATTAAGTTATTGAATTTTACATAAGCATCTATGTGTTTCTCAAGTAATGAAATATCTTGAATCATATCATTTGGTTAAATCGATTCTGATTATAAATAAAATAATTTTATCTTTTCATAATTTAATCAAATATATTCAAATTTTAAATTTTAATTAATTCTGAATTTATATACAAGGGAATGCTTAGGAGCCCCTTATATCTAGCCCCCAAACATAGCCCCTTCATATTACCCACTCGTTTCTATTTAAATAATTGTATGGTGTGAAAACAGAGAGAAATAACTAGTATTTAAATAGAAATGAGCATCTGAAATTAAGGGCTGGGGGCTAAATTTAGGAGGCTACAGATCCTTCCCCAATATATATATATATATATATATATGTATGTATGTATATATATATATATATATGATACACCCGCATACATGGAATATTTTGATTAACCGATTCTTCGAGCAATCTTGATTATGGTAATGTTTTAAATGTGATTTTGTTTATATGTATTTATGTGTTACTTCAGTTTCAAATTTTAATGCTAAAATCTGATATATGGATAACTCTGTAGGTGTCTTTCCTTCGAAGAGTAGATCTAGATTTAGTTGGAAACTTACAATAGAGAAAGTTAGAATTATTTATGTAACTACCACCGCATCTTTCGTTTTGGAAAATCATTTTATTAGATCTAGATCTAATAGCTACTTCTTTCCTTTTATCTTTAACACCAAGCCCTCATCTATGCTTGTATACATATCTTATTTTAACGATATAGTTTTGTTTCAAACACATACACACATACACTCTCATACACACAGACACACACATAATTTTCAAAAAAAAGTACACACGTGCATAAGTGGTAATACTTATACATATATATTTGTTTGTGCGTTTAAGCTATATAAATGGTACTATTAATGTGTGTATACAAACCATATACAATATTGTAATGCAATTAAACATATATATATATATATATACATATATACTTAGATATTTAAGTTCTCAATATGCATTAGAATCTTTCACGTGCATGTGTAAGTATAATATCTAAGTATATACAATGGATATAAATCATAATATCCATAACTGTGTGTATACGCACATGCATATATATCTTTATGTTATCATTTGATGTTATGAATATGTATAAGACATATTCAAACCCCCATTTAATCAAATTAACCAATATGATTAATTAACACATAAGAAATAATTTTAAATAAAACACGGTTTTATTTTAAAATTAGATTTAATCTAGTGCTAGTTAATAAAATTCATAGCCCCATTATGATCTAAATAGGTTTTTTTTCAAATTTATTCATCTCACCTGCTACAAAACAAAACAAGTTCCTTTAATGGGTTGTGTGAGTCAAAAGGATGCATGTAATATTTTATTGTGAGGGAACTTGTGTGGACTACCCTAAAGGAGGTTCGGAATCGACATTGGTTGACTTATTTATGTTATGAAATTATTTCCTTAAACTAACTCAGGTAAATATATATATAATAGTTCGTAAATCTTTTTGAATGCCTATTCCATCATAATAACTATTATTTCAAGAAAAACTATATTCACAATGAAGGAATTTATTTTAAGAAAGTAGTAGTAGTACAATGGACTGAATTAGATTCAAGGACACTAAAATTTAAAAATATAGAATAAGATGAAGTAAAAAATTAACCAAGCCAAAAGTAGACATAATTCATTAGAATGTCTAGTGAATATTCTTGCATATTAAAAAAAACTATGAGTTTCTTATCAATGTTGAGAAACCAATTTTCCTAATTGTCAATAAGCCATTAAGAGCATTAACTCTACCATATGACATGATGTGCAATCCAGAATGGATTTGAAATACATTATCAAAATACAATTTCGATAATTGTACCCGAAGAGATATGATCCATCAGCTACAAATGTATTTTCGAGAAGAAGACCAATGCAATTGGAATTTAATAAGCAAAGTTGATAAGAACAACATCATTAATTTTAATTGTTAAAATTAACGTAACAAATTCATTATTCAGTATATGCTAAAATTAATTCAGATTTTACTTGGAAAATTAGCACATGATAAGATTTTAATTTTTAATACATACATGTTGAAATAGAAATTCAAAATAATTATTTAGAATGGACTGTGTGCATATAAGTGGCTCGAAGTCAGTGTGAGTGAGAACCGAGTTTATTAGTATTGGATAGAATCTAAGAACTGATACAACAGTATCATTCAACAAGCATTGGAATTGAGGAAATATTTTTAGAAAGAAATAATATAGTTCAAATTACAATCAAAATGAATAAAAAGCATGTTTATATAAGAAAAATATATTAGGATGCACTAAAATATTTCTAAAACTCATAAGTAAAAAACATACAACTAATCGTTAGCTATGTACTCATGTTAAAATCAATCTTAGTTTGGTTGTTTAATTCTTCATATTGCATTTGAAAATGACAACTTTTATAATTAGGATAAGTGGATATTGGGATAGCCCCATATGATATACATAGAAACCATATTATAATGTTTATAGTGGAGCATATGAGATGAATTTCACATGCATTAGGATTAAGAATTATCACATATGTTATATAGCTTAATATATCACATTTTGCTTATGTACTTGGTACATCGAGCGAGTATCAAATTCGAATTAAGGTCACTAAATGGTAGTTAAGAGTGTTCTTGAGAATTTAAAAAATACTAGAATTTTTTTTATAGAAACAACGAGATTCTTATAAAGGAGTATTCAGACGCGGACTTCATAAGTGATATAGTGCATAATATGCCAATCCAAAATTCATATTCAACCTTGGTAAAGGGGATTTAAATTGAAATGTTCTAAACAAAAACTTGTGGCTGATTCAACCAAGAGGCTAAGTACATCGCCTTAAATAGCATGGAAGAAAAAGTTATACACACGCACATACATTATCTCATCACATTGTCATGAGAAAACAATGTCACGAAACAAATCGTGAAAGAACCCAAATCTCACTATAAGTAGAGAAACATTCTTTAAAAGGTTCCACATGATAAATATAGTTCATTAGCATCAGAAAGAGTTGGTTGAGAGTTTAAATAACTAAGACAGTATAGCATATATTTTCACTATGGGACTAGCTCAGTTTTTTTAGAGAAAACCGATCGAAGGAATGGGACTAAGATTCCATAATTCAAGTGAGAGATTGAGAGAGTTAGGGGTATGCGTTAGGGGCAATTATGCAATTCATTACATAATTCTAACTCCGTAACCAATCATGTTCGTAATAAAGCTATATGTTTTCTAGTATATACTTTTTATATTATGATATATTAATTAAGTAACCAATTCAAGTATATTAAATAAAAAATCCTTAAATGATATATTATGTGCTAATAATTATAAGGAGTTATGATCATTGGAAAATTATCATGACATAAAATAACATATTATTTAAAATATTCCTAGCTAAGATGTTTCGAAAAAGGATATTAGTACATCTATTAAGACCAGATTATGAAACGCTCTCCAAATGTTACGCAGTGTATTACTCATGGCTATTGGGGGCACCAATGGATTTTGTATAAATAGTTGTTAGATAACTATGCAATGACTTACTCGAGATTTTCCAGTTGGTTAAAAACAATTAGTCAAATAGGAATCTCAAAGTGACGATATTACACGGTTCCGTTGACTTGAGAATACTATTGAGCTTCAATGTGGATACGCTACGTTGATTATAGTTAAATAATGACATAGTGACCATTGAACAACTATAGGTGGGTGTAAATTGAAGCATTAGAAGTGAAGCACTGATCAATTGCAAACTCATCTCCTTGGTTGTATAAGGTTAGCATCATATTCAACTATAGTCAACTCAAAATCAAAATCTCTGGCCGGAGTTGTACGATTAATAATAAATGTTATTATTGAATCAAGGACTTAGTTTATGGACCATCTGAGTTGAATATGAATGATACTGGAATTTTAACCAAAACCAAATTCCATAAATCCTAAAGTGATTTATTGTTGACAAAGAGAATTAATGCAAATAATCATTATTATAATTGTACTACTTAAATTATAAAATTGAATTTGACCGATAAAGATGTATAAGCAATGTATTCGACCAAAATATCACACCACCAGCTAAGGTGATATAAGAACGTCAATATTCGAACTATTCAATATTAATTGCTGACCGAACTTATACCTTTAAGTGGCATAACCATATTAGTGATTTCTTTGATATACCACATGATATAAATTATTTATATATAGTCATAATTTAACTAGTATCTATGAAATATTAATTATTTACATTATTGTGTGTTGTTAGTAATTTTCTAGGTGCCGTTAGTAATTAATTAGATGTGTATACATATCAATATATATTATGGACACAAATATTAAATGACGTTATTTGCTAAATAGGTTGGATTTTGTATTGGCTTACTTAGCCCAATATGATGGCCAACCTAGGGAGAGGGAAAGAGAGAGAGGGTATTTCAATTATATATTTGGATTTAGAACTGGTAAACGAAGAAGAAGAAAAAGGATGAAAACTTGTCTCTTCCCTTTTCTCTATTTAAACAAGCCTATCCCGTCATCCTTTCTGCTTGATTCCTCCTAACCTCTATCTCTCTCGATCGTCAGCACCCGTTCATCCCTAATAGTCAAAAGTATTTAAACCCGTAGTACATCAGATAAATTGCAGCGTTTGGGATTTGATTCATGGTGAATGTAGTAGATTCCATCAGTCAATATGTGTTCAAAGCTACATCTATAAGGTATAACATCCCATATATGTTTTATGTCAAACTTACCTTATAGTAGATATAATGATTTTACATACATATAAGTTTCTCTTATTTTATATGTTATTAAATCACATCGAACTATACATGTTAATTGTTTTTTCTGTTTAGATCCTTGTTTAAAGATAAAATAAAACTATTTTTTATTTTGGCATAAGCTATATATTTCATATATTATTTTTAAATATACTTAAAAATGTAATTTATTAATTTTAAATCACACACATGGATATATATATATATATATATATATATATAATGTATTTAAAATTGTTTATAAGATTTAGTATACATCGATGATATTTCGATTAAAAATATATTATTCCAAACTTATTTGATACAATATCATTATATATGTATGTATGTATGTATGTATGTAACGACCCGCCCTTTCGATCCTTAAAAATCGACACTAATACATCCACGTATTCACGCACCAAGCATTCGAGTGCTGGAAAGATAGTTCATTGGGGAAAATCTCACAACACAACAAATAATCTATAATACAAAATGATCTTTACATTAGAAAAAGTTTATATATGTAATCCGAGCAAACTATCATATCATCTAACTAGACAGTTATAGCACTTATCCTTACAATTTCTGATAAATACAAAAAATCTATGTAACGGAACATAAAGAGATATGTAGATAGGTCTTGGTCTCTAGCACGTCTCCTAAGCTCGAATGCATCCAAAGCTAATCTGGAAAATATGCTCGGTCTGACCCGAGCAGTATAAGAAAGCAATGTCCGGATCAGTCTGGTGAAGACAACGTGAGAAACACAATCATACGGATTATCAATATTATTAAAACTTTTGAAAATAAAGGTATCTCGTAAGACCACGCTGCACATAAGCACAGACAAGTTTGTACCTTGCAATAACCAAAACATTTCCATAGAAAATCCAGTGATATTATATTAATGTCTGGGGTTTAAAATAAATATTGAATATAACTGAAATGCTTGCATCTCATATTTCAACATAGCTGGGCACAACTAAGTCCATACTGTGCTCATTGAAGAATGGATTTCATACAATGACAAGGCACTAGGGTACTACCTACCACAGTACACCTCTAGAAAATGTACCAAGTACCTCGCTTTAACCCCCGCCAACATTGGACTGGCCTACCCCTTACTAGATAGTACGGAATATGTCATCACCCTATTGCTTTGCAACCTTTTCCCGAGAGCTCTCATGCACAAACAAATCCATAAATATGACATATATATATATGTATGTATATGACGCAGCGGATAATTAACAAACGATATAGATCGATGAAAGTAGCAATCGGTGGATTGAAGATACTGAAATGCCCAAATTCGTTGATCACAAAGATACCAAATTCTAGCTATCCTCGCCACGTTGATCGCGCACGATGCCGTGAAAGAAGATCTTCAATTCTTCAAGCGTTGATCAAGCGCACTTGATTCCGCGAATCGGCTTCAACAATCATTGATTCGAGCGCACTCGAATAACCGAAAGTGGAGATTGGAGATTACACTCAACTACCAATTTAAGAAGAAAGCACACAGCAATCAACAAGAAATTTTATTCAAAAATCAATAACTTGAAATGTACAACGCACTCCCTATTTATAGCATTTTACAACACAGCCCCTTAAGTCGTATACGACTTACGACCCAACTAAGTCGTTGCCGACCTAACTGACCAATATTGCAAACAGTAAGCGACCTAACCTTCTTACACACAGCACAGCGCAAACGACTCAAGACACACGACTTAAGAACCCACTGTTTACGACCTATACAACCCCGCGACCTAATAGTTACAACATAAGAAGACGCGACTTAAAAAAAAATACAACTCACCATTACAACACTTCACATAGGTTGGTAACGACCTAAAATACAACGCGACTCAACTCATTACATCTCACCCGACTCACGACTTAAGATAGATCGTACGCGACTTATCAATCTTCGGTACAAGTTGTTAGGTCGAATGCGACTTATCTTAGGTCGTAGACGACTCAACATCACGCGACTCAAGATACACACCCATATTACAACACAACATATAGGTCGGTGACGACCTAAGATACATCACGAATTAACAACGTGAACGACACACGACTTAAAAATAACTTCTTCAGCGACTTAGTTAAGTCGTAACCCGGTCACCTCCTTAGATTGTAACTCGCATACGACCCAAGACTTCAGCTGCCACTGCTTCATCGAAGGATTTAGGTCGTAACTCTTTACTCCTTGCTCTGTTAGGTCGTGGCCGACTTAAAATGGTAATGTTAGATCATAGCCCCTTTTCTTCAGACCTGTTAGGTCGTAGCCCCCCCTCACTCGACCTGTTAAGTCGTGGACGACTCATGTTAGGTCGTGGACGACTCATAGCTGCTTCCTTAAGTCGTGTACGCCTTAACTCTTAAAGAATTTTTTGTTGCGTATTTTCCTCTCTCTCCTGAGCTGCATCATCCTCTCCTGGTTGAGAAAAATTCGTCCTCGAATTTTTAAATTCTTCTACCTCAGCTTGTTCATCTTCATAATATGGCACAAGATGCTTAACATTGAACATGTCAGAAGTGTACACATCCTCCGGCAGCTTCAACTTATAAGCATTGTCATTAATCTGTTTCACAACTTCTACAGGACCAATTTTTCTGGCTTTCAACTTGTTATAAGCGCCTACTGGAAAACGATCCTTCGTTAATACAGCGTAAACCAAATCTCCTTCGTTAAATTCAACATTTCGTCGCTTCAAGTCTGCAGTCTTCTTATATTTCTCATTTGCTTTCTCCAATCGTTCCTGAACGATTCTATGACATTCAGTTAATTCATCAATAAAATCAACAGCCCGTTTAACCGTCCCCTTCAGTTGTGGCACTACCGTTAGGTCCAACGGTCCCCTTGGTAAATTTGAATATACAATCTGAAATGGACTGAATCCCGTACTACGATTCACTGCATGATTATGAGCAAACTCTGCCTGGCATAACTTCATATCCCAACTTTTCAGATTGTCCTTCACAAGACATCGCAACAAATTTCCTAACGATCTGTTAACAACTTCGGTCTGTCCATCTGTTTGCGGATGATAAACGCTGCTAAAGTTCAACTTCGTTCCCACCATCTTCCACAAACTAAGCCAAAAATGACTCAAAAATATGGTATCCCTGTCTGAAACAATAGACTCCGGCAACCCATGTAAACGATAGATTTCCTTGAAAAATAACTGAGCAACAGGAACAGCATCCGCCGTCTTCTTACAAGCAATAAAGTGTACCACCTTCGAAAATCTGTCCACCACTACAAATATAGAATCATCCCCCCTTTGAGTTCTAGGCAGACCCAAAACAAAATCCATGCTGATATCAACCCATGGTTTAGTTGGTACAGGTAACGGCATATACAATCCTACATTTGTCGTTGTTCCCTTCGAAACCTGACATATATGGCATCTCTCCACAAACCTTTCAACCTCTCTCCTCATTGACGGCCAAAAGTAAGATTGAGAAATCAAATGCAATGTACGATCACGGCCTACATGTCCTTCCTCGTGCAACTCTTTGATAATCTTTAATCTCAAACTGCTCTCTGGAATACATAATCGATTTCCTTTAAACAAGAATCTATCAACCAACATAAATTCATCAGTATCTCCATCCTTAACTTTCTCAACGAACTTTGCAAAGTAAGGATCTTCGTCAATCAACTCTGGCAATAATTCAAACCCTATCACCTCAACTTTCATTGTAGTCAACAAATGACTCCTCCTACTCAAAGCATCAGCCACACGATTCGTTACCCCAGATTTATGTTTCACGACAAAAGTAAACTGTTGTAAATAGGCAATCCACGATGCATGTCTCGCTGAAATCTTATCCTGCCCCTGCAAATGCTTCAAAGCTTCATGATCAGTGTAAAGAACAAACTCTTTCTGGAATAGATAATGCCTCCAGTGTTTCACGGCTTGAACAATGGCATAAAACTCAACATCGTATGTACTATATCTCATCTTTGCTCCTGATAATTTCTCACTGAAATAAGCAACTGGCCTCCCACCCTGACTCAACACTCCTCCAATCCCAACCTTTGATGCATCAGTGTGTAGCTCAAACAACAACTGAAAATCTGGTAATACAAGAATTGGTGCTGTCGTCAAAAGTTCTTTGATTCGTTCAAAAGCAACTCCTGCTTCCTCCGACCAAGAAAACTATTTCCCTTTCATACAATCAGTAACTGGTGCCATCACGCTACTGAAGTGTGGAATGAATCTTCGGTAGAATGATGCCAATCCATGAAAACTTCTAACTTCAGTGATAGTTCTCGGCTGTGGCCAATTTCTTATAGCTTCAACTTTACTCTGGTCCACCTGGATTCCCTTCTCAGATACAACATATCCCAAAAATAACACACTTCGAGTCATGAACACACATTTATTCGTAGCTGCATAAAATTGTTCCTCACGAAGAATAATTAACACCTTTCTCAAATGCTCTACATGCTCCTCTGTGCTCGCACTATAAATCAGAATATCATCAAAGTAAACTACAACAAACTTCCCAATGTACGGTCTGAAAATTTGATTCATCACCCTCATAAATGTACTTGGTGCATTTGATAGACCAAACGGCATAACCAACCATTCATATAAACCTTCCCTCATCTTGAATGCGGTCTTCCATTCGTCTCCCAGTCTAATTCGAATATGATGATAACCACTCTTCAAATCAATCTTCGAAAAGATAGTTGCCCCACTCAACTGATCTAGCAAGTCATCCAACCTCGGCATAGGAAATCTGTAGCGAACAGTAATCTCGTTCAAAGCTCTACTATCGGTACACATTCTCCATGTTCCATCCTTCTTCGGTACCAACAAAGCTGGTACTGCACAAGGACTCAAGCTTTCCTGAACACGTCCCTGCTCTAACAACTCTTCCACTTGCCTTCTCAACTCCTCATGTTCCTTCGGACTCATTCGATAATGTGGTCGATGTGGTAAAACTGCTCCAGGAACAAGATCTATTTGATGTTGAATGTCTCTCAGTGGCGGTAACTCTTTAGTCAACTCTTCTGGAAATACATCTTCAAATTCTTTCAAAACTGGCTTCGCTTCTTCTGGAATTTCAACCTCTTCACTACACTCTCGCCCAATCAACAAAAAGACTTCAGGCTCCTCTTCAACCTCCTTGACAAACTCCTTCAAAGATAGCAAAGTTTTCAGTTCTTCGATCTCCTCTAGCTTGCTTTCCTTCTGTTACTGCTTCTTGGGAACTAAAGTGATTTTAGTACCTTCGAACATGAAACTATAGCTATTAGCACGACCATCATGTTGCACTGCTCTATCAAACTGCCATGGTCTGCCCAACAACAGATGACACACATCCATGTCTACAACGTCACACCAAATTTCATCTTTGTACTTCTTTCCAATAGAAAAATTCACACAAGCTCTTCGACACACCTTCACTTCACCACCCTTCCTCAACCATGCTAACTTGTACGGTTTAGGATGCTTCTCAGTTTTCAAGTTCAACTTCCTTACTGCTTCTGTAGAGATAATATTGTCACAGCTTCCAGCATCAATAACGAACTTGCAAACCTTTCCCAGAATAGTACATGTAGACTGAAAAATATTGCTCCTCAACCAACTAGAATCTTCCTCTTGCTTTGGTGTAAGACAAGATCTCCTCATCATAAGATTACAACCCTCATCTCCGGACAATAAGTCTACGTCCTCAACTGGCAATGAATTAGAACATTCTGCATCTTCATCCTCTTTTTCAATCTCAGTAACCATTGTTCTCTTCTTCGGCTTCGGACACTCATTGCTTTTATGACTCAACTCCTGACAATTGTAACATTTGAAACCACTACTAACCTTTGCCTTCTCAACCTCCTTTACTACTGGCTTACTGACAGGTTTAGGAACATTAGAACTCCCACTAACACCCTTCACTTGATTATTGGAATTAGTAAACACACCACCTCCACGCCTTCCCTGTTTCTCCCAAACCAACGCTTTCTGATGTGCCTCCGCCACAGATCTTGGATCAAACATATTAACCATATCCTGGATCTGCATTCGCAACCCTCCAACAAATCTAGCAGTTAGCTATTCTTCCGTCTCCATAATATCATTTCTGGCAATGAGTTGGTAAAATTCATCTGCATAATCATTAACTGATTTCGTCCCTTGCCTCAGATTCTGCAACCTCTGGTACATGAGTGATTGATAGTTGTAAGGTAAAAATGTAGCTCTCATCAACTTCTTCATCTTCTCCCATGATTCAATCTTTGACTTTCCCATTCTCTCCCTTGTAAGTTTAGTTTGCTGCCACCATGCCAAAGCTCTTCCCCTCAACCTTGTAGCAACCAACTTCACTCTTCTATTCTCCGGAACTTCCTTGAAATCAAAGATCTCTTCAACATTAGACAACCAATCAAGAAATTCTTCTGCTACCATTCCACCTTTAAATTCAGGAATTTCCATCTTCATACCCGATTCCCATCGACGATCATCATCTACATATCACCCTCTTCATCAAAATCAAATGTACGTCTATATCGATCTCGACCATCAACATCCCTTCGGTCACGCATGTCTCTTCTACTATGTCTCTCCTCACCTCGATATGGTTCATCTTCAAACTCACGTGGAGTTCTTTTCTCTTCACGTCTACATTCATGGTGATCTCTCCTTGATGAAATTGATGTTTCTTTTCTCTCTCTAAAAGATTGCGGTGATACCCTTCTCGCTTCCGTAACCGATGGCAAAACTCTGTTTCCTCCATGGTTCGAGACTGGTGATCTCCTCCTTTGACTTTGATTCAAATCATTCATCAACTTCTCTAGCTTTCCAATGCCTTCATTAAATTTCTCATTAATACGTTGTTCCATAAGCTCGACTTCTTCTCTTCTATACAACGCTTCAACATTTTGATGAAGATTAGCTCTCCTTGGTGGCATGGTTAAATTTCACAACACTTCAACAAATACTTCAAAATTCTTAAACAAAGCTTCAACACAAGACAAACAAGTCACGGCCTAACACTTAGCTCGGCCTCAACTTAGCTCGGCTCAAGTATGTAACGACCTACAAACACTTCTCCAACTCTAGATCCAAAATGAAATGGATTTAAAACTTCAAACTTGTTGCAATCTCGCGATGAACACGATGAACACCAAACTTCAAACTTCAACTTCAAAAATTGGCTCCAAGTCTCGGCTTAGCTATGATTGGCTAAGTCTAGCTCTGATACCAAAACTGACGCAGCGGATAATTAACAAACGATATAGATCGATGAAAGTAGCAATCGGTGGATTGAGGATACTGAAATGCCCAAATTCGTTGATCACAAAGATACCGAATTCTAGCTATCCTCGTCACATTGATCGTGCACGATACCGTGAAATAAGATCTTCAATTCTTCAAGCGTTGATCAAGCGCACTTGATTCCGCGAATCGGCTTCAACAATCGTTGATTCGAGCGCACTCGAATAACCGAAAGTGGAGATAGGAGATTACACTCAACTACCAATTTAAGAAGAAAGCACACAGCAATCAACAAGAAATTTTATTCAAAAATCAACAACTTGAAATGTACAACGCACTCCCTATTTATAGCATTTTACAACACAGCCCCTTAAGTCGTATACGACTTACGACCCAACTAAGTCGTTGCCGACCTAACTGACCAATATTGCAAACAGTAAGCGACCTAACCTTCTTACACACAGCACAGCGCAAACGACTCAAGACACACGTCTTAAGAACCCACTGTTTACGACCTATACAACCCCGCGACCTAATAGTTACAACATAAGAAGACGCGACCTAAAAAAATACAACTCACCATTACAACACTTCACATAGGTCGGTAACGACCTAAAATACAACGCGACTCAACTCATTACATCTCACCCGACTCACGACTTAAGATAGATCGTACGCGACTTATCAATCTTCGGTACAAGTTGTTAGGTCGTATGCGACTTATCTTAGGTCGTAGACGACTCAACATCACGCGACTCAAGATACACACCCATATTACAGCACAACATATAGGTCGGTGACGACCTAAGATACATCACGAATTAACAACGTGAACGACACACGACTTAAACATAACTTCTTCAGCGACTTAGTTAAGTCGTAACCCGGTCACCTCCTTAGATCGTAACTCGCATACGACCCAAGACTTCAGCTGCCACTGCTTCATCGAAGGATTTAGGTCGTAACTCTTTACTCCTTGCTCTGTTAGGTCGTGGCCGACTTAAAATGGTGATGTTAGATCGTAGCCCCTTTTCTTCAGACCTGTTAGGTCGTAGCCCCCCCTCACTCGACCTGTTAAGTCGTGGACGACTCATAGCTGCTTCCTTAAGTCGTGCACGCCTTAACTCTTGAAGAATTTTCTGTTGCGTATTTTCCTCTCTCTCCTGAGCTGCATCAGTATATATATATATATATATATATATATAAGGGTGATGGTATACCCTAATGGGTGTGTCCCACGTATTCCTGTTGTGTCTCCTCTGATTTTAGTCTTTTCCGGTTGATGATGCTTGAGGCTACGTTTTACCTTTTATATAGCAATCCTACTTAGAATGCTAACACTGCACTTTAGAAAATAATGCATTGCCAGCATTCGTCCATACAAATTGTTGAACAAACCGAAGACACTACTTCTACTACATCCATTTTGGAATCATCCTCAGGATTAATAACAAGTAGCCCTTGCACTTCAAAATCTCCATCTTAGATCCCATCGTCTTTAAGATGTCTTAAATACATCGCTTGAGTTGAATCGAAGTTGTTTTCGGATAATTCATACTTATCAGATCCTGGTCTCTTCGAACCAACATTCGATAGTTTTTGGTAAACTCAACTCTGGTTCTCTAGGAAATAAGCAGACAAGATAAGAGTGGGAATCACCCCCTAACCATTTAAGTGCACGGATCTCCTTACCATTTGTCCTAGAAGAGCACAATGAGCTTATACGTAATCTAAGATAATTGTACTCTATAAATCTCGTGTTTTCCCCTTGATATTTCTAGAGTTAAAAACTAGCTAGGATTTGATAGTCGGTTATTTAAATATCAAATAAACAACAACCGATCACAAATTCAATTTCCCATGGAAACCACAAAACCTTATTTAATTAACCTTCCATTAATTAAATATCTTAAATTATTTTCTAAAATATTCATATACTTATTTCACCAGTATAAGTATATTCACAAACATTTAGAAAATTTTCCTATTTCAAATTCAATTTAAACGGATCAAAACATGTCTTTAAGTCACAGTTTATTGTGAATCCAAATAACTAATCCTTCGGTATTATGTATGAACATACTTCCCTACCACCACAATTAAGAAAGACTATTTATTTATTTGATTCATAACTTGATTAATATAATTGACCCATCAAAGCTTTACAAACCCAATCTTTCTTTCCAAAATCCAAGATCTTTCCAAAATATAAATCTTTTATTTAGTTCTTTATTTAAGCAAAACCCTTTATATATTATTAGCTTCAAAACCTTTTTTTATAAAACTGTATTATTATTTAAAGCATATTCTTAAGTTAATTAAATTAACTGAAACTCCACTATCAAATAAATTTATTACCTTTAAATACAAATAACAAAATGATTAATTAAGTTTAAACATCGTTATTAAATAATTAATCATCTTTAAATACCATTTAAATAAAGTAATTAATTAATCTAAACCCTATTATTAATAATTAATTAACTTTAAATTATTTAATTAAATTAACTTATAAACATCATTAATTATAAGATTAATTAACTTAAGACAAATCATTAATTAAAAGAATAATTAGCTAAACCTTTATTAATTAAAATAATAATTAACTTAAACCATTATTAACTAGAATAATTTTAACATTATTAATTTAAATAAACTTAAAACATCATAATAAATTAAGGATTATCATTATTAATAAACTCAGCAATTTACTTTAAATTTTTATAAAACATAAAATTGATTTCAGTTCAAAACTTGTCCAAATTGGAAAGCGGCTTAGCAAATCTTAATGGTAATTAAACAAGTTACCATTATACTCAAATCATCATTTAAGTCAACAAACAGATATTTACATAAATAACAAAATGTAAATACTATTCACTACCATCAATCGATAGATAAGAATCGACATAAATCAACTAACGGATAAATAGATGTCCAAATTAACATAATAGTAGAATGGTGATTTATTTTACAACATAAATGTCCTATATAACTTATTCATTTTAAATATAGTAGAACAGTGTTTTATTTTCCAACAGGATGCCGATTACTAATTTTAATTACAAAACAGTGTAATTATACACAGCTAGTATTAAATTATTAACAAACTATACTACAGCGTATGGATCAACTAATTACCCGAGTGTATTATATGCGTCAATACGAACTCAACGCTCAAAACCACATGTCAAAAGGATTCCAAATGAAGGAGTTGCGAATTTTCTAAGTTTAAATTTGAAAATCATTTTTTCTAAACACAAACATGGCCCAAGGCCTAACAGCCCATAAAATCAAACCCACTCTCCCTACTAGGAAAAAGAAATTGAACACAAAACAAGACTCCAAGTTTTCAAAAACTTGAAACAAAGAAGACGTGCACATCTTTTTGCATGTATGCACATGCACGCACAATCGAGCCATCGCACCACCTTGTCGAAGCCGTTGGCATGACCGACACCGCCTGCACCATCCAGCCAACACAATGCCATAACCCTGGAGCCTCCCCTTCTCAAATCAGTCACTCACTTGAGACAAACACCAAGAAAACTCAAAATGTGACCAAAACCAACACCCACACACGCACCTCCGGCCACTACATGGACCTGCCATCCTCGCCCTCGCCTGCTCCACCCCCAAACACACTCGATGCTCTTTCCTGGACGATAACAAAGTACGACCGAACACTTGATAAACAAAGTCTTAAACATAGTTCACACTGCTGACACCACTACGGTCCACTAGAGCCCTCGCCTCCAACACGGAAAAGGTATGTCTCCCTCCAACCTCCGTCCCGATACCCTCTGTTGAACCTCTCGATCACCGATGTGCCGAAATTTTCTTTTTAACCCAAAAATGATCAATAAACAATTCTACAGAACCACAACTCTAAAAATTATGAGACTACCACTAAAAATCATGATTCGCTATGACAGTTATGAATATATAGGTTGTTCATCGATTTGTGATCGACCAAACCCGTCGTTTTGAACTACTTACTGTAATTTCACAATATTTCACAGAATATTCAAATAAGAATTCAACAACTATTTTCAAAATAAACCATGGATCAAAACATAAATTGTTTTAGTTTACAGCAATTGAAAATTCAAGACAGTTTGAGAGATCCTGGTTTTAGAAGGTGAAGAGAGGATGAAAGTTAGAAATACAAAGGACAAATATCATGTTATAATAACTACTTTTGCCTATTACCATCCAAATCTAACCAAGATATGATTTTTAACATGATTTCTCAAACATGATTTCAAATCAACAGTATTACTAAACAAGATAAACAACATTCAAATATATTAAACAAGGTATAGAAAACTTAGTTTTCTTTTTCCACGCTTCTTGAAAAGTATTTTAAAACTTGCTTTAAGCTTTGATCTTAAATGAGCAACCTTAGTTTTGTTTTAAAAATGGAATTTTTATTTTAAACTTTATAAAGAAGAGGAGACAAAAATGGAGTTAAGGACAAGGAAGGAGGATGGAAATAAATGGAAAGTGAAAAACAAGATTGCCTTTATAAAAAGAGATGAGAGTGCAAAGACCAAAATATCCCTTAATCATATTTTTCAAATCAAACTTCGTTTCTATGCCTTCGAAGGACGAGCATATGAATTTTTATTGGATAATAAGTGTTTTTCACATATTAAGTCCATTTTACACTTAAGAAATCAAAACATTTCACATCTTTTCACGATTTCTTATTTTAAATATATTATACATTTAATTACTTAATATTATTATAATACGCTTGAATAAAAGTGTTTTACAATTTAAATGTTGTTTAAACAAAATCAAGAGATTACAACTTAAAACAACTTGTTACTCGATAAAAAGCTAAAAATATGAAAATTGTGTTTTGATCACATTTCTAGTTTTTCGTTGAACTATTTATTTTTGTAAATAAATTTAAAATTAAATTTTCCATGATTAATTATAAATTTAAAGAGAACTATTTAATTAATGAAAACCATTAATTGAATATTTAGATTGAAGTAAATATCCACAATTTAAACCGACAAAATTCTGGGTTGTTACAATATATATATACGTACGTATGTATAACAATAGTCTTTAAACAATGTTTATACATACATACATATATACATACATATATATATATGTATGTATGTATGTATGTATGTATACAGACCCACACATATGTAAATTTATATGTATATAAAAAATATTTATCTTAATAATAGTAATGAATACTTTTAGACTTTCTTTTTTAAAATTTATGGCCGAAAAGAAATTTTTATACATGTATATTATTTTGGTATGTGTTTTATTACAGAATACATATAATATTTCTTATATGCAATTTTAAATAGTTTTTTATCTAAAAAATATATAAACATATATTATTATTTCCGACATCAAATTAATACAATTGTAGTTATTTGAATAATTAAAAGATATTTTAAATGGATTTTTAGATCTAGATTTAGGTTTTTAAAATTATTTTACCAAGTTGAAATTGGATATTTTAGATATTAAATTTGGATTTTAAATTTTACTGACTTGATCAAAACCTATTCAAATATATTGAAAGTTTATAGTTTTAATATATAGTTAAATTTCAAAATAATATATATATATATATATATATATATATATATAATATTTTGAGACAATTGATGTGCATATAAATGGTGAATGTATACATTATAGATGTAAAACCAAAATATATATACACACTGACTATGTACGCATTATTATGTTGCACATGTACGTTGAGTACATAATGCTATACCCATAAACTATATGTAACGACCCGATTTTTCGACTTCCGAAAATCGATATTATTACGTCCACTGTATCAAAGGCCGAACAATTGAATGCCGGAAAACCGAACCATTAGGGTTTAAGAAGAAAGATGTAGAAGAAGAAGAACGGAAACAATAACAGAATCTCACATTTCGTAGTGGAACAAATATAATACATAAATAAATATCTTTAAACGGAATCACTATATCAGTTTTTACATTACATCACATTACATTATCAGAGTGTACAACAACAAACATCAGAAAGAAATATTACATACATAGTGATACGCCTCGCCATCTAGTTCCAACTCCTGATTCTCATAGCAACTTCTTGACTTTGCTCCCGAATAACTGCTAACTTGACTCTAGGCTGCCCGTATGGAAAATTTTGGGCACCCAGAGTTTAGAAAGGGAACAATAAACTCCAGGTCAGTCATGGGACTGGTGTGAGATCTTAAAAACAGTTATTTTCACAAAGAAAATAAAAAGAAATCCGCCATGCCTTTGAAAAATGAAAGTTCCATAAGGCCTCCAGCCACACACACACAATGCAAATGCACACTTGGAGGAGATTTCTCCTTATGACAATCAAAAATGCTTAATACGCAAAATTCTTTCGATATTATTATTAGTGCATAGTGCAGAAAACATTTCGAAAGTATAATATTAATCTTAGTCAGCATGGGCATTTCGCACTTATGCCAACTATAGCTACCATGTTCAATAGCAGGTTACCGCCATATTCCATGGCAGGTTATACAACTAAAGCCGTACAGGGCTCGTACTGTTTCTTTGGATTTCCGACCAATGGTCAGGAAAAGGAACTTCCCACACCGAAATGGAACGCCTCTGGAAGGATGCCCCCAAGAACCTAACCGGATCTCTGCTGACACAAGGCCGAGTTACCACACGCTTCTGGGTGCAATGAAGCTGTAACTTGATATCTCCACACAAAAAAATATGCCATCCCTGGTCGTTACCGACCTTTATCCGAGGATCCTCAACCATAAAGAAATATCACACAGTAATGAGATTGCAATAACCACATAGGTTAAATATCTGGGCTCCGTACCATGATACCACCTCTTATCCAGAAGGAAATGGACATACCCTGGGGGCGCGACCCCTAAAAACCTTGCTGCAACATTCCTGTTTCGACCATTTCCGGGTTGTGAGGCTCGACGAAGTCTCATCCACGAAGCTACGCTTTTCATAAAAGCCATGCTTCGATCAACAAATGATCAGGAGCACTTCGTATGCCACATTACCAAATTGGGAATGTATCACTAGTAACTATCAATTACATAACCTCTGAGCTCGTACGTCTCAGAGAAGGGTGTTAAGCTAAGAGAATAAATTCTCCGCCACCAACATAAATGTATTTGATAGAAACAAGCTTTACATCTTAAAGTGTAACGTCAGACACACATCCATACAAGTCTGTTCCGGGTTCGAACAGAATCGAAGGCACTTCCGAAGAAGCCCTTGCAATCCGGGTATTCACAATCCCGATCGGACTTTCCATCACTTAGAGAATTTCTATACCATAGCTACTCAGTGCAGAGACAATCGATAGGTAATCATGTCATTCTCACAATTACCCAGTCTTCACCACCGGTCTTCAAATGCAAATCCCATTTCGTCGTAACATTATTCGGAATGGGTTATATGACACAAAGGTCCTCTCATGGCTAATCCGAATAACGAACGCTTATTTTTAAAAATAAGTGTTCATTCAGATTTCAACAAATCACAACAATTTTCACTTTGATCTTTTAAATAAAAGATTCATCACAATTACAAAGGTTCGATGTGGTTTTCGGATATCAACTTGGAATCCGACCCCTAGTCGCATCGAAATTCAAACGCCATTCAAAGGCCAATATTGATAGTCGGTTATTTAACTATCAATCAACATTCACAACAATTACCAGATTTAAATAATTTTCTCAAATTATTTATTTTCAAAATTTCTTCGCAGGCTATATTTCTAACACTTCATCACTTTGAAAATCAAATTTCAAATCGATTTCCCATCCTTTGAAACAAGTTTCAAATCATTTCCACACCTTAAAAATAAACCAATGTTTATTTTAAAATCAATTTCCCTTTCCCTTATAAATTTCCATTGTCAATTTACATTTCTAAATATCAATTGATATATGATTTTAAATCGATTTTCCAACATTCATTTTCAAAAAACAAATCAAATTCCAAATTGATTTCTAAATTTATTTTCAAAACACGAAATCAATTTCCCTTCGAACACCAAATCAATTTTCATATTGATTTCCAAAATTATTTCAATTACCAAATCAATTCCAATTTGATTTCCAAAATTGCTTCAAACACGAAATTAATTACAAGTTGATTTCCCAAGGATTTATTTTCAAATACTGAGTCAATTTTCCAAATCGATTTCAAAATTTATTTCAACTCCAAATTAAACCCCTAATTTAATTTCTAAATTTATTTCCTTTTTGAAATAAATTCCTTTATCTCTTTCAAATATTTAAAATCCGTATTTTAAATAAATTCTTCAACTTTGAATAATATTACCCGAAATCCATTTATTTAGCCTTTTCCTCATATTTTGGAATTTTATTCAACAGGATAAAAAATAAAACTTTATCCTTTTAAAATTCCTTCTTTTAAATTTATCCAACACTCAAAAATAACGTTTACAATAAACTTTCAACTTGAATTTTCAAAAATCCAATCTTTATTTATTTTCAGTATCCAACGATACCAAAAATATATTCGGTTAAATTATAGCCTTTAACGATTTTAACCACAAATAAAGTCACACAGGGATTATAAATAATCAGCACACAGCACATGAAACAAATTCAAATGTTTGAGGAATCCAGTTGGATCCCTCCAACCTGTTTCTCTACATCCACAGATGTTAGCACAACAATTTAAATACCAATTCCACTTAGAGGTGGAATATCGCAGTATATGGGATTTATAAAATATTATCCGCTATTATGCGGCGCAATAGGGTCTCATCCTCTATATATTGCGGGAAATCAATCACCCAAAATATACTATATACTAATATATATATATATATATATATAATAATATTCAGTGAATAATTATTATAAATCAGTCAACCAAGCACACAGTCAACCAATTTAAATTTAACTATTAAAAATCAAACTGGAAATTTCGATTTGTACTTGAGTGAGAAGATCTCACCTTTCATTTGCAATCCATATCCATTCCCGTTTGTTTCTCGATTTTAGACCTTGATTTTTTTTTCTTCTTTATTTTATTACGTTTATTTTTTCAACCTTCGTGAAGCTCTCACCATCTCGATTTGCCAGTGCAACTTGTTTTGTTCATTTGGACCAAGTACGAATAAATTATATGACATATAAGACTTCGACTTTTATTAAATATCACTAACTTTAAATTAAAAATTTATTTATGTTAATCTCAATTTAACAAAACCCAATTAACTTCATTGAGCTTCAGCTTACTCCAGACGTACAGACAATCCTAACCAAACCTTAACCCTCAATCTTTCTGCTGGAGACTCAAGAACACCGCCCAGCCTCCACCTTCCCGCCAGACCAGTGCGACCCAAGCTTAGACAAACTCTTAACCCACAACTTCCAGGTGAACACCAACCTCGTACGCGATAGATCAAGCAAAGGCTATACTCACTATTCTGACAACGTCCCTTCTCTTTGAATATAAGCGAGACGAGAATGTCGATGGTCGAACTTCCATGCGACTTCGACTTGCCCCATTCGAGTGCTTCCAATCGCGATTCAAGTCCGCTTTCCCACATTCAAGTGCTTCCAATCGCGATTCACTCGCGTGCCATTTTTTTAGGAAATGGAAAAGAAGGGTTTTGGTTTCGTTCGTATTGACCAGGGAAGGGAAAGGATTGAAGCTTATAAAACACGGAGAAGCCATACTTTATTTTTATCCTCTGATTCTCATTTTCTTTCATTTGCTTCGAATTAGGTTTTCATGAATTCGTTTAAGGGAGATGAGGAAATGGGGGTTCACACTCTAATTGAAAACGTGGATTTTGTTTGAACAGAAGAGAGAACATGAATTTGAGCTGCTCGATTTTCAAATTCGAAAATGAGTAAGAGGAGTTTCCTTTTAGTTCGGCCATTAAAGGGAGATAGGCTCGAGATATTTTTTTTGGTGAAATGTTCGGCTGTTGAAATGAAAGGAACGTGATGTTCTTGAAAAGAGGGAAGCGTGCAAAAGAAGGCTACAGAGCTCTGATGTGAAATAATTTCAACTGCAGTTGACTGATATAAATATTCAATTTAAATTCAAATTCAAACCGTTCCGATAAATGCAACTTAAAAACTTGACCTCCTATCGAGGCGTACCGCTAGGCGTTTATAATGTTATACCCGTATTCCGAACACAATGGAAAAGGTTTTGGGTCCTAATTCGATCATATGGAGAAGATAGCCTTTTGAACCCAGCTATTAAATTAAATTTCAATTTAATTTCCAAAGCGTTTGCTTATCGTACGGCCAAACGACAACTCCGATTGCTACGAAAATTGGAATCCGATAATAACTAACTATTACGGATCCAATTGAACTGGTTTCGTTGAATTCCGAGAATGTGCCTCGGAAGGCTATTTTTAAATATCGATTAAAACGATAAAATTTCAAAACAGAATAAAGTAGTTCCAATTTCAGTTCTGAAGCTTCTATTATCTTCAGTATTATCAATATGAATTTTACAAGCCTTTGAAATATTTTTAATCAGCTTAAAACTGAAGATTCAAAATTTTATCCAACTTCAATAAATTAAATCCAAAAATTTAATTGCCAAATTCATATTTATATTTGAAATTCAAGCTAAACCATCATTCAAATATTTAAAATCAATTAAATGTTTCATTTCAAATGTTAAAAATTTTCGGGTCGTCACATCCTTCCCCCCTTAAAAGAATTTCATCCCGAAATTACAAGTTAAGAAGAATGATCCTTAACCCGTTTATTATTTTCTCAAACCCAATAGTTTTATCAACTTTTCAAAACAAATCTTTTTATTGAAAACCCATTATTAATTCAATTAACATTCCAAAATCCTCTATAGTTTTCAAACGGCATTGTTTTCTCAACAATGCAAATTTGAATTTAAATTTAAATTTCAAATTTCCAAATTTTTCTAGCACCTTAAATTTTTGAAATATTTCTTCTGCGTCTCATTTGCGCGGCTACCACGGTACAACTACAAAATGGCACCACATGCCCTCAAATTCCAAAATAAAACAGAAAGCCAAGTGGCTAGACAAGAAAATCACCAAATTTCATACTGAAATTGAAATACATACCTTTTTATCGAGCAATTCAAATTTTATATTTGAAATCAAAATCCCAATTCCATTTCCCTGTACGCACCTGTGTATTCTGATATTCATAATATCCAATTACAACATTCAAATATCATTTTATGCATTTCCTTACAGGAGTTTCATATCTACTTTTATTCAAATTTGTTTTCCCATTTCCCTATGAATTCAATTTATCTTCAACTCTGAGTATTGAATTTTATCCTTCAATTGTACTGATTCATATCATTATTTTAATTCAGTTTCATTCACTAATTTACTTCAATTTCAATTTGAAATCGTTTGTCGCTAAAAAAAAATCAAAAATTTTGTAGCTCCCAAAATTTTCGGAAAATTTTGGCAGAGTCCCCTTTGTACGGAGGAGCTTTTGCGATTTTACAAAAGATATAAATATGTATACATCGACCCACCCGATCGGAAAAAACAAAAATAGTTCATATTTCCTACTTTTATTGCGTAGGCGTACCTTATTTAGCATTTTTAAGCAAAGCGTTTATTATTAGCATTTTAGCGTGACCAAATCCAGCCAAACGGCTCTCCTGTACCTGTACTTACTCAATTTAAACACGTAACTGACATATATAGGAAATTCATTTGCATTTCACTCATTTTCAATAGTAAACACATAGTTTTCAAAAGCAAAATATTCAAAATTGTTTCCATTAGCAATTTATATGGTTTCGATACAAATTCAATTGCTTACAACTACATTCCATATCATTTCTATTCAATTCAAGCGATTTACAATTCACTTTCTTTCATTCAATTCATTTTTTTAAACAAAACGAACTCATATCCATTTCAATTAATTCAAAAATCAATTTTATTGGCTTTCATTAACTCATAAAATTTTACACAATCCCTTTTGCGTCAAACAACAACCATTTCTATGCAAATTCGACGATATTCGCTAAATAGAATATCCAATCTAGTTTATAACTAATTTAAATTGATACAAACACAATTTACTCCTTATTCTATTTCATTTCCAATTGATTCTGTTCAATTCATTTTGCATTTCATTAATCAAACAAGTTTCATTCACAACTATTCCATACAACTTGACAACGGCCATTTTACAATTTTATTTAAGTCGAGCTTTTATCCAATATTTACTTAAGTTATTTCAATTCGAAACTCAAATTTTTTTTGTTGTTGTTGTAACACTTTCAAACTTAAATCCTTAATTTGATTTTCAGTTATCGAATCCATTCCATCGACTAATTAAATTAAATTAGTTTTACTCCCTCATCCATTTTAAATTTCAACTTTCCATTCTCAATTCATCTTGAATTCATTTTATCAATAATAAGGAAATTTTCAATTTATTTCTACTCACTTGAATTTATCTGCAAATTTAACTCACATTTGAATTTTAATTTAACTAATTCAACTTTCCTATTTCATGAATTAATTAATTATCACATTAGCTTACTTGGATTCAATCCATTTTATTTTTATTTTTTTTATTTTTTTTCTTTTCCATGTTTGGATTTTTATTCAACTTGATCCCAATCAAACCTCATCCCATTTTTCCATCCAGTTCATATACTTACAAATGTTAACTCATTTGTTCATTCACAAATTTATTCCATACTTACTTTTATTTATCCTTCTATTTTGAATCTTATTTCAATCAAGTTTCAAATATTTTTATAATTTATCAAACTTATTTAGATACCGTAACATTTTAAAGATTACCAGAGTCTTTTTTTTAACAATTGCTCACATTTCAAAACCAACTTTGAAATCAATTATATCCGCTCAAAATATTTTTCCAAATATTTTTAAATTTTAAACCCCACCAGATTTCATATTCAACTCCAAAAATACTTCTCAAATAATTATTTTCCATACTTTTGGAAACCATTTTCAAATTAAAGAAATTTAATATTTTGAAATTTCAATCCAATTCCTTTCATCTGCATTTCAAAGATTACTCTGGCATATCATTTCAATTTATAAAACTCATTTACACATTCACATTACCAATTTCATTCCATTAATGAATTTCATTCCAAATTATAAATTACATTTGCAATTTACATTTACAAATCTCATTTATATTTTTATCTTAATCTTTTTTTAACATTTCAATTTCTTATTCGGTGATGATAATAGTTTAATATTACCATTCCCTTAACAACCAAACAACCATACATTATATAAAATTCACAGAAAATCATTCTTTTATATACATATATAGTTTTGGGTAAAATTATTTCATTTACCCTCTTTTAAAACAATACTGTGTCAATTTATCTTGTTTAAGAGTTTAGAAACCCCTATCGAAACAGTTGGCCAAACTGCACCGACCAGAATCTATAAACAGTCAACCGATAAGTCAACACAATACAAAACAATTTTTTTATATTTACTAACAAATACACACTCATATCTATTATTACACTCAAACTCATTCTAGAGTACTACTAACTCTATCTCTAATGAGTAATACCCAACAGAGCCAAGGTTATCGCTTAACCAAATTCTCTGATACCACTTTGTAACGACCCGATTTTTCGACTTTCGAAAATCGACATTATTACGTCCACTGTATCAAATGCCGAACAATCGAACGCCGGAAAACCGAACCATTGGGGTTTAAGAAGAAAGAGGTAGAAGAAGAACAGAAACAATAACATAATCTCACATTTCGTAGCGGAACAAATATAATACATAAATAAACATCTTTAAATAGAATCACTATATCAGTTATTACATTACATCATATTTCATTATCAGAGTGTACAACAACAAACAGCGGAAAGGAATATTACATATATAGTGATACGCCTCGCCATCTAGTTCCAACTCCTGATTCTCACAGCAACTTCTTGACTTTGCTCCCGAATAACTGCTAACCTGACTCTAGGCTGCCCGTGTGGAAAATTTTGGGCACCTAGAGTTTAGAAAGGGAACAATAAACTCCAGGTCAGTCATGGGACTGGTGTGAGATCTTAAAAACAGTTATTTTCATGAAGAAAATAAAAAGAAATTTGCTATGCCTTTGGAAAATGAAATTGCCATAAGGCCTCCAGCCACACACACACAATGCAAACGCACACTTGGAGGAGATTTCTCCTTATGCCAGTCAAAAATGCTTACGCAAAATTCTTTCAATATTATTATTAGTGCGTAGTGCAGAAAACATTTCGAAAGTATAACATTAATCATAGTCAACATGGGCATTTCGCACTTATGCCCACTATAGCTACCATTTTCAATAGCAGGTTACCGCCATATTCCATGGCAGGTTATACAACTAAAACCGTACAGGGCTCGTACTGTTTCTTTGGATTTCCAACAAATGGTCAGGCAAAGGAACTTCCCACATCAAAATGGAACGCCTCTGGAAGGACGCCCCCGAGAACCTAACCGGATCTCTGTTGGCAATGAAGCTGTAACTTGATAACTCCACATGAAAAAATATGCCATCCCCGGTCGTTACCGACCTTTATCCGAGGATCCTCAACCACAAAGCAACATCACACAGTAATGAGATTGCAATAACCACATAGGTTAAATATTTGGGCTCTATACCATGATACCACCTCTTATCCAGAAGGAAATGGACATACCCTAGGGGCGCGACCCTTAAAAACCTTACCGCAAAATTCCTGTTTCTACCATTTCCGGGTTGTGAGGCTCGACGAAGTCTCATCTACAAAGCTACGCTTTTCATAAAAGCCATGCTTCGATCAACAAATGATCAGCAGTACTTCGTGTGCCAAATTACCAAATTGGGAATGTATCACTAGTAACCATCAACTACATAACCTCTGAGCTCGTACGTCTCGGAGAAGGGTGTTAAGATAAGAGAATAAATTCTCCGCTACCAACAGAAATGTATTTGATAGAAACCAGTTTTACATCTCAAAGTGTAATGTCAGACACACATCCATACAAGTCTGTTCTAGGTTCGAACAGAACCGAAGGCTCTTCCGAAGAAGCCCTTGCAATCCGGGTATTCACAATCCCGATCGGACTTCCCATCACTTAGGGAATCTCTATACCGTAGCTACTCAGTGCAGAGACAATCGATAGGTCATCCTATCACTCTCGCAATTACCCGGTTTTCACCATCGGTCTTTAAATACAAATCCCATTTCGTCGTATCATTATTTGGAATGGGTTATATGACACAAAGGTCCTCTCCCGGCTAATCCGAATAAAGAGCGCTTATTTTTAAAAATAAGTGTTCATTCAGATTTCAACAAATCACAACAATTTTCACTTTGATCTTTTAAATAAAAGATTCATCACAATTACAAAGGTTCGATGTGGTTTTCGGATATCCACTTGGAATCCGACCCCCAGTCGCATTGAAATTCAAACGCCATTCGAAGGCGAATATTGATAGTCGGTTATTTAACTATCAATCAACATTCACAACAATTACCAGATTTAAATAATTTCCCAAATTATTTATTTTCAAAATATCTTCGCAGGCTATATTTTCAACACTTCATCACTTTGAAAATCAAATTTCAAATTGGTTTCGCATCCTTTGAAACAAGTTTCAAATCTTTTCCACACTTTAAAAATAGACCAATGTTTATTTTAAAATCAATTTCCCTTTCCCTTATAAATTTCCATTGTGAATTTACATTTCTAAATATCAACTGATATACGATTTTAAATCGATTTTCCAAAATTCGCTTTCAAACACCAAATCAAATTCCAAATTGATTTCTAAATTTATTTTCAAAACACGAAATCAATTTCCCTTCGAACACCAAAACAATTTTCATATTGATTTCCAAAATTTATTTCAATTGCCAAATCAATTCCAATTTGATTTCCAAAATAGCTTCAAACAACAAATTAATTACAAGTTGATTTCCCAAGAATTTATTTTCAAATACAAAGTCAATTTTCCAAATCGATTTCAAAATTTATTTCAACTCCAAATTAAATCCCTAATTTAATTTCTAAATTTATTTCCTTTTTGAAATAAATTCCCATATCTCTTTCAAATATTTAAAATCCGTATTTTAAATAATTTTTTCAACCTTTGAATAATATTACCCGAAATCCATTTATTTAGCCTTTTCATCATATTTTGGAATTTTATTCAATAGGATTAAAAATAAAACTTTATCCTTTTATAATTCCTTCTTTTACATTTATCCAATTATCAAAAATAAAGTTTACTATAAACTTTCAACTTGAATTTTTAAAAATCCAATCTTTATTTATTTCCAGTATCCAACGATACCAAAAATATATTCGGCTAAATTATAGCCTTTAACGATTTTAACCACAAATAGAGTCACACAGGGATTATAAATAATCAACGAACAACATATGAAACAAATTCAAATGTTTGACGAATCCAGTTGGATCCCTCCAACTTGTTTCCTTGCATCCACAGATGTTAGCACAATAATTTAAATACCAATTCCACTTCGAGGTGGAATATCGCGGTATATGGGATTTATAAAATATTATCCGCTATTATGCGGCGCAATAGAGTCTCATCCGCTATATAATGCAGGAAATCAATCACCCAATATATACTAATATACATATAATATCGTCCAGTGAATAATTATTATAAATCAATCAACCAAGCACACAGTCAACCAATTTAAATTTAACTATTAAAAATCAAACTGGAAATTTCGATTTGAACTTGAGTGAGAAGATCTCACCTTTCATTTGCAATCCATTTCCATTCCTGTTTGTTTCTCGATTTTAGACCTTGATTTTTTTTCTTCTTTATTTTATTACATTTATTTTTTCAACCTTCGTGAAGCTCTCGCCATCCCGATTTGCCAGTGCAACTTGTTTTGTTTATTTGGACCTCATACGAATAAATTATATGACATATAAGACTTCGACTTTTATTAAATATCACTAACTTTAAATCAAAAATTTATTTACGTTAATCTCAATTTAACAAAACCTAATTACCTTCAATGAGCTTCAGCTTACTCCAAACGTACAGACAATCCTGACCAAACCTTAACCCTCAATCTTTCTGTTAGAGACTCAAGAACACCACCCAGCCTCCACCTTCCTGCCAGACTAGTGCGGCCCAAGCTTAGACGAACTCTGAACCCACAACTTCCTGGTGAACACCAACCTCGTAAGCGATAGATCGAGCAAAGGCTATACTCACTATTCTGACAACGTCCCTTCTCTTTGAATATAAGCGAGACGAGAATGTCGATGGTCGAACTTCCAGGCGACTTCGACTTGCCCCATTCGAAGGCTTCCAATCGCGACTCGAGTCCGCCGTCTCACATTCAAGTGCTTCCAATCGCGATTCACTCACGTGCCATTTCTTTTAGGAAATGGAAAAGAAGGGTTTTGGTTTCGTTCGTATTGATTGGGAAGGGAAAGGATTGAAGCTTATAAAACATGGAGAAGCCATACTTTATTTTTCTCCTCTGATTCTCGTTTTTTTTCATTTGCTTAGGTTTTCATGAATTCGTTTAAGGGAGATAAGTAAATAGGGGTTCACACTCTAATTGAAATCGTGGATTTTGTTTGAACAGAAGGGAGAACATGAATTTGAGCTGCTCGATTTTCAAATTCGAAAATGAGGAAGAGGAATTTCCTTTTAATTCGGCCATTAAAGGGAGATAGGCTCGAGATATTTTTTTCTCGTGAAATGTTCGGCTGTTGAAATGAAAGGAACGTGATGTTCTTGAAAAGAGGGAAGCGTGCAAAAGAAGGATACAAAGCTCTGATGTGAAATAATTTCAACTGCAGTTGACTGATATAAATATTCAATTTAAATTCAAATTCAAACCGTTGCGATAAATGCAACTTAAAAACTTGACCTCCTATCGAGGCGTACCGCTAGGCGTTTATAATATTATACCCGTATTTCGAACACAATGGAAAAGGTTTCGGGTCCTAATTCGATCGTATGGAGAAGATAGCCTTTTGAACCCAGCTATTAAATTAAATTTCGATTTAATTTTCAACGCGTTTGCTTATCGTATGGCCAAACGACAAGTCCGATTGCTATGAAAATTGGAATCCGATAATAACTAACTATTACGGATCTAATGGAATTGGTTTCGTTGAATTCCGAGACAGTGCCTCGGAAGGCAATTTTTAAATATCGATTAAAACGATAAAATTTCAAAACAGAACAATGTAGTTCCAATTTCAATTCTGAAGCTTCTATTATCTTTAGTATTATCAATATGAATTTTACAAGCCTTTGAAATATTTTTAATCAGCTTAAAACTGAAGATTCAAATTTTTATCCAACTTCAATAAATTAAATCCAAAAATTTAATTGCCAAATTCATATTTATATTTGAAATTCAAGCTAAACCATCATTCAAATATTTAAAATCAATTAAATATTTCATTTCAAATGTTAAAAATTTCTGGGTCGTCATATCATATAAATATTAATTAATTAAATTCATTAGTTAAATAATCAAAAAATTAAATATAATTGGAATTTATTTAAATAAATTAGATTAGGTCTAATATAACCCACTGGATTTCATAGACCCGTTATAATCAAGATAGGGATTTTTTTAATTTACTTAATTAACCCTCTACTGATTGGGTCGGTTCCAACGAGGCGATAACGAAGATAAATAGAAAACGTGATAGAAACATAGATACGAACACACCTTATAGGAGATTTCACTAGCTGTTGGATCACGTACAAGTACATGTCACATCTGGAAAGCAAACAATGTAGAAGCTTCAAAATACAAAGCTATAAACTGCACTAAATCATGCCACATTTCATCGACATTAAATACAAAAGACGTTTCGGACTCATGAAATGAGAAGTCCACTGCTACTTACTCATAATGGTAGACTTGGGGGTTAATGTTATACAATAGGTTCACACGCTACATACTGATGTATCTTGTTCCTATCTACTGACCTTACCGAGCAATCCTAGCCTAAAAGTCCATGAAGAACCAAGCGGGCGGCAATATTCCCTAGATAATTTAATCCACCAAGTGCCAAGCAGTATATGAGGTAATAATAAAATATGCCAGTTTAAGCCTACTCAACTGCGATCACTAGCTGAACATCATTCACTTGCCACAATAGGCCATTTCTTTTCCATGTAAACATGCGTGCCGATTACTATAGCCAACTCGTCTCCATTCTTCGAACATCATACCCATGCACTTTTACATGCAAAGTAGGAATCTAATATCCACCAATTAATTTTCGAGGAATACTTTCTCAACTGCCTCCACAATAGCTACCAACATGACTTCTCTCCCCACACATTCCATAAGTAACTATCATTACTACATTGAACACCAAATAACCCTTCTCCCATTAATGTTCCCCTTACTTACAGTAGAAACAAAACTAATCGACCATCAGGGTTTTTAAGTTACACATATCTATGGATCATAATAGCAAATATCTCCTTACCATTATGGTAAATCTACTTTTATTAATCTAAAGGATTGCATGTTATATGAATAAACCAAATATAATTATACATAAAAATAAAATTTGAATATGAATCCCTAAAAAAATTGGATGCCTTAGGCGACGGCTTTGGTCTAGAGTCAACCCAGTATGACTTTATCGAAATTTCTCACATTCTTGCTTCTACTTACTACAACAATTAAATGCCTTATATATACCTATTATCTGGATATTTTGGAAAATCGTTATAATTCCAAGGTTGACAAATAAAGCCATCAACCATACACACACATTATGTATTTATAAACTATTGTATCATTTCCTATGCCTAACTGTTAATTATTTTCTATTGTACATTCTTTTAATATTTTTATTTTCAATAATGCAGTGATGTAATAATTTTTTGCGTGAATATTATCTTACATGTCGATACTAATAAGAAATTATGATATATATTTTACTTTCTACGATTGTAACGACCCAGAATTTCAGTCATTTGAAATTCATATATTAAATTGATTTTAAATATGCAAAAGCAAATTTATTAAGATAAATAATTTATTTTTGAAATATAGTGATTTAATTGGATAATTAAATTTATAATTCAATGTTTGAAATTGAGGAAATAATTAGAAATTGAATTTAATATGAATAAAAATGATTTATAAAGTCCTAATAAATTCTAGTTGAATTTAAATGATGTTAGAGAAGTTTTAAAATTGAATTAAAAGTTAAATTACAGAAAATTGAGTATTTTAATATTTAATTAGCAAGTGAAAATAGTCATTTTTCAAATAGTCACGGATTCCGGTGAAACCTAGTTCCATCGGATCCGTAATGTTATATAATTGTATGATTTCAAATTTCATGTCAATCAGATGTATGGTTTGTCTGGGGAAAGCTAAAACGCGTAGAAATCGGGTTAAATGAATTTCAAATTTAATATAGCGTCGATTCAAAAATCTATCTTTCAAATACGATCGAATTGGCTACTGATATATATTCCACTGCGTTCGAAATAGGTGTAAAACCTTATAAACGCCAGGCGGCACGCTCCGTTTCGAGTTCGGAAAAATTCTGGATGAATAGTGCGCGTAAATTTTATATAAAAGGGACTCAACACTTTCATTTTTCCAAAACCCTAACTAACCTAGGTCTAGCCGCCACTTGATTTTCAATGGCCGATAAAGCTTGATCGTTCTCCCTTAATCTCTTCCAATTCGTGAATCAATTCAAGAAACTTCCAACTCGAAAATTTTAGAGCTTCATGAGATCTTCGAATCTTTAAGCCTGAGATCGTCATCGGCGCGTTGATGGAGGAGCAAGAGGCCAGGGAAGTGTCAACGGTTGTGCAAGTTTTTCAACGTGGGGAGGGCATCGAGCTCCGTGATAATTTGGATGTGGGTAGAGTCGAGGAGTGGCATCGAGGTGGTACTAGTTGATCAATGTGAAGACGTATGTATAATTCGCGATGTTTAGGGTTTTTGATCGATCCATGGGTTTGTGCGTACATTAGTTTCACGTCGAGGAAGATGATAAAACACATGGCCATGATTTGGTAAAAGGATTTGGATGGCTAAGATTGCAAAAGGTTAAAAATATAAAATAAAATAGTAAATTTATATATTATAAAATCGTATAAACTTCTAAGCATCAAAACTTTGTCATACAAGGACCGTTTCGCACGAAACGACTTGCGTTTGGTTCGTATTGACTAGGGGTGTCAATGGGTCGGGTCGGGTTTGGGTCGGGTCAAGTCGGGTTCGGGTTGATTTTAAATGGGTCGGGTCAACCCGTTTATTAAACGGGTCATAAAAACTCAACCCGAACCCGACCCGTTTATAAACGGGTTGACCCGACCCGACCCGTGTAACCCGCTTATAAACGGGTCGGGTCGGGTCGGGTCGGGTCGTAAATGGGTCGGGTCAACCCGTATAAGGTGTAAACGGGTCGTAAACGGGTCGGGTCAACCCATATAAGGTGTAAACGGGTCGTAAACGGGTCGGAACGGGTCGTAAACGGGTCGGGTCAACCCGTATAACCCGTATAAGTATAAACGGGTTGTTAACGGGTCAATTTCGGGTTAGCGGGTCAACCCGAAACCCACCCGTTTATAAACGGGTCAAATTCGGGTTGACCCGAAAATGACCCGCCAACTTATCGGGTCGGGTTAACCTGCTAATTTCCGTGCGGGTTTCGGGTCGTGTTTCGGGTCGTGTAGGAAATTGACAGCCCTAGTATTGACGATCACTACGCGATGGAGCTGGTTTGGAGCTGATTGGAGATAGTGTGAATTTTGAGTAAAATTAAACGCTCGTTTAATTTTATTCGGAACAAAACACTTCAACTGCTAATGGACGCAATGTGAGTGCAACTCACTCTTTCTGACTCACTAATATTTTTATATAAGTGAGAAATAATTTATTGTATGATGATAGATGATTGTTCGGATGATATATTATATATTAATTGGTATTTGGATATATACCTGCCTAGTGAAGCAGATGACCCTATACGTTTCCGTGTATATGAGCGGATGACCCTTTGTACGCGCGTCTACCTTGAAGCGGACATTGTACACATATTCTAATATGTATATTTGTTGCAGGTGATAGGTTGGAGAGATCCAACTGGATTCCTCACAAGAACTGTTTTATTTACAGATATTGTTATATATACTGTTATCATATTACATATGATATTTTGGATGTCGTGATTGTTGTATTCAGTGTTGTTGCAGCATTGGGCCTATTTTGGAATTTTAAAAATGTTAAAGTGATGATTTCCAAATTTAAAAGGATTTTAAAGTGATTTTTGAAATAAATGTTTTATTTGAATTTTTGAATCGTTAAGAATTGATTTATTTTGAATAAACAAATGTGATGGTTTTTATGATGTTTTGGGGAAATATGATAAGAATATGATTTTTGAAATAGGAAGTTAGCTATTTTGTGAAATTGTATAATTTGAGATTTTTGAATTACTATAAATGGTTTTATATATAAGATTTATAAAAATTGAATTTTTATAAATCTAAATAATGGAATTAAAATGGAGTTCTTATAAGTGTTAAATTGAAGTTATAAATGGATTTTACAAATGAATAAGATTTATAATCGTGAAGTTATAAAATGAATGGATTTTGTAAATAAATGATTTATAAGAAATCAACTTATAATTTCGATTTTTGGCACGTAAATGAGTTATAAATGGAATTGGTTGATAAAGTGATTTTATAAGTTTAAGTTTTTATAAAATATATAAATGGAATTTATAAATATTGTTTTATAAATCCAAATCAATTGAATTTGACAAGTTAATTATTATAGTTTATTAAAGGAGATACATCCACAATTTTGGACAGTGGATAATCCTTGGAATTAAATGTTGAAATAATAATGAATTTGGGTTAAGAAGTATATCCACGATTTTGGACAGTGGATAAATCTTTAAAATAAATGTGTAGAATTGTTGAATTCGGTAAACGGTTTCTACTCACGATTTTGGACAGTGAATAATATATTAAATAAAATGGATACTTTTGGATGGTGAATATTATTAAATGGAGTTAAATGATTTAAAGAAATTTTAAAATTTGAAAAGTATCGAAACCATAGATTTCAACATTCATTGTTGAAATAGATGTTTTCGAAAAGTATAAGGAAATGATGGACTATAACACTGTTGTCATAGTAGATGATTTCCGAAAGGAAATATTTTGTATAGCATTGGGATTTACATATCTATCTTATTTTTGAATCCCTATACTATTGATTTTGGGTTGTCGTAACGATGTTTTACGCAACATTCGTTTTGACCCAATAAATGTGTTTAAAGATAATGTTTTCCTTATATAATAAAATATATACTTAATCATGTTTTAAGTATATTGAATATTTTCTAAGTGTTGAAAATAAATTGATTTGGGAATTACTTATTATTGAATAAGTATTTGGAAATGTTTTCCAATATAGAAGTTGAAATGGTTTGAGAATATATCTTTTTAAAGATAATTGAAGTGAATATTTAGCAAGTGATTTAATTAATAAAAGATTAATTAAAAGGGCCTAGTGATTGTTATGGTGTTGAATATTTGTTTGTTTGTTTTGATGGTTAAATAACCGACTATCAAACTTTTCCAAATTTTAGTTCCTCGACTTGATGTGAGAACTATTTAGTCGTATACTTAGTACGTAGCCTTCTGTGTAGGCTTGATTATTGTTCGTGTTGAGGATGTTGATTCGTATAGTGCGGAGTATTACTCCCATCTACCGAGCTTCCTTCTTGGCATGAAGGATAGCAAGTTGAAAGTTAGAGACGTGATAAGTCTACGAGACTTAGTTGCTGTGTGAGGTTGAGAAACGCTTTTGCGTTGTTGGTGCAAAGATAACGGGATCAGATTTATCTGAAAACCACTTCGGACCAACATGTATACGACGATTGTGTAGGTTGCTTGTGATGATATTGATATTCCGGATTTTCATAGTGGGGGACTGCTTGTTGATCGTTTGGGGTTAAAATCCTAATATACATCCAACAGTAGTGGTCTCTTCGTTATGCAATATCCAATGCAAGGACTATTCGCTACTAATCCTAGGCATTTCCCGACAGGATGTGGTAGGAAAGTACCTTCGGTTTGTCCTTTTCCTGGACAACTTGTATGGATGTTTGTCTGACATTGCATTTCTATAGATTACCTACATTGATATTTACAAACGTACATCAGTGGTGGCGGAGAAGGCAACTTCTCTTAGCCTAACACCCTCCTTGAGACGTACGAGCTTAAGGGTTGCATTTTTGTGGAAGGAAATTAGTAGTCAACGGAAATGGCCGTGTGGCATTCTGAGTGATGTGATATGTGATTGTGAAAAGTAATCGTTACCTCGTCTGGCCTCATCAAACGGGAATGACCAAAACAGGGTTTGATGCAGTAGGGCTAAGTGGGTCATTCCCATTAGGATATGATTATACTCTTCTAGATATATCTTTACATGCTATGACGTCGTGTATCTGATTATTGTGGTTTTTATGCTAGAGGGCCCTCGGTAAAGGTCGGTAACGACTGGAGGATGACATATTCAGTACCATCTAGTTATAAAGGTGGGCCGGTCTTGTGTTGGTAGAGAAACTTTGTGATGGTTTCTCGGTACATTCTTCTAGAGATGTACTGCCGGAAGGTACTCCCTTCACCTGGTCATTTGTATGGAAATCCAAACTCCACTAGTACTTGCCATTTTTATTGTATTACCCAATTGGCTATATGCTAGAATTTAATCAATATAACAATTTCGGCTATGATCAATATTGTTTGTATATAGTAGACACTACTATAATATAACATGAGATTTGATATGATATGTTTTAGTTATCGTAAGGTAAAAACATGTCCGTGTTTATGTGTGGGCGTGTCTTACGAGATATTTTGTTTTGATAAAGAAAAAGTTTTGGTAACCTAATAAATTCAGTAGAGTGTGTTTCTCACGCTGGTTTACCAAACTGATCCGGGCGTTCTTCCCTTTCAATGCTCGGGTCAAACTGAGTATATTTACAGGTTCAGATTTGGTGCTTTTAGAGCTTCAGCAGGAGAGCTGGAGATCTTCATTTTCGTATACACTTACTTGTTTTGATTATCCGCTGTGCTTTGTTTGTTGTTGTATATTATCGGCAATTGTGAGGACGGGTTATTATAACTGTCCAAGCTGATAACTCTGATTAATTATTAAACTATGATTGATGTATGTATATACAGTTTCTGTGTTGTAAAGATCATTGACATGATATTATATATTTTCTGCTGCGATGTGAGATTCTATATTGTTTTGTTTTGTTCTATCTTCTCTCTTTCTTCTCCTCTCTTCTTCTCTCTTCTTTTCTTTCTCTTGACTTTCTGTCAGTTTGTGCTTTTTGGGTCGTACATGTGTGGATTATTGTCGATTTAAAGGGTACAGATTTGCGGGTCGTCACCCGTGGCATCAGAGCTTGGATTTTGTATATTCCTAAGCTTTGATGTGTACTTAGTATAGATAGGGACAGTAGCACCCTAGATTGAGTTTGAGTGTATTATATATATGAGCACGTATTTGTTAGCGAATATAAAATGTTTTATATTGTGTTTGCTTATCCGCTGAGTTATTTGTGAATTCTGGTCGGTATGTGGGACGACATGTTATCGATAGGGATTTCTAAACACTTAAATGAGGCAAGTCGACATAGTATCATTTTAAATTGGGTAAATGAAATAATTATACCTCGATTATATTTTATATATAAAGGAAATAATTTTTCAAAATTATTAAAGTGTAATAAATGAGTTGTTTGTTTGTTTGAAAATATAAATATATATAAGTTAATAAAAGATGTTTGAACAATCTTAATCGAAGACAACAATTGTTAAAGAATAAATTATATAAGCAAATGAATTATAAAGTATGGAATTGTAATTAATATGATTTGCAATTTTGAAATAATATATATATAAGAAGTAGAACTATATGAATATATTTATAAATATAAGTTATAAATAAAAATGGAATTAAACTAAGAATTTGAGAAATTTGAATCCGTTTATTTTGAAAGTTGTTTTTCAAATTTCATGAGATTATATTATTATAAATCTAAGTAAGTTAAATAAATTTGAAATGATATTATATAAGTGAAGTAAAATAGTGAAATTATAAGAGTAAAATAATTTTGAATATAAAAAGGAATTTTAAAAGAATATAAAGCACCGAATTCAATACTATTGCTGGGAAATAATAAGGGTGATGACTGCAGCATCATCGGTATCATTTTCGAGTTTCCATGTGATGGATTTGCTACCAATAGTAAATTGAAAATTGAAGTTTTGTTATGATAAAAAATTTGATTTAAAATCCAAGTTGTAATTGATAAATATAAGTAGAATGAGTTTTGAACTTATAATATGAAATGATAAAATTTTAGCTTTGGTAAAGTTGAAATAAATTTGAGTTAGCATATTAGAAATATGATTTGAAATTTAACTAAAGTAAAGTTAAATAAAATGAATTGGATTTTGATTGGATTCGAAATTATAAAGAATGAGTTTAGTGAATGGAAGTGAACTTAGGTAGATGTTCACGGAATCATGAATAAATAAGTTGTATAACTTATAAATTGAGAAAATGTAAGTAAAACCAATTGTTAAAATGGTTAAACACTTTTAGTTAGGCAAATCAAAATCTGGATTTCAAAAGTGATATGAATTTGACTTAAGTAAGAGTTAGATAAAATAGAATTTGAGTAAGTGATGAAATTTGACTTTAGTAAAAGGTTAATAAAATGACTTAGAGTTGAAATTTAAGTTAAGTCAAATAGAATATATTGTTGTGAAGAAATATAACTTAAGCAATGTTGAATGAAGTTAATTTTGGTACCGAAGTAAATTAATAAAGTGAATTAATCGAATGTGAACTTGAGTTGTATAAAGAAATTCAACTTTAATTGTAAAAGTGAATTAGGGAATAAACATGGATTAGAAAATGTTGTTGCTAAGAATTGGATAAAACATAAGTTGAGAAGTTGTGAAATAATAATAATATTAAAAATGTTATATAGAAATGTGATTATAGTGAATACTAGAATTCAATCCAAATGGAGTATTAAACCAATTTGAAATTAGAAGTGTTGAAACAAATTGAATAATTGAATGCAAGCAAATTAAATATAATTGGTATTGTTGGATATGCATTGATTGTTAGATGGATGCTAGTTGATTGAATAAAAAATTCATATGAAATTGAATTAATCAAATTGAAAGCTAAAGTAATTAAATTCTAAACAGAAGAGAATTTGATGTAATTTGGAAGCGAACCAACTTGAATGAAAATTAGTGTGAATGTAAACTAATTGAATTTGAATAAATGAATGTTAGTAAAATCCAATGTTAATGAATCAAATGTGATTATATTGAAAATCAATTCGGTAAATATTAATGAGAAGTGAATGTGTATTGATTTGGTTATAGATGTTAGTTGGATGATAATTGTTCGATAGTTGGATTTGTTGCTTTTGTTGCATTTGCTATATTGGCATATAGTAGTTGTTGGTATATGTTATATATTGATATTATTTTCATTATACATGTTTCTCATTGTTGTTGAGTGTTTAGTAGGTGCGGATGGCGCTTGCTTCGCGTTCGGAGCTCGCTTTCACGCTATATTAGCCGTATATGCTCACTAATAATATATAAGGTACATATCTCGGATTACATATCGTAATTTTACAGCTTTTTCCCTTCGGGATGCCTCATCCTTGATGATGAGATTTATATTTGTGATATATACATTGTTATTTTTTTGGATCGAACTGCGCAAAGGAGGCTATGGCGATTTTTTTTGAATATTTAAGTCGTTAGAAATTTTTTGGGAAAATTGGAAAAACTTGTGAAAACTAAATTTTGGTTTTTTAATTGAAAGTTAAGCAATATTGGTTGGTTTTGAAAGAATAACTGTGAATGGATTTGAAAACTTAGAAAAGTTTTATAAGAAGCTTAACTTGATGATTTTGGAAAATTTAAACACTAAAGTGATTTTGGTAAATCTAAATTGAATGAATTGTTTTGAAAAGTAAATGGATTTTATGGTTTTTTCTTACTTGGTAATTTCGTGGACGAAATTCTTTTAAGTAGGGTACAATGTAACGACCTAGAATTTTAGTCATTTGAAATTCGTATATTAAATTGATTTTAAATATGCAAAAGCTAATTTATTAAGATGAATAATTTATTTTGAAATATAGTGATTTAATTGGATAATTAAATTTATAATTTAATATTTGAAATTGAGGACATAATTAGAAATTGAATTTAATATGAATAAAAATGATTTATAAAGTTGTAATAAATTGTAGTTGAATTTAAATGAGGTTAGAGAACTTTTAAATTGAATTTAAAGTTAAATTACAGAAAATTGAATATTTTAATATTTAATTAGCAAGTGAAAATAGTCAATTTCCAAACAGTCTCGGATTCCGACGAAACCTAGTTTCATCGGATCCGTAATGTTATATTATTGTATGATTTCAAATTTCGTGTCAATCAGATATACGGTTTGTCCGGAGCAAGCTAAAACGCGTAGAAATCGTATTAAGTGAATTTTAAATTTAATATAGTGTCGATTCGAAAATCTATCTTTCAAATACGATCGAATTGGCTCCCGATATGTATTCCATTGTGTTCGAAATAGGAGGAAAACCTTATAAATGCCAAGCGGCGCGCTCCGTTTCGAGTTTGGAAAAATTCTGGATGAATAGTGCGCGTAAATTTTATATAAAAGGGCCTCAACACTTTCATTTTGCCAAAACCCTAACCAACCTAGGTCTAGCTGCCACTTGATTTTCAATGGCCGATAATGCTTTATCTTTCTCCCTTAATCTCTTCCAATTCGTGAATCAATTCAAGAAACTTCCATCACGAAAATTGCAGAGCTTCATGAGATCTTCGAATCTTTACGGCTGAGATCGTCATCGACGCGTTGACGGAGGAGCAGCAGGCCAAGGAAGTGCCAACGGTCTTGCACGTTTTTCCACGTGGGGAGGGCATCGAGCTTCGTGATAATTTGGCTGTGGGTAGAGTCGAGGAGGGGCATCGAGGTGGCACTAGTTGATCAACGTGAAGGCGTACGTATAAGTCGCGACGATTAGGGTTTTTGATCGGTCCATGGGTTTGTGCGTACGTTAGTTTCACAGGGATGACTATGATAAAACACGAGGCCACGATTTGGTAAAAGGATTTGGACGGCTAAGATTGCAAAAGGTTAAAAATATAAAATAAAATAGTAAATTTATATATTATAAAATCGTATAAACTTCTAAACATCATAACTTTGTCATACAAGGACCGTTTTGCACGAAACGACTTGCGTTTGGTTCGTATTGACGATCACTACGCAATGGAGCTAGTTTGGAGCTGATTAGAGCTAGTGTGAATTTTGAGTAAAATTAAACGCTCGTTTAATTTTATTCGGAACAAAACACTGCAACTGCTATTGGACGCAATGTGAATACAACTCACTCTTTTTGACTCACTGATATTTTTATATAAGTGAGAAATAATTTATTATATGATGATTGATGATTGTTTGGATGATATATGATATATTAATTGATATTTCGATATATACCTGCCTAGTGGAGCAGATGACCCTATACGTTTCCTTGTATATTAGCGGATGACCCTTTGTACGCGCGTCTGTCTTGAAGCGGACATTGTACACATATTCTAATATGTATATTTGTTACAGGTGATAGGTTGGAGGGATCTAACTGGATTCCTCACCAGAACTGTTTTATTTACAGATATTGTTATATATACTGTTATCATATTACATATGATATTTTGGATGTCGTGATTGTTGTATTTAGTGCTGTTGCAGCATTGGGCCTATTTTGGAATTTTAAAAATGTTAAAATGATGATTTCCAAATTTTAAAGTGATTTTTGAAATAAACGTTTTATTGAATTTTTGAATCGTTAAGAATTGATTTATTTTGAATAAACAAATGTGATGATTTTTATGATGTTTTGGGGAAATATGATAAAAATATGATTTTTGAAATAGGAAGTTAACTATTTTGTGAAATAGCATAATTTGAGATTTTTGAATTATTATATATGGTTTTATATATAAGATTTATAAAAATTGAATTTTTATAAATCTAAATAATGGAATTAAAACGGAGTTGTTATAAATGTTAAATTGAAGTTATAATTGGATTTTACAAATGAATAAGATTTATAATTGTGAAGTTATGAAATGAATGTATTTTGTAAATAAACAATTTATAAGAAATCAACTTAGAATTTGGACTTTTGGCATGTAAATGAGTTATAAATGGAATTGGTTAATAAAGTGATTTTATAAGTTGAAGTTTTTATAAAATATATAAATGGAATTTATAAACATTGTTTTATAAATCCAAATCAATTGAATTTGATAAGTTAATTATTATAGTTTATTAAAGGAGATATATCCATGATTTTGGACAGTGGATAATCCTTTAAATTAAAATTTGAAATAATAATGATTTGGGTTAAGAAGTATATCCACGATTTTGGAAAGATGGATAAATCTTTAAAATAAATGTGTAAAAGTGTTGAATTTGGTAAACGGTTTGTATTCACGATTTTGAAAATAAATTGATTTGGAAATTACTTATTATTAAATAAGTATTTGGAAATGTTTTCCAATATAGATGTTCAAATGGTTTGAGAATATATCTTTTTAAAGATAATTGAAGTGAATATTTAGCAAGTGATCTAATTAATAAAAGATTAATTAAAAATGGCCCAGTGATTGTTATGGTGCTAAATATTTGTTTGTTTCATTTGATGGTTAAATAACCGACTATCAAACTTTTCCAAATTTTAGTTCCTCGACTTGATGTGGGAACTATTTAGTCATACACTTAGTATGTAGCCTTCTGTGTAGGCTGGATTATTGTTTGTGTTGAGGATGTTGATTCGTATAGTGCAGAGTATTACTCCCATCTATCGAGCTTCCTTCTTGGAACGAAGGATAGCAAGTTGAAAGTTGGAGACATGATAAGTCTACAATACTTAGTTGCCATGTGAGGTTGAGAAACGCTTTTGCGCTGTTGGTGCGAAGAGACCGAGATCAGATTTATCTGAAAACCACTTCGGACCAATGTATATGCGACGATTGTGCAGGTTGCTTGTGATGATATTTATATTCCAGATTTTCCTAGTGGGGGACTGCTTGTTGATCGTTTAGGGTTAAAATCCCAATATACATCCAGTAGCAGTGGTCTCTTCGTTATGAAATATCCAATGCAAGGACTATTCGCTACTAATCCTAGGGATTTCCCGATAGAATGTGGTAGGAAAGTACCTTCGGTTGGTCCTGTTCGTGGACAACTTGTATGGGTGTTTGTATGACATTGCATTTCTATACATTACGTACATTGATTTTTACAAACGTACATCAGTGGTGGCGGAGAAGGAAACTTATTTTAGCTTAGAACCCTCGTTGAGACGTACGAGCTTAAGGGTTGTATTTTTGTGAAAGGAAATTAGTAATCAACGGAAATGGCCGTATGACATTCTAAGTGATGTGATATGTGATTGTGAAAGTTAATTGTTACCTCGTCAGGCCTTATCAACCGGAAATGACGAAAACAGGGTTAGTTGCAGCAGGGCTAAGTGGGTCATTCCCATTAGGATATGATCATCCTCTTCTTGATATATCTTTACATGCTATGATGTCGTGTATCTGATTATTTTGGTTTGTATGCTAGAGGGCCCTCGGGAAAGGTCGATAACGACTGGAGAATGGCATATTCGGTACCATCTAGTTATAGAGGTGGGTCGGTCTTGTGTTGGTAGAGAAACTTTGTGATGTTTTCTCGGTACATTCTTCTAGAGATGTACTGACGGAAGGTAGTCCCTTCACCTGATCATTTGTATGGAAATCCAAATTCCACTACGTACTTGCCATTTTGATTGTATTACCCAATAGGGCTATATGCTGGAATTCAATCAATGTAACAATTTTGGCTATGATTATATTATTTGTATATAGTAGACACTACTATAATATAACATGAGATCTGATATGATATGTTTTAGTTACCGTAAGGTAAAAACATGTCCGTGTTTATGTGTGGGCGTGTCTTACGAAATATTTTTGTTTTGATAAAGAAAAAGTTTTGGTAACCTAATAAATTCAGTTGAGTGTGTTTCTCACGCTGGTTTACCAGACTGATCCAGGTGTTCTTCCCTTTCAATGCTCGGGTCATAACGACTATATTTACAGGTTCAGGTTTAGTGCCTTTGGAGCTTCAGCAGGAGAGCTGGAGATCTTCATTTTCTTATACACGTACTTGTTTTGATTATCCGCTGTGCTTTTCTTATTTTTGTATATAATCGGCAATTGTGAGGACGGGTTATTATAACTGTCCAAGCTGATAACTCTAATTGATTGTTGAACTCTGATTGATATATGTATATACAGTTTCTGTTTTGTAAAGATCATTGATATGATATTATATATTTTCTGTTGCGATGTGAGATTCTGTATTGTTTTGTTTTGTTCTATCTTGTGACGTCCCACCTCTACTTTCACAATAACAAAGTTTATTCCAAGGAATAACGTCTGCTATCGCGAAGAATAAGGCTTGCTGGAAGCGACCATCCGTAAGTTATGCTTTAGACGAGTATTGATTACATCAATAGGAGTTGTGAAATTTACTCCCACAGATATAAATTCAATCCAAATCTAAAACGAAACTACAGTGGCAAACGAAGAATCCAGAACAACTCATAGTAACAACAATACTGATAGTATAATCACATCAAAATAGAAATATCAGATATATAGCAGAAGACAAGTCTGGAATACATGCTACAATAATCGATAGTTCACATGAACCAAATGTACATAAACATATACGTCAACATACATAAGATGAGAATCAAATAACCAAAAGTGCTCCTCGAAGGCTAGACAAAAGATGATGTGAAATCCCAAAAGCTGAAGCTGCTACTAGATCAAAGATAACGACTATTCTGAAGTAACTCGGTCTGACCTGAGTATTATTTAAAAGAAAATAAAAAATGGATCAGTCTAATTTATTCTTAGAAGTGAATGCATCATAAACAACATCAACCAAAATAATAATAATAATCTCGAATGAGACTATTCAACATAAGAAATCAACATAGTTAAATGAAGAAATCACATCAAACACCATCAAAATCAACTTTCAAATTCACAATAGAATTCAAAAAAACAATTCACAAAATCTAGAAATCAAAAATAGATAACTAGAAAAATCAACATAAAAGTGGATCGATCCCATCATATGGCGAGTCTAAGCAACGCCGCACGTGCATCAACATATGGCCGAAGCCTACTAAGTACTATCATCATAATTTTGGCGCCCAACAAATGACCCGAAGGTCCAACATATGACCCAAAGGTCTAGTATTTGTATTTGACCCGAAGGTCCATCATATGACCCGAAGGCCCAATATAGTGGCTCGAAAGCTCACAAAATCATCAAAATCGCCAAACATCAATTATTTCAATTAACGAGTCTGGAATTAACCGAAATTGTAAAAGTGTGGTTCCATACTCCGCACTATTGCAAAATCCTTTAAATCTCTTCATCGTTCCTTAAAAGTGCAAAATTGTGTATTTTATAAAACAACACTTTACGTTCTCAAACGGACAAGTCCGGAATTAAGCGAATCAGTAAAAGTAAGGGTTCATAGTCCTCAATTTTGCTGAAGAGTTTAAATCGCTTACTCATTCTTTTGAAAGCGCAAACTGTAAAATTTTTGGAAACAATTTCAATTTAAAACAATTTTTAAAACACGTGATTAAAATAGCAACAACTATAGCAATTTCAACGAGGAAATTGCGCTTCACAAAACACCGTAAAAAGGGATACCAAAACAGTGCTGCGTGCTAACCGCTTGAAAAGTCACTTTAAATTAACGGTTACTGACGTTAAAATAACAGTGAATTTTCATTCATTGAAAATGTCACCAAAGCACCGTGCTTCAAAATTATAGCACCGGTGTAAAAATTTCATTATAAAAATAACGACAACAAATTACGTTTAAAACTAAACATCGGTTCAACGTAAATTAACCGGTAGGTGGCACTATTATAAATTCAACAAAATATTGCACTGGTCCACTTGTACATGAACTTTGTTCATTTTGGTACGTAACTCATAACAAAATTTCCTTTTTGCACAAAAATGATGAACACGTCATTTGGTTCCAGTTTGCATGCATATAAACATATTACCACTTACACTATTTTAAATGACTATGCACAAAAATGATGAACACGCATGAAGTCTGCATGCTATACACGGATGCAATTAAACTAAACTCAACCTCCAACTGCAAAAAAAAAAAAAATGGTACACATGCATGATATCCCTGAGCAATGAAAGGAACCATATATTAATGCACGCATTGTACCTACATGCTTTACACGCATGCACTGGAAACGTGAATTAACAATATGGTCACGAAATGAGGCCAAATTTCTCCACTAACTAATATAATTTTTACAAAAGCAATACTCTGTGTGATACACGTGTACCCAACCCATGCATGCAAGAGCCAAAACATATGAACTAATGCACGCCATGTAGTTTGAACAATATGTGGTGACTTTGGGCTGTTTCCTATATAGCAATACACGTGTATTTTCCAACTTTTAATTTAACAAATCAATATACTTAAACCAGATTTTTGTGGACACACTTATATGTACAAAAAAATATAAAATGAGCTATCTGGCACATATCAAGTCTGCATCCCAATATTCATGCAAGTTAACATATGAAGTAAGCTACCCCGAGACTTTATAATTATGTGCACGAAGATATGTACATAACTTAATCTAAATTGAACAGCAAAACATAGACAAATATATGGCAAATGCACGCAGAGATGATTGAACATTAATGATGATCTGGGTTGTTTCATGTTATAAGAACGCACACATGCATTGAAAATCTTGGTACACTGGCACGCTACAATTATTACACTTGCCCACAAGTGAAGAAAATTGCCAGCAGTTGAAATTCATGAGTTTCGAATTACAGTTAAAAAATGAAACACACGAAGCCAAAAGAAAAGTAAACCTGGCCAACCCAATTTTTCGCATGCTTTCAATAGAACAAAGAAATGTATGGGCACATATTTTTCGTGTATATGAAATACACCTAAATGATTTTCAACACTTATTAAAACTTGGTCTAAGAACTCGTATTCACAAAAAGCACACGAAAATATGAGCATATTCGTGTTCAATAAATTAGCAACGTGAGTATTTAAACTCACCCCAAAATTGCTTCACTTCATTCAACACCAAGGATTCAAAAGAAAGTATGCACTGACTTCCATTAAAGCTCTGCAGAGTAAACTTAAGAGTGAAGTAGAAAAATTAAAAGAATTGAAGCCCTCTACTTTTCTCTTCTATTTGGTATATGACAATAGAGTGAAGATGTGCTGGCTAGGCTTTGGGTACACATTCATTTAATGCTACGTGCTATTGTGAAGAAAAGTACACAGTTAGTAGAAAAAAAATGATGATAGATAAAAATGCAAAAAGTGGTTCATCTTGTTTTTCAAAACTGCGTGTGACAGCTAAAGGAAAATATCCCAACTGACTAAATTTTCACATGAAGGCCAAAGCCTTTTATCTCGACATGCTGCAGCTATTTAGACTACTGACTTTTCAACATTTTTTTTAATTTAAAAGTTTCTATTCAAAAATGTTCACTCCGACCGTAACGCAAAAATCACGGTCGTTTCAGTTTCTTTCAAAAATATTTATTACTACGGTAATAAAATCACGGTCGTTACAGACTCCCCTCCTTATAAAAATTGCATCCCCGCAATTTTCATACTAGAAGTAGTCAATAACGTAAATAGTTCATCACAACAAAGATTCAAAATAGAAAAGATGAATAAGAATGCTAACCCCACCCGAAGAGGAGAGAAAACCGGGATAAGAACGCTCGATGAATTCTCTGGTTTTCCAAGTGCAATCCTTGGGGTTTGCGGACCATTGAATTTTCATGAGCGGAACTTCTTTGTTCCGAAGGCGTTTAACCTCCGAAGCTAACACATGAATAGGATTTCGCACAATAGACAAGTCGGGTAAGATCTCAAGATCTTGTAACACAAGAGGATCAATAACAGAATCTGAATCTCGAAGGCATCGACGAAGCTGTGATATATGAAACACGTCGTGAATTCTCGAAAACTGAACAGGTAGCAATATATGATAAGCAACTCAGCCAATGCGTTCCGTAATAGGAAACGGTCCAATATAACAAGGAGCTAATTTCCCGGAGCTACTAAATCGCACGACACCCTTCATCGAGGAAACACAAATGAATACAAGATCGTCAACAGAACATTCCGAAGGCTTCCTACGGCGATCAACATAAGATTTCTGCCTATTCTGAGCCTCTTTCATTCTCTGTCTGATAATATCAATCCTCTCTGACGAATCACGAATACAATCGGGGCTGAGAACTAACTTTTCCCCTGATTCCAACCAACAAGATGGTGATCGACACGGCCTTCCATAAAGAGCTTCGAAAGGAGCCATACCGATACTGGATTGAAAATTGTTGTTATTAGAAAATTCAACAAGAGGTAAGTGGTCTTCCTAATTACCACCAAAATCAAGAATGCAAGCTCGGAGGAGATCCTCTAAAATTTGATTCACCTTTTCAGTCTGACCATCAGACTGTGGATGATAAGCTGTACTAAGATTGAGCATAGTGCCCAAAGCTTTCGGAAGACCCCACCAGAAACCACTAGTGAAAAGCAGATCTCTGTCACTAACAATAGTACTAGGCACAACATGAAGTCGAACGACTTCTTTAATAAACAACTTAGCCAATAAAGGAGCAGTCCGATTGGACTTGATAGGAATAAAGTGGGCTGATTTAGTCAATCTGTCAACAATCACCCAAATACTAGTATGGCCCAACCTCGAATGAGGTAGACCATCAATGATGTCCATGGGGATCTGATCCCATTTCCATAATGGAATCTCAAGAGGCTGCAAAAGACTACAGGGACGTTAGTGTTCTGCTTTAACAAGTTGACAAGTCATGCAACAACCTACATAACTTGCAATATCACGCTTCATACCCTCCTAATAGTATAAGCGTTTCATATCAGCATACATCTTACTACTGCCTGGATGGATAATATACTTAGAACGATGATAGTCCTCAAGAATGTCATTTCTAAGATCAGGAACAACAAGCACGATCAACCTTCCCTTCTTTCGAATACAACCATGAACATCAATATCGAAATCATTTAGATCATCAATTCGAGATTCCGATTTACAACTCTGAATAAGAAAAGCAACATGTGGATCTTGTTTCTGAGCATCGGCAACACGATCCAACAAACTTGGACGAGCTTCCATGCTAAATAAAGCACGGGAGAATCAGAAACTGAAGGACGATCTCTAATATCACAAAGAGATAAAGCTTCCAAAATATTCCACTCTGCTAGCATCATGGAAATAACAACCTGCTGCTTGCGACTAAGCGCATCAGCAACTCGATTACCCTTACCAGGGGTATACTGAATATCGAAATCATATGAAGCAAGAAATTCGAGGCAACGTTGTTGCCTCATATTAAGCCCTTTCTGAGTAAATAAATACTTTAGAGATTTGTGATCAGTGAAGAGAATAAAACGCTCACCCAATAAATAATGTCACCAAATCTTTAGAGCAAAGACTATGGCGGCTAACTCCAAATCATGGGTAGCATAATGAATCTCGTTAGGCTTTATTTGCCTAGTAGCATAGGCAAATACTCTATCCTTTTGCATAAGAACAACACCGAGTCCATAACCACTGGCATCGGTATAAACAACAAGATCATAATTCCCTTCGGGAACCACTAAGATAGGAGCATGAGTAAGGAGATCCTTTAACTTCAAGAAAGAATTCTCACACTTATCCGAGCAAACAAAAGGAACAGCTTTCCTCGTGAGAGTGGTAAGCGGTAAAGCAATACGAGAAAAGTCCTTAATAAATCGGCGATAATAACCCGCCAATCCAAGGAAACTCGGATCTCAGTAACAGTCTCGGGCCTCTTCTAATTTTGAATAGATTCGATCTTGGAAGGATCGACAGAGATACCATCAGAAGAAACGATGTGACCGAGAAATTTCACCCTATTCTCCCAGAAGTGACACTTGGAGAATTTGGCATGAAGCTGATGCTGACGAAGAGTGCTCAAAACATCTCCAAATGCTGAATATGATCGGCTTCAGATTTGGAATAAATAAGAATATCATCTATGAAAACCAAGACGAACTTATCGAGATATTCTCGAAATATTCGATTCATAAGATCTACAAAATACGCCGGAGCATTCGTCAAACCGAACGGCATAACAAGCCATTCGTAAGAACCATAACGAGTACGGAATACGGTGAGAGAAATGCTATCTTCCGCCACTCGTAACTGATGAAAACCGGTAGCAAGATCGAGTTGGGAGAAGAGCTTAGCGCCACTTAATTGATCGAACATGTCATCGATCCTAGGTAATGGATACCTATTTTTGATAGTGAGCTCATCAAGCTTGCGATAATCAATGCAAAGCCTAAGAGTGCCATCTGGCTACTTAACGAAGACAATGGCGGTGCCCCAAGGAGACGAGCTAGAACGGATAAAATGCTTGGCTTCCAACTCAGATAATTGTGGCTTGAGTTCCTCATTTTCCTTAGCAGACATCCTCGTGGGAGGACGACTGACAGAATGAGCACCAAAGATAAGATCAATACGGAACTCAATTGCCCTTTTCGACGATAAACTAGAAATAGGCTCGAAAACATCAGAAAAATCACTAACAACTGGAATATTAGCAATGATATCCTCCAATTCGAAGGAAGAAATAAGAGCACTAGAAGCATGATCTATGTCTCGAAATACAATAGATAACCGCTCACTAGCATCGGGATGCATGAGACACAAAGTTCTTTCAGGACATAGAATTTGAACTTCATAACGAACGAGCCAATGCATACCCAATATCGTATCAAAACCAAGATGATCCATAACACGCAGATTCACATGAAAGGTGAAACCACAAAGAATAATCTCAACATCAACACACAATAACCCAAGAGTAGCGGATCTACCAATACGATTTACGATCCTCAAAGGGTCGCAAAGAGTAATAACATCCAAATGAATAATATCAACAAACTTCTTCGACACGAATAAATGTGATGCACCCGTATCGAAAAGAACTCTAATAGAATGGCAATGAAATAAAATGAAACCTTCCAAAACAGAAGGAGTAATACCTTTGGACTTAGAAGAATCACCAGAAGCTTTAGCAACATTAAGCTTCCCAGATTTGAAACCCTTAGGAGCAATAGGACAATCAGTAACCCAATGACCTTCTTTCTTGCAATAGCGACAAATGCGAGGCTTAGGACGATTGCGAAGAAAATGATCCAAAGAACCACAATTATAGCATGCCCTCTGAACAGAATGTGCACTACTAGGCTGAGAACTAGAGGCACTTGCTTCATCTTCTTCTGGTTGGAAGAATCAGGCTTACCAAATGGAAACCTCTTCTTGTTGGGGTTCTTAGAAACCTCAACATCATCACCACTATCACGTTCCTTTTCAACAGTTTCAAGGCAAAGAGCCGAATCAAAAAGCTCCTTAAAAGAGAGCTTAAGCTAAAGCAAAAGAACTTTCTTAAAATACTTCTTCAAACCATCAACAAAACGAAGATTTTTCTTGCGCGGAGTGTTAATGAACTCAACTCCGTACTTGGACAAGGCCTTGAAAGATGCAAATAATCAGAAACAGATGACTTTCCTTGCTTCAACTCAAGGAAACTACGAGCAAGATTAGCCTTTTTCGATTCAGGAACGAACTTAAGTTCGAAATGTTCCTTAAATTGAATCCAAGAGAGAGAGGACTCATCAACTTCCGCAATAAAAACTCATACCTATCAAGCGCACGCTCTTGCAACATACTAGATGCCACGAGAACGCGATGATGATCCGAAAGATCCATCAGAGAAAATATGCGCTCACAAGTGCACAACCAAGTCTGAATCTCCGTAACACTTTCCGATCCCTTGAAAGGCTTGCCTCCAAGGTGGGAATAGTTACTACACATGCGAGCGAAGGAAGACTTCTGAGTAGAAGCTGCGGGAGTAGCAACAGGAGGCTGAGTACCCCGATATAGCTCCATAAACTGATCAGTTGACATATAGACACCGTTCGGATGAGAGCCACTAGACGGGCCTGCAGAAGAACGCTTCCCTCTACCTCTTCCATCCATTGGCTGAGAGACAAGAGAAGGTAGGGATTAGTTAAAACAATACACAATTGATAAGGAATTTAACAAATGGAATGCTACGGAATATAAAATTTATTCCTAGACGTACTCCACCTGTTAAAGTGGAAAGAATAGATTAGAAAGGCACGAATAAAAACCCCCGAATAGTTGTAACACATGTTCCATTCTGTTTCTGTTCTGCGTATACTATAATTTGTTTTGAATTTCAGCTCTGATACCAAGCTATGACGCCCCACCTCTATGTTCACAATAACAAAGTTTATTCCGAGGAATAACGTCTGCTATCGCTAAGAATATGGCTTGCTGGAAGCGACCATCCGTACGTTATGCCTTAGACGAGTATTGATTACATCGATAGGAGTTTTGAAATTTACTCCTACAGATATAAATTCAATCCAAATCTAAAACGAAACTACAATAGCTAAGGAAGAATCCAGAACAACTCATAATAACAACAATACTGATAGTATAATCACATCAAAATAGAAATATCAGATATATAACGGAAGACAAGTCTGGAATACATGCTACAACAATCGATAGTTCACATGAACCAAATGTACATAAACATATACATCAACATACATAAGACGAGAATCAAATAACCAAAAGTGCTCCTCGAAGGCTAGACAAAAGATGATCTGAAATCCCAAAAGCTGAAGCTGCTACTGGATCAAAGATAGCGACTATCTTGAAATAACTCGGTCTGACCCAAGTATTATTTAAAAGAAAATAATAAACGGATCGGTCTAATTTATTCTTAGAAGTTAATGCATCATAAACAACATCAACCAAAATAATAATAATCTCAAATAAGACTATTCAACATAAGAAATCAACATAGTTAAATGAAGAAATCACATCAAACACCATCAAAATCAACTTTCAAATTCACAATAGAATTCAAAACAGCAATTCACAAAATCTAGAAATTAAAAATAGATAACTAGAAAAATCAACATAAAAGTGGATTGATCCCATCGTATGGCGAGTCTAAGCTACGCCGCACGTGCATCAACATATGGCCGAAGCCAACCAAGTACCGTCTTTATAATTTTGGGGCCCAACAAATGACCCGAAGGTCCAACATATGACCCGAAGGTCTAGTACTGGTATTTGATCCGAAGGTCCATCATATGACCCGAAGGCCCAACATAGTGGCTCGAAAGCTCACAAAATCATCAAAATCGCCAAACAACAATTATTTCAATTAACGAGTCCGGAATTAATCGAAATAGTAAAAGTGTGGTTCCATACTCCACACTTTTGCAAAATCGTTTAAATCTCTTCATCGTTTCCTTGAAAGTGCAAAAATGTGTATTTTATAAAATAACACTTTACGTTCTCAAACAGACAAGTCCGGAATTAAGCGAATCAGTAAAAGTAAGGGTTCATAGTCCTCAATTTAGCTGAAGCGTTTAAATCGCTTCCTCATTCTTTTGAAAGCGCAAACTATAAATTTTTTGGAAACAATTTCTATTTAAAACGATTTTTAAAACATGTAATTAAAATAGCAACAACTATAGCAATTTCAACAAGGAATTTGTGCTTCACAAAACACCATAAAAACGGATACCAAAACAGTGCTGTGTGCTAACCGCTTGAAAAGTCACTTTAAATCAACGGTTACCGACGTTAAAATAACAGTGAATTTTCATTCATCGAAAATGTCACCAAAACACCGCGCTTCAAAATTATAGCACCGGTGTAAAAATTTCGTTATAAAAATAATGGCAACAAATTACGTTTAATACCAAACATCGGTTCAACGTAAGTTAACCGGTAGGTGGCACTACTATAAATTCAACAAAATGTTGCACTGGTCCACTTGTACACGAACTTTGTTCATTTTGGTACATAACTCATAACAAAATTTCCTTTTTTCACAAAAATGATGAACACGTCATTTGGTTCCAGTTTGCATGCAAATAAACATATTACCACTTACACTATTTTAAATGACTATGCAAAAAAATGATGAACACGCATGAAGTCTGCATGTTATACACGCATGCAATTAAACTAAACTTAAGTTTCAGCTGTAAAAAAAAAAGGTACACATGCATGATATCCCTAAGCAATGATAGGAACCATATATTAATGCACGCATAGTACCTACATGCTTTACACGCATGCAATGGAAACGTGAATTAACAATATGGTCACGTAATGAGGCCAAATTTCTCCACTAACTAATATAATTTTTACAAAATCAATACTCTGTGTGATACACATGTACCCAACCCATGCATGCAAGAGCCAAAACATATGAACTAATGCACACCATGTAGTTTGAACAATATGTGGTGACTTTGGGTTGTTTCCTATATAGCAATACACGTGTATTTTCCAACTTTTAATTTATACTTAAACCAGAATTTTGTGGACATGCTTATATGTACAAAAAATATATAAAATGAGCTATCTGGCACATATACAAATGTGCATCCCAATATTCACGCAAGTTAACAGATGAAGTAAGCTATCCTGAGACTTTATAATTATGTGCATGAAGATATGTACATAACTTAGTCTAAATTGAATAGCAAAACATAGAACAAATATATGGCAAACGCACGCGGAGATGATTGAACATTAATGATGACGTGGGTTGTTTCATGTTATAAGAACGCACACATGCATTGAAAATCTTGGTACATTGGCACGCTACAATTATTACACTTGCCCACAAGTGAAGAAAATTGCCAGCAGTTGAAATTCGTGAGTTTCGGATTACAGTTAAAAAATGAAACACACGAAACCAAAAGAAAAGTAAACCTGGCCAACCCAATTTTTCGCATGCTTTCAGTAGAACAGCGAAATGTATGGGCACATATTTTTCGTGTATATGAAATACACCTAAATGATTTTCAACACTTATTAAAACTTGGTCTAAGAACTCATATTCACAAAAAGCACACAAAAATATGAGTATATTCTTGTTCATTAAATTAGCAACGTGAGTATTTAAACTCGCCCCAAAATTGCTTCACTCTAGTCAACACCTAGGATTCAAAAGAAAGTATGCACTGACTGCCATTAAAGCTCTGTAGAGTAATCTTAAGAGTGAAGTAGAAAAATTAAAAGAATTGAAGCCCTCTACTTTTCTCTTCTATTTGGTATATGACAACAGAGTGAATATGTGTTGGCTAGGCTTTGGGTACACATTCATTTAATGCTACGTGCTATTGTGAAGAAAAGTACACGGTTAGTAGAAAAGAATGATGATAGATAAAAATACAAAAAGTGGTTCATCTTGTTTTTCAAAACTGCATGTGACAGCTAAAGGAAAATATCACAACTGACTAAATTTTCACATGAAGGCCAAAGCCTTTTATCTCAACATGCTACAGCTATTTAGACAACCGACTTTTCAACATTTTTTAATTTAAAAATTTCTATTCAAAAATATTCACTCCGACCGTAACCCAAAAATCACTGTCATTTCAGATTTTTTTTAAATATTTATTACTACGGTAATAAAATCACGGTCGTTACATATCTTCTCTCTTTCTTCTCTTCTCTTCTTCTCTCTTCCTTTCTTTCTCTTGACTTTCCGTTAGTTTTTGCTTTTTGGGTCGTACATGTGTAGATTATTGTCGATTCAAAGGGTATGGATTTGCGGGTCGTCACAACGATTGCTCGGTATGTTTACCTAAATGTTTTCTTCTACCTTTTATCTAATGGTTTTGAATTTTAAAGTTGATTCATCAATGTATGATGTAGAATTATCTATTTTTAGCAATATTACTACAATGTAATATTTTCTAACATTACATGATGCGTACTGTAATTACCCATATTTTATGTATCGAACGATCATAAAATATCAATAATCATATAAGGTCATATATCTCTAAACTTGGGAAAATGATTACTCGGACAAATTCCATGCCCAAAATTTTTATCAGAAGGTTGGATTCATAAATTTCTATAAAGCCTGTAACTTTTAATAGGAGCATAATTAGAGGCTGAAACTACTTCCATTAGATTGGACTTTGGGTTTCTCTTTCCGTAGAGTGGTCATCATGGGAAAACAGACTTATCGTTTTACGATATATGAGCTTTTTAGGTTTTGTTTGCTGTTGGAAAAAGTAGTGGGAAATTAAACTCTACCCATACTTAGGCCCACTAATGAATTTCAGAAATTATGCCAAGTTGGGGGAGATGGGACAGATCTAAATCATTTTCCACTTTTGCAAAACAGTTCTAAACCTCCATTAATCCTAATTTCATCAATAATTTCATCGTTTTCTTATTAATCTTAGCCTAGTCCATCATTAGAAGGGATAATTAGGCAAGGGGATTGCAGATTCATCAATTTGATGCTTTGGAGCACATTCTCCTTGCTGACCATTTCAGATTTAGAGATTAAAGTGGTAATTTGGATGTGAGTGATTATTAATCTCTCATCGTCCTATGTTTGTCCACATAATTATTGCTAACGTTTTTATTAGGTTTTTGTGGTGAAATGGTTTTAAACTTCAATTTAACCCTCATTCATGTTTATAGCCAAATTAGAAATGATTGAAATGGATTTATATGGTTTTACGACCCTTTTTGGTTCATATTGTCATTTTAGTGCAAAATTAGGTCCAGGTTAATCTCGTATGTTTATCATGTTTGAATTGATTACTTCTGTTTAATGACTATATATGGGTAACGGATGATATGCTTATCTTATTTTGATATGGTTTGCTAGTGCTTTTAGGATAGATAGAAATCGGTCACTGAATTTGGAAAAACGAAGTGAAATTTTCTCAAAATGGAATGAAACTTAAAGGAATGGCTCTAGAGGAGGGGAGGAGCCTATGATTTTGGTTGTAGGTTGTTTGGAGCCGGCTTGGATGTTCAACTAGATATCAACGTAGATCTGATTTCTGTTCAACGGAGTTAGCTACATTTCTAGTCGATGGGAGATTGCTTTGGGCTAAAACCATATGAACTTCAAGGCATACTTTGAGTAGGGCTAAGGGGGAGTTCCAAGAGATAGAGCTTCAAAAATCGAACAAGTATACAACTCGGTACTGGCCACTTCATGTCAATACCGACCTCTTTTCTTGGCTTCAGGTGGGTACTGGGGACTTGGGAGCTTTAGGAATGGAGTAAGGGGGTTCCAAGCATGCAAAAGGAGAACTAGTCGGTAGGGAAAGTACTTAGCTAAATTTTTTCTAAGTAGTGGTTAAGAATTCATACATGTACTAACTCTTTTGGTCAATACTGACATAAATTTGTGAGCCCTATGAGGGCCAAATTTCCAGGAGGGAAAGAGGATTTTATGTAAGTCATGTTGAAGGTGTTTGTTTATTTGCATGGTATTTAATGGTAATACAGTAGCATGATGAAGAATAAAAGTTTTGGAACTTCGATGGTGGCAACTCGATGGTGAACGAAGTTATGTTACAATGATGATGGCTTGATGTTGAAGGGAGTCATGAGAACGGTTATCCATAATAGTGGGTTTTAGGAAGGGTGACCCATGGATTGAATGTTGAATAGTTCTATCATGGAAAGAAAGGAACATGGAATGGTTCCTTGAGGATGAATGGAAACAAATGGGGTAAGGAAATGGCTCGGATACATGTGCTAAGGGATTGTTGATACTCGAAGTGTTTATTGATGTACTCAAAAGCCATGGTATTGCGAAGACTTGGGTACTTGGGATGGCTATCCCATATCAGCGGAATTGAATCTAATACCCAAGACCGGTGAAATGGGTCTTGTTTCAGCTTCGGCTTATGATAGTAAGAAATTTTTAATGGGCGCTATGTTTTCTTTGGTGGTTCTTCTTATAGTCTGCCACTCTAGAAATGTCAGGTATGGTTCGTATACTCTTGTTCCTTACTATATCAACTTGTACAGTATCTTGAGATTTCTTATCGCTCATACTAGACTATTGTCTAAGTTGAGGTTTTATGCTTCGCTTCTTATTATCTTGGGTGCTCTTAAATGAGTAGACTGGATTGTAGGTCTAGGTGGCATGCGGTGGTAGTGAAAAGGGTGAACTAGAGGAAGCTTTCTTATATTATGTATGGATGCTTAAGCTTATTCTGTTATGCGACACTGTGGAGCCTAGATAGTGTTCATCTATTACATATATAGAAGACAGTTTGAGATTATTATCAGTTGTATAAGCTCTATTATCATTCTCTATAACTTTATGAACTTGTGTACTCTAATATTGTAGTTCATTTTAATTATTATTGTTTCGCCTGTTTTATATCGATGGTGTTGATATTATATTTTACTCATTGCACTATGAGATATACAACAGGTTCTGTGATGTTTTACTTCTTTTCAACCCTTAACAATCATCCTACATCAGTCGAACATAGTAGTATCGCACCATTTAGTAATTGTTATACTACCTTTTGACCAGATAGTATATCATGAAAGTTGGCGAAATGGCTTCTGTAATCATCAAGGCAGGAAGCCCTGAGAGACGGTTATTAGGCTTGGAAATCGATTATATTAGGAGCAGTGGGAAATAGTTGGGTGGATCCAAATAGGGTCCCGGTCAAGGTGCAATAAATATGAAGTGCCAAGGAAGGCCTTGTGAGGCCACATTTTAAATTTCAAGTCAATCGGAGTTTGTATGCTCGAGTTATGGGCATAGTAAGAATTTATATGGATCGATCGGGAACGATCCATAAAACAGGATAATCAACGAAGATCGATCAATATCTCAAAATATACAAATTTAATGCACTTGAAACTTTCAAAGCAACACTATATCAAAGAGTGGAGCCCACAAAAATAATCGCATGACAAAACTCCTAAATCTTGGAAAAGAGGTCGATCATTAATGGAACGATCGTGCAAATCAGTATAATGATCCATAGTTTTGCAAAAAATGCGATATCTCACAAATGGTATGTCATAACTACACGAAATTTGGAAAGAAAGTCTCTTATATCATGGGGAACCTCCATGGTTGGTCACGGCTTAAAAGGATGAAATCTTTGAAATTAAGTCGGTCGTTATTATAACGTTCGTGCAAATCTGCATAACGATCCATAATTTTATGGAAAAAGCGATGTCTACAAATGGTACGTCAGAATTACATGAAATATGAAGGTAAAGTCTATTAGATCATGGAGAACCCACATAATCAATCGCACCTTTAAAGGATGAAATCTTGTAAATTAGTCCGATCATTATTGGAACGATCTTACAAATCAACATAGCGATCCATAGTTTTACGGAAAAAGCGATATCTCACAAATAGTACATCGAAATTGCAAGAAATTTAAAGGGCAAGTCCATGGAGCACCCCAATGGTCGATCATGGCTCAAAAGGATGAAATCTTGGAAATTAGGCTGATCATCATTAGAACGATTGTACAAATCAGCATAATGATCCGCAGTTTTACGGAAAACGTGATATCTCACAAACGGTGCGTTGGAAGTGCACAAAATTTAGAGCCAAGTCAATTACATCCTAGAGAAACCCGATGTTAGATCGTAGATTAAAATCTTGGAAATTAGATCGATCATAATTGGAACAATCGTACAAATCATCATAACGGTCCATAGTTTTACGAAAAACACGATATCTCATAACAGGTCAAAATTGCACGAAATTTGGAGAGCAAGTAGCTATTATCATAGTGAACCATATGATCAACCGCTGCTCAAAAGGATGAAGCATGGAATGATCTCCTATTATTCAATTTCTAATCAAGACAGCAAATATTGATATCTCACAAATGGTAAGTTGGAATGGCGCGAAACTTTGGGAACATGGACTAGAGAATTGAGGGACATCATAAAAACGACTGCAGCCCCATTGGAGTTAGTATGGAACGATCTAATAATTTTTTTTGTGTCTGATCGATCCTAAATTTTGTGGGATGGGTATATGGGCCTGGAGGTTCTTCTGCCAAAAGTTCAGCCCAATACATGCATGTCTTCACCTATAAATACAGTAGACTTGTCTTATTGCAAAGGATTTTTTCGGCTGGCTCTCCTTCATCAGTTCTTACCTCTTCCTTCACTAATTTTCTAGGCAGAAATAACTATACTTGTAATCTTACAGTATAAATAAAAGATTATTGGAGTGGATGAAGACCGAAGTTTGCCGAACCACTATAAAACTCTTGCGTTCCTTTACCTTTTCTGCTATTTATTTTTTGATCTATGTGATTATCTATCTATTTGGATATATTTTTTGAAAATCGATGCTTTCATATACAACTGGGTGTTTGTGACCATTTTTGACGCAAACAATAATATTGGGTGTCGGTGGTGTAAGGCAGTCGTCACACATACCTAAATCAAAGTTTGGTATTATCTTACTTATATATTACATCGGTTCCAAATTATTCTTCTCATATTTTATAACTAATGAATTATCCTCCTTTTTAATATATACATTGTTACACCTGTATTTTCCTAACCATATCTAAGATAAACCGATGCAAGTGCCATGCTAAAAGAACCGCCCCAAGAAAGAAGCTGGACTAGGAAAAGAAATCAAGAACAACACCCAGGTAGTATCATGCCAAAGCCTCAAGACAATAGTAAAACATAAAAGTTGGGCCATTCGATTAAGTTTGGTATTGATGCTACAATACTGCACCAATAACCTGAGGTAGCCACAAAAGTGCAAGAACTGATCTCTAACCCTGACATTCAAGAGGCGTGATTATGGCACAAACTTCAAATTGCATAGCTCTTAAATACAAAATTCAAAGGTTGTACAGTGGTTTAAAAAGTAAGCCTTCATGAGCCAAAGCTACAACACAATCTTAAAATAACAACAAAGCAAAAAGATTGTGTTGCAGCCCAAGAAAAAGAAAACTTGATAACATAGAATTGCGACATTATCCTTAAATGAATTGCAGTAGGGACATATCGCAATCTTAAACTAACATTTAATGTGGTAAGGATGCACCGCAATCTTATATCGATATCAACGTAATAAGGATACGCTGCCATCTTGATGTGGAAGAATAGCGCCACAATCCTAAAACACTTCCATAAAAATAAGGACTCGAGCGATGAGGTGATAGGGTAAAACTTTTGCGCAACCAAAAGTCGAGCCTTATTTCTCAACGGAAAACTAAGAGATCCCAACTTCATCCCCATGACCATTAAATCAAGCTCAAAGACAAGGATGTTGGCAAAATCCTCTATTCATGGGAACGGTTTAGAACAAGTTAATGCAAGTTAATCAAAATGGAAACACAGTCTCATTTATTAAGCCATACAACTTAACTCCAACTTTCACCAACACCATGATTTGTAGATGTTTCAGATAGAACATTGCAGTTAAGCTTTAGAGGTAACGATGTAGTTTGAATACTACACGAAGGCGCAATTCTCAATAATCTAAAGCGAAGTTCTGAAGTATTAATAACAATGTAGTTCTTCCTGGAGTGGAGAATAGTTTCTCATTATGCCTTCATTTACACATGTGTGCAGCCCACTAGCCTGTTGCTTTACAGAATTGTAAAGTCGCGGTCCATTCAAAATTGGATTTTCTCGCTTTAATTTAAAAATTCTTGCCTAAGTTCGAGGTTGACCAACTTGAATCACAATTTTCCCATGAAGTTCATGCTGGCAATCCTTGTACAGTAAATCAATCAGATTAATGGTCGACATGTGGCAGAGATCTAAAGGTGGAAATCGGAAGAGCCGAAGGCTACTTCAACAATCCATGCACAATAAACAAGCAAGATGGATGATTGACGCATGATGTAATTTAAGGGTTAGAATTAGAGACATGTGTAAATAACGAAAGCAACTCTTGTATCTAGACTATAAAAGCAAAAGGTAGTATAGCATAGAGAGGGAAATTTTTTGAGACTTTACTCTTTTCAGAAAAGCTGAAATAAAAAACTGTATGCTCTGCCATTATTTGTACTAAGTGCAAAAGGAAAGGAAAGTACATTTCCCCATGGATGTAGGATTCGTTAACATCTGAATCATGTAAATTCTCTATGACACTTTTATTGCTTTCGGTACTTGATTTTACCTTTTCCTATTTTGATATTATCTTGCTTAATGAATTGTACAAGGACTTGTCATTAGATTTTAGGCATTTTTCTAATATTTATGTTAGCACTATTACGCATAATTATCTCCTCTAAAGGCAATGTTAACATTACTTAATTTTGCTGATTTCTAATCACATATGCGTTTATCGATGTGATCACTTCAAAAATATTTAGGTGTTTTTAAGGCGAAAAATTTCATCAACATTTTTTGGCTTGGAAGAGGGGACAATTTCCCTCTCTAGGTAATTTACTTACATTTCCTTTAGGTCCCAATATAGTACCATAAATCCGACAGACTCTGTACCCTTCCTAACTAGGAACAACTTCATCTTTCCTCGAAAATTCCAAAAAAGAAACTCCTCGCCTCCTTAATTCAAACTAGTGCACCCTCCTTTACAGAGCCTACCCTAGATCCCATCCTTGCAGCCCTTCAAGCCTTCACAAATCAATTGAACCAGCGCATGGATGGAACAGAGAGATGCCTAGCCCAATATTCTATCCCTAAGCCGATCTTCCCTCAACCTTTTATAGCTTACTGCCATCATTCACCGACTGCTAACCATGTAGCATGTGAGTTATAACAGCAATCTTATAAATGAGAATGATGACACCGGTTGAAGACTCGATATCGAGCTCAAATCCAAAATCCAACCCTTTGCTGTCGAAGAAGCAGGCATAGGCTGTGTCTAATGATCATGATGATGTTACTTCACTCTGTAGAGATGGATCATTCTAAATAGATGCCAAAGAGGATGAGATTCGCCAATTAAAGGCTCATGTAAAGCAGTTAGCATGACCGTGTAGACAAAATAATAGAAAGGAAGTGAGGGAAGAAGGTTCTTCCCCATATTGCGAAAGCACTATAGAAGCAGACTTTTCCGACAATTTCAAAGCCTAATCGATTGATAAATTTGATGGAACCACAAACCCAAAAGATCATATTTCTACTTTCAAGTATTACATGGATATCGTAAAAGTGGGTAGGATGGCCAAATGCAAGCTCTTCCAAGTATATTTGGTTGGGGTAGCTTCTAGATGGATTAGGAAGTACAGACCAGGGGAGGTTCGTTCTTGGCTATAGTTAACTGTGGATTTCTTAAGATAGTTCAATTCTAGTGGAAGGGAGGCTTCATAGATGTAAACATAATGTCCTGCATGAAGCAAGGTGAGAGGAAGAGCCAACGCAACTTTATAAAATGCTACAAATCTGAGGCACTTTAGATTGGGGTAACTTGTGAGGAAGCGTTGCTGATAGCCGTGCATGCTGGAATTAAAAGAAACACAGCCACGTGAGATAAGAATAGTACGAAACTGTGCCACAGTATGAAGGCACTCTATGAAAGAGCCAACATCTACATTAAAATAGAGGAAGCTGGGGTTGTAGAATCACATCTAATAAAGAGTACTTTTGCTTCCCTTAATGAAAAGAAAAGAGGAAAGAAAGATACCATCCATCGACAAAGCGGCAAAGGGAATTCAACTTCAAAGCAAAGATTCCCCTCAACCACACACCTGGTTAAATTTATGAGATGATCAGAACTAAACCATCTTATAATATCCTGAATAAAGGGAAGAAACTAGAACAAAATAGGGGGAGCCTGCTCTCACTTCCACATGGCCATTGGCCACCACATGGTAATTGCTGACACCTAAGAAATGAGACTAAGAGATTGATTCAGAAAGGATATTTAGGCAACTACCAGAAGGAAACAATAGAGAAAGAACGAGGAACCTCAATTTAGATCCAAATGGAAACTAGCTAGAAACCCTTTTAATCTCATAACCTCAACTCGTGAAGGACCATGCCTTGTAGGAAAAAGTAAAAAAGTACATGAGTGGTATGTGCAAGAGGCCAAAGTAGAGCAAAGGACCCTATTCCATGTAAACCAAAAGTCCACGTATGATATAGTCCTTACTGTAGTTGACGCCACTGTAGTTGTCTTTCCACATCAGGATCCACTTATAATTATGGTACAGATCTCAAACTGCACCATGTAGAAAGTCTTCATGGATTCTGGGAGTTCTGTTGGCGTCATCTTAAGTTCTAAGTTTGAACATATGAAGCTTCCAATAAAGGTATCAAAGTCAAACCCAAGCTGATCTACGGCTTTAACAATACCGAACCACCTTTGTTGGAGTAGCTCACTTAATTGTCACCATTGGAACCACATCCCTTCATACATCATTCTATGCGAGCTTCTTGATTATTGATCAACCATTACCATACAACTCATTCGTGGGAATACCCACAATGGTTAACATAGAGGCAATTGTTTCTCAAAAGGATTTGCTCATGAAGTTCCACACCCCTGTCGAGATAGAGTCGACCCAGAGAATAATTGTTAACTAGGAACTATATGATGTAAACATTAATTCTAGCAATAAAATTGTTCAAAACTACTCTACTGTCTCTTTCAATAACTATGATGACAGTAATGAAAAAGAAATCAAGCTAGTTCCAAGCACAACATATGCACAAAATATTAAGACTGATGCAGAAACAGATTATTCAATGACCATGGCATTAGTAAGGAAGAAAATGAGGGAATATACACTACACCAAATCTTTGATTTCCCAACATTTTATATTTATCAACTGCCAACACTTATAAATGTTATAAACTACCAACAATCAAAAAGCGTTGGCAACTAAAAAAAGCGTTGGTATAAACTTTGCAAAATATTGTTTATTATTTGCAACACAAATAAGTGTTATAATAGTCAGTATATTGGTAAACAATTCATTTACATAGGGAGTATCTGGTAATTTTCATATCCCATCTAATTTCTCACGCTTAGCATCTCCAGGCGGCACAAAAAATTGAATTTCATTTTAGGGTTTCAGGCTACCATGCGAAATTGATACAGGGTTTCAGGCTTCTTCTTCTTCTACGCAAAATCCGACAGGGTGCGATGTGTGGCGACGTTTGGCGTATGGCGAGGCGAGGTGGCAACAACGGCCAATCTTCAAACTTCGAAGGTACTTTATGGCAAAAGAAATGATGACTTCGGATTGGGAACCATTTCAATTTAGCAACAAAAAGACCAGTCATGTACTATTAAAAATTTGCATCTTCGTTATACTAATGGGTTTCGCGTTTAGGCTATTATTCTCTCAGTCATCCGTTTACTTTACTATCACCATAATCTACGAAGCATGTCAGGGTAATAACTTCAGTTCTGATTTTGTGTAAAGATTTGTGGGTATTGTTTAGATTAGGATTTATGTAAACTTGTGAAATTTTAAGTTTATTGGTTTGAATATATGATTTAAGTGCTCTCTATTTGATGCTGGGTTTCTGTAGAAAATGTAGTCATGTTTTGAGATTTGATATTTTGAAATAATGTACAATTAAACTGTGAGAAATGTAACTATAAATCCATTTTAACTCGCACTACTCACTCTTTATTTATTTATTTATTTATTACTACTACTACTCTACACATTCAAATAGATATGTTGGTCTTCTGAAATATAGGAATACACATTCAAGAACCACTCACTTTGTAATCTGTTGAGCGTCAATTAGATGATCTTTAATCAATGTCGTAAGGTGGGACTTTGTAACAGATTTCTCTCTTGTGGCTAATCTGGAGAAAAATATAAACAATTTATCCCAAGTATCCTAAGTGCTTGTAACCATTAAGCCGAGGCAATAATCTAGCATTGCTATGATATAATATCAACACTCACTTGCCCATCATAAAACAAATTGATAATACGTGGAGTGGCCTAATATATTTTTAGATCATATCTGTTTATCTTAATGTTGTACTATTTTATCATACATTCCTACAATTTTTCGTATACTGTACTCTAACAACACAACTATCTGCAAAGAATTGTGCTGAATGCATCACATTCTCTCTTTCATTTTACCCGATCTTCTTTTTCCTCGCATCCATTACATTACCTACTTCATTTTACCCAATATAATTAAATAGTGTTACCCAGACGAACACAAAATTTTGCTGTTCAATACCCAGACTAATTTGCCATATTTCGGCATTATGTTCTGGTTGTAGTTTAATTTTTTGGTCGGTTTTCTGTTACCAGTGATATAGTATGCTTGGTACGGGGCAATATGACCACATTATTTTATTTTCTTTTATTTAAACTTGGATAATACGAGTACTGGGTGCATTTAGTGCCATCATCTGCAAACTAAAGCATAATCAATAAAGCATACAAATCACTAATGCTATGTGTATTTTTTTTATACAATGTAATTGTTGTTTATTTTGGGTAGAGATTGTAGAAAATATTACATGTCTATATCTTATAGGGTTGTCACTTTGTCTTTATATACCAATTCAGATGCAATTTGAGATTTTTAGGAGAACCGAGCGGTGTGAACTGAGCAGCGTGAATACCAATTCAGATTCATGTTTTATTCCTTAATCATCTGGTCTTTTAAGTTCAAAGATGAAACAGATTAAGAAATTGGAGCAAACAACTAATATGCACAAGTATGAAACATTCTTGTTTGGTATTGATGTATTTGTGAACAAAGTTTAGTACACCCAATAAGATCATCTTTGATGGATGAAGAAACAGTATTTAAAAAAAATGAAGCATAATTCACGAAAGGTGAATTGATGTATAATGGTTTGACAAATTGACATGCAACTTCACTACCATAATTGTACTTGTGTCATGCATTAATTTTTACTTTTGCATCAGTTAAATTGAAAACAACAAATTATGTGGTAGAAAGTGGCAGTATTTGCATATACCAACGGTTTTCCATTTATTATTCTTTGTTTGATTCAGCGAGCTCACCATTAGAGAATCCAAATATCACCGATACCGTACTTCCTCAAATCCCTCCAAATACTAGTGAACAACAGCCCATCAAAGTAATATATCTTGGTATATTGTTTGTGCCTTTTGCTTCTGGGTCCTTTTCTCTCTTTTGCATTTCTCGTCCGTTATTGAAAGGTGCATTAATATTCTTGATATGCATTTGTTATTACATATGATCGGTCCTTCACAATCAACCATTTATGAGGTTTAACCACTGGTCTATGGTTGCATTTTTCTCAGTAACACCACTAGTATACTATCCCATTTATGATTTTCATCTCAGTTTATTGTTGCATATATGCACATTCCTTAGTTCTTGCTATTTCGAAAAATATGCCATCATTCTTACAAATGCCGGCAGTTTATCTTCCATACCGATATATTAAATTGCTGGATGTTGCATTCCAATCATGTCAACATTCCTGCGAATTACAACTCAGATAAACTTCCATGGTAACATACACACTTGCAGATCCCAGATTAGCAATTCAGCATGCACTGGAACTGTAGAACCAAGAAATGGCTACAAAACGAAGTTGTGAAAGTCACACATACAAAATACTTAATAACTGGGTTGATCCCACCATCTCCGTTCTTACTTACATGCAACCTTCGACAAACAAGATCACTCTATTGCATGCTTAAAGCTTTGAAATTTATCATCCACTTAAACACTCCTCTCGAGATCTTTACTACTAACATGTGCAGAGGAAAAACTGGAAAAAGAACTCCCTTGTCACTTTATTCTTAACTTTAAACAATTTTTTTTATATAGCACCCTTTTACAACCATTAATCCTAAGCATCGCTGAGAACCATCACATATCTTATGTGAAGTAAAACACCTCTTTCTGTGTTCTATCACATACATCATGGCACAAGTCCACACTTTTGGCATCTGGATTTTGGGTGTACACTTCCATTATTGACTTCTGTTATTTGTTTCTCAATACTTGTCTTTGTATATTTACTTTCAAACAATGCTTCTCATTCACATGGTTTATACAAAATACAACGTGCATGTGGTTTTTGCATTTTTTATGTAAGCAGTGCTGAATGAAGGATTGTTGAAAATATATGTTTGAGACAGATAACACAAATAAGCTAAAAATTAACTTCCATTATCCTCATAATAAGGTGACAACTGTTTATTATTCTGTTTTCTGTTTTAATCTTATTTTCAGGTAAACAAGCCTTTGAGAAGTCAGATGCCTTAGATATGACAATTCCTACGATACCAATCGATGTCAACCAACATGATTCGGACAAAAGTATATATTTCGATGACAATTCCTACGATACCAATCGATGTCAATGAAGTTGTTAGAGATTTGTTGTGTTGATATGGTGCAAATGTATGTAGGGTAAGGAAAAGAGGTTTATGTATGTGGCTTGGGGAGAATGGGATGTTGTGATGGTTGATGGTTAGTGGTGATGTTTTGTGGGCATAGGGTGGTGGAGCAGGGTGGTGGTCTGCTGTTGAGGCAAGTTAGGATGTTGGCATGATGCAGTGAACTGATGGCAAGATGATGGCTTTAGGGGAAGTTGACAGAGACAGTGTGGTTAGGGGTTTGTTGTAGGTGTTTATGGGATAGTAGTATGTAGTATGTGGAGATGATGGGCCAGTGAAGAGTTTTGTAGGGATGAACTATGACGTTGCACAGTTTTATGGTGATGATGAGTGATGTTAGTGTCGTTTGCAGTGCAGTTGTATGTTTGTAAGTATGATGTTGTGTGCAGGCAGTACTGAGTGGAAAGTTGAGTATGTTGACAGGGAGACTGTTTATGAAATTAGATGTGTGTAGGTTGAAAGATAGTAGCTGGTGCAGTGTTGTTAGATGATAGATGGAGATAGTGTGGATGATGTATGTGAGTTGAGTGTGGATGATAGAAGATGGAGAGTTAGATGTAACTTTGAATATTTACAAGGAAGGGGTTGGCACCTTGTATTTATTTTACCAGACAACGCATGTTAAACTTTAAGTGTATTTTGAATTTTTTTTGAAGCTTATGTTGTAATAATATGTGAATATACCACATTGTGGTATTTTAGATATGTAAATAATTGTTTATGATATATTATAATACATTTGCAGAGCGTTTAAACTTTGCATTGAATATGTATGATGAATTATTTGTGATATTGAAACCATTATTTGCAGAGTGTTTATATTTAAACTTTGCGTTTAAGTTTTGGTATATATGTGTGTGTATGTGTTACTAAATAATCATTTTTCAACACTTATAAGCGTTTATATTCCTGTACCAACACTTATAAGTGTTACCCTATATTTCGTTACCAACACTTATAAGTGTTACCGTATATTTCGTTACCAACACTTATAAGCGTTACCGTATATTTTTGTAACAAAACTTATAAGTGTTACCGTATATTTCGTTACCAACACTTATAAGCGTTACCGTATATTTAGGTACTAACACTTATAAGTGTTCGTAATACGTATGTTTGTAACACTTATAAGTGTTATAAATTTGGCCGCTCCATTCCTCACAGTCCATTAGTAACACTTAAAAAGTGTTACTGAAATTATTTGTAACACTTATAAATGTTAGAATTTGCCTGTTTTGGTGTAGTGATATGCATATTGTAATGACCTGTAAATTAATCGCTTTGTGTTTGAATATTTAAACAATTTCTAAATATTCAAACAATAGAATTTAATAACCAAATAAACATGTTTTAAATATAAATTAATGACATTGAAATCATTTTCAACTTTTGTTTACCAAAATAAAAAGTTCAAATAAAAATAGAAAATGTGACCAAAGAATGTTTTCCGAAAATTTGACTTTTCATCTCGGAAAAGTCATCGAAAACATTGTGCACATTTTCATATCACTCATATACACATAAACACACATGCACATATGTCATTTGATAAGTTAATAGTAATGTTAAAGTAAATAAACCAAGTTTTGTTTAAAATAAAACAAGATTTGACCTTTTATGTACATATACCTATTTTATAACCTAAAAACCCTAGCCCAAGCACACCGTCATCACCTTAGACCCCTAGGAAAAGCACATACAAGCATGGTGGGGAGTGTACATGTTGAGGACGTGTGTACTTGGTGAGGTAGAGGCATATGGCAAGCATGAACACATGACAACTTTATATTATTTAATGTTTAGGTTATTTTAGTCACCTCTTCACTTCATTTGCCTATAAATCCCTGCCATCCCCACACTTTTTCAATGTTACATATTCATTTCTATCTTCAATTCTTATCTCTTCATATACATACATATTTCCATGGCTTCCAAGAGATATTCCAAAGTCAAAAACTAGTGGATACACTACTAAAAATCAAGATAAACTCCATATATTCACCTACAAACACTCCTACACCAAAACCAAAGCCATTTCCACCTCAAAACCCTAAGGCCGAGCCCCATATTGCTAAAGTTGAGCCCAAATTTAACCCTCTACAAGCACAAAAGTCCAAGTTAAGTTGTATGATGATAGTGCGTGAGTTCGACCACTTATTGTGGTGATCCGGTTAAATTAGAAGCGTTTTGGTGAGTGAAGCTCCAACCTTTAAAACATAAAGTTTAAAGTATGTTCAAGCTCATATTTGTAGCTATTAAATTTTTATTGTATAGTCGTGATAATGATTCGCTTGGCGGATTGGTTTATTGCTTGAAAGTTAGTCGCTTAGGAAAGTTGGTAAGCGAATCATTGGTTATGTGAAAATCAAGTAGTTAAATCAATCCCGTTGTAGAGAAATGCTTGATATATGTTGTATTATTTTAAATCATCATGTTTGTATGCTCATTCCTTTGTTATGTGATGTATGGGTATGTTGTAAACTCACATTCTTGAATTCCGAACTGCCCGTATAGCGACTATCACTATATTGGCACTTTCGGAAAATCACCTTTTTTCGAAACCTTTTGGTTTCGTTATCGTGCTTAGAATTATTTTACAAGTTAAGCAAGTTTTTGATTAATGATGTTTTCAAAAATAAATAATTATATAATAATGATTATTTAATTTAATTATTTATTTAATTAGTAAGGATTAGGGTAAATTAATTAACTTAGATGTGATTTAAACTTAAACTAGTTACTTAGTTAATGAAGTTTTAAATTAATTAATCATTTTACCTAATGATGTTTAATGCTAATTAATCTTTTGATAATGATGGATAAATTTAGTTAATCATTTTTCTAATGATGTTTTTAAATTAATTAACCTTTTTAATTAATGATTTTTAAAGTAAATCTATTTGTTTTAACTTTGAGTAATCTTTCTTTTAATGATGTTTTAAAGCTGTTAATCACTTTCAATAATGATATTAAATTATTAAATTAAATTAATAAATATATTATTAATAAATTGAATTAAAGATGTTTAAAAGGTGATTTACCCTTTTTAATTTACGTTATTGAAGTTAATTAATCAACTTAGTTAACAAAGTTTAAAAAGTTAATTAATCAATGAATAAGGATGTTTTAAGTTGTTGAGTCCATTTTTAATGATGTTTCAAAGTTAGTAAATTCTGTAACAGAGTGTTTTAATGCTAATACTTGTAATATGAGGCTAAGTATGAATTCGGTTTTAAAAGCAAACATTTGATTAAGTTATGGAACTGAATTAAGTTTTTTAAAGCGATATCACTTATATGGTAACAATTTATTTATATGCTTAACACTAAACGTCGAAGGCGCAGACTTGTCACTATTTGAAAAGTTATGTGACATGAATTTGAGGTAACATTACCTTGACTTGTTCAACATTATTGTTAACCCATGATTATTACGAGTTTGAATTCAATGAGTGGTGATGAGTATACAAGACTTAATTTCCATGTACGATCATTTTATATCCACGATAGTTGGTTTTTCGGCTATCGATTACTTTCACTTCTCCATTTTTCATCACTCTAAAATGATGTGCTGCTCTTTTGAGCTTTTTTATCCTTTGTCGGAAATGACTAAATCCAATGTGCTTATAGGCGTCCAGTTATGTGGTGTTGTTATCATTAAAAGGGTATTTCACATCTCATCAAGGTTGGATCCGATTTGTAAATTTAGATGCGAAATATTCGGATTCTCGAGAAGGTTTGGCGGGGTCCGGCTGGTACTTTTTCCGAGAAGGTCACCGAGTATATGACCTTCTCAAACGTATATTATCGGAGGTATACTCCACGGGGGACCGCACTCTCCTAATCATTTGTTGGAGATTTTCCTTTTGTGATTTGATTTGAACCTTTAAATTTATTTCCTTATTTGCATCGGGAAGAGTCAACCACTCTTCATGGAGTTTGATTATTTATCCATTCTTTATGATTGGATGTTGATTTATGTGAGAGTAAACTCGTTCCGTGTTCAGCGATGTGGTCTCACATGTTTGTGTTTAATTACCTACCCATTGTTTAAAGTTTTACTCATACCAGAAATATCGTCTGACCCGAGTTGTTTTTCCCAAAATTCTCAGGTACTCATTTTATTTGAGTAGTCTGAAAGTAGCAGGCCTTTGTTGGTCTCTATTTTAGATGGCGTCCAAGCAGAAGGCTTTTCGTCTTCTTAGTTATCTATTCCGATATATTATTTAGTTTTTGTAAGTGTATTTTATTTCATCATATGCAAAGGCGGGATGTTATAACTGTCTAAGTTGATTTATAGCAGTTTTGTGTAACTCTAATAACTCCATATTAAGGAGTAACCTGATGTTCTATTTGCTATTATGTTTTATATAGAAGTTTCTTTGTGAGGTTTACTATTCTATTCTTTAGTTTACCACACAATGATTCATCTTTTCGATGCTTGGTCAACAGCACATGGACACCAAGGATGTGTTAAGTGACATTTCAAGAGGTCAAAAGTTGGGTCGTCACACATATTGTCAACACTGATGAATATAACTAGGTCTACGTGAACTATTTTTCTAAAGAAGCTAAGTAGGCTTCCTCTACTGAATTCTAGCCTGAAAAGGAAGAAAGTGAAATAGATCCTAGGTTAAGGGAGACAAGGGTGGAATTAAAGCCATTGGATGACCTCGAGGACGTATAGGTAGACTGAAAGATCCTTCGAAAATTCTCAAGATAGGGAAGAACCTCAATGAAGAAATCAGAGCAGAGTAAATAAACTTCCTTAAAATATCAATGATATTTTCCTCAAACACACTCAGATATGGTAGGAATAGACCCAGCTATCATCTGTTATGCACTCAATATAGGTCCTGATGCTTATCTATTCAGGAAGAAGCGTAGAATCTTATGTTAGGAAAGGTATAATGCTCTACGTAAAGAAGTTAAGAAATTGAAGGAGAATGGGTTTATGAGGGAGTATATTGCTCGAAGTGGATTGCGAACCATGTTTTTGTAAAGAGTCTAATGGGAAGTGGAGAACTTGAGTGGACTATACCAACCTAAACAAAGCTTATCCAAAGGACAGTTTCCTCAACCCAAAATCAATCAATTAGTGGACGTGCCTAGCGGCTATGAACATCTCACCTCCATGGATGCATACTCAGGTTGGAACCAAACAGCTATGTTTGAGCTAAATCAATAGCATACCGGCTCTATGATGGACTAGCGCTTATGCTACTACAAAGTCATGCCGTTTGTACTCAAAAATGCTGGAGTGACCCATAAAGGTTGGTTAACATGATGTGCTCATATCATATATGGAAAAATCTAGAGGTGTGCGTAGATGATATGCTTATTAAGTCAAAAGTAGTACCAAGTCGTGTGCATGACCTGGAAAAGACCTTTGCAATCGTAAGACAGTATAACATAAAGCTGAACCCCTTGTAGTGTACCTTTGCCATCCACTCAGGAAAGTTCCTAGGATACATATTAAGTGCCAATAGCATTAAAGCAAACCCGGAGCCGATAGAGGCCATAAGGAACATGGGAGTCTCTAAAAAATTAAAAGATGCAATAAGCGTAAATGGCAAGGTGCCTGCTCTAAGCAGGTTCATTTCAAAAGCAATAGACAAGTGTATACCATTCTTCAACCAAAAAAAGAAGGGATAGAATTTCGAATGGACCGAAGAATGCAAAATCGTGTTCCAAAATCTAAAGGACCATCTGATCAGCACCCTTATCTTATCAAAACTTGTAACAAGTGAGGACTTATATGTATACTTAATTGTAACCGATAAAGCTATAGGTGATGTCGTGGTCCAACAAAATGAAGGGACTCAAAGGCCTATCTACTTAGCGAACAAACGCCTATCATAAGTAAAGCTCAACTACTCAATCATTGAAAAGCCAGCTTACAACCTACTTCCTATAGCAAGGAAACGGTGGTTGTACTTTCATGCGCATCCCATCAAAGTCCTTACAGATAAACCATTGAAGAAAATACTATAGAAGCTAGAGACATCGGGTCGCTTACTAGAAATGGATCTCAGCAAATATGATATCTCCTACTGCCCTAGAAAAGCAATCAAAGGGAAGGTGCTAGCAAGCTTCATTACTAACTACACACTTCCTGGAGAATCAAAACCTAAGCAAGAGGCACCCACTCCATAGTTTTGGCAATTATTTGTGGATGGAGCATCAAATGAGTAGGGGGTAGGAATTGGATATGTACTGATCACCCTAGATGAGCAGAAGTTATACGGGTAGTGCAGCTTGGGTTCAAAGCTACCAATAACGTCGAAGAATATGAAACTCTCCTCCCAGGCTTAAGGATGGCTTAGGTAATGAAGGTAACCCATATTAAAACTCATATTGATTTCTAAATTAGTTGTGAACCAAGTGTGGGGTAGTTACCAAACGAAAGAGCAAACTCTAGCAGATAAGTGTAACTTTCCAAAAAGTTATTAGAGTAGTTCAAACATTTTGATATAGAACAAATTCCACGTGAGAACAATTCTTTTGCTTACTCATTGGCCAAACTTTCTAGCACAAAAGTACCAAATAAAATGAAAGCTATTAAAACAAGGCATCAAGTTAAACCAAACATTACCAAGGCTAATCAAATATTATTCCTAACTAAATCTCAACAAGCTACCATTATAGAAGCCCAAGATCAAGAAACATCAAAAAGTCAAGAGCAGTTCCTACTCATGCCTATCCCTCAATAAGCGAAGCAGAACTCATCGATGACCCCTATAAAACAATTCTTGATAAATGGATTTCTGCTTCCAAACAAGAATGAAGCTCGTAAAATAAGATACCAGGCTCCATACTTTTCCTTCTTTGATGGAATATTGTACGAGATAGGGTATAACCATATCTTAGATGTGTTTCCAGAAAAGGAGTACGAGTCCCGGGCTAAGTACACGAAGGATAAGGCATGGACCACTCTGGAGGGGCAAATTTAGCAAAGAAAGTTCTAAGTCATGCGTACAACTGACCCATCGCACTTCAAGATGTGCAGGAGAACATAAGGAGATGTGATAGATATCAAAGATTTTCCCAATATCCTAGGACAACCATCTCATGAGCTCATCCCATTAGCCAGCCCGTGCTCATTCGACATATAAGGCATAGATTTAATAAGATCGATGCACATGTCAAATGGATAGGAAAAGTATGTCGTGGTGACGATAGATTACTTCACAAAATGAGTGGATGCAGAACTCTTAGCCACTATTACTATAAAGAAAATAGTTGCTTCGTGGTGAGGAACATATTCACTAGGTTTGGGATCCAACTTTGGATAATCTCTGCTTATGGAACCCAATTTGAGAGTAAGGAGTTCGCAGAAATTTGTGAGAGGAATGGGATGATAAAAAGCTTCTTTTCTGTTGCACCCATAGGAAAATGGGCAAGTCGAAGAAACAAACAAAACCATTAAGAAGCTGCTCAAGAAAAGACTATGAAAAGTAAAAGGAAAGTGGACATAAGAATTATCCCTAGTATTATAGGCTTATAGGACCTCATTCAGATGCTTACCTGGCCATACACCTTTCTCTCTGACCTATGGCTATAAAGCAACGCTCCCAGTCGGGACAAAGGTCCTACGACTCAGAAGAATATCGTTTGTGGCAGATCATAATAAAGAGATAAAACATGCTACCCACGACCTCATTCAAAAAAATAGATGACGCGGCCGTCCAACCCACCGCATACCAACTAAGGATGGTGAAAAATTACAATGCTAGACTAAAAGAAAGAAACTTCTACAAGGGAGACATGGTACTGCGAAAGTGGTAGTTAACACTAAGGACCCAACAAATGGGGCCTTGGTCCAAATTGGAAAGGCCCACTAGTTGTAACAAAAGCCTTAGCTAACCGGGCTTTCCGACTCTCGAGGCTAGATGGAAACATAGTTCCCAAAATTTGGAATTTGGAGCATCTCAAACCCTACTTTGTATAAGAAATGTTATTTTATGTCAAAATAACAAACATTGTAATTATTATGAAAAATATTAATACAATGAACTGGACATGGGTATATTAGACGAACCGAACCAATATAAAAATCTTTCTATGTTAGTTTTACTAACATAACAAACAACATTGAGTCATATCATACACGGTTCGGTTTCTCAGCCAAATAATTACACTGGATGTAAGGATCTTAGACGGCCTGAATCAATGCAAAAAAACCATTCACATGAATTCGTAAGGTTGCGAACGTGCAAATTGAGTTCACAGTCAAAATAGTCTGTCCCCAAATAGCGGAGCAGGCCATGCCAACAGCATGAACAAAAAAAACAGTTTTCCTCCATATTGCGAAGCAGATCGTGTAAAGGTGCGGAGCACACGAACAAAAGGTGGATGCGGGACTAGAAAACAACCAAATCCAGACAAAATTAAAGGAAGGTAAAGATAAGCTAAAGCTCATCAAGTACAAGAAAACTTAATTTACATAGTTCCTTTACAAACATCTACAAAACAGAAGGAAAAGAACATTTCTTATAACTTAGCTTTACAAAAATGTTCTAAACTATCAGTCCACAAAATAGTACCACAACTATAAAGTATCGTGTCTTAGGGATACTTTCCAGAGGACGGTACATTCTGACATGGAAAGTCTTTCTGGATTCATAGTTTGTGCCCATCCATGGGTCAATCGGATCCTTAATAGTCGCCATGAAGCTTTCTTTATTATAGAGAAAGATCACGTCGAGCATAGGATAAAAATAATTAAAAATTCCTATGGTTTGTTGTACAGAGATTTCCCCATCTTACATTTTACTTTCTATTTTTTAAACTTCCATTCAAGATCAACAACTCTATCCCATCCTGGTGCAACAGAATGTGCAGCTTTAGCACTAGAGGCAATCCAATTATCTTGTAATTGATTTTAGAGTTCATAAATCTTAAGAATAGTGGTCCCCTTGTCTTTTATAGAGTATCTATCAACTTAGCCCTCGTCTTTTCTGAATCTCTAGAAAAACTGTCGAAGTATTTAAGAGCATCAGCTTTCCACCCCTTTCTTTGTGTGGGAGGAAGTACCCTCAGCATCTATTGATTTATCTACTGCTTATAATGGGCTTCTTGCTCTTTAAGTTTACCTTGGTAGTGTAATTCCAATTTCTTCCTCCACTCGTCGACTGATGAGGTATCCATACCTGCGGGGAGAGAGAGCAATACCCAAGCTAAGGCCCTTAACTATCTCTCCTCATTCGGTGTCTTCCTTCTCCTTATATTGATGGGCAGCTTGAAGTGACATGTTTTATGTAGATGTTTTAAATTCTTTATCTCTTCTTCATAGACAATCCCATAAAGGGCTTCACCTTCAATGCCTGCTGTAGTTCGATCACCTTAGAGTTTGCAATACCCAACTCAGTGTGCAATGTGACATTGTATTGATGCTGAACAAATGCATCCTTGGCTTTTTATGCTCATAAAGGGCATTCTTCAAGTCCCTTTCAAGCCCTTCATTAGTAAGCATTAGATAGAGATTCTCTTCTTGTAAGGTCACGGTAGAAATCGAAAAAGCCACAACCTTGAACTCAGGTACTCCTATGTCACCTATCAAGTATGAAGAATCACTCTCTAAGGTATATCGCCACCGTTGTAGTACAAAATCACTTGCTTGTTCCTTTTCTTTAACTATTTGGTCAATTTTGGAAAGTAACCCTTAGGTTTCCTCTCTAAGTTGTGAGAACGACTCATCTAACTCCTTTTCACCTTTATGAATTGCCACCGCCATATGATCAAGACGGTCTACGTTCTGCATTTGGAGTTATTCCATGCTTTTCTTCAGGTCTCTAATAAATGTTACTTTCTTAGAAGACTATAAAGAATAAAGGAATGAAAATAACATAGTCATTCATAGTGCAGTAATGAAACAATAAGAAAATTAAGGAAATTGGCTGCAACTAAACTGGAAACAAATATTATTTATATTACATAAGGAAAAGTGTGGTCATTTATAGGAGATCGGATAATTACATGAAATTAAGGAGTAAAGATGGCCTCGATCTCCTTAGACTGTGCATCCTTATCATCTGTTGCAAGGAGGTGTCATGGAAAGAAAAAAGGGAAGCATGCTCCATTGCCAGCTCATTAGCATATTCATCCCTACAATAAGTAAGGGCCTTTTCAATCTTTATGGAATCCCCAAAGAAACAGAGGTCAACCTTGGCAGTTACATCGTCTAAGAAGTCAGTAAAGAAACCACGCTTGACCGCTACATACATCTTGTACAACATCCGATAGAAGACCCGCTCGAGGTTTCTTTTAAAAATTCTTCACCTCCTTCTCCTTTAATGTTTTATCCTTCTCTCCAACAATTTGTCCTTCTTTTCCAACTCCTGACCCTTCAACGTTAAGGTCTCGTCAGCCACCTTTGCCCGCCTCCTTAGTCTTTTCCTTTTAAGCCTTAAGCTCCCTTTCTATCTAGGGTTTCTCGAAGACTGCCGCAGCAAGGTCTACCTCGAGCTTAGAAATTTGGGCAATGGATGCAATGTGGTCATCATCCGCCCTCTTAGGAACCTCAGCTGCCAAGGCCTCTACCGGTTACGAAGGAAGGAAAAATAAGATGAGAATTGGCAAAGAAAATTGACGTCAAATAGAGAAAGAGAAGACGACACTTACGTAGGCCTCGGACATTTTGAGTTTAGTAGCAAGTTTAGAGAAATGGAATATAGGAAGTGGAAGAGCAATAGGGTAGGATTGCGGACCGAAAACATTATGTGATAAGCTATCCAGAGTGATACGTCCTAACATCTCAACAAGATCAACAATGGTACCATTGAGCAAAGGCAAGAAGTGGATACTCAGATCATGGAATGACTGGAGAGGAGAGATGGGCAGTACTTCTATGGAAGGAAGGGAAGGATGTGGAGGTGTATGCGGTTTCTTGAATAGCTGATCAAAGACTTAGCGCTGTCCTTCTTTCCCTTTTCTCTCGTCCTCTTCTTCGACGTCTCTAACTTTTTAGTTGGAGAATCCTCAAGAAATGAATCACAAAGGTCATCACCCATTTTTTATGTGTTAAAAAAGTTAGGATCATTAGTTGCCCTTAAAACAAAATGGGGGAAAGTAAATGCTTCATTGTTTATCTTATCAAATCATACCCCTGTGACGACCAAAAATTTTGGGCTTTTGAAATTGGAATATTTAATTGATTTTAAATATTCGAGTGTTGGTTTTTAACTTGAATTTCAAATATCGTTATTTAGTTGGAAATTAAAGTATTGAATTAATAACTAGGGATTAGGTAAAATATAAAATTTGGAGTTTCAGGCTTGTTAAAAATAATTTGAAGGCATGTAAAATTTATATTGATAATACTGAAGGTAATAGAACTTTTAGAATTAAATTTAAAAGTGTTTTATTCAGTTTTGAAAATATGTCGTTTAAATTGATAATTAGAAATAGCCTTCCGAGGCATAGTCTTCAAATTCGACGAAACCAGTTCCATTGGATCCGTAATAGTGTATTATTATCGGATTTCAAATTTCATAGTGTTTGGAGTTGTTGTGTGGCCATACGATATATCAACGCCCTGAAAATCTAAATCGAAAATTCAATATAATAACTAGGCCCAGAAAGCTATCTTCTCCATATAATTAAGTTAGGACTCGAAACCTTTTCCATTGCGTTTGAAATACAGGTATAACATTATAAACGCCTAGCGGCATGCCTCAATAGGAGGTCAAGTTTTTAAGCTTTGAATTCAAGACAATTTAAGTTAAATTTAAATTTTAAATATATTTCCCATCTATGCCTTTTGCTTTCATTTCTCAACTACTATAGCAAGCTTATGCAGACACGCAAGGAAGTTTACAACATGTGTCCTCCCTGGTATAACACGCGTCTCCTCCCAAATTCTATTCCAAAAATCGAATTCTTTGAATAATAAAACCCCTCATTTTACTCATCTTCTAAAACAAATCGAAATTGAAAAAAATGCAGCAGCTCAAATAGGAATGAGGGGATTCTCGCGATCGATTCGCGACGGAGAGGAGGAAAATTAATCTCGTACTCCTATTCGAGTACCATGGTGTCGAGAACCTCGAATGCTTGGAGTGGAGGATTCGATTTCGAGCACGACAGTGTCTGCATCGCGGCATGTAGTCAGTCGAGCACTGCCATAGGATTAGCAAGGTAGGGGAGTTTCGAGCGATGTCATAAGTTGTGGTCGCGATAGCGGTAAGCCTGGTTCAGGCGCACGAGCTCGCGATGGATAGGACAGTTGAGGCTGTAGCTAGGGCTTTGAATCGACTTGGAGCACGGTGGTAGCAGATGAGGCTGGTGGTGGACTCGAGTTGCAAAGCGAGGTAGGGTCGTCGTGGTTCCAGTCGCATAAGAGGCAGTGAGGTACATATGTTAACATATTATTTTCAAGTTTAAATCTATATATATATATATAATTAGGAATAGGGAATGGTATTTGTATACATACATATAGGAATTTGAACCCAGATTTTCTTTATTTTATAAATGCATATATATATATATATATATATATAAATTACGGTAAAGAAAAATCCTGTGATTTATTTACAGATAAGGAAACATAAATATAAAAATATTTTGTACACTTGTGTGTGTGTATATATATATAGTTAAGAAAAAAATAGAATACAAGAATAAATATATATATATATATATATATATATGCACATACCTATTTTCATTTAAGAGTACATACAAAAATTATTATAGATAAAGTTTGGTAAAATAGGAATTTTAACATGTTGAAACTTATGTAAAAAATTTGATTTTTAAAATCTATATGGATTGTTTTTATAAGTATATATATATGTAGTTTCAAAGAAAAATAAATATATATTATAAATTTACTGGTTCAATTTTAAAATAATTTAATTATTTAACTTTTTTAATCACTAAAAATATTTTATTAAAAGAAATTAGTATAGATTAAATTATTAGTTAATTAAATTTATTAGAAAGCAAATTAAATATTTGATTATCTCGAATATTAATAAACTATGTATGTTTATACAAGGTCTAAGATCGTGAAGAAAACAAGTCAAGATAGAAATGCGACGCATACAAAGGTCAAAGGTGAGTTAAACTCACTCATTTTGATTACCGTTAATTTAAATAGTTAATTTAAATTTATGGATTGATTGCTTGGATGTGATATTTTATATAGTAGTGTGTGTGTGTGTGTGTGTGTGTGTATTGGAGTGATTGATTTCCCGCATTATATAACGGATGAGACCCTTTGCGCCCCGTATAATGACGGATGACTCTTTATACCACGATATCCCCCTCGAAGTGGGATTGGTATTTTTATATTGTACTAACATCTGTGGATGCAGGGGAACAGGTTGGAGGGATCCAACTGGATTCCTCAAAATGTTGAAGTTTATTTTCATATTCGGTGATACGTTTTATTTGATAATCTATGATAGAGTATATTGATTATATTGGGAATTGAAAATATTGAATGTTATAGTTTGACTGAAAATATTTTGGGTATATTGAGATATCAAAAATATAAAGATTTGTTTTTTAGTAAAATAAAAGAGAGAATTCTAAGTAAAACAAATATATTGAAATTGGATAAATTTAAAGAATGAATTTAGGAAAGGATAAAGAGTTTGATTTAAAATCCTATCAAATAAATTCGGAGTATGGGGAAAGTGTTTTTGAATAAATAGGAATACATGAATTTTGAAAATTAAGTGATATTATTTAAAGAAATAAAGGATTTATTTTTAAATTCAGGGTTTTAAATGGTTTGGGAGAATTTAAATGGGAAATTTTGATATGAGGCGTGAAGTTGATAATGTCAGATTTAAATAAGATTTTAAATCATAAAAAAAAGGATGAATATGAAATTAATGTGTTTTGGAATAGATTTGGGTCGGTTAAGGAATTTATTTTAAAATGGAGTTAATTTTGAAAATCAATTTGGGAATCCATTAAGTGTTGGAACTATGATTAGAGAATGAGATCATTGAATTTATAAACGGGGTTTAAAAATAAAGTGAATATATATTAGTGGATAATTTGGAAGTATAAATTCACGGTGGGAATTTATAAGGAAATGGTGATTTGTTTAAAAATAAATAGTGGTTTATTTTTAAAAGAGTGAAAAAGGAATTTACGGGTTTGGGACGTAAATTAAATTGGGATAAATCGAGAAGGATTTATTAATTGATTAAATGGACTATTTTGGAATGGAAAGTATATTTTCCTGAAAAGCGAAGTTTATTTTCAAAGCAGATTTTTAAGTATAAATTAAAAGATTTAAAGTTGTTTTAAAAGAGTGTTTTTAGAGAAATTTACTTATTTCAAATTATTTAGAATTTTAAAGTAAATATTTATTTAAAATTAATTATAGTAGTAATTATTTTAGAAGGTTAAATTAGTGTTATGATTTAAAGATAATTATTAAATATTTATACTTTATATAATAATGTAATTTAAAAATAGTTTGTGGCTAAAGTTTTGCTTGGAAAATTATTATAGAATTTCATAACTATTGTTTGAATTAAGTGACCTAAGTAGTTTTTTTTACCAGCCGGTTTTATAGTGGACCGTCCACTTTTTATTACGAACGTAGTAAAAACTTGAAATACAGAAGTAAGGTAAACGCACCTTAACTACTAGGAAAAAGGAAAATACAGCATAGGATTGTGACTGACATGCCACGGATACTATAAATTTCAACTAGACTAGGTCTCCTTCGGAGAGGAAGAAGCACCAACGTCCGCTAATACCTGGGAAGATATCATAGGGACATTCCCAAAAAGGCCAGCAAACGGGCGGAAAAGGATAGCAAGACAGGGATCACAAACCATAGAATCAGAAGAGTATATAAAAGATCGATCCCAGGTAGAATCAGCTAGCACGATAATATTCGACCTCGCATATTGACCGTCCATATCGAGAAAAAAGGAATCACTAGAAGGTCTATAATGAAGGCATCTAAGGTCCAGATGATCATCCGAAGTAATCTAAAAAAGGAATCATCCAAGGGGTTAAATCTCATATCATATTTGAGACCAACCCAACACCTCTCGAACTCAACCCAAACAATAGGCAAACGAGGCGGAACAGGATCTGGATCAGCTATAGGAATTGCTGAAACATCACAAGGGACCACAGAAGCAGTAGGGGAGGCAGGCCTAGCAACAGAACATGGAGACGGACCCGGGACAGATAAAGGAACTTCTGGTGGAGGGTCAAACTGAGAGTAAGAGGAAGAAACCTTAGGAACCCAATTCCTGAGCAGGAGGCAAGGCAGAGGGATCTTTGGCGCAGCCTTGGAGGCTACAGAATGCATGCAGGCGATAGCCAGATGGCCAAAGGAGTGATAGGAGGTACAAATATCTAGAACCCAACCGTAGATAACACGGACTTCCACTATATGCCCAACAGCTAGCTGAACATGAATAGAGGAAGGGAGAGGCTTGTAAGGGGAAATCTCTATTAGAGCCTTAGCATACACCAATTTTTCACGCGCAACTGTATTAGAGTCAAAACATTTCAATTTTCCTAGGTTACAAGCTAGCCAATTCAAACCAACCATAGAGCAGAGGGAATTTGCAAAAAGTAAACCCAAACGAGGATAAGAAGAACTTGTTCACGAGCACTAGCTACTGTTGGAGACCAAGGAGTAGTAATAAAAGATTTCCCATCAAAAAAGAAGGCACAACCTCAAGAAGTAGACGGCGTTCCTCGGAGGTGGAAAACTTTAGGAAATACATGGAGTCAACCAACTTAACACGTAATTCCCCATGAAGCTTCTAAGCCCTTCGACAAACTATAGTCGCATCGTGAAGGCGGTGATTTGGTTCCAAAAAGAAACCAACCAAATATTCTGACCAAAAGTCCAAACCGGTTTGCATTACAATTGAAGGAGGGATCATCACTCCATTTTCCTCAACTATTTCAAATTCAATCGTTTTGTAATCTCCCGTATTACGGGGCAGTGAAGTGAAAAGTGAAGACCATGATTTGGAGCAAGCCAGGGAAGGAGCAGCAGGACAAAGATTATGAATTGAAGGACCAGGATGCTCCACATCATAGGGAATACCAATAGTGGCACTAAAGTTTGAAACACCATAACACTTATCATTGTGATTGGGAACACAATTATCAAAGGCATTAACACAAACTCCAGAGGAGCGTCGTCTAAAGCCAGAAATATCAGCCGTTGCCTTACGCTTATCACGTCCAGACAGACCAACCTCCGCACCAACATCGTTAGAGTCATCGATCACAACACTTGAATCAAGCACATCATATACAGTACTAGAATTCTCTAAATCACATTTTGATTTCTCAACTAAACCCTCCTTATCTCTGCAAGCATTGAGAGAAAAGGGCTGCTTACCGATCACATTTGAAGGCATTACTCCAAACTCAGTTAGATAGACAACATCAGGCAAAGAATTCGGAACCACTGGACTCGAGCTATGGAAAACTACAGCAGCATGGGTTGTCAAATGTAATGCGGGCAAAGGAGGAAAATCAATGACAGAAAGAAGGAGATGCAAAGGACGAAGGGGCACAGACGGTAGGTCGTTAAAGATGTGACCAGATCTAGTAGTGAGGGAGAAGGGAAAGGTGCAGAGGGGAGGAGGGGACGAGGTGGAGAAATAGGCATTAGAAGGGGAAGGACCAGAGGGGAGGAGGGGTGGAAAGGCGGGGGAGGAGCGCGAAGGGAAGTCGGTGGGATGAAAAACAAGTCGCACGAAAAAAAACCGTGTTAAAGTAGTTCTACTTAAAATGTTTTAAGTATATATTTTTTGGTAAAGTGATGCAAATTATTAAAATCAAATTTTAATAGACTTGGTGTTTTTAGTGAAAATAAATAATTGGTTGAATTGATTGTTTATTTGATAGTTAAATAACCGACTACCAAATCTAGACCCAAAATATAACTTTGGAAATATCTAGGAGAGGTATGTGAATTATATGGTACAGTTACCATTCGACGTGCTATACTATACTTATAAACTTGTTCGTTAGAAGGAAATCCGTCCACTAACGGTTAGGAGGTGAACTCCAATCTTATTCTCATCTGTGTATTTCCTAAAGAACGGGGGTTGAGTTTACCGGGAAATATCGAATGTTGTTTCGTAGAGACCGGGATCGGATTTTCTTCATTATAGCATGATAGGGGGTTCTCGCTTTGTGTTTGTGGTGAGTAGGAGACTCTTATCCCTACATGTCCTTGTGAGGGTTGGTTGCGAGTCGAGAGGCTGGCCATAAAGGAAAATTCAAGGTACCAATGTATGCTACGGTGGGGCTGGGATGGTTGCAAAGCCTACTGGTCACCACTGGCGTGGCCTGTTACAGTTGGTATCAGAGTTGAAGGTTAAGCCAGAACCTTGGATCTGGTAGGGATTACTCATTAGAAGTTGAGTCAGTGGTACTCTAGAATGAGTTTGAGTGTAATAATATATATGAGTGCGTATTTGTTAGTGAATATAAATTGTTATATATTATGTTGACTTTGAATGTTTATAAATTCTGGCCAATACAATCTGGACAACTATATCGATAGGGATTTCTAAACTCTTAAGCTAGACAAACCGACACAGTATTGTTTTGAAATAGGTAAGTGAAATAATTTTGCCCAAATTATTTTTATATGTAAAAGGAATAATTTTCGAAAATTATTATAGTTGAATATGGATTGCATGGTTGTTAGGAAGTGATAATATAAAATTATTATCATGTTTGTTATGGAAATTGAATAAAAATTGAAATTATAACCAAAAGTTACGGAATTAATTTATGTAACAAAATGAGATTTGTAAATGTAAATTATAAATGTGATTTATAATTGAAATGAGATAAAATTCCAGAGTAATGTTTGAGTATAGATTGGAAGGATTTGAAATTTGAAAATTTGGGAAAAGTTTAAAATCCTTTGGGTTTGAAAACGGTTTTCAAAGGCTTTGGGGGAACAACGGTAATATTATTCGGGAAATATTTTTGAATTGGATATGAAATCTGGTGATATTTGGAATTAAAAATATTTGAAATGTTTTTAAGGAGACAAAAAGCACTGAACTTTTCGGTCACTGAAAAATAATTTTGATGATGATCGCGACATCATCGGTGCTTATTTTTGAGTTTCCAAGAGAGGGATTACTGCCTCAATGTTTTGAATTGGCATTTGAAAAAGTTGGGTTTTGATTTTGAAATACAAAGGAATAATTGGATATACGAAAGGATTTTGAATATAGTTGATTTCAAAAGGCGGTTTTGAAATGTTGAGGAATTTTTAAACTCTGGAAGTTAATTGAAGATGTTTATGGAATGATAAATGGGTTTGAGAACTTATAAAAATTTGGAATTCGTAGATTAAAATTTAACTTGTAAAAAGTTAGATTAAAATAAGTGTGAAAACTAAATAAGTTATAAAAGTAAGCCAATTCGATCAAGTGAATTGGAAGAAAATAGGTAGAATTCAATATTTAAAAATGGAAATTTAGTCAAGTTGGACTAAACAAAAAAAAGATTGATAATAAAATTAGCAAGTTAAACAGATTTTAAATTGAAATTTGATTGGAAATAAATTAAGAATTGAAGATAAAAAAATTTAATTCAGAATGGAATTGAAAATTTAAGTTAAATATAAAAGACGTGAAAGCTTAATGGTGAAGTGAACATAAATATGAGAAGTGTATAAACTATTCATATTGAACTTAAGAAGTGATGGTGAAATTCTTAAGTAAATTTGGTTTGGGAAAAATATTCTAAGTTAATATTTGAATGAAGATTTAATAAAAAGTAGGAAAAATGGAAGCTTTGGATAAGTGGATGAAAATCAAAGTAAACGTGAATAAAAAGAGAATTGATATAGCTAATAATCAATTGAGATAAATACGTAGGATGTACGTCTATTATTTTATTTGCATAACGATTTGATCTAGATTCGAGCATGGAACTTCAAGATATGTATATCGATTCGAGATGGGATTTTTACTCGATTTTTGATAGCGAACCCTAGATATGGATTTTTGATTGATTCTAGAAATTCTCTATCATAGTATGTGGCTATGCAAGGAGAATGACTGTTTCTGATCAAGAAACCAGATTTGAGTATGCACTAGGAAGTCGGGTGGATGATACTAGTTTGGAAATGAAATTGTGTGATCGAATGAGCGATCGGATTTGATATTGCGTACGGATGATATAGATACATCATACGGGCTTGAATGAAATAGATATTGAAAATTTTGACAGGAAATGAATAAAATGATTTTTGAATTCTGTGATTGGATATTATTGCTAAGTAGGATATACAGGTGTTTTAAACAAAAGGAAATTGGGGTTTCTGATTTCAAAAGATAAAATTGATTTGCCCGACAAAAGGTATGTGTTTAAGTATATAATATTTGATGGGTTTTGATCTAGCCGCTTGGGTTTTGTTTTCTTTTTGAAATTTAGGGGCCCGTAGAGACATTATGTAGTCGTACCAATCTAGCCGCGTAAAAGAAACGTTGGCGGAATTTTTCAAAAATTTTGAGAGTTAGAAAAAATTTTGAGATAATTTTGATAATTTAAAATTTGATTTTGAATTATGATTTGAATGATTGAGTAAGTAATGTTGTTAGGAAACTATGGAATAGTTTGGAAAGTTAGTAAGGGTGATAGTGTGACTTTAACAAAAAGATTGTTTTGGGGAGTCGTTGAAAAACTGTTTGGTTTTGGGAGGTTGTTGAAAACTATTTGGATTGCTGAAATAGTTAACGGGTTGTGGTCCATTCTTCATAACTAGCAATTTCGGGGACGAAATTCTTTTAAGGGAGGGGGAATGTGACGACCCGAAATTTTAGGCTTTTAAATTGGAATATTTAATTGATTTTAAATATTCGAGTGTTGGTTTTTAACTTGAATTTCTAATATCATTATTTAGTTGGAAATTATAGTATTGAATTTAATAACTGAGAATTGGGTAAAATATAAAATTTAGAGTTTCAGGCTTGTTAAAAATAATTTGAAGGCGTGTAAAATTTATGTTGATAATACTGAAGGTAATAGAACTTTTAAAATTAAATTTAAAAGTGGTTTATTCATTTTTGAAAATATATCGTTTAAATTGATAATTAAAAATAGCCTTCTGAAGCATAGTCTCGAAATTCGACGAAACCAGTTCCATTCGTAATAGTGTATTATTATGGGATTTCAAATTACGTACCGTTTGAAATTGTCATGTGGCCGTATGATATATCAACGCGATGAAAATATAAATCGGAAATTCAATATAATAACTAGGCCCAGAAAGCTATTGTGACGCCCCACCTTTATACCCACGTTAGCCAAAGACCCTACGGGGTAATGCCTGTTGAATCAAGATTTTTTATATAGAGTTTTGATTTCTGACAAAGGGATAAGCCATGATCGACAAAAAGAAGTTATTCAGACACAAAGAGCTCCATATGATTAGAGGTTGGTTTTTTGGTATGTTAGTAATGATTATTTATGTTAAAATCTATCCTCAAATAGCATATACCTTCAATCTTCGAATATATATATAAATATATATGAGTGCACATTAACTGTGCACTCTGGGCAAAACCGGTCGACTGGTCAAAACCAGGTGGTCGACCGTTTCTGCCCAGAATGCACAGATAACGTGCACAAGTGAACATAACGTATATATATTCAAATTCCTGTCTACTGGTCTTTTTTGACCTGTCGACCGTTTTCGAACAGAAAGCAACCCTTCGTATAGACACTTTCTTTTCTTCAACGGTTGCTTCTCTTTCTCTTCACCAATGATCATGACCTTTGTTCATACCTTTTCACAAAAGGTTACAACTGTTTATTTCTTATATAAACATCATGAAATCATTATTCCAAATATCTAATTTTCTATTCTTCTAATCTCTATTCTATTAATCACTATCTTGTACTCTCAAGCGTTCAAATTGCTCATATTCTATCATATATCGTTTTGAATCCTGAAATTTATTTAACATCCTTTTGATTCAATACGATATCCACTTCCAAATCTTCATATATACAAATAATCTATTTGAGGATAAGGTTATAGGAAGTTTGTACTATAAGTTACAAAATAGTGTTAGCAAGAACACATACCGTCACCAAACAATTATTTTCATTTGTTGAAGTCCTCGTGTTGTAAGAGGCAAGTGAAGTCCTCGGTGTTGTAAGAGGCAAAGTGTTGAAGTCCTCAGTGTATTAGAGGCGTGAAATCCCGTTCGTCTGCTCGGGTGTTGTAAACCTGTTCCTCCGGGTGAAGCGAGGTAGTTGGTAGTGAAAATCCAGATAGAAGTCTGGGACTGGACGTAGGACGGTGCTCCGAACCAGTATAAAAATCTCTGGTGTGATTTTTCTATTTTTATTTACTTTGCTACTATCATCTATTTCCGCATTTATATTATATTCCATATTACACGATCTGTGTGTACTATATTAGCACGTGCACTTGCACACAACACCTTTTTCATTTGGTATCAGAGAACGGCCATCATATAACCGTAACACAGTTATTTGATATATTCTTGTAATATGGCAAATAACGTAAGTACTAGCACTCAAAACACCACTTACACGGAAGGTCAATCGACACAAAGACCTCCATTTTTCAATGGTCTTAACTATAGTTATTGGGCAACACGTATGTCATTCTTTATGAAATCAAATAGTTATGATGCCTGGAATGCTACTCAAAAAGAAATAGTGAATCCAACAACTGATTATTCAGAATGGACTACGGCTGAGAAAACGGCAGCAGCCGTAAATGCAAGAGCAATAAATATGTTGTTTTGTGCATTAGACCAAAATGAATATAATCGTGTTAGTATCTGCACTACTGCATATCAAATTTGGCAAACGCTAAAAATCACTCATGAAGGTACTAACAAGGTTAAACAAGCCAAAATAGCCATGCTGAAAAGTTAATTTCAGAATTTCAAAATGAAACCAAACGAGACAATCAGTGATATGTATTCATGGTTTCAAACTATCCACCATGCACTTATTGGATTAGGACAAAAGTATTCTGATTTTGATGTTGTTTCAACAGTCCTACATTCTCTGACTAGTGAATGGGAAGGAAAAGTATTAGCAATTGAAGAAGCTAATGACCTTTCTGTCATGAAGCCAGATGAATTGATAGGAAATCTAATGTCCTACGAAGCTAACTTGCAGACTCGAAGGGAACAAAAAGAAGAAAAGAAAAACGTGGCATTTCATGCTGAAAAAGACGAAAATGAATCAGAGTCTGAAGATGAAGATCTGGCATTCATAGCAAAAGGTTTCAAAAAATTCCTAAAACAGCGAAAAGCCAGTCGTTATAACAGAAAGAAATCTGGATCAAATAAACCAACATCATCCTCTATAGAATGCTTCAACTGTCACAAAAAGGGGCACATGCACAAGGATTGTCCAGAGCAAAAGAAGAAGGCAGAAAATGACAAATTAAGATATAAGAAGGACAAATCAAAGAAACGAGCATTCTCGGTAACATGGGATGATAAAGACTCATCAGAAAGTGAGAGTGATACGGAAGATGAACAAGCAAATGTCTGTTTCATGGCAACAGAAGATGAGGTACAAATTCCTACATTTGATGAAGTACTTGATATTAATGCTGAATTAATAGTCAAATATAAAGACATGAAACGAAAGCTAAAAGAAGCCAAAGCAGATTTGAGTAGAGCAGAATTTGAATAAGATATGTTAAAAGACGAGAAGAAAATATTAGAAGAAGAACTTGAAAATTTTCAAGAATCATCATCTAATGTTGACTCTCAATTAGTTCTTTTGAGTCAAGAAATTGAAACTCAAAAAGAGAAAAATGATGCTCTCACTACTAAAAATCATGAGCATGAGGCAAAAGTCAAAATTCTGGACCTAGAAAAGGCTAGTTTACAAACTAAGTTAGATAACATTTCTCAAAATGTTTCTAACTTTAACAAAGGTCGAGAAAATTTGACAAAAATCATTGAAAATTCACAATCTGTTTCAAATAAACAAGGTTTGGGATATAAGAAAAAAGAAACCAAGAAACATCTTGGTAATAAAAGAAAGAAGAAAGTACAAAAAACTGAAGCTAAGAAAAATCTTAGTTTATTATATTCCAAACCAAAACCAGCTGTGAAATTTCAAAAGAAAAATGTCAAGACTATCAAAATATGGGTTCCTAAAACAAATAACAATTTGATTAGGAACAAATATATTCAGAATTTCATGAATACTGTGCATCTTAATACTAATTATGTATATAAAGGGGATACCAGACCCGTATGGGTTTGGACTCCTAAGACCTAACTCTTAGGACCCCATAAAAAGTGGGTACCATGGACTTAATTTTATTTTTTGCAGGTCCCACTTAAGAAAAGAGGAAAGTGGATATTGGACAGTGGTTGCTCGAAGCACATGACTGGCGACAAGAGCTTATTAACAAATATTACATACTCAGATGGTGGCTCCGTCACTTTTGGAGATAATTCAGAAGGCTATATCATCGGCAAAGGCATGTGAGCAATTGCGGTACATCTAACTTACCTCTTATTACTAATGTCATGCTAGTTAGAAATTTAAAACACAATCTACTTAGAATTAGTCAGTTATGTGACAAGGGTTTTACAATTTCCTTTTCGAATAATAAGTGTAGTATTTTAGATAAAGACCATAATTTAGTTTTCGAAGGTTATAGAGACAGAAATATATATATTCTGAATATGAATATTAATCATAATTCAGATATGTGTCTTGTGGCTAGTGATAATGATCCATGGCTATGGCACAAACACTTCTGTCATATAAACTTCAGAACTATTGACAAGCTAGCCAAAAACAATCTAGTTAGAGGACTACCCAAAATGAGATTTAAGATTAACAACATTTGTGATGCATGTCAATTAGGAAAATTGACCAAATCATCTTTTAAATCCAAGAAAGTCATATCAGCAATACAACCACTTGAGTTACTACACATGGATTTATTTGGGCCTACTAGGGTTCAGTCAATAAATCACAGTCGATATGTGCTTGTAATTGTTGATGATTTCTCTCGTTACACATGGACAATTTTCTTAAGAAATAAAAGTGACACTTTCGATCATTTCAAATCTTTCGTTAAAAGAATTCAAAAATCAAAAGGGATTAAAGTTAAAAATATAAGAAGTGATCATGGCGGAGAGTTTGAAAATAATGAATTTGAACATTTTTGTACAAAGAAAGGTATATATCATAATTTTTCGTTTCCCAGAACTCCACAACAGAACGTTGTAGAACGGAAGAACCGAACTTTACAAGAATGTGCAAGAACATTATTGAATGGAACCACCTTACCAAAACATTTCTGGACAGAAGCCATCGCAACTGCCTGTTATGTTTTAAATCGTGTGTCCATAAGACCTCTTACCAAGAATACTCCTTATGAATTATTTAACAAAAGAAAGCCTAAAATCTCATACTTCAAAGTCTTTGGTTCCAAGTGCTTTATTTTAAATACGAAAGACCAGCTTGACAAATTCGATCGAAAAGCCGATGAAGGAATATTTGTCGGTTATTCTGAACGAAGCAAGGCCTATCGTATATTTAATAAACGAACCAAAACTATTGAAGAATCACTTCATGTCTCTTTTAATGAATTCTATCATCATCCTCAAAATATATCAGATGATGACGAAATAATAGTCACTGATAATCCAATCATCACAAATGTTGATTCTGACTCGGGAATAATTATTGAGAATATTCCTCAAATATGTGAGTTACAATCACCACCAAGAATATTAAGAGACCATCTGGCCCAAAATATAATCGGTGAAGTAACATCACATGTCAGAACAAGGAGTCAACTCAACCAAATGGGTCATGTCGCTTTTCTCTCAAATATCGAACCTAAGAATCCAAAAGAAGCTGCTACAGACGATTACTGGATCATTGCCATGCAGGAAGTACTAAATCAGTTCGATGGCAATGACGTTTGGGAACTTGTTCCAAGACCAACTGATCAGTCAATTATTGGTACTAAATGGGTCTATAGGAATAAGGCTGACGAACAAGGAAATATCACCAAAAATAAAGCAAGATTAGTAGCTCAAGGGTATAATCAGGAAGAAGGTATCGATTATGAAGAAACTTTTGCACCAGTTGCTCGACTAGAAGCTATTAGAATCCTATTATCTTTTGCTTGTCACCATAATTTCAAACTTTATCAGATGGATGTCAAAAGTGCATTTCTCAATGGATTTATCAAAGAGAATGTATATGTCGAACAACCTCCTTTGTTCGTACATGAAAAATATCCTGACCATGTGTTCAAACTTAAGAAAGCTCTGTATGGTTTAAAACAAGCACCTCGTGCTTGGTATGAACGATTACGTAGCTATCTTATTAACTCAGGATTTAAAATAGGCAAAGTCGATCAAACTTTGTTTATCAAACATTCTCAAAAGGATATTCTAGTTATCCAGATATATGTAGACGACATCATCTTTGGTTCAACAAACGATAAACTCTGCAAGGAATTTGCAAGTATTATGACCAAAGAGTTCGAAATGTCTCATATGGGAGAACTATCATATTTTCTTGGACTTCAAATCAAACAACTTCCGAATGGTATCTTTATTAATCAAGAAAAATACTGCGGAAATCTTATCAATCGCTTCGGGTTAAATAACACATCTGGTAAACCTACTCCCATGAGTACATCTACACATCTTGAAAAAGATGAAAAAGGTAAGAATGTTGACCAGAAACTTTATCGAAGCATGATTGGTTCTCTTCTTTATCTTACAGCAAGTCGTCCAGATATAATGATGAGTGTTTGTCTATGTGCACGCTTTCAAGCAGACCCAAAGGAATCACACTTACGAGCAGTGAAACGTATAATTCGTTATCTTAATAATACCAAAGATTTCGGTCTTTTTTATCCAAAAGAATGTCCATTTGAATTAGTATCATATAGTGATGCTGATTTTGGAGGCTCTCGAAAGGATAGAAAGAGTATAAGTGGTACGTGCCACTTTATTGGAAAATCACTTGTCTCCTGGTTTAGTAAGAAACAAATTGTGTTTTACTATCAACATGTGAAGCTGAATATATATCAGCGGCTCTCGCTTGTACTCAAGTTATATATATGCAACAAACACTTCAAGATTTTGATATTCATTTATCAAATTCTACTATATACTGTGATAACACAAGTGCTATAAATCTTTCTAAGAATCCAGTGAATCACTCCAGAACCAAACACATTGATATCCGTCATCATTTCCTTAGAGACAATATCGAAAAAGGAAATATATGTCTCGAATATATCCAAACTGATAGTCAACTAGCGGACATTTTTACTAAGCCTCTACTTGAGTCTAATTTCATTAAATTTCGTAGAGAACTTGGTTTAATTTCTAGAAAGGAACTTGATAAGTAAATCTTTAATGTTGTATCCTAAGTCCTTTTCGGATTATTTTTCTATTACTATATTAGGAAATTCAATATGAGCTTCAAATTTTTTCTATGGCCAAATTTTGCATAACATTCTCATCCACAAGCTTATATATAGGAATTGTTATATAAGCTTAACAAAAATATTGTTTTCATCACTTCCTATCTGAGCCTAAAAGTTTATGTATATATCATTATGGCACATATTTGTGATGAGTGTGCTCAAAGGTCCCATATTTCGGTCACAAGTTCTGAGCCAGAAGAATATTACTCTCTTGAAACTCCAAAACACAAATCAAAGTGTCATCACCAATGCATTCATACTCCTGGCAATACGCCTACTTCGAAACGAGCAAAGAAAGTGTTGTTTTGTTCACCCCATACCAGAGAAAAGATCAATGAGATTCGTCATTATCAAAAACATCAAATCGATCTTCAATGACAGCTGCATTATGAGCAACAACTGACTTCGGAACGTCTATATCTTCTAGAAAGAATGGCATCATTCTTTTTTGGTTCAAACAAACATGGCGTATACGAGCCAATGCCTCATGCACCTTCATCCTCTAGAAGCCCAAATTCATGGGATAAAAACTATGCTCAGAATGAAGGAGAGAAAGGAAAATGGTCGCCATGGAAACCACGCATTACCGATGTCAAAGAAGAGACTTCCGATCATAATTCCTCTACCTCTCATTAAAATTTGTTTAATGTTATGATTGGATTTTTATATTTCTTATGAATCGATATATATATATATATATATATATCATGTTCTTGAAATTTGATATTATATGGACCGTTAATGTTCAGAAATACACGCAAAAGAAGGAAAAACACCACACTGGCAAACAAGTCGACCGGCCAAAAACAAGCAGTCGGCCGTTTTTGTCTCTGGAAGAAAACGGTCGACCGGTTATTTATGATCGGTCAACCGGTTTCGTGCTGTGTTGTTTTTTTTTTAAAAGGCACATACGGTTCATTTTTCTCCATCTCTTCTATTTTTTTTTCTAAAACAAAAACTCTCCTAACCCTAGTACTCAACTCTTCTATCAATTCCACACAATTGGCTCCTCCACAAAAGAAATTAAAGCAAGCTTCTACCTCCGAAACACAACCAATTGATCTCTCTATCAAGAAGTGGCTTGTACATCCAATAGCAATCAAAAGGTGGAATGAGATGAAGGATTTTAAAATCCATCCGGGTTCTTTTATTAAATTTTCAGATTTCTCTAGTTATCGTATTCTTAGTTTAGCAAAGGAAGCCGACATTGAAAATCTCATTGATTTTTTTCAAAACAATGTTGAAATTAACCATGTAATGATCAAATTATTCTATGCTAATCTAAATTTAGATAAAAACAAGCCCGAGAATCCCAATTATTGTCTTTGGTCCGTTGTTTGTGGAAAGGAAGTATTCATCTCATGTGATAGGATGGCAACCGTTCTTGGTTCATCATTTATTGGTGAAAAATTCTCAAGTAATTTTTGCAATGTTCATATCCATAATCAAATTAGTCATCAATTTATTGAAGATGACAAGGATAGTACTAAGTCTATGGGTTTACGACCATATGCAAGAATTCTTCACTACACTCTTATGCACTCTCTTTTACCAAGAATAGGAAATTTTGATGCCTTCTATAAAGAAAATTTCAAGGCATTATACTCAATCTATGGGGGTATTCGCATAAATTGGATTGGTATGATCTTTGATGAGATTTTGAAGGTTATTGATTCCTCTACACCACACTTGTTCTATAACGAGTATATTATGCGTCTCTTGCTTGATTGTGGCATTGAACCTCCCAAGTCTTCAATCTCCAAACCAAAAGCCATCAACAAAGCAACCATTACAAGAATGAAGCTTCCCGCTCCATACTTTAATATTATGCCTTTCAAACAATGGAAAGAACAAGGACATAAAGAAGCTTCATCTCGCCCATCTCGCCCTAAACCTGAGGAAGTCAAACTTTTACCATCATCTTCCTCAACAAAAGAATCACTTGAAACTATTGCTCAGAATCAATTCCTTCTTGAAGCACGACTTAAGCGCATGGACACAAAAATGGATAAACGCTTTAACAAACTTAAGTCTTTCTTCGTTTCTATATGGGAAGCAATATCTTGTGGTGCATCATCTTCATCAATGCAAGCTTCAGACCCTGGCAAGCGCCCAGCCCTCCTACTTTTGCTTGGACATCTTCAGAGGAGGGCACAAGCTCGGGAACTAGTCATGAACGTCGACACGGGAAATCTCAGCTTGTTGAAGAAGAACAAGAAGAAGAAGAAGAGGGTGAGACAGAGTCAGAATAAGTCCTTTTTAGTCTATCTCTTTTTATCTTTTATGCGTACTTTTGACTTTAGCTTTTGCTTTAAATACATTATCTGGCACTTGTACTAAATAGTGTCATGTTTTAATTCGTACTAGATTTTTGTGTATTATAATTCTATGTGAATGTTACTCTTGATCTGTGATAGTAGTTTTATGTTTCTTATAATCTCTTTTATATCTTCCATTTAACAACTCCTTTTTGTCGATGACAAAGAGGGAGAAAATTGTGTTAATAGTATATATGCAGGACAAAATCTCAGGGAGATATCATATACAGGGGGAGATTCATAACTATGTTGTCATCAATCAAAAAGGGGGAGAATGTTGAGTCAAGATTTTTTATATAGAGTTTTGATTTCTGACAAAGGGATAAGCCGTGATCGACAAAAAGAAGTTATTCAGACACAAAGAGCTCCATATGATTAGAGGTTGATTTTTTGGTATGTTAGTAATGATTATTTATGTTAAAATCTATCCTCAAATAGCATATACCTTCAATCTTCGAATATATATATAAATATATATGAGTGCACATTAACTGTGCACTCTGGGCAAAACCGGTCGACTAGTCAAAACCAGGTGGTCGACCGTTTCTGCCCAGAATGCACAGATAACGTGCACAAGTGAACATAACGTATATATATTCAAATTCCTGTCTACTGGTCCTTTTTGACCTGTCGACCGTTTTCAAACAGAAAGCAACCCTTCGTATAGACACTTCCTTTTCTTCAACGGTTGCTTCTCTTTCTCTTCACCGATGATCATGACCTTTGTTCATACCTTTTCACAAAAGGTTACAATTGTTTATTTCTTATATAAACATCATGAAATCATTATTCCAAATATCTAATTTTCTATTCTTCTAATCTCTATTCTATTAATCACTATCTTGTACTCTCAAGCGTTCAAATTGCTCATATTCTATCATATATCGTTTTGAATCCTGAAATTTATTTAACATCCTTTTAATTCAATACGATATCCACTTCCAAATCTTCATATATACAAATAATCTATGTGAGGATAAGATTATAGGAAGTTTGTACTATAAGTGACAAAATAGTGTTAGCAAGAACACATACCGTCACCAAATAATTATTTTCATTTGTTGAAGTCCTCGTGTTGTAAGAGGCAAGTGTTGAAGTCCTCGGTGTTGTAAGAGGCAAAGTGTTGAAGTCCTCAGTGTATTAGAGGCGTGAAATCCCGTTCGTCTGCTCGGGTGTTGTATACCTGTTCCTCCGGGTGAAGCGAGGTAGTTGGTAGTGAAAATCCAGATAGAAGTCTGGGACTGGACGTAGGACGGTGCTCCGAACCAGTATAAAAATCTCTGGTGTGATTTTTCTATTTTTATTTACTTTGCTACTATCATCTATTTCCGCATTTATATTATATTCCATATTACACGATCCGTGTGTACTATATTAGCACGTGCACTTGCACACAGCACCTTTTTCAATGCCGTCAACTAGCACGGAGAATAAGGCTGTTGAGGAGCGATCGTCCGTGTAATTGCTTTGAGTGAGCACCGATATGTCAGATAGTACTACAAACATAAGTCCGACATACCGATACAAACCCAAAGCTACTACACAGTGACTATAGTGTCTTCGAAAACAAATATAGAAATAAGCATAACATAAATCAGTCACAGACATCCATATCACAAAGGCGGAAAAAGATATGAATATAACACATGAAAGTGTACATCAGAGTAGTGGTCAAACTAGATCCACAATATCACAAAAGAATGGTTTTAAAGTGACAAACCACAAAAATGATTGTAGAACAATAGGTCACAAAAATTCACGTTCGAAGACGTGAATAAAATCCAAAAAATTCGATTCCAAATTCATCAAAGTGAAAATACCCCTACGGCTCAACATTGCGCGACCTTACTGCCGAGCGACCTAAGGAGATGTGCGACTAAACATGGCCGAGCGACCTAAGGGAACGTGCGACCTAACAACAAGGTGGGACAAAAGCATGGCGTGACCAAAGGAGCACGACCTAAAGTGGCACGACCTAAACAACAAGGCGCGACCTAGCAGTAGCGAGCTAACACGGAGTGACCAAGGGAGGTCAGCGACCTATATGCATGCGCGACCTAAAGAGACGTGCGACCTAACATGCACGCGACCAATGCATGTCGCGACTTAGTGGAGCGACCAAGGGAGGTCAGCGACCTATAGGCATGCACGACCTAAAGAGATGTGCGACCTAACATGCACGCGACCTAACGCATGTCGCGACTTAGTGGAGCGACCTAAGTAGTGCCGAGCGACCTAGCACGGCGCGACTTAACGCATGAAGCCGACCTAAGACGTAAAGAGGGCCGAGCAACCTATGTTGTGAGCGACCTAGCCGGCGCAGCCTAAAGCCGAGCGACCTAACACGAACGACCTAATGTCGACCGAGCTAACTGCAGGCCGAAAATGCCTCATGTGCAGGCCGAGCGACCTAAGGGTGTGAACTGCAAAAACTCACTCAAATTGCAACCGATCGAGCATGGACGCTAGAGGATTATGCCCATAGGCTACCTGGTCGCATTGGCTCCTCGATGCATCACCAAAATCGTGTTCAAACATCAAATATTGGATTTTTTAAAAGATTTGAACCCAAAACACTAAAAATTGGGATTTTCACCAATTCAATCCAAACCAAAAGTAAATGCAGATGAATAAGTGTTAGGAATTCATACCCAACAATCTAAGATAGTTATAGATAAAGATGTGAGATAAAAATCTCACCTTTTCACAAAATCAATGAAAGAGAAGCTTGAAAGCAAAGGAGAATCAACCCAAGAAGCTTGAATCAATGTCTTCTCTTTGAATTTGGAGTTAGATGTTAGATTTGCAAAGAACTAGGGCTTGGAGTTTTAATTTCCCATTCCTTCCTCCATTTTTAATGAAGCTTGAGTGTTAGGAAATGAAAGTCAAGTTATGAAGAGAAGGGGGTTGAGCTAGAGTTAATAGCTTAGGCCAATGGGCTAAACCAAACCCAAAGTCCAAAGTGAATAAGTGGCAAAATTCCACTAACCCCAAACATATCAAAGTTTATACTCAAAAAGATCGCAAATGGTGTTTTGAACTCAATGGAAGTGGTTCCGAGTCCAAATTTGACCGTATGCAAAAATTAACTTTTCGAACTAAAATCCGACTAACGATAAAATATTAAAATAAAATATTAAAATATTTAATCGTAAAATATGCGGGTTGTTACAGACTCCCCTCCTTAAAGAAGTTGCATCCTCGCAATATATAAGAAGAAAATATAAGGTAACAACCATGAAAGCATATCAACACAAAAGAAATCTAAAATATGAAATTCACCTCATGGAGCATGAGAAAGTAAGTCCGGATGTATTCGCTCGATGAACTCTCCCAAGAGCAATCCTTAGGGTTTGAGGACCATTGGACTTTAACTAGCGGAGCATCTTTATTTCGAAGGCGTTTGACCTCCGAAGCAATAATACGAATAGGATGTTGCTCATAAGTTAAATTAGGTGAAACTTCAATTTCTTCCACAACACCGGGCTCTAGAATAGAATCGGAATCTCGAAGGCACTTCCGTAATTAAGAAACGTGAAACACGTCATGAATAGCAGAAAACTGAGCCGGTAATAAAATGCGATAAGCCACCAAACCCATACGCTCAGTGATAGGAAATGGACCAATATATCTAGGTGCTAACTTTCCCGATCGACTGAAACGTACCACACCTTTCATAGGTGAAACACGAATAAACACAAGATCTCCCACAGAAAATTCTAATTTCCTTCTCCGGTTATCGGCATAGGATTTTTGTCTACTTTGGGCTTCCTTCATCCTATGACGAATAAGATCAATCTTTTCTGTGGAATCATGAATAAAATCTGGACCTAAAACCAGCCTCTCACCGGCCTCAAGCCAACAAGAAGGAGATCGGCATGGCCTTCCATAGAGTGCATCGAAAGGTGCCATACCAATACTAGATTGGAAGCTATTGTTATAGGAAAACTCAACAAGAGAAAAATGATCTTCCCAACTTCCACCAAAATCAAGAACACATGCACGAAGAAGATCTTCAAGAGTTTGATTCACACGCTCAGTTTGTCCATCGGACTGGGGATGATAAGCGGTGCTAAAATTAAGCTTCGTTCCTAAAGCTTTTTGAAGACACTTCCAAAATCCACTAGTAAACAATGGATCACGATCACTAACAATAGAAGAAGGAACTCCATGCAATTTTACAATTTATTTAATAAAGAGTTTGGCCAAGAGAGGAACGGTTCGATTGGATCGAACGGGAATAAAATGGGCGGATTTAGTAAGTCTATCGACTATCACCCATAAGCTATCATGACCCGAACGAGAACGGGGAAGGACGTCTATAAAATCCATGGAAATTTGATCCCACTTCCAAATTAGAATTTCTAAAGGTTGCAATAACCCTCTAGGCCTTTGATGTTCGGCTTTGACAAGTTGGCAAGTCATGCAACAATTAACAAAGTTAGCAATATCAGATTTCATTCCCTCCCAATAATAAAGTCTCTTCAAATCCGCATACATTTTACTACTACCGGGATGAATGGTAAATTTAGAACGATGAGAATCTTCTAAAATGTCTTTACGAAGATAACTAATATTTGGCACAACAAGTCTGCCAAATTTTCGAATACCGCCACGAGGATCAATATCAAAGTCTTTCAAACTTTCAATATCAATTTTATCCCAAAATTTTTGGCCAAGAAGAGCCAATTCGGGATCTAGCTTTTGAGCTTCAAGAATGCGGTCTAAAAGAGAAGGATGAGCCTCAAGACTACATAAAGCAAGATATGAACAGAAATCGGAAACGCGATCTCGAATCTCACAAGTAGATAAAATCTCGAGATCATTCCATTCGGATATCATCATAGAAACAACCGCTTATTGCTTACAACTAAGTGCGTCGGCAACATGATTACCCTTTCTAGAAGTATAAAGAATATCAAGATCATAAGCTGCAAGAAATTCGAGCCAACGTTGTTGACGCAAATTAAGTTCCTTTTGAGAAAATAGATACTTTAAGGATTTATGATCGGTGTAAAGAATAAATTTTTCTCCCAAAAGATAACAACGCCAAATACGAAGGGCGAAAACAATAGCCGCGAGTTCTAAATCATGAGTGGCACATCTAGTCTCGGCTGGCTTCAATTGCCTAGAAGCATAAGTAATAACACGTTCTCTTTGCATAAGAACGGCACCCAAACCAACGCGACTAGCATTGGTATAAACTATAAAATCTTGGTTTTCTGTCGGGAATCACAAGAATAGGAGCATCAAAAAGGAGTTCTTTTAATTTCTGAAAAGAAGCTTCACATTTGTTCGACCAAATGTATTTAATGCCCTTCTTTGTCAAGCTAGTAAGAGGCACGGAAATTTTTGAAAAGTCCTTTATGAAATGGCGGTAATAACCGGCCAATCCAAGGAAACTACGTATTTCCGTCACACTCTCTGGTCTCTTCAGATTTTGAATTGCTTCAACCTTTGAAGGATCCACGGAAATTCCGGATTCGAAAATAATATGACCGAGAAACTTCACACGAGATTGCCAAAAGTGGCATTTAGAAAATTTTGCTTTCAATTGATTGCTCCTAAGAGTTTCCAACACAATCCGAAGATGTTTTTTATGCTCCTCCTTGGTTTTTGAATACACAAGAATATCATCAATGAAGATGAGAACAAACCGATCGAGGAAGTCTTTGAAAACTCTATTCATAAGGTCAACGAAATAAGCCGGAGCAATCGTTAAACCAAATGGCATAACAAGCCATTCATACGATCCATAACGAGTACGGAAAGATGTCAAAGGAATACTATCCTCTGCAATACGAAGCTGATGAAAACCGGTAGCTAAGTCTAATTGTGAAAAGACTCTAGCACCACTAAGTTGATCGAATAGATCATCAATCTGAGGTAAAGGATATTTATTCTTGATAGTAAGATCATTAAGCTTACGATAGTCAACGCAAAGCCTAAGTGTACCATCAGATTTCTTCATAAAAATAGCCGAAGCTCCCCAAGGCGAGGAACTAGCGCGAATAAATTGCTTCGTCTCTAATTCGGATAATTGTTTATGCATCTCCTCATTTTCTTTATTGGACATACGATAAGGAGGACAAGTAATAGGTTGAGCTCCAGGGATGAGATTAATCTTGAACTCAATTGCTCGCTTAGGTGTAATCCTAAAACGGGCTCAAATATATCGGATAATTCACAAACAACGTGAATAAGAGAAATAATATCCTCCTCATCATCATTATCGTCATCATTAGGATTTAAAGAATATAAAGATGCAACTAAGCTGGAATCCGAATCTTTAAGGTCAATAGAAATCTGCTTAACAGATTGAGGATGTCGAAGATAAATAGTCCGCTCAGGACATAGGATTTGGGCTTTATAGCGGTTAAGCCAATCCATTCCCAAAATCATTCCAAAGCCTAAGTAGCACATAACATGCAAATCGGCTCGGAAAGAAAAATCACACAAAATAATCTCGACATCTTTACACAATAAACTGATTGTTGCGGATCCACCAACCGGATTCGCAATTCTCAAAGAAGTCATTAAGTCCAAAACATCCAAAGAAAAAGTATCAACAAGTTCTTTTGAAATAAAAGAATGGGATGCACCCTTATCAAAAAGAACTCGAATAGGATGGTCACGAAATAAAATAATGCCATCAAGGATAGAGTGAGAAATACCTTTACCACGAGATGTGTTGCCAGGGGCTTGAGAAACATTAAGCTTTCCCTCCTTCCTATTTTGAAGTTTGGGACAAGAAGATAAATAATGATCCGGGCTTTTGTAATAGCGACAAGTACGAGGCTTTGAACACTTGTTCACATAATGGTCCTTAGAACCACAGTTGTACCATTGCCCACCACTTGGGTTAGAAGTCTTAGTCGCCGGATTGGCTTTCTTCCCTTTCTTATTGTTAGGATAAGGACCTATGAACTTATTAGGCCTTTTCTTATTGTTGGAGTTCGGTTTGGCACCCATAACTTCAACATCACTTTCTTTATCTTCCTCTTCAAGTCGAAGAGCGATATCAATGAGTTGATCAAAAGAAACCTCTCATTTTAGAAGTAATGGCTACTTGAGACTTTTATTCAAGCCATAGACGAATCGTTGGTTTTTCTTCAATGGGGTGTTTATATATTCGACCCCGTATTTAGAAAGTGATTCAAATGATGCGACATAGTCAGTCATAGAGGATTCACCTTGAACAAGGTCAATGAAATGGCGAGCCAAAGTCACCTTCTTAGCTTCTGGCACAAATTTTAATTCGAAGCGTTCCCAGAATCTCTCCCAAGCGAGATCCGCTTCATTTATTTTTAGAAATCAGAAGCTCATACGAATCTAATGCCCTTTCTTGGAGCATACTAGAGGCCATCTAAACGCGCTGAAGATCAATAAGATTCATGCGAGAAAATATTCGATCGCACAATCTCAGTCAAGCCTGGACTTCAATAATGGTTTCTGAACCTTTGAATGGGTTTCCACCAAAATTAGTATAATCGCTGCACTATCGTGTAAATTCAGACCTAGGGTGAGTAGACTCCGGATTAGATCCGGCTGCTTGAGCATTCCTCACTAGATCAAGAAGCTGCTGGGCAGACATAAATACTCCATCTTGGGGAGTAACACGAGATTGACCGACGTTGGGACGGCCAGGTCTAACCATTTCTCTTCCTTTAGAAAGAAAGAAAGAAGAAGGATAAGGTTATTCACCAAATGAATATCAAGCAATCTTGATAGATAAACAAGGAATCATAAAGAAAATAGGATGAATCGGTACGAAGACTCGAATTCAATCCTAAAGCACGACTCCTAAGATGGACTTAGGATGATGATCCTTGCTAGATTATTCTACATTGTTTCGAAGATTGGCTCCGATACCAAGCTGTGACGCCCCACCTTTATACCCACGCTAGCCAACGACACTACGGGGTAATGCCGTCAACTAGCACGGAGAATAAGGCTGTTGAGGAGCGACCGTCCGTGTAATTGCTTTGAACGAGCACCGATATGTCAGATAGTACTACAAACATAAGTCTGACATACCGATACAAACCCAAAGCTACTACACAGTGGATATAATGTCTTCGGAAATAAATATAGAAATAAGCATAACATAAATCAGTCACAAACATCCATATCACATAGGCGGAAAAAGATATGAATATAACACATGAAAGTGTACATCAGAGTAGTGGTCAAACAAGATCCACAATATCACAAAAGAATGGTTACAAGTGCTAGACAAAAGAATATGTATACATCAAGGAGTCTATATCTCAAAGGTATACAACAAAAACTACTAATCTAAGTAGTTAGCCAAAAGTCAGGATGATAATCTCAGGAGTGAAGTCAAGCAGAAGCACCTGTAACATCTCGGTCTGACCCGAGTATTATTTAATAAGAAAATAATAAACGGATCAGTCTTGCTATAAATATCAGATGAAATGATATAGAATAAGGGATACGGTATAAACGTTTAATAACCATAATGACATACAATGATAAGTATGTAAATGAACATCAACAAGAGATTAATCAATATCACAAGAATCTTCTCAAAGATCAAAAGGAATGCCATACTCCTTTTTTACTAAATCACCAAACTATAAATATTGACAATAATATCAATGCCAATCACAAAAGTTAATGACACACAAATTCACCAATGCACAAAAATTGATAACACATATCAATGAAAATCACGAAAATTGATGAAAACACAAATTCCAGAAATCATTAATGGAAATCCAGAAATCACAAAAAGGGGGGAGGCCTATCACAAAACGGGAGCATGAAAACTCACCAACACGTGTATCACAAAATGGAACTCTATTCCATCGTAGCTAACCATTAATTTTGAGCCGAAGCTCCACAAAACGGCCCGAAGACCATGGGTCGCTACCCCTCCAATTTGAGCCGAAGCTCCATAGAAATGGGGTTTAGTCTCCCTCGTAGACAAAGAGACATCGCACATTTGCTAGTCTAAATCACAAAAATGATCATCATCGATCATCAAGAAGTGTCAAATGCAATAAGCTAGTAAATATATGAGCTTAGCTTCGTGTCCCATAACCACCAGCTTAACTTAAATATTTACGAACAAATTGTAGATCTCCACTCGAAAATTGTCACAAGAGGTTCAATCGAACAAGTCCAAGATTTAACTGTCAAAGTAAATGCAAGCGTTTCATACCACTTGTTTTACTAAGTCGTTTAATTAGATTTCTCATACGAGTGAGGTAAAGGTTTGTATATATACTAGTAGGTTGGAAAACGTCTTGTAAACAAGCTTGATATTGAAAATAGAGTTGAAATCGTTTTGATAAAAGAGTTTGATGTTTACTATCAGTATAGAAACCTTTATGTTTTTAAAGTGAAAAACCACAAAAATGATAGTAGAACAATAGGTCACAAAAATTCATGTTCGAAGACATGAATAAAATCCAAAGAATTCGATTCCAAATTCATCAAAGTGAAAATACCCCTACGGCTCAACATTGCACGACCTTACTGCCGAGCGACCTAAGGATATGTGCGACCAAACATGGCCGAGCGACCTAAGGGAACATGCAACCTAACAACAAGGTGGGACAAAAGCATGGCGCGACCAAAAGAGCGCGACCTAAAGTGGCACGACCTAAACAACAAGGCGCGACCTAGTAGTAGCGAGCTAACATGGAGCGACCAAGGGAGGTTAGCGACCTATAGGCATGCGCGACCTAAAGAGACGTGCGACCTAACATGCATGCGACCTAACGCATGTCGCGACTTAGTGGAGCGACCAAGGGAGGTCAGCGACCTATAGGCATGTGCAACCTAAAGAGATGTGCGACCTAACGCATGTCGCGACTTAGTGGAGCGACCAAAGTAGTGCCGAGCGACCTAACACGGCGCGACTTAACGCATGAAGCCGACCTAAGACGTAAAGAGGGCCGAGCAACCTATGTTGTGAGCGACCTAGCTGGCGCGGCCTAAAGCCGAGCGACCTAACACGAACGACCTAATGCCGAACGAGCTAACTGCAGGCCGAAAATGCCTCATGTGCAGGCCGAGGGACCTAAGGGTTTGAACTGCAAAAACTCACTCAAATTGCAACCGAACGAGCATGGACGCTAGGGGATTATGCCCATAGGCTACCCGGTCTATTGGCTCCTCGATGCATCACCAAAATCGTGTTCAAACATCAAAGATTGGACTTTTTAAAAGATTTGAACCCAAAACACTAAAAATTGGGATTTTCACCAATTCAATCCAAACCAAAAGTAAATGCACATGAATAAGTGTTAGGAATTCATACCCAACAAGCTAAGATAGTTATAGACAAAGATGTGGGATAAAAATCTCACCTTTTCACAAAATCAATGAAAGAGAAGCTTGAAAGCAAAGGAGAATCAACCCAAGAAGCATGAATCAATGTCTTCTCTTTGAATTTGGAGTTAGATGTTGGATTTGCAAAGAACTAGGGCTTGGAGTTTTAATTTCCCATTCCTTCCTCCATTTTTGATGAAGCTTGAGTGTTAGGAAATGAAAGTCAAGTTATAAAGAGAAGGGGGTTGAGCTAGAGTTAATAGCTTAGACTAATGGGCTAAACCAAACCCAAAGTCTAAAGTGAATTAGTGGCAAAATTCCACTAACCCCAAACATATCAAAGTTTATACTCAAAAAGATCGCAAACGGTGTTTTGAACTCAATGGAAGTGGTTCCGAGTCCAAATTTGACCGTATGCAAAAATTAACTTTTCGGACTAAAATCCGACTAACGATAAAATATTAAAATAAAATATTTAAATATTTAATCGTAAAATATGCGGGTTGTTACAACTATCTTCTCCATACAATTGAGTTAGGACTCGAAACCTTTTCCATTGCGTTCGGAATAGGGGTATAACATTATAAATGCCTAGCAGCATCAATAGGAGGTCAAGTTTTAATGCTTTGAATTTAAGACGATTTAAGTTAAATTTAAATTTAAATATATTTCCCATACATGCCTTTTGATTTCATTTCTCAACCACTGTAGCAAGCCTATGCAGACACGCAAGGTAGTTTATAACAAGTGTTCTCGCGGTATAACACGCGTCTCCTCCCAAATTCTGTTTCAAAAATCGAATTCTTTGAATCATAAAACCCCTTTTTTACTCATCTTCTAAAAAAATCAAAATTAAAAAAAAAACACAGTAGCTCAAATAGGAATGGGGGGATTCTCGCGTCGATTCGCGATGGAGAGGAGGAAGATTAATCTCATCCTCGTATTCGAGTACCATGGTGTCGAGAATCTCAAATGCTTGGAGTAGGGGTTTTGATTTCGAGCACGGCGGCATCGGCATCACGGCGTGTAGTCAAGTCAAGCACTGCCATAGGATTCGCGAGGTAGGGGAGTTTTGAGCGATGTCGTAGGTTGGGGTTGCGATGGCAGTAAGCCTGGCTCAAATGCACGAGCTCGTGATGGATAGGACAGTTGAGGCTGTAGCTAGGGATTTGAATCGACTTAGGGGCACGGTGGTAGCAGATGAGGCTGGTGGTGGAGTCGAGTTGCGAAGCGAGGCAGGGTCGTCGAGGTTCCAGTTGCGTATGAGGCAGTAAGGTACATATGTTAACATATTATTTTCGAGTTTAAATCTATATATATGTTTATATATATAATTAGGAATATAGAATGGTATTTGTATACATACATATAGGAATTTGAACCCAGATTGGCTTTATTTTATAAATATATGTATATATATATAATTTACAGTAAAGAAAAATCCTGTGATTTATTTACAAAAAAGGAAATATAAATATAAAAATATTTTGTGCATTTGTATATATATACAGTTAAGAAAAAATAGAATACAAGTATAAATATATATATATATACACACATACCTATTTTCATTTAAGAGTATATACAAAAATTATTATAGATAAAGTTTGGTAAAATAGGAATTTTAACATGTTGAAGCTTATGTAAAAAAATTGATTTTTAAAATCAATATGGATTATTTTTATAAGTGTATATATATATATGTAGTTTCAAAGAAAAATAAATATACATTCTAAATTTACTAGTTTAATTTTAAAGTAAGTTAATAATTTAATTATTTTAATCATTAAAAATATTTTATTAAAAGAGATTGGTATAGATTAAATTATTATTTAATTAAATTTATTAAAAAGGAAATTAAATGTTCGATTATGTCGAATATTAATAAACCATATATGTTTGTATAAGGTCTAAGATCGTGAAGAAAACAAGTCAAGATGGAAATGGGAAGCAAACAAAGGTCAAAGGTGAGTTAGTCACACTCATTTAGATTGTCGTTAATTTAAATAGTTAATTTAAATTTATGGACTGATTATTTAGATGTGATATTTTATATAGTAGAGTGTGTGTGTGTGTGTGTGTGTGTGTATACATATTGGAGTGATTGATTTCCCATATTATATAGCGGATGAGACCTCATGCGCCCCGCATAATAGTGGATGACCTTATATACCGCGATATCCCCTCGAAGTGGGATTGGTATTTTTATATTGTGCTAACATCTGTGGATGCAGGAAAACGGGTTGGAGGGATCCAACAGGATTCCTCAAAATGTTGGAATTTATTTTCATATTCGATGATGTGTTTTATTTGATAATCTGTGATAGATTATATTGATTATATTGGGAATTGAAAATATTGAATGTTATGGTTTGATTGAATATATTTTGGGTATATTGAGATATCAAAAATATAATGCATATTTTTTAGGAAAATAAAAGAGAGAATTCTATGTAAAATAAATATAGTGAAATTGGATAACTTAAAAGAATGAATTTGGGGAAGGATAAAGAGTTTGATTTAAAATCCTATCAAATAAATTCCGAGTATTGGGAAAGAGTTTCTGAATAAATGGGAATAAATGAATTTTGAAACTTAAGTGATATTGTTTAAAGAAATGTAGGATTTATTTTAAATTAAGGGTTTAAAATGGTTTGAGAGAATTTAAATGGGAAATTTTGAAATGAAGTGCGAAGTTGATAATGTCAGATTTAAATAATATTTTAAATCATAAAAAAGGATGAATATGAAATTAATGGGTTTTAGAATAGATTTGGTTCAATAAAGGAATTAATTCTAAAATGGCGTTAATTTTGAAAATCGATTTGGGAATCAATTAAGTGTCGAAACTGTGATTAAAAAGAGAATGAGACTATGGATTTATAAATGGGGTTTATAAATAAAGTGAATATTTATCAGTGGATAATTTGGAAGTATAAATTCACAGTGGGAATTTATAAGGAAATGGTGATTTGTTTAAAAATAAATAGTGGTTTATTTTTAAAAGAGTGAAAATGGAATTTATGGGTTTGGGACGTAAATTAGATTGGGACAAATCGAGAAGGATTTATTAACTGATTAATGGACTATTTTGGAATGGAAAGTGTATTTTCTCGAAAAGCCAAGTATGTTTTCAAAGCAGATTTTTAAGTATAAGTTAAAAGTTTTGAAGTTGTTTTAAAAGAGTGTTTTTAGAGAAATTTATTTATTTTCAAATTATTTAGAATTTCAAATTGAATATTTATTTAAAATTAATTATAGTAGTAATTATTTTAGAAGGTTAAATTAGTATTATGATTTAAAGATAATTATTAAACATTTATACTTTATACAATAATGTTATTTAAAAATAGTTTTTGGCTAAAGTTTTACTTGGATATTATAGAATTTCATAACTATTATTTGAATTAAGTGACTTAAGTAGTTTTATTTAAAATGTTTTAAGTACATATTTTTGGGTAAAGTGATTTAAATTATTAAAATCTAATTTTAATAGACTTGGTGTTTTGCAATGAAAATAAAATAATTGGTTGAATTGATTGTTTGTTTGATAGTTAAATAACAGACTATCGAATCTGGACCCAAAATATAACTTTGGAAATATCTAGGAGAGGTATGAGATTATATGGTATAGTTACCGTTCGAGGTGTTATACTGTAGGTATAAACTCGTTCGTTCTTCAAGGACATTTATAAGGAAATCTGTCCACTAACGGTTAGGAGGTGAACTCCAATCTTATTCTCGTCTGTATATTTCCTAAAGATCCGGGATTGAGTTTACCGGAAAATATTGAATGTTGTTTTGAAGAGACCGGGATTGGATTTGTGATCTGTAAACCACTTCAATCCGACGAGTACGTTTTCATGATGAAGACAAGAGTTTGGAGTCGTAGATGGAGCAGTAAAATGCAAGGGCTAATCGCTACTAATCCCGGGGGTGATTCCAAAATGGATGTAGTAGGAGTAGTGTCTTTGGTTCCGTTCGGACCAGGAACGGACTTGTATGGATGAATGCTATCAGAACATCGTCGAGAGGACGATGAGCATTCTAAGTGCCTCGAGCCTCATCAATCGAGAATGATTGAAAATCATTGGGTATGCAGTAAGGCTAAGTGGTTAGCAACCAATTAGGATAAGATCATCGTTGTCTAAATGTCCCTTTTTATTCGGCGGTGTGGGTGATTGTTGATCCCAACCACGGCGTGATCTTATTCGAACTATCCAGCAAGGGGTAGCTCCGGTCTTGTGTTGTAGAGGATCGAGAGGGGTCCTTGGTATGCTGATCTAGACCAGATACCGTGACCGGTGATACCCCAGTGCCTAGTCATTAGTTGGAAATCCATTCTCCATACATGCCCTTTACAGTTTTGATTGTAGAGCCTAGTATTGGTGGAATTTAATGAATGTAATAATTTCGGTTGTTTGAATAAGTATTTGTACATAGACACAATTATAATATCAGAGGATTTTATAAGAAATGTTTTGGTTATCGTAGGGTAAAAACCCGACATGTTTATTTGAAGCGTGGTCTTATGAGATACCTTTGATTTCAAAGGACTTTGAAAACTTTAATAATCTAATTTAATGTGTTTTCTCAAGCTGGTTTTCCAGACTGAATCGGATGTTATTTCACTATAGTACTATGGTCAGACCGAGTATTACAGAATATGGATTCTGAGGACTGCTATGGAGCTCAGGGGATGCGCTGGATGGCGAGACGTATCACACGTATCTGACTTATTTCCACCGTGCATGGAATGTTGTATGTTCAGTTTTGTGTGGACAAGTTATTATAACTGTCTAGTTTTTTTCTATTGATTGTGTTGTACTCTGACGATGTAATGTATAAACAGATATAGTTCTTTCTGTATAAAGATCAATCATTTATCTATTATATATTGTTCCGCTGCGTTTGTGAGATTCTGATGTTGTTTTCTATTTCTTCTTCTACCTCCTTTTTCTTTCCCTTACGGTCTGTTTTTTTTAGCGTTCGATTGTTTAGCATTTAATACAGTGGACGTATTGATGTTGATTTTCGGACATCGAAAAACCGGGTCGTGACAACCCCTAGGCTTATCTGTGGTTAAAGAGAATTTAAAGATAGAATAATAAAAGTTATGCCTAGTACGCAAAAATTGGTACTTCAGTAGAAACGTCTTAGTAAAAAATTAAGGTATGATTATTCTTGAATTATTAAAAATTTATATGTTTTAATAACAGGAAAATAGACACAAGGAAGAAGTTGCAAAAAAAATTAGTTTCAGGGACAACAAGTTTTTTTTTAGTCTGAAGGATTTTTTTTAGTGTAAACTGGAAATGATAGTTACAACTATCATTCTTTGATTTACACTAAAAAATGTCCTTCAGCCTAAAAAACAAACTTCTTGTCCCTAAAACTAAATTTTTCTCCAACTTCTTCCTTGAGCCTAAAAACCTCTTGTAATAATTATTCTTGAATTATTAAAAAATAAAGTGTCTTAGTAAAGTTATGCCTATACGCAAAAATTTATATGTTTTAATAATTATTCTTGAATTATTAAAAGAATGAATTTATTTTAAAATAAAGGTACGATTTTATAAATTTATAGTTTTGTGAAATATTTTAAATAGAGATTTATGAACTATAAAATAAAGATTTTTTAGATCTTAAAACAAGTCGGTCTTTTATAATAAAGAAATACGATTTTGAAAATAGAAATATTTTGGTACAAATATTTATTAAGAATTTTATATAAAGATATATATATATATATATATATATATATATATACATGCACATGTATTAAGATTCATTTATAAACGTAGAAATTTTTAAATATGATAATTTATAAACGTGATATTTTACAAATAAAGTGAAGATTCGTGAAATCGTATTTTATTAATAATGGATAGATTTATAAATGGTATTTATAAATAAAGGGAAACTTTAATCATTGGATAAATTGGGAAAATAAATCACAATTATGGATTTATAATAAAACGTGGAATGTTGTTTTAGAAAAATAGTCGATTCTATATTGGAAATTGAAAGTGAGGATAAATTTAGAGATGTAAAACGATATTTTATAAATAGAAAGGAATTTATAAAAGTAATTCATACATATGGAAGCAACAATAAAAATGGATTATAGTTGATGTTTTAAATGGAATTTTGTGAATAAGTGAGATTTATAACGGAATAATGTTATAAATAAGGTTTTATAAATAAATGGATTTTTTATAAAAGGAAGTTTTATAAAATAGAAAGAGATTTATATATATAGTTTCAAATGTTGAAAAGATTATGTTGAAATTTAAGTATGGATTTTTATCAAGGAAATATATTTACTTTTTAAAACTTAAAATAATCTTTTAAAGGAATGTTTTGTAAGTGATATTATCCAATGAAGTTTAATGGCTTCAAAAGTGAATTTAAATGCGTTAAGTGGTAAAAAGACATGGATTTAACATTATTGTTGTAATAAACGTTTTCGAGAAAGTGAAGAAGACATAGACTATAACACTATTGTTATAGTAGATTTCCGGAAGAAGATGTTTTTATAGTATATGAAATTTATTTCTATATCCTATATTTAATTTTAAGTTTCGAGATGTGTAACTTACATCAATTTTGAAGTTGAAAATGTCATTCGTTCAAGGTCTGAGAAGTAAATAGTACCCCAACTTAATTGGCTTCATTTTTAACTAATAAATAGTTTGAGTTCGACATCGAAAATTCAATATTAAATATGACTAATTAGATCTCTATACTAGTGTTTTAGGTTATCGTAACGATGCTTTACACAACATTTTTTTGACCAAATAAAGTGTGTTTTGGGAAGTAAGAAGTTTCCTCAAAGTTGTAAATATACTTAGTACGAATTTAAGTATATAGGGGCATCATCTCAATGTTTAAAATGAAATGGTTTGTGAATATACTTATACCGTTGGAATAAGTATATGAAAATGTTTTCTAATTATTGAAAGACTAAATGTAGTTTTGAAAATATATTTTCGCAAAGATATTTTGAGATAAATATTTGGAAAGTGTTTTAATTAATTGAAAGATTAATTAAAGAGGCTTAGTGTTGCTTGGTGCTTAACCAATGTTACTTTCTTTTAGAAATTTAGTCTCTGGTTGGATTATTTGTTTATTGATAGCTAAATAAACGACTATCAAATGTTGACCAGTTTATAAATTAACATTATCGGTTCAGAGAGACCGGGATCAGATATGTTATCCGAAAACCACTTTGAACCAGCATAAGCATTTCGAATTGGAATATCTTAAAGGAAATCGAAATGCAGCTTTTGAAGTGCAAGGGCTACTTGCTACTAGTTCTAAGGTTGATTCCCAAATGGATGTAGTGGTGGTGGTGCCTTCGGTTTCGTTCAGTCCAATAATGAACTTGTATGGTTGAATACTGGCATTACATTATTACTTGGAGGGTAGCGTTAGCATTCCAAGTGGAAAGTGCTATATAAAGGTAAGACATAGCCTTAAGCTTCATCAACCGAGAAATGACAAAAATCGAACATGCGACAGGGCCATGTGGGTCGCTCCCATCAGGGTATGGTCATCCCAAATATTACTATCTACTGATATATGCTTAAGGGCCCATTAACAAAAGAGGTGATCATATTCAATACTACTAGTCAAGTTGTCGGGCAGCCCTATGTGGCAGGGGTACAAGATGTTCTTGTCATATCCTGATGCATTTTATCTAAAGATGTAGTATCGAAAGGTAGTTCCTTACCTTGTCATAGTATGGAAATTCATTCTCCAATAAGTGCCTTCGATCTTAGTTGCATACATATTATGTTGGAATTTAATTAATGTAACAATTTCGGCTATGTTAATTATTTACTTGAAAATCCTAGACATTATTATAATATCCCTGGATTTTTAATAGAAAATGTTTTGGTTATCTTAAGGTAAAATCCCACTGTATAGTTTTAGTTTATTTTCCTCTTCTTCTTCTTCTCTTCTCTTTCCTATCTTCTGTCTTTCACATAACTATCTGTCATTCCATTCAATTTGGGGTTGGAAACGTATGGCTTATTGTCAGCTTGAATTGTGCTGGTTTGTGGGTTATTACACTTTCCACAATCCTTCTCATCCCATATACTTACTTCTTAGCAATTTGAGGAATTATTTACATTCGGACCCTTATAATTTTATTTTCTTACATCTTAGATGTAATGATCCCATTAACATATATAAATAAATTATTACAAGGAATGGCTGCCAACTCCCAAGAATTGAAAGATGATGGAAAAAAAGTCCTTCCCGAAAAAGTTATGAAAAATAGATCCCTATTTTTAGTTGGCTAATTTATGTTGTTTTTTCCCTTGATTTCATTGCTGGGTTGATTTTCTACGTGGGGACAATTTGGTAAAAAATAACAAAATAGGGATCAAATTTACATGAGTTTGTGAGTAGGGACTTTTTATGCATAGGCTTTGAAAATATGGACCTTTGGTCCAAAACCCCAAAAAGTTAATGACATCATTAATGCATAATGAACATTTGATACATATTATATAATTATATAACAAATTCAATCTTTCATTATTTGTATTCTTATTTCCATCTACATTAATCCTTTACTGATTAGTTTTGTATATACTCAGACATTCTCATCTCCTTATTATTTCACTTCCATTTCATTCTCTCTCATAATTTTGTTTCTTCCCATATTCCATTTTCATAGGTAAATGAAAATTCAAAAATAATTCAATCATTTTAATCAAATTAAGGATACTTTTCAAATAATCAATCTTTTTAATTCTTTGTAACTGAACTAGAATTTAATTGAATTCGTCAACAGCTCTTCACTTTGAATTCATCTTGAACTACTTATGATTTTATTCATGATTTGTAGCGACTGTATCTACAATGGTTCCTGCAGTGTTAATATTTTTATGGAAAAAATATGACGGCCTTCAAAAAGATTTAGCTTACTAGATCAATTGAGCTTGGTTATTAGGTTATTTTATTATTATTTGTCTTCTCATTTAATTCGAGGTTGAATTTGCAGTTTTGTTCTTGTTTTTTGCATCAAATCTTTGCTTCAAGGTTTTTTTCCATATATCTTTTTTCTTCTAGTTTTATTCGAGTTTGCATGGTTATAAATATGGGTCCCTTCATTTATCGCGGCAGTTACTAATTTGCAAATATATGGATACCACATAATCTCATTTTGATTTGCAAAATCTTATACATGTTAAGTTTAACGGTTTTTTTTTTTGTTCTTAACTTTTGTTTCAAATTTTACTTTCAATTTATTTTTGTTTCTTTAGTATGATTTTGTATATTATATAATTTAATTTAGCTATAGTGGTAACTTTGAAATGCTCTTAAAAGTTTACTAAATATGTGTTCATTTGACCATTTTAATTCATATGTTTTAGGTTGTCTTACATAGCAAGGCCTGAACTTATTTTTTTTAAACTTATATTAACCATCTTTGTCAATCTAGATCTTGCTACACCTTCCAATGGTGTTGTTTAATAGTTTTTTTTGGATTTTATGAGCACTGAGGTAATTATCAATAATTTTTCATAAAGTTAATTTGAAATTATGTTGTTTTTATTTTTTGTAACTTGGAGAAAATAATAGAAAGGATCATATTAAATAATATTATCATGCAACTACTAACAGGTATATTTTGGTATCAATTTCATTTAATTTGGATTCATAAAATTAGTTATGACTTATTCTGTTTAGTGCCAATAAATTTGAGTCTACCTTTAGCTCAATATAACATTTTATTTTATGATGATGGATCAAGGTTGATATTTAGTTTTACTTAAAACATATTATCAGATTCGCCTTTATTTGATCGTGTAATGAAATCCATATTCCTGTTATTTGCATAATTTTTGGCAAGGATCATGTCCAAGTAGTTGGAATCATCAAAGTTAAAAGATGCATAATTAAAGAGTTGAGATTTTTGGGAATCTAATGTAGTAAAATTGTTGCAATGCTTAGTGTTTATATAAATAATTTATTAGTTTACATAACTTAGTGCATAATGAACGTTTGATACATGTTATATATAATTATATAACAAATTCAATCTTTGACTATTTGTATTTTTATTTCCATCTGAATTAACCCTTCATTAACTATTTTTATATTTACTCAGACATTCTCATCTCTTGATTTTTTTTCACTTTCATTTCATTCTTTCTCATATATTTTTCTTTCCCATTTTCGATTTTGGTATGTAACCGCCACTTCAAAAACAATTCAACTCTCATTTTAATCAAATTAAACATACTTTCCAAATAATCAATATCTTTAATTCTTTTAAATTGAACTAGAATTTGATTGAACTCATCAATGGCTCTTTATTTCATATTCATCTTGAACTTTTTATGATTTTATTCATGTTTTGTAGCGATTGTATTTATACTGGTTCCTTCAATGTTATTGTTTTAAGGAAAAAATACGAAGGCCTTAAAATACTTTAGCTTTCTAGGTCAATTGAGCTTGTTTTAAGGATTCTTTTTTTATTTGTCTTCTCATTTAATTTGAGTTTGATTTTGCGATATTTTTCAAATTTTTTATTCCAATTTTTTTTTGCCTAAAACTCTGTTTCTTCTTATATTTTTCGAGTTTGTAGGTTTTAAATATTGTTCCCTCCATTTATCATGACAGCTACCAATTCACAAATATATGGATACCATAGAATCTTATGTTGATTTGTAAAATCTATAATGCATAAAGTTGAACATTTTGTTTATTTCTTAAGTTTTGTTTCAAAGTTTACTTTCTTTTGATTCTTGTTTGTTTATTATGATTTTGTATATTGTATACTTTTAATTTAGCTGCAGTAGTTAACTCTGAAATGATGTTAAAAGATTAAATCTAAATATTTGTTCTTTCAACCTTTTTTATTCAAATGTTTTATGTTGTCGTACCAGGCAAGGCCTGAACTTTTTTTTTAAAATATCTTATATTAACCATTTGTGTCAATTTAGATCTGGTTGCATCTTCCAAAGGTGCTCTTTAATCGTCTTTTTAGGATCTTATTGAGAATTGAGGTAATTATCAATGATTTTACATAAAGTTAATTTGAAATTATATTGTTTTTATTTTTCGTAATTTGGAGAAATTTATGGAAAGGATTAAATAATATTAACATGCAACTACTAATATGAATTATTTGGTATCAATGTCATTTAAATTGGATTCGTAGAATTAATTATGGTCAATTCTCTTTAGTGCCAATCAATTTGAGTCCACCTTTAGCTCGATATAACATTTTACTATGATGGATCAAAGTTGGTATTTAGTTTTGCTTAAAGCATATTATCAGATGTGCCTTTATTAGATTGTGTAATGCAGTCCATGTTAATGTTATTTGCGTATTTTTTGACAGGATTGTGTTCAAGCAGTTGAAATCATCAGATTTATATGGTGCACGATGGAAGAGTCGAGATTTTGTGAATACAATATAGTAAAAAAAACTACAGTGTACACTATTTATATTAATAAACTATTAATTTACATAACTTAATGCACAATGAACATTTCGTACATATTACATAATTATATAACAAATTCAATCTTTGGCTAGCTATTTGTATTCTCATTTTCATCTACATTAATCCTTTACTGATTATTTTTGTATCTACTTAGACATTCTTATCTTCTAATTTTTTTCATTTCGATTTCATTTTTTCCCATAATTTTGTTTCTTCCCATTTCCCATTTTCATATGTAAGTAACAATTTAAAAACAGTTTAACTCTCATTTTAATCAAATTAAAGATAGATTCCAAATAATCAATCCCTTTAATTCTTTTTAATTGAACTAGAATTTGATTGAATTCATTAACATCTCTTCTCTTTATATTCATATCGAATTATTTATGATTTTTTCATGTTTTGCAGCAATTGTATTTATACGAATTCTTTTTATGTTATTATTTTTAGGGAAAAAATAAGAAAGCCTTCAAAAAAATTAGCCTTCTAAATCAACCGAGCTTGGTTTAAAGGTTTTTTTTATTTGCCTTCTCATTTAATTTGAGGTCGAATTTCAGTTTTGTTCTTATTTTTTACTTCAAATCCTTCCTTCAAGTTTTTTGGCATAAAACTACGTTTTTTTTTTTTGAGTTTGTATGATTATAAATATGGTTCTAATATTATTATTTCGTTCTTAAGTTCTATTTCAAAGTTTACTTTTATTTGATTTTGTTTGTTTAGTATGATTTGGTATACTATATACATTTATTTTATCTACAGTAAGTAACTATGAAATGCTGTTAAAAGTTTAATTCTAAACATGTGTTTTTTCTACCTTTTTTATTCAAATGTTTTATCTTGTGTTACAAGGCAAGGCCTAAACTTATTTTTGTAATATGTTGGTCATCTTTGTCAGTCTTGATCTTGCTACATCTTGTTACAAGCAAAATAGGTTTTTCCATTTGTATGCACGGCTACCACCAAACACTTAGGAACCTTACGCAATAGTGAGGTATTTAATCTTTTTCAAAAGTTGTTTCATATTATGTTGCATTAAACTTTTTGTAGTTTGGGTATTTCTATAAATGATTATAGGCTGGAAATGTTATAATGATACAATAGAGTGGGTAGTGTGGAATATATTATTATCGTACCATCAGTAAAAAGAATTAACTTAAATGAATCAAGTGCTATCGACCTATTTAATTTTAGCTTAAAACAACCAAAGATATAATTACAATTAATTTTTTTTGTGGGAATTAATTAAATGAGATAGCTAATCGCGTTTAATTTATTTTGAATGTTAATTAGTTAAAAATATAATGTATAATAAATCTTTCATATGCATTATAAGTTTCAATTTTATAAGCAAACACGCAAGTAAATTTCATGAAAGCTTTCTTATTGCAAAAAATAATATCCTAAAGTATTGGATTAGGGACTCACTACATGTTTTTAGCGAATACTTTGCTTTTTATTTAACAAAATTAGCAAAAGAATAACAAACCAAAAATACAAAAATATATGTAGAAATTTTATTCAATTGTCATACTATAATCGCATTATGGTACATTTTGTTTATGGTTTTAATATAATACCAAAAGCAACATCGTAAAATAGGATTACAGTTTTTGTCTAATATGCATAATAGTTGTAGTTGATTATAAGTATTACATTTAGCTTCCACTAGATATATATATATGTATATATATATATATAGAAAATATTACAAATATTTGTACTAATTTTAGATTTCTACCTTGATAAACTTCACAGTATATAACTATTTGGCACTCTAGAGATATTTCATGATCAGTGATTGGTGCTACGATGTTATGTGAAGACTATAAAGTTGGAATATTGATTACACAAAAAAGGACAAGAAGAAAGTCGAAAATTACTAAACCAAAAATTGAATTTAAGTTAAAAATATGTTTGAATATAGAGTTGGTATGAATAAAATGGAAATGTAATGCTGGTTATTTGTTGAAAAATGAGCGATGTGAAAGATGTTTGCATCACGTTAATATGTTAAAGAACCCATGGGAAAATATTGAAGATTTTTATTAAATACAATTGATAGACAAGAATTGTCTTTGCTTTTTACGTAAAAAATGTATGACCTCTCACTAAGATTGCTACAAATTTTAGTTCATAATTGATGAACTAACTTTCGCTACAAATTTTATTTCACTTCTTTCAATTGAATATCGATTACTTTTGTGCATAAGGTTGTATTTTATAAATCTTTTGTTATTATGAATAATATGGCTAATTTAGTTTATTAATTTTCGAAATTAATGTGTATAGAAATTGTTAAACTTCCTATTATTTTAGATCATACTAATTTTTTTCTAATAACAATTATAATCAATTTCCATAGTTTACTTTATCAATAACATTTACTTATGTCATATGGTCTTATTGTCACTATTCATAATATATCATCCAAAGTATTTTATATGTGTCCACTAGTATTTTGTACCACGGTGATTGCTTATTTAACATTGAATTATGTTAATTATTGTATTAGTTCAATTATTATTTTCATATGAATATTTGAAGTAAAGATAAAAATTAGTTTGGTTATTCTAGAAATTAGATCGCATAATGTTAATGTATTTAGGTAGTTTTGTCCCATCGTATAATGATATTTGTAAATATAATGCTATTCAACGATGTTGAAGTGTTGTCAAATTCTATTAGTGTTGGATAATGTGAAAAATGGTCTAATGCAAATATTGAAATATCGTTTGTTTGAACCAAATTTGAAACATTATTTCACTCCTAGCACAATTCAATATGACGTTTGGAGCATTACTATCTTAACAAACTATACATATTTTTATAGTACAATATAGGATAAACCCATGTCAAAATCATGCATTTATTATATTTGAAAAGTGAAAGGTCAATGATGTAATGATTACCAAGTCGGAAATAATTGGCGTTTAATGGCACCGCTGGTTCTATAAAGCCATTATTATTTAGAAAAAATTTTCATCCTTGACACTTGATGCTTTCTGCATTTTAAAAATGCTTTATCCATAGACTTTTGACAATAGTAATATTAAATTGATGAACACCCTATACGTAGCTTGGATTTGTTGACCATGCTTCCTCTAATCCTTTTTCCCCCTCTTTTGAGAGTTCTTGGGTCATTACTCAAAAACAAGATTTAAAAAAATCTCATTTTCCTTCTCCACTCTCCAATTCAAAAATCGAAATACCCATTCAACTCTCCTCAATCATGAAAAAATAAAAGCATTTTTAATGACACTTCAAAAATGGTTAAGGGGAGGTCTTGTTTTTCACTCTACTCAAAAATAAACTATTGTGGGGAGGACACTTGTATAACAAAGTAAAACAATGATTTCCTATTCTACCCCCCACAATTTTAACGCTACCGCTCTAACTCCGCTCACATTTTAACCGAGCCTCTTTAAACCCTATCGTTCTTTTCTTTTCCAAACTTTGTGATTTTCAAAAAATTTATACAATGGTTCGTATGAAAAATTGGCACTTTCCAAAAACCCAGACCCGAAGCTGATTGAGAAGGTATTGGCAAGGTGAGTGGTCACTACTAATCAATTCTTGCTTCACGGTTTGGGATTTCAATTTATAGATGAAAGTTTTATATGTTAGGGTTTAGGTGTTTGCAGTTATTCGGTGATGATAAATTGAAACTTTTATTTTTTTCGGCTTTATATTATCGTTTTGGGGTTATTCGGTGATAGTTGGATGAACTAGTTATATATTTTTGATGTTGAAGTGATGAATTCCAACAAGCATGTTGTTTTGACGCAATTCGGTTTATGATTGTCGAGTTTTTTTGGGTTTTGTGGTGTCGATTTCTCAACAAGCTTAGTGTCTTGATGCATTCATTGTAGGTGGTTGAAATTGTTATATTTTTTTGACATTGAATTATCAAATTTGAACCAATAAAATGCTTGAATGTTATTCGATGATTGATGGTCAAATTTTTTGATTTTGTTTGATATTTCGCTGTTGATTTAAATTAATAAAGTGTTTGATGTGGCATATAAATCTGGAATGGTGTTGAAATTGCATTCCTAAACAACATGCACTTACTTGTAGCAGGAACGGCAAGCTACTATCGACTTTTGGAAATTACAATGATGAATCTACAGCATATATGTGATGGACTCTCAGGAATGATAATGCGGGGTCGAAATTAAATATTTCAGTCGATGGTAGCTTATAGAATTGACCATAGTATTATTTGTTAGCAGTCCATAGATCGTATATGACACCATTTTATAGAATTTAGTTTACAAATTTGGAAATCAATTATCGTATTGTTTCCAGACTCTCGGGAACGATTGAACTTGGTCGAAAAATTGTTATGCAGTCGACGCTGAACCATCGTTTCAATAGAAATGGAGTTTTAGTAATATAAAACAGCAACATCTCATCAGTTTTTTGCATTTTTATTCGAAGTCGTGTCACCGAACCTGTTTTTGTTTATTGCTTTCATACTGCCGACTTGTTTATTGCTTCCATTACATAATACTGCCGACCATTTTAATTTTTTTCGCTATATTGCTGTCGATTCAACACAGAATCACATGTTCATTGCTGATTTTCATCTTTTTTGTCTTTATACGTCTACTGTTGGGTTTTAAACATATATTGATGAACAAAATTTTTTTTACAGCAAAAAATCTTCAACTTCGTCTTCAACCACCCGCATTCCTCAAACTTCTTCAAATCACAAGAGATTAGAGTTGGCGCGAATGAGAAAAATTATTGACGAGGCCACTGTAGACGACGAGGGCACTAGTAATGTAAACAACAATTCGAATGAGGAGGAAGGAAGGCAAGAGGATCACATTGTTGAAGCAAACAAACAAGGTCAGGATCAAGCAGAAGAGGTTGAAAAGGAGGTTGACCCATCTCACGACGCCGAAGAGGAGACCGATGCAGAGATATAACAATTGAAGAGGAAAAACAAAGGAAAACAATTGATGGTGCAACCAAGTCAATCGACGGAAAGTGAAGAACAATCAACATTACTGTTTGCGTTTAAAGATCATATAGCTTCTACCATATGAAATTCTTTGGTATGCCAATATGTTCGTTATTCTTTGTTTTGTTGTGGATATCATATTTAATTGTAGACAATATAAGTATATGTTTTGAATATTGAATCCATATGGAATAGCATATTTAATTGTAGACAATATATGTATGCAATATAAGTATATGTTTTGAATATTGAATTCATATGGACTAGCATATTTAATTATAGACAATATAAGTACAGGTTTTGAATATTGTGTTGGTAATGTAGGCACCAAAGGAAGAAGCAAGAATTGTTAAGCTTCATAGTCATGTAGGTACTCACAACGACTGTGATTTTGTTAACGATCCGGTGGCCAAATCGGGATTCTTTAATATAATATGCACACGACAAAGTTGATAGGGTACCGATCAACGCCTTTATTGATTTATCCAAAAACCAACACTTTTCATCTTCCGTTTGGGGTGATGACAATAACTATAAATGAAGTGTTTCACATCACTGGTCTTTCCGTCGAAGGAAAAGTGGTTACGGGGCTACTTGGAGGATCAAGGGGAATAAGTGATGATGGTGTTTATGAGTTGTTAGATAAGTGTCTTGGCATAAAGAACAAGCGGCTGACAAAATTTTTGGAAAGTGAGAAAAAAGCGCGTCTGTGAGAACAATATTTTCTGGCAGTCAAGATTCTGATACCATGGAATGTAAACGGCAATGTGCAACTGCATATTTACTATATACCATTGGTGTGCTAGTCTGTGGTGATAAATCTGGAAACAAGGTCTCGGTACATTTTTTGCAATGTTTGTTAGCCCCGGAGAAGATGGTTTGGATGATAACAACCTTATAATAAGATTATAAAATATAAATGCTAATATTATAGTTTAGATATATATGTATATGCAGGATTTAACCATGCAGGTACCAAGAATGAAGACTGTACAGAATAGAGATTCAAGACCGAAGATATCAAGATTGACGACTCATGAGTATCAAGAGTTCAAGATTTCAAAATAAGTAATTTAGTTAGGATTTTGGTTAAAACTCGTAGAAAAGCACCGGCATCTTAGAATTCATTTTATTCGTGGAATGGAATCCACTTCGAGCTTGTTAAAGGGATGGAACCCTAAGTAGGATGGAACCTACAAAAAATCTAGTGGAACATTGTTTTGTATCCACTAACTTTTATTCAAATGTTTTACAAAATTATATCTTGTTTTCAAAATGATTTCAAAATCTTCCTTTTAAAAGACTCAAAAACATCTATCCTTTTTTTAAAATACTTTTAGCCTCAAAATAATCTTTATCTTCAAAATCAAATTATCCTTGGTTTTAAACTATCTTTTATTTATAATATATTTAACTTTTAATATTTATACTTAGATTTAAATATAAAATGTAGTAAAATTTTATATATGTTATCCTCTATACATATTTATGTATTTTAACTATAGTTAAGTATATTTATAAAGTTTAAAAAATAGTTTTAATGCAAGATAGAAGTTATTTTCAAAAAAAAACAAATTATCAAAAATCACTTAGGCTTGTCGACAACTCCAAGATATCCTTGTCGACAAGGTGGCAGTAATTTCAAAATTTTGAACTTTAAAGGAAGTGTCTATTCGTCATATCCTTTCACGAATGGACATGGATGTTGTTTTACTATAAATTGGGGCTATTTTAAACGAATTTATATACATATTTTCTTTGATTTCACTTCTCTTCTTCTTCCATATTTCTATATATATATATATATATATATTTATCATTACTCTGTCGAAATCACCATTGAATCTAACTAGATCATTTCTGGTTTGATTCTCTATCACTATGTCAACAAGATCTCAGTGCTAGTCAGAGTTATAGGCTTCCTTGTAATTAATTGAATGAGAACAGGTGTGATTGTAGCCTATGAAATCAATCAAGCGAGAAATGGTGTGATTGTAGCCTGTGAAATCAATCAAGCGAGAAAAGGTGTGATTGTAGCCTGTGAAATCAATTGGGTGAACTTGTTGCCCGTACAATCAAGTATCTCTACGCAGAGGATTGTGAATCTGGAGTGGTGTACCTCGTGGCCTTGAAATCGAGGGTGTAATTGTAAGAATTGATTTTGAAAGGAAATCTGTACTTGTGTGAGGGACTGGATGTAGGGTAACTCCGAACCAGTATAAAATCCGATCTGTTCTTTCCTTTATTGCTTTTACTTTATTTCTGCATTTGTGTTTGATTCTGTGATCATATCTGTGTCTGAATATTGCATACATTTGTGTTCAAATTAAAATAAACTCAAAATTATTTAGTAATTCCTTAAAATACTATTCACCCCCCTCTAGTGTTAATTCTAGCCTTAAGATCCGTAATCCGCATTTCTCACAATGTTTGCAGGTGTTAAGGCAAGTGAACACGTATTCTTTGGCACAGCATGCTTGAGTTGGTTGTTTTATAATTTAGCGGCCACAAGAAAAGGTGTACGCCAAATTGCTGGTCGCATGACTTTGCTTCAGGTTTGAATCAAATTATAAAAATAAAATTACTTGCAATATTTTTGTATATAATTGATAATTCTTGTCTAGGTTTGGATATTTGAGCACTTCCCGATGTTAAGACAACACAACTGAAATGCACATGCACAGCTTGGAGATCCTAGGTCAGCCTTTTACTTTGCTATGGAAACGAGCACCAACTTGTATTATGATTTGGTTACTCTCAGGGAGAAATTAGATGACCTTCAAGTTAGTAATGTTGTTTGGGAGTGTTTCAAAGATATGAGAGATCACTAGCCATTTCAACAATGTGCCTTGTATAATGTACCAATTGTATGTTTTGAAGTAGTGGAGCTGTATCTTCCACAACGAATCCTTCGTCAGCTTGGCTATGTTCAACCAGTACCCATAACGACTTTCACTTTGGGGACAAAAAAAATGAAGTCGTCGGAAAAATCATACAAGGCAGCATATTCAAATTTAGGAGAATTCAGCTGCAGCGAGTGACGAAACCAGCTTCTGAATCGAAGTCCAACATCAAACTGTGTCACACAGCCTGGGGAATGCGATCCAACGTAAATGCAGTGGTATCTATCTATTTCATATCCTATTATTGCCAATCCATGAGCACGATTTGCGGAGCCAATGCAAGTTAGCGTAAATAATTCAGCTGTTGTCCGCGTTGTAAGTGCCTACGGTTTCTTTGATCATTCCTTCCAATTTTTTTGTAATTTGCAGAAACGGAGACTTTGACACATTGCGGACTATATTAAGTCTTGTGCTCCTACCAAGTCAATGGCGCAAGTACTCGAAAGGATAGAACGCATTAACGAAGATGAACCACTTGATATTTTGGGCGAACAAGTGAACGTACAAGAAGAAGGAGGCGAACAAGTTGAAAGATCAAAGACGAAGAAGAGCAGGAATGAAAAAGACGTTGCTGTTTGAACTCGTGTATTCTGACTTTTACGTTAATGACTATGGTTTCGATGTTTTGTGGTACTGATATTGGTCGTATTGTTGTTTGATGACATGGTTTGCTATAGTTTGATATAGTCTTGATATTTTTTGATGTGGTATTATTGTGGTAATCATATGATTTGATATGTTATTCATATGGTCCTATATGGTACTGATATGGTGTTTGATATGGTATTCATGTAGTTTGTTATGGTATAGAGAAGTCATTGGTATGGTGTTGATATACTTCGATATGATACTCATGTAGTTTGATATGGTATAAAGAAGGTATTGATATGGTATTCATGTAGTTTGATATGGTATAGAGAAGGTATTGATATGGTGTTGATATTCTTTGATATGGTATTCATGTAGTTTGATACGGTACAGAGAAGGCATTGATATGGTGGTTATATGGTTTAACATGATATCGAAATGGCATATAAATATGCCAAGGAGCAGTAACGACATAAGTAAGTCGAAAAAATTAACCTCGAATAAATGGTGTGAAAAGATGTGCTCATTCACGATGCAGTAGCAGGAACGGCAACCTATTTTCGAAAAAAGGGATGATAACGATGCTGAACTTTCGAAAGTCGACAAAATTCTCGGGAACGGCGTATGTACGTCAAAACTATACACCGCAGTCGACAAGTAGCCATCGTATTGATTGTACTATAGTTCATACTAGCAGTAACGACAACATGAAAATGAATAAAAGCAGAAATATTGATGGAATGATGTTGAAATTGCATTCTTAAACAACATGCACTTACGGGTAGCAGGAACGGCAAGCTATTATCAACATTTGGAAATTAAAACGATGAATCTACATCGTATATGTGATGAACTCTCGGGAACGATAATGCAGGGTCGAAATTAAATATTTCAGTCGATGGTAGCTTACCGAATTGACCATAGTATTAGTTGTTAACTGTCCATAGATCGTATACGACACCATTTTGTCGAAGTACATTTACAAATTCAGAAACCAATTATCGTGTTGTTTCCAAACTATCGAGAACGATTGCACATGGTTGAAAAATTGTTATGTAGTCGACGCTGAACCATCGTATCAATAGAAATGGAGTTTTAGTAATATGGAATGGCAATGTCTCATCGTTTTTTGCATTTTTATTCGGAGTCGTGTCACCGAACCTGCTTTTGTTTATTGCTTTCACACTGCTGACTTGTTTATTGCTTCCATTACATAATATTGCATTTGTGCTCCAATTTTAACAACTACGACGTAATTAAAAACAACAAATTCAACCAAGTTTTCATATTACATTCCATACTTCATATTACATCCATATTCAACCAAATTTTATCAACTTATAACAACCACGTCGTAATTAAAAACAACATATTCAAATTAATTTTTATAAATAAAAATTGATGCTTGTCAACTCAAACATATATCTTAAAGTCAGAACAATCCATATAAGCTAAGCAATTACATTTAGTTCAAACACGGTAATAAGTCTACTCTACTTTAACTATAGTGGCTTCATCATCATGGTCTTCTGTAGAAGCTAAGTACTTGTTCACTCTGTCGTATACGGTCTGATCCAATCTTTCGTGTTAATATTATAAAACTGTTGAAAATATAAAAAGTGAGGTGTAGGAGGCAAAGGAGAGTCGGAACTAAGTTTAATACCAACAAAATGAGAGCAGTTCATATACCCTATAACTACCATCCTGTCATGGTTTAACATGGTCGCACGTACTGTTGTAGGAACAAAATTACAACTTATATGCTTACTTAACAAAACAACCACAGTGTCAAATGTTTCGGCTATAATAAATCCTGATTCTGGCATCTGCATCCATTCACTAAACCCTACTGCATTCGTAAATTGTATCCTTGTCTTCATTTCTTCATAACCACATTCATCCCACATTCTTTTATACATTGCAGAATGTAGCACTAGATTGTCAACCATAGACTCACGTATAAACTAACAAGGATTATCCGATCTTCGATTATGGAGATTCAATTGATTAACCACAACCCAATAACCGCAATTACCATCACTAGGCATATCGTCTATACCAACTATGTAGGATCTCATACATTTGAGCATTTGCAATAAATATTCATCGTCAACTTGATTGTTCTCATATGCCTTACTTTGATGCCAAGCTTCTTTAAATAACTACCAACCGGAGTAAGATTTGAGCTACACGACAATGATGCTTCAACTTGTTCAAAATAAGACATCTCTCGTTTAGTTGTCTTCTCTTTTTTAGATGGTCTACCATTTTTAATAGTTGCTATAGGGGGTTCTAAAATAGTGGTTTCTTGAGGGAATTCTAACAATTTCAAATCTTGTTGCATAACAAGTCTCACATTAGTAGGCGATTCATCATATCTACTTTTCAATGCTTTTATTTCGGGCAAGTCATCAAAAGCAAGAGTTGAATGATGCAATGTAGGGGGAATGCAAGTCATCATACCTGCTTTTCAATTCATCATTCCATGCACCAATCTCGTACACTTTCCTTCGATTCAAACAACTGCATCATAAATTAGTAACACACATCAAAAAAAAAAAAATGAACATATATTTAAATATTTTATCGTACCAAATCAATAGTGAAATGAGACGTTAAAGTGGGATAATCGAAGGGCGACATGGCGAATTCCTCATTTTGGTCGTTAGTGCCATCATCGGTTTCTGATTCATTGCAATTGTCCACTTCATTTGATTCGATACAATAACCGTTTTCATTGTTTTCCAATAGTTTGCATTTATCCACTTCATTTGTCCAATCATGCTCGGGTATTTATTACCGAAAAAAATCAAAATCTCAAAATTTAAAAAAAATTAAGGCAACTATAAATATTCTGCAAAAGCCCACGTAAGCTCCGAAATCAAGAGTGATCAATAGTTTGCTGATTTCGACATGAACAAAATGAATTTCAACTCTAAAATCGGCAAGTACACACCCAATTACGAATATAAATTTTAAAATGGCAAGAACACGTTAAACCCTAACCAAAAGAAAAAATTACCTCTTCATTGTTTGGTTGAACAAATTCAACGTACCGTTCACTTTCTTGAGTCAAAATTATATTTTTTTGCTTTCTCTTGTGAAGAAATTTCATTGACGTTTACTTTTCATAATCTCAGACTACTGATTTTGAATAAGGAGGAAGAAGAGATTAGTGTACTTAGAAGTAGGGTTTAACGGGTAATTTGGTAATATTATATTAATTTGTTATTGGGGGTTATCTTTATTTGTACCCCCTTAATATAACTTTTTATAAAAAAAATAGAACCCCCCAACCATTTTTGGAGTGTCAGTAACAATGCTAAAAAATAAAACCCCTATACCAACTCTTCCGAGCCTGTAGTTCTAGAATATTCAAACCTTAAATAGTTAAACTGCCTTTTCAAACTCTAGTATCTCCCTTGCCACCGCCTGCCTTTCTGCCAAAATGCCCCAGCCCCAATGGTGCATGCCTCCTTAATTCTCCGGTATTGCGGTCCAAACTAATCTTCTTGCATTGCTGTTATGCTGAGCAACAGAAGCCTAAATTAATTAGTTGGATCATATATCCATATATTTTTTCATATATTGATATTCAATGATACAATTTATTTTATTATTTGATTTTTTAATTTTTAGGATGCCAAGGAAAAATTCCAAATCCTACAAAAATTTATGTCCTTTCGAAGAGATGTAGAGAGAAATTAGGATCATCACCCATTCTTTATGCGTTAAAAAAATGAGGATCATTAGTTGCCCTTAAAACAAAATAGGGGAAAGTAAATGCTTCATTGTTTATCTTATCAAATTATACCCCTATGACGACCCGAAATTTTGAGCTTTTGAAATTGGAATATTTAATTGATTTTAAATATTCGAGTGTTGGTTTTTAACTTGAATTTCAAATATCGTTATTTAGTTGGAAATTAAAGTATTGAATTAATAACAGGAAATGGGGTAAAATATAAAATTTGGAGTTACAGACTTGATAAAAATAATTTAATGGCATGTAAAATTTATATTGATAATATTAAAGGTAGTAGAACTTTTGGAATTAAATTTAAAAGTGATTTATTCAGTTTTGAAAATACGTCGTTTAAATTGATAATTAGAAATAGCCTTCCGAGGCACGGTCTTCGAATTCGACGAAACCATTTCCATTGGATCCGTAATAGTGTATTATTATCAGATTTCAAATTTCGTAGTGTTTGGAGTTGTCATGTGGCCATACGATATATCAACGCGCTAAAAATCTAAATTGAAAATTTAATATAAAAACTTGGCCTAGAAATCTACTTCTCCATAAAATTGAGTTAGGACTAGAAACCTTTTCCATTGCGGTCGGAATAGGGGTATAACATTATAAATGCCTATCGGCATGCCTCAATATGAGGTCAAGTTTTTAAGCTTTAATTCAAGACGATTTAAGTTTAGTTTAAATTTTAAATATATTTCCCATCTATGCCTTTTGCTTTCATTTCTCAACTACTATAGCAAGCCTATGCAAACACGCAAGGCAGTTTACAACACGTGTTCTCCCTGGTATAACACGCGTCTCCTCCCAAATTCTAATCCAACAATTGAATTCTTTGAATAATAAAACCCCTATTTTTACTCATTTTCTGAAACAAATCGAAATTGAAAAAAAAACGCAGCAGCTCAAATAGGAATGAGTGGATTCTCGCGATCGATTCGCGATGGAGAGGAGGAAAATTAATCTCGTCCTCGCATTCGAGTACCACGATGTCGAGAATCTCGAATGCTTGGAGTGGAGGATTCGATTTTGAGCACGACGACGTCGGCATTGCGGCGTGTAGTCGAGTCGAGCACTGCCATAGGATTCGCAAGGTAAGGGGAGTTTCGAGTGATGTCGTAAGTTGTGGCCGCGATGGTGGTAAGCCTGGTGCAGGCGCACGAGCTCGTGATGGATAGGACAGTTATGGTTGTAGCTAGGGCTTTGAATCGACTTGGGGGCACGGTGGTAGTAGATGAGTCTAGTGGTGGACTTGAGTTGCGAAGCGCGGCAGGGTCGTCGTGGTTCCAGTCGTGTATGAGGTAGTAAGGTACATATGTTAACATATTATTTTCGAGTTTAAATCTATATATATATATATATATATATAATATTAGGAATAGTAAATGGTATTTGTATACATACATATAGGAATTTGAACCCACATTTGCTTTATTTTATAAATACATGTATATAAAAAAATTACAGTAAAGAAAAAACCAGTGATATATTTATAGAAAAGGAAACATAAATATAAAAATATTTTGTACATTTGTATATATATACAGTTAAGAAAAAATAGAATACAAGAATATATATATATATATATATATATATATACACACACACATGCCTATTTTAATTTAAGTGTATATACAGAAATTATTATAGATAAAGTTTGGTAAAATTGGAATTTTAACATGTTGAAGCTTGTGTAAAAAATTTGATTTTTAAAATCTATATGGATAATTTTTATAAGTATATATATATGTAGTTTCGAAGAAAAATAAATATACATTTTAAATTTTCTATTTTAATTTTAAAATAATTTAATTATTTTAATCACTAAAAATATTTTATTAAAAGAAATTAGTATAGATTAAATTATTAGTTGATTGAATTTATTAAAAAGGAAATTAAATATTTGATTATCACGAATATTAATAAACTATATATGTTTATACAAAGTCTAAGATCGTGAAGAAAACAAGTTAAGATGGAAATGAGATGCAAACAAAGGTCAAAGGTGAGTTAATCTCACTCATTTGGATTACCGTTAATTTAAATAGTTAATTTAAATTTATGGATAGATTGCTTGGATGTGATATTTTATATAGTAGTATATATGTATGTATGTATGTATGTATGTATGTATGTATGTATGTATGTATGTATGTATATTGGAGTGATTGATTTCTCGAATTATATAACGAATGTGACCCTTTGCGCCCCGCATAACAGCGGATAACCTTTTATACCACGATATCCCCATCGAAGTGGGATTGGTTATATTGTGCTAACATCTGTGGATGAAGGGGAATTGGTTGGAGGGATCCAACTGGATTCCTCAAAATGTTGAAATTTATTTTCATATTTGGTGATATTTTTATTTGATAATCTATGATAGATTATATTGGGAATTGAAAATATTGCATGTTATAGTTTGACTGAAAATATTTTGGGTATATTTAGATATCAAAAATATAAAGATTTGTTTTTTTAGTGAAATAAAAGAGAGAATTCTAAGTAAAATAAATATTGTGAAATTGGATAAATTAAAAGAATGAATTTGGAAAAGGATAAAGAGTTTGATTTAAAATCCTATCAAATAAATTCCGAGTATGGGGAAAGTGTTTTTGAATAAATTGGAATACATGAATTTTGAAACGTAAGCAATATTGTTTAAAAAAATAAAGGATTTATTTTTAAATTCAGGGTTTAAAATGGTTTTGGGAGAATTTAAATGGGAAATTTTGAAATGAAGTGTGAAGTTGACAATGTCAGATTTAAATAAGATTTTAAATCATAAAAAAAGGATGAATATGAAATTAATGGGTTTTGGAATAGATTTGGGTCAGTAAAGGAATTTATTTTAAAATGGAGTTAATTTTGCAAAATTGATTTGGGAATCGATTAAGTGTTGGAACTATGATTAGAGAATGAGATTATGGAATTTATAAACGGGGTTTTTAAATAAAGTGAATATTTATCAGTGGATGATTTGGAAGTATAAATTCACGGTGGGAATTTATAAGGAAAGGGTGATTTGTTTAAAAATAAATAGGGTTTATTTTCAAAAGAGTGAAAAAGGAATTTACGGGTTTGGGACGTAAATTAAATTGGGATAAATCGAGAAGGATTTATTAACTAATTAAATGGACTATTTTGGAATGGAAAGTATATTTTCCTGAAAAGCAAGTATGTTTTCAAAGTAGATTTTTAAGTATAAGTTAAAAAATTTAAAGTTGTTTTAAAAGAGTGTTTTTAGAGAAATTTACTTATTTCAAATTATTTAGAATTCTAAAGTAAATATTTATTTAAAATTAATTATAGTAGTAATTATTTTAGAATGTTAAATTAGTATTATGATTTAAAGATAATTATTAAATATTTATACTTTATACGATAATGTTATTTTAAAATAGTTTGTGGCTAAAGTTTTACTTGAAAAATTATTATAAAATTTCATAACTATTGTTTGAATTAAGTGACCTAAGTAGTTTTTTTTCTTGGCAAGGCCAACCGGTTTAATAGTGGACCGTCAACTTTTTATTACGAACGTAGTAAAAACTTGAAATACAGGAGTAAGGTAAAACCACCTTAACTACTAGGAAAAAGGAAAATACAACACAGGATTGTGACTTAAATGCCACGTGTAACGACCCGCAAATCCGTACCCCTTGAGTCATCACTATTCTAACTAAATCAACTCAAGTTGTACAGAAATACGAACCATTTGGGTTAAAGAAGAAGAGGTAGAAGAAGAAAATAGAAAACAACATCAGAATCTAACCATCGCAGCGGAATAAAATATAATAGACAATAAATAATCTTTACTCAAAGATCAAATATATCTGCTTATATATATTACATCATCAGAGTACATCAATCAGAGTTCAACGTCAACAACATACAACTGGATAAACAGCAACTCAACATAGCGGAATATATAAAAGCAAGTACGAGAGTACGTATCGTTATCATGTTCGTCTCCTGAGCTCCACGGCATCAATTCATGTATCCTATAATACTCGGCATGACCCGAGCATTACAGTTAAATAACACCTGAGTCGGTTTGGATTACCAGCGTGAGAAAATCACACTCAATTGATTATTAAAGTTTCAAAAAAAATTTGAAAACAAAAGCATCTCGTAAGACCACGACACAAATAAACATGTCTGGTTTTTACCTTACGATAGCTAAAACAATTTTTATAGAAATCCTCTGATATTATAATAGGGTCTATATACAAATACTTATTCAAATAGCCGAAATTGTTACATTATTAAATTCCAGCTACTAGCCACAGAGTGGGTAATACAAACAAAACTCGTACAAGGCTCGTAGGGAGAATGGATTTCCAACTAATGACTAGGCACTGGGGTACCACCTGTCATAGTATGTGGCCTAGATCACAGTATCGAGGAGTACGCCCCCTCCCCTGCAACACAAGACCGGGACTACCCCTTACTAGATAATCCCGAATGAGATCACCCCGTGGTTGGGATCAGCAACCGCCTACTAAGCCGAAATAAAACGAGACATCTAGACAGGAATGACCTCACCCTGCTTGGGTGCTACTCACCTAGCCTTGCTGCATAACCCCTGATTTTCAGTCATTCCCATTTGATGAGTCTTGAGGCTAAGTGTTACCCTTTCAGAACATATCCCTTAGAATGCCCATCGTCCACCTGACGATGTTTCGCAAGCATTCATCCATACAAGTCCGTCCCGGGTTCGAACGGAACCGAAGGCACTATTCCTACTACATCCATTTTGGGGATTAGTAGCGACTAGCCCTTGCACTTCACTGCTCCACCTTCGCATCCAAACTCGTTTCCACGGAAACGTACAAACCGGATCGAAGTGGTTTTCGAGAAATAATCTCGATCCCGGTCTCTTCGAAACGATCAACGTATTTGTCCAATATTGATAGTCGATTATTTAACTATCAATTACATTCACAAGCATCCATCAAACAATGAATAATTTCTCCCAAATTATTTATTTACCCAAAATATCTTCGCAAGATAAATTTCCATTTTCCCAACTCTTTTGAAAACAGTTCTAAACCATATTCCGCTCATGGAATAAATTCTCCAATATTTTCTATTGCCTCTGGAATCACCAAGTACAAATACTTTAGATTTAAAATAATTTAAATCACCTTATTGTAAAATATGCTTTATAACACTAAAATCAAAACTATTTTAATACTTCATTAATATATATACATACTTTAAGGATATCTTAAATAAAACACTTTATAAAATATAAACTAATATCTTCCTCTTTCTAAAATATAATGCAAAAAAAATCACTTTTATATAATTATTACAATAACAGTAAATTTTTCCAAAACATGCTTTTAAAACAACATTAAAACTTTAACTTAAACTTAAAATTTCTTTGAAAACCATACTTGGCTATCCAGAGAAATACTCTTCTCTTTCACATCCTTTAAAAATAAATCTCAATTTATTTTTAAACAAATTTACCATTTCTTTAATAAATTCACACCTTGAATTTATATTTCCAAATTCACTTCACCTTTATAAACCCAGATTATAAATTTCCAAAATCTCACCTTTCTTAATTTCAATTCCAAACACTTAAGTAATTTTACAATTTATTTCTAATTTACTTCACTTTGAAATAAATTCCTTCCTTTACTCCATTTATTTCAAAATCTATTAACTTTAAAAAAAATTATTCCTTTATTATGATTTTAAACCCTTTTAACTGAAAATACCAATTCGATTTAAAAATAAACTCTTTAATTTTTTACTCTTTTAATACTATCACTTAAACCTTACAATTTATTTTTTCTTTGGTAATCCAAATTTCCCTTTTCATGCTCAGTATTTAATTATTTGAAGTTTTCAAAGAATTACCTTTATTTATATTTTGTTTTTTTTTCAGTTCATTCTTTAATTCATTCAAATTCTTTGTCGTTATTTTAATTATAGATTACTCTTTTATTTCTTTCCAAAAAAATCTAATTCTATAGATTTTGATAACTTGGTATACCGAAATACTCAATCCAATCATCTTCCAATATTTTCAATTTACCAATAAAATCAACACAGGATATCAAATATTCACAATCACAGAATATTAAATAATCTAAATAAATGTTGTGGGGTCCAGTTGGATCCTCCAACCTGTTTTCCCTGTATCTACAGACGTTAGCACAATATAAATACCAATTCCACAATATACCATACTATAGCACGTCAATAAAATTATCCATTCAAACAATTATTTAAATTTAACCATTTAAATTTAAATTTTAAATTTAAATTTAACTGAGTGAGATTAACTCACCTTTGCTTTTTAATTTGCAATCCACTCCAGATCAGCTTGTTTCTTCGCAATTTTAGACCTTGTACAAACATTTGTACGGTTTATTATTATTTGAATTTATCGAACAATTAATTACCATTAAATAAATAAAGCAACTAATAATTTAGTTAAACCAATTTTTCCCTCCTTTACAATTCCTTTTAGTAACTAAATGATTTAAATAAGTTTATAAATCGTCTAAATCACTAATATACATTATTAAATAATTTGTAGATTTCATTTCTAAACTGCATATAGTATAATTTTAAATTCTAATTTTATACCTAGCTGTTAATTTCTGACAAGTGTAATAATAATCCTTACTGTAAATTGTTTCTAAACTATACATATCGAATTAAAAACAAAATAGGTTTTGACTTACAGGATCAGATTCACACCCCTGCTCGACATCGATAACCCTAACGCAGCCGCCTCTCTGGCCACGGCCACCATGCCATCGCGACCTAGCTGCCTCGTCGTCACACCTAAACTCACGCGACCTATCACCATCAATTCGAGCTGGGGTGACATCGTGGATCGACCGACCCACCAACGCTCGAGTACAGCCTTACCCCCACGTCGTCGCCATCTAGCTCGCGAGACCCTAGTCGATCGCTCCCAAATCGAACAATAGAAACCACTCCAACCCACGTCGCCTCGGTCTGCCACCGCCACGACCCTGCTTTCGAATCACGAATGAACTGGAAGAATTGAAGAGGAATCGCGGCCATTTATTTTGTTACTGAGATTCGAATTTGATTTTTGCAGAAAAACAAAGCTCGAGGTTTCTTTGATTTTGCGTTCGATTTACAAACTGAACAAAAGAGGAAGTTTGGATTTCATGAATTTACTGAGAGGATGAGGGAGGGTAATCGGGTTTGAAAGGGAAATGAAAAGAGGAATGGAATTTTCTTTTGACCCAACCGTATGATTTGAGAAGATGGGGAGAGAAGAGAAAGGGAGTACGAAGGAACGAATTGGTGGCGGGTTGTACGTATTGCCGGTTAAAGAAAAACAAATATATTTTATTTAAATTTAAATTTGTTTCAAAAAAAAGTTCAACGCGTTTATATATCGTACACTCACACAACTGCTCCGATTACTACGAAATTTGAAATCCGATAATAATACAATATTACGAATCCAATGAAACTGGTTTCGTCAAATTCCGAGGCTGTGTCTCGGAAGGCTAATTTTAAATTCAATTTAAACTATAAAATTTTAAAACTGAACAAACCACTGTTAATTTCAATTTTACAACTTCTATTATTTTCAGTGTTGTCAATATAAATTTTACAAGCCTTCAAATTATTTTCAACCGGCTTAAAACTGAAGATTCAATAATTTATCCAATTTCAAATTATTAAATTCAAAATTTTAATTAACAATTAATTAGTGATAATTGAATTCAAGTTAAAAATTTACTTTTAAATATTAAAATCAATTAAATATTCCGATTTTTAATGCTCGAAAATTCCGGGTCGTCACACCACGGATACTATAAATTTCAACTAGACTAGGTCTCCTTCGGAGAGGAAGAAGCACCAACATCACTAACACCTGGGAAGATACCATAGGGACATTCCCAAAAAGACCGCAAAAGGGGCGGAAAAGGATAGCAAGACAAGAATCATAAACCACAGAATCAGAAGAGTATATAAAAGATTGATCCCAGGTAGAATCAACTAGCACGACAGTATTCGACCTCGCATATTGACCGTCCATATCGAGAACTAAGGAATCAGCAGAAGGTCTGTAATGAAGGCATCTACGGTCCAGATGATCATCCGAAACAAATCTAAAAAAGGAATCATCCAAGGGGTTAAATCCATATCATATTTGAGATTAACCCAACACCTCTCGGGCTCACCCCAAAACAGGTAAACAAGATGGAACGGGATCTCGAGCAGCTATAGGGATTTCTGAAACATCACAAGGGACCACAGAAGTAAGAGGAAGGAAGAGAAAGAAACCTTAGGGACCCATTTCCTGAGCGGGGGAGGGGGGAGGCAGAGGGATCTTAGGTGCAGCCATGGAGACTACAGAATGCATGCAGGCGATAGCCAGGTGGCCAAAGGAGTGACAGGAGGTACAAATATCTAGAATCCAACCATAGCGAACAAGGACTTCCACTACATGCCCAACAGCTAGCTGAACAGGAATAGCGGAAGGAAGATGCTTATAAGGGGAAATCTCTATTAAAGCCTTAGCATACACCAATTTTTCACGCGCAACTTATTAGAGTCAAAACACTTCAATTTTCCTACGTTACAAGCTAGCCAATTCAAACCAACCATAGAGTAGAGGGAATTTGCGAAAAGTAAACTCAAACGGGGATAGAAAGAACTAGTTCACAAGAACTAGCTACTGTTGGAGACCAAGGAGTAATAATAAAAGGTTTCCCATCAATAAAAGAAGGCTCGGCCTTAAGAACTAGACGGAGTTCCTCGGAGGTGGAAAACTTTAGGAAATACATGGAGTCAACCAGCTTAACACGTAATTCCCCATGAAGCTTCCAAGCCCTTTGACAAACCGTAGTTGCATCGTGAAGGCGGTGATTTGGTTCTAAAAAGAAACCAACCAAATATTCTGACCAAAAGTCCAAACCGGCTTGCATTACAATTGGAGGAGGGATCATCACACCATTTTCCTCAGCTATTTCAAATTCAATCGGTTTGTAATCTCCTGCATTACGGGGCAGAGAAGTGAAAAGTGAGGACCATGATTTGGAGCAAGCCAGGGAAGGAGCAGCAGGAAAAAGATTATGAATTGAAGGACCGGGATGCTCCACATCATAAGGAATACCAACAGTGGAACTAAAGTTTAAAACACCATAACACTTATCACTGTGATTGGGAACACAATTCTCAAAGGCATTAACACAAACACCAGAGGAGCGTAGTCCAACGCCAGAAATATCAACTGTTGCTTTACGCTTATCACGTACAGATAGACCAACCTCCGCACCAACATCGTTAGAGTCATCGATCACAACACTCGAATCAAGCACATCATATGCAGTACTACAATTCTCTAAACCACACTTCGATTTCTCAATTAAATCCATCTTATCTCCGCAAGCATTGAGAGAAAAGGGCTGCTTATCGGTCACACTCGAAGGCATTACTCCAAACTCATTTAGACACACAGCATCAGGCAAAGAATTTGGAACCACTAGACTCGAGCTATGGCAAACTACAGCAGCATGGGTTGTAGGATGTAATGCAGGCAAAGGAGGAAAATTAATGACAGAAAAAAGAGAGGCAAAGGATGAAGCGGCGCAGATGGCAGGTCGTTAAAGATGCGACCAGATATAGTAGATGAGGGAGAAGGGAAAGGTGTAGAGGGGAGGAGGGGAGGAGGAGGAGAAACAGGCATTAGAAGGGGAAGGTGCAGAGGGGAGAAGGGGTGGAAAGTCGGGGGCAGAGCACAAAGGGATGTCTGTGGGATGAAAAACAAGTAGCACAAAAAAAACCATGTAGCTATTTTGCAAAGGAAAAAAAACTTTGTTAAAGTAGTTTTATTTAAAATGTTTTAAGTATATATTTTTGGGTAAAGTGATTTAAATTATTAAAATCTAATTTTAATAGACTTTGTGTTTTTCAGTGAAAATAAAATAATTGGTTGAATTGATTGTTTATTTGATATTTAAATAACCGACTACCAAATCTGGACCCAAAATATAACTTTGGAAATATCTAGGAGAGGTATGAGAATTATATGGTACAGTTACCATTCGAGGTGTTATACTGTACGTATAAACTTGTTCGTTCTTCTAGGACATTTATAAGGAAATCCGTCCACTAACGGTTAGGAGGTGAACTCCGATCTTATTCTCGTCTGTGTATTTCCTAAAGAACGGGGGTTGAGTTTACCGAGAAATATCGAATGTTGTTTCGAAGAGTCCGGGATCGGATTTTCATCATTACAGCATGATAGGGGGTTCTCGCTTCGTGTTTGGTGGCGAGTAAGAGAATCTTACCCCTACATGTCTCTGTGAGGGTTGGTTGTGAGTCGAGAGGCTGGCCGTAAAAGAAAATTCGAGGTACCAATGTATGCCACGGTTGGGGTGGGATGGTTGCAAAGCCTACCAGTCGCCACTGGCACGGCCCGTTACAGTTGGTATCGGAGCTGAAGGTTAAGCAAGAACCTTGGCTCTGGTGGGGATTACTCATTAGAAATAGAGTCAGTGGTACTCTAGAATGAGTTTGATTGTAATAATATATATGAGCGCGTATTTGTTAGTGAATATAATTTTTTTTATATTGTGTTGATTTATCGGTTGAGTGTTTATAAATTATGGTCAGTACAGTTTGGACAACTATATCGTAGGGATTTCTAAACTCTTAAACTAGGCAAACCGACACAGTGTTGTTTTGAAATTGGGTAAGTGAAATAATTTTGCCCAAATTATTTTTATATATAAAAGGAATAATTTTTGAAGATTAATATAGTTTGAATATGGATTGCATGGTTGTTAGAAAGTGATAATATAAAATTATTATCATGGTTGTTGTGGATAATGAATAAAAATTGAAATTATAACCAAAAGTTACAGAATTAATTTTTGTAACAAATGAGGTTTGTAAATGTAAATTATAAATGTGATTTATAATTGAAATGATATAAAATTCCAGAGTAATGTTTGAATATAGATCGGAAGGATTTGAAAATTGAAATTTTGGGAAAAGTTTAAAATCATTTGGGTTTGAAAATGGTTTTCAAAGGCTTTGGGGGAATAGTAGTAATATTATTCAGGAAATATTTTTGAATTGGATATGAAATCTGGTGATATTTGGAATTAAAAATATTTGAAATGTTTTTAAAGAGATAAAAAACACTGAACTCTTCGATTGCTGGAAAATAATTCCGACGATGATCGCGACATCATCGTTGCTCACTTTTGAGTTTCCAAAAGGGGGATTACTACTTGAATGTTTTGAGTTGGCATTTGAAAAAGTTAGGTTTTGATTTTGAAATACAAAGGAATAATTGGATATACCAAAGAATTTTGGATATAGTTGATTTCAAAAGGCCATTTTGAAATGTTGAGGAATTGTTTCAACTCTGGAAGTTAATTAAAGATGTTTATGGAATGATAAGTGGGTTTGAAAACTTATAAAAATTTGGAATTCGTAGAATAAAATTGAACTTGCAAAAATTTAGATTAAAATAAGCGTGAAAACAAAATAAGTTATAAAAGTAAGCCAATTCGATCAAGTGAATTGGAAGAAAATCGATAGAACTCAATATTTAAAAATGGAAATTTAGTCATGCTGGACTAAACAAAACAACTGATTGAAAATAAAATTAGTAAGTTAAACAGATTTGAAACTGAAATTTGATTGAAAATAAATTAAAAATTGAAGATAAACAAATTTAATTCAGAATGGAATTGAAAATTTAAGTTAAATATAAATAGATGTGAAAGCTTAAGGGTGAAGTGAACATAAATATAAGAAGTGTATAAACTTTTCATATTCAACTTTAGAAGGAATGGTGAAATTCTTAAGTAAATTTGGTTTTGGGAAAAATATTCTAAGTTAATATTTGAATGAAGATTTGATAAAAGTGGGAAAAAGGAAGCTTTGGATAAGTGGATGAAAATCAAAATAAATATGAATAAAAAGAGAATTGATATAGCTAATAATCAATTGAGATAAATACGTAGGTTGTACGTATATTGTGATATCCCGGAATCTTAGACATATGTAATCGATAAATAATTGGGTTAATTAAAAGAATATTGATTTATAGATTGAACAAATAAATATGATGATAAATATTTATACTTGGATAAATATTTATTTGATATTCTTCTAGTATAATTATTTAAAATTTGCAAAATCATTATTTTCAAACAAATGTAATGTGTGTTTGTTTAAATATATATATGAGTGGATTTAAATTTAATTTGAATTTGAGATTTGAAAATTCAAAGATAAATATCTTAAAGAAAATTGGATATAAAAATAATGGATATCTTAAAGAAAACATTTATTTGTTTAGAGATGTATTTATTTACTAGGAAAATTAGTTTAAAAAGCCTTTTAAAAATCTTTTAAAAATAAATAAAATGAAAGATTACAAGTGTTGATTTATTAAAGCATATAAATACGCATGTAAGTGAATTAATAATAGGATGAGACAAGTGTAGCATTTGTAAACAAGTGTCAAGATTTATTTTTATTTTCTTTAATTCTAAAATAAATTCTAATTCGCATTTTATAAACTCGCCTCTCCTCTCTTTTATTTCTTTTACATCTTCACTTTCTAAAAAAAATTTCAAAGCCATGTTCATTTATCTACAAATCTGAACTTCATCTTTGAAATAAACAGAAAATGATCAAGAATCAAAACTTAAAAACAATTCCACAAAACAATTCCTCAAACTAAAATCATACTTAAACAAATCAGAAAATTCCTCAAACTCAAGAATGAAAATCTGGAAGCCTGCTGCAGATTTTCTAAATGCAAGCCTGTAAACCCATTTTTTTTCTTTTCAAATCTGATTAGCAAGCCTAGCCATCTTTCAAAACTAAGATTTAAATGTAACCTGAGAATTCATGGTCAAGCAATCCTTTCAAGCAACATTATCAAGTTTCCAGTGTGTTAATCATTGCAGTAATCAAAAGCTTTCAAATTTTCAATCCATTTTTGAAGCCTCTGCATTTATAAAATCTGTGAGTAAACCTATAAATTAAAAGTTTAAGTAGATGATTTATTCTTGCTTATGAAAACTCTGTGTTGATGGTGCCTCGATGTGTATAAAAAGTATAGAATCTGTATGTATGAATGTATTCATGTGTGCATGTCAGATCGAATTTAAGTCTTCTCTGTTTTCATACTACAGAGTTTTAAAATTTTGTTCAAATTCCAATTTTCTCATCCTCTAATATCTGTAGTGACTTAGTTTGTAAACAATAAATGTTTGCTTAGTCATAATTTAAAACCTAAAAAAGAATTTGAGCTAAACAATTAAAATTTACCTGGGAAAAATGGAAAGACAGTAGAAGTCTTTAAATCTTGTAAAAATTTAAACTTTGCAAATTGCTATTCCAGGATTACAACTCGAATTCTTTTAGAAAGATAGGATTTTTAAGACTAAAATCAAAAAATTTAATGAAGTTTCGAGTGTGAAATCTTATAATGTCTGGAACATGGTTTTCGAGGAATTTCTAGTGGCCGGAGGGATTTTGGTAGCCAGGATTTTGACTAAAGGTGGAGGATGGTATGGCGAGGTCGGGAAAAATGGGAGGTGGGTCGTCTGATGGACGTAGCGGTGGTGGCGAGATGATTTGGGTTCTAAACCTAGTCTTGGTCAAGTTGGGTAATTGAATCACTGTCTTGCCTCTGGTGATTCGAGTTACATAAGGCTCTAAGAAATGGAGGCGTGGTGGGTCGGTAAGCCATAGCCGGAGTTGAAGCAGTTTTCGTGACTGGAATCGTGGATTCGAATGGTTTTCCTGATGATGGTTTTGGGTCTCCATTCATCTGGGATGCTCGATTTTGAATCGAGGCTCGAGATGATGTTTGGATGATCGTTGTTGCTCGTAGGGATGTTGGGTGACTTGACGATGTTGTCGTCGATGGTCGGAGTAGTTGCAGGTGGTGGTGCATGTGCATGTGATGGTGGTGCGTGCTTGAGAATTGGGGCTATGAAGGTCTCAAAGTCATCTTCGAGTATTTGGACGGGTAGCTCGAGTTTGTTCTCGAGTATATTGGAAGTGATTAACCTGTAGGAATTGAAACTTAAATTTAATCAAAGTTTTAATAAAAATGGGAAGAAGATAAACTCGAGTTTGACTCGAGTAAGTTTCGGGTTCGACCCGAAGTAGAGAATGTTAAACTGTTACAAGGGGTTTTAAAAGTTTTAAACTTGTTTTTTTTTTGAAATTTAAAAATTTAAGTTGGTTTGAAACTTTTTACTTGATGTTTAATAAATGTTGCTTAAACATTTCGATTTAAGAAGTTGTTAAGTGGCAATTAAGGTATTTATAAGATAAGGTTTTATCTTAAGATAATTAAGGTTATAATGTCTTGGGAATAGTTAGTATAATTAATTAATTTGATAAATTAATTATAAAGGATTAATTAAGTGACAAATTAAGAATAATTAATATGTTAATTAATAATTAAGTGAGGGTTATAAATTGATTAATTAAAAGTTAATTAATTGTAATTAAGGATTATTAATTAAAGATTATTAATTAATGATCAAAGGTTATTTAATTGAGTAATTAAGTAATTAAGAATAAATTAATCAAGTAATTAAGTTTGATTAATTAGAGAGTTTTTAATTAAGTAATTAGAGGTTACTAAAAAAATAATTAAGAAGCACTTAATGTGTAATTAAGTCTTATTAATTAATAAGTTAGGTTTTATTATTTAATACTTAAAGGATTAATCTGTATTAATTAAGGGTTGATTAACAGTTTAATCAACTGGTGATTAAGAGTTAATTAATTGTAATTAAGGTTGTTAATTAATAATTAAGTTTTATAAATTAATAATTAAGATATAATTGATTTGTTAATTTGTATTAAAAGATTGATTAATAATTGTGGTTATTAAACAAAAGTTGATGGTTAATTAGAGGTTAATTAATTGATTATAAAGTAATTAAGGATTGATTACTTTGTATTAAAGGAGATTAATTAATAATTGAAGATTATTAATTGATAATTTAAGGATAACTAATCTATGACTAGAGACTAATTGATTGATTGATAAGGAAATCAAGGAGTGATGAATTAATTAAATGATTGTAATTAATTAATGGTTGATTAAGCAGGATTAGATAATTAATTTTGATATGAATTGATAATGCTTGCTTATGGATGATTGTTTGTTCGATGTCTGAATTGAATATTGGATGATATCTGCGGGATGATATACTGTGACATTCTGTTGATATGATAAGGGTTATATCAATAATAAATAGGTGATGTTTATTTGTGTTATTGCTCTATAAAAGTGACATCCAGTATTTGAATTTAATCACTTAAATAACTTTGGTTAAGATGACATTGGATTCGAAGAGACCGGAGTCGGGTATTAGTAAATACCCGAAACCACTTCGATTCTTTATAAATTGATATGTGGAATCAATAGGCTGATATGGAGTGATTTAAGTAAATTGGACCATTTAATCTAAGTTTGGCACTTGGGAATTGATGTGTGAAATAAGTAATGTCTATAACATCTTGTGAAGTTGATATAAGTTACCCCGGGTTTATATAAGTTGCATGCTTTTGGATTCCTTGTTATATGGGTTTACTCACGCCGGTTTCCAGCCTAACCCGGGTGTAACTTTGAAGTAATGCTCGGGTCAGACCGAGTATTACTGTAATGACTGCGATTTTTCGATGCTGAAAAACCGAACCGTTATGGTTTAAGAAGAAGAAAAAGGTATAAGAAGAAGATAGAAGAAAGAGAGAAAAGAAAAGGCAACAGAAACATCACAAAGAAACAACAGAACAATATCAGAATCTCACAATTCGCAGCGGAACAACATTTAATAGATAAATGAATATTCATTAAAAACAAAAAAGCTATATATTTTATACATTACATCACATTACATTCATTATCAGAGTTTACAACAACAAACAGCGGAAAAGAAATACTATATACTTAGTAATATGCTACGCCACCCAGCTTTCTACAGCTACATTACATCACATTACATTCATTATCAGAGTTTACAACAACAAACAGCAGAAAAGAAATACTATATACTTAGTAATATGCTATGCCATCCAGCTTTCTACAGCAACTCCTGAATCCAGAATGACCTGATAACCTAAATCTAGACTACCCGTGTGGAAATTGGTGGGCACCCAGAGTTTAGGAAGGAAAACAATAAACTCCAGGTCAGTCATGTGACTGGTGTGAGAACTTAAAACAGTTATTTATCTTTAAAACAAAGAACATGATAATTTTAAAATAGATTCGCGATGCTTTTTAGAAAATGAGACTACCATAAGGCCTCCCGCACACACACACAATGCAAACGCAGAATCGGAGGAGATTTCTCCTTATGATAGTCAAAGATGCTTGATACGCATTAAAAAGAAACATTTGATATTATTACTAGTGCATAGTGTAGGAAAAATCATTTCGAAAGTAAAGATATAAATCTTAGCCAACATACGACCATTATCGTATGCCTACTATAGCTACCATCCAAACAGTGGGGCGCCACCATAAGTGAATAATAGGTTCTACAACTAAAACCGTACAAGATCGTATTGTTTCTTTGGATTTCCAACAAATGGTCAGGCCAAGGAACTTCCCATTGCTACATGGAAACGCCTCTGGAAGGACGTCCCGAGAACCTAACCGGATCTCTGCCAACACAAGGTCGGGTTACCCCTAACTGGGTAACTACTGACACGAATATGTCATTCCCCGATCGTAACCGATCTATATCCGAGGATCCTCGATTTCCAACAACCACAAAGCAATAAATTTGCAGCAACAACATAGGTTAAGTATCTGGGCTCCATACCATGATACCACCTCTATCCAAAAGGAATGACATACACTAAAGGGGCGCTATCCCCTAATAACCTTGCCTCATCCTTCCTGTTTTGACCATTTCCTGGGTGTGAGGTCTGACGAAGTCTCGTCCACAAAGCCACGCTTTATACAAAAGTTGTGTTTTGATCATCAAATGCTCAATGGCACTTCGTATGTCACATTACCAATTTGGGAATGTATCACTGGTAACCATCAACTATATAACCTCTAAGGGTGTTAAGCTAAGAGAATAAATTCTCCGCCACCAACGGGAATATATTTGATAGAAACCAGCTTTACATCGCAAATTGTAACATTAGACACACATCCATACAAGTCCGTTCCGGGATCGAACGGAACCGAAGGCACTTACAAAGAAGTCCTTGCAATCCGGATATTCACTAACCACGACCAGACTTCCCATCACAAAGGGTAATAAATTTCTATATCGGGGATCAGCCGATGCAGAAACATTCGACGGTAATCCTTCCGTTTTCATAAATATCCGGTCTTCAACACCGGTCTTCAATGCTATCTATTACGATGTATCACTTATTCGAAATGGGTTATACGTCCCCAAAATCCTTTCCCGGCTAACCCGAATAGCGAGCGCTTATTTTAAAAATAAGTGTGGCATTCAAATTCAAGCAAATCACAACAAATACCTATTTTAAGGTAAATATTGATAGTCGGTTATTTAACTATCAATAGGCATGCTCAACATCACCAGATTTCAAATAATTTTCCAAATTATTTACTTTCCAAAAGTATCTTTACAAGATATATAATTTCCGTACTTCAACCATTTGAAAACAAATTTCAGTCATTTTCCTAACGCGGAAAAAACTTTCATTTCAAAATGGTTCATTTAAACCAATTAAATAAATCCTTACCGATTTACTTTATATTTACGTTCCAAATTCGTAAATTTATTCCCACTCTTCAAAAATAAATCAACGTTTATTTTTAAACAAATTTCCCTTTCTTTTATAAATTCCATAGTGAATTTACAATTCCAAAATATCTATGAATATACGATTTTCAAATCGATTTCTAATATTCATTTTCAATTTATCTTTAAAAGATAAAATCTTAAAATATTTACTTCATATTGGAAAACATTTCCATACTTATTTAATAATAAGTAATTCACAAATCTATTTATTTTCAACCTTTGGAAAATATTCATTATACTTAAATCGAAATTAAGTATATATTTCATTCTTTAAGGAAATCATTCTCTTAAACACATTCATTTGAGTCCAAACGAATGTTACGTAAAACATCGTTACGACAACTCAAAATCACTAGTATAGGGATTTGAATTTAAGATAGATATATAAATCCCAATACTGTACAAAAACATTTCCTTTCGTAAATCATTTACTATAACAACAGTGTTATAGTCCTCCATTTCCTTCAATTCCATGAAAACGCCTATTTCAACAATGAATGTTGAAATCTATGTTTTCAATACTTAATACATTTAAAACATCTCTAATCGTTTTAATTCTATTTAAAATATCATTTTTTCCCCAAAACATTTCGTTAATATATTATTCATTATCCAAAATCGTGAATATACTTCGTTAATCCAAATTCAACACTTTCACATATTAAATTAAAGGATTTTCCATATCCCAAAATCGTGGATATAATTCCTTTAAAAAAATTCTATGTTTACGGATTTATAAAACAACGTTTATAAATTCCATTTCTATTTCATAACTACTTCGATTTATAAATCTCCTTTAATAACCAATTCTATTTATATTTCGTTTACATGTCGAATCCAACTTATAAGTAAATTACTTATAATCCATTTATTCACAAATCCATTCTTTTATATCATCATTGATTTATAAATCCAAAATTCTTATTCACTTATAAAACTAGGTACAACTTGATTTTAACATTTATAAAAGCTCGTTTTATAATTCCAATATCTTTAACTTCTAAAATATTAATTTTATAAATCTTTTATATAAACCATTTATAATAATTCAAAAATCCCAATTTAAACCATTTTATAAATTTATCAAAAATCATGCTTTGGTTATATTTCACAAAAATCCTAATTTTTATAACATAAAAATTTATAACGTTTTAATTATTTAAAATGAATCAATTCGAAAATTTAATAAACGTATCATTTCAAAAATCACTTTAGAAATCCCTTAAAAATCAAAATCGTTATTTTTAAACTTCAAAAATGGATCCGATGATGCAACACAACAAATAATCAATCACGGCATCCAAACATCATATATCATCATATGATAATCAACAAATATCACACTATATGTAAGTAAATAAATACGGTTGAGGAATCTAGTTGGATCCCTCCAACCTGTTTCCCTGCATCCACAGATGATAAGACAATACCAATCTCGTTTTAAGACGGGATATCGCGGTATATGGGATTTACAAAATATTATCTGCTTAATAGGCGGCGCAATAGGGTCTCATCCGCTATATAATGCGGGAAATCAACAACTCCAATATATACATATGCCAATATATATATTGCTATATATAGATATATCCTACTGTATCTAATATCACAACCAAACAGCAATCAATAACTGCAATCCAAATTTTTAATTTGAGTGAGAAGGTCTCACCTTTGCTTTTATTAGCAATCCATTTTCCATTCCAGCTTATTTTCTTGATTTATAGACCTTATATAAACATTTACACAATTGATTAATATTTGAATGCTTTAAATTAACCAATGATTTTCTTTTCAACTAAAAATTTAAATTCAAACTAATTCCTTTTAAATAAATCTATCCAACCAAGATTTTATTTTAAATTAATATCTTTATTTTAAATCAATTCCTTTAGTAACTAGAAGTAACTAAATTGATTAAATAAATAAGTTAACCACTATAATTTATTGTAAAACTAATTATTCAATTCAACCCAAAAATTAAATTTTAACTAGTTTCTTCTCAACAAAATATTTTCTTTTGAAACCATAGATGCATACTCATAAAAATACTATATAGGTTTTGATTTTTATATAACTACTTACATTTAAAATTCCTATTTTAACTTCTAAAATATTATACTTTTTTTTTTACAAAATTCTTTCTGTTTCACTATAAACTGCATATATGTATCTATTAAAATATTCAAACATTTAAAATCCTATTTCTAATCTATATTAATTTTATTTAAATTAAATTAAACAAAACTGATACCTCTGTTCATATCCACTGCTAATCGACACCGAAGGACGTCAATCCTACTGCCTGCATAAAAACTCACGGCCAAACCCATACACACGCAAGTGACAGCCACCTATCATACTATGAGTCACCGCCGCCTCGAACCCCTTCTCCCCAAGTCGCGGCTACAGGCGCCGCCCCGCCCTTGGCTCCTGCCATTGACTCGCGAACATCACCGCAACCCAACTCGAGCACGCCATCAACCCCGATTGCTCCACCTAGCCCTAGCCTCGCGAGCGCCTCGACCTCGAGCCTTGAATGTTTATTCGATTTCGAATTGGAACAAGGAAATGGAATTTGTACGCGATGAATGTGAAGGGTTTAGATTTCATTCGGTTGGCACCATATTTATTTCGTTCTTTGTTGTACGAGATGATTTCCTTTCGTTTGAAGCTGCGGCCATTTTTTTTATTCCGTTCGATTTGCACTGACGAAGGAAGAGGGGGATTTTAAAAATGAAATGAGGCATGGTGTACACGATCTGGTATCGTGAATTTAGGCATGAATTTAGGCGAGTTTAAAGGAGAGGAAAGTAGCTGAAAAGAATACAGCAATAGTGATTATTTTATTATATATATTTTTCTAAATTCAATTTGGTTCGATATAACTTTTCTTTGACACGTTTATATGTCGTGTGCTCACATAACAACTCCGAAAAATACGATATTTGAAACCCGGTAAAAATTCAATATTACGGACCCAATGGAACTGGTTTCGTCGAATTTCGAGACTGTGCCTCGGAAGGCTATTTTTTAAATATCCATTCAAACGATATAATTTCAAAACTGATCAAATCACTTTCAAATTCAATTCTGAAGCTTCTATTATCTTCAATATTATCAATGTGGATTTTACAAGCCTTTGAAATATTTTTGATCAGCTTAAAATTGAAGATTCAAATTTTTATTCAACTTTCAATAGATTAAACTTTATAATTTAATCGCCAAATTCAAAGTTATATTGAAATTTCAAGCTAAACCATCATTCAAATTTTTAAAATTAATTAAATATTTCATTTTCAAATGTTCAAAAATTCTGGATCGTTACAATCTTCCCCCCTTAAAAGAATTTCGTCCCGAAATTACAAGTTAAGAAGAATGCCCTTATCATGTTCGCTATCTTTCCAAAACTAAATAGTTTTATCAACTTGTCAACCAAAATCTTTTTATTAGAGATTCATTATCATTTCAACTAGCTTTCCAACTTCAATTATAAGTTTCAAACAACATTGTTTACTTCAAAATTCAAATTTAGATTTAAATTCAAATTTTAAACTTCCGAAATTTTCCCAAAATTTTTCTAACACTTTAAATTTTCGAAAAATTTCGCCAGCGTCTCTTTTGCGCGGCTAGCTCGGTACGACTACAAAATGGCACCACGGCCTCTTAGATTCAAAAAGAAAATGAAAAGCCAAGCGGCTGGACAAGAAAATCACCAAATTTCATACTGAAATTGAAATACGTACCTTTTTGTCGAGTAATTCAATTTTATCTTTGAAATCTAAATCCCAATTCCATTTCTTTTAATACACCTGTATATCCTGCTAGCAGTAGTATCCAATTACAAAATTCAAACCATTTTGCCAATTCCGTTACAAAATTTTCAACATATGCTTCTTATATATTTTCACTTCACTATTAAAGTTACATATTTATTTTCATTCAATTTTGCATTTCAATTTCATTTGAATTCAATTCACAATTTCAATTCTATTTGAATTCAATTTATCTTCTATTCTGAATATTGAATTTTATCTTTCAACTATAACTGATTCATATTACTATTTTAAATTAGTTTCATTCACTAATTTACTTCAATTCCCAATTTGAAATCGTTTGTCGTTTAACTAAAAAATTTCAACAATTTTCAAAAAAAATTTCTAACTCCTAAAATTTTAGAAAATTTTTGGCAGAGTCTCCTTTGTACGGAGAAGCTTTTGCAATTTGACAATAGATATAAATATATATACATCGACCCACACGGTCGGAAAAACCAAAAACAGTTCATATTTCCTATTTTTATTGCGTAGGCGTACCTTTTTAGCATTTTTAAGCAAAGCGGTTTATTATTAGCTTATTAGCGCGGCCAAGTCCAGCCAAACGGCCCTCATGTACCTGTACTTACTCAATTTAAACACGTCAGTGACAAATACAAGAAATTCATTTACATTTCACTTATTTTCAATAGTGAATATACAGATTTCATAAGCAATACATTCAAAATTAATTCTATTAGCAATTTATATGGTTTCTATACAAATTAAATTGCTTTTATCTAATTCACACACCATTTTTTTTTCAATTCAATGGTTTACAATTCATTTTTAAATGAATCTAACTCATATCCCTTTTAATTGATTCCATTCAATATAATTTGCATTCCATATTCACAAAACCATTCGATTTGTTCAAAACCATCGTACAAAACTCGACAACAACAATGCAAATATTTATATACACTTCATGTATTCATTTTCACTTCATTACTGAAGTTATATGTTTATCACTATTCAATTTCACATTTTCATATCCAATGCAATTATTTCACGAATTAATAAATTATCAAGTTGATTTACTTGAATTCAATCCATTTTTTTTAAGTTTGGATTTATATCTATTCAACCTGATTTAAATCTATCTCATTCTATTTTCCAATTTATTTATTTACGAATGTAAACTCATTTATAAATTCACTTTACCATTTCATTATATTTATGAATTTATTTCTCAAATTTCCTTTTGGAATTCTATTTCAATTTATAAATTCATTTACAATTTTCTTCACAAGTCCCATTCATATATGAATTTTTTTTCTTATTAAATTTTCACATAATTATGAAATACTTCAATATTATCACTACCCAAACAACCAAACATCCATATACTATAATAATTATGAAAAAAGATTTCTTTTCTATATAAAAATAGTTTTGGGTAAAATTATCTCATTTACCCTATTTAAAAACAACATTGTGTCAGTTTATCTTGTTTAAGAGTTTAAAAATCCCTATCGATTACAGTTGGCCACCCTGCACCGACCAGAATCTATAAACAATCAACCGATAAATCAACGCAACACAAAATAATTTTTTTATATTCACTAACAAATACGCGCTCATATCTATTATTACACTCAACTCATTCTAGAGTATTACTGACTCTATCTCTAATGAGTAACACCCAACAGAGCCATGGTTGTCGCTTAACCATATGCTCTGATACCAAGTGTAACGACTGCGATTTTTCGATGCCGAAAAACCAAACCGTTAAGGTTTAAGAAGAAGAAAAAGGTATAAGAAGAAGATAGAAGAAAGAAAGAAAAGAAAAAGCAACAGAAACATCAGAAAGAAACAACAGAACAATATCAGAATCTCACAATTCGCAGCGGAACAACATATAATAAATAAATAAATATTCATTAAAAACATAAGAACTGTATATTTTATACATTACATCACATTTCATTCATTATCAGAGTTTACAACAACAAACAGCGGAATAGAAATACTATATACTTAGTAATATGCTACGCCATCCAGTTTTCTACAGCAACTCCTGAATCCAGAATGACCTGATAACCTAACTCTAGACTACCCGTGTGGAAATTGGTGGGCACCCAGAGTTTAGAAAGGGAAACAATAAACTCCAGGTCAGTCATGTGACTGGTGTGAGAACTTAAAACAGTTATTTATCTTTAAAACAAAGAACAGGATATTTCAAAATAGATTTGCAATGCTTTTTAGAAAATGAGACTACCATAAGGCCTCCCGCACACACACACAATGCAAACGCAGAATCGGAGGAGATATCTCCTTATGATAGTCAAAGATGCTTGTTACGCATTAAAAAGAAACATTTGATATTATTACTAGTGCATAGTGTAGGAAAAATCATTTCGAAAGTAAAGATATAAATCTTAGCCAACATACGACCATTATCGTATGCCTACTATAGCTACCATCCAAACAGTGGGGCGCCACCATAAATGAATGATAGGTTCTACAACTAAAACCGTACAAGATCGTATTGTTTCTTTGGATTTCCAACAAATGGTCAGGCCAAGGAACTTCCCATTGGCACATGGAAACGCCTCTGGAATGACGTCCCGAGAACCTAACCGGATCTCTGCCAACACAAGGCCGGGTTACCACTAACTGGGTAACTACTGGCACGAATATGTCATTCCCCGATCGTAACCGATCTATATCCGAGGATCCTCGATTTCCAACAACCACAAAGCAATAAATTTGCAGCAACAACGTAGGTTAAGTATCTGGGCTTCATACCATGATACCACCTCTATCCAGAAGGAATGACATACACTAAAGGGGCGTTACCCCCTAATAACCTTGCCGCATCCTTCCTGTTTTGACCATTTCCGGGGTGTGAGGTCCGACGAAGTCTCGTCCACAAAGCCACGCTTTATACAAAAGCTGTGTTTTGATCATCAAATGCTCAACACCACTTCGTATGTCACATTACCAATTTGGGAATGTATCACTAGTAACCATCAACTATATAACATCTAAGGGTGTTAAGCTAAGAGAATAAATTCTCCGCCACTAACGGGAATATATTTGATAGAAACCAGCATCACATCTCAAATTGTAACGTCAGACACACATCCATACAAGTCCGTTCCGGGATCGAACGGAACCGAAGGAACTTACAAAGAAGTCCTTGCAATCTGGATATTCACTAATCACGACCGGACTTCCCATCACAAAGGGTAATAAATTTCTATATCAGGGATCAGCCGATGTAGAAACATTCGACGGTAATCCTTCCGTTTTCATAAATATCCGGTCTTCAATGCCGGTCTTCAATGCTATCTATTACGACGTATCACATATTCGGAATGGGTTATATGTGACGACCTTGAATTTTTAAGCATTTAAAATTAGAATATTTGATTGATTTTAAATATTCAAGATAACAATTTCAACTTGAATTACGAATATCACAATTCATTTGATAATTTAATTATTAGATTTAAATAATTTAAAATTGGATGAAATGTTGAATTCCAGAATTTTAAGCCTATTAAACATAATTTGAAGGCTTATAAAATTTATATTCGTATTACTGAGGATAATAGAAGTTGTAAAATTGAAATAACAGTGGGTTGTTCAATTTTAAAATTTATATCGTTTAAATTGAATTTAAAAATAGCATTCCGAGGCACAGTCTCGGAATTCGACTAAACCAGTTCCAGTGGGTCCATAATATCGAACTATTATTGGATTTTAATTTTTGTAGCTTTTGGAGTTGTTGTATGGGCGTAAGATATATAAACACGTTGAACATTTAATTGGTAATAATTTGATGAAATTTAATTTAGTTAATCAAGCTTCTGGTATACGCCATCTTCGTGCCGTTTAATCTCATACTTTTCTGATTCCTAACAGTTCAACCAACTACCAAAATGCTAGAACTAAAAAGAACATATATATATATATTAATAAATAAATAAAAGAAGCTTTATGGAGAAGCTTGAAGTCGCGTGGAAAAAATAAAAGAAGGGAGCAACTCAATAGGGGCGAAGCCTTTATCTTTAATCAGAGAAACTGGAAAAAAAAATGGGTAATGGCCGCGTTTCTCTTCCCCTCTCGTTCGATTTTTCTTCGAAATCGTGAAACCACTTTCCTCTCATTTCTCAATTAAATCATATCGGTGAAGGGGGGTAGCTCAATTTCGAGCATAATAGGAACGCTCGGGTGATAGCGTGACTCATGATGGTGCGTTCGATTCTGGAGTAGCGGGAATCACGAGGCGAGAGATGGAGATTCACGGCTAGGGTTGCGATTTGTTCAAGAGGAGGGTCATGCTTCAAGCCGAGTTTGATTTGGTGAGGGCTCGACAGTTTTTTTTGTTTGGGTGGTAGCAGTAGGAGGAGCGCTCAAGCACGATTGGTTCAGGAAAGTCGATAGTGAAGCATAGACGCGGGGTTACTGCGCTTTGGGGATTTTGATTGCGACACGATGATGTGTGTGGTGGGGTTCTTCGCGATGACTTCGTGCGCGTGAAGGTGAGACCTATGCTGTTAATAATTTGTTTTGCACACTTATATGATTCTCTTATCCATTTAAATACAAGTAGCAAACTTATAATGAATTACAGTAAGTGAATCTATTTTGGGTTTTGATTTGATTTTTGTGAATTTATTCAGAAAGAAAAACAAAAGGGTTTACTGCCTAGTTTTAAAATCCTAAAGTATATATTCACATACACGTGTACAAGAAATAAGTTAGGTTTAAAAAAAAAGGGGATTAGTTAAATTTAAATTTAAATGTTTAAAACGAAATTGATGGTTAATTTAATTATCGAATGGAAATGTAAACTCGCTCAATTGACTCGAATATTAATAAACCATAAATGTTTATACAAGGTCTAAAATCGAGAAAACAGGCTGGAATGGGATGAATGGCAATAGACTGCAAATTAAAGCAAAAAGGTGAGTTAATCTCACTCAGTTTAAATCTAAATTTAAATGATTAAATTTAAATAATTTTTTGAATGGCTGAATTGATTGATGTGATATAGTATGATATTTTGGAATTGGCATATTATATTGTGCTAACATTTGTGGATGCAGGGAAAACAGGTTGGAGGGATCCAACTGGACCCCTCACATTTATTTTAATTATTCAATATTCTCTGATGTGATTATTTGATATTCTATGATGAATTATGTGGGAATATTGAATGCTATGGTTGATTGGATATATTTGGGTAAAATGAATTACCGAAAATATATAAATTGGATTCTGGTAAGCGAAATAATTATAGAAAACTTGAATGAATTAAGAATGAATTGGAAAGAAATAGGAGTAGTATTAAAATACTAATAAATAATTTCGAGTATGAAAAGAATTTTTGAATAAAACAGAAATTTATAAATTGTAAAATCAAGTTATATTAATTAAAGGAATAAAGTTTAAATTTATTTAAAGAATAAAGAAGTAACTTGAGAAATCTAAGAATTGGTATTTTCAGCTAAAAGAAATTTAACTCATAATTAAGGAAATAAAATCTAAAATTAATGAATTTTGTAATAGAAAGGAAGAAAATTGGAATTCAATTTGGAAATTGATTCAAGTGATAGAAATTAGAATTTCAAGAAGAATGTGAAGGGAAGTATATTTCCCTGGATAGCCAAGTACGTTTTTAAAGAAAATTTAAATATAAGATAAAAGTTTAATTGTGGTGTTAAAAAGCATATTTTAGAAATTTTCTTATTTTAAATGTTTAAAATTCATAAGTAAATATTTGTCAAATCTATTATTGTAATAACTATTTAAATGCGACTTAGTATTTTATTTTTAAGAGTGAAACCTAGTTTTATATTTTATAAAGTAACTTTATTTTCAAAAATCACATAGTATGTAATTTTAGTAAATTATTGAAGTAGTTTTTAAAATGAATGTTTTAGGATATATTTCAAAGTAAAGTGTTTTTAAATTATTTTAAAAATCTAAAGTTTTGTGCTTGGTAATTTCAGTGGAAATAGAAACTATTTGGGAAATTGATTCTGAGAAAGGAAGATAGTTTTAAAACTGTTTTCAAAAGGGTTTGAAAAGTGGAAATATATCTTGTGAAGATATTTTTGAGGGTAATAAATAATTCGGGAAAATTATTTATTGGTTGATGGTTGATTGTGAATAATTAATTGATAGTTAAATAACCGACTATCAATATTGGCCAACTGCGTTGATCGTTTCGAAGAGACCGGGATCGAGATTTATTTCTCGAAAACCACTTCGATCTGGTTTGTACGTTTCGTGTAACGTGTTCGGAGTCGAAGCTGGAGCAGTGAAGTGCAAGGGCTAGTCGCTACAAATCCTGAGGATATTTCCAAAATGGATGTAGTAGGAATAGTGCCTTCGGTTCCGTTCGAACCCGGGACGGACTTGTATGGATGAATGTTTGCGAAACATCGTCAGGTGGACGATAGGCATTCTAAGTAAAAACGTTCTAAAGGTAACGCTTAGCCTCAAGCCTCACCAACCGGGAATGACTGAAAATCAGGGGATATGCAGCAAGGTTAGGTGGGTCATGCCCAAGCAGGACAAGATATTTCCCCTGTCTAGATGTCCCTTTATTATTTCGGCTTAGTGGGTGGTTGGTCGCGCCAACCACGGGGTTTATCTTGTTCGGGACTGTTCAGTAAGGAATGGTTCTGGCCTTGTGTTGCAGGGGATGAAGGGAGTAATCCTCGGTACGGTGATCTAGGCCCCGTACTGTGACAGGTGGTACCCCAGTGCCTAGTCATTGTTGGAAATCCACTCTCCCTACGAGCCTTGTACGAGTTTTGTTTGTATTACCCACTTTTGTGGCTAGTAGCTGGAATTTAATGAATGTAACAATTTCGGCTATTTTATAAGTATTTGTATATAGACCCTATTATAATATCAGAGGATTTCTATAAAAATTGTTTTAGCTATCGTAAGGTAAAAACCCGACATGTTTATTTGTGGCGTGGTCTTACGAGATGCTTTTGTTTTCAAAGGATTTTTGAACTTTAATAATCAATTGGGTGTGATTTTCTCACGCTGGTATTCCAGACTGACTCGGGTGTTATTTAACTGTAATGCTCGGGTCAGACCGAGTATTATAGGATACAGGACGTGCTGTGGAGCTCAGGAGACGAGCTGGGTGACGATGTGTATTCTCGTACTTGTATATATATATATATATTTCCGCTGTGTTGAGTTGATGTGTATCCATTGTATGTTATTGATGTGAGCTGTGACTGATGTACTCTGATGATGTAATGTATGCAAACAGTTATATTTGATTTTGAGTAAAGATTATTTATTATCTATTATATTTTATTCCGCTGCGATGGTTAGATTCTGATGTTGATTTTGTTTTCTCTTCTTCTACCTCTTCTTCTTTAACCCAAATGGTTCGTATTTCTGTACAACTTGAGTGGATTGTTGTAGAATGGTGTTGGCTCAAGGGGTACGGATTTGCGGGTCGTTACATTATACGACCCCAAGGTCCTTTTCCGGCTAACCCGAATAGCGAGCGCTTATTTTAAAAATAAGTGTAGCATTCAAATTCAAGCAAATCACAACAAATACCTATTTAATGGTAAATATTGATAGTCGGTTATTTAACTATCAATAGGCATGCCCAACATCACCAGATTCCAAATAATTTTCCAAATTATTTACTTTCCAAAAATATCTTTACACGATATATAATTTCCACACTTCAACCATTTGAAAACAAATTTCAATCATTTTCCTAACGCGGAAAAAACTTTCATTTCAAAATGGTTCATTTAAACCAATCAAATAAATCCTTACCGATATACTTTATATTTACGTTCCAAATTCGTAAATTTATTCCCACTCTTCAAAAATAAATCAACGTTTATTTTTAAACAAATTTCCCTTTCTTTTATAAATTCCATAGTGAATTTACAATTCCAAAATATCTATGAATATACGATTTTCAAATCGATTTCTAATATTCATTTTCAATTTATCTTTAAAAGATAAAATCTTAAAATATTTACTTCATATTGGAAAACATTTCCATGCTTATTTAATAATAAGTAATTCACAAATCTATTTATTTTCAACACTTGGAAAATATTCAATATACTTAAATCGAAATTAAGTATATATTTCATTCTTTTAAGGAAATACATTCTCTTAAACACATTCATTTGAGTCTAAAAAAATGTTAGGTAAAACATCGTTACGACAACTCAAAATCACTAGTATAGGGATTCGAATTTAAGATAGATATATAAATCCCAATACTGTACAAAAACATTTCGTTTCAGAAATCATTTACTATAACAACAGTGTTATAGTCCACCATTTCCTTCGATTCCTTGAAAACGCCTATTTCAACAATGAATGTTGAAATCTATGTTTTCAATACTTAATATATTTAAAACATCTCTAATCGTTTTAATTCTATTTAAAATATCAGTTTTTCCCAAAACATTTCCTTATACATTATTCATTATCCAAAATCGTGAATATACTTCGTTAATCCAAATTCAACACTTTCACATATTAAATTAAAGGATTTTCCACAGTCCAAAATCGTGGATATAATTCCTTTAGAAAATTTCTATGTTTACGGATTTATAAAACAACGTTTATAAATTCCATTTCTATTTCATAACTACTTCGATTTATAAATCTACTTTAATAACCAATTCTATTTTATTTCGTTTACATGTCGAATCCAACTTATAAGTAAATTACTTATAATCCATTTATTCACAAATCCATTCTTTTATATCATCATTAATTTATAAATCCAAAATTCTTATTCACTTATAAAACTAGGTACAACTTGATTTTAACATTTATAAAAGCTCGTTTTATAGTTCCAATATCTTTAACTTATAAAATATTAATTTTATAAATCTTTTATATAAACCGTTTATAATAATTCAAAAATCCCAATTTAAACCATTTTATAAATTTATCAAAAATCATGCTTTGGTTATATTTCACAAAAATCCTAATTTTTATAACATAAAATTTATAACATTTTAATTATTTAAAATGAATCAATTCGAAAATTTAATAAACGTATAATTTCAAAAATCACTTTAGAAATCCCTTAAAAATCAAAATCGTTATTTTTAAACATCAAAAATGGATCCGATGATGCAACACACCAAATAATCAATCACGGCATCCAAACATCATATATCATCATATGATAATCAACAAATATCACACTATATGTAAATAAATAAATACGGTTGAGGAATCCAGTTAGATCCCTCCAACATGTTTCCCTGCATCCACAGATGTTAGCACAATACCAATCCCGTTTCAAGACGGGATATCGCGGTATATGGGATTTATAAAATATTATCCGCTTAATAGGCGGCGCAATAGGGTCTCATCCGCTATATAATACGGGAAATCAACAACCCCAATATATACATATGCCAATATATATATATATATATATATATTGCTATATATAGGAATATCCTACTATATCTAATATCACAACCAAACAACAATCAATAACTGCAATCCAAAATTTTAATTTGAGTGAGAAGGTCTCACCTTTGCTTTTATTAGCAATCCATTTTTCATTCCAGCTGGTTTTCTTGATTTATAGACCTTATATAAACATTTGCACAATTGATTAATATTTGAATGCTTTAAATTAGTCAATGATTTTCTTTTCAACTAAAAATTTAAAACTCAAATTAATTCCTTTTAAATAAATCTATCCAACCAAGATTTTATTTTAAATTAATATCTTTATTTTAAATCAATTCCTTTAGTAACTAGAAGTAACTAAATTGATTAAATAAATAAGTCAACCACTATAATTTATTGTAAAAACTAATTATTCAATTCAATCTAAAAATTAAATTTTAACTAGTTTCTTTTCAACATAATATTTTCTTTTGAAACCATAGATGCATACTCATAAAAATACTATATAGGTTTTGATTTTTATATAACTACTTACATTTAAAATTCCTATTTTAACTTCTAAAATATTATACTTTTTTTTTTACAAAATTCTTTCTGTTTCACTATAAACTGCATATATGTATCTATTAAAATCTTCAAACATTTAAAATCTTATTTCTAATCTATATACATTTTATTTAAATTAAATTAAACAAAACTGATACCTCTGTTCATATCCACTGCTAATCGATACCAAAGGACGTCAAGCCCAATGCCTGCATACGAACTCGCGACCAAACCCATACGCACGCAAGTGACAGCCACCTATCATACTACGAGTCGTCGCCGCCTCGAACCCCTTCTCCCCAAGTCGCAGCTACAGGCGCCGCCCCACCCTCGGCTCCTGCCATCGACTCGCGAACATCGCCGCAACCCAACTCGAGCACGCAATCAACCCCGATTGCTCCACCTAGCCCTAGCCTCGCGAGCGCCTCGACCTCGAGCCTTGAATGCTTATTCGATTTCGAATTGGAACGAGGAAATGGAATTTGTACGCGATGAATGTGAAGGGTTTAGATTTATTCGGTTGGCATCATATTTATTTCGTTCTTTGTTGTACGAGATGATTTCCTTTCGTTTGAAGCTGCGGCAATTTTTTTTATTCCGTTCGATTTGCACTGACGAAGGAAGAGGGGGATTTTAAAAATGAAAGGAGGCATGGTGTACATGATCTGGTATCGTGAATTTAGGCATGAATTTAGGCGAGTTTAAAGGAGAGGAAAGTAGCTGAAAAGAATACAGCAATTGTGATTATTATATTATATATATTTTTCTAAATTCAATTTGGTTCGATATAAATTTTCTTTGACATGTTTATATGTCGTGTGCTCACATAACAACTCCGAAAAATACGAAATTTGTAATCCGGTAAAAATTCAATATTACGGACCCAATGGAACTGGTTTCGCCGAATTCCGAGATTGTGCCTCGGAAGGCTATTTTTTTTAAATATCGATTCAAACGATATAATTTCAAAACTAATCAAATCACTTTCAAATTCAATTCTAAAGCTTCTATTATCTTCAACATTATCAATGTGGATTTTACAAGCCTTTGAAATATTTTTAATCAGTTTAAAATTGAAGATTCAAATTTTTATTCAACTTTCAATAGATTAAACTTTATAATTTAATCGCCAAATTCAAAGTTATATTGAAATTTCAAGCTAAACCATCATTCAAATATTTAAAATTAATTAAATATTTCATTTTCAAAAGTTCAAAAATTCTGGATCGTTACAATCTTCCTCCCTTAAAAGAATTTCGTCCCGAAATTACAAGTTAAGAAGAATGCCCTTACCTGTTCGTTATCTTTCCAAAACTGAACAGTTTTATCAACTTGTCAACCAACATCTTTTAATTAGAGATTCATTATCATGTCAACTAGCTTTCCAACTTCAATTATAAGTTTCAAAAAACATTGTTTACTTCAAAATTCAAATTTTGATTTAAATTCAAATTTTAAACTTTCGAAATTTTCCCAAAATTTTTCAAACAATTTAAATTTTCGAAAAATTTCGCCAGCGTCTCCTTTGCGCGGAAAGCTCGGTACGACTACAAAATGGCACCACGGCCCCTCAGATTCTAAAATAAAACGAAAAGCCAAGCGGCTGGACGAGAAAATCACCAAATTTCATACTGAAATTGAAATACGTACCTTTTTGTCGAGCAATTCAATTTTATCTTTGAAATCAAAATCTGTAACGACCCAGAATTTTGAACAATTTAATTTGAAAATATTTAATTAAATTTAAATGTTTGAATGATGGTTTGACTTGAATTTCAAATTATCAGAATGAATTTGGCGATTAAATTATAAATTTACTCTATTGAAGTTGAATAAAAATTTGATTCTTCAATTTTAAGCTGATTAAAAATATTTTAATGGCTTGTAAAATTCATATTGATAATACTGAAGTTAATAGAAGCTTCAGAATTTAATTTGAAAGTGAGTCGTTCGGTTTTGAAATTTCTGTCGTTGAATCGATATTTAAAAATAGCCGTCCGAGGCACAGTCTCGGAATTCGACAAAACCAGTTCCATTGGGTCCGTAAAATTGAATTATTACTGGGTTTCAAATATCGTATTTAATAGTGTTGTCGTGCGAGCGTACGACATATAAACGCATTGAAATTTTATCAAATTCGATTTAAATTTAAATATTAAATTTGGTCAACAACACACCACGTTATCTCCCTAACATCATGCCTAAAAACACGCCTCAAATCATGGAAGGAAGGAAATCGTGCAGAGCATCTCTCTTTAAATTTTAAATATTAACGCCCTCTCCTTCCTCTCAATTCTATCGAATTCATTCCAAGTCACAGAAAGAAAATCAAACCCCTCTCTGTACTCGATTCCCCTCCTTCTCTTTTCAAATCAATTGAAATTTTTCTTTCAAATCAAAAACAATGGCCGAAGACGAATTATTAAAGATCTCGTTCCCCTTCCTCTCATTCATTTTCAATTCGAAACCCTTGTTCGATCGGCCTAAGAAAAATCAACTGTGGAGGCGGCCGATGAGGGCGAGGCGCCTGGGCATAAGGTCGTGATTCGTTCGCGACCAAGTAAAGTGGAGCTCGAGTCTAGAAGCTGTGCGATTTCTATTGGATGGTGTGGGCCGCGATTCGAAGAAGCAGGCGCTCGCGAGCATCTGGAAGGGCAACGCGATTTGGCTGTCGCGATTCCTGGAGGCGCGTGCTGGAGATGTCGATGTGGGGCAATGGGGTTTACCTGCGTTGTGAGGTATTGTTTTAAATTTAATAAAAAAAATTATTATTTGCAGTAAAATATTGAATCTATAATTTAGTTATTTTAATGACACAGATATGTTGATTATATACGTACAGATTTGGAAAATTTTATATATAAAGTTATTATTATTATTAAAATTTTATTTTTACTGTAAGCTGTAGAATAAATTCTGTTTTGAATAGAAAATAATATATAAATTCACATGTCGATATATTGGACAGACAGAAAAATACAGGAAGAAAATATATGACAGGGTAGTTTGGAAACATTTCTATTTTTAAAAGTTAACAGGAAGAAAAAGAAAATAAAAATAAAATAAGTGTACAAATAGATTGTAATCTACTAAATTTATTTTGAAATAAAAAATTGTGGTGGAAAATTAATTTAATTTATTCATTTGATTTTAGTTACCAAAGGAATTAGTTTTGAAATTTATTAAATGGCAATTGAATTGCTCTACTATTCTAATATTAATAAAACCTTATAATGTTGTCAAAAAGGATATTTAAATGAGAAATTGGTTTAAATAAAACTATTAGTTAATTGAACAATCAAAAATGGAAATTTGTTATTTGATTGGTTCGAATGTTAATTAATTTGTATAATATTTATACAAGGTCTATAAATCGAGAAAACAAGTCTGTGATGGAAATGGACTGCAAATTTAAAATCAAAGGTGAGAACTTCACACTCAAAAGGGTTTTTATTTCAATTTTAAATAGTTAGATTTAAAATTATTTGATTGTGTTGATTGAATGCTTGAATGATGATTGCAGTTATTGATTGCTGTTTGGTTGTGATATTAGATATAGTAGGATATATCTATATATAGCAATATATATATTGGCATATGTATATATTGGAGTTGTTGATTTCCCGCATTATATAGCGGATGAGACCCTATTACGCCGCCTATTAAGCGGAAAATATTTTATAAAATCCCATATACCGCGATATTCCACCTCGAAGTGGAATTAGTATTATGCTAACATCTTTGGATGTAGGAAAACAGGTTGGAGGGATCCAACTAGATACCTCAACAGTATTTATTTGATTTCAGATATTTTGATATTTGATTGATTATCATATCGATATATGATGTCGTTGTTGTCGTGATTTACTATTTGGTGTGTAGCATCATTGGGCCAATTTTGGAATTTTAAAAGGATTTTTAAAGTGATTTTTGAAAGTATACGTTATAAAATATTTTTGGAATTGATTCATTTTAAATAAATAAACGTTATAATTTTAATGTTATAAAAAAATATGATTTTTGAGAAATATAGTTAAAAGTTGATTTTTGAAAATATGAGGTGAATGATTTTATAAAGTAGTTTAAGTGGGATTTTTGTATTTATTATAAAAAGTTTAAATATAGGATTTATAAAATTTGATAATTTTATAAATCAAAGAGAATGATGAAATTATAAAGGAGTCTAAAGGCGTTTTAAATAATAGTATAAATTGATTTATATAAAAGATTTATAAATAGATATTTGTAAATTTAAAATATTTGAATTATAAAACGAGTTTTTATAAGTGTTAGAATGAATTGTAAATGAATTTCATAAATGAATGAAATTTATAGAATTATAAATGGTGAAGTTATAAATGGAATTTTATAAGCAGTAGGTTTATAAAATTTGTAAAGTTATTAAAGGAATAGATTTGGGTAAATAAATGAATCTTATAAGTTATAAGATTTATAATTTGGGAAGTTAAAGGAACGATTTTGCAAACAAATAAATTATAAGTATTTTACTTAAACTATGGACTTTTGGTTTATAATTGAGTTATAAATTGAATAGGTTAATAAAGGAGGTTTATAAAAGAAAGTTGTTATAAAATAAATAGAAATGGAATTTCATAAACATTGTTTTATAAATCCGCAAACGACTTATTTTGATAAGTAAATTGTTATAACTTATTTATGGAGTTATAGTCACGTTTTAGATAGTGAATAATCCTTTAAAATAAAATTTATAGAAATGATGAAATTGGTTAACGTAGTATATTCACGTTTTTGAATAGTGAATAATATGTTAAAGATAATATTTTGAATGTGATGTTTTAAATAGAATTAAAACGATCTAACGATGTTCTTAAAATGTGTTAATATTCGAAACCATAGATTTCAACATTCATTGTTGAAATAGACATTTTCGAGAAATAGAAGGAAATGGTGGACTATAACACTGTTGTTATAGTAAATGATTTCCGAAAGGAAATGTTTTGTATAGTATTGGGATTTATATATCTATTTTAATTTCGAATCCCTATACTAGTGATTTTGGGTTGTTGTAACGATGTTTTACGCAACATTCGTTTTGGCCCAAATAAATATGGTTAAGAGAATGATTTCCTTAAAGAATGAAATATATACTTAATTTCGATTTAAGTATAATGAATATTTTCCAAAGGTTGAAAATAAATAGATTTGTGAATTACTTATTAATAAATAAGTATGGAAATGTTTTCCAATGTGAAATGAAACGTTTTGAAAATTTATCTTTTTGAAGATAAATTGAAAATGAATAATTGAAATCGTGTATTCATAAATATTTTGGAATGTAAATTCACTATGGAATTTATAAAAGAAAAGGGGAATTTGTTTAAAAATAAATACTGATTTATTTTTGAAGAGTGGGAATAAATTTACAGATTTGGAACGTAAATATAAAGTAAATCGTTAAGGATTTATTTAATTGGTTTAAATGAACCATGTTGAAATGAAAGTATTTCCGCGTAGGGAAAATGATTGAAATTTGTTTTCAAATGTGGTAAATGTGAAAAGTGATTTGAAAATTGTTTTCAAGTGGTTGAAATGTGAAAATTATATATCTTGTAAAGATATTTTTTGGAAAATAAATAATTTGGAAAATTATTTGGAATCTGGTGATGTTGTGCATATCCATTGATAGTTCAATAACCGACTATCAATATTTACCTTTAAATAGGTATTTGTTGTGATTTGTTTGAATTCGAATGCCACACTTATTTTTAATAAGCGCTCACTATTCGGGTTAGTCGGAAAAGGACCTTGGGGTCGTATAACCCATTCCGAATATGTGATACGTCGTTATGAATCGCATTTGAAGACTGGATATTTTTGAAAACGGAAGGATTACCGTCGAATCTTTCTGCACCGAATGGCCCCGGTATAGAAATTCCATATGTGATGGGAAGTCCGGACGTGATTAGTGAATATTCGGGTTGCAAGGACTTCTTTGTAAGTGCCTTCGGTACTGTTCGATCCCGGAACAAACTTGTATTGATTATATGGCTGACATTACAAATTGGGATATAAAGCTGATTTCTTTCAAATACATTTCTGTTGGTGGCGGAGAATTTATTCTTTTAGCTTAACACCCTTCTCTGAGACATACGAGCTCAGAGGTTATGTAGTTGAAGGTTATGAGCGATATATTCCCAATTTGGTAATGTGACATGCTGAGTGTTGCTGTGAAATGATCATTGTTTGATCATTTGTGATATGATCATTTGTTTGATCACTTATCATTGTGATCATTTCTTTGATCATCTGTTGACCCAAAGCATGGCTTTGTACGAAAGCGTGGCTTTGTGGACGAGACTTCGTCAAGCCTCACACCCCGGAATGGTCAAAACAGGAAAGATGCAGCAAGGTTATCATGGTATGGAGCCCAGATACTTACTCATGTTGAAACACTTTATTTATTACGGTGTGATGTTGGTTATGAGCGCTCGGATAAAGGTCCCAAAGGACCGGGGGATGGCATACTCGTGTCAGTTGTTACCTAGTTTGAAAGGTAACCCAGCCTTGTGTTGGCAGAGATCCGGTTAGGTTCTCGGGGACGTCCTTCCAGAGGCGTTCTCATGTGGCAATGAGAAGTTCCTTGGCCTGACCATTTGTTGGAAATCCAAAGAAACAATGCGATCTTGTACGGTTTTAGTTGTATAACCTGCCATGGAATGTGGTGGTAACCTGCTATTGAACATGGCAGCTATAGTAGGCATAAGTGCGGAATGCCTATGCTGGCTAAGATTTATATCTTTACTTTCGAAATGATTTTTCCTACACTATGCGCTAGGAATAATATCAAATGTTTCTTTTTAATGCGTATCAAGCATCTTTGACTATCATAAGGAGAAATCTCCTCTGATTCTACGTTTGCATTGTGTGTGTGTGTGGGAGGCCTTATGGTAGTCTCATTTTTAAAAGCATTGCAAATTGACTTTAAAAATATTCCTCTATTTTGATTTTAAAGATAAATAAAATGTTTTGAGTTCTCACACCAGTCACATGACTGACTCGGAGTTTATTGTTTTCCTTCCTAAACTCTGGGTGCCCACCAATTTCCACACGGGCAGTCAAGAGACAGGTTTATCAGGATATTCTGGAATTCAGGAGTTGTTGGAGGCAAGCTGGATGGCATGGCGTATTACTAGTATGTAGTATTTCTTTTCCGCTGTTTGATGTTGTTTGTTGTTGTACACTCTGATGTAATGAAATGTAATGTAATGTAATAACTGATATAGTTCTTTGTTTAAAGATTATTAATTTATCTATTATATGTTGTTCCACTGCGATTGTGAGATTCTGATATTGTTTTGTTGTTTTTTCTCTGTTCCGTTCTATTTTCTATCTTTTCTCTCTTCTTCTATCTTTTTCTTCTTCTTTAACCACAACGGTACGGTTTTCCGGCCTTCGATTGCTCGACAGTTGATACAGTGGACGTATTGATGTCGGTGTTCGTGGACGAAAAATCGTCTAACGTTACATTTGGTATCAGAGCATAGGGTTAAGCGACAACCATTGCTCTGTTTGGTGTTACTCATTAGAGATAGAGTCAGCAGTACTCTAGAATGAGTTTGAGTGTAATAATAGATATGAGCGCGTATTTGTTAATGAATATAAATTGTTTTATATTGTGTTGACTTATCGGCTGATTGTTTATAAATTCTGGTCTGTGCAGTCTAGCTAACTGTGTTGATAGGAGTTTCTAAACTCTTAAACAAGATGAACCGACACAATATATTTTAAAAAAAACCGGGTAAATGAAAAAAAAATTACCCAAAACTATTTTTGTATATAAAAGAAATGATTTTCTTTAAGTTATTACAGTATATGGTTGCATGGTTGTTAGAAAGTAATAATATTAAATTATTACCATTGAAATTGAATAAGAATTGAAATCATTGTTATATGAAAATTGAAAAAAAAAGATAAGAAAATAAAATCCATATACAAATGGAGTTTGAGAATGAAAATTATAAGTGTGATTTATAATTGGAAATAGAATTCTGGAGAAGTTTTTGGAAATGTTTTTTTTTGAAAGAATTTGAAAATTTTAGAAATTAAATTCCTTTTCGATTTGAAAAATGAATTTCAAAGGTTTTGAAAAGTATTTTGAAGAGATAAAAGCTCCAAACTCTTTTTGGTCACTGGAAAATAACTTCGGTGATGACTGCAGCATCATTAATGTTCATTTTCGGGTTTTCAAAAGAGGAATTGCTGCCAAATTATTTTAAACAGAAGTTGTTTGGAAAATTTGGGTTTGGTTTTGGAAATTCAAAGGATAGTTTGAATTGTTTTCAATAATGGTTTTGAAAGATAGAAAAGACTCTGGAATCCTATTTAAAATATTTATGGGAATAATAAATAAGTTAATAACTTATACAAACTAAATTTTGATAGAATAAATTTAATTTAAAAAGAATGGAGTTAAATTAAAGTAAGTATAAGTGAATCAATTGAATAAAGTGAAATTGAAGAAATGTCTAAGGACACGAAGTGAAATAATTACTTAAAGAAAATTTATTAGGTTGAAAATAAATTTGGAGTAATTAAAATGAATTGGAATTGAGTATTGAATTATGGAAATAAATTGTGAATGAATGAATAAATTTACAATTGCAATTAAATGAAAGTGAATTGAATGTTGAGATTCATTTCGATTTTGTAAGCAAATGGAATTGAATTGAAATTGTGAATTGAATTCAAATGAAATTGAATGGAATTGAATTGAAATTGAAATGAATGAAAATAAATATATAACTTCAATAGTGAAGTAAAAATGTATAAGAAGCATATATTGAATATTTTGTAATGGAATTGGCAAAATGGTTTGAATGTTGGAATTGGATATTATGGATAGCAGGATATACAGGTGTATTAAAAGAAATGGAATTGGGATTTTGATTTCAAAGATAAAAATTGAATTGCTCGACAAAAAGGTACGTATTTCAATTTCAGTATGAGATTTGATGATTTTCTTCTCCAGCCACATGGCTTTCTCTTTTTTTTTGATTCTGAAGGGCCGTGGTGCCATTTTGCAGTCGTACCGAGATAGCCGCGCAAAGGAGACGCTGGCGAAATTTTTCGAAAATTTAGGGTGTTAGAAAATGTTTGAAATTTTTTTGAAAGTTTATAATTTGAATTTAAATTTAAGTTTGAATTTGGAAGTAAACAATGTTCTTTTGAAAACTTATAAGTGAAGTTGGAAAGCTAGTTGAAATGATAATGAATCTCAAGTAAGAAGATTTAGGTTAGTAAGTTGATAAAACTATTTGGATTGTGAAAAATAGTAGACGAGTAAGGACCATTTTTTCCTAACTTGTAATTTCGGGACGAAATTCTTTTAAGGGGGGAAGATTGTAACGACCCAGAATTTTGAACAATTTAATTTGAAAATATTTAGTTAAATTTAAATGTTTGAATGATGGTTTGACTTGAATTTCAAATTATCAGAATGAATTTGGCGATTAAATTATAAATTTACTCTATTGAAGTTGAATAAAAATTTGATTCTTCAATTTTAAGCTGATTAAAAATATTTTAAAGTCTTGTAAAATTCATATTGATAATACTGAAGATAAAGAAGCTTCAGAATTTAATTTGAAAGTGAATCGTTCGGTTTTGAAATTTCTATCGTTGAATCGATATTTAAAAATAGCCGTCCGAGGCACAATCTCGGAATTCGACAAACCAGTTCCATTGGGTCCGTAATATTGAATTATTACCGGGTTTCAAATATCGTATTTAACAGAGTTGCCGTGCGAGTGTACGACATATAAATGCATTGAAATTTAATCAAATTCGATTTAAATATTAAATTTGGTCAACAACACACCACGTTATCTCCCTAACATCATGCCTAAAAACACGCCTTAAATCATGGAAGGAAATCGTGCAGAGCATCTCCCTTTAAATTTTAAATATTAACGCCCTCTCCTTCCTCTCAATTCTATCGAATTCATTCCAAGTCACAGAAAGAAAATCAAACCCCTCTCTGTACTCGATTCCCCTTCTTCTCTTTTCAAATCAATTGAAATTTTTCTTTCAAATCAAAAACAATGGCCGAAGACGAATTATTAAAGATCTCGTTCCCCTTCCTCTCATTCATTTTCAATTCGAAACCCTTGTTCGATCGGCCTAAGAAAAATCAATTGTGGAGGCGGCCGATGAGGGCGAGGCGCCTGGGCATAAGGTCGTGATTCGTTCGCGACCAAGTAAAGTGGAGCTCGAGTCTGGAAGCTGTGCGATTTCTATTGGATGGTGTGGGCCGTGATTCGAAGAAGCAGGCGCTCGCGAGCATCTGGAAGGGCGACGCGATTTGGCTGTCGCAATTCCTGGAGGCGCATGCTGGAGATGTCGATGTGGGGCAATGGGGTTTATCTGCGTTGTGAGGTATTGTTTTAAATTTAAAAAAAAGATTATTATTTGCAGTAAAATATTGAATCTATAATTTAGTTATTTTAATGACACAGATATGTTGATTATATACGTACAGATTTGGAAAATTTTATATATAAAGTTATTATTATTGTTAAAATTTTATTTTTACTGTAAGCTGTAGAATAAATTCTGTTTTGAATAGAAAATAATATATACATTCACATGTCAATATATTGGACAGACAGAAAAATACAGGAAGAAAATATATGACAGGGTAGTTTGGAAACATTTCTATTTTTAAAAGTTAACAGGAAGAAAAAGAAAAGAAAAATAAAATAAGTGTACAAATAGATTGTAATCTACTAAATTTATTTTGAAATAAAAAATTGTGGTGGAAAATTAATTTAATTTATTCATTTGATTTTAGTTACCAAAGGAATTAGTTTTGAAATTTGTTAAATGGCAATTGAATTGCTCTACTGTTCTAATATTAATAAAACCTTATATTGTTGTCAAAAAGGACATTTAAATGAGAAATTGGTTTAAATAAAACTATTAGTTAATTGAACAATCAAAAATGGAAATTTGTTATTTGATTGGTTCGAATGTTAATTAATTTGTATAATATTTATACAAGGTCTATAAATCGAGAAAACAAGTCTGTGATGGAAATGGACTGCAAATTTAAAATCAAAGGTGAGAACTTCTCACTAAAAAGGGTTTTTATTTCAATTTTAAATAGTTAGATTTAAAATTATTTGATTGTGTTGATTGAATGCTTGAATGATGATTGCAGTTATTGATTGCTGTTTGGTTGTGATATTAGATATAGTAGGATATATCTATATATAGCAATATATATATATATATATTGGCATACGTATATATTGGAGTTGTTGATTTCCCACATTATATAGCGGATGAGACCTTATTGTGCCGCCTATTAAGCGGAAAATAATTTATAAAATCCCATATACCGCGATATTCCACCTCGAAGTGGAATTGGTATTGTGCTAACATCTTTGGATGCAGGAAAACAGGTTGGAGGGATCCAACTGGATTCCTCAATAGTATTTATTTGATTTCAGATATTTTGATATTTGATTGTTTATCATATCGATATATGATGTCGTTGTTGTCGTGATTGACTATTTGGTGTGTAGCATCATTGGGCCAATTTTGGAATTTTAAAAGGATTTTTAAAGTGATTTTTGAAAGTATACGTTATAAAATATTTTTGGAATTGATTCATTTTAAATAAATAAACGTTATAATTTTAATGGTATAAAAAAAAATATGATTTTTGAGAAATATAGTTAAAAGTTGATTTTTGAAAATATGAGGTGAATGATTTTATAAAATAGTTTAATTGGGATTTTTGAATTTATTATAAAAAGTTTAAATATAGGATTTATAAAATTTGATTATTTTATAAATCAAAGAGAATGATGAAATTATAAAGGAGTTTAAAGGCGTTTTAAATAATAGTATAAATTGATTTATATAAAAGATTTATAAATAGATATTTGTAAATTTAAAATATTTGAATTATAAAACGAGTTTTTATAAGTGTTAGAATGAATTGTAAATGAATTTCATAAATGAATGAAATTTATAGAATTATAAATGGTGAAGTTATAAATGGAATTTTATAAGCAGTAGTTTTATAAAATTTGTAAAGTTATTAAAGGAATAGATTTGGGTAAATAAATGAATCTTATAAGTTATAAGATTTATAATTTGGGAAGTTAAAGGAACGATTTTGCAAACAAATAAATTATAAGTATTTAACTCAAATTATGGACTTTTGGTTTATAATTGAGTTATAAATTGAGTAGGTTAATAAAGAAGGTTTATAAAAGAAAGTTGTTATAAAATAAATAGAAATGGAACTTATAAACATTGTTTTATAAATCCGCAAACGACTTATTTTGATAAGTAAATTGTTATAACTTATTTATGGAGTTATATTCACATTTTAGACAGTGAATAATCCTTTAAAATAAAATGTATAGAAATGATGAAATTGGTTAACGTAGTATATCCACGTTTTTGAATAGTGAATAATATGTTAAAGAAAATGTTTTGGATGTGATGTTTTAAATAGAATTAAAACGATCTAACGATGTTTTTAAAATGTGTTAAGATTCGAAACCATAGATTTCAACATTCATTGTTGAAATAGACGTTTTCGAGAAATAGAAGGAAATGGTGGACTATAACACTGTTGGTATAGTAAATGATTTCCGAAAGGAAATGTTTTGTATAGTATTGGGATTATATATCTATTTTAATTTCGAATCCATATATTAGTGATTTTGGGTTGTTGTAACGATGTTTTACGCAACATTCGTTTTGGCCCAAATAAATATGGTTAAGAGAATGATTTCCTTAAAGAATGAAATATATACTTAATTTCGATTTAAGTATATTGAATATTTTCCAAAGGTTGAAAATAAATAGATTTGTGAATTACTTATTAATAAATAAGTATGGAAATGTTTTCCAATGTGAAATGAAACGTTTTGAGAATTTATCTTTTTGAAGATAAATTGAAAATGAATAATTGAAATCATGTATTCATAAATATTTTGGAATGTAAATTCACTATGGAATTTATAAAAGAAAAGGGGAATTTGTTTAAAAATAAATATTGATTTATTTTTGAAGAGTGGAAATAAATTTACGGATTTGGAACGTAAATATAAAGTAAATCGTTAAGGATTTATTTAATTGGTTTAAATGAACCATGTTGAAATGAAAGTATTTCCGCGTAGGGAAAATGATTGAAATTTGTTTTCAAAAGTGGTAAATGTGAAAAGTGATATGAAAATTGTTTTCAAATGGTTGAAATGTGAAAATTATATATCTTGTAAAGATATTTTTTGGAAAATAAATAATTTGAAAAATTATTTGGAATCTGGTGATGTTGTGCATATCCATTGATAGTTCAATAACCGACTATCAATATTTACCTTTAAATAGGTATTTGTTGTGATTTGTTTGAATTTGAATGCCACACTTATTTTTAATAAGCGCTCGCTATTCGGGTTAGCCGGGAAAGGACCTTGGGGTCGTATAACCCATTCCGAATATGTGATACGTCGTTATGAATCGCATTTGAAGACCGGTGTTGAAGACCGGATATTTTTGAAAACGGAAGGATTACCGTCGAATGTTTCTGCACCGAATGGCCCCGGTATAGAAATTCCATATGTGATGGGAAGTCCGGACGTGATTAGTGAATATCTGGGTTGCAAGGACTTCTTTGTAAGTGCCTTCGGTTCTGTTCGATCCCGGAACATACTTGTATTGATTGTATGTCTGACATTACAAATTGAGATATAAAGCTGATTTCTTTCAAATACATTTCTGTTGGTGGCGGAGAATTTATTCTTTTAGCTTAACACCCTTCTCTGAGACGTACGAGCTCAGAGGTTATGTAGTTGAAGGTTATCAGCGATATATTTCCAATTTGGTAACGTGACATGCTGAGTGTTGCTATGAAATGATCATTGTTTGATCATTTGTGATATGATCATTTGTTTGATCACTTATCTTTGTGATCATTTCTTTGCTCATTTGTTGACCCAAAGCATGGCTTTATACCAAAGCGTGGCTTTGTGGACGAGACTTCGTCGAGCCTCACACCCCGGAATGGTCAAAACAGGAAAGATGCAGCAAGGTTATTGGGGGTAACGCCCCTTAGGGTATGTGCATTTCCTTCTGGAAAAGGGTGGTATCATGGTATGGAGCCCAGATACTTACTCATGTTGAAACACTTTATTTATTACGGTGTGATGTTGGTTACGAACGCTCAGATAAAGGTCCCAAAGGACCGGGGGATGGCATACCCGTGTCAGTTGTTAGCTAGTTTGAAAGGTGACCCGGCGTTGTGTTGGCAGAGATCCAGTTAGGTTCTCGGGGACGTCCTTCCATAGGCGTTATCATGTGGCAATGGGAAGTTCCTTGGTCTGGCCATTTGTTGGAAATCCAAAGAAACAATACGATCTTGTACGGTTTTAGTTGTATAACCTGCCATGGAATGTGGCGGTAACTTGCCATTGAACATGGCAGCTATAGTAGGCATAAGTGCGGAATGCCTATGCTGGCTAAGATTTATATCTTTACTTTCGAAATGATTTTTCCTACATTATGCGCTAGTAATAATATCAAATTTTTTTTTTAATGCGTATCAAGCATATTTGACTATCATAAGGAGAAATCTCCTCCGATTCTGCATTTGCATTGTGTGTGTGTGCGGAAGGCCTTATGGTAGTCTCATTTTAAAAGCATTGCGAATTGACTTTAAAAATATTCCTCTATTTTGATTTTAAAGATAAATAAACTGTTTTGAGTTCTCACACCAGTCACAAGACTGACTCGGAGTTTATTGTTTTCCTTCCTAAACTCTGGGTGCCCACCAATTTCCACACGGGCAGTCAACAGACAGGTTTATCAGGATATTCTGGAATTCAGGAGTTGCTGGAGGCAAGCTGGATGGCATGGCGTATTACTAGTATATAGTATTTCTTTTCCGCCATTTGATGTTGTTTGTTGTTGTACACTCTGATGTAATGAAATGTAATGTAATGTAATATAATAACTGATATAGTTCTTTGTTTAAAGATTATTCATTTATCTATTATATGTTGTTCCGCTGCGATTGTGAGATTTTGATATTGTTCTGCTGTTTTATGTTCTGTTCCGTTCTATTTTCTATCTTTTCTCTCTTCTTCTATCTTTTTCTTCTTCTTTAACCATAACGGTACGGTTTTCCGGCCTTCGATTGCTCGGCAGTTGATACAGTGGACGTATTGATGTCGGTGTTCGTGGACGAAAAATCGTCTAACGTTACAAAATCCCAATTATATTTCTTTTTATACACCTGTATATCCTGCTAGCAGTAGTATCCAATTACAAAATTCGAACCATTTTGCCAATTCCATTACAAAATTTTCAACATATGCTTCTTATATATTTTCACTTCACTATTGAAGTTACATATTTATTTTCATTCAATTTTGCATTTCAATTTCATTTGAATTCAATTCACAATTTCAATTCTATTTGAATTCAATTTATCTTCTATTCTGAATATTGAATCTTATCTTTCAATTATAACTGATTCATATTACTATTTTAAATTAGTTTCATTCACTAATTTACTTCAATTCCCAATTTGAAATCGTTTGTCGTTTAACTAAAAAAAAATCAACAATTTTCAAAAAAAAAATTCTAACTCCCAAAATTTTCGAAATTTTTTGGCAGAGTCTCCTTTGTACGGAGGAGCTTTTGCAATTTGACAATAGATATAAATATATATACATCGACCCACACGGTCGGAAAAACCAAAAACAGTTCATATTTCCTATTTTTATTGCGTAGGCGTACCTTTTTAGCATTTTTAAGCAAAGCGGTTTATTATTAGCTTATTAGCGCGGCCAAATCCAGCCAAACGGCCCTCATGTACCTATACTTACTCAATTTAAACACGTCAGTGACAAATACAAGAAATTCATTTACATTTCACTTATTTTCAATAGTGAATATACAGATTTCATAAGCAACACATTCAAAATAAATTCCATTAGCAATTTATATGGTTTCTATACAAATTAAATTTCTTTTATCTAATTCACCCACCACTTTTTTTCAATTCAATGGTTTACAATTCATTTTTAAATGAATCTAACTCATATCCCTTTTAATTGATTCCATTCAATATAATTTGCATTCCATATTCACAAAACCATTCGATTTGTTCAAAACCATCGTACAAAACTCGACAACAACAATGCAAATATTTATATACACTTCTTGTATTTATTTTCACTTCATTACTGAAGTTATAAATTTATCACTATTCAATTTCACATTTTCATATCCAATTCAATTATTTCACGAATTAATAATTATCAAGTTGATTTACTTGAATTCAATCCATTTTTTTTCAAGTTTGGATTTTTATCTATTCAACTTGATTTAAATCTATCTCATTCTATTTTCCAATTTATTTATTTACGAATGTAAACTCATTTATAAATTCACTTTACCATTTCATTATATTAATGAATTTATTTCTCAAATTTCCTTTTGAAATTCTATTTCAATTTATGAATTCATTTACAATTTATCTTCACAAGTCCCATTCGTATATGAATTTTATTTCTTATTAAATTTTCACATAATTATGATAATACTTCAATATTATCACTACCCAAACAACCAAACATCCATATACTATAATAATTATGAAAAAAAGATTTCTTTTCTACATAAAAATAGTTTTGGGTAAAATTATCTCATTTACCCTATTTAAAAACAATATTGTGTCAGTTTATCTTGTTTAAGAGTTTAGAAACCCCAATCGATTACAGTTGGCCACCCTGCACCGACTAGAATCTATAAACAATCAACCGATAAATCAACGCAATACAAAACAATTTTTTTATATTCACTAACAAATACGCGCTCATATCTATTATTACACTCAACTCATTCTAGAGTACTACTGACTCTATCTCTAATGAGTAACACCCAACAGAGCCATGGTTGTCTCTTAACCATATGCTCTGATACCAAGTGTAACGACTGCGATTTTTCGATGCCGAAAAACCAAACCGAAAAACCAAACCATATGCTTAGTAATATGCTACGCCATCCAGCTTTCTACAGCAACTCCTGAATCCAGAATGACCTGGTAACCTAACTCTAGACTGCCCGTGTGGAAATTGGTGGGCACCCAGAGTTTAGGAAGGGAAACAATAAACTTCAGGTCAGTCATGTGACTGGTGTGAGAACTTAAAACAGTTATTTATCTTTAAAACAAAGAACAGGATAATTTTAAAATAGATTCGCGATGCTTTTTAGAAAATGAGACTACCATAAGGCCTCCCGCACACACACACAATGCAAACGCAGAATCGGAGGAGATTTCTCCTTATGATAGTCAAAGATGCTTGATACGCATTAAAAAGAAACATTTGATATTATTACTAGTGCATAGTGTAGGAAAAATCATTTCGAAAGTAAAGATATAAATCTTAGCCAACATACGACCATTATCGTATGCCTACTATAGCTACCATCCAAACAGTGGGGCGCCACCATAAATGAATGATAGGTTCTACAACTAAAACCGTACAAGATCGTATTGTTTCTTTGGATTTCCAACAAATGGTCAGGCCAAGGAACTTCCCATTGCCACATGGAAACGCCTCTGGAATGACGTCCCGAGAACCTAACCGGATCTCTGCCAACACAAGGTCGGGTTACTCCTAACTGGGTAACTACTGGCACGAATATGTCATTCCCCGATCGTAACCGATCTATATCCGAGGATCCTCGATTTCCAACAACCACAAAGCAATAAATTTGCAGCAACAACGTAGGTTAAGTATCTGGGCTCCATACCATGATACCACCTCTATCCAGAAGGAATGACATACACTAAAGGGGAGCTACCCCCTAATAACCTTGCCGCATCCTTCCTGTTTTGACCATTTCCGGGGTGTGAGGTCCGACGAAGTCTCGTCCACAAAGCCACGCTTTATACAAAAGCTGTGCTTTGATCATCAAATGCTCAACAGCACTTCGTATGTCACATTACCAATTTGGGAATGTATCAGTAGTAACCATCAACTATATAACCTCTAAGGGTGTTAAGCTAAGAGAATAAATTCTCCGCCACCAACGGGAATATATTTGATAGAAACCAGCTTTACATCTCGAATTGTAACGTCAGACACACATCCATACAAGTCCGTTCCGCGATCGAACGGAACCGAAGGCACTTACAAAGAAGTCCTTGCAATCCGGATATTCACTAATCACGACCGGACTTCCCATCACAAAGGGTAATAAATTTCTATATCGGGGATCAGCCGATGCAGAAACATTCGACGGTAATCCTTCCATTTTCATAAATATCCGATCTTCAACACCGGTCTTCAATGCTATCTATTACGACGTATCACATATTCGGAATGGGTTATACGACCCCAAGGTCCTTTCCCGGCTAACCCGAATAGCGAGCGCTTATTTTAAAAATAAGTATGGCATTCAAATTCAAGCAAATCACAACAAATACCTATTTAAAGGTAAATATCGATAGTCGGTTATTTAACTATCAATAGGCATGCTCAACATCACCAGATTCCAAATAATTTTCCAAATTATTTACTTTCCAAAAATTATCTTTACAAGATATATAATTTCCACACTTCAACCATTTGAAAACAAATTTCAATCATTTTCCTAACGCGGAAAAAACTTTCATTTCAAAATGGTTCATTTAAACCAATCAAATAAATCCTTACCGATTTACTTTATATTTAAGTTCCAAATTCGTAAATTTATTCCCACTCTTCAAAAATAAATCAACGTTTATTTTTAAACAAATTTCCCTTTATTTTATAAATTCCATAGTGAATTTACAATTCCAAAATATCTATGAATATACGATTTTCAAATCGACTTCTAATATTCATTTTCAATTTATCTTTAAAAGATAAAATCGTAAAATATTTACTTCATATTGGAAAACATTTCCATACTTATTTAATAATAAGTAATTCACAAATCTATTTATTTTCAACACTTGGAAAATATTCAATATACTTAAATCGAAATTAAGCATATATTTCATTCTTTTAAGGAAATACATTCTCTTAAACACATTCATTTGAGTCCAAACGAATGTTACGTAAAACATCGTTACGACAACTCAAAATCACTAGTATAGGGATTCGAATTTAAGATAGATATATAAATCCTAATACTGTACAAAAACATTTCCTTTCGGAAATCATTTACTATAACAACAGTGTTATAGTCCACCATTTCCTTCAATTCCTTGAAAACGCCTATTTCAACAATGAATGTTGAAATCTATGTTTTCAATACTTAATACATTTAAAACATCTCTAATCGTTTTAATTCTGTTTAAAATATCATTTTTTCCCCAAAACATTTCCTTAATATATTATTGATTATCCAAAATCGTGAATATACTTCGTTAATCCAAATTCAACACTTTCACATATTAAATTAAAGGATTTTCCATAGTCCAGAATCGTGGATATAATTCCTTTAAAAAAATTCTATGTTTACGGATTTATAAAACAACGTTTATAAATTCCATTTCTATTTCATAACTACTTCGATTTATAAATCTCCTTTAATAACCAATTCTATTTATATTTCGTTTACATGTCGAATCCCACTTATAAGTAAATTACTTATAATCCATTTATTCACAAATCCATTCTTTTATATCATCATTAATTTATAAATCCAAAATCCTTATTCACTTATAAAACTAGGTACAACTTGATTTTAACATTTATAAAAGCTTGTTTTATAATTCCAATATCATTAACTTATGAAATATTAATTTTATAAATCTTTTATATAAACCGTTTATAATAATTCAAAAATCCCAATTTAAACCATTTTATAAATTTATCAAAAATCATGCTTTGCTTATATTTCACAAAAATCCTAATTTTTATAACATAAAAATTTATAACGTTTTAATTATTTAAAATGAATCAATTCGAATATTTAATAAACGTATAATTTCAAAAATCACTTTAGAAATCCCTTAAAAATCAAAATCGTTATTTTTAAACTTCAAAAATGGATCCGATGATGCAACACACCAAATAATCAATCAGGGCATCCAAACATCATATATCATCATATGATAATCAACAAATATCACACTATATGTAAATAAATAAATACGGTTGAGGAATCCAGTTGGATCCCTCCAACCTGTTTCCCTACATCCACAGATGTTAGCACAATACCAATCCCGTTTCAAGACGGGATATCGCGGTATATGGGATTTATAAAATATTATCCGCTTAATAGGCGGCGCAATAGGGTCTCATCCGCTATATAATGCGGGAAACCAACAACTTCAATATATACATATGCCAATATATATATATATATATATATATATATATATATATATATATTGCTATATATGGATATATCCTACTATATCTAATATCACAACCAAACAGCAATCAATAACTGCAATCCAAAATTTTAATTTGAGTGAGAAGGTCTCACCTTTGCTTTTATTAGCAATCCATTTTCCATTCCAGCTTGTTTTCTTGATTTATAGACCTTATATAAACATTTGCACAATTGATTAATATTTGAATGCTTTAAATTAACCAATGATTTTCTTTTCAACTAAAAAATTAAAATTCGAACTAATTCCTTTTAAATAAATCTATCCAACCAAGATTTTATTTTAAATTAATATCTTTATTTTAAATCAATTCCTTTAGTAACTAGAAGTAACTAAATTGATTAAATAAATAAGTTAGCCACTATAATTTATTGTAAAAACTAATTATTCAATTCAACCAAAAAATTAAATTTTAACTAGTTTCTTTACAACAAAATATTTTCTTTTGAAACCATAGATGCATACTCATAAAAATACTATATAGGTTTTGAGTATAAACTGTTTTAAATCTACTTTCCTAACTAGTTACTATACAACTTTACTTTTTAAATTCCAAAAACTATCTTATATTTACTTAATAACTACTTTCGGAACTATTTAACAATTTTTCAACTATTTTATAAACTAATTACTATTTTTCAACTATTTTACAACTATTTGCTATTATTTAAAAATTTTATTACTATTTGACTATTATTCAACTATTTTACAAATACTTAACTATTTTATAGATATGTTACAAACTAATAATTATTTTTTACTACTTATCTAATTTAAACTTTTCAAGCCATTTTCTGAATTTAAGCTGGACAGAGTTCAAACTGTTTATGATTGAATATCCATTTGGGATAAGGATTAAAGTGATAATCCAATAGGATTGAAGCAATTGTGAATAAGTGAATGAAATTAAAGTGAAGGTGAATAGAAAAGGAAATTGGTTTGGTTAATAATCAAAGAAGAGAAATACATAGGATGAACGTATATTATTCTATTCGCGTAGTGATTTGATCCAGATTCGAGCACAGAATTTCGAGATAATTATATCGATCCAAGTTGGGATTTTCCACTAGATTTTCGACTGCGAACCTGGATATGGATTTTTGATTGGTTCTGGATATTCTCTATCATAGTTAGGCTATGCAAGGAGAATGACGGTTTCTGATCAAGAAACCAAATCTGTGTCCGCGCTAGAAAGTCGGGTGGACGATACTAGTTCGGAAGTGAAATTGTGTATCGAGTGAGCGATCAGATTGGTATAGCGTGCGGATGATATGTGTGCATCGTATAGAGTGGAATGAAATTGATATTGAAAGTTTGTGGACAAGAAATGTAAAATGGTTTTTGAAGTGGGATATATATTCTGTGAAATATATGATGAAATAAAATAGAAATTGGATATTTCTATGGTAAAAATTTACTTTATGGGAGTGAGTAAATTTGGTAAGTGACTTTATAAAAGAGTGATCAAATTTGAATATTTGATTTAGAACAAAAAAGTTATATAACTTTTTTATATAAGATAAATCTCCTTGTTGAATCTATTGCCGGAAGGAAAGGATTTTAAAAGTGTTTGAAGTATAAAAGGAGTTTTATACAAGTTTGAAATGATCCAAAGATTTTTTTTAAGTTATATCTATCTATATATATAGGATCTTATGAGGATTTTAGAAAAAAGTTTTGGGAACCTTTGGATTTGAAAAGGCTTTTGATTTTTGGGTAAAATCAATATTGGAATTTGGAAAGCCTAGTTTGAGAATTATCGATTTTGGAATAATTGATTTTGTGTAAAGAAGCTTAGTGTGAGATCATACTAGGTGTATAATTTGAAAGATACTATATGTGCATAGTATAAAGTGTTTTGATGATGGCTCTGGAAAAAAGGCGCTCCCTTGAAATGAACTTCTCAGGAGTGCCACCGGATGGTGCTGCTTTGAGCCTCAAGGGGTGGTTCTAAAGTTGATCCTGTGAGGAGTCCGGACAAAACTAGTTCCTGAGGATTATGAGTAGTGTGTACCATCACTACTACAAAACAGACCATTTGCATCGGTTGTTTACCCCCCTTTTGCATCAGTTCAGCAACCGATGCATATGCAACCGATGCAACAGGCTTAACACTTTTGCATCAGTTTTGAAACCGATGCAAAAAGGTCCTTTTCGTATCGGTTGTTATTAACAACTGATGCAAAATATCATGGTTGGTTGCTTGAACACAGCCCCCATGTTGCATCGGTTGTAATGAAAACCGATGCAACAAAGGAACTTGTTGCATAAGTTGTTGTTGAAAACCGATGCAAACTAATCCCTCTATTGCATCGGTTTTTTATAACAACCGATGCAAACTAATCCTTCTATTGCATCAGCTATTTATACCAGATGCAAAAAAGCCATTCTCAGAAACCATTATTACAGTACTCAAATAGACTATATATATATATTATTGATTATAACAAACAATTATTGCATGCAATATTACAATCATTCAAAATTAAATTTGATGGCAAATACATAATCAGATTTAATAAATAGCATAAGTGCATGGGTTAATACATAATCAGATTTAATAAATACAGTACTGTTAGATTTAGTAAATACAGTGCTCTTTGATTTAATAGCATAAGTCCACTTACATCAACTAAGCATCGCCAAGCCATCTGCAACCTTCACTTCACTACTCTCTGTCACTTCCTTCTCAACATAAACCACATCAACAAAAATCAACTTACTGCAACATACCAACCGAACTGCACATACCAACCACGTCCTTCATCAACAACAAACATACCACAGTGCTACACATAACCACTATTACATTGCCACTGCGAACGTACTCCACATAATCATAACCCACCACCATTCTCACAAACAAACCCAGTCCTTACACCCCTGCCATCCCCTACCATACATTACTGCTACAACATACTTCTGCTGCAAGAATCAACAACCCATCAACACATACACTCACTGTCCATAATAACCACCAAACCATCTGCATTCATCCACTACTGCTCATAATTCCCTTGCCACTATCTTCACTGCACTACACTGCCCACAACAGTTCAACAGTCATCAACAACTTCCCATAACAAACTTCTTCCCAATGCATACTTCAAACTCCATCTACATCCTTGGTCCATACATCCATAATCCTCCTTTCTGCCCACTTTTGCAACCACACAAACTCAACAAACCAGTCACCAGTTCATCAACACTACCCACTACATCACCAGTCATCACTACCACTACTATCGTACATTTCCTCCGATCTACATGTACACTTCTACACTCCATTACTTATTCACCTCAACATCCACTCGTCACAAACAATTCTCCTTCACTTGCCACTGTCAAATAATCATGTTACTGACTCCACTTTTATTGCTCATTAAACTTTATCAATATATGCAGCAGCTCTAGCTCTATCTGGGCCTGTTCTTCTTCACATTCTTCTCAAACTTCCTGCTCCAATATTAAAATATCCATTTCTTTATCAGTCAGAACTTAAAAGAGTGTGACAACCAGATGTATTATAACTATCAAATATTCGGTCTACTGAAGAAGCAACAACTGAGTTAATATTTTGTTTAAAACTTCAAATTTTCAAACAACAATGCAACAAGCAAAAACTGACTAGGGAATTTAGAATATTTATTAAAAACAATGGTAATATAAATGGAAAATTCTATTTAAACCCAAAATAAAAGAACAGGATGAAACACAACAAATATAGACCATTAGCTCTTCCTTTGATGAATTTCACTGAACTACTGCGTTCTCTTTTGCCTGAAACATTTGCGAACTCCTGTGTACGCTAACTAATCTCTCATTTTTGTTTGCTAAATTTGGTAAGCAGGTCATTTTGGCTTTAATAGAGATATTTAATTACATTCTATCCTAATTAGAAACATTACACATAAACAGAATCAATCAACAAAGTATTTAAAAGAACATTAATATGATTTGATTTGAAATTGAAACACATTAATAAAGTCTTACCTTTAACTCGAATCTTGCCATCGTTTATGGGAATCATTTTATAGATGGTCTTTTTTTATTTATAAATATTTCTAACATCGTTTAATTTGGGCATAACTACGAACTGCGCCTCAACCAATTTATAATGAATATTAGAAAAAAATTCAATGAATTTAAGTATAATTTCGCACATTGACTTACTTCAAAATGAATAATTCCTTCTTATCTGTTATTTTGTGCAGTTGCAGTTGCCAAGACAATATGGGCAGGCTGCCTTTAATTTCGCTCTTGTTTGTGCAGGGCACCTAGCAACATGGTAATAATCAGAAAATGATAAAAACTTCAAATTTCTGTAATAAACACTCATTATATTGTACCAGTAAAAGAACTGGGTAAAAGAACTAATATCAAGCAAGTAGCACAGTACCTTGCATTGGCATCTAGAACAACGAAATCAGAACTTGTTTTAAGAACCAAGGAATCATGAGCATGAAGGCCTGTTCCAGGCAGATTGGTGTTTAGAAAATCGGCAGTTGGGTCAAAATCTGTAAGGTCAAATGGGTCAAAGCTAAATCAAATTTAAGTACTCGTTATCTCCTTCCAGCATTGATGTGAAGCTTGGCAATGGATCCTCAACTTTTTTATTTGAGGTGTATATTGGTTCTGATTCAAACAGTAGCAGCAGCAGAAATGCCTAGCATATGTGCTGCAGAATCTCAGGATGTACCAACTTATCTCCCACCATTATTGGAAGAGCAGAAGAAACTGCATAATTCAAATCCAAAATGATGCTTGTTTGATTTATACACTAGTACACATGAAATATAGTTAAATTGAAAAGTTAATTATATAAATTAAACAAAATTTACTGGAATTAGCTATCGAATTAAACACCCGCTAGGAGTGAAAATTGAATTCGTGACCATATAATATGATTTGTTGATATGAGACGTAATTAATCAGCAAGTTATGATATTCTCCTTTCCAACAGATAAGAAGAACGGATTTTTCTTCTTCTTACAATAACCACAGAAACTTGGAAATTTGTTGGTACTTCAAAATCTTTTGTTAACCAAAACCTCCGGTTAGGATGAAAAAATCAAATGCATATTATATTTACTAGAAGATTAGACACAAAGACAAAATTATATATACCTTCATCACAGTTCCTCCATACTGTCACACAACTCTCCACTTCAATCATACTACCTTCATCACTGCACAGGCATCCCCCTGCTTCATCACTGCTCATAAAAATATATCTACAGACATCAAACAGTCCACACCAGTCACCACTTCAACCACCACTTCAATTCACATCACTTCAGTTCACCATACTGTGACCATCATCAGTGCTTCACCTCTTCCTCTCTCTATACAAACACCGCCACCTTGCCTTCACTGTAAGCAAAATGACTGTTATTACTAGCTCTCTCTAATGAATTTATTATCACATACAACAAACTAACATGTTATACAGGTAGAAAAATATGGATATGATTGTTATTACCTCGAAATGTTTATGCCCAATAACTTGTCCACTGAAGCAAAATGACTGTGCTGCTAAAACAACCTATATATGTATCATCAATGAGCACGAATGTTAATATCTGAATAAGCACTTTGGTTGCAGAGTTATGAACTATTGCAGAACGATGACTTTTTCAAAAACAATTCCTTACCTGCCTTAGAGACCCACCTTGAGTAGTCAACTGAATGGTGAAATTATCAGAATCTTTTAACAACTTGCTGATCTCTTTTGATGCATATCCATTTAAAGTTTCAATAATTGACATCATGTCAAAATTCTGCACAAATTGGAATTAAATTACAGCATTATTAACTTATGAAGAGAGGCATACCTTGTTCTAGTTGCAAATGCCATGATTAAGTAAATAAAAAACTTTAAAACAAAGATTATGAATTGTTACGGTAAACAATTTGTGGTTTTTTCTTCTTTTACAAGATGTGCAAGTTGTTGAATTTAGTACAATACCTAGAAAAGGGGGAAATTAACCCAAATGAAGTTGTTTTAGTATTCCAAAGAAGAAGAAGAAATCAGATATTTTACATCGCGAGCATGTTCAACACTGGTTACAAGTAGTGGAAACAGCTTATAAATTATTTATTTGTTGAATGTTTGTAACAATTTATAAGGAGAAACAAGTTGCTTAGAAATTGATAAGGCATAACTCATAACTGTATGTTTGGCAGCTGCTTGTAGGTGCACAAGTAATTTTTAAATTACTTGTTTGGAATTGAACGTTTGGAAACAGTTTATAAGAAGGTGAAATAAGATACCTAGTTGATTAGTCATAGACTTATTTCATTTGTTATAACTAAGCTTTATCAAAATTGTAAATTATCTAACCAACTACCTCTACCTTTAACTCTTACTTCAAGTCAAAAAAGTCATTTTCCAGGTAGGAAGCAGCATTTTCATACAAAAGTCACTATAATCCAATTTGTAATTCAAAGTTAGATCATTATTATTAGTATAAGAGTGCTTCGTAACACTTATTTTAAATCTTCTTAAAAGGAGACCTAAATAGCAATTTTTAAGTAGATCTGATTGATTGGTTATAAGCAAAAGGATTTCGATGTAAGTTCACTTTTAAGTTCAAATAAGTTTTTTTTTTGTGTTTGACTAATGACTGCTATGACTTATAAGTTATAAGTAACGAATATATACCAGGTTACATAATTTAGACATGTCCATGTAAACGGATGGTGAATGTTACGTTGTGTCATTTTGCTTGTAAATTGTATGAAACAACAAGGTTATTTTAGAGCATTGAGATGTAATGTCAACCTAAAGTCTATATATCAAAAGATGATTCATAATGTAAACTCGATGTGGTTTAGGAAAAACAGTCATGACACTAAAGGTAAAAAAGAACTACTACGCAAATGTACCGTTAAAGCAACCATCGCGCACACTATACCAATTCTAATCCCCTTCTTTTGCGCATCAGCTGAAAGGCTTTTAGAACTGATTCATCATCCCTCACCTGTACATAGTTTATGGTTTAGCATTTATTCTAGTATCAATATAAATTATAGTACGTACTTTAGGACCAAAGTTAAAGTGTATTTTGCAAGCTCAGTATAATAATATTTGTTTTGTTGAAGGCAATAGTTGTTAATCTTCATTTTAAGGAAGATGTTACGATATTTACCAAAATTTGTGCTTTATTGGCAGCAAAGACAGCAAAAATGAAAGTATAAACATAGACTACAAAGAAAGTGACAATGGAATCTGAGGTCAAAAAGATGGTATCTCAATGTCAGCTAACTTTTGCGGTTTAAAGTAAAATTATTGAAGGAAAGAAAAAGCGTAACGGAAGGCTGACCTAGACAAGTTTATTATTAACAGGAAGACCAAGTTCAAATAGCTTTTTGGTGCCCCTATCTTCAAACCAATGCAACCCAACACACTCTTCAAGCATATGAACAACAGCAGACTGTGTAATAATATTCTCTATTTTGCCCTCACCAAGATCAACCACAGGAAGGCTTTTCATTCTGTACTTTGAAAGCAGCAAAAGCATTGTTAGAAACGAGTCCGAACTCTACATGGCGAGAAACGGCGCCCATCTAAACGACCCTAATATATCTCTAACCTGAAACATGTACATGCAGATATATATTGAAATAACGGGATTCAATGGCTTAATATTGAGTAATCAAAGAATGCAGTTAATTAAACCTTGGTATTTTTGTAAAGATCTGAAGAAGTCAGATTTTGGAGAAAAGTTCCATCCACAGAAGCAGCAGGTGGTTCTTCTTTTGTGTCATTGACTTTGATAGTGCTCAGTTTATTTGTCAGTCCTTCTATACCTACTTTTGAATCATTTTACTTTCTAGAGGCAATGATTTTTGAAGTTCAATACTGAATCACGATTTCAATTCAAACATCGAATTGACACAAAATCAAACGAGATTTCGTTCAGCGACGCTATCTCAATTCAGCAGCAATAAAAAAACATAAAAATAAATAAATAAAGGAATAACAGGAAGAGGCAGCAGCAGAAAACCTGAATTGAAGAATTAAGCGGTGGGTTTAGGGAAGCGCAAACACTTTCCATCACATCATCCTGCCTTCACAAACAAACACAGCAATTTTTATCAAATTTTTTTTGAGGATTCGATTTGGGAGGAGCTGCTAATTTGGTTTGAAGTTAAAATTCACAGTCGAATTTGATTTGAAGTCGTTCAATTGAACGAACATAATTTGCTTTTGTTTTCTTCTTAACGGGGGAAGTGGAGGGATAAATGAAAGGCGGGAAACGAAAAGTTAAGGGGAGGGAAAAATGAAAGTGAAGTTGCAAACCATGGAAAATGAATGCAAACTAATGTACTTGCATCGGTTGAATTTAAAACCGATGCGACTAAAACTATTTGCACGTACCAATTGCATCGGTTGTTGGTGACAACTGATGCAAATTCGATTTTTTATTACCTGTTGCTTTTCACCTACCAATTGCATCGGTTATTAAGATAGAACTGATGCAAATAGTTCTATTTGCATCAGTTTTTACTTCAACTGATGCAAATGAGGCGAAACAATATGCACTTTTTGTACTAGTGCATAGCGAAAGTCGTGTGTGCCGTTGAGATCCAACAGCCTGCGTTTGATTTTATGTTGGTAGACTGCGACCTATGGTAACATAGCGAAAGTCATGTGTACCGCTGAGAGCCAACAATCTACGTTTGATTTTATATCGGTAGACTGCAACCTATGGTAACATAGCGAAAGTCATGTGTGCCGTTGAGAGCCAACAGTCTGCGTTTGATTTTATATCGGTAGACTGCGGCCTATGTAGGAGTGGAGAAGTTTCATTTTGACAGCGAAAGTCATGTGTGCCGCTGAGAGCCAACAGTTACTGGACTTTTGCTGTGATGGCAACGTAACACTGGAATGTAACTGCGATCTGTTGTGGGTTCCATGGCGTAATTGAGGGGCATGGGGTGCCTACAGTTACATGGACTTTTGCTGCGATGGCAACATAACCCAGGATGTAACTGCGACCATGGATGGAGGTGACGATTTCCAGAGCATTCTCACCAAATATATATATACCCTCTAATTTCAAAAACTATTTTCTAAATTTTTCAATAAAATTATTTTTCCAAGTATTTTCATCCGATGTTGAAACGGGTCTGCCGAGTGCTAATAGATTTTCAGTCCTACGCCTGATCAACGTATGACCGAATTTCTGTAAGAACAAGGATGAACTTATTGATACATCGAGTTATAAAAAGTATTTTTATAAAATTATTTTGGCAGTATTACAGATTTTAAAAATGTTTTAAAATGATCAAAGATTATTTTAATTGGTTTTAAAATGTTTAATAAATTCTGGCTTCATTCCTTTTCGAGGACGGAAAGATTCAAAGGGGGGAGGAATGTGATATCCCCGAATCCTAGACATTTGTAATCGATAAATAATTGGGTTAATTAACAGAATATTGATTTATAGATTGAACAAATAAATATGATAACAAATATTTATACTTGGATAAATATTTATTTGATATTCTTCTAGTATAATTATTTAAAATTTGCAAAATCATTATTTTGAAACAAATGCAACGTGTGTTTGTTTAAATATATACATGAGTGGATTTAAATTTAATTTGAATTTGAGATTTGAAAATTCAAAGATAAATATCTTAAAGTAAATTGGATGTAAAAAATAATGGATATCTTAAAGAAAACATTTATTTGTTAGAGATGTATTTATTTACTAGGAAAAATAATTTAAAAAGCCTTTTAAAAATCTTTTAAAAATAAATAAAATGAAAGATTACAAGTGTTGATTTATTAAAGCATATAAATACATATGTAAGTGAATTAATAATAGGATGAGACAAGTGTAGCATTTGTAAACAAGTGTCAAGATTTATTTTTATTTTCTTTAATTCTAAAATAAATCCTAATTCGCATTTTATAAACTCTCCTCTCCTCTCTTTTATTTCTTTTACATCTTCACTTTCTAAAAAAATATTCAATGCCATGTTCATTTATCTACAAATCTAAACTTCATCTTAAAAAAAAAACAGAAAATGATCAAGAATCAAAACTTGAAAACAATTACTCAAAACAATTCCTCAAACCAAAATCATACTCAAACAAATCAGAAAATTCCTCAAACTCAAGAATGAAAATCTGGAAGCCTGCTGCAAATTTTCTAAATGCAAGCCTGTAAATCCATTTTTTTTCTTTTCAAATCTGATTAGCAAGTCTAGCCATCTTTATTTCAAATGCAACCTGAGAATTCATGGTCAAGCAATCCTTTCAAGCAACATTATCAAGTTTCCAATGTGTTAGTCGTTGCAGTAATCAAAAGCTTTCAAATTTTCAATCCAGTTTTGAAGCCTCTATATTTCTAAAATCTATGAGTAAACCTCTAAATTAAAAGTTTAAGTAGATGATTTATTCTTGCTTGTGAAAACTCTATGTTGATGATGCTTGCATGTGTATTAAACGTATAGAATCTGTATGTATGAATGTATTCATGTATGCATGTCAGATTGAATTTATGTCTTCTCTGTTTTCATATTACAAAGTTTTAAAATTTTGTCCAAATTCCAATTTTCTCACCCTCTAATATCTGTAGTGACTTAGTTTGTAAACAATAAATGTTTGCTTAGTCCTAATTTAAAACCTAAAAATGTATTTGAGCTAAACATTTAAAATTTACCTGGGAAAAATGGAAAGACAGTAGAGGTCTTTAAATCTTGTACAAATTTAAACTTTGCAAATTGCTATTCTAGGATTACAACGTGAATTCTTTTAGAAAGATAGGATTTTTAAGACTAAAATCAAAAATTTTAATGAAGTTTCAAGTGTGAAATCTTGTAATGTCTGGAACATGGTTTTCATGGAATTTCTAGTGGCCGGAGGGATTTTGGTAGTCAAGGTTTTGACTAAAGGTGGATGATGGTATGGCGAGGTCGAGAAAAATGGGAGGTGGGTCATTTGATGGATGTTGCGGTGGTGGCGAGATGATTTGGGTTCTAAACATAGTTTTGGTCAAGCTGGGTAATTGAATCACTGTCTTGCCTCTGGTGATTCGAGTTACATATGGCTCTAGGAAATGGAGGCGTGGTAGGTCGGCAAGCCACAGCCGGAGTTGAAGCAGTTTTTGTATCAACCTGCATATTTATCGATTTTTATATTTAAATATTTTATCATTCGTCGGATTTTAGTCCAAAAAGTCACTTTTTGCAAATAGTCGAATTGGGACTCGAGACCCCTCCCATTGAGTTTAAAATGTCGTTTGCAACCTTTTTGAGTATAAACATTAATATGTGTGGAGCTAGTCAAAAATTTGATCATTTTCACTTTGGGTTTGGGTTCAGCCTTATGTTTAACTTATACTCAAATCTGAACCACTCCTCCCCATTCACTCTCACTTTCTCCTCTTTTCAGTTCTAAAGTATCAATGGTGGGAGAGATGGGAAATTAAAACTCCAAAACCCTAGTCTTTATTAGCAAATCCAATTTCTAACTCCAAATTCAAGAGAACCCATTGGTAAGCTTCTCTTCATCTTCTACAAATCATTCTCTTAATCAATTTCAGAAATTCCTAAACCTAATTTTGGGAATGTTCTTCTTTTAAGCTTAGATTCAAGCTTCTTGCGTTGAGATTGAAGTGTGGTTGATCTTCCCTTGTCTTCAAGCTTCTCATTCATTTGATTTGGGTTCAAAGGTGAGATTTTTATCTCACATCTAAGCCTATATTTATCTTCGATTGTTAGGTATGCATTCCTAATACTTATTCGTGTGCAATTGCTTTTGGTTTGGATTGATTTGGTGAATATTCCAATTTTTGGTGTTTTGGGTTCAATTCTTTGAAAATCATAGCTTTGATGTTTTGATCATGTTTTGGTGATGAACCGAAGAGCTTCTATGGTCGGGTAATCGATTGGCGTAAACCCTTAGTGTCGTTGCTCGACCGTTTGCAAATTGAGGGAGTTTGCACCTCTTTTGACATAAGGTAGGAAGTGCAAGAATACAGGTTCGGCCGACCGAACCACTGGGCCGGCCGACCGACCTGCTACTAAAAGTGCATAGCACTTCTCTGTCTCAGGTCCGGTCGACCAACTACAGAGCTCGGTCGACCGACCTGCTTCCCAAGGATTTTTCCAGAACAGGGTCTGGTCGACCGAGCTCTGTAGCCGGCCGACCGACCTGTTACTGTTTTTCCTATTTCGCCTATTTTGCGTGGTTTCCAAATTTAAATCGATTCGTGATGATCCTATTTGTTGTTATCATTTATTATCGAGGTTGCTCGATCATATCCTCCCTTAGGTCTTCACTAGGTCGAACCCCGTAGCGGGGGCGTTGCCCCCGCACCCCCACCTTGGGGGGTTGCCACCACCCCCCCCCCCCGGACCCCCCTCCGTAGGGGATCTTATCTGAAAAACATTCAACAGAACTTGCTTTGTTGAGTTGCTGAGTTGACCATTCTTCGAGACAAACTATCTTGGGCTTCTCGGTCGATTTTATGGATTTTTGAATATCTATCTCGATGGATTCTTTATCGATTTCTTTGGATTTTATTCACGTCTTCGAATGTGAATTTTTATGATTGATTGTTTCTACAATCACTTCTATGATTTGTCACTTTAAAATATAAAGGTTTTCTATACTAGTAGTAAATATCAATACTCTTTCTTCAAATGATTTCAACACTATTTTATAACAAAGCTTGTTTTCTCAAACCGATTTCCAATCTATTAGTATATATAAACCTTTACCTCACTCGTATGAGAAATCTAATTAAATGACTTAGTAAAACAAGTGGTATGAAACGCTTGCGTTTACTTCGTCGGTTAATTCTTGGACTTGTTCGATTGAATCTCTGATGACAATTTTCTAGTGGAGATCTACAATTTGTTCGTAAATATTTAAGTTAAGCTAGTGGTTATGGGACATGAAGCTAAGCTCATATATTTACTAGCTTACTATGATTGACACTTCTTGATGATCATGACGATCATTTTTGTGATTTAGACTAGCGATGTGCGATGTCTCTTTGTCTGCGAGGGAGACTAAACCCCGTTTTGTGGAGTTTCGACTCAAATTGGTGGGGTAGCAACCCATGGTCTTCGGGCCGTTTGTGGAGCATCGGCTCAATTTGTGATGGTTAGCAACCATGGAATTAGCGTTCCGTTTGTGATACACGTGTTGGTGATCTTTATGCTCCCGTTTGTGATAGGCCTTTCCCCCTTTTGTGATTTCTGGATTTCTTGAGATGATTTCTAGAATTTGTGCTTCACCAATTTTCGTGATTTTCATTGATAAGTTTTAACAATATTTGTGCATTGGTGAATTTGTGCGTCATTGACTTTTGTGATTGATATTGATATAATCGTCGATGTTTGTGGTTTGGTGAACGAAATAAAGAGTATGACATTCCTTTTGATCCTTGAGAAGTTTTATGTGATATTGATTAATCTCTTGTTGATTTTCAATTACTTTTTTATCACAGCTTGGCATTATGATTATTATGCGTTTAGTCATACCTCTTATTCTATATCGTTTCATCTGATATTTATAACTAGACTGATCTGTTTATTATTTTCTTATTAAATAATACTCGGGTCAGACCGAGATGTTACAGGTGCTTCTGCTTGACTTCTCTTCTAGGGTTATCATCCTGACTTTTCGTTAACTACTTAGATTAGTACTTTTTGTTGTATACATTTGAGATATAGACTCATAGTTGCGTGCTTATTCTTTTGTATAGCACATGTTGCTATTCTTTTGTGTCATTGTGGATCTTTTTGACAACTACTCTGATGAACACTTTTATGTGTTATATTTATTCATGTCTATTTCCGCCTTTGTGATATGAATTATCTGTGACTGATTTGTGCTATGTTTATTTCTATATTTGTTTCCGAAGACATTATAGCCACTGTGTAGTAGCTTTGAGTTTGTGTCGGTATGTCGGACTTCCTCTTGAAAAGAATGCAAGTTATATTTTATCTAGCATATCGGTACTCGCACAAAGCAATTATACAAATGGTCGCTCCTCAACAGCCTTATTCTCCGTGCTAGTTGACGGCATTACACGGTAGTGTCCTTGGCTAGCGTGGGTATAGAGGTGGGGGGTCACAGTTTTCGTGACTGGAATCGTGGATTCGAATGCTTTTCCTGATGATGGTTTTGGGTCTCCATTCATCTGGGATGCTCGATTTTGAATCAAGGCTGGAGATGATGTTTGGATGATCGTTGTTGCTCGTAGGGATGTTGGGTGACTTGACGATGTTGTCGTCGTTGGCTGGAGTAGTCGCAGGTGGTGGTGCATGTGCACGTGATGGTGGTGCGTGTCTGAGAATTGGGGCTGTGATGGTCTCGAAATCATCTTCGAGTATTTAGACGGGTAGCTCGAGTTCGTTCTCGAGTATATTGGAAGTGATTAACCAGTAGGAATTAGAACTTAAATTTAATCAAAGTTTTAATAAAAATGGGAAGAAGATAAACTCGGGTTTGACTCGAGTAAGTTTTGGGTTCGACCCGAAGAAGAGAATGTTAAACTATTACAAGGGGTTTTAAAAGTTTTAAGCTTATTTTTTTATTGAAATTTTAAATTTTAAATTGGTTTGAAACTTTTTACTTGATGTTTAATAAATGTTGCTTAAACATTTTGATTTAAGAAGTTGTTAAGTGGAAATTAAGGTATTTATAAGATAAGGTTTTATCTTAAGATAATTAAGGTTATAATGTATTGGAATAGTTAGTATAATTAATTAATTTGATAAATTAATTATAAAGGATTAATTAAGTGATAAATTAAGAATAATTAATTTGTTAATTAATAATTAAGTGAGGGTTATAAATTGATTAATTAAAAGTTAATTAATTGTAATTAAGGATTATTAATTAAAGATCGTTAATTAATGATCAAAGGTTGTTTAATTGAGTAATTAAGTAATTAAGAATAAATTAATCAAGTAATTAAGTTTGATTAATTAGAGAGTTTTTAATTAAGTAATTAGAGGTTACTAAAAAAATTAAGAAGCACTTAATGTGTAATTAAGTCTGATTAATTAATAAGTTAGGTTTTATTAATTAATACTTAAAGGATTAATCAGTATTAATTAAGGGTTGATTAACAGTTTAATCAACTGGTGATTAAGAGTTAATTAATTGTAATTAAGGTTGTTAATTAATAATTAAGTTTTATAAATTAATAATTAAGATATAGTTGATTTGTTAATTTGTATTAAGAGATTAATTAATAATTATGGTTATTAATCAATAGTTGATGGTTAATTAATCAGTTAATTAGAGGTTAATTAATTGATTATAAAGTAATTAAGGATTGGTTACTTTGTATTAAAGGAGATTAATTAATAATTGAAGATTATTAATTGATAATTTAAGGATAATTAATCTATGATTAGAGATTAATTGATTGATTGATAAGGAAGTTAAGGAGTGATGAATTAATTAAATGATTATAATTAATTAATGGTTGATTAAGCAGGATTAGATGATTAATTTTGATATGAATTGATAATGCTTGCTTATGGATGATTGTTTGTTGAATGTCTGAATTGAATATTGGATGATATCTACTGGATGATATATTGTGACATTCTGTTGATATGATAAGGGTTATATCAATAATAAATAGGTGATGTTTATTTGTGTTATTGCTGTATAAAAGTGACATCCAGTATTTGAATATAATCACTTAAATAACTTTGGTTAAGATGATATTGTATTCGAAGAGACCAGAGTTGGGTATTAGTAAATACCCGAAACCACTTCAATTCATTATAGATTGATATGTGGAATCAATAGGCTGATATGGAGTGATTTAAGTAAATTGGACCATTTAATCTAAGTTTGGCACTTAGAAATTGATGTGTGAAATAACTAATGTCTATAAAGCATGTGAAGTTGATATAAGTTACCCCGGTTTTATATAAGTTGCATGCTTTTGGATTCCTTGTTAGATGGGTTTACTCACGCTGGTTTCCAGCCTGACCCGGGTGTTACTTTGATGCAATGCTCGGGTCAGACCGAGTATTACAGATTTTCATGTGGCACATTTTGGAGCTCAGGAGGTGCGCTGGATGGAAGGAACGTATGAAGCGTATCCCGTTGTATATATTATAACTTATCTTGGACATGTTTGTTTAAACTGTCCAGTGTTGTGTATTGGTTATTAACTCAGATGTATAAAATGTAAGTGTACTGATACAGTTCTTCTTTTGTAAACTGTTATTTATGTGATATTGTATTTTGATCCGCTGCGAATGTGAGGTTTCTGTGATTTGTTTCTGCTTTCTTCTTCGTTATCTTTCCTTCTTTTCCTAACTATCTGGAATTTTCGGGATCGAAAATTTCGGGTCGTTACATATATTATTTCATTCACATAGCGATTTGATCCAGATTCGAGCACGAAACTTCAAGATATGTATATCGATTCGAGTTGGGATTTTTCACTCGATTTTCGACGGCGAACCGTGGATATGGATTTTTGATTGATTCTGGAAATTCTCTATCATAGTATATGGCTGTACAAGGAGAATGATGGTTTCTGATCAAGAAACCAGATTTGAGTCCGCACTAGGAAGTCAGGTGGATGATACAAGTTCAGAAATGAGATGTATGTCGAATGAGCGATCGGATTTGATATTGCATACGGATGATATAGGTACATCATATGGGCTTGAATGAAATAGATATTGAAAATTTTGACAGGAAATAAATAAAATAATTTTTGGATTCTGTAGTTGGATATTATTGCTAAGTAGGATATACAGGTGTTTTAAACAAAAGGAAATTAGGGTCTTTGATTTCAAAAGATAAAATTGAATTGCCCGACAAAAGGTATGTGTTTAAATTGTATATAAAATTTGATGGTTTTTTTATCTAGCCACTTGGCTTTTGTTTTCTTTTTGCAATTTGGGGGCGCGTAGAGACATTTTGTAGTCGTACCGATCTAGCCGTGCAAAAGAGACGCTCGTGAAATTTTTCGAAAATTTAGAGAGTTAGAAATTTTTTGAGATAATTTTGATAATTTAAAATTTTATTTTGAGTTATAGTTTGAATGGTTGAGTAAGTATTGTTGTTTGAAAGCTATGGAAGAGTTTGGAAAGTTAGTAAGGGTCGTAGTGTGACTTTAACAAAAAGATTGTTTTGGGGAATCATTGAAAAACTGTTTGGTTTTGGGAGGTTGTTAAAAACTATTTGGATTGGGGAAATAGTTAACGGGTTGTGGTCCATTCTTCATAACTAGCAATTTCGAGGATGAAATTCTTTTAAGGGAGGGGGAATGTGACGACCCGGAATTTCAGGCTTTTGAAATTGGAATATTTAATTGATTTTAAATATTCGAGTGTTGGTTTTTAACTTGACTTTCATATATCATTATTTAGTTGGAAATTAAAGTATTGAATTTAATAACTGAGAATTGAGTAAAATATAAAATTTGGGGTTTCAGGCTTGTTAAAAATAATTTGAAGGCATGTAAATTTATATTGATAATACTGAAGGTAGTAGAACTTTTAAATTATATTTAAAAGTGGTTTATTAAGTTTTGAAAATATATCGTTTAAATTGATAATTAAAAATAGCCTTCTGAGGCACAGTCTTGGAATTCGACGAAACCAGTTCCATTGGAACCGTAATTGTGTATTATTATCGGATTTCAAATTTCGTACTGTTTGGAGTTTTCATTGTCCGTACGATATATCAGCGCGATGAAAATATAAATTGGAAATTCAATATACTAACTAGGCCCAGAAAGTTGTCTTCTCCATACAATTGAGTTAGGACTCGAAACCTTTTCTATTGCGTTCGGAATATGGGTTTAACATTATAAATGCCTAGCAGCATGCCTCAATAGGAGGTCAAGTTTTTAAGCTTTGACTTCAAGATGATTTAATTTAAATTTAAATTTAAATATATTTCCCACTTATGCCTTTTGCTTTCATTTATCAACCACTGTAGCAAGCCTATGCAGACACGCAAGGTAGTTTACAACGCATGTTCTCGCTGGTATAACACGCATCTCCTCCCAATTTCTATTTCAAAAATTGAATTCTTTGAATAATAAAACCCCTCTTTTTACTCATCTTCTAAAACAAATCAAAATTAAAAAAAGCAGCAGCTCAAATAGGAATGGGAGGACTCTCGCGTCAATTCGTGATGGAGAGGAGGAAGATTAATCTCGTCTTCGTATTCGAGTTCCATGGTGTCGAGAATCTCTAATGCTTGGAGTGGGGGTTTCTATTTCGAGCACGACGGGGTCGCATCGCGGCGTGTAGTCGAGTCGAGAACTGCCATAGGATTCGCGAGGTAGGGGGAGTTTCAAGCGATGTCGTAGGTCGTGGTCGTGATGGCAGTAAGCCTGGCTTAGGTGCACGAGCTCATGATGGATAGGACAATTGAGGCTGTAGCTAGGGCTTTGAATCGACTTGGGGGCGCGGTGGTAGCAGATGAGGCTGGTGGTGGAGTGGAGTTTGGAAGTGAGGCAGGGTCGTCGTGGTTCCAGTCGCGTATGAGGCAGTAAGGTAAATATGTTAACATATTATTTTCGAGTTTAAATCTATATACATATATACACATATATATGTATATATATAATTAGGAATAGAGAATGGTATTTGTATACATACATATAGGAATTTGAACCCAGATTCGCTTTATTTTATAAATATATGTATATATGTAATTTACGGTAAAGAAAAATCCTATGATTTATTTACAGAAAAGGAAATATAAATATAAAAATATTTTTTACATTTATATATATATATATACAGTTAGGAAAAAAATAGAATACAAGTACAAATTTATATATACACATACCTATTTTCATTTAAGAGTATATACAAAAATTATTATAGATAATGTTTGGTGAAATAGGAATTTTAACATGTTGAAGCTTATGTAAAAAATTGATTTTTAAAACTATATGGATTATTTTTATAAGTGTGTATATATATGTAGTTTCAAAGAAAAATAAATATATATTCTAAATTTACTAGTTTAATTTAAAAATAATTTAATTATCTAATTATTTTAATCACTGAAAATATTTTATTAAAAGAAATTAATATAGATTAAATTATTAGTTAATTAAATTTATTAAAAAGGAAATTAAATGTTCGATTATCTCGAATATTAATAAACCATATATGTTTGTACAAGGTCTAAGATCGTGAAGAAAACATGTCAAGATGGAAATGGGACGCAAACAAAGGTCAAAGGTGAGTTAGTTACATTCATTTGGATTGCCATTAATTTAAATAGTTAATTTAAATTTATGGATTGATTGCTTAGATGTGATATTTTATATAGTAGTGTGTGTGTCTATATATATATATATATATATATATATATATATGTATGTATGTATGTATGTATATATATTGAAGTGATTGATTTCCCACATTATATAGCGGATGAGACCCTATGTGCCCCGCATAATAGCGGATGAACTTATGTACCGCGATATCCCCTCGAAGTGGGATTGGTATTTTTATATTGTGCTAACATTTGTGGATGCAGGGAAACGGGTTGGAGGGTTCCAACTGGATTCCTCAAAATGTTGGAATTTATTTTCGTATTTGGTAATATGTTTTATTTGATAATCTGTGATAGATTATATTGAATATATTGGGAATTGAAAATATTGAATGTTGTGGTTTGATTGAAAATATTTTGGGTATATTAAGACATCAAAAATATAAATATATTTTTAGGAAAATAAAAGAGAGAATTCTAAGTAAAATATAGTGAAATTGGATAAATTAAAAGAATGAATTTGGGAAAGGATAAAGAGTTTGATTTAAAATCCTATCAAATAAATTCCGAGTATGAGGAAATAATTTTTGAATAAATGGGAATAAATGAATTTTTAAACTTAAGTGATATTGTTTAAATAAATAAAGGATTTATTTTGAAAATCAGGGTTTAAAATTGTTTGGGAGAATTTAAATGGGAAATTTTGAAGTGAAGTGTGAAGTTGATAATGTCAGATATGAATAAGTTTTTACATCATAAAAAAAAGGATGAATATGAAATTAATGGGCTTTAGAATAGATATGGGTCAATAAAGTAATTTATTTTAAAATGCAGTTAATTTTGAAAATCGATTTGGGAAACGATTATGTGTTGAAAATGTGATTAAAAAGAGAATGAGATTATGGAATTCATAAAAGTGGTTTATAAATAAAGTGAATATTTATTAGTGGATAATTTGGAAGTATAAATTCATAGTGGGAATTTATAAGGAAGGGGTGATTTGTTTAAAAATAAATAGTGGTTTATTTTTAAAAGAGTGAAAAAGGAATTTACGGGTTTGGGACATAAATTAAATTGGGATAAATCGAGAAGGATTTATTAACTGATTAAATGGACTATTTTGGAATGGAAAGTGTATTTTCCTGGAAAGCCAAGTATGTTTTCAAAGTAGATTTTTAAGTATAAGTTAAAAGTTTTGAAGTTGTTTTAAAAGAGTATTTTTAGAGAAAATTATTTATTTTAAATTATTTAGAATTTCAAATTAAATATTTACTTAAAATTAATTATAGTAGTAATTCTTTTAGAAGGTTAAATTAGTATTATGATTTAAAGATAATTATTAAATATTTATACTTTACATGGTAATGTTATTTAAAAATAGTTTGTGGCTAAAGTTTTACTTGGAAAATTATTATAGAATTTCATTCTATTTTTTGAATTAAGTAACTTAAGTAATTTTATTTAAAATGTTTTAAGTATATATTTTTGGGTAAAGTGATTTAAATTATTAAAATCTAATTTTAATAGACTTGGTGTTTCTCAATGAAAATAAAATAATTGGTTGAATTGATTGTTTATTTGATAGTTAAATAACCGACTATCAAATCTGGAGCTAAAACATAACTTTGGAAATATCTAGGAGAGGTATGAGAATTATATAGTACAGTTACCGTTCGAGGTGCTATACTGTACATATAAGCTCGTTTGTTCTTCTATGACATTATAAGGAAATCTATCCACTAAAAGTTAGGAGGTGAATTCCGATCTTATTCTCTTCTATGTATTTCCTAAAGGTTCGGGGTTGAGTTTACCGGAAAATATCGATTGTTATTTCGAAGAGACCGAGATCGGATTTATGATCTGAAAACCACTTCGATACAACGAGTACGTTTTCGTGATGAATACAAGAGTTTGGAGTCGAAGATTGAGCACTGAAGTGCAAGGGCTAATCGCTACTAATTCTAAGGGTGATTCCAAAATGGATGTAGTAGGAGTAGTGCCTTTGGTTCCGTTCGGACAGGGAACGGACTTGTATGGATGAATGCTATTAGAATATCGTCAGGAGGACGATGAGCATTCTGAGTGATATGTGTTCTAAAAGGTAATGCTTAGCCTCGAGCCTCATCAATCGGGAGTGCCTGAAAATTAGGGGATATGCAGCAAGGCTAAGTGGTTAGCAACCAATTAGGATAAGGTCATCCCTGTCTAAATGTCCCTTTTTATTCAGCTGTGTGGGAAGTTGTTTGTAACGATTGCGATTTTTAGTTGCCGAAAAACCGAAATGTTATGGGTTTTAAGAAAGAAGAAAGAAGAAGAAAGAGAGAAGAAGAGAGAAGATAGTAGAAAATAGAGAGAAAAGAAGACAGAAAATAGAACAAACAGAAAACAACTACAGAACAAACATCAGAATCTCACAATTCGCAGCGGAACAACATATAATAGATAAATGAATAATCTTTAAACAAAGAACTATAGCAGTTATTACATTACATTACATTTCATTACATTAGAGTGTACAACATCAAACAATGCAGCGGAAAAGAAATAGTAGATACTAGTAATACGCCATGCCATCCAGCTTGCCTCCAACAATTCCTGAATTCCAGAATATCCTGATAAACCTTAACTCTTGACTGCCCGTGTGGAAATTGGTGGGCACCCAGAGTTTAGGAAGGAAAACAATAAACTCCGAGTCAGTCATGTGACTGGTGCGAGAACTAAAACAGTTTATTTTTCTTTAAAATCAAAATAGAGGAATATTTTTAAATTCAATTCGCAATGCTTTTAAAAATGAGACTACCATGAGACCTCCCGCCACACACACAATGCAAACGCAGACTTGGGGAAGATTTCTTCTTATGTTAGTCAAAGATGCTTGATACGCATTAAAATCAAATCAATTTTGATATTATTACTAGTGCATAGTGTAGAAAATATTTCGAAAGTAGAATATAAATCTTAGCCAGCATAGGTACCATTATATTATGCTTACTATAGCTACCATTTTAAATGGCAAGTTCTACAACTAAAACCGTACAAGTCTCGTATTGTTTCTTTGGATTTCCAACGAATGATCAGGCCAAGGAACTTCCCATTGCCACATGAGAATGCCTCTGGATGGACATCCCCGAGAACCAAACCGGATCTCTACCAACACAAGGCCGGGTTACCCCTAACTGAGTAACAACTGACCGAATATGCCATCCCCCGGTCCTTTGGGACCTTTCACCGAGCGCTCGCAATCAATTCACACAATCATAAAGTGTTTTCAACATGAGTAAGTATCTGGGCTCCATACCATGATACCACCCTTTTCCAGAAGGAAATGCACATATCCTAAAGGGCGCTACCCCTCATAACCTTGACGCATCTTTCCTGTTTTGACCATTCACGGGGTGTGAGGCTCGATGAAGTCTCGTCCACAAAAACATACTTTATACAAAAGCCATGCTTTGGGTCAACAAATGATCATAGAAATGATCACCAGGATAGACGATCAAACAAATGATCCTATCACAAATAATAACCCCAATGATCATTTCACAGCAACACTCAGTATGTCACATTACCAAATTGGGAATATATCGCCGATAACCTTCAACTATATAACCTCTGAGCTCGTACGTCTCAGAGAAGGGTGTTAAGCTAAGAGAATAAATTCTCCGCCACCAACAGAAATATATTTGAAAGAAATCGGCTTTATATCTCAACTTGTAATGTCAGGCATACTATCCATACAAGTCTGTTCCGGGCTCGAACAGAACCGAAGGCACTTACAAAGAAGTCCTTGCAATCCGAATAATCTCTACTCACGTTCGGATTTCCCATCACATATGGAGATCTCAATACCGGGGATCAGCCAGTGCAGAGACAATCAACAAGAAACCCTTACGTTTTCAAAAATATCCGGTCTTCAACACCGGTCTTCGAATGCAATTCATAACGACGTATCACATATTCGGAATGGGATATACGACCCCAAGGTCCTTTCCCGGTTAACCCGAATAGTGAGCACTTATTTTAAAAAAAATAAGTGTGGCATCCAATTTCAAACAAATCACAACAAATACCTATTTAAAGGTAAATATTGATAGTCGGTTATTGAACTATCAATAGATATGCCAACATTACCAGATTCCAAATAATTTTCCAAATTATTTATTTTCCAAAAATATCTTTACAAGATATATATATTTTCCATTCTTCAAAAATAAATCAATATTTATTTTTAACCTATTTTCCAAATTTCATTTATAAATTCCATATTGAATTCATATGCTAAAATATCTATGAATATACGTTTCCAATTATTCATTTTCAGTTTTTCTTCAAAAAGATAAATTCTCAACATATTCACTTTATATTGGAAAACATTTCCATACTTATTAAATAAGTAATTCACAATCTTTTATTTTCAACACTTGGAAAATATTCAATATACTCTAATCGAAATTAAGTATACATTTCATTCTTTAAGGAAATCATTCACTTAACCATATTTATTTGGGCCAAAACGAATGTTGCGTAAAACATCGTTACGACAACCCAAAATTACTAGTATAGGGATTCGAAATTAAAATAGATATATAAATCTCAATACTATACAAAACATTTCCTTTCGGAAATCATCTATTATAACAACAGTGTTATAATCTACCATTTCCTTCTATTTCTCGAAAACGTCTATTTCAACAATGAATGTTGAAATCTATGGTTTCGAATCTCAATACATTTTAAAACATTTTTAGATCGTTTTAATTCTATTTCAAACATCACATCCTAAATAATTTCTTTAACATAAATATTCACTATTCAAAAACGTGAATATACTTGTTAACAAATTTTATCATTTCTATTCACTTTATTTTAAAGGATTATTCACTTCCTAAAACATGAATATAATTCCATTAACAGGTTACAATAGTTTACTTATCAAAATAAGTCGTTGCGGATTTATAAAATAATGTTTATAAATTCCATTTCTATTTATTTTATAATACTTCCTTTTACAAATTTCCTTTATTAATCCTATTCAATTTATAACTCCATTATATACTGAAAGTTCATATTATAAGTTAAATACTTATAATTTATTTGTTTTCAAAAACATTCTTTTAAACTTCCTAATCATAAACCTTATAGCTTATAATATTCATTTATTTATTCAAATTTATTCTTTTAAATAGCTTTACAAATTTTATAAACCTACTGTTTATAAAATTCCATTTATAACTTCACCGTTATAATTCTATAAATTTCATTCATTTATGAAATTCATTCACAATTCATTCTAACACTTATAAAAGCTAAATTCCAATATTTTTAATTTATAAATATCAATTTATAAATCTTTTTAATATAAAACAATTTATATTACTATTTTAAAACGTCTTTCAACTCCTTTATAATTTATCATTTTGATTTATAAAATAATCAAATTTTTATAAATCTTATTTTTAAACTTTTTAGAATAAATTTAGAAATCCCAGTTTAAGTTATTTTATAAAATCATTAATCCCATATTTTCAAAAATCAACTTTTAACTGTATTTCTCAAAAATCATAATTTTTATAACATTAAAATTATAACGTTTATTTATTTAAGATGAATCAATTCCAAAAATATTTTATAAACGTATACTTTCAAAAAATCACTTTAGAAATTAAAATCGTTGTTTTAACTTCAAAAATTGGATCCGATAATGCAACACATCAAATAGTCAATCACGACTTTCTAATATCATATATCATCCATGATAAACAATCAAATATCACAATATATGAATCAATCAAATATTTGTGAGGAATCCAGGTGGATCCCTCCAACCTGTTTCCCTGCATCCACAGACATTAGCACAATACCAATTCCGTTTCAAGACGGAATATCGCGGTATATGGGATTTTATAAAATATTATCCGCTTACTAACGGCGCAATAGGGTCTCATCTGCTATACAATGCGGGAAATCAATCAACTGCAATATATACATTTGCCAATATATATATATATATATATATATATATATATATATATATATTGCTATATATAATATATAATACCAATTCCACTTCAAGGTGGAATATCGGGTATATGTGTGTAATAAATAACCTCCGTTTACTAACGGCGTATAGGGTCTATTCACATCCAATATATATATATAACAATCATCATTCAAGCATTCAATCATTCAATCAACAAATTTTAAATCTAACTATTTAAAATTTAAATAAATCCTTTTGAGTGAGAAGTTCTCACCTTTATTCCCGTTTGCCATCCACTTCCAATTCAACTTGTTTCCTTCATTTATACCTTGTATAAATATTTACACAATTTATTAATATTCGAATCAATCGAATAAATTAAATTTCGTTCTTGATTGTTTAATTAATCAATAGTTTTATTTAAACCAATCTCTTCTTAAATAAATTTATTTTAACTAAAAATTAAATTTAATTAACCAAACTCTCTTTTAATAACTTAATTAACTATAGATTTAATTTTAACTAAAGATTTTCTTTTTAGTAACGATAATAGATAAAACCAATTAATTATCGTAAACTATTGTTTATAACAACTTAACTAATCATTTTACTTTAAATTGATATCTTTAAATCAATTTCTTTTAATATAAATCAAGTTGACTAAAAATTTAAATTTCTTTTAATTAATTTGTTTAACTAAAAATTTAAATTTTAAACTAAATTCTCTTTTTAATAAATTATTTTAACTAAAATAATTTATATATTTCAAAAATCTAATTTTTTTAACAACTAAAAATAATTAAATTGGTAAATAAACAAATTAATCTCTTTAATATTTTGATTTTAATTAATAATTTTAATTAAACAGATTTCCTTTGATAAATTTACTTAACAAAATATTAATTCTAAAAATACATTTTTCCAAGGTAACGATAAACTAGAGCATGCATGAATATATATTTTCTAGATATATTTACATTTAAAAAAAATTCTTTTCCGTAAATCACTTTTCTGTTTACTGTAAAAAAAAAATGTTTATATAAATATATATAAATTTATAAATTAACTTTATACCTCATTGTCGCCGTCGCACTGTCGCGAGCACGAATCCCTAACAGCCATCGCGAATGCCACTGCCCCTCGACTTTGATGCTCATTGATTCGCCTCGACCCCATACGCATGCGCGCCGCCATCGCGACCACGCCCCATCGCCGCTACGCACGCCTTCTTCCATCACGTCGCCACCGATGCTCGAACAGAGACCAACCTCGCGTCGCGCGCACGCGGCCGCGCTCCACTGCCGCCGCCTCGTCCTACTCCATACGCGCGCTTCACTGCCGCCGCCGCCGCGATCCCCACGCGCGAGCACCAATCGCGTTGCCATCGCGATTTCAATTTTAGGGCCTCGGCCATTTTTTTTTCTGAGCTTTAAAAATTGGTTGGGATGTGTTCGATATGAAGTAAAGGGAAAGAAGAAAGAAATCGAACGAATCGAATCTGACTTTTTTTTTTCTGCGGCCATTACTTCTCTTCGTTCCAAATTTGTTCGCGATGCTTGCTTTTAAAAAGAAAAGGGAGGGGACAAGAGATCGTGCAGAGATGGTTGTGTGGTGGGTTGCACGATTTCGTTCGTGATCCTAGGAGAAATTTAAGGGAGCTACAGTGTTTGTTTGACTAATTTAAATTTAAATTTAAATTGAATTCGGCTTAAATTTCAATGCGTTTACACGTCGTGTGCTCACATATAAACTCCGAAAAAATACGAAATTTGAAATCCGGTAATAATTCAATATTCCGGACCCAATGGAACTGGTTTCGTCGAATTCCGAGACTGCGCCTCGGACGGCTATTTTTAAATATCGATTCAAACGATTTAATTTCAAAACTGAACAATTCACTTCCAAATTCAATTCTAAAGCTTCTAAAATCTTCAACATTATAAATATGAATTTTACAAGCCTTTGAAATATTTTTAATTGGCTTAAAGTTGAAGAATCAAATTATTATTCAACTTTCAATAGATTAAATTTTATAATTTAATCGCCAAATTCATTCTGATAATTTGAAATTCAATTCAAACCATCATTCAAATATTTAAAATTAATTAAATATCCTCAAATTAAATTGTTCAAAATTCTGGGTCGTTACAATCTTCCCCCCTTAAAAGAATTTCGTCCCGAAATTACAAGTTAAGAAGAATGCCCTTATCCCGTCTATTATTTTTCACAATCCAAATAGTTTTATTAACTTACTAACCTAAATCTTTTTATTAGAGATTCACTATCATTTCAACTAGCTTTCCAATTCCAATTATAAGTTTCAATCAACATTGTTCTCCTAACAATTTAAATTCAAATTCAAATTTCAAACTTTCAAAATTTCTCAAAATTTTTCTAACACCCTAAATTTTCGAAAAATTTCGCCAGCGTCTCCTTTGCGCGGCTAGCTCGGTACGACTACAAAATGGCACCATGGCCCCTCAGAATCAAAAAGAAAAGGGAAAGCCAAGTGGCTGGAGAAGAAAATCATCAAATTTCATACTGAAATTGAAATACGTACCTTTTTGTCGAGCAATTCAATTTTTATCTTTGAAATCAAAATCCCAATTCCTTTATACACCTGTATAACCTGCTAGTAGTAGCATCCAAATCCAACATTCAAACCATTTTGCAAATTCTGTTACAAAATTTCCAATATATGCTTCTTATACATTTTTACTTCACTATTGAAGTTACATATTCATTTCATTCAATTTTACATTTCAGTCTCATTCACAATTTCAATTCCATTTGAATTCAATTCACAATTTAAATTTCATTCGAATTTAATTTTCAATTCCAAACATTGAATTCTAACGATTATCTTTCATTTACTAATTCATATTACTACTTTAAATTAGTTTCATTCACTAATTCATTTCAATTAGTACATTCACTTATTTATTTTAAATTTCAATTTCCATATTCAGTTCATCTCGAATTTACTTAATTACTAACAAAGAGAATTTCAATTTATTTCTTTTACATACTTGAATTTATACACAATTTCAAATTTATCTTCAAATTTAGCTCACAACTAAACTTTAATTTAACCAATTCAAATTCCAATTCATTAGTCCAAGAATTAATAATTTATCAAGTTAGTTTACTTGAATTCAATCCATTTTATTTCTTATTTATTTCCATATACTAATGATAATAATTTAATATTATCACTTCCTAACAATCATGCAACCATATACTATAATAATTCATAGAAAATCATTCCCTTTCTATACAAAAATAGTTTTGGGCAAAATTATCTTATTTACCCGATTCAAAACAATTTTATATTCACTAACAAATACGCGCTCATATCTATTATTACACTCAAACTCATTCTAGAGTACTGCTGACTCTATCTCTAATGAGTAACACCCAACAGAACCATGGTTGTCGCTTAACCAACGGCTCTGATACCAAATGTAACGATAGCGATTTTTAGTTGCCAAAAAACCGAAATGTTATGGGTTTTAAGAAAGAAGAAAGAAGAAGAAAGAGAGAAGAAGAGAGAAGATAGTAGAAAATAGAGAGAAAAGAAGACAGAAAATAGAACAAACAGAAAACAACTACAGAACAAACATCAGAATCTCACAATTCGCAGCGGAACAACATATAATAGATAAATGAATAATCTTTAAACAAAGAACTATAGCAGTTATTACATTACATTACATTTCATTACATTAGAGTGTACAACATCAAACAATGCAGCGGAAAAGAAATAGTAGATACTAGTAATACGCCATGCCATCCAGCTTGCCTCCAACAATTCCTGAATTCTAGAATATCCTGATAAACCTTAACTCTTGACTGCCCGTGTGGAAATTGGTGGGCACCCAGAGTTTAGGAAGGAAAACAATAAACTCCGAGTCAGTCATGTGACTGGTGCGAGAACTAAAACAGTTTATTTTTCTTTAAAATCAAAATAGAGGAATATTTTTAAATTCAATTCGCAATGCTTTTAAAAATGAGACTACCATGAGACCTCCCGCCACACACACAATGCAAACGCAGACTTGGGGAAGATTTCTTCTTATGTTAGTCAAAGATGCTTGATACGCATTAAAATCAAATCAATTTTGATATTATTACTAGTGCATAGTGTAGAAAATATTTCGAAAGTAGAATATAAATCTTAGCTAGCATAGGTACCATTATATTATGCTTACTATAGCTACCATTTTAAATGGCAGGTTCTACAACTAAAACCGAACAAGTCTCGTATTGTTTCTTTGGATTTCCAACGAATGATCAGGCCAAGGAACTTCCCATTGCCACATGAGAATGCCTCTGGATGGACATCCCCGAGAACCAAACCGGATCTCTACCAACACAAAGCCGGGTTACCCCTAAGTGAGTAACAACTGACCGAATATGCCATCCCCCGGTCCTTTGGGACCTTTCACCGAGCGCTCACAATCAATTCACACAATCATAAAGTGTTTTCAACATGAGTAAGTATCTGGGCTCCATACCATGATACCACCCTTTTCCAGAAGGAAATGCACATATCCTAAAGGGCGCTACCCCTCATAACCTTGCCGCATCTTTCCTGTTTTGACCATTCACGGGGTGTGAGGCTCGACGAAGTCTCGTCCACAAAAACATACTTTATACAAAAGCCATGCTTTGGGTCAACAAATGATCATAGAAATGATCACCAGGATAGACGATCAAACAAATGATCCTATCACAAATAATAAACACAATGATCATTTCACAGCAACACTCAGTATGTCACATTACCAAATTGGGAATATATCGCTGATAACCTTCAACTATATAACCTCTGAGCTCGTACGTCTCAGAGAAGGGTGTTAAGCTAAGAGAATAAATTCTCCGCCACCAACAGAAATATATTTGAAAGAAATCGGCTTTATATCTCAACTTGTAATGTCAGGCATACTATCCATACAAGTCTGTTCCGGGCTCGAACAGAACCGAAGGCACTTACAAAGAAGTCCTTGCAATCCGAATAATCTCTATTCACGTTCGGATTTCCCATCACATATGGAGATCTCAATACCGGGGATCAGCCAGTGCAGAGACAATCAACAAGAAACCCTTACGTTTTCAAAAATATCCGGTCTTCAACACCGGTCTTCGAATGCAATTCATAACGACGTATCACATATTCGGAATGGGTTATACGACCCCAAGGTTCTTTCCCGGTTAACCCGAATAGTGAGCGCTTATTTTAAAAAAAATAAGTGTGGCATCCAATTTCAAACAAATCACAACAAATACCTATTTAAAAGTAAATATTGATAGTCGGTTATTGAACTATCAATAGATATGCCAACATTACCAGATTCCAAATAATTTTCCAAATTATTTATTTTCCAAAAATATCTTTACAAGATATATATATTTTCCATTCTTCAAAAATAAATCAATATTTATTTTTAACCTATTTTCCAAATTTCATTTATAAATTCCATATTGAATTCATATGCTAAAATATCTATGAATATACGTTTCCAATTATTCATTTTCAGTTTATCTTCAAAAAGATAAATTCTCAACATATTCACTTTATATTGGAAAACATTTCCATACTTATTAAATAAGTAATTCACAATCTTTTATTTTCAACACTTGGAAAATATTCAATATACTCTAATCGAAATTAAGTATACATTTCATTCTTTAAGGAAATCATTCACTTAACCATATTTATTTGGGCCAAAACGAATGTTGCGTAAAACATCGTTACGACAACCCAAAATTACTAGTATAGGGATTCGAAATTAAAATAGATATATAAATCCCAATACTATACAAAACATTTCCTTTCGGAAATCATCTATTATAACAACAGTGTTATAATCTACCATTTCCTTCTATTTCTCGAAAACGTCTATTTCAACAATGAATGTTGAAATCTATGGTTTCGAATCTCAATACATTTTAAAACATCTTTAGATCGTTTTAATTCTATTTCAAACATCACATCCTAAATAATTTCTTTAACATAAATATTCACTATTCAAAAACGTGAATATACTTGTTAACAAATTTTATCATTTCTATTCACTTTATTCTAAAGGATTATTCACTTCCTAAAACATGAATATAATTCCATTAACAGGTTACAACAGTTTACTTATCAAAATAAGTCGTTGCGGATTTATAAAATAATGTTTATAAATTCCATTTCTATTTATTTTACAATACTTCCTTTTACAAATTTCCTTTATTAATCCTATTCAATTTATAACTCCATTATATACTGAAAGTTCATATTATAAATTAAATACTTATAATTTATTTGTTTTCAAAAACATTCTTTTAAACTTCCTAATCATAAACCTTATAGCTTATAATATTCATTTATTTATTCAAATCTATTCTTTTAAATAGCTTTACAAATTTTATAAACCTACTGTTTATAAAATTCCATTTATAACTTCACCGTTATAATTCTATAAATTTCATTCGTTTATGAAATTCATTCACAATTCATTCTAACACTTATAAAAGCTCGTTTTATAATTCCAATATTTTTAATTTATAAATATCAATTTATAAATCTTTTTAATATAAAACAATTTATATTACTATTTTAAAACGTCTTTCAACTCCTTTATAATTTATCATTTTGATTTATAAAATAATCAAATTTTTATAAATCTTATTTTTAAACTTTTTAGAATAAATTTAGAAATCTCAGTTTAAATTATTTTATAAAATCATTAATCCCATATTTTCAAAAATCAACTTTTAACTGTATTTCTCAAAAATCATAATTTTTATAACATTAAAATTATAACGTTTATTTATTTAAGATGAATCAATTCCAAAAATATTTTATAAACGTATACTTTCAAAAAATCACTTTAGAAATTAAAATCGTTGTTTTAACTTCAAAAATTGGATCCGATAATGCAACACATCAAATAGTCAATCACGACTTTCTAATATCATATATCATCCATGATAAACAATCAAATATCACAATATATGAATCAATCAAATATTTGTGAGGAATCCAGTTGGATCCCTCCAACCTGTTTCCCTACATCCACAGACATTAGCACAATACCAATTCCGTTTCAAGACGGAATATCGCGGTATATGGGATTTTATAAAATATTATCCGCTTACTAACGGCGCAATAGGGTCTCATCCGCTATACAATGCGGGAAATCAATCAACTGCAATATATACATATGCCTATATATATATATATATATATATTGCTATATATAATATATAATACCAATTCCACTTCAAGGTGGAATATCGGGTATATGTGTGTAATAAATAACCTCCGTTTACTAACGGCGTATAGGGTCTATTCACATCCAATATATATATAACAATCATCATTCAAGCATTCAATCATTCAATCAACAAATTTTAAATCTAACTATTTAAAATTTAAATAAATCCTTTTGAGTGAGAAGTTCTCACCTTTATTCCCGTTTGCCATCCACTTCCAATTCAACTTGTTTCCTTCATTTATACCTTGTATAAATATTTACACAATTTATTAATATTCGAATCAATCGAATAAATTAAATTTCGTTCTTGATTGTTTAATTAATCAATAGTTTTATTTAAACCAATCTCTTCTTAAATAAATTTATTTTAACTAAAAATTAAATTTAATTAACCAAACTCTCTTTTAATAACTTAATTAACTATAGATTTAATTTTAACTAAAGATTTTCCTTTTAGTAACGATAATAGATAAAACCAATTAATTATCGTAAACTATTGTTTATAACAACTTAACTAATCATTTTACTTTAAATTGATATCTTTAAATCAATTTCTTTTAATATAAATCAATTTGACTAAAAATTTAAATTTCTTTTAATTAATTTGTTTAACTAAAAATTTAAATTTTAAACTAAATTCTCTTTTTAATAAATTATTTTAACTAAAATAATTTATATATTTCAAAAATCTAATTTTTTTAACAACTAAAAATAATTAAATTGGTAAATCAACAAATTAATCTCTTTAATATTTTGATTTTAATTAATAATTTTAATTAAACAGATTTCCTTTGATAAATTTACTTAACAAAATATTAATTCTAAAAATACATTTTTCCAAGGTAACGATAAACTAGAGCATGCATGAATATATATTTTCTAGATATATTTACATTTAAAAAAATTCTTTTCCGTAAATCACTTTTCTGTTTACTGTAAAAAAAAATGTTTATATAAATATATATAAATTTATAAATTAACTTTATACCTCATTGTCGCCGTCGCACTGTCGCGAGCACGAATCCCTAACAGCCATCGCGAATGCCACTGCCCCTCGACTTTGATGCTCATTGATTCGCCTCGACCCCATACGCATGCGCGCCGCCATCGCGACCACGCCCCATCGCCGCTACGCACGCCTTCTTCCATCACGTCGCCACCGATGCTCGAACAGAGACCAACCTCGCGTCGCGCGCACGCAGCCGCGCTCCACTGCCGCCGCCTCGTCCTACTCCATACGCGCGCTTCACTGCCGCCGCCGCCGCGATCCCCCACGCGCGAGCACCAATCGCGTTGCCATCGCGATTTCAATTTTAGGGCCTCGGCCATTTTTTTTCTGAGCTTTAAAAATTGGTTGGGATGTGTTCGATATGAAGTAAAGGGAAAGAAGAAAGAAATCGAACGAATCGAATCTAACTTTTTTTTTCTTCTGCGGCCATTACTTCTCTTCGTTTCAAATTTGTTCGCGATGCTTGCTTTTAAAAAGAAAAGGGAGGGGACAAGAGATCGTGCAGAGATGGTTGTGTGATGGGTTGCACGATTTCGTTCGTGATCCTAGGAGAAATTTAAGGGAGCTACAGTGTTTGTTTGACTAATTTAAATTTAAATTTAAATTGAATTCGGCTTGAATTTCAATGCGTTTACACGTCGTGTGCTCACATATAAACTCCGAAAAAATACGAAATTTGAAATCCGGTAATAATTCAATATTCCGGACCCAATGGAACTGGTTTCGTCGAATTCCGAGACTGCGCCTCGTACGGCTATTTTTAAATATCGATTCAAACGATTTAATTTCAAAACTGAACAATTCACTTCCAAATTCAATTCTGAAGCTTCTAAAATCTTCAACATTATAAATATGAATTTTACAAGCCTTTGAAATATTTTTAATTGGCTTAAAATTGAAGAATCAAATTATTATTCAACTTTCAATAGATTAAATTCTATAATTTAATCACCAAATTCATTCCGATAATTTGAAATTCAATTCAAACCATCATTTAAATATTTAAAATTAATTAAATATCCTCAAATTAAATTGTTCAAAATTCTTGGTCGTTACATTGTTGATCCCAACCACGGGGTGATCTTATTTGGACTATCCAGTAAGAGGTAGCTCCGGTCTTGTGTTGCAGAGGATCGGGAGGGGGCCTCGGTATGCTGATCTAGACCAGGTACCGTGACCGGTGGTACCCCAGTGCCTAGTCATTAGTTGGAAATTCATTCTCCGTACATGCCCTTTACGGTTTTGATTGTAGAGCCTAGTGTTGCTAGAATTTAATGAATGTAACAATTTCGGCTGTTTGAGTAAGTATTTGTACTTAGACATTATTATAATATCCGAGGATTTTATAAGAAATGTTTTGATTATCGTAGGGTAAAAACCCGACATGTTTATTTGTGGCATGGTCTTACGAGATACCATTGATTTCAAAAGATTTTGAAAACTTTAATAATCCAATTGAGTGTGTTTTCTCAAGCTGGTTTTCCAGACTGACTCGGGTGTTATTTCACTATAGTGCTCGGGTCAGACTGAGTATGATAGAATACAGATTCTGGATGTACTGCTATGGAGCTCAGGGGATGAGTTGGATGGCATGACATATCACACGTATCTGACTTATTTCTACTGTGTATGGAATGTTGTTTGTTCAATTTTGTGTGGACAAGTTATTATAACTGTCCGGTATTTTGCTATTAATTGTGTTGTACTTTGATGATGTAATGTATAAACAGATATAGTTCTTTCTGTATAAAGATCAGTCATTTATATATATTGTTCCGCTGCGTTTATGAGATTCTGATATTGTTTTCTATTTCTTCTTCTACTCCTTCTTCTTTCCCTTACGGTCTTTTTTTTGGCATTCGATTGTTCGGCATTTAATACAGTGGACATATTGATGTCGATCTTCAGACGTCGAAAAATCGGGTCATGACAACTCCTAGTCTTATCTATGGTTAAAGAGAATTTAAAGATAGAATAATAAAAGTTATGCCTAGTACGCAAAAATTGGTACTTCGGTAGAAACGTCTTAGTAAAAAATTAAGGTATGATTATTCTTAAATTATTAAAAATTTATATGTTTTAATAACAGGAAAATAGACACAAGGAAGAAGTTGCAAAAAAAAATTAGTTTCAGGGACAACAAGTTTGTTTTTTTAGTCCGAAGGAAATTTTTTAGTTTAAAATGAAAATGATAGTTACAACTATCATTCTGTGGTTTGCACTAAAAAGTGTACTTCGGCCTAAAAAACAAACTTCTTGTCGCTAAAACTAAATATTTTCTCCAACTTCTTCCTTGAGCCTAAAAACCTCTTTTAATAATTATTCTTGAATTATTAAAAAATAAACGTCTTAGTAAAGTTATGCCTATACGCAAAAATTTATATGTTTTAATAATTATTCTTGAATTATTAAAAGAATGAATTTATTTTAAACTAAAGGTATGAATTTTAGATATTATAAATTTATAGTTTTATGAAATATTTTAAATAGAGATTTATGAACTGTAAAATAAAGATTTTGTTTAGATCTTAAAACAAGTCTGTCTTTTATAATAAAGGAATATGATTTTAAAATGAAAATAGAAATATTTTGGTATAAATATTTATTAACCATTTTATATAAAGATATATATATATACATACACACACACACGAGCGCGCGCACATGTATTAAGATCATTTATAAATGTAGAAATTTTTAAACATGATAATTTATAAACGTGACATTTTACAAATAAAGTGAAGATTTGTAAAATCGTATTTTATTAGTAATGGATAGATTTATAAACGGTATTTATAAATAAAGGGAAACTTTAATCATAGGATAAATTCGGAAAATAAATCACAATTGTGGATTTATAATAATAGGTGGAATGTTGTTTTAGAAAAATAGTTGATTCTATTTTGGAAATTGAAAGTGAGGATAAATTTGGAGATGTAAAATGATATTTTATAAATGGGAAGGAATTTATAAAAGAAATTCATACATATGGAAGCAACAATAAAAATGGATTATAGTTGATGTTTTAAATGGAATTTTATGAATAAATGAGATTTATCAATGAATAGAGTTATAAATGGGGTTCTATAAATAAAGGGATTTTTATAAAAGGAAGCTTTATAAATAGAAAGAGATTTCTAAATATAGTTTCAAATATAGAAAAGATTATCTTGAAACTTAAGTATGGATTTTTATCAAGGAAATATATTTAATTTTTAAAACTTAAAATAATCTTTTAAAGGAATGTTTTGTAAGTGATATTTTCCAATGAAGTTTAATGGTTTTAAAAGTGAATTTAAACGTGTTAAGTGGTAAAAAGACATGGATTCAACATTATTGTTGTAGTAAATGTTTTTTTGAGAAAGTGAAGAAGACATAGACTATAATACTATTTTATAGTAGATGATTTCTGGAAGAAGATGTTTTTATAGTATATGAAATTTATTCCTATATCCTATATTCAATTTTCAGTTTCGAGATGCGTAACTTACATTCATTTTGAAGTTGAAAATATCATTCATTCAAGGTCTGAGAAGTAAATAGTACCCCAACTTAATCGGCTTCATTCTTAACTAATAAATAATTTGAGTTCGACATCGAAAATTCAATATTAAATATGACTAATTAGATCTCTATACTAGTGTTTTAGGTTATCGTAACGATGTTTTACACCACATTTGTTTGACCAAAAAAAGTGTGTTTTGGGGAATAAGAAGTTTCCTCAAAGTTGTAAATATACTTATTACGAATTTAAGTACATAGGGCCGTCATCTCAATGTTTAAAATGAAATGGTTTGTGAATATACTTATACCGTTGGAACAAGTATATGAAACAGTTTTCTAATTATCGAAAGACTAATGTGGTTTCGAGAATATATTTTCGCAAAGATATTTTGAGATAAATATTTGGAAAGTGTTTTTTAATTAATTGAAAGATTAATTAAAGAGGCTTAGTGTTGCTTGGTGCTTAACTAATGTTACATTCTTTTAGAAATTTAATCTCTGGTTGGATTATTTGCATATTGATAGTTAAATAACCGACTATCAAATGCTGACCAGATTATAAATTAACATTGTCGGTTTAGTGAGACCAGGATCGGATATGTTATCCGAAAACCACTTTGAACCAGCATAAGCATTTCGAATTGTAATATCTCAAAGGAAATCGAAATGGAGCTTTTGAAGTGCAAGGGCTACTTGCTACTAGTCTAAGGGTGATTCCCAAATGGATGTAGTTGTGGTGGTGCCTTCGATTTTGTTCAATCCGAGAATGAACTTTTATTGTTGAATACTGGCATTACATTATTGCTTGGAGGGTAGTGTTAGCATTCCAAGTGGAAAGTGCTATATAAAGGTAAGAGATAGCCTTAAGTTTCAACAACCGAGAAATGAAAAATATCGGACACGCAGCGGGGCCATGTTGGTCGCTCTCATTAGGGTATGGTCATCCCAAGTATTACTATCTACCGATGTATGCTTCAGGGCCTATTAACAAAAGAGGTGATCATATTCAATACTACTGGTCAAGTTGTCGTGCAGTCCTATGTGGCAGGGGTACAAGTTGTTCTTGTCAGATGCCGATGCATTTTATCTAAAGATGTACTATCGAAAGGTAGTTCCTTACCTTGTAACAGTATAGAAATTCATTCTCCAATAAGTGCCTTCGGTCTTATTTGTATACCTATTATGTTGGAATTTAACTAATGTAACAATTTCGCCTATGTTAATTATTTACTTGAAAACCTAAGACATTATCACAATATCTCTGGATTTTTAATAGAAAATGTTTTGGTTATCGTAAGGTAAAACCCATCCGCTTTTATATGTGGCGTGGTCTTACGAGATACCTTTGGTTTAAAAGGTTTTTGGATAAACATTAAATTCCAACTGGGCGTGTTTTTCCATTCTGGTTTACCAAACTGACTCGGGTGTTATTTTATTATAATACTCAGGTCAAAACGAGCATATTTACATATTGCTTTAGATGCATTGGAGCTTAGGAGATGAGTTGGAGGTGTTCAAGTCATATTCACATATATGTTTATTTTCCGCTGCATTGGTTATCTTAATTATCAGCATTTGTGAGGACATGTTGTTATCACTGTCCAGTCTTATGATTAGCAACTTGTTGCTGTACTCTGATTTGGTGTATGTACATTACATTTTTTTCTTTGTATAAAGATGTGTTGTATACTATAGATTATTCGTTCCACTGTGAGATTCTGTATAGTTTTAGTTTCTTTTCCTCTTCTTCTTCTTCTCTTCTCTTTTCTATCTTCTGTCTTTCCCATAACTATCTGTCACTCCATTCAATTTGGGGTTGGATATGTATGGTTTATTGTCAGCTTGAATTGTGCTAATTGTGGGTTATTACGCTTTCCACAATCCTTCTCATCCCATATACTTACTTCTCAGCAATTTGAGGAATTATTTACATTCGGACCCTTATAATTTTATTTTCTTACATCTTAGATGTAATGATCCCATTAACATATATAAATAAATTATTACAAGGAATGGCTATCAACTCCCAAGAATTGAAAGATGATGGAAGAAAAGTCCCTCCCGAAAAAGTTATGAAAAATAGATCCCTATTTTTAGTTTTTGGCTAATTTATGCTGTTTTTGCCCTAGATTTCATTGCTGGGTTGATTTTCTACGTGGGGACAATTTGGTAAAAAATAACAAAATAGGGACCAAATTTACATGAGTTTATGAGCAGGGACTTTTTGTGCATAGGCTTTGAAAATATAGACCTTTGGTCCAAAACCCCAAAAAGTTAATGACATCATTAATGCATAATGAACATTTGATACATATTATATAATTATATAACAAATTCAACATTTCACTATTTGTATTCTTATTTCCATCTACATTAATCCTCTATTGATTATTTTTGTATCTACTCAGGCATTCTCATCTCCTCATTCTTTCACTTCCATTTCATTCTCTCTCATAGTTTTGTTTATTCCCATATTCCATTTTCATAGGTAAACGATAATTCAAAAATAATTCAACACTCATTTTAATCAAATTAAAGATACTTTTCAAATAATCAATCTTTTTAATTCTTTGTAACTGAACCAGAAGTTAATTGAATTCGTCAACGGTTCTTCACTTCGAATTCATCTTGAACTATTTATGATTTTATTCATGATTTGCAGCGACTGTATTTATACTGGTTCCTTCAGTGTTAATATTTTTATGGAAAAAATATGATGGCCTTCAAAAAGATTTAGCTTACTAGATCAATTGAGTTTGGTTATTAGGTTATTTTATTATTATTTGTCTTCTCGTTTACTTCGAGGTTGAATTTGCAGTTTTTTTTCTAGTTTTTACTTTAAATCTTTGCTTCACGGTTTTTTTTCATATATCTTTTTTCTACTTATTTTATTCGAGTTTGTATTGTTAGAAAACTGCTATTATAAACTGCATTCGTCTCATTTACTTTTAACGTTGTGTAGTTTCTAATCTTATTATGACCCTATTAATTAGGTCATAAATAGAACGTTTCATTTACCTTTAACGTTATGCAGTTTCTAATCTTAATGTGACCCGATTAATTAAATCAAAAATAAACCGTTCTATAATTAGAACATTAAGTCTATGATTAATCTTAAGCATTGAATTGGTATATGATGGACGTACCAGATTTAGAGTTAAATGTTATATAAAGGATTGGGTCCTCTCTCCTGATATATAGATGTATTCTTCTCCATCAAGAAACATATAAAGAAATAGGGTTAGAGAGAGAAACCAAATTCTGAGAAGAAGAGTAATTATTAGAAGTCAGAAGAAGAAGATGACAGCCATTACATCTTCCGCTGTTAATCAAGGTATGTCATCTTAAAAAAATCATATTAAGCTTTGTTTATGAAATATTCAGTATTGGTGATCCTTGGGCTATTACTTGAATTGTTCATCGTTAATCATGAAAGATCAAACAGTAAAGAATTTCTGACATTTGGTATCGGAGCCACCAATTAATAACTGAATATTTCCTATGGTTGCAATTGATCTGTTCTATGCTTTACTCATGATGTTTAATCAAGTATGTGTTATAAGTCAATTATGCACATGAGGTTTATGATTTTGTTAATCACTAAAGTGGTCAAAATCAGAATAATCATTTAGTGCATAAGTGACACAATGATTATTGATAGAAATTGCCAGTTATAATAATACCCAAAAAAAACTGGCGTCATTAATGGTAGAACCTGAGAACTTACCCAAAGGAAAGTCTTGTTCTATAACTAGTTGACATGATGAGGTTTAATATATATCTTGATTAAATAAATATTGATCATCCAAAGATGTCAGTTTTATTTAATTGAATATATTTATTACTTACTTATGTTTTGGTGTTTAATTATGTTAAGTACAAGACAGTATCTACCCAAAGGAGTGCTATATTATACTATTATGCACATATCTGAATCGCGTTAGATATAAGCTTATAGTTATTTTAATTTTTTTATTTAATTTGCAGTAGTTCCCATGAATACACATGCTTCATCTATTACATTGTTCACTGGGGTTAATTTTTCTGAATGGAGAGAACAAGTCAATTTCCATTTAGGTGTTTAGGATCTTGACTTGGCACTCCTTGAGGATAAACCTGCTGCTCTTACAACGGCTAGTACCGAGACATAAAAATCACATCATAAAGCATGGGAACGCAGTAACAGATTGAGCCTCATGTTTATTAAGATAACTGTTGCTAACAACATCAAGTCAACAATTCCGCAAACAGAAAGTGCTAAGGAATATATGCAGTTTGTGGAAGAGCGTTTTCGTTCAGCTGATAAGTCACTCGCTGGTACTCTTATGGCAGAACTCACGACCATGAAGTTTGATAGGCCGCAAACTATGCAAGAGCACATTATAGAGATGACTAATCTTGCAGCAAGGTTAAACTCCCTTGGACTTACAGTAGAGGATTCTTTTCTAGTCCAGTTTATCCTGAACTCGCTACCTTCTGAATATGGACCTTTTCAAATTAACTATAACACTATAACGGATAAGTGGAATGTTAATGAATTGGCCAGTTGACTTGTTCAGGAAGAAGGACGTTTGAAAAATCAAGTGAATCACTCAGTAAGTTTTATGAGTAATAAAGCTGGTAAAGGAAAGAATGGAAAATCAAGTCATTTCAAATAGAAAGGCACCTGCTAAGAATGGGCAGGATAATGAAAAGAAGGAACTAAAGGATGTTCGATGTCATTTCTGTAAAAGGAAAGGACATTATCAAAATGACTGTCCAAAAGGGTAGCTTGGTTCGAAAAGAAAGGGATTTCTTATGATCCGAACCATAAATCCAAATAAAGACCGTTTTCTCTTTATAGAAACAGAATGAAATCCATAATAGAAGGCATTGGCACTTATCGTCTAATTATAGAAAGTGGATATGTATTAGAATTATATAGTACCCTTTATGTACCTTCATTATCTAGAAACCTTATTTCCGTAAGTAAGTTGGATATTTCTGGTTTTAGATGTACGTTTGGATCTGGTTGTTTTGATTTATATAAGAATACTGATAATGTTGGTTCTGGTATTCTAATTGATGGTTTATATAAATTGAAACTGAATGACACTTATGTGAATTCCTTGCTGAATGTAATAAATAATGTTGGATGCAAACGTAGCACGTTGAATGAAAATTCTGCTTCCTTGTGGCATAAAAGACAAGGTCACATATCCAACAAAAGAATGATGAGACCAGTAAGTAATGAAATTTTGTCAAATTTTAACTTTAGTGATCTAGAATTATGTGTGGATTGTATTAAAGGTAAACAAACCAAACATAATAAGAAAGGAGCCACTAGAAACAGCCAACTTCTTGAAATAATACACATTGATATTTGCGGACCTATGAACACTCCAGCCTTTAATGGAGAAAAATATTTCATCACTTTTATTGATGATTTTTCCCGCTATGGTTATGTCTATTTGCTTCATGAAAAATCATAATCTATGAATGTCCTCGAGACGTTTGTAAAGAAAATTGAGAGGCAATTAGATAAAAAGGTGAAAATCATAAGGTCTGATAGAGGTGGTGAATATTATGGCAAATATAACGAGTCAGGTCAGTGTCCAGGTCCATTCGCAAAATTCCTCGAAAGTCATGGCATATGTGCGCAATACACAATGCCAGGTACACCACAGCAAAATGGTGTAGTAGAAAGGCACAATCGGACGCTAATAGATATGATTAGGAATATGATGTCAGATTCTACACTACCTAAGAATTTGTGGTCGTATGCTTTCAAAGCTGCTAATTATTTGTTAAATAGGGTTCCTAGTAAAGCTGTTCAAAAGGCTCCTTTTGAATTATGGACTAACAGGAAACCTAGCTTAAGACACCTGCATGTTTGGGGTTGTCCAGCGGAAGCGAGAATTTATAATCCACATAAAAAGAAATTAGATTCTCGAACGATTAGTGGGTATTTCTTAGGTTACCCTAAAAAATCTAAAGGATATGTGTTTTACTGTCCTAATCATAGTCCAAGAATTATAGAAACTGGTAATGCAAGATTCATTGAGATTGTTGAAGTCGGTGGGAGTACTAAAAGAGAAATAGTGGAAATAAAGGAAACAAGGATAAATGTTACATTGCCTAGAATAGTTCCTCCATCTACTATTACTCCAAATGTTGTTCCAACTGTTGGAGAACAGCATGATGATGAACAATATATAAATGAAGAAGTACTTCCTGAAGGAAATGACTTACATAATGCTGATATGCATGAACCACAACAAGTAGAATTAAGAAGATCTCAAAGAGATCGTAGGTTAGCTATTTCTAATGATTATATGGTTTATATGCAAGAATCAGATTATGATATAGGAACCAATAAGGACCCAGTTTGCTTTTCACATGCTGTAGAAAGTAAAGAGTCAAAGGAATGGATTAATGCCATGAAAAAAGAACTAAAATCCTTGCAACAAAATGAAGTTTGGGATCTCGTTGAGTTACCACATGGCTGTAAAAGAGTCAGATGCAAATGAGTTTTTAAAACCAAACATGACTCTAGTGGTAATGTCGAACGGTATAAAGATAGACTTGTTGCTAAGGGTTACACTCAGAAAGATGGTGTTGATACAAGGATACATTTTCTCCTATTTCGAAAAAGGACTCAATAAGAATAATAATGGCATTAGTAGCACATTATGATTTGGAATTGCATCAAATGGATGTGGAAACAGCCTTTCTGAATGGAGATCTTGATGAGGATGTTTATATGGATCAACCTGAGGGTTTTTCTGTAAAAGGTAAAGAACGTTGGTATGGAAACATAGTAAGTTAATATATGGGCTTAAATAAGCATCCCGGCAATGGTATATAAAGTTCAATACCATTATTACATCTTTTGGATTTAAGGAAAATACAGTTGATCACTGTTTATACCAAAAGATCAGTGGGAGCAAGTTTTATCTAGTCCTTTATGTTGATGACATCTTGCTTACTGCAAATAATTCAAGCATATTGCATGATACTAAGGAATTTCTCTCAACGAACTTTGAAATGAAAGATATGGGAGAGGCATCCTATGTGATTAGAATAGAAATATTTCGTGATCGATCACAAGGAATATTGGGATTGTCTCCGAAAGGATATATCGAAAGGATTCTAGAGAGATTTGGAATGAGCAAGTGTTCACCTGGGAAAGTTCCTGTACATAAAGGTGATAAATTCAATCTCATGTAATGTCCTAAGAATGATGTTGAATGAAAGGAAATGGAATCAATTCCATATGCATCTGTAGTTGGAGCCTAATGTATACTCAAACCTGTACTAGACCGGATATCAGTTTTGCGGTCGGTATGTTAGGGAGGTATCAAAGTAATGCAGGAAGGGAACATTGGCGAGCTGCAAAGAAAGGGTTAAGGTACTTACAAGGCACGAAAGATTACATGCTCATGTATAGTAGATCCAATGAATTGGAGGTGACTGGATATAGCGATTCAGACTTCGCTGGATGCATCGATACTAGAAAATCGACTTTTGGTTACCCGTTTATGTTTGCTCAAGGAGCCATATCACGGAAAAGTGCGAAACAAACTATCGTTGCTTCATCTACTATGGAGGCAGAATTTGTAGCATGTTATGAAGGCACAATTCATGCATTATGGTTGCAGAACTTTATTTCAGGACTTGCGGTTGTCGACACCATTAGCAAGCCGCTGAAAATTTATTGTGATAACTCTGCAGCACTGTTTTTCTCAAAAAAACACAAGTACTATAAAATTTCCAAACATATGGAACTGAAGTATCTTGTTGTGAAAGATGAGGTTCAGAAATAAAGAGTGTCAGTCATGCACATCAGGACAGAACTTATGATTGCAGACCCTTTGAGGAAAGGGTTACAGCCAAGACAATTTAAGGAACATGTTCAAAGAATGGGTCTTGATTGTATTTATAATAATTAATGTGTGACATTCTGAGCTCCTTTGTGTGTTTCTGATATACAATTATGTGTCGCTTGTTTTAATATGGTAGTACGTACTTAATGTAATTTTAAACAAGACAGAGTCTTATAAAGATATTATGTTTAATCATTACGATATAAGACATTATGTGGACCATTACGTTGTTTTATATAAATTATGAGTATAAAGTGATGGATTGCTAGTATTGTAGTATATGAAAGGGAATGCATTGAATTAATAATGCACAACCACCATAACTCTCAGCAATATATCATGGTATGATGTTCAACACTTGATATTATGAATAATCGGGTCAAGTGGGAGAATGTTAGAAAACTGCTATTAGAAACTGCAATCGTTTCATTTACTTTTAACGTTATGCAGTTTCTAATCTTAATATGACCCTATTAATTAGGTCACAAATAGAACGTTTCATTTACCTTTAACGTTATGCAGTTTCTAATCTTAATGCGACCTGATTAATTAAGTCATAAATAGACCGTTCTATAATTAGAACATTAAGTCTGTGATTAATCTTAAGCGTTGAATTGGTATACGATGGACATACCAGATTTAGAGTATATAAAGAATTGGGTCCTCTCTCTTGATATCTAGATGTATTCTTATCCATCAAGAAACATATAAAGAAACAGGGTTAGAGAGAGAAACCAGATTCTAAGAAGAAGATTAATTATTAGAAGTCAGAAGAAGAAGATGACAGCCATTACATCTTCCGTTGTTAATCAAGGTACGTCATCTTAAACAAAAAAAATCATATTAAGCTTTGTTTGTGAAATATTCGGTATTGGTGATCATTGGGCTATTACTTGAATTGCTCATCATTAATCATGAAAGATCGAACAGTAAAGAATTTCTGACATGTATGGTTATAAATATGGGTCCCTTCATTTATCGCGGCAGTTACTAATTTGCAAATATATGGATACCACATAATCTCATTTTGATTTTTAAAATCTGATACATGTTAAGTTTAACGTTTTTTTTGTTCTTAACTTTTGTTTCAAATTTTACTTTCAATTTTACTTTTAATTTAGTTGTAGTGGTTAACTCTGAAATGATGTTAAAAGATTAATTCTGAATATTTGTTCTTTCAACCTTTTTTATTCAAATGTTTTATGTTGTCATACCAGGCAAGGCCTGAACTTTTAAAAAAATAATCTTATATTAACCATTTGTGTCAATTTAGATCAAGCTACATCTTCCAAAGGTGCTGTTTAATCGTCTTTTTTGGATCATATTGAGAATTGAGGTAATTATCAATGATTTTACATGAAGTTAATTTGAAATTATGTTGTTTTTATTTTCTGTAATTGGGAGAAATTTATAGAAATGATTAAATAATATTAATATGCAACTATTAATATGAATTATTTGGTATCAATGTCATTTAAATTGGATTCGTAGAATTAATTATGGTTAATTCTCTTTAGTGCCAATCAATTTGAGTCCACCTTTACCTCAATATAGCATTTTACTATGATGGATCAAGGTTGGTATTTAGTTTTGCTTAAAGCATATTATCAGATGTGCCTTTATTAGATTGTGTAATGCGGTCCATATTGATGTTATTTGCATATTTTTGACAAGATTTTGTTCAAGCAGTTGAAATCATCAAAGTTATAAGGTGCACAATGGAAGAGTCGAGATTTTGTGAATACAATATAGTAAAAAAAACTGCAGTTTACACTATTTATATTAATAAATTATGAATTTACATAACTTAATGCACAATGAACATTTCAAACATATTATATAATTATATAACAAATTCAATCTTTGACTAGCTATTTGTATTCTCATTTCCATCTACATTAATCCTTTACTGATTATTTTTGTATCTACTTAGAAATTCTTATCTTCTAATTTTTTCACTTCGATTTCATTCTTTCCTATAATTTTGTTTCTTCCCATTTCCCATTTTCATATGTAACTAACAATTCAAAAACAGTTTAACTCTCATTTCAATAAAATAAAAATAGATTCCAAATAATCAATCCCTTTAATTCTTTTTAATTGAACAAGAATTTGATTGAATTTATTAACAGCTCTTCCCTTCATATTCATATTGAATTATTTATGATTTTTTTCATGTTTTGCAGCGATTGTATTTGTACTAATTCTTTTAATGTTATTATTTTTAGGGAAAAAATAGGAAGGCCTTCAAAAAAATTAGCTTCCTAAATCAATCGAGCTTGGTTTAACGGTTTTTTTATTTGTCTTCTCATTTAATTTGAGGTCAAACTTTGGTTTTGTTCTTATTTTTTATTTCAAATCTTTCCTTCAAGTTTTTTGGCATAAAACTCCGTTTTCTTCTTATTTTTTTGAGCTTGTATGATTATAAATATGGTTCTAATATTATTATTTTGTTCTTAAGTTCTATTTCAAAGTTTACTTTTATTTGATTTTGTTTGTTTAGTATGATTTGGTATTCTGTATACTTTTATTTTAGCTACAATAGGTAACTTTGAAATGCTGTTAAAAGTATAATTCTAAGCACATATGTGTTTACGACCGTTTTTATTCAAATGTTTTATCTTATGTTACAAGGCAAGGCCTAAACTTATTTTTGTAATGTGTTGGTCATCTTTGTCGGTCTTGATCTTGCTACATCTTTCGATGGTGCTGTTTAATAGTCTTTTTTTGGATCTTATTGAGCATTGAGGTAATTATCAATGATTTTTCATAAAGTAAAATTGAAATTATGTTGTTTTTATTTCTTCTAACTTGGAGAAATTTATAGAAAGGATCATATCAAATAATATCATCATGCAACTACTAAAAGGGATTGTTTGGTACCAATTTCATTTAATTTGGATTTATAGAATTGATTATGGTTAATTCTCTTTGGTGCTAATTAAATGAGTCCACCTTTAGCATAATATAACAGTTTATTCTATGATGGATCAAGATTGATATTTCGTTTTACTTAAAACATGTTATCAGATGAGCCTTTATTAGATCGTGTAATGCAATCTACACTCATGTTATTTGCAAAATTTTTGACAAGGATTGTGTTCAAGCAGTTGGAATCATCAAAGTTAGAATATGTATAATTAAAGGGTCGAGATTTTTGGGAATCCAATATAGTAAAAATGTTTCAATGCATACTATCTATATAAATAATTATCAGTTTACATAATTTATTATATGATTCATAAACTTAAATGATATACTAGCAACAAAAGTCAGAAGGTTGAGTGGTGAAACTGTTGACTCTCGGTAATGTTTTCAATTTTAATTTTCAAAAATTGATAGATTTGGTTTATTTATACTTTTACTTTTGAAATGAAATTCTTAAATTAAGATGATTACATTTTCTATATTCAAAAAAGTAAACACATAATTTAATTGATTTGATAACGTGTTTACCTTTTTGTTCAGATGTTGATGTAATAAATAATATGGTCTTGTTTTGGATTTTAATTATAACTGAATTAACATACCTATTAATAATAAAATTTTGATTTAATTAGTATCAAAGAGAATTAAATTGAGTATTAACATAAATAGTTTTTAATTTAAAAGTTGAAATAAAATAAAAAGATATAAACTGGAATTAACAAAGCTAATTGAAATAACTATAAATTAGAATTTAGGTCTTGTCAATCCAAATGCTCATCTCTCCTTAATTCGAGAATCTTTTTTCATATTTTGGAACCTTAGTTCTTTCCCTATACACCCCTATCCCAATCTAAGAAAAATTCACCAATTAATGTTGAAACATTACCATTACTAAATCTTTTTCACCTACCAGTTAAGATCACTGCCAATCTCATTTATGCTTTTTAATCATCCTCGTCAATTCATTTATATATATATATATATATATAAAGTTCAATAAATTGATTTCAATTATTTTAAATCTTGTTTAAACTCAATACAAATTTTATTATGTAAGTACTCAATGACAAAATTTCTTTCTCTCATCCAATTTCAATCCAAATGCTCATCTATGCTTAATTCTAGCATTTTTTTCATATTTTGACCCATCAATGTGTATCTTTTTAACTCTCGTCCGTTAGATGTCGTGATAACATTTGGAATCATCAATATTTGTTATGTGACTAATTTATTTTTAAAGAATTCTATGAATTCTTAGTCAAACTTTTTGTAAAATCTAATCTTGTCTACCTATATTAACATACGCTTTAATTCATTTTTCAATGGTGCTTTGAATAGACTCTGAAATATTTATAAGCAAAATAGGTTTTTCCATTTGTATGCATGGCTACTACCAAACACATAGGAACCTTACACAATAGTGAGGTATTTAATCTTTTTCAAAAGTTGTTTCATATTATGTTGCATTAAACTTTTTGTAGTTTGGGTGTTTCTATAAATGATTATAGGCTGGAAATGTTATAATCGTACAATAGAGTGGGTAGTGTGGAATATATTATTATCCGCCACTAGTAAAAGGAATTAACTTAAATGAATCAAGTGCTATCGATCTATTTAATTTTAACTCAAAACAACCAAAGATCTAATTACAATTAATTATTTTTTATGGGAATTAATTAAATGAGATATTTAATCGCGTTTAATTTATTTTGAATGTTAATTGGTCAAAAAAATAATGTATAATAAATCTTTCATATGCATTATAAGTTTCAATTTTATGAGCAAACATGCAAGTAAATTTCATGAAAGATTTCTTATTGTAAAAAATAATATCCCAAAGTATTGGATTAGGGACTCACTATATGTTTTTAGCGAATACTTTGCTTTTTATTTAACAAAATTAGCAAAAAAATAACAAACCAAAAATACAAAAATAGATGTAGATAATTTTATTCAATTGTCATACAATAATCGCATTATGGTACATTTTGTTTATGGTTTTAATATAACACCAAAAGAAACATTGTAAAATAGGATTACAGCTTCTGTCTAATATGCATAATAGTTGTAGTTGATTATAAGTATTACATTTAGCTTCCGCTATATACACACACACACACATATATATATAGAAAATATTACAAATATTTGTACTAAGGTTAGATTTCTACCTTGATAAACTTCACAGTATAAAACTATTTGGCACTCTAGAGATATTTCATGATCTGTGATTGGTGCTACGATGTTATGTGAAGACTATAAAGTTGGAATATTGATTACACAAAAACGGACAAGAAGAAAGTCGAAAACTATTAAACCAAAAATTGAATTTAAGTTAAAAATATGTTTGAATATAGAGTTGGTATGAATAATTTATTAATTTTCGAAATCAATGTGTATAGAAATTGTTAGACTTGCTATTATTTTAGACCATACTAATTTTGTTCTAATAACAATTATAACGAATTTCCGTAGTTTGTTTATCGATAACATTTACTTATGTCATATGGTCTTATTGTCACTATTCATAATATATCATCCAAAGTATTTTTATATGTGTCCACTAGTATTTTGTATCATGGTGATTGCTTATTTAACATTGAATTATGTTAATTATTGTATTATTCCAATTATTATTTTCATATGAATATTTAAAGTAAAGATAAAAATTAGTTTGGTTATTCTAGAAATTAGACCGCATAATGTTAATATATTTAGGTAGTTTTGTCCCATCATATAATGATATTTGTAAATATAATGCTATTCAATGATGTTGAAGTATTTTTGAATTCTATTAGTATTGGATAATGTGAAAAATGGTCTAACGCAAATATTGAAATATCATTTGTTTGAACCAAATTTGAAACATTATTTCTCTCCTAGCATAATTCAATATGACGTTTGGAGCATTACCATCTTAACGAACTATACATGTTTTTATACTACAATATAGGATTAACCCATGTCAAAATCATGCATTTCTTATATTTGAAAAGTGAAAGGTCAATGATGTAATGATTACCAAGTCAGAAATAATTGGTGTTTAATGGCACCGCTAGTTCTATAAAGCCATTATGCTTTAGAAAGATTTTTCATCCTTGACACTTGATGCTTTCTGCATTTTTAAAATGCTTTATCCATAGACTTTTGACAATAGTAGTATTAAATCGACGAACACCCTATACGCAGCATGGATTTGTTGACCATGCTTCCTCTAATCTTTTTCCCCCTCTTTTGAGAGTTCTTGGGTCGTAACTCGAAAACAAGATTTAAAAAGTTTTATATTCCTTCTCCACTCTCCGATTCAAAATTCGAAATACCCATTCTACTCTCCTCAATCGTGAAAAAATAAAAGCACTACTAATGACACTCCAAAAATGGTTAAGGGGAGGTATTTTTTCACTCCACTCAAAAATAAACTACTATTGGGGGGACACTTGTATAACAAATTAAAACAAAGATTTCCTATTCTACTCCCCACACTTTTAACCCTACCGCTCTAACTCCGCTCAGATTTTAACCGATCCTCTTTAAACCCTATCGTTCTTCTCTTTTCCAAACTTTGCGATTTTCAAAAGTTTTATACAACGGTTCGTATGAAAAATTGCACTCGATCCAAAAACCTAGACCCGAAGCTGATTGAGAAGGTATTCGCAAGGTGAGTGGTCAATAATAATCAATTCTTGCTTCACGATTTAGGATTTCAATTTGTAGATGAAAGTTTTATATGTTAGGGTTTAGGTGTTTACTGTTATTCGGTGATGATAAATTGAAACTTTTATTTTTTTTCGGCTTTATATTATCGTTTTGGGGTTATTCGGTGATAGTTGGATGAACTAATTATATATTTTAGATTTCGTAGTGATGAATTCCAACAAGCATGGTGTTTTGATGCAATTCGGTTTATGATTGTAGAGTTTTTTTCGGTTTTGTGGTGTCGAATTCTCAACAAGCTTAGTGTCCTGATGCATTCATTGTAGGTGTTGAAATTTTTATATTTTTTTGATGTTGAATTGTCAAATTTGAACCAATAAAATGATTGAATGTTATTCGATGATTGATGGTCGAAATTTTGGATTTTGTTTGATATTTCGTTGTTGATTTAAATTAATAAAGGGTTTGATATGGCATATAAATCTGGAATGGTGTTGAAATTGCATTCCTAAACGACATGCACTTACTTGTAGCAGGAACGGCAAGCTACTATCGATTTTTGGAAATAAAAATGACGAATCTACATCATATATGTGATGGACTCTCAGGAATGATAATGCGGGGTCGAAATTAAATATTTCAGTCGATGGTAGCTTATCAAATTGACCATAGTATTATTTGTTAGCAGTCCACAGATCGTATACGACACCATTATATCGAATTCAGTTTACAAATTGTGACGCCCCGCCCTTCATTCCACGTAAAGATGCATCATCGATAAGAAAGAAAGTGGTAGAAACAGAATAGAAAAAAGAAAGAACTCAACAATATCAGAATCTCACAGCGGAACGGAACAAAATATAATATATCAAATAGAAATTACATGGTCGTTTACATCAGTGTTACACAGATACAACAACCTTTCACATTGGACAGTTATAAGGTTCTGTCTAATCCATTACATTCCAAATACAACAGACAAAGACTACAACACAACTCAGCACAGCGGAAATATAGATATAGCTAGTTCCGGACTCCTATTCCATGCTCTTCAATATTCTCCAAGCGAAAATCTGATCTCTTGGATACTCATAAAAATTTGAGTACCCGAGAGTTTAAGAAAAACAGAAATAAACTCCGGGTCAGACATGGGCCTGGTGTGAGTAAACGGTTAAAAGTTGCTTAATTTTTTTGAAAAACCTTTGAAACAAAAGGTATCACGTAAGATTCCCCACAAATAAACATGGGTAAGTTTTTACCTTACGCTAACCAAAACATTTGATAGGAAATCTAGTGATATTATAATAGTGTCTAGGGTTTTCAAGTAAAATACAGAAATAGTTGGAATGCTTACATCTCATGTTCCAACATAGTTGGGCACAATCAAAACGTACGGCACCTATTGGAGATTGGATTCCATACAATGGCTGGGCTACTGGGTACCGCCCGTCACAGTACGTGGCCTAGATCACCGTACCGAGGATTACTCCCAATCCCCTACAACACAAGGCCGGAACCATTCCTTACTGAACAGTTCCGAACAAGAAAACCCCGCAGTTGGCTGTAGACCAACTGCCCACACAGCCGAATAAAATGGGACATCTAGACAGGGGAAGCTCTCGTCCTACTTGGGCATGACCCACTTAACCTTGCTGCACCTACCCTGTTTTAGCCATTCCCGGTTGATGAGGCTTGAGCCGACGAAAATACCTTTATAGAACACATCTATCTTAGAATGCTCATCGTCCACCTGACGATGTTCTGAAAGCATTCAATCCATACAAGTTCGCTCCGGGTTCGAACGAAACCGAAGACATTATCTCATTACACTCATTTTGGAATCACCCTCAGAGTTAACGACAATAACCCTTGCACTCTAATTCTTCATCTTCACTTGAGATTCACAACCTAACGCTTAATTTGGATTGATGTGGTTTTCGGATATCCAAATCTGGAAACCCGATCCCGGTCTCATCGAAATCCAAAACGCCATCTTTTAGGTCCAAGTTGTTTTTTAAAGTTTAAAACAATTCATTTCAATTCAATTCAATACTTGAATTCACACAGCATTTAACATAGATAAATATCACACATTTATTACTGATATATCTAATATCATATCAAAAAATATCGCAACATATCATTTAATAGATATCATCCAATAAATATCATCCAATTGATATATATCATCCAATAAATATTATCCAATATATATCACCCAATAGATATTATCCAATATATCATCCAATAGATATTATACAATATATATCATCCAATAGATATTATCCAATATATATTATCCAATAGATATTATCCAACGTATATCATCAACAGATATTATCCAATATAGATATTCTACACAAACAATCATCCATAAACAGGTAGTATTAATCCATGTTATAATTAATTTAATCACCTTAAATTAAATTAATTACTTAAGAATTAATCTCCTAATCCTGCTTAAACAATCATTAAGTAATTACAAACATTTAATTAATTAATCACTTCTTGATTATCCTTATCAATGAATCAGCTAACCTTTAATCACAGATTAATTACTCTTTTATTCTCAATTAATAAACCTTAATTATTAATTAATTTCCTTCAATACAAAGTAATCAATCCTTAAATACTTTTAAAATAAATTAATTAACCTTTAAATAACTGATTTATTATCCATTAACTATTAATTAATAACCTTAATTATTAATCAATATCTCTTAATACAAATTAATTAATCCATAATTAATTTTATAATTAATTAATCATTAACTGATTAATTATCCCTTAATTATAAATTAATAAACTTAATTTTTAATTAATAAAACTTAAATTCATATTAATTAATCCTTAATCACTAGTGGATTAAACAGTTAATCAACCCTTATTAACATTTATTAATTCTTAATTACCTTTGATTAATCCTTAATCACCTTTGATTAATCTTTAATTAACTTTGATTAATTCTTAATACCCTCTGATTAATCCTTAATCATCCTTTGATAAATCAATTAATTAATATTTAATTATAGATTAATCATCTTTAAAGTATTAACTAATAAAACTTAATCATTAACCAATAAAACTAAATTACAAATTAAGTATATCTTAATTATTAATTAAGTAATCTCTAATTACTTAACTAACAACTCCCTAATTACTAAATTAATCAAATCTTAATAACTTGATTAATTAATTCTTAATTACTCAATTAATTAATCTATGATCATTAATTAACAATCTTTAATTAATAATCCTTAATTATAATTAATTAATCCTAAATTAATTAATTAATAACGCTTAATTAATGATTAATTAAACCAATTAATTACTCTTAATTAATTACTCAATTAATCCTATATAACTAAATTAATCAAATTAATTAATTATACTTAGTTTCCACAATTAACTTAGTTTATCTCAAGGCATTAAACCTTTAATCATCTTAATATAAAATATTATCTTATTAATACCTTTATTAACATTAACACTTAAAAACATTTTAACATTATAATTTATCTTTTACTTAATTACATCATTAATTATGTTAAAAGTAAATAATCATTTAACTTGATAATTTTAAGGTTATCAAAGCTAAACTTCCATAAAAAAAAACTTAAAACATTATCAAGTAAAGGTTTCAAAACTAATTACAACTTGTATTTTAAAAACTTACTTTTATATAATCTTAAACTCACATTTTAAATTAATGTTTTAAAATCACTTTAAAATTCATTTAACAAAATTTAATTTAAACATCTTTTAAAACTTCATAACTAATTGTTTAAGAAATAATTATTATATATAAAGTAGTTTATATAGAAGTTTAAACTAGATTTAACTTCAAATTTCAAAAATATTTGATTTTTAAACATCATAAAAACTATTTTAAACAGTTGCTTAGGGTTTTACCCGAAGGCCACTCGGCCTATCCCCGAGTCAAATCACCTTCTACCCATTTTTATAAAAAAAAATTGGTCAAAAATTTAAGTTTTAAACTTACAGGTTATACCCACTAAACCACTCGAGTATGAACTCGAGTTATCTGCCTCAAAACCCGATCACCTCTTCGAGTTCAAACCCAATTCAACAACCAACAACCCAAATCACCACTGTACACATGCACAACTCATATGACGACATTGATCACCGCCGGTGACCTCGACACTCCGACCATCATACAAGCATCCTTTCCCAATCATCCAAACAAACTTGCAACCCTCAAATCAAATTCGAGCAAGGAGGAAGAACAGCAACGAAAACCACTGCTAGGAAATCCTTTCGCATCCACGTCTCCGATCATCGGAGTTGCTGAAACTCTGGCCATGCCGTGACAATACCCCACGCTACCACTTCCCAAATTCCCAAGCCACTCGATCGCCTAGAGGCAAAGTAGTGAATCAGTTTCCAGGTCCGACCTATTTACGGTTACAAATTTAATCTCTTCGCCGTCGACGCCACGGCGATCTTTACAGCCTCCAACTATTTTTCCCAGCCTCACCGCACAGTTCTCCACCACCGGACAAAGCTCCGACCACTCTAGACCCTTAGGCCATCAGTTGTTGCTCAGAAACCCAAATCCAGATATCTTTAGAATACTCAACCAATACAACATTATAAATCATGATTTTCATTTCAAAAATCATGTTTTCCTAAGCCAATTCAAGATATAAACTTGAATCGTCATCATACAACACTTAATTTTACCATACATTTAAACTGTTGCTGCATTTCTTGGTTCCAGAACTAAATCTAAAACTATATTGTTTTAAATAAATTTTCAACTTCAATTTATGATCAAACAAACATGTATTGTTTGTATCTCTAAACCTAACAAATATTGAATGATTTGATTTTGATTTTTGATCAAACTTTTGTTTCCTGAACCAAGAACAGAGATATAAAAGTACAACAAACATTCACATATACAATCATTCATATCATAGAGATAACTCACATATATGCACAATCAAGCATTATTCATCTTAAACTTCACAAGCAAACAGAAGTATATTAACTTAAATTTTAATTAAATTTGTTTACTCACCAGATCTTTAAAAATGCAGAGGCTTGAATGCGTTAAATTGCTGAGGCTTTAGAAACAGGGAAGCTTTTGATTTAAATTCTGTAACTTCATAATTTTGCTGAGATGATATAAAACTGAAATGAAGCTACTGTTGTTCTTGATTGAACTTTGATCACTTATTTGCTTCCAGATTTGCTTGCTTGAGAAGGTGGCATGACATTGTATTCATTAGAAAATCTGTTGCAGGCTCTTGAATTTTTCAAAAATTTAAACAGAGTGGATATTTTTGTTCTGAGGAGAAATACATGCTTGTATTTGATGATTCTTTTCTCATAGATTTGAAAACAAATGCTTGAGGAAGAATTAGTTTACAGGGTTGCATTTGAATTTTGGTTTGAAGCTTCAAATCTGAAAATGGTTCCAGGCTAAATATCTCAAAAATGTGTTTCAGGTTTAAAATTTTTAAAAGAGTTGAATTGTTTGAGGAGTTTCAGGCTGGAAAACAAACAGGGTTCAAATTATTTGATCAGAGATTAATTTTGATAGAAGGTTACATGCTTTGTTTGTTCACATATTTGAAAATGAAGTTTTACAGAATTTCCTTGAGGATAAACAGTTTTACAAATTCTTGAGCCTGAGTTTGGAAATGTTATAGTTTTGATATGTTTTGAGGAGGTAATTACAGGGTTGTATTTCTCACATTTTTGAGGAAAAGGGTTTCAGGTTTAATGCAAAAGAATTTTGGTTGTGAAGATAGAACATGGTTGATTTTCTTAGAAATGAAATAAGAAAGGAGATGGGAAAAGAAGAGATGTATTTATATAATGTGGCTAATGATTTATTTAAGAATTAAAGAAAATAAAAATAAATTTTGCCACTTGTCTCAATTATTAACACTTGTCACATATAAATGCTAATTATCTTACATGTGTTTTTATCATGGGTTAAAGAGTTGCAATTGTATTATTTTATTTATATTTATTTTTAAAAGACATTAAAAGCTTTTACATAAATTTTCTAAATAAATAAATACATTTCTAAATAAGTAAATGCTTCTAAAATTTATATAAATAAATTCTTTAAAAGAAAATAAAGTATAAACTAATTATATTTTAAATAAAATCATATAAAATATTTTTAATCCATTTTAAATTGTTAACATAAAACTTTTTGTATTTATTTTACAATTTAATAAACCTTTCTTAATAAATTCTTTTTAAGGAAATAAATCTTATTTTACATAAAACTCATTCATAAATTATTTTAAATCAAAATACTTTTAAGATATAAATATTCATTTATATTCAAATTTAAATCTAAATTCAAATTCAAATTCAAATTGAAATCAAATTTAATATAGATTCAAATTTACACTAATTTTAAACAAACACTAATTTAATTTGAAAATAATAACTTTATTTAAAATAAACTATTTTTAAAATTAATCTCAATTATATATATATAAACTCCTTATTAACTCAAAAATAATAATTCTGTTTTAGAATTCATTTATAAATCAACACCAACTATATTTGAAAATAATTATTTCGTTTAAAAATCTATTTATAAAACATTACCAACTAAATTTGCAAATAATTATTCTATTAAGAATCCATTTATAACTATATTTAAAATCATCATGTTATTAATTATTTTGGTTATTTATATTTGAAAATAACAAATTTTATCCATTTTAATTAATTTATTGAGATGATTATCACATTTTAAATTCCTCAAAATTGAAATATCACATTCCACCCCCGCTTAAAAGAATTTCGTCCCCGAAATTTAAAACAAAGATAATCCAAAAAAATTTATTTTATTTAACAATCCAAACATCCATACTCTATTAACTAAACATCAATTCATTCGAATAAATAATTTATTCGAACAAACAATTCATTCAAACAACCAATTTATTTGTATAAACAAATTATTCAAATCAAACAACTCTAGCTATCCGGACACAGATCTGGATAAGCCTTCCTATAACTATCCGGAGTTTCTCAAAATTAACTCTGAAATCCTAGCTCACAGAACCTAAACCAGCTAAACTACTATGATCTAGAGCTTCCTCTTACTTCGATCCAAAAATCTGAACCAGATATCAGACTGCACAAAAAAAACAAGCTCAACTACCAGATCCTACTGAACTACAGATCCTAACTAAGTCGGATAATTCACGTATTTTCTCAGATGAGATACATGAATAGCAACATGAATTCCAGCCATCCAAACTGACAATACAACCCTATAGACCATAACACTAGTCTCTACAATCACTCTGAACAGACCCATACATCTTGGAGCGAATTTCCCGTCTTTCCAATAATCCGGTAACTCCTTTAAATCAGGAAACTTTGACAAAGACTAAATCTCAAATCTCTTAAGCCAATTGTCTTTGTCTCTAGTCCACAAATCCTTTTGACAATCCTGTGCTACTCTCAAACTCTTCGAGATAAGTTCCACCTTCACAGATGCCCCTCGGATCAAACTGGACAAGAACCAGACGATCTCTCGACTCTACCTAACAAAATGGGAAACTACAAGGTCTTCCGTATAAAGCTCCATAGTGTGCCATCTAGATACTTTCCTGATTACAGAATGAGAACTCCATTCAATACAGATGGTCTTCCCAAAGTCCATCAAAATCCAAAACACAGCCCTCAGCATAATCTCAAAATTTCTATTCAGCCTTTTCCGTCTGATCGTCGATCTGAGAATGATAGGCTGAACTCAAATTCAAACTCAAAGATGATCACAAAGCCTCCTAAAATCTGCTAGAGAAGATAGGATCATAGTCGCTAACAATCCTGACTGAAACATCAAACAGTCGGACAAACCTCTTCTAGGAAACTCAACCAAAGATGCTGCAGTACGGGTTACCTAGACCGAAATAAAATAGGTGCTCTTAATTAACTCGTCTTCAATTACCCATATTACATTTCCCTCTTTGGTCCTTGGCAAACCGTCGACGAAATCCAAAGAAATCATTTCTCACTTCACTTCAGAACTTCTAAGGCTGCAACAACTTGCGGTCTTCTGCTGATCACCTTCACATGCTGATCGACCACACATCTTCTGACGAAAGCAGCTACATCCTTCTTCATGCTCAGCTACCAGAAGATTTCCTAAACTCCTTGCCTCAAATCCTTCTGATGATCTTCAATGTTCCTCGATCATCTATCCATCCATAACAGGCACACACACATCGTTCGCGTAGAACTCAACTTACTCTTGCCATCCAGAATAGTTAGAACAGACACACTGGTCAGCCTTGCCTTCAAATCCAAGAAAGCCTCATCACACTCGGGTCCACTTAACTTAGTTCCTTCCCGGGTCACTCGGTTGAGTGCAAAGAAACCTTAGAATAGACTTGACAAACTTCCTGTAAAACTCTGCCAAATCCAGAAAACCGTGTTGCTTCACCCCTGAATAGTAGCTACCCTGGCGGAATCTACAGAAATACCTCCACTAGAAACAAAAGGCCTCCTCAAAGAAAACTTGGATCTGCTTCTCCAACTCTATCTCCTGATGAAGGCAAACTTCCATTACCTTGGAAACATTCGGACAATCTCTAACTACTTCGATGGACTCTACACCTTCTGGAGATACCTCGCTTCCAAGCAACAGATGCTTCAAAGAACTTCGGAATCATCGTAAGTCACTTTTGCGATTCCTCCCAACTCAGCCTCCAAAGAGCAATCCTTACTATCCATCCAATCCATGTCCAGAATAAGATCAAACCCTTCGAGATCCAATATCAATGGGTCATAAGAAGACTATGGGGAAGATAAGAAATCTTAAGTCTCTACAGATCTTATCTAACTCAATTGTTCCGCCCAAGGATAGGACGGTCAACCAAACAAAGAGAAAGATGAAACTTCTCTAGAATTCAAGTTGGAAATCTAAATAGATACCCAAAAAATTTAAATAGATATATAAAAGTATATAAAAATTACAAATACGCACTCTCAAGATAGACACAACTCCAAAGCCTAGGTATTATCTCAACCTATGCTCCGATACCACAAGTGACGACCCGCCCTTCATTCCACAGAAAGACGCATCATCGGTAAGAAAGAAAGAGGTAGAAATAGAATAGAAAGAAGAAAGAACTCAACAGTATAAGAATCTCACAGCGGAACGGAACAAAATATAATATATCAAATAGAAATCACATAGTCATTTACATCAGAGTTACACAGATACAACGACCTTTCACATTAGACAGTTATAAGGTTCTGTCTAATCCATTACATTCCAAATACAACAGACAAAGATTACAACACAACTCAGCACAGCGGAAATATAGATATAGCTAAGTCCGGACTCCTGCTCCATGCTCTCCAATATTCATCAAGCCAAAACATGATCTCTTGGCTACTCATAAAATTTGAGTACCCGAGAGTTCAAGAAAAACAGAAATAAACTTCGGGTCAGACAAGGGTCTGGTGTGAGTAAACGGTTAAAAGTTGCTTAATTTTTTTGAAAACCTTTGAAACAAAAGGTATCACGTAAGACTCCTCACAAATAAACATGGGTAAGTTTTTACCTTACACTAACCAAAACATTTGATAGGAAATCTAGTGATATTATAATAGTGTCTAGAGTTTTCAAGTAAAGTACAGAAATAGATGGAATGCTTACATCTCACGTTCCAACATAGTTGGGCATAATCAAAACATATGACACTTATTGGAGATTGGATTCTATACAATGGCAGGGCTACTGGGGTACCGCTCATCATAGTACGTGGCCTAGATCACCGTATCGAGGATTACTCCCAATCCCCTACAGCACAAGGTTGGAACCATTCCTTACTAAACAGTTCCGAACAAGACAACCCCGCAGTTGGCTGCAGACCAACTGCTCACACAGCCGAATAAAAAGGGACATCTAAACAGGGGAAGCTCTCGTCCTACTTGGGCATGACCCACTTAACCTTGCTGCACCTCCCCTGTTTTAGCCATTCCCCGTTGATGAGGCTTGAGGCTACGATTATCTTTATAGAACACATCTATCTTAGAATGCTCATCGTCCACCTGACAATGTTCTGAAAGCATTCAATCATACAAGTTCGTTTCGGGTTCGAATGAAACTGAAGGCATTATCTTGTTACACTCATTTTGGAATCACCCTAAGAGTTAACGACAATAACCCTTACACTCTGAATCTTCATCTTCACATGAGATTCACGACCTACCGCTTAATTTGGATCGATGTGGTTTTCGGATATCCAAATCTGGAAACCCGATCCCGGTCTCATCGAAATCCAAAACGCCATCTTTCAGGTCCAAGTTGTTTTTTTAAAGTTTGATACAATTCGTTTCAATTCAATTCAATACTTGAATTCACACAGCATTTAACATAGATAAATATCACACATTTATCACTGATATATCTAATATCATATCAAAAAATATCACAACATATCATCCAATAGATATCATCCAATAAATATCATCCAATAGATATATATCATCCAATAGATATTATCCAATATATATCACCCAATAGATATTATCCAATATATCATCCAATAGATATTATCCAATATATATCATCCAATAGATATTATCCAATGTATATCATCAATAGATATTGTCCAATATAGATATTCTACACAAACAATCATCCATAAACAGGTATTATTAATCCATGTTATAATTAATTTAATCACCTTAAATTAAATTAATTACTTAAGAATTAATCTCTTAATCCTGCTTAAACAATCATTAAGTAATTACAAACATTTAATTAATTAATCACTTCTTAATTATCCTTATCAATTAATCAATTAACCTTTAATCACAGATTAATTACTCTTTAATTCTCAATTAATAAACCTTAATTGATTAATTTCCTTCAATACAAAGTAATCAATCCTTAAATACTTTTATAATAAATTAATTAACCTTTAATTAACTGCTGTATTATCCATTGACTATTAATTAATAACCTTAATTATTAATCAATATCTCTTAATACAAATTAATTAATCCATAATTAATCTTATAATTAATTAATTAATCATTAACTGATTAATTATCTCTTAATTATTAATTAATAAACTTAATTTTTACTTAATAAAACTTAAATTCAAATTCATTAATCCTTAATCACTAGTGGATTAAACAGTTAATCAACCCTTGTTAACATTTATTAATTCTTAATTACCTTTGATTAATCCTTAATCACCTTTATTAATCTTTAATTAACTTTGATTAATTCTTAATTACCCTCTGATTAATCCTTAATCATCCTTTGATAAACCAATTAATTAATATTTAATTATAGATTAATCATCCTTAAAGTATTAATTAATAAAACTTAATTATTAGTCAATAAAACTTAATTACAAATTAAGTATATCTTAATTATTAATTAAGTAATCTCCAATTACTTAACTAATAACTCTCTAATTATTAAATTAATCAAATCTTAATAACTTTATTAATTAATCCTTAATTACTTAATTACTCAATTAATTAATCTCTGATCATTAATTAACAATCTTTAATTAATAATCCTTAATTATAATTAATTAATCCTAAATTAATTAATTAATTAATAACCCTTAATTAATTCTTAATTAAACCAATTAATTACTCTTAATTAATTACTCGATTAATCCTTTATAATTAAATAAATTAAATTAATTAATTATACTTAATTTCCACAATTAACTTAGTTTATCTCAAGGCATTAAACCTTTAATCATCTTAATATAAAATATTATCTTATTAATACCTTTATTAACATTAACACTTAAAAACATTTTAACATTATAATTTATCTTTTACTTAATTACATCATTAATTATGTTAAAAGTAAATAATCATTTAACTTGATAATTTTAAGGTTATCAAAGCTAAACTTCCTTAAAAAAAACTTAAAACATTATCAAGTAAAGGTTTCAAAACTAATTACAACTTGTATTTTAAAATTTTACTTTTATATAATCTTAAACTCACATTTTAAATTAATGTTTTAAAATCACTTTAAAATTCATTTAACAAAATTTAATTTAAACATCTTTTAAAACTTCATAACCAATTGTTTAAGAAATAATTATTATATATAAAGTAGTTTATATAGAAGTTTAAACTAGATTTAACTTCAAATTTCAAAAATATTTGATTTTTAAACATCATAAAAACTATTTTAAACAGTTGCTTAGGGTTTTACCCGAAGGCCACTCGGCCTATCCCCGAGTCAAATCACCTTCTACCCATTTTTTAAAAAAAAAATTTGGTCAAAAATTTAAGTTTTAAACTTACAGGTTATACCCACTAAACCACTCGAGTATGAACTCGAGTTATCTGCCTCAAAACCCGATCACCTCTTCGAGTTCAAACCAAATTCAACAACCAACAACCCAATTCACCACTGTGCACATGCACAACTCATATCGACGACGTTGATCACCGCCAGTGACGTCGACACTCCGACCATCATACAAGCATCATTTCCCAATCATCCAACAAACTTACAACCCTCAAATCAAATTTGAGCAAGGAGGAAGAACAGCAACGAAAACCACTGCTAGGAAATCCTTTCGCATCCACGTCTCCGATCATCGAAGTTGCTGAAACTCTGGCCATGCCGTGCCGACACCCCACGCTACCACTTCCCAAATTCCCAAGCCACTCGATCGCTTGGAGGCAGAGCAGTGAATCAGTTTCCAGGTCCGACTTATTTAGGGTTACAAATTTAATCTCTTCGCCGTCGACGCCACGGCGATCTTTACAGCCTCCAACTATTTTTCCCAGCCTCACCGCACAGTTCTCCACCACCGGACAAAGCTCCGACCACTCTAGACCCTTAGGCCATCAGCTGTTGCTCAGAAACCCAAATCCAGATATCTTTAGAATACTCAACCAATACAACATTATAAATCATGATTTTCATTTCAAAAATCATGTTTTCCTAAGCCAATTCAAGATATAAACTTGAATCGTCTTCATACAACACTTAATTTTACCATACATTTAAACTGTTGCTGCATTTCTTGGTTCCAGAACTAAATCTAAACCTATATTGTTTTAAATAAATTTTCAACTTCAATTTATGATCAAACAAACATGTATTGTTTGTATCTCTAAACCTAACAAATATTGAATGATTTGATTTTGATTTTTGATCAAACTTTTGTTTCCTGAACCAAGAACAGAGATATAAAAGTACAACAAACATTCACATATACAATCATTCATATCATAGAGATAACTCACATATATGCACAATCAAGCATTATTCATCTTAAACTTCACAAGCAAACAGAAGTATATTAACTTAAATTTTAATTAAATTTGTTTACTCACCAGATCTTTAAAAATGCAGAGGCTTGAATGCTTTAAATTGCTGAGGCTTTAGAAACAGGGAAGCTTTTGATTTAAATTCTGTAACTTCATAATTTTGCTGAGATGATATAAAACTGAAATGAAGCTACTGTTGTTCTTGATTGAACTTTGATCACTTATTTGCTTCCAGATTTGCTTGCTTGAGAAGGTGGCATGACATTGTATTCATTAGAAAATCTGTTGCAGGCTCTTGAATTTTTCAAAAATTTAAACAGAGTGGATATTTTTGTTCTGAGGAGAAATACATGCTTGTATTTGATGATTCTTTTCTCACAGATTTGAAAACAAATGCTTGAGGAAGAATTAGTTTACAGGGTTGCATTTGAATTTTGGTTTGAAGCTTCAAATCTGAAAATGGTTCCAGGCTAAATATCTCAAAAATGTGTTTCAGGTTTAAAACTTTTTAAAAGAGTTGAATTGTTTGAGGAGTTTCAGGCTGGAAAACAAACAGGGTTCAAATTATTTGATCAGAGATTAGTTTTGATAGAAGGTTACATGCTTTGTTTGTTCACATATTTGAAAATGAAGTTTTACAGAATTTGCTTGAGGATAAACAGTTTTACAAATTCTTGAGCCTGAGTTTGGAAATGTTATAGTTTTGATTTGTTTTGAGGAGGTAATTACAGGGTTGTATTTCTCACATTTTTGAGGAAAAGGGTTTCAAGTTTAATGCAAAAGAATTTTGGTTGTAAAGATAGAACATGGTTGAGTTTCTTAGAAATGAAATAAGAAAGGAGATGGGAAAAGAAGAGATGTATTTATATATGTGGATTATGATTTATTTAAGAATTAAAGAAAATAAAAATAAATTTTGCCACTTGTCTCAATTATTAACACTTGTCACATATAAATGCTAATTATCTTACATGTGTTTTTTTCATGGGTTAAAGAGTTACACTTGTATTATTTTATTTATATTTATTTTTAAAAGACATTAAAAGCTTTTACATAAATTTTCTAAATAAATAAATACATTTCTAAATAAATAAATGCTTCTAAAATTTATATAAATAAATTCTTTAAAAGAAAATAAAGTATAAACCAATTATATTTTAAATAAAATCATATAAAATATTTGTAATCCATTTTAAATTATTAACATAAACCTTTTTGTATTTATTTTACAATTTAATAAACCTTTCTTAATAAATTCTTTTTAAGGAAATAAATCTTATTTTAAATAAAACTCATTCATATATTATTTTAAATTGAAATACTTTTAAGACATAAATTTTCATTTATATTCAAATTTAAATCTAAATTCAAATTCATTTTGAAATCAAATTTAATATAGATTCAAATTTACACTAATTTTAAACAAACACTAATTTAATTTGAAAATAATAACTTTATTTAAAATAAACTATTTTTAAAATTAATCTCAATTATATATATAAACTCCTTATTAACTCAAAAATAATAATTCTATTTTATAATTCATTTATAAATAACACAAACTATATTTGAAAATAATTATTTCATTTAAAAATTTATTATAAAACATTACCAATTAAATTTGCAAATAATTATTCTATTAAAAATCCATTTATAACTATATTTAAAATCATCATGTTATTAGTTATTTTTGTTATTTATATTTGAAAATAACAAATTTTATCCATTTTAATTAATTTATTAAGATGATTATCACATTTTAAATTCCTCGAAATTCCGGAATATCACACAAATTTGGAAATCAATTATCGTATTGCTCTCAGGAACGATTGCAATTGGTCGAAAAATTGTTATGCAGTCGACGCAGAACCATCGTATCAATAGGAATGGAGTTTTAGTAATATAAAACGGCAACATCTCATCGGTTTTTTGCATTTTTATTCGAAGTCGTGTCACCAAACCTGCTTTTATTTATTGCTTTCATACCACCGACTTGTTTATTGCTTCCATTACATAATATTGCAGACCATTTTAATTTTTTTCGCTATATTGTTGTCGATTTAACACATAATCACATGTACATTGCTGATTTTCATCTTTTTTGTCTTTATACGTCTACCGTTGGGTTTAAACATATATTGATGAACAATTTTTTGTTTTTATAGCAAAAAATCTTCAATTTCGTCTTCAACCACCCGCATTCCTCAAACTTCTTCAAATCATAAGAGATTAGAGTTTGAGCGAATGAGAAAAATTATTTACGAGGCTACTGTAGATGACGAAGGCACTAGTAATGTAAATAGCAATTCGAGTGAGGAGGAAGGAAGGTAAGAGGATCACATTGTTAAAGAAAACAAACGGGGTCAGGATCAAGTAGAAGAGGTTGAAAAGGAAGTTGACCCATCTCACGACACCGAAGAGGAGACCGATACAGAGATATAAAAGTTGATGGGAAAAACAAAGGAAAACATTTGATGGCACAACCAAGTCAATCAAAGGAAAGTGAAGAATAATCAACATTATTGTTTGCGTTTAAAGATCATATAGCTTCTACCATATGGAATTCTTTGGTATGTCAATATGTTCATTATTCTTTGTTTAGTTGTGAATATCATATTTAATTGCAGACAATATAAGTATATGTTTTCATTATTGAATCCATATGGAATAACATATTTAATTGTAGACAATATAAGTAGGCAATATAAGTATATGTTTTGAATATTGAATCCATATGGAATAGCATATTTAACTGTAGACAATATAAGTACAGGTTTTGAATATTGTGTTGGTAATGTAGGCACCAAAGGAAGAAGCAAGAATTGTTAAGCTTCACAGTCATGTAGGTACTCATAAGCGGTGGGATTTAAGCAACGACTGTGATTTTGTTAACGATGCGGTAGCCAAATCGAGATTCTTTAATATAATAAAACGTACACATGACAAACTTGACAGGGTACCGATCAACGCCTTAATTGATCTATCCAAAAACCAACACTTTTCATCTTCCGTTTGGGGAGATGACAATAAGTATAGATGAAGTGTTTAATATCATCGGTCTTCCCGTTGAAGGAAAAGCGGTTACGGGGCCACTTGGAGGATCAAGGGGAATAAGTGATGATGATGTTTATGAGTTTTTAGATAAGTGCCTTGGCATCAAAGAACAAGCGGCTGACGAATTTTTGGAAGGTGAGAAAAAAGCGTGTCTGTGAGAACAGCATTTTCTGGCAGTCAAGATTCTTATACCATGGAATTTAAACGGCAATGTCCAACTGCATACTTACTATATACCGTTGGTGTGCTAGTCTGTGGTGATAAATCTGGAAACAAGGTCTCGGTGTATTTTTTGCAATGTTTGTTAGTCCCGGAGAAGATGGTACTGATGACAACAACCTTAGAATAAGATTATATAATATAAATACCAATATTATTGTTTAGATATATATATATATATATATGCAGGATTTAACCATGCAGGTACCAAGGATGAAGACTGTACAGAATAGAGATTCAAGACTGAAGATTTCAAGATTGAAGACTCATGAGTATCAAGATTATCAAGAGTTCAAGATTTCAATATAAGTAATTTAGTTAGGAATTTTGTTAAAACTCCTAGAAAAGCACTGGTATCTTAAAATCCATTTTATTCGTGGAATGGAATCACTTCGAGCCTGCTAAAGGGATGGAACCCTGAGTTGGATGTAACCTACAAAAAATCTAGTGGAACATTATTTTGTATCCACTAACTTTTATTCAAATGTTTTACAAAATTATATCTTGTTTTCAAAATGATTTCAAAATTTTCCTTTTAAAAGAATCAAAAACATTTATCCTGATTTTAATATACTTTTAGCCTCAAAATAATCTTTATCTTCAAAATCAAATTATACTTGGTTTTAAACTATCTTTTATTTATAATATATTTAACTTTTAATATTTATACTTAGATTTAAATATAAAATTATAGTAAAATTATATATATATATATATTATTCTCTATACTTATTTATGTATTTTAACTATAGTTGAGTATATTTATAAAGTTTAAAAATATTTTTATACAAGATAGAGGTTAGTTTCAAAGGAAAACAAATTATCCAAAATCACTAAGGCTTGTCGACAACCCCAAGATACCCTTGTCGACAAGGTGGCAGTTTATTTCAAAAATTTGAATTTCAAAGGAAGTGTCTATTCGTCATATCCTTTCACGAATGGACATGGCTGTTGTTCTACAATAAATATGGGCTGTTTTAAACGAATTTATATTCATATTTTCTCTAATTTCGCTCCTCTTCTTCTTCCGTATTTCTTTATATATATTTTTACCATTACTCTGCCGAAATCACCATTGAATCTAACTAGATCATTTTTAGTTTGATTCTCTATCACTATCTCAACAAGATCGCAGTGCTATTTAGAGTTATAGGCTTCTTTGAAATTAATTGAGTGAGGAAAGGTGTGACTGTAGCCTGTGAAATCAATCAAGCGAGAAAAGGTGTGATTGTAGCCTATGAAATCAATTAGGTTAACTTGTTGCCCATAAAATCAAGTATCTCTATCCAGAGGATTTTGAATCTGGAGTGGTGTACCTCGTGGCCTTGAAATCGAGGGTGTAATTGTAAGAATTGATTTTGAAAGGAAATCTGTACTTGTGTGTGGGACAGGATGTAGGATAACTCCGAACCAGTATAAAATCTGATGTGTTCATTCCTTTATTGCTTTTACTTTATTTCTGCATCTGTGTTTGATTCTGTGGTCATATCTGTGTTTGAATATTGCATACATTTGCATTCAAATTAATATAAACTCAAAAGGATTTAGTAATTCCTTAAAACACTATTCACCCCCCTACCCTCTAGTGTTAATTTTAGCTTTAAGATCTGTAATCTGCATTTCTCACATTTGGTATCAGAGCAAGGTTTTCAAAGTTTCATAATATGATTTTTGAAAAAGCTTTTAAAATGGCTATGTTTAAAAAACTTGTTAATACTAGTTTAGAAATATTCGGTTCATCATTATCTCTTGAGTCTGCATATAATCAATATTCAAATTCAAGTTGTCTATCAAAATTGTATGATGTGCAGGAAACTGTTTTATGGGTGTTGAGGAATCAATGCACAATGGACAAGTTATATAAATCTAAAAGAATAAATGGATACTTGATAGTGGATGCTTTAGACACATGACTGGTAATCTAGATATGCTGAATGATATAATATACAAAGATGGAGGACTGGTTAATCTTGGAGACAACTCAAAAGGATATGTGATTAGCATTGACAAAATCGGTAACACTGAAACTCCTATTATTACTAATGTTTTGCTAATTAAGAATCTAAAACATAATCTGCGAAGTATTAGTCAACTTTGCGATAAAGGATATAAAATTAAATTTGAAAAAGATAAGTGTCACATTGAAGATAATAATTCAACCATAATATTTAAGGGAATTAGGAAAAAGAATATTTATATTTTTAGTATGAAAGTTTCAAATGATAATCTGTGTCTTTTGGCAAATACAAGTGACCCTTGGATTTGGCATAAGAGATTTGGGCATTTGAATTTCGAACTCTTAAATAGACTCTGAAAACATGATCTGGTAAGAGTTCTCCCTAATATGAACTTTAAAGTAGATAGTTTATGTGATGCATGTCAATTAGAAAAACTTAGAAAAAGTTCCATTAAATTAAAAGATATGATTTCAACTTTAAAACCTCTTCAATTACTTCATCTTGATTTATTTGGTCCATCTCAAATTCAGTCAACAAATCATAGTAAATATGTTTTTGTAATTGTAGATGATTATTCTAGATTTACATGGATAATATTTTTGAAACATAAAAGTGATACTTTTGAATGTTTTAAGAACTTTAGAAAAAGTATTTAAAATCAAATTTCCCTAAAAATTATAACCATCCGTAGTGATCACGGTGGTGAATTTGAAAATGAAAAGTTTGAGGAATTCTGCAATAAAAAGGGAATAACTCACAATTTTTCATTTCCAAGAACTCTACAACAAAACAGAGTAGTAGAACGTAAAAATAGGACGATTCAAGAGTGTGCGAGAACTATGCTTTCAGATAGTAAATTACCAAAGTATTTTTGGGCAGAAGCAGTTGCTACCGCCTATTATATTTTAAATAGAATTTTAATTAGACCTTTAACCGATAAGACATCTTATGAACTTCTTCACACAAGGAAACCTAAGGTATCTTATTTTAGAATTTTTAGAAGTAAATTTTTTATTTTAAATACAAAAGATAATTTAGATAAATTTGATCCTAAATCCGACAAAGGTATCTTTATCGGATATTCTAATAGAAGTAAAACATACAGAGTGTTTAATTTAAGAACTAACACCATCGAAGAAACAATGCATGTTTCATTCGATGAAAGTCTCAAAAAATTTGAAGACACAAATGATGAAGAGGATTTAATCACTCAAAATCAAGAGTCAATTGAAACAAATAATGAAATTAATCATCCTAATAAAAAGATTAAACTTTTAAAAGACCATCCTATAGAAAATATACTTGGAGATATGCAATCTGTTGTTAAAACGAGAAATCAACTAAGTAAAATGAGCAATGTAGCCTTTATATCAACTATTGAACCCAAAAATCCAAAAGAAGCATCAACTGGTGATTCATCGATTTTGGCTATGCAAGAAGAACTAAATCAATTCACTAAAAATGATGTTTGGGAACTTGTTCCTAAACCTGAAAATAAAACAATAATTGGAACTAAATGGGTTTATGAAAATAAAATGAATGAACAAGGAGAGGTTGTTAAATAAAGCCCGATTAGTCGCTCAAGGTTATTGTCAAGAAGAAGGAATAGATTTTAATGAAACATTTGCTCCCGTAGCAAGATTAGAAGCCATTAGGATTCTACTTGCTTTCGCAAATGATAATAATTTCAAATTATATCAAATGGATGTTAAAAGTTCCATTTTAAATGGATTTGTAAAAGAGGAAGTATATGCTGAACAACCATCACCTTTTGAAAATGAAAAATTACTGAATCATGTTTATAAACTTAAGAAAGCTCTATATGGTATAAAACAAGCTCCTAGAGCTTGGTATGATAGACTAAGATCTTACTTATAACAATCAAATTTTGAAATTGGTAAAGTAGATAATACTCTTTTTATTAAAAGAAATAAAAATGATATTCAACTAGTACAAGTTTACGTAGACGATATCATTTTTGGATCAACTAATTTTGAAATGAATAAAGAATTTTCTGAAATAATGAAAAAAGAGTTTGAGATGAGTCATATGGGTGAATTAAACTTCTTTCTAGGATTGCAAATAAAACAATTAGATAATGGTATCTTTATTAATCAAGAAAAATATGCTAAAGACCTAGTTAGTAAATTTGGTTTGACTACCGCAAGTGGAAAACCCACTCCCGTGGCAACCAATGAGTACCAAAGTAAAGAAGATCTCTTGAAAGATGTAGATCAAAAATTATATAGAGGAATGATTGGATCACTACTCTATATCACTGCTGGTAGACCTGATATCATGCATAGTGTTTGTTTCTGTGCAAGATATCAATCCCAACCTAAAGAGACCCACTTAAAAGAAGTAAAAATGTATTATAAGATATGTTAAACACACCTTTGATTATGGCTTATTTTATCCTAAAAATGATTCTTTTGAATTAATATCTTACTCTGATGCTGATTATGTTGGTTGTAAATCAGACCGAAAAAGCACAAGTGGAACTTGTCACTTTTGGGGGCATTCTCTGATTTCCTGGTTTAGTAAAAAGCAAAACATTGTTTCTTTACAAACAACTGAAGCAGAGTATATTTCTGCTGCTTTGGCTTGTTCTCAAGTAATATATATGCAACAAACTTTAAAACATTTTGTTTTAAATATCTCAAAATCACCAATTTATTGTGATAATACTAGTGAAATAAATTATCCAAAAATCCTACTCATCATGCTCGAACTAAACATATTGATATCAGACATCATTTTCTCAGAGATAATATAAGTAAGGAAGTAATTACTCTTGATTATATCAATTCCGAGAACCAAATTGCTGATATCTTAACAAAACCCTTAAATGAATCTGTATTTACTAAATTAAGAAGAGAGTTAGGTATTTGTTGAACAATTGAACTATAGAATATAAATAACAAAGTATAATTAAAAAATTAAATTAAAATAAATCAAACGGTAATAATATAGGTACCACGTCGACAACCCTCCCATACCCCTGTCGACATGTAACGATTTTTTTCTTTTTAAATTTTCCCGCCAAAATTCAAATAAGTGGTTATATATTTTTCTTATTTTGAAATTTTGTTCATTCTTTCTTCCCTTTCTCTAATCTATCTTCTGAAAACAATTAAACAATGGCCTCCTCCTCCAAGTCAAATAAAAATTCAACCTTTTCGTTCCCTTCTCCTTCTACTGGACCATTTTAACAAACTACGCTTGCACGAGTGATGAAAATGGAGGGTTCCTTGAAGGATGCACTACAACTAATGACTGAAATTCAAGTAGTGCAACTCAGAATGGCCAAAGAACAAGAATGGCAAGGCGAAATCCTTAGAAACATACAAAAATTTCTAATGGACAATCACGCTAATCCGATCTTGATTGATGAAGAATCTTCAGGAGATCAAACGCAAGAGGAAAGCGAGGAAGAAGAAGAAGAAGCCCTCATGGAAGAAGAGCGTGCTGAAGATGATGACAAAATTGTTGGCGTTGGCGAAGTGTGCTTTGACAAGGATGGGAATCTAGTTGAACAACGTGGAAATTTCTGTTTCCACTACCCAAATTGTTCGGTTCATAGATCTCCTATTTTCAAGGACACACATTAGTTTATTTTCTATCTTTCTTGTTGTTGTATGATCTTACTTTCATCTTCTATACAAATGTAAATATAACAATATATAATTAATAAATGATTTGTGTTCTTATATTTGAATTCTCAAATTATCACTATTATAAGTATTATCATATATGGATTTTTAGTTAGGATAGTTAGTAATTAAGGACAAGGTTTTAGTTTTAGAATTAAGTAATGATTATTTATGATAACACTATCATTATAATCACATGTAATGTAGTATTAGATTAGTTATATAGTTTAGAGTTAGTTTTTGTCGATGACAAAGGGGAAGAAGTATAAAATAGGGTAATTAGGCATAGATTAAGGGGGAGTTAGTAGTTTTAGGGGGATTTATTAGGATAGAAGTAATATTTTATAAACAAAGGTTGTCATCATCAAAAAAGGGAGATTGTTAGTCCCGGAGAAGATAGTTTTGCTGACAACCACCTTAGAATAAGATTATAAAATATAAATACTAACATTATAGTTTAGATATATATATATATGTATATGCATGATTTAACCATGCAGGTACCAAGAATGAAGACTGTACAGTATAGAAATTCAAGACCGAAGATATCAAGATTGAAGATTCATGAGTATCAAGATTATCAAGAGTTCAAGATTTCAATATAAGTAATTTAGTTAGGAATTTTGTTAAAACTCCTAGAAAAGCACTGGCATCTTAAAATCAATTTTATTCGTGGAATGGAATCCACTTCGAGCCTGTTAAATGGATGGAACCATAAGTAGGATGGAAACTACGAAAAATCTAGTGGAACATTGTTTTGTATCCACTAACTTTTATTCAAATGTTTTACAAAATTATATCTTGTTTTCAAAATGATTTCAAAATCTTCCTTTTAGAAGAATCAAAAACATCTATCTGGTTTTAAAATACTTTTAGCCTCAAAATAATCTTGATCTTCAAAATCAAATTATCCTTGGTTTTAAACTATCTTTTATTTATAATATATTTAACTTTTAATATTTATACTTAGATTTAAATATAAAATTATAGTAAAATTTTATATACATTATTCTTTATAATTATTTATGTATTTTAACTATAGTTAAGTATATTTATAAAGTTTAAAAATAGTTTTAATAAAAGATAGAAGTTATTTTCAAAGAAAAACAAATTATCAAAAATCGCTTAAGCTTGTCGACAACCCCAAGATACCCTTGTCGACAAGGTGGCATTTTATTTCAAAATTTTGATTTTCAAAGGAAGTGTTTATTCGTCATATCCTTTCACAAATGGACATGGCTGTTGTTCTACTATAAATAGGGGCTGTTTTAAGTGAATTTATATATATATATATATATTTTCTCTGATTTCACTCCTCTTCTTCTTCCACATTTATTTATATATATTTTTACCATTACTTTGCCGAAATCACCATTGAATCTAACTAGTTCATTTCTGGTTTGATTCTCTATCACTATCTCAATAAGATCTCGGTGCTATTTAGAGTTATAGGCTTCTTTGTAATTAATTGAGTAAGAAAAGGTGTGATTGTAGCCTGTGAAATCACTCAAGCGAGAAAAGGTGTGATTGTAGCCTGTGAAATCAATTGGGTGAACTTGTTGCCCGTAAAATCAGGTATCCCTATCCAGAGGATTGTGAATCTGAAGTGGTGTACCTCGTGGCCTTGAAATCGAGGGTGTAATTGTAAGAATTGATTTTGAAAGGAAATCCGTACTTATGTGCAGGACTGGATATAGGGTAACTCCGAACCAGTAAAAAATACGATGTGTTCTTTCCTTTATTGCTTTTACTTTATTTCTGCATTTGGTTTGATTCTATGATCATATCTCCGTCTGAATATTACATACATTTGTGTTCATATTAATATAAACTCAAAAAGATTTAGTAATTCCTTAAGACACTATTCACCCCCACCTCTAGTGTTAATTCTAGCCTTAAGATCCGTAATCCGCATTTCTCACAATGTTTGCGGGTGTTAAGGCAAGTGAACACGTATTCTTGTGGCACAGCATGCTTGAGTTGGTTGTTTTATAATTTGGCGGGCACAAGAAAAGGTGTACGTCAAATCGCTGGTTGCACGACTTTGATTCAGTTTTGAATCAAATTATAGAAATATAATTACTTGCAATGTTTTTGTATATAATTGATAATTCTTGTCTAGGTTTGGATATTTGAGCACTTCCCGGTGTTAAGATGACATAACCGAAATGCACACGCACGGCTTGGAGATCCTAGGTCAGCCTTTTACTTTGCTACGGAAACGAGCACCAACTTGTATTACGATTTGGTGACTCTTATAGAGAAATTAGATGACCTTCAAGTTACTGATGTTGTTTGGGAGTGTTTGAAAGATATGACATATCACTACCAATTTCAACAATGTTCCTTGTATAACGTAACAATTGTATGTTTTGAAGCAGTGGAGTTGTATCTTCCATAATGAATCCTTCGTCAGTTTGGCGATGTTCAACCAGTACCCATAACGACTTTCACTTTGGAGACAAAAAAATGAAGTCGTAAGAAAAACCATACAAGGCAGCATATTCAAATCTAGGAGATTTCAGCTGAAGCGAGTGGCAAAACCATCTTCTGAATCAAAGTCTAACATCAACCTGCGTCACACAGCCTGGGAAATGCGATCTAACGTACATGTAGTGGTATCTATCTATTTCACATCCTATTATTGCCGATCCATGAGCACGATTTACGGAGCCAATGCAAGTTAGCGAAAACAATTTAGCTGTTGTCCGCATTGTAAGTGCCTACTTTTATTCAACTTATTGTTGGCTTACATTTCCTTTGATCATTCCTTCCAAAAATTTTTTAAATTGCAGAAACTGAGACTTTGACACATTGCGGACTTCATTAAGTCTTGTGCTCCTACCAAGTCAATGGCGCAAATGCTCGAAAGGATAGAACGCATTGACGAAGATGAACCACTTGATAGTTTTGGCGAACAAGTGAACGTATAAGAAGAAGAAGGCGAACAAGTTGAAAGATCAAAGACAAAGAAGAGCAGGAATGAAAAAGACGTTACTGTTTGAACTCGTGTATTCTGACTTTTATGTTAATGGCTATGGTATCGATGTTTTGTGGTACTTATATTTGTCGTACTGTTGTTGTTTGATATGGTTTGCTATAGTTTTATATGGTCTTGATATTTTTTGATGTGGCATTATTATGGTAATCATATGATTTGATATGTTATTCATATGGTCCTGTATCATACTGATATGGTGTTTGATATGGTATTCATGTAGTTTGATATGGTATAGAGAAGTCATTGGTATGGTGTTGATATACTTTGATATGATATTCATGTAGTTTGATATGGTATAAAGAAGGTACTGATATGGTGGTGATATTCATTGATATGGTATTCATGTAGCTTGATACGGTATAGAGAATGTATTGATATGGTGTTGATATTCTTTGATATGGTATTCATGTAGCTTGATACGGTATAGAGAAGGTATTGATATGGTGGTTATATGGTTTAACATGATATCGATATGGCATATAAACCTGCCAAGTAGCAGTAACGACATAATTAAGTCGAAAAAAAATTAGCCTCAAATAAATGGTGTCGAAAAGATGTGCTCAATCACCATGCAGTAGCAGGAACGACAACCTATTTTCGAAAAAAAGGGACGATAACGATGCTGAATTTTCGAAAGTCGACAAAATTCTTGGAAACGGCGTATGTACGTCAAAACTATACACCGCAGTCGACAAGTAGCCATCGTATTGATTGTACTATAGTTCGTACTAGCAGTAATGACAACATGAAAATTAATAAAAGCAGAAATATTGATGGAATGGTGTCGAAATTGCGTTCCTAAACAACATGCACTTACTGGTGGCAGGAACGGCAAGCTATTATCAACTTTTGGAAATTAAAACGATGAATCTACATCGTATATATATGAACTCTTGGGAATGATAATGCGGGGTCGAAATTAAATATTTCAGTCGATGGTAGCTTATCGAATTGACCATAGTATTAGTTGTTAACTGTCCATAGATCGTACACGACACCATTTGTCGAATTAAGTTTACAAATTCGGAAACCAATTATCGTATTGTTTCCAAACTACCGGGGAACGATTACACATGGTCGAAAAATTGTTATGCAGTCAACGCTGAACCATCGTATCAATAGAAATGGAATTTTAGTAATATAAAACGGCAACGTCTCATCGTTTTTTGCATTTTTATTCGGAGTTCTGTCACCGAACCTGCTTTTGTTTATTGCTTTTATACTGCCGACTTGTTTATTGCTTTCATTACATAATATTGCACTTATGCTCAAAGTCTAACAACTACGACGTAATTAAAAACAACAAATTCAACCAAGTTTTCATATTACATTTCATATTTCATATTACATCCATATTCAACCAAATTTTATCAACTTATAACAACCACGACGTAATTAAAAACAACATATTCAAATTAATTTTTATAAAGAAAAATTGATGCTTGTCAACTCAAACATATATCTTAAAGTTAGAACAATCCATATAAGCTAAGCAATTACATTTAGTTCAAACGCGGTAATAAGTCTACTCTACTTTAACTACACTGGCTTCATCATCATGGTCTTCTGTAGAAGCTAAGTACTTGTTCACTCTTTCCGTATACGGTTTGATCCAATCTTCCGCGTTAATATTATAAAACTGTTGAAAATACAAAAAGTGAGGTGTAGGAGGCAAAGGAGAGTCGAAACTAAGTTTACTACCAACAAAATGAGAGCAGTTCATATGCCCCATAACTACCATCCTGTCTTGGTTTAACATGGTCGCACGTGCTATTGTGGGAACAAAAGTACAACATATATGCTTGCTTAACAAAACAACCACAGTGCCAAATGTTTCGGCTATAATAAATCCTGATTCTGGCATCTGCATCCATTCACTAAACCCTACTGCATTCGTACACTGTATCCTTGTCTTCATTTCTTCATAACCACATTCATCCCAAATTCTTTTGTACATTGCAGAATGTAGCACCAAATTGTCAACCATAGGCTCACGTACAAACTAACAAGGATTATCCGATCTTCGATTATGGAGATTCAATTGATTAACCACAACCTAACAACCGCAATTACCATCACTAGGCATATCGTCTATACCAACTATGTAGGGTCTCATACATTTGAGCATTTGCAACAAATATTCATCGTCAACTTGATTGTTCTTACATGCCTTACTTTTGATGCCAAGCTTCTTTAAGTAACTACCAACCGGAGTAAGATTTGAGCTACACGACAATGACGCTTCAACATGTTCAAAATAAGATGGCTCTCGTTTAGTTGTCTTCTCTTTTTTAGATGCTCTACCCTTTTTACTAGTTCCTATGGGGGTTTCTAAAATAGTGGTTGTTTGAGGGAATGCCAACAATTTCAAATCTTGTTGTATAACAAGTCTCACATTATCAGGCGATTCATCATACCTACTTTTCAATGCTTTTATTTCGGGCAAGTCATCAAAAGCAAGAGTTGAACGATGAAATGTAGGGGGAATGCAAGATAATTGCTTCCAATAAGAATCTATAATGTTTAACAGTATGAAATCTTGTGAATGTCTAACGTCTGCCAGCATATGTGCACATGGTAGTCCATTAACTTGCTACAAAACACAACCACAGTTGTCGATAGTCAAGCCAACGTTTGAAATGTTACCTAATTCATGTACTAGTAAATCTAGTGCTTTGTGAGATACAAATCCCAAAAGTTCTCTAAACATTGGATCATTTCGAAATCTATGCATTGTTCTAGATGTACCAATTTCAAACGCATGTTCGATTGCAACTAATTCATTCTCACAACAAAGATGTGCACTAGTCCAACATTGCACAAAGCTACCTGCAGCTGAATCGAAATACAATTTCAAACGATGGTGTGCACTTTCAATTACGCTAGTAGAGACATTATCATAGTGTTTTATTTTGTTGGTCGAAGCCAAAACAAGCATTTCCTTGTACTTAATAAGCCAATTTTTCATTACATATGTGAGAGATTTTTTCTGTTTCCCAACCCATGCATGATGAAATAATTTTAAGTTCCGATGGTACTCTTCTTTGGGCAATGAGTTAATCACATTAATCCAACCATCCAAAAATAGTTCATACTCCTTTTTCCTTCCTCCTCCTCCAACACTACCTCTTTATCTCTAATCAAAACACGTTTCTTTTTTGTAAAATTGAGTTTACAATTTGCTTGAACATTCTTCGAAATATGACACCCGCATAGAATATGACATGCCAATGGAAACACTGTAGCTATTGCATTCGTAAGAGAAATTTCTGCATATGTGATGATAACGCCTGGAATTTCTTTATCTCTATAATACTTTCTAACACAATCAAGCGCACATGTATAGGATTCCGTAGTCTCACGACTGATAAAAGCAAGTGCCACAGTAAAAGATGCCCCCATTGATGTTTGCGACACCATATGAAAACAAAGTAACTTATATCTATTTGTTTTGAACATGCAATCCAAGAACAATATTTGATGAAAACATTGTGCAAGAACAACACATCTAGGATGACTGAAGAATAAGTCGGAAAATTCGTTGCTTGTACCATCAACTCTATGGTGAACCGTGTAATGATGACTAGAAGCCATTTTCATAAACTGCTGCATAATCGATCTACCTTCCATTTTATGTAGTTTAAGCTTAACTTTTGTATTGTAAACATTTCGTATGGTTGACTGGTTGTTCGAGTTGTTAATTTTGATAGCAGTTAAAATATTTCTAGGCCTAACACCACTATTTGTCATTGTTTCAGCTGTCTTAACTTCATGATCTTTCAGCCTCGCCACATATGGATGCCTTGTTAATACATTAGCAAGCATGTGATTGTGGCGTCCATTCTTCACACTCAATACCCATCTTCCATCATTTGTACAACGAGCGCTTAACTCAAATGGACATCCACTTTTTCTACTTCCTGATCTTCGCCATTTTTTTTGAGTTTTTGGAACATAAATCTTTGCTTTATGGTCAACATACTCTCCGCTTCTTTCACAAACAAGGACCATCCAAGATCCTTTTCGTTGCATAGCACATTTCTCATTCTTGTTCTTTTATTCACAACAATGCAGTTTAGATTTGTCCCGCATTCCATGCACCAATCTCGTACATTTTCCTTCGATTCAAACAACTGTATCATAAATTAGTAACACACATCAAAAAAAATTGAACATATATTCAAATATTTTATCATACCACATCAGTAGTGAAATGAGACGTTAAAGCGGGATAATCAAAGGGCGACATAGCGAATTCCTCATTTGGTCGTTAGTGCCATCATCGGTTTCTGATTCGTTGCAATTGTCCACTTCGTTTGATTCGATACAATAACCATTTTCATCGTTTTCCAATAGTTTGCATTTATCCACTTCATTCGTCCAATCATGCTCGGGTATCTATTACGGAAAAAAATCAAAATCTCAAAATTTAAAAAAAAAAATTGAGGCAACTATAAATATTCTGCAAAAGCCCACGTAAGCTCCAAAATCAAGAGTGATCAATAGTTTGCTAATTTCGACGTGAACAAATTGAATTTGAACTCTAAAATCCGCAAGTACACATCCAATTATGAATATGAATCTTAAAACGGCAAGTACACGTTAAACCCTAACCAAAAGAAAAAAAATTACATCTTCATTATTTTGTTGAAAAAATCCAACGTACCGTTCACATTCTTGAGTCAAAATCATATTTTTTTTCTTTCTCTTGTGAAGAAATTTCATTAACGTTTACTTTTTTCATAATCTCAGACTATTGATTTTGAATAAGGAGGAAGATGAGATTAGTGTAGTTAGAAGTAGGGTTTAACAGGTAATTTGGTAATATTATATTAATTTGTTATTGGGGTTATCTTTATTTGTACCCCCTTAATATAACTTTTTATAAAAAAAAATAGAACCCCCAAACCTTTTTTGGAGTGTCATTAACAATGCTTAAAAATAAAACCCCTATATCAACTCTTCCGAGCCTTAGTTCTAGCATATTCAAACCTTAAATAATTAAACTGCCTTTTTAAACTCCATTATTTCCCCCGCTACCGCCTGCCTTTCTGCCAAAATCCTTTAGCCCCAATGGTGCATGCATCCTTAATTCTCCGGCATTGTGGTCCAAACTAATCTTCTTGCATTGCTGTTATGCTGAGCAACGGAAGCCTAAACTAATTAGTTGGATCATATATACATATATTTTTTCCACATCTTGATATTCAATGATACCGTTTATTTTATTATTTTATTTTTTAATTTTTAGGATGCCAAGGAAAAATTTCAAATCCTATAAAAATTTATGTCCTTTCTAAGAGACGTGGACAGAAATTACGATCATCACCCATTTTTTATGCGTTAAAAAAAATTAGGATCATTAGTTGCCATTAAAACAAAACGGGGGAAAGTAAACGCTTCATTGTTTATCTTATCAAATTATACCCCTGTGATGACCCAGAATTTAAGGCTTTTGAAATTGAAATATTTAATTGATTTAAATATTCGAGTGTTGGTTTTTAACTTGAATTTCAAATATCGTTATTTAGTTGGAAACTAAAGTATTGAATTAATAACTGAGAATTGGGTAAAATATATAATTTGGAGTTTCAGGCTTGTTAAAAATAATTTGTAGGCATGTAAAATTTATATTGATAATACTAAAGGTAATAGAACTTCAAAATTAAATTTAAAATGGTTTATTCAGTTTTGAAAATATATCGTTTTAATTGATAATTATAAATAGCCTCCCGAGGCACAGTCTCAGAATTCGACGAAACCAGTTCCATTGGATCCGTAATAGTGTATTATTATCGAATTTCAATTTTGTAGTGTTTGGAGTTGTCGTGTGGCCATACGATATATCAACGTGCTGAAAATCTAAATCGAAAATTCAATATAATAACTAGGCCCAGAAAGCTATCTTCTCCATACAATTGAGTTAGGACTCGAAACCTTTTCCATTGCGTTTGGAATAGGGGTATAACATTATAAACACCTAGCGGCATGCCTCAATAGGAAGTCAAATTTTTAAGCTTTGAATTCAAGGCGATTTAAGTTAAATTTAAATTTTAAATATATTTCCCATCTATGCCATTTGCTTTCATTTCTCAACTACTATAGCAAGCCTATGCAAACACGCAAGGCAGTTTACAACACGTGTTCTCCCTGGCATAACACGCGTCTATTCCCAAATTCTATTCCTAAAATCGAATTCTTTGAATAATAAAACCCCTGTTTCTACTCATCTTCTAAAACAAATAGAAATTGAAAAAAAACGCAGTAGCTCGAATAGGAATGAGGGGATTCTCGCAATCGATTCGCGATGGAGAGGAGGAAAATTAATCTCGTCCTCGTATTCGAGTACCACGGTGTCGAGAATCTTGAATGCTTGAAGTGGAGGATTCGATTTCGAGCACGACAACATCGACATCGTGGCGTGTATCGAGTTGGGAACTACCATAGGATTCGCAAGGTAAGGGGAGTTTTAAGCACGATGTCGTAAGTTGTGGTCGCAATAGTGGTAAGCCTGGTTCAGGCGCACGAGCTCGTGATGGATAGGACAATTAAGGCTATAGCTAGGGCTTTGAATCGACTTGGGGGAACGATGGTAGTAGATGAGGCTGGTGGTGGACTCGAGTTGCGAAGCGAGGTAGGGTGGTCGTGGTTCCAGTCGCGTATGAGGCAGTAAGGTACATATGTTAACATATTATTTTCGAGTTTAATTCAATATATATATATATATATATGTATGTATGTATGTATATAATTAGGAATAGAGAATGGTATTTGTATACATACATATACGAATTTGAACCCAGATTTGCTTTATTTTACACATACGTATATATAAATAAAAAATTACGGTAAACAAAAATCCTGTGATTTATTTACAGAAAGGAAACATAAATATAAAAATATTTTGTACATTTGTATATATATACAGTTAATAAAAAATAGAATACAATAATAAATATATATATATATATACACACATACCTATTTACATTTAACAGTATATATAGAAATTATTATAGATAAAGTTTGGTAAAATAGGAATTTTAACATGTTGAAGCTTATGTAAAATATTTGATATTTAGAATCTATATGGATTGTTTTTATAGGTATATATATATATGTAGTTTCAAAGAAAAATAAATATACATTTTAAACTTACTAGTTTAATTTTAAAATAATTTAATTGTTTAATTATTTTAATCACTAAAAATATTTTATTAAAAGAAATTACTATAGATTAAATTATTAGTTAATTAAATTTATTAAAAAGGAAATTAAATGTTTGATTATCTCGAATATTAATAAACTATATATGTTTATACAAGGCCTAAGATCATGAAGAAAACAAGTTAAGATGGAAATGAGACGCAAACAAAGGTCAAAGGTGAGTTAATCTCACTCATTTGGATTACCATTAGTTTAAATAGTTAATTTAAATTTATGGATTGATTGCTTGGATGTGATATTTTATATAGTATATATATATATATATATTGGAGTGATTGATTTGCCGCATTATATAATGGATGGGACCTTTTGCGTCCTGCATAATAGCGGATGGCCCTTTATACCACGATATCCCCCTCGAAGTGGGATTGGTATTTTTATATTGTGCTAACATCTACGGATGCAGGGCAATTGGTTGGAGGGATCCAACTGGATTCCTCAAAATGTTGAAATTTATTTTCATATTCGATGATATTTTTATTTGACAATCTATGATAGATTATATTGATTATATTGGAAATTGAAAATATTGAATGTTATAGTTTGACTGAAAATATTTTGGGTATATTGAGATATTAAAAATATAAAGATTTTTTTTAATAAAATAAAAGAGAGAATTCTAAGTAAAATAAATATAGTGAAATTAGATAAATTAAAAGAATGAATTTGGGAAAGGATAAAGAGTTTGATTTAAAATCCTGTCGAATAAATTCCGAGTATGGGGAAAGTGTTTTTGAATAAATGGGAATACTTGAATTTTGAAACTTAAGTGATATTTAAAGAAATAAAGGATTTATTTTTAAATTTAGGGTTTAAAATGGTTTGGGAGAATTTAAACAGGAAATTTTGAAATGAAGTGTGAAGTTGATAATGTCGGATTTAAATAAGATTTTAAATCACAAAAAAAGGATGATTATGAAATTAATGGGTTTTGGAATAGATTTGGGTCAGTAAAGGAATTTATTTTGAAATGGAGTTAATTTTGAAAATCGATTTGGGAATCGATTAAGTGTTGGAACTATGATTAGAGAATGAGATTTTGAAATTTATAAACAGGGTTTATAAATAAAGTGAATATTTATCAGTGGATAATTTGGAAGTATAAATTCACGGTGGGAATTTATAAGGAAAGGGTGATTTGTTTAAAAATAAATAGTGGTTTATTTTTAAAAGAGTGAAAAAGAAATTTACGGGTTTGGGACGTAAATTAAATTGGGATAAATCGAGAAGGATTTATTAACTGATTATATGGACTATTTTGGAATGGAAAATATATTTTCCTGAAAATCCAAGTCTGTTTTCAAAGCAGATTTTTAAGTATAAGTTAAAAGTTTTAAAGTTTTTTTAAAAGAGTGTTTTTAGAGAAATTTACTTATTTCAAATTATTTAGAATTTTAAAGTAAATATTTATTTAAAATTAATTATAGTAGTAATTATTTTAGAAGGTTAAATTAATATTATGATTTAAAGATAATTATTAATTATTTATACTTTATACAATAATGTTATTTAAAAATAGTTTGTGGCTAAAGTTTTACTTGGAAAATTATTATAGAATTTCATACTATTGTTCTAATTAAGTGGCCTAAGTAGTTTTTTTGGCAAGGCCAGCCGGTTTTATAGTGGACCGTCCACTTTTTATTACGAACGTAGTAAAAACTTCAAATACAGGAGTAAGGTAAAAGCACCTTAACTACTAGGAAAGAGGAAAATACAGCACAGGATTGTGACTGACATGTCACGGATACTATGAATTTCAACTAGACTAGGTCATCTTCGGAGAGGAAGAAGAACCAACATCTGCTAACACCTAGGAAGATGACATAGGGACATTCCCAAAAAGATCGGCAAAGGGGTGGAAAAGGATAGCAAGATAAGGATCATAAACCATAGAATCAGAAGAGTATATAAAAGATCGATCCCAGGTAGAATCAGCTAGCACGACAATATTCGACCTCGCATATTGACCGTCCACATCGAGAACTAAGGAATCACCAGAAGGTCTGTAATGAAGGCATCTAAGGTCTAGATGATCATCCGGAACAAATATAAAAAAGGAATCATCCAAGGGGTTAAATATCATATTAGATTTGAGATCAACCCAGCATCTCTCGAACTCAACCAAACAACAGGAAAACGAGGCGGAACAGGATCTGTAGCAGCTACAGGAATGGCTGAAACATCACAAGGGACCATAGAAGCAGTTGGGGAGGTAGGCCTAGCAACAGAACATGGAGACGAACCCGGTACAGATAAAGGAACTGCTGGTGGAGGGGCAAACTGAGAGTAAGAGGAAGAAACCTTAGGAACCCATTTCCTGGGCGGGTGGCGAGGCAGAGGGATCTTAGGCACAACCGTGGAGACTACAGAATGCATGCAGGCGATGGCTAGGTGGCCAAAGGAGTGACAGGCGGTACAAATATCTAGAACCCAACCGTAGCGAACACGGACGTACACTACATTCCCAATAGCTAGCTGAACAGGAATAGAGGAAGGAAGAGGCTTATAAGGGGAAATCTCTATTAGAGCCTTAGCATACACCATTTTTTCACGTGCAACTGTATTAGAGTCAAAACATTTCAATTTTCTTACATTACAAGTTAGCCAATTCAAACCAACCATAGAGAGCAGAGGGGATTTGCGAAAAGTAAACCCAAACTAGGATAGAAAAACTAGTTCACGAGCACTAGCTACTGTTGGAGACCAAGGAGTAATAATAAAAGGTTTCCCATCAAAAAAAGAAGGCTCAGCCTCAAGAACTAGACGACGTTGCTCGGAGGTGAAAACTTTAGAAAATACATGGAGTCAACCAGCTAAACACGTAATTCCCATGAAGCTTCCAAGCCCTTCGACAAACTGTAGTCGCGTCGTAAATGCGGTGATTTGGTTCCAAAAAGAAACCAACCAAATATTATGACCAAAAGCCCAAACCGGCTTGCATTACAATTGGAGGAGGGATCATCACTCCATTTTCCTCAACTATTTCAAATTCAATCGTTTGTAATCTCCCGCATTACGGGGCAGAGAAGTGAAAAGTGAAGACCATGATTTGGAGCAAGCCAGGGAAGGAGCAGTAGGACAAAGATTATGAATTGAAGGATCGGGATGCTCCACATCATAGGGAATACCAACAATGGCACTAAAGTTTGAAACACCATAACACTTATCACTGTGATTGGGAACACAATTCTCAAAGGCATTAACACAAACACCAGAGGAGCATCATCCAAAGCTAGAAATATCAGCTGTTGCTTTACGCTTATAACGTCCAGATAGACCAACCTCCACACCAACATCAGTAGAGTCATCAATCACAACACTCGAATCAAGCACATCATATACAGTACTAGAATTCTCTAATCACATTTCGATTTCTCAATTAAACCTGCCTTATCTCCACAAGCATTGAGAGAAAAGGGTTGCTTACCGGTCACATTCGAAGGCATTACTCCAAACTCAGTTAGACAGATAGCATCAGGCAAAGAATTCGAAACCACTGGACTCGAGCTAGGGCAAACTACAGCAGCATGGGTTGTAGGATGTAATGCAAGCAAAGGAGGAAAATTAATGAAAGAAAGAAGGAGAGGCAAAGGACGAAGGGGCATAGACGGCAGGTCGTTAAAGATGCAACCAGATCTAGTATATGAGGGTGAAGGGGAAGGTGCAGAGGGGAGGAGGGGATGAGGAGGAGAAACACGCATTAGAAGGGGAAGGTGCAGAGGGTAGGAAAGGCGGGGGCGGAAAGCGAAGGAAAGTTAGTGGGATGAAAAACAAGTCGCACGAAAAAAAACCGTGTAGCTATTTTGCAAAGGAAAAAAATTGTGTTAAAGTAGTTTTATTTAAAATGTTTTAAGTATATATTTTTGGGTAAAGTGATTTAAGTTATTAGAATCTAATTTTAATAGACTTGGTGTTTTTCAGTGAAAATAAAATAATTGGTTGAATTGATTGTTTATTTGATAGTTAAATAACCGACTACCAAATCTGGACCCAAAATATAACTTTGGAAATATCTAGGGGAGGTATGAGAATTATATGGTACAGTTACCGTTGAAGGTGCTATACTGTACGTATAAACTTGTTCATTCTTCTAGGACATTTAAAAGGAAATCCGTCCACTAACGGATAGGAGGTGAACTCCGATCTTATTCTCATCTATGTATTACCTAAAGAACGAGGGTTGAGTTTACCGGGAAATATTGAATGTTGTTTCGAAGAGACCGGGATCGGATTTTCTTCATTACAGCATGATAGGGGGTTCTCGCTTCGTGTTTGGTGGCGAGTAAGAGACTCTTACCTCTACATGTCCCTGTGAGGGTTGGTTCTGAGTCGAGAGGCTGGCCATAAAAGCAAATTCGAGGTACCAATGTATGCCACGGTTGGGCTGGGATGGTTGCAAAGCCTACCGGTCGCCTCTGGCGCGGCCCGTTACAGTTGGTATCAGAGCTAAAGGTTAAGCGAGAACCTTGGCTCTGGTGGGGATTACTCATTATAAATAGAGTCAATGGTACTCTAGAATGAGTTTGAGTGTAATATTATATATGAGCACATATTTGTTAGTGAATATAAATTGTTTTATATTGTGTTGACTTATCGGTTGAATGTTTATAAATTCTGGTCAGTACAGTCTGGACAACTATATTGATAGAGATTTCTAAACTCTTAAACTAGGCAAACCGACACAGTATTGTTTTGAAATAGGGTATGTGAAATAATTTTGCCTAAATTATTTTTATATATAAAGGGAATCTTTTTCGAAAATTATTATAGTTGAATATGGATTGCGTGGTTGTTAGGAAGTGATAACATAAAATTATTATCATGGTTGTTGTGGAAATTGAATAAAAATTAAAATTATATCCAAAAGTTACAGAATTAATTTATGTAAAAAATGAGATTTGTAAATGTAAATTATAAATGTGATTTATAAATGAAACGAGATAAAATTCCAGAGTAATGTTTGAATATAGATTGGAAGGATTTGAAATTTGAAATTTTAGGAAAAGTTTAAAATCTTTTGGATTTGAAAACGGTTTTCAAAGGCTTTGGGGGAATAGTGGTAATATTATTCGGGAAATATTTTTGTATTGGACATGAAATCTAGTGATATTTGGAATTAAAAATATTTGAAATGTTTTTAAAGAGATAAAAAACATTGAACTCTTCGGTCGCTGGAAAATAATTCCAACGATGATCGCGACATCATCGGTGCTCATTTTCGAGTTTCCAAGAGAGGGATTACTACTTGAATGTTTTGAATTGGCATTTGAAAAAGTTGGGTTTTGATTTTGAAATAAAAAGGAATAATTGGATATACCAAAGGATTTTAGATATAGTTGATTTCAAAAGGCGATTTTGAAATGTTGAGGAATTGTTTAAACTCTGGAAGTTAATTAAAGATGTTTATGGAATGATAAATGGGTTTGAAAACTTATAAAAATTTGAAATTCGTAGAATAAAATTTAACTTGTAAAAAGTTAGATTAAAATAAGTGTGAAAACAAAATAAGTAAGAAAAGTAAGCCAATTCGATCAAGTGAATTGGAAGAAAATCGATAGAATTCAATTTTGAAAGTGGAAATTTAGTCAAGTTGGACTAAACAAAACAAAGGATTGAAAATAAAATTAGTAAGTTAAACAGATTTGAAACTGAAATTTGATTGGAAATAAATTAATAATTGAAGATAAAAAAATTAATACAGAATGGAATTGAAAATTTAAGTTGAATATAAATAGATGTGAAAGCTAAAGGGTGAAGTGAACATAAATATAAGAAGTGTATAAACTACTCACATTGAACTTAAGAAGGGATGGTGAAATTCTTAGGTAAATTTGGTTTTGGGAAAAATATTCTAAGTTAATATTTGAATGAAGATTTAATAAAAAGTGGAAAAAAAGGAAGCTTTCGATAAGTGGATGAAAAGCAAAATAAACGTGAATAAAAAGAGAATTCATATAGCTAATAATCAATTGAGATAAATACGTAGGATGTACGTATATTATTTTATTCACATAGCGATTTGATCCAGATTCGAGCACAGAACTTCGAGATATGTTTATCGATTCGAGTTGGGATTTTTCACTCGAATTTCGACGGCGAACCATGGATATGGATTTTTGATTGATTCGGAAAATTCTCTATCATAGTATATAGCTACGCAAGGAGAGTGACGGTTTCTGATCAAGAAACCAGATTTAAGTCCGCACTAGAAAGTCGGGTGGATAATACTAGTTCAGAAATGAAATTGTGTGATCGAATGAGCAATCGGATTTGATATTGCGTATGGATGATATAGGTACATTGTACGGGCTTGAATGAAATAGATATTGAAAACTTTCATAGGAAATGAATAAAATGATTTTTGAATTCTATGATTGGATATTATTGCTAAGTAGGATATGCAGGTGTTTTAAACAAAAGGAAATTGGGATTTTTGATTTCAAAAGATAAAATTGAATTGCCCGACAAAAGGTATGTGTTTAAATTGTATATAAAATTTGATGGGTTTCTGATCTAGCCACTTGGCTTTTGTTTTCTTTTTGAAATTTGGAAGCCCGTAGAGACATTTTGTAGTCGTACCGATCTAGCCGCGCAAAAGAGACGCTGGCTAAATTTTTCAAAAATTTAGAGAGTTAGAAAATTTTTGAGATAATTTTGATAATTTAAAATTTGATTTTGAATTATAATTTGAATGGTTGAGTAAGAAACGTTGTTTGGAAACTATGGAAGAGTATGGAAGTTAGTAAGGGTGATAGTGTGACTTTAACAAAAAGATTGTTTTGGGGAGTCGTTAAAAAACTGTTTGGTTTTGGGAGGTTGTTAAAAACTATTTGGATTGGAGAAATAGTTAACGGGTTGTGGTCCATTCTTCATAACTAGCAATTTCGGGGACAAAATCCTTTTAAGGGAGGGGGAATGTGACGACCCGAAATTTTGGGCTTTTGAAATTGGAATATTTAATTGATTTTAAATATTCGAGTGTCGGTTTCTAACTTGAATTTCAAATATCATTATTTAGTTGGAAATTAAAGTATTGAATTTAATAACTGAGAATTGGGTAAAATATAAAATTTGGAGTTTCAGGCTTGTTAAAAATAATTTGAAGGCATGTAAAATTTATATTGATAATACTGAAGGTAATAGAACTTTTAAAATTAAATTTAAAAGTGGCTTATTCAGTTTTGAAAATATGTCGTTTAAATTGATAATTAAAAATAGCCTTCCAAGGCACAGTTTCGGAATTCGACGAAACCAGTTCCATTGGATCCGTAATAGTGTATTATTATCGGATTTCAAATTTCGTACTGTTTGGAGTTGTCGTGTGGTCGTATGATATATTAACACGATGAAAATATAAATCGGAAATTCAATATAATAACTAGGCCCAGAAAGCTATCTTCTCCATACAATTGAGTTAGGGCTCGAAACCTTTTCCATTGCGTTCGGAATAGGGGTATAACATTATATACGCCTAGCAGCATGCCTCAATAGGAGGTTATGTTTTTAAGCTTTGAATTCAGGATGATTTAAGTTAAATTTAAATTTAAATATATTTCCCATCTGTGCCTTTTGCTTTCATTTCTCAACCACTGTAGCAAGCCTATGCAGACACGCAAGGCAGTTTACAACACATGTTCTCACTGGTATAACACGCGTCTCCTCCTAACTTCTATTTCAAAAATCGAAATCCTTGAATAATAAAACCCCTCTTTTACTCATCTTCTAAAACAAATCAAAATTGAAAAAAAATATGCAGCAGCTCAAACAGGAATGGGGGGATTCTCGCGTTGATTCGCGATGGAGACGAGGAATATTAATCTCGTCCTCGTATTCGAGTACCATGGTGCCGAGAATCTCAAATGCTTGGAGTAGGGGTTTCGATTTCGAGCACGACAGCGTCGACATCACGGTGTGTAGTTGAGTCGAGCACTACAATAGGATTCACGAGGTAGGGGGAGTTTTGAGCGATGTCGTAGGTTGTGGCCGCGATGGCGGTAAGCCTTGATCTGGTGCACGAGCTCGTGATGGGTAGGACAATTGAGGTGGTAGTAGATGAGGTTGGTAGTGGAGTCGAGTTACGAAGCGAGGCAAGGTCGTCGTGGTTCCAGTCGCGTATGAGGTAGTAGGGTACATATGTTAACATATTATTTTCGAGTTTAAATATATATATATGTATGTATGTATGTATGTATGTATGTATGTATGTATCATTAGGAATATAAAATGGTATTTGTATACATACATATAGGAATTTGAACCCAGATTTGCTTTATTTTATAAATATATGTACGTATATATATAATTTACAGTAAAGAAAAATCCTGTGATTTATTTACAGAAAAGGAAATATAAGTATAAAAATATTTTGTAAATTTGTACATATATACAGTTAATAAAAAATAGAATACAAGTATAAATATATACACACACATACCTATTTTCATTTAAGAGTACATACAAAAAAATTAATATTGAGATATCAAAAATATAAAGATTTTTTTTAGGAAAATAAAAGAGAGAATTCTAAGTAAAATAAATATAATGAAATTGGATAATTTAAATGAATGAATTTGGGAAAGGATAAAGAATTTGATTTAAAATCCTATCAAATAAATTTCGAGTATGGGGAAAGAGTTTTTGAATAAATGGGAATAAATAAATATTGAAACTTAAGTGATATTGTTTAAAGAAATAAAGGATTTATTTTTAAATTCAGGGTTTAAAATGGTTTGAGAAAATTTAAATGGGAAATTTTGAAATGAAGTGTGAAGTAGATAATGTCAGATTTGAATACGATTTTAAATCATAAAAAAAGGATGGATCTGAAATTAATGGGTTTTAGAATAGATTTGGGTCAATAAAGGAATTTATTTTAAAATGGAGTAAATTTTGAAAATCAATTTGGGAATCGATTAAGTGTTGAAACTGTGATTAAAAAGAGAATGAGATTATGGAATTTATAAACGAGGTTTATAAATAAAGTGAATATTTATCAGTGGATAATTTGGAAGTATAAATCTAACGATCCCGACTCGACCTTCGAAAATCGGCACCGAATACGACAGTCGTATTCAAATGCCATAGATCCAAACGTCGAATCTGGTTCGCCGGAGCTTATGACACATTAAGTACAACAAAGCGGAAGAAATGAATAATACATATATCATATACAACATTTGATACAATAACTGATACAACTGAATGATACAATGAATATCAATATACATCAAAGATATGATACAAGACAATAGCAGCGGAAAGAAAAGATAATACCAGCAGTGGAACAAAAACTCCAATATGGTCTTCGAGAGAGAACTCCAGTATCGGTAATCTCCATCTCCAAGGCGCCAATCCAGAAATAGCTCGAACTTCAAATAACGATGCATAAAGATAAGCAAGTGTGGTCCATCATCCAAAGACTGAACTAGCTCCAGATAATCTACTAAACCTGGCTATCTGAAAAACCCAACTCTAGGCTGACCGTGTGGGAAAATTGTGGGCACCCAGAGTTTAAGAAAGGAACAATAAACTCCAGGTCAGTCCTGGGACTGGTATGAGCAAACAAAAACATTTGGTCTTTAAAACAAACAAAAGAATTTAAATTTGAAATCCGCAATGCTTTTTAGAAAATGAAACTACCATAAGGCCTCCCGGCACACACACAATGCAATCATACACTTGGGGGAGATTTCCCCTTATGATAGTCAAATATGCTTAATACGAGAAAAATTCTTTGATATTATTACTAGTGCATAGTGGAAAACCTTTCGAAAGTACAATAGCTAGCATAGGTACCATGATATTATGCCTACTATAGCTGCCATGTTAAATGGCAGGTTCTACAACTAAAACCGTACAAGGCGCGTATTGAAGATTGGATTTTCAACAAATGGTCAGGCTAAGGAACTTCCTACTGCCACATGGGTACGCCTCTGGCGGGACGTCCCGAGAGTTTAACCAGCTCTCTGCCAACACAAGGCCGGGTTACCTCTATAACTAGGTAACTACTACACGAGCGTCTCATCCCCCGGTCGTTTGGGACCTTTATCTGAGGTACCTCTAATCCAACAGCCACAAAGCAATCACAAAGTAATAGATCTACAGTACCCACATGGGTGAAGTATCTGGACTCCATACCATGATACCACCCTTTTCCAGAAAGGAATGACAAACCCTAAAGGGCGCGACCCTCATAACCTTGCCGCATCTTTCCTGTTTCCACCATTTCCGGGGTGTGAGGTCCTAATGCAGTCTCGTCCACAAAGCTACGCTTTATACAAAAGCCATGCTTTGATCAAAAAATGATATATAGCAGCACTCAGCATGCCACACTACCAAATTTGGTAGTATATCACTGATCACCATCAACTACATAACCTCTGAGCTCGTACGTCTTAGAGAAGGGTGTTAAGCTAAGAGAATAAATTCTCCGCCACCAAGCAAAAATGTATTTGATAGAGATCAGTTTAATATCCCAAAGTATAGTGTCAGACATACAACCATACAAGTCTGTCCCGGGTTCAAACAGAACCGAAGGCACTTCCGAAGAAGCCCTTGCAATCCGGGTATCCACAATCCCGATCGATCTTCCCATCACTTAGGAAATCTCTATACCGTAGCTACTCGGTACAGAGACAATCGATAGGTTATCCTATCGTTCTTGCAAACACCCGTTCTTCAACACCGGCCTTCAAATCCAATCCATAACGTCGTATCACTATTCGGAATGGGTTATATGACACAAGGTCCTCTCCCGGCTAAATCGAATAATGAGCGCAATATTTTAAAAACATATGGATATGGGATTTCGGTTAAGTCACAACTTATAAAATCCAAAACTTTTCTTCAAATGGTTAAACAAATTACCATTTAAAATCTTTAAACAAAAAGGTTCGTTTCACAAAGTTCACCTAGTTTCACAAAGAACCATTCATAGTTTTCCAAAAACAATTTCCATTTCAATTGGATTAACTCATTTAAATCTTTAAATTAAAGATTTAACTTATGGTTTTCAAACCCGTTTCAAAAGATTTATTCATAACTTGGAAAATCATTTTCATCTCAAACTTGAAATCCTTTTAACGCAAATTTGACGTTCATTTCTTACGTGAAAGCTTTTATTATTTGAAAACAAATAGTTTTCGTTTCGAAAAAATCCGATATTATTTATACAATTTAAAATCTTTGGGTTAAATTCAAGTTCCCAAAACAATACTTTAACAATGGTTTAAAACCCATATAAACCCATTTATAATTTGAATAACCTTTTTTTAAACCCTAGTTCCCAAATCAAAGAATTCAATTTCAAATATTGAATTCAAATTTAAATCAAATTATTTAAATTTCAAAACTCAATCAAGTTATTCAAAATAACTTTTATTTTTGAAATTCATTTTCAAAAGCTTCAATTCTAATTCCAAAACTATTTTGGATTCAAAAATTCAATCTTTAAAACTATTTCAAAATCTATGACTTAACCCATTTCCACGTGCAATCCATATTTGTATGTGTATAAGTGTGGTCCAGGGGTTTTGTAACAACCCCCATATTTATCGAGTTTATATTTAAATATTTTATTTAAATATTGTATCGTTAATCGGATTTTGGTCCGAAAATCTACTTTTTGCAAACGGTCAAATTAGGACTCGAGGCCACTTCCATTGAGTTCGAAATGCCGTTTACAACTTTTTTAAGTATAAACATCGATAGGTTTGGAGTTAGTGAAATTTCACTAACTTTTCCCGCTTTGGACTTTGGGTTAGTTTAGCCTATTAAGCGCAAGTTCCAACCCCCTTCTCCTCACTCTTCATAAATTCCTAACTAACTTGAAATTTGCATTAATGGTTAAGAGAATGGGAAATTAAAACTCCAAGCTCAAATTTAATTGCTAATCCAACATTCAACTCCAAATTCAAGTAGACGATATTGGATTCAAGCTTTGGATTGCTTCTCCATTGGCTTCAAGCTTCATCTTCATCCATTTTAGTGAAAAGGTGAGATTTTTATCTCACACTCTTGCTTATAACTATCTTGGACTGTTGGAAATGAATCCCTATCATGTTTGCATGTACATTTGCAATTGGTTTGGATTGGATTGGCGAAAAACCCTAAATTTTAGTGTTTTTGGTGAAAAACTGCACTTAGGTCGCTCTGCCTTTGCTAGGTCGTCCGCGTGGAAAAGTCTCGGCCTTCAAATAGCTCGTTTCCGACCTAAAATGGCCTATAACGTTAGGTCGCTCGGCGCTTCGAAATTAGGTCGTGGGTCATTGGGCTTTAGGTCGTGGGTCGCAAGCTCCTTAGGTTGTAGGTCGTTCGGTTCTAGGTCGCTGGACTCTTTATATTTTAGGTCGCTCGGCCCTCATCCCCTTAGGTCGCTCGTCCTGTTCTGCCACTAGGTTGCGTACCTCGCCCTCTCTTAGGTGGCTAGGTCGCGACGTTTTAGGTCGCTGCTTCTTTTAGGTCGCTCGACCACTTACCCCTTTAGGTCGTGTGGCTTCGAATTCCTTAGGTCGCTAGGTCGTGACGTTTTAGGTCGCTTGACCTCGTTTATGACCATAGATCGCTCGCTTCGTTCTTAGGTCGTTCGGGGATAGGCCATTAGGCCTTAACTCGTGTGGCCTTGGTTCTTTAAGTCGCTTGGCCTATTTGTTTATTCCTTTAGGTCGTAGGACCCTTAGGTCGTAACACCGATAGGTCGCGTGCCTCTTTACTTCGATAGGTCACTCGGCCTTGCCTTCCATTTTTAGGTCGCAATACTGTTAGGTCGCCTGACCTATATACCGTTAGGTCGTTGGACCTATAACCCGTTAGGTCGTTGGACCTATAACCCGTAGGTCGTTGGACCTATAACCCGTAGGTCGTTAGACCGTTAACCCACTAGGTCGTATGACCTCTAACCTGTTAGGTCGTTAGACCTACAAACCGTTAGGTCGCGTGATTTTTGCCCCTTTGCTCCATTAGGTCGCGTACCCCCTTAGGTCGCTCGATCCTATCCTCCCTTTGGTCTTCACTAGGTCGTACCGTTTTGGTCGGGGCGCTTCCCCGCACCCCGCTAAGGGCGCCGCCCCCTGGACCCCCCCCCCCCCCCCCCCCGTAGGGAATCTTATCTGAAAAACATTCAACAGAACTTGCCTTGTTGAGATGCTGAGTTGACCATTCTTCGAGACAAACTATCTTGGCTTCTTGGTCGATTTTATGGATTTTTGAATATCTATTTCGATGGATTCTTTATCGGTTTCTTTGGATTTTATTCACGTCTTCGTATGTGAATTTTTATGATTGATTGTTTCTACAATCACTCCTATGATTTGTCACTTTAAAATATGAAGGTTTCAATACTAGTAGTAAATATTAAAACTCTTTAAACAAAATGATTTCAACTCTATTTTCAATAATAAAGCTTTTTTCTTAAACCATTTTCCAATCTACTAGTATATACAAACCTTTACCTCACTCGTATGAGAAATTGGATTAAACGGCTTAGTAAAACAAGTGGTATGAAACGCTTGCGTTTGCTTCGTCGAATAACTCTTGGACTTGTTCGATTGAACCTTTTTGTGATAGTTTTCTAGTGAAGATCTACAGTTTGTTCGTAAATATTTGAGTTAAGCAAGAGGTTATGGGACATGAAGCTAAACTTTTATATTTACTAGCTTAGTGTAATTGAAACTTCTCGTTGATCATGACGATCATTTTGTGATTTAGGCTAGCAATTATGCGATGTCTCTTTGTTTGCTTCCTGGTTAGGCTAGACACCATTTGTGTGATTCCATTCACACATATCTTTTTGCTTTTTGGTTAGCCTAGACACCATTTGTGTGATTCCACTCACACATACCTTTTTGTTGCGAGGTCAGGCTAGACACCATTTGTGTGATTCCATTCACACATACCTTTTTGCTTTTTGGTTAGCCTAGACCTCATCTGGGTGATTCCGACTCATCCATATGGGGTAGCTCCCCATGGTCTTCGGACCGTCATGTGATAGGCCTCTTTCCCATTTTTTCTATGATTTCTGGATTTCTTGTGTTGATTTCTGGAATTTATGTCATTGACTTGTTATGAGTACAAGTTTAGGGTATGATGCCCTCTTTGGATCTTTGAGAAGATTCTTGTGATATTGATTGATCTTCTGTTGATCATCATTTGCATACTTATAGTAGTATGTCAGTATGGATATTTTATGTTTATGCGATATCTTTTATTTTATATCATGTCATCTGATATTTATAGCTAGACTGATCCGTTTATTATTTTCTTAAATAATACTCGGGTCAGGCCGAGATGTTACAGGTGCTTCTGCTTGACTTCTTCCCGGGATTTGCTACTCTGACTTTTGGCTAACTATTTAGATTAGCAGTTTTTGTTGTATACACTTGAGATATAGACTCATAGTTGTATTCTTTTGTATAGCACGTGTTGCTATTCTTTTGTATTATTATGGATCTTTTCGACCACTACTCTGATGTACACTTTCATGTGTTAGTTATATATTCATATCTTATTCCGCCTTTGTGATATGGATGTCTGTGACTGATTTGTGTTATGCTTATTTCTATGTTTGTTTCCGAAGATTATTTATAGCCACCGTGTGATAAGCAATTACATGGATGGTCGCTCCTCAACAGCCTTATTCTCCGCGCTAGTTGACAGCACTACACCGTAGTGTTCTTGGCTAGCGTGGGTATAGATGTGGGGCGTCACAGGTTTTACACAATAAAAGTGCCACATCATCAATCAGCACAGATTCAAATACGAAAATATATTTGATAACTGGTATAAACCATAACGCTCATCTTTTGTTCACAAGTCACAGATATATATCACAGATAATGAATTACATCAAACACAGCTCAAATCAAAACAGAGCATATCAGGGTATCAAACAATTCAACCATCCAATAGAATCCAAACATACATGAGTAAGATCAGATAATTGTCTGATTAATTCAAATCAAATTAACTACTTATGGATTACTAATCCTGGTTAATTAACATTACAAATCATTTTTGATTAATTATTCTTTAATCGTTTATTAATTAACTATTTATAATAAATAAATTAACCTTCAATTTGAATTCATCAATCTCTAAATAATTAACCTTTAATCATTTAATTACCATTTAATTAATCATCTTTAATTAACTAATTAACCCTTAATTAATTATCTTTTATTAATTTTACTAAGTAATTAGCTTTTATTTAATTACGCAAGGTAATTATCTTTTATTTAATTACACAAAGTAATTATCCTCAATTTACTTTCATAATAAATTTATCTTTAAATTAATTACCCTTTATTACAGTTCATCAACTTTTAATAATTTACCTTAAATTATTTAATTCACCATTTCATTCATCATCTTCCAATGAATGATATTAACATAATAACTTTTAGACAATCACATTAATTAATCCACCCTATTGACATATTTTCCTTTTAAATAATTATATAAACCAAAAATCATTTTGGTTAATTACTATTTAATCATTTAAAATAACTTTAAAAAAAAATTCATGCTTTACAATCGAAACCTGGCAACAAATTTTCTTTCAGCTTTTGAAAACCTGGAGCTTAAGAATGTTTTTGCTTTAAAACTTAAACTATTACACACCTAAACCCACATGAGCTACATCGCACCCAACCCCGAGCAAAAAACCCATCCTTCCCGAAGTTATACCCGAGCAAATCTACCAAGTACCCGAGTTCTTCCTTCTTCTTCTTTCTAACTCTGTGTTTTTTTATTTTAAAAATTTTGTAAACCGCTATATATAATAAAACTAGCAAACGTCACTGCATCAAACTCAAGCAAACCCCCAGAATTCATGAGTTCATCTTCGAGTGCATCCCGTCTTCCCCAATTTATTTAACAATTACTAGATACACGATATGACACGTGCACGTGCACTGATGCCCAGACGTTCTCCGGTCAACTTGGCCATCATCCACAACCCACCGATGATCGACTCGAGCTCACCGACCCCCCCGAACCCTCAATTGTCGACGAACTCAAAATCTAGTCGTTTGACCCATACTGGAATAAGCTCTACCATAAAAAAAAATCGCCATACCACCTCCGGCTACCAGAGGCCAAGAAACTCAGGTCAGAGCATCATTGATCTCCCTTCTTCTAGTTGTCACTGGTGCGATTGATTCCAGTGCGATAATGAAGCGATGGCAACACGTCATCTGAACGCAAATAAAACATAAGATAAACCCTAGATCGATCTTATCTACCTCCCACAATGGATTATAAATTCATTGCTCATTTTCTGATGATCTCGGGCCTTCCAACCAGCTACGGCCTTAAACACAAGATCAGAAAAAAAACCAATCAGCAGAATTCGACAGTTTTGTGTTTTTTATTCAATTCGAGAATTTTATCTCGAACCAAAATTAAAATCTTGATTCACCCATTAAAAATCATGATTTTACAAATCGAATTGGTTTCTAAATTCGAAACAGGATACTTCGAATATCGATTTTTCTGACTTTGATTCACTTTCACTTAATCTCCTGTTTTCTGTATTATTGTTAATTGTTTATACTTTCAAAGGTTTTCAAAAATTGAATCAGGTAATTGCAGCCAGATTTCATTTAAAGATCATTACTCAAATCCTTTTATATTTTTAGATATGAATTTTCTTCTCAAATTTGTTAACATGTTACTTGAACAGAGCATCAACAACATACACAAGTATACACAGGTAAATCTACATAGATATATACGTGCAGACAATTTTTCAACAAACACTTGAAGCATTCATCATATATTAACCATAGATAACAGGTTAAAACATAAATTAGGTAAATCTGCTCACCTGGGTATTTGCAAACAGAGAAGAACAGAAGCATCTATTTTTGTGAGAACTGGAACTTGATATTTTATTTGTTGAAAAGATCCTCAAACTTGCTTTAGATTTGAAACTTCCAGATTTAATTTCCCTTTAGTTTGTTTTCCTACAACTTATTAGTAAAGTTGTTCAAATTCTTTGTTTTATTACTGACTACAACTTCAAATCCAAATTTTAAAAAGAAATTTCACTTGCCTATAGATTTTCCCAGAGAGTTACTGCACTAGCCAACTGAAACTCTGCTCCTTTAGCATTGACCTTCATTTTGTAAATTTCCAGGTTGATTTTTTTTCCAGATTGAATTTTGTTTTGAGTAGAACTTGCATTTGATTTTTGATTTTTGATTTTCAAGCTATCTTGATTTCCATGTTGATTCGCTTTCAGATTGAATTTTTTCTGCTATCTTCGTTTTCACTCTTTTTTTTTGTTATACTCTGTGTTTACAGGTTTTGTAAGTTTGATTTTTTTTCTTTGACATTGAGATGTGTGACTCTCAATCTATTGTCACTATATATACAGATTTTGTGAGATGTTATAGGATTTGAATATAGGGAGATGGAGAGTTTTTTATAATTTTGTAATCCTATTATTTAATTCAAGCAATTGTAGTGCGTGCCTTTTGTAAAAAGAAATGATTACAGATCTAATGTAATGTTTACTTGTTTATCATTTGCAATTTTCAAAAATAAGGAAATTTTTTTAAATAAATTTTATATCATACTTACTTTATAAATGAATACACCACTTTTTTGACTTTTTTTTTACAAAACATTTCCTTTTTTTAACATATGTCACAATCTTTATATTTACTTCTCTTATGTTTATGATCTTATATATATATATATATATATATATATATACATTTTTTCTTAATTACATTTTTCTTCTATATTTTTTTCTTCTTTAAAATGTTTAAAACCTCTTTCCATTTTCATTTATAAAATTAGGTTAAAGTCCCTTGTCTTGAAACTAGTTCAACATATTTTATATACTTATCTATTTATACAATTTACATTCATACATTTTTTTTATTATTTATTTTTGTACAACTTTTAAAAGAAAAGAAGGGTTTAAAATTTTTGATTTCATATTAACAAATAGTCACATTCATTTATATAAGAGAATTAGATCTTAAAAATAAATCTTTTGAAATTTATTACATCTTCCAAATATTAATATAAATAAAAATTTAGAAAACAACCATCATTGACTTCTTATTAATCTCAAGCTTTTTAATTTCCATTTTATTTTTAATAAATTTTATTTTGAAATCAAATATTTATTTATAAAATACTTATCCTTATATTTTAAATCAAATTTCTATTTATAATTCATTTATATAAATATATATATCTTATTTAAAATTGGAGAATTCAAATATTCCCAAAATTCCATTTACAATATAATTTATTTTTCTAAAAATCTCTAATTAATTCATAATTTATTCTAAAAAATAAATTTAATTGCCATATTAAACTTGATAAATTTTCAGGAATGTTACAGATTCCCCCCTTAAAAAAATTTCATCCCCGAAATTTGCTAGGGAGATGAGAAAAAATAGATGAAAGATAGAGAAATGGTTGATCAAATCAGATCGAAATGCTTATTCTGCATTCGGTTTACCAAATCAGAATATCAACAATATGAGAACAAACTCATACAATATTACACAAGATACTCGCGTTCACCGGTCTATGATTATGCAAGGGCATTGATTAGTCCGAAGGGATAAATAATCGTTCGTAGAATATATCAGATCCCAGAGAATAGATAAATGGATTTAATCTTCTACGATTCTCAAAAACTAGATATGGATTCCAAATTTAGGTCGGAATACCCCAAAGTATATACCAACTTGTCCCTCTTCGGACTTCGATCTACACAAGAAATTATAATAGAGTTCCAATTTGGTTTTAACCGGTATCATTTTATTGATACAATTCAAATTTAGACTTATATTTGTTAACCAATTTAACTCAATCTAAAATTTTCGATTTCAAATTCATTAGGGTTTAAAACGAAAAGCTGATAAGGAACCGTTGAAGATACGAAATAAGGATTTTCTACAACGATACGTAAGGCCACCATCACACTGAAGCTTCTCCTTGTAGCTGGCATGAAGCAATCAAAAGAATTTTGGAATCGAATCAAAGGAGATTGATAGAGAAAGCTATTTCCTCTATTGCAGGTATTGACCATTTGTAGTGGTACTTCCATGTCCCCTATCTCGTCCGCTTCTTGCGCTCATACTCACTATTAGTGGATAGCAAGAGAATTTACTGAGGCGTTCGAACGAATATCTTAGGGATACTCATTCTAGGGTGTACTTCACCCTATCTCTAATGAGCTACTTAATGTGTTATACTCCTGAGCTAAAGTTTCAACCCTCAGCTCTGATACCAATTCTAACGATCTTGACTCGACCTTCGAAAATCGGCACCGAATACGACACTCGTATTCAAATGTCGCAGATCTAAACGTCGAATCTGGTTCGCCAGAGCTTAAAACACATTAAGTATAACACAGCGGAATAAATGAATAATACATATATCATATACAACATTTGATACAATAACTGATACAACTGAATGATACCATGAATATCAATATACATCAGAGATATGATACAAGACAATAGCAGCAGAAAGAAAAGATAACACCAGCAGCAGAACAAAAACTCCAGTATCGGTAATCTCCATCTCTAAGGCACCAATCCAGAAATAGCTCGAACTTCAAATAACGATGCAAAAAGATAAGCAAGTGCGGTCCGTCATCAAAAGACTGAACTAGCTCCAGATAATCTACTAAACCTGACTATCTGAAAAACCCAACTCTAGACTACCCGTGTGGGAAAATTGTGGTCACCCAGAGTTTAGGAAAGGAACAATAAACTCCAGGTCAGTCCTGGGACTGGTATGAGCAAACAAAAACATTTGGTCTTTAAAACAAACAAAAGAATTTAAATTTGAAATCCGCAATGCTTTTTAGAAAATGAAACTATCATAAGGCCTTCCAGCACGCACATAATGCAATCGCACAATTGGGGGAGATTTCCCATTATGATGTCATATATGCTTAATACGAGAAAAAATCTTTGATATTATTACTAGTGCATAGTGGAAAACCTTTCGAAAGTATAATATTAATCCTAGCCAGCATAGGTACCACGATATTATGACTATTATAGCTGCCATGTTAAATGGGAGGTTCTACAACTAAAACAGTACAAGGCACGTATTGAAGATTGGATTTCCAACAAATGGTCAGGCTAAGGAACTTCCTACTGCCACATGGGTACGTCTCTGGAGGGACGTCCCGAGAGCTTAACCAGCTCTCTGCCAACACAAGGTCGGGTTACCTCTGTAACTAGGTAACTACTGCACGAGCGTCTCATCCCCCGGTCCTTTGGGACCTTTATCTGAGGTACCTCTAATCCAACAGCCACAAAGCAATCACAAAGTAATAGATCTACAGTATCCACATGGGTGAAGTATCTGGACTCCATACCATGATACCACCCTTTTCCAGAAAGGAATGACAAACCCTAAAGGGCACGACCCTCATAACCTTGCCTCATCTTTCCTGTTTCCACTATTTCCGGGGTGTGAGGTCCTAATGCAGTCTCGTCCACAAAGCTACGCTTTATACAAAAGCCATGCTTTGATCAAAAAATGATATATAGCAGCACTCAGCATGCCACACTATCAAATTTGGTAGTATATCACTGATCACCATCAACTACATAACCTCTGAGCTCGTACGTCTTAGAGAAGGGTGTTAAGCTAAGAGAATAAATTCTCCGCCACCAAGCAAAAATGTATTTGATAGAGATCAGTTTAATATCCCAAAGTATAGTGTCAGACATACAACCATACAAGTCTGTCCCGGGTTCAAACAGAACCGAAGGCACTTCCGAAGAAGCCCTTGCAATCCGGGTATCCACAATCCCGATCGGACTTCCCATCACTTAGGGAATCTCTATACCGTAGCTACTCGGTACAGAGACAATCGATAGGTTATCCTATCGTTCTTGCAAACACCCGTTCTTCAACACCGGTCTTCAAATCCAATCCATAACGTCGTATCACTATTCGGAATGGGTTATATGACATAAGGACCTCTCCTGGCTATACCGAATAATGAGCGCAATATTTTAAAACATATGGATATGGGATTTTGGTTAAGTCACAACTTATAAAATCCAAAACTTTTCTTCAAATGGTCAAACAAATTACCATTTCAAATTTTTTAACAAAAAGATTCGTTTCACAAAGTTCACCTAGTTTCACAAAGAACCATTCATAGTTTTCCAAAAACAATTTCCATTTCAATTGGATTAACTCATTTAAATCTTTAAATTAAATATTTAAGTTATGGTTTTCAAACCCGTTTCCAAAGATTTATTCATAACTTGGAAAATCATTTTCATCTCAAACTTGAAATCCTCTTAACACAAATTTGACGTTCATTTCTTATGTGAAAGCTTTTATTTTTTGAAAACAAATAGTTTTTCGTTTTGGAAAAATCCGATTTTATTTATACAAGTTAAAATCTTTCGGTTAAATTCAGGTTCCCAAAACAATACTTTAAAAATGGTTTAAAACCCATATAAACACATTTATAAGTTGAATAACCTTTTTTTAAACCCTAGTTCCCAAATCATAGAATTCAATTTCAAATATTGAATTCAAATTTAAATCAAATTATTTAAATTTCAAAACTCAATCAAGTTATTCAAAATAACTTTAATTTTTGAAATTAATTTTCAAAATCTTCAATTCTAATTCCAAAACTATTTTGGATTCAAAAATTCAATCTTTAAAACTATTTCAAAATCTGTGACTTAACCCAATTCCATGTGCAATCCATATTTGTGTGTGTATAAGTGTGGTCCAGGGGTTTTACACAATAAAAGTGCAACATCATCAATCAGCACAGATTCAAATACGGCAATATATTTGATAAGCAGTATAAACCATAACGCTTATATTTGATAAGAGGTATAAACCATAACGCTTATATTTGATAAGCGGTATAAACCATAATGCTTATCTTTTATTCACAGGTTACAGATATATATCACAGATAATAAATTACATCAAATACAGCTTAAATCAAAACAGAGCATATCAGGGTATCAAACAATTCAACCATCCAATAGAATCCCAACAAACATGGGTAAGATCAGATAATTGTCTGATTAATTCAAATCAAATTAACTACTTATGGATTACTAATCCTGGTTAATTAACATTATAAATCATTTTTGATTAATTATTCTTTAATCATTTATTAATTAACTATTTATAATAAATAAATTAACCTTCAATTTTAATTCATCAATCTCTAAATAATTAAGCTTTAATCATTTAATTCACCATTTAATCAATCATCTTTAATTAACTAATTAACCCTTAATTAATTATCTTTTATTAATTGTACTAAATAATTAGCTTTTATTTAATTACATAAGGTGATTCTCTTTTATTTAATTACACAAAGTAATTATCTTCAATTTACTTTCATAATAAATTTATCTTTAAATTAATTACCCTTAATTACAATTCATCAACTTTTAATAATTTACCGTAAATTATTTAATTCACCATTTCATTTATCATCTTCCAATTAATCATATTAACATATTAACTTTTAGACAATCACATTAATTAATCCACCCTATTGATAAATTTTCCTTTTAAATAATTATATAAACCAAAAATCATTTTGGTTAATTACTCTTTAATCATTTACAGTAACTTCAAAATTTTGTTCATGCTTTACAATCGAAACCTGGTAGCAAATTTTCTTTCAGCTTTTTAAAACCTGGAGCTCAAGAATGTTTTTGCTTCAAAACTTAAACTATTACACACCTAAACCCACATGAGCTGCGTCGCACACGACCCCGAGCAAAAAACCCATTCTTCCCGAAGTTATACCCGAGCCAATCTACCAAGTACCCAAGTTCTTCCTTCTCCTTCTTTTTAACTCTGTGTTTTTTTATTTTAAATTTTTTGTAAACCGCTGTATATAATAAAACTAGCAAACGTCACTGCATCAAACTCGAGCAACCCCCTAGAATTCACGAGTTCATCTTCGAATGCATCCCGTCTTCCTCAATTTTTTTAACAATTACCAGATACACGATATGACACATGCACATGCAACGATGCCCAGACGTTCTCCAGTCAACTTGGCCATCATCCACAACCCACTGATGATCGACTCGAGCTAACCGACCCCCCAAAACCCTCAATTGTCGACGAACTCAAAATCTAGTCATTTGACCCATACTGGAATAAGCTCGACCATCAAAAAAACACTCGCCATACCACCTCAGGCTACCAGAGGCCAAGAAACTCAGGTCAGAGCAGCGTCGATCTCCCTTCTTCCGGTTGCCACTGGTGCGATTGATTCAAGTGTGATAATGAAGCGATGGCAACACGTCATCTGAATGCAACTAAAACATAATATAAAACCTAGATCGATCTTATCTACCTCCCACAATGGATTAAAAATTAATTGCTCATTTTTCTGATGATCCCTGGCCTTCCAACCAGCTGCGGCCTTAAACTCGAGATCAAAAAAAACCAGTCACCAGAATTCGACAGTTTTGTGTTTTTATTCAATTCGAGAATTTTATCTCGAACCAAAATTAAAAATCTTGATTCACCGATTAAAAATCATGATTTTACAACTTGAATTCGTTTCTAAATTCGAAACAGGATATTTCGAATATCAATTTTTCTGACTTTGATTTGCTTTCACTATAATCTCCTGTTTTCTGTATTATTGTTAATTGTTTATACTTTTCAAAGGTTTTCAAAAATTGAATCAGGTAATTGCATCTAGATTTCATTTAAAGATCATTACTCAAATCCTTTTATATTTTTAGATATGAATTTTCTTCTCAAATTTGTTAACCTGTTACTTGAACAGAGTATCAACAACATACACACAAGTATACACAGGTAAATCTACATAGATATATACAGGCAGACAATTTTTCAACAACCACTTAAAGCATTCATCATATATTAACCATGGATAATAGGTTAAAACACAAATTAGGTCAATCTGCTCACCTGGGTATTTGCAAATAGAGAAGAATAGAAGCATCTTTTTTTGTGAGAATTGGAACTTGATATTTTATTTTTCGAAAAGATCCTCAAACTTGCTTTAGATTTGAAACTTCCAGATTTAATTTCCCTTCAGTTTGTTTTCCTACAACTTATTAACAAAGTTGTTCAAATTCTTTGTTTTATTACAGACTACAACTTCAAATCCAAATTTTAAAAAGAAATTTCACTTGCCTATAGATTTTCCCAGAGAATTACTGCACTGGCCAACTGAAACACTGCTCCTTTTGCATTGATCTTCATTTTGTAAATTTCCAGGTTGATTTTTTTTCAGATTTAATTTTGTTTTGAGTAAAACTTGCATTTGATTTTTGATTTTCAAGCTATCTTGATTTCCATGTTGATTTGCTTCCAGATTGATTTTTTTTCTGCTATCTTTTTTTTCAGTCTTTTTTCTGGTTATACTCCGTGTTTATAGGTTTTGTAAGTTTGATTTTTTTTCTTTGACATTGAGATGTGTGACTCTCAATCTATTTCACTGTATATACAGATTTTGTGAGATGTTATAGGATTTGAATATGGGGAGATGGAGAGTTTTCTATAATTTTTTAATCCTATTATTTAATTCTAGCAATTGTTGTGACGCCCCACCTCTATACCCACGCTAGCCAAGGACACTACGGGGTAATGCCGTCAACTAGCACGGAGAATAAGGCTGTTGAGGAGCAAACATCTTCGTAATTGCTTCGTGCTAGCACCGACATGTCAGATAGCACAACAAGCATCTGGTCTCAGGAGGAAATTCGACATACCGATACAAACTCAAAGCTACTACCCGGTGGCTATATATGTTCTTCGGAAACAAATATAGAAATAAACATAACACAAATCACTCACAGACATCCATATCACAAAGGCTGAAATAGATATGAAAATATAACACATGAAAGTGTACATCAGAGTAGTGATCAAACAAGATCCACGATATCGCAAAAGAATAACTATAAGTGCTAGACAAAAGAATATGGATACATCAATGAGTCTATATCTCAAATGTATACAACAAAAACCACTAATCTAAGTTGTTGGCCAAAAATTAGGGTGATAATCCCAGATGTGAAGTCAAGCAGAAGCACCTGTAACATCTCGATCTGACCCGAGTATTATTTAATAAGAAAATAATAAATGGATCAGTCTAGCTATAAATATCAAATAAAATGATATAAAATAAGAGATATGACATAAATATATAATAACCATAAAGCCATACTGTGATAAGTATGCAAGTGAAAAATCAACTAGGGATTAATCAATATCACGAGAATCTTCTCAAAGATCAAAAGGAATGTCATACTCCTTATTTACCAAATCACCAAACTATAAATATTGACAATAATAATCAATGTCAATCACAAAAGTTAATGACACACAAATTCACCAATGCACAAATATTGATAAAACTTATCAATGTCAATCACGAAAATTGGTGAAACACAAAATTTTAGAAATCATCAATGGAAATCCAGAAATCACAAAAAAAGGGGGAGGCCTATCACAAAACGGGAGCATGAAAACTCACCAACACGTGTATCACAAAATAGAACTCTATTCCATGGTTGCTAACCATTAATTTTGAGCCGAAGCTCCACAAAACGGCCCGAAGACCATGGGTCGCTACCCCACCAATTTGAGCCGAAGCTCCACAGAAACGGGGTTTAGTCTCCCTCGTAGACAAAGAGACATCGCACATTTGCTAGTCTAAATCACAAAATGATCGTCAACGATCATCAAGAAGTGTCAATTACAGTAAGCTAGGAAATATATAAGCTTAGCTTCATGTCCCATAACCACTAGCTTAACTTAAATATTTACGAACAAATTGTAGATCTTCACTCGAAAATTGTCACAAGAGATTCAATCGAACAAGTCCAAGAATTAATCGGCGAAGCAAGCGCAAGCGCTTCGTACCATTTGTTTTACTAAGTCGTTTAATTAGATTTCTCGTACGAGCGAGATGAAGTGACAAATCACAAAAATGATTGTAGAAACAATAAATCATAAAAATTCACATTCGAAGACGTGAATACAGTCCAAGGAATTCAATTCCAAATTCATCAAAGTGGAAATACCCTTGCTACTTAATAGCCACGACTTACGACTTAACCTAAGTCAACACAAGGAATCAACGGCTCAAGAAATAGCACATGGCTTAAAGCAGGGGTGACCTAAAGTGTGGCGCGACCTATCTGCAACGACCTAAGGAATGGCGCGACCTAACTGCCGAGTGACCTAAGGTAGAAACGGCTTAGGGAGCTAGCATGCGGCCTAGGTGATGCGACCTAATTAAGGCGCGACCTAAGACATAGCGCAACCTATAGGGGTGCGACCTAAAGGGGAGCAGCATAACATGGCCGAGCGACCAAGGGGTGCAATGACCTAAAAGATAAAAGGAGGCTGAGCGACATAGTGGGGAGGTCGAGCGACCTAACGACTTAACAAGGCCGAGCGACCTAACGACTTAAGGGGTAACAAGGCCGAGCAACGACCTAGCACGGCGTGACCTAACCAATGCCGAGCGGCTTAAGGAAGTGAAGACGGCTGAGCGACCTAGCGACCTATGTTTACGACCTAAGGCCGAGCAACCTAACGACTTAAGAGGGAGGAATGACCTAAATGCAGGCCGAGAATCCTTCATATGCAGGTCGAGCGACCTAAGGGTTTTGAAGCTCAAAACTCACTCAATTTGTAACCGATCGACCAAGAATGCTAGGGGATTACGCCTATCGGCTACCAGGTCGTATTGGCTACTCGATGCATCACCAAAAACGTGTTCAAACATCAAAGATTGGATTTTTAAAGATATGAACCCAAAACACTAAAAATTGGGATTTTCACCAATTCAATCCAAATCAATGGCAAATGCATATGTAAAAGTGTTAGGAATTCATACCCAAAAATCAAAGATAGTTATAGACAAAGATGTGAGATAAAAATCTCACCTTTACACAAAATCAATAAAGGAGAAGCCTAAAAGCAAAGGAGGAATCAACCACACTTGAATCTCTACACAAGAAGCTTGAATCAATGGCTTCTCTTTGAATTTGGAGTTGGATGTTGAATTTGCAAATGAACTAGGGCATGGAGTTTTAATTTCCCATTCCTTCCTCCATTTTTGATGAAGCTTAGTGTTAGGAAATGAAAGTAAAGTTATGAAGGGAAGGGGGTTGAGCTAGAGTAAATAGTTTAGGTTAATGGGCTAAACTAAACCCAAAGCCCAAAGTGAAAAAGCGGCAAAATTCCACTAACTCCAAACATATCACAGTTTATACTCAAAAAGATCGCAAACGGCGTTTTGGACCCAACGGAAGAGGTTCCGAGTCCTAATTTGACCGTATGCAAAAAGTAACTTTTCAGACTAAAATCCGACTAACGATAAAATATAAAAATAAAATATTTAAATATTTAATCGTAAAATATGCGGGTTGTTACAATTGTACTAGGGGCCATTTGTAAAAAGAAATGATTATGAGATCTAAGGTAATGTTTACTTGTTTATCATTTGCAATTTTCAAAGATAAGGAAAAAGTTTTAAATAAATTTTATATCATACTTACTTTATAAATGAATACACCCCTTTTTGTTTCACTTTTTTTTTACAAAACATTTCCTTTTTTAACATATGTCATAATCTTTATATATACTTCTCTTATGTTTATGATCTTATATATATATATATATACACTTTTTCTTAATTACATTTTTCTTTTATATTTTTTTTCTTCTTTAAAATGTTTAGAACCCTCTTTCCATTTTCATTTATAAAATCAGGTTAAAGTCCCTTGTCTTGAAACTAGTTCAACATATTTTATATACTTATATATTTATATAATTTACATTCATACATTTTTTTATTATTTATTTTTGCACTACTTTTAAAAGAGAAGAAGGATTTAAAAATTTTGATTTCATATTAACAAATAGTCACATTCATTTATATAAGAGAATTAAATCTTAAAAATAAATCTTTTGAAATTTATTACATCTTCCAAATATTAATATAAATAAAAATTTAGAAAACCACCATCATTAACTTCTTATTAATCTCAAGCTTTTTAATTTCCATTTTATTTTTAATACATTTTATTTTGAAATCCAATATTTATTTATAAAATACTTATCCTTATATTTTAAATCAAATTTCTTTTATAATTCATTTATATAAATATATATCTTATTTAAAATTGGAGAATTCAAATATGCCTCAAATTCCATTTACAATATAATTTATTTTTCTAGAAATCTCTAATTAATTCACAATTTATTCTCAAAAATAAATTTGATTGCCAAATTAAACTTGATAAATTTTCAGGAATGTTACAATTAGTTCACGGTGGGAATTTATAAGGAAAGGGTGATCTGTTTAAAAATAAATAGTGGTGTTAAAAGAGTGAAAAAGGAATTTACGGGTTTGGGACGTAAATTAAATTGGGATAAATCGAGAAGGATTTATTAACTGATTAAATGGGCTATTTTAGAATGGAAAATGTATTTTCCTAAAAAGCCAAGTATGTTTTCAAAGTAGATTTTTAAGTACAAGTTAAAAGTTTTGAAGTTGTTTTAAAAGAGTGTTTTTAGAGAAGTTTATTTACTTTAAATTATTTAGATTTTCAAATTAAATATTTACTTAAAATTAATTATAGTAGTAATTATTTTAGAAGGTTAAATTAGTACTATGATTTAAAGATAATTATTAAATATTTATACGTTATACAATAATGTTATTTAAAAATAGTTTCTGGCTAAAGTTTTACTTGGAAAATTATTATAGAATTTCATAACTATTGTTTGAATTAAGTGACTTAAGTAGTTTTATTTAAAATGTTTTAAGTATATATTTTTGGGTAAAGTGATTTAAATTATTAAAATCTAATTTTAATAGACTTGGTGTTTTTCAGTGAAAATAAAATAATTGGTTGAACTGATTGTTTATTTGATAGTTAAATAACCGACTATCAAATCTAGACCCAAAATATAACTTTGGAAATATCTAGGAGAGGTATGAGAATCATATGGTACAGTTACCCTTCGAGGTGTTATATTGTACGTATAAACTCGTTCGTTCTTCTAGGACATTTATAAGGAAATCTGTCCACTAACGGTTAGGAGCTGAACTCCGATCTTATTCTCGGATGTGTATTTCCTAAAGATCCGGGGTCAAGTTTACCGAGAAATATCGAATGTTGTTTCGAAGAGACCGGGATTGGATTTATGATCTGAAAACCACTTTGATCCTACGAGTATGTTTTCGTGATGAAGACAAGAGTTTGGAGTCGAAGATGGAGCAGTGAAATGCAAGGGCTAGTCGCTACTAATCCTGAGGGTGATTCCAAAATGGATGTAGTAGGAGTAGTGCCTTTGGTTCTGTTCGGATCGGGAACGGACTTGTATGGATGAATGCTATCATAACATCGTCAGGAGGACGATAAGCACTCTAAGTAAGATGTGTTCTAAAAGGTAACGCTTAGCCTCGAGCCTCATCAATCGGGAGTAGTTGAAAATCAGGGGATATGCAGCAAGGCTAAGTGGTTAGCAACCAATAGGATAAGGTCATCCCTGTCTAAATGTCCCTTTTTATTCGGCTGTGTGGGCAGTTGTTGATCCCAACCACGGGGTGATCTTATTCGGACTATCCAGTAAGGGGTAGCTTCGGTCTTGTGTTGTAGAGGATCGGGATGGGTCCTTGGTATGCTGATCTAGACCAGGTACCTTGGCCGGTGGTACCCTAGTGCCTAGTCATTAGTTGGAAATTCATTCTCCCTACGTGCCCTTTACGATTTTGATTGTAGAGCCCAGTATTGCTGGAATTTAATGAATTAACAATTTTAGTTGTTTGAATCAGTATTTATACTTAGACACTATTATAATATCAGAGGATTTTATAAGAAATTTTTTGATTATCGTAGGGTAAAACCCGACATGTTTATTTGTGGAGTGGTCTTACGAGATACCATTGATTTCAAAAGATTTTGAAAACTTTAATAATCCAATTGAGTGTGTTTTCTCAAGCTGGTTTTCCAGACTGACTCGGTGTTATTTCACTACAGTGCTCGGGGCAGACGGGGTATTATAGAATACAGATTCTGGATGGACTACTATGGAGCTCAGGGGATGCATTGGATGGCGAGACGTATCACACGTATCTGACTTATTTCCATTGTGTATGGAATGTTGTGTGTTTAGTTTTGTGTAGATAAGTTATTATAACCATCCAGTATTTTTCTATTGATTGTGTTGTACTTTGATGATGTAATATATAAAAAGATATAGTTTTTTCTGCATAAAGACCTGTCATTTATCTATTATATATTGTTCCGCTGTGTTTGTGAGATTCTGATGTTGTTCTCTATTTCTTCTTCTACTCCTTCTTCTTTTCCTTACGGTCTTTTTTTTGGCATTCGATTGTTCGGCATTTAATACAGTGGACGTATTGATGTCGATTTTGAGATATCGAAAAATCAGGTTGTGATAACCCCTAGGCTTATATGTGGTTAAAGAGAATTTAAAGATAGAATAATAAAAGTTATGCCTAGTACGCAAAAATTGGTACTTCAGTAGAAACGTCTTAGTAAAAAAATTAAGGTATGATTATTCTTGAATTATTAAAAATTTATATGCTTTAATAACAGGAAAATAGACACAAGAAAGAAGTTGCAAAAAAATTTAGTTTCAGTGACAACAAGTTTGTTTTTTAGTCTAAAGGACATTTTTTAGTGTAAACAGAAAATGATAGTTACTATCACTCTGTGATTTACACTAAAAAGTGTCCTTCAGCCTAAAAAACAAACTTCTTGTCCCTAAAATTAAATTTATCTCCAATTTCTTCCTTGAGTCTTTTAATAATTATTCTTGAATTATTAAAAAATAAATGTCTTAATAAAGTTATGCATATATGAAAAAATTTATATGTTTTAATAATTATTCTTGAATTATTAAAAGGATGGATTTATTTTAAAATAAAGGTACGATTTTTAGATATTATAAATTTATAGTTTTATGAAATATTTTAAATAGAGATTTATGAATTATAAAATAAATATTTTTTAGATCTTCAAACAAGTCTGTCTTTTATAATAAAGGAATACGATTTTAAAATGAAAATAGAAATATTTTGGTATAAATATTTATTAACCGTTTTATATGAAGATATATACACACACACACACACACACATGTATTAAGATTCATTTATAAATATAGAAATTTTTCAATATGATAATGTATAAACGTGACATTTTACAAATAAAGCGAAGATTTGTAAAATCGTATTATATTAATAATGGATAGATTTATAAACGATATTTATAAATAAAGGGAAACTTTTATCATTGGATAAATCGGGAAAATAAATCACAGTTGTGGAATTATAATAATAAGTGGTATGTTGTTATAGAAAAATAGTTGATTCTATTTTGGAAATTGAAAGTGAGGATAAATTTGGAGATGTAAAATGATATTTTATAAATGGAAAGGAATTTATAAAAGAAATTCATACATATGGAAGCAACAATAAAAATGGATTATAGTTGATGTTTTAAATGGAATTTTATAAATAAGTGATATTTATAAAGGAATAGAGTTATAAATGGGGTTTTATAAATGAAGGGATTTTTATAAAAGGAATTTTTATAAAATAGAAGGAGATTTATAAATATAGTTTCAAATATATAAAAGATTATGTTGAAATTTAAGTATGGATTTTTATCAAGGAAATATATTTGCTTCTAAAACTTAAAAAAATCTTTTAAAGGAATGTTTTGTAAGTGATATTTTCCAATGAATTTTAATGGTTTTAAAAGTGAATTTAAATATGTTAAGTGGTAAAAAGACATGGATTCAACATTATTGTTGTAATAAATGTTTTCAAGAAAGTGAAGAAGACATAGACTATAACACTATTGTTATAGTAGATGATTTTCGGAAGAAGGTGTTTTTATAGTATATGAAATTTATTTCTATATCCTATATTTAATTTTAATTTTCGAGATGTGTAACTTACATCCATTTTGAAGTTGAAAATGTCATTCATTCAAGGTCTAAGAAGTAAATAGTACCCCAACTTAATCGGCTTCATTCTTAACTAATAAATAGTTTGAGTTCGACATCGAAAATTCAATATTAAATATGACTAATTAGATTTCTATACTAGTGTTTTAGGTTATCGTAACGATGTTTTACACAACATTTGTTTTGACCAAATAAAGTTTGTTTTGGGAAATAAGAAGTTTCCTCAAATTTGTAAATGTACTTATTACGAATTTAAGTATATAAGGGCATCATCTCAATGTTTAAAATGAAATGGTTTGTGAATATACTTATACCGTTGGAATAAGTATATGAAACTGTTTTCTAATTATCAAAAGACTAAATGTGGTTTTGAGAATATATTTTCGTAAAGGTATTTTGAGATAAATGTTTGGAAAGTGTTTTAATTAATTGAAAGATTAATAAAAGAGGCTTAGTGTTGCTTGGTGCTTAACCAATGTTACTTTCTTTTAGAAATTTAATCTCTGGTTGGATTATTTATTTATTGAAATTTAAATAACCGACTATCAAATGTTGACCAGTTTATAAATTAACATTATCGGTTCAGATAGACGGGGATCGGATATGTTATCCGAAAACCACTTTGAACCAGCATAAGCATTTCGAATTGGAATATCTTAAGGAAATCGAAATGGAGCTTTTGAAGTGCAAGGGCTACTTGCTACTATTTCTAAGGGTGATTCCCAAATGGATGTAGTAATGCTGGTGCCTTCGGTTTCGCTCAGTCTAAGAATGAACTTGTATGGATATATACTGGCATTACATTATTGCTTGGAGGGTAGTGTTAGCATTCCAAGTGGAAAGTGCCATATAAAGGTAAGACATAGCCTTAAGCTTCATCAACCGAGAAATGATAAAAATCGGACATGCAGCAGGGCCATGTGGGTCGCTCCCATTAGGGTATGGTCATCCCAAATATTACTATCTACTGATGTATGCTTCAGGACCCATTAACAAAAGAGGTGATCATATTCAATACTACTAGTCAAGTTGTCGGGCAGTCCTATGTGGCAGGGGTACAAGATGTTCTTGTCAGATCCCGATGCATTTATCTAAAGATGTACTATCGGAAGGTAGTTCCTTACCTTGTCATAGTATGGAAATTAATTCTGCAATAAGTGCCTTCAGTCTTAGTTGTATACCTATTATGTTGGAATTTAATTAATGTACAAATTTTGGCTATGTCAATTATTTACTTGAAAATCCTAGAAATTATTATAATATCACTGGATTTTTAATAGAAAATGTTTTGGTTATCGTAAGGTAAAAACTCATCCGTTTTTATATGTGGCATGGTCTTACGAGATACCTTTGGTTTAAAAGGTTTTTGGATAAACATTAAATTCCAACTGGGTGTGTTTTTCCATTCTGGTTTACCAAACTGACTCGGGTGTTATTTTATTATAATACTCAGGTCAATCCGAGCATATTTACATATTGCTTTAGATGCATTGGAGCTTAGGAGACGAGCTGGAGGGGTTCAAGTCGTATTCACATATATGTTTATTTTCCACTGCATTGGTTATCTTAATTATCAGCATTTGTGAGAACATGTTGTTATCACTGTCCTGTCTTATGATTAGCGACTTGTTGTTGTATTCTGATTTAATGTATGTATATTACATTTTTTCTTTATGTAAAGATTCATTGTATACTATAGATTATTTGTTCCACTATGAGAATCTATATAGTTTTAGTTTCTTTTCCTCTTCTTCTTCTATTCTCTTTTCTATCTTCTGTATTTCCCATAACTATCCGTCATTCCATTCAATTTGGGGTTGGACATGTATGGTTTATTGTCAGCTTGAATTGTGTTGGTTTGTGGGTTATTACACTTTCCACAATCCTTCTCATCCCATATACTTACTTCTTAGCAATTTGAGGAATTATTTACATTCGGACCCTTATAATTTTATTTTCTTACATCTTATATGTAATGATCCCATTAACATATATAAATAACTATTACAAGGAATGGCTGCCAACTCTCCAGAATTGAAAGATGATGGAAGAAAAGTCCCTCCCCAAAAAGTTACGAAAAATAGATCCCTGGTTTTAGTTTTTGGCTAATTTATGCTGTTTTTAACCCTTGATTTCATTGCTGGGTTAATTTTCTACGTAGGGACAATTTGGTAAAAAATAACAAAATAGGGACCAAATTTACATGAGTTTATGAGTAGGGACTTTTTGTGCATAGGCTTTGAAAATATGGACCTTTGGTCTAAAACCCTAAAAGGTTAATGACATCATTAATGCATAATGAACATTTGATACATATTATATAATTATATAACGAATTCAATCTTTCACTATTTGTATAATTATTTCCATCTACATTACTCCTTCATTTATTATTTTTGTATCTACTCAGACATTCTCATCTCCTCATTCTTTCACTTCCATTTCATTCTCTCTCATAATTTTGTTTCTTCCTATATTCCATTTTCATAGGTAAACGACAATTCAAAAATAATTCAACACTCGTTTTAATCAAATTAAAGATACTTTTCAAATAATCAATCTTCTTAATTCTTTGTAACTAAACTAGAATTTAATTGAATTCGTCAACAGCTCTTCACTTCGATTTCATCTTGAACTACTTATGATTTTATTCACGATTTGCAGCGACTGTATTTATACTGGTTCCTTCAGTATTAATATTTTATGGAAAAAATATGACGGCCTTCAAAAAGATTTTGCTTACTAGATCGATTGAGCTTGGTTATTAGGTTATTTTATTATTATTTGTCTTCTCGTTTAATTCGAGGTTGAATTTGCAGTTTTGTTCCAGTTTTTTGCTTGCTTTAAGGTTTTTTTCCATATATCTTTTTTCTTCTTGTTTTATTCGAGTTTGTATGGTTATAAATATGGGTCCCTTCATTTATCGCGGCAGTTACTAATTTGCAAATATATGGATACACATAATCTCATTTTGATTCGCAAAATCTGATACATGTTAAGTTTAACGTTTTTTTTTCTATTCTTAACTTTTGTTTCAAATTTTACTTTCATTTGATTTTTGTTTGTTTAGTATGATTTTTTATATTATGTATTTTAATTTAGCAATAGTGGTAACTTTGAAATGCTCTTAAAAGTTTACTAAATATGTGTTCATTTAACCTTTTTAATTCCTATGTTTTAGGTTGTCTTACATGGCAAGGCCTGAACTTATTTTTGTAAAATCTTATATTAACCATTTTTGTCAATCTAGATCTTGCTACACCTTCCAATGGTGTTGTTTAATAGTCTTTTTTGGATCTTATGAGCACGGAGGTAATTATCAATAATTTTTCATAAAGTTAATTTGAAATTATGTTGTCTTTATTTTTTGTAACTTGGAGAAAATAATAGAAAGGATCATATCAAATAATATTATCATGCAACTACTAAAAGGGATTATTTGGTACCAATTTCATTTAATTTGGATTCATAAAATTAATTATCACTAATTCTCTTTAGTCCAATAAATTTGAGTCCACCTTTAGTTCAATATAGCATTTTATTTTATGATGATGGACCAAGATTGATATTTAGTTTTACTTAAAACATATTATCAGATTCGCCTTTATTTTATCGTGTAATGAAATCCATATTCCTGTTATTTGCATATTTTTTGACAAGGATCATGTTCAAGTAGTTGGAATCATCAAAGTTAAAAGATGCATAATTAAAGAGTTGAGATTTTTGGAAATCCAATGTAGTAAAATTGTTGCAATGCTTACTATCTATATAAATAATTTATTAGTTTATACAACTTAGTGCGTAATGAACATTTGATACATGTTATATATAATTACGAGTGTTATGGCATGCGCTTCGCGCGTGAATTGTTTTCCTTATAAATTGTATATGTTTAAATCAATCAAAAAAAAAATTTATTTTCAATTAATATTAAGATTTGTACATTCGTAAAGAAGCATTTTGAATTTATAAAGAAAATTTAATGTTAGATCCTAATTTTAGAAGCATTTTGAATATTTAAGCATGTTTAATTGTTAGATTTTACTTTTAAGGGCGCTTGAATTTGTAAAAGAAGTTTAATATTAGATCATATTTTGAAGGGATTGTGATTTGATAATATATAGATGGACGTTTTTGTTAGTTCACGTTGATACCAAAAAAATATAATACCAAAGCTATTACAACTACTGTTAAAGAAAGATAACAGAAATCAATATCTATGTTTGAATAGTCTAAAGTAATTATAGAGATTGTAGAGAGATTTTATCTCCTAATTTATTGAAGAGAGCATATCAAATAACAGTTTAATATTTAAAAAGTTATATATAGGGGTATTTTAGAAAGTTCACGGTCGGAACAAAAGATTGCTCTTTCAAGCCAACTATTAATAAAGACAACTATTAATAAAGATATAACAAATTCAATCTTTGACTATTTGTATTTTTATTTCCATCTACATAAATCCTTCATTGACTATTTTTATATTTACTCAAACATTCTCATCTCTTGATTTTTTTTCATTTTCATTTCATTCTTTATCATATATTTTTCTTTCCCATTTTCGGTTTTGGTATGTAACCGCCACTTCAAAAACAATTCAACTCTCATTTTAATCAAATTAAAGTGCTTTCCAAACAATCAATATCTTTAATTCATTTAGATTGAACTAGAATTTGATTGAACTCATCAATGGCTCTTCATTTCATATTCATCTTGAATTATTTATGATTTTAGTCATGTTTTGTAGCGATTGTATTTATACCGGTTCCTTCAATGTTATTGTTTTATGGAGAAATACGAAGGCCTTAAAATACTTTAGCTTTCTAGGTCAATTAAGATTGGTTTAAGGATTCTTTTTTCATTTGTCTTCTCATTTAATTTGAGGTTGATTTTGCGGTATTTTTCAAATTTTTTATTCCAAATTTTTTTTGCCTAAAACTCAATTTTCTTCTTATTTTTTTCGAGTTTGTAGGTTTTAAATATTGTTCCCTCCATTTATCATGACAGTTACCAATTCACAAATATATGTATACCATAGAATCTTATGTTGATTTGTAAAATCTATAACACATAAAGTTGAACATTTTGTTTATTTCTTAAGTTTTGTTCAAAGTTTACTTTCTTTTGATTCTTGTTTGTTTATTATGATTTTGTATATTGTATACTTTTAATTTAGCTACAGTAGTTAACTCTGAAATGATGTTAAAGGATTAATTCTAAATATTTGTTCTTTCAACTCTTTTTATTCAAATGTTTTATGTTGTCGTACCAGGCAAGGCCTGAACTTTTTTTTAAAAAAAAAAATCTTATATTAACCATCTGTGTCAATTTAAATCTAGCTACATCTTCCAAAGGTGCTGTTTAATCTTCTTTTTTGGATCTTATTGAGAATTGAGGTAATTATCAATAAATTTACATAAAGGTAATTTGAAATTATGTTGTTTTTATTTTTTTTTATTTGGAGAAATTTATAGAAAGGATTAAATAATATTAACATGCAACTACTAATATGAATTAATTGGTATCAATGTCATTTAATTTAGATTCATAGAATTAATTATGGTTAATTCTCTTTAGTGCCAATCAATTTGAGTCCACCTTTAGCTCAATATAACATTTTACTATGATGGATCAAGGTTGGTATTTAGTTTTGCTTAAAGCATATTATCATATGTGCCTTTATTAGATTATGTAATGCGGTCCATATTCATGTTATTTGCATATTTTTTTGACAGGATTGTGCTCAAGCAGTTGAAATCGTCAAAGTTATAAGGTGCATAATGGAAGAGTCGAGATTTTGTGAATGCAATATAGTGAAAAAAAAACTACAGTGTACACTATTTATATTAATAAATTATTAATTTACATAACTTAATGCATAATGAACATTATATACATATTATGTAATTATATAACAAATTCAATCTTTGACTAGCTATTTGTATTCTCATTTCCATCTACATTAATCCTTTACTGATTATTTTTGTACCTACTTAGACATTCTTATCTTCTAATTTTTTCACTTTGATTTCATTCTTTCCCATAATTTTGTTTCTTCCCATTTCCCATTTTCATATGAAACTAACAATTCAAAAACAGTTTAACTCTCATTTTAATCAAACTAAAGATAGATTCCAAATAATCAATCCCTTTAATTCTTTTTAATTGAACAAGAATGTGAATGAATTCATTAACAGCTCTTCTCTTCATATTCATATCGAATTATTTATGATTTTTTCACGTTTTGCAGCGATTGTATTTATATTGATTCTTTTAATGTTATTATTTTTTGGGGGAAAATAGGAAGACCTTCAAAAAAAAATTAGCTTCCTAAATCAATCGTGCTTGGTTTAAAGGTTTTTTTATTTGTCTTCTCATTTAATTTGAGGTTGAATTTTTGATTTTGTTCTTATTTTTTATTTCAAATCTTTCCTTCAAGTTTTTGGGCATAAAACTCTATTTTCTTCTTATTTTTTTTGACTTTGTATGATTATAGATATGGTTCTAATATTAGTAGTTTGTTCTTAAGTTCTATTTCAAAGTTTACTTTTATTTGATTTTGTTTGTTTAGTATGATTTGGTATACTGTATACTTTTAATTTAGCTACAGTAGGTAACTTTGAAATGCTGTTAAAGGTTTAATTCTAAATATGTGTTTTTTCAACCTTTTTTATTCAAATGTTTATCTTGTGTTACAAGGCAAGGCCTAAACTTATTTTTGCAATATGTTGGTCATCTTTGTCAGCCTTGATCTTGCTACATCTTTCGATGGTGCTGTTTAATAGTCTTTTTTTGGATCTTATTGAGCATTGAGGTATTTATCAATGATTTTTCATAAAGTAAAATTGAAATTATGTTGTTTTTATTTCTTCTAACTTGGAGAAAGTTATAGAAAGGATCATATCAAATAATATCATCATGCCACTACTAAAAGGGATTGTTTGGTACCAATTCATTTAATTTGGATTTATAGAATTGATTATGGTTAATTCTCTTTGGTGCTAATCAATTTGAGTCCACCTTTAGCATAATATAACATTTTATTCTATGATGGATGAAGATTGATATTTTGTTTTACTTAAAACATGTTATCAGATGAGCTTTTATTAGATCGTGTAATGCAATCCACACTCATGTTATTTGCGACAAGGATTGTGTTCAAGCAGTTGGAATCATCAAAGTTAGAATATGCATAATTAGTGAGTCGAGATTTTTGGGAAACTAGTATAGTAAAAATGTTTCAATGCATACTATCTATATAAATAATTATCAGTTTACATAACTTATTATATGATTTATAAACTTAAATGATATACTAGCAACAAAAGTCAGAAGGTTGAATGGTGTAACTGTTGATTCTCAGCAATATTTTCAATTTTAGTTTTCAAAAATCGATAGATTAGGTTCATTTATACTTTTGCTTTTGAAATTAAATTCTTAAATTAAGACAATTACATTTTGTATATTCACAAAAGTAAACACATAATTTAGTTGATTTGATAATGTGTTTATCTTTTTGTTCAGATGTTGATGTAACAAATAATATGGTCTTGTTTTGGATTTTGATTATAGCTGAATTAACATATTTATTAATGATAAAAATTTGATTTAATTAGCATCAAAGAGAATTAATTTTAGTATTAACATAATTAGTTTTTAATTTAAAAGTTGAAATAAAACAAAAAGATATAAATTGGAATTAATAAAACTAATTAAAATTAACTATAAATTAGAATTTAAGTCTTGTCAATCCAAATGCTCATCTCTCCTTAATTCGAGAATCTTTTTTATATTTTGGAACCTTAATTCTTTCCCTATACACCCCTATCCCAATCTACAAAATTCACCAATGAATGTTGAAACATTACCATTACTAAATCTTTTTCACCTACCAGTTGAGATCCCTGCCAATCTCATTTATGCTTTTTAATCATCCTCGTCAATTCATTTATATATATAAAGTTCAATAAATCGATTTCAATTATTTTAAATCTTATTTAAACTCAATATAAATTTTATTATATAAGTACTCAATGACATAATTTCTTTCTCTCATCCAATTTCAATCCAAATGCTCATCTATGCTTAATTCTAGCATTTTTTCATATTTTGACCCATCAATGTTTATCTTTTTAATTCTCGTCCATTAGATGTCGTGATAACATTTGGAATCGTGAATATTTTTATGTGACTAATTTATTTTTAAAGAATTCTATGTATTCTTAGTCAAACTTTTTGTAAAATCTAATCTTATCTACCTAAATTAACATACGCTTTAATTCATTTTTCAATGGTGCTTTTGAATAGACTTTGAAATGTTTATAAGCAAAATAAGTTTTTCCATTTGTATGCATGGCTACTACCAAATACTTAGGAACCTTACGCAATAGTGAGGTATTTAATCTTTTTCAAAAGTTGTTTCATATTATGTTGCATTAAACTTTTTGCACTTTGGGAATTTCTATAAACGATTATAGGCTGGAAATGTTATAATCGTACAATAGAGTGGGTAGTGTGGAATAAATTATTATCGTGCCACCAGTAAAAGGAATTAACTTAAATGAATCAAGTGTTATCGACCTATTTAATTTTAACTTAAAACAACCAAAGATCAAATTACAATTAATTATTTTTTAAGGGAATTAATTAAATGAGATAGTTAATCGCGTTTAATTTATTTTGATGTTAATTAGTTAAGAAAATAAAGTATAATAAATCTTTCATATGCGTTATAAGTTTCAATTTCATGATCAAACATGCAAGTAAATTTCATGAAAGCTTTCTTATTGTAAAAACTAATATCCCAAAGTATTGGATTAGGGACTCACTATATGTTTTTAGCGAATACTTTGCTTTTTATTTAACAAAATTAGCAAAAAAATAACAAACTTAAAATACAAAAATATATGTAGATAATTTTATTCAATTGTCATACTATAATCGCATTGTGGTACATTTTGTTTATGGTTTTAATATAATACCAAAAGCAACATTGTAAAGTAGGATTATAGTTTTTGTCTAATATGCATAATAGTCGTAGTTGATTATAAGTATTACATTTAGCTTTCGCTAGATATATAAATAGAAAACATTTCAAATATTTGTACTAATGTTAGATTTCTACCTTGGTAAACTTCACAGTATACAACTATTTGGCACTCTAGAGATATTTCATGATCCGTGAATGGTGCTACGATGTTATATGAAGACTATAAAGTTGGAATATTGATTACACAAAAAAGGACAAGAAGAAAGTCGAAAACTATCAAACCAAAAATTGAATTTAAGTTAAAAATATGTTTGAATATAGACTTGGTATGAATAAAATGGAGATGTAATGATGGTTATTTGTTGAAAAACGAGCGATGTGAAAGATGTTTGCATCACGTTAATATTTTAAAGAACCTATGGGAAAATATTGAATATTTTTATTAAATACAATTGATAGATAAGAACTGTCTTTGCTTTTTACATAAAAAATGTATGACCTCCCATTAAGGTTGCTACAAATTTTAGTTCATAATAGATGAACTAACTTTCGCTACAAATTTTATTTCACTTCTTTCAATTGAATATCGATTGCTTCTATGCATAAAGTTGTATTTTATAAATCTTTTGTTATTATCAATAATATGGCTAATTTAGTTTATTAATTTCCGGAATCAACGTGTATAGAAATTGTTAGACTTGCTATTATTTTAGACCATACAAATTTTGTTCTAATAACAATTATAATCAATTTCAATAGTTTAATTTATCGATAACATTTACTTAGGTCATATAGTCTTATTGTCACTATTCATAATATATCATCCAAAGTATTTTTATATGTGTCCACTAGTATTTTGTATCATGGTGGTTGCTTATTTAACATTTAATTATGTTAATTATTGTATTATTTCAATTATTATTTTCATATGAATATTTAAGGTGAAGATAAAAACTAGTTTGGTTATTCTAGAAATTAGACCGCATAATGTTAATATATTTAGGTAGTTTTGTCCCATCGTATAATGGTATTTGTAAATATAATGCTATTCAACAATGAAGTATTTTCAAATTCTATTAGTATTGAATAATATGAAAAATGGTCTAATGCAAACATTGAAATATCGTTTGTTTGAACCAAATTTGAAACATTATTTCACTCCTAGCACAATTCTATATGACATTTGGAGCATTACTATCTTAACAAACTATACATATTTTTGTAGTACAAAATAGGATAAACCCATGTCAAAATCATGCAATTCTTATAATTGAAAAGTGAAAGGTCAATGATGTAATGATTACCAAGTCAGAAATAATTGGAATTTAATGGCACCGCTGGTTCTATAAAACCATTATGCTTTAGAAAGATTTTTCATCCTTGACACTTGATGCTTTCTGCATTTTAAAAATGCTTTATCCATAGACTTTTGACAATAGTAGTATTAAATCGACGAACACCCTATACGTAGCTTAGATTTGTTGACCATGCTTCCTCTAATCTTTTTTCCCCCTCTTTTGAAAGTTCTTGGGTCATAACTCAAAAACAAGATTTAAAAAATCTCATTTTCCTTCTCCACTCTTCGATTCAAAATTCGAAATACCCATTCAACTCTCCTCAATCATGAAAAAATAAAAGCATTTTTAATGACACTTCAAAAATGATTAAGGGGAGGTCTTTTTTTTTCACTCCACTCAAAAATAAACTACTGTGGGGAGGACACTTATATAACAAAGTAAAACAAAGATTTCCTATTCTACCCCCATCCCCCCCCCCCAAACAATTTTAACACTACCGCTCTAACTCCGCTCAGATTTTAACCGAGCCTCTTTAAACCCTATCGTTCTTCTTTTTTCCAAGCTTCGCGATTTTCAAAAGTTTTATACATTGGTTCGTATGAAGAATTGCGCTCGATCCAAAAACCCAGACCCGAAGCTGATTAGAAGGTATTGACAAGGTGAGTGGTCACTAATAATCAATTCTTGCTTTGCGATTTGGGATTTCAATTTGTAAATGAAAGTTTTATATGTTAGGGTTTAAGTGTCTGCAGTTATTCGGTGATGATAAACTGAAACTTTTATTTCTTTCAGCTTTATATTATTTGTAGCATCCCGCCTTTTCGCACGTTTTAAATCGACGCACGTGCCAATTCAAACCATACAAAAGGGCGGATTGTTATGGGGTAAATAAGAAAAACGAGAAGAAATAAAAGAAAACAGAATCTCATAGTGGAAGGATAAAATATAATAATCAAATATACAGTTCATGAAGCTGTTTACAAAATATTTAATTATACTTATACAATACATATCAGAGTACACATACCAATAATAACAATGCAGTGGAACAATATAAGTGTAGTGGAATATAATAAATAATAATAATAGAAATCTTCGTCTTCGTCCTCCAGAGCTAAAGTCTTCGATCCTGAAACGCTCGGACTGACCAGAGCGAATTTGAAAAGACAAAACACTCGAGTCAGAACTAAAAGATCTTATGTGAGTTAAATCAACAGGAATAAATATGAGTGCGGTAACTCAAAAGATGCTCGGGATTCACATCTCTTAAGGATCCGTTAAACTATTTACTATGTAGTATATTTCGCTATTATAATAGTGTCTATTTGTAAAATAAACTTACTTTTAAATAGCGTTAAGGGGTTACCCATATAGCCCTTAACACAAAATATATTCCCATAGTCTATACAGTACTGTAATCTCCCCCGTACTGGGCGTCGTCAGAGGCCACTCCATAGGTATGGTACAAAACCAAAATCGTATAAGGCTCGCTATCGTAGGTGACACGGCACAACTAGGCAACGTCAGGGTAGATATACCGATTGCCATCCGGACTGGTGGAAACGCATAGTCGCAGCTACCGCCCACCTCGAACAAACTCCCCCAAAATCAAGAAAAATAAGGATGGCCATCGAATCAATCCAAAGTCAGAGTATAGTATCGAAGAGGAGTGTCCGATAAAGGGCGCTAACCCCCTTGGCCCGAGAATCGCTCATGTTTTAGCCACCTTATGCCAACTCATGGGAGTCGGGTCCACGTATTTACCTCAAAGGAAACGCCGCCACCATCCTACTTCATTCTGGAGTCTCCACCGCGTACACGGTTATTAAAGTGGCTTTCGGAGTTGGCAGAGAGTATGACAACTTTCGATCCCGGTCCCTTCAACAACCAATCGTTATTATAACACCGCGGTCTTTAAAAATAGTTTATACTTTAAAACCAAAATATAATTATCCATTTCAAACCCATAAATACGATATTATTTCCATTTCCAAAACAACTCATTTTGATATTATTTTTATAAAACCCAAATCAATAATATCATTTTTATTTCAAATATATTTATTTTCCAAAATCATACTGCTTTAAAATTTAGAATATCTGGAAACCAACATTTGAATTATAACTTTCAAAACATAATACTTTGAAATTCATAGCTTTAAAACCATAACTTCTAAAACTTGAATGGTTTGGATATTCAACAGTATATAGAATAAAATAGTTTGGATTTAAAATTACTTTAAAAATAATTTCCGTGACTTCACATTTTTTATTCATTTAAAATTTTAGGTCTAAACCCATAAATTTAGATTCATTTTAGTTTCAATAAAACACTTCGATTTCGATATATTCAACTTTGAGTATTTAACAATTTCAAAACTAAGGTTGGACATTCTATTCAACAATTTATTGTCCTATTATTTAGTTTTGAAATATTCACAAAATAAATCCATAGAATAAAACTCAAATTTCTATCAATTAAATATTTCCTTCAATTTATTTATACTAGAAATATTCATTTAATTTATTTTGAATAAAAATCCAGTTATAAATATCATGCCTTTAAAATTTCCAAGTTTAATAAATTTACACCAACTTGTGGAGTTAAATTTTTAAATAAGCTCAATTCCAAGTAAATTTCCAATTTATTTTCCAATCTTAATTGATTTGAACCATTTAAAATTCTATATATATACAATATCTTTAAACCTGTACTTAATCATATAATATAAATTATCAAACTCCATTATTCATCTTATTTATTTTTATTTAACAGATTTATACATAGCTTAACTTCAAATTTTAACTATATATGTATATATAAAATAATATTTATATAACATCAAAATTTAATATTTATTAAACCGTATCCTATCCAAACCATAGAAATCATTTTCAAAATAATTATATATAGACCGACGGTGTGTGTATAGAATTTTCTATCCTATGGTCAAGTGATACGGATATTTATCATTTCAATCCACAATTTAAAAATAAAAAATGCGGTTGTATATCATTTCAAACCGCAATCCCGAATGAAATGAAATGCATTATAACTTGCAGATTATAAAATATAGAACACATCATCCATTCACCGAACATCAATCATCAACCATTTATTACAATCATCATCCAATTTGAACAAAACATCAATATATAGCATATAAAATATAACAAGTATCAACGAACGGTTTTATATTCAATAATAAATTAATAACTGTTTAATTGGAAGTTTATATGCAAAAATAAATAAATTTAACTGTCAATTTATATGCAATAATAAAATTAAATAACAATTTAATTTAAATAAATGCAATCTAACCGAGATGATGAATAAAATATGCCAAACTGTCATAAATGAATTTCTACTCATATCATAAATCAATTTAACAAACATAAGAATTTCTAGAAGTTGTGAGTGGGTTAAAACACTCACCTTTTGAATTTAAATTGAATTAAAATCCAATTTAAACCCAAAAATTCAACAGCCTCAGAATCTGCCCAAACCAGCTTCAAAATGTCATAAATCTCAATATGATCCTGCTACAAGGTGGTGGCATGGCTTGGGTGAGGTGGAGTGGCTTTCACGCAACTCAAAGCTTCAAGAAGGATTAGGAAAAAGTGTTGCAAGCAGGTGAGGGAGAAAATGAAATAGGGTCATGTTCGCATAATGAAGTTCAGTGAGATTGGAAAATTGAAATGAGGCTAAAGGAGGATGGAACCAATGAAATGAATGCTTCAGGTAGCAAAAATGAAAATTTATACATTGCAAACAAAGAGGTGGTAACGAATAATAAATATAAAGTAACAAATGGACCAGTTGTACTAAAACTTTGAGATCGAATTTCAAAACGTCTACTCCGCTAAATTAATTTCTATTAACCCTAAATATGCACCTTATTAACACCCAATTAAATTTTATTAACACACATTAAATAAAATGTAACACTCCAATTAATGCCACTGGGGACCGCCGTTGCACACAATAAAAGATGAAACGAGACTGGAAATTCAAATTTAAAAACGGTGTTTTTCTCAGCGACAATCACGATTCAAAATATTTAATTTACTTTAAAATATAAGGTTAGCATTAAAATCACTTCTATACTGCCTCTGATTGTTATAAAATGAATGTAAAATGTTGTTTCAAAATTCAAAATTTTCCTTTTTATAAAATTTTACTTATCTTTAAAATGAAACGTTCATGTTATTTTTCTCAAACTGTTCTTTAATTTTCATTAAAAATGCTCTTTATATTTAACCCAAAAATGTACGTTTCTTATATTAAATGCCACAAATTTCAATTAACTTCTCTTTCCTTTTAATTTAAAGATTCCTCATATGGATTAGATGTTGCAAATTCCACACTTTCAAAGCTTTAACTTTTATTTCAATTATTTATAGATTATACATTAATCTTCCAAAATTTTCAATGAAATTGGCTTTCTATTTATTTTCAATATTATTGTATAATTATTTTGTTTCATATCTATTATTCAATTCACTATTCTTAAACGGATAAAATTTTTCATTGAATTTGCAAACTATTACCATAATATTCTTACATTCCATCTAACTTTCTATTAACGTAATAATTAAGTGTTAAATTTCATTTATTTGCCATAAATCCAATTATTGAATTTTTCTACACTTCAATTAAATTAAAAATCTTACTTTCCATTCTCTTAAATTCAGTCAATCATTATCTTATGGGTACATTTTACATTACTGTAAATCCAATTCCCTAATATTTTCCAGTAATCAACTAAATTTATATCAACGTAGTGATTAATTACGTTTATTTCAATGGATTTAGATCTACTTCACTAAATTATATACATAGGTAAACAATTAATAGTTATCACAACAAGCCAAATCTACTCCCATTCATACCCTATTATCAATTGACAAAAATAAAATTTCTTACCTAACATTGATTATGTCAAATTACATTTTACTGCGTATTATTTCATCAATTGAATTTAGTTTCCAATTTGCTGATTTCAATCAATTAAACTTTACCATCTGTTTCAATAAATTGGGTATGCACAAATTTAGCTATTCAAAATTTCAATTTACGGTACAATTATCATGGTTTATATCATATTGCATTAATATCCCTATTTTATCTTAGATTTCCTCTACATTTCCTTTAACGTAAAATTTGACTGTTATATTTCATTTATTCACAATAAATTCAATTATTGAAATTTTTTTCCTTTTCAATTAAATAAATAAATCTAGCTTTCAGTTCTTTAAATTAGCCAATTGTCATATTACAAATGAAAATGACATTATTTTCAAATATTACTTTATATTAACATTAACGTCATAATTTATTTATATTTATTGCAATCGGTTACCAGTTATGCTTTAATACACTAAATAAATGGTTAACCTAAATAATTGTTACCATTTAACATTTACTTCCATTTACAAGCTATTATTAACACAAATATTGTCATTGACTTAGCTCTAATTAAGCAAATTTGATGAATGGGTAAATTTTAACAATTATCACTAAATACCAAATTTACTCACATTCATACTTAAATATCAACTACAATTTATTAAAATTACTTACCTAGCCTTGATTCAATCACATTGCAATTTATTACGTACTATTTCTCAATTAACATAACCTTTGAATTTAATTCCCAATTTATTTAATGCAATCAATTATGACTTTTACAACTTAAATACATTTACTGGTTCGTAGTTATTTCATTAATGCATGCTTCATTCCATACTATTTAGTTATTTTTGCCAAGTATGTACACTAATTACTATTTATATTCTTAATCCATTTATTTTCTTGTATACAATTTATAGCCAAACATACATTTAGATTATTTTCTATAATTGGAATTTTATGTAAGTTCATAAAAGGGTATAACTTACAATTTTTCATTTTCAAGAACTAGACAACAAAACGGAGTAGTATAACATAAAAATAGGACGATTCAAGAGTGTGCGAGAACTATGCTTTCAGATAGTAAATTTCCAAGTATTTTTGGGAAGAAGCAGTTGCTACCGCCTGTTATATTTTAAATAGAATTTTTTTTTTTTAGCAAAGCTAGCCGGCTTTAGAGTGGGCCGTGCCACTGTATATAAAAATTGGAGAACAGGTGCTCTGCACATGCACAGAGCAACTAAGAAGGATAGAAAAGAAAATAAATTAAAGAGCAGGAGTTAGACAAAAAAGCCTAAACTACTAATACAGCATAAACTAGTCTTCCTCGGGAGAGGAAGAATAATGTCGTCCATCAACCGCCGAAGGTCCAATAACATGCGAATACCTAGCGAAAAGAGTTGCCAACAAAGGATCATAACCAACTGAACCAGGCGAGTAAAGAAATTTCCTATCCCAAGTGACATCATAAAACTTACTTTTGTTCTCCTCCCCTAACTCACCATCCGTAATGAGGCACAAACCTTCACCCACAATATGATACAAAAGATATCTACTCTCGTCACCAGAATCACTAATAAAGGCATAGAAAACGTCCCTCTCAGGAGAATATCTCATATCAGAGGGAGAGTGAACCCAAGCACGCTCATCCGAGAACCAGGAAATGATATCAGAAGCGGAAGCAGAAGGATCCACCTCCAGGGAAGAAGGAGGGGAATCAGAGGCTGGAAGTGAAAACGTCACAGACCCGGAAGGAGCAACACAATCCAACAAGGCAGCAGGTGGATCCACAATAGGAGGGACAATATCAGGAGCTAGAGGCGCAACAGATAAATGATCAGGAGAAACAGCAATCTTCCTAACCCACATACGAACAGGAGGACGAGGAAGAGGCGTCCGGCCAGAAAAGGGGACAACAAGACCAGGACAAGAATTTTAATTAGACCTTTAACTGATAAGACATCTTATGAACTTCTTCACACAAAGAAACTAAGGTGTCTTATTTTAGAATTTTTGGAAGTAAATGTTTTATTTTAAATACAAAAGATAATTTAGATAAATTTGATCCTAAATCCGACAAAAGTATCTTTATCATATATTCTAATAGAAGTAAAGCATATAGAGTGTTTAATTTAAAAACTAACACCATCAAAGAAACAATGCATGTTTCATTCGATGAAAGTCTCAAAAATTTTAAAGATACAAATGATGAAGAGGATTTAGTCACTCAAAATCAAGAGTCAACTGAAATTAATAATGAAATTAATCATCCTAATAAAAAGATTAAACTTTTAAAAGATCATCCTATAGAAAATATACTTGGAGATATGCAATCTGTTTTTAAAACTAGAAATCAACTAAGTAAAATGGGCAATGTAGCCTTTATATCAACCATTGAACCCAAAAATCCAAAAGAAACATCAACTACTAATTCATGGATTTTGGCTATGCAAGAAGAACTAAATCAATTCACTAGAAATAATGTTTGGGAAATTGTTCCTAGACCTGAAAAAAAAACTATAATTAGGACTAAATGGGTTTATAAAAATAAAATGAATGAACAAGGAGAGTTTGTTAGAAATAAAGCTCGGTTAGTCGCTCAAGGTTATTGTCAAGAAGAAGGAATAGATTTTGATGAAACCTTAGCTCCCGTAGCATGATTAAAAACCATTAGGATTCTACTTGCTTTCGCAAATCATAATAATTTCAATTATATCAAATGGATGTTAAAAGTGCCTTTTTTAATGGATTTGTAAAAGAGGAAGTATATGTTGAACAACCACCACATTTTGAAAATGAAAAATTACCGAATCATGTTTACAAACTTAAGAAAGCTCTATATGGTATAAAACAAGCTCCTAGAGCCTGGTATAATAGATTAAGATCTTACTTATTACAATCAAACTTTGAAATTGGTAAAGTAGATAATACTCTTTTTATTAAAAGAAATAAAAATGATATTCAACTAGTACAAGTTTACGTAGACGATATCATTTTTGGATCAACTAATTTTGAAATGAATAAAGAATTTTCTGAAATAATGACAAAAGAGTTTGAGATGAGTCATATAGGTGAATTAAACTTCTTTCTAGGATTGCAAATAAACAACTAGATAATGGTATCTTTATCAGTCAAGAAAAATATGCTAAAGAACTAGTTAGTAAATTTGGTTTGACTGCTGCAAGTGGAAAACCCACTTCCATGACAACCAATGAGTACCTAAGTAAAGAAGATCTCTCGAAATATGTAGATCAAAAATTATATAGAGGAATGATTGGATCACTGCTCTATGTCGATGCTAGTAGAACTGATATAATGCATAGTGTTTATCTCTGTGCAAGATATCAATTCCAACCTAAAGAGACCCACTTAAAAGATGTAAAACGTATCATAAGATATGTTAAACACACCTTTGATTATGGCTTATTTTATCCTAAAAATGATTCTTTTGAATTAATATCTTACTATGACGCTGATTATGTTGGTTGTAAATCAGACCGAAAAAGTACAAGTGGAACTTGTCACTTTTTGAGGCATTCTCTGATTTCCTGGTTTAGTAAAAAGCAAAACATGGTTTCTTTATCAACAACTGAAGCAGATTATATTTCTGCTGCTTTGGCTTGTTCTCAAGTAATATATATGCAACAAACTTTAAAAGATTTTATTTTAAATATCTCAAAATCACCAATTTGTTGTGATAATACTAGTGCAATAAATTATCCAAAAATCATACTCATCATGCTCGAACTAGACGTATTGATATCAGACAACATTTTCTCAAAGATAATGTAAGTAAGGAAGTAATTACTCTTGATTATATCAATTCGGAGAACCAAATTGCTGATATCTTAACAAAACCCTTAAATGAATCTATATTTACTAAATTAAGAAGAGACTTAGGTATTTATTCAACAACTGAAATACAGAATATAAATAACAAAGTATAATTAAAAAACTAAATTAAAATAAATCAAATAGTAAAAATATAGGTACCATGTCGACAACCCTCCCATACCCCTATCGACATGTAATGATTTTTTTTCTTTTGAAACTTTCCCACCAAAATTCAAATAAGTGGTTATATATTCTTCTTATTTCGAAATTTTGTTCATTCTTTCTGTCCTTTCTCTGATCTGTCTCCTGAAAACAACTAAACAATGGCCTACTCCTCCAAGTCAAATAAAATTTCAACCTTTTTGTTCCCTTCTCCATCTACTGGACCATTTTAACAAACTACGCTTGCACAAGTGATGAAAATAGAGGATTCCTTGAAGGATGCACTGCGACTAATGACTGAAATTCAAGTAGTGCAACTCAGAATGGCCAAAGAATAAGAACGGCAAGGCAAAATCCTTAGAAACTTACAAAAGATTCTAATGGACAATCACGCTAATCCGATCTTGATTGATGAAGAATCTTCAGGAGATCAAATGCAAGAGGACAGCAAGGAAGAAGAAGAAGAAGCCCTCATGGAAGAAGAGCACGTTGAAGATGATGACAAAGTTGTTTGCATTGGTGAAGTGTACTTTGACAAGGATGGAAATCTACTCGAACAATGTAGAAATTTCTGTTTCCACTACCCAAATTGTTCGGTTCATAGATCTTCCATTTTCAAGGACACACATTAGTTTTTTTTCTCTCTTTCTTATTGTTATATGATCTTACCTTCGTCTTCTATTCAAATGGAAATATAACAACATATAATTAATAAATGATTTGTATTCTTATATTTGAATTCTCGGATTATCACTATTATAAGTATTATCATAAATGGATTCTTAGTTAGGACAGTTAGTAATTAAGGACTAAGTTTTAGTTTTAGAATTAAGTAATGATTATTTATGATAACACTATCATTATAATCACATGTCATATAGTATTAGATTAAGGGGGAGTTATATAGTTTGAAGTTAGTTTTTGTTGATGACAAAGGGGGAGAAGTATAAAATATGATAGTTAGGCATAGACTAAGGGGGAGTTATTAGTTTTAGGGGGGAGTTATTAGGATAGAAGTAATATTTTATAAACAAAGGTTGTCATCATCAAAAGGGGGAGATTGTTAGTCCCGGAGAAGATGGTTTTGATGACAACGACCTTAGAATAAGATTATAAAATATAAATACTAACATTATAGTTTAGATATATATATATATATATGCAGGATTTAACCATGCAGGTACCAAGAATGAAGACTGTACAGTATAGAGATTCAAGACTGAAGATATCAAGATTGAAGACTCATGAGTATCAAGAGTTCAAGATTTCAATATAAGTAATTTAGTTAGGAATTTTGTTAAAACTCCTAGAAAAGCACTGACATCTTAAAATCAATTTTATTCGTGGAATGGAATCCACTTCGAGCCCGTCATAGGGATGGAACGCTAAGTCGGATGGAATCTACGAAAAATCTAGTGGAACATTGTTTTGTATCCACTAACTTTTATTCAAATGTTTTACAAAATTATATCTTGTTTTCAAAATGATTTCAAAATCTTCCTTTTAAAAGAATCAAAAACATCTATCCTGGTTTTAAAAAACTTTTAGCCTCAAAATAATCTTTATTTTCAAAATCAAATTATCCATGGTTTTAAACTATCTTTTATTTATAATATATTTAACTTTTAATATTTATACTTAGATTTAAATATAAAATTATAGTAAAATTATATATATATTATTTTCTATACTTATTTATGTATTTTAACTATAGTTAAGTATATTTATAAAGTTTAAAAATAGTTTTTATACAAGATAGAAGTTATTTTCAAAGAAAAACAAATTATCAAAAATTACTTAGGCTTATCGACAACCCCAAGATACCCTTATCGACAAGGTGGTAGTTATTTCAAAATTTTGAATTTCAAAGAAAGTGTCTATTCGTCATATCCTTTAACGAATGGATATGGATGTTGTTCTACTATAAATAGGGTCTGTTTTAAATGAATTTATATACGTATTTTCTCTGATTTCACTCCTCTTCTTCTTCCACATTTTTTTATATATATTTTTACCATTACTCTGCCGAAATCACCATTGAATCTAACTAGATCATTTCTGGTTTGATTCTCTATCACTATCTCAACAAGATCTCAGTGCTATTCATAGTTATAGGCTTCTTTTTAATTAATTAAGTGAGAAAATATGTGATTGTAGCCTGTGAAATCAATCAAGCGAGAAAAGGTGTGATTGTAGCCTGTGAAATCAATTGGGTGAACTTATTGCCCGTAAAATCAAGTATCACTATCCAGAGGATTGTGAATCTGGAGTGGTGTACCTCGTGGCCTTGAAATCCAGGGTGCAATTGTAAGAATTGATTTTGAAAGGAAATCAGTACTTGTATGCGGGACTGGATGTAGGGTAACTTCGAACCAGTATAAAATCCAGTGTGTTCTTTACTATATTGCTTTTACTTTATTTCTGCATCTATGTTTGATTCTGTGATCATATCTGTATCTGAATATTGCATACATTTGTGTTCAAATTAATATAAACTCAAAAAGATTTAGCAATTCTTTAAAACACCATTCACCCTCCCCTCCTCTAGTGTTAATTCTAGCCTTAAGATCCGTAATCCGTATTTCTCACAATGTTTGCGGGTGTTAAGGCAAGTGAACACGTATTCTTGTGGCACAGCATGCTTGAGTTGGTTGTTTTGTAATTTGGCGGGCATAAGAAAAGGTGTACATCAAATTGCTAGTTGCATGACTTTGCTTCAGGTTTGAATCAAATTATAAAAATAAAATTACTTGCAATGTTTGTGTATATAATTGATAATTCTTGTCTAGGTTTGGATATTTGGGTACTTCTCGGTGTCAAGACGACACAACCGAAATGCACACGCACAACTTGGAGATCCTAGGTCAGCCTTTTACTTTGCTATGGAAACGAGCACCAACTTTTATTATGATTTGTTGACTCTCAGGGAGAAATTAGATGACCTTCAAGTTACTAATGTTGTTTGGGAGTGTTTGAAAGATATGAGAGATAACTGCCCATTTCAACAATATGCCTTGTATAATGTACCGATTATATGTTTTGAAGAAGTGGAGTTGTATCTTCCACAATGAATCCTTCGTCAATTTGGCTATGTTCAACTAGTATCCATAACGACTTTCACTTTGGAGACAAAAAAATGAAGTCGTCGAAAAAATTATACAAGGCAGCATATTCAAATTTAGGAGATTTCAGCTGGAGCGAGTGGCGAAACCATCTTCTGAATCAAATTCTAACATCAACCTGTGTCACACAGCCTGGGGAATGCGATCCAACGTACATGCAGTGGTATCTATCTATTTCACATCCTATTGTTGCCAATCCACGAGCACGGTTTACGGAGCCAATGCTAGTTAGCATAAATAATTTAGCTGTTGGCCGCATTGTAAGTGCCTACTTTTATTCAATTTATTGTTGGCTTATAGTTTCTTTGATCATTGCTTCCATTTTTTTAATTTGTAGAAACGGAGACTTTGACACATTGCAGACTTCATTAAGTCTTGTGCTCCTACCAAGTCAATGGCGCAAGTGCTTGAAAGGATAGAACGCATTGACGAAGATGAACCACTTGATATTTTTGGCGAACAAGTGAACGTACAAGAAGAAGAAGGCAAACAACTTGAAAGATCAAAGACGAAGAAGAGCAGGAATGAAAAAGACGTTACCATTTGAACTCGTGTATTCTGACTTTTATGTTAATGACTATGATATCGATGTTTTGTGGTACTGATATTTGTCGTATTGTTGTTGTTTGATATGGTTTGCTATAGTTTCATATGGTCTTGATATTTTTTGATGTGGTATTATTATGGTAATCATATGATTGATATGTTATTTATATGGTCCTATATGGTACTGATATGGTGTTTGATATGGTATTCATGTAGTCTGATATGGTATAGAGAAGTCATCGGTATGGTGTTGATATACTTTTATATGATATTCATGTAGTTTGATATGGTATAAAGAAGGTATTGATATGGTGGTGATATTCTTTGATATGGTATTCATGTAGTTTGACACGGTATAGAGAAGGTATTGATATGGTGTTGATATTCTTTGGTATGGTATTCATGTAGTTTGATACGGCATAGAGAAGGTATTGATATGGTGGTTATATGGTTTAACATGATATCGATATGGCATATAAATCTGCCAAGTGGCAGTAACGAAATAAGTAAGTCGAAAAAAAAATTAACCTCGAATAAATGGGGTCAAAAAGATGTGCTCAATCACCATGAAGTAGCAGGAATGGCAACCTATTTTCGAGAAAAAGGGATGATATCGATGCTGGATTTTCGAAAGTAGACAAAATTCTCAGGAACGTCGTATGTACGTCAAAACTTTACACCGCAATCGACAAATAGCCATCGTATTGATTGTACTATAGTTCGTACTAGCAGTAACGACAACATGAAAACGAATAAAAGCAAAAATATTGATGGAATGGTGTCGAAATTGCGTTCTTAAATAACATGCACTTACTGGTAGCAGGAACAACAAGCTATTATCAACTTTCGGAAATTAAAACGATGAATCTACATCGTATATGTGATGAACTCTCGGGAACGATAATGCGGGGTCGAAATTAAATATTTCAGTCGATGGTAGCTTACCGAATTGACCAGAGTATTAGTTCTTAACTATCCATAGATCGTATACGACACCATTTTGTCGAATTAAGTTTACAAATTCAGAAACCAATTATCGAATTGTTTCCAACTATCGGGAACGATTGCACATGGACGAAAACTTATTATGCAGTAGACGCTGAACCATCGTATCATTAGAAATGGAGTTTTAGTAATATAAAACGACAATGTCTCATCATTTTTTGCATTTTTATTCGGAGTCATGTCACCGAACCTGCTTTTATTTATTGCTTTCATACTGCCGACTTGTTTGTTGCTTCCATTACATAATATTGCGTTTGTGCTCAAATTCTAACAACTACGACGTAATTAAAGACAACAAATTCAACCAAGTTTTCATATTACATTCCATATTTCATTTTACATCCATATTCAACCAAATTTTATCAACTTATAACCACCTTAAAAACAACATATTCAAATTAATTTTTCCAAATAAAAATTGATGCTTGTCAACTCAAACATATATCTTAAAGTCAGAACAATCCATATAAGCTAAGAAATTACATTTAGTTCAAACACAGTAATAAGTCTACTCTAATTTAACTACACTGGCTTCATCATCATGGTCTTCTGTAGAAGCTAAGTACTTGTTCACTCTTTCCGTATACGGTCTGATCCAATCTTCCGTGTTAATAATATAAAACTGTTGAAAATACAAAAAGTGAGGTGTAGGAGGCAAAGGAGAGTCGGAACTAAGTTTAATACCAACAAAATGAGAGCTGTTCACATGCCCCATAACTACCATCCTGTCATGGTTTAACATGGTCGCACGTACTGTTGTGGGAACAAAAGTACAACTTATATGCTTGCTTAACAAAACAACCACAGTGCCAAAATTTTCAGCTATATTAAATCCTGATTCTGGCATCTGCATCCATTCACTAAACCTTACTGCATTCGTACAATGTATCCTTGCCTTCATTTCTTCATAACCACATTCATCCCACATTCTTTTGTACATTGCAGAATGTAGCACTAAATTGTCAACCACAGACTCACGTACAAATTAACAAGGATTATCCGATCTTCGATTATGGAGATTCAATTGATTAATCACAACCCAATAACCGCAATTACCATCACTAGGAATATTCTCTATACCAACTATGTAGTATCTCATACATTTGAGCATTTGCAACGAATATTCATCATCAACTTGATTGTCCTCACATGCCTTATTTTTGATGCCAAGCCTCTTTAAGTAACTAACAATCGGAGTAAGATTTGAGCTACATGACAATGACGCTTCAACATGTTCAAAATAAGACGGCTCTCATTTAGTTGACTTTCCTTTTTTAGATGGTCTACCCTTTAATAGTTTCTATGAGGGGTTCTAAAATAGTGGTTGTTTGAGGGAATGCTAACAATTTCAAATCTTGTTGTATAACAAGTCTCATATTATCAGGCGATTCATCATACCTACTTTTCAATGCTTCTATTTCGGGCAAGTCATCAAAAGCAAGAGTTGAACGATGCAATGTTGGGGGAATGCAAGATAATTGCTTCCAATAAGAATCTATAATGTTTAACGGTATGAAATCTTGTGAATGTCAAAAGTCTGCCAGCATATGTGCACATTGTAACAACCCTGTATTTTGTAATTATTTTATTGTATATTTTAATTATTTTTAATGTAAGATTTTGATTTTTAAAAAAAAATTATTTTACTTATTTGAAATGATTAAATTTATTATTTAAATATAATCTTGATTTTTTTTATATGAGTTATAATTCCAAACTTGTGTAAGTTGAATATTTGCCTGAAATGCTGATTTTGGTCAAAATAGTCAAACTGTGACTTTCAACTTAAAATTTTAAAAGTTTAAAATTTTAAGTTTTTTTCTTTTATTATGAAAGTACATAAAATTCTAAGAACACCACTTTTCGTTTCGTTGAATTTGGATGTAAATTGTGAAAGTTATACCCTTTACAATAATTGTGCGTATATAGGGTTATTTACAATGACTATTTTAAATTGTATAAATTACTTCTTCTTTGTTATATTTTATTTTAATATGTGATAATATGTTATATTATGTATATTTTGACTTTTAAGTATTTTTAAAATGATAATATAATTTTTCTAAAGTTCATTTGAATTTATTTCTAATTTTAAATCCTAGTCTACAATTTTAAGCCATTTTCTTAATTTAATTATATATAATTAAAATTTATTTATTTATTTTATGCACTCACTTTTATTTGCTGTGTTTTACTTTATTTTATTCATTTTACATGTATTTAAATTAAAGTAAGTTTTTCCAAAGTATATTGAAGTTATTTCTAATTCTTAAGTCAAGTTTTCATTTTCTGTGCTATTTTTCTTATTTTAATCATATCTAATTAATATTTAATTATTAATATATTGTTTATCTGTTATACTTTCGAATTTTAACTGAGATTTTAATTATTTTCAGTTATTTAGATGTATATAAATATATATGAGAAATTTGAAAGGGTTAAAGGCTAAGAAACGTAAAAAAAAAACGTTTCACTGTTTCTTTTGCAGTTTCTTTTGTCATCAATACATCTGTTTTTTGGCATTTCCCTATACCATCTCTAGCCGACTTCCCTTGCTCATTTGTCATGAAATTTTTCTCTTTCTCAACCCTAAAAAAATCATAGCCTCCTTGTTCAAAAACTTTGGTAAATCTTCTTTTCTATTTCACTTTTCCATTATTTTATATTGATTTGCACTTGTCTCTTCCTCTTCTGGGTTCGGCCCTGCCTCCTCTCCAGCCCCTGCTGCCTCCACCACCACTGGAACCCATCACCACCACCTCCTCCTCACTGGCCATCCCAAGCCGAGCCACCCTTGGTGGTAGATCTATCACCAAATACAATATAATTCACCTACATGACCTAACCGAGCAAATCTATGCATCCACCACATTCCACCACCCATGGCCGCCACTAACACTACCTCCACCACCTCCAGCACCACCTGTACTCTCGGCCACACCATCCCCTTTGACCCCAAAGTACAGGCCATGACCATACTAGCCTTGACCGTGCCTTGTAGTGCCTTGAAAATCATGTGTATGTTGATTGTTGTGTTGTTTTCCCTTCTCCACACTTTTGCACCATGTTAACCTATGTTAGGCTGACCATACCCAACCAAAACCTGATCCAAATCTTACCTTAGACCTGTAGTATACCTTATGGCTGAACCTAGAGTGTGTTGGAAGCAAGTGCATAGCAACTCTGCCTTGATTTATGCAGTTATTTCTAGCCTAGTTTAGTCGTTTTTGAATTGAAAACTTATGTATTATTGTATTGTTTTGGGTATATGTTTACAAGACAAATATCAAGGCTCTCCATTCATTCAAATCAAAAGTCATGCTATATCGTGCTTGTCGTGCTTTTGGAATCGCACTTGTGTTTGTTGTCTTGGTCTTCAGCTTGAAAAGGTGAGTCTTTCTCACTCTGACATTTATACTTATGAAAAGTGAATTGATGACAAGTGTTTAGTAATAAAAAATGTTTATGCAAGTTAATGATGATCATATGATATGCTATGCCATGTTATTACCATATTATTACCATGTTAAAACTGTTAATTTTCACCTGACATCTGATATATGACTGTATATTGTGATATTGACCTTGTTTATATTATTTCTGTATATGATCACACTGCAAGTTCCCTGTTAGAAAAAATGTTATGGGCTGAAATGATAGGCCTGAATGGTTTCAAATTTTTCATTTTGACTTGGGATTGCGAGTTTGAAATGATAAAACCCGGATTTTTCTTTGTAAATTATGGGTTGAAATGATATATTACCTGTATCACTTTACCTAGCGTAGAAAATTTTATACAGGCCCGTAGTTAAAATATGCTTTTCTAAAAATTTTAAATATTTTAGAAATTTAATTATTATAATATTTTGATTTTAAATTAAAAAAAAAGATTTTTGTAAATTATTATTGATTTTCTGAATAATTGTAAGTGAAATGAATTAATGAAAATTTTGAACATAAGTTATTTTGGAAAATTTGATTTAATTATAATTGGAAATTAAATTGAATATGAAATTATGATAAATTTATGATAATTTGAATTTAAATGAATTTAAAGTGATTTTTATATCATATTAATGATTTTAATAAAGTTGAAATGTGAAATGAATGAATATTGTAAGTTGAAATTTTGAAATATAACTAAAACTGGAAATTTATGAAATTGACGTAAAAGTGAACTTTTTGTTAAGTAAATGAAAATAAAACAAAGTTATATTTGAGGATTTGAACTTTAGTGTTAAGTTGAAATTTAATGTAATGGATTTTAAAAATTCAACATTGCAATTTAATAAGTGAATTATTATTAAATCTTGATTTTTGAATGGAAATTTAACCCTGTAAAATCATGAACTTGAGGAAAATTAAATGATGTTATAAATGTGAAAATGTATGACTTTATAAGTTAAAAATGTTTTAATAAAAATATAACTGGTTGAGAAGTTTTATTGAATATTTGAAGTTAATTGACTGCATTTTTTAAATGATATTAATTACAATGTCAATGATATTACAGCAATTGTAAATACTGTAGTTGATGATAATGAACTAAAAAAAGCTATTGAAAAAAAGTATTATAGAAATTGTTGTAAGTACTATGATTTTTGAATTTAATTTAGTTTATTTGAAATTTAAGAAAACTCTATTACAACATTTTTAAACGTTGTCTTTTGTTAAATTGAACTGTTTTGAATGTAACTTTCCGTAGAGTTTTCTAAATGATGCGAAAAGTGAATTTTCACTGTTTTGATAAACTTAAGTGAATAAATGAACTTTGGAAGTTGAAATTTTTGAAAATTTAATAATTTAATTATTAAGCATAATAACTTCATTGAAATGAAAAAAAAATTGGAATATAAACTGTTTTAAAATATGAATTGAAATGGTATTTTAGATTGAATAAAATGAATAATGATTTGAAATGAATGAAGTTTTGAAAAGATACGATATTTTGATATATTAAAATGATTTGAAAATGAAGTTTTGGAAGGATATGATATTTTGATATATTAAAATGATTTGAAACAAAGTTTTGAAAGATATGATATTTTTGATATTAAATGATTTGAAAAACGGAGTTTGAAAGATAGGACATTTTGATATTAACATGATTTAAAAAGAAGTTCTAAAAGATATGATATTTTGGAACTGAAAGGTAGTGTTGAAAGGGTATGAAAATTTAATATATTGAAATGGTTAGAAATGACTTGATATTTATTTTGATAAATATTTGAATTGAAAGATATTTTACGATGATATATTGAAATGGTTTTTGAAATGATTTAATCTTTATTTTGATAAAGATTTGGATTGAAAAGGATATTTTATTTTGAGGTATAAAATATTTTTAAAGTTATAACTACGGGTTATAATAACGACGGGTTGTTAAAGAGACCAAGATCGGATATTGTCTTATAGCCGGCCAATACCGAAAACCACTTTAACAACCGTGTACGCGGTGGAGATTCCAAAATGAAGTAGGATGGTGGCGACGTTCTCGAGGTATATTACGTGGACCCAACTCCCGTGAGTTGGCATATATGACTAAAACAGGAGCTATACCGGGCTACACAAAGGGTCGCACACTTTCATCGAGCATGCTCCATCGAAAACCATTCTATTACTGTTGTGATTCGATTCGGTGGCGCCACTTTGATTCGGGGGTATTGTTCAAGGTGGGCGGAAGCTGCTGGCTTGCCGTCACCACCGGTCCGGGAGTGCAAACGGTGTATCCACCCTGGCATTGCCTCGCGTGCCGTGTCATATCCTTATATCGAGCCCACTACGATTTTGGTTTTAAAGATCCGACCGCGTTAAGGTTCACCATCCCCTTAACGCTATTTTCTATATGATTATACTTTACTGATTAGACACTACCGTATATAGCGTATATTACTACATAGTAAATAGTTTAAGGATCCTTAGAGGATGGGCGGTCCCAAGCATCCTTTAAGTTACTGATGCATTTTGTTACTGTTCACTTGAGTTGATTTACAGCTTATAAGTATTTATGTCCTGACTCGAGGGTTTTGTATTTTGCTTTACGCTCGGGTCAGATTGATTGAGTTAGCATTCAAGATTCACCTTCGGCGTTGGAGCTTTGCTTGAAGATCCAGCCATCTATTTTGTTTCAATATCCAGTGGTTCAGTGATGTATCTGATTTGTACCTGATGTATCCTGTTACTCTTCTGTTGTATCTTATTTAACTCTGATGTATCTTATATTTTATATAGTAGCTTCATGAGCTACTATCTCTTTTTCTTCCGCTGCATTTTTATATACTCTGTGTCTGTGATCTGTGATTTTTATTTACTGTATATTCTGAGGTTTGCCAAAATTTTATTTACAACGCGGTATTTTGAGCAATTCAATCCCGGCATGAGTGTCTACCTATGCACTTATAATAGATGCGAATGGTTGAAAATACCGAGTCGTTACAGTTGGTATCAGAGCTTTGGTAGCTCTAGGCAAAACTCAGCATATGGAGTGATTGTATTTACAGAATCACTTTCATTCGAGTTTGAATCTCTCTCTTTTGACTCGGTTCCTTTGAATTTTGGAACGTTCCCTACAGTTCCAAAATCCATTCGTATCCCTCACTATTCATCTTCTTTTGACTCTGGAGCATTCCATAACTCCGCTTCGAATGGTCTTTCTAGTGAGTCGGTGGTTACGCCAATTTCAAATTGAATTGAAAAAAGGGAAAAACTCCTTTACAATTAGCATCGATTCACCAGAGATTCTTATCCATCCTTGGTTTAGATGCTAATATCTTTTGTTATTCCAAACTCTAACTCTTGAGGTCGAATGTAGACTTACCCTAGAAAATCCACATCGATCTTATTCTTTAAGTCACGGTTGACCCGGTTAAGGTTGCCAGTGATTTATATAAGCTTATCCATCTTTCTATTCTATTGTTTAATCATGTCATCCTTGTTTCCAACTTATTTTTAAATCATAATCTCCTTTGATTTGTGTTAATCAAAAAAATTTTGAATCTCTACCCTTCTTTGAAAATCTATTCATGTATAGTGTATTTGTAAACTAGTATTTAAAATTAAAATGTTTTATATATTGTGTTGTTTGAGTTGTTGATGTTGAGTTGGGTTTCTGATCGATACGTCTGATCAGCGCTATCGATAAGATTTCCAAAACACTTTGACAGAACAAACGGACATAATATAATTAAAAAAAATATTTTTGGTTAATGAAATAAATTTTGATATATAAGTAAATTTATGGAACTTAATGAAATGATTTAAATTGATAATTTGAAATGATAATACTTGATTTATCATTTATTGTTCTACAAATAGATCTGTAAATATTTGTTTATAAATTTATTTGGGAACTGAAATGAATTTAAAACAAGAATTTGAGGATTTAAATTCCGATTATTTCAAACTTTGGTTTAAAGTTTTAAAAGGTTATATTATTTAAAGTATTTTGAATAGAATTTGTTTTCAAAGAATTTTAAAGGTTTAAAATTAGTGCTCTTCTCTTTGTCGCTGGAAAATAACTTCGGTGATGATCGTGACATCATCGACGTTCATTTTCGAGTTTCGAAGTTAGGAGACTGTTCTGTAGTCTTGCTACAGCTTTGTTTTGGGAAATTAAATTGATTTGAATTTCTAAAATATGACTTGATTTATAATATATATATATATAGATATATGATTGAAATTTGATTTGACATATATTATTACTTATCTCTAAATGGTTCGAAGAAATCGAAAATTTATTTCTTAAATTTTATTTTAAAGAATAATTCCAAAAAAAAAATCAAAACTTTGGATGAATATCAAGCATGAAATGATTGAATTGGAAATTTTATCTGTATAATACAATTGCATTCAAATATAACTTACCAAAATTTCAGAAGTTAAAAATGTAATTGGATAATATACGATATAAAAAGATTTTATAAATAAAATTTGAGTAGTTATAATAAATGTTATACACTTAAATTTTAATTATAAAATGATTAACAGAGGTAAATATAATAAAGGGTAATTGAATGACTTACAATAAAATGATGTTAAAAGAACTAAGAATAAAAGGAAGTAGTTATAAAAAAAAGTGTAAATATATTTAACATGAGTGATAAATATATTGAGAGGAATAAATTTAATTTTGATTAGGAATAAAGAAGAATAAAATTTATTAAGTACATTGTTAGTATAATAAATGATTATTTTTCAAACCCATGGTTTTAAAAATGGTTAATTTTAGATGATTGGATAATAAGATAATGAAATTTGAGATAGTTAAGATTTAGTTAACTTGTGTAAAGATTTATTCTCTGTTTAAGTTGAAATCTCCATGCTTTCAAATTCATTTCCTTGTTTTGTTTTTCAAACTATCTTTTGGTTGTCCTTATCATCCTTATCTTTCTATGGACTGGTATAGGCATCTTTCTATAATATTTCTGTTTAGAAATCTTTCTATAATCTTTGATAGACCTTTGGTAATCATTTTGAATCCACCTTTTTCGTGCTTGTGTTCTTGATTCTGGAGGATCTTGGAAAGATCACCTCCACCTTGTAAAACTTACCCATAACAACAGTTATCAAGTATAACTTCAATCTTCTTGTCATCTTATCTTAATCCTATTTCACTCTATCTTTTCTGTGACCTTCCATACCTCATTCCTTTTCAGGGACGAAAAGTTTTGAGTGGGGGAGAGTGTAACAACCCTGTATTTTGTAATTATTTTATTGCATATTTTAATTATTTTTAATGTAAGATTTTGATTTTTAAAAAAACTTATTTTAATTATTTGAAATGATTAAATTTATTATTTAAATATAATCTTGATTTTTTTTATATTAGTTATAATTTCAAACTTGTGTAAGTTGAATATTTGCCTGAAATGCTGATTTTGGTCAAAATAGTCAAACTGTGACTTTCAACTTAAAATTTTAAATGTTTAAAAATTTAAATTTTTTTTCTTTTATTATGAAAGTATATAAAATTCTAAGAACACCACGTTTCGTTGAATTTGGATGTAAATTGTGAAAGTTATACCCTTTACAATAATTGTGCGTATATAGGGTTATTTACAATGACTATTTTAAATTGTATAAATTACTTCTTCTTTGTTATATTTTATTTTAATATGTGATAATATGTTATATTATGTATATTTTGACTTTTAAGTATTTTTAAAATGATAATATAATTTTTCTAAAGTTCATTTGAATTTATTTCTAATTTTAAATCCTAGTCTACAATTTTAAGCCATTTTCTTAATTTAATTATATATAATTAAAATTTATTTATTTATTTTATGCACTCACTTTTATTTGCTGTGTTTTACTTTATTTTATTCATTTTACATGTATTTAAATTAAAGTAAGTTTTTCCAAAGTATATTGAAGTTATTCCTAATTCTTAAGTCAAGTTTTCATTTTCTGTGCTATTTTTCTTATTTTAATCATATCTAATTAATATTTAATTATTAATATTTTGTTTATCTGTTATACTTTCGAATTTTAACTGAGATTTTAATTATTTTCAGTTATTTAGATGTATATAAATATATATGAGAAATTTGAAAGGGTTAAAGGCTAAGAAACGTAAAAAAAAACGTTTCACTGTTTCTTTTGCAGTTTTTTTTGCAGTTTCTTTTGTCATCAATACATCTGTATTTTGGCATTTCCCTATACCATCTCCAGCCGACTTCCCTTGCTCATTTGTCATGAAATTTTTCTCTTTCTCAACCCTAAAAAAAATCATAGCCTCCTTGTTCAAAAACTTTGGTAAATCTTCTTTTCTATTTCACTTTTTCATTGTTTTATATTGATTTGCACTTGTCTCTTCCTCTTCTAGGTTCGGCTCTGCCTCCTCTCCAGCCCCTGCTGCCTCCACCACCACTGGAAACCATCACCACCACCTCCTCCTCACTGGCCATCCCATGCCGAGCCACCCTTGGTGGTAGATCTATCACCAAATACAATATAATTCACCTATATGACCTAACCGAGCAAATCTATGCATCCACCACCTTCCACCACCCATGGCCGCCACTAACACTACCTCCACCACCTCCAGCACCACCTGTACTCTCGGCCACACCATCCCCTTTGACCCCAAAGTATAGGCCATGACCATACTAGCCTTGACCGTGCCTTGTAGTGCCTTGAAAATCATGTGTATGTTGATTGTTGTGTTGTTTTCCCTTCTCCACACTTTTGCACCATGTTAACCTATGTTAGGCTGACCATACCCAACCAAAACCTGATCCAAATCTTACCATAGACCTGTAGTATACCTTATGGCTGAACCTAGAGTGTGTTGGAAGCAAGTGCATAGCAACTCTGCCTTGATTTATGCAGTTATTTCTAGCCTAGTTTAGTCGTTTTTGAATTGAAAACTTATGTATTATTGTATTGTTTTGGGTATATGTTTACAAGACAAATATCAAGGCTCTCCATTCATTCAAATAAAAAGTCATGCTATATCGTGCTTGTCGTGCTTTTGGAATCGCACTTGTGTTTGTTGTTTTGGTCTTCAGCTTGAAAAGGTGAGTCTTTCTCACTCTGACATTTATACTTATGAAAAGTGAATTGATGACAAGTGTTTAGTAATAAAAAATGTTTATGCAAGTTAATGATGATCATATGATATGCTATGCCATGTTATTACCATATTATTATCATGTTAAATGTGACGCCCCACCTCTATACTCACGCTAGCCAAGAAAACTATGGTGTAATGCTGTCAACTAGCACGGAGAATAAGGCTGTTGAGGAGCGACCATCTGTATAATTGCTTTGTGCGAGTGTCAATATGCCAGATAAAAATACAACTTTTCATCTCAAGAGGAAATCCGACATACCGATACAAACTCAAAGCGACTACACAGTGGCTATGTATAATCTTCGGAAACAAATACAGAAATAAACATAACACAAATCAGTCACAGATAATTCATATCACAAAGGCGGAAATAGATATGAATATTACACATGAAAGTGTACATCAGAGTAGTGGTCAAACAAGATCCACAATATCAAAAAGAATAGATACAAGTGCTAGACAAAAGAATAAGTATACATCATAGAGTCTGTATCTCAAATGTGTACAACAAAAACTACTAAACTAAAGTAGTTAGCCAAAAGTCAGAAGATGGTCAGATAAGGAGTCAAGCAGAAGCACCTGTAAAATCTCAGTCTAACCCGAGTATTATTTAAGAAGAAAATAATAAACGGATCAGTCTAGCTATAAATATCAGATGAAGTGATATATAATAAGAGATATGACATAAACATATAATAATCACAATGCCAAGCTGTGATAAATAAGTAATTGAAAATCAACAAGAGATTAATCAATATCACAATAGTCTACTCAAGATAAAAAGGAATGTCATACTCCTAATTTCATTCACCAAGCCAACATTCGAAGACGTGAATAAAATCCAAAGAAATCGATATCAAATCCATCAAAGTGGATATATCTAAAATTCCCAAAGAAAATGTCATCAAAGTCGATAATAAATGACAACAACAAAAGGGAGACAACACGAATCGATTAAAGTTGGATATTCAAACGAATTAGCAATATAGGCTAATCTGGCAAATAGTAGCAGGTCGGTCGACCGGACTTCCTGAGTCGGTCGACCGAACCAGGGGTTGGAAGTGCTCGGGGCACCAGGTCGGTCGACCGGCCCAGGGGGCTCGGTCGGCCGAACCTGTATACTTGCACTTCCTACCCTATTTCAAAGGAGGTGCTAATCCCGACCAAATTGCAATCGCACGAGCAACGGCGCTAAGGGTTTATGTCAATCGACTACCCGGCCCTATACGCTCCTCGATGCATCACCAAAAACATGTTCAAACATCAAAGTTAGGATTTTTAACGAATTGAACTCAAAACACTAAAAATTGGAATATTCACAAAAACAATCCAAATCAAAATCAAATGCACATGAATAAGTGTTAGGAATTCATACCTAACAATCGAAGGTAATTCATAGACTTAGATGTGAGATTAAAAATCTCACCTTTGAATCCGAAAACAATGAATGAGAAGCTATGAAGCGATGGCAAGAACAAGCACTCTTCAATTCCAACTCAACAAGCTTGAATCTAAGCTAAAAAGAGAAACATTCCCTAAATTAGGTTTAGAAAATTTTTGAAATCAAAGAGATAATGAGTTGGAGAAGAAGAAGAGGAAGCCTACCAATGGGTTCTCTTGGGTTTGGAGCAAGAAGATGGATTTGCTAATGGAAACTAGGGCTTAGGATTTCCTAATTCTTTTTCTCTTCCACCATTGTTGAAAGCTTAAAGAGTTAGGAATTAGAAATGAAGTAATGAAGAGTTGGAGTGGGTTGGGACTAAGTTAGTAAGTGGCTAATGGGTTCAGTCCAAACCAAAGCCCTAAGTGAAAAAGGTCAAAATTCGACTTACTCCAAACATATCGAAGCTTATACTCAAAAAGGTCGCAAACGACATTTTAAACTCAATGGAAGTGGTCTCGAGTCCTAATTCGGCTGTTTGCAAAAAGTAGCTTTTCGGACTAAAATCCGACTAACGATAAAATATTTAAATATAAAATCGATAAATATGCGGGTTGTTACATTAAAACTGTTAATTTTCACCTGACATCTGATATATGACTGTATATTGTGATATTGACCTTGTTTATATTATTTCTGTATATGATCACACTGCAAGTTCCCTGTTAGAAAAAATGTTATGGGCTGAAATGATAGGCCTGAATGGTTTTAAATTTTTCATTTTGACTTGGGATTGCGGGTTTGAAATGATAAAACCCGGATTTTTCTTTGTAAATTATGGGTTGAAATGATATATTACCTGTATCACTTTACCCAGCGTAGAAAATTTTATACAGGCCCGTAGTTAAAATATGCTTTTCTAAAAATTTTAAATATTTTATAAATTTAATTATTATAATATTTTGATTTTAAATTTTAAAAAAAAAGTTTTTGTAAATTATTATTGATTTTCTGAATAATTGTAAGTGAAATGAATTAATGAAAATTTTGAACGTAAGTTATTTTGGAAAATTTGATTTAATTATAATTGGAAATTAAATTGAATATGAAATTATGATAAATTTATGATAATTTGAATTTAAATGAATTTAAAGTGATTTTTATATCATATTAATGATTTTAATAAAGTTGAAATGTGAAATGAATGAATATTGTAAGTTGAAATTTTGAAATATAACTAAAACTGAAAATTTATGAAATTGACGTAAAAGTGAACTTTTAGTTAAGTAAATGAAAATAAAACAAAGTTATATTTGAGGATTTGAACTTTAGTGTTAAGTTGAAATTTAATGTAATGGATTCTAAAAATTCAACATTGCAATTTAATAAGTGAATTATTATAAAATCTTGATTTTTGAATGGAAATTTAACCCTGTAAAATCCTGAACTTGAGGAAAATTAAATGATGTTATAAATGTGAAAATGTATGACTTTATAAGTTAAAAATGTTTTAATAAAAATATAACTGGTTGAGAAATTTTATTGAATATTTGAAGTTAATTGACTGCATTTTTGAAATGATATTAATTACAATGTAAATGATATTACAGCAATTGTAAATACTGTAGTTGATGATAATGAACTAAAAAAAAAGCTACTGAAAAAAAGTATTATAGAAATTGTTGTAAGTACTATGATTTTTGAATTTAATTAAGTTTATTTGAAATTTAAGAAAACTCTATTACAACATTTTTAAACGTTGTCTTTTGTTAAATTGAACTGTTTTGAATGTAACTTTCCGTAGAGTTTTCTAAATGATGCGAAAAGTGAGTTTTCACTGTTTTGATAAACTTAAGTGAATAAATGAACTTTGGAAGTTGAAATTTTTGGAAATTTAATAATTTCATTATTAAGCATAATAACTTCATTGAAATGAAAAAAAAAATTGGAATATAAACTGTTTTAAAATATGAATTGAAATGGTATTTTAGATTGAATAAAATGAATAATGATTTGAAATGAATGAAGTTTTGAAAAGATACGATATTTTGATATATTAAAATGATTTGAAAATGAAGTTTTGAAAGGATATGATATTTTGATATATTAAAATGATTTGAAACGAAGTTTTGAAAGATATGATATTTTTGATATTAAATGATTTGAAAAATGGAGTTTGAAAGATAGGACATTTTGATATTAACATGATTTAAAAAGAAGTTCTGAAAGATATCATATTTTGGAACTGAAAGGTAGTGTTGAAAGGGTATGAAAATTTAATATATTGAAATGGTTAGAAATGACTTGATATTTATTTTGATATATATTTGAATTGAAAGATATTTTACGATGATATATTGAAATGGTTTTCGAAATGATTTAATCTTTATTTTGATAAAGATTTGGATTGAAAAGGATATTTTATTTTGAGGTATAAAATATTTTTAAAGTTATAACTACGGGTTATAATAACGATGGGTTGTTAAAGAGACCGAGATCGGATATTGTCTTATAGCCGGCCAATACCGAAAACCACTTTAACAACCGTGTACGCGGTGGAGTTCCAAAATGAAGTAGGATGGTGGCGATGTTCTCGAGGTATATTACGTGGACCCAACTCCCGTGAGTTGGCATATATGACTAAAACAGGAGCTATACCGGGCTACACAAAGGGTCGCACCCTTTCATCGAGCATGCTCCATCGGAAACCATTCTATTACTGTTGTGATTCGATTCGGTGGCGCCACTTTGATTCGGGGGTATTGTTCAAGGTGGGCGGAAGCTGCTGGCTTGCCGTCACCACCAGTCCAGGAGTGCAAACGGTGTATCCACCCTGGCATTGCCTCGCATGCCGTGTCATATCCTTATATCGAGCCCACTACGATTTTGGTTTTAAAGATCCGACCGCGTTAAGGTTCACCATCCCCATAACGCTATTTTCTATATGATTATACTTTACTGATTAGACACTACCGTATATAGCGTATATTACTACATAGTAAATAGTTTAACGGATCCTTAGAGGATGGGCAGTCTCAAGCATCCTTTAAGTTACTGATGCATTTTGTTACTGTTCACTTGAGTTGATTTACAGCTTATAAGTATTTATGTCCTGACTCGAGGGTTTTGTATTTTGCTTTACGTTCGGGTCAGATTGATTGAGTTAGCATTCAAGATTTACCTTCGGCGTTGGAGCTTTCCTTGAAGATCCAGCCATCTATTTTGTTTCAGTATCCAGTGGTTCAGTGATGTATCTGATTTGTACCTGATGTATCCTGTTACTCTTCTGTTGTATCTTATTTAACTCTGACGTATCTTATATTTTATATAGTAGCTTCATGAACTACTATCTCTTTTTCTTCCGCTGCATTTTTATATACTCTGTCTGTGATCTGTGATTTTTATTTACTGTATATTCTGAGGTTTGCCAAAATTTTATTTACAACGCGGTATTTTGAGCAATTCAATCCCGGCATGAGTGTCTACCTATGCACTTACAATGGATGCGAATGGTTGAAAATACCGAGTCGTTACACACATGGTAGTCCATTAACTTGCTATAAAACACAACCACAATTGTCGATAGCCAAACCGACGTTTGAAATGTTACCTAGTTCATGTACTAGCAAATCTAGTGCTTTGTGGATACAAATCCCAGAAGTTCTCTAAACATTGGATCACTTCAAAATCTATGCATTGTCCTAGATGTACCCATTCAAACGCATGTTCGATTACAACTAATTCATTCTCACAACAAAGATGTGCACTAGTCCAACATTGCACAAAGCTACCTGTAGCTGAATCGAAATACAATTTCAAACGATGGTGTGCACTTTCAACTACACTAGAAGAGACATTATCATAGTGTTTTATTTTTTTGGTCGAAGCCAAAACAAACATTTCCTTGTACTTACTAAGCCAATTTTTCATTACTATGTGAGAAATTTTTTCCGTTTCGCAACCCATGCATCACAAAATAATTTTAAGATCCGATGGTACTCTTCTTCGGACAATGAGTTAATCGCATTAATCCAACCATCCCAAAATAGTTCATACTCCTTTTTCCTTCCTCATCCTCCAACACTGCCCTTTATCTCCAATCAAAACACGTTTCTTTTTTATAAAATTTAGTTTACAATTTGCTTGAACATTCTTCGAAATATGCCATGCGCATAGAATATGACGTGCCGATGTAAACACTGTAGCTACTGCATTCGTAAGAGCAATTTCAGCATCTGTGATGATAACACCTGGAATTTCTTTATCTCTATAATACATTCTAACACAATCAAGCGCACATGTATAGGATTCCGTAGTCTCTCGACTGATAAAAGCAAGTGCCACAGTAAAAGATGCCCCGTTGATGTTTGCGACACCATATGAAAGCACGGTAACTTATATCTATTTGTTTTGAACGTGCAATCCAAGAACAATATTTGATGAAAGCATTGCGTAAGAACAACACATTTAGGATGACGAAAGAATAAGTCGGAAACTTCATTGGTTGTACCATCAACTCTATGGTGAACCGTGTAATGATGACTAAAAGCCATTTTCATAAACCGCTGCATAATCGATCTACCTTCCGTTTTATGTAGTTTAAGCTTAACTTTTGCATTGTAAACATTTCGTATGGTTGATTGGTTGTTCGGGTTGTTAATTTTAATAGTAGTTAAAATATTTTGAGGCCTAACACCACTATTTGTCATTGTTTCAACTGTCTTAACTTCATGATCTTTCAGCCTTGCCACATACAGATGCCCTGTTAATACATTAGCAAGCATGTGATTGTGGCGTCCATTCTTCACACTCAATACCTATCTTCCATCATTTGTACAACGAGCGCTTAACTCAAATGGACATCCACATTTTCTACTTCCTGATCTTCGTCGTTTTTTTGAGTTTTTGAAACATAAGTCTTTGCTTTATGGTCAACATACTCTCCGCTTCTTTCACAAACAAGGACCATCCAAGATCCTTTACGTTGCATAGCACATTTCTCATTCTTGTTCTTTTAGTCACAACAATGCAATTTAGATTTATCCCGCATTCCATGCACCAATCTCGTACACTTTCCTTCGATTCAAACAACTGCATCATAAATTAGTAACACACATCAAAACAAAAAAAATTGACATATATTTGAATATTTTATCGTACCATATCAGTAGTGAAATGAGACGTTAAAGCTGGATAATCGAAGGCCGACATGGCGAATTCCTCATTTTGGTCGTTAGTGCCATCATCGGTTTCTGATTCATTGCAATTGTCCACTTCATTTTGATTCGGTGCAACAACCGTTTTCATCGTTTTCCAATAGTTTGCATTTATCCACTTCATTCGTCCAATCATGCTCGGGTATCTACTACGGAAAAAATCAAAATCTCAAAATTTTAAAAACAAAAATTGAGGCAACTATAAATATTCGGCAAAACCCACCGAATTTATTCAATAATATCGGCGATGTAGCATCGATTGATATGTTCACCTTGTATTTCATATGCTCGATACCGAAATGCCGAACATTTTCCTATATTTCGGCCTGTAAGCTCCGAAATCAAGAGTGATCAATAGTTTGCTAATTTCGACGTGAACAAATTGAGTTTCAACTCTAAAATCGGCAAGTACACACACAATTACGAATAAAAATCTTAAAACGGCAAGTACACGTTAAACCCTAACCAAAAGAAAAAATTACCTCTTCATTGTTTGGTTGAACAAATTCAACGTACCGTTCACTTTCTTTAGTCAAAATCATATATATTTTTTTCTTTCTCTTGTGAAGAAATTTCATTAACGTTTACTTTTTTTCATAATCTCAGACTACTGATTTTGAATAAGAAGGAAGAAGAGATTAGTGTAGTTAGAAGTAGGTTTAATGGGTAATTTGGTAATATTATATTAATTTGTTATTGGAGTTTATCTTTATTTGTACCCCCTTAATATAACTTTTTATTAAAAAAATAGAACCACCAACCATTTTTGGAGTGTCCTTAACAATGTTCAAAAATAAAACCCCTATATCGAGTCTTCCGAGCCTGTAGTTCTAGCATATTCAAACCTTAAATAATTAAACTTCCTTTTCAAACTCCAGTATCTCCCCCACCACCGCATGCCTTTCTGCCAAAATGCTCCAGCCCCAATGGTGCGTGCCTCCTTAATTCTCCAGCATTGGGTCCAAACTAATCTTCTTGCATTGCTGTTATGCTGAGCAACGGAAGCCTAAATTAATTAGTTGGATCATATATCGATATATATTTTTTCCACATCTTGATATTCAATGACACCGTTTATTTTATTATTTGATTTTTTAATATTTAGGATGCCAAGGAAAAATTTCAAATCCTACAAAAATTTGTGTCCTTCCTAAGAGATGTTGGAGAGAAGGTTACTATATGATCGTATTGGCCGAACCTACGATGAGGTGAGTATTAGAGGCTTAGCAATTGTTAAGAAATTGTGAATATCAATGCACTTTAACTGTCTTAAGTGCATATGAAAACTAAGTCATTTTTCTTCTTCTGACATTTAATGTTATTAATTGCTCAAATGCCCATGTTTATTTTAGTGACAAGGCTCATTTAGTGTTAGAGCATATTGCATCTCACATCACATCTACATTGAACGATTATAGCAGTGCCTAGTTTATACATTTGATAATTGATGAACACTATTATATGTATGAAAATAAAGATAAATAGATATCTTGACAGTTTTTTGGTTTGAAGCACACTCAACCTAGTTTCACATTTCGACATGTATTTCAAATCTTGTTGCTTACCCAAATTTGATATTGCAATTGGTGTCATGAGATGTTCTAAGATACCTGACTCTAGTTGAGTTAGATTAGGGAGAATTAAGACTTAGTTGATATGTACCAATGTGTTATGGTAGGGTGCTCACATTCAAAAGTTATGTATCTGATTGTCCCATTTCATGTTTGTGGAGACCGCGAGATGCATAGTTATGGGAATATGCCAAGTTATTTTAAAAATCATCTTTCAAGATATATGGTTTCAAATTTGTTTAACTATATGGGGAAATAATGTTTTGTTCATCATGCATTTCATTTGAATTTTGACTTCAGAAGGTATATACTGTTAAGAATCCACTTAATTGGTACCTAATATTTTCCATTTTATTTAATTTATTTTTTCCATGCATTGTACATGGTATACTGTATATCAAAGTGATCATACCAAACGCTGTTATTCATTATTATAGCGAGTTTTTTCCTTTTTATGCATTGTACTATTTATCAAGCTTTTACACAAAAAAGAGGCAACTTTTTTAAAATGAAAACAGAAGTGTTTTCTTTTTCTAAATATAACCCCTTATGCAATGACCTCAGCGGTTTACCGGATTGTCATATATTTATTTATCGTTTGTTACTTCTACAACTTTCTGATGAACGTGGGAGCAAAGTATATTATATCATTTGTAAGTAGAGATACATTAATTAAGTTTTTATTTTGTTTCTTACTTCAAACGATGAGATGTTGTTTCTAGTTTCACTTCTTGATATTAAAACTGATTGTTTTATATTTCTAATCTTTGGTTTTGTTGCTAAAAAAATCAGAACTGATTCTTGTCACATCAAATTGATGGCTCGGAGATTTTCCATACATAATTAAGAGGGAGCTCTTTCACTAACCTTTTGGTTCAGATTGGATACAATAACAAAATTTTGCTCCATGTGCGTAGCTATTGATAGGCAATGCAGTTCCATACTCGAATCATTTGGATGGCTAACACATTTGTGTTAACCATTCATACGAAATGATAGTTATGTATAATAATTGCACTTGTAGGATTGTAATTGCACTTGTAGGAAATTTGGAATTTCTTGGAGGCTAAATACATCAATGAGAAGCAAGGATCAGATAAGTTCCTAAATTTTGAATTTTTTGAAATTTTTTTTGAATTTAAAATGCTTGACAATGCCTCTGTTCTAGATCAAGTCCACAAATTACAAGTTATTTTCAACAAACTCAAAGATGTCAAAATTATTATCCCTGAGCAATTGCAAGTTGGTGCTGTCATGGAAAAACTCCCACAAACCTGGAGCGAATATCGAAAGAAACTTATGCATTCCTCTAAAGATTTTACAATGAAACAAATTCAAAAGCATCTACGAATTGAAGAGGAAACTCAAATTCGTGAAAAGAGGGTTTTTGAAACTACTTCCAATGTCAACTTTGTTGGTACTACAGGGAATAAAAACTCTACAAAACGAAAATGAGTTGAAGGCAGCAACAACAATGACCAGGGCAAAAACAAAAAAGATTTTTATTTCTGTGGCAAACTTGGACACTTCAAACGTGATTGTAGATTTTTCAAAAAGCGGAAAAAGGAACAAGGACAAAATAACAATCCTAGAAAGGAAAAACCAAATCAAGGATCTTCCCACACTGCCAACATGATTGAGCGGGATGTTTCTGCAATCGTTGCAATGATAAGTCATTTGCATATAGATGTGGTGACAAAATTAAATCTGACTGATACTTTTAAAGATACTGATTGGTGGTACGATTCCGGTGCTACTATACATGTTTGTAACAATCAGTCAATGTTTAAGTTCTATGAGAAAATTTCTGATGAAAACAAAGTGCTAATAGGAAACCATAACACTGCAGTAGTTGTCGAAAAAGGAACTATAGAGTTCACTTCAGGAAAGAAACTTATTCTTCTTAATGTTCTACACGTTCCAGAATACGTAAGAATTTAGTTTATGCCGGCCTTCTTTGTAACAAAGGTGTTAAATGCGTCTTAAATGGAAATAGTCTTATTTTAACTAAAGGACGTGTGTTTGTTAGAAAGGGATATGCTTGTAATGGTCTGTTCAAACAAAGTATTAATAAAATGAATGAATTTGCTTATATTGCTGATTCATTTCACTTATGACATAATAGAATAGCACATTTAAATTTTAAATCATTATACTTTATGTCTAAAGAAGGATTAATCACTTACGATAAAACAAATCCATCAAAATGTGAAATTTGCATACCAGCAAAAATGTGCAAGAAGCCTTTTCCAAAATCTGAAAGAAACACTCAACTACTTGAACTGATACACTCTGATATTTGTGAATTAAATGGCATATTAACTAGTGGATGCGATAGATACTTTATTTCTTTCATAGATGATTACTCTAGATATACAAATGTATATTTAACGAGATCAAATGATCATGCTTTTGAAATGTTCAAACGATTTAAAACCAATGTTGAAAATCAAAAGGAAAAGAAAAGAAAAGTGCTACGAAGTAATAGAGGTAGAGAATATTTCTCTATAGAATTTTCTTCTTTTTGTGAAGATAATTGTATTATTCGTCAATCAAGTGCACCCTATACCCCACAACAAAACGGTTTAGCCGAACGAAAGAACAGGACATTGGTAGAAATAACTGATGCTATGATCTTAAATGCTAAATAGAACGTAAATTTATGGGGAGAAGAACTTCTAACTGCATGTCATCTGCATAATAGAATTCCATCAAAGAAAACAAAAGTGTCTCCTTACAAATTATGGAAAGGTAGAAAGTGTTAGCGCCGAAATTGGTTACTAACACCATTGAGAAAGATTGTGTAGAGAGATTAATGAAGAAAGTAAATTAAAACAGAGAACTGTATGCTAAATTAACTGCAAAAACAAGAATACCGGATTTATAGTGGTTCAGCGTAACTGCCTACGTCCACTTTGAGTTTTGATCTTTATTGCTTTCACAAATGATTGAATACAGATACAATCTGTACAATAATGACTTGAATACAAGTGCTAACTGAAAAGAAAGAGTCTTGAAAGCGGCAGAGTCTTTCCAGTGTTCTCGAAAAAAGGTCCATTTCACTGTGCCCCTGCCCTTCTATTTATAGACGAAGATGGATTGGACTTCTCTCACGGGCCTAGGAACAAGGTACCTCGGCACATGGTAGGTAGCTTCTATGCATCGAGCCAGGGATGCCCAATGGTAATTGCCGAGCGAGGTTGGTCGAACCAGAGACGAGCAAGGTCTCCAAGCCGAGAGACACTCATATGCCCAGCCATACATCCAGGTCGAACGACATTCATATGCCGAGCGAGGGATGCGTGTCGAATGGCACTCGTATGCCGAACGAGGCATTGTGCCGATCGAGGTACTTGGGCTGAGAGAGGCTCTTGTGCCTAACGAGGCTTGGTGTGTCGAACGAGGCTTGTGTAGAACGAGGCATGTGCCGAACGAGGGGAGGTGTGCTGAATGAGGCTTCATACGAGCGACTCATCTATGCCAAACGAGGCTTTGTACTGAACGAGGGGAGGTGTGCCGAACGAGGCTTGTGCCGAACAACTCATCTGTGCCGAGCGACTCATCAATGCCGAACGAGGCTCGTGCCGAGCGAGGGGAGATGCCGAACGAGGCTCATGCCAAGCGACATGCCTATGCCGAACGACCGAGTGTCGAACCACCCTAGCCGTGCGCTGGTGGTCGAATGAGAGATGATGACCGGTGGCACCCAAGGTCAATAACCGGTACCTCGTACCCAAGACAAGCTACTGGGTAACATCTGCCCCCCAAAGCATATCGTGTGAATCAGCACGATGCACTTTGAACCACGAGCAATCCATTTCTTCCTTTAAGCCCTTGCTCTGACCCCTCAATAGTGGACTCTTACGATCTTCTGAATGCAGAGCGAGACTTGAATGCCGAACGAGGCCTGGATGGCAAACGAGGCATTGTATGCCGAACGAAGCCCTGAATGCCGAACGAGGCATTGATGCCGAACGAGGCCTTGTATGCCGAACGAGGCCCTGAATGTCGAATGAGGCATTGATGCCGAACGATGCCCTGAATGCCGAACGAGGCACTGATGTCGAACGAGGCCTTGATGCCGAACGACCGAGGTGCCTTAACTGGTTCTACTGGTCACTGTCTGTTCGCCCTCCCTCTTTCCTATATAACCCAAGACTTCTCCTTTCTTCCCCTTTTTCTTTTACTTTCACTCGATAAAACTTTCGAACTCGTCTTCCTCCAAACTCCTGCCAACATCTCAACCTCCCTTTTTATTCCCAAGTCGAATACGTTGCCTCTCGAACTCTCTCCACCATAACCAAAACAAGTTTCAACTCCAAATCCAGCACTTCCTACTCTTTGAGCCATTTCTTTAGGATTCCTTTTGACGATGTGTTGGTTCCATCGGGACAAGATCGTCCTCACTTGCCCCCAGTCGGATATACGGCTTGCAAAATTTATGTGTTGGGTTGGTGGCGTGCCACTATTCAAATCCTTCCTCCGCGACCTGTTAAAGTATATTGAGATCGCTCCATCACAATTACATCCTAACAGTCACGCGTTCGTATACGGCACATGCATTCTCTTCATGAGCGTCCTTTTCAGGCTCCCGAATCTTGGCGATATCCGCTATATTTATCATTTTAAGAGATGATCTGATAGCCCATCTTTTGTATTTCTTAAGCCGCACAACAAGTGTCAAATTCTGACTAGGGCATGGAGCAAATTCGCTCAGTATAAGCAGGAATGGTTCTACGTGCGCTGTCCCCCTGGCTTTGCAAGGAGATGGGTGGAAGGGAGTAAGTCTCTTTTCTGGATCAATATTTGCATTCGGTGGAAATTGCATCTTTCTAACTCTTCTCTACTTTTACAGGTATTGGCCCACGTCTCGAAGGCTCCGGGTATTCTGAGGCCGTTGAAGCTATCCGAGCTATCCCCGCGGGAGACCGAGACATAAAATCTATTATTTCAAACGAATTGCTCTCGAAGTTTGGGCTGCTGGCAGAAGGTCATCGAATAAGTCTTCCTCATGGCGTCACTATAACCGGGTCTGTCTTGGACAAGGGCAAAAGGCAAGTTGGGCCTTCAGCATGTGATGCCACTGATACACCCTAGGAAGGCGAGGTTAGAGAAGCTAAAGTGTCAAATACACCTGGTGAGAATGTTAGTCCCATTCGGGAATCAGTAGTTGAGGTTCACGGTATCAAAGTAACGCCTCCCCTTTGAAGGGAAAGAAGAAATTGGCTTACAAATTGAGGAAGAAGACAGTGGGTGGAACCTCTAAGGTCACGATCACTCCAGTAGAGAGAGAGCCTTCTCCTCAATACTTAGAGAGTTCTTTAAAAGGCTTGTCGAACCTCACTATTCATGTTGATTTGCTTAATTATGGCTTCAATGATCCGGAAGCCCTTATGCTTCATTCGCCTACAAGAGGCGATGTAGGAGCTCAAGCCCAAAACTAAGGAGAAAAAACTCCTATTAGTAAAGATAAAGAAACTGATCCGTCGTGGGAAAACACTAGGACACACACAGACACGTGCACTTCACCTTGCACTTAAATTTTAGCCATCGCTCTACTCTTTGCTAACTTGTCGTTACTCAAATTCTACGCAGGTGACATGGGACGAACTCACGGACTCGATCGTCTTCGCGGGTCATCTATTTTTCACAATTCTGGCCGGGATTCGGGATTCGGGCCTTGGCAAACGCCGAGACAGAGATGACACTGGCGATCGAGATACCACCCCCGAGAATCATCTTATCGAAGAAAAACATACAGCCAGTCCTCCTACTCATGCGATCCTCCTTTTCAATTGGAGCAAGACAAGGAGAAGTCTGCACATAAGCGGTCCCAGTCTGAGGCCTACCGAGATCAACATTCTGGTTCATCCAGTACCAGGCAATCCCGGGAAACCCACAAAACATCTGTAGTTTTTAGGCAAACTCCTCCCGCTCCTATAAATGATTCGTCGGCGGCATAAAGACTTACTGAGCACAAGGCCACATTTCCGAAAATATGCTTCGATGGTTTGAAATTTCTCTCGGCGATTCGTCACATTCCGGGACACGTCAAACAAAGCGTTATTGCTTGTAACAATGACTTTTACGTTCAACATGATGCATTTGTCCATTTAGCTAAAAAAGTCTTGGAAGTCTCTATTGAGTGTCAACACGAAATCGATCGCCTGAAGCTCGAAGCCATTCACGACAAAGACATCATTAAAGCTCAGGATGAAGAGCTCTCTTTATATAAGTCTCGGCTCGAAGCTGTCCAAAAAAGTGCTAAAGACACAGCGGAGGCCGTTAATCGTCTGGAGGCGACACATAAGAAAGAAACTGACGAAGCAGTTCAACGCTGTGGGGCCTTAGCTTTAGAGAAAGATTCCATTCAGAAGGAGAGGGATGCATTCGTCCAGCGAGTCAGAGAGTTGCAAGAGCTACTCCTCAAAGAGAAAGAGGAAAAAAGTGCTGCTCAGGAAGAGTCGCAATGATACAGCGATGAGATTGTTGCTACGTGACTCCTGAAGACAAAGCTCGACGACGAGCTCTCTAAAGTTTGTACTCTAGTCCGCGGAGATTTATTCTCGCCTTGAGGCGGCTACGGAGGCTGGCAGGGAGGAGATCAAGTGCTTGTTCGACCCGCTTATAGCAGAATACAATGCCCGTGTCCTCATGCATCGGGACATAACTTTTCTTGGCAAGGGTTACCTCGCATCTCTAGTCGAGGCATGGGAAACTTTGATAAAGATCAGAAAGGTTAAGTCGGGCACCGAGGAGGTCGACAAGGAGGCTTTAGTAAAGGAATTCCTCAGGGGGAATGAGCCTTCAGACTTGTCTGCAACGAAGGCTCTCTATTGCAAAGGTTTCTCCTTGTCAAAAGGAAAGAACGACATTGCCGGTCCGTCTGGAACCGAGTCTCCAGCTCCTCCCCCGACTCGATCGACTGATCGGCCAGCACTTGATCCGTTCGAGCAGCATGTTGGTTACGACTCGAAAGACCCTGGCCTTGGCATTCATGTTCTATCTCTCATTCCAGAGGGTGAGACTCCCCAGATGGTGGAGAATCAGCAAGAAACTGGTATATAACCTTTCTTCTTAAAGTTCAAAGAGCCGTCGTTTTCGGCGAGAGGTTATTGTATTCTAACGTTTGTCTCTTGTGATTTTGCGTAGGCCGCTCTGACCTCGAGCCCACTCCAAGGAGCGATGATGCCAAGGAGGAGAAGGAGAAGGCGAGCGAGGCTATTCAAGCAGGAGAGACTCACGGTCCTGATGCTAAAGTGATTGAGGCGCTCGACGAGGACAAGTCTGAAACTTCGTCACCCGTCGAAGAAAATTACGAAATTGAGATTACAAGCGCCTCTGAGCACACTTCAAAAATGAGCATGAAGGAGCAACTTGCGGAGGAGAAGAAAAAGAAAGTTGAAATCAAAGTCGAGCCCCAAGTTGTGGATCTAGATGATCCTTTGAATAGGCCTTTGAAGGTCGTGCTCCCTGGCGGGTCCAGGCCACTAGAAGTCACTCGTCCTTCCTTGGATGTTACTTCCCCATCAAGCAAAGCGTCCAAGCAAAAATGCATGGGGGAGGAGTCGTTTGAGAAAACGAGGGGGGAAAAGAAACCAAAGAAGTGGCTGTTACACCCGTTTAACAAGAGTTAGCTTAGATTATGTAATTATTTCTATTTATTTTCATAGTTAATGTAGATAGACTTTTGACTTTGAATTTCGGAGGAGTTGTAGCAGGACCTCATTTTGGATTGAATAAATGAAATTTTAGTTTCTTTGTCTTTCAAACGACTTTTATTGTCCAGTTTACTGTATAACTATGGTTGAAACCCGAGCTCTTGTGAGTTACATAAACCCCCAATTTGTTTTCATATAACTCGAAGATTATTTGGAATCGTACATCCTTTATTTCACGCTCCAGGTACTTAGAATATTATTTGTCTGCACTCTGGGGACTCAGAGCATTCCAGTCCGAACTTCGGGGACTTGAAGACTCTATGTTGTTTGTACTCTAGTCCACACTCTGGGGACTCAGAGTACTCCAGTCCATACTCCGAGGACTTGGAGATTTAAAGTCGTTTGTACTCTAGTCCCACTTTGGGGACTCAAAGTACTCCAGTCCGCACTCCGGGGACTTGGAGATTTCAATTCGTTTGTACTCTAGTCCGCACTCTGGGGACTCATAGTACTCCAGTCCGCACTCTGGGGACTTGGAGATTTTATGTCGTTTATACTCTAGTCCGCACTCTGGGGACTCAGAGTACTCCACTCTGCACTCCGGAGACTTGGAGATTTTAAGTCGTTTATACTCTAGTCCGCACTCTGCGGACTAAGAGTACTCTAGTCCGCACTCCGGGGACTTGGAGATTTTAGGTCGTTTATACTCTAGTCCGCACTCTAGGCACTCAGAGTACTCTAGTCTGCACTCCGGGGACTTCGAGATTTCAGTCGTTTATACTCTAGTCCGCACTCTAGGGACTCAGAGTACTCCAGTCCATACTCCGGGGACTTGGAGATTTTAGGTAGTTTATACTCTAGTCCACACTCCGGGGACTTGGAGATTTTACGTCGTTTATACTCTAGTCCGCACTCTGAAGACTCAGAGTACTCCAGTCCGCACTCCAGGGACTTGGAGATTTTAAGTCGTTTATACTCTAGTCTACACTCTAGGGACTCAGAGTACTCCAGTCCGCACTCTATGGACTTGGAGATTTTAAGTCATTTATACTCTAGTCCGTACTCTTGGGACTCAGAGTACCTCAGTCCGCACTCTAAGGACTTGGAGATTTTAAGTCGTTTATACTCCAGTCTGCACTCTGGGGACTTGGAGATTTTAAGTCGTTTATACTTTAGTCCGCACTCTGGGGACTCAGAGTACTCCAATTCGCACTCTGGAGACTTGGAGATTTTAAGTCTTTTATACTCTAGTCCGCACTCTGGGGACTCAGAGTACTTCAGTCCGAACTCTGGGGACTTGGAGATTTTAAGTCGTTTATACTCTAGTCCGTACTCTGGGGACTCAGAGTACTCCATCACGCACTCCGGGGACTTGAAGATTTTAAATGTTCGTGCACGTTCGTACGTCATACAGGATAATGTAACTCTAGTTTTTTGCCATAGAATTATCATATATGGAAACATCAATGATTCATGGAAAAGATGGCTTCAAGCCTTTATCAATGAAAATAAACTAAATTGTCTTATTACATGCCAAAAACTAAGAATCAATGAAATAAAAACATACTAGAAATAATTGCAACAAAGATAGAAAAGGAATATACTAAGTGTAATAATGCCGCAGATGCTCGTTATTCCATGCTCGGGGGAGTGTCGCGCCATCAACGACCGCTAGCTTGAAAGTTCCCTCTCCAAGCCTCCGTTCAATGACGTATGGACCTTTCCATGTGGGATTCATATGCGACGGGATCGGGAAAACTCATTTCAAAACGAGGTCGCCCACATCAAAGACTCGTGGCCAGACTTTTTCATCATAATATCGAGCGACTCGATGCATATATGCAACCACTCTTAAATCACCTTCTTCACGTTTTTCATCAGTGAAGTCCAGTGATTCCAGTAAAAGATCCTGATTCGTCTTAGGGTCGTAATGAGTTACTCGATGTGACGGAACTACAAGTTCTACAGGTGTAACAGTTTCCGTGCCATATGCCAATGCGAATGGATTGGGCCAGTCGTGGACTTATGGGTGGTTCTGCAAGCCCAAAGTGCTGTTGGAAGTTTATCCACCACTCGCATCTAGTCTTTTCCAAACGTTTTTTAATATGGACTTGATTATTTAGTTCACGGCTTCTACTTGTCCATTGGCTTTTGGATGGCCAACTACTGCAAACCTTTTTTCAATGCCATACTTTTGACAAAATTTTTTGAACTCTTTACTTTCGAATTGAGTTCCGTTGTATGTAATGATAGTCCATGGGAGGCCAAAACGGCATATAACGTTTCGTACAACGAACTTAATGACCTTCTTCATGGTGAATCATGGCTAAGGACTCTGCTTCTGCCTACTTGGTAAAGTACTTGACCGCAACTATCGCGTATTTCGCATCACCTTGGGATATGGGTAAAGAACCGATTATGTCGATCCCCCACATTGCAAACGGCCAGGGACTAACTATTTGTGTGAGTTCCGTCGGTGGAGCTCTCGGGACTTTTGCATACTTCTGGCATTTATCACATCTGCTTACGTAGTCTGCAGCATCCCGATTTACAGTTGGCCAATAATATCCATAACGGAGGAACTTCTTTGCTAACGTCTGCCCTCCAGTATGGCCACCACAATCTCCTTCATGGACTTCCTTCAGGACTCGTTTTATCTCATTGTAGGCAATGCCCCGGAGTAAGGGGGCCGAGTATCCCTTCCGATACATTATTCCATCCTGCATTACATATCGCTAAGCTTTACGAATGACTTGTCGTCTTTCGCTCTTTCTTTCGGGCAAGACCTCGTGTAGCAAGTATTGCTTGAATGGGGTCATCCATGATTCTTTCTCGATTTTTGTTTCTAACACGAAATCCATCTCCGTCACACTTATGCTCGGAGCATGCAAGGTTTCGACGAGAACCAATCCCATTTGTTGTGTATCGCCAGTACTTGCAAATTTTGCCAATGAATCGGCTTCTCTGTTTTGTTCACGCGGGAAATGCGACATATCATAATATTCTAGATTTGCTAGCAGCTCTTGAACCCATGCAAGATATGGGGCAAGTCTCTGTCCCTTCGCTTGATAGTCCCCCCGCACCTGGTATACCACCAATTGTGAGTCACAAAAGATTTCAACCGATTCAATCCTCAGTTCTCTAGTAAGTTTCAAGCCGGCAATCAATGCTTCATACTCGGCTTTGTTATTTGTTGCTGGGAAATTGAGCTTCAAAGCGTAACAAATTGATCGGTTTTCGAGAGTCACAAGAACTATACCATCCCAGAGCAACGGTCGTTAGATACCCCATCGGTATACAGTTTCCATTGAATGGGGGGAATAACATCGTGGTTGTTTGGTTCGTCTGACACGGTGAATTCAACGATGAAGTTTGCTAGCGCTTGCCCTTGTATGGCCCTTTGTGGCAGGTAAGCAATATCAAACTGACTCAACTCGATATTCCATTTTAACATTCTTTCAGAGGTTTTCGGTCGTTGGAGTACCAGTCGCAAGGGTTGATCGGTATAAACACTGATTGAGTGTGCCTAAAAGTACGGATGAAGCTTGCGTGATGTAATCACCAAGCAGTAGACTATTTTCTCGATCTTGGGATAATTTCTTTCTGCCCCACTAAACGTCTACTTACATAGTAAACTGGCTTTTGAGCTCGGTCCTCCTCACGAACCAAAGCCGTACTGATAGCATGCTGGGAAACAGCCAAGTACACATACAATACTTCATGGTCTATAGGCTTCGACGGCACCGGGGGACTTTCCAAATGCCTTACCAAAGCTCGGAATGCTTCCTCATAGTCTGATGTTCATTCGAAATTTATCTTTCCTTTCTTTATCACATCGAAGAAGGGAATACACTTATCTGTGGCTTTGGATATAAATCGACTCAGCACGGCTACTTTTCCGTTCAGGCTTTGTACTTGCTTTATTGTTTCGGGCACTTGTATGTCCCGAATAGCTTGAATCTTTTCCGGGTTAGCTTCAATTCCCCGCGCATTAATAATGAAATCCAAAAACTTCCCTAACGCAACGCCAAAGGAACACTTCAAAGGATTGATTTTCATTCCATAATATCCGAGTACATCAAACATTTCCTCTAAGTCTCGAATGTGGTCATTTGACTGCCGTGACTTCACGAGCATGTCATTCACATATACCTCCATTGTTTTACCTATCTGGTCTTTAAACAAACGATTCACCAGACGTTGATAAGTCGCTCTCGCATTTTTTAATCCAGAAGGCATTACTACATAGCAATATAGCCTAACATCTGAGACAAAATTGGTGTGTTCCTGGTCTGGAATGTGCATCGGGATTTGATTATATCCCGAGCACGCATCCATAAATGACGGTAACTCGTGTCCTGCTGTTGAGTCAACCAGTTAGTCAATCCTAGGTAAAGGAAAACTATCCTTGGGGCATGCTTTGTTCAGATTAGAGTAATCTACACAGGTTCTCCATTTCCCATTTGCTTTCCTCACCAGCACAGGGTTTGACACCCATTCAAAGTAGAGGGCATCGAGGACGAACCCATTGGCTTTGAGTTTTTCCACCTCCTCTCTGAAAGCAGCGGACCTCTCCGGGTCCATGCCTCTCCTTTTCTACTTTACTGGTACATACCTCGGGTCTATGTTCAACATATGACTCGTAATAGCGGGAGAAATTCTGCACATATCAGAACGTGTCCAAGCGAAAACATCCAGATTCGCTCGGAGGAAATCAGTAAGATCCTCGGCCATCGAAGGGTCGAGTTGTGATCCAATCTTAAGTACTCGCGATGGGTCATCTCGGCCGACTGGAATGTTAATCGTCAGTTCATCCAGTGCTGCTTTTGCTTCCTTGGATTCCCCGTCGTCTCTCTCGGATCTATGTCTTTATAAATCTGATCGTGTTGCCTGAGCCAAGGCTCGGACACTACTTGTCAATTTTCAGTGATCCGGCTGCGAACAGAACTGTCCGCAACCTTTCCTTTCTCTCTCCGCTGGGCCTCTCTCAGCTCAGCCACATAACATGCATGATCGGTCGCCTGATCGCTATGCACGACACCAACTCCTTTGTCTGTCGAAAATTTCAAAGTTAAACACCATGGAGCCAAACCCGCCCTAAACTCTGCCAGGCCGGGTCGACCTAGAAATACATTGTATGGAGAATCAACATCCAAAACTATGAAAGGTAGGATTCGCACCCTCCTACGTTCAACTTGCCCAGGTTCAACAGGCAATTCAACAAAACCATTGCATCAGTTGCTGCACCATTAAAGCCATGGATACGAGCTTTAGATGACTTTGAATCCTTCGTTTCCATCTTCATTTGGTCATATGCTTTTTTGAAGATGATGTTAATAGAACTTCCACAATCAATCAAAATTCTCTTCATAAATGCTGGCCCGATTGTAGCGGAGATGACCATCGGGTCAACAGTAGGAGCCTCCACCCGATCAGCATCTCTGCTCCTGAAAACTATATCGTCTATCATTGTCTGCTGCTTAGCTGGGGACCCGTCTTCAGTATTTGAACAACACATAAAATCTGCATGCCTTAGGGAGTTAGCATACCGGTCCATTTTCTGCCAATTCTTATCTGAAGCGTGAGGTCCACTGACTATCGTGTTTATGACTAGTCTACCCACAGTTCGAGCAGGTTCCTCTGGATGGCGTGGGGCCGGCCTATGTCCGGGATCTGATGTTCCTTGCCTACCTTCCTGCAGGCTCTTGACAAACTCCTACAACTTTTTCTGTCTAATCAGCTTTTCTATGGCATCGTGGAGGTGTCTACACTCCTTTGTATTGTGCCCGTAAGTATCATGGAAGTGGCAATACTTCCAAGTCTGCTTTTGTTCTTCTCTCGACTCCTTAGGGCGTGGCTTTCTGTATTGGAAAGTATTACAGATTGATAGGTAAATATTTTATAGAGATTCATTCGGCGGGGTGTGTTCGTTGTAGGTTGGAATCATTGGCTACCATTTTCATGTTTCCCTTTTCTTTCCGGGATTTCCTTCTCCGAATCCTTTAGGTTGCCCGGGCTCGTTCTGGACATTGACCTGAACTTTCCTCGAATTGTCACCATATTGTTTTACAGCGATGTTGCTTTACACAGTCTCCTGAACAGGCCCTGGTACCTTATCTCGCCTTGTCCACCTGGCTTCCTCTCTTCGTATGAACTGATGAGCCTTTGAATAAAAACGCTCTAACCTAGTCGGAGGTTTTCCTACCAACCAATCTCCAAACGCTGAATTCGGATCTACTCCTCGCATTATAGCCATCAGAATTGCATGGTCATTACGGTTGCTAACTTCAGTAGCCGTAACGTGAAATCTCTGTAAGTACTCCTTCAACGACTCCCTTGGAGCCTGGATTATACTAGATAGGGACATCATGTCCTTGCGATGAGTGGCATGTATCATGAACTGTTCTACAAATTTCATCGCCAATTCATCAAATCTAGATATAGACCGCGGAAGAAGTCGAGTGAACCACATGGTTGCAATTCCGGATAAAGTTATTGGGAAGCATCTACACTTAGTTGCATCACTTGCTCTAGCTGAATCCATTATCCATTCATATCTCATCACATGCTGTCGAGGATCAGTCTTCCCTTCGTAGATCGGGATAGTTCGCATGTTAAACTTCCTAGGGTACTCGGCCTGTAGAATAGTGTCCGTGAAGGGAGTATGACTCTTGGATATCCCCTAATTTTCGTTGGTCAAGCCTTGATTTCCCTCAGCAGCTGTCTGACCATAGCCGATAGGTCTGGGGTTTGTATGAAAGACGGAAAGTTGAAATCTATTCTACAGGACCATTCAGATTGATGTCTCCTCTATTGGCGATCTGCCAAACGTATATCTTAGGGACCAGCTTCATTAGGGTCTTGGTGAGTCGGGCGTCAAGTTTCCACACGTGCTCCAGATCCTAAGTTTCCTGTTCCAGCTTGGGTACGGTCTCCAAGGTGTAAGTGATCCCTAGCTGATCGATCAGCGGCACCTGGTTGTGTAGTTTCCGTTTTGCGGCGTCTATGCCTGGGAGGTTCATCGGACGAAGCCGAGCTATCAGATGAAGAATAAGGAACGGGGCTACCTCCAGCATCCTAATGTTGTTGATGAGTAAGCTGAGTCATGAGGTTAGCGTTAGCATGAATCTGCTCATTAAGTTGTCTTCTGCTTTCCATGAGCTCTCTCATCAACTCGTTGAACTTTGTTCTGGTGACAACTTCCATTTGATTCTAGGTGGTGGTTCCTGCACCTAGATTTGCTTGTTCATTGCTAAGTCCTATTTGTTGTACGCTAGCAGTCTTGTTGACGTCCACATTATGAGAGGCTGATCTGGTACATGGTCTTCACATAGTAGAGTTATTGATATGAACTCTAAGTAGAATTAACGGACGTCCCGTGAATGACTTCGATCTCCTTCGGGGAATTTATTCAATCTAGTAGCTACAAAGCAGATCCTAGCGGCCTGAGAATTCGACTCTCAGTGAAAGCACCAAAATGTTAGCACCATAATTGGTCACTAATACCCTTGATAAAGAATGTGTAGAGAGATTAATGAATAAAGTAAATTAAAACAGAGAACTGTATGCTAAATTAACTGTAAAAACAAGAACACGGGATTTATAGTGGTTCAGCGTAACTGTCTACGTCCACTTTGAGTTTTGATCTTTATTGATTTCACAAATGATTGAATACAGATACAATCCGTACAATAATGACTTTAATACAAGTTCTAACTGAAAAGAAAGAGTCTTGAAAGCGGTAGAGTCTCCCCAATGTTCTCGAAAAAAGATCCATTTCACTATGCCCCTGCCCTTTTATTTATAGACGAAGATGGAATGGACTTTCCTCACGGGCCTAGGAATAAGGTACCTCGGCCCATGGTAAGTAGCTTCTGCGCACCGAGCCAGGGATGTCGAACGGCAATTGTCGAGCGAGGTTGGTCGAACCAGGGAATGCCGAGTGAGGTCTCCAAGCCGAGCGGCATTCGTATGCCGAGCCATACATGCAAGTCGAACAGCATTCGTATGCCGGGCGAGGGATGCATGTCGAATGGCACTCGTATGCCGAACGAGGTATTGTGCCGACCAAGGTACTTGGGCCGAGCGAGTCTCTTGTGCCGAACGAGGCCTGTGCGGAATGAGGGAAGGTGTGCCGAACGAGGCTTCATGCCGAGCGACTCATCTATGTCGAACGAGGCTTTGTGCCGAACGAGAGAAGGTGTGACGAATGAGGATTGTGCCGAACGACTCATCTGTGCTGAGCAAGGCCTTGTGCCGAGCGACTCATCTATGCCGAACAAGGCTCGTGTCGAGCGAGGGAGATGCCGAACGAGGCTCATGCCGAGCAAGAGGAGATGCCGAACGAGGCTCGTTCCAAGCGAGGGGAGATGTCGAACGAGACTCATGCCGAGCGACATGCCTATGCCGAACGATCGAGTGCCGAACCACCCTAGCCGAGCGCTGGTGGTCGAATGAGAGATGCCGATCGGTGGCACCCAAGGTCAATAACCGGTACCCCGTACCCAAGACAAGTTACTGGGTAACAGAAAGCCTAGCCTGAAATATATAAAAGTGTGGGGGTGTTTAGCTTTTTATCGAGTTACAGATCCAAAAAGAAGCACGCTAGGACCAAGAGCCTTGAAAATTGTATTCGTAGGATATGCTGAAAATTCAAAAGCATATAGATTATTGGATATAGAGTCTAATGTGATTGTAGAGTCAAGGGATGTTGAACTCATTGAAAATAAATTTATATGTGACCTCACAAAAACATCAGTTCCTACACAAATTGTCTACGAAGAAGATAATGAAAATATCAAGTATACTTCTTCTAAAAGGAAACTTCCAAGCATGCCCGAGGATCCTAAAAGAAGAATATGAACAAGAAAAACCAAAGTTTTGGATCCTGATTTTGTCTCACCAGACGATGTGATTCATCTTGTAGTTGGAAACAGAATGAAATAATAGACGAAACTATTTTTAATCTACAAAATGAAGATCCAAAAACCTATAGAGAAGTTATGGCTTCAAGGGATGTTGCCTTTTGGAAAGAAGAAATACAAGATGAGATGGATTCGATTCTATCTAACAATATTTGGGTCCTAACAGATCCACCGGTAGGGTCAAAACCAATAGTTTGTAAATGGGTATTTCGAAAGAAATATAATACGAATGGATCTATTCAAACTTTCAAGGCAAGATTGGTTGCCAAAGGATTCAGACCAAAGGAGGGTATCGATTATTTTGACACGTATGCTTCAGTTGCTAGACTATCCTTAATAAGAATTCTTTTTTCTCTTGCATCTATTCATGGATTGCATGTGCACCAAATGGATGTTAAGACCGCTTTTCTTAATGGAAACTTAGACGAAGAGGTGTATGTGGAACAACCGTAAGGGTTCATCCTTAGTGGAAATGAAAACAAAGTTTGTAAGCTAGTCAAATATTTATATGGACTAAAGCAAGCTCTCAAACAATGGCATGAGAAATTTGATGTTGTAATCTTATCCGAAGGATTTAAGCATAATAGTGCAGACAGGTGCATCTATTCCAAATTCACAGATAGTTATGGTGTAATTATATGTCTATATGTAGATGACATGCTAATATTTAGTACTAACATGAATGGCATAAATGAACAAAGAAATATTTAACTTCTTGTTTCAAAATGAAGGATTTGAACGAAGTTGATACTTATTTAGGAATCAAAGTGAAGAAACATAGTGGAGGATATGCTTTATGTCAGTCCCACTATATTGAAAGATTGCTTTTAAAAGTCAATTTTAAAATACGAACATTTGAATTTAAAAGAAGCAAGTAGCACCTATGAAACCTCAATTAAGCTATTTGCTAATTCTGGAAGAGCAGTAGCTCGACTCGAATATGCGAGTTTTTTCGGTAGTCTCATGTGTGCTATGCAATGTACTCGTCCTAATATCTCTTATGTTGTGTGCAAATTATCCAGATATACAAATAACCCTAGTATTGCACATTGGAGAGCAGTTAGAAGAGTTCTATGATATCTTAAAAGGACAACTAAATTAGGACTCCAATATGAAAATTTCCCAGCAATTTTAGAAAGATATTCATTTGCAAGTGGTGCAACCCCTGAAAATGAAAATAGAGGAACTACTGGATAGATTTTTACTCTAGGAGGTGGTGCTGTATCATAGGCCTCCAAGAAACAAACAATCATCACGCATTCCACAATGGAAGCTGAATTCATAGCTTTAGATGCATCGGCAAAGGAAGCAGAATGGCTACGAATTTGTTAACGGAAATATAGTTGTGGCCACAACCATCGTCATCCATTCCCATATATTATGATAGTGAATCCACAATGTCTAGAGCATATAATAAAATCTACAAGGGAAAATCTAGGCATATAAGCTTAAGACATGCATATGTCAGAGAACTTATTGTAGATGACATCGTTACAATTATATATATAAGATCAACGATAAATCTAACAGACCCATTGACTAAAGGATTACCAAGAGATATGGTCAAAACAACTAGTTGTGGAATGGGTCTAATGTCTCTCTAATCTCCTGCAATGGAAACCCAACCTTTTTTTTCTACCCTAAGGTTTAAAGGGTAATAACAAGTTGCAGTCAAGAGATGGATAAACATTAGATACCAAATGTTTATTTGTTACGATCATGGTGTCTGTTTGTCATAGTAACAATGACGGATCAAAATAGACACCTATATGAACATAAGAAACAACATTTAACTAAAGTTGTTTAGAGTTAAACTTTATAAATGTTCATGAATATTAGGGGAATAGTTATAACCAATACAAGGTTATGGTGATTTTGTTAAAGAATATATGCATTTATGTGTTTAGATATTTCGTTTTAATATAAAGGATTTTGGTTTAAGCTATTAGCCACTAAATTTTCTATTAAAATTTAAATATCTAAACTAATAAGGAAGTTTAAACCGAAAGGTACTTTCTTTTAGGCATAAATGTACATATGAAATATTACAATCTAGTGGGGGAATGTTGAAAAGATTGAAACACATTTTCTAAGATTTGGGTATATTTCACTTTAAATATGTAATAGAACAAAGAGAATATGAATAGAAAGAAGTAAGAATAAGACATGGCTACATATACATATTAACTGTCAAAGATTAGGCATTTAGGGCACGTGGGCGCGCGCACGTACTAAAGTGGCGACTGTTTGGAGTGGCTGCCTCTTTTAATTTTTTGAATTTTAACAGTCGCGTCCATTGGATTACTGACAGTTGCATCTATGCCTTTTTGTGCCTTATATAAACAGGTTCAAACTACTCAGAAATTACTTCGCATATTCATTCCCATCTTCTCTGCACTCCTTCTTTCGCCACTTCAACAAAACACAGATTGCCCCAGCAGTCCATTGCTTCCTGCAAGAAAGGTTTGTGTTGTATCCTGAAGGAATTTCACCGTCAACCATTGAGCAATCTCTTTCATAGTGGGGACGATCAATTCTTAAAGAAAGTGTCCTCCTAACACGCTTCAAAAACAATTCTCGTTTGCAGATCGAACCATTTTCTAACAACTAGTAGAACTGCACAACGGTGGAAAAACCTACTGTTGGGTTGTATAATTTTAAAAATCAAATGTTAACTGCAATTTTACAATGCATATTAGTTGATCTTCAAATGCTAAAAGAATATTTGAAGGTAAATTCACATTACTCCAAGTCGAATCCTCAAATAATAAAGGAGACATTTGAGTAGAAATGTAATGTTATTTTTGGAAACTTCACATGTAGTCCTTGTGACAAAGAACACATGATCAGGTAAGACTTCAGCCCGAACATGTCTATACTGGGCTTAAAACCCATCATAACTTGAACACAAACTACATCATATGTATTCACTTCAAAGCAGCAAATAAATAAAATAGTTCCATATTGTTATTTACAAAAGAATCATCCGCAGGATCAGCAAATTAACACCGTTCCAACAATGTGATTTCTTATATACGAACAGAAAACTAATACTATTATGATGCAATCTTCAACTAATTACAATGTGAAGAGCAACTATCAAGCTAATAAATCTTTGTTTCTCCCCCGATACATTTCCTCTTACTGAAACAACATTATCTATAAAAGCCAACATAATTGAAGGCTCGATGACATGGATATCAACAAATGAAGAAAAAAAGTATGCATATATCACCTAATCCAAAGAAGCTTTGTTCTTTCTATTGCTAACTAGCTTATATTAATTATTGTTTGATTATTAATCAAATACAATATAATAAAGCATCAATTTAAGAAAATAAAGGACTAAAGCACCAATTAAATTAACTACCTTTGCAAATGGCAGTGGAGACGATCGGTCGCAGTTGTGAGTACTAGTCCCAACGTCAGGTGCTAGGAAGGCAGATCGCTGCGACCAGTGCTAAGAGGAGGGTTAGGATGGGTGCATGGTAGGAGGCTTGATGTCGATCTGGGAATTGATTATCTTTAATTTAAGTTAGGGTTTGGATATGAGTGGTGGTGTCAATCTGAATATTAGGCATTAGATTGGAATCTAAGCAGAGTTTACTGGCAATTTGGAATTTGAATAGGAAAAGAATTGGGCAAAGAAAATGGAGGATATTTGGTGTGGGAAGAACAGGGATGAAATGCGTCTTTTTGGAGAAAACGAACAATGCGACAGTATGCTATTGTTTTTTTTGCTTCAGACTAATTTATTTTAGGCAGTAGAAGCACCCACAGTAGGCTTATTATTCACTGTTAGAAGATAATTGAGAAATTTCAGGATAATGGCTGAAAATCGAAGATGGAGCTGACTGCTAGGATTCTGTAGCTGGCTATAAGCTGTATATCTAGTTTGATCCGAAGAAGCTATTTTCGAATTCTGTAAAACTTCTATTTTTCAAATCATAATTTCAAATTTAACACTTTTTGGTCAAATTAATGGGCTCGGAAACACATGCAACGGTTACAAATACGATATCTAATTCATCTTTTTATTAAAAATCCATTTTGAATTAGTCTAATATTAATATTGTCAAATTCGTGAGTCTGTTAAGTTCAGATCTCATTAAATATTATCAGTAAACAACGATTAATTTAAATATGAAACATTGATTTGCGTACTAATTTTGAGTTTGTGATAAGCAATGGGCCTTCATGACAAATTGTCACAAGCTAAGCGGTAAGTGCTTTTACTCCCCCTTTTCCAATGGAGTAAACTTGCAGAAAACAAAATGGACGTCAGTCCCCTTTCCCATTTTATGGGCTTCTGAATGGCAGACGTCCATAAAATGGACGCCAGTGCACTCCTACATAACCATATTTCTCCCTCCCCTTCGCACTTTCCACTTCATTTTCATTTTCATTTTAATTTCTTTTTTAAATTAGAAAAGCTAAACAAAATGTCGTCTCGTCCAACCAAAATCGTTTGAAGGAGGGTTCATAGACATCCAGCGTAGCAAGCTGGACCGTTACATGTTCCGTCGCCACCTGAAGTTTCACCAGAAGATTTATGTGTACTACACGAGCTTTCAGATGGTTATCGGCATAAAGCCGAAACCGCTTTGATGACCGTACAGGTATAAATTGCACATTAATATATCTGGTTATTTTTATATGTACATCACATAATCGTATTAAATAACTGTTACTCTATTAAAAATTATTAATTCATAAATTATCTATAGGACCATTACATTCATTGTCGAGGTAGCTGTGCGAAGTGCATTGCCCAGTTTTACGACCTCTTTCCGGTCCTATTATTGAGAGGCTACAGGCTAGTTCTTTTGGTCATTTTTTTGTCGATTAAGCCTGTTCAGTCCTTTGATCGACATCTCATTCAAGCATTAGCTGAGAGATGGTAGCCTACCACGCATACGTTTTATTTTTTAGAATTTGAGCTTGGTATCACCTCAGTTGATTTCTACATGTTCACAGGCATTGAGATTGGACGACATGGTCTTCGACCTTTTCCATTTGATGAATTATACGAGTCCCCCAATCTGTTTACTGTTTTTCCACCACTGATAGATGTTACCTGCGTCAATAGTGGTTCTGTTAAGTTGACTTACCTGCAGCAGTACATCACCACTTATATAGCTAGATCCGATATGATGGATGCAGTTACTAGAGCATTTCTGCTGTACTTGTTTGGTTCGATCTTTTTTTCAAACTAAAAAGGTACAGTTAGACTAGGCTATTTAGCATCTTTTGCCAGATTAGACCAGCTACACACTATTGATTGGGGCACAGCAATATTAGAAACCCTTTGTACCGCTCTAGATTCATTTGCGCTTGGCGATGTCAAGCAGATGCATGCTTTTTGGTATATTTTGCTGTTATGGTACTACGAGTACACGGCAAACGTGCACCCCCACATCCAGGACATGGCTAGTCAAGCTGCTGAGCAGTACTTTCCTAGGATGAGACAATAGGAGACTATGCAGTATGTACATCATGTTTCCATAGGTGTACGGCATGACTTGATGGAGGTTAGGTCACAGCTTGATATGCGTAGTGGAGGTACATCATTCGGACTCCTTGAGCCTCACATTGGACTCATCTAGCAGATGCAGGTCTTATGGTGGACCATCCCTTGATGGTTGCATATTCACCATCTAGACATAGGGCTGCTTTGCATACACCTGCATTTATGCATATGTGGTATTTGGAAGAGAGGTGTGCTTATCAGATTATGGATGATCATCGTATACCATATGATCCTTTATCGAGGACATGTTTGGTAGACATAGGGTGATTGGCGATCAGTACTTCGATGCTCTACGACAGGCTTGATGGGTGGATAGTAGTACTTTCTTCATCGATGGAGATTACGATGCTTATTGGGCTAGAGTAGCACCCGTAGATTCATTGTACCAGATTATGTTCGTGGCGTCAACTCTGATCATATAGGACCTCACATGGCAGCCGGTAGAGCTCAGGTACCACAGGTTTCATTTGACCCAATTACGTCACAGTTCTCGCAGACTCCCATGCAGTTGGAGCCTAATACTACTTTTAGAGCATATGACGTGACAGGTACTTTGATTGAGCAGCCTTTAGTCTTTCCAGATCACCCCGACTATCCTGGTGTACCTTCAGTCGGGTTATATCCTCCGTATGAGGTACGTTTGTTGTTTATTGTCATTTTCTCTTTTTTTTATGCTTAGTTTCTTACTTGTCAAATATCATCTTTATGTAGTATGCTGCTAGATTGGACTAGGCCAGAGTTTCACTTGGTGTGTTTCACGATATGAATCTTGCACATACACACACCATGCATGATATGTACATGCAGCATACACAGATACTAGAGGCGCAGATTGATCAGCTATCGCTAGACTTGTTGTATATGAGCCTTTCGGATCACAAGGCGGAAGTGATGCTGGTCCCAGTGGGTATGATGCTGGTGGTTTAGATGAGGACGATGTGGATGATGAGGATGAGGGGGAGGATGGTGATGGGGATGACGATGATGATGATGGAGATGATGATGATGGTGATGATGATGACGGAGATGATGATGATGGTGATGAGGATGATGGTGATGATGTTGACGACGACATTGCATCCCTTTAGTTGTATACCTTTTAGTTTATGCACAGTGGACATTTTATTATATGTTGCAGTTCCTATAGCTTATGTACTTATGTCATTGTTTGAGTATACTATATATTTTTTATGTTTATATAATTTCACTTTCTTGGATTTTGGATGATAATGTTCGAGTATACCGTGAATTCTATATATTTGTGTATACTGTGAATTATATATGTTTGTGTATACTGTAAATTCTATATGTTTGTGTATACTTATAAGCACCAATTAGTGACGTATAAACATAAAAAAACTACTAGTGACATTAGAATTGAAGATATACGAACATAGAACACTGATAAAAAATGACACAATAATAGAACACAAATATAAAGAAACTAGACGTGACGATTAAACTGCAACTCCTGTAAAGAAAATCTAAGACGTCTAATCTCCTATTCTAGTTCGTTTGCATAGGTTATGCCCCTTGGACATAAAGGATCATCCAAACATTCCGCGTAATTACAAACATTCGGCCAGAATTAACATATTTGGATTCGACGACCAATATTTTCTCTATCCGAACGTACTACAACTTCAACTCCATATCCGGACTGACAACAAACTGGGTACGATTCAACTTCTTGCTCAGTGGGAGGTTGAACTACTTGAACTTGGTTCTCAGGTTGTTCATATGCATGATGAACAACATGTTGTTTGTATGGTGATTCAACCACTTCCTGAAGTCTCAGCTGCTCAAGATTTTGAAACTGACCGCGGAAATCTTCATAGTGTTGTTCTTGATAATTGATAAGTCAATCATCATCGGTATGTGGACTTTTCATAGGCATGCAAACTACATCTGAACCGATAAAAGAAGGCCAAGAAGGCATTGCGATGAAGAATTTATTATTGTGAGTGAGGAAGAAGATGATTATGAATGATGAATAAGTAAATCAAAAAGCGCATATATAAACAAATAGGTATATTTAATTTATGTGCTACCACTACTTTTTGATCTGACAACAACAACAGACATTATTATTTGAAAAGACAATTCAGAAAGATCTCTACACCTTAAAGACCATTACATAACCAACTAGCAATATTGTTATCTTAAGGCCATCCAAATTCTTCTAGCCAATTTTGGCATATGAAGTACGCATCATGGACAATGAATGGAGTGTGGTATTTAAAATTGTATCGACCGTCATAAGTCGAACGTGTAGCCTCGAACACATTTTCCGATATTACCTCATTAATAATCTTTGTGTAACGCGTGCATGCCCTAGTAAAGTTTTTGTATGCAGTCCTGACCTCTTGAGGTGTACGTCTGACTTGACAGCCCATGTCATTGTTGTAAAGTTCATCCAGAGTGTCCCAAAAATGAATTATCGTTAACTCCTGATTGTCGGACATCTCATCGGTTTGTATGTGTTACTGCATAAGCAACTTCAATTCATGAGACGTAAATGTCATGTTGGACAATGTAGTTTGAATAATGTTAAGTTTTTAAATGATTTAAACGGATAACAATTTGTGAATGTATACAATGGATGTTCCTTCTCTCCACTCAACAAAGCATGGGAATCATGACCGAAAAATGAACGTGGCTACTTTACATGATTTGACCACACACTGAGCCACCTTCTCTCCACTCAACAAAGGAGAGAATCTTGACCGGCAAATGAACGTGGCTACAGTACGTGATTTGACCGCACACTGAGCCACCTTCTCTTCACTCAACAAAGCATAGAATCTTGATCGGCAAATGAACGTGGCTACAGTATGTGATTTGACCGCACACTGAGCCACCTTCTCTCCACTCAACAAAGCAGAGGATCTTGGCCGACAAATGAACGTGGCTAAAGTACGTGATTTGACCGCACACTGAGCCACCTTATCTCCACTCAACAAAGCATGAGAATCTTGATCAGCAAATGAACGTGGCTACATTACGTGATTTGACCGTACACTGAGCCACCTTCTCTCCACTAAACAGAGCAGAGAATCTTGACCAGCAACTGAACGTGGCTATAGTACGTGATTTGACCGAACACTAAGCCACCTTCTCTCCACTCAAGAATTAGTCCTATACATATAACCATATGGATCTCATACCATGTCACCACAATTTAGTCTAACAAAACATTAAAATATCAAACAACTATCCTCAAATATCAAACAATGTCTAAAAATTTACTAAAAGCTATATTGCTATGCGACAGTGACTCTGAAGAAGAAGCGTATGCGTTAGCGCATCAACAAGAGGAGGAGAAACTGATGGAGATATACCATGAAGCATATGGTTCAACTTTTGAAAAACATGGCGGTTCAGTTGTGGGTCAGAAATATGTCAATCATAACCAGCAAGCATTTCAAAAAACACTTATGCAAGATTACTTTGCCCGTGATCCAACTTACGGTGCAGAGACGTTTAGATGACGATTCAGAATGAGTCGTCCATTGTTTTTAAGAATTCTCGAAAGTATTCAACAGAATAATAATTATTTTGTTTATAAGTAGGACGCTGCAAAAAAAGGTTTGAGTGGACATCAAAAGATGACCGCAGCTTTGAGGAAGTTAGCATATGGTACACCCGCCGATGCCCTTGACGACGCATATCGTATTGCAGAGAGTATGGCATTGGAAAACCTAGATCACTTCTGTCAGTCAGTTGTGGACATTTATGGGACCGAATATCTTCGTTCTCCAAATGAGGCAGATGTAACGCGCTTGCGTGAAATGCATGAAAGCAAAGGCTTGCCTGCAATGCTTGGAAGTCTAGATTGTATGCATTAGGAGTGGAAGAACTGTCCAAAAGCTTTTCATGGAGCATATAACGAAAAATAAAAAAAACCAACTATATCACCTTAGAAGCAGTTGCCTCTCATGATTTATAGATTTGGCATGCTTTCTTTGGAATGTCAGGTTCTCTTAACGACTTAAACGTTGTCAAACGATCTCATTTATTTAATGATTTGGCGCAAGGCAAGTCAGCTCCCATATCATTTACTCTTCGTCATAACACATATGAGCATGGACACTATCTAGGAGATGGAATTTATCCCAAATGGAGTACGATTGTAAAGACATTTGCAAACCCAATGACGACAAAACAGAAACAATTTGCTGCAATGTAGTAAGGACAAAGGAAGGACGTAGAAAGGGCATTTGGGGTCCTTCAAACAAGGTTTGCAATGGTTAGCAATCCATGTAGATTATGGAAGAGATCAAAAATGGATACAATTATGTTCTGTTGTATAATTCTGCATAACATGATCATTGAAGATGAACGCGGTATGGACTATCCCGATTTCGAGTATGATGGGGCAAGACACCCCCCTAATTGTTTTGCACAGCCACGTTACGAAATGAAGGACCGTACGCAATTTATGACGATCATCATGAAGTATATCGTAATGCATCTATTCATAATAGACTTCAAAGGGATTTAGTGGAGCATATTTGGAATTCTCATGAAAATCAGTAGTTCAGGATGGTGGACCTTTGTTTAATTACATCTGTTTGCCTTTTTATTTCTGTAACGAAGTGTAGAATGCTATAGTTTTTATGTTTGTAATATCATTTATGTTTGGTGAAGTAAATCTATATTGATATCTATAGAATGCATCGAAATAATGATGTACCATTTGAAAATATAAACCGAAGGTACATGGATATTTAAACTGCAATAACTAAATATATCACATGAATATGTCAACTACATATGTTTTGTTCTTGATCTACTCTCAACAATGCGTTGTTTGTACTCCATCCAATATTGCATTGTAATTGGGTGCATTCCGGTGACATTCTTTTCCATTACTAAGGTCTCTTGGCGTTGCCGCCATAGCTCAAACCGGCCCTTCTCAATCTCGATCAATTCTTTTAACACGGCAAGCTTTTCCGCACTCCCTCTTTGACATTCTGCATTTTCTCTCGTATGTTTTTCATGCATTATGGCTAAACGAGAATCGATTTGAGATTGAACAGCAATTTTCTTCTTAGCTGCTCGTTGCCCCATCGGTCTAGCATTTTCATCAAATGCGGATTCTGTTTCTTCGTCTTTGTTAAATGGGCATACATTAGAGTTCATATAAGAAGAATTTCCTAGGCTAGAATTATAATTAGATCGACTTGTTTTTTTCTTGCCCTTCGACTTCGTCTAGACATCTCTTAAGCTTTTTGCGGTGTTTGAGCTCCATTTTTGTTCACTAACAAGCAAGTCATAGCAGTTTGCACACTGATAGTAGTGGGGTTTCTTTGTACCATTTTCTCTTGGAAATAATTTCAAGAATTGATTGTTCGCTATTCTCTTCTAAAAAAATAGAAACACAAAATGATATATTAACAAAGTGATCAAAAATGAATATAAATTAAAAACGATATTTTTCAAAACGCTACCAATTCAGCTTCGCCACTCATTCCACTTGGATTTGCTGTTCTTATTTTGTGAATCTACGACTCATAGAATTGTGTTTGTCGATAAATCTTCTCAAAACGACACGTGATTGCAGACATTGACCTCGTCTTTTCAACTTGTTTTTTTATTGCACGCAGTCATGGATTTTGCCCAAAACGCCTCTCCACTTTGGTCATTCCCCTTTACCGAGTCGTTGGAAGAATGACAGTAAATATAACACAAATCCTTATCTTCATCACCAGACCATGGTGCAGAAGAATGGAAGGATAGAAGGGGAGCGGTCCGGGGATGAACATTTTGAAAGGGTTGGGAATCAAAATCCCAACTATCCATATTCATCGCTTCGGTATATGATTGAAACGGATGAGACATACTTTCAATATTATGGTATTGAGAATAGAATTGTAATATAAGAATAGATGTGTGTATTACAATCTGAAAAATAGTTCGATATATGTAATGAAATCATAAATATGACAGTTTATAGCCATTGTAATTTTAAATATGACCGTTATAGCCATTGGGATCAAAATATGACCGCTTGTAGCCGTTGAAGCTCAAGATACTGGTCATTTACAGCCGTTGCAGGTCGGAATAAGACGATGTGCAGCAGGGAAGGGGGTTGGATTGGGTGGGGCTTCGGCGCCGCCATTTAATGGGTGCCCAAGCCCAGTTTAGGATTCTGAATTGAATCCTGAACTTTCAGCTGAATTGTTGTCTTGAATTTGACGACTGAAGATTATTTTTGAACAAATTTAGTAAGTAATTTGATGACTGGAGATGCCCCTATGATACATTTATTCAGTTTGATTTACAGACCATAAAAGGATTTATACCCATGTGAACACCTTATTTTCGATGTACTAAATACTTCCGACTTGTTTGAAACTAAATATTTCTTTTTTGATTTAGTTATGGACTGATTTATATATTCTCTTCTTAAAAGTTGGTTCATAACATAAGACAGCTATTTGTGGCCGTTATTTTATTAATACTCTTATGTTAAATCTTTGTTTAGCGGGACCAGTATCCTTTTTGCAAATCAATTTCCTATTTATTAATAATTTATGTTTATATAATCTTTGTTAGAGGAATAAATGGCTCTTTCTCTAGTTTTATCTCTTCTGTAGAATTTCGATATGACACCTGGAATGCACGATATTACATCTGTAGAAAATAGGACACATGAAATGTATCATATTGATTTAAATGAATGACATTTATGTGGGATTGATGAGCAACCCTATGAAGATTACGTCAATCATATGCAAGCATGGCAATCTAACATATGTTATATTCTTAAAATGTAGAGACTCTACATATTACTTCCATAATTTGACTTTTGTAAGAATTTATTATTCTTTTTATGATCCTGTTATGGATCTGTTATGGATATGAAGGGGTCATTTACCTATTAATTTCTTTTTACTATGAAGACTACTACAGAAAATAATCTCCTCTAAAATTAAATTATAACATGACTAAGGTGCCCTTTTATTTTCTACCACAATCATGTCATCTCCAGCAACTTGCTTCTTTATCTCTAATCAGAATCAATAAGCTATAATCCGTGGAGCAATCAAACCTAGATGAAATTCCACCAAATGAGAAAGAACGTAGAATAATTTGCATTGAAGAAAGTGTCCGTAATGTAGGGTTTGTTCAAAAAATCAACCATGGAACTCTTTTTTTATTGATATGTTAGGGTTTAATGCGTATAGGGTTTAATCGGAGGAAAACAATCAATGTACGTAATGCTTGATTGTAGTAAATTCGACAATAGAACATCACTATATAAAAACAGTTTCGGCAATTAACAGTCGTATAAACTTAACTAAATCGACCGTAGAGCGTTGAATTTAATTGGTCAAAGGAGTAAGGCTTTGTTTCGATGGTACATCATCCACTTTTCCATTTGAATTCGACAGAAGCATGTCGTTTTCAAAAGTTTAGCCCCTATTCGAAGCCTAGGCATCGTGTTTCTCATCATTATTCTAACATTTCATAACGAAACTGTTATTGCCAACAGTTTGGTTTTGATTTAATGGTGTCCCATTGACTGCTTCATTATTTTTGACAAGCAATCGCCGTTTTCGAAAGTTTAGCTCATATTTGATGCCATGACGTGGCTTTATATATATATTGTTCTGTCTGTTATTATCGTATCGTTCCTTCTATTGTCAACTATTCCTACTGGTTACAGTATTTTCGATGAATAGGGTACATGAAACGCTAAAGTTTAGATTAGGGTTAAAAAGAAAGAAGGGTAGAATAAGAAAAATAAGTTTTGTTTTATAATGTGTACCCCTCATGGTACACTACAAGGGGAAAGCCATTTTTCGACGCGTGGAAACCATCGGCGACCGACGGAAGCCGTCGGAAATTTCGTCGTCGGAGAGCAGCGTTTCCGACGGCTTCCGATGAAGCTTGTCGTCCGTATTTCCAACGGATTTCGATATATTCCGACGGCTTCCGACTACTGTCGGGAGCCGTCGGAATCCGTCGGTAAAAATGACCCGAAAACCGTCGTGAGCCGTCAGAAATACGATACCTGCAGGCCGTCGGAAGTAGTCGGGAGCTGTCGGAAATCTGCTGAAACTTTTTTTTATTTCTGCAGCAATACTACCTTCCATCCACGTTTCCCATACAAACACTGTTCCAACAATGCTGCAGAATCCAATATATAATATTCCAATCAAAAACCAAACTATACACAAATCACCAAACAAAAAAAATATAAAATTAATTCAACACAAATCATCATCACCCAAACTAATGTACAATACATAATAATATCCAAAACATCAAATGTTCTATCAATACATACATCCACAACATCCCCAACATTCACATAATTTTAAGTGTAGCATAACATTGTACACAAAACTAACAACTACCTCTACCATCTACCAATTCGTACAAAGCAGAAAAAAACTTACCGACCAAAGCACTTAATCAATCTCCTCTAGAACCTGAGCCAGCAGAGGAAGGGAAGCGGCCACCATACTGCTGCATGCACTCGGCGATACGTCAATCTAGGAACTGCGTCATCTCTATGGTCTGCCGACGGTTCTGCTCCTCCAGTTGCGCCACTATAGCCCGCAAATTTTCGATCTCTGCTAGATCAACATGAGCTCTAGTCTGCCTACCCCTTCTCTGACTGCTGGCATGTAATAAATATTTAATTTAGCCGTGTGGTCTCTGTAAGTGTATGTGCAGGTATGTGAATGATTATCAGTGTGATAATATTATTTAATTTAGTTTATGATGTTTATGTAAGTATATGTGCATGTTGATAACATTTTAGATTGTGATAACACCAAATAACTATAGTGACAAGAATGTTGATTTATATATTGAATTAATATAACTTTCGAACATTTTAGCATAAGTAAATTAACTATAGGGAAGGATGAGAGCAATAAATTTGAAATTACTCCTTAATTGCCAATATGTTATGTACTTACCACTTGATTACCAAATCTGTATCATCTGCCATGGTCCGATGGATCCATAACTAACTCAAAAACAGCATCCTCCTCATCCGTTGTTAGCTGATCTCGACCCGTGTCAGCAAGGAATTTCTGGCACTACTCCATAAACTTTTCCTGCATTAATACATTAATATCATCATATATTATTTCGTTATATTTTAACAAGTAGAAAAATTATTACTAATACTGCATAAAATGAAATATGCTTACATGGTTCTTGCTAGATTTATCGTCGTGTCATGTATATGAAACTGTCCCGTCCGGGTTTACATGCTCGACGGCATGCGTATGAGTGAACACGTCCATATAGCTCACGGGACCATGCGCCTCAGCTTTCTGAAATTGATTTTTACATACAATTGTTGTACATTTAAAATTATATAGCACAAACTATTTAAAAAATGCATTCGGTATATTTACCAACTCCTGCTGATACTGCTGAAATGACTTCGAACCTCCGCAATAAGTGATAGGATTTTTATTTTTGTTTGCAGAGTTTCTTTCCGACTCTGCCTGTACATTCAAAAGTTGATACATTATTTATCGATCATGTATTTTTGATATTTACTACCAGTCAAATAATTTTAAAAAAAAATTAGTATACTTGCCTTCGCTGTGTTAGTTTCCCAGTATCCCAACCATGCTTACCATACGCTCTCTCCCATCCAACGTGGTCTCTTACCCGATTTCTTTATTTCGGATATCGAGTCCCTATAGTTTTTGCGCATCTTCTTCATCCAATATTCCCGTGCCAACTACATGTCATCCGTCTGAATGTCTATCTCATCCTATGTTTCACGATAAAAAGCAAAAAGCATATTAAACTGTAAACGATAAACAGTAAAAAAAATGACAAAAATGAACTAAAAATGAAAAACAGAAAAATATACTTACTTGGACATCCTGCCAAATAAATTCTAATATGTGGGGAGGGATGTTATCCCACTTCAACCAACAAGCACTCATCCTACTCCGGTAAGACGCTCTAGAAATATCCAACACGACCTTCGAAGGAAGTTGGTCGAACCCCATGTTTTTAAATATGATACAGTTAAGTATGTACGTATATATAAAAAATAAGATGTTGAATAAAATTTAATTCTTACCCCTCTGCTCTAGGTACTAAACAAACGACAGGACACTGTGGTGCTTGCAATGGACCACTGCCATCGCCTCCTGATCAGGAAGAGCTTCTACCTCTAGACGACATTAGGTAAACCTATGATATATGTACACATCATTTCAAAACAGAATAATAACATGATAATGAAATATATTTCATACGTAAATGAATACATCAACGGTATAAACTGCTAAATTAATGACTGAAATGGAAATAGAAATGGAAGTGTGTTATACCTGATTCATAATGGGTCTCATGTTCCGACGATACGTAGATTACATTGCATTTTTAATAATAATTGCTAAATAAATGATAAATGGAAATGACATAAAACATGTAAACAATGGTAAACGTACAGATTTGTTTCATAGTTACATCAATTTCATATTACATCAAGAATTCAACATAGTTACATCAAATGCAAAAAAATCAAATTCGGATTTTTATCAATCATCATCGTCTTCTGATTCATATTCAGTTTCGTTTTCTACGATATTTTCCTCTACACTATCAAACGCTTTTATCAAAACATTTGATTCGTCGATCAAAGGACCAAAATCTGTATGATCGTCTGTAATCATTATTTCATTATTTTCCTCAAGATCTGACCGATAAGCTTGTTCGTCTGGAATATTCTTCCCGTCGAATGTAAATCTGGCCTTTGTTTTAAAAACTGCAGACCAATCTGCTTTATCTCTTTTCAGAGACGGATAAGGAGCGTAATACACTTGCAATGATTGTTTGGCTAGTACAAAATGATCGTACTTGTGATAGTACAAAATGATAAGCAGCATCTAGTAAATCATATTTTTTTTGCTGCAATATTTGGTTCTTCAACATTTCCATCATTGTCCTCAACTTCAACCATAAGAAACATTGATCGTGCTGCATCTTCGACCATATTTTCTATATGGGTCGTCATAACTACTTCATTAACGACAATTTCAGACTCTATACAAGTATTAGCTACAACTTCTCCATGCCGATCCCAAACATAATATTCAGGTACGAAACCGTTTCGAAACAAATGAACTTTCACAATATCTGGTAACAAATACTTCAAATGTCTACACCTACTACATGGACAATGAATTTCTGGATCGTTTCTGTTATTACTTAAAGCGAATTCAACAAATACGTTTATACCATTATAAAAATCTTCTTTTATTGAGCCTCTCGATCCTTTTCTTTGGTACATCCATCTCCTCCGATCAACAAAATAATCAATCATTTTTCCTATTTGAGAAAATAAGTCACAAGTTCAAAATTTAATATTTATTTTCAAGAATACAAATTCGAAAAATATTAGTTTCATGGTCGTATAATATTTGAATTTAAAGCACTATTTCACAAATTAAAAAATATTTTCAAATATGACACATTTTATTTTTTAATGTATCGATACAAAATTTTATACAAAAAGATATTTTTTCCAATGGTCAGACATCCTACTTCCTATTACAAACACAGTAAGCATTTACATTTCGTATATTACTTCGTCTCAAACGATTCAACAAAATTTCGGCAGCATTTCCCTTTTGTTCCCTGCATTGTACACAAATGCGTGTACGCATGAAACAAAAAAGAAAAGTTAGGCTGAAATTTTATGATCCGTTTGAGACGAAGTAATATACAAAATGTAAATGCTTACTGTATTCATAACTTGTCCAATACAGGGACAAATCCAACAAACATTGTATCAGATGAATATAAATGGTCATTTTTTGAAAAAAAAGACTATTTATATAACGATCATGTACAATACTCGTCAGATGTGGTCAAAAACTCTTTAAGGGACGTTAAATGTGCGTATTTAACGAAAAAATACAGTTTTACTAACTGTTCACAGTTACAAAAATATATTTTAATTTAACACATTTATTCGACGTATTACATCAACTTAAGGCTGGTGTAACATTTTTGTCATTATTAAATACACACAATTATAATTTAAACTCAAGCATTTTTTTTGTTGCATTAGTCAATACGTGCACAATATAATACTCTTAGCTCGTTCATTCATTTTATCTTATTCCAACTAACACAATACAATGATAGCAGCACTACACACATATACAACTGTAGAATCAACGCATACACAACGATTTACATGTACACGAACAACCACAAATTATACATGTTTTTCACAATTTCACGATAAAAGATGAAATAAGTATACCATGGAATGCTAGAAACTATTATCACACTATTGGAAACAATTTCAATTACTATTTAGCCCTAATTTATCATCTTATGAAAATCTATAAATATGGTAAAAAATTGAATTTTTCGCGAAAATAAGAGATTATACCTGAGCTAGAAAGTAAGAGAGGTTGAATTCGTAGCCGGGGAGGATGCAAAAACACAGAATTGGTGATTGGAGGCTTGGGGGAGGGAAGTTGGGATTTTAGAAATGAAATTAGGGTATGCTGGAATGAGGAAGAAAGGCTCGGCTGGAGCCTGTAATTCGCGATTTTCCGACCGCTTTCGACGGCCGCCGACGGCCCGTCGGAAGCCGTCGGAAATAAACCATCGGGAGCCGTCGCCTACCCTGTCGATTTTTGAACATTTTCTAGTAGTGGTACTTTTACTTTTTGTGAAATAAAAATAAAAAACGACCCCCTTAATATTCATTTTTTGAAGTGTCACTAACAATGTTCTTATTATAAAACAAGAGCACTCCTCAAACTAAGTAAGGTCTAATTCTATTCAAGAGCGATTTAGGGATCAACATAGGGTATGAGATTCTTAAATCATATACGACTTTGTACCTTCTATCTTTTATGTTTAAATTTTGGTTTTTCATTAGTTCATATAATTCGGGGGTATAGAGCTCTATTTTGATCCTTCAAAATGTTTGACAATCCAAAATGAGTGCTCCACTTAAATTAGATATCACTTTTGTTGCTGATGAAAAGTATGGTTGTTTGTATTGCAACCTTATTGTTCCAACATATAAATTGCAAAGGCACTATTGTCTCTTTGCTAAATTCTTGGTTTGTCCTAAGTTTTTAATCTTTCTCAATATCCATGTTCATGCTAACCTTAATGATATCTCCAACGTGCTGTTATTGATACCCCGATTTCCTCTTCTGGTCACCATTATAGCTTTAATAGAAATGAATTTTTTGTATGTGCTTCTGACCACCAATATCATATTCCTTCACTCGGTTATAAACAACCGTTTGTATCAACAGTTTTTCGTTGGTTTAACACTGTACGACCGTTAACAACCGAAACTTATTCATGACAAACGGACGAAGGTGGTTGAACAGTATTTCGGTCATTTGCAGTCGATCGGGGTGCCGCTTGATTTGGAGAGAGAAATACACGGTGTTAGGAAGAGAAGTACATGTTATTTTGGGATGGCATTCAGTGTAGGTGGTTAGAAGAGGAAATTGGAGTGTAAATAGCAATACACTATTTCCATGCAATTTCAATTGATTGGATGTTCCTATCATTCTAGGTTTTTTGAATTCCATGCTTCCCTTTTTCCCGTGAAATAAAAATTAAACAAAATATTATAAGCACTAAAGTTATTTGAGTTGTGTAACCGTCTTGGTAGATTACTTTTTTGGGTAAAAAAATTATTCCCGACCTAAAATTTTATTTCCTTACTCCGAATTTGTTGCTTTTGATAAATCAAAATGTTCTTGGCATATTACACTGGAAACATATCGTTAATGTACATACTCAGCTTAAAACTAAATGACATTCGATGGAGTTTATGACTCTTTGTTAGTAGTTGATCTTTTATATATACTAGTGTATTATGACGCAAGTAGTAGGTGTCGATTATTTTTCTTCTAACTATCAAAATAGTATTATAATCAGTTAATAATGACTAACATGTATTTGTATGATTCTACAATTTAGTTTATTTAAATTTCGTTGTGTTTTGAGAAATGAATTTTCTTAAAGGAAAAAAAGGACATCATTATAGGCACAGCATGTATTTTTCTTTTTTTAGAGAAGGCACAACGTGTATTTGACATTCTTACGAGAGTTTGATAGGCTTATTTTCACAGTATGTGAAAGCAATATCATCAAACCGACCGTAGGGAGGTTTGCCTACTTCTACTAGCCAAAATCAATTTTCCTGAAGCCAAAAAAACGTGGATCTTGTCTCGTCGCGGTTTCTCTAAAAACGTGGATCTTGTCTCATCGCGGTTTCTCTAAAAACGTGGATCTTGTCTTATCGCGGTTTCCCTAAACTTTCTCCTTTTATTTTGCGCATCAAAGATTTCAAATTTAAATCTATTATGATTTTAAAATTTTAAAATTTTCAATTTCAAATCGACAATTTTGAAAGTTTTGATTAATATTTAAATTTGAAATTCATATTTTCAGATTCAAATCTCAATTTATTCTTTTCCAACATATTAATGTTTAAGTAATATTAACAAATTTTTTAAATGTACATTTCATATCAAAGTTATACAATCGGACGGTCGGTTTCTCCACCGTTGTGCGGTTATACTAGTATATTCTATATATCCTAGTTGTATAACTGAGCTCTCAAATCTTGTGTTAAGTTTGTGCTAAAAAACTGTACTATGTTTGTAATTGTATTCAGTGAATGCCTTGATCCAAACATCCTATATAGTTTATACATCCTATATTACACAATACTCGACGAATTTGCGATCAACATGAATGCCTTAATCCACACACTTATATAATTTATTGTTAAGCCATGAGTAATACTTTATTACTGCTTAGCTACTTCTATAATCAAAACCGACCGTAGAGAGGTTTGCCTACTTCTACTAGCCAAAATCAATTTTCCTGAAGCCAAAAAAACGTGGATCTTGTCTCGTCGAGGTTTCTCTGAAAACGTGGATCTTGTCTCATCGCGGTTTCCCTAAACTTTCTCCATTTATTTTGCGCATTAAAGATTTTAAATTTAAATCTATTATGATTTTAAAATTTTAAAATTTTCAGTTTCAAATCGACAATTTTGAATGTTTTGATTAATATTTAAATTTGAAATTCATATTTTCAGATTCAAATCTCAATTTATTCTTTTCCAACATATTATCACTTAATGTTTAAGTAATATTAACAAATTTTTTAAATGTATATTTCATATCAAAGTTATACAATCGGACGGTTGGTTTCTCCACCGTTGTGCGGTTATACTAGTATGTCTGCAATTGTCATTTTTATACACGGATTGACTAATCATTCGTATTATTGTTGTTCACGACCATTTATGATCCTTAAGCCTAATTTTGTTTCATAATAAATAATTTTTACATATGTGCGTGTAGTGGTTGCCAGCAAATTCATATCATTTCTTGTTAGGAATGGAGGAACTAGGTTCATTATTTCCTATGTTAATTTAAATCTATTTAAGGACGTTAATAATGTTCTTTAATAGAGTTGTTATAATGTTTGGATCAAATGTGCATTTCTATCTTTTAAGGGATACACTTTTAGAGGTAAATATGAATCCGCCTTTCAGGGTTAAGAGTAAATGCGTGCAAATTTGCCTCCACACGGTGTTAAAGGCATTTCTCAACATTTTGCCGCATTTAATCAAACCGACCGTAGGAAGGTTTGCCTACTTCAAGTAGGCAAAATAAAATACTGTGAAGCCAAAAAAAACTTTGCTCATGTTTCGTTCTTTTTTCCGTGTACTTCTCCCTCAAAACTTATCCTCTACTCCGTGTACTTCTCCCCCAAAACCTTTGAAACTTTCGCCTCCGCGTATTTCTCCCCAAAACCTTTGAAACTTTCTCCTCCGTTAACTCCGGTCTACTTTCACCTTCCCTCTCATCTTTAAATTCCCCTAAACCAAATAAAAACCTATTCCATTGCCAGATTTGTTTGATACGAAGGCTACCCTTCTCGAACGCTACTCCTCTCCAGACTCACCTTCTAGTTCGACTGCGCCTCTCGTCCAGCTTTGTTTGGCTTCACGTGCAGGATCGAATTGCGAAAAGCTTTGTTTGGCTTCAGTCTTTAATGGCGCGATCTAAATTTAAGCCTGAATTTAATAAGGTAATTTCGACCTTTTATTTTTGGATCCGAGTACCTTCGTTAACTTCATAGTTCGGTTGATGAAGATTATAGTTAAACATTGGATTTTTTTTTTATAAGTTGGGATAAAATCATTTGAAATTGAATGTGCCCAACAGAAGAATTTACTACAAATTATTGGAGATCGTGTTACTAAATTATTTATTCAGAAAATTATCAACGCAACCATTGGGATTTCATGGAAAATGTCTTTATTTTGGGTCGTTTATATAATTCTTATGTATGTAACTGACTCACTGTGTGTTTTCTTTCTTCAGACGACCCAAAACTATCTATGATAATGTACAGGAAAATATAAAGTTTGAAACTTGAAAGTCCGGAGCTGTAGTTAGCATCTGTAGGAAAATATGGTAAAGGTGAAGCAGAATGTACAAGGTTTTTTTTATTATTATTTAATAGCATCATGATTTAAATTCATAAATTTATTTATTTCTTGATGATCCTTGAAAATTGATTTATATGACTGAACTTAAACTATAAGGAAAGGCTGAACTTAGGTTTTTTTTTAATGAATGATTACTGACAGTTAAAGAGCAGGCAGTGACCGAAATTATATGGATATCTAAGTTTAGGTAAACATAACTATAAGATCAAAATACATAGGTTGTTAATGTCAATACAATTTTAACTTTGTTCATCAAATAATTTTATGAAAAGTTCGGTATCATTGTGTACATTAGTGGAATTACATTGTTGAGCAGTGAGACATTTCACAATATTCAAAAGCAACTATGTTAACAGTGCTAGCAGTGAACATTCAGTTGGCTAGAAATTGTCCTAACATAAATGCGATTATCATTCAAAAGTTGAATTATGTGGATATTCTTGGAGTGTGAAAACTTGATATGACCGTGTATCAATGGGTGAAGGCTTGACCAACACATGGATCGAGAAAGTTAACTATGGCCCAAGATATGGGATCAGGTGATCTTTTTCAAAAATATCACATATCGAATGTGATAAAGAGTTGCTAAAGGTTTATGCTTAAATAAATATACATATATAACACTAAGTACTAAAAATACATGTTAATCGACATATGTAATAATGCAGTATTGGAAGTCTTGAAGACTCACCGCATGAAGATGGAGTGCAGAATATTATAGTGAAATATGTAGTTTTCAAAAGGATGCAGAATGGACTGAGAATAAAGAAGTGAGGAAGCTAAACCATAGGTTCATTAATGGAGTTACATTATAACATGTTATGATGAGGAATGTACAAAAGCCAATTATGATCGATCAAAACTACTGCACCGGTGACAAAAATGGTCCAAACCAGGTACATGTTTATTAATTTATACTAATGATAAGAATAACAGAATCAGGGTCATGATAAACAAGATTTATTTAATGGACATATGATGAAGTACAAACCTTAAACCGGAGGCCGGTCCATCGTCACTTCCCCACGACTCATTTCCCTCCGACCCAACTCCTCACCGACCCACGACCTATCTCCACCATAAGTCGCGACCGACTTAACGTTCACCCCACTACGACTCTCACCTCCACTTCCATCTCCAATCGCGGCCGACCTACGATTCATCAATGTCTCGGCCTCCACCCTAAAAATCGCCCCTTCCATCGCCCCTTCCAAAGCCCTAAGTCGCGACTCTGCCATGAGTCGCGAACGACTTCCTCCCAGCCAAAACTCTAAATCCATATCACCGAGACACGAGACAAACCCTTTCCCCTCAATCCTATAAGTAGCGAATCACCTATGCCTATTTTTGAGTCGCGAGATAGTTTAAGTAGTCACCGAGTTATCTACAAGTCGCTGATGACCGTTTCATAAGTAGCAAAGCTTCCATAAGTCGTTGCCGATCCATCTTTTCAGTCGCGAACGACTCATGAAGCTCCAGTAAGTCGCGAAAGTGCTTTACAGCCTTTCGATGAGTCGTTGCCGAGACATAGCTTAAGTCGTAGCCGAGATAAGTCGTTGCCGAGTCAATGCTTGAGTCGTGTACTGATGGTATTGTAATTTTCTTAAGTCTTTTTTGTTGTTTGTTGAGTCATAAACCCTATAAATAGGGATGTAATGTCATTGTAAAGGTTGTTGATTTTTGAATAAAATTCCATTTGATTGCTTTGTGCTTCTTCTAATTGGTAGTGGAGTGTGATCTCCTATCTCCACTTACGTCATTCGAGTGCGCTCGAATCTACGTTTGTTGAAGCCGGTTCACGGAATCTTGTGCGCAAGATCAACGTCGAAGAATCGTAGATCTCTTTCCCGGTATCTTTGGATCAACGAGTCAGAGATAGCTAGAATTCGGTATCTTCGGATCAACGAATTTGGGCATTGCAGTATACTCAATCCACCGATTTCTACATTCCATCGATTTCATTTGTTTTCATATTATCCGCTACGTCAGTTTGGTATCAGAGCTAGATCGCAAGGAGTTGGCATCATTTGGAGACTTGGGTTTTGAGAATTGGAATTTTGGAGATCGTATTTGCAATTTTTGAGAAGTTTAGTGTTCATCGTGTTCATCGTGAAGTTGCAACAAGTTGGGAGTTTCGATCCATCTCACTTTGGATCAAAGTTCGGAAAGTGTTGGAAAATTATTTTTTTGAAGTTTGTTTGAAGTTCAATCATGCCTCCGAGACGAGCTCAACGCCACCGAAATATCAATACTTTGTATGGAAGAGAAGAAGCTTATGAAATGGAGCAACGAATCAACGAGAGTTTCACTGAGAAGTTGAATGAAGGAATTGGTCGATCAGAGAGAATGATGCTTGAAATGAATCAAAGTAGAAGAAGAGTTTCCCCTGAATCGAACCATGGGGGAAGTAGAGCTTCGATACATTCAGATCGAGAGAGAAGAGAAGATCGAGATCATAGAAGTGTTGACAATCGTGATAGAAATATTGATCGAAGGAGTGGTAGTAGAGATGTTGGAGGTCGTGATCGACAACGCCATACATCAGACTTTGATGAGGAGTTTGATGGTGAAAGAGGAAGTGTTCATTACCGAGATAGAGATCCAACACGACGTCAGTATCGAGATGTAGTGGATGATCGTCGATGGGAATCGGGTATGAAGATGGAAATTCCTGAATTTAAAGGTGGAATGGTAGCTGAAGAATTTCTTGATTGGTTGTCTAATGTTGAAGAGATCTTTGATTTCAAAGAGATTCCGGAGAATCGTCGAGTGAAGTTGGTTGCTACTAGGTTGAGGGGGAGAGCTTTGGCATGGTGGCAGCAAACTAAACTTACGAGAGAGAGAATGGGGAAGTCAAAGGTTGAGTCTTGGGATAAGATGAAGAAGTTGATGAGAGATACATTTTTACCTTACAACTATCAATCACTTATGTACCAGAGGTTGCAGAACTTGAGGCAAGGAACGAAGACTGTTAATGATTATGCTGACGAGTTTTATCAACTGATTGCTCGAAATGACATTATGGAGACAGAGGAACAGTTGACTGCTAGGTTTGTTGGAGGGTTGCGAATGCAGATCCAGGATATGGTTAATATGTTTGATCCGAGATCTGTGGCTGAAGTGCACCAGAAAGCGTTGGCTTGGGAGAAGCAGGGAAGACGAGGAGGTGGTGTGTTTACAAATTCCAACAATCAAGTGAAGGGTGCCAGTGGGAGTTCCAATGTTACTAAAGCTGTCAATAAACCAGTTGTGAATGAAGTGGCGAAGGCGAAGATTACTAACAGTTTCAAGTGTTATAACTGCCAAGAAGTGGGTCATAAGAGTAACGAATGTCCTAAGCCAAAGAAGAGAACGATGATAGCTGAAGTTGAAAGTGAGGATGCTGTTGAAGGTGAAGATAGTCCAGTTGAGGAGAATGAACAAGATATCGCGTCAGGAGATGAAGGGTGTAATCTAATGATGAGAAGGTCTTGTTTAACACCGAAACAAGAGGATGAAGCTAGTTGGTTGACGAGTAACATCTTTCAGTCGATATGCACTATATTGGGGAAAGTTTGTAAATTTGTGATTGATGCAGGAAGTTGTGACAATATTATTTCTACTGAAGCTGTGAGGAAGCTGAAGTTGAAGACGGAGAAACACCCTAATCCTTAAAAGTTAGCGTGGCTGAGAAAAGGAGGAGAGGTGAAGGTGGATAAGCGAGTTCGAGTTCCATTTTCTATTGGGAAGAAATATAAAGACGAAATCTGGTGTGATGTAGTTGAGATGGATGTTTGTCATTTGCTTTTGGAAAGACCGTGGCAGTATGATCGAGTAGTGCAGCATGACGGTCGAACCAATAGTTATAGTTTTATGTTTGAAAGCGTTAAGATTATTTTAGTTCCAAAGAAGAGACAGCAGGGAGAGAGTAAATCTGAGGAGATTGAAGAGCTAAAAACTTTGCTATCATTGAAAGAGTTTGTTAAGAAAGTTGAAGAGGAGCCTGAAGTATTCCCGTTAATTGGACGAGATTGTAGTAAAGAGGTTGAAATCCCAGAAGAAGCGAAGTCAGTTTTGAAAGAATTTGAGGTTGTATTTCCAGAAGAGTTGCCCAAGGAGTTACCGCCACTGCGAGACATTCAACATCAAATCGATCTTGTTCCGGGAGCAGTATTACCACATAGACCACATTATCGAATGAGTCCGAAGGAACATGAAGAGTTGAGGAGGCAGGTGGAAGAGTTACTTGAGCAGGGACGTGTGCAAGAAAGTTTGAGTCCATGTGCTGTGCCAGCTTTGTTGGTACCGAAGAAGGACGGGACGTGGAGGATGTGCACTGACAGTCGAGCCTTGAATAAGATTACTGTGAGATATAGATTTCCAATGCCGAGGTTGGATGACTTGCTAGATCAGTTGAGTGGGGCTACTATCTTTTCAAAGATTGATTTGAAAAGCGGATATCATCAAATTCGGATTAGACCTGGAGACGAATGGAAGACAGCCTTCAAGACGAGAGAGGGGTTATACGAATGGTTGGTTATGTCATTTGGTTTATCAAATGCACCTAGTACATTCATGCGGGTGATGAATCAAATCTTTAGACCATTCATTGGGAAGTTCGTGGTGGTTTATTTCGATGATATTCTGATATATACCAGGAGTATGGAGGAGCATGTTCAACATTTGAGGGAAGTGCTGATTATTCTTCGTGAGGAACAATTTTATGCTGCTACGAAGAAATGCGTGTTCATGACGCATAGTATTTTATTTCTGGGATATGTTGTGTCAGGAGAAGGTATACAGGTGGACCAGAATAAAGTTGAAGCAGTCAAGAATTGGCCACAGCCAAAGACAATTACGGAAGTGAGAAGTTTTCATGGGCTAGCGTCATTCTACCGAAGATTCATTCCACACTTCAGTAGCGTGATGGCTCCAGTTACTGATTGCATGAAAGGGAAACAGTTTGTATGGTCAGAGGAAGCGGGAGTTGCTTTTGAGAAGATCAAGGAACTATTGACGACAACACCGATTCTTGTTTTACCAGATTTTCAGTTGTTGTTTGAATTGCATACTGATGCGTCGAAGGTGGGAATTGGCGGAGTCTTGAGTCAGAGTAGGAAACCCGTTGCTTATTTCAGTGAGAAGTTATCAGGAGCAAAGATGAGGTATAGCACGTACGATGTGGAGTTTTACGCAATTGTTCAGGCTATTAAGCATTGGAGACACTATCTGTTTCAGAAAGAATTTGTTCTGTACACTGATCATGAGGCGTTGAAGCATATGCAAGGGCAGGACAAGATTTCAGCAAGGCATGCATCGTGGATTGCCTATTTACAGCAATTTACTTTCGTTGTCAAACACAAGTCTGGGGTGACGAAACGGGTAGCTGATGCTTTGAGTAGGAGGAGTCATTTATTAACGACAATGAAAGTTGAAGTGACAGGGTTTGAATTATTGCCAGAACTGATTGAAGAAGATCCTTACTTTGTGAAATTTGTTGAGAAAGTCAAGGAAGGAAGTACTGATGAATTTGTGTTGGTTGATGGTTTTCTGTTTAAAGGAAATCGGTTATGTATTCCAGAGAGCAGTTTGAGATTGAAGATTATCAAGGAGTTACATGAGGAAGGACATGTGGGCCGTGATCGTACTTTGCATTTGATTGCTCAATCTTACTTTTGGCCGTCAATGAGAAAAGAGGTTGGACGGTTTGTGGAGAGATGTCATATTTGCCAGATTTCTAAGGGAACAACGACCAATGCGGGATTATATATGCCGTTACCTGTACCGACTAAGCCTTGGGTTGATTTGAGTATAGATTTTGTTTTGGGGTTTCCTAGAACTCAAAGAGGAAACGATTCCATTTTTGTGATGGTTGACCGGTTTTCAAAAATGGCACATTTTATTGCTTGTAAGAAGACGGCGGATGTTGTTCATGTGGCTCAGTTATTTTTCAAGGAGATCTATCGACTTCATGGATTGCCAGAGTCTATTGTGTCAGATAGAGATACTTGTTTTCTGAGTCATTTTTGGTTGAGTTTGTGGAAGATGGTGGGAACGAAGCTGAATTTTAGTAGTGCTTATCATCCGCAAACAGATGGGCAAACAGAGGTGGTGAATAGATCGTTGGAAAATTTACTGAGATGTCTTGTGAAAGACAATTTGAAGAGTTGGGATGTGAAGTTGTGTCAAGCTAAATTTGCTCACAATCATGCAAATAACCGAAGTACAGGTTTCAGTCCATTTTAGATTGTATATTCAAGCTTACCAAAGAGACCACTGGATTTGACAACAGTGCCACAACCAAAGGTGACAGTTAAGCGGGTTGTTGATTTTGTTGATGGGTTGACGGAATGCCATAGAATCGTTCAGGAACGTTTGGGAAAGACAAATGAGAAGTATAAACAAATGGCGAATAAGAAACGAAGAAGTGTAGTCTTCAAAGAAGGTGATTTTGTTTACGCGGTTTTGAAGAAAGATCGTTTTTCAGTTGGAACTTACAACAAGTTGAAGGCACGAAAAATTGGTCCAGTAAAAATCTTGAAGAGGATCAATGATAATGCGTATCGATTAAGATTGCTGGAAAATATTTATACTACTGATGTTTTCAATATCAAACACTTAGTTCCGTATTATGGGGAGGAACTTGATGAAGTTGACGAGAGTGTGAATTCGAGGACGAATTCCGTCCAACAAGGGGAGGATGATGAAGTACAAACCTTAAACCGGAGGCCGGTCCATCGTCACTTCCCCACGACTCATTTCCCTCCGACCCAACTCCTCACCGACCCACGACCTATCTCCACCATAAGTCGCGACCGACTTAACGTCCACCTCACTACGACTCTCACCTCCACTTCCATTTCCAATTGCGGCCGACCTACGATTCATCAATGTCTCGGCCTCCACCCTAAAAATCGCCCCTTCCAAAGCCCTAAGTCGCGACTCTGCCATGAGTCGCGAACGACTTCCTCCCAGCCAAAACTCTAAATCCATATCACCGAGACACGAGACAAACCCTTTCCCCTCAATCCTATAAGTCGCGAATCACCTATGCCTATTTTTGAGTCGCGAGATAGTTTAAGTAGTCACCGAGTTATCTACAAGTCGCTGATGACCGTTTCATAAGTAGCGAAGCTTCCATAAGTTGTTGTCGATCCATCTTTTGAGTCGCGAACGACTCATGAAGCTCCAGTAAGTCGCGAAAGTGCTTTACAGCCTTCCGATGAGTCGTTGCCGAGACATAGCTTAAGTCGTAGCCGAGATAAGTCGTTGCCGAGTCAATACTTGAGTCGTGTACTGATGGTATTGTAATTTTCTTAAGTCTTTTTTGTTGTTTGTTGAGTCATAAACCCTATAAATAGGGATGTAATGTCATTGTAAAGGTTGTTGATTTTTGAATAAAATTCCATTTGATTGCTTTGTGCTTCTTCTAATTGGTAGTGGAGTGTGATCTCCTATCTCCACTTACGTCATTCGAGTGCGCTCGAATCTACGTTTGTTGAAGCCGGTTCACAGAATCTTGTGCGCAAGATCAACGTCGAAGAATCGTAGATCTCTTTCCCGGTATCTTTGGATCAACGAGTCAGAGATAGCTAGAATTCGGTATCTTCGGATCAACGAATTTGGGCATTGCAGTGTACTCAATCCACCGATTGCTACATTCCATTGATTTCATTTATTTTCATATTATCCGCTGCGTCAACATACAAGGGTCATCGGATAACCCAATAGCGATTAAGTTTGAGTGTAGTCCTATGAATCCATTTTTTTTAGAAATACCGTCATCCAAATAAGTAGTTAAGCTTTACTTGGTCCATGGTGATTTTTCTTTTGATCAAACAAAAAAGAAACCGTGTCATATAGGTGACTTACGCCATAATTTGGTATCTCATTAACCTTCTTTTTTCAAATTATACCTCACTTCGTTGGATCATTTTCTTCTCAAATCTCCAACAAAAACATGTATGGAACTACATGCTACTAACGCTTCCGCTTTGCTTCCTTTTGCCTACTATACTTACACGGTATTAAGCTTTTCCCCTTCTATTTCTGTATTAAACCTCTTTGTATTCGTCTTTATTCATTTTTTCATTTGCTACGTTTTGTATTCGTGTTTCTATTTAATTGTTTTTCTTTAAATAAAATGGATATACACAAAAGCTCTTTGTAAAAATAAAACTATAAACTTTAGATGGCATATCAACCGTGTTTTTTTTACTTTTTGGCTATGTAAGCAGGAACAACCAATAAATTTTCATTTGTTCTGTTGCACGTGCTTTCATTTACCTTTTATTTTGTGATTGTGTTTTATGAACATGGGTGTTTATATACTGGAAGTTAATAATTTCATTTCTTTCATTGTTGTCAACTTCCACTCCTATTGAATAATTTTTTTTTTGAATGTTCCACTGTGTTAGTGTTTCTGCATTACGGGAAATGAACATTTGTATGGTTTGAAAAGTGAGGTAGGTCGTGCTTAACATTTTGATAGTACGTAACCCGAAGTCAATTAAGAACACATGAGTACATCTTACAATGATTTTGTTTTTGTATTTTTCATACTTATTGCATACTAATCTATAAATTTTTAAATAGAAGATTAGTTTTTAATGTGAAACATTCAAAGGTTCAACTAGCCAATATATTGTTTAGAAAACAAGATAAGTAGATCTGGGTATGTTTGATATCGAACACCTTACGTTACAACATAAACATAATTTGATGGTCTAAGGCTGTGTAGGGAATGAAATAGGAATACGTATAACCCTATATCCTAATCATGATTAACTTGAAAGTAAAATATGAATTGTCTTCTAATATGTTGTTTTCATTTGAAATTGTATTTCATGATGGTTAATGGATGAGGATGACCTGCACATTTTAACAAAATAACAAATCCAAAAAACATTATATTCTGTTAATTTTCACTTAATTTTAAAGAGTAACTTAGAAAGAATAGGATACTAAAATGAGCCGATTACTGTATATGTTGGTCTGTGTACGTATGTGTGTTTAAGTGTACACACACACACAATAGGTTCATACATAAGATTTTTTTTAATACACAGTGGGTTCATACATAAGATTTTTTTTAATTTTCATCATTTATAACTAAGGTTTATATCCTAATTTTTGTCTTTATTTTTTTTACAAGTAAAAATTCTTAACAAGGAACAAACTCTACATCTATGCAACATAACAAACATTATATAATAACAAGATGATTGCATCTGTGCCATTGGCACTGGTTTTGTACTAGTGTAACACATGGCAATTTCAATTTGTTGGGTATGGTTATTCTCTTTTTGACCATCAAATATACCACATGAAAGTAAATTCAACTGAACAGTTTAGCTGTATAAAAATGAAAAAAAAGATACATTGAAAAACATAATGGTGAACCATCAAATATGGGTCAAATGAAGATGCCCCATATTTTTATACTATAAAAAAAAGTTTTAAACTTTGTAATTCAACCATTGACGTCCATGAATAACTGTCCAATTTCCACAATCATCTTGATAATCATATGATAATGCTAAACAATCAAACTTACAGTTGAAACAAAATTGCCCACGTACTTGGGTTAAGGCTATGTTTTGTTGCAAGTTGTTTTCTTTGTCAAATGAGTAGCAAGCAACATTGAAACACCAAATCCATTGAAAGAAATGGCCTGAAACGGATTGAAAGAAATGGCCTGAAACGGCTCTTTAAGCTTCTCGTCGCACAATATAAATATACAGCCTGCTAATTGTACGAACATAAATGTAGCCTGCTAATTATACATCTTCTTCTCACCAAGATTCTACCACAAAGAGAAGTTCTAATATAAATATACGAATTATATATAGTTTGTTGATTAAGTAAATTTAATACAAGTATCAGGTGAAGTATGTCTAATTTCCCTAGGCTGAGTTCTACTTTTGCAACCCTGGCATAAAATTCATTACAACCTAGGCATTTTTCTAAAGCATTTAATGAATAATCTACCAAGAATACCAACTAGTAACTTGGCCAAGCACGCAAGCATGTGCACATCAACTGGTTTCATTACATTACCGGCTACTAGCCCTGGCATGCACACAAACATTTTGAATGGTTCTTAAAGCTCAACATCGACCGCCACATTAGAGAACAATAGATACCTTTTAGAAGTCATATATATCAACTGAATAGTAAAAATCACTTCAATCTAAAATCTCTGCATATTGCAGGCATGACTGTTATTCTTCATAGTCGTTTTCTGGGAATTCTTTCCTGTGTTCACTGCAATATTCACATTTCCTCAAGAACGAGCAATGTTAAATAAAGAAAGAGCAGTAGATATATACAGATCAAGTGTTCTTAGCCAGTACAACAAGTGATCTCCCCTTGGACCTTCATGGCTGGTCCGAGGGAAAATGCACACCATTCTTTCTTAGCATGTTGACCGTTTTTCTCAGCATCGTCACAGCTCAGGTTTGCATTTCAACATGTTAGATTAAATGTGTTCGTTTTTTTCAATTTTGATTCAAAGCTGATTATGGGTTTATTTGGAAGGGGCTTGGTTTGGTGATCGGAGCTTCACTTATGGACATCAAGAAGCCAACCACTTTAGCTTCTGTGACAGTGATGACCTTTATGTTGGCAGGTGGATTTTTTTGTTTGTATATATGTGGTCGTGTTGAAAACTACGGTATTTTGTCTGTGTTGCGTTGAAAGCAATGATATTTTGTTTGTATGGTATTTTATCTGTGTTGGAACATGTGTTAGCTTATTTCAAATGAAGCGGTTTGGAAAGGTGTTCCATTTTGTTCGTCTTTCATATATTTAAGTTACTATGGTAACATTATTCTATTTGCTGTAATACTATTCTGAGTTGTAGCCGGAGCTTGAAATGCATATACAGCTTTTGAAAAAACTGCAACAAAATATTTCACAATATTCAAAAAACGTTTTAAAAAAACATACTGTGACGGTAATAAAATGTTGTAAAAGAAATATATAACGTTTATAAAATGTTTGATAAGCTTTTACACAAAAATTTGTTGAAGCTGTAAAAACGGTTTCGATATTTATATTAGTGATTTACAACATCAAATAAAAGTTGTAAAAGACTTTATCACAACATCTTAAAAACGTTGTAGCAAAGTTTATTGCGACGTTTTCATGCAACGCTAGAAAAAAGTTATAAATTACTCTAACTTTATTACAACTTAGCCTAACACGACGTTTGTAGAAACGTTGCGAAACCCCTATTACAACGTTTTTTATGTTGCAATAAGTTATTTTTGTTGTAGTGTATGATCCGACCACTTGAACTTACTAGCACGTTGAAATTGAAGTAATTCTGGCATACATCTTTATGATCATAAAAAATTAGCCTTAGATCTCTTATAGTTTTCATTTATAAATTACATCTCTGTTTCGTAAAAAATGTAAAAGTCACATAAGTATTTGGCTAATTTTACTAATCTTAATATGTTTTTTTAGGATTGTTCACTGTCAGTTGTTCAAAATAATTTCTCTGAAGCCAAAATAATACTGTGTTTTCCTTTGAAATGTTCTGCGCTTTCTCTTTCCCCGTTCCCTTCTCCTTTTTTCCCTCATTTGAATTTCAAATCTTACATCCAAAGGAAATATCTTACCATGAGTTTTGTTCACTCTCCCGATTTTCTCCTACTCCATCATTTTTTAATAATGAAAGCAAACCTACGATCCAAACCCTACCTCAATCTTCCACCAAATCAGTCGCCGCCCCTCCGTCGAATCAATCCTCCACCAAATCAGTCGCCGCCCCTCCGTCGAATCAATCCTCCACCAAATTAGTCACAACCCCTCCGCCGAATCAATCCCGCACCTCCTTCCCTCTCCAACACCTAAAGTCTCCATCTCTCAAATTTTATAACTCTTGATTTTCAACGGTAGCTTATGAGGAAGACACGAAAGATGCAATGATAGCTGCTAAAATGGGAATTTGGACATTTACCAGAGTGGTTAATGAACTGCGTTATGAAACAAGCTCTTGATTTTCGTACTCCACAGTTTGCTTAATCCCACTAGCTTCACTTTTACATGTAGTTCGCTTCCTGGCATTTCATGGTTTTGATTGTTATAGCGTACAAGTCAAATTACTTGAATACCACAAGTATTACTAACATCTGGACTTCAGCAAACAAATTGCCCTCATGTTTGATTTGCTGTTGCACTGCTTCACATTTGAGGTAGTAGAAATTTGTTGCAGTTTAGCTAAATTTCCATTTTGAATCATTCAATAAGATGGGTATTATCCTTAATGCTTGTTGTTTTGCATTGCTGCATTATATATGTTTGATTGGATACTCATCAATTGCCCATTTTTTGTAGTTTGAGTATGCGTATAATCCATATGCTAATTTGAGGATAGACTAACTATGAATATAGATATAAACACATTATAGAAAGGGACATGAAAATACTTTGAAATTTGGTAATATGGTTTTGAATCATTTTTTATATTTTCTTTCTTTACTAAGACCAAGCTATGAACCACAAGTGCAATTTGCTGTAGACTTCGGTTTGAAATTCAGATTATTTAAATTTCACAAGTATTTTCATGGTTTTACACTCATAAGCTAAACCTTCTATAAAAAATTTCATCACTGCATAAAATGTAACATAGGCCAAGCTATGAACTATAAGTGCATGTTGTATGTTTCATCGTCAGTATTGTTTATTTACTTTGTAGCATTTGATTGTTTATTGTTATCCATGTTTCCAACAGTTTTGTATTGCCTTTGTATTTGGAAATTTCTACTTACATAATTCTAATAAGATATGTTTTATATGAAAGACTATTTTTGTGCATCAGTTTGATGAAACAGGCGAGCAAAGATTTTGGGTTAGAGGTTATAACTTGTCTGCCTAAGACTTTAGGTTGCAATTTTGGACTTTTAGTTGTATATTACATTGGCAGTGTAGGTATTTAGTTCCTAGACATATGAAATTTCTGTACACCTCGCAATGGGAGAAATGTATGCTGATTGGAATTCAGCAACTTGAAATGCACAAGGATTGTCAATGCAATATATGGTATATGCTTCACGTGTAATTTAAACAAACTGATGACAAAACTTATGGTATAATTAATCACTTTATATGTTCTATGGCAACATTAGCCTGATTATTTTAGGATTTTGTTGAAATGTCTTTGTACTTCTTACTTCTCTTTGTAGGCAAAAGCTGTTATGATCACATGTGAGAGCATGCATGAAAATTTGTGTATAAGGTACCATCATTTTGAGTTACTGTTTTTCTTTACATTATTTATGGATTTGGGTTACTTAGACATTAGAATTATTATTAATTTACTTCGGTCAATGCCGTGTACAAAGATAAGTACTCACTGAATCAAACATAATAGTATTGATTTTTTTTCATTTTAAACAAAAAAGAGATACTTGGTTCATATAATTTTTAATGTGAATTCTTACATTCATACCATGGGCATTTAAATTTTTATGGGGATTGGCTTTCAGGATAGGAAGCTAATATATTTTGTAGATGAACTACATAAAATAGACCGGATATCCTATAAATTACTATGTAACTATGTAAATTAAATAAAAGTAAACGATTTATTTAAGTATGTTGATGGATCTTATAAATTGCAAGGGAAACTTGTTCATTTGTTTCTTTTCTAAACATGGACCAGTAAATTGGAAGGCACCCATTACTTTGTAGCTCCTTCTATGACATGCTTTATTTTACTTATAAAATCTTAATTTGCTACAAAATCATGTACATAAGTGGCATTGTATAAAATTGAGAGATATGCGTGAAAAAATTTGACTGTATATGGATGCAAATTATACACATGATTATTCTTATGAATACCGTTACTGGGATTCAAATTTTATTATAATATGATAATGAGTTATATTCTTATTACCTTATAATATGTTGAATTATGGAAAGATAATTATGAGTTATAAACGGAGTTAAACTGTATAACGCACAAAGAATTCAATCGAGCATATTTTCCTAATTAATAAAAATTAATTTTTTTTTTGAAATTATATAATTTAACGGTCGGTTTCTCCACCGTTGTGCGGCTACACTAGTTTAAACTAATAAGAATTGTAACCTTTTCCTTGAATTATTCAAAACCAATGTTTTCATAACCAACCGTGAATCAAAACGCGAGGACTCAAACTTCGAAATTTTGAGGGTTTGACAGGTTAAACAGTCAAGAACCGCACATTTTTTTTAAATTAATACATTTAGATGCAATGTATCAACCGTAAGTACACAATAAACAACATCTTCAATAAATATATACGATATTAATATAATCGACACATTAATTCAAATATGAAAAATTAAACAAAATTTATTACACTAACTGCACTAATTACGTACATAAAACGGACGGAGATTTGAAAACATATTTTGAAACGAAGAAATTGCGCATAGAGTTCTATCGGGTTCAAATGAAGGGTTAAACCACCAATTCAAAGGTCGAACCAAAATTCTTGCATGAAGGAGATTTAATTGAGTTTTCGGCCTTTGACGTCACGACTCGGGGTTATTCGCGGTTCAACCGCAGCAGAGTCGGTTTATAAAACTATGATTCACACAGTTGGTGCTTTTATCGTTTTGTACCATAACCAGAATTCTCATCAGAAAAAACGGCAAAATTCATCTCAGCCGTACAATGTATTGTTGCCCCCTATTTCCTTGTTTAAATATCAGATCCGCACCGACCTAGCTGATTACGGTTTCTACGGCCTTATAGTGTCAACGTGTGGACCTATAACTGTCTGATTGCCGCATAACATAAAACTAGAACCTTCCAAAAATTTCTAGATCCTTGAGCTTCTATTCTCGTCTACAACCTTCCAACACTCTCCAGATACTTCGGTCCTTATCTACCCACTCTCCCTATAAATACCATACTCAGTTTCTCTTCCATGTTAGCACAATCTCGAAATCAAATTTGCAAGCAGTTCAATTAAACAATCAAAGCGATGGCGTTAATCCCACAAATCTTCGGCCAGAAAAGCAACTCATCCGATCCATTCTCCCTCGACATGTGGGAACCATTCCAGGGCTTCCCCTTCCCCAGCCAACTCCGACCCGGTAGCGGTGGCGCGCTCACAGAAGCATCCACGCTGGCAAACACGCGCATCGATTGGAAGGAGACACCCGAAGCGCACGTGTTCAAAGCTGACATGCCAGGAGTGAAGAAGGAAGAGGTGAAGGTGGAGCTGGAGGAGGGAAGGATTCTGCAGATAAGTGGAGAGAGGAGCAAGGAGCAGGAAGAGAAGAATGACAAGTGGCACAGGGTGGAGAGGAGCAGCGGCAAGTTCGTGAGAAGGTTCAGGCTTCCGGATAATGCAAAGGTGGAGGAGGTGAAGGCGACTATGGAGAATGGAGTTTTGACTGTGGTGGTGCCTAAGGTGGAGGAGAAGAAGCCTCAGGTCAAGGCCATTCAGATTGACGGTTGAGATCCTGTCTTTGTTTTTTTCTTTTAACTGGTTGTTATGTTTGTCATTAGTGGTGTTGTTAGTGGAGTATGCGAGAACGTGGTTTGTGTTTGCATGGAAGAAGGGGAGGGTGGAGTAAGTTTTAGCGTCTGAAATAAAATTGCGTTAGTTTGGTTTATTTCCCTTTTGATCGACTCTTTGGTATTTAATAATGGCATGTATTGTTGTCCGATGAACTGGTAACTTGATGTGATGATTTCTGAATGATGGTCAGAATTCTACAGGCTTATGCGAATACAATATGGTACTCATTTGCTACTCGTTGTTGATTTAGAAGGATAACTGTTTATCTGGCATATGTCAGGATAAACTTGGACTTAATCATACTCAGGGCATGCTATTCGTTTGCTTTACGGTTGTGAAATCTTGACCGTATGCTAATCTCTGTTATAAATATTGGATAAACGTATAAATTATACATGCAGTTTTGTTGGTCAGCATCTTCTTCTTCCTCTGTTGAACCAATCCGTCATCTACGGCAGTTTGGATTCATGCATGTAGAACATAAAAAATTGCATAAGAGGGGTAAAAAAAAAAATGCTAGTATAACCGTAAACGGTGGAGAAACCGTTCATTTAGTTCGTTTCAAAGGAAAAAAAAAAGTATTTGTTAATTTTTTTATTATTTTTGATGAAAAATTATCTGCATTTTAAAAAAATCGAAAGAGATTAAAAAGGTGTAAATCCAATATATATCAATCATATTTGTGAATATTTAATTAAAAAAGATGAAAAATGTAAAAATTGATGTAGTAAATAAATATCATGTTAATGAATTACGGTTTTTAAATAAATTATCTAAAAGTATCATTGTTATTTAAGCTAACATTGCTGAAATAAAAATACGAAAAAAAAGCTAACATTGCTAAAACAAATATCACCTTAATATATGTCATCATGTGAATATTTAATTAAAGAAGATGAAAAATGTAAAAATTGATGTAATAAGTAAATCTCATATGAATGAACTATAGTGCTTAAATAAATTACCTAAAAGTACCATTGTTATTTGAGCTAACATTGCTGAAATAAAAATACGAAAAAAATTAACATTACTGAAACAAACAAACTAAACTTTGGGTTCTGTAATTGTTGATATTTTCTTTAACAAGAAGCTTGATTCGGCTAAATAATCAATAACTGATTGAGACATAACATTGATCTTGATTTATTTTTTCATTTATATACTCGATCTAGGCAACACAACTCTAAAAAAACGAGAGAACCATAACAGCTCCTTTAGTTTTTATTCGTATATATCTTCACATTCATCGTTCTTAATCTTATAAAGGTCATCGGCACTGCAAACTATGATTTACTCTGCTGGTTCATTGAAAGCAGTAATACAAGCTTCAGCGGATGTATCACTAATTTTTATTACCATAATATATCTGTATTAAACAAACATATTATTACGTATATTAAGGGTTACTATAAATAATCAACTCTTAAATTTTTACCTCAACATGCAAGTACTTATATTTTGTTGGCATGCTTCACACCAATAGCCCGATCATGCAGCTTCAATTGTCTTTTTTTGCAACTCTTATAAATTTGACACCACAATGTTTGACTCTTAATGTAAGTTATGTAAGCAAATATGCTCAAGAATGCAAACTATGTATGGAAAACAAATAAAATAAACAAGGCTATAAAAGATTTGGTCTAGGTGGAAAATGATTCTTTTTTATGTGGCCTTGATTTTAATTTGTGAAAGAACCAGTAACCCTTATGCAGGGTTTTTTACTTTTACTGCTATGTGGCAAGCAAATCTGATGGCTAGACAGCTGGTCCATCTGGTATTAAAAAAATTGTTGTAGGTCGGAATAGTTTGCTTAATTAAGGATCATTTTTTTTGATGAAGCAAGAATATTGAACCTAACTGGCATGGGTCATTTTTCAAAAGGTGGAAAGTAGGATGAACTTTGCATTAGTTCATGCCATGTAGGCATATCATTGCTTAATCATCCATAAAGCTAGTTAATAGCCATTTATTTAGTGCCATGTTACATAATCTAAGAACTAAGGGTTTAATTATTGGATTTCGATCACGTCTCGTCTTGGGATTTAAATATTGGATTTCGATCACGTCTCGTCTATACTCGTATCATGTGAGATTTCAAACAAGATAACGTATATTGGGTGAACATCCCAGATTGATATCTCGTATCTTAAAGTTCACCTCGAGTCGGAGTAATTTATCAGTCTAAAATGGGTGTTATTTAAAGATTTTATTGAAAGTGTGCTATGAATCGTGTAATATGGATATATGACAATACATAGTATAGTGATGATAGTAATACAGTAAATAGTGTGGAATATAAAAGCAGTAAAATAAAATGACATCAGGAATTTTTATACTGGTTCGGAGCACCATTCTACGTCTAGTCTCAGACTCCTTCTGGAATTTCACTAAAACAACGACCCTTACTTAACCCGGAGGAACATGTCCATACAACCCCTGAGCAGCCGAATATGGACCTGAGCAACAGAACAGGATTTCGCCTCAGCGGCCGAAGAGGACTTCACACGTCTGAGCAGCAGAGCAGGACTTCAACAAATACAAAAGATTGTTTTGACTTTGTGTGTTCTAATAACACGGATTTGTCACTTGTAGTACACCCTTTGTATAATCTTCTCCTCGAGTGTGTGTGTGTGTGTGTGTGTGTGTGTATATATATATATATATATATATATATATATATATATATATATATATTTGAAGCTTATGAAGAATAGAAATGTATAATATTGCTTTAATGCAGAATATTTGAAAATATAATAGCAAATTGATTACAGAGAGTTAGATTAGAGAGATAAGAAAATTCGATGATTTGGAATCAAGTTAGAGTATGTATTTATAGAAGTTGGAAAGCAGCAATTGTTGGCGAAAAGTTTCGATTGAAGTGTTGCGTTCAAATCTTTTCGTAGAGGTTCGTAACTCTTCACAAAAAGTCGTGTCTTTTCAAAAAGTAGCTGTTGTAGAAATTCAGTCAACTGACCTCTGGGTCAGTCGATTGAATATTCAAACGAATTTTTAAATATATATCTGTATATCTGTGCACCTGTGTAGCTGTTGTAGAAATTCAGTCAACTGAACCTCTGGGCCTGTCGATTGAATATTCAAACGAATTTTTAAATATATATCTGTACACATGTGCATGTTGCACAGAATTTCCAAGGCCAGTCGACTGACCTGGTAAAATCTGTGCAATTTGCACAGTTTACACAGGTATAGTAATATACACAACTTTAAACACTTTTATATTTTATATGCTTATATATGTATAAAATATTTGAGAATAGAATGATTACATATATAGGCTAATATATACGTAATCGGGGTGAGATTTTAACAAAATTGAGCTAAGATTCAAAAACAAAACAAAATAATTGATGCACTGGTTTTGAAGTCTTGTCATCTTGTCGTATATATTCTCTTTTTGTCGTAGCAGTCGTCAAATCTGTATGTCGTAGTGATAGCTTTGTGTCATGAATCAAAACCAAGTCTCAACATTTATAATTCTTGTTATCTAGTAAATAAAAGTTTTAACATAATTGACTTGCATAGAAAGATAGTTGTTGCACTAGGAAAAGAAAATTATTTGTACTTTCTTGAATGAGTAATAGCTAGATATATTGCAAGTGAGGAAATTTTCTTATTTGAATAGTGATAACAAAAAATACAAAGTCGTTTTCATGACTTATCGATATAAAAAATAAAGTAGGATCAAAGGAGTTGTGTGTATTAAATAATAATAATTGGTAGTACAATTTTTGTCTGATTCATAAAAATTAAGAAGGTTACGTGAAAGTAAAACTTACCAATTCGGATAAGAACTCAGATTTACATCTCGATCTAGACTTAGTTAAGATTTTAGTACCTCGGATGATATGAGTGTTGAACGAGATATGAATGAGATTCGACGTTTCACCTCGTCTAAGGGTAAAAGCAAGATCCCGGACGAGACATATGAGATTTAAAACTCTATCGAGAAAATGGATGTGAATAATCGTTGGAGTTAAACATATAGACAGAATAATGAGATAAGGACATGTTATGAGTTCTATGCATAGGACTTTGCTATTTTTCTAGGTATAAAGTTAATAATTCATGAGAATGTTAGTCCAGCAATATAGAGGAATAAATGAATTTCACCAACCTTTTGGAGAAGGAAGCTTTGAAGTATGAGTTTGTCTATTCCATGCAACAACTGCTTTGTCAACCATAGGAACATTTAAAATACAACTGGAATTACCAATCTAGTCTTCCCAGCATGCTTAAGCAAAAATATAAGTGTAAGCATGACAAGTATACAAATGAACCTTACTAGAAACTATGAATTATTCTATCCTTATGGAATTTGGTTTGGTGGAAATAAATCGAAAAACATCAATGTTGATGCCATTGCAAAGTATCTTTATCCTGGTGGCATCTGGTTTGATGGTAATAAAAAATGGCAAATTTAGTCATCAACACTTTTAAAAGCACCCCCATTTGGAAAAGGACCTCTAATCTATTATCAAGTTGATTTCTCTTTTTCTGTGGGATTTAAAAACTAGATCACAGTTTGTATGACCATTTTACTGGGCCAAAAGATGCCGAAACACATCGTTTTTTCCAAAGAGCAACGCAGATGATGTGGCACTCTTAATTAATGTTCTTTTTTTCCTTTCAACAATCACCCCAGATAGTTTATATTGACAATTAGTTATAAGATATGCTGCAATACTTTAAATTCTTTCTACACCCTATTTCTGAAGAAATTTTTGATATTCTAATTCACAAACCAAAAGTACTTACCAAAACCAGGGTGGCATCTTTTTTTTTGGTACCACGGGTGGTTCCATTTTACAATAAAAAAATAGTCACTGCAATAGAAATAAAAAATTTCCTCCTCATGTACAGGATCCAAACAAGAATGTGAAAGTGAAATATGCCTGTTTGACACATTTATGGAAGTGTGATCATCAGCTTCAGAACCAGACTCACATGTAGATGTATCGCTGCCCTTCGCCTGCCAAGCAACAAAATGATTATACTTTCTCTAGAGACATAGAAACAACTAAAAATAACGAAATAACAGGAAATATAATTTTCTTACTTGGAACTTCGGTTTAGAGTAAGCAATTATCTTTTTATCACCATTAGAGATGGTAACTATTAGCCTGTCTTACCGTGTTTCACCATTAAGAACCATCTGAATACTAAAGGAATTGTATGTCCATATTAAATGAAATCATTTATAGAGTACAAAATTTTTATTCATTTGTTCAAAATTACCGTGTACTTTTCTTAACGAACTGAAAAACTACAACTATAACAAAATTTAAAACATCTGCAATGATAACGATCTCTTTTTATTTGAAACGGCATACAAAATAAATAAAACATAGTCACAATTTAATAGAAGTTCTCATAGAATTCGCACTTGCTTCTTTAAAACTGATAAAGTCATTGAGATATAAGCTTTTTAAGGGACAAGGGTATTAGAATAGAAATGGTGTTACTTTCTTATTTGTTTCAAACTATTCAAGTATATCATTAAACAAACACCTAAATACGATCGGGATAACAAATCTTATATCAGTATTCTACAAATTATGAATTTAGCAAACATGTGTCTTAGGAAAACTATTAAAAGAATTAGTGAAGCATACGAGTTATCATTGATTCAAAAACCCCTATTTCAAAAATAAATAAATAAAAGCAAAAGATATCTATGCCAAACCCCGTATCATCATTTGGATCCACTATTAGGGGAAGCATATCAACTTTGAACAAATTGATTAGGGGAGATTAATTTCACTTTGATTTCTTTGAGTTTATCCTCTTCCCATGACGAACAAGTTTATCTTATTCAGCCAATGTATGAGATGAAATTAAGGGTTTCCGAACATACAACAAAATGCACAGAGCATGACCAAACACACGGTATTATAGTTTAAGTACTCAGCACAAGAAATGATACAAAATAAAATGTTGGATGGACGAGAACTTACCTCGTGTAAAGGACCAAGCTGTTACATCCCAGGCATTTATAAATATATGAAGGGATTTCCTCGAAACCAAGATGTCAGCCTAACTCATGTTAGAATTAGCAAAATAAAATTAACGTAGAGATGCAAAATTGGTGTATGGACAAAATATACAAAAGATAAAGGTATCTCTATAAAGAAGATGATTGGACCAAGCAAACACATCGGTGAAAAAAATTATGGCGACGTAGGGGTCAGGTGATGTTGACGGTACGATTGTTGGCTAATTGAAAAAATCATTACGACATGATGGATCTGGTGATGTTGATGGTGCGATGGTTGGCTGCAATGGTTTGCTAATTGAAAAAAGTGGCAACGTGGTGGATCTGGTGATGTTGATGGTGACATGGTGGATCCGTTGATGTTGATGGTGAAGTGGCTGGCTGTGAACGAGATAAAGGACATTGCAGTCAAAAAAGAGCCAGAAGTAGAAACGGTATATCAGGAGGAGAAATATCAGGCAAGACAATGAAACGAAGAAAAGAACTACGAGAAAGGGGCAATATTACTTGCGAGATTTATTTTGGACAATAACAGAAGCAAACCTCTCTAACGGTCGGTTTGATTAATCAATAATACTAAGACTATTTAAGAGAATAAAACTAGATATATGGTACTTAAAATATAAATGCAAAATATTTTTCATTTTCATATTATAGCAATAATATTTTTATCGATAAATATATTTTTCTATCTTAAAAACCTATACTATTTAATTTTCTACATAAAATTAACCATGATATTTACTTCTGCTTTGTGTAAAGAATTCCCTTTTCAAATGTATTTAAATTCATTCGATTTTGTTTTCAAAAAAAGTTAGAAATTTATAAAGCAAATGAGATGTATAAATTTAACCTTTATCCTAATATCGTATTTTAATGTCATTTTCATTATAAATATTGTACCATCCTAGTTTATCATAAAGTAAAACAAAATGTAATAAAGTAGCTTCAACTAATGTACAATTAAAACTAAATTCTCCTGGAACATTCATATTTAGTCTATATATATTTTTGGAACCCACACATTTTTATAATTACAAATTTCATGAAGCAATCTAAATTCCACTTTAAGGAGAAAACTAACAGCCGACAATCACGCCAGAATGAAGCATTATTTCCTGAATGTTCTATCTTTTCAATTCCTAATGTATTACTAATAGTGATATCGTACAGATTAAATATACTACCGTACCATTGATTCAATATTATTTCTTTTCAAATTAAGCTTTTATTATTATCGGTATATTTTCATAGTCATTTTCTTAATAAAGACGTACTTAAATTATGTAAATTTATAATTTTCAATCCTTCCTCTTCTACACACACACATACATATACAATTTTTCATTCAACTAGACATTTTGAGCAACTATTGGGGTTATCCTCGCTCCATAAAAAAAATTCCATCCTAATGTTATCTATTTTATAAATTATCCATTTTGAAAAGAGATAAAATGACATTTAATTTATAGATGGTGCTAATAAAACAAAATTGATAAGAAATATCCTACGTGCCCTTAGGGATGTTATGGTAATGGTAAATTTACCATTATCAAACCATTACCAATCAATCAGTTACCATTTTAAAGTAAAGTCGACATGCCAACATAATCGGTACGGTAACAGTAAATTTACCATTTTTTACGGTAAAACATCGGAAATATTTTTTCTGAACCGATGATAACGGTAATTTACCAATTCATTCATAAGACATTGATATTCATATAAAATGTTGTACTACAGGCATTTAAAAGCAAGAAAACGGTTCAATTTATTTCAGTGATTCAACTCAAATGATGATAAATACACTTCTTTTCTATATCCTTTATTAAGTGACCCAATGAGATATATAATGAAGCATCATTTAGTGTAAAAATAGATCAACTTATTATTTTTTCAGACAAACGGTAATTTACCACTACCAGTGTAACGGTTACCGGTTTATCGGTATACCAGTCATCGGTATACCACTCAATCGGTAACGGTAAATAATTTCAGTTTACTAGTAAAAACGGTATGATAACGGTATTTACGAAATGGTAACGGTAACCATTACCATAACAGCCCTACGTGCCCTAGATAAATATTTATCATTCCATTTGGATAATGTTTTATTAATTTATCAATTATTATTAACTAGTCACCATGTTTTAGTTTGAAGGTCTTATCAAAAACCCTGAGAAATTTGTTAGTTTTATAGTTCAATATACTAGCAATTTGGTTATATGCCTTGTCTAAGTACTAGCACAAAAGTTGTATTAAAATTAGTCTTTAATCCAAAAAGCACCTCAAACTATATAAAATAATTCAAGCGCTATGATATGCTAAGAAAATGAGATGTAAAGAGCATGGTATCATCTGCAAACCGAAGAACAGAGAGACCATTCGTAATTTCATTTCCTACATTTTTAAAGTCCCGTTATTAGTGGAAAAGTTGATAATCCTAGCAAAAACGTCAACGGCTAGATTAAACAAAATATATGACAATGGATTACATTACCTAAGTCCACGTTTCGATTGGATTTTATCTATTAATATACCTTTAATCATGATACTTGCATTTTGGATTTTAGGTAAAGACATAATCCAACCAACTCATCTAATATTGAAACCCTTGGCTAGTAATAGATTTTTAAAAAATCCCAATTAATTGAATCAAAAGATTTTGCAAAATCAATTTTTTAAAACACACAGATAATATAATTTTCACAACAGTAGTTAATAAATTCTGAAACCATCACCACCCCATTTGTAATGTTTCTACCATTGATAAAAACTGTTTGAGTATTATCAATTGATTCATTCATTTTAGTATTTACCATATTGGCTAAAACCTCAGAAATAGTTAAAAAACAACTTAATAACGAGTTGGTCTAAAGTCTACCAACTCATTTTCTCCCACTTTCTTATGTAGTAAAACTACATTCAAAAAATTAAACCTGTGAACCATCATAAAATTCATTAAATATTTTCATTATATCATATTGTAGAACATTCTAAAAAAATCATAAATAAAATAGTAAATCCACCAGGATCGGGCAATTTATCACTCGGCATATCCTTTATAGCCCTTAAAAACCCATTTTCTGTAAATGAGTTATTCAATCCATCTACATCAATATTACTATCATCGGGATACAAATCATCCCATTTAGCCCTAATTCTATGTCTTGTCATAGTTCTAAAATTTTCTTTACGATAATTTATAAATGCATTGTTTATTTCCTTTTGGTCAAAAATCTCTACGTTGTTGATTAAAATAGAACTAATGGTATTACTACGTTACTTACCATTAGCTACTTTATGAGTATTTTTATCTCCCTCGTTTATCTATTGAACCATAGATTTTGTTTGCATATCACTTCATATTTCTTTATAATTTTATTTAATTCTTCTTTTAGATTTGAGAGCATATTTTTTTTCTAAATTATTTAAATTTCTAAATTCTTCTATTTTAATAATTTTAATATCTCATTTATTAATTTATCTTTTTTAATTCTAATATTCTCAAAAACATCTTTGTTTTAATTTTTAGAAAAATTCTCAAATCTCTAAATTTATATGCAAATATTTTCGTTCTATTTCCTAAAAATTTATAATTATAATTACTCATAAAAATCAATTTATTTGTAAATAAGTTTGTAAAGTTAATTTCTAACAACCACATCTTTTCAAATAAATATTGTATTCACAAAATTTTGGCTAGTGCAAGATAGAATAAGAGAACAACGATCCGAGTAAATATTCGGAAGTTCAACAACCTTACAAACTATGAATCTATCTTTTGTTTCATCAATAATAATAAAAAAAATGTAAAAGTGCCATTGAAGGGTCTTCCCTATTATTCAACCAAGTGAATAGTCTATTATTCAATTGTACCTCAATCAAATTACAGCAAATAATAAATTAATTAAGCTCCTATATAGCGATAAAGTTGCCTTCTCCAGGGGATCGTTCCACTAGAAATCTAGTGACATTGTAGTCCCTATCACCTGCCCATAAACCAAGAGCGAATGATTTAAACTCAAGATGCTCGCTTCAAAGGTCCTTACAATTAATCTTGAAATTTTGGACATAAACATTAGTAACATTGAGAAATGATCCGTCATTAAAATTAGTAAATATAAGATGCATCGAATAAAATTAATAATAGATTGTAAAATTTTAACGCAATCTTATTTCTAACCCACTATCAAAACCCTTCAGCTACTCCTAGCCAAAAGATAAACCCAATAATTGAAATGAAGAACCCCTAAACTCCAGTATAATTGATAATCAGGATATTCTATTTTTATTTCTTAAAATAAAGCAATATCAATGTTATTATCCTTAAAAATGACCTAATTTTGCTACGTTTTTTTTCTAAGTTGTGTAAAGCCCTAACGTTCCAATTGATGTATCTCATGATCTCAACAATCTAACCATTATAATTCCCTACTCCTATGTGCTCCTTGTTTAACTAAACATCATCAAAAACAAAACCCAAATTCCTAGCTAAGTAACGTATAGTAAATAGACTACTCAAAGCACAAGGACTATAAATACTACCTAAAAGAATATCCATATCGGCTAGAGCCATTGGATGCTGTAGTCACTCTATGAAAACGAGCACTTCTCCTCACCGATCTACTCGAGCAAGAGTCAAAATCTCAATCCCCTGCATGTACCGTAGAGCCAAAACTACCACAAGCCATCTCTATCCCCTCTTTGAATAACATGGTCCAAATTTGTATCTCCTAAAATCAAATTTGAATCACCATGTACTGCAACCCTATCATTATGGTCCTAATCCACACCATGCATCAATTTTGACTTAAGATTAACCATGTCCATAACCATCTCATGCACTAGACCCATATCCTCTTGTAATTTGTATCTCTATATACTAATACCTCACAATGCACCATACCTGTATCACCTTGCATCATGTTAGAAACTTCTTGTACAACTAGATCATACCCATCGTTCCAAACCACTACAATGAAACAATCAGAATCAATACCTAAATTATCCTTGAACATAGTTTAATCCATCATTTAAACTGATACACAGTATGAACTGTTTCCCTAACACCCTTCTTTACAAATTGAAACATCTGATACACAAATTCTTTCATTCCCTCACCATAGTTTAATCCATCATTAATTAAAGCCGTCGATCGACCAGTTTCAGTCCTTTCGAACTCATCAAATAAATAATATCGATCAACAATAACAATTAATATTAAGAAATTCATATTCTTTTGGATCCAATGTACCAATATCTGCCACTTCGTATAAATCATTTTCAAACTGCATGTTGCAATTCACATGCATGGTTGAACCAAAACCCACCTCTTCCTAACCCATTTCTACAGAACTATCTTCATCGAAATCTTCACCAACACTGTATTTATCATTCACAACTTGAGAAACCATGAATTCCTTACTACATGTATCATTATCTACAAGCAGCCCACTAACACTCATATAGAACAAATTTATCACTACCAAAGGTTCTACAAGTTTATACTCCGATCATTCTATTACTTCACTAATCATATTTAATCTTTCCAACCTACTATAATCTTGACAATTATATTCCTGTAACACCCCCCTACTTGAAGGCCCAAAACTAATGATCATGGATGTTGTAGTTATCAATAATTATTAATCTTCGGCGGCCAAATACGACGGTGCTAGATTCATTGATACACGGATCACAAGATTATGGAAAATTTTAACAATTTCACATACCATTCAAAACATTTTATGTTCATTACATAATCCCAAAAAGGTTGACCACGTTCTAAAAATATAACTATTACACATACGGTAAGAGAAACACATGAAAATGCCCCTTTGGTTGATCAGAGAATATAATAAGGCTAATAAATCTGCCTTCACGTCCAAATATACAGCGGAAAAAGATAACTCTAAATAATTAACTACCTCCTACACGCCTCCAAAAACTTTATTCGTCTCAGAAGAGAAACAGAAAACCTTAAATCTCAAACTACTCAAATTCAATTGAGTACCTGAGAGTTTAAGGGAAAAATAAAAACTTCAAGTCAGACATAAAGTTTGGTATGAATAATAATCCAACATCTCAATCCTTTTAGATATCTAGAGAGACCACGCCACTTAGCGGAACGGGTTTTTCCCTCACTAATATCCTAAAACCTTTGTAAAACAATATGATGTGCTCCTGCATCAACAATGGTTAAAAACATACATTTCAGAATATTGTGATGATATGCATATATAAAAACATTCAGAATTTTCTATCCCAGTTTAAGTTGACACCTTGTCATAAATCATAGTTTTAGGGTCACTATCAAGCTATTAGTTTTCATGGATTTACTAATAACATTTTCCATTACACATGAACATCCTGTCCTAATTCATAGTTTTCATGGGATCACTAAGAACCTATAGGCTCCTACCAATTAAGTTAAATAATTCATGGGTCCCCCTGAATCTATTAGTTATACCAAATCCCCTTATCCTAGTTTTCATGGGTTAATTAGGAACTAATGGACTTATCCAGTAACTCGCTTCTCATCCTAGTTTTTATAGGTTGACTAGGAACCTACTGCTGCATCCATTAACTTATTTCTTATACTAATTTTCATGGGTTGACTAGGTACCTATAAATGATGTCAATTCTTAATCCAGACATAGTTTCATGGATTCACTACAAACCAATCAGCCCTTACCAACCTACCTAATACATAGTTTTCATGGGTTTATCTGAACCTGTTGGTTACCTCCAATAACTACATAATCATAGATTTCATGGGTTTATTATGAACCTATCTCCCGAACAACTTCAAGGTTTAGGAATCCTATATTTTGGTCCCTCTAACTTCGTAGATTCAATTCTACTCATTAAGAGTTTAATCAATTTATATTCACTACCGGTTCTTCTACCCCTTTTTATCCCCAAAATACAGTTATGGGTTTGCAGGTGAATATATTCATATTTAAAGAATCAAACATAACAATTTAACAATACCACTCCTATGGATTTAAGGTCCTTGAAAGACATTTCATATAAAGCATAGTTAATCCCCTTAACTTATATTTTTATCAAGGCAATACTTATTCAAATTTACTTACTTAAATTCCTTTCAAAACTCCTTTATTTAAGCTATGGGGTTTTCCTTTAAAATTTGTGTTTAGGTTTTAAAACCTTTTGAAACCTTCGAAATTTTTACTTTCGATCACATAGGACGACCTCCTTCGAAAGCAAGAAATCAATCTTTAAAACATAAGGCTCCTACCTTTCGAATATTCTAAAACATCTCTTTTGAAACCTTTCGACCATGTTAAAGTATTATCACATAAGTATGGAAGCATAACTTCAAAACCACTTGAAAGCGCTCTTTCGAAACCATTGAAGGTTACCCTTTGAAACCATTAAAAGTCCTTCTCTCGAAAGCATTGGATTTACACTTAAAACATCATTTTGGGGTCAAAGTGAACATAAGCGAAAGCATCACTTTTGAAAGCATTCTTTAATTCAAAAAGTATTGGGGAAGGTTGATGGTGTCGAAACCATCCTTTCGAAAGCATTGAAATATCTGGGTGAAACAATTGAAGATTAGCTCCAAAACCCCTTCCACAACCATTGCATTTGAAACCCCTAACCCTTTTCAAAAGCATTAAGAAGCGGCTTGCATTTATAAAAACACTTATCCTTTCGACAACATTGATGACTTCAATGCCATTAGAAGGTCGTCAATCCACAGAAGGGTTTCGAATTGGTCAAAACTACCCCTCCCAAATGCATTAAACAAAATCTAATAATTCCTTCAAAAGCTACTTCTTTAAAACATAGGCGGTGGCTCTCTTTCGATAGCCTCTTTGAAATACCCTTTCAAAAATATTGGTTTCGACTACTTCAAAACCCATTTATAAATAGGCAATCGCTTTTCTTTTAAAACAAAATAAAACAAAGTAACCAACCCCTTCGAAAGCCACCTTTCGACACCCTACTTTCCGCTTTTCTATAATTCACTACATACCACCTGAATGATATCATGTGCATTATGTTACTTGTTTCAACCTAGAAGGTTTCGATTAGTTTGGAACCGAAAGTCTTGGTCGAAGGGACCTTCTAAAGAAGCCGAAACCCCTTTTTTGAGCAAAAAGGTTGTTTTTACCAAATAAAGTAGACTTTTTGTAACTACCTTTCCCACTTGTAAACACATGATTGTTACATTAAACTTTCAAATTATTTTACTAAAATTTGTCGCATTTTCTCAGAACTAAAAACATGCTAACTTTTAACAATCAAGCCCTTCCTCTTAACAAAACAATTAAATCATTTACGTCCTTCTTACAAAATAATTTAATTTCCATACTAAACATTTAGTAAAAATCCCCAAAAATTGCATAAATTCATTTTAATTGCATGTTATCTAACATATCAAAATTTTAGACCCAAGTTCTTAATATATTTCTAAAATAAATTTTTAAACCCAAATAACCATATTTTCCTTTAAAAATTCATAATTAATTGTCCAAGGCTTGAAAAGTTATAAAAATTGAAACCAATTCCAAAATCATGTTTTCCATAGCATATAATTTTTCCATGGCATTTAAAATCATCTAACTTTGGTTGTACCCTAAAACCGTTCATATCTCCTTTAAACAACCTTGTTTAAGCCATTTGAACCATAAATCAAGCGTATCATCATTCAGTAAATCATAAAAACATATTTATCCTTTAAATCCAAAACCATATAATTATAAAATCAAAAAAAGAGATGTATTGATTGTTGTTCACCTTAGATTGGATAAGGAAATTAAAGTTTTATTAAGGTCGATTTGTTCTAGCTTGATCCTAAGCTTTAGATTGATTTTCTCTTCTTTGTTATCTTCTTAATGGCTAGCTCTCTTCTTTCTTACGGTTAAAATTTTACTTGTCATAGAATGAACATGTATGGCCTAAAGAATATGGTATAAGGGTGGAGAATGTGGGCGGAAATTACCCTAATGCTCTCATATTTATTTTAGCTAACTTTTAACCATTTATAAGTTCATTTGATTTGAATAAGCACGACCACTTAGTTTATTAATAAACCTCTATCTCCTTATCTACATTATTCTATTTAATTTATTCTAATTAAATCTCTTGAATAATGTCAATAAAAATTAGGGATGTTATAGGCTTCCCTCCTTAAAGAATTTCGTCCTCGAGACTCAATAAGGACTAACTAGCAAACATAGCAATCATCTATAATAACTCCTCACATCCAAACTAGCCTACCCGACTAGCAGCTACTCTATATAAATCTAATATAGACATACCATCAAAGCATATCAGGATAAGCATCTTAATCCTATCCTCTGTCTCTCAAATACAATCCTTCTCGTTGTTACTCCACTGAAATTTTTGACTGTCTTGGTCCTTAATATTTTCTCATCTCTCGCTACAACCTAAAATGGTTGTCTAACAAAAGTCAAATCAGGCTCTACTAACAAGTCCTCCAACTCTGTCTGAGGAATAGTAGCCTCTAGATCATGCACGTATTACGAAGATGAGAGACGTGAAATACATTATGGACACCTTCCAAACTGCTCGATAACTCTACTGCATGCGCGAGCTTTCCAATCCTTACTGCAATCTGGAATGGTCCAACATATCTTGGGGCCAACTTTCATGACTTTTCAAATCATACCACACCCTTCATCGGTGATACCTTAATGAAAACCTTATCTCCCATTGAGAACTCTTGGTCTTTATGTCTGTTATTTGTGTAACTCTTCTGCCTAAATTGAGCTTCCTTCATCCATCCTCGGATTAAATCAAACTTTTCCGACGCCTCTCTAATCAAATCAGGACCTAAGACCAATCTGTCTTCCATATCTAACTGACTCATTGGCGACTTTCATGGCCTTCCATACAAAGCTTCAAAAGGCATCATTCCTATAGTAGTCTGATAACTTTTGTTATTGGAAAACTCAATCAAATGTAGGTGATCTTCACAAGTTCCACAAAAGTCCAATGCATAAGCTCTCAATAAATCCTCGAGTACCTTGTTGACTCTCTCTGTCTGCCCATTTGTTTGTGGGTGATATGTTGTACTCATCTTGAGCTAGGTACCTAATATGTCTTGTAGACTCCTCCAAAATTCACTAGTACACAATGCATCTCTGTCGCTGAGTCTGCTATTAGGAATCCCATGAAATCTAACTATGTTCTTCATGAACAACTAAGCTAAAACAGGTGTCGTTCTAGCTGACTTGACTGGAATGAAATGGACACTCTTGGTCAACCTGTCCATGATAACCCATATGCTTTCATTTCCTCCATTCGACCTTGGCAACCCGTCTATAAAATCCATCAATATTGAGTCCCATTTCCAGACTGAAATATCTAAAGGCTGAAGTAACCCACTTGGCTTTTGATGTTCGGCCTTCACTTATTGATACTTAACACACTGCCTAACCCAAAAGCCAACATCTCTCATCATGCCTTCTCTATAGAAACTTCTCTTCATATCTTGATACATCTTGATCCCTCCAGGATGAATCGTAAATTTTAATCGATGACATTCCTTCGAAACTTCCTCTTTTAAGTTCTCTAAATTCGAAACGCATAATCATACCTTCTTTCTCAACCATCCCCTTTGATCAAGACTAAAATAGGTCATTAACCTCTGATCCTACCTCAAGCCTTCTAATCCTCTCGGCTAAAACTGATCCTCTCTCTTCTTAGAAGCTATCCTCTCGATCAGAACTGGTCGAACTTCTAGACAAGATAACATGGCAGTACCTTGACTAATACTAGTAGTAGATCTCAACTGCACATTACAACTAGCCAAGGCTTTTCGATCCTTCCATTCTACCTATATTGCTAACACCATATTCTAATGTTTTCTACTAAGAGCCTCTGCTACCATGTTTCCTTTTCCAGGAGTAAACTCGATATCGAAATCATAAGCTGCCAAAAACTCTAGCCACCTCTTCTGCCTCATATTCAACTCCTTCTGAGAGAATAAATACTTCAAAGACTTATGATCAATATAACTTAAATCTCACCCCAAAGAGACAATGCCTCCAAATATTCGAGGAAAAAATAACCTTTGCCAACTCCAAATCGTGAGTAGGATATCTTACTTCGTGTAGCCTAAGCTGCCTAGATGCGTAAGCAATGACTTTGCTCTTCTGCATCAACGTTGCTCCCAATCTAGTTCCACAAGCAGTTGTGTATACTACCAACCCTTGGTTACCATCTGGAACTACTAACACTGGAGCATTAGTCATAAAATGTTTTAACTTAAGGAATGCTTCCTCATATTTATCGGACCAAATAAACCTCGCATCTTTCCTGGTCAACTACATCAAAGGTGCTACTATTCATGAGAAATCCTTAATGAATCTCTGGTAGTAGCCAGCAAGTCCAAGAAAACTTCTGATCTCGGTTTTTGTCACTCGACTCTTCCAATTATTGATAGCTTCGATCTTAACTGGATCAACCGACAATCCCTCCTCTGAAACCACATGACTAAGAAACTTAACATCTTTCTTCTAGAAATGACACTTTGAAAACTTTACCTTCAGCTGATTCTGCCTCAGTGTCTCCAGCATCAATCTAAGATGAATCTCATCCTCTCTTTCATCTTTCGAGTACATTGAAATTCCATCTATGAATACCAACATGAACCTATCCAAGTGCTCTCGGAAAACTCGGTTCATCAAATCAATAAAGAAAGCTGGTGCATTCGTCAATTCAAATGGCATCACCAACCACTCATACGAACCATAACCAGTTTGAAATGCAGTCAAAGGAATACTATCCTCCGCCACTTGCAACTGACGGAACCCCGTCGCCAAATCCAATTAGGAGAACAATGGTTCCACTCAATCGATCAAACTGATCATTTATCCTTGGCAGAGAGTATCTATTTTTGATCTTCCTTTCGTTTAACTTACGATAGTAGATGCACATCCTTAATGACCCATTTGGTTTCTTCATGAAAACCGCGGCTACTCCCAAAGGCGAACTGCTTGGTCTAATAAAATTCCTTTCCTCAAGTTCCACTAGCCGCACCTTCAATTCCTTCATCTCTGTCGAAGTCATTCTACTAGGTGGTCTACTGATAGGTTGAGTTCCCAGTAGAAGATCTTTCCAAAACTCAACACCTCGTTTCGGTAGTTATCCCATAACTGGTTCAAAGACATCTACAAACTCATTTTCCACTTGAACTTGACTAAGCTCTTCTCCAACCTCCATGGCACTTAACAGAGCATAGACACTCTTACTAGAATTCTCCACGGTGAAGATGATTCGGTTATGACTATCTGGGTGCCTCAACGATATTTCCCTATCCTGACAAAATATCCTAGCCTCATACTTACCTAACCAATTCATACCCAAGATGATCCCGAAATTTACAAAATCAAAAACATACAAACTACATGCAAACTTATGACCTACAAATCAAGTTCTAACTGGTCACCTCTCATCCCTAAAGTTGCATATCCTCCTATTAGATTCGCACCTTAGGGAAGTAACAAAGTATGTAGGTTCTATGCATAACCTATCAACCAAATACTGTGATATAAATGAGTGTGATGCACCCGGATCAAATAGTACCCTAATTGATATACTCTGAAACAAAAGTGTACCTCACATCATAGTTTTCCCTTTCTCTACTAAAGTAGGCCTAGAAGAAGATGGTGGTCTAATGGCAAAACACCTTCCCTTTGTCCGCCCTGATTGGCTTTGGACACTGGTTCCTATAATGTCCAACTTGGTCGCAGTTGAAGCATTTCACATTCTCCTTCTCTGCAGACTTCTTGCCCTTGCCCGTCCGTCACTCATGAGCATAATGGCCCTTCTTATCACACTTGTAACACACCAAATCAGCCTTTGCCTTCTTGACAGCCTCCCTTTCTGGGCTCCCTTCTTCTTAAAGAATTTCCATTTCTTTCCCTGAAGATCCTGGGATTTAACCGGCTTCTCTTTAGATGAAATAACAAGCATCTTCTAATGGCGGATAGTCATCTCCACCACCACATGACAAGGCTCTAACACGAGTCATAGTCAATCTGCCTAGCTCTGGTCTTAATATGCGAATAAATATCTCATTCCTCCGGATATCAGTTTCTACCAAAGCATATCCATATCGAGACAGCTCATCAAAGTTAGCAGCATACTCGATCACTGAAATCTCTCCTTGGACAAGATCCATGAACTTCCTCATCAATGCCGACTTGGCAACCTTAGATAATAACCTTTTCTCAAACCTTCTTATAAAATCAGCCCATGTCGGCTCTTCTTTCGGAACCTCGGGTGTCACACTGTTCCACCAGTGAAGCACTAACCCTTGGAACTATTTAGAGGCTAGCCTTCTCTTTCTTCCATCATCTAAGCTTAAATCAATAAAGATCCTCTCGTAGTTTAAAAGCCAATTATCAACTTCAACAGCATCCTTTGTTCCATTAAAAGGCTTTCCATCCAAACTGGTGTAATCCCTGCGTAGCCTAGCATAATTATATCCAGCTGGAGCTACAAGATTGGCTCCTCCAACATTACCAGCAACTCTGCTTTTGAAAGATTAACCAACAACTGATACACTATCCCCGCATCCACTTGTGGATTTACAGCACCTACATTAGCCTCAACATTTGGATTAGCATTACCTATCGATCTTGGTTTCTCCAGGTTTTAGGTCGAGCATTTCTGTTGGTTGTGGTGCTTCCTCCACCAAGATTTCCTCTTTCGTTTCCTGCTTCCATATCATCTTTCTCGTAAATCTGCATACGAGCCTTAGTAAGATACAAAAGAACGGTCTAAGAGAGCGGGGAATACATACTTAGATATATACATATATATCAAATACAAGTATGTTATTATAGCGTTAACCCAAACCCCAATCATATTTTCAAATTCTTTGGATTATGTTTCGAAAAGCTTTTAGGTTTTACTTTTCTTTTAAAGTTTCATAAACCTATGCTCTGATACCAACTTGTAAGAGCCCCCTATTTGGAGGCCCAAAACTAACAGCTACGGATGCTGCAGTCATCCATACTTATTAATCTTCGGTGACCAAATACGACGGTGCTAGATTCATAGATATACAGATCACAACAATATGGAAAATTTTAACAATTTAAAAACACATAACCACATTCTATTCAAAATAATTAATGTTCATTACATAATCCCAAAAACATTAATCACATTCAACAAAATATAATTATTATACATATGCCAAGAGTGACATATGAAGATGCTCCCTTGGCTGATCAGAGAATATAATAAGCTAATAAATCTACCTTTACATCAAAATACATAGTGGAAAAAGATAACTCTAAATAATTAACCGCCTCCTGCATGCCTTCAGAAGCTTTATTCTTCTAAGAAGAGAACCTGAAAGCCTTGAATCTCAAACTACTTAAAATCAATTAAGACTCGAGAGTTTAAAAGGAAAGCAAAAACTTCGAGTAAGACATAAAGCCTGTTATGAATAATAATCTAACATCTCATCCTTTTAGATATCTAGTGAGACCACGCCGCTTAGTGGAACGGGTTTTTCCCATACTAGTATCATAAAACCTTTATAAACTCATACCGTGCTCCTGCTTCCATAATGGTTAAAAACATACATTTCAAAATATTATGATGATATGCATATATGAAAACATTTAGGATTTCCTATCCCAGTTTAAGTTGACACCACGTCATAAATCATAGTTTTAGGGTCACCATTAATCTATTATTTTTCATGGATTTACTAATAACCTTTTCCATTACACATGAACTTCTTATCCTAATTCATAGTTTTCATGGGATCACTAAGAACCTATAGGCTCCTGCCAATTAACTTAAATAATTCATGGGTCCCCCTGAACCTATTAGTCATACTAATAACTAATCCCCTTATTCTAGTTTTCATGGGTTGACTAAGAACCTATGACTTATCTAGCAACTCACTTCTCATCCTAGTTTTCATGGGTTGACTAGGAACCTAATGCTGCTTCCATTAACTTCTTTCTTATCCTAGTTTTCATGGGTTGATCAGGAACCTATAGACTGATGTTAATCCTTATTCTGGATATAGTTTACATGTGTCCACTACAAACCAATCAACCTCTGCCAACCTAACTAATACATAGTTTTCATGAGTTTACTATGAACCTGTTGGTTATCTCCAATAACTACATAATCGTAATTTTCAACGGTTTACTATAAACCTATCTCCTGGACAATTTCAAGGTTTAGGCATCCTATATTTTGGTCTCCCCGACTCCTTGGATGCAATTCAACTCATTAAGAAGTTTAATCAATTTATATTCACTACTGGGTCAACCTAGTTGGTTCTTCTACCCCTTTTATCTCCAAGATACAGTTATGGGTTTGCATGTGAATATATTCATATTTGAAGAAGCAAACACAACAATTTAACAATACCACTCCTATGGGTTTAAGGTCCTTGAAATACAATTCATATAAAACATAGTTAATCCCCTTAACTTATATTTTTATCAAGGCAATACTTCTTCAAATTTACTTACTTAAAGTCGTTTCAAAACTGCTTTATTTAAGCCATGGGTTTTTCCTTTAAAATTTGTATTTGGGTTTAAAAACCTTACGAAACCTTCAAAACATTTGCTTTCGATCTCATAGGACGACCACTTTCGAATGCCAAAAATCCATCTTTAAAACATAAGGATCCTGCCTTTTGAATACTTTAAAACATCACTTTCAAAACCTTTTAACCATGTTAAAGTATTATCATACAAGTGCAGAAGCATAGCTTTAAAACAGCTTGAAAGCACTCTTTCGAACCAATGAAGGTTACCTTTCGAAACCATTGAAAATCCTTCTTTCGAAAGTATTGGGTTTACACTTAAAACATCATTTTTGGGTCAAAGTGAACATAAGCAAAATCATCTCTTTCAAAACCATTCTTTAATTCAAAAGGTATTAGGGAAGGTTGATGGTGTCGAAACCATCCTTTCGAAAGCATTGAAGTATTTTGGTAAAACAATTGAAGGTTAGCTTCGAAACCCCATTCGAAACTATTGCCTTCGAAACTCCTAACCCCTTTTGAAAGCATTAGGAAGCGACTTGCATTTATAAAAACACCAATCCTTTCGACAACATTGATGTCTTCAATGCCATCAAAAGGTTATCAATTCACATAAGGGTTTTGACTTGGCCGAAACTACCCCTTCCAAAAGCTTCAAACAAAATCTAAGTAACTCCTTCGGAAGCTACTTCTTTAAAACATAGGCGGCAGCTCTCTTCCGAAAGCCTCTTTGAAATACCCTTTCAAAACCATTGGTTTCGACTACTTCAAAACTTATTTATAAACAGGCAAGCGCTTTTCTTTTGAAATGAAATAAAACAAAGGAACCAACGCCTTCGAAAGCTACCTTTCGACATCCAACTTTCCACCTTTCTCCAATTCACTAAATACCACCTGAATGATATCATATGCATTGGGTTATTGGTTTTGACCTAGAAGGTTTCGACTAGGTTGGAAGCTAAAGGTATTGGTCGAAGGGACCTTCTAAATAAGGCGGAACAGCTTTTCTAAGCAAAAAGGCTGTTTTTACCAAATAAAGTAAACTTTTTATAACTAACTTGCGCATTTGTAAACACATGATTGGTTACATGGTTACATTAAACTTTCAAATTATTTTACAAAAATTTACTGCATTTTCTCAGATCTAAAAATATGCTAACTTTTAGTAATTAAGCCCTTCCTCCCAACAAAATGATTAAATCATTTTGGTCCTCCTTTCAAACTAATTTAATTTCCATACTAAATGACTTAGTAAAAATCCCAGAAAATTCGAGAAATTCACTTTAATTGCGTGTTATCTAACGTATCAAAATTTAGACCCAAATTCTTAATATATTTTCTAAAATAAATTTATAAACCCAAATAACCATAGTTTCCTTCAAAAATTCATAACTAATTCTCCACGTATTGGAAAATTATACAATTTTTAACCCAACTCCAAAATCATGTTTTCCATAGCATATAATTATTCCATAGCATTTAAAAATCATTTAACTTTGGTTTTACCTTAAAACCGTTCATATCTCTTTTAAAAACCTTGTTTAAACCATTTAAATCATAAATCAAGCATATCATCGTTCAGTAAATCATAAAAACAAATTTATCCCTTAAATCTGAAACCATATGGTTATAAAACCAAAAATAGAGATGTAGTAGACTAGATAAGAAATTGAAGATTGATTGAGATTGATTTCCTCTAAGTTGATCCTAAGCTTTAGATTGATTTTCTCTTCTTTTCTATCTTCTTAATGGTCGACTCTCTTCTTTCTTATGGTTAAATTTTACTTGTGATAACATGTACTTATATGGCCTAAAGAAAATGGTACAAGGGTGGAGAATGTAGGCGGCAATTACCCTAATGCCCTTATATTTATTTTAGCTAACACTTAGCCATTTATGAGTTCATTTGATTTGAATAAGCATGGCTACATAGTTTATTAATCAATTTCTGTATCCTTTTCTACATTATTATATTTAATTTATTCTAATTAAATCTCCTGAATAATGGCCATAAAAATTAGGGGTGTTACAATTCCATATTACCAACTTCTGATATTTCATCTTCAATTATAACCAAAACACTATTTTTCACAATCTCGTTGGTGTACTCCTTATTTTCATCATTAGCATCAATATAAATCATTGAAAATTTATTCGCCCCATCATTACCATTATTACTAGCAAACATACTAATATCCACATGTATACTAACTACATTACATTCATCAACACTTTCTAATAATTCAAATTTGTTTGAAACAGTGATTTTAAACTCCTTGTGCTTGACAACCTTCAAAGAAGATTCTTGTCTTTCTTAACCACATAATCCTATTTTCTACAATTAATAATATCAACACATTTGTTCAAAAGACCATTAGTAAGTATGTCTGTCCATTGTAAAATTCAAAGGAGAGCACTTTGTATCGATCATTATAACTATAGGATAAAAAAGTATAGCATCTAAATCAACCCTATCTATACATTCATCATTCCTATTCCTCCCCTTTATAATAAGCAATTGGATCCTCTATTAAAATCTTAGCCATTTCATCAAGCATTTGATCTATACTCTTTTTCATTGTTGATCTTGGTATTATTAGTAATAATGCATACCTTAATGAGCCCGAATTTCAGCTAAATCGAAATTCTAGTCCTTTAGGGTATGTTGGTTTTAGTAACATGTAATAAATATATGTATATCAGAGAGCTATCTACATAAACTCACAGTGAAACAGGAAAATATAATAGAACATATATGTTGACTAAGGCTACTACTTTGGAGTCAATATTATTCTTTTAGTATTCGATTGCTTGCCACCATTGAGTATGAATGAAAAGACTTCACCATCTACCATTTCCATTTTGCACCAGTAGCCTGTTCCTCTAAATTTATTATGTGGATTGTAATAAGGAGGGGTCAGAACAACGTTATGGTGACTGAAAAATTACGTACTTTATTCATAACACTAGTTTATGCCGATTGATTTTTATTTAAGTGTTATGTTCATTATTCTTAGCTATTTCATGTAATTCTATCTACATGTATGATATATTTAACCTTCTCCAAGATATATATGCCTTGAATTCAACATATGTTCTATTATCTTTTTCTGTTTCAGTATGAGAGATAGCTCTTCGATATACTTATGTTTATTACAGGTTACCAAAACTAATGATCCATACCCTAATGGACTTAGGTTTTGATTTAGTCAAAATTCAGGCCTATTAAGGTGTGGATTGTTACATTATCGGTGTCAAGAGAATCGCCTCCACCACTTTATCTAACTCATCTTCTACCTCACTTATATCTCCAACATTTTCGTCGGTAGATAAATAAATGCACATATCAAAGTGATAGAGTTAGGGTCTTGTCCTAGGGAAAATTAATTGATTTATTATATACATATATAACTCAATAACCAATATTGTTCAAAAAAGGTGTTTTCTTTCTACATACTTGACATAATATGTTATATTAATTATTTATTTAATTAAAAGCACATTAATATAGAAAATTCATAATTGTTATGTCTTGTGATAGTAGTTCCAATCTTTTCATGAGTGATTTATAACACCAAAATAAACATACCATTTTCAATATTCCACGTGAAGATGTATCGAGACTAGATATCGATACATCCATTGACGCAAGAGTATGCAATGCTCTCCAAACCTTAGGCATTATATTTGTAACACACCGTAAAATGAACCATAAATAAATGAGGTAAATTAAATGTGATAAGGTAGAAAATGGAAATTTTATAAAAGTTGAAATTTTACCACGAAAACTATATCGTTGCATTCGTTGTGAAATTCAAATTAATTTTCATATATAATATGCTAAAATCCGAATGAAGAAGTTATGAGCGTTTGAATTTTTCAGATTTAAAGTAATTTGAATAGAATTCAAATAAATAATTAATTCCCTAATTTGAAATTTGAAATTAACCGTTTTTAGACTTGGGGGTTAAGTAATGTTAAAAATTAGCAATTAATGTTAAAAGTTGGTTAGGGTATGAAATCAATAAATAGCCTAGCAAGGGTAAGATAAAAAATACCTTCCTAAAATAAGACGAGAAGCCAACCCAACACCTACATCGGTCAACCTAGAGGTCGACCGTAGGGGTCGACTGCTTGAAGCATGGGAATCGACCACTTACTTTTTATGGAGCCTATTCTGATGAGTTGTACATTCCAGATTTATCCGTTTTTAATCTATTCTCATTCAACGGTGCAGGTGCATATTCAACCACTATAAATTAGACACTAGACCTTTCACTTTTATCCATGAATATTTTGGAAACAATAGCGAAACTCTGCCAATAATATCTCTCCAAATTCGATTCATAAACTCTGTAGAGAATTCAGATAAGAATCCATTCTATTTTTTATTTATTTCTTCTTTCTCCCACTTATTCCTATTCTATTCTCCTCTAACTATTCTGATAAATATATATACCTCTTTCCAATTGTGTCTATATATATCGAAAGAGAGATTTTGAAAGAGTTTGTGAGGCATGCAAATCTAAGAAAGGTGAAGCTAAGGCTATTCTATGAGTGGAAACCTTAATATTTCTTTTCAGCAATTATTAGTGCATTTCTTTTTGGGTTTGAATACCTTAGGGATTTTGGGATTTCGAATATATGATAGATAAAATACCCCAAAATTTCTTTTATTTCGATATGTCAATTCTATGTTGAAACTCTCAATTATTTACATTAATTTAATGGAATTTATTTTGTTTATGCAATTTTTAATAATTTCATAGTCTATTCCACTTCTCCTTTTTCTTTGGGTCAAATTGTGATTGCTCAATAAAATAAGGGAGTTAGATTACAAATTCTATTAATATTTTACACTACTTATTCTTATCTATTTCTTTGTAAAAGAGGAGCTGAATAGAATATGGGGTTTAGATTGTAATTCTTATTGTTTAGGATATTCTATTGAATTGGTGTAATAAATTGAGTTTCTATTTCATTTATAAGTCTATTATTATAGTTTTAGTTATGAACATTTATTCATGTTTTATATATTAGAATCCCATGAAATCATGGGAATTTGAAGTAAAAGGACTTGTAATAATATTTAATTAAGGAATTGACATTTAACGCTAGTTTAGAGCATAAAATTTATGCGTTTAGAACTTACTAGGAACGAATATTTATTTATCTCTACTTACGTAATAAAGTATAATTATTGCGTGTACGTCGTATTTAATTAGACATTTATTTATATTTATTTTCCCAATTTGAAAGGTAAGTGATTGTTAGGTGAAAGTAAGAGGAAACTATTACATAGCCTAATAATTATTTTAAGAGTAATAAGAAAGATTCCTTATAAGGCCTTATTTATGAAACAGTGAGATGTGTGTGTTTGTGTGTGTGTGTATGTATGTATGAAGAGTAACTGACTTGTGCCTAAGTCATATGGATGTGAGGTTAATAGAGTTACATGACGAAATTCTACCTTCTACTTTTAGGCTACCCCATTTGGGATATCCTTATGATAAACACTGGTAATGACGCAAGGTTGATGTCAAATTCTATAGGGGAAATCTTCCTAGCTAATTTAACTACCAATTTCTATGAATAGAGGACTAATGTGAGACATCATTATGAACATGAGACATAAGAAGAAGGGCCTGCTTTGGAGTTTTGAAATATTAAGTGGTTGGACCCACCCTTTTCCCCAGACAAAATATTGAATGGCCAATGGGACACACTAGGTCGTATCTCTACAGAATTCGCTTTTGGAAATAGGTCTTAAATGATGGGGCCTGCCTTAATTAAGGTATTTAGTGAATAGAGTCTGCCTATATTCCACTTGAAAGTATTAAGTGCCTATGAGATTCTATATAATGTCAGCTAGACAGTACCATTGAGGAGTCTGCCTTGGAAATAGGTATTAAATGACGGGGTCTGCCTTAATTAAGGTATGAAATGACCAGAGTCTGCCTATTTTCCAACAAAAGGTATTAAGCTGTTTCAATACTGTCTCTCACATTATTAGCTATTTATGACACATGATTAGGGTATGAGATTAGAAACCTGCTTTTAGGATGGCAGTGACGATGATTAGAGACGGAGAAGCTTGGCTTATGGACGTACTTGCTATTATTTCTTTCTTTTATGCATGTCCATATATTTAGACAATTGTTGTAAAAGATATTGTGTTATGGTTTTTATGAGATTTTATGTTATGATATTTTTATGGTTTTGAAATAAATGGATACACTTTGTTATTATATTATGTTCCATTCACTTTGAGTTCTGAAAATTTAGTTATGGATTTGAAATATTATTTCTTTTTACTACAAACAGCTTACCTTAGAATGGATCTAAGTTTCGATGCACCTTTTCTAGGTTAAAATTTAGGCCTTTCTGGATTGGGTTGTTACATTTGATATTAGAGCCCAGGTTACCCAATCAACAGAAGAGGTATACTATGCGTATGAACAACGTACTTGTTATTTTTGAAAAGGCTTTTTCAAAATCTCATACTATATATATACATACTTATTTTGAATTAACACTTAACTCTATAAATTCTGACTACAGAAGTAGCTGCCACCATATTCCAAAAAGGTGGACGAAGTTACTATGAGTTGGAAAATAAATAGAGTTAAATTTAAACTTTTTTAGGACTTAGGACTTTCTTATCATTGTAGGCCCTATAAGCAATAAGTAAGAGAGATATGAATCGTAGATGGAAAGGTTGATAGGAAAAAAATGACCTTAAGGAAACATATGTTAGGCTAAAAATTAATACAGACAAATTAATATTTATGGAGGTAACACATGAAGGTGTTATATATTAATAAAATATAGAAGTAAGAAAAGGAGCAAACTTCGTCAAAAGGAATACATATATTATCACAAGGAGGAAATTCTATTTTTAAGTGGTAGAGTACAAAGGGTTAAAAGAAAGAACAAATTTTAGTCTCACCATTTGGGATATAATTTGATAAAATTGTTTCTTTGAAAACTCCTTGAAAATTTTGAAAGTTCCTTTCAAAAGATTGAAATGAAAATCTTATAAGTTAGAAATTTTTGATAAAAAATAATTTTAAATGACTTTAAAATTATGCCACCGTTTGTTTTGTAAATTGTTTGAAAAGAGGTTGCAAATTTAATAGGTGGTGAAACATTTTTGGTGGGTGATTTTAATTTAAAATTTTCGTGACTTGAGAAGTTGAAAAAAAGTTTCTATTTATTAACTTTCAATTTAAAATTTGAATTGGTCAGAAAAGCTTTCAAATTCCTTGTTTTTGTACTCTTCTATTTTTCTATGTTATATTTTCTATGCAATAAATTTGAAAGTTCCTCCCTCTAGAACTTCTTAGAGGCTATATAAGTTAGAAATTTTTGGAAATATAAATGTGGTTTTAGACAAGTTTGGAAATATACCATCATTAGTTTAAGAAAGTTTGGAAGGTGATCCAATTTTCAAAAGCAGTGAATTTCTTCAAAACAAAATGGTGAATGGTTTTAATTGTAAATTAATGACTTGAAAAGTTTTCATTCGTCAAACTTTTTAATTTAACTAAAAAGATTTTAATTTTTGGTTCTTTAGTCCTTCTATATTTTCTTATTTATAAACCTAAAAGTTCTTTCTTTAGAAATCTTTTTAATAGTTTATAGTTAGAAATAACACCTATTTTGGGATAGGGAACTAGAAAATAAAAAGAAAGGAATGTCCGGTAATATAGGAAGGAGAGCATATCACATAAAGTGATAAGAGAATAACGGATGGAATTTAGATAATAGTCGAATTGTGAATTCTGGTAGATGAGATATTAAAAGGAGTAATAAAGTAAGATAGAAGCTATCTTTGTCTATTCCATTTATTTTTCTATCGTATAAAATTATAAAAAAATATCTTTGACCATTGATTGGATTTAAATGATGATTAATAAATAAGTCAGGTCTTTTTTTATAAGGAGAAGCGTTTATGTAAAGATGAGAATTTTATATGTTTTTTCTAATTTGAATACAAAAGTTATTTTAATAATAATTTTTTTGCATTTGATAAATAAAGTGTTGCAAGAGATTTTAAGAGTTTTTGACCAAAGTTACGAGATATATTTCATCAAATAATAGTATATTTTGAGCGATAAGGTAATGAATACTATTGTATGCTTTAGAAGGAAATAACTGCTATTTTGAAACGGTGATTGTGAAAAATCTACTATTTTGTAAGCGATAATTCTTGTAGCTAGAAAACTCTTTGAAACAAAAATAGTCTAACATATTATTTTCGAAAGATAATTAAGTTTTGAATCTTTTGTGTTAAAAGTCCTATTTTTAGAAAGGAGTAAATGCTTGTTTTAGTAAGCTATTGAAAGGAAAGTTCTTCCTAAGTTTATTTTTGAAAAACCAAGAAAATTTGGAATGCCATAAATTAGAAATTCTAACTATTAAGAGAGAAAGTTTTGATGAGGAAAGTTTTAAAAAGGGAGATTATTTTATTTCTATTTGGAACAAAGGAATTTTAATCTTTTATAAAGGTTTTTAATGTTTACATTTTCAAAGATCAAAACAAATAAATGTGTCATAACACTAATCGATATGTCTGCATAGTGACGCTCACCATAAACAAGCATAGTCATCATGTATCGTAAACTATCACATGCAACCATATTCTATTATTCAACCTTTTAGGTAAACTTCACAATCCCATCTCTCAAAATAGGTGTTATTTTTGAATAACTCTTAGCTACTCACCTAACTACTTAGCTACATAGAAAAATTGGGCAACTAGAGTTTAAGAGGAAAAGAAAATAAACTCTGGGTCAGTCATGGGACTGGTGTGAGAAAAATCAAAACATGGGTTTTAGAAAATAAAAGGTATCTCATAAGACTACGCCACACATAAACACATATGAATTTTTACCTTATGATAACCAAACTATTTACTATGCAAAATCAGAGATATTATTTTTAGTGACATCCTTTACTAACTCTTTCAAATAAATATATATAATCTTAGCTGAAATTGTTACATTTATTAAATTCCAACATAATAGATTTACAACTAAACCATAAACGCTCGTATTGGAGAATGGATTCCATACAATGACAACGTAAGGGACTACCTTCTGATAGTACTTCTCTAGAGGGATGCACCTGAAGCTCCTACCTCTACCAACATAAAATCTACCTATATTTACCATAGATAGTCCCGAATATGACATCACCCTGAACGTTACCAACCTTTACTGGGATCCCAAAGCACACACAACATACCTAAAATATAGAGGGTAATCTAGAAAGGTGATGACCATATCCTGATGCATGCGATCCACATAGCACTGTCGCATCTACCATGTTTTTGTCATTTCCGATGTGTGAGGCTTAAGGTAACGTTTTTCCTTTCACAAAACAATTCCTACTTTAAATTCCACATTACCATTCCAACAACACACTATTGATTTCCGCAAATGTACAACCTCTGAGCTTGTATGTCTCAGAGAAGGGTGTTAACTACAGGAGGGGTTGCCTCCTACACCACCAACAGATGTACATTTATAGAGATCAATGTACATGGTCTTAGAAACGCAATGTCAGATATTCGTCCATACAAGTTGTCTAGAAATAAGAAAAACCGAATGCACTTATTCTACTCCATCCGATTGGGGAATCACCTCTTGGATTAGTAGCGAATAGATCTTGCATAGAAGATTTCAAATTGAAGGAATTACCGCCATCATATATATGATAAGAGAATTACCCCAAAGGTTAATGGAAAGTAGCCCTACATTATGAAGATCTCCTTCTTCAAAATCATTATCTTCAACATATTTTCACTTTTGTATGTATATTGGTTCGATGTGGTTTTCGAATAGGCGTCACCCATTTTCGACCCTGGTTCCTCCGAACCAATTTATCGATAAAAGATGTTATGTATGTGGATGATAATTATTTAATTTATCAATACCTTTTATCCAAATAAAATATGTTCTAGAGATATACATCTTTATCCTTTTTCAGTATATACGGAATCATTAAACCTCTTTTTAACTTTGAAATACCAAACCTTTTGTAGTAATTACATAGGAAAATGTTTCCATAATTTAACACAATTTACTAGAGGTTTTACATTTTCAATATATATCTTTTAAATAGATTAAAACCATGATATTAAAGATGGTAAATTCAAAACTAGTTAGTAATGAGTAAATAGGATCCATAGGAATTATATTAATTATTCTCAATACCAATTTCCATATTCAACCTGTATTATTCGTCGAATAAAGGTGAAATCGCCTTTTAAATTCATATGGATTATACGAATTCCCTCCCTGGAATTTAATATATAATTTAACTAATATATTTCATGTATCACCAAAATCTTATTTAACATTTAGAAATCTCCAAATCTCGTTCTATCTTTGAAAATGTGGTCCAAGTAAATCTAATTTATTACAACCTGGAATTTCACTACATTAATTTCTAAATATTTAATTAATTTTAAATATTCAAACAGTAGGTTTTATAATTAAAAATAAAAACACTTTTAAATAATAAATATTGAAGCTAAAATAGTTTTCAAATTTAGTTTACAAAAAATTTCGTTCGATGAAAAACAGAAAATGTGACCAGAAACCGTTTTTCGAATTTTTGACATTTCATCGTATAAAGGTTATTTGAAATATTATGCACACTTTCTCATATATATGCACACATAGACTAATTGTATAATATGGGTTAAGATAGTATAATTAGGTTTAATTAAGTTAATTAACTTAAGCTAATGATGATGTGACACTTTGGCAACTAAATAAAAAATAAATAGAAAATAGTCACATTAGGGGAGACAAGATTTGACATTTTGGAAACTTAGTCATTATTTCATGTTGGCTATGATATGAAAGTGGGAGGCCTAGGTTGGCATGTGGAACATGAAGGGAAGAAGACATGGTGAGGTGGCGTTCACGGAGTGGAGGGCAAAGTACTAAGTGTAGATTAGTAATTGTGTTTTTCATTTTATATAAACTTTTTCAACATTTTCTCTTTTCTATTTTATCATTTCATCTTTCGAAACTTCGTCACTCATATTTCCAAGCCTCATAGGCTCTAATGGCTTCCCAAATATTTTCTAAGTATTAAAAAATATAGCTTTCTACTTTAAAATCACTTTCAAGAACTTGTTTTGTATATCTCCCTCTATCATTTCAATATTCCACTTCCTTCATTTTTACTCACATTTCGTTCGACCGTAACTTCCAACATACTACACAAAATCAAGTTTTTCTTTTTTTTCTAAACCGTGTAAAATTTTAGTGAATACAACTTTTATGTTAAGCACTTATACAAATTTACAAAATTTCTGTGTCAAAATATCAATTGTTTAAAGAGTGTTTTTGGACCCAGAATTCCAAGTTCGAAAATGGTCATTCTTATTTCGATCATATCTTCTTCAAATTAATTCGTAATCGAGTGTTTCTTTATTTTAAATTATAGAGGAAATAATTTCCTAAAACTTCCCTCTTAACCACTTTACCACATTTCGAGTGTAACATGTCTAAAAACTGAGGAGAAGATGACCCTTTTTGAGTTGATTTTTGGTGGTTTCCAAGCTCTATAAGTTTAAAGTTTATTTCAAGTTTCTAAAAAGATCTAGCGAGTAAGACTATTATCTTATTTTTTGGAAAATATTTTTCTTTAGTTATATTATGAAAAATATTTCTTGGTTGGTTTGGATATGATGTGAATTTGTTCATGTTTGATTTGGAAATGTATATGTATGATGGATGCAAACATGTTAAGTAAATGTTAGTTTGCAAACTAGTTAGCAAGTAAAATTTTACTCTAAAAAAAATCAAAGCTTTAAAAGTATATTCATGCTCATAATTATTACCTATGAATGCTTATTGTATGTATGTCTAAACCATTGCTATGTGATGTTTGGTTATGTTGATACTGTTATAAACTTGTTTGCCGTTCTGCCTATATAGCGATAGTCGCTATATCAGCACTTTCGGAAAATCACTTATCAAACCATTTGGTTTCATCTTCATGTTTGGAAATGTTTTACAAGTTTAGCAAGATTTTGATTAATGACGTTTTCAAAAATAATTGATTATTTGAATAATGATTATTTAATTTAATTAATTATTTAATTAATAAGATTAAGGTTATCTAATTAACTTATTAATGATGCGTTTTAAATTTAATTAATCACTTAGTTAATGATGTTTTAAATTTAATTAATCATTTTATTTAGTGATTTTTAAGGCTAATTAATCTATTTAAAATGATGAATTGAAGTTAATCAATCAATCCATTAACGATGTTTTAAAATTAATTAACCTTTATAATTAATGACTTTTAAAAGGAAATCAACTTTTTTTAACTTTTATTAATCTTTCCTTAATTATGCTTTAAATTGATTAATCATTTTAAAATAATGGTATTTACTTATTAATTAAATAATTTAATTGATTATATTTAAATATTATTAATTAATTAAATTAATGATGTTTTTGATTTAACCTTTTTAATTAAAGGTTATAGGAGCAAATTAATCAACTTAATTTATTAAGTTTCAAAGTGAATATACCAAAGTAAAAAGGATGTTTTAACTTTATTATTCATTAAAATAATGATAATTAATCATTAATTAATTTAATTAATTATATTTTGCTAATTAATTCGATTGATAAGGTTTAAAGTGGTTTACCCTTTTTATTATTTAAAGCCATTTGAAGTTCAAAAATCAAATTGTGTGATGAAATTTAAAGTTAATTAATCAATGCAATAAAGATGTTTTAAGTTATTAAATCCATTTTAAATTGATGTTCTGATGTTAGTGAACTCTTTTAACAAAGTGTTTAAAGCTAATACTTGTAATGTGAGGCAAAACACGAACTCATAAATGAAAAAGTTTGATTCGTTTATGGAATTAAATTAATTTCCATAAAGAAATTCACTTATATGGGAATGATTTATTTGTATTTTTAGTACTAAACATCGAAGAAGTAAACTCTTGCTATTTCAAAAGTTCAGAATAATCATAAGACATGACTTTGAGGTAACACTATCTTGACTAGTATGGTATTATTATTAACCAAAAAATAGTACAAGTTTGAATTCAATGAGTGGTGACAAGTATACAAGACTTAATTTCCATATACGATCATTTTATATCCTCGATATTAGTTTCTTAGCTATCGCTTATTTCAGCTTCTTTATTATCATCATTCTAAGACAATGTGTTGCTCTATTGAGCTTCTTATCTTTTTTCGAAAATGACTAAAGCCAAAGAGCAAGTGGGGGCCAAGCTATGTGGGGTTGCTCCCATTAGGGTATTTTCACATCCACTCTAGATTGGATTTGATGTTGCATATTGAGATGTGAAATACTTGGACACTCGATAACAGTTGGCGGGGTCCAGCTTGGAGGTTTCCGAGAGCCATCGTAGTTCTCAAGTATATTTCTAGAGGTATACTTTCGTAAGGAGGGTGCACCCTCCTAGTCATTGTTGGAAAATTACCTTTCCTTATTTGATTTGAACCTTTACATCTTCTTTCTTTAATTACAACAGGAAGAGTCAACTACTTTTCGTGGTATTAAATTATTTGTTTTGTCCATTCTATCAAGTTTAGATGGTTATCATGTTTAGTCCATTCTATCGAGTTTGGACTGTTGTCTTATTTTCTCCATTGTGTCCAATTTGGAATTTTGTTCAGACTATTTCCATTCTTTCAAGTCTGAATGTTATACTAATTGTACCCATCATCTATATTTGGATTTGTTTCTTATTGTTCATTTCCATTTTTGTTATGTTTGGTTGTTGTTTATGTAGGAGAAAACCCATTCCGCATTGGCGGCGTGGTTCTACATATTATTGTTTAAATACATTCCATTTGTTTCATAATTTACTCGTACCGTACATTTTGTCAGGCCCGAATCATTTATTTTCCCTAAACTCTCGGGTACTCAATTATATTTAGGCAATCTGAGAATATCAGGTTTTCTTTGGAGCTCTTTGAAGACGGTGATCAAGCAAGCGACTCCTTGGTTATATAGTTATTTATTTCCACCGTATGATTATGTAGGTGTATTTTGTATCTTAAAAATGTAAAGTCAAAATGTATAGATGAAAATCTGTTAGATGTAGTACTTTTTTTATAACTCTGATAACTCCTTAAGGAGCAACCTTTTGTACTATATCATTTTATATTATATGTAACCATTCCGCTGTGAGGTTTATTTATTTTGTCTTGTTCTGCTCTTTATTTTACCCCAAGACAACTTATCTTTTGGGTGCTAGGGCAATGGCACACGAATACTGAGGATGTATTAAGTTTCATTCTCAGGAATCAGAAAGGTGGGTCGTCACAAAATTTATTTCCCCCTCCTTCGGGCCAGTCGGGATAGCTATTTAGAGCATGCATTTGGTTTCCTAAACTCAAGCCTAAAGACTATCTCCCTTTCACCCAAATGGTGGCCAAGTTATTTGATCAACTCTAAAGTCATTAAAATACTTGATTTATTACTTGAAAATTTTTTGCAAAAGATTTGGGAAGAAAATCCAAGTTTAAATCTTAATTCAAAAGTTACTAAAAACTGGTGCAAAAAAGTGCTCCGAATAATATTTTTAAAAGCTTCTTTGTTCAAAACATTAACTTCATTCCACACATGTCCATTTTTTAACTCAAATCCTTTTAAAACATTTTAACATATTTATGTAACTTTTTTCATATTTTTAATGATGTAAAAATAACCATTTTAAAGATTTTGCCATTTTGGTTTCCAAACTGCCAAAGCGCAACGTTTTAGAAAATTTGGTTTGGACACATCTAAAATTTTACTTAATGAAATCTTGATTTTTCTTCTTTATTTTAAAAACATATTTATAAGAGTTTGAAAAATTCTTATTTCCAATTATTTCAAGCTATATTCCGCTTTACGCATTGATTTAACTTTTACGTCGCGAAATCGCGAATTGCCATTACACGACACGCCTATTTTGACTCCATTTCATATCTTTTCAAACTCTAAAGAAATGAGTTTTAATGTTTGGAAAACATTTACAAACCATTTTAAATCATTTTATTCATGTTTAAAGGGTTTATCTATAACGTAACACTTTTATAATTCATAAGAAGAAAGTGATTTGTTCATGTAAATTCGACGTGTATTTAATGTGAATTATTTCCGTCTCAAGCAAACATAATATCATATACAAAAATTATGAACTATCATCATAAACAAGCATAGAAATCATACCATATCATCATAGATTTTATAAAATAAATTAGTAAAGTTTCTTACTTGATATCCTTTTGATCTTAATTTCAATTGACTATAGCTCCGCTATTCCGGAATCGGAGCTTATGAATCGTGCACTAAACTCCTGGAGGTTCGGCCTTGGGCTTCCAAGGGTGGTGGGATGCTTATATTTGTAAGGCCTTGGTATGATAAGATGAAGAAGATCCCTAAATCGATCTCGAACTCGAAGTGGCATACCTCTCTATGTTTTATGAGTTACTTTAACAAAATTTCGATGCTATTTTTTAATTTTCCAAAGAAGCTATGGAATATATTAATGTAGAGGAGGAAGATGATAAAGAGGCTTAAAAAATAAAGAGAAGAGTGTGAATGAAAGTGAGGATGGATGGCTCGTACTTATAGGAAAAAATGTGAGAAAAATATCATGACATCTCTATTGCCACAAATCACTATTGCATCGTCCTCCTCCATCATCCTTATAGCCAAACCATACCCCATATGCCATACCCATGTGCTACCCACGTGTGTACAAGAAATGGAGAGTTTTGTTTGTTTCGATTAGGAAATATCATGATATTTGTAAACAAATATCATGATATTTATATTATTTTACATTTAGTAAACATGAAATGTAAAAGGTAGTTCTTAAGTTTTTATGTTCGTGGATGTGTATAAATGTATATGTGTATATGTATGTCACATATAATCTATAATGTTGAACAACTTCTCTACGTCAAATCGTCACTAATTCCGATTCCAATTTTCGGTCATATTTTCACTTCTTAGTTAAACTATATATATTGGTAAAAATTGTATGGAAAAAATATTTGTATTACTATTTAATAATCCAAACGGGTCTCATTTGATTTTAAAATAATTCTTAAACCGTTTAAACTCAATTTAAATTCAAAAATCGATTATTTGGAACTGATGATATCATTAATGATGTCATAAAAGCATTTAATTTTCAAAAATAAATAATTTTATTACATATTCTTACTATATGGATAAATAAATGTATGTATCCAGACTTGTTCGTGATTTCTAGTGGTAAAAGATCAGTTTATCAATAAAACGACTTTTGATCAAATTATCAATATTTTTCCAAAGAGAATATAATTACTTATTCAAAATAAGATTACCATTATTAATCATTGTTCGAAACAATGTAATTTGTTTTATGAAACCTTATATTTGAATTTTTTGAGATTAAATGTTATTTTCTAAAGTGATAAATTCATAGGCCCTTACAGACTTCCCCCCTCAAAGAATTTCATCTTTGAAATTTACGACAGGAAGAAGATAGCTCAAAAAGTAATATACCAGACACGATGGAATACAAAGATATGACAAGTGACTACACCATATGTGATAAGTACACTACTTTGATACAATTTGCAAACTATGCATCAATCCTAAACTCAGGATAAGCTTTTCTCATTCTATCCTTAGTTTCCCTAGTGCAATCTTCAACATTACCACTCCAATGAACTTTAACTAATCTTACAACCTTTCTCCTTAATCACTTCTCATCACGATCCGCGATGTGATTAGGTTGTTAGATAACGATTAAGTTTGTTTTCATTTCTAATTAATCTTCATAGGCAGCTGTCTCTATGATTTGTTCTGGGTTATACACATACTTTTGCAGATGAGATACATGAAAAACATAGTGTACACCCGACAATCTTTCTAGTAATTCTACTCAATAGGCTACTGGGCTAGTCTACCCAAAAATAGGAAAAGGTCCAATATATCATAGTGCTAACTCCACAATCCTTCCAAATCTCACTACTCCCCTTATCGGGGAGATTTTCAAAAATACAAAATCTCCGATTGAGAATTCTAAATTTCTGCGCCTCTGATCAGTGTAACTCTTTTGTCTACTTTGAGCTTTCTTTAGCTTCTTTCTGATCATGTCTACCTTCTCTAAGGCATCTCGAATCTTTTCAGGACCAAGTACAACCGATCTTCAGTTTAATCCAACATGTTGGTAATCAATATGGAAGACTATATAAAGCTTCATAAGGTGCCATATCAATACCTGTCTGGTAACTACTGTTGTAAGAGAATTCTGCAAGATAAAGATGATTTTCCCAAGAACATCCAAAATATAAGATACAACCTCTCAGTAGATCCTCTAATACTCAGTTTATCCTTTTAGTTTGCCTATCTGTAATGCCTCTCAGAACTGATTGGTAAAAATTGGATCCCAATCACTCACTATCCTGCTCGGGACTCCATGTAATCGAACAATCTCTCTCACGTATATTTTAGCTAAGCGCAAGGCTATCCTTATTGGATTTACTGTAATAAAATGTGCGCTTTTGATCAATCGATCTATGATAACCCAAACGCCTTCATTTTCCTTCCTTATTCAAAGTAAGCCATGAATGAAATCCATTGGTATTTGGGCCCACTTCCAAGTTGGAATCTCAAAAAGTTTAAGTAGTCGAGTAACCTTTTGTCGATTGCTTTTGATTTGTTGATAATTTGCACATCTACTAACATGGTTTATACCTTCCCACCAGAAAGTCCTCGTCATGTCTCGATACATCTTGGTAACTCCTAGATGTACTGTAAGTCGAGAATTATGACAGTTTGCTACAACTTCCTACCTAATCCCATCAATATCCAAAACAAAAATTCTGTCATGCATTTTTAAAAGAGAATATTAATCACGCATCCCTAAAACCAAAGTTAATTCAAACGGCATCCTCCCTAAAAAAAGTTGTAAAGTGGGTCTTTATAATTATTTTACTGTCGCAATAACTATTTTTTGTGTTTTTTTGTGCCATTGCTTAAAAAAATTTCAAAAAATTGTAAATATTATAACTAGGATTCTGAAAGAAAAAAAAGAAACTGCAGACATATCTGCAATTATTCCATATAATGGCAGATATGTCTACAATTATTCACTAAATAATTGCATTCAATAAACATCTAAATAATTGTAGATATGTATGCAGTTATTCCATATAATTGCAAACATCACGCAATTATTCACTGAATAGCTGCATTGAATAAAAATCTATATAATTGTAGACATGTCTACAATTATTCCATATATTTGCAGATATGTATGCGATTATTCACTAAATAATAGAACCTTGATTAAACAATCAGGATATTTACATAAATATCTGCACTTATTCCTTAAAATTGCAGTCATATCTGCAATTTTTAGTTGCAAAGGCATGCTATCTAGAATAAGTGTAGACATATCTCCAATTATTCTTTAAAATTGCATACATATCTATAAGTATTCCTGAAACATATCGTGTGTCATTTTACCCTTTTCATCCTTGTTTTTTTGATTTTTTTGACATGAATGCGAAGATAAATATTAATTGAAATAAGTTTAAAAATTTGAAAGTTTTTTTGTTTTTTAATATGTTTTTTTGATGATTTTCGAAAACTAATGACCTAATTTACATTCTTTTTTCCACTGGGATTTTTGTGAATTTTGAAACCTATCAAGAACCTGTGGCAAAAGTATCCTTCTTAAATTTCCTTGCTCATCCACATTGAATTCGGTGCATCTTCTTGGTGTCATGTTTCCTCAACTTCCTTGGCTATTCTTTCAATCAATGAATCCTTAAGCTAGTTCTCCTTTATATGATTAATCAAGGTTGGACATACCAATAAATAAGCTATAACGGCTTGCCTTCTATTTAGCACATCCGCTACTACATTGGCTTTCCTAGGCGTATAAATGTCAAGATCAAACGATGCGAGAAATTCTAAACAACGTTGCTGTCTCATATTTAAGTCATTTTGAGTGAAAGATACTTCAAAGATTTGTGATCTGGGAAGGGATCAAACTTTTCACCTAGTATATAATGCCTCTATATTTTTAATGCAAACATAATAGATAATAATTCTAAGTCGTTTATTGCATAATTCCATTCATGATTCTTTAGTTGTCTGCTCGCATAAGCGATTACTTTTCCATGTTGCATCAGAATTGCAACTCTTCCTTCTCCACAAGCTTAAGTATATACAGTTAAACTGCTATTTTCATCAGCAATAGCTAGGACTGGAGCATTGATTAATCTTTTTTCAACTTATTAAATGCTTCTTCACATTATGGTATTAAGTTAAACTTAACATTCTTTATAGTCAACTTTGTTAGATGGGAGGAAATCTTTGAGAAGTCTTGAATAAACCTCCTATAATATCCTGCCAGTCCTAAGAAGCTACGGACATCGGTCAGAGTTTATGGTTGCTTCCAATCTTGTATATTTGAAATCTTTCCTGGATTTATCGAAATTTCGTCCCCTGACACTACATGTCCATGGAACCGTATCTCTTTCTCCCAAAAATGGCACTTTTAGAATTTGGCTTTAAGCACATGTCTCCTTTATATCGCTAATACAATCGCCCGATGACTTTTGTGTTCCTTCTTGGTCTTTGAATAGATAAGAATATCATCAATAAAAAGCAACATAAATTTTTTGAGCACATCTCTGAATACACTATTCATGAGATCCACAAAATAAGCGGGCGCATTGGTCATTCCAAAAGGCATAACCAACCACTCATACAAACATTCTGAACCTCTGGTTGCAGTTAATGGAATGCAATCCTCAGCTATCCTTAGTTGATGGAACCCCGTGGCTAGATCCATTTGTGGGAATACTAGAGCACCGTAAAGTTGATCAAAAAGTCATTTACGTAGGGTAGAGGATACTTGTTTTTAATCGTCTCCTTATTCAGTTCTTGATAATCTACACAATATTAGGAGTCGTCGGATTTTGGAACGAAAACTACTACTGCCCCCCAAAAGGAGAGACTTGGTCTAATTAGTCCTTTCTTTAACTCATTAGTTTGGTTTGCCAACTCATTCTTTTCTTTTAGATCCATCCTTCGGATAGAGTGAATAACAGGTCTTGCCTTAGGAATCAAGTCAATATGAAGCTTAATTTCCTGATGTGGAGGCAAACTTTTTTCCTCTTCAAAAACATCTTGAAACTCCTTAACAATTGGTATCGTCTCTGAACCATTTGGGATGAATCTAGCGCATATATGAAACTATCCTTACTAGACTAGGTTCTTCACAAGATATTTCTATAAATTTCCCAAAGCTAGTCCATAAAGATACCGTCCTTTTAACGCAATCAAGGACAACTTTCTTCTTGGATAACCAATCCATACCGAGCAAAACCTCAAACCTGATAAAATCGAGGACAAATAGGTCACATGAAAAATGATGGGGAGTGTAAGTGATTCAGACATCTTTACAAATCGTATAGAGATTAATTGTACCTCCTATGGGATTAGACACATATAAGGGTATCTATTATTTTTGTGATTAGTTTTAATTTATCTACCAATCCTATAGAAATAAAACTATGGGAATCCCCTGCATCAAATAATACTCTAACAAATCATCATTGACATAAATATTACGTTCAAGAACTCCCTTGCTCTTTATATTAGTAGTGGTTGAAGGCTCGTCTTTTATAGCATAGACCTTAACCTACTCTTCTTTCTTCATTAACAGGCATTTGTTTTTTCAGTATCAAGGTTGATGGCAGTTGTGGCAGAGACTATTTTGAACCATAAAAGAGACAGTTCCTTGCTACTGCCTTTGAACCTTGGGACTTCTATAGTACTTTGAATAGTGGCCTTTCTTTCCATAATTTAAAACATTAAACATCTTTAAAATGGTATTTATAAGATCCTCCTTTGGGCTTTCCTTGCCATGGATTCTTTTCATTATTATTGAACATCCTCTTGTTGTTGTTGTTGTTGTTTTGGGTTGCAACCGGATTCTTCTTGTCCAAAGCTTCATAATGGAAAATTTACATTTATTATATCCACAAATAGTCCTTTACATAAGCGGTCATCCTTTCCTGATACTACACCTTCATCTCAGAAATGAATCTCATTTTTCTTCAGAGGTATGTCTACTAGTCTAGGCCCAAAGCGAGATAATTCATTGAATTTGTGCAAATATTTTTCCACATACATCTCTTTATGTTTCAGATCCATGAAACTTCTATAGAGGAGGGTTTTCCCAACATTGGGCATGTATTGTTCTTTAAAAAATTCTTTAAACCTTATCCAAGAGAAATTATCTTCCAACTCATTAAGAGTAAAGGACTATCATTAAGCTAGAGCCCCATCCTTCAATTGCCAAGAGGCCAATAACCGCTTTCGATCATTATTGATGTCTAATCCTTAAAGGTTTTCTCACAGGAATAGAGCCAAGCTTGAACTTCAGTAATAGACTCTATGTCCTTGAATGGATTTCTTCCCAAGCCGGTATAATCTTTGCAAAGAGCAGCAAAGTTCACTTGAGGTAGCATAGGAACTATTACCTCTTCAATTACCACAACATTTGGAGTTCGACCATTGGTGGCCATTATGCTGCTACTTCCCCTTCACGCCCTCTTCAGTTACTAATTTTTCATTATCTGGATATAGTAAAGAGATAATTTAGAATATAGAAGAGGCTATCTTAGAGAATGGGCATAAAACTCGAATATACTTATATGGATAAAAAAATTAAATACACGCTCTCACTGGTGAAACTAATTCTAGGGCATTACTAACCCTATCTCTAATTAGTTGACCCCATCAAGGCTTAGGTTTCGCTCAACTTGGGCTTTGTTACCAACTGTGGTGATCCACCTTTTTGACCCTCGAAGATCGACACTAATATATTCTCACTATGCGCGTGCCGCAAATTCAAGTCCCGAAAAGGCAGAAAATCAGGGGTAAAAGAATATAAACATAGAAGAAATAACAAAATAGATTTTCACATCACATTTAAAAACTTGTAATTATACATATAGATAGTACCTACGATCACTCTCAAAATGAGATATCAAAGTCATAACATGCACTAAAACAGCTAGGGACAGTTATAACTGCCTATCCCTATAGGTGCTGGTAGATGCTTATACATAATACAATGGAAACATAAATAGATAACTATCTACATAGGACCCTCCAGCTTCCTGCTCCATGCTCCTCCCAAAATACTCCAAGCTACCTGACTATTTGGCTACCCAAAAATATAGGGCACCTATAGTTTAAAGGGAAAAGAAAATAAACTCTGGGCCGGTCATGAGACTGGTGTGAGAAAACTCAAAACAAGAGATTTTGAAAACAAAAGTATCTCATAAGACCATGACGCACATAAACACGGATGGGTTTTTATCTTATGATAACCAAACCACTTGCAATGCAAAATCAGAGATATTATTTTTAATGACATTCTTTGAAAACTCTTTCAAATAAATATATATAATCTTAGCCAAATTGTTATATTTATTAAATTACAACATAATAGGTATATAAATAAAATCGTAAAGTCTCGTGTTGGAGAATGGATTCCATACAATGACAAGATAAGGGACTACCTTTCGACGTTACATCTCTACAAAGATGCACCTAAGGCTCCAACCTCTACGAACACAGAATCGACCTACCTTTACCATATATAGTACCGAAAATGACATTACCTCAGTTGTTACCGACCTTTACGGGGATCCAAAGCGTATACAACATACCCAAAATATAGAGGGTAATCCAGAAATGTGATGACCATATCCTAACGGGTGCAATTCACATAACCCTGCCACATCTACCCAATTTTTGTCATTCGCGGCGTGTGAGGCTTAAGGTAACGTTTTACTTTTCACAAAACAAATCCTACTTTAAATGCCACATTGCCATTTCAATAGCACACTACTGATTTTCATAAAAGTATGACCTTTGAGCTCGTATGTCTTAGAGAAGGGTGTTAAGTATAGGAGGGGTTGCCACCTACACCACCAACAGATGTACGTTTATAAAGATCAACATATGTGGTCTTAGAAATGCAATGTCAGACATTTGTCCATTTAAGTTGTCCAAGAACAAGACAAACTGAAGGAACTTCTACTACTACATCCAGTTTGGGAATCACTCCTAGGATTAGTCTTGTGTAGTCCTTGCATCGAAGGTTTCAGATTGAAGGAATCACTTCCACCATATATATGGTAAGGGAATCACCCCAGAGGTTAGTGGAAAGCAGTCCTACATTATAAAGATCTCTATCTTCAAAATCATTGCCTTTAACATGTTTTCACTTTTAAACGTATATTGTTTCGAAGTGATTTTTGGATAGGAATCACCTAAATCTGACCCTGGTTCCTCCGAACCAGTTTATTGATAAAAGATGTTGAGCATGTGGATGATTATTATTCAATTTATCAATATCTTTTATCCAGATATTTTTTTCTAGAGATACACACTATAAACCATTCTTTTTTTCGTAGACACGGAATTATTAAACCTCCTTTTAGCTTTGGAAACACTAAACCGTTTCTCATTAATTACATAGGAAAATGTTTCCATACTTTAATACAATTTTAATAGAGGTTTCATATTTTCAAAACATATCTTTTAAATGGGTTAAAACCATATTATTTAAGATAGTAATTTCAAAAGTAGTAAGTATTGAGTGTATAAGATCCGTAGGAATGATAATAATTATACACAATACTACTTTCTGCATTCAACCAGCACTGTTCATCAAATAACAGTGAAATCGCCTTTTAAATTCTTACAGATAGTACGAGTTCCCTCCTTGGAATTAAATATAGAGTTTAACCAATATGTTTCATAAATCACCAAAATCTTATTATTTAAAATCTTATTTAACTTTTGGAAATCTCCAAATATTATTTTATCATAAGAAAATGTGGTCCGAGTAAATCAAATTTACTAACCTTTCCATTAGGATAGTCTGGTTAGCTATGGAGAGTAGGCAATTAATTTTCCAACCTCAAGCCTAGAGACTATCTCTATGTCACCCATAAGGCAACAAGTTATTTGATCAACTATAGGCACTTTAAAATACTTGACTTATTATTTGAAAAACATATGCAAAAGATTTGGGATGAAAATCCTAAGTTTAAATATTAATTTCAAAAGTTAGCAAAAAGTGCTGCATAGTATTTTTAAAAGCTTCTTTAATTAAAACATCAAATCCATTCCACTTATGTCCATTTTTATGACTAAAATAACTTTTAAATAAATTTAATATATTTATGGAATTTATGTCATATTTTTAAAGATTTAAAAATATCCATTTTAAAGATTTTTCCATTTTGGTTTTCGAACTGGCAAAGCGCGACGTTTTTGAAAACTTAGTTTGGACATATCTAAAAAAATTCTTAATGAAATCCTGATTTTCTTATTTATTTGAAAACCCAAGAGATAAGCGTTTGGAAAATTATTATTTCAAACCATGCCAAGCTATTCTCTAATTTACACATTGATTTAACTTTTATAGCATGATATCGCAAACTGCCGTTACGCGACATGCCTATTTTGACTCCCAAACATCCAAACTCTGATTTACACTTTGATTTAACTTTTCATAAATGGGTTTTAATGTTTGTAAAAATATTATAAACCATTATAGACCATTTCATTCATGTTTAAAGAGGTTTAACTATACCATAACACTTTTATAATTCATAAGAAGAAAGTGATTTCTTCGTGTAAATTTGGCTTGTATTTAACGTGAATTATTTCCATACCTAAGCAAAAAATAAGCATCATAAAAAAGCATAGAAATCATATCATATCATCGTATATTTATAAAATAAATTAATAGAGTTTCGTACTTGATATCCTTTTGACCTAGCTTTCAATCGACTATAGCTCTGCTATTCCGAAACTAGAGCTTACAAATCTTGCACTAAGACTCCTAGGGGTTCGGCCTTGGGCTTGCAAGGACAGTGGGATGCTTAGATAGGCATGGCCTTGGTAGGAGAAGAAGTAGAATATCACTAACTTGATCTCTAACTTGAAGTGGTATATCTCTCTATATTCTAAGACTTATTTTGACAGAACTTCAACGCTATTTTTGAATTTTCCTAAGAGGCTATGTAAGCCATTATTGTAGAAGAGGAAAAAGTTGAAGAAGCTTAAGAAATGAAGATAAGAGAGCGTGAATGAAAGTGAGGATGGATGGCTTTTATTTATAAGCAAAAATGTGAGAAAAATATCATGATATTTCTTTTTCCACACATCACCATTGTATCCTTCTTCTCCATCATCCTCATGGCTGAATCATTCCCTCCCCTATGGGCCATACCTATGTGCTACCCATATGTGTACAAGTGACGAAGTGTTTTGTTTGTTTTGGTTACAAAATCTCATGATATTTGTAAATAAATATCATGATATTTATACTATTTTACCATTAGTAAATATGAAATGTAAAAGGCAATTCCTAAGTGTTTTCATATGTTCATGGATGTGTATTTGTGTATATGTATGTCACATATAACCTGTAACGTTGCATAACTTCTCTACGTCAAATCATCATGAATTCTGATTTCGATTTTCGGTCATAATTTCACTTCTTAGTTAAACTATATATATTAGTAAACAAAGTTTTGAAATAATATTTCTATTATTGTTTGATAATCTATACGACATCTTTTGATTTTAAAATAATTATTAAATCATTTAAACTCAATTTAGATTCAAAAATCGATTATTTGAAAATGATGATATCATTGACGATGTCATAAAAATATTTTATTTTCAAAAATAAAATATATAATTTTATTGCATACTTATATGAATAAAAAAGTATGTATCTACACTATTTCACGATTTCTGATGGTAAAAAAGTCGTTTATCGACAAAACAATTTCGGTCACTTTATAGATATTTTCTCAAAAGTATACTTTTGTAATTACATATCTAAAATGACATTATCATTATTAACCATTGTTCAAAAAATATAGTTTGTGTTATAAAACCTTTTGAATATTTTTAAATTAAATATTATTTTCCAAAGTAATAAATTCATGGGTCGTTACAGTCAAACTTCCATAACTCAAAGCAAATTTGGGTAAATACAATTTGCTACTTTGTCCTTCCAACCTATACATCAATTAAAAAGGACACCGAATCTCTACGCTAATAATTTTTCACCCAAATCATCCAACACTTCCCAAATCCATTACGTACAATACTAGCAAGTCTTTATCTCATTGGCATATTGACTATTCTAGCTAGTCCACTATAATTAATTCAGACTTTACATGTAAGGTGTAATTCTTTTCTAACTCCAATCCTTATTTTCAAGTGAAAATATCACTAACTTTTGTTTCCAGTTCATTTTCAAATCAAAAATCTTTGATTTCTATTTTCATTTTTCACAAGACAAGCATTTTAAAATTGTAAAGTTTTCTTATAATTTTAATAAATGTTTAATAAAAATTATAACACATCTATTCTCTAATAAAATTCTTTGAATTATATTTAAATAAATTTTCAACAAGTTTCACTTTAGATGTTTACTCATGTTCAATCATTTCATAGAAAATCATAAACCAAATGTATTTTAAGTTAACCATTTCATATCCACTCATAAGCTCCCTATAAAAATATTAATATAAATTTCAATTTTTAAAGCTAATTTCTTTTTCAACATTAAAAAAATTCATTGACAAAAAATGTTTAACTTAAAATCAATTCTTTATTGCATTATCATATCAATATTAATTATTCAAAATTTGGTTACTCAAAATTCGATCAAATTCGAAATAGCTTCGATTAATTTTCTAAAATACACATGCTTCGTGTTTACAAGCATACTTTGTATAACATATAGCCACTTTATCATATATTTAAGTATATATCATTTTATTTTATGATTAGACAATGTCCAACACCTTCAAACAACTCCTAATGTATATACTATTAGGAAATTAAATCTACGATTTCGATGAAAATAATTATACAATGGAAATCGAATATACATACATATTTATATATACAGGTACTTGCTAGAACAACATCACTAGAAAGACAAGAACAAAGCTCAAAGGACACTACAAGAGACTACAAGTTGATAGGAACAAAGAAGCACAAGAAAAAGAGCACAAAAACTGATATGCACAATATCAGACGTCTGGGTGCACAAGTCATACGTTTGAAACAGTTCTCTAGAACAACAGACAAGCTGAATCAGACGTCTGGCAATTGCACTCAAACGTCTGATCTACTACTATATTCAAAAATATATATAGTATCAGATGCTGAAACATATCTCATACGTTTGATTTCAAACTCAGATTTCAAATAAAAACTTCAACTTTCAAATTCGAATAGACATCTCCGCTTCCCTTCGCTGCAACTCTTCATCATCAACAAAAGCAAATATAGAGCACTCGTTAATGGATTCAACTACTCAAGATATCTATCTACAACTATGTATAGCATTAAGAATCGAGAGAACATCACTCACCTAACTTGTCTTTCTCACTTATGCTTTCTGATTCTATACTCTATTCTTGATCTCTGCACTCTAGCAATTCTTACTTGTATTCACTCTTCCATATACACAGTTTCTCATACATAATATTCCTTAGAGATATATTGGAAGCAACTGTACTAATAGGTCAACATCCATGTCATACTAGAATATACATTTGATAGAACAACTTATTGTAACCAAGTCTATTCCTCCGGGCGAAGCGAGGGTGTTTGATAGTAGAATTCCAAAGGGGAGCTTCGGGACTAGACGTAGGACGGAAGGTCCAAACCAATATAAAATCCTGATGTGCTTATTCTATATTTATTTAGATTAATATTGTTTTAGTCGCATCATATATTTTGTCATATATACTTGCATATACATTACGCGATCCACCCCATAAACTTTCAATTGGTATTAGAGCAAGGTTTGATCAAAGTACAGTAACATGTATTTGATTCACTTTAATATGGAAAGTATTTTTCAAGAAGGACAATCCACAGCACGTCCCTCACTTTTGAAAGGTTTTAATTATGCATATTGGTCAACACGTATGAGAATTTTTATGGAAGCTAATGGATTAGAAATTTGATTAGCCACTCAAAACAAATATGATGCATCAGACACTGCTATGAACACATGGAATGATGCACAGCTTCTAATAATGACAAAGCTATAATTTTTTTATTTTGTTCATTAGATAAGAATGAATTTTCACGTGTCACCTTATGTAACACAGCATATGATATTTGGTGTACCTTACAAGTTACACACGTAGGCACAGACAAAGTTAAACAAACTAAAATTGCAATTTCACAAAATCAATTTTCATCATTTAAAACGAAACCAAATGAATCTATAGTAGACATGTACTCTAGATTACAAACCATTCAACACCATTTAATGGCACTTGGAGTCAAATTCACAAATTTTAACTTAATATCTAGAATACTCAATTCTGTAACTCCAGAGTGGGAAAGAAAAGTATTAGCTATCGAAGAAGCTAATGATCTCTCAACACTCTTAGTTGAAGAATTGATGGAAAATTTAATGTCTTATGAAGCTAATTTGTAGGCAAGAAAAGAACAAAATTCGAAGAAGAAAAACATAGCATTTCCAGCAACAAATGAAGACTCTGACTTAAACGAAGAAGAAATCGTATTTATTGCCAAAAACTACAACAAATTCAAGAAATTTAAGAAAATGACCAGATTTCAGAAAGGAGGAAAATCAAGCTCTACAAATCAAACATCAACCAAATGCTATGAATGTGACCAATTTGGGCATTTGAAGAAAGATTGTCCCAAGCTCAAAAATGATAAAAAGAAGAAAAAATTGAAAAATTCAAAAAAAGAAAGCTTTCAAAGTAACATGGGGTGCCTTGGATTTTTCATCATCGTCAAAGAGTGATAGCGATAGTGACAGAGAATAAGCTAATGTATGTTTTATGGCCCAAACCAATGAGGTATGTCCCGAACTTAGCTGTGATGAATTATTAGAACTTAGCATGGAATTAGATGATAAATCTAGACAAATAAAAAATCAAATAAAGAACACATAGCCAAAATAAATAGATTAGAACTTGAAATAGGAATGTTAAAAGATGAAAAATTATTTTAGAGGAGGAACTAGAATTATCCCAAGAAAAATTAAAAGTAGTTTAGTTGAAAATACGACTATATCTAATGATTTTGAAAATATTAGACTAGAAAGGATAACTTGTTAAAAGAAAATATCAACTTGAAAAGTAATATAGAAACATTAAAATTGAAAATTTAGAATTAAAAGAAAAATTAGATAAAATTACAAATAATGTTTCAAAATTTAATAAAGGAAAACATGAATTGGAAAATCTTACCAAAACTTCAAAACCCTCAGGTAATAGAAATAGAATAGGATTTAAAAATATTCCTAAACAAAACGGGAATAATACTAAGAAATATAGTTTTATTTATCAAAAGACTAAAAGATCACCTAAGTCTAATACGAATACCAAAAATATAAAAATTTGGATGCCTAAGACAAATAATAAGTTGATTAGACAAAAACTTATTAATAATTTTTTAGATAATTTAGTCTATAATAAAAATTATGTTCATAAAGGTACCAAACCTTCTTGGGTATGACTACCTGCTCTTCCTAACATTTGAGACCCTAACAAAGTATATGGGTACCAATTAAATCATCTTTTATTTTACAGGTACCCAAAATAAAAATAAGAAGAAATGGATACTTGATTGTGGATGCTCTAAGCATATGACCGGAAACTCAAAAATATTATCAAATATAACAAACATCGATGGTGGAACGGTAACTTTTGGAGATAACTCAAAAGGATATGTCGTTGGCATCAAAGAAGTCATCAACTCTAGTATTTCTAACTCTCCTATTATTACAAATGTTTTGTTTGTGGAAAATTTAAAATACAACCTACTTAGCATTAGTCAATTATGCGATAAAGGTTTTCAAACATATTTCGAAAAAGATAAATGTAATGTTTTCGACAATAACAAACAACTTATCTTTGAGGGTTTTAGAAACAAAAATATTTATGTCTTAAATATGAATATAAATCGAAATTCAAATTTGGGCTTAACAGTCAAACATGACGATACATGATCGTGGCATAAATGATTCTGTCATATTAATTTTAAATATATTAATAAATTAGCGAAATATAAGCTAGTTAGAGGTGGACCTAAAATAAATAATAAAGTAGAAAATTTATGTGACGATTGTCAAATCAGAAAACTAAATAAAAGCTCTTTCAAATCTAAAGATAATATTTCTACAAAACGACCATTTGAATTATTACGTTTAGATTTATTTGGTCCAACTCAAGTATGATCTATAAATCACAACAAATATGTTTTCATAATAGTTGATTATTTTTCAAGATATACATGGACTTTATTTTTAAAACATAAAAGCGACACCTTTAGAATGTTTAAATTTTTTGCTAAAAGAATTAAAACTCAAATGGATTTGAAAATTAAGAATATTCGAAGTGATCACGGTGGAGAATTCGAAAATGATCTTTTTACTAATTTTTGTAACAAAGGGTATAAGTCATAATTTTTCTTTTCCCTGCACACCTCAACAAAATGGTGTAGTAGAAAGAAAAAATCGTATGATACAAGAATGCGCACGAACACTATTAAATAGTAGTGGTTTACCAAAATATTTTTGGGCTGAAGCTATTGCTACGGCTTGTTAGTTTTGAATCGAGTAACCATTTGACCTATGACTAAACATACTTGTTTTGAAATATTTTTTGGAAGAAAACCAAAAGTATCATACTTTAAAACTTTTGGATCAAAATGTTTTATACAAAATACAAAAGATAATTTGGAAAAATTCGATCCAAAGGTCGATGAAGGAATCTTTGTTGGAAATTCGGATCGCAGCAAGGCGTATAGAATTTTTAATAAACGAACTAACACACCTGAAGAAAGTTTACGTGCTTTGTTTGATGAAAATTTTCTTAACCATTAAAATAATGACAATGAAGAAATAATTCCAATAAGAAATACAACAAATTCTTATAATAATGAGACAAATGTACAATGCACAAAATAATACTTTAGTGTCATCTCCTAGAATTCTAAAAGATCATACAAAAGATAATGTCATCGGAGATCTTAACTCTACATTAAATAGAAATCAACTAAACCAAATGAGTCATATAGCATTTGTGTCAAATTTTGAACAAAAAAATTATAAAGAAGCTTGAAACGATAATTTTTGGGTAATAGCTACGCAAGAAGAATTAAATCAATTTGAACGTAATAATGTTTGGGAATTAGTACCAAAATCAGAAAATCAATTAGTTATTGGAATAAAATGGGTATTTAAAAACAAAGCAGACGAAAATAGAAATATAGTTAGAAATAAAGCACTTTTAATCACTTAGGGTTATAATCAAGAAGAAGGTATCGACTATGATGAAACTTTTGCTCTAGTAGCAAGACTCGAGGCCATACGTACATTACTTGCTTTTGCAAGTCATCAAAATTTTAAATTATTTCAAACGGATGTCAAAAGTGCTTTTTAAATGGTTTTATTATAGAAAACGTACATGCCGAACAACCTCCATTGTTTGTTCACGAAAAATATCCCGATCATGTTTTTAAATTACACAAAGCCTTCTATGGTTTAAAGCAAGCTCCTCATGCCTAGTACGAACGTCTTAAGAATCATTTAATCACATTTGGTTTTCAAACAGATAAAATAAATACGACTTTATTTATTAAACGAGGAAATAAAGATATCTTAGTTGTACAAATTTACATAGACAATATTATTTTTGATTCAACTAATGAAAATCATTGTACTCAATATTCAAATATTATGAAAAACGAATTTGAAATGTCTCACATGGATGAGTTGAATATCTATTTTGGTTTACAAATAAAACAACTTGAAAATGGTATTTTCATTCATCAAGAAAAATATTGTAACGATCTATTACGTCGTTTTGAAATGGATAAACTTCAAGCAAACCAACACCAATAAGTACTAGTGTTCACTTGAAAAAAGATGATAATGGAAAAGATTTTGATGAAAAATTATACCATGGTATGATTGGCTCCTTACTTTATTTGAAGGCTAGTCGACCCAACATTATGACGAGTGTATGTTTTGTGCCCGATTTCAAGCAAAACCAAAAGAATCTCATCAAAGAGCTGTTAAATGTATCTTATGTTATCTATCTAGTACTAGAGATTATGGTTTTTTTACCCTAAGGGATCATCATTTGAACTTGTTTCATATAGCGACGTGGATTTCGGTGGATGTAAAATAGAACGTAAGAGTACTAGCGGAACGTGTCACTTTATCAAACAATAATTAGTTTCATGGCTTAGCGAAAAGCAAAATTGTGTCTCCTTATCCACTTGCGAAGCCGAATATATTTCAGCGGCTCTAGCATCTGCACAAGTGATATTAATGCAACAAATGCTTTAGGATTCCAATAAAGTTATCAATAAATCACCAATATATTATCGATAAAACCCTATAAATCACTCTCGTACTAAACATATAGATATACGACATCATTATTTACGTGACAATGTAGAAAAAGGAATTATTACATTAGAATACATAAATACCAAGAATCAAATAGTAGATATTTTCACAAAACCACTAAATGAACAAACATTTGTTAAACTACGACGCGATTTAGCAATATGTTCTCTTAGTGATCTTCTCAACTAATAATACATTTTCATTCATTCTATTTTTGGCTAAAATTCTTATCCACAAATCAAAATTGTTAACACTAACCAACAACTTTTTAGAATTTTTTTTTTGAGATTACCATGTATAACCTCTAAAATCATGTATAAATATACAAAAGAAAACGTAAAGAATATATAGATTTCATATTTTTTTTACATAAGAAAATAAAAGCATGTCTTTCGACCACTATCATCTCTCTTTCTTAACACCTATAATGGATAGTTAAGTGGATACACCTCATCGCCTTCTTACTCCTACATCAGATCAGGAACTGACATATAAGTGGTCTTCCTACCACACGAGATTCACTCCTGATACAAAGAGGTCCAAAAGATCTCTATTTGTCTCTCCTAACACCAAGGATAAAATCGATGAGATACATCACTACCAAAAGCAAAAAATAGATTTACAACGAGAATTATACTTTGAACAAAAGGTCACTGCGCGGCGACTAAGTTTTCTGGAGCAAGTAGCAATCAAATTTTGCAATTCACGAAAGAAGGATGTACATGAACCACTTCCGATTCGTTGCAATCGTTTGGAACCCTCTGCCTCTTATCGTTCACCTTTAGATCCTTCACCTAGGCGATTCTCTGGTTCTTCGAGAACTAACGAACGTGGAAATATATGGTCTCCACTCAAACCATGGAAGGATAACACCTCTGAAGATCGCAATGCTCCACTTCATCCAAATAAATTTGCTTATTCTCATTTTATTTTTTATCTAAGTATATTTGTATTCTTTTTCACAAATAATAATATTATGTTTTACTAAAATAAATCTCTCGAAAAATAAGCAACACCCTTCAAAATTAGGCTATTTTAAGACAAACTGATCATTTCAGACGTTTGAACAATGCCCTCAGACGTCTGACACTTTTGTATCACACAAATTTTTAAACATCGTGCATGTATCAGACGTCTGATATAACCTTCCAAACATCTGAAAATTATCTATGCCTAATAAAAAATACAGACCAGTCAATTTCTGACGTCTGCACTATTGACAAGACGTCCGAGAAAACTATATGTCCTAAAAAAATTACACTTCGGCCTATTCTAGACGTCTGATTTTACTTCCAAACGTCTAACAAAACTATCTGCTATTCAAAATTTACAAATGGATCTATTTCAAACGTCTGCCACCAGCAACCAGATGTCTGATTCTATTTATTGTCTTCAAACTACGGTAAATCACACGTCTGGTCCACCTTCCAGATGTCTGAAATTCAATCGACTCTTTAAGTACCCTGCTAACGTCTATTTTTTCACTTTTTCTCACTTACATTTTCATTTCGTTTCTACTGCAAAGTCGATTCTCTAATTCTCAAACTAACTTTCTCCTCCAAACAGGCTCAATATCATGGCTCTTAAAACGAAAACCCCTAAAATCTCTAAGCGAAAGCAAGACCAAGCTACTTTATCCAACCCCTAAGTTTGCTCTGACGATCAAATTGAGCGATGGATGAATCGTGTACCACATTCAATCAAGAGATACAAGGATATTCAAAAGAAGAAGCTCCATACAGGTCCATTTTATAGTTTGCTAAAGTTCCCAATGTATGATTTGGACGAAATGTGCAGAAGTGATGGATTAGAAACATTGATTTCCTTCGATCCCAATAATATTCAAATCGATCAACTAGCCATATTTCTTTTCTATGCTAATTTAGTTAGCACAGCAGATTGGAACACTGACAACGATGATGATTGGCTATGGTCAAGTATTTACGGCAATACAATTAGACTTACTCTAGGGATTATAGGTCGAACTCTCGGTTGTTCCGACTCCGGCGAAGATTTATATAATATTTCGGATATGCATCTCAAACCGAGAGATAATATCACACATCAAATATGGGAAGATGAAATGCCTAGATTTGCATCAAAATACCTAAGACCTAAGGCGAGACTTTTCACTAGAATGATTATCAACACTATCATTCCTCGCCTTGGTAGTCATAAGCAAATCACAGAGTCAGAGCACAATGCTCTATATGCTATATTCAGTGGAACAAGGGTTAATTGGGCGAAATTTATATTTGATGAGATCAAACATTTTTGGACTCGATCACGCCCATCCATCATATACTCTACATACATCACGCGTCTTCTGCGAGACCACACATCCCTTCATATTTATCAACATTTGAAGAGATTTCTCCAAAATATGCATCCATAATATTTTTCTCTCTAATGCACTTATCGAAAAATCCTCAGGATTCTATTTCATTTGAAGAGTGGATGCAACATCATCAAGCCGGACAAGCTAAGCCTCCACCTCAAAAACAACCTGAACCATCACAAGAGGTAGAGCAACATCGCAAGAATACTCCTCCCCCTCCTGCACCATTTGATTATACGTGCCAAGATGACATTTTGGAGACTCGCACTGAGACAAATCCAAATGAGAGTATTCGAGACTTAACTCTCCAAAATCAACTCATTCTGTCATGAAATCAAAAACTATTTGTTAAGCGCATTGGTAGTTTTGAAACTTCATTTGCTTCTCGCCTAGCCACAGTTGAAGCGTCGCTTTCAATTACATTATCTGTTCTAAAAGTGGTTCTTCAAAGAATTCATGATCCTACACCTCCTTCAGAAGATTGGCTAACTCCAGTGACTTCTCCTCCTCCTTCAAAACATTCCAAACTATTTGACAAGGAAAAAGAACCTTTCGAACACACTCCGGCATCTCCTAAAAAACAAGGTAGTTCTTCAAAAAATAAAGATGAAGGAGATGCTCAAGCTAAAACTTTCCTAAAAGATTCTTAGATATTCTTATGTTACATCTTTTGTATCGACCATCTATGCATGTAATCAATCAATTTGTTTAATGAAAAATGCTTTTTGGTTTTTTATTTCTGTGTATATTCATATAACCTTCCTGCGATTAATAAATATTAAATGGTATGATCATAATGTCTAAGTTACAAACTAATGCTTTTTGATAATGCCAAAGGGGGAGAAATAATAAAAAAGCACAACAAATAATGGAAAGCACATATTTAGGGGGAGATTTATAAAATCATATATAAGTACATTGTATAGTTGTCATCATTAAAAATGGGGAGATTGTTAGGAAGTCAGATCTACGGTTTCGATGACAATAACTATGCAATGGAAGTCGAATATATATATATAGTTATATGTACAGGTACTTGCTTGAACAACATCACTAGAAAGACAAGAACAAAGCTCAAAGGACACTACAAGAGACTACAAGTTGATAGGAACATAGAAGCACAAGAAAAAGAGCACATAAACTGATATGCACAATATCAGACGTCTAGGTGCGTTTGAAACAGTTCTCTAGAACCTCAGATAGGCTAAACCAGACGTCTAGCAGTTGTACTCAAACATCCGATCCACTACTATATTCAAAAATATATATAGTATCAGACGTCTGAAATATATCCCAAAGGTTTGATTTCAAACTCGGATTTCAAATAAAAACTTCAACTTTCAAATTCGAATGGACATCTCCGCTTCTCTTCAATGTAACTCTTCATCATCAACAGAAGCAACTATAGAACACTCGTTAATGGATGCAACTACTCAATATATCTATCTACAACTATATATAGCATCAAGAATCAAGAGAACAACACTCAACTAATTACCTTTCTCACTTATTCTTTTTGATTTTATAGTCTGTTCTTGATCTCTGCACTCTAGCAATTCTTACTTGCATTCACTCTTCCATATACACAGTTTATCATAGGTAATATTCCTTAGAGATATATTGGAAGCAATTGTACTAATAGGTCAACATCCGTGTTACACTAGAACACACATTTGATAAGAACAACTTATTGTAACCAAGCTTGTTCCTCCGGGAGAAGCGAGGGTATTTGATAGTGGAATTCCGAAGGGGAGCTTCAGTACTGGACGTAGGATGGGAGGTCCTAACCGGTACAAAAACCTGGTGTGCTTATTCTATATTTACTTAGATCAATATTGTTTTAAGTGCATCATATATTTTGTCACATATACATGCATATACATTACATGATCCACCCCATAGACTTTCATATACATAATAATTTTTTCATATTCAGTTTTGACAGCTTACTATTTTCATACTAGATTCAAAATTAATTCCAACATTTTAAATCATTTATTAATGTGTAGTTTCAAGAGTTTATATCATAAATTCTTCAATTTACATTAAAAATACATATATATTTAAATTAAAAATTCCATAAGTTTAAATAATATTTTTTTTTTCAATTCAGATTCTGTCCAAAATGGTTCAAATTTGACTTAGAAAAGTTGTTATATAAGCGGAATATTCAAAAACCCATAAAGAAATGTAATTTTTTAATTTTCTCCCTAAGACAAAAATATTTATAAAATGATAGGCATTAAAAAAAAGAAAAGTTTCTACTTGTCAATTTACATTAAAAAAGCTTCTTTATTAAAAGAAAAATATACAACAAAATATAAGGGCAACAATATGCCTTAAACAAAAAACTCCAAAAATAAAAGGTCTAAAATATTAATGTAAAATGACTTCTTAACAAATTTTCCCCATTTTTGAAACAAAAAAAATAAGTGGTTGTTATTTTAGTACATTAAATAAACTTCAACTTCTATATTTTTCTCAAAAATATCAACCACTATTATTTATAACTTTATAAGGAATACATTTCAATTCATTTAAATACTTTAATTGGTGTAGTTAACATATATTACACAAGGCGACCAAGCTCATGGAATTTAATAATGCTTCAAGTGCTTTCATTATGCTTTATCAACATTATACTTATTTTCTATGGATCTAAGGGTATTGCTCTTTATCTTATTCATCCTTAGTCCTATAATTTACTCTGCCACTAATTAGTATAGGATCCTATACCAACAATTCCTTATGGAGTAAATATAGCAAATGCGTTGGATTTTTTTCACCCTAGCACTACTTTAAATCTCAACAGTTATTTAATTCTTATTCATTTACTTCTATAAGGGATAAGCAAACAACTACCTTTATGAGTCGAAACATACGTACACTCTCTCATACACCTTAATTTATCAGGAATTACCCAACTTATGTTTGTCCTTGAGAAGGATGGTTTTGATGACAACAACCTTAGGACTTATTATAAAATATAAATACTAACATTATGTATATATATATATATAAAGGATATAAACATGATAGGTATCAAGAATGAAGACTGTATAGTATAGAGATATAAGACTGATCAATTTAAAGATCGAAGATATCAACATTGAAGACTCATGAGTATCAAGAGTTCAAGATTTCAAAGTACAAGGTAAGTATTGAGTCTAGAATTATGTTAAAACTTCTTGAAAGCACTTACATCTTTATTCAAAATTTATTCGTGGAATGGAATCCACTTCGAGGCTGCTAAAGAGATGGAACCCTAATTGGATGGAACCCACGGCAATATTTAATGGAACATATATTGGTCCTATTTTGATTTCCACTAATTTTATAAAAATTCTTTTCAAAAATATATCTCTTATTTAAAATGTTTTTCAAAACCTTCTTTTCAAAAAGACATCTTTCCTGTTTGAAATACATTAGCCTCAAAATTATCTATATCATTTTTAATATTTTGATTTCAAAATTGTCCTTGATATTAAACTATCTCTTGTTTTAATATTTAGCTTTTGAATATTTATATACTTAGATTTTAAATCACTTTATAGATTGAGATTATATATTAAAAATTACTTTCTAAATTCTTTTATATGTTTAAACTATATTCAAGTATATTTATAAAAGTTTAGAAATTGTTTTGAAAAATAATAGAAACCAATTTTAATAAGGAAATCAAAATCACCATTTTTGCCTAGAGCATGTCGACATAATCCTACCCCCATGTCGTCATGGTGCGTGTTAATATTCAAAATTCAAATTTTCTAAAAAAGTGTCTATTCGTCGTATCCTTTCACGAATAGATATGGTTGTTGATCTTCTATAAATACCAGTAGTTCTAAATGAATTTCTAATTAGATTTCACTTATTTTCTCTCCTCTTCATCTTTACATTTATTCTAAAGAATCCCAAAATTATACTCTGCCGAAATACCAAGTGAATCAAACTAGAATATCTCTTGTTGGATTCTATGCCACTCTCTCCATAAGATCTCAGTGCTATTCAAAGTTATAGAATTATTTGTAAATCAAATTATTGAGTAAAAGGTGCTGTTGAGCCTTGAAATCAATTGGGTGCGATTGTTGCCCCAGAAATCGATTAGGTGATCTTGCGGCCTGGTAAATCAAGAGAGTTTGCCCCGGACTCGAATACAGGAGGGTGTACCTCATGGCCTTGAAATCGAGGGTGTAACCTGGGAGATTATTTTGAAAAGAAATGCGTACAATTGTATGGGACTGGATGTAGGGTAACTTCGAACCAGTATAAAATCCTGATATGTTCTTTCCTTTACTGCTTATTTGCATCTGTGTCTGATTCTGTTATTATATCTGTGTCTGTATATTGCATTTGTTGGTAACATAAGTTTGAAAAAGATTTATTAAATTCACAAAACACTATTCACCCCCTTTAGTGTTATTCTAGCCTTAAGATCCGTAATCCGCATTTCTAACAACTTATGCTTTAATACCAAGTAAACCAACTCATTATCTACGGTTCCCGTATTCATGCGTAAAATGACGTGGACATTACGGACCTTGAGGATGGTGGATCATTTTGAGGTAAATATAAAACATAACATAGATTTTTATCTATAATATTTTACCCTTTTTGAAATAATAGGGGAAGGAACAAAATATAACAATCAATGATACAATCCTAGAAAAAATACAACAATCTAATATCAAAAATCAAACCACAACATCTTTTATAACGATAATGAAAAATAACTAAATGTCTGGGAGTAACTGATATATAATAAATAGTATGTAGGTGATTGTTAGATAAATGCATGTCTCCATTATACCATCGTCCTCTGAGCCACCAATGGTCCTCTCTAATAACCTAGTAGAGTATAAAAAAAAAGAAAATGATAGAGGGGTCAGACATACGTCCAGTGAGAGATTGCATCAAACAAATGTGTAGTCATAACATGCTAGTAAAACAACATTTATGCATGAAAACCATACCTTAACATGTATTATTTACGCCAAAATTGGTCACAAACACCCAATTGCCAATGAAAGCACCAATTCACAATCACAGATCACAGATAACAATTATGTAGATAATTAAAAATGAAGAGCACTCAGAAAATTAAGAGGAAAACAGTACAGAACACATAATTTATAGTGGTTTGGTAATCCGGCCTATGTCCACTTTGAAGTTGATGACTTTATTGATGAATGCTCGCTGATTACAATGGATTACAGTAGTGAAATTCGAGTACAACAGGAGTCTTTGAGTACAATAATGATTTTGGAAGAGTATGGACGTAGAAAACCAAAAGATCCATTTTCTAAAGCCTTTGGGATGCTATTTATTGGCTAGGCTGCAAATATCTCGCTCAGATCTTGGAAAACTTCTTCTGACACGTGTGTGGGCCAACGCGATCGATCCCATGTGACTTGCACTCGGTTCATGATCGATATGAACCAATTTCGTATCGATCAAGATTTTGCCCAATCGAGTCGACATTGAGCTGGAATATTCTTTAGGTTGTATGTAAGCTCCAGTGAAAATTTGGTAGTGTTTGGACTTGTAAATCTCAAGTTATGATCGATACAAATTAGAGATTCCTTAAGATGTTCGGTTCGTATCGATTAATTTCATATCGATACTTATTCGTATCGATACCATGCACATGTTCGTTGGTGACGTGATCTATTTTCAAGGCTCGATCCATTTTCCATGTCGAACTAAATGCTTCTTCCTTGGAATAATGATTGCTTCTTGTTCGTGTCCAAAATATGCTTCGAATCCATTATTTCGCATTCATTTATTCGTAACAGTATTATTCGCATCCATTAATTCATGTCTACTGCTTCTTATTGGTGCCAATGGTGTACTTCGTATCGATCCTATACGTTTTGATCGATATGAAGAAGGTATGAGAGGATGGATACGAAATATGGTTTTTCATGGGAACGAACAAGGCCAACAGATGGATACGAAGATACCGAGTCGAACAACCTCGATTCGAACAACCTCGATTCGAACAAATCATCATGTGCCTATCTATTAAATCCAAGTTCCTAACCATCGAGTCGAAGTCCACTTCTCCTTTCTCCCTAATCGATACGAACGGTGCTTTCGTATCCATGCCGATGGATACGAATTCATATTGATACGAATGTAAGATATTCTTGTGCACGCATCCATCAATATCTTGAGCAAATGAACTCCGTTTCGCTTGAAATCTAAAATGTTGGCTTCTACGGCTTTTCTTGTCATGTCTTGTCAATTGTAGCTCAATCCGGACTCGGATAAAACTCATCGATATCCATAGCGAACTGACGAATAACTGGCAATCGAGGATAACTTTCTTTGGTTTTCTGTTAATATATTTTGGTGTTACGGCCTTGCCTAAAGGTAGGATCACACTTGCCCCCCAAAACAAGCCTTGCGATAGGACCGTTTGAGGCGACTTATGAACTTTCGCGGTCGGATGCCGTTCGAGGCGAATTGCGACTGTTTGAGGTCAGGATCCATTCGAGGCGAATTATGATTAATCGAGGTCGGGTGCCATTCGAGGCAAATTGTGTGTGCCCGGGGGGGGGGGGGACTTAGTATCATTAACGTCAGATTTCACGTTCAAGTGAGTTTCTTAATTTTTGTGGTGGTGGTTTATCGCCATCTCAGAGCATGTCTAGAGACCGTTCGCAATCCCATACATGTGTAAGTGGCTTAGCCGTTATGGAATTACAAATAGCAGATTTACATTCAAAATGAGTCTTTTAACAAAAATATCCAACAAAACCAAATCCAAACATGAGAAATAGAAAACGAAAGCAACACAGAGACGTCAAAGTGCAAACACCTACACCGATGCGATTAGTAGTCGTATCAGAGCATGCCTGAGGAGCGTTCGCGGTCCTGTACATGTGTAAATGACTTAATCACGTTGGTGTGGAGCTTGCCACATATTCATCATTATTTCAATCAGTTGATGACATCCTGACGCCTCGATCTTGAGCCGTTCCTAGTTGATGCAGGTGCTGGCCGCTCTCGTTCCACCATTGTTGCTCCCCTTATCACATACTGCGATAACATACCATTACGGATATGCCCCTCAAACTCATCCTTCAAGTGCCTGCAATCATTCATGTATTACCATTCAGCTCATGGAATAAGCAATACTTGTCGGATCTTTCATTGCTGGTCGGATCCCTTCTCATTAGCTTTCGATGAGGAATCTGTCCCATGGTATCCTGGTAGATTCGCTCCAAAGTCTCATTAAACTCTGTATAAGAGGTGAATCTTGGTTTCTTTCATGGTCGTGTTGGTCCATCACCGTTATCCTTGGCCTTCTGTTTCTCTTTATCAGCTCCTGAATCTTTTTCAGGAAGATTTCCGCCCTTGACCGCATAAACATCAACTCCTTCTCCTTCCTCTCCTTCAGCATTTGCATCCTCTAATCGTAAAAATCCTTTGATCTCATGATAAAATTCTCCTAGATCCATAGGTGGATCCCTTGTCAATGAATTTTTGAAATCCGTTCCATCAGCTGCCAGCTACAACCGCCATTAAGACCATGGACAGATCTGGGCGATCCACCGATGCTGTTGTCGCATTATATCATGTTAGAAAATTCCTTACAGATTCCCCAGTTTTTTGTTCTAGCGTCACCAGACTCATCACATTCTTGGGCCTCGAAATGTGAACTCTGAACTGGCTCATAAACTTCTCAGTCAACCTGGTCCACGTCCCAATGGAACCGCTCTCCAATTGCCTAAACCATAGTGTTGCTATGTCTGTCAAATACAATGGGAAGCACCAGGCCATGAACTCCTTTGATGCCCTTAGTACTTCCATGTGCCTCATATACCTTGTAAGATGAGTGGTAGGGTCTGTCCTTCCATCGTACATCTCTAATGTCGATAGCTTGAATTCTGGTGGATTTCTAGCCTACCTAATTGTAGGCGAAGGGGATCCTGTTAACATCTTCCAGATCTCTGTTCACTAGTCCGTCTCTCATAGCTCATCTGAACACCTCAGCCAGTCTGTCACTGTCGTTAAGCTGTAGCCCCTGTCTGTTGCCTCCGGCCTGCCCCCCCGAGTTCGTGAGGGAATCCTAGAATCTGGTCTTCTGGACGGGCATCCATTCCTCTACCAAGGCCATGTTTAACATATCCACGTTGTATCCTGCCTGAGGTTGGATCAACATCCTCCGGATGAGTGCCCCTAAGTTCTGGTGTCACTCTTGATGGTCCTGCTCCATTCTGAACTCTGGTTGTTCCACGCTTTTGATCTCTATCTCTAGCATCTCCTATAGCAGTGTTCCCTTGATTCTGCATTCTGGTTTTTCCAGCTTGTTGGAGTTGGTTTTGCATCATCTCTTCCTGTCTTTTATGCATCCCCTCCTACATAGCTTCCGTCATCACCTCCATCTCGTCCCGGGTGATGAAGATTGAGGTATGATTTTCTCTATAGGAAGCCTCTTAACTCCCTTCATGTTGACTCCTATCTGCTCTTTGTCTTCTTGTTGACTACCTTGCTATAGCTTTCTAGTTCCAAGTCCTTAAGCTTTCGGATCTGAAGTCCAAGTTGTAGAATTCCTGAGTGCTAGCCTTCTTAGTGAAAGCAACAAAATATTTGCGCCAAAATTAGTCACAAACACCCAATTGCCGATGAAAGCACCAATTTACAATCATAGATCATAGAAAACAAGTATACAGAGAATTAGAAATGAAGAGCACTTAGAAAATTAAGAGGAAAACAACATAAAACACAGACTTTATAGTGGTTTGGCAATCTGGCCTACGTCCACTTTGAAGTTGATGACTTTATTGATGAATGCTTGTTGATTACAGCGGATTATAGTAATGAAATTCGAGTACAACAGGACTCTTTGAGTACAATAATGATTTTGGCAGAGTATGAATGTAGAAGAACCAAAAGATCACTTTTCAAAAGCCTTTGGGATGCTATTTATAGGCGTAGGCTGCAAATATCTCACTCAGATCTCGAAAGACCTCTTCTGGCACGTGTGTGGGCCCATGCGATCGATCCCATGTGACTTGCACTCGGTCTGTGATTGATACAAACAAATTTCGTATCGATCAAAAATTTTCCCAATCGAGTTGAAATTGAGCAGGAGCATTCTTTAGGTTGTATGTAAGTTCCTACGAAAATTTGGTAGCATTTGAACTTGTAATTCTCAAGTTATGGTTGAAACGAATTAGAGTGTCCTTAAGGTGTTCGGTTCGTATCGATCAATTTCATATCTATACTTATTCGTATCGATACCATGCATGTGTTTTTTGGTGATGGGGATCTATTTTCAAGGCTCGATCCATTTTCCATGCCGAATTAAATGCTTCTTCCTTGGAATAATGCTTGCTTCTCGTTCGTCTCCAAAATGTGCTTCGAATCCCTTTTTTTCATTCATTTGTTCGTGTCGGTCTTATTCGCATCGATCAATTCATGTCAGCTACTTCATATCGGTTCCAGTGGTGTACTTCATATCGATCCTATACGTGTTGATCGATATGAAGTAACGTTAAGTGATTCGATCGATAGAAGAAGGTGCATGAGGATGGATATGAAATATAGTTTTTCATGGATACGAACAAGGCCAACAGATGGATACGAAGACACCGAGTCGAACAGCCTCGAGCCGAAAAAATCACCATGTGCCTATCTATTCAATCCAAGTTCATAACCATCGAGTCAAAGTCCACTTCTCCTTTCTCCCCGATCGATACGAACAGTGCTTTCGTATCCATGCCGATTGATATGAATTCGTATCGATACGAATGTGAGATATTCTTGTGCATGCATCCATCAATATCGTAAGCAAATAAACTCCATTTGGCTTGAAATCTGAGGCTTTTACGGCTTTGTTTGTCATGTCTTATCAATTGTTGCTCGATCTGGACTCGGACAAAATTCATCGATATCCATAGTGAGCCCATGTATAACTAGAAATCGAGGCTAACTGTCTTTGCTTTCCAGTTAATTTTTTTTGTGTCACGGCCTTGCCAAAAGACATGATAACATGTATTACCAACATTGAATAGTCAAACAAACACAATATAATACTATAGTGACATTATATGCTGATGTCACGTTAAAATCTATCCTATGCCTAATCATATGCACACGATTGAGCATAAAGTTTGAACTTGCATGCCGAAAACATGTGCGGCTTGCTACCCAGGAACTATATATCTCAGCCTACTATCATCAATCATACATTGGGACTCAACTCCTATGAATGTACCGTATCGTTAAATCATACGTGACTCATTACTGGAGAGCTACATGTCTCAGAATGTTATTGCCAAATCTTATTTACATTACTAAGCTCGAAGCCCGAACTCATGTACCGCCAATTATGACCTAATTGGGCTCAAATTTCCAACTCGTTGTCATTAACTATCGCTGGACCCGACGAATTACACCCGACGCCTATTGTATACCACACTATTGAGTTCAAAGTCTCAATTCAAATGGCTTGTAGGCGACAATATTGAGCTCAAAGTCTCATCTCCCCATCGTGGAAACCGCACATGACTATTGAGGTCAAGTCCAAGCTAGTTAATCGCCTAACAGTCTGCAACGCTATTAGGATCTGTCCAAAACTCGTCATGCCCACCATTTACGATGTTATTGAAGCAAGGCCCAACCTGTAAGCATAGAACCATATAACAAACCTAACACAATAAGACACTTTTCTAAAACCTCTCATAACATAGCAAACTACCTACTAAAATGTTCCTAATATCACCACGATCACGATGCCATGAACCGTGCATGAAACGAACTCCGTATGCAAGAATTATGGGAAGTATGTGGCATTGTTTACTTAATTTGTATAGAATTCAATAATTAATTAACAGTTTTATTAATATACATGGTTTGTATTTTGTATACGCATCTCGATTGGACACTGCAAAACGTACCAGCACCCCTATTTGACCGCTACCAAAGATGCCTACAGACCACCAGACACCTATCAGAAATCGTAATTAGCCTCCACGTAATGCGTGCAACAAAATCATACCTCTACATCGCCTAAAATACAATGACCAACCTCACAGCCATAGACCTTCATGGCTAGACCTACATTGCCTCACTCTGATTAGAGATGATCAGAGACCTTCGTGAACTCCTACTCGATCTCCCCTACACACCCATGTTCCATAATCATATTATCATTGTTGTTTTGCCATTGGATCGAAATGGAAGTTCCATATTCATTGAACTTCTGGTATGCTTTTTGATCAACTCGTAAATCCAATCGATGAACGAGAACTACCCATGGATTACTATCATCGAAAGCTACAATTTTGATACAGAATATGTTTAATTACAACACTTTTGCATTTTGCACTTTTTAATTAGTGAGTGAAAAAACCTTTTCCACTTACAATAAAAATCACTTATTTTAATTATCAGGCCATGACATATTACATCCTAATCATGTATATATATATAAAATCTCATTTTGATTATCAATTCATCAGTTATACTTTAATTTAAGACCATAAGGGTGAATTCTATGTCTTGCCAGTATGTGCCCAAATAGTAAGAGTCCCATTCACCGATTAGCCATGCGTCTTCTTTGGTTTGAAATGAATTATTTTTCTTCTTCGTTATCCAGAATTACCTCACCTTCAAAACTAAAATTCCTTGGTAGCCAAGTTTTATTTGTGTAGTTTCTTCACGGTGACCAATTTCATATATTAATTTGTTTAATCTGCATTTGATTTGGAGAATTTGTAATTGAATATGTTTAATTTGGATTTGGTTTAGGAATCAGGGTTCTTATAATGGATGCAAGACCTTCAGAGCAAAAGAAATAAAGTTAGGGAAGTATTTTTAGGTTGAAAATACTAATATTTGGGCTGAAATTTCATACTCAGTATATTACGAAAATGCCATTAGGTTTGACCTCTTCTAATTTCTAGTCTATGTAACCGGATTCAAGAAGTTTTATATGTTTCCTGACTGTAAATGTATTACGGACGCAATGGAAAATGTACCCAAGCATAATTCTAAATTTTACCAAAATTTACTATTTTTTCCTTTACATAAAATTACGATTTTACCATTTTAATTTAATTATTCGATTTCATAAAATTATGGGCGTTGCACTTATATTTTTTAATTTTACTTCCTTCTTCCATTTCCAGCCAATAGCCTTCATAAAATTTCTACTTTGCTCCTGCAAATTCAACCATATTGTTATATAGTTAACATTAATATGAATAAGTATTACATGTTCTTTGGGGTTGTGGTAGATCTTCTCAAGATGTTAGGGGAAGGTAGAGGAGATGGTGGTGAAGGTGCTAGCTCTAGTTCTCCCAATAGGTATAGGAGTGATGGACTTTGGTCTTTCGAAGGAGGCACATAGGGGTTGTTTTGGAAAACCCCACTTTAGATCCAAATGTTAGCCAAAACTTAGGATCTGGTAAAAATATGATGGATTTTCATGCTCTACCAGATCAATCAGGGCACGTTTCTACCTACGTTGACATCATTAAAAGTTAAATATAACATTTAAATGCGCCACTACAGATTAAATCCAATAATTATTTATTTTGTTAGTACCAAACATTACATTGATACAGTTTACAATAAATAGAAATTGTTAATTTACCAATTTAGTTTTGAATTAAGTTGTTTATCATGATTTACAAAATGTATGATATTTAATTTTGTTTGTTAAATTAAATTCCAAAATAATTTTCTAAATAGGCTAGGGAAGGGAAAACGCATGGATCTCTTGCAATGGTATTATGTCTATATTGGAAGTTCCAACAAATCGATAGTAATCGAAATATTATTGGATTTTTGGGTTCCATCAGATTTTAGGACCTTTTAGGTATGTTATTTATAAATAATTAGTAGTAAAAACACTTGGCATTTTACATAACACTACATATTCACAATTCTAGAAAACATTTCACCTTAAATTCTGAGGCCCGATTGTGTGGTTCATTAGTTGATTTATTACATCTTTCACTTCACTTTAGGGATAAGTGAATTGCTCCTCTAGATTTTATTATCTTTAGTAGTATTTCTGTTGGGATACATATTACTCTCTCTTACAATGAGCAGTTCCAACGACATGATAATTTATTGTGTGTTTTACGTAATATTTCTATAACTACATGCTTATCGGGGGTTTGTCAGGTTAGAATTATTTTGTGAAGGAATTGGCTAGTTAGTAGTGGGCAAAATAGGTAGATTCAAACAAATTTCCATATTTGGATAATTGTGGACCTATAAAGTTTAATGCATTCACAAGATCTAATCTAGTTTTCTTTACTAAAATCATACTTTATCAATATTGTCTTAATCATAATTAATTGAATCCATGTGAATTAAGTGTGAAACTTGAAAATATTTGAATATATCAAACATAACAATATTTTAAATTATGTAACAAATATGTGAAACATAAAGAAAGTGTAATTGTTAGAGGTTAAAGGATGGGAATAAACAAGAAATTACATCTAAATGTAACCACATTAAGATCTAAAAGGAAAAGATATCAGTATAAATCAAACAAGATATCTACAGTCTTTTAAAACATTCAAATAAAGACATTTAAAATGTTAAATTGTATGTTTTTGGAATATTAATATATGTAATTTTATAATATAGATCCATAACCAAACATTATTTTAATCATATATAAAATTTTGTTTTGATTTTCGGACTAAAAAAAGTCAAATCATTCAATAGATTATTCAAATTATGGAATTAATTTTAAATCAATGTGAGGTAATAATACGTACATATAAAATTGTGATAAACATATTACATTTAAGAAAATAATTAAAATTAGAACATACATTTCAGATCCAGCCAATAAATTTCATTTTGATTGCGATGGATGAATAAGCAACATAGCTCTATGTTTGATTTGATTTTTTTATTTTATTTGAAGTTGATAGTCTTTAGATAATTAGAGATGGAATTTTAACCATTGTTGAGGAAGGAAGAGAGAAAAGGAATTTAATGAGGAAATAAAAGAGATGAATTTGTTTTAATGGAAGAATGGAAATATTTCCCATTCTTTATTTAAAACCTTCCCCTTTTAATTCCTAATCAATTTTAACTTAAGCCAATTCACCTCTTGCATGAAGTAGGTACACTTGCATGGACTAATTTTCCAAAAAGCCAATTAAGTAATTAAATGTATTATCAAATACTAATTGATACCATATGTTGATATACGTATATATAACTTTTATATATACATCCAAATAATTACTATCTACACACAAAATATCGAATAAACTAATAATAATAATAATTAATATTTATTTAATATTAATTAATGTAATAATTTATAATATTTTATGAACTGAATAAATTGCTTGGTTTTTTGGAAATTCACAAATGCGGTTGTAAGAATCAAAGGTTTGAATTCAATAAGCGATGAATATTAAACAGTTCAATTAAGATTTACCTGTCAACTTAGATATTGTTGTGACAATTTGGCTAAATTCATCGTTCAAAGAACTTTTTGTTAAAAATCTAATTTCACATTTTGTTAAGTGGTATCTTTTAATAACGTTAATTTACACAGATTTTCTTCATCAACGCAATATGACTTCAGGATTTATAGAATTCAGTTTTGGTCCCAATGTCATCCTTATTCAACTCTGTTAGTCCATAAAAAGTCCTTGGTTCAATGACAACATTTATTATTAATCATACTACTCTAGCCATATATTTTGACTTTAAGTTGACAACAGGTTATTATGATACTAACCTTATACAACCGAGGAGACTAATTCTTTATTGAACAGTGCTTCACTTTCAATGCTTCAACTCAGACCTACATATTTTTTATCAAAGGATCTTCATGCCATGATTAAATAACAATCAAAATTGAGTATTCCACTATAGTTCCATAATATTCTCAAGTCGAGGGAACTATATAACATTTTCACCTTGAGATTTCAGGTTTGAAGTAGTTATTATTAACTAAACGAACTCTTAAATGAGTCATTCCCCGGATATCTAATAATTATGTGTATGTAACCCCTTTGTTCCCCCAGTAATCATAAGTAATGTCACCCAACAATTGAAGAGCAGTACACACTCTGATCTTAATGGACGTATTGGTATTCTTTCTCGAAACATCTTGACTAGGAATATTTAAAATAGAATGTCATTTTATTTTGTGATCAATTACTCACAATTGTAACTCTTTGCAACTTTAATCACATAATATTATATTTATAGATTTTCTTGTTAATATACTTCAAATTAGTTAACTAACTAATTATATCACTATATAACAAAGTATATGATTGACTATAGAGTCCGATATATGTAATAATTACATAATTGCTCCTAAGATACACCACTAACTCTTTCGATCTCTTACTTGCACTTGAGATCAATTATGGAATCTTAATCCATTTCTCGGATCAGTTCAGAACTGATTGTGCTAGTCCTTTAGTGAACAAATATTATTATCTACTATGTTAGCCAATATCTCTCCATTATGATAAATTGCCTTTATTGTGTGGAACTTTCAGAGTATGTATCTAGACATTTTGTGAGCCCTGGTTTCTTTTAAATCTACATCGCTTTCACAAAAAATGTCATGAGATTATCAACATTTGAAATCACCTCTAGCTCAGTTATAAATTAGTGCATTTTTATTTTTACAACTTTCACTGCTGCACTATTCAAAGCAATGTACTTAGTCTTTCGATTAAATCAACAATCGCCTCTTGTTTGGAACATTTCCAAACTTAAAGCTCATCTGAATTTAAAATTGATAAACTATATTCGATATCACTTATAAAGTTTATGTCCGAACACTCTGTCATAAGGAGTTTATTATTTCTATAAAAGATTTTCTATTATTTCCTAACTACTTAAGAATACTCTAAACTTACATTTAGTGATTGTTCTCTAGTCTTAGGACCTAGTCATATCTGTACAAGTCACAATGATTGAATGGTTAGATAGCGGATAAGAAATCTAGAACGATAATTACATAATTCAAACTCCAATTGAAGTTCAAAGATATAGCCACAAACTTAGCAAATGTTGAAGCAGATCACATATCCATCAAAGTAGTGTAGATGGCCAAAGTTAATGGTGCATGATCCAATAGTTATTATTCGATCGATACTTATCCGAGCCTCTCAAATCAGTACCAATTCACCCCACTTCATCAAAATGAAGTGCATTACTTTCTATGTAAAGTCTGAAGGGAAATGGAATTGGAAAATAGATGGACGACGATCCATAACTCAAACTTCAACTGACAAGTCGAAACTTCATAACAATCTAATTAAATGCCCTTTGATTATCACCGAACCATGATCCTGTTCAAATTCAAGCCCATTCCAAAATAGTTAGAATCCAAAGGTAGATGTGAATATCAAGCGATTTTAAGGGATTAATTAATGTTCAATAAACCATCAACATGGGTCGCCACTGATCCATATGACTTAGATGGGTACCGATCCATGGAATAACTACTAATTTGGCCATGATCATTTTAGATAACTTCTTCAGGACATAGAGAGTGTGGGGGAGAACGTGATGGAGACAACATTGAACATCATCTATAAAGAGGAGAATAGAGGCATTATTCCGAGTTCCTATTTTCTGAATCCTAAATTTTTGTACCGTTATAGCTACTTCTTGGATCACCACTGATCCAAAACTATAGATCCATAAGATCTTGCTTGTAAAACTTTGCGAAAATGATTAACATGGTTTAAGTGGATGTAGGCCAGTGTTTAGCTAAAAATATAATTGTTGTGTATCTTTCTTACTCATTTTCATTTCTTCATTTTATTCTCTTGTTTATACTACTTGGGTATTTGTGCCAGCTTTTGGCATAAATATTTTAGTGCTTTCTCTAAGAGACATTTCAATATCTTGTTGCTTAGATCTATTTTCAACCTTTAGATTGCTTTAATCGATAAAGTATATCCATAGGTTATGTCCATGAGGTCCATGATTATTTAGGTTTCGCTAAATTATATCACAAAATCTATTTACTATGGCCCCAAGAATTATTAAGGAAAAATCAACCACTTTTAGATCCATTGATTATGTTGAGATGCTGGCTCTCAACCCGTTAAAGAAACCGTTCAGTTTGGTACTGCTTAAATTCAAAGCGCTTCAGATATAATCACCAGGGTTAAGTAAGATAAGATGCGAAAGAACTGAACATAAGTTCCCTCAAAGCCAAAATGCTATGATGAAACATATGAAGGAAAAAATGGATTTGACGATCTAGTTGTCTCGGGATTGCAGAAGGAATAAGAGAGGATTGTCACCTTTCGACTTAGAAAAAGATAGTACCTCCTCATTTGTTGAAAATCACTAAGAAGGAAAGTAGAGAATGAAAAGAAAGGAGGTTGGAACTTTGAAGAAAGAGTTAAGTATAACTCAAATCGGCAACACTTAGGTCGATAGCGAACCATCTTTTAAGGTTGGTACCAAACTGACTTGCCTTGTCTAGGAAAATGGTGATTTTGTGGATTTGGGTGAAGGTGTTGATGACAGCGAGGACCCTTTTGTTGGTGGTAAAATGCTGGAGTTCAAAACGGATGTTGTTGACCCATTGCATAGAAATCATAGAAATTGATCAAATGGACAAATGGTTCTCCTAGAGTAAGGAGAACCCAGATATCATGGAAGAAGCCAAGATTGTTTATAAAGCCAAAACTCAGGGTAATCCATGATGATCACCATCCAGCCGATCCAATAGAGTCAGAATCTCTTGCAGATACGGTGAGTAAGCTGGTGAGTGAAAACTGATATAGAAGTAATAATGATTGGGGTTCTTCTCCTAGTAGAAACCATTTACCAAGGAGATTTTACATGTGGAAAATCCCATAAGATTTACTATGCACACAATGCCACCTTATAACGAAACTACTGATCCGAGATAGCATTTACTAAAGTATGAATGACATAAGGATAGCTCCTAAGCTATTGATGCCATGCATTGTAGATTATTTTGATATTTTTTGAAGGATTTACTGCGATATGGTTTCCTCGGCTGCCTTCGAGGTCCAAATCTTCGTTTGATTAGTTAGTTAGAAAGTTCGTAGAGTAACTAAAGTTGAATATTGCTTACCTAAAGGACGCGATGACATTGTTTAACATTTTTAGGAATTCTGGAGAATCTTTGAAAGACTTTTTAGTAGATTCAACACAATGGTGATAGAGGTAAGCAATGCCAAAGAGGAAATTGTTTGATGGCTTTGGTTAGAGGAATACATCTCAATATGGAATCCGATAAATGGTATAAAATGAAACCCCACCAACCATTAAAGAGTCATATAGAAGAGAAACTCGTTATTTTCACCTAGAAGAGGTAAAAATGACTGATGGAAAAGCTAATGGTGGTTAATCAACTGAGGTGGTTCAGAGTAACATGGCTGTGAACTAAACCAGTGAGAGTTCCAGGAATGTTGTTGTTAATGTAACAAGAATAATAATCAGAAGATAAATAACCAAGGAAATGGAGGAAGGAAACCAAACGATAAGAAACGTCCAATGTTTTCAAAGCATGAAGATTAAAACCATTAAATGATACAGTTAAAAACATCTACCTTGCAAAGTTGGGTAATGAGAATTAAAAGAAGCCGACTGGGAGGGAGTTGATTGAAAGAGAGAAAATATTTAGGAAAAACTATCACTTCCATGAGATGAATGCGCATAATACATACAAATGTAGACATTTTCTAGATGTGATCGAGGATTTAATCTAAAAATAGAAACTACAGTAGTACATGAAAGCCTTGAGATAAGGGGCAAGGAAGTGCTTAACCCTAGGGCCAGTTGCTCTAATGGGGCCAGGCTAGACCTTGTTAGGATGAGCCTGACTTATCACCAACATGATAGTTGGTCGACCTCATCCAGCTGAGAAGAGCTGGAATGTTACATGAGCTTGATAAGTCTTGCGGTAAAGGAGAGTTTCTTTATCGTCGAAGATAGAGCTTCGGTAGAGCAATCAAAGACCATTATGGATGATATTGCATTTGGAAACAACGATGCCGACGAGGTTGAAGCGCCAACACTTGACCATTTGGTGATAACGACCATGATTGGGCCAGCAACTATGAGGAAAGCTCTTATTAACTATAGGAGTTATGTATACATTTTTTCCAAGAAAGCATATGATAAGATGATACGGATAGCCAGGATCCAAAGCCACGTAAGTCCTAGATTCAATGATTTACTGAAGAGGATGCAAAGCCTATTGGGTATGTTGACTTATCGGTCAGTTTAGATGAAGATAACCGTAAGAGATTATAGGTTGTGCCTTCGTTGTGATGGACACCTTTTATGCATATAATTCCTTTTTAGACTTACAAACCCTTACTAGCTTCCAAATGGCCCAAGCCCCATGGTGCCTAACGATGAAATTTACGATGGAGAATGAGGTAGGAGTCATCCAAGTTGACCATAATATAGAGCGTGTATGCTACATCATGAAGATAAGTGAAGTGAAGCGATGCGAAAAAGGAAAGGATATGGAGAGGACTCTCTATGCCAAGTTGATTAATGCATAGCAACCCCCTCCTAAGCCCTCGCTTGGTCGGCATAGAAAATTCCATAAAGTTATGGATCCGAGGAAAAAGCCAGCGGATGTGAGGGCGGCCACTAGGTGATTGACGACCATTATCCGGTCGATCAGGATGATGCTACTGGGGTCTGGAAGAGCGAATATTAACTTAGTATGAAGATGAAAAAGAGTTGGCAGGGTTCCATTGCGAAAACCTAGATGTGTTTTCTTGAAAACATTTTGATATGTATGGAATATCAGTGGAGATAGCTACCATGCATTAAATGTGAATGCTATATCTCCTCCTATGAAGCAGAAATCGCCTAGCCTAGGTTTGGTGCAATTCACTGAGCTAAAGTAAGAAGTGGATAAGCTAAAAGCCAACGGTTTAATTTGCGAGGCCCTATACCCTTAATGGCTATCGATCTCCGTTCTGGCCAAGAAGCCTGAAGGAAAATGGTGGAGGAGCATCGACTATTCAGACTTGAATAAGCATGCCCAAAAGACAGCTTCTCATTGCCAAAGATTGACTAACTAGTAGAATAAACAGCTGCCATGAATTGCTACCATTCATGGATTCTCATTCCGCCTACAACCAAATTCTTATGTACATCCCATATCAAGAACACGCTGGCTTCATAACTGACTTGGGACTATAATGTTGCCTTATTATGCCATTCGGTCTGAAGAATGCTAGAGAACTTACAAGAGATTGGTAAATTCAATGTTTAAGAATCTGATCGGGCTTACAGTAGAGTTTTATATGGATGATATGTCGACGAAGTCACAACGTTCAGTGAACTACTCGAAAGACCTATCAGAAATGTTTGGCATGCTCCAAAGATATATAGGATGAAGCTCAACCCACTGAAGTGCTCATTTGGAGTCGCGTCAGGAAAATTCTTCGATTCCAAAATAACTTAAAAGGAATAGAACTACTCCAAAGCATATTAAAGCACCAAGGAATGTTGAAGCCCCAAAGGCGATAAGAAGGTGCAAAGCTTGAATGGGAAAGTAACCACCTTGAGTCAATTTATTTTTAAGGCTATAGAAAAGAATGTACTGTTATTCGATACCCTCAAAAAGGGAGGAAGAAATTTTTTCCTGGGTGTAGGAGTGTAAGAACAATATTAATGCCTTACTTGATCATCTAGATATACCACCTATCTTGTCAAAGCCTTTGGAAGGAGATAATCTATTTATTATTTGATAGTATCTATTCATGCTTTAATTACTGCCCTAGTATATGAGGAAGCAAGGATCCAAAGATGAGTGTATTACATCAGCAAGCGGTTAATAAGAGCAGAAAGGAATTATCCGAAGTTGGAAAAACGGGCCTATTGCATGTTAATTGCATCAAGGTAACTCTGTCCTTATTTTTGAGCTCATCTAATCAAGGTACTGACTTAGCAACCTCTGGGGTAGGTATTGAATACACCCGACATTTTAGGAAGGTTACTGAAGTGGAACATCGAACTAAGCAAGTATGATATATCATATCATCCTAAGAGAGTGATCTAAGGACAAGCATTGGCCAATTTCATCACCGAATTTACCACCCAAGATGACGTGAGAGAAAAGGGCATGGAGTGAAGTGCTCAATGGAAGTTATACATGGATGGAGCACCTAATAAACATTGCTCTAGGGCTGGAGTGGTTTTGGTAAACCCTAAGGAACGATGATGTATTATTGCCTAAAAATTGAATTCCTTGCAACAAACAATAAAGCAGAATATGAAGCGCTAATCTTAGGGCTTAAGATAGTAAAGTAGTAGCGAGTCAAAACCTTACAAATATATAATGACTCACAATTGGTGGTTTTCCAGGTGAAGAAAAGATTTTAGCCAAAGGGAGCAAGGCTAATCCCTTGTTTGATAAAGGTTCTTGAACTACTCGGTGATATCGAATACTACGTGATAACACATATCCCCAAGGAGCAGAACACAAACAACGATTCACTAGCCAAGCTGGATAGCTCTAGGGATGCACAACTCATGGGTTTAGTTCCAGTGGAAGTATTATTAGCTCTGAGTATCGAAAAGGTAGGCATTGATTAGATCTTGGACGCTAAACTTGAAAAGGAGTCGTGGATAACTCCAATCAAAGAGTACTTACTAAAAGGAACAGTTATGAACTGAAGGAATGAAGGGAGGTAACTCCTACAAAAAGCTCCATGATTTATTATTCAGGAAGGAGCATTATACAGGAGAGGGTTCTTAGCTCCCTTCCGATGATGTGTTGCCAATGAAGAAGCAAAAAGGATCCTTATGGATGTACACGAAGGAGCCTATGGCGACAACGCTAAAGGAAAGACTTTGGCAAGAAAGATTCTCCGCTATGGATATTTTTGGCTACCCATTAACCGAGATGTTGCTGATTACACTTGGAGTTGGGTAGATGCCAAAGATTTGCAAAGATTCCTAAACATGATCGATTGGAATTACACTAACGGTCAGTCCGTGGCTATTTACTGTATGGGAATTGACACTGTCGATATGCTACCTATGTTAAAATGTTGAGAAATGTACGCTATTGTTGTAGTTAACTATTTCATCAAATGGGTCGATGTAGAACTGCTTTCCATAATCACCATAAAGAAAGTGATCAATTTTGTAGTATGAGACATTATATGTCGATATTGAATTCTGCAAATAATCATTTTTGATAATGGAATGCATTTCAAAAGTTCCAAAATTAAGAATTTCTATGGCAAATATTAGATAGAGAAAAGATATGCACCGGTAAAACACCCATAGGTGAGTGGACAAGTGAAGGCGGTGAATAAAATTATCAAGTCCATTTTAAAGAAATGATTAACAAAGGCAAAGGGGAAGTGGGTCGATGAATTACCTCTAGCATTTTGGGCTTACTAAACGACCCATAAGTTCACGACTGGTCGTATTCCATTCGCTCTGGCCTACAGATCAGTGGCCATGATTCTAATTGAAATAGAAGTGCCCTTTCATCGGAAGGTCCATTATGGTGCTAAGGAAAATGAGGAACTCTCACTCGAGTCCCTCGATGTGGTTGATGAGAAGCAAGATGAAGCCGATTTAAGGGTCGTTGCTCACATAAATGAGAAGCAAGATGAAGGCGATTTAAGGGTCGTTGCTCACGTAAATGAGAAGCTCGACATTATAATGTAAAGGTCAGGAATTGGACCTTCAAGATCGACAATCTGGTCCTTAAATGAATCTTCCCTGGTTTGGTGAATATTGGCCTAAGATGGAAAGGTCCATACGCTATTGAATATAAGCCTGGAGATGGAACATTCAAGCTAGCAACTCTTGATGGAATCTCACTTCCAGGGCATAGAATAGTGAAAACACGATGCTATTTCACTTAATTGTATCTTTATATATACTTAACTAAGCTCTGACGTAACTAGGCAGAGTTTGCCATTCTTGTGAGTATGAAATGATTTGGCTTTGTGGATTGAAGGATGTGTGGTCTCATTAGCCTAACCTTGCACTATGAATAACAGCAAAAATTGAATATTCTACGTTTATGTAGTGCATGTATATAGGTGCTTGGAGATAGGTACCAATCGAATTTTGTGATCTAGACTAAACTTAAAGAAATGTAAATATTTCAGGTATCCGAAGATAGATACCAACTTATTCTTCCGGCCCATAATTAGGGTGTCAGAATATAAACATAACAGGGTCAATCGAGATGATACAACCTAAGGCCTTTTCCCAAAGATAGATAAGGCATCAAACCATTGCCCATAGATGGGCAAGGTCAATTTGTGATGACTAGAGGCAGGTCTCTTGCTTGTTAATCCCATAGATAGGACGTATATGACTAATGCCTGGAGTTAGGAGAGATCGGATGTGAATGTTTGAAGATAGACGTTCGAGCCACTGCTCAGGGTGGATAACCATGATCAATGTCCAGAGATAGGTACAGTAGAACACGAATGTCAAGAGATAGACATCTAAAACATCACTTCTCATTATCAAGGAGTAGTATGAAAATCCTACTTTATCACCAGTCAAATGGTACCTGACTGGCGATGAACAATGAAGACTGATAATTTAACTAACTGGCAATAAAAGACCTTCCATTCACATATAATTAACGGATGATAGATGTGCTCTGATTCAAGTGCAATTGCAGTTAGCGTAAAATATTAAATAGCGCAAAGTACATATAAAAGCGAATGCGAAGTTTGAAAAGAAACTAGTTTATTCTTTATCAACAAATCTTTTCTAAAAAAGCGGGTGTTGCACCCGCACAACACCAGCCAATGTAAACTAATTGAAAGCAAAGCAAAGAGTAACAAAAAACAAAAGAAAAACTGCAACTAAGCATTCATCCACTTCTTCCATTTCTTTCCTTCTTCAAAAGAGTATGTAGTATGCCACTTATTTGATCCCCTGCCTTTACCTTCCTCGGAAAAGTAACCTTTTGGTCGGTATCCCAATCGTAGTCACTCCTCGGAGATTCAAGAGCCTACTTTGTGAAAGAAGTAGTAACATCGGAGTTGACATCGAGGTGCTAATTGCGGTTCCTTGGGCAATAGAACCAGAACCTCACCCAAATCCTTTAGGCTAAGTTGGATTTGGTCCTAGCTGATACACTGGCTTGTGGAATGACTTTGAATGTAAGAGGAGCTTGCCGGTTTCGAGCATTTTTATGTACTTCTTTTCCGGATGACCAAACTTTAACTCCCCCTAACCAATTTCAATTTTGTCCCATTCCTACTTTAATATTTCCTTCGAAGCAGTAGCAAAGGCCTGGGGATATTCCTCATCCAACCACCTCAAGTTACCAAATTTAATGACATTCGCATAGAATTGCACAAGGGTGGGTTCAATTTTAGATTTGACTTAGTCCTCAATGGTTTGGACTCGCTCGTCGGTTGTTCTTGCTCGGGCCTTTGCATAATCTCTTAACTGATGTGTGTCCAATAACTCATTGCTATAATCCTAGGCATACGTCACTGCATAATCTTTATCTTTCTTCTCGACCTTTAGCAACTCCTTCAATCTCGTTAATCTGGGGCCTGCTCCTTTGTAGTCTTTTAAAACCTTTCATTCTCCAATGAAAGAGTATGACTCCTATGGTGCGTAGCCTCAACTTGCCTTTGCTGGCTTTGACTTTCTTATTCAAAAGACTTAGTATTTTCCTCTAACTATTTCTCAGCTTCAGCCAGCAAAAGCCTTAAGGTCTTCGGTTTCTTTATCAATGGTTTTGATTATATGCTTGTTGTCTTCCCTAAGAAGCTCCATCCCTTCAATAGTTATTTTTCTCTTGTAAGATATTTCAGAAATAGCTTCAACTATCCTTTTCTATTTCTGTTATTGGATGTATATGTCGTGCATACAAAGAAAAATGTCAGAATCAGCGCTTCGAGGAATATTTTTCAAGTAAGAAACGAATATGATGTCGTCAAAGTAGATCTTTGGAAAGGCATTCTTTATAGTGTCCAAGTGTGGATTTGAAATAACTTTGGTTTCTACAGTAGTAATAAAGGCATAAAGCTTCTTTTTCCCGAGCCTTTGTTCAAAGCCGTCAGGAGATACCTTCCCACATGGCTGCTTAGATCATTGCGGCATATGGGAAGACACTATTGGTTGTGTCCTAGTTGGGATGAAATCGGAGCAATTGGTACCTCTATAGATGTAATAGGGTTACGTCTCAATGAAAACCCGTCCATACTATATGAAAGCGAAGAATGAGATCTATGTCGAGAAGGTGAAATTCTATCAGATTCTTCATGACGCTCATCATGGGGTCTATAGTCTCTGTCTCATCTCCTATAATCCCGACTTTGGCATCTACCTGAATTTGACTCATAGGATGACTCACGAGGACAATCAGATGAACCAAGCTTCTTATACTCAATTCCATGGCTCTTGAGATCATCAAATAAACACATGCATTCCATGGAATATGAAAATAAAACACAAACGAGTTAATACTAGTAAGGTAGAGAAATAGTGTAGGCACTACAAAAGTGTGATGTTGTATAAGTGCCGATGTGTCCTAGTGCCCTCCACGAACCGTTGACTTGAAGTTTGCTCACATGAGTTATTTTTCCTACTTTAGTTGTAGAAACATTAGCTGGTAGACTATTAATTGAATCTATATCGCTCATGGTAATGTTGTCGAGACCAAAAGAACCGAATTCATCTGGTATACTCTCAAAGGACCCATAAATATCCCCAAATGAAGAGATGAGAATTTCCTCAACTGTAGAAGTTAGTGGATTTTTATAAGGATGTACGAGACGAGATGATTTTTATTTTTGGCTATCAAGAAATAAACGACACATGAGCATCGCAACTTTCATCACTAAAAGGCCCGTAGCCAAAATCTACATCCTCATCGCTACCTCCATCATTATCCTTCTCTCCACTGCTGTCTTCAGCCTCTTGCTTCATTCCAAGATCGATAACAGGATCTTTTACATAGGTCATTACTAGACCCTCATTAGCATTAACTTCAGCCTCGGGCTCCTGTGCCGGTTAAACATCCCTTGAAACTCAAGGGCATGTCCCACACTACGACCTTCCTCCAAAAGATTAAAAGGTGGTAGGTTCTCATTAGTTATGATGAGTCTCATATCCCATTCTTCATATAGAATCTTTTAAAGAGCTACAATGGTGATTGCTAGGCTCATGCTATAGGGCCTTCTCGAATCATCTGCAAATACAAGGAGTAACAAAATCAAAAATTAGAGCCATGATATCTTTATTAGTAGAAAGAGTGAGCACAAGACTTAAGTCTAAATAACAATTTCTATACAAAGCTAGGCGAGCAGCACAAAAAGAATAACTCATCTTTAAAGTAACTCAACTTATTCTAAATCCCAAACACAACACGACAACATCTAAAAGGTCCTAAGAAGGTAAGTGAAAGGGTCCCCTTTCGGTGCTTAAAGCCATATAAATAACAGATATCTTTAATAGAATTCACCTTGTTCAAACTACAAACAAATATCATGTACATATTGTTTAGAGAGGCATAGCTATTTGGATGTAACTAGGCTAGGGAAAGCTTGATAAATTGAAGAACCATAAGAATTAAATGATTTAAAGGCAGAACACATCCAACCACATATATCGATTGCAAGCTATATAGCTATTTCACCCATATTTCTCGAACCCCTTTAAAGGTGAGATGATGCAAGCACCAAAATAGAAGAAGACCGCTCTTACAGTAAAGTTAGGCTATAAGAAGAGGAAGCAAAGACTAAGACAAAATCAATAGAATACTTCGCCCAATCGTTTAAACATTGCCCTGACACATACCTAGAAATGGCTGCCAAGTATGTGGTCAGATAAAAAGAAATGCAACGCAACACAGAAGTGACAACAAAACAAACGTACTACACTGCATAACCAACACTGACGATGTCAGGGTACCACACATCCCCTTTAAGGGTTATATATAAATAGGGATGTGCTGCGCCCGCATATCAATGTACAAGGATAACATGCCTGCGATAACAATAGGGACGTGATACCCCCTCTTGTATACAAAACGACTAAATAACACTACAGTCCAACATCAAAGCCAGACTAATTAACAAGAGCGTCGCCATCAGAATAGGGCAATGAAGAAACGTGCCACCATCACGACGCAAACATAAGAAGACAAAACGAAGGATAAAGGTGCACCTAAGTCCAATCAGATAACGATGCAGCGCAGGTTCATACTTAAAGTAGAGAGCGAAGGTATAAGCCTCCCTAATCAATAATTTGTGCAGTTCGACATTGAAGCCAGGTCTGTATGTTGTAGTATAAGGCGAATACCCCATAAACGACAACTCAACCTCCCTTGCCCAATAACTTAGCTTTACTCTAATTATCTTCATCCCCAGAGCAGTATCATGCAAAACTGGCACACTAGACAACATATTGCAGCCACATAAGTATCAACAACATACAAGAAGAACAAAGGCGTGACCTTCTACACCCTTATGGAAAAAATGATGAAGGTGGAGCTTGTCCAAATTTGAAGTTTTCTACCCTATTTCAAGCATTCCCGCTTTAATTTCAAATCTCTCGACAAAGCTCAAAATTCAACCATTCAAATCATGGTTTCCTGCCAAAAACACATCGACGATCAACGTACATCAAATGAGCAACACAGATGGATGACACATGGAATGATCCAAAGGAGGAAACCGGAATAGAATAAAATGGATTATGGTAATCTATATGCAACTCTGTACTATAAATATATAAAGCACTATAGCTAGAAATGGAATTTTTTCCTAATTTGTTATTTTAAATTTAAAAAAGCAAAAGCATTGTACACATTTCCATTAAAATCCACACTAAGAATTATAAAGAAGAAAGTGACATTTCTCCATCGACATAGGTTTCCTTAATATTTAAACCAAATCCTTTATGTCTTTTACTTTTCTGCACTTTTTTATCTTTACCTAGATTTCAGCGTTATATTTTCTCCTACCTTTTCTTGAATTAAGTACTAGTTTGACTTGATATTTTAACAAATTATTAAAGTGCAACTTCATAATTATGTAGGCTCATAACGGTGCAATTACTAGCTAAAGGAAAATTTAGTATCACCAAAATTTGTTGGCTCTTAACCACCGAAGTAGTAGGCACTAAATTACTTCACATTCATTCTTTGTAACAACCCTGATTTAGATTACCTGAAATTAAATTAAGGGGTGATTTAATTTAGTGATAATAAATTAATAGATTTGGAAACTTTTAGTGTTAATTAAATTGGAGTTTGGAGAATCTATTTGTTCGGAGTTCATGTAAATGAATTTTGTACTAAAAATGGGTATTTGAGAAATTTTATTAAAAATGGAAATAATTTCAACATTTGAAATATGATTTTTCCGTAAATAGGTTACTTTGGTAAAATTATGAAGAATAATTCTAATTCTAAAAGTTGTATTAAATTTTGGACACAAACGGTGTATTTTTACAAAGTTAATAATAATAATAATAATAAATTTATTATGATAATATTGTTTAATTGATTTAAACATGTTGTAATTTATAAAATGGAGATTTTATCATATAGAGCTTGTTAAAAGTTGAGTGTTGAACTTATAAAAAATACAAGTTTATTTAAATATAAAGTGAAGTATTTTATAATTCAAACTTGTAATTAACAACACTATGTGATAAGAAAACCTTTGCAACACTTGATAATGAGTCTACATCTCCTTACACATTTAAGACCATTAGCTTTAGGAAGTGAGAAAAGGAAAGAACGTATATATCTCATTTTTGTCAAAACTAGAAAGTTCAAATTTCTACTTCTTCAATTCTTTTCACAAAACCCTAGCCATTCAAAATTCTAGAACAAGTCTTATAAAAATTCAAAAATTCTCAAATTTAGATATGTTATTTCTAATATGTTCCAGCACCTCTTCTCTAAATTTCATAGCATTTGGTTTAGTTATGATGGGCAAAAGGTCTTCTTTTCTCAAGTGGTTTTCGAGTAGATCTAGGCTAAAAAATGAAGGTTGGTAGAAAATTCATAACTAATTGTATAAAAAACATGAAAATCTGAAATTTGTCTATGTTGTTCTCAACTCATAAAAACACCTATTATAAAAGTTCTGTAGGAAAATACTTAGTTTTACTATGTGAAATCGTTGCTGAACTAAAGGTCAAATTCAGGAAATTTGGTTGTTTGGGTTGAAACAAAATGCAAGCAATTTAAAGCCTTAAGCATGATTAAGGCGTGTAACCCTCACATTTCCAGTGCAAATTCATTTACAAGTGGTTGAATGGTGAAAACACTAGTTTTATTTATCTTTGTTTGGTGGTTACTTTCAGTGTTTTGTAAATCTATTCCTTATTTGCTCATTGTCAGTTTACTTCTTTCTAAATGTTGAAATTAGACTTTGCTCAAATTTTTAATGTTATTTTCCAATAATTTTCTGATATGAATTTTTAGTTTTGAATGAATGGAAAATAATTTCCATTTGATGCTTTGGTGCTCTATGGAGGAAATTCCCTTTTTTATGCCTTTGTGTTCTATGAAAGAAATTCCATTTTTGATGTATTCAGTTACTGTCGAATTTCACCCTTTTAATCCGTATTTTGATGATATGAATATTTGTAAATTTTTTAAAAGTTGGTTTTCAAATAAATAGTAATTTTGATTGAAAAATAAATATATAGATTTCAAATAATTTATAAAGTGATTTTGGAATAATTCAATTATATTGCATAAAAGTTTCTAAATCCTATTTTTATTATTAAAGTGGAAATCAGCCACAAGGGCTTTTTTATCAAGTGGAAGTTTCTAGGACACACAGCTAAAATAATTACTTTCAAGGATGAAACGTAAAATAATTAGTTTCTAGGGCCTAGAAGCCTATGAAATCATGTCCTTGAAAGTAAATGGACTACTGATTTTGACCTTGAAAGTAATTATTCTGCTGACTTTAGCCTTGAAAGTAATTTCTTTGAATACGTGTCCTAGAAACTAATTAGACTGCAAAGTTTGTCCTTCTGGTGAAATGCCCCTTAAAGTGGAACACTTTAATACTTTTTATAAACATTAAAAAAAAAATGTCATTTTATGGATTTTTAAATGTTTTTCCAAAACATATAATTAAGAAAAGAATTTCCAAACCTATTAATAGTATGTAAAATTCTTTCTTCACTCGGATGAGAAATTCAATTAAACGACTTAGTAAAACAAGTGGTACTGAATGCTTGTGCTTACTTTGTCGATTAATTCCCAGACTTATTCAATTGAAACCATATTTTATCTTGAGTGGTGTCTACTAACTTGTAGTAAATTTTCAAATAAATAAGTGTAGTATGGGATGTACAGGTGTTATTTTATTAGTTACTATTTGAAGGTAAATTACACTTATGAAGATTAGTTTAACGACTTGTCTTTTATGGTGATCCACGATGAGCAGATTTATGGAGCTTCGGCTTATTTATGGAGCTTTCCCCATTATATTATGGATTCACTATCCACTTATGGGTCTCTTGATCATTTATGATTACACATGTTCGGTGAGTTTTATGCTTCCATTTACGATAGGCCTTCTCCTTTAGGTTTCTGGATTTCTAATGATCGTTTTCTAAATTTTATAAAATTTGTGTTTCACCAAATATTTTATGAGGTTTGCTTTTAAAGATAACAATGGTTTTGTGATTTGGTGAATAATTTTAAGAAGGATAATCCTCCTCTCTTTTTTTAACTCTATGTGAGTTTCATGTTAACTCTGTGTGAGTTTTTATGTTCATATTTTGCCTAGTAAACTATCATCACTTTTATCTCACATTGATTCAAATGAGGCAAGACTGATCCATTTATTATATTTATGTAATACACAGGTTAAACGAGATATTTCAGGTTCTTTAGCATGAATATCTTAGAGTTGGATTAGTTTGAGGCTTCTTCGTATGCTTTAGTAGACTTTTAATCTAATTACATTGTAGCCCTTCTTGTATGTCGACATAGAGATTCATTTTGATGTATATTTATTTATGTTGTCTTAGATATCTCATATGTATATCGTGGATCTTTTATGACCACTCTTTGTAGTTCGCATCATTTATCATATACATATTCACATCCGCTTTATGAGAAATGTTAATATTTCTTTGTCGCATTATGTGATTCTATGTTTTCTTATATTTTATATTGTTCTGAATTATATTAAGCTACTATGTTATTTTTTGTGCTTAGATTGGATACGTTTAATCCTCTTATAAAAGGAAAATATTTTCATCCAATTTGACGTATCGATACTCGTCCCAAGTAATAATACAGATGCTCGCTCCTAACAAGTCTTATTCTCCTCATTAAAAGACAATGGTACATTGTAATGTTCTTTGTTAATGAGGGCATAAAGATGGGGAGTAACAATAGGGTATCAGATCCGAGTTTGGAACAATATACGATATTAAAGATGAGAATCTTCTCCTAGATGTGTCCTAGAGACCGTTCCTTAGATATCTCTGGATTGTTACTCGAAAGTCTTCCTTTTGAGATGAGTCATATCTTAGAAAAGTGTAGGATGCATCATGCCTATTTTCTGTACACTTTAATTCGTATCTTGAGGTAATTCTTCCTTCGAACAAATTTTTGGCTTTAAATTTAGCAGACTTCAAATTGAATAGTGTGCCTTTGTCCTTGGCAAATAGAGTTGCACAGTGGAGGCGAATAAACTACTTTCTACTGAGCACCTCAAATTCAAGTTCCTTTATAATTGTTGTCAATGATAAATACTTGCTTGTTTAAAAATACAATTTAGTAACCATTAAAGATTAACATTGAGTAGAATTACCATTTGAAAATTTAAAATACCTATTCGTGTTATAGAATAAAGAAAATAGAAGCCATTGGAGAGAGAGAATAATTTTATTCATTCAGAGAATAGATATCTATTTACATTACATGGCCTACTTTATATAAGGGCTTCAGAGGTAAGGACTGAACTTATCCCACGATGTGGGACTAAACAAAACAATGTACAAGCATATTCACTTCATAATATACATATATTATAACACTCCCCCTTGAATATGCGTCTTCAAAATCTTGAATGCTCGGATAATTTGGAAATTTCCGTTTCGAAACATGTATGATGATTGCTCCCCCTCATTATTATTTCGCTTGCATTTATCGATTCAATCGATATAGATTTGCCTCATTAAAAACCTCTATTAGAAAAACCCAGTGGAAAAAAACCTTGAACGAGGAAAAGAGTGCAACTTGTGAAATCATAAATATCATACTAAAAATGATATTTCTTATAAGAGTTTGATACTTCAAGATCAAAATAATGCCTCATTAAAACCTTACTAAGAAAAACCCAATGGGAAAAATCTTAGTGAAGGAAAAAGAGTACAATGACATATTTTATTTTCTTATTTCTTTAAATAAAGCTTAATACTTCTGGATCAAACTAATGCCTCATTAAAACCTTACTAAGTAAAACCCTATGGGAAAAATCTTAGTAAAGGAAAAAGAGTACAATATAGTATGTCATATTTCAATAATTTACTGCATCAGATAGAGTTTGATACTTCTGGATCAATTTAACACTTCAGTAAAAACCTTACAAAGGAAAACCCGATGGGAAAAACCTTAGTCAAGGATAAAAATATAATTTAACTTAAATAACATATTTGAGATGTTATTTCTTGAAAAGACGTTTGATTCTTCTAGATCAAGATAATGCCTCATTAAAACCTTAATAAGAAAAACCCAGTGGGAAAAATTTTAAATAAGGAAAAAGAGTACATTATAGCTTATTTCAAATGTTAAAGGGAGTTGATACTTCTGGATCAAGATAATACCTCGTTAAAACCTTACTAATAAAAACCCAGTGGGAAAAATCTTAGTTAAGGAAAAATAGTGCATTATAAAATACTTATGGATGCTCCCCCTGATTTAAAATTTTCCTCTGAATTCATATTCGTCTTTCGATAACTCAAATTGGTTATAGATACTTCTGGATCTATAAATATGAATCTCATTAATAATATAATTTATTAATAGTTTCCTTCGATACAATCAAATTTTCTAAGATTGTTTCTTCCAAATATGGTTTGCATTTTATGCATTTGTATGCTACTTTTATGAAACACACTTCATGTGCTTTCATTATTTATTTATTTATTTTTTTTGCTTCAAATTAGTTTAGCGCATTGCAACTATACATCTTTCATGAATATTAAAAATTTCATTACAACATTACTAGAAAGCAGGAAGTAATCTACTCATCTTGATGTATCAAGATTTTCATTACAACAATACTTAGAAGAAATTTGTAATCTACACTTCATGTCTTTTTCATTCTTTATAACTACAAAAGTTATATATATTCTTCAGAAATTTGTATACTTTAATAAGTATTTGCATATCGCAACTATCACTTCAATGGATATTAAGAGTTTCATTACAACGATACTTAAAAATAGGAAGTAATCTATTCATCATGAATTATATCAAGATTTTCATTACAACAATACTTAAAAGTAGGTTGAAATTTACTCTCCTTGTTCTTTGCATTCTTTATAACAATGAAAGTTATTTATATTCTTCAGGAATTTGTATACTTTCATTATTTAATATGATTTTAAACCACATTTATACCTTCAGGGTATATTAAGCATTTCAAGTACTTTCGGTACTTTGCGGACTACATGTCCATATTTCTCTACTATTAAAGGATTCATGATGGCCAGTCATGTTTTTCCCTAATCCAGGATCTTTAATCCATTTATAAACATAAGCGCTTTATTATTTATAAATTTATCATCGATGATTATTTCTTGTCAGTTCTAGACATGATTTATTGAGATCTCTTTAATTATCATGTTTTAGGTACCTAACCCACTTCTAGGGTTATTTGAGAATCATGTCATGGATCTCTTTCAGAGCATCCTTAAGTGTTTCTTCAAGAACACTCACCTCCTTTATTTGGCATCTTTATTACTTACTCCAAAAATATTTTGAACTGACTTTTGAACCATATTTCAAATGTGGTTTACAAATTTTGATCCTTCAGGGATTCAAATCTATATTGGAGAAAGTCTACTAGGGATATTACTGATAATTTATTCAAGTTACTTAATATTTTGCATCATTGTATATTTTAACAAATATTTAACATTGATGATCAAAATGAGCTTGTATCCCTTTATCCTCCCCCTCAATGTTGACAAACATTGTCACATTAAATAATAATCATCTTTGGATTCTCATTTTGATCCATTATGATATTGCTACTTGCAAATACACCATACATATTAATAATAGGAGGATAATTCTTTTATTCATTGATAAGATGCATTCAATTGATATTGATTATTAGAGTTTGTTCTCATTCATTGATCTAAGCTATTGGAGGAATTTACTTATTGTGTAGATCATTTGAATACATACATGACTTCAGGTCATTCAGCATTTATGTTGATTGAATTTTAAATCACTAAATAATATCTATGCATAATCACTAAATAATAGCTTATAACAAACTTCAGGTTGTTAGCTAAATATTTACATATATGGATGTATACGTGCGTCCACGTATCACATGTATATTGTAAAATTTTCATATTCTTTCTCATTTGAATTAGTGATTTTTGGAACAAACTATTACAAGGATCAAAACTATTAATTTCTATTTATAAATCAATGTCAATGCACATCTGTCAAAACCGCACGATAATGTTCAAAACATTTGGTTTGAAACCATATCGAACTTCTGGTTCGAACAAAATATACACACAACTTCAAGTTGTTAAGTTTTATTCCTCAATTATATCTCAAATATCAGTTTTGAACACTAATTATGATTACTTATCAAGGAGTAAATTTTTTAATTGCATATAGACATTTCTACACATCTCTATTGAGAGTTCTGTAAAAAAATTACAGCAAAAATAATAATAGTATCTTCTAGATACTTGGAATGTTACAGATACAGATTTCCTCTTAGCTCTCAAACGTTTAGGATCAAATCTAAGCTAAATTAGGATCCTTTATAATCAAATTTATGTACACTTATTTGGTTTAATAAAATTACCAAATATATAAATAAATCTCTTCTAGAGATATGTTATCATTTTCAAATTTATAAATCTCTTCTAGAGATGTATTAGTATCACCACTTCTGGAGTGAACTTTCTCTTCTAGATATATATATATATATATATATATATATATATATGATTATAATTATATATAAACATCTCCTCTAGAGAGTTCAGTAAAATAGATATATTTACAACATAAATAAGAGTATCTTCTGGACCCTTGAAATGTTATAAAAATATGAAATTATAATGGTTGCACATACCGATTTGTTCAAGACCGTATTTATATAGCTTTAGTGAAAATTATGATATGACATACAGATTATCTTTTCAGGAGCATATCTAAAGATATTTCTTCAAGAATAGTTGTGCATATAATATTTGATTCATCGTAAGTTCTGAAAAGTAAAAGGTTACATATCACTATTTGTCTAATGGAGCTACGGGTCCATGACAATAGACGATTGAATTTTGGATAATTTATTATCACATTTGACAATATTTTATAGGCAATTCTTTTATAGTGCTATACGATGAATAATATCACTTCTGGGGATATTTCACAAACACCGCTTCTAGAGTGGTACATATCACTTCTAAAGATACTTTATATGCATTGTTTTTGGGATGTCATCAATAATCAATATCTTTTTCTACATAATTGACATAATTCTACAACATCTCTTCTAGGATGTTTGGATTTTGAAATATAAAAATCATAAAACATCTCTTCAAGAGTATGTCATATGGATTATCTCTTCTGGAGAATATTAAAATGTACTTCTTCAAATATATAGTTTGGCAAACACACCCAAAGATTATCAAAACTTGGGTTTTACCAACTTCAAACTGATTTATTGAACTGAAATAAAATAAAATTCACATAGCAGACTTCAGGCTGCTATTATCGATCAATTCGACCATATCATTTATTACTGTACTTAGATTTTCATCATTAATGAAGTTTTCTTCATCTTCGAAGAAATGATCTAACTTCAGGTTAGTATTACTAGACAATCCTTTCACATAATTTTAGTTTAGAAGTAATTTTAATATAGAGGAATTGTATTTCCTAGTAGATTTAAAGACTTAAAACTTCAAGTTCAACCACTCATGTCTAGTGTTTAAAAGTGTGACCATATTTTGGTAGTCATAACGCTCCTTCAGGGAGTTCCATAGGTAAAGATGTTTTTTTCCAGTTAAATCACTAGACAATCTGATTATGGTTAATTCAAAAAAAAACAGATATAATCATATAAATTCTAAATTATTTCTAAATGAAAATATGAACATCACGGAACTTTGTTTTACTCAATGCGTGAATGAAACCAGAAATCTTATAGCAAGAGCAAAAGTGCGTGTTTCCATTAAAGGGAAACGTGTTTTATACATCGACGAATGAAAAATGGAACAAGTCAAAAATATAAGTACCATCGATTCGATATCCATTACTGGAGTCACTGGAAATTTATTTGCTTGCTTCTTCTGCAACTCAAACCTCTTTGTATTATTAAATCAGCAATAATACATATAATTACTCACGCTACAAATATCAAAACTATTTCATGTAGATATTTGATAATCAACGTTAATTTGGTAGAAATTTTTATATAAAATCCTTTATAACAAAGAATATCAATTAAAAATAATGAAAGATCAATGAGATCTAAAATCAATCATTGTACCATATCAAGGTTGTGGATCGAAAAGAAAAGCAACAGTATATAAAATATAAAATGTTATAGATCTATAAAATTAGATCTATAATAGAATTAGATCAGAAAAATTAGATCATATTGAGATCAACATAATAACATCTACAAATAAAATCAATTTAATAAGTCTACAAATGAGATCTGAAAAATGAAGTCTACAAAGTTAGATCTATACAAATAAATAATATTAGATTCACATAATTAGATCAAATTATAAGATATACAAAATGAGATCCAGGAAAAAGAAATGAGATCAAAACAAATGTTTACAAAATGGAATTTGATCTACGAAATAAAATTAGATCCCAAGAGAAAAGAAAGAGATCTTAAATGCATAAAGAAAATATTAAAAATAAAACATCGTGCTGATAACGTGTTATAGAATAAAGAAAATAGAAGCCATTGGAGAGAGAGAATAATTTTATTCATTCAGAGAATAGATATCTATTTACATTACATGGCCTACTTTATATAAGGGCTTCAGAGGTAAGGACTGAACTTATCCCACGATGTGGGACTAAACAAAACAATGTACAAGCATATTCACTTCATAATATACATATATTATAACAATTCGATATTTATTGGACCTTGTGGCATATAGATTTGACGTCACTACGCAAGGCATAATTAAATTTAGTTAAATAATTAATTTATCCTATGGATAATTAAATTAAAAACTAAGATGAATTTTAAAATGGACAATTGATTAAAGTAAGCAAGGATAAAAGGAAATATAATTAAGTTAATTTTAATTAAGTATCATTTATAAAGTATGTAAACGCATTGAAATAAATTTAATAAAAAGAAATCTTTGGAAAATCTATTTTGGGTGACAAGTAGTCCGTTAGATGCTTTGAAAATTATGGTCGAAGCTCTTTTAGCCAAACTTTTTTGATAGGGGTTCCTAAAAATTTGGCCAAGGTAATGAGACACCGAAATTTTAGTTCAAATGTTTCAAAATCATAAATGTTTAAAAGATTTCAAATAATATTTTAATGTAGAAGTAAAACATTTTGGAAGTTGAAATATTATTTGAAATTGAATGATCTTTTGAGGAAAGATGTATATGTACAATTGTAATGTTTTGAAAAAGGAAAAAAATTCAATTGTAAAAAGTTTTCTATATATAAATCTCATATGAAGTTTTCTTTTTGAGAGGTTCTTCTTGAGGGTGGTTTTCGTTAGAAAATATCACTCAAGTTCATGTCTCATACGATTTTGGGTGATTCAAACCCAACAATATCTTTTGTTGTAAAATTACCGTGAGAAAATCCACTCACAATTATTATTTTAATTTGACTATATTTAAGATCCTAATAGATTTATAGCAAACATAGACGTTTGAAAAGCTGAAATGAAAAACCTAGAATAAACGTATTGATTTTATCACAAACACACTTTAATCACTACATCTTTATATGTATGTGCTATGTAAATTGAACATATCCTTTTCATTCCTGGTCGGATTTAGATAATTTTCTATGCTTTGCAAAGCTAAATTTGTGTGTGATAACTTTTATGTTGAACACCTTTATAACTTTGTGCATTGTTTGATCAAAAAACTATTGCAAACTCTTAGCTCTGTCCGTTTGAAATTTATGTTCTCTAAGCTATGCACCATCAGTAAATTGAGAATGTCCTTTTCATTTTCAAATAGATTTCAATAATTTTTGATGTTCTGGAAAACTTAGTTTATGTGCGACAACTTTTATGCTGAAATCTTTACAAATTTTATGTATACATTGATCGAAAACCTATTGCAAACTCTCAACTCTGTCCCTTTGAAATTTATATTCACCGAGCTAAACACTATTAGTAAATTGACCATATTCTTTTCATTTATATTTAGGGTCACGATAATTTTCTATATTTCAAAATGCTGATTTTGTGTATGACAACTTTCATGTTGAACACTTTTATAAATTTTGAATTTAGTCGCTTCGAAAACCTGTCCCAAAGCAGAGTCATTCGCTGTCCCAAATATGGACTAAGTTAAAGCTCTAATCTATTTTCTTTATGGTTTTTGTTCGAACTTGCTTTCGCTTACTTTCTTAATTGGTTGCTGCATTTTAAATCATATGTTAGAATTAAAAAAACAATTTCGGGAATAAAAATAATTTTAACCGGATGAGCTATTATCCATTCCGCTAGCTGACTGATTTATCGGAATCACGACAACCAGCCCTTGCAGTAACAATCAAAGACTAGCCGCATGGCTAGTTTCAATTAATATTGTCACAAACGATAGTTATATCTATCACTGATAATTTCTTTCATCATTGTTCGAGGCTGTATTAGTACGCCTTTCGAAAACACAATATCAGATTTTATGGTTTTGGACTTGTATTCGTCATAATGGGTGGCGATACTGCAAGATCTTAATTTTTTAGGCGTTAGATGGTCGTGTGGAGGCATCCACTTTAGCTATGACAATTATATGTCGGTGGCAAAGACTTTTGATATAAGCCAAATGTCATCAACACAACGTTATAAAATCACATGATCCTGGTTATTGCATGGTTATTTTTCTCACTCTAAAAAGTTTAAGTAATTTCATTTGCTAAAGAAACAGACAAAATTGCTTAGGGCGGTGTAAGCGACCTTGTCATTGATGAAACTACTTAGTGAGGTTTCAGCAACCTTGCCACGGATGAAACTGCTTAATGAGGAGTCAGCAACCTTATCATGCACGAATTTGCTTATGGAGGTGTTAATGAGCTTATCATTGCATTTGAGATCCATTTCTTTTGTGAATTTGAAGATTTTAAATTGTTATCACCATATTTTTAATGATAGTCAAATTGAGACTTGATATGGAATTTATGAAGTGTTGATTTTGATTAATATGCTTTATTATGACTATGAGTTTGGAGCTTATTATGGCATACGTTTATTGATTTACATTGTGATTTGATATTTAGTTGGGATTTCACCACCATTCAATTTTGCCTATGGAAGGTTATATTTGTGTATCTCATGATTTATCAAAATATGACATGAGTTGCCATTTACTTTCTTATGACTATTTCTAAATTTTGGAATCATTCACTATGAGTTATTAGGTCAATGAGGTTAATTACTATATTTATAAGTTTCATATTTTGAGTTTTTTTTATAATTCTAAGGTTTAACTAGTCTAAGTTGCACATCTTTATCGTTGTCCCAAGATTGATCGACACCGATATTGAATTTTGAACTTCGTTTGTTTTAATCATAACTTTTGAAACATTGGCCTGATTCCAATAAATTTGTGCTTTATGAAAAGCTATAATAGCAAGGAAATTTTTTTCTACAAGTTTTATCAAATTATGCTTACTATTATTTGTAAACACCTATATATTTAAAAGATAGTTTGATAAGAAGTTATATTTGTTGTTTATAAAATTTTGAATAATAATGCATTATTGGTAGTTTGAAAATTTTACATATCCATTAGATTTAGTGAATACTAAATGAATTTTGTGTTGTAGGTTGGAAATAATGTAAATTTTATTATAGTTGAAATGATGATAAAAAATTAGTATTCGAGTAGAGTATGAAGTGTAAAAAGTTAATAAAAGTGATTTTATTAGATGATTTGATTTTGAAAGTTGGTTGAATATGATAATTTCCAAAATTTTGAATTCTTAAACTTTTCAAAAGACAGATCATGTAATGAATGTTATAGTGTATAGATTTCTTTGGAGAATACATAGTTTTGGATTTTGAAATAGTTTGAAAGAAATAATTTTAAAATGGCCTTAGTATTGAAATTCTGATTATAAATGTGTTGTACTAAAATAGCGATATCTTGGGAATAATAGCTCCAAATGAAGTCAATCTTTTTGTGAAAGAAAGTACTTACAATAAGCTAAAAAGTTACCATTTTTTAAAATTTTGAAATTTGTTTGGTATAAAATGAATTTGAAAATCAATGGGCAGCTCTGTCCAATTAGTAATTTATAAAACTAAAGGCTGAAAGTATTTTGGACATAACTTTTAAACCGTAAATTCGATTTTGATGATCTTTATCTTATCGAAAAGCTTAGACTGAGTAGAACAACATTAATTTACGAGTTCTGGCAAATTTTGATTTTTATATGTGAAAATTTTGGGTTTTATACAACAACCTAGAAATTAGAAAAGGAAAATCTTTATAAACTAGAGTCTGAACAATTTTAGTTTTAAAATTTTGGTATAAATTATGTGTTAACCTATATGAGATATAAGAATAGGTATCGCTAGTATGTTTGGGATATTAGAAAATTGGTTCGCTTTTTCCAGCAATAAGGTAAATAGCTTGCTTAAAATGCGAAAAAAAGGTACGCCTATTGTTTAAAATATTAGAATGCGAAAACTCTAATATGTAAATTGTTTTCGACCATGTTTTGGTTGATCCATATCTAAATTATTATATTGAAATTGTTCGAAAGACTCTCCGTAAAATGGAGACTATGCTGAAATTTCTCAAATATATCGACCTTGGAATATTTTATAAAATTTTATACGTTTTGAAAATTTGAAAAGTGTTTTGAATTGGTGATCTAATTAAAATAATTTGATTTCTGAAACCCTGAATTATAGAATCTTAAAATAAAAGTAAGTTCTTAATTGGTTTAAATCTTTTATTGTAAAATTAAAAAGGACTTCAAAAAACAAAATTTTAAGATCAAAAGAAGCTTGGAAAAAGGGAAAAATAATGTTGGTGGCTGTAAATTGAAAGGCTTAAATGCATATGATAAAATGCTAAAAAAAATTTGGAAAGAAATTGGCTCTTATTCATGAATTTCATTGATGGAAGTTATGCATTTCAAATTACTGAACACATTATCCCAATTGCTTATCGCGTCTCTCTTCCAAGCTCAATTTGCTGCTATTCCCGATATCTTTGTTGTTTCTCATTTTCAGAAATGTCTAAGAGATTCAGATTTGTGTTCTTAAGCCTAGAGCTCTTCGAGATTTTTAGATCTCATTCAATTTGACTTTAGAGTATAATCCTAGTCGTGTTTTTGCTTCGGAGTTGAACGCATTCCGCATTATCCTCTGCTTCTCATTAGTGATGTTTTCTTCATTTAAAGATTCCTTATTGATTGCTTATTTATCTTTCGAAAGATGTATTCGTTTGAGAATTGATATTGATTTTTCTATATAGAGAATTGTAGGACGCGATTTTCGTAAGGTGAGAGTCTGTAACAACTCTGATTTAGACTACCCGAAATTAAATTAGGAGAATGATTTAATTTAGTGATAATTATATAATTAAGAGATTTGAGAATTTTTAGTGTTAATTAAGTTGGAGTTTGGAGAATCAATTTGTACAGTGTTCATATAAAAGAATTTTGTACTAAAAATGGGTATTTGAGAAATTTTAGCAATAATGGAAATAATTTCAACATTTGAAATATGATTTTTCATAAATAGATTATTTTGGTAAACCTACGAAGAATAATTTTTATTCTAAAAGTTGTATTAAACTTTGGAAACAAACGATGTATTTTTACAACACTAATAATAACAATTTATTTATTTTGGATAATATGGTTTAGTTAAATTTAAGCATGTTGTAATTTATAAAATAAACATTTTATCTTATAGAGCTTGCTAAAAGTTGAGTGGTTGAATTTATAAAAAATACAAATTTGTTTAAATATAAAGTAAAGTGTTTTATAATTCAAAGTTGTAATTAACAACACCTTTTAATAAGAAACTTTTAGCAACATTTGATAATGGGTATACATTTCCTTACCCATTTTAGCCTATTAGCTTTAGGACGTGAGAAAAGGGAAGAACGTACATGTTACTTCTCATTTTTCTCAAAAATAGAAAGCTCAAACTCCTTCTTCAATTCTTTTCACAAAACCCTAGCCATTCAAAATTCAACAACAAATCAAAAAAAATCAAAAATTCTCAAATTTGGATATGTTACTGCTAACATGTTCCAACATCTCTGCTTAAATTTCATGACATTTGGTTTAGTTCTGATGGGTCAAAGGTCTTCTTTTCTCAAGTGGTTTTCGAGTAGATCCAGGGTGAAAAATGAAGGTCAGTTGAAAATTCATAGCTAATTGTGTAAAAATCATAAAAATCTAAAATGGGTATATGTTGATCTCAATTCATAAATACAGTTTGTTTAAAAGTTTCGTAGGAAATTACGTAGTTTTGCTATGTCAAATCATTGTCGCACTAAGGGTCAAATTTTAGAAATTTTGGTTGTTTGGGTTGAAGAAAAATGCAAGCAATTTAAAGCCTTAAGCATGATTGAGGTGAGTAACCCTTACACTACTAGTCTAAATTCATTTGCATGTGGTTGAATGGTGATAATACTAGTTTTTTTTGATGATTACTGTTAGTGTTTTACAAATCTACTCCTTATTTGCTCATTGTCATTTGCTACTTTCTAAAGGTTGAAATTATACTTTGCTCAAATTTTTAATGTTATTTTTTAATAATTTTATTATATGAATTTTGAGTTTTGAATGAAAGGAAAATAATTGCATTTTGATGCTTTTGTGTTCTGTAGAAGAAATTACATTTTTTGTGCCTTTTTGTTCTGTGGAAGAAATTTCATTTTTTGATGTATTCAATTACTCCTGAATTTCAGTGTTTTAATTTGTATTTTTATAATATAAATATTTCGAAAATTTTTTATTTTTGTTTTTCAAATAAATAATAATTTTTGTTGAAAAATAAATATATATATTTTAAATGATTTGTAAAGTAATTTTGGAGTAATTCAATTATATTGCATAAAGGTTTCCAACTCCTATTTTTACTAAAACATTTTGATACTATTTATAAACATTTAAAAATCTCATTTCTATGGATTTTCAACTCTTTTTCCTAAACATTATATTTAGAAAAGAATTTCTAAACCTATTAATAGTATATAAAACTCTTTCTTCATTCAAATGAGAAATTCAATTATTTGACTTAGTAAAACAAGTGGTATGGAACCTTGCATTTACTTTATCGATTGTTTCCCCAGCTTATTCGATTGAAAACATATTTTCTCTCGAGTGGTGTTTACTAACTTGTAAATATTCAAATAAACAAGTGCGGTATGGGACATTCAGGTGTTATTTGATTAGTTATTATTTTAAGGTAAATAACACTTACGAAGATAAGTTTAACGATTTGTCTTTTATGTTGATCATGGTGGGCAGATTTATAGAGCTTCGACTCATTGTAGTTATGGATTCACTGTCCATTTATAGGTCCCTTGACCACTTATGATAACATATATTTAGTGAGTTTTATGCTCCCATTTATGATAAGCACCCGCATTTGGGTTTCTAGATTTCTAATGATTGTTTTCTAGATTTCATGAAATTTGTGTTTCACCAAATATTTTGTGAGATTTGCTTTTATAAGCTAATAATGGTTTTGTGATTTGGTGAATAATTTTATGAAGGATAATATTCCTCTTTATTTATCTCTATGTGAGTTTCATGTTAACTATATGTGAGTTTTTATGTTCCTATTATGGCTTGTAAACTATCATCACATTTATATCACATTGATTCGAATTAAACTAGACTAATCCATTTGTTATCTTTATGTAACACTCGGGTCAAACGAGATATTTTTGGTTTTTCAGCATGATGGTCTTAGAGTTGAATTAGTTTGAGGCTTCTTCGTATGCTTTAGTAGACTTGTAGTCTAATTATATTGTAGTTCTCCTTATATGTCGAAATAGAGGTCCATTTTAATGTATATTCATTTATGTTGTCTTGGATATCTTATAAGTATATCGTGGATCTTTTATAACCACCTTTTGTAATTCACATCATGTATCATATACATGTTCAAATCCGCTTTAATGATAAATGTTTATATTTCTTTGTCGCATTGTGTGATTCTGTGTTTTATTATATTTTACATTATTCTTAGTTATACTAAGCTACTATGTTATTATTTTGTGCCTAGATCAAATACGTTGAATCCTCTTATAAAAGAAAAATGTTTTCACCCAATTTGGCATATCGATACTCATCCAAAGTAAAAATACAGATGGTCGCTCCTAACAAGCCCTATTCTCCACATTAACCGACGATATTACATTATAATGTTCATTGTTTAATGAGGACATAAAGGTAGGGCGTCACATTTTGGGTGTTGTGAGGCAAAAATCCTAACTAATATTTTGGAACTAGAAGGAGGGCCTAAACATTCGTTCTCGGTTTTCTACTTCAGTAAACCTTACTTATATTTATATTCATACACCATGAATCCAACTGCTTCCACTACTCCTCCTCAAGAACATTTACACTTAACTTTGAAAACTGCGAACAAGTCATTCATAACTTCGAAAGCCCAATCTAAAGCGAGTGCTCCAACTGAAGTCCCTATAGACCCTTTCTTGGTAGCATTCCAATCCTTCATAATCCAAATAAACCAACACATGAAAGGGTTGGAGAAACAATTGACCAACATGTTACTGCTGACCATCCTTACCTCCATAGCCCACAGCTCACCACCCTCGTTCACCTACTGCACTAGATATTTAACAAGGGAATGATAAGGATACTCCCAAGGATGAAAATGGTGACGTTGACCCAAAGTCCGATACCAAGATGAAAAGAAAGATCCATATCAATCCACAAATCAAGTCTAAAACAGCCAATATCAACCCGCTGTAGCTGAAGAAACAAACTTAATGTACTTTTGAAGGTGCCACCATGTTATATGAGGATGACTCATCTTAGTTAGACCCTAGGGAAGATGAATTTCACCAGCTAAGACATAAGTGGAGAAGCTGGCTTAACCTACCAATAAATTACTGGGGAGAAGTTAGGCAAGAAGGATCTTCCTCATTTAGCGAAACTATCCTTAAAGCAGACTTCCCTAACAACTTCAAAGCCTCATCGATTAACAAGTTTGATGGGATCTCAAATCCTGATGATTGTTTTTACATATTTGAATATTACATGGACATTTTAAAAGTAGGAAGGATAGCTAGGTGCAAACTCTTCCCGGTGTACCTAGCTAGTGCTGCCTCCAGGTGCTTTAGAAGCTTCAGACCAAGGGAGGTCCGATCATAGCAACAATTATCTATCGATTTTCGAAAGCAATTCAGTTTAGAGAGAGAAGCTTCTCTAGACATGAATACGATATCGTGTGTTAAGCAAGGCAAAAATAAGAGCTTGTGCAACTTTATAAAACTTTTTAAGCCTATGGCCTTTAGGATTTGATTAAGCGATAAAGGAGCATTACTAATGGCGGCTCATGTTAGAATTAGGAGAAGCATTGCCACATGGGATAAAAGCATTAGAAAGTCATGTCACATCATGAAGGCTTTCTACCAAAGAGTAAGTGGTAACATTAAGGTGGAGGAAGATGGATCTATAACATAATCTCAAAAAGTTTTTGCCTCCAGCTATGATAAGAAAGGAAGGGCAGAGGGATATCACCCACCTACGAAGTGTTAAAAGGAATTAAACCTCATTACAAAAACTACCCTTACTCACACCCTTAGACAAATGTATAAAATGGAAAAGGATGAACTTGCGTACAACAAGCCAAACAAGAGGAAGAAACCAAAACTAAACCGAGGTGGAGCATAATGCTGCTTTCATCAAGCTAATGGTCATCATATCAACAACTGCTAAAATCTAAAGATTGAAATAGAGAGGCTGATTGAGAAATGTTACCTAGATAGCTTCCAGAAAGCAGATGATGAAGACAGGATGGGAAACCTAACCCCAGACCAGAATGAGAATCAAGTTGGAAATGCCTTTAACCTTATAGCCTCACTTCATGGAAGGGCCACGCCTTGCCGGCGCAAGCAAGAAGGCATAGGAGAAATATGTATAGGAAGCCAAAATCCAGCAGTGGTCAGTTTTCCATGTTAGGCAGAAGCCTGCACCGAAGATAACGTCGATAGTAGTTGATGTGGCAGGAGTCGTGTTCCCGCACCAAGATCCTCTTATTATCATAGTGCAAATATTAAAATTTACAATGAAGAAAGCCTTCGTTGATTCTGAAGCTTAGTCAATGTCAGAAGTTTGCATATGATCAGATGAAACTGCCATTAAAGATTCTAAAGCCCGATCCTGAACCGATCTATGGCTTCAATAATATTCCCTCCGTCCCAGTAGGATCAGCACGTTTGCTTATGGCTGGAACTATCCCACTGTACAAGTCATTTTATACGAGCTTCTTAATCACCGATCAACCCTCGCCATACAATGCTTTCTTAGAAAGGCCTGCTCTAATTTTACTTGAGGGGCAATAATCTCTTAGAAAGATCTGCTTATGAAATTCAATCTTCCTGCTGGGATAGGATTAGTGAGAGGGGAACAATTTTTAGCTAGGGAACTATATAATATAACTCTAAACTCTAGCAATAAAATTGTTCCAAACTATTTGTGCTATCATAGATCGGTTCTTGCCTTGCTAAAAACTAAAGCCATTACAAAGTACTAAAGCCATTAGTACAAATAATTGTATTTGAACTAATTCTATTTGAACCGCATCAGTACAATGTTGTTCTTTGAACTAAGTCTATTTGAACTGCATCAGTACAAAGTACTAAAGCCATTACCGAGGCAGATTGTCCTGGGAACTCAATATCCCAAAAAAAGAGAAACATACATGTACGCACATGATCGTCAGTGACGAATAAAAGTAGATTTACGTGTAATAATTCTCCAAAGAAGTCCAAAAATAGGCATTGTCAGTCAACTCGTACCCGAAAGAGGAAGCAAAAAGTGAGATAGACCCAAGATAGGGGCAACAGAGGAAGAATTAGAGAAATTAGATAGCCTCATAGATGTAAATATAGATTCTACAGTTCCTACAAAGGTGTTGAAAATAGGGAAGAGCATCAGTGTAGAGGCCTGGATTGAGCTAATAGAATTCTTGAAGAGATAAACGGATGTATTCACCTGGACTCGTTCAGATATGGTAGGCATAGATTCAACCATCTTCTGTTATGTGCTCAACATCGATCATGATGCCCATCTAGTTAAACAAAAGCGTGGAACCTTAAATCAAGAAGGATATAATGCTCTACATGAAGAAGTTAAAAAGTTAAAGGAAAATAGGTTCATTAGGGAGGTATATTATCCAAAACGAATTGCCTACATTGTACTTATAAAGAAACCTAATGAAAAATGGAGAACTTGAATTGATTATACCAACCTCAAGAAAGCCTTCCAGAATGACAACTTTCCCTTGGGTTGATCAACTAATGGATGCAACCAGTGGACATGAACTGCTCTCGATCATGGACACATATTTAGGATATAATTAGATAGCTATATTGGAACTAGACCAAGAATATACTAGTTTCATAATAGACAAAGGATTGTAATACTACAAAGTCATACCATTTGGACTTAAAAATGCAAAAGCAACCTATCAAAGGCTAGTCAATATGATGTTCTTAGATCGGACAAGAAAGAATGTCGAGGTATAGGTGGATGATATGCTAGTCAGGTCAAAGGTAACACTGAGTTACATTCAAGGCCAAGAGCAAAAATTTGAAGTCCTAAAACAGTACGATATGAAGTCGAATCCTCTAAAATTTACTTTCACTACTTAATCTAGGAAGTTCCTAGGGTACATAGTAAGTGCACGTGGCATTGAAGCAAACCCTGGGATGATTGAAGCCTAAAGAAAAATGGGTGTCTCACTAAAGTTGAAGGATCCGATGAGCCTAAATAGGAAAGTAGTAGCACTGAGCAGATTCATATCAAAAGCAACTGACAAGTGCATCCCATTCTTCGACTAAATAAAGAAAAGGCGAAATTTCGAATGGATGGAGGAATGCAAAACTGCATTTCAAGACCTAAATGCTCATTTGGTCAACACACCCTTACTATCTAAACCAGTAATAGGCAAGGACTTGTATGTTTATTTAACTGTAACTAATAAAGCTGTAAATGTTGCTGTAATACGAATGGACGAAGGGACCTAGAGTGCCATCTACTTTACAAGCAAGTGGTCATAAGGGGAAAAGCTAAACTACAGTCATTGAAAAGCTAGTTTACTACCCGCTCCTTACAGCAAGGTAGTTACAACCCTATTTCCAAGCACATTCCATCAAAGTTCTCTTAAACGAACTCCTAGGGCAAGTACTACAAAATCCAAAAACATTAGGACGCTTACGAAAATGGGCAATGGAGCTCAGTCAATACGACATCACTTATTGTCTTCAAAATGTGACCAAAGGTCAAGCATTGGCAGACTTCATCGCACGTTGCAAGTCGAACCTCAACCAAAGGAAGAAGCCTTAACCCCTCAGTTCTGGCAACTATTCATAGACGGAGCACTAAACAAAACAAAGTGAAGGAATTGGGTATGTACTGATCACTCAAAATAAGTATAAGACGTTTGGAGCAGTGTAGCTTAGTTTCAAAGAAACCAATAATATTGCAGAATACGAAGCACTCCTCGTAGTCTTAAGAATGGCCCAGGTTATGAAGGTAACCAATGTTAAAATTTATAGCGATTCTCAATTAGTTGTGAACCAAGTGCAGGGAAATTACCAAGCAAAGGAACCAAGCTTGGCCAAATATGTGGAACTTTCAAAGAAATTTCTAGAACAATTCAAATAATTTAGCATAAAACAAATTCCATATGAAAACAACTCGTATGTCGACTTGTTGGCCAAACTTGCAAGCACCAAAGGGGTAAATCAAATGAAGGGAGTATTAATAGGGACATAGGAAGAGCCAAGCATAACAGAATCAAATCAGATACTGGTCTTAACCTAAACCCAGTGAACAGTAATTCAAAGGGATCAAGATCAAGAAATAGTGGAAAATATGGAACAATCCCCAGTTGAGCCTACATTTTAGCAAACTGAGGAGAACAACTGGATGAATCCCATCAAGAAATTCTTGCTAAATGGGACCCTAACCCAAAATAGAAATGAAGCGAAAAAATTAAGATACTAGGCTCTGTACTACTTCTTCTTTGATGGCGCATTATATAAGAGAGAGTACTAAACCCCTTACCTTAGGCGCTTTTCTAAAGAAAAAGGGGTACGGGTCATAAGGGAAGTACATGATGGCTAATGAGGTGATCATTCAGGAGGGGCCAAGTTAGCACAGAAAGTATCGAAGCACAGTTATTATTGGCTCACAGTGCATTAGGATGAAAGGGAATTCATAAGAAGATGCGGCAAATGTCATCGATTCACGATTTCCCCCAAACAGCCATCTCATTAGCTTATCCCACTTACCAGCCCATGACCGTTCGACATATGGAGCACAGATTTGATAGCTGTACTTCTTATGTCGAAGGAAGGAATAAAGTATGACATAGTGGAAATAGAATACTTCACCGAATGGGTAGAGGTGGAACCCTTAGCTACGATCATTGCAAAAAAGATAGTAACTTTTGTGATAAGAAACATAATCATCAAATTTGGAACCCCCCACAAGATAATTTTCGACAACAACACCCAGTTTGAAAGTAAGGAGTTTGTAAAGCTTTATGAGAAGAATGGCATCATTAAGAGATTTTTCTCCATCGCACATCCATAAGCGAATGGTCAGGTTGAAGCCGCTAATAAAACCATTAAGAAGTTACTAAAGAAAAAAATGCATAAAGCTAAGGGAAAATGGTTATATCTAGTATTATGGGCCTATCGAACCTCGACTAGATCCCCAACAGGCCGTAATCTTTTTTGCTAACCTATGAATATGAAGCCACACTCCCTATCGAAGTAGAAGTCCCATTACATAGAGGATTATCATATATGGAAGAAAGGAACAAAAGGCTGAAGGAAGTGGCCCTAGATCTCATTTAGGAAAGAAGGGATGAGGCGGCAATAGTATATGTCGCATACTTGCGAAGAATGGTAAAGAACTATAAGGCCAGGAAAAAGGAGAGAAAATTCTACAAAGGGGATCTTGTATTGCGAAGGGTGATGGCTAACACATAAAACCCAATAGACGATGCTCTGGGTCCAAATAAGGAAGGTCAATTAGTCATGGCAAAAGCACTGGCTAACAAGGCATACTGGTTGTCAAGACATGATGGCAATTAGTTCCAAGAACATGGAACTTAGAGCACCTTTGACCCTATTTTGTATGGTTGGCAACACTTATGTAACAAACATTGTAATCATTACAATGAAAGGAGCAATAATAAAATGAATTGGACGTAGAAATATTAGATGGCTAGAACCAGTATAAAAATCTCTCTGTGTTTATCTCTTTAATATTACACAGTAATTACACTTGACATAGGGGTATTAGACGGTTCAAACCAGTAACAAATCTCACCATGTAATCATGTTAATGTAGCTATGCTGGATATAGGGATGTTAGATTGCCCGAACAAGTTATCAAAACAAAAGTGCATACAACACTGCCTGGCTTTTTTATCCAAATAAAACTAGACCTGGGGATATTGGACGACCCGAACCAGTATAAAACCCCTCTAGGTTAATACATCTAACATAGGTATAGTAGACGCAAGGATATTAGAGAGCTTGAACGAGCATAAAAAATGTGTACATGATTTGAAAAGGTTGTAAATACGTGATTTGACTTCACAATAAATCAACAGTCCGTCCACAAATAGCGGTGCGAACCATGCCAAGCGCACGAATATGAAACTACACCAAAATAGTGGGGCAAGTCATACCAAGCATGCAGCAAAACATACTTTTTAAAAATAATGATTTAGGAAGCATGAACTGCACTAGAAGTTAGTTCAAAAATAGCAAGGAAAAACAACACTTGAATGTACTATAGCCTATCAATCAGGCACAATTCCAAAAACTGCTTAAAGATTGCCTAGTAAACATCAAAAAACAAAGATTTTATTATATTTACTTAAGTCCTACGAGTATACACTAAATACTATGCTTATAAGTACATGACACATACTTCTACAAACACTTTAAAAAGTGCAAAAGAAAAACAACACGCACCAATTAAACAGAACCACGTTACAAGTCTGACTCAGACTCGGAGGAAGAACTAGTTATAATTCTTCTCTAATGATATGATCTATAGGAATGCTATGCTGAACGTCGAGGAGAGCTGCCCTCATTTTGAAGGGAGGGAGTTAAGTCATTTAGCTCAATAATGACAACTAATGAACGACTGGGGGTAGCGTGGCCATAAGTAGTATGAGGATCACAACTAGCACCAGCCCAGTGGTTACCCTAGTCCTATGGATGAAATTCATAGTCCATACGATTGTATAAGAGGGTCAGATCAAACCCCGGCAAGAAGTGAGTGAAAAGTCAATTGCTTGCTTCACACCATTCCTACCTTAATATTTTCTATCTTCATATAGTGAAGATTTTCAACCAAGGAAGCCCTATCTAACGCTCTTCTAGAAACTACGACAAAGCCAAGGCGAGCTTCACACTCTATGGTGAATATTTTATTCTCAAGGGCATTCATACGTCCCATTGCAACCCTCCTAGTTTGTTCATTTTCACACAAAAGTTGATCCCTTATTCCCTCATAGGTCTTAGAAAAAGGACCAAAGAGCTCTTGCGTAGAAGAAAGGTAACATGAAGTGCGTGTTCCAGAAGTTCCCAATTCCTTATTACAATGATCCTCAACCTCATTAAACTTAGTCCCATAATAGTTTTTCAAATCATTCTTCCATTTATGAACATCATTTAGACAAGCCGTAGAAGGGGGTATGGGGGCAGGACCTTGTCTAGAAGTAGCGCATAGTTTCAAGGCTGCAGAGGGGGCACCTTCAGCACTAACCTGCTTTGTAATTTGCCCATCTAATTTTTCAATTTTACGTTCTAAAGCTTTAAATTCATCTTTGTGGATGACCTTGAGCGCACATTCGGCATCTTTCAATAAACCTTCCAATTTAACAGCCCTAGCCAAAGCAGAATTAAGCTTGTTTTTAAAAATGGTCGCCTCTGGGTCTTGAACAAAATAAGTGGGTTGAAAATCAAGGAGCCCGCACAAAATGAAATTAAAGAGAAAAACAACCAAGTGAAGCGCTCATAATTAGTACGCAAATTCTAAAAAGAACTCTAAACTTACCTACCATAGTTAGAGCTAAGGATATATATTCATCCATATAGAAATTCACAAAGATGAATCATTTTGTTATTAAATTTCCAATAATATCACTCCAAGACACTAAGGCATAATGGTTAAAGGCGGGGTTGAATTAATAAGTAAAGTACTTTAGGGGTTCATAACAAGCACCTACCTAACTGTCAATTAGTCCTTCCAAGGTTACTTCGAAACCGGCAATATTACATAAGAAATTCGGATCAAGTGAAGGGTAGAAATATTCAAAGACATCCTTGGTGCGCTACAGGTAAACCTGCCTCATATGGCTCTCAATTCTCTCTCGTTTAAGTTTTATTGAGAAGGAGGCGATCTTACCCCGAGCGTAACACAAGGAATCCTCAAGTTTATAAATCTTTAGTATGGTTTTATCTCGTGTTTTCAAAAGTATTAATTAACTCTACGTTAATTTTCTTGATATTCCTCGAAAAGCCCCCAAAGAGTTCATAGGCATCGTTCTTTCATCCTTCTCTTCCCGTTTGAGAATACTTCTTTGCCTCCTCACCTTCAATGATTTCTTCCTCTCCAATTTGGTGAGCGGTTTGCACAGACGTATCCTCTATAGTATTTTCTAACTGTGCTATTTCACCCTCATAAACAATGCAATGAAGTTCTAGAGACTGTTGTATTCCTTTCAATTTTGATTCGACAACCACAAAACTTGTGCACAACTTTGTGTTAAGGTTACATTGATGTTTTAGTGCGTCTTCTACCTCTCTAATTCCTCATGAGAGCCTTTCAAATCCTTCTTAAGCCTCTCATTAGCCATTATCTAAGATTTTTGTCCTCCTCTAGAGACTTAGTAGAGGTTATGGCCGCAATCTCAAAATCGTTCATGCTCATGTCATTAGAACCGTAAATGATAGAGGCATATCAGGTTCAAAGGCTTCATTAAGTTTAGACACAGGCTCATGGAGGCCAACCTAATTGGTATTAAGTAAATTTTGACTTAAGTAAAATTAAGAATGCACCAGATAAAAATCAGATAGAAACATATATTATTAATTGCATAAATTCAACAAACCCATATATAAAAAAATATAATATAATAAAAAAGTTTTGTAGAATTCAATCCTTGTGTAAGTTCAAAGCCTACACCTAAACAACTTAAGGTGAGGACCATAAGGAGGAAAAGTGCTACTCTGGGTGGATCACCACCGGTGCCGTACAAAGTCACGAAGGGCTTCCTTCTCTTTAACTACCTAATTAATCATAGAAAGTAACCTTTGAGTCTCATCCCTAAGTGTTGTAAAAGACTCAGCTAATTCTTTCTCGTGCCTAATGATAGTCACAACACTAAGGTCGAGACAGCCTAGGGTTTGTACTTTGAATTTGACTTCGCTTTCCCTTAGAAGTTTAGTAAACATAACTTCTTTAGAAGACAAAAACAAATGAAGCAATAAAGGCGACGTGATCATTTATAAAACAACAACTAAATACAAATAACTATGAAGAAAAGCCGATATGATAATAATCGAAGAGAATTTTCATTGCATGTTGAAAGAAGTCATAAAATTCATCTATAAAAATTAAATGTCTACATGGGGATTTGAAATAACCTCAGTTTTCTTAGATCCCTCGGCACCTTTAGACAGTTCGTCTTCCTAAATTCCTCCTCATTCTCCTCGACTATTTGCAAAGACTCAACAGAAAAGGCAATCTATGCAGTAACCTCCTGTCCTGCTTTACCCAGAGTATGTATAAGCTTTATTAATCCTAGCCGAGTCTCCCAGAAAGTCAAGTTCGACCTCCTCCTTAAACTAGTGTCGAGCTGAGGTATATAGTTTGTAGATCATGGTGGAAGTACTCTCCATAAGTCTCTTTCGCAAATGTCGCTGGCTCTATTCCCTTCTCCTTCAACCCCACATCCTTCTCCTTAAGCTCATGATCCTTTGAGGCCAAGGCCTCCTTCGTAGTCTTCTCTTTTTCCTCCGCCTGAATACAGTATGCATAAAAGTCTCCCACAACCTTAGACCTCTCAAAAGTGACCAAGTTAAGGCATGCTTCAAGTTCAGCAATGCAAGCCAAAGACATGACCTCCTCTCCCTCCTATCTCTTCTATGCCTCGATCATCTAGGACCCAAGCTAAAAATAAAATAATAAATATAAGAATAAACAGGTAAGGAACAACTAAATAATAAGGGAAAAGAGAGAATAGGAAAACACTCATGTAGGACTAAGACCTCTACATCTCGTCTACAATATCAGAGGAGGAAAGCTCGGGAAATGGAAGGGGAAGAAAAGATGGAGGAGATAGGAAATAATAGGTAAATTATCCAGTGCACTCTTTCTAACTTTCTCAGCGGTTTCAGAGACGGTGCCCTCGGGCAGAGGCAGATACTGACTGTAAGGATCAAAAACATCCTGCGATGGGGATAGGGAGAGAAATTGAAGTAGAAATGGGGGGAGCCGATGAAGAAGGCGGGGAAATGGAAATGGCTAACTTCTTAGAACTTTGGTCAGGATCCTTATGTTTTCTTTTGTTCTTATTATTCTTCGACGGTTCGCTATGCAAAATAAGCCCGTCCATGAGATTATCATTCATTTTACCTATAAGAAAAATAATTTCAAGGTCAAAAATGTTTTCCTCAAGGCCACATAAAATAACAAATCTTTAATCCATTTTTAGCAAGTCATACCCTTAGGCTCATTTGAAAATGGAGGAATCTTAAAAATAAAATGAGACAACTTGTGATTTAGGCACAGAAAACCGTAATTTTCCAACACCTCCTTAATGAAAAACATTCACATTTTCCTCTCCTTCGCCCCTAATTCTAGGATTTTGTCCTATAGGACCCATACCACTTAGTTGCATCATGAAAAAAAGTGGGTCGGGTAGAACGAGGACGAAAGGAAAGAGGAATATTGTCAGAATTTGAATAAAGAAATACAAATCAACCCATCTTTAAGTCTTACGGGGACGGATGTCAGGATCACGCTTAGCTTGAGCATAATAAAAACTGGAAATGCCCAATGAAAGGCTCCTATTGATGCCAAATAGGAATCAAAGCTCCTCATAAGAGGGTGTATAACCATTATCAACTTAGGGAATAAAAGTGGTGATCGCAGGAGAATACAAATGAGGAGCGAGCTAGGTAGGAATAAGATCAATGGCGGTCATCAACTGATGAAGGATTTGGTTTGGGGGAAGGTAGGGTCTGCATTGTATATGTTCGGAAGTAAGGGATAAACCTTTTTGGAGGGGTATTAGTAGGCTCATGAGGTTTAGGAACCCTAACCTTATAACCTATGAATCCAAATTGATTTAAAACACTACCGACATCTTTTAGGTGACTTATTCTAATGGGCAGAGACGAAGGGGAAGAGGAAGAGGCCATGTCAAAATTATGAGATTAATCATGAAAAAAATTCTAAAACAAAGATACTTATTTAAAAAAAAACAAGCAAGATCCTTACTTAATTTGGAAAGAAAGTCTGAACTCGGGAAATGAATCAACCGAACGGGCAAAGATCTTCTTGTATTATTTCTTTCTATTTTTGTTGTGCTAATGAAATGTAGAAGAACAAAGAAAAAGAAGAGAGAAGACATATGTACCTTAATTGAATGTTTACCACACAAATAAAATGGTGAAAAATTCCTGGATCACTAATTGATCGATTAAATGACAAGAATAGTAAGCACAAAAATCAAGATAGATTTACCTTGTAAATGAAGAGATTGATGTTACAACTCAACATAAGCTCAGCCAATAAGGAAGGGACACGTGTGTAAGAGCATTAAATGCGAAATGGCTACTAAGACTTTCCCCTATAAGAAATAAACAGATGTGATGGGATGCAAAGGCAAAATATAAGTCCACACTTATCTATGATCACTATGGACTTGGGGGCAAATGTTACACCCATATATCCCAAAACCCGTTAAAGGTGAGATGATGCAAGCACCAAAATCAAAGAAGACCACTGTCACAATAAAGTTAGGCTACAAGAAGAGGAAGAAAAGACTAAGACAAAATCAAGAGAATACTGCGTCCAGTCGTATAAATCTAGCCTTGGCACTATACCTAAAACGTAATGCGCAACACAATCAAAAGCTGCATTGACGATGTTCGAGTACCGTACATACCGTTGATAATTATATATAGATTGTGATGTGTTGCGCCCGCATATCCGAGTACAAGGATAACAGGCCCGCAGTAATAAGGGCAATAAGCATGTGACACCCCCTCTTGTATATTAAAAGACGAAATAGCACCACAGTCTAACGTCAAAGCCAGGCTAACGAATAAGTGTACCTCCATCGGAATAAGCTTGTCACCATCAAAATGGGCCAATAAAAAAATGCGCCACCATTAGGATGTAACAAACGCAAGAATGCAAATAAAAGAAGATGATTATGCTATAATTAAAAGACAAAGTAAGCCTTAATATTACTCCTAAAGCTTATGCATTGCTAACACTTCCAGGTATAGATTTATGATGCATTCATTAAGAACTCCCTAAGAAATATCACACGGAATCAAAAACATTCCAGAGACTACACATAGTGCCACCCAGACAGCAACATAGGCCATACTTACAAGTAGACAACAAAGGAGTAAGCCTCCCTAGTCAATAACTTTTGTAGTCCTACATCGAAGCTAGGTCAGTATGGATAAGTATAAGGTGAATAACCCCTCAAACGACAACTCAAAATCCCTTTTTAAATAATGCTGCTTGACTCCAAATATCTCCACCCTATGGCAATATCGTGCTAAAGTGGCACACTTAATAAAATACTCCAGCCATGTAAGTATCAAGAACATATGGAGTAGAACAAAGGTACGAACTTCTACACCCTTATAGCAAAAATAATGAACACAGAGCTCATCAAAATTTAAAGTTTTTCTCCCCAATTTCAAGCGTTCCTGCTTCAATTTCAAATCTCCCAAAACAGCCTAGAATTCAACCTCTTAAATCATGGTTTCTCATCGAAAACACATCGGTGATGAATGCTCATCAAATGAGGAACATGGACGTATGACACATGGCACGATCAAAAGGCAAAAAACAGAGTAGAAGAAGAGGGATTGTGGCGATCCATGTGCTTCCTTTTACTATAAAATAGAAAAGTAGCTAGAGTGGGATCTTTTTCCCGATTTGTAATTCTTAAGGTTGAGAATGTAAAAGCATTGTATTCTCTACTATAAAGAAGAAAGTAACATTTCCTTGTGGATGTAGGATTTATTAGTATTTGAATCGCATAAATTCTTTGTATCTTTTACTTCCTACACTTTTGCTTACCTTCACCTATATTTCAACGTTAAATTTTTGTCCTATCTTTACTTGAATTAAGTACTAGTTCGACATGGCAATTTTGCTGCAACTCATAATTGCGTAAGCTTATAGTAGAACAATTTTACCTAAAGTCGAATTTAGTGTCTCCTAAATTTGTTGGTTCTCAACCACCAAAGTAGTTAACACTAAAATTACTTCGCATTCATTTTTGGGTGTTGTGAGACAAAAATTCTCACTAATAATACTCCTCAAGCGGGTCATGTTCAAACCAATATGTCTTCAAAAGGAATTCCTTATCTTTCGCATATTCGCCGAAGAGACACTTTGTCTACTTTTGAAGCTAGAGAATCTTAAGGATTGCTTAACAACATCACCAATGTCGATATCAGGGGCTGCGCTAGCTGTAACATCTTCCACCAAAACAAAAGGAAACTTCTCTAAAGGTTACTCCGATTGATGGCTAGGCAGTTGAGGTTGGGAAGGTGTTAACAGTTCTCATGACCAGCATTGTCGAAAAAATTAATGCCATATTAGATTTGACATACATTGATGTTGATGAACCTACTGCCATTGTAGGGAGATGTAAAGAATGTCTACGATCAATCACTACTAAAAACCTTCATACTTAATGGGGGTCAGGCAAGATAAATTTTTTCACCATCGTTGTGAAAAGAAGCCTTGCATGACCAATATATATGATCCAGTGGACACCAACATATATTGGTCAACTAGGTCCTACACATTGATAGGGGGACAATAATGTGTAATTCAATCTGTGCAGTGTGCATGTCTGGTGCCCGACCACTATAAAATGAACGCTCTATTTAGATAGCGTGCTCATGCCAGCAAATAAGAACCATTGTATAATGGAACCATATGTTAGATTTTATTGTTAGCGCAACGATCTGCCTTTCTTACTCCTAAGACAACACTTAACGCACCCACGGTATTCATATGCCAATCATCTAAGAGTCTGAAAGACGAACTGTTCGGTAAATGTAAAGAAATGATAAGAAGAAAGAAAATACAGAATCATACAATGCAACAGAACAATATATAAATAGCCAACATAAGATATTACATTACATTATTCCCAAACTAAACATCAGAGCTATAGAAATATCAACTTCAACCAAGGACAGTCATAATTGCTTTTCCTCACATTGCAGATACAAAATATACACATAAAGTGGAAGTAAATGGATAATTAGATAACATCGAAGTCACATTCTTCAGGCTCCTTCCAAAATGCATCCGCGAGAACCTGGACTAGTTGGCTACTCATACAAATTTGAGTACCCAAGACCTTTAGGGAAAGAACAACTTTAGGTCAGACATGTGTCTAGTGTGAGCAAACTCTTAAAAACCGAGTTGTTAATCTAACAAAACTCTTTAAAGCAAAGGTATCTGATAAGACCACTCCATATGTAAACATGAACGGGTTTTTACCTTACGATAACCAAAACACTTTTCTGTAGAAAATATCATGATATTATAATAATGTGTCTAGGACTTAAAGTAATTATCGAATCATAGCCGAAATGTATACACTAATTACATTCCAACGTAATAGGTATACAACCAAATCCATAAAGGCAATTATTGAAAAATGGATTCCATCAGTGACAAGGCTACTGAGGTACCGTCTATTATAGTACACCTTTAGATAAATTGTACTAAGGTCAACAAGAACAGCTTGCACCCCAGCCAATATAGGATTGACCTACCTCTTTCTCGATAGTACCGAATACGATCATACCTCGATTGTAGTTAGCAACCACACTAGGATCCGAAGCATATATCAAAAGAAATGAGATCGATCTAGATCAAAAATTACAATACCCCTAATGGGTACGACCCATATAGCCCTACCACATATACTCTATTTTAGTCATTTCCTATTGTGAGGCTTGAGGCTACGTTTCACCTTCCAACATATTCCTACTTGGAATGCTTACACTACCCTTTAGGCGATAATGCAATGCTAGCATTTGTCCATACAAGTTTTTTAGGATATGAACAAACCGAAGGGACTATCTCTACTATATCCATTTTGGACTCACCCTCAAGATTAGTAGTAGGCAGTCCTTGCACTTTAAAGATCTTCATTTTTGATTCCATAATCTTCTAGATGTTTTCAATTTGAACGCTTGTGTTGGTACAAATTGGTTTTTGGATAACTCATGCTATCTGATCCCATTCACTTTAAACCTACATTCGATAATTTTAAAATGGTAAAGTTATCAATAGTGGACAAATCCATTATCTGGGTGTGTATAATTTTGCATACTAAAAATATTATATCCTATACTTAGTCCTACTTTTCGATTTCAGAGAGTACTATGCCTTGATTAACAATAAAGTCGAACTAGTTAGAAACTAACGTTGACTCAACGTATATTCATACTTCCTGGGATAAAGATAAGTTTCATACCTCATAATTTGGTGTTAAGTATACGATGGAATATCTTCTACATACTTAATTTATCATGACCTATTTATCGAAATTAACTCCCTTGTATTTATTACGTTTATGACATTTTGACTTCTCTATCCCTCGCCTAGAAAATCAAGTTCTAGATCTCACAGATAGAGGAAAGCCTACTCATTGACTTTAAATGTTAAATAAAAGATGAATTACCTCCAATAAAGCACACCAATGTTTTAATATAACTTATTCATATTTGTTTGGCTGCTTAATGAAATAGACAAAGAGAATCGTTGTTTTTAAACCGTTATTTGCAAAAGAGAGTTGCTTTTTAAAAAAACAATCCTTGGAAAGAAAATAAAATAAACCTTTATAATATAATAATTAAATCCTAATTAAATCCAAATTAAATCTTAAATTAATCTTAACTTAATTAGTAAGTAATTAATACCTAAACCCTACATGATTAATAATTAATTAACTAATTAAACCTCAATTAACCAATAATTAATTGAATAATCAGACCTTACTCTAATAACTAATTTACCTTTACTTAATTCATAATTAACTAACCATTACTTAATTAACTAATAATAATTATCTTAATTAATAATTAAGCACTAATTTCCTTTACTTAACAAATAATTAAGTACTAATTATCTTTACTTAACTAATTAATTAAGTTATCATAAGCCCTTACTTAATTTATACGTAATAATTACCTTTTAATACTTAATTATGCTTTGTAAATATTTTTTCAAAAATACTTAGAGAACCACTTTCAATTTACAAAAAGGTGTTCGTTTTACGTACTACATCCATAGTAACCATCGTTGTGGATACCATAACCTTAAAACTAGTTTTGTATACCAAATACCTTTTTAAACCCTTACCTTTTTTTATATTTAAATTACTTTATAAACTTAAATAAAGTTTTGGAAAACAAAGTATAAGTTTGGAAACTTCATAAAAAATTATTAGAAAATACATAAGTGAACAAGTTTGAAATCAAGGGATCTCGATATCATAACATAACAACTTCAACAGCAAACTTTTCTTTAGCACACACCAAACATAATATAAGCTCGTACATTTATCACATGCCAAAATATCATACACAAAGTAAAAATCATTACTTTCAACATCACTTAACATTTCGACTTCATTTCCAAGTCCAATAACAACATTACGTATAAGCAAAAATATGAAAAATATAACAATATTACTTTCCAACCAAACATTCAACAGTAATTTATATCACGATATAAAGTTTAAAAGTTTGGTTAAAAAGGCAAGTTTTACTCACTAAAATCAACCAAAACCAAGTTAAACTCCTATAATTTGTTCACCGACACTAGAACTTGGATTCTTCTTCGTAAAAATTTGATTTTTGACCATGGGAAGTGAGTTTTGGGTTCATCTAGGGTAGTGGATGGCTCAACCTAGGGTGGTAAAGTGTTTAAGCTTTATTCTGAAAAGAAAGGAAGTGTTAGAAAAAGAAGAGGTATGTTTTAGCTTGGTTTAAAGGTTTAAAAATGGGAAAGGTAATATTTTTGAATTCTAAAACTTTAAGAAGCCATGAAAATGGAGAATGGAGCTTTTGAAAAAGAAGAAAGGATTTTGAAATAACTGAAAATGAAGTGTAAATGAAAATTAGAAAGAGCAATCTGTTTTTATGTTAATTGAAATAAGAAAATTACCTAAATACCCTTTGTTCCTTTACCCTCCACATTTCTTTGCCACATCATCACCTTTGTCCATCTTTTCCTTGCTCCATACGTTTCCGTCACCTCTCCCCTTGTATTCCATCATTTCGTTACTTTTTGGTGATGGGAAGATACCTTTTTCACATCATTTTTATTTTTATTTTTATTTTGAAAATGAAAGGTCAAAATTTTCATTTTAACTTAAGTATATATTTTAACACGTTTTACTTTTACCAGTTTATATGTTACTAATATATGTTTGTGTGTGTATTTATTCTGAAGTACACAATATTTTAAGGCAACATTTTAAAGATGAAAAGTTAATGATTCAAAAAACGATTTCTGGTCACATTTTCAATTTTTCTTCAAACTAATTATTTTTGTAAACAAAATTCCAAAGAAACTTCACCACCATCAGTTATAGTTTAAAAGAGATTTATTTGAGTTATAAAATACATCAATTAATTATTTAAAAATATGCTACATGTTTATATTCAAAGTGACTACATTACGGATTGTTACACTCCCCTCCCCTCAAAAGAATTTCGTCCAATAAATAAAAAACAGTGATTACTCAAATAATTTAAAGGGCTTATATAACATGAAACACATACAAAAGATATACACTAAGCAACAATATCCCTAATAGCACATACACAATCCATACAACAAGCAAATGACTATCCTAGCATCAATTTAGGACAAGCTTCCCTCATACCATCCTCTATCTCCCAAGTATAATCTCTGGAATCTTCACTCCAGTGAATCTTAACCAATCTCACTACCTTATTACGTAGTCTCTTCTGATCCCAATCCATAATAAAAATTGGACGTCTGATCACATTCAGGTTCAGTTTTACCTCTAAATCATCTTGAAAAGATGGCTCCATATTCATTGATGGGTCATGCACATACTTCATCAAATGGGATACATGGAAAACATTATGGATCCTGACAACCTCTTTAGCAACTTATCTAATAAGAAAGCAGCCCAATCGTCTCAAGAATTCAAAAAAGTTCAACATACCTTGACGCCAACTTCACAGCTCTCCCAAATTGAATAACCCCTCTAAATGGTGAAATATTTACAAACATAAAATCATCGACTGCAAATTTCAATTCCCTTTACCTCCGATATGCATATCTCTTTTGTCGATCTTGGGCTTATTTCATCTTCCTCTTAATCACTACAACCTTCTTTGTAGCCTCCTGAATCATATCGAGTCCAAGCACTAGTCGATCCTCTCTCTCCGCCTAACACGGTGGTGATTTACATAGCCATCCATAAAGAGCTTCATAGGGTTCTATGCCAATGCTTGCTCGATAGCTATTGTTGTAGGAGAATTCCACCAAATGTAGATGATCTTCCTATGATCCTCAAAAAACCAATATACACGCTCTTAGAAGGTCCTCCAGGATTCGGTTCACCCCTTAGTTTGACCATCGTTTGAGAGTGGTAGGAAGCACTCAGACTAAGTTTTGTGTCCAAAGCTACTTGGATTGCTTCCTAGAACTGTCTAGTAAAGATGGAATCGTGATTACTTACATTGCTAACCAGAACTCCATGCAGTCGACGATCTCCCTCATATAAATCTCGACCAATGGTGCTGCAGTCCTCATCGGCTTTACTAGACTAAAATGAGCACTCTTAGTTAGCAGATCCACAATGACCTACATATCTTTATCCCCTTTCCTCAATCGAGGAAATCCGTCAATAAAATCCATTGATATTTGCTATCACTTCCAATTTAGGATCTTTATGATTTAGAGTAGCCCATGGTTCTTTGGTGGTCTCCCTTTATCTGCTAGCAATTTGCAATTTTTCTTACATATATCGGGATATCCCTCTTTATCACTTTCCACCAGAATACCCGCTTCATATCATGACATTTTTGAAAACCATCAGTGGATGCTCAACTTTGATTAATGGCATTCCCTTAAAACCACCTGCTTAAGATTGTCGACATTCAAAACAAATATCCACTCATTCGTACATAATATACCACGGTGATCTACCTCAGTAATTGAACATCGCCCTTCCTCTACATCATTGATGAGTTTTATTAAGCGAATTTCTTCCCTTTTCTCCTCTACATCTATTTCCCTTTGTATATATTAATTTTAATTAAAATCAACATACATTTACAACCTATTTATTTATTATTGAATAAAATAACAAATTTATCAATTTTAAATTAATTTATTTACAAAGATTATCATACTTAAATTGGGTTTGAAATTCCGGAATATCACATTACTCCCCTCTTAAAAGAATTTCGTCCCCTAAATTTAAACAAAAGATAATCCAAAAATTCATTTCATTCAACAATCCAAGCATACATATCCTCCATACATGAAAAATCAACAAACAAAACATCCAAACACAATACCTTCAATACAAACACAACTAGCTATTCGAACACATATCCGGATAAGCCTTCCTAAAACTATCCAGAGTCTCCCAGGTACAATCTCTGGGATCCTCACTCCACTGGACTTTAACGAGCTTCACTATCTTACTTCTGAGTTGCCTCTCGTCTTGATCCACAATTCGAACAGGATGTCTGACAACTGATAAGTCCGGCTCAACCTCTAAGTCTTCCTGCACAGCTGGCTCCACAATAAGAGATGGATCGTGCACATATTTCCGTAGATGAGATACGTGGAATACATTGTGAATTCCAGCCATCCGGACTGGCAATTCAATCCTATATGCTATGGAACCAATCCTCTCGAGTACTCGGAACGGACCAATATATCTCGGAGCGAGTTTCCATGTCTTCCCAAATCTTGCTGCTCCTTTAATAGGGGAAACTTTGACAAAGACTAAATCGCCAATCTCGATCTCCAATTGTCTTCGTCTTTTATCTGCATATTTCTTTTGACGATCCTGAGCAGCTCTCATCCTTTTCTTGATAAGCTTGACTTTAGCAGATGCTTCACGGATCAGATCTGGTCCAAGCACAATACGGTCTTTCGACTCTATCCAACAAGCTGGAGATCTACACGGCCTTCCGTACAGTGCTTCATAAGGATCCATCTTGATACTTACTTGGTAACTGTTATTATAAGAGAATTCCACTAGATGTAGGTGGTCCTCCCATGATCCACCAAAATCCAATACATAGGCTCTCAACATATCTTCTAAAATTCGATTTAGCCTCTCCGTTTGTCCATCTGTTTGGGGATGATATGCTGTACTCAATCTCAAACTTTTTCCCATAGCTGATTGCAATGCCTCGCAAAATTTGCTGGTGAAGATAGGATCTCGATCACTTACAATAATGACCGGAACGCCATGCAATCTGACTATCTCTTTCAAGAAAATTTCTGCTAGAGAAGCTTCCGTACGTGTTGCCTTAACTGGTTTAAAATGGGCGCTCTGGGTTAGACGATCCACAATCACCCATATTCCTTCATTTCCATTCTTTGTTCTAGGCAAACCGTCGATGAAGTCCATCGAAATCATCTCCCACTTCCACATTGGGACCTCCAAAGGATGTAACAAACCGGCTGGCTTCTGCTGGTCTCCCTTAGCTTGCTGGAAAATTGCACAACTATTAACGAATCTAGCTACATCCTTCTTCATCTTCGGCCACCAGAAAGCTCTCTTCATATCCTTGTACATCTTTGACATTCCTGGATGGATATTCAATCTGGAGCGATGACCTTCTGACAATACTTCCGATCGCAGATCCTTATCATATGGAACACAGATCCTTCCGTTAATCCTCAATGTTCCTTGGCCATCAATCTCAAAACTAGGAACTAACCCTTCCTAACTCTTCTGATAATTCTTTTCAACATTATATCAGATTCTTGCTTGCTTGAAATCTTTTCCAAAAGAGATGGAACCACTTCCAAAAGAGAAAGAACTGCATTCCTGCTAAGTGCGTCTGCCACAACATTCGCCTTTCCCGGAGTATACAGAATATCCAAATCATACAATGCCAAGAACTCAACCCGTCGCTGCTGTCTTAGATTAAGTTCTTTTTGAGAGAAAAGATATTTCAACGGTTAGTGATCCATGAATAACTCAAACTTTTCTCCTAAAAGATAGTGCCTCCATATCTTTAAAGCAAAAACAATAGCCAACAGCTCTAGATCGTGTGTAGCGTAGTTCCTCTCATGCGGCTTCAATTGTCGACTCGCATACGCAATTACCCTACCATTTTGCATAAGCACATCTCCTAATCCAACAATACAGGCATCAGTATACACTTCAAACTTGCTCATCCCATCTGGAATAGCCAATACAGGAGCACTTGTCAACTTTGCCTTCAGATTCTGAAAAGCCTCCTCACTTCCGGTGTCCACTTGAATTTAGCTCCCTTCCTTGTCAGCTTTGTTAGGTGAGAAGAGATCTTAGAATAATCCTTAATAAACTTTCTGTAGTAACCGGCCAATCCCAGGAAACTGTGAACTTCTGTTGGTGTCCGAGGCTGCTTCCACTCCAGAATAGTCTCAGCTTTAGCTGGATCTACAGAGATTCCCTCACCAGAAACAATGTGGCCTAAAATTTTTACTTCAGATTTTCAAAAATGACACTTAGAGAACTTCGCCTTCAGCACATGCCTTCTCAGAGTTTCCAAAACTATTCTCAAGTTCTGCTTGTGCTCTTCTTCCGACTTAGAATAAACCAAGATATCATTGATGAACACCAAAACAAACTTATTCAAAACATCTCTAAAGACTCGGTTCATCAGGTCAACAAAATAGGCAGGAGCGTTGGTCAACCCGAAAGGCATAACCAACCACTCATAGAAAAAATTAGGTCCCCTAAATGCAGTTAAGGGAATACTGTCCTCAGCTACCCTTAACTGATGGAAACCTGATGCTAAATCCAACTGAGAAAAGACTGAAGCTCCATGTAGCTGGTCGAAGAGATCATCAATACGAGGAAGAGGATACTTATTCCGAACGGTCACTTTGTTCAATTCACGATAGTCTACACAGTATCTTTGCGACCCATCCAACTTGGTGACAAATACAGCAGCCGAACCCCAGCAAGAAAAACTTGGTCTAATCAAACCCTTCTCCAACAGATCTTGAGTTTGCTTCACTAGTTCCTCCCTCTCCCTTGGAGCCATCCTCCTACTAGGTTGAATTACAGGTACTGCTTCAGGAACCAAGTCTATATGAAACTCTATTTCTCGGTACGGAGGCAAACAGTTAACTTCCTCAAATACGTCAGAGAAATCCCGGACTACTTCAATATCTTCATACTCCTCTTGAGAAGTCTCAACTCCATGTAAAAGACTACTCAAGTGAATTTCAGAGTTATCACACATTACTCTGGCAATCCTACCAAGATCAGTTTCCAACGAAACAGTTCTCTCATCACAACTTAAAACAACCTTATATTTGTCAAGCCAATCCATTCCCAATATAAGGTCAAAACCTTTAAAATCCAATACATAAGGGTCACAGGAAAAACTATGGGATAGATAGGAGATTCTCAAATCCCTACAGATCCTATCTAACTTGGTTACCCCTCCTATAGGATTAGATACATAGATGGGATTGTCAACGGTATTAGGGGTAAGAAAGAAATTCTCTACAGTTTCCAGGGAAATAAAACTTAAAGAAGCACCAGAATCAAATAAGACTTTAATATATTTTCCATTTAAAAGTAAGGTACCTTCTAAAACTCCTTTTCCCTTAGACGAGTTTGATGGTGCGCCTTCTAAAGCAAATACTTTGTTCTGTTGAACTTTATGAAGGAGCGCAATCTTTAATCATGTGTCCCAGTTGATGGCAGTTAAAGAAAATAGACTTCTGAACTAAGGCTGAACCTGGTCCACTATAATGCTGTCGCTGTTGCTGTTGCTTTCTTTCTTGAGGACAGTGATTTGCCAAATGTCCCACTTGATTACAATTATAGCATTTTCGGGGTCCATCGTTGTTTCCGGACTTCTTCTTGTTTTGTTTCTTCCAATTAGGATTGAATTTTCTTTTATTAGGATTGGAAGAATTTCCTCCAGATGCAGCAACTCTTGCCACAGATCTTTTGTTCATCAAGTCTTCATATCTTAACGCCATGTCAATAAGCTCCACAAAAGACCCTTTCAAATGTGCAGTCATTCTTACATGATACTCAGGCCTCAACCCTTGGACAAACATCTCGTTTTTCTTAAGAGGGGTGTCTATAAGTCCTGGACCATAGCAAGATAACTCGTTGAATTTAGTCTCGTATTCAGCTATAGACATGTTTCCTTGTTTCAGATTCAGAAAATCATGATAAAGCCAAGTTTTCCCTGCAGCAGACATAAACTTCTCCTCAAACATCGCTTTAAACTCTTCCCAAGACATATCATCTTCCGAGATATTAGCAGTCACTGAATTCCACCAGACTGCGGCATCACCTTGTAATTGCTACGCAGCCATTATTCTTTTCTGCTCATCCGATAGTCTCATGCTCCTAAAGATATTCTCACACGAGCGAAGCCATGCTTGGACCTCTATTATAGTTTCTGATCCTTGAAATTGTTTTCCTCCAAGATGAACGAAGTCCTCGCATAATGCAGCAAAACTGACTGGAGATGTAACTGGATTAACAGCCTCATTATCAGTCTGCTCTCTCCTATTAGCGGTTGATGCACTTCCAACAACTCTTCCCCTTCGGCCTCTTGAACTCATACTGGCTACCTGAATAGGTAACCCAACCAGTTTAGATAGGGATATATTTATATAAGAAAAATTACAAATACGCACTCTCAAGATAGATACTACTCCAGAGCCTAGGTGTTTCTCAACCTCGCTCTGATACCAACTGTGCCGACCAGTCTTTCAATACCCAAAAATACGTATCATCAATAAGAAAAGAAAGAGATAGAAATAGAAAAGATAGAAAGAAAAGAACAACAATCATCAGAATCTCACAGCGGAAACGAACAAAATATAATATTACACATATCCATTATATAGTTTTACATATCAGAGTACACAAAATAATACGACTTCATTACATCTGACATTCATAAGAGTCTTCCAAACTATACAACTCAAAACACAACATCAAAATGTCACTAAAACGGAAAGAGATAGATAGTACGTCTGGACTCCAGCTCCAGCTTCCAAAACATTTGCTAATCTCAACCTAATCACTTGGCTACTCATAAAAATTTGAGTACCCAAGAGTTTATGAAAAGCAAAATAAACTCCGGGTCAGACATGGGTCTGGTGTGAGTAAATAAGTTAAAGTTGTTTGACTTTAAAATCATTTTGAAACAAAAAGTATCACGTAAGACTTCCCACAAATAAACTCGTGTAAGTTTTTACCTTACGCTAACCAAAACATTTGATAAGAAATCCAGTTATATTATAATAGGGTCTAGGGTTTTCAAATAAATAGAAAATAGCCGAAATTGTTACATCTATTAAATTCCAGCTAATAGCCACGAAAGTGGGTAATACAATCAAAACCGTAGGATCTCGTAGGGAAAATGAGTTTCCATCAATGGCAGGGCTACTGGGGTACCGCCCGTCACAGTATGGGGCCTAGATCACCGTACCGAGGAACCACCCTAACTCCCCTGCAACACAAGGCCGGAACCATCCCTTATTGGATAGTCCCGAACAAGACAACCCCGCAGTTGTGGCCAACAAATGCCCACACAGCCGAAATAATAAGGGACTTCTAGACAGGGGTAAATCTCACTCTCAAGTGGGGGCTACCTATGAAGCCTTCCTGCACCTTCCCTGTTTTAGCCATTCCCGGTTGATGAGGCTTGAGGCTACGATTACCTATAGAGAACACATCTCTTAGAATACTCATCGTCCACCTGACGATGTTCTGAAAGCATTCAATCCATACAAGTTCGTTCCGTGTTCGAACGAAACCGAAGGCATTATTTCGTTACACTCATTTTGGAATCACCCTCAGAGTTAACGACAATAACCCTTGCACTCTAAATCTCCATCTCGATCCTCACTTAAGATGTCTTGACCTAACGTTTAACTTGGATCGATGTGGTTTTTGGAAAATCAAATTTGATTCCCGATCCCGGTCTCATCGAAATCCAAACGTGTCTTAAAGGCCAAGTTGTCTAAATATTTAAACAATTCAATTCAATTTTAAACATTGAATCCACACAGCATTATTCGCAGATAATAACCAATATCTATCGCAGATATACAATATCTCATCACAGAATATCTTGACTATCATCCAACCGATATCAACCATATTCAGATATTTAATCCAAAGCAATCATCCATAAGCAAGCACAACTTTAATTCTTATTACAATTAATTTAATTAATCAAAATTAAATTAATTACTTAAGAATTAATCGCATTACCTTGCTCAACCAATCATTATTTAATTAATCACAATCATTTAATTAATTAATCACTTCTTAATTAACCTCATTATTAATTAATTAATCTTTAACTAATTAACAATCCTTTAATTAACTATTAATTATTACTATAATTACTTATTAATTAAAACTTGATTAAAAATTTATGATTCCTTAATTGGTTATTAATTAATCCTTAATTTAAAATTAATCTGAATTAATTTCTTAATTAATTACTTAATTTAAATTAATTTATCTTAATTACTTAATTAATTATAAAGTAATTAACCTTAATTATTTAATTAATTAAGTCTTAACCATTAATTAATTAACTATTAATTATAAATTAATTAATATTTAATTACTTTATTAATTAACTTTAATTAATTAATTAATTCTTAATTACTAATTAATTAATCATTAATCACTTAATTAATTAGTTACTAATCACTTATTAATTAATCTTTAGTTATTTAATTAATTATCTATTAGTTATTATTTAATTTAATCCTTAAATATCAAATTGTTAAACCATAATTAATTAATTAAGTCTTTATAAATTAATTGATCTAAAATTATTAATTAATTTTAACCTTAATTAGTTTATTAATTAAAGTAAACTTAAATTCTAATTTTAAAACTTAATTAATTTTCAAAACAAAACAATTTAATTAATTACATAATTAAAACTTTTAAGTTTTGTTTAAACTAATTACCCTTTTTAAAAGCTAACTTAAATGATTATAAAAATCATTTTTAAACTTAACTATAAAAAATGTAAAATACTTTGAATATAAATATTCAACATTTCATAAAGTAGTTGAAATAAGATTTAAATTTAAACTTAAAACAATTCGAAAATTTAAGTTTGAAAACTTCAAACTTCACTTGCCTCCTTATTGTTTGACTCGACCAAAACTCAAGACAACTCCAAAACCCAAACCCCACCTCTACCTTTCCCTCTCTTCTTAGTTAAAACTAACCCGAAACAAAAATACAGGAAAGACTACACTTCCTTACTCCCCCAATCCCCTACAAGAGAACTAGCAGCAGCAATCCCGAGCACACACACGAGCCACACCCAACACAACTCGAACGCTGCTTCGAGTCCCCTGACTACCCCATCTCACTGACACGGTCGCCGTCCTGTGCACGCGCACGTTGCTCCGACGCCGCCGCCACCATCCACGTCACCACGTGCAGACCCCGCTTCGACCAACGACATAACTCCGGCCCTCAATTTCCAATTTCACGAGCTAAAACAAAATCGAGATGGCTCGAACCCAAAGTCCAAAACTGCATCACCAGAAAAACCCATCATCCCATGATTGCCGACCACCGTTCGCTTCCAGATTCCGGCCACAACACCGCACGACCCTCACGCAGCTTCACCCTAACCCACTCGCAACTCGATCCATCCCACGGTTCACATTCGCGAATTTCTCGAGCTCAATCAAACACAGACCCCAAAACCCTAGTTTCACAAAATCCCAATCCTCTGCTAAATGATAATCACTTCCATTATTTTTCTTGTGTTTAACAACCATTAACACAACTTTACCCCAAATTTCAAAGTCTAAAACCATCACAGTAACAAGAATTTGCTCAAAAATCAATTTCAGGTTATCATCATAATACTGCTTCAATTCCAATTTTAAAATTCTGATTTTTATCTTAAAAATCATGTTATACATAGTATAATTAGGATGTGAATTCAATTTAAAAAAATTCAAAACTTGATTTTATCATGATATAAATTTTGTTACTGTATTTTCCTGATTTAAGCATATATTTAAACAGTTTCTTTTTGAATATCACTTTAATACTTAATTCATGCTTAAGTGAGACTACTGCATAGAAGATTCTATCTTAACAATGATTTGTTAAGTAGAATTTGAAATTCTAGTTTAAATCTTACTTTGTATTTGAAGATACAGAGAACATCAGTAATACTTTAAACATGCACAGTTAAATTATAATCTGTAAACAAAGATTTACAAAATTAATAGGGATATGCAAACATCAACAGATCTAACATTCACATGCAAACATATTCACTTAAATTTTTAGATTTTAAAATTTACTCACCTGAATTTTTTTGCTAAGCAGAGACAAGAACTTAAACTCTGGAAAACAACTGCAGTTTTATCCTGATGATGTTGTTTCATCCAAATGTTTTCTTGATGCTTCAATCTTTAATCAGTCAGTACTAGGATTGAAGAACTTGAATTTTCCTTTCGGATTTGTTGTAACTTATTTGTAGATTTCTAATGTATATTTGAGTGCAGATTTTCTGAAATTTGTTTGCAGTTTTACTTCCTGATTTGCTTTACAGATTAAAGTTTTTGAAAAGAGGTTTGAATGTTTGATGAATTTTGGTTAAAGTTGAGAGATTTGAAAAATCTCAGATTTTTTAATGAGGTGTAAATTTTTTTCTTTCTTTAGAAAAATTAGAATGATAAAATTGAAATGAAGCATAAGAAGTGGTCTTTTATAAAAATAGTTTTGTTATATAAAAATTTGAAGAAAATAAATTAAATCTTTGACACTTGTCATTGTCCCTTGCTAATTTTTTAACACATGTTATAAGTGTGTTTTAAATGTTAACAAGTGTAGTTTCAATGCAAAAAGAATTTTAAAATGTTTTTATTAATTGATTTTCTTATTTTAAATCCATTTTCAATTCATATAAAATCAATTCTTCTTAAAGAAATAAATAAATATAAATCCAATTTTATATCCTAAATAAAATCATGAAAATACTCTTTTAAACTCAAAGTATAATTTAGAATATAATTAACCTATTTTGAATCTTTTAATTTAACAATTCAAATTCAAATAAATTTTTAAATTCAATTCAAAAATCAAATTTTATACGAATACAATTTTAACACATCTATTTCCCTTTGTATATATTAATTTTAATTAAAATCAACATACATTTACAACCTATTTATTTATTATTGAATAAAATAACAAATTTATCAATTTAAATTAATTTATTCACAAAGATTATCATATTTAAATAGGGTTTGAAATTCCAGAATATCACAATTATTGTAGGATTTCAAGTTTCGTAGCGATCAGACTTGTCGTTTGATCGTACGGGCTTGAAACGCCTTGAAAAATTAAATTGAAATCAATTGAAATCGATTTGAAATAATTTGATTTTTGCATAACTTCATATGATGCAATTTGGATGTGAAACCGGTTCCATTGCATTTAAAATATTTTAAAACATCTATTTTGATACATGGGTTGACCCAATTTCGTTCCGGAGTCGAAACGGGCTTTTCGGGCCATATATTATTCAGCGTTTATCATCCGATCCTTCTATTCTATTTTCAGCTTGCCTATTTATTCCTTGTTATAAACGCTAGACTACCTCTATTTCTCATTTTGTATGTGCGTACAATCCCTCTTCACCTCCTCCTCAATGGTAGACAATAAAATTTCAGATCCAATTGAAATTCCAAATCAAATTCAAAGCCAAAATTTCAAACTCCTCTAAAAAATTTAGAAAAATTATATATCGAAGCTCTCGATGTACGCATTGTGAGAAATGCGGATTACAGATCTTAAGGCTAGGATTAACACTAGAGGGGGAGGGGGTGAATAGTGTTAATAAAGAATTACTAAAGCTTTTTTGATTTATGTTAATTTGGACACCGATGTATGCAATATACAGACACAGATATGATCACGGATATGATCATAGAAACAAACACAGATGCAGAAATAAAATAAAAGCAGTAAAGGAAAGAACACACCTGATTTTATACTAGTTCGGAGTTACCCTACATCCAATCCCGCAACACAAGTACGGATTTCCTTTCAAAAGCAATTGTACAATTACACCCTCGGTTTCAAGGCTAGGAGGTACACCCTCCAGAATTTCGATCCTCTGGGTAGAGATACTTGATTTTTGGGCCACAAGTTTACCCAATTGATTTACCAAGGCTACAATCACACCTTTTCTTTCTTGATTGATTTTCAAGGCTACAATCACACCTTTTCTCGCTTAATAGATTAGAAAGAAGTCTATAACTCTGAAAAGCACTGAGAATCTTGTAGAGGGAGTGATAGAGAATCAAACTAGAAGTAATTGAGTTCGATTCAATGTTGATTTCGACAGAGTAATGATAAGAATATGTATTAAGAAAAGTGGAAGAAGAAGAGGAGTGAAAAACCAGAAAATCTGATATGTAATTCGTTGAAACTAACCCCTATTTATAGAAGAAAAATAGCCATGTCCATTCGTGAAGAGTTATGGCGAATAGACACTTCTTTTGAAATTTAAATTTTAAACTCAACTGACACCATGTCGACATGGGGTACATAGGCACGTCGACATCCCAAAGCATTTTTTGATGTTTTGATTTTCTTTGAAAATAACCTTTATCTTATATTAAAACTAATTTAAACTTTATAAATATACTTGAATATAGTTAAAATTCATAAGTAAATATAGAGAATAATATATATATATATATATATATATATATAATTTTACTCTAATTTTATATTTTAAATCTAAGTATAAATATTTAAAAGTTAAATATATTATATTAAAAGATAATTTAAAATCAGGAGTAATTGACTTTGAAATTAAAGATAATTTTAAGGCTAAAATTATTTAAAATCAGGATAGAGGGTTTTGAATCTTTTAAAAGGAAAGTTTTGAAAACATTTTGAAAACAGGATATAATTTTGAAAAATCATTTTGAATTAAAAAGTTAGCGGATACAAAACAATGTTTCACTAGATTTTTCATAGGTTCCATCCTACTCAGGGTTCCATCCCTTTAACAGACTTGATGTGGATTCCATTCCACGAATAAATTGGATTTTAACATGCCAGCACTTTTCTATGAGTTTTAACAAAATTCCTAATAAAAAATACTTAACTTTGAAATCTTGAATTCTTGATAATCTTGATACTCATGAGTCTTCAATCTTGATATCTTGAATCTCTATACTGTACAGTCTTCATTCTTAGTACCTGCATATACATATATATCTAAACTTATAATGTTAGTATTTATATTTTATAATCTATTCTAAGGTTGTTGTCATCAAAACCATCATCTCACGGACTAACACGCATCTCGGATCTGCTGTCCGTTTTTGGTTTCGGATCATCATTTGTCCTGGAATCACAAATTTAGTTTCGGCCGTTCGTAGCTTGGCTTCCTATTGGACGACAGATCGTCGATTTTGCGACGATCAGAGTGTGCTGCATCGAAGAGGGTGCTGAGAGGAGGAGATCCATACGGTTACTTCAGCCTTAAGGCGATCAATTTTGCCAAAAATCGAGGGATTTGGGGCCATGTTTCGTACGGCCGAGGTGGCGCTAGGCCTGACCGGAGGCGACGGAAGGCAGAAGGGGGGCGGCTCGACCTGCGAAATCACGTGGGGGTGTCTGATCATCGGCAAACGGTAGGAATTTGAGTGTGACATGCAGGTTGTGGCGGTTGGTATCAGCGTGCGCGATAGCTTAGGGTTTTCGGTGCTAACGTTCACGTGCGCGTGGAAGGAGATAATTGTGATGTGGCCCTATTTTGTTTTATTCGATTTAATTAACTTTTAACTTTAAAATGTTCTAACTTATATATCTTGTGTGTACGAGGTCCGTTTCATGCGCGGTTTTCTCTGCTAGGTTCGTATTGGAATTTCAGACATTTTAGCGCTGGTTTGGACGAATTCTGAGATAGACTGAATTTTGGGTTTAAATTGGATTTAAATTCAATTTAAATTCAAAAGGTGAGTGTTTTAACCAACTCACAACTTCTAAAATTTCTTATGTTTGTTAAATTTATTCAGGATGTGATTAGAAATTTATTATGACTGTTTGGCGTATTTTTAGTCATCATCCCAGTTAAATTGAATTGAATTGAATTGTTATTTAATTTTTTTAATGCATATAAACTGCCAGTTAAATTTTCATTTAATTTATTATTGAATATAAACTGCTAGTTGATACCTGTTGTTTATTATCCGCTATATATTGATGCTATTGATTGAATTGGATGATGATTGTGATTAATGGTTGATGATTGATATTGCATGAATGGATGTTGTATTTTATATCGTTATAAACTGCAAATTGTTATGCACTTTATTTCATTCAGGATTGCGGTTTGAAATGATATATAACCTTATTTTTATTTTAAATTGCGGATTGAAATGATAAATATCTGTATCACTTGACCATAGGATAGAAAAATTATATACAGACAACGTCGGTTTATATATATAAATATTTTGAAAATGATTTCTATAGTTTTGGATAGAATTATACGGTTTAAATAAATATTGATTCTTTTTGATATTATATTAATCGGTATAATGACAATAAGTTAAATAATGGAGTTTGATCTATTAAAATAAATATGGTTAAGTATTTAAATCATACTTTTATATAGAGGTTATAATGATTTAAATAAATTAAGATTTGGAAGATAAAATATGAAATGGATGTGAATTAAAGTATTTAAGAATTTTACTCGACTAAAATTTGATTTGAAATTTAAATAAAATTGAGTTTAAAAGGGTGGGATTCTTATAACTTGATTTGGCTTAGAGTGATTTAAATGAATATAAAGTTGATTTAAATGAATATATCAGGTTAATTAAAATGAAAGAATATCCAATTGTTTGAAGTTAAAGGTTTTACTTAAATGATATTGGATTTATTAAGTAAACATTTCAAATCTAAATAATAGTAATTGAAATTTATATATATGGAATTATCAAAGAATTAGTTTTGAAATTTTGGAATATTTAAAGCCTTGAAATATATCGAAATTGAAATGTTTATAGAAATTGAAATGTTTCGAAGTTATGAATTTCAAAGCATTATGTTTTAAAGGTGTTAAAATTTCAAATGTTTGGTTTTGAAGTATAAAATTTGGAAGTATTATGATTTTGAAAAGGGGATATATTTGAAATAAAATGATATTATATTGATTTGAAATAAAAAAGGATATCATATTGATTTGGTTTGTAAATTGGAAATGACATCGTATTTATATGGTTTGAATTAAATATTATATCCTGGTTTTGAAGTATAAATTATTTTGAAATGACTGCAGTGTTATAATAACGTTGGGTTGTTAAAGAGACCGGGATCGAAAATTGTCATACTCTCTGCCAACTATGAAAACCACTTTAACAACAGTGTACGCGGTGGAGAATCCATAATGAAGTAGGATGGTGGCGGCGTTTTCTTTGAAGTAAATACATGGACCCGACTCCCATGAGTTGGCATAAGATGGCTAAAACAGGCGACGGGTTAAGAAGGTAGCCCCTTTTATCGGACACATCCAATCGATATTATACTCTGACTTTAGATTGATTCGGTGGCCACTTTTGATTTTTGATTTAGGGGTGTGGCTCGAGGTGGGCGGTAGCTGCGCGCTACGCGTTACCACCGACCCAGAAGCGTAATTGGTATATCTACCCTGGTATTTCCAGTTGTCCCATGTGACCTATCCTAGCACGCCTTGTACGAGTTTGATTTGTGTCATACCTATGGAGTATCCTCTGGTAGCCTCCCGATCAGGAGGTATTACGATACTGTATAGACTATTGGCACTATTACGTGTTAAGGGCTATATGGGTAACCCCTTAACGCTATTTAAAAGTTAGTTTATTTTACTATAGACATTATTATAATAACGAAATATTACTACATAGTAAATAGTTTAACGGATCCTTAGTAGATGTGAATCCCGAACATCTTTTAAGTTAGTGCACTCATGTTAGACACTGGATAGGATATGTCAAATCCTGTAAACATCTCTGATGTCATTCCACTCATATTATTTATTATTGATTTAACTTACATAAGATCTTTTAGCTCTGACTCGAGTGTTTTGTCTTTTAAATTCGCTCAGGTCAGCCTGAGCATTTCAGGATTTTGAAGACCTTATTTCTAGAGGATGAAGATTTATTATTATTATTTATTATAGTATTCCACTACATTCATACTATTCTGCTGCATTATTTATTATTCTCTGGTATGTGTAACTTGATATGTATTGTATAAGCATACTCGAATATTTTGTAAAATAGCTTCATAAACTGTATATTTAATTATTATAGTTTATCGTTCCGCTGTAAGATTCTGTTTTGTTCTTTTTCTATATCTGCTTTTTCTTATTTACCCCATAACAATCCGCCCTTATGTATGATTTAAGTCTGACGTGTGTGATTTATCATCAATTTAAACCGTGCTTAAAGGCAGGACGTTAAAACGTTGGTTAGCCCAAAGGTGTAACTAACCACTTAAAGAAAAAATATTATCCTCAAAATGTCATGTGGGGTATGCTACCCTCTGCTAGTTTTAGCGGTGAAATTTGGTAGCCAAGTCCATCTAGGAGAATACTTAGCTGCATGAAGTTGGTTAAAAAGGTCATCTATGCTGGTTAAGGGATACTTATTCCTAATAATCTGCTTATTTATCTCCTGATAATCTATACACAATCTTAAAGAACAATCCGACTTTGCCACAAAGACTACATTGATCACCAATTCGAACGACTTAGTCTAATCATTCTTATCCTTAAGAAATCATCGATTTGATTTATTAGCTCTTTCCTAATGTGGAGGTAGATTGTTTACTTCTACAAACTCATTAGGAAAATCCTTAACAATTAATATAGACTCTAACTCTTCTTAGGATGATTTTAAGGCATAAAGAAAAATACTCATACATTTGTCTAGGTCATCACATAACGCTCTAACAAAATTTCCAAATTTGACCTTTAAAGATGTCATTCTCCCACCACAATCAAAAATTGCTCCAATTTCCAATAACCAATCCATACCAAGTAAATTATCAAACCCCTTAAAATCTAAGACAAATAGACCACGAGAAAAATTGTAGGTAAGATAGGTAATTGGCACATCCTTACAAATAATACACATATTAGTGGTACCTCCTATAGGGTTTGACACACAAATTGTGGTTACCATAAATTTTAGGGAAAGTTGTAGTTTTTCTACCGATTCTAAAGAAGTAAAACTATAGGAAGTCCTGGTATCGAACAATACTCTAATACAAATACCATTAATTATTAAAGTACCTTCAAGAACTTCTTTTCCTTTCATATTTGTCAAGGTCAATGGTTCATCCTTGATAGCATACAAATTGACCCATTGTCCCTTCTTTATTAGGGGGCAAACCTTCACCATATGCCCTGGTATCGAATAGTTGAAACAAAATATCTTCTAGACCATTAGAGAAATAGGTTTTGCTTGCCAATGCAAAACTCTAGAACTTTTGCAAAACTTAGCGATATGTCCATTTTGAATTCATTTATTACAAAAATAATCCTTAAATTTGTTTCCTTAATCTCCTCTTGACTTTCCATTCCTTGCTTTTTCTAGTTCAGGTTAAACTTCCTCTTGTCTGGATTATTGTTACTGTTATTGGACACTACTACCGACTTCTTCTTCTTTATAATCTCATACCTCAAAGCATGTCTACCAAATCCACAAAATAACCCTTTAGTTGGGCGATCATTTTCTCTTGGAAACCTTCCCTCATTCCCATTACAGACATTTCATTCTTCTTAAAAGGTGCGTTAATCAACTCTAGGCCAAATCACTGTAGCTCATTAAACTTAGCCTCATATTCTGACACGAACAAGTCTTCCTATTTAAGATCAAAGAAAATCCTATACATGCGGTTCTTTCCTACATTGGGAATGAACTAGTCTTTAAATACTTCCTTAAATATGGTCCAAGAAAAACCATCTTACGAAACATTAGCTGTAAAAGAGTCCCATCAGATTGCCGCTCCATCTTGTAACTGCCAAGATACTAAAAACCGCTTCTGCTCATGCAAAATACCTAACCCTTAAATCTTCTTACAAGAACAAGGACAAGCTTGGACTTCGATAATGGATTTTGTTGCCTTAATCGGCGTTCCTCCCAGATTTGTATAATTCTTGCATAGAGCTACAAAGTTCATATGGGATGCACCGGTGCTGACTTTTTGACTATTCCAACTCTTCCAACATTCGAAGCTTAACATTTGCAATCATAGGGCTACTAGCTCTCTAAACCTGTCTTGTCCTATTGCTCATTCTTACTACCTGGATATATTAAGATAACCCTATAAAATACTTAGACGAGATAAAATTAAGGGAAAATGGTTCTAATCAAATATATCAATGGATCTAAACCTCATTATTTATAAATATAAATAATAAATACGCACTCTCGTAGAATAAACTCATTCTAGGGTATTACTAACTTTATCTCTGATGAGTAGACCTTAACAAATGCCTGTTTTCGCTCAACCTAAGTTATGATACCACTTGTAACGATCCACTTTTCTTACTCCTAAGACGACACATAATAATACACCCATGGTATTCATGTTTGATGGTCGTCTAATAGTTTGAAAGACGATACAGTGAGTAAATAGAAAGAAAATAAAAGAAGAAAGAGAACACAGAATCTCACAGCCCAACTGAACAATATACAATAGTTGACACAATATAATACATTATATCATTCCCAAACTGAACTTCAATGTTACACAAATACCAATTTCTGCCAGAGACAATTATAACTGCCTGTCCCTACATTGCTGATACAAAATGTACTTATAAAGTGGAAATAAATAGATAATTAGCTAACATTTATGCCACCTGTTCCATGCTCCTTTCAAAATACATTCATGAGAACCTAGACTACTTGACTACTTGTATAGATTTGAGTACCTAAGGGTTTTAAGGAAAAAAGAAAAACTCTAGGTTAGACCTGTGTCATGTGTGAGTAAACTCCAAACAACTGAATTATTAAGCTTATAAAACACTTTAAAACAAAGGTATCGCATAAGACCACGCCATACATAAACAAGGATAGTATTTTATTTTAGAATAACCAAAATACCTTTCTATAGAAAGTTCCATTATATTATAATAAAGCCTTAGGTTTAAAGTAAATATGAAAATCATTTCCAAAATGGTTAAATTAGTTACATGCCAGCATAATAGGCATATAACTAAGTCCGTAAAGGCATTTATTAGAAAGTGGATTCCATCAATGACAAGGCTACTAGGGTACCGTCTGTCATAGTACACCTCTAGATAAAATATACCGAGGTCAACAAGAACATCTTGCACCCCCACCAACATAGGACCGACCTACCCTTTACCAAATAGTACTGAATATGATTATCCCTCAGTTGTGGCTAACGACCGCACAGGGCCTTGAAGCATATATCAAAAGAAAAAATATTAATCTGGATCAGGGATGACCATACCATAATCGGTGCGATCCACATAGCCCAGCCATACATCCTCTTTTTTAGTCATTTCTGTTTGTAAGGCTAGAGGTTATGTTTTACCTTTCCATATAGCAATTCCACATGGAATACAAACATTTCCCTTTAGGATTCGTCAATACAAGTTGTTCGACATATGAACAAACTGAAGGCCCCCCTCTACTACATCCATTCTGGAATAACCCTTAGGATTAGTAGAAGGTAGCCATGACACTTTAACAATCTTTATTTTCGATTTCATCGTCTTCTAGATGTTTCTAATTCAAATGCTTTCGTTGGTTCAAAGTGGTTTTCAGATAACTCATGTTATCCGATCTCGATTTCTTCGAACCAACATTCAATAATTTTAAAAGAGTCAAGTTATTGTTAGTGGAAAAATCCATTATATAGGTGTATATAGATTTTCATGTTAAAAAATTTATATCCTATACTTATCCCTCCTTTCCGATTTCAAACAGTACTATCCATTGATAAACAATGAAATCGGACATGTTAGAAACTAAACTTGACTCAATGTATATTCATACTTCTCAAGATAAAGATGAGTTTCCATACCTTGGAATTTGGTGTTAAGTATACGAGGAATATCTTCCATATAATTAATTTATCATGATCCGTTTATAGAATTTAAGCCCCTTGTATTTATTATGTTTATGACATTTCGCCTTCTCTATCCGTCGCCTAGAAAATCAAGTTCTAGATCTCACAAATAGAGGAAAGCCTACTGATCGGCTTTTAGTGTTAAATACAAGATGACTTACCTCCAATAAAACATGTCAACGTTTTAGTATAACTTATTCAAATTTGTTTTTCTATTTAATGACATAGACAAAGAGAATCCCTTGTATTTAAAACGTTCTTTGTAAAAGAGAGCTCCTTTTTAAAACAAATCGATCCATGGGAATTAAAATTAAAGACAAACCTTTATTATATAATAATGAAATCTAACTAAATCCTACTTAAATTTTGAATTAACCTTAATTTAATTAGTAATTAATTAATAACTAAACCTTACTTGATTAATAGTTAATTAATTAATTAATTAAACCTCACTTAATTGAAAATTAAATAAATAATTAAAATTTACTTTAATAATTAGTTAATTAATTAACCTAAACTTAGTTTATAATTAATTAACTCTTAATAACTTAATCATTATTCCTTTACTTAACAAATAATTAAGCACTAATTTTCTTTACTTAATTGATTAATTAATTAAGCACTAATTTTCTTTACTTAATTGATTAATTAATTAATCAGTAAACCTTTATTTAATGGATAAATAATAATTACCTTTTAATACTTAAATATATTTTGAAAATATTTTTCAAAAAAAAAATTAAATGAAATCATTTTCAATTCACAAAAAGGTGTTTGTTTTACGAACCGCATCCATAGAGACTATCATTATGGATACCATAACCTTAAAACTATTTTTATATACCAAACACCCCTTTAAACCCCTATCTTTTTTATATTTACATTACTTTATAAACTTGAATAAAGTTCTCGAAAAAAGTAAAAGTTTGGAAACAGTAACGACCCGTAAATTTTCAATAATTAAAATTGGTTATTTTAATAAAAATTTTGTAATTAAATTTAGAAATAAAACAAATACTTTATAAATTATAATGAAGTGAATGTTAAAAAAACATAACAATGTCAATTAAAGTTGATCGTTAACGATTTCAATGAAATTCCAAATTACTAAAATAATTTAGATGTCATACTTGACTATGAATTGACTATAAGGAAACAAGAGTAGATATTGAAGAAATTGATGAATTAGTATAAAATTAATGATAGTTGGATAAGAACAGTGTTATGTAATCAATTTTGTTATTTAATATTAGAAGGAATAAAATTTTGTAATTCGTTAATGAATTTATAACGGGAATGAAATGTAAGAATGTTGATGTAAGCTAATAAATAATTAATACAATGCAATCCAAATTAATTGAAACAATTGTAGGGTTATAATTGATTGTAAATAGAAATATTTTGGTAATAAAATTTAATATAAAAAAAACAAATGCAAATATTAAATTAATCAATGAAGTAATAATAATAAATAGTAATTGAATAAAATCAACGTTCTGTATGTAATTGTTTGGAAATGATAACTTATATAAATATAATCAAGAGTTGGTGGCAACAATTATCATAAAGTAATCATTTATTTAGTCCATTAAATCAAAATTTGTAATCAATTGCAATGAATCTCAATTCAATGTTATATTGGTATAAATTAAAGAAATAATTGGAAATGTTAATTCTATTTATAATATGACAATTGGTTGATTTAAAAAATGAAATCAAGATTTATTTATTTAATCGAAATGTAAAATTCAATAATTGGATTAATTGCAATTAAATGAAATATCTAAATATTATGTTATTTGAAATGAAGATGAATATGAGAAAATTAATGTAATAGTTTTGAATCCAATGTTAAATCCATCTATTTGACAATAATGAATGGAATAATTACTGATTGATTTAATTAAATGGAATTTTGAGAATTTTATTTAAAATTTTTGAATTCAATAAATTGAGGTTAACATTGAATTGATAAATTAATTAACTTTAAATTGACATTTAAATTTGTTAAATTGGTGTGAATGATTTAGAAATATAATAATGATAAGATTTGTTATTTATGGAATTGAAATTGAAAAAGTGATTTAATTAATTAATTATTAATTTATTTAATTAACTGGAAAATAGCCATTTTGGCCATCGACTCGGATTTCGATAAAACCAATTTCATCGGATCTGTAATGGTGAATTATTGTAGGGTTTTAGGTTTCGTAACGATTGGATTTGTCGTTTGATCGTACGGACTCGAAACGCCTAAAAATCAATTAATTGAAATCAATTGAAATCAATTTGAAATAATTTGATTTTAGCATAACTTCTTCATACGATGGAATTTGGACTTGAAAACTATTCCATTGATTTCAAAATATTTAAAAACATCTATTTTGATATATGGGTTAATCCGATTTCAAGAGTCAGAACGGACTTTTCGGGCCCTTATTCGTTCAACGGTCCAAACCAATCTGATCTGTCCTTTTATTGTCAACCATGCCTATATATATCCTGTTATAAACCCTAATTGTTTCTCATTATTATTTTTCTATACGTACAATTCATTCTGTACCTCCTCATTTCAACGGCAGACAATTCCAATTTTCCAATTGCAATTTTAAATAAAATTCAAAGCCAAAATTCAAACTCCTCAAATACTATCAAATTTTATATCAATCTAAAGCCCTCGAAGAGCGTAATCTTCTGGTGTGATTCGTTTTTCAAATCGGTACACCGTTTGCCCAGAATTGGCGAATCGATTCTCGAGCATCCATCGCGTCCAGATTTATTCTGCCTGATCTAAAAAATTGGTGGTACTGTTGGGTGGAGATCGGCAAGGGGAGTCCATCGGCGTTGTTCGTTCTGAAGTTGACAGCTAGATTGAGCGTTAAAATTGGATTTGGGTTTAATTTTGCTCGGCGGTGGATGCATATTTTTGGGTAACGTTGGCGATCGGAGGCGACATGGTTGGGGTCGGCAGGAGCGGCTCGTCGAGACGGAGAGATGGGTGGTGGTTGGCGGCGCTATAGTGGTAGGCGGCAGGAGTAATCGATGGTCAAAACTGAAGAAGGCGGTGGCTTCGTGTCTCGTATGCTGTAGGGTTAGGTTTCGGCTCGTATGCGATAATTTGCAAGGTGACGTGGCATCAACTTGTTATTTTTTCTGAATTATTTTTAAATTGCAATTTCAATCATTCTAATACGCGTAACCTTCGCATATAAGGTCCATTTCACGAGCAGTTTTCTCCGCTAGGTACGTATTAGGATTTCGGACATTTTGGTGTGGGTTTGGACGAATTCTGAGACTGTTCAAATTTTGGGTTTAAATTGGATTTAAATTCAATTTGAATTCAAAAGATGAGTGTTTTAACCCACTCACAACTTCTAAAATTTCTTATGTGTGTAAAATTAATTTCTGATGTGATTAGAAATTTATTTATTGCCGTTTGGTATATTTTTATCATCATTCCAGTTAAATTGAATTTATTGAATTAAATTGTTATTCAATTTATTATTGCATATAAACTGTCAGTTAAATTAATTTATTATTGAATATAAACTGCCGGTAGTTACTTGTTATTTGTTATCTGTTCTATATTGATATTATTGTTTGAATTGGATGATGATTGTGCTAAATGGTTGATGATTGATATTGGGTAAATGGATGCTGTATTTTATATTGTTATAGACTACAAGTTGTTATGCATTTTATTTCATTCGCGATTGCGGTTTAAAATGATATAACCGTATTTTTATTTTAAATTACGGACTGAAATAATAAATATCAGTATCACCTGACCATAGGGTAGAAAATTATATACAGACACCATGGTCCATGTATAAAATATTTTGAAAATGATATCTACGGTTTTGAAAGAAATATACGGTTTAATGAATATTGATTTTTGATGTTATTTAAATATTATTTTTATATATGGTTAAGTGCTTGAAATTGATCTATGTATAAGTTTGTGAAATAAAAATTAAGTTTAATAATAGAGTTTGATTTTATTAAAACAAATGTGAGTAAGTAGTAAGATTTTATTTTAAAATAGAGTGTATAATGATTTAAATAAATTAAGGTTGGGAGATAAATTGGAGATTTATCTGCAATTAAATTTATTTAAGAATTAAACTCTAAAGGGTTGGTGTGAAATTTATTAAATTAGAAATTTTAAAAGGTATAATTATTATTACTTGATTTTGGGGTCAAGGTGAATTAAATGATATTTTTTTCAAGTATAAATGAATTGAAGGAAATATTTAGTTACTTGTAATTTGAGTTTTATTTAAATGATAAGGTATTTATTATGTAAATTATTTCAAAACTAAATAATAGAAAACTTATTTATTGAATTGACATTATCAAATTTAGTTTTGAAATTTTGGAGTATTTAAAGCCTTGAAATATATCGAAATTGAAATGTTTTATCGAAATTGAAATATTTTGAAGTTATGAATTTCAAAGTATTATGTTTTTAAAAGTGTTATAATTTCAAATGTTTGGTTTCGAAGTATATAAATTTGAAAGTGCTATGATTTCGGGAAAGGGGTATATTTGAAATAAAATGATACTTTGTTGATTTGGGTTTTACAAAAAAAATTGATATCATATTGATTTCGTTTTTGAAGTAGAAATGATCATATTTATATGGTTTTGAAATGGATAGTATATTCTGGTTTTGAAGTATAATTATTTGAAATGACTGCGGTGTTATAATAATGTTTGGTTGTTAAAGAGACCAGGATCGGAAGTTGTCATACTCTCTGCCAACTCCGAAAACCACTTTAACAACCGTGTACGCGGTGGAGATTCCAGAATGAAGTAGGATGGTGGCAACGTTTCCTTTAAGGTAAATACGTGGACCAGACTCCCATGAGTTGGCATAAGGTGGCTAAAATAGGAACGATCGACGGGCTAAGAAGGTAGCACCTTTTATCGAACACATTCCGTTGATATTATACTCTGGCTTTTGGATTGATTCGGTGGCCACTTTTGATTTTTTTAATTTGGAGGTGTGGCTCGAGGTGGGCGGTAGCTGCATGCTATGCGTTCCACTGGCCCAGAAGCGTAATTGGTATATCTACCCTGGCATTGCCTAGTTGTGTCGTGTCACCTACCCTAGTGCACCTTATACGATTTTATTTTGTACCATACCTATAGAGTGCCCTCTGACGACGCGCGGTACGGGGGAGATTACGGTACTGTATAGACTATGGGAATATAAAAGTGTGTTAAGGTGGAAAATGTAAAGCCTTAACGCTATTTTCAATACATTATACTTTACTTTAGACGCTATTATAATAGCGTATATTACTACACAGTAAATAGTTTAACGGATCCGTAGGAGATGTGAATCCCGAGCATCTCTTAAGTTACTGCACTCACGTTTGACACTGGATAGGAGATGTCAAATCCCGTAAACATCTCTGACGCCGTCCCACTCACATTATTTACCGTTGATTTAACTCACATAAGATCTTTTAGTTCTGACTCGAGTGTTTTGTCTTTTCAATTCGCTCGGGCAGCCTGAGCATTTCAGGATTTAAAGACCTTATTTCTAGAGGATGAAGACGAAGATTGTAGTACTATTATTATTATATTATTCTATTACATCACATTGTTCTGCTGCATTGTTATTTATTATTCTATAGTATGTGTAACTCTGATATGTATTGTATAAGTATAATCAAATGTTTGAAAAACAGCTTCATGGACTGTTATTTGATTATTATATTTTGTCATTCCGCTGTGAGATTCTGTTTGTCTTCTTTCTTTCTTTTTCTTGTTTACCCCAATAACAATTCGCCCTTTTGTATGCATTGAGTCTGACGTGTGCGGTTTATAATCGATTTAAAACATACAAAAAGGCAGAACGTTACATCTGGTATTGGAGCTTTGGTTTAGCGATAAACCTTAGCTTTGTGGGGTCTGACTCTTTATCAATAGGGTAGTAATACCCTATGATGAGTCGCTGAGTGTATATATATAAGAGAGCGTATTTGTTAGTGTTATAAAAAGGTTTTGATATTGTGTTAACTTGTTCCGTTTTGTATTTATAAATTCTGGTTGGTGCATATGACGTTATGACATCAATAGGGATTTCTAAACACTTAATAGGATAGACTGACGTAATATTTGTTTTGAATATAGGTGAATGAAATAATTTTGCCCATTATATTTTCTATACATATAAAATAAATTTTTACAAATGATATATATATTTGATTGTAATATATTGGTTGTTAGGTAATGAAATTTATAAATAATTGTTGGAATGAGATTGAAAATAAAATGGGAATAAACAGAAAATTTAGAACTAAAGTTCCGGTGTTTTGAAAATTTCTTTTGAATGATTTTGAAATATAATAATAATATTATTGGAAGTAATTTCTGATACAAATATTTCAATATGATTTGAAAGAATTGTTTTAAAAGAAACTTTGGAAAGAAATAAGATATGTACTCCCCTCTTTGTCGCTGGAAAATAATTTCGGCGATGAGTGCACACATCATCGATATTCATTTTCGAGTTTCGAAGCTGGAAGGCCACTATAGTAATTTTACTGCAGACTTATTTGGATAAATAAATATAAATTTTAAATTGTTTTAAATATAATTGGATATATAAGTTGTAAGTATATATTTATCTATTATTTTAAAATAATTTGAAATTAAACCCAGTATATAGTTCTTAACTTCCATTAATTAATAGTTTCAATTAGTGTAGTGAAATGAAATTCAACTAATAATTGAAATCTAAGGGAAATAAGAGATTTAGTGCTAAGTTATAAATGGGATTAAAGGAAATTTGAAATTGTAACCTAGGAAACAAAGGATACGATTATTGAACATTTAATTAATTTAGAAAGAAAAGAGATAAACTTGTATAACTTCCAATTGCATTCTTAAATAGCATATACATAACTTACCAAAGATTTAAAAGTTGAAATGTTTAATAAGAAAATGTAATAGGATATTATACAAGTAAAAATTTGAAATAATGAAAGTATTCAATGAAATTATTTAATAAATAAGAATTTGATTTTGTAGTGGATATAAACTTAAGTTATGATTGAAATGCTACTAATTTAATGTAATATAAATGTGAGTATTATAAATAAATGATAATAGACTTAAGTAAACGGTTGAAGTTATTTATAACTAAATAAGTAGAAAGGATGAATATTGTAAATATATGAATTATAAACTTAAGTTAATGTTAAATTTATTTATAACTAAATAAGTCGAAGATAGATATAGTAAGTAAAACAACTTGAGTTTAAGTTAGTATTTGAAACCATTGATAAATGAATGAAATGAATGTAAATAAATGAAATTCAGTAATAAATGAGTGAAAAGGAAACCAAACGACAAAGGTTAAGAATGAAATTAATAAGAATGAGCGTGATATGTTGTCTGAAATGGTTGTTTGAATGGTTTAAGGTTGTTTGGGCAAAGATTCTTTAAATTTGTTTGGGTGAATGAATAATCTATTTAGTTCCATCTAAGGCTGTTGAATAAATGGCGCACTTAGTAGTTTATTTTTCATTCCGTACAATTTGAAGTTTTGAACCCAAATAACTATTGGTTTGGTTTGATATGAATAGATAACTGATTTATGTTGATTCTGTATGATGGTTGTATGTTATTGGTTGACACTGATTTTATTGTTGATGGTTGAAACAACTTTAAATATTTCATTTTATATAATTATTAACTTCCTTGGATTATATAAGTGAAATACAGGTTATGGAAGCAATTGCTACTGCTTTTAGTTTCATAAAATAAGCGTTGTTTGCTCGACAAATAGGTACATTCTCGGATTACGGTTTATAGCGTTATTATATTATTTTTCCGCGTTGGGATATATTATTTTGGAAATTATATGTGATATTTGTTATATTTGATATTATATTTTCTTCCATGCCTCTCCGTACAAATGAGACTCTGTCGAAATTTTTCCGTATAATTTTGGGCTTAGAAAATATTTTGAAAAATGTTTTCCAAACTTTGTTAATTTGAGTATAAAAGATCCAATGATTATAAATTGGCATATTTTATTAAAATTAATTAATTTTATAAAATTTATTTGTTTATAAATTTAATATTTTAAGTAGGATATATTGATTTCCTAATTCTTCTTTACCCTTCTTTTCTTTTTGGAGACGAAAAAGTTTTGAGTGGGGGAGAGTGTAACGACCCGTAAATTTTCAATAATTAAAATTGGTTATTTTAATAAAATTGTGCAATTAAATTTAGAAAGAAATAAAAAACTTTATAAATTATAACGAAGTGAATGTTAAAAAAAACGTAACAATGTCAATTAAAGTTGATCGTTAACGATTTCAATGAAATTCCAATTTACTAAAATAATTTAGATGTCATACTTGACTATGAATTGAATCTAAGGAAACAAGAGTAGATATTGAACAAATTGATGAATTAGTTTAAAATTAATGATAGTTGGATAAGAACAGTGTTATGTAATCAATTTTGTTATTTAATATTGGAAGGAATAAAAATTTGTAATTCGTTAATGAATTTATAACGGGAATGAAATGTAAGAATGTTGACGTAAGTTAATAAATAATTAATTCAATGCAATCCCAATTGATTGAAACAATTGCAGGGTTATAATTGATTGTAAATAGGAATATTTGGTAATAAAATTTAATATAAGAAAACCAAACGCAAATATTGAATTAATCAATGAAGTAATAATAATAAACAATAATTGAATAAAATCAACGCTCTGTATGTAATTGTTTGGAAATGATAACTTATATAAATATGATTAAGAGTTGGTGGCAACAATTATTATAAAGTAATCATTTATTTAGTCCATTAAATCAAAATTTGTAATCAATTGCAATGAATCTCAATTCAATGTTATATTTTTTTTTGAAATCGGGTTCAGACTTTTCTATTAGCAACTATAAAAACAAAGTACAAATGCCAAAAGGCAAGTTCACAACTGTACATAACTTGAAAAAAAATAGGCCTTTCTTTTATTACATTGTTATAGATCGAGGCCTACTGAAACAATTACGAAAGCCCAAGTGCCAGAAGCTTCGAGTGTTCTCTCAAGCAAATAAGGCAGTTCAATACTTCCATCTCCTTCATTAATTCACATCCGAACAAAATTTCATTTAATGTCGGCAAGAGAAAAAAGGCGTAAGTCTCTTCGAGTAACTCTTCAGCCGCAATTATATCTCAACTCATCTGCTTCTACTATGTGGTCGAAGCAACAGTCTGACCATTGAGATGAAACTAGTTACCCCTTCATCACTTATATCCTAGATCTGAGTCAGATAAGTAAATAAAACCCAAAAGATGAAGTCTTTAATCTGAGAAAACTATCTAATTTTTATTGTGTTTAGGTTTCTCGGGCTTCTTCAACCAGATCTGAGCTACTTTCTTGCCTTTTACGTTAGAATCGACAGCATATATTAGATCCATGCTAATCTATTATCTCTTCAAGTAGATCAGGCCTAAATCTAAACCAGATAAGTTTCTTGCCACCCAAAGAGTATGTTTTTGAACTCAGTTTTTGATAACTGAGGTTTTTACAGTGAGAACTCTTCGGAGTCATTGAATCTCAGCGCATCTTTTTCTACTATCAGTTCTGACCAGGGACGAACCTGAATCCATAAGGTTGTACATCTTCGAGAGACGCAGAAATGTTTGCAAGGTAAGTCTCTTATACCCAAACTAATAAATCTGATGAGATACTAACAGAGTTTCCATGTGTTTATATTGTAGCATTAAGGACATCAGCTAGCATTTATCCAGAAGAGCCTGCATTCTGCAACTTAACAGTCTATATCAATTCGTTTTGTTAATTGTAAATTAATATGTAAATTAAAAGAGAGAATGTGAGGGCATTGTAAAATAAAACAGGTACAAGAAAACCTGAATCGAGAGTCAGAGAAACAGAAAGGTTGAAGGAGAACGCAACATATGATAATGCAGGTGTTGCCCCAATTCAGCATTGGGAGGTATATCCCCATTTCTTTGCTACTATTTCATTCTTGTCATTGATGTTTTTGAAATGCTTAGATCTAGCCATTCTTATATTCATAGTCTAGTGTATTCTTGTACATATCTGCATTTTATCTATACTTCGATTCTGGAAGATCCTTTCATTTCTTTCTTGCCAAATATGCCAAACACAAGTAGATAGAGACAATTGAAACAGGTCTGAATAGAGACTATTAACTTTTGAGCATGACACAATTTTCTGTAGATCTTCTTTCAAAGAAAAGGAGAATAAAATTTTCGGAGCTTTAAAATTTTTTTACAGCTCCAAAGCCATATATTTTCTGTGTACTCACATTGAAAAAATAGGCGGTCTATGGTTTCCCTGTGATGATTACAAAAAACACATAAGGGGTCCACCGTTATCTGCTTCTGTAGCAATCTGTGTTTTGTCAGTAAATAGTCATTTATGGCTTTATAAAGACAAATTGCCATTTTTGGAACATGAATTTTATGCCAAACCAAAGGCGTCCAAAATTTGTTTTCAAAACTGGTCCTTATTGAGTTCCAAACATTTTTAAATTGGTATAAACCATTCTTCGTACACTTCCAAGTCCAAAAGTCCCTTTCCCTATCCTTGTGAATTTTGACGCCTTCTATATCTGCATGAATTTGGAATAAAAAACTACACGAATCCCATTTCCACTCTCCATTCTTTATAATCCTACTAAGGACCAAATCTTCTATACCAGTTCTGAAAGCTGTGTCTCTACCAATACGTTCCATAATAGAACTTCCGTGTAACCATGGATCGTACCATAATGAAGTAGTTTTACCATCTGCTATATTGAGAGAAAGGCATTTCAAAGCTTCATGCCTATTTTTCAGAATAAATTTCCAAACTCCGGAGTCGTCTGATCGCTGATTAATTTCCAAAAACTTTTCTGACCAATATATTTACAATGCATGAGATTCGCCCAAATTCCTTCTGCATTAACTATTTTCCAAATCAATTTAATAGATAACGCTCGATTCATCTCTTCTAAATTTCTCAGACCCATACCGCCTTCTTCTTTTTATCTGCACAGAATATCCCAGGGAATCTTACTACTACGACTTTTCCAAAGAAAGTTAAGAATCAAATGTTTAATTTTTTGAACTGTAGAAACTGGGAGACAAAAGCATTGCATCCAGAATTGTATAGTTGGGTAAATGGTAGATTTAATGAGTTCGAGTCTTCCGGCAAGATTAAGCATTCTGGTTTCCCATCCTCCAATTCTTAACTTGATCTTCTCTAACAACAGAGAACAATCCTTATCCCTCAGATTGGCACTAGACAAGGGAATTCCCAAATACCTTACTGGGAGATCCGATTGCTGTATATTAAGGATAGTGCTAATATCGGTGCAATGATCAACCCCTTTTCCAAAGAAAACATTGGATTTTTCACAACTTAGTTCCAAACCAGTAACTCTTTTCATGGTTTGGAAGACATCACGAATTGCAGTTGCAGTTTGTGCATTGGCTTTAGTAAAAACAATAATATCGTCAGCGTAGATTAAGTGAGTCAATTTGTTATCATAGTCTTTAATTGGAGAAATTTGACCTTTTCTGACTTTTTCATCCATTATTAATGTAAAATACTCCATAACCAATGTAAATAAAATGGGAGAAAGTGGGTCACCTTATCTAAGGCCGTTTGAACTCTTGAAATAACCGTGCGATTCCCCGTTAACTATGATAGAAAACACTGGAGTCTTTATGATGTTTTTTATAATATTCACCCATTTATTCGGGAAACCTAGGCTGACTAACATGTGTATAACAAAATCTCGATTAATTGAATCACATGCTTTCTTTAAATCTACTTTGATACACATATATTTATTATCCTTTCTGCCAAGACCTCTGATAATTTCATGAGCGAACAAAATTCCGTCCCCTATTGATCTACCTTTAATAAATGCCGACTGATTCGGGGACACCAACTTTCCTAGGAAAGGGACAAGTCTGTTACAAAGAACATTGGTGAAAACCTTATACAAAGTGTTACAACATGCGATTGGTCTGAAATCTTGAATTCTAGTGGAATGGGTTTTTTTGGGAATCAGGTGTAGGAATGTATGATTCCATTCATTGATTATTAATCCCTTCTGAAATATGTCATTCAAAGCTTTGTAGATTAACTCTTTCGAAAGATTCCAATGAATTTTGAAAAACTTAGAGTTAAAACCATCCAGAGCTGGGGAAGAGTCATCTTTAATGTCCCACAATGCAAATTTGATTTCTTCCATCGATATATCATTGTTCAAAAAATTTGCACCATAATCAGAAATAATCGATTTACATATGACTTCTGGGAACTGATCACCTAAGGGAAGGTTATACATTTGATTGTAGAAATTGATAGCCGATTCTATAATTGTGTCTTCCGAAACCTCCTTGCCATCTACCACAATGCTCGTCAAACATTTTCTGCTTCTTCTGCTAGACATTCTAGCATAAAAGAAAGAAGAAGCTTCATCACCCATCCTCAGCCAATCACATTTAGCCTTTTGTTTTGTATCTAGAAATTCTTTTTTAAGAGCCATTTCCAGATTTGTTTTGGCGTTTTGAAATTCCATGACTAAATTGTGATCATTTGATGTTTCCAGAAGTTTTTGAAGCCTAGAACAAATCTCTCTCTGAACTTTAACCTCTTTTTTGGTATTCCGAATTTTTGTACTCCAAATTTTTAGCTCTCTCTTAATGTTCTTGAGAATATTCATAAGTTGATATAGAGGTCGGTCTTCCTGTTTAGGAATCCATTTTTCCTCAATAATATGAAAGTATTGATCACACAACGGCCAATGATTCATAAACCTAAAAGGTCTATTCTTGTCTCTAGGTTTGGGAAAAAGTGAAACCCTGATTGCATTATGGTCACTCACAGTAGGAGGCAGATATACGACCGTAAGATCTGTAAATAGGTTGATCCATTCTAGGTTGGCGAAGACTCTGTCAATTTTAGAAAATATGTTGCGACAAGGACCGGACCACCAAGAAAACTCGTAACCTTTAATATCAATTTCGCTGAGTCCTGTATGATTAGACATATCGTCTAATTCAAATAGGTTTCCAAAAGGCACTGGATTACCTCCCTTTCTTTCTGAGGGATTGCGGATACAATAAAATCTCCAAAAAACAACCATGGTCTGTATATGTTAATAGCATCCTCGCGTAAATTTTTCCACAACCTTTTCCTTAGATTAACGAAATTCTGAGCATATACGAAAGTTAAATTACATTTAAAGTTCAAATTGTTGATTAATTCAGTAGTGATGTGTTGGTCGCTCATACTAATGAAGTTATAATTCCAGGAATTGCCGTCAATGAGGATGAATATTCTACATTTATAATAACATGATACATTGCTTATAATTTTCCACCCATCTTTCAAAACTCTTTCCAGTTTCACAATATCTGAAAATAGTAACTTGTTTTCCAACACACTGAAACAACTAATTTTATACTTATCAATGAGGTTTCTAATTTCTTTCATTCTGTTGGGATTATGAAACCCCCTGACATTCCAACATGCAAAAGACATTATGCTACCTTATTATTGCGAGACCTCTACGACCTTCTATTAGAAGACTCCCCTTTATCTTCCACAGGAATGCCTAACTTCTGAACCCACTTGGGGTTCTTACGAACAAGCTTGTCCTCTTGAATATTCTCAAATACTTTATTCCGATCCTCGGGGGCAGGAATGCAACTAGGAGAAAGCTGCTTCTCATGAATAGACTCTGCATTATCATATGTATTCTGTTCCCCTTCTACTTCTGTCAATTCTGTCTCCTTATCCAGATTCTCCTGTTCCTGTAAATTAATACAATGTTCAGTGCCTCTCCTAAAATTAACATTATTAATAATAAAATCATCAATACAAATATCAGTAGATAGTATAGTATTAGAAATATCCGGAATTGGCGAAAGGCATTTAAGAATAGTAATATCGGACGAAGGATTCTTCGGAAGTTGTGAGCTCAATTCTTTATCTCCTGAATTAGTCAATCTCACAGGGGTGGTCGTTTCTCCGTTGCGTAGGTCAGAGTCTTTTCTGGCTATTGTGATTTGCTCAGAGTTTCCCCTATCCTCTATCTCCAGCGTATTAGAATCTATCTGATATCCGTACTCTCCATCTGAAGTCTCCTCGACGTTATTCCTTATTTGACCTTCAGGAACACTGCTGTCATTCGTGTTCTCCATATTAAGAGATTCGGTTGGGATACCTTCATTTACTTGTTTTCCCTGATCCTCTGAAAAATCATTCCCACCTTCCTCTCTTTCTATATCCGAACATACAACAAGATTAGGTTCCACAGGGTTTTCTTCCACCGAATCGTATGTTTGTGTCTGTTTTGGAACCCGTGTCTGTTTTGGAACCCATGTCTTGGTCATTGGGCATTCTTCAGAAATATGGCCAAAACACACGCACTTGCCACATATGGGAGAGGGGTTCTCATATTCCACTTCTTGAAGGAAACTTCTCCCGTCTTCATCCATACCTATGATGGATTTTGGCATACCATAGGTTGCATTAACCTCAATTAATACTCTGGCATAAGCTAATCGTGATTTGTTTTTCGTTGCCTCGTCCATCTTTATAGGGACTCCTATTGTACTTGTTAGGGCACTAATAGCCTTATTACCCCACAACTTGAAACTTAAACCCGGAAGTCTAACCCACATAGGCAAAGAAGTAAGAAGGTCTCTGTCTGTTTTCATGTCTGGGGACAAACGTTTCATGATTATCAGGTTCCGGTCCATAAACCAAGGACCTGATTTCAAAATCTTGTTGCAGTCCTCTTCAGAACCAAATCTCACCACAAAGAAACCGTTGTTTCTTGAATGAACAGAAAATGGTTTCTGTGTGGACCATACTCTGTTGGCATAACCTTCAAAAGTCTTAAGCCATGGTTTGTATCCAACAACATACAATAATATACATAATTCCCAGCCACACTCCGCTTCTTTAATAGCATCAGGTGAAAGAGTGCCTACTCTTTTGCCATCTACTATTGTAGGCTCAATATATTCAAGATCTAGGTTACCTAAATCCCCAACCGCTCCTATTTTTACTGCCTCGCTGTAAGAATTTTTTTTTGCATTTTCTGATACAGTGAATTTAATATTCGACAGTCTTCCTGAATGAACAATGTTTGACTTCGAATTTTTCAGAAATTTAATTGTTGTTTGTCCAGCTGCAGTCGCCTGAAACCTTCTACCCGATTTCCGTTCTGTGATACCCCCACTACTTTTACCCAGATTGAGTCTCGTATCGGGTCCCACAGGAGCCTGATTTTTGCCCCTTTTCCTTCTTACCTCCTCCCAACCTTCTTCATCACGCAGAGATCCCATGTTACTTTGAAGGGAAAGAATTGAAGACAGAAATTAGAATAGAAAGACAAGATAGGGAAGAATCGGAGGAAAACAATGAAAATGGGAAGAAAAACCCTAGTCTCCAGATCTAGATCTGGAAGCCATGGCCGAAATCTGTTTTACCTTAATTGGAAATAATATTAATTCTATTTATAATATGACAATTGGTTGATTTAAAGAATGGAAATCATGATTTTATTTATTTAATTGAAATGTAAAATTCAATAATTGGATTAATTGCAATTAAATGAATATCTAAATATTACATTATTTGAAATGAAGATGGAATATGGGAAAATTAATGTAATAGTTTTGAATCCAATGTTAAATCCATCTATTTGACTATAATCAATTGAATAATTACTGATTGATTTAATTAAATGGAATTTTGGTAATTTTATTTAAAATATCTGAATTCAATAAATTGAGGTTAACACTAAAATTGATAAATTAGTTAACTTTAAATTGACATCTAAATTTGTTAAATTAGTATGAATGATTTGGAAATATAAAAATGATAAGATTTGTTATTTATGGAATTGAAATTGAAAAAGTGATTTGATTAATTAATTATTAATTTATTTAATTAACTGGAAAATAGCCAGACTCGGATTTCGACGAAACTAGTTTCATCGAATCTGTAACGGTGAACTATTGTAGGGTTTCAAGTTTCGTAACGATCGGATTTGTCGTTTGATCGTACAGACTCGAAACGCCTAGAAATCAATTAATTGAAATCAATTTGGAATAATTTGATTTTAGCATAACTTCTACCTACGATAGAATTTGGACTTGAAACATGTTCCATTGATTTCAAAATATTTAAAAACCTCTATTTTGATATATGGATTGACCCAATTTCGTTTTGGGAGTCAGAACGGGCTTTCCGGGCCCTTATTTGTTCAACGGTTCAAACCAATCTGATCCGTCCTTTTATTTTCAACCCTGCCTATATATATTATGTTATAAACTCTAATCGTTCCTCATTGTCGTTTGTATGTACGTATAATTCATTTTGTACCTCCTCATTTCAACGACAGACAATTCCAATTTTCCAAATGCAATTTCAAATAAAATTTAAAGCCAAAAATTCAAACTCCTCAAATACTATAAAATTTTATATCAATCTGAAGCTCTCGAAGAGCGTAATCTTCTGGTGTGATTCGTTTTTCAAATCGGTATACTATTTGCCCAGAATTCACGAATCGATTCTCAGCCATCCATCGCATCGATATTTATTCTGCCCGACAGACAAATTGGTGGTACTATTGGGTGGAGATCGACAAGGGAAGTCCATCGGCGTCGTTCGTGAAGTTGACGCCTAGATTGAGCGTTAAAATTGGATTAGGGTTTAATTTTTCTCGGTGGCGGCTGCATATTTTTGGGTGACGTTGGCGATCGCAGGCGACATGGTGGGGGTCGGTAGGAGCGGCTCGTCGAGACGGAGAGATGGGTGGTGGTCGGCGGCGCAATAATGGTCGGCGGTAGGAGTAATCGATGGTCAACATTGAAGAAGGCGGTGGCTTCATGTCTCGTATGCTGTATGGTTTGGTTTCAACTTGTTATTTTTTTTTTGAATTATTTTTAAATTGCAATTTCAATCATTCTAATACACGTAACTTTCGCATATGAGGTCCGTTTCACGCGCGGTTTTCTCCGCTAGGTTCGTATTGGGATTCAAAACATTGGTGTGGGTTTGGAGAATTCTAAGACTGTTCAAATTTTAGGTTTAAATTGGATTTAAATTCAATTTAAATTCAAAAGGTGAGTGTTTTAACCCACTCACAACTTCTAAAATTTCTTATGTGTGTTAAATTAATTTCTGATGTGATTAGATATTTATTTATTGCTGTTTGGTATATTTTTATCATCATTCCAGTTAAATTGAATTTATTGAATTAAATTGTTATTCAATTTATTATTGCATATAAACTGCCAGTTAAATTAATTAATTATTGAATATAAACTGTCGGTAATTACTTGTTATTTATTATCTGTTCTATATTGATGTTATTGTTTGAATTGGATGATGATTGCGATAAATGGTTGATGATTGATATTGGGTGAATGGATGCTGTATTTTATATTGTTATAGGTTGCAAGTTGTTATGCATTTTATTTCATTCGGGATTGCGGTTTGAAATGATATAACCGTATTTTTATTTGAAATTACGGATTGAAATGATAAATATCCGTATCACTTGACCATAGGATAGAAAATTATATACAGACACCGTGGTCTATGTACAAAATATTTTGAAAATGATTTCTATGGTTTTGAAAGAAATATACGGTTTTACGAATATTGATTTTTGATGTTGTTTAAATATTATTTTTATATATAGTTAAATGCTTAAATTTAAGCTATATATAAGTTTGTCAAATAAAAATTAAGTTTAATAATATAGTTTGATTTTATTAAAATAAATGTGAGTAAGTATTTAGATTTTATTTTAATATAGAGTGTATAATGATTTAAATAAATTAAGGTTGGGAGATAAACTGGAGATTTATCTGAAATTAAATTTATTTAAGAATTAAACTCTGAGGGGTTGATGTGAAATTTATTAAATTGGAAATTTTAAAAGGTATAATTATTATAACTTGATTTTGGGGTCAAGGTGAATTAAATGATTTTTTTTCAAGTATAAATGAATTGAAGGAAATATTTTAGTTACTTGTAGTTTGAATTTTATTTAAATGATAAGGGATTTATTACATAAATTATTTGAAAACTAGATAATAGAAAACTTATTTGTTGAACTGGAATTATCAAATTTAGTTTTGAAATTTTGGAGTATTTAAAGCCTTGAAATATATCGAAATTGAAATGTTTTATCGAAATTGAAATGTTTCGATGTTATGAATTTCAAAGTATTATCTTTTTAAAAGTGTTATAATTTCAAATGTTTGGTTTCGAAGTGTATAAATTTGAAAGTGCTATGATTTCGGGAAAGGGATATATTTGAAATAAAATGATACTTTGTTGATTTGGGTTTTATAAAAAAAAGATATCATATTGATTTGGTTTTTGAAGTAGAAACGATATCGTATTTATATGGTTTTGAAATGGATAGTATATTCTGGTTTTGAAGTATAATTATTTGAAATAACTGCGGTGTTATAATAATGTTTGGTTGTTAAAGAGACCGGGATTGGAAGTTGTCGTACTCTCTGCCAACTCCGAAAACCATTTTAACAACCGTGTACACGGTGGAGATTCCAGAATGAAGTAGGATGGTGGCGGCATTTCCTCTGAGGTAAATACATGGACCCAACTCCCGTGAGTTGGCATAAGGTGGCTAAAATAGGAGCGATCGATGGGCTAATAAGGTAGCTCCTTTTATCGGACACATCTCTTCGATATTATACTCTGACTTTTGGATTGATTCGGTGGCCACTTTTGATTTTTTTGATTTGGAGGTGTGGCTCGAGCTGGGCAGTAGCTGCACGCTATGCGTTACCACCGGCCCAGAAGTGTAATTGGTATACCTACCCTGGCATTGCCTAGTTGTGCCGTGTCACCTACCCTAGCGCACCTTATACGATTTTGTTTTGTACCATACCTATGGAGTGCCCTCTGACGACGCCTAGTACGGGGGAGATTACAGTACTGTATAGACTATGGGAATATAAAAGTTTGTTAAGGTGGAAAATGAAGAGCCTTAACGCTATTTTCAATACATTATACTTTACTTTAGACACTATTATAATAGCGTATACTACTACATAGTAAATAGTTTAACGGATCCTTAGGAGATGTGAATTCCGAGCATCTCCTAAGTTAATGCACTCACGTTTGACACTGGATAAGAGATGTCAAATTCCGTAAACATCTCTGACGCAGTCCCACTCATATTGTTTACCATTGATTTAACTTACATAAGATCTTTTAGTTCTAACTCGAGTGTTTTTCTTTTCAATTCGCTCGGGTCAGCCTGAGCATTTTAGGATTTGAAGACTTTATTTCTGGAGGATGACGACGAAGGTTGTAGTACTATTATTATTATATTATTCCAATACGTCACATTGTTCCGCTGCATTGTTATTTATTATTCTCTGGTATGTGTAACTCTGATATGTATTGTATAAGTATAATCAAATGTTTGTAAAACAGCTTCACAAAATGTTATTTGATTATTATATTTTGTCATTTCGCTGTGAGATTATGTTTGTCTTCTTTCTTTCTTTCTTTTTCTTGTTTACCCCAATACCAATTCGCCCTTTTGTATGGTTTGAGTCTGACGTGTTGTGTTTATCGTCGTTTTAAAACGTATAAAAAGGTGGGACGTTACAGAAACTATAAAACTTTTCTAGAAAATACGTAATTACAAGAAGTTCAAAATCAAGGGATCTCAATGTCACAATGCAACAACTTCAAGTGCTAACTTTTCATTAGCATACAACAAATGTAGCATATGCTCGTACATTTAACACATTCCAAACATCATACATAAAGTAAAAATCATTACTTTAAACTTCACTTAACATTTCGACTTCATTTCTGAATCCATAACAAGATTACATATAAGTATAAATATGAAAAACACTACTTTCGAATCAAACATTCAACAAAAATTTATATCACAATATAAAGTTTATAACTTTAGTTAAAATTCAACCAAAACCAAGTCAAACTCCTCTAATATTTTCATCGACAAAAGAACTTGGATTCTCCTTTATAAAAACTTGATTTTTGACCTCGGGAAGTGAGTTAAGGCTTCAGCCTACGGTAGTGTATAGCTGGCTTAGGGTGGTAAAGAGAGTTTGGGCTTTTCTTTGAAAAGAAAGGAAGTGTAGGAAAAAGAAGAGGTATGTTTTAGATTGGTTTAAAGGTTTAAAATGGGAAAGGCAAGTTTTTGACTCTTAAAACTTTAAGAAGCCAAGAAAATTGAGGATGGAGCTTTTGAAAAAGAAGAGAGGATTTTGAAATGAATAAAAAGGGGAAATAAAAATTAGAAAGATAAATTTATTTTAATATAAATTGAAGTAAGAAAATTATTGAAATAACCTTTGGTCGTTTACCTTCCACATTCCTTTTCCACATCATCACTCTTATCCCTTGCTCCACACGTTTCTGTTACCTCTCCCTCCTCATTCCATCGCTTTGTCACTTTTTAGTCATGGGAAGTTACATTTTCACTTTTTTTTTCTCTTTTTATTTTTATTTTGAAAAAGGAAAGTCAAATCTTTCCTTTTTACCTAAGTAAATATTTTAACACATTTTACTTTAACCATTTTATATATTATTAATGTGTATGTGTGTATTTATCAAGTACACACAACGTTTTTAAACAATATTTTGACGATGAAAAGCCGAAAATTCGAAAAATGGTTTTCGATCATAGTTTTTATTTTTTTCTTCGAACAAATTCTTTTTGTAAACTAAATTCCAAAACAACTTTACCATTATCAGTTATAATTTAAAAGAGGTTTATTTGAGTTATAAAATCCATAAATTAATCATTTAAAAAATATATTAGATATTCACATTGAAATTGTTTAAATTACAGGTTGCTACAGTTGGGGCACCAGTGTGAAGAGCCTGCTCTGAAGAGATTGGTAAACAGTTCGTTCGAATGCCAAAATTGTTCAACGTGACCATTATCTAAAACTATCCTAATGAATCATATGATTATCGATTATGGCACGATGAAAACCCATTGGAAACACAGTTTTCCCTTCCTTATTGATTTAATTTACTATTGGAAATATTTTAAAAATTCATTTTCATTAGAGAAACTCACGTCAGGCCTAGGCACGACTCAAAGCTGTCCTGGGAAAATGATGCATAATCAAGCATGAGTCAAAACCTAACCTTCCCTTGAGAATCCTTAAGCATGCTTCCAGTTGTTCTTAAGTCAACTAAATCTAGGACAAACTCCGTGTTTTGCTGTAAAAATTTTAAAAATTTCCTAAGTCGTAGATCGTCACTGACCTAAGGAGAGGAAAGCAAGCTTCCAGCCACGATTAGAGGTGGTGGATGATTGGTCATTGGCGAGCCACCTGATGTAATGCCACCACCTACCTTTTTCGATCAGAGGTATTTGAAGTAAAGGTTTTGGTGAATTTGAAGAAAGCAAGCTGCTCAAATTAAATTGAGAAATATGTTCAACAACTCCAAATCTTAAGCCAAGGAATTCATGATGACAGTTGAGGTCGATGTTGGTGATGCTCCAATTTAAGATTGAATGAGAAGAAATGAGCCTGTGAAAAAAAAGGATAGGCTAAAAATGTTAAGTATTAGATTGGCCAAAAGAACAAACAAAACTTTAGTTCCAAACCATGACTCATAGGTTGGTACCGATCAATGATATATATAAAATAAATAAAAAGAGGAAAGACCAAAATAATCATATAATAATGGTAAGGGATGGTATGAAGCGTGATGCAAAATAAAATGAAATTTGAAGCAAGAAAATCCTATCGATTGATTTAAAGAAAAGATTGTTGGAAACTTTCAAGAATTTAAATGGCAAGCTCGAACAACACACTTCAATTCTTATAAAGGCCATGAGTTGTAAATCTAAAACTATTCGAAGTGATATGATGATCGATAGGAGATACATTGCTTCATGAATATAGTTTATAAAATATAAATCATATGTCAAAATGGAATTTGAAACCGATGGCCTGAAATCAATGGTTTGTCTTGATCAAAAGAATATCTTATTAACATAAGGTAATAAGATATACTTTGGCGGGGGAAATGTTATAATCTAGGCATATCTAGACAAGTCAGAATGATCGAATGGTTAGATAGTAGATCATAATGATAAACTACAGAATTCAAACTCCAGTTGAAGTTTGGAGATATGGCCACAAACTTAACAAATGTTAAAGAAAATCACTTATCCATCAAAGTTGTTCAGATGGCCTAATTTAATGGTGCACGATCCAGTAGTTACTATTGGATCTGTGCTGATATTAGCATCTTAGATCCATATCGATCCATCCCGCGTCATCTAAATGAAGTGCATTACATCGCAAACAAAGTCCGAGGATGAAATGAAAGTGGACATGGATCGCCGATGATCCATAACTCAAACCTCATTTGACAACTCCAAACTTCATAGCAACCTAACTAAATGCCCTTGGATCATCATCGAAGTAAGGATCCCATTCAAATTCAAGCCCATTCCAAGGGAGTTAAATCTAAGGCATATGTGAACCATTAAGCAACTTCAAGGGATCTACAAAGTTCAAACAAACCATCTTTATAGGTCATCACCAATCCATACGACTCAGTTTGGTTCCAATCCATGGAAAAACTATTGATTTGGCCACGATCTTTTCTAGCAACCTTCTTCGAGACATAAAGAATATAGGGAGAATGTGGTTAAGGTAAATCTATTGATCTTCATCTATAAATAGACGATGAGAGGCACTATTCTAGGATCCTTTTTTCTGCATTCTAATTTTGTGCATTGATATAACTATTTCTTGGTTCATCACCGATCCAAGACCACCAATCCATAAAATCTTGCTTATAAAACTTTATAGAAATTATTAACAAAGTTTAAGTGGACGTAGGTCAGTGTTTAGCCGAACCACTATAAATTGTTGTGTGCTGGTCTTACTCGTTTCCTTTTTAATTTCCTCATTTTATTCTCTTCTCTAAAAGACTTAGGTGTTTGTGCCAACTTTTGGGATAAAAAATGATATTAAATAGAATTTGGTATTCACTCAATGCATCAAACACATAAGAAAAATATGATACTATAGAATCACTTCACATATATGATAATTACTATTGTCGATGAATATGGAATCCATCTCATATGATCCATATTAATTTATTTAATATTTTATTAACATATATCATTTAGGACAATCCAAACATTCTTTATTTTATATTAGTCATAAAAGATATCATTTTAAAATTTTACATTGACATTCAAGCTAAAACTAATTTTAACATGAATACATTGTTAACAATCAATAATATGTTATCTTACTTATAATTTAGAAATATCTTATTACTCTTAATATTCTTACTTGCAGAAACATGCTTCTTGCACATTTTGATTTGAAAACAAACTATTTGATTTCTTTATCAGAAAATATGCTCAACACTCATGCTTGTTGAACGATACTATCGTATCAGCTCTTGGATCTTTTCTAACACTTGCAGACTTAGTCATTGCTCCTACTTACATCATGACATTTCGCTTAACATATGCAGATAGTCTATTCTAAATCAAAATTTAGAATTTTTGTCCCAATAAGTATTTACCAAAATTCAAGCTCAAATTGGACAATAATTATGCAAGTAAAATCAAAATGAACTCAAGCACGCTGATTTACTTTTGTTACGCTAATTTCAACAATTTAAAATTACAATTTATTCTCATCAATTTTGCTACCATATTCCAACTGCATCAATTTTCCTTTTGAGGACACACCTGCAACTGATGGATAATATCCCTTGGGTACAACTATAAAAATCATATTTTGATAATGTTCTTGTATTATATTCTTGATTTAAGCATTAAAACATTGTTAGAGTCTGTGCTCTTTATAGCATATTAGCAACTGAGGAAATTTTTACTAATAACAATTCTAGTTCTTGATATTGATATAAAACTCAGAGTTTCTATTTAATAAAGGAGAATTCATACTAGACATTCTAATGAGTTGTGTTTATTTTAAATTTGGTTAATCTCATTTCATCTTATATTGTCAGTTCCATGTCAAAGTGTTTGGATCGTATCCAGTACAATAAAATTGAATCAATTTCGAGTTTATGAAATTTATGTTCATGACATAAATTAGTACCATTATTTGTTGGTTATGAACGCCTTTGTAGTGGTTCACACAAGATCTCCCACAATCAAATTTTATCTGAAACCTCTCGACTCACATAATCCTTTGGGGTTCCATGTTAATTAACATCTTATATAATTTCATAAATAGTGCTTTAGATGAAATTAAATATAACATAAGTACATACTCTTAAGTATATATTCTCATAGAAAGAAGTTAATTCAACATCACTCGTCATCGATTGTACTTTGTCCAACAAAATCCGCCTTTACAAACACATCATTATGTATCATAAGGAGGAGTGACTTTGGGACTGAGTTTTATTCATCTTTGGGTACTTTTGGAACTCTTCTTAATACACTCACTTATTTTTTCAAATCGATTTCATTTATTTGAATTGCATGTAATGATTTCTACTCTTTTTTTTCTATGAACTTATCATAGATGCACTACTTATGTATCAAATGCATAAACATCACCTATGCATGTCTATGAATTAAAAGGGTTTGCTTTAGTCTAAGGCATCATAGAAATTCTGAAGCCCTCTTGTAATATTTAAGTTCATAATAAAGGTTATTCTACTACTTAAACTATTATATACTGCTATAAATTCTAATTTTGTATCAGAGCCTCATTAAGCTGGGTAAGCTCCTCTAATTTTAGAATTTAGTATTTCCATTACCTAATATATATATTGTCAAATTTGAAAACAGTGAAATTTTCAAGAAAATTTTAGAATGGCTGAAAAAGATACTCTTTTGGACATAACATGTTATGAGTCTAGGACATTTCTTCAATGTAAAGACCTGTAATTTGATCATTTTAATTAAAGATATTTAAATTATTTTAAATACTCAAATATAGATTATTTTTCATCAATAATCAAGTTTTAAATGACAAATAATACTAATGAACTTATTTTGGAAGAATGCTTCCAAAAATATTTCCCTTGGAAAGATATACCAATAAAACGGCCGAAAACCGTTCTATTAATAAATAGCACTATAATCATAAAACATCATGCATGGAGCTAGATACATACACTTATAACTGAAAATAATATGAAATAAAATCAATTATTTTATTTTTGGAAAGTAAATGTATTTATAACATCATCAGTGATGCCATTATATTTAAATATGATGTAAGAATTTAAATTTAGATTTAATGACATAATAATTAGTATAATTATTCAAATAGTCATTTATAAATGATAATAATTCATTTTAAATAGTTTTAAAGTGATAATAAATCATTTGTAATAATTTTATTAAGATATATACTTGATTTGAAAATATAAGAATATTCGTATCACTTTATCGATATAACAACAATTTTTGTAAATAATCATTAATATTAAGTTATATGGTTTTATAAATAAAATGTGATCATTTTATTTAGTAAAATAATAATAAATTTTTTTTCAAATTTTTTTTACAATTATATGTGAATTTATTTATAAGCAAAAACACGACCGATAATCGGTTTTTCGATCTCAATGGTTTAACGAATGGAAGTTATTCAAGGTTGTTGCAACCTTGTTTATTTGTCATGTGCCCATATGTAACATACATATGCACATCTTAACATATACATGAACATATATATATATATATATATATATATATATATATATATAAACAAATACACACACACACACACACTTAAACACACACATATATATATTTCAAAATATAAAAAACTTAAGACTTAAGCGACCAAAAAGAAGCCATGAACTCATTTACACACTAAGATACATGCATATGGGCTAGAACATGGAAGAGAGGACAAGAGGGTGGAGTAGTATGTGGGGTGAAGTTATGGGGAGTGTGGGTTGAGGGCAAAACAATAATTATATATTTAGATATATAATTTCTAAGTTTTTCTTACAAATACCCAACCCTTTCTTCATAAATTCCTAACACTTATTCTTCATCTTCTTCCTCCTTCTTCAAGCTATTTTAATGACTTCCTATATTATAAAAATTATGGAGGAAATAATTACAAAAATAAATTAAATTATTAGTATGTGTGTGTGTGTACTAGTATAGACACTTGAAAACCACTTCAAATCACCTCCTTTCCTTATCAAAATTAACGACCATACATATATCAATGCTTGGCCAAGGCCTTCCACCTCCTCATGCTTAGGCCACAACTTCCCTAGCAAAGGCCGAGCTCATTCAAAGCTTAGTAGCTTGATTCTATAGAGTTTAAAGCAATCGTAGCAAAGCTATAGCCGATTCAAAACTAGTTCAGGCCAAAATGAAGGTGACAAGCTCTATTTATAATATGGTATATTGGATGATATATATGTTTTGTTATTCATGGTTGTGACAATTTCTTATCAAGTTTGGATATTAATTATATGTTGTTTGATTGGATTAACAAGTGACATTTAATACACATCAAAAATCACAGAGGAAATCACTTTCCTCAAATAAATGAAATGGAGCACATAAACATTTTAAGTCTCTTTAAAATGGTTTAAAAATATTTGGAAATGTTTTATAAACATTTAAAAGTGTTTCGATGAGGTTTGAAAATAGTATGAAAATAGAGTTAAAATATGTGCGTTGGGTAATGGCAGTTAGAGATTTCGCACAAAAGAAAGTTAAATCCATTTATACGATGGATTTGGAGTTGAAATTCTTTGTATTAAGAATTTTCCAAATCCTTATAATCATATTTTAAAAAAAAAGAAAAATATCTATATTTAATATAGTAAATTTTGAAATATGAGCAAAATAAATTTTCAAAATAATCGTAGTTTTGCAGTTCGGAATCCATAATGGGGTTTCTTTTAAAATTGATATTTTTAATTCTTTAAAAATCTAAAATAAATCCTATAAATATTTTAAAATGTTTTAAAATATACTTGAGTTATAAAAATGGATTTCTAAATAATCTAAAGTTTTTTTGACCAAATAAGCTTTGAAAACACTATTTGCAACACTATTTCGCAACCTTTTTTAATTAATTTTGCAAACAATGATTTTAACTTAATTACTCTTTTCTAAATCTTTTATGAACCTTTTAAAATAAATATTCAAGTAATTTAAGGATGATTAAGAGGTTTAAAAATGAGTATGCGGAAATGACTAGTACATTATTCCATCTATGAGTATCATAGAAAATCCGACCGAGGAATGGAACAGATCGAAGTGAAAGCCTGGATGCTTTAAAATAATTAAAAATAAATTAAGTATGTTAAAGGATTTAGAGTCAATCAAATAAATCGACCATCTTATGGGTGACAGAGAGGCAGTCTCTAGGCTTGGGTTTGGGAAACCAGTTGCCTGCCCTCCGTAGCTACCCGGACTAACTCGACGGAGGGGATAGTAAATTTAATTTACTCGGATCAAAATTTCCCAAGATATAAATGATATAATTTTTCATATTCGAACAACTTGGATTGCATAGAAATAATCTTCTTATACTTGGTATTAAATTCCGAAGAGGTAACCCGTACTATCCATGAGAATTTAAAAGTTGATCTCACCATTATTTGATGGATAGTAAAGGTTGAATATGGAAATGGATATTAGGTAGAATTAGTATAATTTCCATAATCCTAATTACTCAATAATGTTTTCTAAAGTGATTTATGAAAATTATTTGTAATTTCGAAGTTAAAGAGAGGTTTAATGATTCCGTATTATACCGAAAAAATGTTTGAAAGGTATATATCTCTAGAAGATATTTCGATTAATCAATGAAAGAATAATTCCCTATTAACTTAACATATTTTTATCGATGATTGGTTCGAAGGAACTGAGGTTGAATTTGGGAGATTTCTATTCGAAGACTAGTTCGAACCAACTTACGTGTTCGAAAATAAAAGACATGGGATGATATGATTGGAAGATGAAATGTACTCGTACTTGTCACTGACCCTTAAGGAAAATTTTTGCATATCACTTACTAATGCTAGTACTTCTCCATTTGAGATCTTCTATGTTAGGACTTCTCGCTACTAGTCCTAGGGGAATTCCAGATAGGATGTGGTAGGAGAGTTCCTTTGGTTTGTACTGTTACTGAACAACTTGTATGAATGAATGTCTGACGTTGCATTCCTAATCACATTGATTGATCTCAATAAATGTGTCATCTGTTTGGTGGTGGAGAAGGCAACTTCTCTTAGATTAATACCCATTCCTGAGACGTATGGACTTAGGAGTTATATGTTGATAGAAATCAGTTTTGTAATCCTGGAATGGCGATATCACATTCAAAGTGGAATGTGTGGTATGTGAAAGATAATCGTTATCTCAGGCCTCATCACCTGGTAATGGCTAAAATAGGGTATGCCGTAAGGCTATGTGTTCGCACCATTAGGGTATGCTCATCACCTTTCTAGATAACTCTCTATATTTTGGATATGTGGTGTATGCTATGAGACATCTCAGATAAGGTTAGTAATGACCAGGGTGATGACATATTCGGTTTCTATCCAGGCCATGTCTTGGTGCCAAATAGGGATAGACCGATCTTGCTAGATACGAAGGGTTGTTTGTGTATACTTGGTACATCCTTCTAGAGATGTACTGTATGGAAGGTAGTCTCTTACCTTGTCACTATATGGAATTCATTCCTTAATAAGTACCTTTGTACTTGTTTGTAGAGCCTAACATGTCCGGAATTTATTAATGGTAACAATTACGGCTAAGATTAATAAGTTTAGTTGCAAAGTGTTTTCTAAAGAATGTCACCAAAGATATATATACCCATGTTTTGTGTAGCAAATGTTTTGGTTATCATAAGGTAAAAATCTGTTCTATGTTCATTGCAGTGTGATCTTATGAGAAACCTTTGTTTTAAAAATTGTGTATTTTGAGTTTCTTACACTTGCCCCATGATTGATCCGGAGTTTATATTCCTTTTCCTTAAACTCTGGGTGCCCTAATTCTCGAGCAGCCAAGTAGTTCAGGTTTGATTTGGAGTAACTGGAGGGAGGTTGGAGATAAAGATTTTCTGTATGGTAGTTAACTATTCCCATTCTTGTGTTTTGTTGTTTTCAGCATTTGTGAGGACAAGCATTTATAACTGTCTCTGAAAAATGTGTTTAAATTTCTGTTGTAAAGACTATATATTGAAATAATATATGTTATTCCATTCGTGTAAGATTTTGTTCTGTCTATTTCCCTTTCTTACCTTTAAATAACTTCTTCTTCGGAACTTGGATTTGCAGCACTTGAATACCGGGGATGTATTAATGTCGATTTCCTAAGGTCGAGGAAATGGGTCTTTACATTTACATCATCAACTTTTTTAGTCATATATCAATTCAAACGCTATTGTTCTTAGTTATTATGCATGGTACGCTATGAAGGCATAAAGCAGTGTCTTACTTAGCAATAGAAATTAGGAGCAAAACTAACTTAATATCTAGAGTAGTAAAAATTATTTAAATTTTTTTTACATAATACAAAAACCTCTAATTTATAATATAGTTATGTTTAAAAGACCTCTTTACAAAATTAATAAACTTATTGTTTTTGACACTCGTAAGTGTTGGTTTAATTTGAAAACATAATAATGCAAACATGTTATTCATCTCCCTAAATAGGAAAACCCTAGAAATGGAGTTCATAACTATATGATTGATATTCTTCAAGAAAAAATTTAGCATTAAAAGAAACAAATAATCAACTATGAAAAAATGAAAAATAAACCATACCAATGGGATTTAGCTAAAATCCATAGACAACACATTAGCTAAATAGCGTTTGAATGATTAAATATACATCTGAAACAAAATTAATGTAAAAAATATTGATCTTATTCATTATTAAAATTTTTATTATTTTCAAGAAATAGAATAAGCAGGAGAAATTGATAGTATGAAACTTTATTCATACTATGAAGAACGCTCTACAACAATAAGCTACCTTATATTCAAAGGATTTGAAGAATACCCTTCACATGAAAGAATAAATTATAAATAGGAATTTTAATGTTCCAAAAGATCCAATTTTATGTCTGACACATTAGGAAAATTCATCTACTAATATAAAAACAGGAACCAAATGCTGCATATATGCCACCCCAAATATTTTTGCTCTCATGATTACTCATTTCACAATAACTTTCTTACTTCAACAACAAATTAAGTATTCATCTTCCCACTATTATTTGGTATATTAAACCTCTTTCCTTGAAACGGTTATTTCCTCTTCCAAATGAATCTCCTCTTTTATCAAATGATTCTCCTCTTCATCCATGAAACAATTAATATGTTCACCGTTAATCACTATTCTCACTTTGAATTCACCAAGATTCTTCTCTAACTCAACTCATAATTGGACAAATTAGGGTTAATTAGCAAAATAAATAGAATTGAACATTAGTCTTCAAAAGATATCCCAAGTTTGTAGAATTGTACCATGTCTTCCCCTCTTACATCATATAGTCATACGCTAAGGAGTTCATTGACGATCATCCATTTTTCTCCAATGGTGCTTTCTTTTCCTTTTTGTTGTCCTCAAGCGAGAGGCTACCCAATTTTTCCTAGGGTAATTAATTGGGGATTCCAATTAATTTAGTATATTTGATGGAACCATGGCAAGCTAAACGTGTTTAGTATGATTATTGATAGTTAGCCACATGTTGGTGATGTACAATTCAGACATATTTTCATCTATATACTTTAGTAGTTTGTCACTTTGGTCTATGCCTGACTACACACATCAATTTTTTATATTAGTGTATTAAATTACATTTTTATATATCTTTTGTAACTATATCAATTGTAATATTGGTTAATAAGAAGGTTTGAATATTATGAATTATATATACGAATTCATTATTCATAAATTTTCTTGACGATAATGGTTATGATTAATTTTATGTTTATTTATCTTATCAGTTGGTTGAATCTTAAACTTAAGAATGAATATTTTTAATGATAAGTAGATGTTTCTCTTTCATTTGGTGTTGCTAGTTGCATGATTACATACTTCATATGTAAGTAAACATTTTAGTTTGAACTTGAGGGATTGGTTATCATACCTATGGATCTAATACACTAGGGTGTCAAGGATTAATTTCACATATTTGTTGTTATGTTTTTTATATACATGTTGATGACATATGCACTACTTTGATCATCGACGCATTGATTTATTATTAAAGTATAAAAGTGTAACAACCTAAAATTTAAGTTATAATAATTAATTAAATTAAATAAGTTTGTGAAATTGCTAGAATTGAGCTATAGGAGTTGCACTACTGGGTCTATGGTAACTTTTTTATCAATATATAACTTGTCGAAATCCGAGCTAGTATGAAGAAGATATGAAAGAAATAAGAAATCAAAAGAAAACAAAAAAATAATATAACAAGGGCCTAGGTCGACCCTTGTTTTGGTCAGGCCGACCCCCAATATACATAGGTCGACCCGCTTATAGGTTGGGTCGACCCATTTTTGTCACTGGACGAAGAATCGTCCAGGTACGAGCCAAACAATTATTTTTGGTTTTTGGGCAAATCTTGTGCGTCCGTAGCTGCATCCGAGGGTCCCTAATGAGCCTATGATATGGTTGCACCAGATTCAATCTTCAAATCCAACGGCTTGAGATCCCTAGGCCACACTATAAATAAGACCCTAGACATAGCTATTTTTCTCATTCAGATTTCTTCCAATTGGGTTCATTGCCTGAGCCTGAACCCTAAACAGAAATTTGTTTCCAAGGAGAGGATCTTTTTAATAAAAATATTCTACGCGATAGAAGTGGATGCGAGAAGGCCAAGGACTAGAGCTCAGTACCATAAGTGAGTGTTCTGTAATTACTTTAGGTTTTTATGTAATTTAAAATAATAGAGTTCTCAATAGTTGCAGTATTTCTATAATTTTGAGACAGTATTCATAGTTAGTTTTTAAGTAAATTTCAAAAGTTTTTTTTCAGTCTATTTTATTCAGCTATTTTATTCAGTTATTACAGTTATTTACGGTTATTTACATTTGTTTATATCTATTTTAAAGTTAAGTTTAGCCTGTAAATGTTAGTTTCTTTTTGTAGAGATTTAGTCCTTTTTTATGCGAATAAGATAATAAAAAGAGAAGAATTCGCTAATATGGATAAAAATAGAATAATACCAAATTTACAAAAATTGGATGTAGAAATAAGAACTGAAATAAAAAATGAAAATGGACTAAAATAGGAAAATTTAAGATATTTGCAAGCATAATTATAACAAGTGGTTATAACTAAAAAGACAAAATAAAAGAGGCTTATTTTAAAACGTAGATTAAGTTAAAAAGCAAATTATAACACATAGGTCATAATCGGAAAAGAAAGAAATAGTAAAAGGAGCTTATTTTAAAACTTAGATCTTGGATTAAGTTAATAAGCAAAAATAGAAGTAGTGGTTCGTACTGGCAACATTCCCTTTTATATCTAGGACTGATGGTCTCACAATAGTAGGTGAGGCTGGGACACACTTATACTAATTAGGGTAATTAAGTGCCCAATAGATAGAGGATCAAATCTGGGGATTTAGGCAAGGGGTACAAAACTAGAAGATTGTTTGTTAGGACCAGTACCGACAGCATTCTCTTTCAGGTCTAAAACTGATGGTCTCACAACACTTGGGGGATTCTGGGCAGCATTCCCTTTCAGGACTTGGACTGATGGTCTCACAACAATTAGGTGAGCTGGGCATGCTTATGCTGATTAGGATAAATAAAGGGTCAAATATGGGGCAATAGTTAATGTGTACCGACGACGGCCGAGCAAAGGACATCGATTAGGGTAAATAATTCGCTATTGCATCCTACGTGCTAAAGAGGTGTCTTTTGTTGTAACCAACATGATTGGTTCATAGTGGTTGTGACGACCCGGAATTTTCAAGCATTTCAAAATCAGAGTATTTAATTGATTTTAAATAATCAATAGAGCAATTTTAACTTGAATTATAAATATCGCTATTTATTTGACAATTAAATAATAGAATTTAATAATTAGAAGTTGGGTAAATTGTTGAATCTAGAATTTTAAGCCTGTTAAAAATAATTTGAAGGCTTGTAAAATTTATATTGGTAGTACACAGGATAATAGAAGTTGTAAAATTGAAATTAGCTGTGGTTTGTTCAGTTTTGAAATTTTATATCGTTTAAATTGAATCTAAAAATAGCCTTCCGAGGCGCAGTCTTGGAATTAGACGAAATCAGTTCCATTGGGTCCGTAAAATTGAATTATTATCGGATTTCAAATTTGTAGTGTTTGAAGTCGTTGTGTTAGCATACGATATATAAACGCGTTGGAAATTTACTTCGAAAATTCTATTTAAATTTATATTTTTATATTCACGTGCTAATAGCCATCAGCTGCCTTTCCTTCATATCGATGTCTCCTCTCGTACATACCATTGGTCGGTAGGGGGGACTCTCGAGCGTCGTGAGTCGCACGGCGTGTTGGCAAGGGCAAGCGGTGGTCTCGATTTGGGTTTCGCGTGTAGATGTTAGGCGTGAGGGGTTGCGTGTGCCTTAGGTTTCATGATCGATTCGGCGACGAGGGTGGAGGAACTGGGAGCTCGAGCTCGATTTCGTGTTCATGGGATGGACGTTAGATTTGGGAAAGAGGACGGTGGTTTTGGGGTTGTGTTCGGTGGTCGCGAGTCTGGTAGCGTAGCGAGGTATTTAGCTATTTTAATTTTTGTTTATGTATATACATAAATAAAATATATGCAGACACCTATTTTATTACATATAGGAAAAACATAAAATCTAGTTATAGATAAAGTTGGGAAAAAGGAGGGGGGTTTAAAAGGTTATAGAGTTTATATAAAAACTGAGTTTTTGTAATGAATATAGGTTTGGAAGAGAATATTAAACTTAAAACGTACATATATATATATATACACACAGTAAACAAAGAAAAATTTATAAGTAGTTAGTTAATTTGATTTGTGATGGTAAATGATTTATTCTATCTGTTCAAATAATTTATAAAAAGGAAAATTTGTTTGAAATTAACTTATGTGATTATTTTAGTTATTAAAGGATTTTTTTTAAAGGAAAATGGTTTTATTAAATTCTTAATTTATTAAATTAAAGATGGAGATTAGTTTCAAATTAATCTATTTGTTTCAATTAAATAGATAAGTGGTAATTAATTGGAAATTAATTGTCCAGTTATTTCAGATATTAACAAATCCATATAATATCTATACAAGGTCAATAATCATGGAATCAAATCGAGAATAAAGCGGATTTGCAAATTTAAGGGTGCAAAAGGTGAGTTAATCTCACTCAGTTTAAATTTGAATTTAAATGATTAAATTTAAATAATTGTTTGAGTGGTTGAATTGATTGATGTGCTGTAGTATGGTATATTTTGGGATTGATATTTATATTGTGCTAACGTCTGTGAATGCAGGGAAAACAGGTTTGAGGGATCCAATTGGATCCCTCAACATTTATTTAAATTATGTAATCCCCTCTGTTGTGATTATTTGATATTCAATGATGAACTTTATTAGAATATTGAATGCTATGGTTCGATTGGATATAAATGGGGTATAATGAATTACCGAAAATATTTAATTGGATGTTGGAAAGAAAATAAAAGAAGTGAATTTGTAAATAAAAGAAGTGAATTTGTAAGAAAATAATTATAGAAAATTTGAATAAGTTTATGAATGAATTGGAAAGAAATAAAGTGACTTTAAAATTTTAATAAATAAAACTAGAGTATAGAAGGGAAATTAATGAATTTTGAACTGTAGTGTTATTATTTAAGAGAACAAACATTTATTTAAAATTTAAATTTATTGAAAGGAATAAAGAAGAATTGGGAAAGACCTGAATTTGTATATTTCAGGTAACAGATTTAAAATCAAACGGAAAATAATAATAACAATAACAAGTCCATAATTAATGAATTTTGAAATGAATTGAGTAAGTAATGAAATTTATTTCAAATGGAGTAAATTGGAAACCAAATTGGGAAATTTATTTAAGTGATTGAGATTGGAAATTCTCCATGAATAACCAAGTATGTTTTTTCAAAGTAAATTTTTAAAATATAAGTAAAAGTTTTAAAGTTGTTTTAAAAAGCAAGATTTGGAAAATTTATTATTTCTAATATTTAAACTCTAAAGTTAGTTTTTCCCTTTAATCTATTATGATAGGAACTATTTATAAAGGTAACTTAGTGTTTTGTTTTAAAGAGTTAGAACCTAGTTTTATATTTTGTAAAGTAACCATATTTTCAAATATTTATATAGTATGTGTTTTCAACCAATTATTGAAATAGTTTTAACTTAAATTTTTTAAAGTAAATTCCAAAGTAAGTATTTTCTTTAAATCTATTATTATAATAATTATTTAAAGAATGATTTGGTATTTTGTTTAAAGAAGAAAATCTAGTTATATTTATAAGTAAACTTATTTTAATTATTTCTAAAGTATTATTTTAAATTAAGCACTAAAGTAAATTTTCTAAATTAATTGTTAAACATATTTTACAATAAAGTGTTTTGGAATTATTTTAAAAATCTAAGTGTTGTACTTGGTGATTTCAGAAGAAATAGAAAATATTTGGGAAATTTATTTAGAAAAGGAAGATAGTTTGAAACTGTTTTCAAAAGGGTTTGAAAGTGGAAATATACCTTGTGAAGATATTTTTGTGATTAATAAATAATTTGGGAAATTTATTTATTATTGATGGATGTTGTGAATATTAATTGATAGTTAAATCACCGATTGTCAATATTGGACAGATGCGTTGATCGTTTCGAAGAGACCGGGATCAAGATTTATTTCTTGAAAACCACTTCGATCCGGTCTGTACGTTTCGTGGAAACGAGTTTGGATTCGAAGATGGAGTAGTGAAGTACAAGGGCTAGTCGCTACTAATCCTGAGGTTATTTCCAAAATAGATGTAGTAGGAATAGTGCCTTCGAAGCTCATAAAGTTAAACACATTTTCAACAGAGCTCAGGAGTGCTAATGTCATCCATTGACTGTATTGATAAAGGATCAAAGCGGTATTCATTATTTTTATTGTAACTAGATCCATCAATGGTTATATGTATAAATACACGATAGGGCACATGCCAAAGGACTTGACCTATTCGACAAATTTGTCGTAGGGTTTCCGTTCGAACCCGGGACGGACTTGTATGGTTGAATGCTTGCGAAACATCGTCAGGTGGACGATGGGCATTCTAAGGGATATGTTCTTAAAAGGTAACGCTTAGCCTCAAGCCTCATCAAATGGGAATGACTAAAAATCAGGGGTTATGCAGCAAGGCTAGGTGGGTAGCACCCAAGCAGGGTGAGGTCATTCCTGTCTAGATGTCCCTTTTTATTTCGGCTTAGTGGGCGGTTGCTGATCCCAACCGCGGGGTGATCTCACTCGGGATTATCCAGTAAGGGGTAGTCCCGGTCTTGTGTTGCAGGTGAGCGGGCGTACTCCTCGGTACGGTGATCTAGGCCCCGTACTGTGACAGGTGGTACCCCAGTGCCTAGTCATTAGTTGGAAATCCATTCTCCCTATGAGCCTTGTACGAGTTTTGTTTGTATTACCCACTCTGTGGCTAGTAGCTGGAATTTAATAATGTAACAATTTCGGCTATTTTATAAGTATTTGTATATAGACCCTATTATAATATCAGAGGATTTTTATAAAATTTGTTTTAGCTATCGTAAGGTAAAAACCCGACATGTTTATTTGTGGCGTGGTCTTACGAGATGCTTTTGTTTTCAAAGGATTTTTGAAACTTTAATAATCAACTGGGTGTGATTTTCTCACGCTGGTATTCCAGACTGACTCGGGTGTTATTTAACTATAATGCTCGGGTCAGACCGAGTATTATAGGATACAGGATTTGAAGTGTGGAGCTCAGGAGACGAGCTGGATGACGATGCGTATTTCATACTTGTTTTATATATATTCCGCTGTGTTGAGTAGTTGTGTATCCAGTTGTATGTTATTGATGTTGAGTTGTGATTGATGTACTCTGATGATGTAATATATGAACAGATATATTTATTTTGTTGTAAATATATGTTAATATCTATTATATTTTATTCCGCTGCGATGGTTAGATTTTGTTGTTGTTTTCTATTTTCTTCTTCTACCTCTTCTTCTTTAACCAAATGGTTCGTATTTCTGTACAACTTGAGTTGATTTAGGTAGAATAGTGTTGACTCAATGGTACGGATTTGCGGGTCATTACAGTTGGTATCAGAGCTTAGGTTTGTGATAACCTCGGCTCTGGTGGGAATTACTCATTTAAATTAGAGTCCGTAGTACTCTAGAATGAGTTTGAGCGTATTAATAGATATGAGCACGTATTTGTTAGTGAATATAAATTGTTTTAATATTGTGTTAATTGGTTTATTGAGTGGCATATGAACCTTCGTCGACACAGTCTGCACAACTGTATCGAAGGGGTTTCTAAACACTTGAATAGAACAATTGACACGGTATTGTTTTAAATGTGGGTGAATGCAATAATTTTACCCAAAAATATATTTTGATATAAAGAAAAGTTTTGGTAAACTATTTTAGCTAATATATAGTTGCTTGGATGTTAGAAATGATAATATTAAATTATTATCATCGTTGTGTAAAAATTTAACTTGAAATTGAAAATATAACTAAAGATTAAGGAAAATAATTTCATATAGAAAAAGAAATCTGTAAATATAAATTAACAACGTGATTTATAAATTGAAATATTATCAAATGGGAATTTATACAAATGAATTATAGTTAAGATTGATTTAAGCAGGATTTGGAAATTTAAAATTTCGGAGATTTGGAAGTATTTTGAAGATAAATAATAGCATTATTATTTTGGGGGATTTCTGAAAGGAAATGGTTTCAAATAGATTTTAGGAAAGGATATAGCATTGAATTCACTTCCGTCGCTGGAAAATAACTTCGGTGATGACTGCAGCATCATCGATGTTCATTTTCGAGTTTCTAAGTGATGAATTGCTGCCAAATTGATTTGTTCAGAAGAACCAGTTTGTTTTTGAAATTTCAAAGGAAATTTGTTGGGGATAAAACCCAGATTGGTTTAAATTTTTGAGAAATGTGATTTGAAATGTTGGAAATTTCAAAATAAATTGAAACTAAAAGTCGGGTGTTTAAAATCCTGAAGAGATAGGTTGTAAGCTTATAAATCGGGATGATTTTTAAATCAGGGAGGAAATATAAGCTTTGAATGTTGGAAATTAAAATCGAAAGTGAGAAGTTAAAAATGAAAATTTAACTTGGATTAAGATTGAATTTTTGAAATTTAATTATGAAGGAAGAAATAAAATAGCAAATTTTGTATGTAATTGAAATGAGAAAATGAAAAAAATATATAAATAAATATAAATGAATTAGTGAAGTAAATAAAATTAATAAAAATGTGAATGAATTGGATTGAGAAGTTTAATAGAACTTTAAATGGGATTGGAATTAATTTAAGCTCAGAAAATGGAAGTAAGTAGAATTAAACTGAAAATAAAAATCCAGTTGTATTGAATTTAGTTGAAATTTGGATTAGTGGTGGAATTTCGGAATGAAGCCGAATTTTTAAATAGAAATTCAATTGAAATTGAAGTGAATCAGACATGAATTAAATTATTATGGAATTGGCTTAAAATAAAGGTAATTTGAAGTGCAAATAAAAATCCAATTCAAGTACGGATGAATTAAATTGGCCTTGGATATTATTTTAACAAATTGAGAATGGAGTTATGTGAATGGCTAAATTAATTAAATGAAATTTGATTTAGATAAGAATCAAATAGTAATGGAAATGAATTTAAGTATGAAAGTGAAATAAGTAAATCAACTAAAGATTAAACTTTATAGAAGTATAGCTTCGAGGAAAGTGAAAGTTTATTTAATAAAAGCTTGAATAATTTAAGTTGAATGGAATAAAATCCTTATTCGAATAGAAATAAGCTGGATAAAGAGTAAATTGAATAAATAAACTTCGATGGCTTATCAAAAGAATTTAAATGTTTGAAATACAGGTATGCTTGGCTTGATAAAGATAAGATCTTGAGTAAAAACTGAAAAGTGGTTGTGATTAAGGGAAAATGGATGTAAGTGGGGAAAAACAAATGAATGTGTGGCTTATAAAATTTGAAAGGGAGATATAAGTCAAATAAAATTATTTGATATTTTGGAAAGTGAATAAAAATCCAAACCTGAATTACAAAATAGAATTGAACCCAAGAAAATTTAATTGAAGAGATTTTTGAAGCTGGAAAAAAATATATCAAGTGTTGAATTATAAATTTGGAATAACTAATTTGGAATAAATTAGTAACTTAAATATGTGGATAAAATTTGAATTGGTCAAATAGAAGTTGAATGGTGAATTAATAAAATTTGATGGTGAATTAAAGTGAATGGGTGAAGGAGACTTTGAGTTATAAATATGAAATTCATCTTGGATTGGTTAGCAAATAAAATGAAATTGGATTAAAATGAAATGGTTTGAAGTGCAAACAAAATCTAACTGAGTATTAATAAAGTGAAAATGGTCTTGTAATTAATTAAATAAGTTCGAGAATGAATCGAACATGGAAATTGAAATTTTAAATGAATTGAATAAATTAATTAATCGAGCTAAGTAGTAAATGGAAGAGATTTGATTTAAATAGAATCAAATTAAATTAGAAGAGAATTTATGGGCAAATGAGAGTGAACTTAAGCTATGAAACTGGAATGGTTTGAAGTAATTAACTTAAGTATAGAATTGAATGAAGCATGGCTTACATGAAATTGGGGAAATGATTATTAAATTTTAAGCATGGAGGTTGTTGAGCTTATTAATGAAATGGTTTTGAATAAAACCAAAGTGAATGTGAAATAAAATGCAAATATATAGTTTGGGAATACATTGGAATGAAATTAAATGTAAATTGAGTTGGAATCAATTTTAAAATGATTATAAAATTAAAGAAATGGTTTATTTAAATAAATATCGTCGAGATTGCTTAACATGGCCGTTCGACGTAAACGAAGGAAAATAAAATTCCATGGATTAATAAAAGTAAATAAAATTGATTTTTGAATCAATTAAAATAAATATGAGTTGTTTAGATTATAAATGAATTGAATGTGAGGAAATGAGTTAGAAATCATTTCAAATTGGATAGGATGATATAAAAATCGAGTAAAGCAACTGAATTAATTTTGAGACCTTACCAATTGTTTATAAAACTGCTTTGTGTGTATTATTTGAAAAAAAAATTAGCCTTGTTGTTATTATAAACTGATCGAAGTAGAAGAGATTGATTTTTTGAAATCAATTAAATCGAAAATGTGTTGTAACTCACTTGTGATGAATGAAAATGGTATATGAATCGGTTAAAAGCAAATTGAACTAGTTTGGAAACTATACAAATTGCTTATGGAAGTATTTATAATGCATTACTTATGTTGTTGATATGTTGTAGCAGTTTAAATGAATGAAATATTATAAATTTCATAGATATGTTACTTATGTGTTTAAATTGAGTAAGTACAGGTACCGAGAAGCCGTTTGGCTGGATTTTGGTCACGCTAGATGCTAAGAATATAAGCTGTTTGCTTAAAAATGCTAAATAAGGTACGCCTACACAATAAAAATAGGAAATATGAACTGTTTTTGGTTTTTCCGACCGTGTGGGTCGATGTATATATATTTATATCTATTGTCAAATTGCAAAAGCTCCTCCGTGCAAAGGGGACTCTGCCAAAAAAATTCGGAAATTTTGAGAGTTAGAAATTTTTTGAAAATCTTGGAAAATTTTGTTAACGACAAACGTTTTTAAATTGGAAATTGAAATATATTTGTAAATGAACTAATGTAAAATAATGGCATGAATCCGTATAAATGAAAAATAAAATTTAAAATTTAGATTTGATGATAAATTGAATTCATATGGAAATGGAAGAATCAATTTGAATAGAAATGGATATAAACTAAAGTGGTAAGATGAAAATAAATATAAGAAACACATAAATGCTTATACTAGCTTAAGTAAGGAATGATGCATTCTCAACTGGGAATTGGTATTTCAAATATAATCTAAGTTAGTATTTGAATTAGTAGATATTGACATTTGTAAGAAAGTCGACAAAATGTTTTTGAATATTGTGATTGGACATATTGCTGTGTAAACAGGTAATATAAAGGTAAAGAGAATTGATTTTGATTTCAGAAGATAAATTTGAAATGCTCGACAAAAAGGTATGTGTTTAAGTTTCTATATGAAATTTGATTGGGATTTTGGATTGAGCCACTTGGCTTTTTTTTTCCTTTTGGATTTGGGAGGCCGTAGAGCCATTTTGTAGTTGTACCGAGCCAGCCGCGCAAAGGAGACGCTGGCAAAAAATTTCGGAAATTTAGAGAGTTAGAAAAATTTTGAGAAAATTATGATAATTTTAAATTTGATTTAGAATTGAAATTTGAATGCTCGAGCAAATAATATGGTTTGAAAACTATGGGGGAATTTGAGAAGTTAGTAGGATTGATAATGGGTCTTTTATAAAAGATAGTTGGTAGGATGTGGGATTGTTGATTTTTGGGAAAAGTAAACAGGTATTGGACCATTCTTCCTAACTAGTAATTTCGGGGACGAAATTCTTTTAAGGGGGAGGAATGTGACGACCCGGAATTTTCAAGCATTTAAAAATCGGAGTATTTAATTGATTTTAAATATTCAATAGAGCAATTTTAACTTGAATTACAAATATCGCTATTTATTTGATAATTAAATAATAGAATTTAATAATTAGAAGTTGGGTAAATTGTTGAATCTAGAATTTTAAGCCTGTTAAAAATAATTTGAAGGCTTGTAAAATTTATATTGGTAGTACAGAGGATAATAGAAGTTGTAAAATTGAAATTAGTAGTGGTTTGTTCAGTTTTGAAATTTTATATCGTTTAAATTAAATCTAAAAATAGCCTTCCGAGGCGCAGTCTCGGAATTAGACGAAACCAGTTCCATTGGGTCCGTAATATTGAATTATTATCGGATTTCAAATTTCGTAGTGTTTGGAGTTGTTGTGTGAGCGTACGATGTATAAACGCGTTGGAAATTTACTTCGAAAATTCTATTTAAATTTATATTTTTATATCCACGTGCTAATCACCATCAGCTGCCTTTCCTTCATATCGATGTCTCCTCTCGTACATACCATCATCATCGCGTCTCCATTCTTGTTTTAAAATCTCATGAAAGAAAAATCTGAAGCCTATCTTCTTTTCATTCCAGTTCGAACGAAAATCAAAATCAATTTATCAGAAGAAATGGCTGCTCCCTTTCCTCTTTCCCTCTTCCGTTCCTTAATTCACAAACTGCTATATACTCCTCCAAAATCAAAATCGTACTCCCCTCTTTCTTTTGTTCGTTCGAATAATAAAAAAATAAAAAAGGAAAAAGAATAATGGCCACAGCCTCCTATTCCTCTCCTCAACAGTCAAGTCGTTCAGTTTCTCGAGCAAGGCGGAACCTTCTCGTTCAGCGCGATCGATCGAAGCAGGAAAGAAGGGGGGACTCTCGAGCGCCGTGAGTCGCACGGCCTGTTGGCAAGGGCAAGCGGTGGTCTCAATTTGGGTTTCGCGTGTAGATGTTAGGCGTGAGGGGCTGCGTGGGCCTTAGGTTCCATGCTTGATTCGGCGACGAGGGTGGAGGAACTGGGAGCTCGAGCTCGATTTCGTGTTCATGGGATGGTCGTCAGATTTGGGAAAGAGGACGGTGGTTTTGGGGTTGTGTTCGGTGGTCGCGAGTTTGGTAGCGTAGTGAGGTATTTAGCTATTTTAATTTTTGTTTATGTATATATATAAATAAAATCTATGCAGACACCTATTTTATTACATATAGGAAAAACATAAAATCTAGTTATAGATAAAGTTGGGAAAAAGGAGGGGGGTTTAAAAGGTTATAGAGTTTATATAAAAACTGAATTTTTGTAATGAATATAGGTTTGGAAGAGAATATTAAATTTAAAACATACATACATACATACATACATACATACATACATACATACATATATATATATATATATATATATACAGTAAACAAAGAAAAATTTATAAGTAGTTAGTTAATTTGATTTGTGATGGTAAATGATTTATTCTATTCAAATAATTTATAGAAAAGAAAATTTGTTTGAAATTAACTTATGTGATTATTTTAGTTATTAAAGGATTTTTTTAAGGAAAATGATTTAATTAAATTCTTAATTTATTAAATTAAAGATGGAGATTAGTTTGAAATTAATCTATTTGTTTTAAATAAATAGATAAGTGGTAATTAATTGGAAATTAATTGTCCGGTTATTTCAAATATTAACAAATCTATATAATATCTATACAAGGTCAATAATCATGGAATCAAATCGAGAATAAAGCGGATTTGCAAATTTAAGAGAACAAAAGGTGAGTTAATCTCACTCAGTTTAAATTTAAATTTAAATTTAAATGATTAAATTTAAATAATTGTTTGAGTGGTTGAATTGATTGATGTGCTGTAGTATGGTATATTTTGGGATTGATATTTATATTGTGCTAACGTCTGTGAATGCAGGGAAAACAGTTTGAGGGATCCAACTAGATCCCTCAACATTTATTTAAATTATGTAATCCCCTCTGTTGTGATTATTTGATATTCAATGATGAACCTTATTAGAAATTGAATGCTATGGTTCGATTGGATATAAATGAGGTATAATGAATTACTGAAAATATTTAATTGGATGTTGAAAAGAAAATAAAAGAAGTGAATTTGTAAATAAAAGAAGTGAATTTGTAAGAAAACAATTATAGAAAACTTGAATAAGTTTATGAATGATTTGGAAAGAAATGAAGTGACTTTAAAATTTTAATAAATAAAACTAGAGTATAGAAGGGAAATTAATGAATTTTAAACTGTAGTGTTATTATTTAAGAGAACAAACATTTATTTAAAATTTAAAATTATTGAAAGGAATAAAGAAGAATTGGGAAAGACCTGAATTTGTATATTTCAGGTAAGAGATTTAAAATCAAACGGAATATAATAACAATAATAATAAGTCCATAATTAGTGAATTTTGAAATGAATTGAGTAAGTAATGAAATTTATTTCAAATGGAGTAAATTGGAAACCAATTTGGGAAATTGATTTTAGTGATTGAGATTGGAAATTCTCCCTGAATAACCAAGTATGTTTTTTCAAAGTAAATTTTTAAAATATAAGTAAAAGTTTTAAAGTTGTTTTAAAAAGCAAGATATGGAAAATTTATTATTTCTAATATTTAAACTCTAAATAGCGTTTGAATGATTAAATATACATCTGAAACAAAATTAATGTAAAAAATATTGATCCTATTCATTATTAAAATTTTATTATTTTCAAGAAATAGAAATGGCAGGAGAAATTGATACTATGAAACTTTATTCATACTATGAAGAACGCTCTACAACAATAAGCTACCTTATATTCAAAGGATTTGAAGAATACCCTTCACATGAAAGAATAAATTATAAATAGGAATTTTAATGTTCCAAAAGATCCAATTTTATGTCTGACACATTCGGGAAATTCATCTACTAATATAAAAACAGGAACCAAATGCTGCATATATGCCACCCCAAATATTTTGCTCTCATGATTACTCATTTCACAATAACTTTCTTACTTCAACAACAAATTAAATATTCATCTTCCCACTATTATTTGGTATATTAAACCTCCTTCCTTGAAATGGTTATTTCCTCTTCCAAATGAACCTCCTCTTTTATCAAATGATTCTCCTCTTCATCCATGAAACAATTAATATGTTCACCGTTGAATCACTATTCTCACTTTGAATTCACCAAGATTCTTCTCTAACTCAACTCATAATTGGCCAAATTAGGGTTAATTAGCAAAATAAATAGAATTGAACATTCGTCTTCAAAAGATATCCTAAGTTTGTAGAATTGTACCATGTTTTCCCCTCTTACATCATATAGTCATACGCTAATGAGTTCATTGACGATCATCCATTTTTCTCCAATGGTGCTTTCTTTTCCTTTTTGTTGTCCTCAAGCGAGAGGCTACACAATTTTTCCTAGGGTAATTAATTGGGGATTCCAATTAATTTAGTATATTTGATGGAACCATGGCAAGCTAAATGTGTTTAGTATGATTATTGATAGTTAGCCACATGTTGGTGATGTACAATTCAGACATATTTTCATCTATATACTTTAGTAGTTTGTCACTTTGGTCTGTGCCTGACTACACCCATCAATTTTTTATATTAGTGTATTAAATTACATTTTTATATATCTTTTGTAATTATATCAATTGTAATATTGGTTAATAAGAAGGTTTGAATATTATGAATTATATGTACGAATTCATTATTCATAAATTTTCTTGACGATATTGGTTATGATTAATTTTATGTTTATTTATCTTATCAGTTGGTTGAATCTGAACTTAAGAATGAATATTTTTAATGATAAGTAGATATTTCTCTTTAATTTGGTGTTGCTAGTTGCATGATTACATACTTCATATGTAAGTAAACATTTTAGTTTGAACTTGAAGGATTGGTTATCATACCTATGGATCTAATATACTAGGGTGTTAAGGATTAATTTCACATATTGGTTGTTATGTTTTTTTATACATGTTGATGACATATGCACTACTTTGATCATCGACGCATTGATTTATTATTAAAGTATAAAAGTGTAACAACCTAAAATTTAAGGTATAATAATTAATTAAATTAAATAAGTTTGTGAAATTGCTAGAATTGAGCTATGGGAGTTGCACTACTGGGTCTATGGTAACTTTTTTTATCAATATATAATTTGTCGAAATCCGAGCTAGTATGAAGAAGATACGAAAGAAATAAGAAATCAAAAGAAAACAAAAAATATAACAAGGGCCTAGGTCGACCCTTGTTTTGGTCAGGCCAACCTCCAATATACATAGGTCGACCCGCCTATAGGTTGGGTCGACCTATTTTTGTCACTGGACGAAGAATCGTCCAGGTTCGAGCCAAACATTTATTTTTGGTTTTTGGGCAAATCTTGTGCGTCCGTAGCTGCATCCGAGGGTCCCTAATGAGCCTATGATATGGTTGCACCAGATTCAATCTTCAAATCCAACGGCTTGAGATCCCTAGGCCACACTATAAATAAGACCCTAGACATAGCTATTTTTCTCATTCAGATTTCTTCCAATTGGGTTCATTGCCTGAGCCTGAACCCTAAACAGAAATTTTTTTCCAAGTAGAAGATCTTTTTAATAAAAATATTCTACGCTCTAGAAGTGGATGCGAGAAGGCCAAGTACTAGAGCTCAGTACCACAAGTGAGTGTTTTGTAATTACTTTAGATCTTTATGTAATTTAAAATAATAGAGTTCTCAATAGTTGCAGTATTTCTACAATTTTGAGACAGTATTCATAGTTAGTTTTTAAGTAAATTTCAAAAGTTTTTTTCAGTCTATTTTATTCAGCTATTTTAATCAGTTATTTACAGTTATTTATGGTTATTTACATTTATTTATATCTATTTTAAAGTTAGGTTTAGCCTGTAAATTTTAGTTTCTTTTTGTAGAGATTTAGTCCTTTTTTATGCGAATAAGATAATAAAAAGAGAAGAATTCGCTAATATGGATTAAAATAGAAGAATATTAAATTTACAAAAATTGGACGTAAAAATAAGAACTGAAATAAAAAATGGAAATGGACTAAAATAGGAAAATTTAAGATATTTGCAAGCATAATTATAACAAGTGGTTATAACTAAAAAGACAAAATAGAAGAGGCTTATTTTAAAACTTAGATTAAGTTAAAAAGCAAATTATAACACATAGGTCATATCGGGAAGAAAGAAATAGTAAAAGGAGCTTATTTTAAAGCTTAGATCTTGGATTAAGTTAATAAGCAAAAATAGAAGTAGTGGTTCGTACTGGCAACATTCCCTTTTATATCTAGGACTGATGGTCTTACAATAGTAGGTGAGGCTGGGACACACTTATACTAATTAGGGTAATTAAGTGCCTAATAGATAGAGGATCAATTCTGGGGATTTGGGCAAAGGGTACAAAACTAGAAGATTGTTTGTTAGGACCAGTACCGACCGCATTCCCTTTCAGGTCTAGAACTGATGGTCTCACAACACTTGGGGGATTCTGGGCAGCATTCCCTTTCAGGACTTGGACTGATGGTCTCACAACAATTAGGTGATCTGGGCATGCTTATGCTGATTAGGATAAATAAAGGGTCAAATATGGGGCAATAGTTAATGTGTACCGACGATGGCCGAGCAAGGGACATCGATTAGGGTGAATAATTCGCTATTGCATCCTACGTGCTAAAGAGGTGTCTTTTGTTGTAACCAACATGATTGGTTCATAGTGGTTGTGACGACCCAGAATTTTCAAGCATTTCAAAATCAGAGTATTTAATTGATTTTAAATATTCAATAGAGCAATTTTAACTTGAATTACAAATATCGCTATTTATTTGATAATTAAATAATAGAATTTAATAATTAGAAGTTGGGTAAATTGTTGAATCTAGAATTTTAAGCCTGTTAAAAATAATTTGAAGGCTTGTAAAATTTATATTGGTAGTACACAGGATAATAGAAGTTGTAAAATTGAAATTAGCAGTGGTTTGTTCAGTTTTGAAATTTTATATCGTTTAAATTGAATCTAAAAATAGCCTTCCGAGGCGCAGTCTCGGAATTAGACGAAACTAGTTCCGTTGGGTCCGTAATATTGAATTATTATCGGATTTCAAATTTCGTAGTGTTTGGAGTTGTAGTGTGAGCGTGCGATATATAAACGCGTCGGAAATTTACTTCGAAAATTCTATTTAAATTTATATTTTTATATTCACGTGCTAATCACCATCAGCTGCCTTTCCTTCATATCGATGTCTCCTCTCGTACATACCATCATCATCGCGTCTCCATTCTTGTTTTAAAATCTCATGAAAGAAAAATATGAAGCCTATCTTCTTTTCATTCCAGTTCGAATGAAAATCAAAATCAATTTATCAGAAGAAATGGCCACTCCCTTTCCTCTTTCCCTCTTCCGTTCCTTAATTCACAAACTGCTATATACTCCTCCAAGATCAAAATCGTACTCCCCTCTTTCTTTTGTTCGTTCGAATAATAAAAAAATAAAAAAGGAAAAAGAATAATGGCCGCAGCCTCCTATTCCTCTCCTCAACAGTCAAGCCGTTCAGTTTCTCGAGCAAGGCGGAACCTTCTCGTTCAGCGCGATCGATCGAAGCAGGAAAGAAAGGAGGACTCTCGAGCGCCGCGAGTCGCACGGCGTGTTGGCAAGGGCAAGCGGTGGTCTCGATTTAGGTTTCGCGTGTAGATGTTAGGTGTGAGGGGCTGCGTGGGCCTTAGGTTTCATGCTCGATTCGACGACGAGTGTGGAAGAACTGGGAGCTCGAGCTCGATTTCGTGTTCATGGGATGGTCGTCAGATTTGGGAAAGAGGACGGTGGTTTTGTGGTTGTGTTCGATGGTCGCGAGTCTGGTAGCGTAGTGAGGTATTTAGCTATTTTAATTTTTGTTTATGTATATATATATAAATAAAATATATGCAGACACCTATTTTATTACATATAGGAAAAACATAAAATCTAGTTATAGATAAAGTTGGGAAAAAGGGAGGGTTTTAAAAGGTCATAGAGTTTATATAAAAACTGAATGTTTGTAATGAATATAGGTTTGGAAGAGAATATTAAATTTAAAATGTACATATATATATATATATATACAGTAAACAAAGAAAAATATATAAGTAGTTAGTTAATTTGATTTATGATGGTAAATGATTTATTCTATCTGTTCAAATAATTTATAAAAAAGAAAATTTGTTTGAAATTAACTTATGTGATTATTTTAGTTATTAAAGGTTTTTTTAAGGAAAATGGTTTAATTAAATTCTTAATTTATTAAATTAAAGATGGAGATTAGTTTCAAATTAATCTATTAGTTTCAATTAAATAGATAAGTGGTAATTAATTGGAAATTAATTGTCCGGTTATTTCAGATATTAACAAATCCATATAATATCTATACAAGGTAAATAATCGTGGAATCAAATCGAGAATAAAGCGGATTTGCAAATTAAAGGGCGCAAAAGGTGAGTTAATCTCACTCAGTTTAAATTTGAATTTAAATGATTAAATTTAAATAATTGTTTGAGTGGTTGAATTGATTGATGTGCTATAGTATGGTATATTTTAGGATTGATATTTATATTGTGCTAACATCTGTGAATGCAGGGAAACAGGTTGGAGGGATCTAACTGGATCCCTCAACATTTATTTAAATTATGTAATCCCCTCTGTCGTGATTATTTGATATTCAATGATGAAATTTATTAGAATATTGAATGCTATGGTTCGACTGGTTATAAATGGGGTATAATGAATTGCTGAAAATATTTAATTGGGTGTTGGAAAGAAAATAAAAGAAGTGAATTTGTAAATAAAAGAAGTGAATTTGTAAGAAAATAATTATAGAAAATTTGAATAAGTTTATGAATTAATTCGAAAGAAATAAAGTGACTTTAAAATTTTAATAAATAAAACTAGAGTATAGAAGGGAAATTAATGAATTTTAAACTGTAGTGTTATTATTTAAGAGAACAAACATTTATTTAAAATTTAAATTTATTGAAAGGAACAAAGAAGAATTGGGAAAGACCTGAATTTGTATATTTCAGGTAAGAGATTTAAAATCAAACGGAAAATAATAACAATAATAATAAGTCCATAATTAATGAATTTTGAAATGAACTGAGTAAGTAATGAAATTTATTTCAAATGGAGTAAATTGGAAATCAATTTCGGAAATTGATTTAAGTGATTGAGATTGGAAACTCTCCCTGAATAACCAAGTACGTTTTTTCAAAGTAAATTTTTAAAATATAAGTAAAAGTTTTAAAGTTGTTTTAAAAAGCAAGTTTTGGAAAATTTATTATTTCTAATATTTAAACTCTAAAGTAAGTTTTTCCCTTTATTCTATTATGATAGTAACTATTTATAAAGGTATCTTAGTGTTTTGTTTTAAAGAGTTAGAACCTAGTTTTATATTTTATAAAGTAACCATATTTTCAAATATTCATATAGTATGTATTTTCAACCAATTATTAAAATAGTTTTAACTTAAATGTTTTAAAGTAAATTCCAAAGTAAGTATTTTCTTTAAATCTATTATTATAATAATTATTTAAAGAATGATTTGGTATTTTGTTTAAAGAAGAAAATCTAGTTATATTTATAAGTAAACTTATTTTAATTATTTCTAAAGTATTATTTTAAATTAAGCACTAAAGTAAAATTTCTAAATTAAATGTTAAACATATTTTACAATAAAGTGTTTTGGAATTATTTTAAAAATCTAAGTGTTGTACTTGGTGATTTCAGAAGAAATAGAAAATATTTAGGAAATTTATTTAGAAAAGGAAGATAGTTTGAAACTATTTTCAAAAGAGTTTGAAAGTGGAAATATACATTGTGAAGATATTTTTGGGATTAATAAATAATTTGGGAAATTTATTTATTGTTGATGGATGTTGTGAATATTAATTGATAGTTAAATCACCGACTATCAATGTTGGACAGATGCATTGATCATTTTGAAGAGACCGGGATCGAGATTTATTTCTCGAAAACCACTTCGATCCGGTTTGTACGTTTCGTGGAAACGAGTTTGGATTCGAAGATGGAGCAGTGAAGTATAAGGGCTAGTCGCTACTAATCCTGAGGATATTTTCAAAATGGATGTAGTAGGAATAGTGCCTTCGGTTCTGTTCGAACCCGGGACGGACTTGTATAGTTGAATGCTTGCGAAACTTCGTCATTCTAAGGGATATGTTCTTAAAAGGTAACGCTTAGCCTCAAGCCTCATCGAATGGAAATGATTGAAAATCAGGGGTTATGCAGCAAGGCTAGGTGGGTAGCACCCAAGCAGGGTGAGGTCATTCCTGTCTAGATGTCCCTTTTTATTTCGGCTTAGTGGGCGGTTGCTGATCCTGACCGCGGGGTGATCTCACTCGGGATTATCCAGTAAGGGGTAGTCCCGGTTTTGTGTTGCAGTGGAGCGGGCGTACTCCTCGGTACAGTGATCTAGGCTCCGTACTATGACAGGTGGTACCCCAGTGCCTAGTCATTAGTTGGAAATCCATTCTCCCTACGAGCCTTGTACGAGTTTTGTTTGTATTACCCACTCTGTGGCTAGTAGCTGGAATTTAATAATGTAACAATTTCGGCTATTTTATAAGTATTGCATATAGAACCTACTATAATATCAGAGGATTTTTATAAAAATTGTTTTAGCTATCGTAAGGTAAAAACCCGACATGTTTATTTGTGGAGTGGTCTTACGAGATGCTTTTGTTTTCAAAGGATTTTTGAAACTTTAATAATCAATTGGGTCTGATTTTCTCACGCTGGTATTCCAGACTGACTCGGGTGTTATTTAATCGTAATGCTCGGGTCAGACCGAGTATTATAGGATACAGGATTTGATGTTGTGGAGCTCAGGAGACGAGCTGGATGACGATACGTATTTCGTACTTGTTTTATATATATTCCGCTGTGTTGAGTAGTTGTGTATCCAGTTGTATGTTATTGATGTTGAGTTGTGATTGATGTACTCTGATGATGTAATATATGAACAGATATATTTATTTTGTTGTAAAGATATGTTAATAAGTATTATATTTTATTCCGCTGCGATGGTTAGATTCTGTTGTTGTCTTCTATTTTCTTCTTCTACCTCTTCTTCTTTAACCAAATGGTTCGTATTTCTGTACAACTTGAGTTGATTTTGGTAGAATAGTGTTGACTTAAGGGTACAGATTTGTGGGTCGTTACAGTGGTACAAAAGTGATAGAATAGGTCGATCAAAGGGTAAAATTTGGATTTCAACCTAATCAAAGAAGTTTAAGACAAGTGCAAACAATCGAAACAATCAAAGCAAATAATCAAATAGTACTCCATGCGAGTTTTGTATTTCCTTTATTCCCTTTTAATCTAGAATTGTTACTTTGTCTATTATCTTTATCTTGTTTAGAAATGCTAGAAATTACTTTCACTCACCAGACTTATTGTTTGAACACTCCTCTATTTCCCCTTTTCTCACATAGGCCAACAGAGTCGAGGACGGTAGATACAGAGGAGATATATTCTTGGAGTTTTTCATGTATTCTTCTTCTATTCATTTTTTTTTTCATTTGGCCTATGATGGACTTGCACTTGTGAAAGGGATAACTATTATTATTGTTACTTTATACTCTAATTTTATGAGACTTAGATGTATTTTCATGAGACATGAGGTATTTTGAGTTTCTGAGATATGTTTTGTTTTTATGACTTATTTTGAGATGAAGTTGAATTTTGAATGATGAGTTATTATTTAAATATTTTCGCTATTCTTACTTATTTATCTTGTGAATCTTAGTCTCTGTGAATCTTTAGCAATACCTATAATGTACCACATCCTTTGGTGTGCCTTTTTGGGTATATTAAGGGGTGTGGGCTATTTCACTTGGCATCAGAGCCTAAGGTTACATGATTCCTAAACATTTATCTTAAAAGTAAAGTATTTTTCAAAAGTACCATATCTTTAAAAGAATTTTTTAGAAAGAAACTCTTATTATAGAAATGGTTTCCAATATAAGAGAGTATTTATAAAAATCCCCTCAAAGTCTAGGTCAACCTTCTTTCATTCTTTCGAGCCTAAATTTTCTTTTATTTGCATAGAATGGCGGACGTCCCAAATCAAACAAAGGGTGTCCGAGTCCCTGGTTGGTTCCGTAGATACCTCCGAGCTACAACACCAAAGGTGCAAGGGCAAGCTCCCAACATAGCACCAACGGGTGGAGGACCCACTAATCCACCTGCTGTAGCCAAATTTTCTAAGCTATGCAAAGACTTCGCTAGTCTAGAAGGCAAGATGTTTTACAACATGGAGGATTTCATAGAGGCACGAGCTTGGTCGAGGCAAGGCGAGAAATGTCATAGTTGTGGATTGGCTGGGCATTTAACAGAGGACCTTAAGGACACAATGAAACGGAGGTGTTACAACTGTGGGCAGCCTGGTCACCTTAGTAGATCTTGTTCTTAGAAGATGGGGCAGAGAGCAGGCGCACCTATGGCGCAAATACCACCTTTGGATGCAGCACTTTCTAGTAGTGGACCAAATCGTGGTAGGAAAGTCTCTGTAGAAGGTCTGATCTTTATTTCAGATTTACCTATTCGAACTCGTTTTGACTTTAGAGCATGCATTCTTTCATTTCTAGTTCCTTGTTCGATTATTTGCACTTAGATATTTCTCTATTTGTAGACCCAATAGTTGTTTCAAACCCCATAGGAGGATCAGCATATTTATCCATGATTTGTACGAGTTTGAAATTTTTTATACTAAGCATAGAGTTTGATTGTGATGCCTATGTACTGAGATTTTCGAGATATGGGATGATTTTGGGGATGGACTAGTTATCCACTTATGGTGTGATATTGAACTGCGAGAGGAGGGTCGTTAGACTAGAGACAAGTAGCGGATGGACTCTGGAGGTTTCTTGCGATCCACAGGGGTTAGCCATGTCGAGCTTCCTTTATTCCCTCGATTCATCACTGGGAGGTTAGATTCAGTTCCAGTTATTAGAGATTTTCCAGACATTTTGTAAGAGGTTAGGGAACTACCCTCTAAGAGAGAGGTCGACTTTAGGATCTATCTGAATGACAATGCTAATCCAGTGTCATTTCCCGCAATACATAAGACTCCTAGGGAGAGGAAGGCATTTAGTAAGCAGATTGGTGAGCTATTGGAGAAAGGTTTCATCGAACGGAGCATATCTGAGTGGGGAGCGCCAGCGTCTTCGCTACAAAGGTGGATGGTTCCCTTTGACTTTGCATACACTATAGAGAGTTGAATAAGCTCACGAAGAGGAACCATTACCCACTTCCTTGGATTGATGAACTTTTCTATCAGTTGGTTGGCTCTTCAGTATTTTCTCAGCTTGACTTAGCCACCAGATTTCATCAATTCGGGGTAGTTGACGTTAACATCGATAAGACAGCATTTAGGACAACCTATGGATTTTTTGAGTGGTTGGTTATGCCATTTGGGATGAAGAATGCCCCAGCCTATTTTGTAGATTTAATGAGCCGTTTTTTTTCGAGATGTCCTAATAAGTTTGTTATAGTATTCATCGATGACATTTTGGTATTTTTCAAGGGTATGGAAGAGCATGCTATTCATCTTGAGGAGGTTCTTCGCACATTTCATGTTCATCAATCAAAAGCAAAATTCTTGAAGTGTCACTTTTGGCGTGAGGAGGTGCGTTTCTTGGGGCATATAGTCTCAAGAGAGGGCCTAGCTATGGATCCCGCTAATATAATAGCTGTACAGGTTTTGAAGGCCCCCAAGAATGCTACCGAAGTTAGAAGCTTCCTTGTTTTAGCTGGTTATTACGAGAAGTTTATCAGAGATTTTGCTAAGATTTCAGCACTGCTTACTCGCCTCACTAAGAAGAATGTGGCATTCGTGTGAGACATGGATTATGAGGATTCCATCATGATACTAAACAGAGCCCTTACTGGTGCACCATTGTTAGTTTTACCCGACGGAGCTAAGCCTTTTTCAGTATACACGTATGCATGTGGGACCGGCCTTGGGGCAGTATTAATGTAGGAGGGAAGTAGGTATGCTATGGAAGTAGATAGTTGAGAACTCATGAAAAGAACTATCCTACCCATGATTTCGAGTGAGCTGCTATTGTTTTTGCGCTCAAGTCTTGGAGACATTACTTGCTAGGAGAGAGGTTCGAGCTTTTCACTTACCATAAATCATTGAAGTATCTATTCTCACAAAAAGATTTTAAACTTGAGGCAGCAGTGTTGGATGGAGTTTCTAGCATAATATGACTTTGAGATAGCTTACAACCCTGGCAAGGGGAACATGGTTGCGGATGTGTTAAGTAGGAAGAGAGAAACCCTTAGTCCAATGTTTGTGGAGTGGAAGAGCCTATAGTTTACTTCCACCTTTGATTTTAAGCCCTCTACGGACATTACTCCTGAATGATTGGCGGCACTTGAGGTTAAGCCTACCCTCATAGATCAGATTAGCTCAAGACAGCGAGAGGATTCATAGCTTGTGGATATTCTGGATAAGATTAGCAGAGGAGGAGTGTCTAAACATCTCCAACACTATTCCATCAATAACAAAGGGTGGCTAAGGAGAGAAGGAAGTCTTTGTGTCCCACGCACTGGGGATTTGAGATAAATCAGAGTAGAAGCATACCATTCTCAAATGACTATTCATCCGGGTGGTGATAAGATGTATAGGGACATGAAGAGAGTATTTTATTGGAGTGGCATGAAGAAGGATGTAGCAGAGTTTGTGGCCAAGTGTCTTGTGTTCCAAAGAGTTAAGATGGAGCAACAGAGGCCTGACGGATTGCTTCAACCACTGGATGTACCAGAATGGAAGTCGGATAGTGTTTCGATGGACTTCATAGATGGTTTACCCCGATCTAGTAAGGGGAATACCAGTATTTGGGTGATTGTAGATTTCTTGACTAAGAGCGCCCACTTCATTCCGGTTAAGAGTAAGAGAGGACATCACCTTTATTTGGCATCCATATACGTTCATGAGATAGTCCGACTTCATGAAGTTCCCTCTAGCATAGTGAGCGAAAAAGACTCTATCTTTACTAGCAAGTTTTGGAGGAGCTTGCAAAAGGCTTTAGGGACACAACTTAGATTGAGTACGGCCTATCACCCTCAAATGGATGGACAAACGAAGAGAGTTAATTGAGTTCTGGAGGATTCGTTGAGGATGTGCATTCTTGATTTTGGAGGAACTTGAGAGGAGCACCTTCCTTAGTGGAGTTCGCATATAATAATAGTTTTCAGGCTAGCATTGGGATGGGTCCTTTTGAAGCCCTTTATGGAAGACCTTGCAAATCGCCTTCGTGTTGGTTGGAGTCTACAAAAAGATTGCTACTTGGTCCCGACATGGTTAGAGAGACTTTGGAAAAGATTGATTTGATTGGAGAAGAACGTAGACGGCCCAAGATAGATAGAAATCCTATGCAGATAGGTGGAGAAGAGATATTGAGTTCGATGTAGGATATTTGGTTTTCATTAAGGTATCTTTGCTAAGAAAAGTTGTGAGGTTTGGATTAAGTTGGAAACTTGCTCCCAGATTCGTATCGGATAAAACTACCAAAAGGCTCGCTGGAGTTCATGATGTTTTTCATGTTTCGCACTTGAGGAAGTGCTTACAAGATTCAGCAAAGGTAATGGAACCTAGCCTACTTGACGAAGTTGAAGTGGAGAGAGAAGTATCGGTTCGTCGCATTCCTACCAAGAACGTTGGACATGATATCAAGTAGCTTAGGAATAAGGAAGTCCCTTTGGTTAAGGTGGAGTGGGGAGATAGTATTGAGGACGCTACGTGGGAGGCTGAGGAGAAAATACATACCTCTTATCTATATCTTTTCGATGATACGTTTTGAATTTCCAATTTCCATCTTTAGTTCTGAATAGATTCTTTTCTTTAGTATCCTTTGGGAGGGTAGATCTTAAGATTTAACCTATGGATGGTAGGACTGAATGTAAACATGTTACTAGAAAATGTTATGTATATTGGACGCTAGTGGTTGCAAGTGCATGCCAGTTTATGATAATGGACACATATACACACACTAGGCACTATTATCTCTTAGAGATTGACCTAACTAGATCATTAAAGCATATGCATATGGATGTGTGTGCACTTGCTTTTTTATTTCATGGTTGCTATGAATTGGTGATTATCATATGATTATTGCATTTGGATGACGATTGTAGCACGCATGTAGGACTATCAATTGTCATTAGGGAATTTGCATTCATTTGGATATATGGCGCGAACATGATTGCGTAAAAAAAGGTCGACTGAATCAGTAGACCGCCTAATCTTTTGCATTAGTTAGGGACATTAACACTAAACTATTGCATATCATAAGTTGCATTAAAAAGATTAAGGAAAATGGATGTAACGGATGATGTTTGAATATATGGTAGTAGAATTTGATGAAAATATTTATTTCATTCTTCTGTCCTTGGAGATTTCGGGGACGAAATCCTTTAAGGAAGGGAGAATGTAACTACCCAAAAGTTTGGCTATAACAATTAATTAATGAATTCATTAAATAATTAAATAAGTTTGTGAAATTGTCAGAATTTAGCTACGGGAGTTGCACCATAGGGTCCGTGGTAATTTTTTGATAAATTTCCATTTATAACTTTTCGAAATCCGAGCTAATATGAAGAAGTTACAAAAGAAATAAGAAATCAAAAGAAAACAGAAAAAAATATAACAAGGGTGTAGGTCGACCCTTGTTTTGGTCAGGTCGACCCCAAATATACATAGGTCGACCTGCCTTTGTCACTGGACGAAGAATCATCCAAGTACGTGTCGAACACTATATTTTTGATTTTTGGGCAAATCTTATGCGTCCGTAGCTGCATTCGTGGGTCTCTAGTGAGCCTATGACGTGGTTTCACCAGTTTCAATCTTCAAATCCGACGCTTGAGATCTCTAAGCCACACTATAAATAAGACCCTAGACCTAGCTATTTTTCTCATTTAGATTGTCTCCCAATTGGGTTCATTGCCTGAGGCTGAACCCTAAGTAGAAAATTTTTCTAAGGAGAAGATCTTTTTAATAAAAATATTCTATGCCCTAGAAGTGGATTCAAGAAGGACAATGACTAGATCTCAGGACCACAGGTGAGCGTTTTGTAATTATTTTAGATTTTTACTTAATTTAAAGTAACAGAGTTCTCAATGGTTGTAGTATTTCTACAATTTTGAGACAGTTTTTATATAAATTATTTACAATTAGTTTTTAAGTAAATTTTAGATGTTATTTTCAGTCTATTTTTTTTAGTTATTTACAATTATTTACATCTTTTTTAAAGTTAGAGTTTAGCCTGTAAATGTTAGTTTCTTTTTATAGAGATTTAATCCTTTTTGACGTGAATAAGATAGTAAAAATAGAAGAATTCACTAATATGGATTAAAATAGAAAAACATTAAATTTACAGAAATCAGATGTAAAAATAAGAAGAACTGAAATAAAGAAATGGAAATGGATTGAAATAGGCAAATTTAAGATATTCGCAAGCACAATTATAACAAGTGGTTATAACTAAAAAGAGAAAATAGAAGAAGCTTATTTAAAAACTTCGATTAAGTTAATAAGAAAATTATAACACATAGGTTACAATTAGAAAAGAAAGAACAGAAGAGGTTTATTTTAAAACTTCGATCTTGGATTAAGTTAATAAGCAAATATAGAAGTGGTGGTTCGTACCAGCAGCATTCCCTTTCAGATTTAGGACTGATAGTCTCACAATAGTAGGTTAGGTTGGGATGCACTTATGCTGATTAGGGTAAATAAAGTGGTCAATAGATAGAGTCTCAAATATATGGATTTCCACAAGGGGCGCAAAACACGAAGATTGTTTGTTAGGACCAGTACTGGGAGCATTGCCTTTTAGGTCTAGGACTGATGGTCTTACAACAGTTAGGTGGGGCTGGGCAGCATTCCCTTTCAGGACTAGGACTGATGGTCTCACAATAGTTAGGTGAGGCTGGGCACACTTATGCTGATTAGGGTAAATAAAGGTTAAAATGGAGGGCGACAGTTAGTGAGTACCAGCGATGACCGAGCGTGCGACATCGATTAGGGTAAATAAATCGCTACTACATTCTACGCGCTAAAGAGGTGTCTTTTGCTGTGACCAACATGATTGTTTCATAGTGATACAACAAAGATAGAATAGGCCGATCAAATGATAAAATTAAGATTTCAACCTAATCAAAGCAGTTTAAGACAAGTACAAACAATCGAAACAATCAAAGCAAATAATCAAAACAAACGGTCAAACAGTTCTTTATTTGAGTTTTATCTTTCCTTTATTTCCTTTTAAACTAGAATTATTGCTTAGTCTATTATCTTTATCTTGCTTAAAAATGCTAGTAATTACTTTCACTCACCAGACTTATTTTCTGACCCACTCCTCTATTTCCACTTTTCCCTCATAGGCCAGCAGAGTCGAGGATGGTATATTTAGATTGCTTGGAGATATATTCCCAGAGTTTTTCATGTATTCATCTTCTTTTCATTTTTCTGTTTCATTTGTCCTATGATGGACTTGCACTTGTGAGAGGATTTACTATTATTACCGTTGTTGCATTATGCTTTGATTTTATGAGATTGAGATGTATTTTCATAAGACATGGGATATTTTGAGTTTTTGAGACGTGTTATATTTTTATGACTTATTTTGAGATGATGTTTAATTTTGATAATAAATTATTATTTAAATGTTTCGCTGTTTTTACTTATTTATCTAGTGAATCTTAGTCTCTATGAAGCTTTAGCTATACCTATAATGCACCACATCCTTTGGTGTGCCATTTTTGGGTATATTAAAGGGGTGTAGGGTGTTTCAAGAAGAACTTAAAAAGTTTGCTTTTTGTTACTAAAAATATGATGCGATTCATGGAAATCATGGTCCTCCTTCTTATTTTCCAGATGAAAAACCATTGTTAAAGCATCAAAAATAGCAATTAGAAATTACTAATCATTCCATGATTCAATAACTAACACATTTGCTAGCTTATTTTTATTTAAGCATCCTATTTTGCCCATGAAAATAGAAAGATGTAATGTTTGATTAATTGCTGATTATTATTAGGAACTTTCAAAGGTAATACATATTTTTTCTTCTTTTCTGCTTCTCTTTTTGGCCATATTTTTGTAATTTGAACAAATATTTTTCTTACTGCCAAATGATTTTGCATAAATGCATTTTATTCGTGGTTACCCTCATTCTTGGGGCTATTATTTTTAGCATGATAAACTTAAGTTGAATTTTCATGCAAATATTTGTTCATGAAATAGTTATATTTTGAATAAAATAGATTCTTGAGTTATCTAAGAAAATATTAAAGACTGGGACAACAGAATATTTTGTAAATTTTATATTTCCATTTGTTAAGTTTCCCATATTTTTTATTGTAACATATTAAAATGGAAGATAGATAATTATATATATAGAAAAAAAAAACAACTAAGGAGGCAAAGTAGAGAATATACGAATGTAAATGAGGAGATGATGGAAGATCAAAACAACATTTATGTATTTGGATGGGATGGTAAACATTTTTGAATCTTTCCTTTTTGAAGTTTCATGACAAAAATATATATCGCTATACATACTTCACAACTTCATCTCTTATAGGATATTTCCAAAAGAAGACTACTAGCTACTGCAATCAAGGCATTAGAGATCAATTGTCCAATATTGTCGACATAATAAGTCTAGAATATAATGTATAATATTATTTGAAGATTAACACTCGAAATTATTTTAAAACAATCAGAAACTATTTTCTACATTGTTAAAATCAAGTTTTCAAAATTAACAGAACTCGGACGACGGACTCCATTATTAGCCCTCTAAGTACGTAAAAATCATAAATTTTTAAAATGGTTAGACATTTGACTTAGTATTACAGATGTCAAAAAAATTCACTGTAAAAATCCATACATCTGACCCAGAAGCACAAACATCTTAGGTACTTTATATTTATATTTTTTGAAGCAAGTCAGATGATAGACTGGTTCGATCGGAAATCAAATTAGGGTATCAGACATCTAATTGAATCATTTAGAAGTCCGACTCTATGTAATCTATTTTTTCAATAAAAGAACTTGGACATGTTAATCTTTGTGTTAGGCGTCTGAATAAGGTCAAGAATGAATATGTTCCTTTTTTGGAATACATTCAGATGTATGACCATAATAGTTAGATATTTGACCTTGTTCTAAATATATTTTAATAAAGAGTCTGACGTATAACTTTTTAACTTTGACGACTAAGAAAAAAAAAGGCCTATATTTTTTAACGGACATCAATTTTTCTTAAAAGAAGTATCTGCTTTTATAAAGATGCGATCTGTTGAACAATCATTACTCTTTAGCAGATCTCTTCACTGCTATAAATATAGACCTATGTCATTCTTTTGTTCCACCAAATTTTTTTATTCTATTTATTATTCTTCGAAATCAAAAGCGATCAAAAATTACTCTCTGCTTCCTATAGCACTTCACATTCAACTCATACGATAAAAGGATATTATAGGAAGGGTGTATTGAAATGTGACTTATTAGTGTTATTAAGAACACATCCAAGTCAAAAAACAAAGCTTTTTTACTTTATAGTTGGTTGAAGTCCTGATCGTATGCTTAGGCGAAGTCGGTAAAACTTTTCCTTCTAGTAAAGTGAGGATCATTGCTAGTGAAAATCCTAAATGGAGCTTAGGGATTGGATGTAGGATGGGAGGACCGAACCAGTATCAAAATCTCGGCGTGATTTTGCCATTTTTCTTTACCGTGCTTATCTACTTAGTTGCTCAACTATATATATTATTGAATATAGTCCGTATTATATTAAATCCTATAGATTATCATTTGGTATCATTCCTGTACAAAACATAATAGACATTCGGCACCACTTTTAGAGCGATAATGTTGAGAAAAATATAGTTACACTTGAGTTCATTAATTCAGAAGATCAAATAGCTGATATTTTCACCAAGTAATTGTTGAATATGTTTTTTATAAATTTAGGAAGAAGGTTCGGATTTGTCACATAAAATGAATTTTTTTTGAATAAGCTAAAAATACTAGTTTATTTATTAATTGGCTTTAATTAACAATAAATTTACAATGCATAAATTTTGAGAAAGTAGCTATATTTATCTTCTCCATAGTTTTATTTATAGTTGAAGTTCTTCACTTTTACATACTCTTCAAAATGGCTTACAAACAAAGTTCGTCTTCTTCAATCCACATAAATTCTTCATCTTCGTCCTTGGAAGAATTAAATGACTACTTACCTCAAGGAAGGAAGATTAAAAAGCAATCATCTTTGACGGTACTTAATTAGGCATGATGAAAAGTTTGACATAATTTAGAATATGAAATGTCAATCAAAACATCAAAGTGATGCTATTATATCGGAGCAAAGATGGATTCGATCAAAACAACAAAGACAAGGTGAAAAACCGAATATCATTGAACAGATATTATTAGCATTCTATGGAAATACTCAAACAAGGAATAGCACTAGCAATAATCATTTAGTAAATTCTAGACTAACGGGAGTATATAATCCACATAGATTACATATATCTAAATCCAATCCAATGACTCCCTCTAGATATCATGACTAGAGGAGGTCATTTGATTAGCGAAATAGCATTCATTTATATACATGCATACACACATGCATATATATATACTTGTATTTTTAAATTAATATTTGTTAAATAAAATAAATCCTGTGTTATCCTTCCATTTGACCATGCAGTATACGAACGAACTTGACGAGTCAAACTTGAAAGCTATCAAGACAGGAAGTCCAGAGAGATAACCATATAGTCCAGCAACTAAGTACAACAAAATTCACAGGAGGCAAGCAAAAACCATCACAAGAACCTAATGTTCAAAAATACAATAAAGTATTAGATCGGTACAGATCCAACACTTGGATTGGTACCGATCCACAACACTTCATCCATTTTTTCCCTAACTCCTCCCACTTGCAACTAGTGATGCTAGAAGCCTATTTTATGTCCCTTTGCATCAATTCAATGGGATTCTCTATTGATTTCCTCGAGCACCTAAAATCGGCAACTCCATTCTTCCACCGATCCATCATTTTGACTCAAAGACAAGCTAATTATATTGCAAACAAGATGTAAATCACAAAGCTAACCACAATTCGAGCCTAGACAAAGAACCAGAATGATCCATATGTAGGATCAGCACTGATCCAAGCCCATGGATTAGTACCAATTCATGTATATTGATGTGGTATCCCTCATTTTTCTCAGGAGAACTAGTCTAAGCATGGAAAACAATGTGGAGATCGTGCGGGAAATTTTCAGGCAACCTCTACCTTTAAATAAGAGGGCAAAAGATCATTTCTGAGTATCTTTTTCACTTCTCTACAACTTTTCTATAATTCTCCTGTACTCCCACGGATCCATACCGATCCATAAGAAAAGAAGTGAAGACATCACTATAAACCATTAATAAAGTTAAGTAGACGTAGGAAACGATTAACCGATATAAGACTCTAATATCTTGTTTCCATGTATTTTTATTTAGTTTCTTCACTCTTTTCTCTACTATACTCATTTGGGTGTTTGTGCCATTTTCGGTTCAAACATTTTGGTGCTTTCATTGAGATCCATTTGAATTCGCTGATTTAAGATATGAAAAATGTTCAAAATAACGAGACAATCTACTAGGAGGCATCCTCAAGAGCTACCCCTATCTATCTAGATTACTAAGGATGAGATGGAGACCATGATGAATGGAATGCAAGAAAGGATAATAGCATGTCAGGAAGAGATATAGAGAGTTTCTTCAGGAGAATGGGACAAATAGGAACAATTAGAGTCGCTGCAAACTAGAACCAAAGGCCAGGAGCTGGAACAAATTTACCTAGGATCTGAGTAGATTAAATCAAATGAACTCTAAGCAAGTCATACAGAACGGTATCGATCCCCAAGTACAGATCGGTATAGATCCATTAGAACATGGAGGTATGGCCAATGTTAACTTAGGTGGAAATGATGCAGGTTTAGGAGATAATGCAAAGCATTTGAATGTGAATCAGAATGCAGAAGCAAGACCAGAGGAGCACATCCCGAAATTCCCTCATGGAAATGGGGGCCAAGCTGAGTACTCAACCTTGAGAATTCCATTAGATCACGATGATAGACTTGTTGAGATGGTAGGATAAGCAATGAGGGGTGATTGCTTAACCAGAGCCGAGGATGTAAATAGGAGCCCATTGACTCTGAATATTCGATATGTTAAGTAACCATCTTTTCAAGCTACAAACATTGAAGATATATGACCGGAAGATGGATCCAACGATTCACTTGATGGGGTACATTCGTTATATGGAGGTATTAGGTGCATCTGAAGAGGTCATGGGACGGTGTTTTCCTTTATATCTGACAAATTTGATGACATTATGTTTCAGGCAATAAGAGAACGGTTCCATTAGCATATGGGTCGAGTGAGTAGATTCATGAAGCAGTTCCAGGTCCATATTTTGTGACCCAAGAAATTTATGACATTATCAAGTGTGAAGAAAACGGCCGGCGAGTCCCTTAGGTGATTTTTTTTACAAGATTTGATGCGACGGCTGCCGCGATGGATAAGGCGGACCCATTAGTGGTTTTGATGGCATCAATTTTGGATGTGTAAAACAGAATTTAAAGTTGGTTTGGAATGTAATCCGCTGATGGATCTTCCAGATTTTTATCATGAGGCCGAAATGTGCTTATATCAGGAGGACAATGAAGCTAAGAAGGAAGAAATCAATGTGGATGGCGGAGGAACATCCGGCATAGGACCTAGTAAGGATAAAGAAAAACGAAAAATAGATGATAGCTTTGGAGGACCAAAGCCGCAAAGAAGGAAACAAAAGTTCTCTTCTTATACAGGTTTGAACGAGACTCCATAGTGGATTTACTTTGATACCAGGGGACGAATCCCCTATTGGGAACCATCAAGGAGAGAGCTCACGAGCCATGAGAGAATGTCCGAAAAATATTGTCTATTCCATGAGCCGGATTGGCATAACACAAATGATTGTAGATACTTGTGTGATTTGATCGAGGAATAGGTCAGAAACAACCAATTATAGCTGTGACGACCCTAAATTCTGGACAATTTAAATTGGGATATTTAATTGATTTTAATATTTAAAAGTTAATTTGTAACTTTAATTTCAAATCGCCATTATTTGAAAATTTAAATTATTGAATTTAATAATTGGAAGTTGGGTGAAATATTGAATCTTCCGTTTTAAGCTTGTTAAAAATAATTTGAAGGCTTGTTAAATTTATATTGATATTATTGAAGATTGTAAAAGCGTTAAAATTGAATTTAATGGTAATTTGTTCAGTTTGGAAAATATATCATTTAAATCGATATTTAAAAATAGCCTTCCAAGGCACGTTCTCGGAATTCGACGAAACCAGTTTCATTGGATCTGTAATATTGTATTATTATTGGATTGCAAATTTCATAATATTTGGATTACGTGTGATCGTGCGGTAGATCAACACGCTGAAATTTATATCGAAAATTCAATATAATAACGGGATCCAAAAAGTTATCTTCTCCATACAATCGAATTAGGACTCAAATCCTTTTCCATTACATCCGGAATAGGCGTATAACATTATAAATGCTTAGCGGCACGTCTCGATAGGGATTCGAAATTTTAAGTTGTATTTATCGAGATAATTTGAATTTAAAATTTAAAATATATATTTATATCCTGGTCACATTCAGTTGAAATTATTTAACTTCATCATTTTTTCCTTTCAATTCAAAACCACTGTAGCCAAACCTCTCCTGCATGCCACCTTTCTTTTTAATCCACGTCCCTTCTCTTACTTCACAGCCGAGCTAAAAAGAAAATGGATATTTACATTTAAACTTAGCAAGCCAACTTTCCTTCCCTGAAAACGAACCGAGAGCCCCTTCTTCCTCTCCATCGTTCTAAATTTCAAAAGAAAACGGGGGAAGCTAACAGCGAATCCCTATTTCCTTTTCCCCCAAATCATCATATCAAATCGCAAAGGAGACCTCGCGCTCGCGTGCACTGCGACAGGGGAGAGGGGTAGTCGTTCGATCTGGAACGATGAAGTTGAATAGACGATTCCGGTGAGGGTCAAGAACAAGTTTGGGCGGCGTCGATCGTACTCGTGGGATGGTTCATGTTTTGTAACTTGATGCTCGCTCGCAATAGAGGTGATCTCGAGGCCTTCATCGTGTGAGTTTTTGAGGGGTTCGAACTAGGGTTTCAGTTTTGACAAACCCTGGGACTTTATCATGGGTTTCGGTTGCTGTATTGAGTTCGGGTAGAGGTGCGTCGTTCAAGGAAGGTTGTGATACTCAGGGCAGTTGTGGTGGCGATCGCGATGAGACTGCGCTTGGGATTGGGGATCGTGCTCGTTCGTTCGAGGCATGGTGGGTCTCAGGTTTGTAGCAGTAGGTATGGTTTCTATTTTTAATTTGAACGAGATAGATATGTATATTAACAGAGAAAATATATTTCGATTTTAACGGTTGAATTATATGTATATATTTAATGTAAAGGAAGTTATTATTGCTATTACAGAAAGTAGCAAAGGATATTTTACAGTAAAAAAAACAATTCTGTTTAAATTTTATACACATACATATTTAAATGTATATATATATATATAGGTAAAACAGTAAATATACATGTATAAGATTTTGGAAAACATAAAAGTTTATATAAAGATAAGATTTTTAAAACCCATATAAATTATTATTTTTATATGTAGTTTGGAAACGGAAAAAAAATATAATAATAATACCATTTACTTGTTTATTTCAAATAAAGTATTAAGGTGATTATTTTTTAAATTATATTGTCAGTTAATTAAATGGTAATAAATTGTTCGATTCATTAAAGTATTAATAAACCGTATAAATATTTATTCAAGGTCAAAAATCGAGGAATCAAGGCAATATTGGAATGGGATTGCAAACAAAAGGTCAAAGGTGAGTTAATCTCACTCTTCTGGATTTTGATTTAAATTTAAATGGTTAAATTTAAATAATTGGTTGAATGATTGAATTGATTTGATGTGGTATATTATATAGTATATATTGGAGTGTTTGATTTCCCGCATTATATAGCGGATGAGACCCTATACGCCGCATAATAGCGGATGATATTGTATAAATCCCATATACCGCGAAATTCCACCTCGAAGCGGAATCGGTATTGTGCTAACGTCTGTGGATGCAGGAAAACATGTTGGAGGGATCCAACTGGATTCCTCAAAATTATTTAGACTGTTTAATATTCCGTGTTATGAATATTTGATATTCTGTGATGAATTGTATTGATAATTGGAATGTTGAATTGGATTTTTTTTTGAAAAGAAATATAAGAGTAAAATTTAGAAGTGAAATAATTATAGAATAAAGATAAGAATGAATTGGAAAGAAATAAAGTGATTTTTTTAAAAAACCGAAGTTAAATTGTAAAGTAGAGTTTTAAAACAAGTTTTAAATCAAAGTTAAATCTGGAATTCAAGTTAGTGAATCTGGGTTTTTAAACAAATAAAGTTTTTAAATTTAAATTGTTTTAACAACTTGAATGTTAAAGTGCATTTTTAAATTGATTTTAATTTTAAAAATGAATTTGGTTTTAAATTCCTTTAAACTTCTTTTATGAAAAGAGTAATTAATTTATTTAATGAAGTAAATCAAAAGGTAGTTAATTATTGGTTGAGATTAATCAAGAGTGATTAATATTTATGGTTTAATTAATGATTAATTATTTAATGTAATTAATTTAGATTAGGATAATTAAAATGTAATTAGAAAACATTAATTTATATAATTAATGATGTAATTAAGATCGATTAATTAAGACTAATTAATCAATAATAAGTGATTTATGAGTAATTAACTAATATAAGTAATTAAGGATTAATATAATTAATTATAGTTAATTAATTTGTGAAGTAATTGAAGATTAATTACTGTTTTCGTTAAGAATAATTAATTTGTGTAATTAATTAAAGATAATTACTTGAATGTAATTGAAGGGTAATTAATCAAGGGTGATTAATTAAGATGGATAATTAAGGGATGATTAATTAATTAATTAATTTGAAATTAATTAATGTTAAGTGAAGAAATCTAAATGATTGAGGTTAGTAATTCAATCAGAATTAATCAAATTAATTTTAGATGTGATCAAGCTTTGCTTATGGATGATTGAATGGTATTGGATGCCTTGAATGAGTGGATATCTCCGATATGAAATGTTTTTGGTAACATATGTTTGAGCGGATAGGATATTGTGGTTATCTATCAATGATGAATTGTTGTGTAAAGTGACCTCCTGTATTTAAAGCGTGAAGTGTATTTCATTAGATAACTTGGTTAGGATGATATGAGACTCGAAGAGACCGGGCTCGGGTATTAGAAAAATACTCGAAACCACTTTGAATTTTATAGATTGATATGTGAAATCAATAGGCTGGAACAAAATGGTTTAAGTGAATTGGACTATCTAATCTAAATTTTAGTACTTAGAAAATTGATGTGTGAAATAAGTGATGTCTATAACAAATTGTGAATTTGTAAATTGATATGAGTTACCCCGGGTTTTATATAAGTTGTATGCTTTGTATTCCTTGTTAAATAGGTTTACTCACGCTGGTTTCAGCCTGACCCGGGTGTTACTTTGATTTAATGCTCGCGTCAGACCGAGTACTACAGATTTTTGGGTAAGGACGTTCTGGAGCTTAGGAGACAGGCTGAATGACAAGATCGTATGGAGAGTTCCCTCTGTATTATATTGTTTTATATATCTGAGTCATGTCGATTGTATATGTATATATGTTGTAACTCTGATGTATTAAAGTGAAATTTGACAGGTACAGTTTTCCTTTGTATAACTGTTATTATTTGTTATTATCTTTTATCCGCTGCGAATGTGAGATGTTAGTGTTTCTGTTCTTCTTATTCTTCGATCTCTTTCTTCTTTTCCCTAACTATCTGGAATTTTCGGGATTGAAATTCCGGATCGTTACAGTTGGTAGCAGAGCTAAAGGTTAAGCGAGAACCTTGGCTCTGTTGGGATTACTCATTAAGTATAAGATCAATGGTACCCTAGAATGAGTTGAGTGTGTGTGTGTGTGTGCATATATATATATATATATATATATATATATATATATATATATATATATATATATATATATATGAGCGCGTACTTGTTATTTTCTTATATAAAGGTTTTGAATGATTTTATATAAGAATATATTTTGATATATAAAGAAATATTTCTTTCTAATAAATATTAAGGTAATTAGTTGTTATATTATTTGAAAATTTAATAATGAGAATTATGTGGTAATAGAAATACAACCAAATTAAAATTAAATGAAGATAAGTTTGAAATGGATTCAGAATTAAATGGTTTAAAGAGATAAGTTGATTTGATTTAAAGGATTAAATCAACATTTAAAAATTTAACTCGAATTTATATAATTCGGGATGGTTTAATTTGAAATTTCAATTGCATTCGTTCAAATTGAATCTGATTTGAATTAAATGGATTTGGGATTGAAGATGTATAAGTTTAAAAAATTTAATGGAAAATTTGAATTGGATTGAATTGAAATGATTTGAAATTGAAGTGGGTTCAATTGATATTAGTCCAAATTGATTGGAATAATTTGGAATTGTAATTAAAGTTGAGTAGGTTTAAAATCAAATGGAATTTGATATGAATTTGGAAAGAAATCAAGATTGATTCAACTTGAGTCGGGGTTAAATCAATTTCAATGGAAATTGAAGTTATTCAAATTGGAATTGGGTCAATTTAAATGGGAGTGGAAATTTAAATTGAATTGATGGGGAAGTGAACAGTTTTGACTCTGGAATATTTTCAATATAAATTGTTTTAATATAAACTTATTTTTCCAAGTTATTTAATATATACAACCTTTCTTTTTAAAGCCAAATTATTTTATGTTTATTTTAAAATTATTTTTGGAACTATTTAACAAATTTTCAACTGTTTTATAAACTAATTACTATTTTCAACTATTTTACAAATTAATTACTATTTTACAACTATTTTGCAATTATCTAAAAATTTTGAAACTATTTAACTGTTTTACAATTAGTTAACTATTTTACAGCTATTTTGCAAACTAATAATTATTTTCCAACTACTTATCTATTTTTAAAATTTTCAAGCTATTTTCTAAATATAAACTGGTCGGAGTTCAAACTGTTATTGATTAAATACCCAACTGAGATAAGAATTGAAGTGATAACCCAAATGGGGATTAAGGCAAATGTGAAATGATTTTTTTGAAATGAAAGTATATTTTGTGAAATATACAATGGATAAAAGTGAAAGTTGGATATCTTTATGATGATAAGTAAGATGGAAACAACTTAAAAAAAAGAGTAATCAAATTTGAATATTTGATTTTGAATAAACAAAGTTATATATCTTTGTTCTATAAGATGAATCTTCCCTTGTTGAATCTATTGCCGTAAGAAAAATATTTTGAAAGTGTTTGAAGTATAAAAGGAGTTTTATAGAAGTTTGAAATGATCCAAAGTTTTTTTTAAAAAATTATATATATATATATATAAAGGATCTTATGAGGATTTTGATAAAAGGTTTTATGAACCTTTGGATTTGGAAAGGCTTTTGATTTTTAGGTAAAATCAATATTGGAATTTGAAAATCCTAGTTTGAGAATTATCGATTTTGGGATAATCAATTTTGAGAAAAGGAGATTTATATGAGATTCATACTAGGTGTATGATTTGGAAGATGCTATATGTGTATAGTATAAAGTGCTTTGATAATGGATCTGGGGAAAAAGGCGCTCCCTTGAAATGAACTTCTTAGGAGTGCCACAGGATGGTACTACCTTGAACCCTAAGGGGGGTTCTAAAGTTGATCCTGTGAGGAGTTCGGACAAAACTAGTTCCTGAGGATTATGAGTAGTGTGTAGCGAAAGTCGAGGGCGCTGATGCCTACAGAGGCATTTGGGTTATGCTGTGACGACAGTGTAACTCGATGTCACTGCGATCTACTACAGACCATAGCGAAAGTCGTGTGTGCCGCTGAGAGCCAACAGTTTGCGTTTGATTTTACATCGGTAGACTGCGACTTATGTGGGAGTGGAGAAGTTTCATTTTGACAGCGAAAATCGAGGGCGTTGATGCCTACAGTTACGTGGACTTTTGCTGTGATGGCAACGTAACCCTGAAATGTAACTGCGATCTTTATGGGTTCCATGGCGTAATCGAGGGGCGTGGAGTGCCTACAGTTATATGGAATTTTGCTGCGATGGCAACGTAACCTAGGATGTAACTGCGACCATGGATGGGGGAGATGATTTCTAGAGCATTCTCACCAAAGATATTTCCTCTGTTTCCAAAAAAAATGTTTTCGATATTTTCAATAAAAATATTTTTCAAGTATTTTCACTGGATGTTGAAAATGGGTCTGCTAAGTACTTATAGATTTTCAGTCCTACGCCTGATCAACGTATGACTGAATTCCTATGAGAACAAGGATGGACTGGATGAGACATCGAGTTATAAGAATTATTTTTATAAAAAGCTATTTTAATAGTATTATGTGAATTTGAAAATATTTCTAAAATTTTAAAATAAAAATGTTAGAATTTTGGAAAATGAAAGAAAATGCAAACTGGAATTATGAAAAACAAAATTTGAACTCAGGAAAATTTAATGAAGTGATTTTTGTAATAAAATCGAATATGGATTTAGAAGTTGGAAATAAGCTAATTGGCTAAATAAATTATTTGGTAGAGTATATTAATAAAATTTAACTCGGTTAAATAAAATGGATTGTAAGTTAATAATGAAGATTGGAAATGAATTCGAATTATAAATAGAATTCGACTTGGATTTGATAATGAATTAAAATAAGTGGAGTTGTTGTAAAAATAAAAATGGAATTGGATTATAATAGAAATGATTCGAGTTACAAATATATCCAATTCAAGTGTAAATGAGTTAAATATAAACTTGGATATTGTTTTGACAAACTGAGAATGGGATTAAAATTAAAATGGATAAAGAATGGGGTAATTGAATTTGACGAGAATCAAATTAAATAGAAGTGAGCTTAAATTATGAAGTTGAAATAACCTGAAGAAAGTAATTAACTTAAGTTTAAAATTAATAGAAGTTGGCTTCGAGTAAAAGTGAAAGTCTAGTAAATAAAAGTCTGGGTTAAATTAATTTGGGAAATGGTTATTAACTTATAAGTATTGAATGTGCCAAGCTTAATAAAATGTCTTTGAATGAAACAATTGCGGAAATGGAATGAAATGCAGGTGTATGGTTTGTAAATAAGTTAATATGTGAAGACACTTTAATAAAAATTGATTTTGGAATCAACTGAAGTGAATTGGGTTCGTTTGGATTAAAAAAGGAATTGAATATAAGCGATTGAATAATAAACCATTCTAACTAAATAAAAATTTGGTTGGAAGCTATTCGAATTTGTGTCAAAATCTTAAAATTGTTTATAAGAATTGTTTAGTATGCATCTCTTATTCCATGTGTTAGCTATTGAAAATGAGTGAAATGTAAATAAACTCCCTATATTTTATACTTACATGTTTTAATTAAGCAAGTACAGGTATCGGGAAGCCATTTAGATGGATTTGGATGCGCTAATTGCTAAAATAATAAGCCGCTAGCATAAAAATACTAAATAAAAGTACGCCTACGCAATAAAAATAGGAAATATGAACTGTTTTTGTTTTTCCGACCGTGCGGGTCGATGTATATATATTTATATCTCTTGTCAAATTGCAAAAGCTCCTCCGTACAAAAGAGACCCTGCCAAAAAATTTCAAAATTTTGGGAGTTAGAAAATTTTTAAAATTTTTTGTTACGACAAAATGAATTCAAATTTGAAATTGAAATAAATTAGTGGATGAACTAATTTAAAATAATGATATAAATCAGTTGTAAATGGAAGATAAAATTCAATATTCAGAGTTGAAGATAAACTGAATTCATATGGAAATGGGAAAAACTAATTTGAATAGAAGTAGATATGAAAACTTCTGTAAGGAAATGTATAAAATGATTTTAAAAGTTATGATTGGATATTATTGCTAAGTAGGATATGCAGGTATTATAAAGGGAAGGAAAATTGGTTTTGATTTCAGAAGATAAATTTGAATTGCTCGACAAAGAGGTATGTGTTTAAATTTCTATATGAAATTTGATTGGGTTTTTGATCTAGCCACTTGGCCTTTTGTTTTCTTTTGGAATTTGGGAGCCCGTAGAGGCATTTTGTAGTTGTACCGAGCTAGCTGCGCAAAGGAGACATTGGCGAAATATTTTGGAAATTTAGGGAGTTAGAAAAATTATGAGAAAATTTTGATAATTCAAAATTTTGGTTTTAAATTCAAATTTGAATTGTTAAGTAAATAATATTATTGGGACTTATGGATAAGTTTGGGAAGCTAGAAAAAGGGTTAGCGTGTCTTTAATAAAAAGATGGTTTTGAGAATTGTTTGGAATTGTTTGGTTTGAAAAAAAAAGGTAAATGGGTATTGAACCATTCTTCTTAACTAGCAATTTCGGGGGCGAAATTCTTTTAAGGGGGGAGGAATGTGACGACCCGGAATTTTTGACAATTTAAATTGGGATATTTAATTGATTTTAATATTTAAAGTTAGTTTGTAACTTCAATTTCAAATATCACCATTATTTGAAAATTTAAATTATTGAGTTTAATAATTGGAAGTTGGGTGAAATATTGAATCTTCCATTTTAAGCTTGTTAAAAATAATTTAAAGGCTTGTAAAATTTATATTAATAATAGTGAAGATAGTAAAAGTGTTAAAATTGAATTTAATGGTGATTTGTTCAGTTTTGAAAATATATCGTTTAAATCGATATTTAAAAATAGCCTTCCGAGGCACAGTCTCGGAATTCGGCGAAACCAGATCCATTGGATCCGTAATATTATGTTATTATCGGATTTCAAATTTCTTAACATTTGGAGTTGTCGTGTGATCGTACGGTAGATCAACGCGTTGAAATTTATATCGAAAATTCAATATAAGAACGGGATCCAAAAAGTTATATTCTCCATACAATCGAATTAGGACTCGAAACCTTTTCCATTGCGTCCGGAATAGGCGTACAATATTATAATCGCCTAGCAACACGTCTCAATAGGGATTCAAAATTTTAAGTTGCATTTATCGAGATAATTTGAACTTAAAATTTAAAACATATATTTATATTCTGGTCACATTCAGTTGAAATTATTTCAGTTCATCACTTTTTCCTTTCAATTCAAAACCACTGTAGCCACTTCTCCTACACGCCACCTTTCTTTTTAATTCACGTCCCTTCTCTTACGTCACAGCCGAGCTAAAAAGAAAATGGATATTTACATTGAAACTTAGCAAGCCAACTTTCCTTCCCTGAAAACGAACCGAGAGCCCCTTCTTCCTCTCTATCGTTCTAAAATTTCAAAAGAAAAAAGGGGGAAAGCTAACAGCGAATCCCTATTTCCTTTTCCTCCAAATCATCATATCAAATCGCAAAGGAGAGCTCGCGCTCGCGTGCGCTGCTACAGGGGAGAGGGGTAGTCGTTCGATCTGGAACGACGAAGTTGAATAGACGATTCTGGTGAGGGTCGAGAGCAAGTTTGGGCGGCTTCGATCGTACTCGCGGGATGGTTCGCGTTTTGTAACTTGATGCTTTCTCGCAATAGAGGTGATCTTGAGGCCTTAATCGCGTGAGTTTTTGAGGGGTTCGAACTAGGGTTTCGGTTTTAACAAACCCTGGGACTTCATCATGGGTTTCGGTTGCTGTGTTGAGTTTGGGTGGAGGTGCATCGCTCATGGGAAGGTTGTGATACTCAAGGAAGTTGTGGTGGCGGTCGCGACGAGACTGCGCTTGGGATTGGGGATCGTGCTCGTTCGTTCGAGGCATGGTGGGTCTCGGGTTTGTAGCAGTAGGTATGGTTTCTGTTTTTAATTTGAACGAGATAAATATGTATACTAACAGGGAAAATATACTTCGATTTTAAAGGTTGAATTATATGTATATATTTAATGTAAAGGAAGTTATTATTGCTATTACAGAAAATAGCAAAGGATATTTTACAGTAAAAAATAAAAAAAAATTCTGTTTAAATTTTATACACATACATATTTAAATACATAAGGATAAAACAGTAAATATACATGTATAAGATTTTGGAAAACATAAAAGTTTATATAAAGATAAGATTTTTAAAACCCATAAAATTATTATTTTTATATGCAGTTCGGAAATGGAAAAATAATAATATAATAATACCATTTACTTGTTTATTTCAAATAAATTATTAAGGTGATTATTTGTTAAATTAATTGTTAGTTAATTAAGTGGTACTAAATTGTTCGATTCATTAAAGTATCAATAAAACGTATAAATATTTATTCAAGGTCAAAAATCAAGGAATCAAGGCAATATTGGAATGGGATTGCAAACAAAAGGTCAAAGGTGAGTTAATCTCACTCTTCTGGATTATGATTTAAATTTAAATGGTTAAATTTAAATAATTGGTTGAATGATTGAATTGATTTGATGTGTTATATTATACAGTAATATATAGTATATATTGGAGTGATTGATTTTCTGCATTATACAGCGGATGAGACTCTATGCGCCACATAATAGCGGATGATATTATATAAATCCCATATACCGCGATATTCCACCTCGAAGTGGAATTGGTATTGTGCTAATGTGTGTGGATGCAGGAAAACGGGTTGAAGGGATCCAACTGGATTCCTCAAAATTATTTAGACTGTTTAATATTCTGTGTTATTAATATTTGATATTCTGTGATGAATTGTATTGATAATTGGAATATTGAATTGGATTTTTTTTTGAAAAGAAATATAAGAGTAAAAATTGGAAGTGAAATAATTATAGAATAAAAATAAGAATGAATTGGAAAGAAATAAAAGTGATTTTTTAAAAACTGAAGTTAAATTGTAAAGTACAGATTTAAAACAAGTTTTAAATCAAAGTTAAATATGGAATGAATCTGGGTTTTTAAACAAATAAAGTTTTTAAATTTAAATTTTTGAACAACTTGATGTTAAAGTGCATTTTTAAATTGATTTGAATTTTAAAAATGAATTTGATTTTAACTTCCTTTAAACTTCTTTTATAAAATGAGTAATTAATTTATTTAATGAACTGAATAAAAGGTAGTTAATTATTGGTTGAGATTAATCAAGAGTGATAAATATTTATGGTTTAATTAATGATTAATTATTTAATGTAATTAATGTAGATTAGGATAATTAAAATGTAATTAGAAAACATTAATTTATAAAATTAATGATGTAATTAAGATTGATTAATTAAGGTTAATTAATCAATAATAAGTGATTTATGAGAAATTAATTAATATAAGTAATTAAGGGTTAATGTAATTAATTATAGTTAATTAATTTGTGAAGTAATTAAAGATTAATTACTATTTTGGTTAAGAATAATTAATTTGTGTAATTAATTCATGATAATTACTTGAATGTAATTGAAGGGTAATTAATCCAGGGTGATTAATTAAGGTGGATAATTACGGGATGATTAATTAATTGATTTGAAATTAATTAATGTTAAGTGAAGAAATCTAAGTGATTGAGGTTAGTAATTCAATCAGAATTAATTAAATTAATTTTGGATGTGATCAAGCTTTTCTTATGGATGATTGAATGGTATTGGATGCCTTTAATGAGTGAATATCTCCGATATGAAATGTTTTGTGGTAACATACGTTTGAGCGGACAGGATATTGTGGTTATCTGTCAAAGATGAATTGTTGTGTAAAGTGACCTCCTGTATTTAAAGCGTGAAGTGTATTTCATTTGGATAACTTGTGTTAGGATGACATGAGACTCGAAGAGACCGGGCTCGGGTGTTAGAAAAATACCCGAAACCAGTTCGAATTTTATAGATCGATATGTGAAATCAATAGGCTAGAATGAAATGATTTAAGTGAATTGGACTATTTAATCTAAATTTTAGTACTTGGAAAATTGATGCGTGAAATAAGTGATGTCTATAACAAATTGTGAATTTGTAAATTGATACGAGTTACCTCGGGTTTTATATAAGTTGTATGCTTTGTATTCCTTGTTAGATGGGCTTACTCACACTGGTTTCAGCCTGACCCAGGTGTTACTTTGATGTAATATTCGGGTCAGACCGAGTATTACAGATTTTCAGGTAAGGACGTTCTGGAGCTCAGGAGACGGGCTGAATGACAGGATCGTATGGAGAGTTACCTCTGTATTATATTGTTGTATATATCTGAGTCATGTCGATTGTATGTGTATTATTATGTAACTCTGATGTATTAAAGTGAAATTTGAAAGTATTGTTTTCCTTTGTATAACTGTTATTATTTGTTATTATATTTTATCCGCTGTGAATGTGAGATATTGGTGTTTCTGTTCTTCTTATTCTTTTATCTCTTTCTTCTTTTTCATAACTATCTGGAATTTTTGGGATCGAAATTCCGGGTTATTACAATAGCAGTATCTGAAAAGCCAAGCTATGATGGTAGAACAAGAGCAGCCATTATCCCCAGTGAATGGAAACGGCATTGGATCAAGGTCGAGGATAATCATCTCTTGATTGGGATGGCGGGAATCAGGTTTGGTTCTCACCTTCTATCTTTACTTTTAACATACAATGCAATATTACAGTCGAGCCACTCATTCATATACCCGATCTCGATCGGTCCTTGGGAATGCTTTGACTTGGACACTAGACTGTAATGATGGGTAAAGCGGCTATCGTGATGCTTTACTTTATGTTTTTTTAATGTTTAAATTTGATTCCATTAGATGAATCCCTGATTATTGAAATCCACATGAATGTGATGATCGATGTTGAGCGTGGTAGTCCCGACTGGAAAGATGGGGGGATGACCACAAGGAACAAGTTCCCTTACTGAAGAGCAAGTGAATGGACTTATACGATATTGATCGCTTTAAGTCCCAGTTGGAGAGCAAGGACTAGAGTGCAAGAAGTAAGTCACCTCACTGAAGCGCAAATGGATAGGCTTGCTTGTCGTTGAGTCCCATCACCGAAGAGCGAGTGGATTAGGCTCAGCACGTATCGAAAGAGATAATGTATTTAGTTATTGGCATCCTCATATATACCAATTTCTTTGCAAATTATCTATCATAATATCTTTCACAAATTCTTCTTATAAAATTTTCTTCCAAAACCCTTTTTATTTTACACTATCTAATTCATATTATTACCTTCCTCTTATTTATATTTTTTTTTCAAATTACTTTATTGTTATTGTTATTTAATCCCAAACATTACCCGAAATACAATTTTTAAAGCATTAATTACTTCATAAAATATTATTAATAACACTTCCAAAATGTTTATATGTACAGATATAAATTTTTTCACATTATTTTCTTTTTCAAAATATATTATTCTTCTCAAACCAATCTGTCAACATGTCTCATCCTAGTGTTTAGGAATCCTTATTAATAATGTTGGTTAGATGCATCAATCAGAATTCTTAAACCACAAAATGGATAAATTAACATGAATAATAGACTTCCAAAACATCATCAATCACTTTATGAAATTAAAATTCATATTATCAAAGCATTTGCTTGATCAAATAAAATTCAAATTCTTACATACATTCAATTACCAATCATTATTAATGGTATGCACCACCACACATAAACCATAAAATCAAACAAGCATAATTCAACAATACACACATATCCAAACAAATAAACATAAGAAACAAAAATAAATTTACTCAGCGGAAAATAATAAATAGATTTTTTTTTCTCCTGCTGCGCACTCTGGTCAAAATTATTCGACTGCACAATATCAATCCAAACACCATAACACAATGTTAAGCTATCCAAAATCATAAATACAAGAACTACTGCTTGGACTAAATCCTTTCATCCTTGTTACTCTAACCATTTTATACTTCATGCTTAAAGAAAAAGAATTTGAATATATAACTAAATACATATATTTGTAAATCCATAAATACATCCTTTGATGATTACCCCAGCAATCATCATATATTCATATATATACAATTTATTTTTATAGAAAATTACCCAACACACCCAAGGATCAGGGACTTTAAATCTCATCTAAGGTCTCGACTCATGTCTCTTATATATAATGTATTTTTATAAACTTGCTTTGATACCAAATGTTAACACCCCACTTCTATATCTATACTATCTCAGAGTATTACAGAGTAATACTATTAGATAATATAGAGAATGAGACTATATAGGGTATACACATGAATATTTTCTTGGACTAACACTACATTTGTTAAAACATCAAGTAAATAACTATCTAGTTGTAGCCAGTATCAGTGCAAGCAACAAACATGTGTTCCTCCAAGACAGAACAATACATAATATGCAGTATATAATAGAGAACACAAATTCAATTACAGCGATAACATATAATAAACAATATCATACTATAATAGAACAAATCATCTCAATACAATGTACTGAATAATTCACATACAACATTAATCAAATGTAGACAATGAATTACTGACATATTAATATCATATAATAATCCTAATATGAGTCTCCTTTAAGCTCACTAGAACAAATGTTGGTCATGCCATCCCTATACCTAAAAAGTCTCGGACGGACCTAAGTATTATAAAATAACACAAGGTCTGACTATGTTTAACAAAATGTATATAATAATAATGGAACACACCATAAACACTGAATAATAATATAATGACTCAAAAATAATAATTAAATAATCAAATGAATTTATGTATAAAACCATAATAATCATTAAAGCATCATATCTCTCAAATAACCTGAATCCATATAAAACTGTCAATGCTAATATCAAAAGATGTCATTACCCATTTAGAAACTAATCAAATCAGAAATCATATAATCACTCACATGGGTGAATATACATATGTAGAAAAACATCCTTAAACCTAGAAATATCAATAGAGGAGATATATCACCATGTACAATTAGGTCAGCACGAAGCATTGCCAAAATATAACTCTCAATCTCGATAAATAAAACATCATCATCATCAATATATATATATATATATATATATATATATATATAATAGGATAGGTTGCGTGTCTAATATTGGAAATCCACTATACTCTAATCTTATCTTAGGTATAATCTCATCTCCTCATATCTATACAATCAGAAAGTATTTTGTTGGGAAATGGCTGTCTGACAGCCATGAAGTCCCAAGTAGAGTCATATATAACAACATATATAGCACCTAGCATACATCAACACTATAGTGAGGTGTCTCAGTCATTATGCCAATACACTACTCTATTAGTACCAAAAGGGAGGGTGATAGCACTAAGCAAGCTCTAGATACATTGAGTCCGTACAGTCTCTAGTTACCTCTCAGTCATCGTGACATGTATCCATCAGTGTGTTAGTCAACGTGAGGACTCTTAAGTCACAACACTACAAATGCCTCTAGGTAACAAACTGCTGGCCTAGGTGACACAGGGACAATTTCACAAAGCTGAGCACTAAGCTAAAAGCACTAAGCTATATACACATAGACATACACACACACACACACAGAGATAGAGCTCCACAAATCTAGGTTGTCATAGATTTGGGGCATGACTCCACAATCAGGACGCTAGGGTAGATACTAGCCATTTGGTTCTCTCCAACAAACATAAAAGGAGTACGTAATAATAGTGGCATGTAGAACCAATACATTTAAACAGAAAGTCATGTCATCGTTAAGGCACAGAGCCATACTCACTAAATATAGGCATGTAGCTATATATCACATTGTATCACCTCACACTATCCACCATATTTCCATCGTGTGAGTGTCATCTACTTACAATAAATAACCGAATAAATATCACAACAGTATCTCATACCACTGCGTGATACTGAAACGTTTACTCACTGCTATAAACTACACTCAATCGCTCATATTCTATATAATGAGTCCAAAGAATAACCGAAGAAATATCACCGAACGCCCCATCACAAATAGTATTATAACTCTGTTGATTCAAAATTTTCATTACATAGAATCAAAATATCATGAAATCACATAGAATGATGTCATCACCGTATCATACAAAAATCAACTACCAAATCAACATTAACGGTGAATTATTCATATCATCAAAATCAATTTAGAGAAGATGAGAAATTAGAAAACTATAAAACCATTAATAAATATTTATATATTCCAAATCAATATACAGGGAAAGATTGATTCGATAAATTATGAAATAATTTATATAAATAAATATAATTTTAAACAACTAAGTTGATAATTAATAAAATCATTAACATCATTTTTAGTCATAGAAGAAAATAAATACTTATAAACAAACAATAATTGATATTAAAAAACTAATTTAATTTAACAATTGACTATTTATTCAGAAATTACATATACTGCTTTTGAAAGCTTAAAATAATTTTCGAACCTAAACCCTTCATATAATTCAATTCAATATAAAAAAAAGTAAAATCAGAAAAACAAGATAAAACAGATTAATGACTTTGATATAAAAATGTACATTTAAAACAAACAAATTAATATTCGATAATTAACTTTAACATATAGTCTTATATAACAAAAATAATATTAAGAGATGGATAGTAAATATATATTTCAAAATTAATTAAGTAATTATCTAAACTAGATATAATTTAATATTTATAATAAATAACTAATTTCCTATTTTTGTATGAACTTAGTCGATTGTTAAATATTTGCTAATAATTTAAAAAAAATCAATTTAAATTCCCAAAATAGTTAGTAAAGCATAATATTACGTACAAAAATTAATATTTATTATAATCAAATACTATTTTAGCTAATTATAAAATATCCAGACTAATTTAACATATTTATAATCAAATAAACACAGAATAGGAATTATACATACAAACATACATACATACATACATACATACATATATATATATATATATTAGAATTCCTAAATATTTTAATAACTATACAACATCAACTAAATAAAATTTCATTTTTTGCTTTTATTAAACTTTGTTTATTTTTTAAACTTAACTCTTATTTACATTTATAAATTCTCTGTTAAACTTCTTAAAACATATATCCATTCAACTACTTTTATTTAACTTTAATTGTATCTTAAATATTATATTTATAACATTTTTATTTTAAATTTTAATTGTAATTTATTATATATGTATTAAAATCTTATCTTTTATAAAACAATAATAAAAGACTATTTAAATAATACAATGAATTTTAATTTTAATTTTAATTTATTTATTTTATATTCATTTTATTATATATTTATCATATTTAATAAGTATATATTAGAGTTAGGTGTGGATATATTTGATTTAGTTTATTTTTAGATATAAATATATTTACACATTTCCATACAATCAATACAATATACCAGACTATCAATCAATTTAACCAAACAATTCAATTCAACAAAGCATTTTAAACAACAAATGGGATGAGCATATAATAAGCATTGTTTAATAAACATAGATGATGTGAGTTATGAAAACTCACCTTAATTTGACGCTTGAATTCCTATATCATCGACTGCTCTCACTGCGAACACAACACCTTCTCTATCGCCAATAGCTTATTCTGCCTTTACAACATCTATGCCAGAATTTAGGTTATTCCCCTCTACACCACACATGATTGGTGACTCACCCAGACATGCCTCAACCATCAGCTTGGATCGCACCTAAAGTCGGTCGCTTTCTCCTCCAATTTGTGATGCCTACAAATGACTCGCCTTTAGTCACATGACGCTCTAGGTTGCGAACTTCCACACTAATCTCGATCGCCTCGATTATCCACCTTCCCTTGCATCGCATGTACCAAGTCGAATTAATATCATTTTAGTTTTTTTAATGAACCAAACCAAGTTGTGATTTTGAGTGAAGGATTCTGGAATTTGGACGAATCTAAAAATTTGGGAAAAATAATGATGTGGTTTGGATTGGTATGGAAGAAATAGAGAGGGGAAGTAAAGTGCTTAGCCCTTGAGCTTTGGGCCTAGTATAAAAAAAATTCATTTCATTTCATTTTTATTTTAATTAGTTACTTTGCATATGAATTTAAATTTTAAACCTTTGAAATACATTCTAATCTAATATAAATAGATTCACACGCCATTTGACAAATTATATTTCAATAATTATCACATTCCATTCCTTCTAGTACCCATTTATGTTCCACTATTTTAATCATACAAAAGTTTTTTACACTATAAAATACTTATAATTATATAGAATCATTTTATTTAATTACAATATATTATTCGATGAGGATTAACAATTTAATTCAACTTTTAAGACAAAAGCTCTTATTAAATAGATTTTAGTTAGGTAAAATACTATTTCCATAACTAATGATTATTAAAATCAAATTTAAACATTTTATTTTAGTTAAATTTATGTATTATTACGACGTAGAAAGTAGGATTATTACAGCCATAAATTTGCCTAACGGCCCGGAGGGAGCATGGATTTAATTATCGGCCCCGAACAACCATAGGTTAGATTAACGGTCCTGAGAAACCATGGATTTGATTATCAGCCCTGAATGACCAATGATTTGATTGACAGTTTGGAGTGACCATAGATTTAATTGTTGGACCCGAATTGCCACTTATTTGATTAAGGGTTTGGAGAGACCATGGATTTGACTATTAGCTTCGAACAGCCATGAATTTGATTAACGGTCCAAAGAGACCATGAATTTGATTATCGATCTTGAATGGCTATGGATTCAATCAACTATCTGAAGAGATCGTGCACTTAACTATCGGCCCTGAATGACCATGCATTCTTTTAACGATTCGGATACATCAAGCTTTAGATTAACGATTTTGAGCAATCAGGAATTGATATGTTAGCTTGATCAAATCATTATCTATGAATAACACTCAAGAAAGGACTTGAAACCATAACTATCATGGTTTGGAATGACCTTTGATTTATAGGTGAACCCAAAGGAACGGGATGTTTCGCAAAAGCTTGATCGACTGTTAACTAAAAGACATAATTAATAATATTCCACCGACTTCAACATTTATTATGGAACAAAGCACACCTTCCTTTCACAAGGCGTGCTTTGGAGGGCAAGTGCTATCCAGCCTTTTGACTAAGTAGTATACAGACGAACTTGACAATTCAAACCTTAAAGCTATCAACATAGAAAGCCTAGGGAGATAGCCATTGAGTCTAGGAACCGAGTACAACCAAAAGTCACAAGTGGCAAGCATAAACCATCCCAAGAATCCAAAGTTCAAAAATCCAATAAGTGTTAGATTGGTATCGATCCAACACTTGGATCGGTATCGATCCACAATACTTCACCCATTTTTGCCTTAACTCCACTTACTTGCAAGTGGTAATGCTAGAAGCCTATTTCGAGTTCCTTTGCGTCGATTCCATGCGATTCTCTATCGATTTCCTTAGCACTTGAAATCAGCAACTCCATTATTTCACCGATCCATCATTTGGACTCAGAAACAAGCTAATGATATTACAAACCAGATAGAAATGGACAAAGCTAACCATGAGTCGAGCCTAGACAAAGAATTCAAAATGATCAATATTGAAGTCTTGTGGTCAGATCCGATACAAGCCCATGGATCATTACCGGTCCTTGGATAATGATGATGGGTCCCTCATTTTTCTCGAAAGAACCAGTCTAGGCATGGAAAACAATGTGGAGGTCGTAGAGGCAAGTTTTCAGGAAACCTCTAGTTATATATAGAGAACATGGGCTTATCTTTTAGGATCTATTTTACTTCTTTACAACTTTTCTATAATTTAATTATACTCGCACGAATCCATATTACTCGGTAAGAAATAAAGTGCAAGAGTAGTATAAACCACCAACAAAGTTAAGTAGACGTAGGCAACGATTAGCCGAACCACTATAAAACTCTAATGTCTTATTTCTATGTGTTTTTATTTAGTTTCTTCACTCTTTTCCCTACTATATTTATTTGGGTGGTTGTGCCATTTTTTGTTCAAACATCCTATGCAATATTCTATTTTTTTATATTGAAAATCATAAGTTAGACTTCTGACTAACCTACTCAGATGTTTGATGTATGATTAGACATTTGAATAGGCCATATAGGCATCTGATAGATTTCATTATTTTTTTACATATATAAATACGTGTTTAATTTATCACTTCGTATGTTGGGCCAACCGCCCCACTGACTCCACAACCCTTTAGTTTTAAACAGCCTTATATCTCTATCTAATTCGTTTTCTATCACATAATTTTTTTTCAAACCCTAGACTAATTTCGTGGCACCCAAATCTCAACAAAAACAAAGAATCTTAAAAAGAGGAAGACCAATGAATCATCTTCCGATAAGCCTCCAGTGCCACACAATATCAATTAAAGGCTTGGCTTTATCATGATCCGAAAAGTATGTGAAGGACAATTTTTTAATGAAAATGAAGTTTTTAATGGTTTCTTTTACAAGGTAGATGATTTCCTTGCTTATAACTTCGTGCTTTAACTGATAAATCTCATATTACTTCAGTTAATGAATATAACTCTAATAATATCCAAATAGACACTCTAGCCATAAGACTTTTCTATGCTAATATATGAGGAAAATTTGCTCAAATACACAATGACGAGGGATATCCATGGATTGGTGTTTACGAAAAAAATATAAAACTTCACTACAATCACATTGCCAAATTTTAGAAATTGGTTATAAGGGGATTGATTTAAAAGATGCAGATATCGAACATCGTAAGAGAAATCAAGTTGGTAATCACTTATGGGAAAATCAAGTCATAAAGGGAATCTATAGGGATTTACAATTTAGACATCATCTATGGAACGTATTATTATTATAAACACTTTTATTTTTCTTACCGGTAGTCATAAACAAATTTATGACAAAGATTATAAGGCTTGTATGCCATTGTTGGTAAAATGGAAGTGAATTGGGCTAAATTTCTTCAAGATGAAATGTTTTTCTTTTTCAATCACTCTAGAAGGACTATCCTTTGTGTTCTTTACATAACTCGTCTAATTATATCTGAAAACGTTTCCCTTATCTTGGAAATGTTGAGAATGTTACTTTTGTCGGTAAGAAATTCTTCTTTCACATGCACCTTTCCTCAACAACCTCATAATATATTTCCTATGATGTGTATTTACAACGCTTACAACAGCGGACCTCCTCAAAAATGCAACCGCTCGAGGTAAAGTGGTAGAAATTCATGAAGAAATCGAGGAAGAAGGAAGTGACGAAGATGAGAGTGATAATAGTGCCGAATCGATTAAGGTTATCTCTTCCAACATTGCTACATTTGAAATGCCACAACTACATTGAATTTAATTTATTCTGTCACAAAACTAAAAAATCCAAAAGATACCTTTCCAAACGTAAATCTAAAATGAAAACAATCGAAAAGGAACTATCAGAAATTAAGAATGTTTTGGGTAAATTTTGGAAGAAGCTATCAAGCAAATCAAGATCCCCGACTCCTACCCCTCTACTAGCTCTCCACCTCCTCCACCACCACACCAAGGTGCTAGACTGCCCTCTGAACTAACACAACCATCAAAAGGAGGTAGTGAGGAAAGTGGTAGTAAGTATGAGGCAGAAAGCAAAAAGGGTGAAAAAGAATTGTCACCGCTCATGGTTGGAATAAAGGTAATATAAAAGATTTTATTACTATTAATTCATTCATCCCATATTTACAGTGTCTTTATATATGTCTTAGGTTCCCTAGGAGTTTACATTGTTCTTGGTTGTTCAAAGTGTTGGCTATGTGTATTAGTACTTGCTTTCTTTGCATTTGAATGTTGCTTAAATGAAGTATTGCTAGAAAATTATTTCTGTTGGTCGTTTATTTCTAGTTTTTTACTTGTTATGCATTGAAGACATATTAAAAAATTAATATGTTGTATTGATGTAGTCTGAAAACGAATTTGTGGTAAATTTGTTTTATGGTGTGTACTTGATGACTTCAAATATTTCGTGCAATATGTAGTAGTTTTTGTTTTGGCATGGAACTTTGTTTGTAATGGATTGTATGGTGTTATACATGAATATGTGTTATCTTCAATCACTACTTTTATTGTATAATCATCAATATGTTCTAGTATATTTTTGTACGTGCAATACTTCATTCCATCCTCATTTTATCTATCCTTTTGACATTTTTTGATAATGAAAAAGGGGAGAAACATATGGGCGACAATGATGGGGGGATATTTCATATTATATATAAATATATACGTATCTTATATATAAAGCAAATACTTAGTCAACCGAGTCAAAGTGAAGCCTTTTTCAAACTTTCATAAATACCCCCTCAATATGTTCTAGTATATTTTTGTATGTGCAATACTTCATTCCATCCTCATTTTATCTATCTTTTTGACATTTTTTTGATAATGAAAAAGGAGAGAAACATATGGGCGACAATGATGGGGGGATATTTCATATTATATATAAATATATACATATCTTATATATAAAGAAAATACTTAGTCAACCGAGTCAAAGTGAAGCCTTTTTCAAACTTTCATAAATACCCCCTTCCGGTAATAGTTGAAACATGCGGTTGTTGTATAGTTTAGTCTTTTCCCCAAACCCACCAACATGGTATCAAAGGTTACTTTCCCATTTCTCCACAATCTTCTCATTATCATCCTCTACATTACCGGAAAATTCTCTTCAACAATGCTTCAGAAGATAACTCTACCTCATAAATTCGTCAATTAACTTCAATTTATTCCTCATCTATTACCAAGAAAAATCTTAATATCAAGTTTGATTGATTATACATCAAACTCAACTTGATTAAATTTTGGGGCAAGCTCCAGTAAACTAAGAAGAAGAGGACAACATGTTTTAAAAATGAAGAAGCTTAACACAACTAATTTATAAAATAAAGGGCTTCATTTTGATAACCTAAGAAGTACAAGAGGAATGGAGGTATTGTTTTTTTTTCATACATTGCTTATTTGTTCATAGATTGTTCATTTCATTATTACCTACCTTCATATCAAATATTCAAAAGGAAAAGAATGATCTCTCAACAACAATAAACTATAGTAATATGCCGATGGAACCTACTATGATCTAATTTGATTTTTGTTTGATGGGATGTAGCTGATGCACTGAAAGGTTTTCATTATTCATGTACCGAATTAATGCTAATTGCCTTTTTTCCTACTACTAAACTGGATTATTTTGTTTTAGTATACATAATTAACATGCTTCATTGATGTTTTAAGTAATGAGATTTTAGAGAAGTCATCAACTCCTGTGCTTAGATTTTTTTTGGTGTAGAGTTAGGTCCCACATCCGATCTTGCTGATGTTGAGAACTGTAAAAATCATTGTAATGAGATATGTTAATAGATGGAATGTTGTTTGGCTGAAAATTTAGTGTACGATTATACTCTAATTTCGATTTATATGTTTGTTTTTAAGATACACCACAATAAACATGTTTACTTATGGACATATGTTTAATGTCTTGGAATATTGATTTGGTTATTAGCATTCCATTTTACCACAAAATGTAATTACCGTTTGATTTGAATTTCTCTTTTGGATTATTTGTAATATTTGTAAAAAAAAAGTAAAGATAGCTTCAATTGATTCGTATGAAGATGTTCCATAAAAGAATAATTAAGTTGTTGCTAATCACATGGTTGGTGTAGCTAATGAATCTAATGGAAAGCCATTTCAGCTATACAAATCAACATAACTCTAATTCAATGTCTTTTTTAATACGTGTAACGGCCCGCCTTTTCGCACGCTTTAAATCGACACACGTGCCAATTCAAACCATACGGAAGGGCGGATTGTTATGGGGTAAATAAGAAAAACAAGAAAGAAATAAAACAAAATAAAATCTCACAGCGGGAGGATAAAATATAATAATCAAATATACAGTTTATAAAGCGGTTTTACAAAATATTCGATTTTACTTACAACATTTATCAGAGTTACACATACCAATAACAATGCAGCGGAACAGTATGAGTATAGTGGACTAATAATAATAATAATAATAATAATAATAAATCTCCGTCTTCGTCCTCCAAAGCTAAGGTCTTCGAAATCCTGAAACGCTAGGACTGACCCGAGCTAATTGAAAAAACAAAACACTCGAGTCAGAACTAAAATATCTTATGTAAGTTAAATCAACAGGAATAAATATGAGTGCAATAACTCAAGAGATGCTCGGGATTTACATCTCCTAAGGATCCGTTAAACTATTTACTATGTAGTATATTTCGCTATTATATTAGTGTCTAATTGTAAAATAAACTTAACTTTTTTCTTAGCATTAAGGAGTGACCCAATATTCCCCTTAACACGTAATAGTCCCAGTAGTCCATCCAATATCATAGTCCCTCCTGATCGGGAAGCCACCAGAGGATAACACACGGGCTACGGGAGAAATCCAAACTCGTACAAGGCGCGATAGGGTAGGTGACACGACACAACTAGGCAATGCCAGGGTAGATATACCAATTACGCTTTCGGGTCGGTGGTAACGCGTAGCCGCAGCTACTGCCTACCTTGAGCCACGCCCCTAAACAAAAATCAATAGTGGCCACCGAATCAATCCAAAAGTCAAAGTATAATATTGAAGGGATGTGTCTGATCAAAGGTGCTACCTCAATTAACCCATCACTCGCTCATGTTTTAGCCACCTTATGCCAACTCACGGGAGTTGGGTCCACGTATTTACCTCAAAGGAAACGCCGCCACCATCCTACTTCATTCTGGAATCTCTACCGCGTACACGGTTGTTAAAGTGGGTTTCGGAGTTGGCAGAGAGTATGACAACTTCCGATCCTGGACTCTTCAACAACCAAACGTTATTATAACACCACGGTTATTTTAAACTAATTTATACCTTTTTTAAAAAAACCCAGAATAAAATATTCATTTCAAAACAACATAAATACGATATCATTTATATTTTAAAGACCCAAATCCATATGATATCAAATATATCTTTTTCAAAAATCATAGCCTTTCAAATCTATATACCTTGAAACCATAGCTTAACATAACTTTTAATACTTAATGGTTTAAATGCTATATTACTTTATATAATAAAATAGCTTCTTTAAATTTCATAATAAAATCCCAATATCAATTTGAACCTCCAAATAAACCATTTTAATTCCCATATATTTCAAAGGTCTAGATATTCCATCATTTTCAAGAATGAATTCTTTGACAATTTCATAAATATCAAATTCAGTTACCATTATTTAGATTTGAAAAATGTTTACTTAATAAATCCAATAAAATTTAAGTAAACTTTTAACTTCAAACAACTAGATAATTTTTTTTCAATTTTATTTAACTTGATAAATTCAGTTATTTCAACTTTACATTCATTTAAATTCTTTTAAACTAAATCAAGTTATAAGAATCATACCCTCTAAAATCATCGCCTTTATTTAAACTTCAAATCAAAGTTATTCAAGTACAATTCTTAAATAATTCAACTTAAACCAATTCCATATTTATCTTTCAACTTAACTTCATTTAAGTCATTTAAAACTCTACATATATACAATATCTCAAATGGATACTAAACCATATAATATAATACAAGCAAACTCCATTTTAAACTCATTTTTATCAATCAATTTTATACATATTTAAATTCAAGAATTCAACTTATATATATAATAGTACTTATATAACACCAAAAATTAATATTTATTAAACCGTATTTCCTTTTCAAAACCATAGAAAAATCACTTCAAAATATTTTTATATATAGACCGCGGTGCGTGTATATAATTTTCTATCATATGGTCAAGTGATACAGATATTTATCATTTCAATCCGCAATTTAAAAATAAAATTACGGTTATATATCATTTCAAACCGCAATCCCGAATGCAATAAAATGCATAATAACTTGCAGTTTATAACAATATAAAATACAGCATTCATTCATCCAATATCAACCATCAACCATTTATCACAAGCATCATCCAAATTCAAACAATACATCAATATATAACAGGTGATAATAACAGGTATCAACTATCAGTTATATTCAAAAATAAATTATAACTGTTTACTGGCAGTTTTAAATGCAATAGATAAATGGATAACAATTTAACTGGCAGTTATATATTCAAAAATAAATAAATTTAACTGGCAGTAATATGCAATATTAAATTAAATAAAAAGTAAATTAAATGAATTGCCAAATTAACTGAGATAATGATGAAATATATGCCAAACGGCTATAATTAAATTTCTAAGCACATCATAAATCAATTTAACAAACATAAGAAATCTTAGAAGTTGTGAGTGGGTTAAAACACTCACCTTTATACGAATCTAAAAAATAATAGGCTTCTAATCAACAGCTTCGCTCTACGTTTCCTTAGTCTTCTTCTTGATTGCTAGCTTTGTTCCGTAATTTTTCTTTTATTTTGATTTACTTTAATTTCCCTCCTTATATATTAATATATATATATATGTATTTATGTATGTAACTTTTAAAGGTTTGGAAAAGATTTGAAAAAGAAGAATTGAAAAAGAAAAGGATTGAAATAAGAAGAACTGAAAATTGTAGAGAATATCAAGATTTGAAAAGAAAGAAGAAAGTTTGAAATAGAATAAAATTTGAGAAGAAGAATATTTGAAGAGGAAGGAAAAATTAAAATGAGATATAATAATGAGATTTGAAAAAAAGAAAAAAAGAAGAAGAAGAAGATTAGAATGGAGGCTAGGGTTTCATTTGCATCATATCGTATTTATAAGGTTAGAGTTGGGTTTAGGGACAAAGAGATTTGAAAAGAGAGGCTGCTATTAATTAGAAATAAATGAAATGACGTTTTGGAAATTAAACAACATGTTAACATTTCGATTGAATGTTTTACAAGGAATGCATTAACATGCATTAGAAAATATGATAGCATAAACAAGGTAATATAAACAAGTGTTTAATATATATGTACATCTTTATCGCCACTTATAGTTTACATTCATAAATAAACGGTATGAAAAAAATCCACATAAAGAGACAATGAATGTAAGAGTAAATTAGAAAAGTGAAGAAGGAAAGGTAAGTTATGTTGCAATAAAAATCTAACAAAGTCTAATTGAAAAGGAAATAGTAAGTGTAAATCTATTTTACCCCCTTTATCCTCTCCTATTAACATTTAATTTAACAACGTATGAGATTTCAATATAAACTAGCATTAAATTTCGATCTAAAACATAAGTTTGAATTTAGGTATAAACATATATGTAGTAAACTAGCATTAAATTTTGAAACATGAAATGAATTAATTTATTTCAATATATGTTTACAATTAACGTCTTCTCCCACTTTAAAAAGATTCCAATCATATTAATTGTCATTGATTTCTAAGGTAAAAATGAATGAGGAGGTTCAATTCCTTTTTATAGTAATTTAACGTATTTACGGAAATATTGTATACAAACCAAATGTTATTAATTTCTTATTTCTGTAATAAATTTTTCAGCTACCAACATTTCAAATAAATAAACATATGAATTTTTTTATTTAGTAAAGAAATGTATATCCTTCTTTTTATTATGTTCATTACTACTCTAAAATATGGTTAACCTTTGTTCAACCTTTCATTACTTTACTATACTCTAATTTGACAACTCCTAACATTGTAGTACATTTCACATTAATGTAACATTTATTAAAATTTATTTCCAATCCTAATTTCGTCAACTATTTAAACATGTAACTTATAATATTTGTTTACAAGCCAATTGTTACACGTAAGTTTCTCATACTTCAACCAATTGTCATATTATGAACGGAATTAACATAAATTTCAAATATTCACTAATTTATTCCATTCTGTTTTCATATTTTTTTATTTGCATAACATTTAATTCCAATTGTTGCAATAATTACAGTTAATATATGCTAGATTTCAATGGAATGATATGTTTGTCTTTCATTACACTACTATATCCAAATATCCATCTTTCCTTTGTATTAACACCTATTTTAACTTAATTTTCAAATTTAACGTAAATCGCAAATTGATTTCCAATTTTTATTTAATAAACTAAAGAAATATGTAACACATAATAATAGATACCATTAACTTTTATTGTTTCATTTCCCTTTCTACCCATATAAGGATTCATCCATAAAGTTTACATTTACTTTTTACCACTTTTACTTTTATTCATTGATTCAATGTTTATTTCAAATATTTTCATTTATTACTCACAAATATTTGTTGTCATGTCAGTTTCTTCTTTTATTGCATTATATTTATTCATTCCTTCATTATTGCATAACCTCATTTATTATCATTCATTTATCTATAGTATTTATGCTTAATCACATTTCTTAGCCTCCCAATTGTTCGCTTAAGTTTCTAACCATTTATTTATAATACTTCCCTTTCTATTATATTCTATTAGAAGCAATTTCAATTATAATTAAGTTTATAATGCTAGAACAACAATTTCTTATTTATTAAAGAATTCCATCAATTACCTCATTTGAACTTATTTCCCAATTCATCAATTTCTACCTAAAAATAGATTACGTTTCTATTCAATTTTCATTCCCACTTCCGTTACTACATTTATTTTCATTAAAGTAACGTTTATCATCAACCCAAACATTATGAATACTTATCAACCTGCATCATCCTTATTCCATTAATTTACGTTCAATTTCTATTCAATATATATTAATTCATAAATCAATATTTAAGTATGTTTTCCTATATTAAATTTATTAGCAAGTATTTCTTAAATTCATACTAACATTGATTATATCTAATTTGCACTTTATTACTTATCATTCCAACAATTTATATAACTTTGAATCTATTTCCCTACTTACAAATTACAATCAAATGAAGCTTTACAAATCTGTTTCAATTAATTTGGATGGCATTGAATTGGTATATTTATTATCTTACATAGACATTTTTTATAATTTATTCCCGTTATAAATTTAATAACAAGGTTCAAACTTCTTTAATTTATACAACACTTACCTTAATCTATTTTCAAATTTTATACCCAGGTGCACAATTTTCCCTATTTCATTTAAAATGTGATTTCACTTCAATAGTCAATTTTTTTTATAACTGTTGCTACATTCCATTCTTAACATTTATTTCGATATAATTCAAAAAAAAATTTTTTTTTTCTAAAGTTAATAACAATTTTTTTATTAAATAACCAAATTAATTATTGAAAATTTACGGGTCGTTACACCCTCCCCCACTCAAAATTTTTCGTCCTCGAAAAGGAAAAGAAGGGAAAAGAAGAATTAGGAAATCCATATATCTTACTTAAAACATTTAATATATAGACAAATAAACTTTTCAAAATTAAGTAATTTAAATAAAATATACAAATTTATAACCAATAGATCTTTTATACTTAAATTAATAAAGTTTGGAAAACATTTTCAAATTTTTCTAAGTCCGAAATTTACGAAAAATTTCGACAGAATCTCCTTTGTACGGGGAGGCTCGGGAGAAAATGTAATATCAACTATAATAATATATAACATATATTTCCTAAAATAACATATATCCCAACACGGGAAAACAATATAATAGCGCTATAAATCCGTAATCCGAGAACGTACCTATTTGTCGGGAAGTTTTACGCTTATTATTATGGAACCAAAAGCAGTAGCAATTGCTTCCATAACCTGCATTTCACTTATATAATCTAAAAGGGTTAACAATTATATAAGTGAAATATTGAAGCTGTTTCAACTATAAACAAACAAATCAATACAATCCAACAACTACTAACAACAAGGCATACAACCATCACATAAAATTTTACACAAAACAAACATTTATTCATATCAAACGAAGCAAGTAGTTATTCGGGTTTAAAACTTTAAATTGTATAGAATAAAAAATAAACTACTAAGCGCATCAATTACTCAACAGTCTTAGATGAAACTAAATAGATTATTTATACATCCAAATAATCTTAAAGTATCCTCACCCAAACAACCATAAACCAAACAACAACAATTCCAAACAACAAATCAAATTTATTTATTATTTGATTCATTTCATACATTTGTTGTTTGACTTTTTTTATATAATGATTTTTTTTATAATTCACATTTATTTCTTGCAAAATTTCATTTCATTCATTCATTTATTTGCATTACATTTATTTCTCAAATTTCATTTACTTATTTAGCGCTTACATTTATATTATATTAAATTTTAGAAATACTTCATTACATACTTTTACTTGTACAATTTCCATTACATTTCTTATTAAACATTTCAACTTTTTATATTTGGAAACTTATATATGTTAAAGAAAATGCAAATGAACTTATACAAGTTTTATCTCATCCTTTAATTAAATTTGACGTTCAATAATATTACTCTTTGTTTCATATGTTACAAATTTCAAGTTTCCTTTAATAATAAACTAGCATTAAATCTCTTATTTTATTTAGGGTTTCAATTATTAGTTAAATTCCATTTCACTACATTAATTAAACTATTAATAAATGGAAACTGAAGAATTAAATACCGGGTTTAATTTCAAATTATTTTAAAATAATAGATAAATATACTTACAACTTATCTATATCCAAGTATATTTAAAACAAATTAAAAATTTACTTCTGTTTATCAAGAATAAATTTGTAGTAAAACTACTACAGTGGCCTTCCCACTTCGAAACTCGAAAATGAATGTCGATGATGCGTGCACTCATCACCGAAATTATTTCCCAGCGACAGAGAGGTGAGTACAAAACTTATTTTTTTTTCAGATTTCTTTTAAAAAATTTCTTTCAGATTGTATTGAAATATTTTATCAGAAAATACTTCTAAAATAATATTACTATTCCAAAATCATTCAAAAGAAATTATCAAAACCTCGGAACTTAAGTTCTAAAATTTCCAATTTTATTTATTTTATTTCCAATCTTATTTCAACTATTATTTATAAATTTCACTACCTAACAACCAATATATTGCAACCAAATATATATATCTTTTATAAAATTTTATTTTATATATAGAAAATATAATAGGCAAAATTATTTCATTCACCCATATAAAACAAATATTATGTCGGTCTGTCCTATTAAGTGTTTAGAAATCCCTATTGATGTCATAGCGTCCCATGCATGTAACGACCCGTGTTTTACGTGTCGATAAATCGTAGAATTTACAGGTCATTAGTGTTGTTTATGTTGTCTCTAGCCTGAGTCGTATAGGAAGTTAACTCGTGTGTTAAGTGTTGAGCCGTTAACGAGTTAACTAGTGGACCGAGTTGAGAATCTGACCGACTCATAGAGGTAGCGACCTATAGGTTTGGCCGAGTTAGTGAGTTAAGAAGATGGCCGACTCATAGAAGACCGACCCATAGGTGTTGACCGACTCATAGAGTGACCGGCTTAAGGCATGGCCGAGCCAAGGAGATCGCCGATTTAGTAGTTGGCCGACTCATAAGGGATGCCGACTCATGGGTTAGCGGCTTAAGGGGTTAAGGCTTAGGTCGTGGGTAGCTGAGTAGGCAGGGTCTTAAGTCGTAAGTCGTTGGAACTTAGGCTAGGTGATGAGTCGTAGGGGTTGTTGAGTCGTTAGGCCGTATTAGTTGGGTCGTTGAGTCGGCAGGATAGTTTAGCTCGTGTGTGTTCTTAGGTCGTGTGTTGTTAAGTCGGTAGGGGTTTGAGTCATGTGCATGTTGTGCCGTGTGTGTGTGTTGTGTCGTATTTGCCTTGAGCTGCGTCGAGTCGTGAGTCGTAGTGGCTTGAGTCGTGAGTCATGAGTCGTGGACGACTCATAGGGGCGGACGACTCATGGGGAATTTCAGCCTATAAATAGAGGGGTTTGGCTCACTTTTTGGCACCGGATTTTGAAGCGACGAAGTGCTGCCATTTTGAGAGCTCGACTACAACATTTCTTCATCTCCTTTTCTCCATTTCAATTTAGTTCTAACATCCATTCAAGATTGAAGATCCAAGAGCCAAAGTTGAAGATCTTCATCCAACCAAGCTAGATTTCATCGTTTCAAGCGGGATTTCGACGAATCAAGCTCGAATCCTTGCTGTCTAGATCTGAAGTTGATAGTTTTTGAAGTGTTTGGGTGATTTGATGAGTGGTGGTTATCTCTCACGCGGACCCAAAGGAGTATATTGGTTTGGTGGTTTGTTGGAGTGTTGTAGATAGTGATTTTATGCATTTTTCTTTAGGTCTAAGTATAGATTCATTACTTATGAAGGGGTTTACTTATGCAAGATCATTCATCAAGTTGTAGAGACAAAACCCATGATTTATATTTGTTAGATCTATGCTAAGAACCCATGATTCATGTATGTTAGACTTATGCTCACTTATTTACGAAATTGCCATTTTAGTTACAAATGCCTATTTAGATCTTGATTGACTACTTATTTGTTTGGATTAATGTTTGCCTTGTTTGATTGTTGTGAATGAGTTATCTAGTTGATAGATTTGGACAAGTATGGTCAAAGACGATTCAAAAGCTACGGAAGAGGCTCTTGAATGGTGAAAGTTGCTTAAGGCATATGTAGTGGATGTTGACGCTCATATGTATGGATTGGATGATGTTGAGATGGAATTTTGCCATGATGTGATGAGGCAAACCATGATGTTAAGATAAGCCTTTGCTATGATGAAGATGAGACGAGGCATGAGGTGATGTAACCTTGGTATAATCAAGAAGGATTGCTCCAAGCATGTTCATAACTTGAAGGGTAGTTCAAGTTGATTGATAATGGATGGCTCAAGGGGTAGTTTGGGCTAGGATGAGAATAGTCGTCAAGGAGGATGACTGGAAGGCTTGGATTTCATCGTTGTTGAAGGTTCTAGCAGACTCAAAGCAAGAGTACAAGGGTTGCCCTAAAGACTACAGGTAGGTGGTCTGGACACCCTAAAGACTACAGGTAGGTGGTCAAGTACTCTGGGTAGTTGCGAAGATTCCTAGGCACGGGTCATGATGACGTGTGGAGTTATGTCTAGAACCGGGGTTACCATTAGCCCTTGATAGATGGCTCAGGAAGGAGTCAGTCATTCAATTAACGGTGATTTCGAAGCAAGGTTAACAGTGATAGCCAGAGTCATGAATGTTTGGACGTTTGGTTGTATCATCATTCAGTCTCAAGAGCGGTGTTTTCTGGGTGCTTACCTGATCTTGGTTTAGGCCTTGGGGGTTTGTATTTTGAAAACACCGACCTTGACTCGAGTGATTATTGCTTTACTTTAATTGCCTGCTATGTTATGCTTGCTTCTCCTTAATGTGTGTCTGGGAGCTATCACTGTAGAAAGAGGTGGAGTGGGATGGTTTGGTTCCTATTCCTTTTATCCCTTATACTCTTTCGGTATGTTTGATAGTTGATTTACTGCTCACTAAGACTTTGTCTGACTCAAGGTTTTTTGTCTCCTCTTATTACCTTGGGCTGTTCATCCATGTTGGGATGGGCAGACTAGGTAGCAGGTGACAGGTGCTGTTCATGGAGGTTTACGCTCATGACAACGAAGACGAGCAGGAGGCTTTTGCATATTATTTCTTATTATATGTACTGGATATTCCGCTGCTGTATTTGATTGAGTGTCATGTAGTGAGGCTTTGATGTATGGATGATTCATATGTTTGTATAAAACTATTATGATGCTTATATGATGATGTCCTGTTCTATGGAGCTTCACTATATTAGATTTCTCTATTGTATTTTGTCCATGCGCTGTGAGTTGTACGATAGATCCTGCGATGTTTATTCTAATTTGATGGTCACCCATGGCTGCCTGGCACGCCCTTCAGCGCACATTTCTCCTTGATTTGGTGCGGGAGTCATGGGCGGTTGTCACATTTGGTATTAGAGCTTTGGTTAATCGATTTTAGCCAACGCTCGCTGACGTAACTACGTATGAGAGACGTAATTGTATTTTGATGGATGATTACTATATATAATATAGTAGCTTAGAAGGATTTGAACTCCTTATGCAGTTGTTTCTTAAGGTGTTCTAAATCATTCCTTTTTGTAGATATTAAGGATGAGTCGAAGTGAGAGACAAACTGCGAGGGAAAGCCGTGCTGCTAGGGAAGCTGTTGATTATGCTCTTATGTTTGAGGCCATGATGACTTCGATCATGAGGAGAATACCAGCTTCAGGATCATCAGTGGATGTGGGAGTTCAAGTTCAAGCTCCAAGACCAGTGGATTTTGCTAAGCTTTGCAAGGACTATACTTCCCTTGGAGGAAAGGTTTTCTTGGGAACGGAATCGACCATTGAGGTGCAGAGATGGATTGATGCTTGTCAAAGGATTTTTGGTGACTTGGGAATTGAGGATGCAACTAAGAGAAAGCTCGCATCAAGGCAACTTCAAGGGAGAGCTTCGGATTGGTGGAATTCTATCACCATTGATACTCCGGAGGAGGAGATTACTTGGGAGCAATTCCAAGCTAGATTTGAAGCTAAGTTCATCTCTACAGCTCAGAAATCTGTTTTGTTCAAGAAGTTTGTAGAGCTCAAGCAAGGTGGGAGATCGGTCCTTGAGTATGTTTCTGAGTTTGAGGCTTTGTCCAAGTATGCCAGATCGTATATTGATTCTCCCTATCAGAAGAATGAGAAGTTTGTGACAGGCTTGGACACTTATCTTGGGAGACAGTTGGTGGATCATTTGGACGATCCGTTTGAGAAGCTTGTGGAGAAAGCTCTCAGGCATGAGAGTTTGTTTCCTAGGGAGAGTTCTGTTGTTGCTGTGACCAAGGAAGAGTCTAAACCACAGCAGGGTGGAAACAAGAAGAGGAAGCAGCAGCAACAGAAGGGTAAGGATGGCCAGAAGAAGCCGAAGGGTGAAGTGACCTGCTACAACTGTCAGCAGAAGGGTCATCTCTTCAGAGATTGCAAGAATCCCAAGGTGCCGGGAAAGTGTTATAACTGTGATAAGCTGGGACATATCAAGAAGAACTGTCCAGAGCCGAGGAAGGACAGGCAGATTGTGCAAGCTTATGCTATGGGAGCAGTGCCGTCGTCTTCAAAAGCTCCTACTGCTGAAGAGAAGGGGAAGAGTGTGGTGGTTCAAGGTACTCTTTCCATTTGTGGTGTTCTAGTTAGAGTGTTGTTTGATACTGGAGCGTCGCATTCTTTTGTTTGTGATGATCTTGTAGGCCGGTTAGGTTTGAAACCGGATATTGTTGATAGGCCATTGGTTGTGACTAATCCAGTTGGGGGTTCGTCATGTTTGTGTATGATATGCCGTGGTCTAGTTGTGTCGAGTCATGATTGCTCTTTTGTTTGTGATTGTTTTGTTCTGAACTTTGCGGGGTTCGAAATTATTTTGGGTATGGACTGGCTTAGGAAGTATGCGGCAAGGATTGATTGTGAGAGGCTGGAGGTGACAGTCGGGAATGTGGAAGGGCGAAAGGTTGTGATGCGATGTAAGCATGAAGAAGGCGTCTTCATGAGCTTCATGTATTCGCTGGTTGTTCCACGGGATGGACTGTCATCGGTGCCTATTGTGAATGGATTTGAGGATGTCTTTGATGAAGTCAAAGGGTTACCGCCGCATAGGGAGATCGAGTTTTGTATCGATCTAGTTGAGGGAGCCAGACCTGTTGTGATGCCTCTTAGGCGGATGGCGCCTAGGGAACAGCAAGAGCTGAAGGTGCAAGTGGATGACCTTTTGCAGAAAGGATTCATTCGGCGTAGTGTGTCCGAATGGGGTGCACCAGTTGTGTTCGCAACCAAAGCGGATGGATCGTTGAGGTTGTGTGTGGATTATCGTGAGCTGAATAAAGTGACTAAGAAGAACAAGTATCCATTGCCGAGAATAGATGACTTGTTTGATCAGCTTCACGATGCTAAGGTGTTTTCTCAGATGGATTTGGCAACGGGATTTCACCAGTTGAGAGTGGCAAAGGATAGTGTGCCGAAGACTGCTTTTAGGACACCATCCGGTTTTTATGAGTGGCTGGTAATGCCGTTTGGATTGACTAACGCACCAGCATATTTTGTGGATCTTATGAATAGAGTGTTCAGAGATCAGTTGAACAAGTTTGTACTTGTATTCGTGGATGATATTCTGATTTATTCCAGAACTGAGGAAGAGCACAAGACGCACTTGCGTATTGTTTTGGAAATCTTACGGAAACATCAGCTGAAGGCTAAGTTTTCGAAGTGTCACTTCTGGAAGAGTGAAGTGAGGTTCTTAGGCCATGTTATCTCTGGAAATGGAATAGCGGTTGATCCCGCTAAGGTGGCGGCAATCCAGGATTGGGTTAGACCTAAGAATGCATCTGATGTGAGAAGTTTTCTTGGATTAGCAGGATATTATCGTCGGTTTATCAAAGACTTTTCCAAGATAGCTGCACCGTTAACAGGATTGACGAAAAAGAACCAAGGGTTCAGCTGGGATGATAAGTGTGAGCAAGCTTTCGTAATCCTGAAAGAGCGACTGACAAGTGCTCCTGTTTTGACTATTCCTAGTGGGAATGATGAGATGGTGGTTTACACCGATGCATGTGGTACTGGACTTGGAGCAGTGCTAATGCAGAGGGATAAAGTTGTTGCGTATGCAAGTCGACAGCTGAAGCCGCATGAAAGGAATTATCCGACTCATGATTTGGAGTTAGCGGCAATTGTCTTTGCTTTGAAGATGTGGAGACATTATCTATTGGGAGTTCGATTTGAGTTGTTTACAGATCATAAGTCGTTGAAGTATCTATTCTCCCAAAAGGATTTGAATCTTCGACAGCAGAGGTGGCTAGAATTTTTAGCATCGTATGATTTTGGTATAGCCTATACTCCGGGAAAAGGTAACGCAGTGGCTGATGCGTTAAGTCGAAGACATGTAGGATTGGGAGCCATGTTTTCAGAATGGAAGAGTCTCGAGTATTTGGCTGAGTTTGACTTCAGGCCTAGATGTGAATTGGAACCTGAGATGTTGGCAAACTTATCAATAAGGCCTACTCTTGTGGAAAGGATTGGCGAGAGTCAAAAGCGAGACGATAAGCTTGTCAAGATTATCCGTGATTTGGAATCTGGATTGGACCCAGAGAAGGATAAGGGATTTGAAGTCGATCGAGAGGGTTGGCTTCGAAAGCAAGGACGACTAGTTGTTCCCGATGTGGATGGATTGAGAAATGAAGTCCTTAGGGAAAGTCATCACTCGATGTTGACGATTCATCCGGGTGGAAATAAGATGTATCGGGATATGAAGAGAACCTATTATTGGGAAGGTATGAAGAAGGATGTTGGAAATTTTATTTCCAAGTGTATGAATTGCCAGATGGTTAAGGCAGAGCAGAAGAAGCCAAGTGGATTGCTTCATCCATTAGAAGTTCCTATGTGGAAGTGGGAACAGATATCGATTGATTTTATCGATGGTCTACCTAGAACAAGAGCAGGAAATGAAGCGATTTGGGTCATAGTAGATCGGTTGACCAAGAGTGCAAGATTCATTCCTGTTCGATCGACTAGGACTGCATCGAAGTTGGCTGAGTTGTATGTTAAGTGGATAGTTCGATTCCATGGTATTCCGAAGAGTATAGTGAGCGATCGAGACCCATTGTTCACTAGTGGATTTTGGAAGAGCTTCCAGGAAGTTTTGGGAACCGAGTTGTGTTTGAGTACAGCTTATCATCCCCAAACAGATGGTTAGACTGAGAGAGTCAACCGAGTTTTGGAAGATCTTCTCAGAGCTTGTGTTTTGGACTTCGGAGGATCATGGGAAGATCACCTTCATTTGGTAGAATTTGCATATAATAACAGTTATCAGTCAAGTATTGGCATGGCACCATATGAAGCACTGTATGGAAGACCGTGTAACTCTCCGACATGTTGGTTGGAAACTGGAGAAAAACTGATACTTGGGCCAGAGATGATTCGACGGACTTCAGATTGTATAGGGATCATTCGACAATGAATGAAGGCAGCCCAAGATCGTCAGAAAAGTTATGCCAATAATCGTCGTAAGGATTTGGAATTCGACGTAGGTGATATGGTTTTTGTGAAGATTTCTCCTCTGAAGAATGTTATTCGATTTGGAAAGAAAGGAAAGTTAACTCCGAGATTTGTTGGATCATTCCCGATTATCGAGCGAATTGGAAAGCTCGCTTATAGATTGGAGTTACCGAAAAAGATGGCGGGTGTGCACAGTGTTTTCCATGTATCTTATCTACGGAAGTATGTGCATGACCCAACTGCAGTGGTTTCTGCTGATAGCTGTGAAGACTTGGAGGTTGATCCAATTGTTACGAGACCTCGTAAGCCGCTTCATGTTGTTGAAACCGACACGAAACAGCTTAGGAGGAAGACGATTACGTTGCTCAAGGTACAATGGAGTGATGATGTTGACGACTGTACGTGGGAGGAGGAAGAGAGGATGAAGGCAGCTCATCCTGAACTCTTCGAGGTATGGCCCTAAGGTGTCGTGACATCTCATAAATTTGTAACTTGTTCTAAGTCTTAGAATTCTACATGCTAGGATAGTAATTGGATGCATGGTTTGTTGATTGCTATGGATGGTAGGCATGCAGAATAGTTTTGGTTGCTCTTGTTGTTTGGAATTTCGGGGGCGAAATTCCTAAGGGGGAGAGAATGTAACGACCCGTATTTTACGTGTCGATAAATCGTAGAATTTACAGGTCGTTAGTGTTGTTTATGTTGTCTCTAGCCTGAGTCGTATAGGAAGTTAACTCGTGTGTTAAGTGTTGAGCCGTTAACGAGTTAACTAGTGGACCGAGTTGAGAATCTGACCGACTCATAGAGGTAGCGACCTATAGGTTTGGCCGAGTTAGTGAGTTAAGAAGATGGCCGACTCATAGAAGACCGACCCATAGGTGTTGACCGACTCATAGAGTGACCGGCTTAAGGCATGGCCGAGCCAAGGAGATCGCCGATTTAGTAGTTGGCCGACTCATAAGGGATGCCGACTCATGGGTTAGCGGCTTAAGGGGTTAAGGCTTAGGTCGTGGGTAGCTGAGTAGGCAGGGTCTTAAGTCGTTGGAACTTAGGCTAGGTGATGAGTCGTAGGGGTTGTTGAGTCGTTAGGCCGTATTAGTTGGGTCGTTGAGTCGGCAGGATAGTTTAGCTCGTGTGTGTTCTTAGGTCGTGTGTTGTTAAGTCGGTAGGGGTTTGAGTCATGTGCATGTTGTGCCGTGTGTGTGTGTTGTGTCGTATTTGCCTTGAGCTGCGTTGAGTCGTGAGTCGTAGTGGCTTGAGTCATGAGTCATGAGTCGTGGACGACTCATAGGGGCGGACGACTCATGGGGAATTTCAGCCTATAAATAGAGGGGTTTGGCTCACTTTTTGGCACCGGATTTTGAAGCGACGAAGTGCTGCCATTTTGAGAGCTCGACTACAACATTTCTTCATCTCCTTTTCTCCATTTCAATTTAGTTCTAACATCCATTCAAGATTGATGATCCAAGAGCCAAAGTTGAAGATCTTCATCCAACCAAGCTAGATTTCATCGTTTCAAGAGGGATTTCGACGAATCAAGCTCGAATCCTTGCTGTCCAAATCTGAAGTTGATAGTTTTTGAAGTGTTTGGGTGATTCGGTGAGTGGTGGTTATCTCTCACGCGGACCCAAAGGAGTATATTGGTTTGGTGGTTTGGTGGTTTGTTGGAGTGTTGTAGATAGTGATTTTATGCATTTTTCCTTAGGTCTAAGTGTAGATTCATTACTTATGAAGAGGTTTACTTATGCAAGATCATTCATCAAGTTGTAGAGACAAAACCCATGATTTATATTTGTTAGATCTATGCTAAGAACCTGTGATTCATGTATGTTAGACTTATGCTCACTTATTTACGAAATTGCCATTTTAGTTACAAATGCCTATTTAGATCTTGATTGACTACTTATTTGTTTGGATTAATGTTTGCCTTGTTTGATTGTTGTGAATGAGTTATCTAGTTGATAGATTTGGACAAGTATGGTCAAAGACGATTCAAAAGCTACGGAAGAGGCTCTTGAATGGTGAAAGTTGCTTAAGGCATATGTAGTGGATGTTGACGCTCATATGTATGGATTGGATGATGTTGAGATGGAATTTTGCCATGATGTGATGAGGCAAACCATGATATTAAGATAAGCCTTTGCTATGATGAAGATGAGAGGAGGCATGAGGTGATGTAACCTTGGTATAATCAAGAAGGATTGCTCCAAGCATGTTGATAACTTGAAGGGTAGTTCAAGTTGATTGATAATGGATGGCTCAAGGGGTAGTTTGGGCTAGGATGAGAATAGTCGTCAAGGAGGATGACTGGAAGGCTTGGATTTCATCGTTGTTGAAGGTTCTAGCAGACTCAAAGCAAGAGTACAAGGGTTTCCCTAAAGACTACAGGTAGGTGGTCTGGACATCCTAAAGACTACAGATAGGTGGTCAAGTACTCTGGGTGGTTGCGAAGATTCCTAGGCACGGGTCATGATGACGTGTGGAGTTATGTCTAGAACCGGGGTTACCATTAGCCCTTGATAGATGGCTCAGGAAGGAGTCAGTCATTCAATTAACGGTGATTTCGAAGCAAGGTTAACAGTGATAGTCAGAGTCATGAATGTTTGGACGTTTGGTTGTATCATCATTCGGTCTCAAGAGCGGTGTTTTCTGGGTGCTTACCTGATCTTGGTTTAGACCTTGGGGGTTTGTATTTTGAAAACACCGACCTTGACTCGAGTGATTATTGCTTTACTTTAATTGCCTGCTATGTTATGCTTGCTTCTCCTTAATGTGTGTCTGGGAGCTATCACTGTAGAAAGAGGTGGAGTGGGATGGTTTGGTTCCTATTCCTTTTATCCCTTATACTCTTTTGGTATGTTTGATAGTTGATTTACTGCTCACTAAGACTTTGTCTGACTCAAGGTTTTATGTCTCCTCTTATTACCTTGGGCTGTTCATCCATGTAGGGATGGGCAGACTAGGTAGCAGGTGACAGGTGCTGTTCATGGAGGTTTACGCTGATGACAACGAAGACGAGCAGGAGGCTTTTGCATATTATTTCTTATTATATGTACTGGATATTCCGCTGCTGTATTTGATTGAGTGTTATGTAGTGAGGCTTTGATGTATGGATGATTCATATGTTTGTATAAAACTATTATGATGCTTATATGATGATATTCTGTTCTATGGAGCTTCACTATATTAGATTTCTCTATTGTATTTTTTCCATGCGCTGTGAGTTGTACGATAGATCCTGCGATGTTTATTCTAATTTGACGGTCACCCATGGCTGCCTGGCACGCCCTTCAGCGCACATTTCTCCTTGATTTGGTGCGGGAGTCATGGGCGGTCGTCACAATGCATCAACCAGAATCTATAAATACATAACGGAATAAATTAACACAATATTAAAACTTTTTTTTATAACACTAACAAATACGCTCTCTCATATATACGCTCACGACTTCCATAGGGTATTACTACCCTATTAACAAAGAGTCATACCCCACAAAGCTAAGGTTTATCGTTAAACCAAACCTCTGATACCACAATGTAATGGCCCGCCTTTTCGCACGCTTTAAATCGGCACACGTGCCAATTCAAACCATACGGAAGGGCGGATTGTTATGAGGTAAATAAGAAAAAACAAGAAAGAAATAATACAAAATAAAATCTCACAGCGGAAGGATAAAATATAATAATCAAATATACAGTTTATAAAGCGGTTTTACAAAATATTCAATTTTACTTACAATATTTATCAGAGTTACATATACCAATAACAATGCAGCGGAACAGTATGAGTATAGTGGACTAATAATAATAATAATAAATCTCCGTCTTCGTCCTCTAGAGCTAAGGTCTCCGAAATCCTGAAACGCTCGGACTGACCCGAGCGAATTGAAAAAACAAAACGCTCGAGTCAGAACAAAAATATCTTATGTAAGTTAAATCAACAGGAATAAATATGAGTGCAATAACTCAAGAGATGCTCGGGATTTACATCTCCTAAGGATCCGTTAAACTATTTACTATGTAGTATATTTCGCTATTATATTAGTGTCTAATTGTAAAATAAACTTAACTTTTTTCTTAGAATTAAGGAGTGACCCAATGTTCCCCTTAACACATAATAGTCCCAGTAGTCCATCCGCTATCATAATCCCTCCTGATCGGGAAGCCACCAGAGGATACCACACGGGCTACGAGAGAATCCAAACACGTACAAGGCGCGATAGGATAGGTGACACGACACAACTAGGCAATGCCAGGGTAGATATACCAATTACGCTTCCGAGTCGGTGGTAACGCGTAGCCGCAGCTACCGCCCACCTCGAGCCACACCCCCAAATAAAAATCAAAAGTGGCCACTGAATTAATCCAAAAGTCAAAGTATAATATCGAAGGGATGTGTCCGATCAAAGGTGCTACCTCAATTAACCCGTCAATCGCTCCTGTTTTAGCCACCTTATGCCAACTCACGGGAGTTGGGTCCACGTATTTACCTCAAAGGAAACGCCGCCACCATCCTACTTCATTCTGCAATCTCCACCACGTACACGGTTGTTAAAGTGGGTTTCGGAGTTGGCAGAGAGTATGACAACTTCCGATCCCGAACTCTTCAACAACTAAACGTTATTATAACACCATGGTTATTTTAAAATAATTTATACCTTTTCTAAAAAACCCAGAATAAAATATTCATTTTAAAACCACATAAATACGATATCATTTATATTTTAAAGACCCAAATCCATATGATATCAAATATATCTTTTTCAAAAATCATAGCCTTTCAAATCTATATGCCTTGAAACCATAGCTTAACATAACTTTTAATACTTAATGGTTTAAATGCTATATTACTTTATATAATAAAATAGCTTCTTTAAATTTCACAATAAAATCCCAATATCAATTCGAACCTCCAAATAAACCATTTTAATTCCCATATATTTTAAAGGTCAAGATATTCCATCATTTCAAGAACGAATTCTTTGACAATTTCATAAATATCAAATTCAATTACCATTATTTAGATTTGAAAAATGTTTACTTAATAAATCCAATAAAATTTAAGTAAACTTTTAACTTCAAACAACTGGATAATTTTTTTTCAACTTTATTTAACTTGATAAATTCAGTTATTTCAACTTTACATTCATTTAAATTCTTTTAAACTAAATCAAGTTATAAGAATCATACCCTCTAAAATCATCACCTTTATTTAAAATTCAAATCAAAGTTATTCAAGTACAATTCTTAAATAATTCAATTTAAACCAATTCCATATTTATCTTTCAACTTAACTTCATTTAAGTCATTTAAAACTCTACATATATACAATATCTTAAATAGATGCTAAACCATATAACATAATACAAGCAAACTCCATTTTAAACTCATTTTTATCAATCAATTTTATACATATTTGAATTCAAGAATTCAACTTATATATATAATAATACTTATATAACACCAAAAATTAATATTTATTAAACCGTATTTCCTTTCCAAAACCATAGAAAAATCACTTCAAAATATTTTTATATATAGACTGCGGTGTCTGTATATAATTTTCTATCCTATGGTCAAGTGATACAGATATTTATCATTTCAATCCGCAATTTAAAAATAAAATTACGGTTATATATCATTTCAAACCGCAATCCCGAATGCAATAAAATGCATAATAACTTGCAGTTTATAACAATATAAAATACAACATTCATTCATCCAATATCAACCATCAACCATTTATCACAAGCATCATCCAAATTCAAACAATACATCAATATATAATACGTGATAATAACAGGTATCAACTATCAGTTTATATTCAAAAATAAATTATAACTGTTTACTGGCAGTTTTAAATGCAATAGATAAATAGATAACAATTTAACTGGCAGTCATATATTCAAAAATAAATAAATTTAACTGGCAGTAATATGCAATATTAAATTAAATAAAAAGTAAATTAAATGAATTGCCAAATTAACTGAGATAATGATGAAATATATGCCAAACGGCTATAATTAAATTTCTAAGCACATCATAAATCAATTTAACAAACATAAGAAATCTTAGAAGTTGTGAGTGGGTTAAAACACTCACCTTTATACGAATCTGAAAAATAATAGACTTCTAATCAATAGCTTCGCTCTACGTTTCCTTAGTCTTCTTCTTGATTGCTAGCTTTGTTCCGTAATTTTTCTTTTATTTTGATTTACTTTAATTTCCCTCCTTATTATAATAATATATATATATATATATATATATATATATATGTATGTATGTAATATTTAAAAGGTTTGGAAAAGATTTGAAAAAGAAGAATTGAAAAAGAAAAGGATTGAAATAAGAAGAACTGAAAATTGTAGAGAATATCAAGATTTGAAAAGAAAGAAGAAAGTTTGAAATAGAATAAAATTTGAGAAAAAGAATATTTGAAGAGGAAGAAAAAATTAAAATGAGATATAATAATGAGATTTGAAAAAAAGAAAAAAAGAAAAAGAAGATTAGAATGGAGGCTAGGGTTTCATTTGCATCATATCGTATTTATAAGGTTAGAGTTAGGTTTAGGGACAAAGAGATTTGAAAAGAGAGGCTGCTATTAATTAGAAATAAATGAAATGAGGTTTTGGAAATTAAACAACATGTTAACATTTCGATTGAATGTTTTACAAGGAATGCATTAACATACATTCAAAAATATGATAGCATAAACAAGGTAATATAAACAAGTGTATAATATATATGTACATCTTTATCGCCACTTATAGTTTACATTCATAAATAAAAGGTATGAAAAAAATCCACATAAAGAGGCAATGAATGTAAGAGTAAATTAGAAAAGTGAAGATGGAAAGGTAAGTTATGTTGCAACAAAAATCTAACAAAGTCTAATTGGAAAGGAAATAGTCAAGTGTAAATCTATTTTACCCCCTTTATCCTCTCCTATTAACATTTAATTTAGCAACGTATGAGATTTCAATATAAACTAGCATTAAATTTTGATCTAAAACATAAGATTGAATTTAGGTATAAACATATATGTAGTAAACTAGCATTAAATTTTGATCTAAAACATAAGATTGAATTTAGGTATAAATATATATGTAGTAAACTAGCATTAAACTAGCATTAAAGTAATTTTTTGAATGTGTGTCCTAGAAACTAATTGAACTACAAAGTTTGTCCTTCTGGTGAAATGCCCCAATTGCAGTTAGGTTTTATTAATATGCCAGTACCCAAATTTAGTAACCTCTTACTTTTAATCATATATAAATTTTTCGACTGTCTTTATTAATGCAACCGTGTAAGAACATCCCCCTTCTTTTGGTTAGAATTATAAGTCCACAACAATGTTTAACATATTATATTTATTTCTAATTAATAAACTTATTTGTTTATAGAACACACCATTTATTCATATATATTCATCCAAAACAAAAGTTAATTTTTAAATACAGTGTGTCAAATTTTGCATCATCTAAGGAGAAACTAATGCTTACTACTTATCGTAGTTTACTGCATATTTATTCATAATAGCAAATGCATTTTTTTAAGGGCAGAATTACAATAGCAAAATAGTTAAACCCCAACATTAATTATTGTGTGCCGACTTTTTTTATGTATTTGAATTGGTATTACATAAGCTTGAAAGATCATTCTTTTTATTAAATAAATTTAGTAGAAGGCGCATTCATTGTACGCCCATGATATATCGAATTTTGCATTTTATGGCTTAGCCGTGCAAGTAGAGATGACATGGTTGCATATTACATTTATAAATACAACATTTGTTTATTAATTGGGCTTTAGTTTCTTTGTGATGTTTTCTCTTTGATATTGATACTGTATTCTCAAACCTTTTCTCCCTATAACATAGGTATTTTGCTCCTAATCGTTGGATGTCTATGCCATAGTGGTGATAAGACCATCTTAATTAGAAAGTAAGATTTAATTATTTATATAGTTAATAAATGATTATTTTTTGTTCTGATATTTTCTATATTGGGTTTTATTAAGACTATGCTTCTTTGTATTATAGGGAATATGCATGTGTACTTGACAAATGTAGTGATTAATAGCGACTAATAAAATGTTCATTGATTGGGATTCCTTCTTTAGCTGTAGCAAAATTGTTATATTAAGGCTGCATACCAGAAGTAGTAACTTATTTCCTAAGTTAATTTTTGTTTCTCACTATAGTAGAGTTTCATTTTTGTTTCTTTATTGTTTTTATATACCAATTTAATATATTTCCTGAAGCTAGAAAATACCTTAATATGACTGTCTAGTAATTTACTTTTAACACATTCATATTTCTAAAGACACAATGAAACTTAATGCATTTTAACATTCACTGTGAATCAACAACTAGAGTTTTAGTCAAAATTTAATCAACATGGTTGGAAATTTCCCTTGAAAAGCGTATTTCTTTATTTTCATCTTTTGAGTTCTCTGTTGTATGCATAATAACTTCAGAATAGTCATTAAATATATAAAGGATAACATAAAAAATTGGAAAAATTAATGTATTAACTATTATAGTTGTAATTACCAACATCACGTATATTGATGTACAAAAGTTGATAAGACCATAATCCATATGTATGTGTTTAGTGTGGTCTGTCCAAGAGCAAAGAATGCTGAGACTATTCTATGGGGTGTTCAGAAGTAGATTACATATGGTTGGATTTATATTTCAAAATTTAATAATATAATGTGGTCGTATGATGCTAAAGCGAAGGATTAGGGTTATTAGGTACAAACAGGCCCGGCCCAACAGAAATTGGGGCCCTGGGCAAAAACAATGAATATTTTTTAAAATTAATAATTTTTTTTGTTTTCAAAGCACAATAACTAGGACTTGAACTCCAGCTGCTAAAACTGCAAACCACCAACATTAGCTGAGAATACATTTTATTACAGCATATGCATTATTATTATTATTTTAAGTTCATATATACAAACTTCTTTATTTATTGGGCCCTGATCTAGGATTGGGCCCTGGGCAGTCGCCCAAGCAGCCCAGTGCCAGGGCCGGCCCTAGGTACAAAACACTTTCCACATAGTGCTTGACCTTTATGTCTCTATTCTTTAATAGCTCACTATTGCATATTGTTGGGAAAAGAATTAAGTCAATTTTCTCTGTACACATATGCAGAGCATGCGCATAAGTACTGTTTATATAAAGCAAATACCTTAGTCAAAGAGTCAGAGTGAAACCTTTTATTCAATATCAGAAATACCCAAATACCCAGATACCAACGTGGTAAAATAAACATTTAATCGATGTTAATTTGGGACATTTTCAATAAAAAGGGAACAATTACATCTATTATTACCCAATACAGCCACTTATGTTCCCACCTACCACGTTTCCTTTTAACTTTACATTTTCTTGCCATTTTCCCTTACTGTTATGTGACGTTTCATTCAGTTAATCCAAATTTTTGACAGCTCAAAAGGTAAAATTGTTCGAATCTGAAAAGTAGGATCACTTAATATAAATAGTTCATTTATCTCCGCGCTCGAAGCATTGAACAAGTTTATAGTTAGTGCACTTGACCATATAAATGACACAATTGCTGCTGCTTTCATGAGTGAACGCGTGAAAAGATTCACTTTGCGTACTATCATGGGATTCGATGATGAGAGTTCAATCGAAGTATTAAAAACTTTTATTACAATATTAATGTAAAGGAAAATTTGAAATCTATACGATAGCACCAAATGGTTTTATACTTTTGCAAGTGTTGTGGGTTTATGAGAGAGTGAGTGTCAAGGAAAGTCTGATCTTTATGGTTGATAAGAAAATTTCTCTAGGTATTACTATGGTGGCTTAATACTCTTTAAAAGAGAGATGATGCTACTTTTCTAACTTTCAAATTACTAGAAGCACTAATTTTAATATTTGTTACATTTTTCTACATAATCATGTAATAGTTGATTACTTACCTATTTGATAATTTTCTAAAATAACTTAGTCTCATTCACATTTTGATAAACAACTAATTTGTGCATGTAAACGCAAAAAATGCAACATTACGTACATGTCAAATTCAATTTCTAAAATCAAAAAACCTTACAACGGCGTTTTTGTAACAACCAATATTTTTCAACCATTCACATCCATTATAAGTGCATAGGCAGACGCTCATGCCGGAATTGAATTGCTCAAAATACCGTGTTGTAAATAAAATTTTGGCAAACCTCGGAATATACAGTAAATAAAAATCACAGATCACAGACACAGAGTATATAAAAATGCAGCGGAAGAAAAAAAAAGATAGTAGTTCATGAAGCTACTATATAAATATGAGATACATCAGAGTTAAATAAGATACAACAGAAGAGTAACAGGATACATCAGGTACAAATCAGATACATCACTGAACCACTGGATACTGAAACAAAATAGATGGCTGGATCTTCAAGGAAAGCTCCAACGCCGAAGGTGAATCTTGAATGCTAACTCAATCAATCTGACCCGAGTGTAAAGCAAAACACAAAACCCTCGAGTCAGAACATAAATACTTATAAGCTGTAAATCAACTCAAGTGAACAGTAACAAAATGCATTAGTAACTTAAAGGATGCTTGGGACCGCCCATCCTCTAAGGATCTGTTAAACTATTTACTATGTAGTAATATACGTTATATACGGTAGTGTCTAATCAGTAAAGTATAATCATATAGAAAATAGCATTAAGGGGATGGTGAACCTTAACGCGGTCGGATCTTTAAAACCAAAATCGTAGTGGGCTCGATATAAGGATATGACACGGCACGCGAGGCAATGCCAGGGTGGATACACCGTTTGCACTCCCGGACCGGTGGTGACGGCAAGCCAGCAGCTTCCGCCCACCTCGAACAATACCCCCGAATCAAAGTGGCGCCACCGAATCGAATCACAACAGTAATAGAATGGTTTCCGATGGAGCATGCTCGATGAAAGGGTGCGACCCTTTGTGTAGCCCGGTATAGCTCCTGTTTTAGTCATATATGCCAACTCACGGGAGTTGGGTCCACGTAATATACCTCGAGAACGTTGCCACCATCCTACTTCATTCTGCAATCTCCACCGCGTATACGGTTGCTAAAGTGGTTTTCGGTATTGGCCGGCTATAAGACAATTTCCGATCCCGGTCTCTTTAACAACCCATCGTTATTATAACCCATAGTTATAACTTTAAAAATATTTTATACTTCAAAATAAAATATCTCATTCAATCCAAATCTTTATCAAAATAAAGATTAAATCATTCCAAAATATCATATCTTTCGGATCTTCTTTTCAAATCATTTTAATATCAAAATATCATATCTTCCAAAACTTCGTTTCAAATCATTTTAATATATCAAAATATCATATCCTTTCAAAACTTCATTTTCAAATCATTTTAATATATCAAAATATCGTATCTTTTCAAAACATCATTCATTTCAAATCATTATTCATTTTGTTCAATCTAAAATACCATTTCGATTCATATTTTAAAACAGTTTATATTCCAAAAATTCTTTTTTTTTCATTTCAATGAAGTTATTATGCTCAATAATTAATTTATTAAATTTCCAAAAATTTCAACTTCCAAAGTTCATTTATTCACTTAAGTTTATCAAAACAGTGAAAATTCACCTTTCGCATCATTTAGAAAACTCTACGAAAAGTTACATTCAAAACAGTTCAATTTAACAAAAGACAACGTTTAAAAATGTTGTAATAGAGTTTTCTTAAATTTCAAATAAACTTAGTTAAATTCAAAAATTATAGCACTTACAAAGATTGCTATAATAGCTTTTAATTCAATTTAGCTTTTTAGTTCATTATCATCAACTACAGCGTTTACAAATGCTATAATATCATTTACATTGTAATTAATAGCATTTCAAAACTGCATTCAATTAACTTCAAATATTCAATAAAATTTCTCAACCAATTATATTTTTATTAAAACATTTTTAACTTATAAAATCATACATTTTCACATTTATAAACATCATTTAATTTTCCTCACGTTCATGATTTTATAAAGTTAAATTTCCATTCAAAAATCAAGATTTAATAATAATTCACTTATTAAAATGCAATGTTGAATTTTTAAAATCCATTACATTAAATTTCAACTTAACACTTAAGTTCAAATTCTCAAATATAACTTTGTTTTATTTTTATTTACTTAACTAAAAGTTCACTTTTACGTCAATTTCATAAATTTCCAGTTTTAGTTATATTTCAAAATTTCAACTTACAATATTCATTCATTTCACATTTCAACTTTATTAAAATCATTAATATGATATAAAAATCACTTTAAATTCATTTAAATTCAAATTATCATAAATTTATCATAATTTCATATTCAATTAAATTTCCAATTATAATTAAATCAAAATTTCCAAAATAACTTACGTTCAAAATTTCTAACTTTTTCATTAATTCATTTCACTTACAATTATTCATAAAATCAATAATAATTTACAAAAAACTTTTTTTTTATTAAATTTAAAATCAAAATATTATAATAATTAAATTTCTAAAATATTTAAAATTTTAGAAAAACATATTTTAACTACGGGCCTGTATTTAATTTTCTACGCTAGGTAAAGTGATACGGGTAATATATCATTTCAACCCATAATTTACAAAGAAAATCCGGGTTTTATCATTTCAAACCCGCAATCCCAAGTCAAAATGAAAAATTTAAAACCATTCAGGCCTATCATTTCAGCCCAAAATATTTTTTTTCTAACAGGGAACTTGCAGTGTGATCATATACAGAAATAATATAAACAATGTCAATATCACAATATACAGTCATATATCAGATGTCAGGTGAAAGTTAACAGTTTTAACATGGTAATAACATGGTAATAACATGTCATAGCATATCATATGATCATCATTAACTTGCATAAACATTTTATATTACTAAACACTTGTCATCAATTCACTTTTCATAAGTATAAACGTCAGAGTGAGAAAGACTCACTTTTTCAAGCTGAAGACCAAAACAACAAACACAAGTGCGATTCCAAAAGCACGACAAGCACGATATAGCATGACTTTTAATTTGAATGAATGGAGAGCCTTGATATTTGTCTTGTAAACAATAACCAAAACAAGACAATATACACATAAATATTCAACGCAAAATAAAGTTGAAACAATGAAAATACGAAGCAACAAAGGAATAGATTACTTGACCTTGCTTTAACCATTCAAATGCTTGGCCTAGGAGGTTCTTGGGTTCAGCCATGATGATGATATAGCTCAGGTTTGGCACCATAACTCACGGCTAGAAGAAATATGGAGTGGTAGGGTTATAACATGAAGCATACAATTGATCAAGGCAACATATATGAAGTTTTTTGAGCACAACAAGGCTCGGACTTGGGTCAAGTGGGGCTTGGCCATACTTGTACAGGTTTGGACAGTAGATGAAGGGGTGTGGGGAGGTCTGGAAAAGGTGGTGGTGGCGGCCTATGGTGGTGTCCAAGGTGGTGGATGAAGGTGGTGAAGTAATAGTGGTGGATAGGGAATTGTTTTGGACATTATTTGCAATTTTGTGGAGTTTTGTCACCAAGGGAGGTGTGGCCATGGATGGATCTGAAATGATGGCTGGAGATGATGCCAAGGAAGAGTGGTAGGGGATGGTGGAGAGTATGGTGGTGATGGTGGGTGGTAGAGGCCAATCCAGAAAGCATAGAAAACTAGGCAAAATACATAGAAAATGAGAAGAAAAATGTAGAAAAAGATATAGCCATTACCAGATTTTTTTTCTCAAGATGGAGGCTATGATTTTTAGAGTTGAGAAAGAGAAAAATTTCGTGACAAATGAGCAAGGGAAGTCGGCTGGAGATGGTATGGGGAAATGCAAAAAAAAAAAACAGATGTATTGATGACAAAAGAAACTGCAAAAGAAACAGTGAAACGTTTTCTACGTTTCTTGGCCTTTAACCCTTTCAAATTTCTCATATATATTTATATACATCTAAATAACTGAAAATAATTAAAATCTCAGTTAAAATTCGAAAGTATAACAGATAAACAAAATATTAATAATTAAATATTAATTAGATATGATTAAAACAAGAAAAATAACACAGAAAATGAAAACTTGACTTAAGAATTAGAAATAACTTCAATATACTTTGAAAAAATTTACTTTAATTTAAATACATGTGAAATGAATAAAATAAAGTAAAATACAGCAAATAAAAGTGAGTGCATAAAATAAATAAATAAATTTTAATTATATATAATTAAATTAAGAAAATGGCTTAAAATTGTAGACTAGGCTTTATAAATTGAAATAAATTCAAATAAACTTTAGAAAAATTATATTATCATTTTAAAAATACTTAAAAGTCAAAATATACATAATATAACATATTATCACATATTAAAATAAAATATAACCAAGAAGAAGTAACTTATACAATTTAAAATAGTCATTGTTAAATAACCCTGTATACGCATAATATTGTAAAGGGTATAACTTCCACAATTTACATCCGATTTCAACGAAACGAAAAGTGGTGTTCTTAGAATTGTATGTACTTTCATAATAAAAGAAAAAAAATTAAATTTTAAACTTTTAAAATTTTAAGTTAAAAGTCATAGTTTGACTATTTTGACCAAAATCAGCATTTCAGGCAAATATTCAACTTACACAAGTTTGGAATTATAACTCATATAAAAATCAAGATTATATTTAAATAATAAATTTAATCATTTCAAATAAGTAAAATAAGTTTTTAAATCAAAATCTTACATTAAAAATAATTAAGATATAGAATAAAATAATTACAAAATACAGGGTTGTTGCAGTTTTTTAATACCAATTCCTTTTGCACACGTGCATTGCACGTGCCAAGGTAATCGTATACATATATACATATACACATGTACATATATAGTTATCATCATCAAAAATGGAGATAATGTTGAATCCTGCTTTTTTGAAATTTTGATGACATAATGATATATTTCTATAAATATTGTTCAACTTCATCTCTTATAGAATATTTCCAAAAGAAGTTGACTTGCTGCTGCAATCTAGGCAATAAAGATCAATTGTCAAGTATTGTCATCGTAGTAAATCTAGAATATAATGTACAATATCCTTTGATGATTACACATATTCAAAATTATTTTAAAATGATTAAAAACTATTTTCTACATTGTCGAAATCAAGTTTTCAAAATTAACATAATTCAAACGTCATGCTCCATTTATCAACCGTCTGAGTGTACAAAAATAATTTTTTTAAAGGGTCAAACGTCTGAGTTAATATTCTAGACGTTTTAAAAATTCAAAATAAGCCTTGATAGTTTCAGGAAAATTCCTTGTAAAAATTCAAACATCTGACTTAGAAGCTCAAACGTTTGAGGTACTTTATATTTTTATTTTCTGAAGCAAGTCAGACATCTAACTACTCGATAAAATGTTTAATGAGGGTATCAAAAATTTGATCGAACCATTTAGATGTCCGACCCTTTTAATCTATTTTTTAATAAAAGAACTTAGATGTCTTAATCTTTGTGCCAAATGTCTGAATAAGGTCAAAAATGAACATATTCCTTTTTGGAATACATTCAAACGTCTGATCATAGTAGTTTAGATGTCTAACCTCCAGATAATTTTTTAATAAAGAGTTCGACGTTTGACTTTTTAGCTCTAATGTCAGAGATAGAAAATGATTATACTTTTGAACAGACACCAATTTTCGATAAAGAAGAATCTGCTTTTAAAAAGACCCGATCTTTTGAACGATTACCCTCTTTAGCAGATCTTTTCACTACTATAAATGTAGACCTATTTCATTCTTGATTTGACCAATTTTCTCGCACTTTATTTCTTATTCTATTTATTATTCTTTGAAATCAGAAGCAATCAAAAATTAATCTTTACTTCCTATAGCACTGCACGTTCAAGTCACGTACCATCAAAGGATATTACAAGAAGAGTGTACTCAATTGCGACTTATTTGTGTTATTGAGATCACATCGAATTCGGAAAATAAAACATTTGCTTTATAGTTGGTTGAAGTTCTGATCCCCTGCTTAGACGGAGTGTACAAAGATGTTCTTTCGGGTAAAGCGAGGATCGTTGCTACTGAAAATCCTAAGTGGAGCTTAGGGACTAGACATAGGACGGGAGGTCCGAACCCGTATAGATATCCTAGTGAATTTTACCTTCTTTTTCTTTATTGTGCTTATCTGGTTTTTTACTCAGCTATATATATATATATATATATATATATATATATATATATATATATATATATATATATATATATATATATATAATCCGTGTTATATTAGATCCTATAAATTGTAAAAATAATCTAGATTGAGTCCGCGTGTGTGGTGCAATAGAAAAGGGGTGCCTAGGATGGGAGGTAATAGACCCGGATTCGAGTCCTGCCTTATACAAACTTCTCACAAAAATTAGTACCCAGGGGTTAAAAGTCACATGAGTTGAAGCGGACATGCACAACTTAAATCCCTTAGGAGTTTACCGCTCTGCTGGATTCTCTTGAGTATAGATTGATGTGTTTATTTTTTAGTATTATGGTTTTCTTCTTTTTATTATTATTTATTTTTTTAATTATTTTTTCAAGATCAAAATTTGTATTACAAAATCTTCAAATGCATCCTCTATTGTATTTGAGACATTAGAAAACATGTTAATTGCTACAAAAATAGTAAATACTAAAAATAAGTTGTCATTTCTTTACAGTTCATATATTTTGTTCCATTTAGACCTTTTCATACTATAATAATATCGACGATTGAGTATTTATACACGATAATTAGGACAATTTGGTTTTTATCCTTCAAATTCTATGTTGGATGTTATGCATAATTAGGTGGGTTGGTATTTGGATTGTAAATGCATTTCTTTCTATTCAAATTTCAGTACTTTTTTATTGTAAATGCATTTGTTCTACTTATTTATTTTTAGTCCTAAAACGAATTCGTTATTAAGGTTTAATACAATTGGTTGGTTGGTTATTTTGGCTATTCCTAATTTATATTATTACCATGAATTTACGTAATGAATTCTTAGTGATTATTCATGAAATTTTTGAATGCCAAAACTTTTAAGGTAGATGATTTGACATCCCCTATAAGTTATACACGGCAACCATTTTTTTATATGATTTTCTAAACTTATGCATAAACTATCATATAATGTAATGTAAAGCAGTGTTTGGAAAATTTATATTGGCTACTGCTTTGGAAGCTTAAATGAATGTGCTTAGACAGATATTACATGGATAATAATACTTTTATGATAACCATCAGAGTATCAAATAGGTTTCTTTCCCGTGCGAAAAGATAACCACTAGGATATGAGAACAAAAGCAGACAGATGTGTATGCTGCTATAATCAAAATGTATTCATCAGGCTGAACCATGTATTAGAAAATAGTGTTTCTATGTAATATTCAACGTGATATGAATACCTTAACTGGATGTGTACAATATCTACACTACTGAGTGCTTACTTATGCAGTTTCATGCCTCAATGGTTGGTGTGAAATTAGAAAATATGGAGAGTTAATATGCTCACAAGCGCACCAACAAGAGATTATTTGTAATTTGTATAAAATTTGGTATTGCCTACAGAAGGTTCAACTTGCATTTGGCATGATTAGGTTTGTTTTATAATGTGGTGTCATAGTTTTTCTCCAGTTTTCCTTAAAATGATTATTATTTTACTTGCATTTTTTTTTTTTTTTGTTCATTGACATCATTTAGTCCTGTAATTATCAACTGCTTAGTCATATCTTTTGGTAAAACATGCATCCATATCGCTATTAATTTGCCACTATATATAGATTTCAATGCTCATACACCAACTTAACATTGTTTGTTCCTAAAATCTTTTGAAATCTATCACTATCTTTAATAATTGCTAGCTCAATGCTTCTACAAGCATCTATTTTTTCACTAATATTGCAAGGAAGCATTATTGTAACTATCACTTTTTGACGCCATCAAATTTACAAATACTAAAAGCTTGCTATCTAAAGCACGCCGAAAACAACACCAAAAAGGCAGCCCGGTGGGTAAGACATCTATGAGAAAACTATTTGACACATGTTTGAGTCCTAGCAGTGTAATCCTTTTTGAATTACCTGAAGTATGTGTTGCGTGGTTAGTGCATATTTGCTCAGGATGTTTTAGATGGATTACCCAATATAGACATCTGATTTACGTGAGTGTTAAAAAAAAACACACTGAAAACAAAAGTAAACTCTACTTACCACATTCCTCATGCAAGTAAATATTTTGTCACGTTTGTACCAAGGTTTGAAGTCCCGTTTTCCGTTTCCGTTCCGGTCAATAGAAAAATTTAAATTTTCGGTCCCGTTTCGGAATTTTCGGAAATTCCGTTTTAATTCCGGTTTGTCAATTTCGGTATTTTTTTTATAAATAACAAACAAATATGCAATACTAATAGTCAATTACGTTTAATTATTCAAGTTACATAGAAGATAAAAAATATACAACATAAAATTTAATATCAAAAACCATTTTTCTGAGCATCCGATAAATTTTGTCCATCGCTATCTTCATCTTGTGTCGGATTATAATATGCTGGAAAGCATATTGTTGCATCTGAACCGAACTTAAAAATGTCGTCATCTTATTATAAAGGGCGATGGTTCGTCTTGGCTACTTGATGGTTCAATAGCATACGATTGATTTGTCCCGCAAAACGAATATTTTCAATAATAACCGTCTGTTTCTCCTGCTAAATGTCTTTTCATAGGTGTTATACCGCCACCACAAATTACTTTGTGACAATAGTTACATTTTTTTTCTCTTTTCACTAATTACCGTCGTACAATAATTCCAAACGATATCACGGTTTTCCATAATCAACCACCTAAACGAAAAAAAAATTAACATTTAATTACTCAACGTTAATACATTTCTGTAATTTCATACAATTCATGTATTACTTTTAAGGCTTACTCTGTAATTCATTCTTTTACTTCATATTTTATCAACCGTTTATTTCAGCCCAGCCCATTCTTTACCCATTGTTCCACTGTATCTTTCTCATCACCAACAGGCCCTAATTATTTTTGAACGCAGAAACTAATTGACGAAGACAAAAAAAGGAAAGGAAAAAGAAAACCTAAACGCAGATCCATTTGAAGCCGCCGAGGTCGATTCGAGATCTGCAAGGGAGGCCGATGTTGCCAAGCTCGCATAAGAAAACCCACACGATGATGAAGCAGAAGAAAAGAACAGCGACGAAGCAAATTTTCATATCTATCTGGTATGGATTTATAGAGCAAATCTAGATTCTTAATAATGTGATTTCTATATCAAATTTGCCATTTCTTTTCTGTGGATTCTTTCTTTCTTTTTTTTTTTTTTTTTTTTGGTTGAGAAGCCTTGAACGGCTTTCAGGCAAAGTTCCGGTCCGGTCGACGCCGGAACCGGGCCGAGATGGCCGGAACTCCGGCGTGCCGGCCGGACTTTGAAACCTTGGTTTGTACACAAGAAGCTCCTATTATGGTTGTCCTGAGATTTTACCTTAAATTTTGATGGTATAATGTGTTTGGTGCATAGGTAATTGGCTGATCGTGGAGTTTCATATGATTTTTTGTTATTATTTAGAGAAGGGTCCTTTTCTTTTAAATATGTAGTTGTTTTGAATGATATTTAATGGATGTGGATAAAAGAACTATTTTACCTAAAATTTATGTATACGATGCTTTTACACTATTATCATGTGCAAGAATGTTTATTTCATATATCGTGGAAATTTATAAATTTTTCTTCTCAAAGTAAAGATTAAAAGTGAAGTTTATCGAGCATAAAATGGAAATATGATACAAAAAAATATTTTCCTTATACGATCTTGCAAAATTATTTGTTCACTCACATTTACAACGATGCTTTTTCCCTACGATTCCAACTATCTTGCTGCTAATGATTATCCACATTTTTCTTGCATGTTCTCCTGATACGACAATGATATTTTAATCATCAAAGATAGCATGTGGAAGTGAGCTATAAATCTCAATGTAATTTATATATTTGCTTCAAAATTAGTTTTATAGGATGATGGTTGCAGTAAAGGTATATTAGAATACAAGATTTCAACCACATGTTAATTTCCAGTTCTATATTGACAGTGATGTTGGAAAAGAATCTAAATTCAAATTTAATAAAAACACTACAATTAAGATGTAGTAATGAATATGTATAACTCAAAATACTTAATTGACTTGATTTTGAAAATGAGGCTAAACCAGTGAACTAAAGTGCTAGAAAGAAGGTTAAGGGCCCTAATTGTTTCTTTTCTTTTTCTGAAAATCAAAGTAAAGAATAGATTCACTACAAAAAGAAAAAATAAAGTGGAAAAAATCACTTGTGTTTTCCATTAGATAGAACTGAATTTGTCAAATTGTTGGTGTTATCATTGTCAGCATGTTACTAATGCTTCAATAACTTTTTAAGCTTGCAAAATTTACTCGGAAAAAGTGCATACTTTCTAGAGTTAAAGAATCAATTTTGGATAATTCATAACAAAATTACATGTCTAAATATTATTGTATAAAATTTAGTTAATGTACACTTTATAATTAAAGAAGTTATTTGAAGAAATTATATACTTAGAGGTTATGTAACAGGAGAAAGATATGCCATGAGCTACCAACCCTTAATCGTGTCCACCGGTTTAAGAAACCTAGAAAAAAATAATGGTGCCATGTGTATAATTTTTAAGTGTTATGGTTTCACATATTAAGGTTGATTAAGAAAAAGCTTGGTATATTGAACTAATTGAGGATTTATTTATGTAGTTTATAAATTTTTTGATATAATTTACTCTGCCTTGCTATTGCAGTTTTAGGTCAATTTAATCTGTACCATTGGTGATAACAGCCCACTTCCTTTAGGTTCTATTAGATGCTATAAGGGCTTGAACCCAATTCATAAATAGAACAGATCGAGCCATCAATAAAACAAGGTGACAATGATCATTTACCGAAAGCACTCAGAGGCTATAACTATGAAAGCATTATCATGAGTGCGGTTAGTGATTTTTTTTGCATTTAAATAAAAATTTATTTAGATTAATTATCTCAATACTTGATCTAAAATTGTGCTTAGTTTCAGAAAAAAAACATGTTATGCCCAGATATGGAACTTTTAGTTTTGGTCATCTTTACAGGAAGGTGATGATGGTTTGTTTCGTTGGGTTGCAGAAGCTTGAGAACAAGAAGATTATTTTATGGAAAGGTTATAGCATTGTATAATAGCATAAGAATGAGAAAGATTTCTAATGAGGGAAGTTATGAGCAATGACAGAGAAAATTATAATAGATTTTTCAATATTAAATGAAAAATTCTTATTAAATTCTGTCAATGATGATTTTACAGGTTGATTGCTACTACTATTTATACATAATCTTAACATCAAACCCTGATCATTACAAGACATAGTCAGGCCTTGACTTGATCAAATAACGAAATAAAAACCAACTTTTATCATATGCTTTGGTCATCATGCACACTTGTGCATATGTGCACGTGCACACACGACCTCGCTAGACATGGGTGAACTTGACCCGATGACTGGTCTTGTATGGTCAAACTAGTCTCCATGATGTTCTGAGTTGGCCGGCCACATCATTGGATCTTCGCCTATGGTTGCAATGTCAACTTGTACCAAAGTGTTTGATGAAATGACATGCCCTTCCATTACCTTCAAACTATCTATTGAATTTTCTTCTTTTTCATGTTGCTCCTTATACATGTCTAATGATCTGACCTACGGCCCAACATTCCCTCTCTCTTCAAAATTTAATCTTGTCTCAAGGTCAAAAGTTGGATATCTCTTCACTAAATCCCAATGATCTTCCCAAGTAGATTCATCCATAGTCCTTTGCTTCCACTTTGCAAGCACTTGTGTGACTGTCTTGTTATGTTTGGGAAAAATTCTTCTACCCAATATTGATTTTGGCTTATCAATTACTTCTTCAGTGAGTGCAGGAACATCTTGTTGTATAATTATACGATGCCCAGCCTTCCTTTTCAATTGCGATATATGGAAGATGGGATGGATTCTAGTTTCAGTAGGTAATTCCAGTTTGTAAGCTACATCATCTATCTTCTGAATAATTTTACAAGGCCCACAAAACTTTGGAGAGAGCTTTGTAGTCTTCAAATTGCTCATAGTAATCTGCCTATAGGGCTGTAGTTTGAGGTTGACCCAATCCCCTTCTTGAAATTGTCTCTCCGATCTCTTGGCATCTGCAAATTTCTTCATTCCCTCGTGCCATCTTCAAACTATCCTTAAGAAGTTGTATCACAATGTCTCTGGAGTAAAGTTCTTGCTCGACTTGTGGCATGTTTGCTATGTTTAGCACATATAATAATAAGATAAGATGATATATTCAATGTACTGTTGTGTAAGGGTTGGTATTAGTTAAGCTTTGACAACTTGTATTGTATCAGTATTTTGTGATAGTAAGCCATCTAGACCATTACTGTGGCTTGTGGCAAACAAAGCAACTAAGATATCCTTTCAAAATTTTGTTAATAGCCTCAGTTTTTCCATCAGATTGGGGGTGATTGGCTGAACTCAGTTTTAATATGCACCCTTGTAACCTAAATAGCTCTTGCTAGAATGGTCTTTATCACTCACTATACTTTATGGCATGCCATGTAATTTGAAAGCACCATAAATGGATTTTTGATATATTTTTTACTGAGTATGGATGCTGAGTGGAAAGAAGTGAGAGTATTTTGATAACCTATCAACAACCATAAATATTGCTTTGTATCTATGACTCTTTTGCAAGCCAATAATGTAGTCCATGGATACGTCATTCAGATTCTTTCAGGTATGGGTAATGGTTTCAATAAGCCAGGTAAAAGTACATTTTTGTGTTTGTCTCTTTGATAAATATCACATTCTCTTATCAATCTTTCAATGTCTGTCTTCATACCCTTCCATTAGAACGCTTGTTTGAGCTTGTGTTTAGTTTTCTTAATTCCCGCATGCCCTCCTAGAGGTGTTGAATGATAATCTTGAAGTATGATTTGTATCAGTTCTCTGTAATTATAATCTAGCAATATTCTCTTTTTGTAATATTATAAGTCATCTATCAATGTATACCTGGTTGAGTTAAGCTTGCCACCTATAACTTTCCCTTCATTTATTTTATATAGTTGATCGTTCCATGTTCCCTTTGAATTCTTGTATCCAGCTATCTTCCATCATAGTTCTTTCTTTACATTTCATTGTATCATTTCCTTATTCCTCAGGTAGCCTAGAAAGTGCATCTGCCACTGTATTGTCCTTTCCTTTTCAATATTCAACCTTGTAATCAAAACCATGCAGTTTTGCTAGCCATTTGTCTTGTATACTAGTAGTAAGTCTTTATGAAAGCAGGTGCCTTAGGTTTTGATGATCAGTTTTCATTGTAAATTTTCTTCCTATAAGGTACCGTGACCCATTTATTGCTAGTATCAGTGCTAGCAGTTCCTTCTCATATGTATAACAGCAGATTTTACCACTTAATGCTTGACTGAGATATGCAATGGGTCTACCATCTTGTGTTAGAGCAACACCAATCCCTACACTACTAGTATCACATCCAATGATAAACTCCTTATTAAAATTAGTCATGCATAGTACTGGCGGGTTCATTAGACATTGCTTGAGTTAGTTGTAAACTTCTGTTGCTTGTTCAGTCTAGTGGAAAGCATTTTTCTTTAATAAATTTGTCAGCGGTTTGGCAGTCCTCCCATAGTGTCTGATGAACTTTCTGCAATACTTAGTGCTTCCAAGGAATTCACTTAAACTTTTAGTGTTTTTTAGTTGTGGCCGCTCTTTAATTGCCTTAATCTTTTCTGGGTTCACTACAATCCCTTCCTTGGAAATGATATGCTCCAAATACATGATTTTTCAATTTAGCAAATGAGCACTTTGATAATTTAATCACTAGTTGATTGTTCTTTAGGACCTGCATAGTTAACCGTAGGTGGTATACATGTTCAAATCATGTTAGCTATAAATTAGTTTATCATTAAAGAATACTAAGAGAAATTTCCTTAGGTAAGGTTTTAATATGTCTTTCATTTATGCTTGAAATGGTGAGGGTGCATTAGAGAGTACAAAAAGCATGACAAGAAATTGATAGTGTCCCTCATGTGTTCTAAAAGCAGTTTCACTATGATGCATTCTCAGTTGATGATATCCAGATTTTAGGCCGAAATTAGTAAAATAAATAGAACCATGCAGTTCATCTAATAAATCATCAATAAGGGGTATAGGAAACTTATCTTTGAGGTTTTGATTGTTGAGTGCTCTATAATCCACGCATACCCTCCATGTTCCATCCATCTTCCTACCATGATCACTGGTGATGAATATTCACTGGTACTGGGTTGTATAATTCATGCTTCTAGCGTCTCCTTTATGAGCTTTTCTAATTCGTTTTTGTTATGGTAGGAGTGTCTATATGGCATTAAACATACAGGTTTAACTTCAGGCATAAGGGGATTTTATGGTCATATTTTCTGGTGGATGGTAGTGAAGTTGCAGAATTTACAACTGTGGGATATTTTGCTAGGATCTATTGTATCTCCGGGGTAATTCTGGGTTGTGTTGGATGATCTTACTTGAATTTCTTTTGAACATAATAGTAGTGACAGTTAATCCTTGGTGCTTTATTTGACAATACTTTCGCCATTAATTACATTATTATTATCCTTGATTCCTCGCAATATATGTACTTTGTCCACTAAGTTGGTTTTGGATTGACCACTCCCTTCTCATTCCCTTTTTTCCTAATGGTCCTGCCCATGTATCAATCTCCAACACCTCACCCCTAATGATCATCCAAAAAGACAATATTTTAGCTTTATTTAGCTTATTGTCTACATTTTTCTATATGAATACACAGTAAAAACGCAAGCAACTCTCTGTAATTGGATGCTTTTGGAAAGAATATAACTAGACTTTAATTCAAAATTCAAGGGGTCTAGGAATGGTTAATTTGTTCTTCATTTAGTACAGTTCAGTTAAGATAATGAATGTAGGTGCACACTCTTTTTCTTTCGAGCATATTAGGGTCCCCTTTTCTAGATGTAAAAAAGAAGGAAAGAAAAAAGAAAAAAAAAGAACTCGCCATGTAGGATACTGATAAACTTGGGCATGGATTATTGTCGCAACTCAAATAAGATCATTCTTTATCATTCCATATGTAGTACCAAACCCATCACTAAGCAATCCAGACTCCCAAACATGATTCAGTGCAGTCTCTTATAGTAAAATGTATAAGAAAGCGTTACATTAGTACTTATATGACAGTTATCCAAATAAATTATGATTGTTGCCCAAATAGATTGAGTATAGCTTCTGGTGTTACAGTTTTATCAGCTCTAACTTCATAAGATGTGATTACAACTGTTTGTCTATATCCCATACCTCCTTCAGTCTTACAGTCCATTCAAAATGGGTCAGAATTTCTCTTTCGTATTGGTAGATTCTGCCTGCCTTTATCTTCTATGTGTTTCTCCATGGTCGGTGTAGTGGTAGCAACATAGTTGATAGATGAAAAATTATTGATACCACCCTCGTATTTATTGTTATTAGAGAAGCCATTCACTTTGATTGTCCTCTCATAAGGCCCTTTTGGCTCATTTTCTTTCCTGGATGAGCAAATGTTTGCATATGAGATAGTGATGGAGTATATAGACATATTATATTTTGGGATGAGAAAAATCATCAATATGAAACGATATTACAACCCAAAGTTATATGAAATCATCATGTAACTAATGAGAATAGTACCTAATTTCATTTATTTAAAAGGGAATTATCGTTGAAACATATTACGATGGCACGGAAGTAATGATTCATTCTAAATGCATTAAACATTTGTAAGACGTATTATCATACCGTAAATGGAATGTCCAAGGAATTATTCGCTTTGGGTATCATACATAATGGTGAGCAAATTCAATGTATCATTATAACCACTCACAAAAATAGCAGTTTCATAGTGAATAACACCATTATAATTGTTAAAAATTAACATAATCAATAGAATTTTGATAATGTGGTGTGTGGTACTAATATTTTAAAACCAAAAACAGCATAACATGGCGTGTTGCATATTTTTATTTAATAAAATTATGTGTAGTTTAATTAGTAACAAATGCATTATCCATATGAAACATGCGAGGTGTTAAAATCGAGTCATGTAAAATAATGTCTTCTTTGAGCGTGATAAAAGGATGGAAAACGTTTGATGGGTGTCCCATGGATTTTGATGTAAAACATGATAGTCATTCACAACACAATAATGGCATGATTTGGGGTCTGTCATTGACACGTTTGATTAAATATTTGCATAACCTTGAATCTAAACTAAGCAACCAAGACTTTTCCTTGCTCTATACTGAAAAAGAAAAATTTGTATAAATTAGCTATTTCCTAAAATTAGTAGTGCCGTAGGTATTGAAAACATATTAAAAACAATTGAAAAGCAAACAACATATTTTGAATATGTCTTAATTTTGAAAGGTAAAAAGTAGGAATGTGCTATAACACCACTTAAGAATTATACTGCTCAATTAAAATATAACTTCTATGAAGAAACTTCTTAAAAATTTTGTGTGTGTTGGACCAAACATTTCTTTGGCACTTCTTTGTTACAAATTATTTTGTCACAACAGTCATCAACCTAACATTTTTTATTTAGAATTTATCATTTATCATGGTAATTAGTTAGGGACATTAAGCAGAGTACCGATAGAAGATTGAATATTCATCGGATTGATTAAATCTCAAGAAATCAGGATATCGATGTATGAATCTATGTTGTTATATAATCAACGAACATGTAATGAAATAATAATGGATTATTTTAATGGAACTCACCCATTTACTAGTGATGCTTGAAGCCATGAAGGTTTTTCATTGAGGAAAAATAGAAGGGTTATCAAAAGAAGGAGAAGAAGTTAACCAACGGACGATGCATCAACAAATTATAGAAGTTAGGCGGGTTGAATCAGCAGCTGTTAATTGAATCGGAAGCGGAAACAGCGGAGATTAAGGGAGTAGGTAGATGGATGAATCGTCGGCAAGTTGTAGAAGTCGGGCGGCGTAAATCGGTGGTTATAAACTGAATTTAAAGCAAAAACAATTGAGAGCAAGAGTAGAAGATTAGTTAGGGTTTTGATTATTATTATTATTTGATATATTAGAACTTACATGGTATGGAACAACTTAACTATGAATTTATCCCTTATCTCTAACATGACATAATACAAAACACGATGTTTTTCATATTTAATCATCCAATATTCTGAAACCACCACATTGTTAAAGACCATATATAGTTATTTAGTTATTTACCTTGGGAACGTTAAATATTGACTATGCTTATTAAAATAAAATATTATACATTTTAGAACCATTGTCTGCTAATGAGCATAGTCATTTGAAATTGGTAAATAGTCATTTAATAGTCATTAAAATTTGGTGAGCAGTTATTTATTGAGTATTATATGCATTCAAGGTCATTAGATGTCTATTTATTCACTTTGAATTCTTAGTAATAAATGAGCAGCCATTTAAATACTAACCACATTGTTAAGTTGAGTTGACATTATTATTGAATGTAAATATTCAAAAGTCCTTTTGTTTCAATTCAACAGTCTTAATACATTGAATTGAATGAGCATACTGCATTGAAAGAAAAGGTCTTGTGAAGAATCAGCACTTAATGAAAGATCATAAATGTTGCTGGAACCAAATATAGCAGACCGATTATTTATTCACATTTTAATCCTCTAATGAATACTTGAAAAAAATAAGGGATAAAAAAGAAACTTAAACATTAGACGTTCCTTTTCTACATACAGTTGATTTGCATTAAGGAAGAAAAATCAAGCACCAACTGATCATATATACAGCTTTTGCTGTAAGTGTAGAAGGCATTTGTATAAAGTAGCAGTAATCATTGAATATGAACATGTATTTACTATGACCTCATAAAATAAAATTCTATCTACAAAATTAGTTTTAAAAGGTTTTAACTATAAAAAGATGGAAACACTTCAGTAACGAACCAAATTAAAATTATATTCAAACCTTCAAAATCCACGTTCAATACAGTAGTAATTGACCACACTTCTTGTATAATGTGAGTAAGAACAATACTAAGTTGTGGCGAATGAGACCTAAAGAGGGGAAAATAAAAGAAAATTTGATAGAAATAGATGTTGAAATAAGCTTTCATACTAATTCACATTTTTGTAGTACATGTGGAAGAATAATCCGGATAAGATAACGCTTAAAGAAGATAATCCAAAAAGATAAACCTGACAATTCTAGTCTGCTTCAGGAGAAAGCTCGCACCATGATTTGTTTCACTGAACCTAGTGGAAGATAATCGAGTTATGTGCAATGAACAAATTATTAAAGGGACTCCAATTTACAAACCATATATATTCGTTTTTTTCCTTGTATTTGGTATTTAGATGCAAAGAATGAAGATTGATTGCATGATAAACATGTTTCCAACTTTAGAAAATATATATCCTATATTTCTCCTCAATATTTACTTCTTGATATTTGTCACCTCATAAATTCTGGTAGAAAATTCAAATTCGTAACCAAATATATAAATAGCAATATAAATTATACTTGAAAGAAACTTTGAAGCAAAATTTGAAAACAGTAAAAATATCTCAAAGTTTTGAGAAACTAATGGAACAATACCATATACATATATTTGTTTTCTTCTCATATTCGGTATTTAGATGTAAAAAATGAACAATGATTGCATAATTCCCTAAAATGGTTTCCAACTTTAGAAAATATATCTTATACTTCTCCTTATTAATTACTTCTTTACATTTGTCACATGATAAGTTCTGGTAGAAAATTAAAATTCTGAATCAAATATATAAATAGCAATATATATTATACTCGAAATAAACTTTGAAGCAAAATTTGAAAACATTAAAATATCTCAAAGTTTTGAGAAACTAACAAAACAATACCATATATATTCGTTTTCTTCTCATATTTGGTATTTACATGCAAAGAATGAAGATTGATTGTATAATAAACATGTTTCCAACTTTAGAAAATATATATCCTATATTTCTCCTCAATATTTACTTCTTGACATTTGTCACCTCATAAATTCTGGTAGAAAATTAAAATTCGTAACCAAATATATAAATAGCAATATAAATTATACTTGAAAGAAACTTTGAAGCAAAATTTGAAAACAGTAAAAATATCTCAAAGTTTTGAGAAACTAATGGAACAATACCATATACATATATTTGTTCTCTTCTCATATTCGGTATTTAGATGTAAAAAATGAACAATGATTGCATAATTCCCTAAAATGGTTTCCAACTTTAGAAAATATATCTTATACTTCTCCTTATTAATTACTTCTTTACATTTGTCACGTGATAAGTTCTGGTAGAAAATTAAAATTCCGAATCAAATATATAAATAGCAATATATATTATACTCGAAATAAACTTTGAAGCAAAATTTGAAAACATTAAACATATCTCAAAGTTTTGAGAAACTAATAAAACAATACCATATATATTCATTTTCTTCTCATATTTGGTATTTAGATGTAAAGAATAAACAGTGATTGCATAATTCCTAAACTTGTTTCCAACATTAGAAAATATATCTTATACTTCTCCTTAATATTTACTTCTTTACATTTGTCTCCTCATAAATTCTGGCAGAAAATTAAAATTCCTATTCAAATATATGTATAGCAATATGCATTATACTTGAAATAAACATGAAGCAAAATTTGAAAATAGTAAACATATCTTAAAGTTTTGAGAAACGTATAAAACAATACCATATATATTTGTTTTCTTCTCATATTTGTTCTCATATTTGGTGGTCACATACAAATCAAATTCCATATGTCTTTCCATGAAGATATAAGTGATAACATATTTTGCTACTCTCTACTTTCTTCATTAAAAAAACATAAATTTTGAAGCTGCAATGTCTTTTGTTTTCTTTCTTATATAAGCTCAAAATTAATTAATTAATATATTTATCTTTTATACGCTCAAAACACACCAAAGCAGCTTCAAGTCTTTAGCAGATCAGAACCAATTATGCGTATATCTTTTCGTTATCTACAAAAAGTTTATTATGTTTTTAGATATTCATTAAATCTGTTATTCTTTTTTTATTTACCGTGGTGGAGTTGATTTTTGATTACAATCACTTATAGGGGTTCTCCTATCTATTTTTTTGGATTTTGGTTGAATCGATACTGAAACTATTATTTCCAATTTATGCACTAAAGAGAAAGTAGTAAAACAAAACAATAAATAGCCTACTCTTTTTATGAACCATTAAGTATACCAATAATGTGACGACCCATCCTTCATCCCATAGAAAGTCGCATCATTATTTAGAAAGAAATGAATAGAAAAGAGAAAAGTTAGAGAAAGAAAGAAACAAACAACATCAGAATCTCAACAGCGGAACAAATAAATTTTAATCATATAAGTATTACATAGTATACTACATCTATCAGAGTTACACAGATTATACATCACATATTAGACAGTTATAAACACCTGTCTAGTTATTACACCTCAAATACAACATAAGAAAACGACTCAAAGATCACACAGCGAAACACTATATATATATATATATATATATATATATATATATCTACAAATGCTGAAGCCTCTTGCTCCATTGCTCCTCCAGAATTCGTCAAAGCTAACCTGAATCCCTTGGCTACTCGTAAAAATTTGAGTACCCAAGAGTTTAAGAAAACAGAAGATAAACTCCGGGTCAGACACGGGTCTGGTGTGAGTAATAGGTTAAAGTTGCTTAACTTTTGAAAACCTTTGAAAACAAAAGGTATCACGTAAGACTCCCCACACATAAACATGGGTAAGTTTTTACCTTACACTAACCAAAATATTTGATAGAAAATCCAGTGATATTATATAGGGTCTAGGGTTTTCAAGTAAAATACAGAAATAGCTGGAATGCTTACATCTCACGTTCCAACATAGTTGGGCACAACTAAAACGTACGACACTTATTGGAGATTGGACTCCATACAATGGCAAGGCTACTGGGGTACCGCCCGTCACAGTACGGGGCCTAGATCACCGTGCTGAGGACTACTCCCAATCCCCTGCAACACAAGGCTGCAACCATCCCTTACTGGATAGTCCCGAAACAAGACAACCCCACAGTTGGCGCGCGTTTCCAACTGCCCACACAGCCGAATAAAAAGGGACTTCTCGATAGGGGAAAATCTTGTCCTACTTATGTGCTACCCACTTTACCTTGTTGCACCTCCCATGTTTTATCCATTCCCGATTGATGAGGCTTGAGGCTACGATTACCTTTAGAGAACACATCTCTTAGAATGCTCATCGTCCACTTGATGATGTTCTGAAAGCATTCAATCCATACAAGTTCGTTCCGGGTTCAAACGAAACCGAAGGCATTATCTCGTTGCACTTATTTTGGAATCACCCTCAGAGTTAACGAAGATAACCCTTGCACTCTGAATCTTTATCTTCACGTGAGATTCATGACCTATCGTTAATTTGGATCGATGTGTTTTTCGGATATCCAAATCTGAAAACCCGATCCCGGTCTCATCAAAATCCAAAACGCCATATTTTAGGTCCAGTTGTTTTAAAGTTAAAACAATTCATTTCTATTATCTATATTCACACAAATAGATAATTCACAATATCACAAATAGATACATCATATCATCACCATTCAGTCAAGCATCCATATCATAGATAAGCATATATCCATTTCAGAGATATCAAACCATTCAAGACAATCAATATCATCCAACCATCCATAAGCAAAGATCTATTAATCACACCATCTATAATTAATTTAAAATGAATTAAATTAATTACTTTTATCTCTAGTTAATTTAAAATAAATTAATTAATTAGTTTTATTACTTTAAATCTTGCTTACCTAACCATTAATTAATTACAAACCAATTAATTAATCATCATCTAATTTCCATCTTAATTAATCATCCTTGATTAATTATCCTTTAATTACTTAAGTAATTGGCCTTTAATTAATTACATAAATTAATTATCCTGAAACAATTATAGTAATTAACCTTTAATTACTTCATTAATTAATTAATTATAATTAATTACTCTATAATCACTTATTATTGATTAATTAATCCTAATTAATCAACCCTTAATTACATCATTAATTATATTAATTAATGATCCCTAAGTACTTCTTTAATTAATTATTTTATTTAAATTAATTACATTTTCATAATTAATCTTTAATTAATCACATTTATTAATCACCCTTGATTAATTTCATTCATTAATTAACTACCCTTGATTACTTCATTAATTAATTAATTACTCCTTAATTAATTATCTTTAATTAATCCCTTGATTAATTACACAAAGTAATTGAACTCAAATTACTTCCATTAATAAATCACCCTTCAATTAATTACATCCAATAATTACCCATTAATCACTTCACTAAGTAATTATACTTATAAATTACATTAAGTAATTATACTTAACCAATCATCCCAAATGATTATCCATAATTAATTAATCTAATTAACTTTATCTTAAATTAATTACATTAATTAATCATTTGATAATCCTTAGTTAATGATCTTTCATTAACTGTTAACAATACTTTAATTACTTTCCTTAAGTAATTAAACTCAAATTAACCATTATTAAATACAAATTAATTTATTCTTAATTACCGATTAATCAATCCCTAATTACTTAATTAATTAAGTGCTTAACTGTAACTTAATTAATCTTAATTACTTGATAAATTAATTTCAACTCATTAATTAATAATCTATACTTATCTAATTAATGATCCTTAATTTCAAATTAATTAATCTTTAATTAATTAACTTAACCCTAAATTACTTAATTAATCTACCCTTAATTAATTAACTAACAATCCATAATTACTAATTAACTAATTCTAAATCACTAATTAATTAGCTAAATTAATCATTATTCATTGAAAACTAAATTATTTTTAACATAAATCATCCGTTTATTAATGACTAAATTCTCATTAACATATGCATTTAAAAACATTTCACCTTTAAATTTACTTTTTAATTTCATTTCAAGTTTAAGATTTTAAAATGATTAACAAATTTAAATTTTAACCAAATTTAAATCAATCTTATAAACCTTTAAAAAAATCAAATGTTAAAGAAACATTTAACATTTATAAGCAAACTTATATAAATAAATGTTTAAACTAAATTACTTAATTATATTTAAAAATCAAGTTTTAAAAATAAATTAATCATTTAACTTGCAAATTTAAGTTAAATAGATTAATATATCTTTCCATTCAAATATTAAAGAACTTTTATAAAAGAAATTTATATAAACAAAGTTTTACACATATATTTGGAAAACTTATTTATTTACAAATATACTTTAAACTTTAATCTAGTTTAACCAATTTAATTTTATAAAACTTTATTTTTTTCAAAACTAGGATTCAAAAGTTAATTTGAATCCATACTTAATAACTGATTTAAAACTTTGTTTAAATCTTGTTTTTAATTTTAAAATTTTAAAACATGATAGGTTTTTAAACCTGAAACCAAAATAACTGACCCGAGCTTAACCCTCATAGACTCCGAGAAAATTCCCACAATGCTTCGGGCAACACACGCATGTGACTCGAGAAATCTCGAGTACCACTTCTTTTCTGTTCCCAGACTTCACCAGGAAAACAAGAGTGCACCGTGCACATGCACGTTGGCTTCGACCATCCCTAGTCATCACCACAACCTTCGGCAAAACGGTGATCATCCCCTAACCCTAATCCGACCATCAGATTTCGAGTACGAACTCGCAATCAAATTCGAGCATTTAGGCCTAAACCTGGAACTACAGACCTCACCTGATACAACCTCGAACACGCATCGCCGTTCACCAGAGCACCGTAGTTTCCAGCCACAATTTCGCCGTTGCCCAAGCTTCCATCTCCCAGAATCTGGTGGAGCTCGGTCTACCAGAGATGCCGTGGCCAACCACTTTCCCGACCTCATAAAAATTAGGGTTCAAAAAAAAATCCGACCACCCACCACCACCTCAATAGCTTACTCATCTATATGCAATTTTGCTCACCTCTCCGATCATTCTACTATCTCCAGTGATGATCGCATCCACCCCGACCACTTAAATCATCAGAAGTCACCAAAAATACCATTTCTGATAAAACTGAAACTGCTCCCTTAACCTAAAACTAAAAATTATAATTTCATTCCTAAAGATCATTATTTAGTTTAGGGATTCAGATTATATTCCTGGATTAATAAATTAAGAAGTTTGAAATTTCCACAAAACTCAAACTTCCCTTTTCATTTTGTATTCCAGAGAAATTTCCAAATTTAATTTATTTAATTAAAATTTTAAACTTTACTTCATGATCAAACAAACAAATTTTTTTGAAATCTAAGTTCTAACAGAGATTAGTTTAAGAGTAAATGGATTTTTGGTCAAAAATTTTGCTTTTAAAACTAAGAGCAGGTAAGAACAGATACAATCAGCAAGCATGCATCTCTAAATCCACACACACACACACACACATATACAGAAAATCCAATCATATACAAACATTCTTAACTTCAGGGATTCACATGCAACTACATTTATACTTAAGCTTTTTAAGAAAACTGTTACTCACCTGTTAATTTGAAAAAAGAGCCCCTTTTTGTTTTGAAACAGACTTTGTCACTTTTAAAACTTGAGTTGCTGGAGATTGCTTGTTATTGAATCTTGCTTTTGATTCCAGATTTTACTTGCTTTGATTTCAAAACTTGAATTACAGGTTTGCTTAGATATACTCAGGTTGAAGATGATGTTGCAGGCTTTACTTTTTGATATTGAAAATGATTTGCAAGTGAATTACAGGTTTCAGTTTTGCAAACTTTGATTCCAGGATGAAGAAAAATGCAGGCTAAAGATAGTGTTATAGGCTATTTTGATCTCTGGTTTGAGGAATGATGTTACAGGGTATAGTTCTGGTTTGAGGCAGTAGTAGAGTTGCAGATTTTATTTTGAATAAATTTTCTAGTTTGCGAAAGGATTTTGATTACTGATTTTGATTTCAGGTTGAAGATGATTACAGATTGAAAAAAAATGAATTCAGGCTTTGTTGTTTGATAAATTCTAATTTGAGGAGGGTGATTTTAAGATTGTTTTTGAGAGGATGTTATTTTAATTTCTTCTTGGCTTTGAGCAAAAAGATAAAAAAAATGAAGATAAGAAAACAATGTGTTTAAATAAATGAAAATGTGGTTTATTAAAAATAAAGAAAATTAAAATTTTTAAAATGACACTTGTCTAATTATCTTTAACATTTGTCATCTTGAATTATTATTTACTTAACACATCTTACATTAGGCCTTTAGAGATTTACACTTGTAATTTAAGTAATTTTAATTAATTTAATGTTAAGAAAAAGCCCTTTTTACTTAATTTATTAATCCTTATCTAAATGTAAATATTTCTTTAAAGAAAATATTATAAAACAAAATTTATACAAATAAAATCTTATACATATATTTTAACTCCAATTTTTTTTTAAAATATCTACCTTTTGAATTTCCATTATAAATCCAAATTCAAATTCAAATTAAATTTGAAAATCCAAGTCAAAGTCAATACACACACACACACATTTATAACAACATACTAATTTAAAAATAACAAATTCTATTTTCACTAAAAGCTATTTATATTTATAAAAACAATACATTATAATTATTATTTAAAATATCAATTTTGCTAATTTTAAATAAATTTATAAAGGAAATTATCTCATTATTAATAAATTACTTATCTTATTTTAAATAAACTAAAAATATCATATCTATTAAGCAATATTTAAAAAGAAGATAAAACAAATCTATTTGTTAATTTTATTTAAATTTGAACTTAGGCTGAAAGATATTTTAAACAATTAAACATTTATCTTAAATATTTTAAAACAATATGATTATTTATTTAAATAGCTTTGAAAAGTTTTATAGTAAATTTAACCATAATTCCCAAGTTACCAAAATATATATTAGAACTTAAAATCATGATTTTATTTATTTATTAAATTCAAACCAAAGATTTTCTATTTACAATATATACAAATAATTATATACATTATAAATAGAAAATATTTTATTAACTTTTAAAATATAAATTTCACTAATTAAATATTTATTTAAAAGAAGATTATTAAATTAATTCAAATTTATTAACAAAGATTATCAAATCAATTTAATTTTTAACACTGATTATTAAATTGATATTGTCCAAAATCCTGGGTCATCATATATAATTACTCATAATCTAAAGTAATGAATATAGTGAATTGTTACGTGAGATTCAAGTATGAAGGATATCAAATCTGTGACAGATGCTACTCAAAATCCTAAGCAATTCTCGCTCAATCGTTTAATTGCCATTGCAGATCTTGATCGATTATCACTCTAATCAAGATCAAAAGAAATTAATGAGAATCAGCAAGTAATTACTTGAGTCTGAAGTTTGACGAATTTTGAGTGGTGACGTTTGAGATTAACTATTTAGGTGTTGGTCGATAATGGCCATTAAAGGCAAGATCGCGGATTTAGGGTTTTTATTTTTCCTATAGTAAGCGAAAATAAAATAAAAGAAAGATCGTATCAGTATTATATTTGGATGAACATAGGGAAATAGAACGTAGAAAGGATACTAATCAAAATCATAAGCAATTGAATATCATCAAATAATAACCTGAGTGTGGATTCTTACGAAAATCAATCCTTGAGCTACACTGTTAATAGATAATCGCCATTAGAAGCGAGAGAGCCGATTTAGGTTTTTTCCTACAGCAAAGTAAGACGGGACAAATGCGTAGAAATAGAACGTGAAAAAAGAAGGAGGGTATTTTGGGTATTCCAGAAAGACGCTGTTGAATTCCTATTCAATGAATTATTATTACTAATAGTAGAGATATTTGTGATTAGTGAATAACAGACGTAACGAAAAGTTATTTAATGGGATGTTTAAAACGAGTCGAGAAATGTCCTACATATTTATCATCACAATGATAGAAAATGTGGATTCATTGATAATCAAGAATCAAAATTTAGCAACGATCTGTATGCGTAGCGCAGGTTCACACTAGTATACATATATATCACAACAACAAAATAATACAGTTCCTTTTTAAATATATAAAAATACACACACACATATATTCATAAGCATGTTTAACACACACACACACACACACACACACATATATATATATGTATGTATGTATTAAAAAATAAAATTAAATAACTTTTTTTAAACACATCCATATCATATGCACAACAGAATAAAATTTTATTATATTATATTGTATATAAATGGATTAATTAGTCCAAAAACAATAAACTACTAATAAAACATATTTCTTAACATATTATCCAAATGTTAAATTTTCAGAAAATCTAGCATGATATTTTGAAGTTTGAAAGTATTTTCCAAATTATTCTCGACGAATTTTTTTTATTAATTAATTATTTTTGGCCATTATTATAATAATTTTTTAAACTAGGAAATATGATTTTCTTTTTATTCTCATTTTTTGGACGATAGCTTATTTCATGATAGAATAATTTTATAAAATTTAAAAGTTAATTTTCAAAACAAGTTTTATTTTATTTCAATTATTTGCATAGTATATTGATTTAAATAATAATAAGTAATTATTAAAGATATTTTGCTGCTACCAAACATTATGATTACTATAAATTTACATGTATACACTATATGTTTAATTATTAGCATGAAATGATGTTATAATTAAATACAAACTATATAAGTATAATTAAATTATATATGTATGTATGTATGTATGTATGTATGTATGTATGTATGTATATCTGTGTATGTGTATGTATGTATTAATTGATAAGATAATTATTATTATAAATAAAATTATTCAGCTATGCATCTCTGACCTATATGTGAAAAAATTTGGTTTTTACTAAACGAATACATGCATATAACCAATCTAGTATGTGACAACATTGATATATACAAGAATCGTGACTTGATAACAATATAATAATAATAATATATATGAGTAATAAAATATCCAGAAATTATAAACTATATAATATACTAAAATAATATCTAAAGCCAATGCCTTCAAACATACCTTGTAATAATAAACTCTCTCTCCTTTGAAAGCTTATCATTTCGGTAGACTGCTAATTCTTGAACCGTGGACCTTTGACTATCAGATAGCAATTGCCTTTTGAATTGATTGATTTGGATTTTCTTGAGCTTCTGGGTATGAAATCGACCAACAATGAACATGAATAGTGGTTGCCAAAAGATCCTATTCAACTAGGGTTGGGTTCCAAACTGAAAACGCTGGGCAAAATTTATTTGTTTACACAATACACTAAGACAGTTTACATAGTAAAGGGTTGTTTTAGGATCTTACAAAATAAACTGAAAAGACCAGAACAAATAGGGGAATATTTTACAAGTATTAATATGACAATAATTTCTGGTTTAAATAAAGTCCTAAAATCACCTTACCATGGCTCTGAAATGGACTTGGAAGGAAACCATAAATTACCGTCCTTTGATATTGTCCTTAACCTATGAATGATATTCTCTGTTTATTATGTATTCCTCAAACATTAGAGCACATGAAAACATACGTACAACACAGAAATAATTCAACACACAACTAAATTAGCCTGCCATACAGGCTATATTCAAAATATTAATACAAAACTTGAAAATAAAAACTTACAAAAGATAGCACAAGTAGAAGTAGCAAGGTCTTCCTTATTTTACACACTTTAATATTGCACACTTAATAATGGAAGAAAGTTTTTATGTAGAGTAGAGAATGGAAGAGTGAAGTCTGCCCTCTTCACAAGAAGAACCTCTCTTTATATAGTTGAGGTTGGAACTGAAATGGAATTCAACTCCATTTTTCTTCGGACTTCAAATTTTTTGAATCCGGAAAGGAATCTTTAGAGTAGCTTATCTATCTTCTATTAGCTAGCCACCTGTAATGTTTTCATAAAAGCAATTAGTCTACTTTATAAAAGATTAACCACCTTTTCAACTTTATAAAAGATCAATTATTATTTTGCTAGATCATTTCTAATATAGAATCATCTTGCCTTTGTCTTTTCCCATATTGCGGGCCCCCTTCTCCAATTTGCTAAATTTTTCCACAAAATTTTCATCATTAAGATCTGAGAATTGATCTTCCTTAGCTACGTCCTTAGCTCTTGATGAAGTCATTGATGTATCTAAATCAGGATCTTCCTTACCAATATTTTTTATTAAATCCTTTTTTGTTTCTACAATATAGGCATAAAGAATATCTTCTTTAGTAACTGTACCTTTTCGCATTTTTAATTTTTTGATAATATGTTGGAACAGGCTTGGAGCTTCCTTATGCTGGATTATGGATTCCTGTTCCCGATAGAATTCTATCTTTTTCTCTATTTTCGATATTATTTCATGGCCAAATATCTGATCTGTACTATTATCAATTCTGGTTAATTTATCCCAGAATTTTGTAAAGAAACATCAGTGCAAACAAGGAATTTCTTTGTTGGTATATCAAATTTTTGGTTTTCATTTCCAAATCCAAGGAATGGAAAATTCATCGAAGAAATATCATGGGCCTGCTCCTGATATTATTAAATATTGTTCAAGACTGCTTAACCTTGGCGAAGCATCTAACCATTTTGAATATAATTCTTTTAATTTTTCTGAGAGAATATCAAGTGGTATTTTGTTCACCAGTCCATAAACCTATTTGGTATTGGTCGTTTATAAACTTCCCTGCGGATTTTTATAAACCATAAATGTTTTCGTTTATTATTTTCATAAAGAAGTACTTTTTGTAGTGCTTCTGCATAATCCCAGTAGTTATACCTAATAGAAATTTTCTTATCAGGTAAAAACATTTCTTTTTCTTTAAGGGTAGGTAACCCCCCATTCTTCAGGCATTATTAGCCTTTTAACAATTATTTTGCTAAAACTATAAACATTCGGGTCACCTGCATTGAAATAGGTTATTTCACAAGTTTCAGAGGCTTTTATTATTGCCTCGTAATACGTCCTTCGCTTATATGCTGTGACAGTAAATGATGAAGTATCAAGGTACCTTTGAGTAAGTTACAAGGATTATTCTCTCTTTTTACATCATCAAATTCTAAGAGCAGTATAATTTCTCTATATGGGTTTTCAACATAAGAAGATACATTTTCCTTAACTTCTTCATTACCCGTTATGCTGGCATATGATGACGAAATAGATTGGCTATTAGCCCCTTGTCTCTTTTTAAATTCTAAAAACTCCTTGAAGAGAGGATCATTGGAATTATTATTGCCAGAAGTGGCTGTTAAATTTTCAACAAATAGTTTTTTATTTCCATGTTGGGCAAGGAGGATATTTCCTCTACCTTTTCCTCTATAAGAGGAAATACCCCTTGCTCTGGGGACCATTATCCTGTAAATATTCACTAGTTAGAAAATCAGGAAGACTATTTTCTTCACCATTTTTATAAAGGATTTCAAAATAAAAAGGTGCTAGGTGAGCTTGCCATCTAGCAAACATCTGTTTTGATACATCATGTTTAAAATCTTTATTGAACATATATTTAGCTGATCTACGGTCAGTTTTTATAATAAATTTTTGATTATATAAATCATCTTGAAATTTTAAAACACATTTAACTATAGAAAGAATTTCCTTCGCTATGGTTGCATAGTTCCTTTGACTATTAGTCCATTTACTTGTGTGAAATCTGACAAGATATTCTTGTTTTGTTTTTGGCCATGTTTGTTTTAGAATTTCCCCAAATCCTAGATCTGATGCATGTGTCTCTATTATCTTTTCCTAATTTGGATTTGAAAGCATTAGACAAGGTAAATTTTTTACCTTTTCTTTTATTATTTTAGCAGCTTTAGTATGTTGTTTTGTCCATGTGCCTGGATTCTTTTTTAATCTATCATATAAGATAGCAGCATATACGACTAAATTAATATAATTTAAACTACCCAAAAACCTTTGTAACCGTGTTTTATCAGTTATTATATTAGGAAATTTTGAAGCAAATTATATACTTCGATTTATGGGAATTATTTTTCCTTTTTCAATATTATGGCCTAAAAATCTCACATTTGTTTGAAACAAAGACATTTTTGCTTTTGATATTACTAAGCCATTCTGAATAATAATTTTCTTAAAAATATCTAAATGTTTAAAATGTGTTTTAATATCTTTTGGAAGTACTAGAATGTCATCAATATAAACTATAATAAATTCACTATATGGAATAAAAATGTCATTCATTATTTTCTGAAACTCAAAGGGTGCATTTTTCAAACCAAAAGGCATTATTGTCCATTCATAATATCCAATTGGGACATTAAAAGTAGTTTTGTATTGGTCAGATCTTGAAATTTGGTTCTGCCAATAGCCAGATTTTAAATCAAACTTAAAAAATATGATAGAATCATATAGTCTATCTAATAAATCCTTTTTATTAGGAATTAAATGCCTAATCCATTTCAAACCCTTATTAAGAAGTTTGTGGTTTATTACTAATCTATGTACTCCTCTTTCTTATTCACTATGTTTATTTATATAAAATGCAGTACATGACCAGGGTGATTGGGATGGTTTTATCAAACCTTTTTGTAATAATGATTCAATTTCTTTTTTACATGATTCTAGATATTCAAAATACATTTGACATGGTCTTGCTTTAGTTGGGATTTTTCTTTCATCAAAATTCTCTTCATAAGGATGACTAACAATATGTTTCTTTCTATCCCAATAGGCATTTGGATGGTCATTACAAATTTCTATAGAAAATTTGTCATAAATCATTTTTTTTTTGTAATTTTGGATTTTGGAGTTTTTCTTCTATATTAAGAGAAATAATTTCTTGTTTTAGATAATTTAAATGATAGGTCTTTTGAGTTAGGAGATCTTTTATATCATGTAAGATCTTTGTAAAGGATTTAGTTATAAATTCAAAAGTAATAGTTTTATTTTCATAAATTGCCGTTATTCCATTTTTATCAATATTTGTTATAAGATAGATATTATCTATAAATGGTGTTCCAAGTATACTTGATTAGTAATATTTTTACTAGTAAAAAGCTTGTAAGAATACAAGTCTTATTTTTACATATATAAGCATGTGGTAATTTAAATTTAATACCAAGTTTTCCTCCACCTGCATGGCTTAACGAATTAGTGGCTTTATGAAAATATCTAGTTGGAATTATTCCTTCTTGAATCACATTCATGTCTCCACCACTATCTATAAGCGCCATTAACTCCTTTTTAAAATGGTTATCAATTAAAAGGGTTACTTTGATAAACCATTTTTGGGATACTATAATATCCAATTTTGAAAGAAATCCTTCTTGTTCTGGAAGTTTTACTTGAGAACAGTTTATTTGATCGTTTTCAATAGGAATAATTCGTTTTGACTGTTCTAGAAAGAGAGTCTATAATCAAAATTTCTACTTTCATTTTTTATTATTTGAATTTCCTTTTTAAGATTTTGGATTTCATTATTAAGGTCTTCTACAGTAATAGGATATTCAACTTTTTGTCATTCTTTTAAAAGTTTACGAATTTCATTCATAGAATATGGATTTTTAGAGCTTCCAATATTTTGAAATATCTCTGTTGATTCATTATTTTTGCTTATTTCTGGAATATCATCCATTTGACCTATCATTTTGATCTTAATTCCGGGTCTTTTACTAATTCTAAGAATTCTATAATATTATTATTAGTTAATACATTTATATTTAAATCCTGAAATTGTGAGAGGATTTTATAAAATTCATCCTTTTCTTCTTCTCTTTCTATTATTGGGTTTAGACAGGGTTTTCCCTGTTTACAAGGTTCGCAGCATTCATCAGATTTTGATGATTCCTCGTCAAGACCTTTAAGCTTTTCAGAAGTAATTGAATAATCTGAATCATTTTCAGATTCTATTTCTAAACCATTTTCAGGCTAGAATCTAGCAAAAGTTTTGATAATGTTTCCTTTAATTCATTATCAATCTGTAAATTATCAATTTTCTTTTTTAGTTACATCTATTCGCATAATGTCCAATTTTTCCACGTTTATAATAATTTTATTTTTCTTTTTATTTAATCATTCCTCCTTTCTTTGGGCTTTTCGTTCCATCTTTTTATGAGAATGAAATTTCTTCTTTTTTCGAAAAGATTCTTTGAATTCATTATCTTTTTGTGGGGTTTTTTGATCTTTGGAACATCCATCCTAAATTGACTACAAAATTGTCCTTATTGATTTCTTTTAGTTAAATTTTGGCGTTTTATTTGTTGATTTAATTTTATTTCATTGCACAATGATAAGCCTTCTTGGATACATGTTCCATAAGCTTACCATAAGTATAACTTTCATAGGAAATATTTATTTTATCCTTTCATAGAGACTTTCTTACCCTTTCTGCAAATAAAGAGGGGAGTCCATTAACAAATTTTGATTTCCAATGAGAGCTATTACTCTCTGGTAATTCCATTACTCTATTTAAAAACTTATCTTTATACCGTCTAAAATCAGTTAATGTTTACACCTTAAATTTTGTAGAAGTGTACGAACACTTTCATTATTTTCTGATACTCTTCCAGTAAAATGTTCTAGAATAGTAACTATTAAAGTATATACAGCATTTTGGACCATCCATCCATCTTCTTGTTTTACTGTGTTGTAATTTTCATTTTTATGAGAGGTAGGAAGATATTATCCCACCATCCTTTTAGTTGGCCAGTGAAACCAGCTACTATCATTCTTGCAACACTAACATCATTATTACCATTATTTTTGCAAACCGTGCTATACATTAGCATACGATGAGCTACATTAAATATTTGCTTTTCACTGAATGTGTCAATATTCCATTTAATATACTTTTCCCATTGTAGCTATTATTACTAATAAAATCTCATTCTTCAGGTAAAGTATCCACATGGGAAGGTCTTCTATAGTAAAATAATTTTTGAGAAGGCTTATATGCATATTTTTCAAGTTTATTTATCTCGTCTTGGACTTTATGTTAGCTATTATTTTGTTGAGAAGATTCTTCTTCAAGAGTATTTAATCTGAGATATCCATTCTTTCTTTTAGAAATCTCTCTAAGTCAGATTCGGATTTTAATTTAAAAATCTTTCCTAATTCTGATTCTTTTTTAATTTAAAACCTTTAATTTCAAGGGGAGGTTGAAGGCTCGAAGTTGCAATTACTTCACTTACTTCTTCGATTGTAATTGAAACAGTGGGTTATATATTATTATTGGTAGAAAATATTTTTTCTATTTTGTTATGTAATGAAGTAATTTGTTCATCAATAACAACTAAATAAAGATTTGCATAATTTTGTTGTTCAAATATTTGGTTTATTTGTCTTACAGTAATTTGCAATGTGTCATTTTCTAATATTTTAGAAAATGCATAAAAACTTAAATACTTCCCATTTTTTTATATTTGAAAAGATTGTTGGGGAGGATAGACCACCTTTAGTAAATTTCCATTTGATAATTTATAATCTCTTTCTATTATAGAAATGTATTCTTCAATATAATTTGTTGTAAACCAAGGAATAAAGGGAAACATATATTCCTTTCAGTTGTGAATTTATAGAATTCTTCTTGAAAATATTTATGTTCTTCTTTTGGAAATTTTTCAAAAAACCATTTCCTAATAAGTTCCCACTTTGGAAGATTAAATTCAGGATTAATTCTTTGTCTGACTTGAGAGCCAGGGCTGAAAACTATTTTAGTTGTATAATCCATTAGATAGAGAAATTCATTTCTGATTCGATAATATCTACTTCTTGATTTTTCTAAATACCTTTTACAATATTATTTCTATTTATATATAATTTTTATATAGTGTTATCTTTTAAAGATCCATCATTAGAAGATTTTCTTTCAATTTCTCTAATTTGAGATGTGGACATTCTTGATGGAGATTCAACAGTATAATCAAAAGGTGAAATATGAGAGTGAAACGATTTTGTTCTTAACACTACTAGAACTGGGTCTAGAAAGATTGTTATCCATTTGTATTTGAATAGTTCCTTCAGGGGTTTGTATGATATTAGTAACATTATTATTTGTCATTAGTTGCGAAGGAATGGCTCTTTCTATTTTCCAATTTTCCGGAAGAGGAATTTCTTTCCATTTTATTGACCTTCTTGTAGTTATATTAGATTGACTAAAATTTATTTCAATTAAAATAGTTTCATTTAAAGGTTTATCAACCAATTTACATTGGGGATTTAGAGTACATAAAGGTTTATAATAAATTCTATAACAAATACACATTACTTCAGATCTTGGAATATAATTATATCCATGGGTTTTAACATTTAAAGTAACGGCTTCTAAAATATTAACATTAGTTACAAAGGTTCTATCCAAATTTACAACTATCTTTGTGTGATGTTAATATTTTAGAAGCCATTACTTTAAATGTTAAAACCCATGGATATAATTATATTTTAGGATATGAAGTAATGTGTATTTATTATAGAATTTATTATAAACCTTTATATGTTGAAACAACCCTTTACTCCGTAAACTGTCTTAGTGTATTGTGTGAACATATGTATATATGTGTGTGTATGTGTATGTTTGTATTAATTGATAAGATAATTATCATTATAAATAAAACTATTCGGCTATGCATATCTGACCTATATGTGAAAAAATTTGTTTTTTACTAAATGAATACATGCATATAACCAATCTAGTTTATGACAACATTAAAATTAATAAGAATCGTCACTTGATCAACAATATAACAATAATAATATATATGGAGTAATAAATTTAATCCAGAAATTATAAACTATATAATACGGTAAAATAATACCTAAAGCCAATGCCTTAAAACACACCTTGTAATAATGAACTCTCTTTCCTTTGAAAGCTTTTCGATTCGGTAGACATCTAATTCTTGAACCGTAGATCTTTGACTATCAGATTTGGATTTTCTTGAACTTCTGGATATGAAATCGACTAGCAATAAACATGAATAGTGGTAGCCAAAAAATCCTATTCAATTACGGTTTGCATTGTTTAAATAGTGGATGGGAGAGAGAAAATAATGGATCATATCTCATACTAATTCTCACTAAATCTAACTCATCCAATTCTAACACCCCTAACCTATTTTAGCCGCCCCCTGTAGCCTTTATTACAGCCAAAATTATCAATCTATCATCATAAGCCAATATCCTATTTAAGCCCGAAGAAATATTATTAATTAAATCTAATTTAATTGCTTATCGATATTGCATATCGATCGATATATCATGGCTATTATAAATATATTCAATAATATTTATTCCTCAAATCATATTCAAAATTTTGTAATTAATATTTCATACATACTAATTAGTTTGATTAATTTATAATAAATATAAACTATTTAAATCGTTTGGTCTAAAGACAATTCATCATTTTGGTTGTGTGACCCCTCAGGTGTGACATTTTAGTCAAATCTGTCGCTTACTTGGTTTGAGTAAAATTCAATTTCACTTTACTAAGCATTACCCAAATGTGGCTTTTATTTACAATAATTCTCTTCATCAAAACTATATTACTTTGGACTTATGAAATTTGGTGATGGTCAAAATTCCAATATCATCCATATTCAACTCTGTAGTCCAAACACAATGACCTTGTTTCAATAATAACAATTATTATTAAGTGAAATGCTCTGGCCAAAGACTTTGATTGTCCGTTGACTTCAGTTGATCGTGGTACTAACCCCATAATACTGAGGAAACGAATCCTCTCTTAAATAGTGCTTCACTTTCGATACTTCCACTCAATCCAATTATAGTCACTCGATCGACGTCTTGCCATGATTCGATTATAATGAAAGCGAAGCTTTCATATTGAAGATCGACAGTATTCTCCAATCAAGAGAACTGTGTAAATCAGTCACATTGATAGTTTCTATTTGACCTTAGTTATTTTAACCAACATAAGAGTATCGAGCGAGTTGTTTCATAATTATCCACTAACTATCAGTATGTAATCTCTTGGTGCCCCTTGACAGTCATGAGTAATACACTGCCCAAAACTTGAAGCACATTATATACTCTAGTCTCAATGGATACACCGATGTCCAGTCTTGATGCATCTTGACTAGGAACATTTAAAATGGTATATTTATTTTCATTGTGATAAATAACTCATGGTTCGACACTATGTAACTACTATCACAAAACATACCATTATGGATTTTCTACCATATATGCTTTTAATTAAATTGATTAATTTACATAAAACATTATATCAAGTATATAATAGAAAGAAAAACATCTTTATTTTGAATTAGATTGGTCAACCAGTTATATATGGAATAAATTACATAATTGCCCCTAGGTATACCCCTACTTCTATAAATATCCCACATGCACTAGAGGTCAATTATGGAATCTTATTCCGAACTCTCCATTCAGCTTTCTTAAAATCAATTGGGTTAGTCCTTTAGTGAATAGATATGCTATTATGTTTAATTATCTACTCTGTCAATCAACTTTCCCTGATCTTGAGAAACTACCTTTATCATGTGGAACAATTCATAATATGTCTCTCAACTTTTGATAAGCTCTAAGTTTTGTTACGAACTATATTATAATATTGTTGTCATATAACAATATTATGGGATTCGTAACATTTGGAATCACCTCCAACTCAGTTATAAATTTATGCATTTATATTTATATGTATTGTTTTGTTGCGGCGCTATTGAAGGATATGTACTTTGCCTTTTCATTTAATCGGCCATAGTATTTCATTTGAAAAATTTCCAACTTAAAGATTCTTTACTTGAATTTATTATTGAAATATTATACTCAATATCACTTATGAACTTTTAGTCTGAATACTCTGTCATAAGGATTTCGCTGTTTCTGTAAATAGTTCTCAAGTATTTCACAAATACACGAGAATACTTCAAACAACCATTTAGTGATATCGGTTTGGATTTGATATTTGCTTCATGTATTAAATACATAAACAAATCGTGATATCATAGAAAATATAACATGTCTGACAATTCGTATTATCAATGCTTGCGGAATCCATCTTATATGTTTCATATTAAATATTTTAATATGGTGTCCTTTAATATCGATTAGGGACATTCCCAATATCTTTTAGGCTTACTATAAAATAAATAATTTAAAAATCCAAATTTAAACGTTAAAACAATAGAGGCTAGTTTTAACACAAGTACATTGTTAAAAATCAGCAATGCGGTGTTTGCTTATTGTTTGGAAATATCAATTTACCTCTTAACATTCTTGAAAGAAATGCGGATTACGGATCTTAAGGCTGGGATTAACACTAGAGGGGGGTGAATAGTGTTTATAAAGAATTACTAAATATTTTTGAGTTTATGTTAATTTATACACAGATGTATGCAATCTACAGATAGGGATAATCACAGAAACAAACACAGATGCAGAAATAAAATAAAAGCAGTAAAGGAAAGAACACACCGGATTTTATACTGGTTCGGAGTTACCTAACATCCAGTCCCGTAACACAAGTACGGATTTCCTTTCAAAAGCAATTGTACAATTACACCCTCGATTTCAAGGCTACGAGGTATACCCTCCAGAATTTCAATCCTCTAGGTAAAGATACTTGATTTTCGGGCCATAAGTTTACCCAATCGATTTAACAAGGCTACAATCACACTTTTTCTCGCTTGATTGATTTTCAAGGCCACAATCACACCTTTTCTCGCTTAATAGATTACAAAGACGTCTATAAATCTGAATAGCACTGAGAACCTTGTTGAGATAGTGATAGAGAATCAAACTAGAAGTAATCGAGTATGATTCAATATTGATTTCGGCAGAGTTATGGTAAGAGTATGTATTAAGAAATGTGGAAGAAGAAGAGGAGTGAAAAACCAGAAAATCTGATATAAAATTCGTTGAAACTAACCCCTATTTATAGAAGAACAACGGCCATGTCCATTCATGAAGAGTTATGGCGAATAGACACTTCTTTCGAAATTTAAATTTTGAACTCAACTGACACCACGTCGACATGGTCATCATAGGCATGTCGACATCCCAAAGCAATTTTTGATGATTTGATTTTCTTTGAAAATAAACTTTGTCTTATATTAAAACTATTTTAAACTTTTCTAATATATTTGACAATAGTTAAAATTCATAAGTAAATATAAAGAATAATATATATAATTTAACTATAATTTTATATTTAAATCTTAAGTATAAATATTTAAAAGTTAAATATATTATTTTAAAAGATAGTTTAAAATCAGGAGTAACTTTGACTTTGAAATTAAAGATAATTTTGAGGCTAAAATTATTTAAAATCAGGATAGAGGTTTTTGATGCTTTTAAAAGGAAGGTTTTGAAAACATTTTGAAAACATGATATAATTTTGAAAAATCATTTTGAATAAAAAGTTAGCGGATACAAAACAATGTTCCACTAGATTTTTCGTAGGTTCCATCCTACTTAGGGTTCCATCCCTTTAACAGGCTCGAAGTGGATTCCATTCCACGAATAAATTGGATTTTAAGATGCCAGTGCTTTTTTACGTGTTTTAACAAAATTTCTAATTAAAGAATAAATTACTTCAATTCTTGAACTATTGATATTCTTGATACTCATGAGTCTTCAATCTTGATATCTTGAATCTCTATACTGTACAGTCTTCATTCTTGGTACCTGCATGGTTAAAATCTGCATATACATAGATCTAAACTTATAATGTTAGTATTTATATTTTATAATCTATTCTAAGGTTGTTGTCATAAAAACCATCATCTCACGGACTAATAATTCTTTCTTATGAATAGACGATTCCTCTGCATTTTGAGTAAAAATCAAACTATTTGATATTTCTGTTAAAATACTTATTCAATTTTTTATGGTTATAAAATGATAGTTTCTTATCATTTTTTGGGTCATATCCAAAAACTCATAACTCTATATCGCTTCCACTGACTTCAAGATGCTTTGGTTATTATGTGCGAATAGTATATTCTAAATCATTATTCAGAATTTTCTATTTTTGCACATATGTACTAAAACACTAAGTCTTATCAAGCATTAATCTTGCAAGTAAATAATTTGATCACGTTGAATGATGAATCTATTACAATAATTTCAACAATTATAATTTACGAGATTGTTCTTATCAACATTGATCATTTAATTCTAACTGTAGTAGTCTTGCTCGTAAAGGCACAACCGCAGCCGATGGATCAAATCCCTTCGGTTACAACTACCAAAATCATATTTAGATAACGTACTTTGAATTATTTTGGATTTGCATATTATACCATATCATAAAGTTGATATTATTAATGATTTAATTAAACCATCGAGGATTTTATATTTTTGACATTGATAAGAAACTCATAGTTTCTTTTCAATGTGCAAGAATACTTATTAGACATTTAATGCGATGTGTTCATTTAGGTTAATTAATTTCATCTCATTTCATGTAATCTATTTTATCTTTGGACTGTATCCAATTCCATTTTACTACCAACAATTTCTCAAAGAAACTCCTTTACTATGAAGTTTGTATTTCTTGAAACAATAATTGTTTCTCAATGCAACGCAATAGGTATTCATAAACACTTTATGAATTGCCTTATATATAAAATTAATTTGGTATTTAGTGTACTAAACCTATGTTCAAAAATTAAAATTTGTCTTCCAATGACAATCCTTCCCAACCTCCTTTTGGGAAGATTCATACAAAATCTCTCATGAAAAATTATTACATGTAGTCTTTTGACTTCCATAACTAGCCAATTCCTTGGCCTAGGATATGTTAGAGTTTCTTTTAAACCCTTAGCTTGTATGATTTGTAAAATATTATCTAGATGAAATAATATTAACCTTGTGTACTACTTTAAGTACACAACCTTATAGAAAGAAATTAATTCAACTTCACTCACTATTAACCGTACTTCATTCCACAAGGTTCAGTTACTTCTTATCGATCCATCATTGTGAATCAAAAGGAGGAGTGACTTTTGATATTTAATATTTATTCATTTTTAGGTACATTCGAAACTCTTTCCAATATACTCACCTATTTGATAAAATCGAATCATGTCCATTGCATGTTACATTATTTACTTTCATTGTATATTCTATGGGATTACCAAAGAATTATACATGCGTATCAAATACACCTGTTCATGTTGGTGATAAGTCATCGCTGAGTATGATGAAGTACATTGGTGTTAATAGACTTAGATTGCACATATCTGTGTATCAATCCAAAGAGTTCATCAACTCTTTTGATGCCCCCACTAAATGGGTGCATAGCCTTTTGTTGTTTGAGATATAGTTAACTAGTATCATATGATTCATAATCATATGATATAAATTATTCTCAAAACTACGGCTTAGTCTATAATTTCAAAATAATTGTGAATAATTTTAGATACTTCTACATTTTCTAATGCATCACTTTTATTATTAAACCAAATACCATATTGCAGTTGTATTCATTATGAATATTCATGATATTCATATTGAAATATAACTGTCTATTTTTAGTCGACGGCCATTATTTCATAAATAATGTTATGGTATGTCTTACGAAAACATTTTTCATACCTTGATGCAATCAATAAGTGTTATATGGCATAGTCCCATGATTTTTTCCATTATTATAACAACATACTGAATTCGAAGGTCCATCATTTACATAATACAAATTATTTCATATACTGTAACTAGTTTATAGAGTGAGTTCTTTGATCAAATATCTTAAAATCAAAGAAATAAATTCTGTAGAAAATAATTTTCTATATGAAAATACATTTTGAAATAGAAATAATATTTATCAATCAAATATTAGGTGCCAATAACTATTATTACAATTCTAGTTTTTGATGCATCTTTATGAAACAAAAGTGACTATTCGCTCCCTTCATTCCAACCGTACATTAAATCACATCTTCTCTTGTACACTCGTTTTTCTAAATGGTCGAACCATTCAAAAATATTCTTACTACAACATCATAATAAACTCTTTACAAAAATGCCCTCGATCATCCATAACATTTAAGGGTATCAAATATGTTGCTTTTTGCATAAACTTATCAAATTGACATATCAGTGATTAAGTCCTTAGATCAATATTGTATATTATTTGATTAACATTGTACCAATCATATTAAATGCATAAATTTATTAATGTATATTATTGTAATATTATGTAGCATATATTCTTACAATACTAGAAAGGTGAAGTTTTATCATTTCATTTTTCTAATAACGCTGCCATTAAATTTTTATGTTTCTCCAAACCCTAAGATAAACATAGAAGTCTTTCGACTTCATTAGTAGGTGTTTGTACTTGTTTTTCTTTGGATTCTAACCTTGATTTTGCTCAACTAATCATACATCCACAAATGATGGATAACTCCTTGTCGGCTGTATCACATACAACTCCTAGCCTATGGTTCTTTGTCCTAATCTCATTTTGACCTTGAGTTTACTCAACAAATCAAAAATAATATATTCACTCGTATCTACCATATCATGACGGCCTAAGTATAGTATTTATACCTTTAGTTTTCTCAATAAATACATAAAGTTATTTTGCCTCATCTATTCAATATATTAATAATACTATAAATAACATCCCTAGCTTGAATTTGCTCAACAACTAAGGAGTATGCAAGTAATTTATTAATATATATGGTAGATTAAAACATTATATTAAAGATTCATAATCATTAATATATTATATTGAGTGATATTTACTTAGGGGATAATGTATTTCTTATGAAACATTCTTGTGATTTTGACGTCGGACACATCGAAAATCAGATATACATACATTTATGTATGCATTTATTCCTTAATTCTATTTGGGTTTCTTTGATGTACCACCTTTAGCTTATACATTCATATATTTAAGTTTTTTATTATATAACTTTTATATTTTATATTACATATATAATAGTATTATGTATAATGTTAGTTATCCCGCCTTTTGGCGAAGACGTGATATAATCGATTTGACTAGGAAGGGAGGGTCGATAGCTTAGAGAGCCAGTTATGTATAGTACAATAGACAATAGCCAATAGATTTGAACCAGAACCAGATCGAAGTATAGCAAGCATGAAGTCACTTGCCTGTCCCCATGAAGTTGTATCTCAAGTTTGGAATTGATTGACATTCGTGTACACAAGCTACGTACGAGACAATGGTTCGTTTGGATCGGCCAGAGAACGATCAAGGAAAATAGTTCAAATCATCGAAGACATTTGATATCTTGAGATCCATGAAGCCAATCCATGTGAGACTTTCAGGACATTAACAGAGTGGCAAGTGGATCATACCATGATGATTATGCATCCCAAAATGGAGAAGGGAGGAATGTCAATCGATGTACGCCGATCTTTATCAGAAGGCTTAATATAACGATCGGTGTATCTCTTGTATGTTAGATCTTTGGCCAAAAATGACCCATAACTTGCAATCTATACCTCGGAATGATCCCATGTTTTAGGAGAAATATCTACAAGCACATGGGATACTCCATCATTGATCGTACAGTGTTTGGAGCAAATAAAAAGGATCGGCCTTAAGTATGCCGATCGTTCTTGATCAATGAATTATTAGGGCCGATCGATATGGTGAGCTCTACTGGACCTAGGGAACCTTCTTGCAAATTTTTAGCCTGATCCATGTGCATCTTCTGCTATAAATACAACAGGCATAGGTTCAGAAAGGGAGACTTCATCTTCTTCTTCCTCCTCCGGAGGCTCTACCATTTTTGATTCTTGAACCTTGTATCAATGGATCCTAGCTGATCCAATATTCTTATAATTGTAATTCTATGAAAGATTAATAAAAGTGCGAAGTGGATGTACGCCAAGATTGCCGAACCACTATAAAAATCTACGTGTTCATTTACTTTTATGCTTTTTTTATTGTTTCATTCATTGCTTGATATTCATAAGATTCTATAGGTGTGGATCCCCATTTTTAGCATCAATATTTTGGTGCTTTCGTCGAGAAACGAATTCTCAGCTCGATTGGATCTCATTTTCTACTGACGAGTTTCCATGTTCACGAGATAAATCCAGCTTTTGATTGACGAGTTTCCTATTCGACTCATATTTCAAAGTAATCTAGATGGAGACTACTTTACAAGGATGTGAAACATGTCTACTACCTTTTCCAAAGAAGGAGATGATGAGATTAGTGGCCACGTAGCCATATGGTTCGTGAATGTCTTTGCATTTTCAAGTTTTAGTGCAAGGAAGAATGATCGACAATTGGCTATGACCTATGCATATTAGGTGAACGAAAATTCATGACGAATTCATGTCTCCATCATCCTACTTGATCGTTCTTCACAATGGCCCACATTGGCCATTCCATCAAGCATGATAGAGGCTACTCGCATTTTCTACACGATCGCTTATCTCTGATCGTCCCTACATGGTCGTCCTTCATCCGATCGTTTCAGCTCCATCTTTAGAATCAAACATTTTGATTTTTGTATAACCGGTCGTGCTATATTGGTACTCTTGCCTATTGAACACAACCCATCATCTTTATATGATCGTTTTTACATGATAGTTCCTAGTAGATCCCTTACCAATTGATTATATGGGAATCTTCCAGTATGATCATTTTTGTACGATTAATACCCCACTTAATACGAATGTTCCACCCTCATCCTTTTGACTGGCCGTTTCTTGTTGGACTATCCATCAATTTACAATTGAAATCTTGTCACTCCTATATGATCGATCTACTACGATCGTTCAAAGGTCACAAAGCAAGGACGACCGTTCTTATTTACATATCCATCTATAAACTTTTTTCCCTAGGCTTGTACTTCGAGGTCGATCCAACAATACTGGCAACTTCTTTCACCTCTCCAAACAGGCAGATTTAGCACCTTCATGGACAAAATGCTTCAATCTTTTCAAGGCCGGAGATTGTAAGTTTGATCCTTGTAGGGAGGTATGCATGAAGGACTTGCATGGGAATTTTGACAAGTGCAAGAGAGAATTTTAACCCTGGCTGTGACCCGAAGCAGTGCCCAGATTAGATGGAGTTTTTCTCGAAGTAAATCCCAAAAAGACCCTGAGTGCTGATTACCAAGCCTTCCAATTCTCTGACTCTAGGTGATTCAGTATTCAAGCGACTATCAGATTTCCTCGGGTCTGACCCCAAGTGATTTACCACTACCCATCAATTCTGGTCCATTTAGCTTTGCGCGCATCTTGGACACACTTATGTACTTCGTGAGCATAACAAATAGCTGTGGCTGAAGAACGTACCAATTTGATGATGAAAGAAACATCGCAGCCCTATCAATAAAGAACTCTGATTATCAACTAGACCGATGACGGTCGATATCTCGCTGAAGGGAGCCATGGACAAAGTGGAATAGCAAGCACACGATGCTGCTTCACTTATGAATGAGATTTATTCTGATCTCTTTTTATTTATTTATTTTAATTTCAATTTCAATTTCAATTATGTTGTGAACTACGACCAACTTAAATTAAACTGCATGCATACTATGTAGGTAACCAAGTGCCTAGAGTTGGGTGCTAACCAATCTCCGTAGATCGTGACAGAACTTGTGGAGCTTTTGTCTAGACGAGCATGATTCGACTATTTTTCCGCTACCGTATGCCCCTGATTTGGGACACCAAGGCATAGAATAAAAAACCCGACAAGTTCAGAATCCAATAAAATGTAGACATGACCGACTGTCCATTCAGCAACCTTCATATTAGATTTGAAGTAGCTGCGATTGGCTGCCAGCGTCTCAACCCTAGATTTCAACAAGTGGACACGATTACAGTGTGAATCAGATTCAACTTGGCTGTCTGCTCAATAACTCATTATCTTCATTTGCTAGAAAGAATACGAAGCAAATTATGCAAGATTTGATCATCTAACCTTAGCGTAGATGTGATCCAATCATCCATCACCTACCACCTTCGTCGACTAGATGGGAGGAGCCACAATTACCAAGTGGATGAGAATCGATCGTCTGTTTGCCAAGTTTTTTCCTGAATGCTGGAGGCAAAGTCCTATTCGATGGATAAACGTGGTTCGACCGTTTGTTCGGCAACATCCACCTCGACATGGAAAATGAAGTACAAAACAAATGGGCAGAGACACGACAGCCCACAACAAAAACTCTAATTCCTCGGCAGCGAACTAGAGTATAAACAAATGGGTGGAGACACAACTTCCCATGACAAAAATTATAAGTCCTTGACTGTGGACTAGAGCGTAAACAAACAAGAAGAGACATGATTTCCCATGACAAAAACTTTAAGTCCCCGACCGCGGACTAGAGTATAAATAAACAGGTGGAGACATGGCTGCATAGGATAAAAACTCTAAGTCCCTGACTGCGGAGTAGAGTACTCTAAGTCCTCGACTGCGGACTAGAGTATAAACAAACGGGTAGAGACACGACTACCAACGACAAAAACTCTAAGTCCTCGACTGCGGACTTGAGTATAAACAAACAAGTGGAGACATGACCGCCCATGGCAAAAACTATAAGTCTCCGACGACGGACTAGAGTATAAACAAACGGGCGGAGACACGACTGTCCACGACAAAAACTCTATGTCCCCGACTGTGGAATAGAGTACTCTAAGTCCCCGACTGTGGAATAGAGTACTCTAAGTCCCCGACTGTGGACTAGAGTATAAAAAATGGGTGGAGACACGACTTTCCATGACAAAAACTCTAAGAAACCGACTATGGACTAGAGTATAAACAAACGAGCGGAGATACGACTAGCCACAAAAAAAACTCTAAGTCCTCGATTGCGGACTAGCGTATAAACAAACGGGCAGAGACATACTGCCCATGACAAAAACTCTAAGTCCCCGACTGCGGACTAGAGCACTCTAAGTCCCCGACTGCGGACTAGAGTATAAACAAATGGGCAGAGACATGATTTCCGACGACAAAAACTCTATGTCCCCGACGGTGGACTAGAGTATAAACAAATGGGTGGAGACACAACTTGCCATGACAAAAACTCTAAGTCCCCAATTGCATAATAGAGTATAAACAAACGGGTGAAGACACGGCTGCCCACGACAAAAACTCTAAGTCCTCGACTGTGGACTACAGTACTCTAAGTCCACGACTGTGGACTAGAGTATAAACAAATAGGAGGAGGCACAACCGCCAATAACCAAAAATCTAAGCCCCTAACTATGGACTAAAGTACTCTAAGTCCTCGACCATGGACTAGAGTATAAACAAACGGGCGGAGACATGACTGCCCATGAAAAAAACTCTAAGTCCCCAACCGCGGACTAGAGTACAAACATTCAGCGGAAGCACAACTGCCCACGATGAAAACTCTAAGTCCCCGACTGCAGACTAGAGTACTCTAAATTCTTAACTATGGACCAAAGTATAAACCATCCGGTGGAAACGGACTGGCCACGGAAGAAATTTAAGTCCTCGGAGTGCAGACTGAAGTATGAACATAGATCAAGCACAAATCGACCGCCCATAGAATAACTCTAATCCCCCAAATTACGGACTAGAATGAAAACTCCATGAATAGATGAATGGATTTCAAATTTTCTCTATTCCGGTTATTCTGACCTGAAATAGACCGAAGAAATACGAACTGCTAAAGACCATAATATGAACGACTCATTCTTTTTATCCATTAGCTCGGTTCCACGATTCGACGAGAAAGAGTGTAAAGCTAAAACAAGCGTAACCTACCTTCTTGCTTATTTATGTACACCCCGGACTTAGGGGCATGAGAGAAAAACACGATGGATGAGAATTGACAATTCATTGATCGACTTTAAATCTTTTGGACACAATGTGGGAGTATAAACATGACTGAGGAAAGACTCGACCTTTCACGTGGTACACTTATCGACCCGAATACCAGGGATAGAAGTGTGATTGTCGAAGAAATGGCTATGATAGCCTAACATTGTGGCTTATTTCCCGTGTTTACAACGACTCAAGACCACGACTATTGAGAGGCCTTGAGATGGATTAATCAAATTAGTGTTTGATTTGACAACCAACAAGTCGCAAGTACATAAAATGAAAAGTGCTACAATTTGGACATTTAAATAAGAAAATGCAAAAGTCATACGCAAGAACAAAAGAGTTTTTATTCACATCAAACCAGCTGTACAAGATACATGGCAAAATTGAAAGGCCATGCTCGAACGAATACAACTGATAAAAAAGAAATGATTATTTGGATTATTTGCATGTTTGAAGATCACTCATTGAATTTCTTATCCCTCTTCAACTTCTTCGGAGTAGCTCCCTCTGAAGTACTGCTCACCCCTTTCTTCGATCCTTTGCCGCATCGACTTTTCTTGGAAGGAGTTTCTTAGTTGTATGGACCAAGGCGGTATCGTCTTTAGAAGTAGGATGGATGGGCGCATCTTCCACACCAGAAGTATGAGGAACATATTTCGAAGGAATCATCCGTTCAGGAGGGATCGTCTGAAGAGGGGAAGGTATCGGTTCATCTAGGACTGGATCAACTGGCTCGCGCTTCACCTTCCTTTTTTGAGCTACTCTCGATCGATCCTCTCTTTTATACTAGGCCCACCAGTGGGATTGAAGGAGCATGTGATCACCACTTCTGCGTCAAAAGGGATTTTATGATATGGGTCTCCTCCTTCCTTGAATAATGCCTCCATAAGTTGATCGTCAAAAACAAAGACCTCTTCGCAAGCATTATAAGTGGCGGCTGAAGTGATAATTGTATTAGACTCTATCGCGGCTGTTTGTTACTCCGGTTGAGGTCCTTCAGGAGAGAGAAGCAATACTTGATGGGTCTAAGGCTGAGAAAGAAAAACGCAAAAAGAATTAAAACGATCGATCAATAACATCCCAATTTTACGAGAGAAGGGAAAAAATCAACGAAATACCTTCTGCTATGTGGATTCCAAGTTAGGATGAAACATCTTCAGAACTACGCTCAAGGATCAGAGATAGTCACAATTTGTCCAGAACATACCCAGGGACGGTCGAGAGCTCGTCGCAGAACTAGTCATGACTTGAGACACCGGGGGTAGTTTAGTTGCAATGTCAGAATGCGCCGACCCAGATCCTTCACCCAACTCATGTGAAGGAGTAGTCAAAAACTCTTTCTAAAGGTAAATCTGAATGTCATGTAATATTTTGGGTTCATTTCCCAATAGCAATTCATGTTCAAATTTGGTTACATCGACATTCTCTGAGTCGTAAATTCTTTTCTCTTCTACGACGAGATATTCCTAAGCACGATGAAACTGGTAGGGGTAGTCTTTGCCAAGCCACGCTAAATTTCTATGTTTGAGAACGTTGGTGTTGTAGAGAATGAGAAGAGAGTCGAGCTCATTCATCACATCATCTCTCACCTTGTTTGTAATCATTTCTGTCTCGCGTTGAATGAGTGTGTCGACATCTTTAGCTTTTTCAATAGCCGCATCGTTCTCAAGCCTGGTACGAACCATCTCTTCATAGGAATCTTGAGTGATCTTTTGAGCATCATCTTTTTCTTTAATTGCACTTCCAGCTTAGCCTTGAGTTTGGCTATTTCCTTCAAGGCTGCAGACTCATTTTTTTCGAGCCGCGTCTCGCTCAAGTGCTGCCTCCTGGTTCCGGTTATGTAGTACTTGAACCACATCGAGATGGCTAGCCTTCATCTCCTCCATAGATTTAAAGGCTGCGTCGACTTTTCCTTCGGCTTCGATTAAGGCGGTTCTAGAGCTTTCTAGTTTGTTTTCATAGCTTCGATAATTATCTTTTCCTACGCCTCTTGTCATTTTAGTTTCTCGATTTCTGCCGTGCTCTCGAAGGAAACTTTCGATATTTTTTCCACAGCCTTCATCCATTCCCGATACTGCATGTGGATGTTGGTGACACAATTAATGGTCATTTTTGAACATCACCCGGAACCCTCTTCAGATTAGGAGGAAAGTAGAATGCATCAAAGCATAAGTTTGGGAAATCCCCTTGAAGTTTCGCCATACAAACATTTGGATCAATTGGGGAATCCTCAAAAACAGTTTCAACCCCAGTACTTTCTTTGCTAGGCCTATGAACTACAGTATGTTCGCCATGGCAGTGGCGAGCACTCGACCGTTGAGACTGAGATGGGACTAAGGATCTTGGAGGCATTAGAGCTGTAGAAAGGCCGCAAGGAGGATCAATGGGCAGGTCCCTACGTTCAGCTGGTCTTTCGGGACCTTTTTAAGGAGGAGATCTCGATCTCGATTTATGAATATCCTAAGCAGGCCTGCCCCGGTCATATCTCTCTTGATAATCCCGATCACAGCTGGGATGATAAATAGTGTCATAATATTCACAACTGCCATGGTAAGAGCTGGATCGTGATCCAGATGATTAATGTTGCACATCCTGCAGGGAATCAAACATGCTCCTCTTCCTCACCATCGTTTCTCCAAAGAAAAGCAAATATCAATCAACTTTGAATATTAGGAAGTGTCCTAGTGCAACCCCTCGATAGACCAAATGCAGAAGCTTTGCTCATCGGTGTAAATCCCATCTGAAAGCAGAGATCTCTGAGCCAATTCTGACGGGAGACTTTGATCCTCCAATGCTCACATCAGTAAAATGATAAGCATCGAGGTCATATGGAATTGGTAAATCAGACAGAGGATCTAGTAGTAGATTCGTCGATGGCTTAGTTGGGTCGGAAAGACGACTTCTAGGAGGCTTATGTGCGAACGTTTTCCTTTTCCTTTTAACCACATCCACGGATTGAGAAACTTGTGAGGGTCCGACATCAACCTCGGGGTCCGGTCTATCATCCTCATGGCCAAAAGCATTTTCACTATGTCCTCCAACATCAATATTAGCAGACTCTTAGGTGCTTGAGACATGGGGCACCACGGGTCCTGATTGGCTATCTCTTTGACTGGTCGTGTCCCATGATCTGATCCCAGCTGTCTGTGCAGTTTTAGTAAGCCCCACATTGAGGCCCTCCTCTATCAAGCCAAAAGCAATGAGGCGTTCATCCTTGAGCAAGAATTCAATATTTCTATCCTCGGATGGAGCATTCTTCAAAATAGAGACTGCCTCTTCATAAACATCGCCGCTAGGTTGGGTATCAACACCTGAAAATGATTAACATCATTAGAATGCAACCTGAATACTATTTTCCTATCTTATTGTGAAATTAGTGAGAAACACTTATGTCACTCTAACCATAGTCGAGCGAAGCTGGGTGGACAGCGAACCCAGAACCATTCGCTCTTCAAAGCACTTAATTTGTTCCAATGCCGGTCAAAATCTGGCATCTCTTCGCCAACTCAAGGAAAGTGAATGATATAATCCCTATCCATCGTTTAAAAATGAATAGAAATTGGATGTCTTCGATAGTGGGCAGGCGATGCAGAAACTCCATAGATACCATATATATACAGTTGAGGGGCGCATAGCCGTTTGGATGGAGATGTGCAAGAGCGATCTTAAAATAGTGTAAGATCTCCCAGATATATGAATTGATCGACGGGATGCATCCCGCCCAGCACATAAATTTGTCAATGTTGTGTACCCTTCGGGAGGTCTATGTACCCTATCGTCTCATGATGGAACTAACACATTACCAAAAGGAATCCCATGCCTTGTACAGAGCCTCTAGAGAGCGTCTTCTTTAATCTTTAAAGCTACAAAATCAGGAGTATTTTCGAGGCTGATCGCGTCTTCTAGAGTATCGGGTGTCTGTTCGATAACTTCCGGGGGAAGCACGGGAACAGTCTTGGAAAGATCAAGCTAGGAACCCAAGCCTTTGGGCTGTCCTAAATTATGACTAAGCGGTAGACTGTAAGACTTGGTCGTTGAACTAGACTCTACTTCCAATTTAGTCCTATGAGAAGAAGATCTAGCTGGCAGGGTTGCAAAGTGTTCGAAAAACCAACATTCCCTTGCTATCAAACTTAGTAAAAATCAAAATTAGAAAAAACGACTTGTACCCCTCATTGCATAGTGAGTGTAAGTGCAGTGTGATAAAGTGCTGATCAGTATAATAATGGGTTATGCAAAACTGAAGACAAGAAAGGCAACCAGATATAAAAGTTTGTTTAGGGAGACACAAATTGAATTTCATTGACAATTGTTAGCCAACGGAAATCAAATTATTATTTAAGTTACAATAAGTCTTGACATGATAATTAAAGTTCTTGAGTCATGACATTTGCTCTAAGACTATATGCTATTAGAAATGGAGGACATATCATATGCTAGTCATGTTCAGGTGTAAGCTTATATGAGAAATTGGAGCTCGCTGCTTAATTCGAGTTATTTTATTTTTATCCCATTTTTGAGAAAATGGGAGGAATGGTTCATGTGTGAAGTAAAAATGTTTGGTTTACGTCCAAGCCGACTGTTCTAGTATACTATAGGTCAATCGTTTAAGGTAGTAAGAAGGTAGATCGACCATCCATGCATGTATAGGCTATCATTTCCCTGGATCAATTTGTACCGATCATACCCTATGAGCCTCAACACATCGATCGTTCTCATGCCTAAGAGATAGCCGGTCGTTCGCAAGCTATCTTCGAGCTCCTCCATTTTTGAACTAGAACCTAACCGATCGTCTACAACACCTCCATCTCCACCAATTTATCTCCCATTGGAAACGGCTAAGTACCCTAACAATTAGATCGATTCCCATTGAGATGATCTCTTCCTCCATCCTACATGATCGTAAATGAAGAAAAAAGGAGGGAGATCCATGTCGACTGTCATAAGTTCGGATTTGTTCTAAGGATTATGCGGCTGATTCAGATAATGTTTTACCTATTTTTGAGATCTAAAAGAGGGACGATTCGAAGTCGATTCAAAGTCCAAATATGAGGGAAGAGGATGTTTCTGTGAGGATCGGTAGAGGAAAACGGAAATCACTCGTCTCATTTCTTAGTCTAAGGAAAGAAGTGTGGAGAGTAAAGTGAAGAAAACAACTACATGTCAAGCCATATATAGGGGATAGGTTCGGCCGATCGTTTTTGCCCTAAAGGGTTTAGCCGATCATTTCCACTTTGAAGGGTTAGGCCAATCATATGAAACCCGAGGACTATGTTGATCTATCCTTAAACAATTTGTTTCCTGACCATTTCTTAATCCATCTGCCAACTATTCCTCCATGTGCCGATCAATCCTAGCTCTTATATCACTTATTTATATCTTAGAGCGATTGTTTCATGGTTTGAAATTTAGATGTATTTTAAAAAAATGAAAAACAATGAAGCTAATGAAAATGTGGTGATTGAGAAGAGAATTGGTGAATGATCATAGAAGTTCGATTACATACGCGAACAGTCAGAACATCATAAAAGTTGGCAACGACCAGTGGACATTCGTACATGACTTGGAGCCAACAACATGAACACGTGTATGAATATGCATGAAAACAGTTTAAAAGCTTAACCTTTTGAAATAAGTAAAAGATCGCATCGAACCTGGAACAGTCAAGTTTGAGATTTAATCAGATAAAAATGGGTTTATAGGTCCCGCGTGACCAAATTTGTATATGCAAACAGAATATGACTCCGGATTTATATTGTCAAAAGAGGGTAGAGCAATAGTAATCAATCTGGAAGCTGAGTGGACTTCTTTACAGCGATTCAGATTTTTTCGATTCAAAGCACGTCATGTTATTTACAAGACATACTTTTGGGGGGCCAATGTTATCCTGCCTTTTGGCGAAGCCGTGATATCATCAATTTGACTAGGAGTGGATGGTCTATAGCTTAGAGAGCCAGTTATATATAGTACTAGAGATGATAGTCGAATAGATTCGAACTAGAACTAAATCGAAGTATAGCAAGCATGAAATCACTAGTTTGGCCCCATGAAGTTGTATCTAAAGTTTGGAATTGATTGAAGTTCGTGTACACAAGCTGCAGATGAGACAATGTTTTGTTTGGATTAACTAGAGAACGATCAAGGAAAATATTTCAAATCATCAAAGACGTTTGATATCTTGAGATCCATGAAGCCAATCCATGTGATACTTTTAGGACATCAATAGTGGTAAGTGGAGCATACCATGACGATTACGCATCCCAAAATGGTGAAGGGAGGAATTCTGATCGATGTACATCGATCGTTACCAAAAGGCTTAATATAATGATCAGTCTATCTCTTATATATTAAATCTTCGACCAAGAATGACCCATAACTTGCAATCTGTATCTCAGAATGACCCCATATTTTAGAAGCAACATCTAGAAGCGCGTGGGACCCTCCAACATCGATCGCACAGTGATTGGAGCAAATAAAAAGGATCGGCCTTAAGTATTTATTAATAAATTGTTCGGGTCGATCGATATGGTGGGCCTGGACCTAGGGAGCCTTCTTGCAAAGTTTCAACCCACTCCATGCACATCTTCTGCTGTAAATACAGCAGGCATAGCTTAAGAAAGGGGGACTTCGTCTTCTTCTTCCTCCTCCGGAGGCTCTGCCATTTTTGATTCTTGAATCTTGTATTAATGGATCCTAACTGATCCAAATATTCTTGTAATTATAATCCTATGAAACATCAATAAAAATTTGAAGTTAATGTAGGCCAAATTTGTCGAACCACTATAAAAATCTACGTCTTCATTTACTTTTACGCTTTGTTTATGATTTCATTCATTGCTTGATATTCATATGATTCTACGGGTGATGATGCCCATTTTTGGCGTCGACAATGTTATACTAATTAAATCTTATTTAATTAATTAACATTTTAATTAATTTTATATTATTTTTATATAACATTTATATTAAATATCTATTATATGTTATAACCTTATAGTATTGCACATATCTTATGTATGTGTGTATTCATTAAGTTAATTAAGCTTTAATTAACTTGTTTATTTAATTAATTAGTTTACTTAATTAAATTAAATTAATTTATATAATCAAACAATTAGTTAAAGTATATTAATTTCAAAATCTAATTCATATATATACATGTATACTTATGTTATTTTAATCATTTTTAAACAACATAACTTATATCATAATGTATAATACATGTATACATTTATTAATTAATTAACCTATATAACTCATTAATTTATTAATCTAATTAATAAATTTTAAAATTTGGAAATTAATATTTATTTTCAAAAAAAATTTAATTTTTTATTATATTATAACTTTTACAGCATTTGTATGTCTTATATTAAGTTTTACTTTTAAATTTAAAATCTTATATTTTAGTTTTCAAATAATTTTGGAAATTAGCCCAAGGCCTAATTCAAATTTAGCCTTCTCTATTAGGGGCAACTTTTGAGCTGTGGGATTAATAGTTAATCCTAATATGATTGATTTAGACCACATAGGCTATTGGACTATAATACTATTGTTGGAACTATGGCAACATGTAGTGGAAGTTATTGGTGAATTTCAATTTTTTTACACAACTGGATCTTTATTAGGCCTACGAAGTCTAATTTATTTAAGAAATTTCTACCTTTTATTTAAATAAAATCTCTTATTTTATTCAAATAAAATCTCTTATGTTATTTAAAATTTCAAATACATGTAGTTTTATTTAATTTGTATTTTATACATATAAATATACACATATGTATCATATACATATATGTAGGGGGTATATATGTAACATGATAACCCTTGCAAGGTATAACATGCCCGTATATAGAAGTTGGGATTTATATAGCAACGGACATGTTAGTTCATCTGATATGTTATTGTATGTTGTCCGAACATGTGCATGTATTCGAACTTTTATATAAATCTACATATATATACACATACATTAAATGTAGTTAATTTTATTTAAATACTTTTATGAAAATAAAAATATTTAAACATATATACGTATATATAGAACTTATATATGTGTGTGTGCACACATACGGGCGAAAAATATTAATAATATATATATATATATATATATATGTATTATTGTAATAAATATTAAAATAACACATGCACACACATGATATATAAATGTTTTTTAAATTATAAACTAATATATATATATATATATATATACTATAATGACGAAATAGTGTATTTCTTTTCCATATATATATATTAATAAAAGTAAATAATTTTTTTTAACACTTCCATGTCATATGCACTATATATAAAACTTTATTATATTAAGATAAATATATATATATATATTGATTAATTAGTTGAAAAACATAAAATATTAACAAAAAATATTTTCGAAACAGATTATTCAAATTTTAAATTTTTAGAAAATCTAGCATGATATTTTGAGGTTTGAAAATTTTTCCACAATATTACTTGGCCAAAATTTATTATTTATTAATTAATTATTTTCGGTCGTATACTATAATAATTTTTAAAAATAGGAAAAATAATTTTTTTTGGTTCTCATTTTTTGGGATGAGAGATTTTCATGATAAAATAATTTTATAAAATTTAAAAGCTAATTTTCGATGCAATTTTATTTTATATAAATTATTTACATAATATATTAATTTAAATAATAGTGAATATTATTAAAATATTTTACAGCTACCAAAAATTATGATTACGGTAAATATACTTGTATAAATATATGTTTAATTATTAGCATGAAATGATGTTATAATTAAATATGAACCATATATGTATAATTAAATGATATATATATATACATACATACATATATATATATATATATATGTATGTATATGTATATGTATATGTATTAATGAAATAATAATTATTATAAATAAAATTATTCAGCTATGCATATCTCACCTACATACATGAATTTTTTTTATTTAGTGAATACATACATATAACCAATCTAGTACTTGACAATATCAATATATATATATATATATATAAGAATCGTCACCTAACTATAATATAATAATCATATATATATTAGTAATAAAATATTATCTAAAAATATAAACTATAAAATATCGTGAAACCGTATGTAACACCATTACCTTGAAGCAGGCCTTGTAATGGTGAACTCTTTCTCCTTTGAAAGCTTTTTGATTTGGAAGACTGCAAATACTTGAACCGTTGACCTTTGACTATCAAATAGAAATTACCTTTTTTGGAGGCAAAACAAAGCTTTATTATTTTATAGGCAACCATATTATAGTGGTCGTACCACTTACAACAACAAATAGTATAGGCCTATGACAAAATCGACACAACAACTAAACGGGTTTATAATAACCGCTTACTACATAAGACCACAACAACTAAGTAGAAGACGAAACTTCCTACAATTAGGAAGGTTCATACTCATCCTTAGACGAATTCGAACCTATACATTTATATACTCACTAACATAAGTGCAATATTGGGATCAAACACCATAGAGTCCTTGTTATATATGAAACGCATGTCCTAAGTCTCATCCTATTAAGATCTCACCACCATGTTCTCAATATTTACCACATCCACAGTTAGAATAATGGATTCACTAGAAATGTGCTAAAACAGAGATCCTGCTCACCCACCAGATCAAAAACAAACTTAATGACATCTGGAAATAATGAATGAGCGTCACATCATGAACCCAGATTTTCTTATCAGAGTACCAATCTATATGTTCATCAATAGAACTAGAGCAAGGGCTAGGTGAAACAGGCCTAACAACAGCGCTAAAAATGGTATGAACATGTTTGGGAACCCAAATATATTTAACTACCTTAGGAAGAGGGACTTTCTGGGGGATAGGAAGCTTAAACATAGCTTCGTCAACAACTTGAATTGGTGTAGGACTAAGAGAGTGCTTACATAAGACAACAAGATGACCAAATGATCTACAATTTGAGCATATCAACGGTTTCCACTTAGAACCAACATTTATCATAGCTACATGACCGAAAGCCGGTTCAACCTGTAAAATGGACGGTAACAACCTACCAGGTTTTACCTCAATCAAAACTCTTGAATAACCCAATATATCCCTCGTCACCGTCGCCTCATCAAAGCATACCAACTCACCAATCAAGTTAGCAAATCACTTAATACCAACCATCGACTGAAAAAAAGAAGGTATATTTGAAAAATAGACCCAAACAGGAATAGACAGAACCTGTTCATGAGCAGAATCAATAAATGGACTCCATTTTGTCACAATGAATGACTTCCCTATAATAATAGGCTCGGCCTCAAAATTTCAGAACCTATCCTGAGCGCATGAGAAACAAAGTAGAACATAGAATTATCGTAGGAAATAGTAATTTTTCCTTTCAATTTCCAATGCTTTATAAGCTAAGATATTACAATCGCTAAAGAAGGGTTATTATCAAGAAAAAAACCCACAAGTTGATCTTGCCAAAAAAAATAGAACCTACTTCAATAATCCCAAGAGGAGGGATATTTACTCCATTAACTGACTTAAGTTAAAAATGTCTCAGTGAATATATTCCAGCATTACGAGGATTGGAGGAGGATAAAGAAGACCACGATTTCGTAGGAAAAGCATTTGGAACTACTGTTAGGGGAGGACAACACTTCCTGCAATAGTAGAACATAGATTGCCATTGGGTTTATATATAGAAGTCGGCAATACACTGCTACGAGGGCTATTAATATCTGCAGAATCATATAATTGATTGAAACCAACTATAGTACCTTGGACCTCAAATCCATTTCCTTTCCTAGATTTCTTATTATCAGCCTCAGCAATATCATATCTAACATGAGCATTTCGGTGACTAGAATAAGAGAATTCACCGTCAATGTTGATACCCTACGATAAGGAGGCAGATTCAATAGCCGTGACAAGATCTGAAACCTTAGATTGCAGACCAATAGGTGAATTACCTAAAGTGGCAATGGGTGAGCTGCCATTCATAGGAATAACGAAATCAGTAAATGCAATAATGGAGCTAGGGACGATGGGCTACTACACAAGGGCAGAGGAGCCGATTACAACGATAGAGATAGGATAGTGAAGGTTCGACCAGAATGAGTTGCGGAAGCAAAAACATTAATTGATTTAATAAATCTAAGTTTAGCTTTCTTATTCTTTGCCATCTAAGATGAGCCACGAATGGAGGAGGAGGAGGGAGATTACCGAGAGGCGAGATGATAGGGATAAGAACGAGAAGACGAACGGAGGAGAAAGGAGGATTAGGGCAAAGAAGAAAGTTTCGATTCAGAGAATGGGCGAATTAGGCTGCCATTACTATGTGCATAAAAATGACGATCAAATAAGGCCAATCATTTGATATAAAAATTGCTTTTTGAATTGATTTGATTTAGATTTGCTTGAGCTTCAAGGGAAGAAATAGGCCAGTGATGAATGGAAATAGTGACAGTCAAAAGATCGCATTCAACTAGAGTTTGAGGTGCTTAAACAGTGGATGGGAGAGAAAAAATAATGTATCATATCTCATACTAATTCTCACTAAATCTAAACCATCCAATTCTAACACCCCTCACCTGTTTTAGCTACCACTTATAGACCTCATTATATTTGAAATTATCAACCTATCTTTATGGGCTAATATTCCATTTAAGACTAAAGAAATATAATTAATTAAATCTAATTTAATTGCTTATCGGTATCGCATATCAATCGGTATATTCATAATTATTATAAATATATTTAACAACATTTGTACCTCAAGTCGTATTCAAAATTTTATAACTAATATTTCATAGATATTAATTAATTTGTAACAATGATAAACTAACTAAATCGTTTGGCCTAAAAAGAATTCCTCATTTCGATTGTGTGACTCATCAGGTGTAAAGTTGGTGGACGATTAACATCAAACTATTTGAATGTTACCGTTCAAAGGTCACTTAGCAGGTGGTGTAGCATTTTAGCCAAATTTATTCCTTATTTTGATAAAATCCAATTTCACTTTACTAAGTGTTACCTGGTTGTTACTTTTATTTACATCAATTCTTTTCATCAAAACTATATCACTTTGACTTATGGAATTTGGTGATGGTCAAAATTCCAATATCATCCATACTCAACTCCGTAGTCCAAATACAAAGTCCTTGGTTCAATAACAATAACAATAATAATTGATCAAAATGCTATGGACAGAGAGTTTGACTTTGAGTTGACTTGAATTGACCGTGATGCTAATCCATGTAACCGAGGAGATGAATCATCCCTTGAATAGTGCTTTACTTCTGATACTTCCACTCAACCCAACTATAATCACTCGATAGACGTTGTTCTATGATTTGGTTATAATCAAAGTGGAGCTTACATATTAAAGATCAACAGTATTCTCAAGTCAAGAGAACTGGGTAAATCGGTCACATTGATATATTCTGGTTGACCTTTGTTATATAAACCAACAGAAGACTATCGAGTGAGTCATTCCAATTTATCCAATAACTATCAGTACGTAACTTCTTAGTGCCCCCAGTAATCATAAGTGATACAATGCCTAAAATTTGGAGTGCATTACGTTTTCTAGTCTCAACATATACATCGATATCTAGTCTCGATGCATCTTGACTAGAAACATTTAAAATGGTATATTTATTTTCATTACGATAAATTACTCACGGCTACAACACCTTGTAACTACTATCACAAAACATACCATTTATGTATTTTCTATTAAATATACTTTTAATTAAATTAATTAATTAATATAACACATTATATCAAGTATATAATAGAATGAAAGCACCTTTATTTTAAAAAAGATTGGTCAACGAGTTATATATAACAAATTACATAATTGCCCCTAGGGCATACCGCTAACTCTATCACTTTCAATGTACATAATCATATTGAGTACATTAACTGGGACTAAGGCTCCTTTGGTTATCTTCGCATGGAAATGTTTCCATTAGACCTCGTACCATGCAGTAGGAGACTGCTTAATGTAAAACTTTTGTAGCTGTTTGAATATTTCATGAATATCTATGTTCCTGTATTATGTTTAAAGCTCAATGTCAAATTTAATATTACTAGTAGTGGGAAAGTTTGGATTCTATTGACCCATCTTAGTAATCCATAATTTGTTTGAGCATATCATTTTACTGGGTTTAGCTAATGGTTCGTTGGCGACAACATGTTAGAGCTTTTCATAGGTGAGTGTTATCTTGATGTTTCTTAACCATGCTTTGGCGCTAGTTAGTGTGTTCTTCGTTGTAATTTCCATTTTTTCTATGCAAATTCATTAGAGTAAATTAGATAACATTATATATGTTCTAATACTTGTTAGATTTTTTTATTATCTATATCAAATAAGGATCCCACTAAATTATGCATCTCTCAAAAACCATAATAGAGGTATAAGAATTTCATAAATTCCTTTTGTAGGTGTTAGGATCCGTTTATTATGCTACTACAATCTTGAGGTTGCTCAACAAATTGTAGTCCCCATAAATTATAAGTAGCAATTTACCGATTATATCTTGTATATAACTCCCAACATACTTTTAAATAGGATCCTAGTCTTCTTCATGACCTTGAGGTTGCTGAACAAACATAAAGTATTATATACCTTAAAACCATCATTTCTTGATATTCTAAAGGGTGTTATGTAACCTTTGAGGTTGCTCAACAAAAATACATAACATTCTTACTTATCTTGGGTTAATATAAGCATCACCTTAGATATTCTATGGCTTGAGGTTGCTCAACAATAATAGGCATATAAGGTACTCTATTTATATTATAAATGATGGAGAGGATTATCATTTGAAATACTTAATTCAGAGTAATTTTATATAGTATTATTAACAATTCAAGGGAGATGAGTGTATCATATATCATACATAGATCCAATGCTTACTCCTTTACATCCCAAGGGTTTTAATTTATTCAACCTCTCTTTTTCTTTATACATATTATTTTCTTTGTAGATCTAATGTATAATTTTTTAATAATTATAATACACACACAGATGCTTATATGTATTCTTTCTTTAATTAAATTATTGAACTGATTATAAATATAACATTTATGTTTACTTAAATTTAATACAGTTTTAAAATTTACATCATAAATCTTTATAAAATTATGTAATATTTACTTGAATTTAGGAAAAAAAAGTAAATGTAGTTTATAATATTCAAATATGCTTATTTTAACAAACTTAAGGCTTATAAACTTCTAAGCCTTCCACAAGGGAGTACGCTTAGAATAGACCACTTCGACAAGCCAGTAATAGCTAAAAGATTAAGAGGTTTTACATTCATAGAACGTTTCTTAATTAGAGTAATATTCTCCTAAGTTTAAATACATTTTCCTTAGACATTCATGTTTTTCTAAAGGTATTTCCATATGTTTTAGTTAATTTTTCACATAAATACTATGTAGTCTCTGATACCATTGTTAGATCAGGTACACTGACAGTAGGGTTAAAAGTGAATTTAAAAATAATACTCTTTTACTAATTTTCATAAGATTTTTTTTGTTATTATGTGAATAATATTAGTATACTAAATTAAATTTATTATTATTATTTTTATTTATAATAAGAGTAATACTTAACTTAAGTAGAGTATTTATTTTGATGTCTCGAGGGTGAGTGAGTTAGGAGTATGCCCTAGAAGCCATTAAGTAATTTATTGTAAATTATCGACTTTTTAATCAAATCTCATTCGAAATAAAGGTGTTTTCTTTCTATTATATACTTGTTATAAATATTGTAAATATTTAATTCTTTATTTTAGGTATACATAATCAGAAAGTTCATAAATGATGTGTTTGGGGTGGCAGCTACAAATAGTTGTAACCATGAGTATTATATTACAATATAAAAGGCACATTATTTTAAATGTTCCTAGTCAAGATGCATCGAGACTGGACATTGATATATCCATTGAAACTAGAGTATGTAATGACTTCTAATTATTGGGTAGTGTATTACTCATGACTGCTGAGGGCGCTTAGAGGCTACGTACTGATAGTTATTAGACAACTATGAAATGACTCACTTGTTAGTTTTCTGTTGGTTAATATAACCAAGGTCAAACTAAAAATATTGATGTGATAATCTACACAGTTCTCCTAACTTGAGAATATTGTCGATCTTCAATATGAAAGCTCTACTTTGTTTATAGTTAACTCGTGGCATGGCGACCATCGAACGACTATAGTTCGGTCGGGTGGAAGCATTGAAAGTGAAACACTATTCAAGAGAGGATTTGTCTCCTTGGTTATATGGAGTTAATACTATGGTCAACTAAAGTCAACTCAAAGTCAAAAAATATATGGCTAAAGTAGTTCAGTTAATAATAGTTAGTATCACCGAACCTAGGGCTTTATGTTTGGACTATAGAGTCGAATATCAATGATATTGGAATTTTGACCATTACCAAATTCCATAAGTACAAAGTGATATAGTTCTGATGAAGAGAATTGGTATAAATAATCATCACTGCCGGGTAACATTTAATAAAGTAAAATTAATTTAATTTTACCGAAACCAAGTAAGTGATAAATTTGGCCAAAATGTCACATCACCTGTTAAGTGACATGTGAATATTAATATTTAAATTGTTCGATATTAATTGTTGATCAAATTTACACCTAAAGAGTCACACACCAGAAAAGTTGATTGCTCCTTTTACCGCATGATTAATTAATTTATAATTGTTATAATTTAATTTAATTAATTAATATTTGTGAAATTTTAATTATAAAGTTTTATTTGACGTATTGAATAATATTAAGCAGTGCATTTACAATACTTACAAATATACCAACCAATATACGATATCAGTGCGCTTTTAAATCAGAAATAAATGTATTTATTTGGGTTTGGAATTTATTGTGGCCTAGAATGGGAGGTTTAGGTGGCTAGTCTAGCCCATGTATGGCCGGCCATAGGTTGTTTAAAAAGAGGGTGTTGATTTAGTTAAAGGAAAGAAAGAGTAAGAGAGAAATATAAGGTTCATATCCACTTTTCTTTCCATTATCTCTTCTTTTATTTAAGCAACACTTCCTTCTATTGAAAATGTTGATTTTTAACCCTTAACCCCTACCATCAAAAGCAGAAAATTACTGTAACGACCCAGTATTTTCAACCATTCGCATCCATTATAAATGTATAGGTAGACACTCATGCCAGAATTGAATTGCTCAAAATACCGCGTTGTAAATAAAAATTTGGCAAATCTCAGAATATGCAGTAAATAAAAATCACAGATCACAGACACAGAGTAATAATAATGCAGCGGAAGTAAAAGAAATAGTAGTTCATGAAGCTAATATATAAATATATCAGAGTTAAATAAAATATAACAGAAGAAATAAAGTACAACAGAAGAAATAAAGTACAACAGAAGTTTAAATATGATAATCAAGTACAAGATGAATAGAGCAACTGAACTGAAAGATGAAACTTGACAAGTAGATAATCTCCAGCGATTCCAATCTCCAAAAAGTGGAAATCCAAATCTGTGAGTAACTCAGGCTGACCCGAGCGTAAATAAAAATACAAACACTCGAGTCAGGACATACATACTTATACAATGTAAGCCAACTCAAGTGAACTGTAGTAAAGGTACAAGTAACTTAGAAGATGCTTGGGACCGCCCATCCTCTAAGGATCCGTTAAACTATTTACTATGTAGTAATATATGCTATATACAGTAGTGTCTAATCATTAAAGTATAATCATATAGAAAATAGCGTTAAGGGGATGGTGAACCTTAACGCGGTCGGATCTTTAAAACCAAAATGTAGTGGGCTCGCTATAAGGAGATGACACGACACGCGAGGCAATGCCAGGGTGGATACACCGTTTGCACTCCCGGACCGGTGGTGACGGCCAGCCAGCAGCTTCCGCCCACCTCGAACAATACCCTCGAATCAAAGTGGCGCCACATATTGAATCACAAAAGTAATAGAATGGTTTTCGATGGAGCATGCTCGATGAAAGGGTGCGACCCTTTGTGTAGCCGGTATAGCTCCTGTTTTAGTCATTTATGCCAACTCACGGGAGTTGGGTCCACGTAATGTACCTCGAGAACGTCGCCACCATCCTACTTCATTCTGGAATCTCCACCGCGTACACAGTTGTTAAAGTGGTTTTCGGTATTAGCCGGCTATAAGACAATATCCGATCCCGGTCGCTTTAACAACCAATCGTTATTATAACCCGTAGTTATAACTTTAAAACAATATTTTATACTTCAAAATAAAATATCATTTCAACCCAAATCTTTATCTAAATAAAGATTAAATCATTTTCAAACCATTTCAATATATTATCATACCATATCTTTCAATTCAAATATTTATCAAAATAAATATCAAGTCATTTCTAACCATTTCAATATATTAAATTGTCATATCCTTTCAAAGCTTCCTTTCAGATTATTTTAATATATCAAAATATCATAACCTTCCAAGCTTCATTTCCAAAATATCATATCTTTTCGAAACCACATTTCAATCATTTTAATATATCAAGATATCATATCTTTTCGAAACCACATTTCAATCGTTTTAATATATCAAAATATCATATCTTTTCGAAACCACATTTCAATCATTATTCACTTTATTCAATTTAGAATACCATTTCAATTCGTATTTCAAAACAGTTTATATTCCAAAAAATAAATCATTTTTTTATTAAAATGAAGTTATCATGTTAATAATTAAATTATTAAATTTTCAAAAATTTTCAACTTGCAAAGTTCATTTATTCACTTAAATTTATCAAAACAGTGAAATTTCACTTTACGCAGCATTTAGAGAACGTTACGGAAAGTTACATTCAAAACGGTTCAATTTGACAAAAGACAACATTTTAAAATGTTGTAGTAGGGTTTACTTAAATTTCAAATAAACTTAGTCAAATTCAAAAATTACAGCACTTACAACACTTGCCATAATAGCTTTTAATTCAATAGCTTTTTAATTCATTATCATCAACTACAGCATTTACAAATGTTGTAATATCATTTACATTGTAATAAATATCATATCAAAAATGCAGTAAATTAACTTCAAATATTCAATATAATTTCTCAACCAATCATATTTTTATTTAAAACATTTTTTAACTCGTAAAATCATACATTTTCACATTTATAAACATCATTTAATTTTCCTCAAGTTCATGATTTTATAAAGTTAAATTTCCATTCAAAAATCAAGATTTCATAATAATTCACTTATTAAATGCAATGTTCAATTTTAAATTCATTACATTAAGTTTCAACTTAACACTTAAGTTCAAATTCTCAAATATAACTTAATTTTATTTTTATTTACTTAACTAAAAGTTCACTTTTAAGTCAATTTCGTAAATTTCCAATTTTAGTTATATTCCAAAATTTCAACTTAAAATATCCATTCATTTCACATTTTAACTTTATTCAAAATCCTTAATATGTTATAAAATCATTTTAAATTGATTTAGATTCAAAATATCATAATTTTATCATATTTTCAAAGTTATTAAAATTCCATTAAAAATTAAGTCAAAATTTCCAAAATAACTTACATTCATATTTCTAACTTCTCATTAATTCATTTCACTTGCAATTATTCAGAAAATCAATACTATTTTACAAAAATCCTTTTTAATTAGATTTAAATCAAAATATTTTAATACTTACATTTCTAAAGTAATTTTAAATGTTTTAGAAAACATATATTAACTACGGGTCTGTATATAATTTTCTACACTAGGAAAAGTGATACGGGTAATATATCATTTCAACCCGTAATTTACAAAGAAAATCCGGGTGTTATCATTTCAAACCCGCAATCCCAAGTCAAAATGAATAATTTAAAAACCGTTCAGGCCTATCATTTCAGCCCATAACGTTTTTCCTTATTCTAAAGTCCGTTCGGGTATGTATCATTTCAACCCATAGTGATTTCTAACCTACAGGGAACTTGCAGTGTGATAGACAGATCAAAAATGAACAGTTTAACAATATACAATAGTAACAGGTGATGTGACATGTAACATGTGATATGACATAAAATTTAACATGTTAACATCATATATATATAAAATCACATGGCAGTTATAACATCATAAATATTTCTACACATTCAGTTGTTGTTGTTTCACAACTGCATAAGTATAAATGTCGTGTGAGCTTTACTCGCCTCTAATTGCTGAAGATGTCAAAACCAAAGGCACAACAGAAAAGAAAGCTCGATGACACAATTACGGACTTGAGTGGAGAGCGAATCCAAGCTACAACTCTTTTGTACAACCCAAAACAAACAATCAAAACAACACAATTCAATACGACTTTAAAATGCAATAACTTTGAAATAAAAGAGAAACGAATTGCCAAACTTTTTGCCTTGCTTCCTCAAACCTTTGTCATGGCCTAGGGTATAGTTTGGTTCAGATTTGGTTAAGTTTTGGCTCAGGTCTAGGCTAGCATGGGTCGGGTTCATGTCATGAGCAAGGTGGAGTTTCATACATGAAGAGGTGAAGGGTCTTAGGCAAACAAATGGAGTTTTGGTTGGCTAGAGGGCTCGGCCATGGAAGTGTGCTCGGCCTGTGGGTGCACCATGACTGGACAGAGGTTGGAGGGGTGTGTGGTGATCAGGTCAGAGGTGATGGTTGCTGCTATGGTGGTGGTTAGGGTGGTGGTTGAAGGGGATGAGGCCAAAATGGTCAACAAACATTGTTTTTGGCATGTAGGTTGCAATTTTGAAGGGTTTGACCACCATGGATGGCTCGGCCTTGGTCATGGCTGGAAGCAAAGGTGGTGGTGATTGCAGGGAAGAGGTGTAGGAGTTTGTGGCTGCGGCTATGGAGGAGAAGCCTAGCAGAAAGCATGAGAAAACAAGGCATAATTCATAGAAAATAAGAAGAAAAATAAGAAAAAGAAAGGAAAGCCATTACCAAAACTTGCAAGATGGAGGCCATGAGTTTTTTAGGGTTTGAGAAAGAGAAAATTTCGTGAAAAATAAGAAAGGGAAGTCGGCTGGAGATAGAGTAAGGAGTGGCTAAAATAACGGATGTATTGATGACAAAAGAAACTATAAAAGAAACGTGAAACGACATTACGTTTCTTAGCCTTTAAACCTTTCAAATTATATATATATAATTTGTAATTTAATAAATACATATAAACTGAGAAATAAAGATAAAAAATCAGAAATAAGAATAAATATCTAAAATAAATAATTAAATTTTAATTAAATAGAATTTAAATTAAGAAAATGGCTTAAAATTGCAAACTAGGCTTTAAAATTGAAAAACAACTCAAATAATCTTTGGAAAAATCTATTCAAATTTAAATACATGAAAAATGAATATTAATGAAGTAAAACACAGCAAATAAAAAAGTGAATGTATAAAATAAATTACTAAATTTTAATTATATATAATTAAATTAAGGAAATAGCAAAGAAAACAGAAACTAGGTTAGAAAATTTGAAAATAAATGCAATGGACTTTGGAAAAAATTTATATACTTGAAAAATATTCATAAATAAAGATAATAACAAAAAAAGTACATTCACAAAATAAATAAATAAAAATTATTTAAATATAGTTTAGATGAAGAAAATAGCAGAAAAATAGAAACAGCCTTTAAAAATAGGAAATAAATACAGTAAATTTCGGAAAAATTCTATTATCATTTTAAAAATAATTAAAAGTCAAAATATACATAATATAACATAAATATACAAGTTAGAATAAGATATATCAAATAAAAATGTCATTTATATAATTTAAAATAAAGACTATTGCTGAATAACCCAATATACACACAATATTGAAAACAGTATAACTTTTGCAATTTAAATCCGTTTTCAACGAAACGAAAAGCAGCGTTCTTAAAATTTTATGTAATTTCATAATAAAAGATAAAATTTAAATTTTCAAACTTTTAAAAATTTAAATTAAAAGTCAAAGTTTGATTATTTTGACCAAAATTCACTTTTTGGAAAATATTCTTTTTAGTCATGCTTTGGAATGATAATTCATATCAAAACTAAAGTTTATATTTATAATAACAAAATTAATCATTCAAAATAAATAAAATAAGTTTTTAGATCAAAATTCAATTAAAATAATTAAAATATAAAATTAAAAAAATCACAAAATACAGGGTTGTTACACTCTCTCCCACTCAAAACTTTTCGTCCCCGAAAAGGAATGAGGTACGGGAAAGCACAGAAAAAGATAGAGTGAAACAAGATTAGGACAAGATGACAAGGAGATTGAAATTATATATGATAACTATTGTTATAGGTAAGTTTAACAAGGTGGAGATGATCTTTCCAAGATTCTCCAAAATCAAGAACACAAGCACGCAAAATAAATTCAAAATGAGTACAAAAGATTATCAAAGATTATAGAAAGATTTCTAAATAGAAAGATTATAGAAAGATGCCTATACCAGTCTATCGCAAGATAAGGATGATAAGGACAAACAAAAGATAGTTTGAAAAACAAAATAAGGAAATAAATTTGAAAGCATGGAAATTTCAACTTAAATAGAGAATAAATCTTTACACAAGTTAAATAAATCTTAACTATCTCAAATTTCATTATCTTATTATCCAATCATCTTAAATTAACAATTTTTAAAACCATGGTTTGAAAAATAATCATTTATTACACTCACAATGTACTTAATAAATTTTATTTTTCTTTATTCCTAATTAGAATAAAATTTATTCCTCTCAATATATGTATCACTTATGTTAAATATACTTACACTTATTACAACTGCTTTGATTTATTCTTAGTTCTTTTAACATTATTTTATTATAAGTTATTCAATTACCCTTTATTATATTTACCTCTATTAATCATTTTATAATTAAAATTTAAGTGTATAACATTTATTATAACCACTCAAATTTTAATTATAAATACTTTTTATATTGTATATTATCCAATTACATTGTTAAATTTTTGAAAAATTAAGGTAAGTTATATTTAATGCAATTGTATTATACAATTAAATCATTTCATGCTTGAATATTCATCCAAAATTTATTTTCTTTTTATAATTGAATTTAAGAATTAAATTTTCGATTTCTTCAAACCACTTAGAGATAACTAAATGTATGTACATAGTTTATCAAATCAAATTTAAATCATATATCTATATATATTATAAATCAAGTCATATTTTAGAAATTCAAATCAAATTGATTTCCAAAACAAAGCTGTAGCAAGATTACAGAGCGGTCTCTTCACTTCGAAACTCGAAAATGAACATCGATGATGCTGAAGTCATCACCGAAGTTATTTCCCAGCGACAAAGAGAAGAGAACTAATTTTAAACTTTAAAATTCTTTGGAAACAAATTCTTATTCGAAAATACTTTAAATAATATACTTTAAAACTTAAACACAATGTTTGAAACCATCGGAAATTAAATTCTCAAATTTCTTGTTCTAAATTCATTTCAGTTCCCAAATCAAGTATTATCATTTCAAATAATCAATTTAAATCAGTTTATTAAGTTTCATAAATTTACTTATATATCAAAATTTATTTCATTAACCAAAATTTTAAAATATATTGTGTCAGTTTGTTCTGTCAATGTGTTTTAGAAATCCTATCAATAGCATTGATCAAACGAATCGATCAGAACCCAAATCAACATCAACAACTCAAACAACACAATATATAAAACAAAACATAGATATACAAGTGCAATTCAAAATGTTTGGAAGAATAGACTGGAAACAAAAGACAAGATGATTAAATAACAGAGTTAGGAGGTGGATAAGCTTAAATAAATCGCGGGAAACCTTAACTGGGTCAACCGTGACTTAAAGAATAAGATCAATGTGGATTTTCTAGGGTAAATCTACATTCGATCTCAATAGATAAAGTTTGGAATAACAAAAGATATTAGCATCAAAACCAAGGATAGATATAAATCTCTGGTGAATCGATGCTAATTGTAAAGGAGTTTCCCCCTTTTTTTTCAATTTAATTTGAAATTGGCGTGACCGCCGACTCACTAAAAAGATCATTCGAAGCGGAGTTATGGAATACTCCAGAGTCAAAAAAATATGAATAGTGAGTGATACGAATGGATTTTGGAACCATTGGGAATGTTCCAAAATTCAAAGGAATTGAGTCAAAAAGGAAGAGATTCAAACTCGAATGAAAGTGATTCTGTAAATACATTCACTCCATATGCTGAGTTTGCCTAGAGCTACCAAAGCTCTGATACCAACTGTAACGACCCAGTATTTTCAACCATTCGCATCCATTATAAGTGTATAGGTAGACATTCATGCCGGAATTGAATTGCTCAACATACCGCGTTGTAAATAAAAATTTGGCAAATCTCAGAATATGCAGTAAATAAAAATCACAGATCACAGACACAGAGTAATAATAATAATGCAGCGGAAGTAAAAGAAATAGTAGTTCATGAAGCTACTATATAAATATATCAGAGTTAAATAAAATACAACAGAAGAAATAAAGTACAACAGAAGTTTAAATATGATAATCAAGTACAAGCTGAATAGAACAACCGAACTGAAAGATGAAACTTGACAAGTAGATAATCTCCAGCGATTCCAATCTCCAGAAAGTGGAAATCCAAATCTGTGAGTAACTCAGGCTGTCCCGAGCGTAAATAAAAATACAAACACTCGAGTCAGGACATACATACTTATACAATGTAAGCCAACTCAAGTGAACTATAGTAAAGGTACAAGTAACTTAGAAGATGCTTGGGACCGCCCATCCTCTAAGGATCCGTTAAACTATTTACTATGTAGTAATATATGCTATATACAGTAGTGTCTAATCAGTAAAGTATAATCATATAGAAAATAGCGTTAAGGGGATGGTGAACCTTAACGCCGTCGGATGTTTAAAACCAAAATCATAGTGGGCTCGCTATAAGGAGATGACACGGCACGCGAGGCAATGCCAGGGTGGATACACCGTTTGCACTCCCGGACCGGTGGTGACGGCAAGCCAGCAGCTTCCGCCCACCTCGAACAATACCCCCGAATCAAAGTGGCGCCGCATATCGAATCACAAAAGTAATAGAATGGTTTTCGATGGAGCATGCTCGATGAAAGGGTGCGACCCTTTGTGTAGCCCAGTATAGCTCCTGTTTTAGTCATTTATGCCAACTCACGGGAGTTGGGTCCACGTAATGTACCTCGAGAACGTCGCCACCATCCTACTTCATTCTGGAATCTCCACTGCATACAAAGTTGTTAAAGTGGTTTTCGGTATTGGCCGACTATAAGACAATATCCGATCCCGGTCTCTTTAACAACCAATCGTTATTATAACCCGTAGTTATAACTTTAAAACAATATTTTATACTTCAAAATAAAATATCATTTCAACCAAAATCTTTATCAAAATAAAGATTAAATCATTTCCAAACCATTTCAATATATCATCATACCATATCTTTCAATTCAAATATTTATCAAAATAAATATCAAGTCATTTCTAACCATTTCAATATATTAAATTGTCATATCCTTTCAAAACCTCCTTTCAAATTATTTTAATATATCAAAATATCATAACCTTCCAAGCTTCATTTCAAAAATATCGTATCTTTTCGAAACCACATTTCAATCATTTTAATATATCAAAATATCATATCTTTTCGAAACCACATTTCAATCGTTTTAATATATCAAAATATCATATCTTTTCGAAACCACATTTCAATCATTATTCACTTTATTCAATTTAGAATACCATTTCAATTCATATTTCAAAACAGTTTATATTCCAAAAAAAAAATCATTTTTTTCATTAAAATGAAGTTATCATGTTAATAATTAAATTTCCAAAAATTTTCAACTTCCAAAGTTCGTTTATTCACTCACGTTTATCAAAACAGTGAAATTTCACTTTACGCAGCATTTAGAGAACGTTACAGAAAGTTACATTCAAAACGGTTCAATTTGACAAAAGACAACATTTTAAAATGTTGTAATAGGGTTTACTTAAATTTCAAATAAACTTAGTTATTCAAAAATTACAGCACTTACAACACTTGCCATAATAGTTTTTAATTCAATAGCTTTTTAATTCATTATCATCAACTACAGCATTTACAAATGCTGTAATATCATTTACATTGTAATAAATATCATTTCAAAATGCAGTAAATTAACTTCAAATATTCAATATAATTTCTCAACCAATCATATTTTTATTTAAAACATTTTTTAACTCGTAAAATCATACATTTTCACATTTATAAACATCATTTAATTTTCCTCAAGTTCATTATTTTATAAAGTTAAATTTCCATTCAAAAATCAAGATTTCATAATAATTCACTTATTAAATGCAATGTTCAATTTTAAATTCATTACATTAAATTTCAACTTAACACTTAAGTTCAAATTCTCAAATATAACTTAATTTTATTTTTATTTACTTAACTAAAAGTTCACTTTTAAGTCAATTTCATAAATTTCCAATTTTAGTTATATTCCAAAATTTCAACTTAAAATATCCATTCATTTCACATTTTAACTTTATTCAAAATCCTTAATATGTTATAAAATCATTTTAAATTGATTTAGATTCAAAATATCATAATTTTATCATATTTTCAAAGTTATTTAAATTCCATTAAAAATTAAGTCAAAATTTCCAAAATAACTTACATTCATATTTTCTAACTTCTCATTAATTCATTTCACTTGCAATTATTCAGAAAATCAATAATATTTTACAAAAATCCTTTTTAATTAGATTTAAATCAAAATATTTTAATATTTACATTTCTAAAGTAATTTTAAATTTTTTAGAAAACATATATTAACTACGGGTCTGTATATAATTTTCTACACTAGGAAAAGTGATACGGGTAATATATCATTTCAACCCGTAATTTACAAAGAAAATCCGGGTGTTATCATTTCAAACCCGCAATCCCAAGTCAAAATGAATAATTTAAAAACCGTTTAGGCCTATCATTTCAGCCCATAACGTTTTTCCTTATTCTAAAGTCCGTCCGGGTATATATCATTTCAACCCATAGTGATTTCTAACCTACAGTGAACTTGCAGTGTGATAGACAGATCAAAAATGAACAGTTTAACAATATACAATAGTAACAGGTGATGTGACATGTAACAGGTGATATGACATAAAATTTAACATGTTAACATCATATATATATATATATATATAAAATCACATGGTAGTTATAACATCATAAATATTTCTACACATTCAGTTGTTGTTGTTTCACAACTGCATAAGTATAAATGTCGTGTGAGCTTTACTCACCTCTAATTGCTGAAGATGTCAAAACCAAAGGCACAATAGAAAACAAAGCACGATGACACAATTACGGACTTGAGTGGAGAGCGAATCTAAGCTACAACTGTGACGCCCCACCTCTATACCCACGCTAGCCAAGAACACTACGGTGTAATTCTGTCAACTAGCACGGAGAATAAGGCTGTTGAGGAGCGACCATCCGTGTAATTGCTTTGCGCGAGTACCGATATGTCAGATAGTATAACATGCATTTTATTTCAAGAGGAAATCCGACATACCGATACAAACACAAAACTACTACACAGTGGCTATAATAATCTTCGGAAACAAATATAGAAATAAGCATAACACAAATCACTCACAGATAATTCATATCACAAAGGCGGAAGAAGATATGAATATATAACTAACAAATGAAAGTGTATATCAGAGTAGTGGTCAAAAAGATCCACAATAATACAAAAGAATAGCAACACGTGCTATACAAAAGAATACATCTATGAGTCCATATCTCAAGTGTATACAACAAAATAAACTACTAATCTAAGTAGTTAGCCAAAAGTCAGAGTAATAAATCCCTGGGGAGAAGTCAAGCAGAAGCACCTGTAACATCTCAGTCTGACCGGAGTATTATTTAATAAAAAAATAATAAACGAATCAGTCTAGCTATAAATATCAGACGACATGATATAGAATAAGAGATATGGCATAAACATATGATAACCATAATGGCATACTACTATAAGTATGCAATTGAAACTCAACATGAGATTAATCAATATCACACAAATCTTCACAAAGACCCAAAAAGGGTTTCATACCCAAAACTTGAATTCACAACAAGTCAATGACACACGAATTCACCAATGCATAAAAATTGATAAAGCATATCAATAGAAATCACAAAAATAGGTGAAGCATAAATTCCAGAATTCAACACACGAAATCCAGAAATCACAAGAAAAGGGGGGGAGGCCTATCACACGAACGAGAGCAATAAAGCTGACCAACATATGTATCACACGAACGAGAAGCTATCTCATGGTAGCTAGCCATTAATTTTTGGCACACGAATGGCCCGAAGACCATGAGGAGCTACCCCACATGTGTGAGTCGAAATCACACCGAAACAAAGAGACATCGAACAATTGCTAGTCTAAATCTTAAAATGATCGTCATGATCAAAGAGAAGTGTCAATTACAGTAAGCTAGTAAATATATGAGCTTAGCTTCATGTCCCATAACCACTAGCTTAACTTAAATATTTACGAACAAATTGTAGATCTCCACTAGAAAATTGTCACAAGAGATTCAATCGAACAAGTCCAAGAATTAACCAACGAAGTAAACGCAAGCGTTTCATACCACTCGTTTTACTAAGTCGTTTAATTAGATTTCTCATACGAGTGAGGTAAAGGGTTGTATATACTAATAGATTGGAAAACGGTTTAAGAAAACGAGCTTTGTAATAAAATAGTGTTGAAATCATTTGAAGAAAGAGTTTTCATATTTACTACTAGTATAGAAAACATTTATATTTTTAAAGTTACAAATCACAAAGAAGATTGTAGGAACAATCAATCACTAAAATTCACATTCGAAGACGTGAAAAAAAATCCAAAGAAATCGATACCGAATCCATCAAAGTGGATATATCCTAAATTCCCAAAGAAAATGTCATCAAAGTCGATAATAAATGATAGCGACAAATAGGAAACAACACGAATCGATTAAAGTTGGAAATTCAAGCAACTAGGCGAAATAGGCAAAATATCATCAGGTCGGTCGGCCGGCTACAGAGCTGGGTCGTCCGGACCAAAAAACAGAAATGCTCGGGGTAGCAGGTCGGTCGACCGGACACTGAGTTCGGTCGGCCGGACCTGTAATCTGCACTTCCTAACAGAGGCTGGGAAGTGCTCGGGGTAGCAGGTCGGTCGACCGGACCCTGAGTTCCATCGGCAGGACCTGTAGCCAGCACCCCCCAAGCCAATCTAATGAATGCCAAACTCTTCCATATTGCTATCGGTCGAGCATCGGCCCTAAGGGTTTACGCCAATCGACTACCCGACCATATAAGCTCTTCGGTTCAACACCAAAACATGATCAAAACATCAAAGCTATGATTTTTAAAGAATTGAACCCAAAACACTAAAAATTGAAATATTCACCAAATCAATCCAAACCAAAAGCAAATGCACACGAATAAGTGTTAGGAATTCATACCTAACAATCGAAGATAGTTATAGACTAAGATGTGAGATAAAAATCTCACCTTTGAACCCAAACGATTGAAAAAGAAGTTTGGAAGCTAAGGAGAATCAACCACTCTTCAAATCCAACTCAAGAAGCTTGATTCTAAGCTTTAAAAGAAGAACATTCCCAAAGTTAGGTTTAGGAATTTCTGAAATTGATAAGAGAAAGAGTTGGAGAAGAAGAAGAGAAGCTTACCAATGGGTTCTTCTATTAGTTTGGAGCTAGAGTTTGATTTGCAAAAGAAAACTAGGGCTTGGAGTTTTAATTTCCTCTTCCACTCTCCATTGTTATGAAAGCTTGAATATTAGGAATTAGAAATGAAGTAATGAAGAGGATAAGGGGTTGGAACTGAATACATAAGTGAGGTTATTGGGCTCAGCCCAAACCAAAGCCCTAAGTGAAAAAGTAGCAAAAAATCAACTTACTCCAAACATATCGAAGCTTATACTAAAAAAGGTCGCAAACGGTATTTTAAACTCGATGGGAGTGGTCCTGAGTCCTAATTCGACCGTATGCAAAAAGTAGCTTTTCGGACTAAATTCTGAGTATCGATAAAATATTTAAATAAAATATTATAATATAAAAATCGATAAATATGCGGGTAGTTACAGACTCCCCTCCTTAAAGAAATTGCGTCCTCGCCATATTGAAGAAGAAAATATAAAGTAACAACCATAAAAGCATATTTAACACAAAAGAAATTTGAAATAAAAGGTTCACCTTAAAGAGTACGGGAAAGTAAGTCCGGATGTGATCGCTCGATGAACCCTCTAGACTCCCAAGAACAATCCTTAGGATTTGAAGACCATTGAACTTTCACAAGCGGAACATCCTTATTTCGAAGTCGTTTGACTTTCGAAGCAATAATACGAACAGGATGCTGCTCATAAGTTAAATTAGGCAAAACTTCAATCTCTTCCACTACACCGGGCTCAAGAATAGATTCGGAATCTCGAAGGCACTTCTGTAATTGAGAAACGTGAAAGACGTCATGCATGGTAGAAAGGCGATAAGCCATGGAACCAATACGTTCAGTGATAGGAAATGGCCCAATATATCGAGGCACTAACTTTCTCGATCGACTGAAACGTACAACACCTTTCATAGGAATGAACACAAGATCTCCCACAGAAAACTCTAACTTCCTTCTCCGGTTATCGGCATAGGTTTTTTGTCTACTCTGAGCTTCTTTCATCCTATGTCAAATAAGTTCAATCTTTTCTGTGGAATCACGAATAAAATCTGGACCTAAAACCAGCTTCTCACCGGCCTCAAGCCAACAAGAAGGAGATCGGCATGGCCTTCCATAGAGTGCCTCGAAAGGTGCCATACCAATACTAGATTGGAAGCTATTATTATAGGAAAAATCAACAAGAGAAATATGATCTTTCCAACTTCCACCAAAATCAAGCACACAAGCACGAAGAAGATCTTCAAGAGTTTGATTCACACGCTCGGTTTGTCCATCGGACTGGGGGTGATAAGCGGTGCTAAAATTAAGCTTCGTTCCTAAAGATTTTTGAAGACTCTTCCAAAATCCACTAGTAAACAACGGATCACGATCACTAACAATAGAAGTAGGAACTCCATGCAATTTAACAATTTCTTTAACAAAGAGTTTGGCCAAAAGAGGAACGGTTCGGTTAGACCGAACGGGAATAAAATGGGCGGATTTAGTAAGTCTATCCACTATCACCCATAAGCTATCATGACCCGAATGAGAACGGGGAAGGCCATCTATAAAATCCATGGAAATTTGGTCCCACTTCCAAATTGGAATTTCTAAAGGTTGCAATAACCCACCGGGCCTTTGATGCTCGGCCTTAACAAGTTGGCAAGTCATGCAACGCTTAACGAAGTTAGTGATGTCAAGTTTCATTCCCTCCCAATAATAAAGTCGCTTCATATCCGCGTACATTTTACTGCTACCGGGATGAATGGTGAATTTAGAACGATGGGAATCTTCTAAAATATCTCTTCGAAGATCACTAATATTTGGTACGATAAGTCTACCAAATTTTCGAATGCCGCCACGAGAATCGATATCAAAGTCTTTCAAACTTTCAATATCAATCTTATCCTTAATATTTTGGCCAAGAAGAGCCAATTCAGGATCTAGCCCTTGAGCTTCAAGAATGCGGTCTAAAAGAGAAGAATGAGCCTCAAGGCTACATAAAATAAATGATGAGCATAAATCGGATACACGGTCTCGAATCCCACAAGTGGATAAGATCTCGAGATTGTTCCATTCAGATATCATCATAGAAACAACAGCTTGTTGTTTTCGGCTAAGAGCATCGGCGACACGATTACCCTTACCGGGGGTATGAAGAATATCAAGATCATAAGGAGCAAGGAACTCGAGCCAACGTTGTTGACGCAAATTAAGTTCCTTTTGAGAGAATAAATACTTCAAGGACTTATGATCGGTATAAAGAATAAATTTCTCTCCCAAAAGATAATGACACCAAATTCGAAGGGCGAAAACAATAGCCGCGAGTTCTAAATCATGTGTGGCATATCTAGTCTCGGCAGGCTTTAATTGCCTTGAAGCATAAGCAATAACACGTTCTTTTTGCATAAGAACGGCACCCAAACCAACGCGACTGGCATCGGTATAAACAACGAAATATTGATTCCCCTCGGGAATAACAAGAATAGGAGCATCAGAAAGGAGTTCTTTTAATTTCTGAAAAGAAGTTTCACATTTGTCCGACCAAATGTATTTAACACCTTTCTTCGTTAAACTAGTGAGAGGCACGGCAATCTTAGAAAAGTCTTTGATAAAACGGCGGTAATAACCCGCCAATCCAAGAAAACTACGAATCTCCGTCACACTCTCCGGTCTCTTCCAATCTTGAATCGCTTCAATCTTTGAAGGATCCACGGAAATTCCGGATTCGAAAATAATATGACCGAGAAACTTCACACGTGATTGCCAAAAGTGGCATTTAGAAAACTTTGCTTTTAAATGATTACTCCTAAGAGTTTCCAACACAATCCGAAGATGCTTCTCATGTTCCTCCTCGGTCTTAGAATACACAAGAATATCATCAATAAAGATGAGAACAAATCGATCGAGGAAGTCTTTGAAAACTCTATTCATAAGGTCAATGAAATAAGCTGGGGCATTCGTCAATCCAAATGGCATAACAAGCCATTCATAAGATCCATAACGAGTATGGAACGATGTCAAAGGAATACTATCCTCAGCAATACGAAGCTGATGAAAACCGGTAGCTAAGTCTAATTGTGAAAAGACTCTAGCACCACTAAGCTGATCGAATAGATCATCAATCCGAGGTAAAGGATATTTATTTTTGATAGTAAGATCATTAAGCTTGCGGTAGTCAACGCAAAGCCTAAGCGTACCATTGGATTTCTTCACAAAAATAGCTGAAGCTCCCCAAGGCGAGGAACTAGAGCGAATAAATTGCTTCGTCTCCAATTCGGATAATTGTTTCCGCATCTCCTCGTTTTCTTTATTGAACATACGATAAGGAGGACGGGTGATAGGTTGAGCTCCAGGGATAAGATTAATTCTGAACTCAATCGCTCGCTTAGGTGGTAATCCTAAAACGGGCTCAAATATGTCGGAAAATTCATGAACAACGTGAATAAGAGAAATAATATCTTCCTCATCATCATTATCGTCATCATGAGGATTTAAAGAATATAAAGATGCAACCAAGCTGGAATCCGAATCTTTAAGATTAATAGAAATCTGCTTAACAGATTGAGGATGTCGAAGATGAATAGTCCGCTCAGGACATAGGATATGAGCTTCATAACGGTTAAGCCAATCCATTCCTAAAATCATTCCAAAGCCTAAATAACGCATGACATGCAAATCAGCTAGGAAAGGAAAATCACACAAAATAACCTCCACATATTTACAAAGCAAACTAAGAGTTGCAGATCCACCAACCGGATTCGCAATTCTCAAAGAAGTCATTAAAGCAACAACACTTAAAGAAAAAGTATCAACAAGCTCTTTTGATATAAAAGAATGGGATGCTCCCGTATCAAAAAGAACTCGAATAGGTTGATCACGAAATATAATAATGCCATCAAGGATAGAATGAGAAATACCTTGACCACGAGATGTGTTGCCAGGGGCTTGAGAAACATTAAGCTTTCCCTCCTTCCTGCCCTGAAGCTTGGGGCAAGAAGATAAATAATGATCCGGGCTTTTGCAATAGCGACAAGTACGAGGCTTTGAACACTTGTTCGCAAAATGGTCTCTGGAACCACAGTTAAAGCATTTCCCTTCAGTAGAGGAAAAGGTCTTTGCAGCAGGAGTTGCTTGCCTCCCTTTCTTATTAGGATAAGGACCTTTAAATTTGTTTGGCCTCTTCTTGTTGTTGAAGTTTTGTTTGGAAGCCACCACTTCAACATCACTCTCCTTATCAGCCTCTTCAAGACGAAGAGCGATATCAATGAGTTGGTCGAAAGGAACTTCTAATTTTAGAAGTAATGGATTCTTGAGATTTTTGTTTAAGCCATAGATGAACCTCTGGTTCTTCTTCAATGGGGTGTTGATGTATTCAACCCCATATTTGGAAAGCGACTCGAAGGAGGCGACATAATCAGTCACGGAAGAATCACCTTGAACAAGGTCTATAAATCGTCGAGCCAATGTCACTTTCTCTGCTTCTGGTACAAATTTCAACTCGAAGCGTTCCCGGAATTGCTCCCAGGTGAGATCCGATTCATTAATCTCAGAAATAAGAAGTTCGTACCAGTCCAATGCTCTTTCTTGGAGCATACTAGAAGCCACCTGAACTCGGTGAAGGTCAATAAGATTAATGCGAGAAAAGATTCGAACGCATGACCTTAGCCAAGCCTGGACTTCAATAATAGTTTCAGAACCTTTGAATGGCTTCCTGCCCAGGTTGGTGTAATCATTGCACAAACGTGCAAACCCAGATTTAGGGTGAGTAGGTTCCGGATTAGAACCAGCTGCTTGAGCATTCGTGACAAGGTCAAGAAGTTGCTGGGTAGTCATAAAAACTCCATCTTGGGGTGTAGCACTAGATGGTCCAGCTCTGGGACGACCAGGTCTAACCAATTCTCTTCTTTAAGAAAGAAATAAAGAAGAAGAAAAAGTTATTCTCAAGATAAATATAAAGCAATTCTTGATAGATAAAACAAGGGATCATAAAGGAAATAGGATGAATCGGTACGAAGACTCGAATTAGATCCTAACGCATGACTCTTAAGAAAGACTTAGGACGATGATCCTTGTTATGATATTCCATATTGTTACGAAGTTTGGCTCTGATACCAAGCTGTGACGCCCCACCTCTATAACCACGCTAGCCAAGAACACTACGGTGTAATGCTGTCAACTAGCACGGAGAATAAGGCCGTTGAGGAGCGACCATCCGTGTAATTGCTTTGCGCGAGTACCGATATGTCAGATAGTATAACATGCATTTTATTTCAAGAGGAAATCCGACATACCGATACAAACACAAAACTACTACACAGTGGCTATAATAATCTTCGGAAACAAATATAAAAATAAGCATAACACAAATCAGTCACAGATAATTCATATCACAAAGGCGGAAGAAGATATGAATATATAACTAACACATGAAAGTGTATATCAGAGTAGTGGTCAAAAAGATCCACAATAATACAAAAGAATAGCAACACGTGCTATACAAAAGAATACATCTATGAGTCCATATCTCAAGTGTATACAACAAAATAAACTATTAATCTAAGTAGTTAGCAAAAAGTCAGAGTAATAAATCCCTGGGGAGAAGTCAAGCAGAAGCACCTGTAACATCTCGGTCTGACCCGAGTATTATTTAATAAGAAAATAATAAACGGATCAGTCTAGCTATAAATATCAGACAACATGATATAGAATAAGAGATATGGCATAAACATATGATAACCATAATGGCATACTACTATAAGTATGCAATTGAAACTCAACATGAGATTAATCAATATCACACAAATCTTCACAAAGACCAAAAAAGGGTTTCATACCTAAAACTTGAATTCACAACAAGTCAATGACACACGAATTCACCAATGCATAAAAATTGATAAGGCATATCAATATAAATCACAAAAATAGGTGAAGCATAAATTCCAGAATTCAACACACGAAATCCAGAAATCACAAGAAAAGGGGGGGAGGCCTATCACACGAACGGGAGCATTAAAGCTCACCAACATATGTATCACACGAACGAGAAGCTATCTCATGGTAGCTAGCCATTAATTTTTGGCACACGAATGGCCCGAAGACCATGGGGAGCTACCCCACATGTGTGAGTCGAAATCACACCGAAACAAAGAGACATCGCACAATTGCTAGTCTAAATCTTAAAATGGTCGTCATGATCAAAGAGAAGTGTCAATTACAGTAAGCTAGTAAATATATGAGCTTAGCTTCATGTCCCATAACCACTAGCTTAACTTAAATATTTACGAACAAATTGTAGATCTCCACTAGAAAATTGTCACAAGAGATTCAATCGAATAAGTCCAAGAATTAACCAACGAAGTAAACGCAAGCGTTTCATACCACTCGTTTTACTAAGTCCTTTAATTAGATTTCTCATACGAGTGAGGTAAAGGCTTGTATATACTAATAGATTGGAAAACGGTTTAAGAAAACGAGCTTTGTAATAAAATAGTGTTGAAATCCTTTGAAGAAAGAGTTTTGATATTTACTACTAGTATAGAAAACATTTATATTTTTAAACTTACAAATCACAAAGAAGATTGTAGGAACAATCAATCACTAAAATTCATATTCGAAGACGTGAATGAAAATCCAAAGAAATCGATACCGAATCCATCAAAGTGGATATATCCTAAATTCCCAAAGAAAATGTCATCAAAGTCGATAATAAATGATAGCGACAAATAGGAAACAACACGAATCAATTAAAGTTGGAAATTCAAGCAACTAGGCGAAATAGGCAAAATATCATCAGGTCGGTCGGCCGGCTGCAGAGCTCGGTCGACCGGACCAAAAAACAGAAATGCTCGGGGTAGCAGGTCGGTCGACCGGACCCTGAGTTCGGTCGGCCGGACCTGTAACCTGCACTTCCCAACAGAGGCTGGGAAGTGCTCGGGGTAGCAGGTCGGTCGACCGGACACTGAGTTCGGTCGGCCGGACCTGTAGCCAGCACCCCCCAAGCCAATCTAATGAATGCCAAACTCTTCCATATTGCTATCGGTCGAGCATCGGCACTAAGGGTTTACGCCAGTCGATTACCCAACCATATAAGCTCTTCGGTTCAACACCAAAACATGATCAAAACATCAAAGCTATGATTTTTAAAGAATTGACCCAAAACACTAAAAATTGAAATATTCACCAAATCAATCCAAACCAAAAGCAAATGCACACGAATAAGTGTTAGGAATTCATACCTAACAATCGAAGATAGTTATAGACTAAGATGTGAGATAAAAATCTAACCTTTGAACCCAAACGATTGAAAAAGAAGCTTGGAAGCAAAGGAGAATCAACCACTCTTCAAATCCAACTCAAGAAGCTTGATTCTAAGCTTTAAAGGAAGAACATTCTCAAAGTTAGGTTTAGGAATTTCTGAAATTGATAAGAGAATGAGTTGGAGAAGAAGAAGAGAAGCTTACCAATGGGTTCTTCTATTAGTTTGGAGCTAGAGTTTGATTTGCAAAAGAAAACTAGGGCTTGGAGTTTTAATTTCCTCTTCCACTCTCCATTGTTATGAAAGCTTGAATATTAGGAATTAGAAATGAAGTAATGAAGCGGATAAGGGGTTGGGACTGAATACATAAGTGAGGTTGTTGGGCTCAGCCCAAACCAAAGCCCTAAGTGAAAAAGTAGCAAAAAATCAACTTACTCCAAACATATCGAAGCTTATACTCAAAAAGGTCGCAAACGGTATTTTAAACTCAATGGGAGTGGTCCTGAGTCCTAATTCGACCGTATGCAAAAAGTAGTTTTTCGGACTAAATTCTGAGTATCGATAAAATATTTAAATAAAATATTTAAATATAAAAATCGATAAATATGCGGGTTGTTACAAAAACTCTTTTGTACAACCCAAAACAAACAATCAAAACAACACAATTCAATACGACTTTAAAATGCAATAACTTTGAAATAAAAGAGAAACGAATTGCCAAACTTTTTGCCTTGCTTCCTCAAACCTTTGTCACGGCCTAGGGTATAGTTTGGTTTAGATTTGGTTAAGTTTTGGCTCAGGTCTAGGCTAGCATGGGTCGCATTCATGTCATGAGCAAGGTGGAGTTTCATACATGAAGAGGTGAAGGGTCTTAGGCAAACAAATGGAGTTTTGGTTGGCTAGAGGGCTCGGCCATGGAAGTGTTCTCGGCCTGTGGGTGCACCATGACTGGAAAGAGGTTAGAGGGGTGTGTGGTGATCAGGTCAGAGGTGATGGTTGCTGCTCTGGTGGTGGTTAGGGTGGTGGTTGAAGGGGATGAGGCCAAAATGGTCAACAAACATTGTTTTTGGCATGTAGGTTGCAATTTTGAAGGGTTTGACCACCATGGATGGCTCGGCCTTGGTCATGACTAAAAGCATAGGTGGTGGTGATGGCAGGGAAGAGGTTTAGGAGTTTGTGGCTGCGGCTATGGAGGAGAAGCCTAGCAGAAAGCATGAGAAAACAAGGCATAATTCATAGAAAATAAGAAGAAAAATAAGAAAAAGAAAGGGAAGCCATTACCAAAACTTGCAAGATGGAGGCCATGAATTTTTTAGGGTTTGAGAAAGAGAAAATTTCGTGAAAAATAAAAAAGGGAAGTTGGCTGGAGATAGAGTAAGGAGTGGCTAAAATAACGGATGTATTGATGACAAAAGAAACTGTAAAAGAAACGTGAAACGACATTACGTTTCTTAGCCTTTAAACCTTTCAAATTATATATATATAATTTGTAATTTTATAAATACATATAAACTAAGAAATAAATATAAAAAATCAGAAATAAGAATAAATATCTAAAAAAATAATTAAATTTTAATTAAATAGAATTTAAATTAAGAAAATGGCTTAAAATTGCAAACTAGGCTTTAAAATTGAAAAACAACTCAAATAATCTTTGGAAAAATCTATTCAAATTTAAATACATGAAAAATGAATATTAATGAAGTAAAACATAGCAAATAAAAGCGAATGTATAAAATAAATTACTAAATTTTAATTATATATAATTAAATTAAGGAAATAGCAAAGAAAACAGAAACTAGGTTAGAAAATTTGAAAATAAATGCAATGGACTTTGGAAAAATTTTATATACTTTATAAATATTTATAAATAAAGATAATAACAAAAAAAATACATTCACAAAATAAATAAGTAAATAAAATTTATTTAAATATAGTTTAGATGAAGAAAATAGCAGAAAAATAGAAACAGCCTTTAAAAATAGGAAATAAATACAGTAAATTTCGGAAAAATTCTATTATCATTTTAAAAATAATTAAAAGTCAAAATATACATAATATAACATAAATATACAAGTTAGAATAAGATATATCAAATAAAAATGTCATCTATATGATTTAAAATAAAGACTATTGCCGAATAACCCAATATACACACAATATTGAAAACAGTATAACTTTTGCAATTTAAATCCGTTTTCAACGAAACGAAAAGCAGTGTTCTTAGAATTTTATGTACTTTCATAATAAAAGATAAAATTTAAATTTTCAAACTTTTAAAAATTTAAATTAAAGTCAAAGTTTGATTATTTTGACCAAAATTCACTTTTTGAAAAATATTCTTTTTAGTCATGCTTTGGAATGATAATTCATATCAAAACTAAAGTTTATATTTAAAATAACAAAATTAATCATTCAAAATAAATAAAATAAGTTTTTAGATCAAAATTCAATTAAAATAATTAAAATATAAAATTAAAAAAATCACAAAATACAGGGTTGTTACAATTACAGCCCCATTAACAGAAAAATTTCCAAACAAAATCATATCAAATTCTATTTTATTTCGATCGTAGGTGGTGATCAGTTCAGGAGTCAAACCTTTCTGAATTAAACTCTTGTTCAAGGATATAATCTCTTCATTTCAACGTTTACTATTTGGTTTTAGTGATAAGGTAATTCTCTGATCTATAATAATGAATCTATGTCTAATTAATTTCTATATCATATACTGTTTAGATAGATTGGTGACGAATCTTATATATCAGTATATCGTCACATAATCGATGGTTGTTTGGTTATACGCATATATTAAAAAAAAACTTTATTGTGTGTACCACGAACATATTACCCATGGTTATAAAAAATTATTTTCGAAACTAAAATAATGTATTATTTAAATGATTTTGTTTTTACAAATTTATACTTAAATTTTAACATCACACAATCTTTGTTTTAAGCGATGAATAATTTTATTTATGCCAAAGAAGCTTTCGAAAATAATATATATATATATATATATATAATGTATATAGATATTATTAAATTTAATTTAAACTTGATTTTAGATATAATTTAAGTATGTATGGCTTGATATATTATAATATGTTATAAAAGTTCTTCAAATCATTAAAATACAAATTTTGATTTCAGAAATAATTTTAATAATTTTTATTTTATTTTTCTTTATTTTAAACATGGATTTAATTATTTAAATAATTTTATAATAAAAATTATATTTCCTAAGCTGAAAACAACATTAAATACATACATACATACATATGTATATATAATTTTACACACACACACACATTTATGTATGTATGTATCTATGTATGTATGCGAATTAAAAAAATGTATATATTCTCTAGGCCGAGAGCATTATCATTAATAAAAAATTGTATATATATATATATTTTATCAACTTATGTATATGTATACTTACACACACACGTATCCGAATAAAAAAGCTTTCTGATTTTACGGTATTTTATATTAGACTAAAATTATTTTATAAACTATTAATTAAAATAATTTCATATATATATATATATACACACACATATGTATATATATATTATAATAGTGTGTATATAAATGTAAATATATTTACATATAATTTTAAATTCTTTAAAATTCTTTATTTCCAAATTATTTAAGGTTACATTTATATTTATATATATAATTAATATACTTCATACATAAGACTTAATGGATATGACCATACATTTGGACGATGCAGCTGTATACAAGAGGGGCTAACATGTTCGTTGCAATGTTCATCTCAGCACTTACTCACTAGCATGTCAATCCTTTACACATTTTACTATGTTACGCATGCGCACACATATACGTGTGTATGTGACATACATATTTATATAATACAATATTAACTACATAATATAAAACTATATTATGAATTTAAATAAAATGATGTTTTTTTAAAAGAAATTTAAAAATGCTCTGAATTAATTAAACCTTATAGGCCGGAATTTTTTTTTAAATTTACCCATTTCTTCCACTTTGGGGTGGCCCAGTTCCAACAATGGTATTAGAGCCCAATAGCCTATACGGTCTAGATTAGTCGTGTTATGGTTAACTAGTTAAGCTCAAAGCCTAGATGGTAGGGTGTCTACAAAGGTAGTGTCCAAGGGTTGGGTTTAGGTGATCAAGTGCTCTACCCTACCTAGCTACGGGCCTGGTCCAAAAGATATATGAGCCCAAAGGTTGTCCCTAATAGAAAAGGCATAATTTGAACATGGCCATGGGCTAATTTTCAAAAAAAAAAAAATTGAATAATCTAAAATATAATTAAATTTAAAAGTTAATTTTAAAATAAGATATATGCATAATTTTAAAATAAGATATATATTACAAAAAGTTATAATATAATAAATTTTTCTGAAATATTTGCAAATTAATATAAATTAATATCAAAATCTAAAATTTATTAATAAAATTAATAGAATATATCAATTAAATGAGTTAATTAATTAATAAATACATGCATCATATATTATAAAATATGTTATGTTCTTTTAAAATATTTAAAATAACGTATATATACATATATGTATGTAAAATAAACTTCGAAATTAATATAATTTAATTAAATAAATCGTTTAAAGTTAATTAATTAAACGATATACACATATATATATGATGTGTGTTATGATAGAGTTAGTGGTATGTCCTAAGGTATGTAATTTGTTGCATATATCTAACTCGATAATCAATCTTGTTCGAGATAAAAGGTGTTTTCTTTCTGTTATATACTTGATATAGTATGTTGTATTATGTAATTTAATTAAAAGTATATTTAATAGAAAATCCATAAATGTTATGTTTTGTGATAGTAGTTACAAAGTATTATAACTGTGAATAATTTATCGCAATGAAAATGAATATACCATTTTAAATGTTCTTAGTCAAGATGTATCAAGACCGGATATCGATACATCTGTGGAGACTAGAGTACACAACGCTCTTTAAACGTTGGGCAGTTTATTACTCATGGCTGTTAAGGGCACCAAGGAGTTACATATTGATAGTTATTGAATAACCATGGAAGGACTCGATCGATAGTTTTCTATTAGTTAATATAACTATGGTCAAATAGAAAATATCGATATGAAAAAATTACATAGTTTTCTTGATTGAGAATACCATTGATCTTCAATGTGGAAATTTCACTTTGATTATAGTTAAGTCATGGCACGATATTCAATGAATGACTATAGTTAGGTCGAGTGGAAGCATTGGAAGCAAAACACTATTCAAGGGAGGATTCGTCTCTTTAGTTACATGAGTTTAGTATCTCCATCAACTGATGTCAACTCAAATCAAAGTCTTTGGTTGGAGCATTTTGGTTAGAAATAATTGTTATCATTGAACAAGTTACTTTATGTTTGTACTATTGAGTTGAACATGGATGATATCGAAATTTGAACCATTGCCAAATTCCATAAATCCAAAGTGATATAGTTCTAACGAAGAGAATTGGTGTAAATAATAGTCACAACCGGGTAACATTTAATAAAGTAAAATTAGATTTTACCCAAACAAAGTAAGAAATAAATTTTCTAAATCATAATTAAATAGGTGGGAGTAATATTGGGTTTATGGGTTTTTGGATACGATGTGAGAATGGATACGAAAGTATCATTCTAAAAAACATCAAAATTGAACAAGTGTTTTCAATAGATGTATCGAATGGTTTGGTTATTAGTCAAAATGTAGAGGAAGCGCGTATTCATTAGAAAGAACGCTAAAGGTATTGATGTTTCTAAATCATAAGTAAACAACACGTTGCTGATTGTTAACGATATACTTGTTTCAAAATTAGTTTTAGTTGTTTTAATACTAGATGTTGGATTTGTAAATGATGTCTTTTATAGCGAGTATAAAAGATATTAGGAATGTCCCAAAATGATATGTAAGGAAACCTTACTAAAATATTTGATACGAAACATGTAAGATGGATTCCTTATGCATTAGCAATAGGAATTATCATACAGGCTAGGTTGTTTTCAATATTATGATTTGTTTATGTATTTGATACATGAAGCAAATATCAAATCCAAATTTGATACCACTAAATGGTATATTGGGATGTTCTCGTGTATTTACGAAATGCTAGGGAATTGCTTACAGAAACAACAACTCCTTATCAGCGAGTGCTCGCACTCGAACTTCATAAGTGATATCGAGTAAGATGCGTCAATAATAAATTCAACTTAAGAACCTTTAAGTCATAAATGTTCTTAATGAAAGATTATGCCCAACTCAATGAAAAAGGATAAGTACATTGCCTTGAATAGTGCCATATTAAAAGCAATCTACATAAATATAAATGCATAAATTTATAAATTAGCTAAGGGTAATTCCAAATGTTGAGAATCCCGTAACATTGTTATATGATTACAATGTCACGATATAGTTCGTAACAGAACTTAGAGCTTAGTAAAAGTTAAGAGACATACTCTGAATTGTTCCACGTTATAAAATAGTTTATCAGCGTTAGGGAGAGTTGATTGACAGAGTAGATAATTGAAGCATAATAGCATACCCGTTCACTGAGTGACTGGCCTAATTGGTTTTGTGGAAACCGTTTGGAGAAGTTAGAATTTGGATTCCATAATTGAACCCAGGTGCAAGTTGGAGATTGATAGAGTTAGAGGAATGCCCTAGGGACACTTATGTAATTTATTACATATATCTAACTCGATAACCAATCTGGTTCAACATAAAATGTGTTTTCTTTCTACTATACACTAGATATAATGTGGTATGTACTTAATTTAACTAAACATATATTTAATAGACAATCCATAAATGGTATGTTTTGCAATAGTAGTTATAAAGCATTGTAATTATGAGTAATTTATCATAATGGAAATAAATATGTCATTTAAAATATTTCTATTCAAGATGTATCGAGACTGGATATTGATACATCCATTGAGATTAGAGTACGTACGCTCTTCAAGTATTTGGCGATGTATTACTTATATCTGTTAGGGGCGCCAAGGGGTTATATATTGATACTTATTGAATAATTATGAAATGACTCACCTGACATTTTCTATTGGTTAATATAAACAGGGTCAAAAAAAATATCGATATGACAAAATTACACAATTCTCTTGACTTGAGAATACAGTCGTCTTCAATATGGAAGCTCCACCTTGATTATAGTTAAATCATGGCATGGCGTCCATTGAACGACTGTAACTAGGTTGAGTGAAAGCATTGGCAGTGAAATACTATTCAAGAAAGGATTCGCCTTCTCAGTTATATGAGTGTAGCATCACGATAAATTAAAGTCAACTCAAAGTCAAAGTCTTTGGCTTGAACATTTCAGTTAATAATAATTTTTATTATTTAACGAAGGACTTTGTGTTTGGACTATAGAGTTGAATGTAAATGATATTGAAATTTTGACCATTACCAAATTTCATAAATCCAAAGTGATTTGGTTTTGATGAAGAGAATTGGTGTAAATAATAGTCACAACTAAGAAATGCTTAACAAAGTAAAATTGGATTCTACCAATACCAAGTAAGTGATAAATTTGACCAAAATATAGGCATTAATATTTGAATAGTTTGTTATTAATCGTTGATCAACTTTGCACCTAAGTAGTTACATAACCGAAATGATGTATACTCCTATGACCAAATAATTTAATTAATTTGTAAATTTCATAAATTAATTAAATGAATTAATATTTGTGAAATATTAGTTATAAGTTTTATTTTTATTTTATGAAAAATATTATTAATATATATATAATAATTATAAAGATATTAATCGATATGTGATGTCGATGTGTGTTAAATTGGATTTAATTCCAAAATAATTTTTTTGGCTTTTAATTGGGTTTAAAGCCCATAAAGGGGACTGGTTGGTTTAGCTCTAATAGGGGTTGAAGGGTGGATATGGTGGCATCTTAGTGGGCTAGATTGTGCAGATAAAGTAAGGAGAATGGGTAAAGATTCAGATCCTAATTTTCTCCTTTTCCTCCTCTACTTGAATATCTATACCCATATCTATTTCACACTTTTTGAAGCCTCCCTACATGGCTGAAACTAACCTTCCCCTTCCTGCACAAATTTAAGTTCAAATCAAAATGGTTATATTAGATAGCTAGTTGTCACCGGTTCAAGGACTAGCACTCTACTAAATTGAAAATCAGTTCGAGGAGAAAATTTCATCGTTTCTAGGTGTACTAATAGGCTTTGGATATTAGGTATATACCTAATCTATTTTAAATTTTAATCTAATTATATATTGTTTATATGTCATATATTATTGTTAGTTAGGTGATGATTCTAACATATAAATATATTATCGCGATTAGATTAGATGTATGTTTACATATGTTCTTTTATATCTGTATAAAAAATTGTTTTTATGTATATACCTAAAGATAACATGGCTTAAAAAAACAATTTTTTTAATTTTAAATAATTAATATACAAAATTAAAAAAATTTAAATTTTTTAAATATTGCACCATACTCTTATACAAAATATGGTTATATAGTTTTATATATAAAGTTTCATAAATATAGTAATTTTGGTAGAAATAATATATATATATATTATTTAAATATTATTTAATTCAATTAATTATATAAATTAATTATATTAATATTAATATATATATATATATATATGTATATTAAGTTTTATATTTTATAAAATTAAATTATTACTTAACATGCTCTCAATAGGAAAAATAAAAGAACAGTTTTTTTGTGTAAATTATTTATTTGACAGTCAAGAATTAAAAATTTGTTTTAAACTATAAAATTACATTTTAAGTATGTATAATGACAAAATACCAAGTAGAATTTTACTAAAAATTTAAAATTCAAAATTAAGTTTTGAAATTAACCTTTATATTAATTTTTAATTAATATCCATTTGGATATATGATTTTAAAATATATATCAAAATCTTTTAAAAGATATATCTTAGCCATTCGCATGACCTGGTATATATATTTATTTAAAAAACTATTTTATTCATTTTAAATATAATATATATATATATATATATATTATGTTATTTGCACATACATATAAATATTTAATACAAATATACATGTTTAAATTTTTTTACATATGTAATATATATTGTTTTTGGCTTTATAACAAATATTTTTAAATATTTATTGTTAAAATTTCATACATATGTTTATATATATATATATGAAATTAGGTAAATAAAATATAGTCTATATATATACACATATAAGTATTTATAAAATTCATATAAATTAATATATACAAACATACATTTGGACAGTATACTTGTATATTGGATGAGCTAACGTGTCTGTTGCGGTGTAAATCCCAATATTTATACATGGATATGTTATACCTTGCACAGATTGATATGTTATTCCTTGCATGAATTGATATGCTACACATGCACGCACGCGCACACATTTATCTTTGTATGTTTGTCTATGATACATGTGTGTATGTATATGATATAACATAAATTAAATAATATAAAATCATTTTGTAAGTTTAAATAAAATCAAGATTTTATTTAAAATAAATTTAGCAATGTTCTAAATAAATTAGACTTCAGAAACCCAACAAAGATCCAAATGGTAAAAAAAATTGAAATTCACTCATTACTTCCTTTGCGGGCTAGCCTAGTTCCAACATGTTATACTATAAAGGTTATAGTGTACAATAAATATTCTATGTAAATGTTATATTAGAATAATATGAAATTAATTTAAGAGTTAATTAATTAAATAAAATTTAATTAGTTAATAAGATTTAATATAAGTTATACATAAGACTATTATATAATTAATTAAAATATAAAAGTTATATAGTAATAGAACTTATATAATATTAAAATGTAAACTATAGGCAGAACATTAAAGAAATTCAAACAGACTTAAGGAATAAATAAATAGTAAATGTACGTTTACTGTGATTTCCGATGTGTTTAACACATGAATAACGAGAGTATTTCATAAGAATTACGTTATTCCATAAATCAATATCACTCGATATAATATATTGGAGACTATGAATCTTTACAATAATGTTGTCCTTTAACATTTATAAATTAACAGATTATTTGCATGCTCTTTTGTTATTGAGCTTTCCTTGATCTAAGGATGTTATATGTAGTACTACTGATATATTAATTAGACAAGGTAAGATAACCCCACATATTTGTTTAGATTTAAAGGTATATGCATTATACTTAGGCCGTCATAAAATGGTAGGTTCGAGATAATAATCCTACTTTATTTGTTGAGCATTCTTTAAGGTAAAGGCGTGAATAGGACAAAGTACCAAAGGCTAGGAATTGTATATGATACAACTGACAAGAATTATCCACCATATCTGGGGGTATGATTTGTTGAGCTTTCCTTAAGGTCAGAATCCTAAGGCATATGAGTCCTAACGCCTACTAGTGAAGTTGAAAGACTTCTATATTTCGAATTAGCGTTTGGAAAAACATAAAACAATAGTGGAACCCTATTAGTAAAATGAGATGTAAAAGTTTAACCTTACTAATATTATAATAATATCTATTATGTTAAAGTCCTAACAATCTGCCCATTTTTAATGAAAGTGATCGATTGATCGGACCAAATAACTATGTCGGATGGCTATGAGCTATAAAGATAGCTCTCACGTAGGAGCGAGTTTGGTCGTCTACAACTTATGCTCCACTGACAAGACCCATTGATGATGATCACCATGTAACATTCGCCTTTTTATACGCTTTAAATTGACGATAAACCACACATGTTAGACTTAACCATACAGAAGGGCGGATTGTTATGGGATAAATAAGAAAAAGTAGAGAAAAGAAAAAAAACAAAAATAGAATCTTTCAGCAGAACGATAAAATATAATAATCAAATAAATAGTTCATGAAGCTGTTTTACACAAACATTCGATTATACTTATACAATACATATCTTAATTACACATACCAGAGAATAATCAATAACAATGCAGCAGAACAATGTGATGCAGTAGAATACAATAAATAATAGTAATACAAATCTTTGTCTCCGTCCTTCAAAGATAAAGTCTTCGAATCCTGAAATGCTCAGACTGACCCGATTGAATTGAAAAGACAAAACACTCGAGTCAGGACTAAAAGATCTTATGTAGTTAAATCAACAGAAATAAATATGAGTGTAAATGGCGTCAGAGATGTTTACGGGTTTTGACATCTCCTATTCAGTGTCTAATGTGAGTGTAGTAACTTAAGAGATGCTCGGGATTCATATCTCCTAAGGATCCGATAAACTATTTACTATGTAGTAATATTTCGCTATTATAATATTGTCTATAGTAAAATAAACTTTTAAATAGCATTAAGGAGTTACCCAATCTCCCCCTCAACACAATAATAGTCCCAGTAGTCCATCCAGTATAAGCGCATCTCCATATCGGGAGACTATTCTAAATACTCCACGGGCTACGGAAGAAAACCAAACTCGTACAAGGCGCGCTATGGTAGGTGACATGACACAACTAGGCAATGCCAGGGTAGATATACCAATTACACTTCCGGGCCGGTGATAATGCGTAGCAACTACTACCGCCCACCTCGAGCCATACCCCCAAATCAAAAGAATCAAAAGTGGCCACTGAATCAGTCTCAAATTAGAATATAATATCGAAGGAGTGTGTCCAATCAGAGGAATGACCTCATTAGCCCGTAAATTGCTCTTGTTTTACCCACCTTATGTTAACTCACGGGAGTCGGGTCCACGTATATACCTCAAAGGAACGCCGCCGCCATCCTACTTTATTTTGGAATCTCCACCGCATACACGGTTGTTAAAGTGGTTTTCGGAGTTGGCAGAGAGTATGAAAACTTCCAATCCTGGTCTCTTTAACAACCAAACGTTATTATAACACCGCGGTCATTTCAAAATAATTTATACTTCAAAACCAGAATATAATATCCATTTCAAAACCATATAAATACGATATCCGTTCCATTTCAAAAACAAAATCATTATGATATCATTTTTAAAAACTCAAATCAATATAATACCACTTTTTATTCCAAATATATCCTTTTCCCAAAATCATAGCACTTCAAAGTTATAACACTTCGAAAACAAAACACTTGAAATATATAGCTTCCACCACTCAAATGGTTTAAATATTTGAATACTTTATATAATAAAATGGCTTCTTAGATTGCACAAATCAATTCCAAAATAGCTCGAATTTCTAAATTTTAAACGTAACCAAATCCCCAAATCATACATTTCAATACAATTCAATTTCCGAATGAACTATTCCAAATTATATCGATTTCAAAACAGATTTGATCCACATAATAAACCATTCCAAATTCAATATTATTTCAAACTTTAAGTATTCCCAATTTCAAATTTACGTTTGGCAATTATGATTCAACAATTCACTTTTCAATTATTTAGTTCGAAATAATCTACGTAATAAATCCATTATCATCGAAATAAAATTCAATTTACAAATAACTTAAATATTTCCTTCAAATTTATTTATACTTGAAATATTCATTTAATTCACCCTAAACCCAAAATCAAGTTATAAACATCATACCTTTAAAATTTCAAATTTAATAAATTTTACATCAACTAATTTGAGTTTAATTCTTAAATAAACTCAATTTCAAATAAATTTCCAATTTACCTTCCAACCTTAATTTATTTAAATCATTATAACCTCTGTATTAAAGTATGATTTAAATACTTAACCATATTTTATTTTAATAAAGTCAAACTCCATTATTAAACTTATTCTTATTAAACAAATTTATACATAACTTAAATTCAAGAATTTAACTATATATAAAATAGTATTTATATAATATCAAAAATCGATATTTATTAAACCGTGTATTTATTTCCAAAACCATAGAAATCATTCTCAAAATATTTATATATAGACCACGATATCGGTATATAATTTTCTACCCTATGGTCAAGTGATACAGATATTTATCATTTCAATCTGTAATTTAAAATAAAAATACGGTTATATATCATTTCAAATCGCAATCCCGAATGAAATAAAATGCATAACAACTTGCAGTTTTTAACAATATAAAATACAACATCCATTCATCCAATATCAACCATCAACCATTTAGCACAATCATCTTCCAATTCAAACAATAACATAAGTATAGAACATATAATAAATAACAGGTATTTACTGACAGTTTAGATTCAGTAATAAATTAAATAACTATATAACTGGCAGTTTATATGCAACAATAAATTAAATAACAATTTAATTCAAATAAATTCAATGCAACCGTGATGATGATTAAAAATAGGCAAATAGTCATAATTAAATTTATAATCACATCAAAAATTAATTTAACACATATAAGAAATTTTAGAAGTCGTGAGTGGGTTAAAACACTCACCTTTTGAATTTAAATTGAATTTAAATCCAATTTAAACCCAAAATTTAGTAGTCTCAGAATCTATCCAAACCAGCATCAAAATGTCCGGAATTCCAATGTGAACTTAGCGGGGAAAACCTCACGTGAATCTGACATCGTATGTAAAAGTTATACGCATTTGATTATTAAAAAAAATAAAAATAAATTAAAAAGAAACGAACCAGAACACGTCACCTACTCCCATGTCATCACGCACAACGCACATGTCTCCTACAAACTCCATCCTCCAGAATTGCCGATAGAAACCTACAGCCTACGGTGACCACGATCGCACATACCACTGCAGGCCGCCCCTCCTTCGCACCCTCCAAAACGCCGCGCCGATCTCCCCTAGGATGTGCGATAGCATGCGACTACCCATCGATGGTGAACAACGAACCCCAATAACCGGCCGTCGACACAAATCCCAACCCAAATCGAATTTTCGCGAAAAATCCGACCGTCAATTCGCCAAACAAACCACGCCGATGAACTTCCCTCGGTTCTCTCTACCCGACTGTGCCTTCAATTCTTCGATCGGACGAAGTTCATCAACGCATGATGAACGACTGTGAACAATCCCTTGAACTCTTAGAACTCATAAACTCAAATTGAAAAATGAATCATAGATTTGATTTGCGCTCGTCGAGGGTTTCAAATCCATATATAATTTGACGTAGTTTGAAGAGATTTAATTTTTGGCTTTGAATTTTATTGAAATTGCATTTTGCGATTTTGGGTTCTGTCTACCTTTGGGAAAGAGGAGAGACAACTGAATTGTACGTACAGAAATGTGGAATAAGGAGTAGGCTAGGTGTTTTTAAATATTTTAAACTCTATGGAGCAGGTTTCAAGTCCAAATTCCATCGTATGAAGAAGTTATGCAGAAATCAAGTTATTTCAAATTGATTTCAATTGATTTCAATTTCATTGATTTCTAGACGTTTCGAGTCCGTACGATCAAGCGAAAAATCCGATCATTACGAGACTTGAAACCCTACAATAATTCACCGTTACGGATCCGATGAAACTGGTTCCGTCGAAATCCGAGTCAGTCGCCAAAATGGCTTTTTTTACATTAATTAATTAAATTAATAAATTAACTAATTAAATCAAATTTTATTTCAATTCTTTAATTGACAAATTTCATCATTTTTGATTTCTCAATCATTTATAATGATTTAAACAGATTTAAATGTCAATTTAGAGTTGATTAATTTATCAATTTCAGTATTAACTTTAATTTCATTAAATTCAAAATTCAAAATTTAATTTCCAATAATTCTATTTAATTTACTTTTCATTCTATTATTCAATTCATTATTATCAAACAGATGAAATTAACATTGGATTCAAAATCTATTACATTAATATTCTCACATTCCATCTTCATTTCAATCAACGTAATATTTAGATATTTAATTTTATTTATTTGCAATTAAATTCAATTTCTATAGTTCAAATCCCATTAAATTGATAAGTCTTCATTGCCATTCTTTCAATTCAACAATTTGTCCTATTATGGACAATATTAACATTATTGCAAATAATGTAACTGATTTCCAATTTAATATTAACAAGCTACATAAATAGGTAACATACAATAATCGATACGTTAACCTTTAGTCAAATTAATAAGCTTTTATTACTTACAAATCAATGTTACCATTTATTTTCATAATACTAATTTTATCTAATTCCCATTAACTATCAATTATTTCCTTGGTAAATCCAATATTTCATTTATTCGCTTATCTTCCATTTATAGTCAAGTATAACATATTTTCATTAATTGGCATTTCATTCAATCCATTAATTATTAATTTTAATTAGAATTGTTTATCTTGCATTCTCGTTATTATTTCATAAATATGATTCCCAATTTTATTTCTTTCAGTATTAGTTACACAATCATATTAAATTAACAAATTTCAAATTTTTATTTATTAAAGATTTATTTACCAAAGTCTTATTAAATTAACAATTTTTAGTTATCGAAATTCACGGGTCGTTACACTCTCCCCCACTCAAAACTTTTCGTCCTCGAAAAGGAAAAAGAAGGGAAAGAAGGAATTAAGTAAACAGTATATCTTATTCAAAAATACTAACTTTATAAACAAGTAAATTTACAAAATTAATTAATTTGAATAAAATATACCAATTTATACCCACTAAATCTTTTTATACTCAAATTAATAAAGTTTGAAAAACATTTTTCAAAAATTTTCCAAGTCCAAAATTTACGGAAAATTTTGGCAGAGTCTCCTTTGTACGGAGAGACTTGGGAGAAAATATAATATCAAATATAACAATATACAACATATATTTCCAGAATAATATATATCCCAACACGGGAAAAAGAATATAATAACGCTATAAACCGAAATCCCGAAACATACCTATTTGTCGGGCAATTTACGCTTATTTTATGAAACCAAAAGTAGTAGCAATTGCTTTCATTACCTGTATTTCACCTATATAACCCAATCATATAAAATGAAATATTAATTTTTTTTCATCCACTAATCAAACAAAAAAATGTCAAACATAACAACCACTTGCAATCACAACATACAACCATCATATGAAGTCAATAAAATCAACCACCCACATATCCATAGCAAACAAAACAAATAGTTGTTTGGGTTTAAAAACTTTAAATCGTACAGAATGGAGAGTAAACTATTAAGTTCACCATTCACTCAACTGTTTTAGATGAAACTAAATAGATTATTCATACATCCAAAAAAATTTAAAGTATCCTTACTCAAACAACCATACACCAAACAAGCAACCAACAATCTCAGAAAATAGATCAAATTCTTTCTTATTAATTTCATTTGATACATTTGTTGTTTGATTTCCCTTTTCATTCATATAATGGTTTATCTTTTTATTTACATTTATTTCTTGCAACATTTCAGTTTCCATCCATTGACTCGGTGTTTATTTCACTTATTTGCACTTATACTTACATAAATTCATTTTTGTTTATCTATATCATATAAATTTTCTTTTCATTGCATTACATTCATTATTGCATAACTTCATTCATTTATTTATAGTATTTATGTTCAATTCAATTTCTTAGCATTTAAATTTATTTACTTAAGTTTATAATCATTTATTTATAATACTTACCCTTCTATTATATTTAATTGTAGTAACATTTCAATTATAACTTAAGATTATAACACTGTAACATCAATTTCTTATTTATATTCATTGAATGCTTTCATTACTTTAAGTTTTACTTGTGTAATATTCTATTACATTTTCTTATTAGATATTTCAACTTTTACATCTTTTGGTAAGTTATATATATGCCTTTTAAGAATGTAATTGAAAATTACACAAGTCTAACTTATTTCATTTAGAGGTTCCAACTAAAATAATTGAAACTATTAATTAACGAAAACTTAAGAACTAAATTTCGGTTTTAATTTCAAATTATTTTAAAATAATAGATAGATGTATACACTTACAATTTATATATCCAATTATATTTAAAACAACTAAAAATTCATATTTGTTTATCCAAATAAATCTGCAGTAAACTACTACAGCGGCCTTCCCGCTTTGAAACTCGAAAATGAATGTCGATGATGCATGCACTCATCACCGAAATTATTTTCCAATGACAGAGAAGGAGGTACAGAATTATTTCTTCCAAAATTTCTTTATAACAATTCTTTCAATTTATATTGAAACATTTATATCAGAAAATACTTATAAACAACATTATTATATTCCAAAATCCTTTGAAAGCAATTTTCAAAATCCCGGACTTAAGTTCTAAAATTTCCGATTTTCATTTATTTTAATTTAAATCTTGTTTACAACCAATATTTATAAATTTCACTACCTAACAACCAATATATTACAACCAATTATATCATTTATAAAAAATTTATTTTATATATATAGAACATATAATAGGAAAAATTATTTCATTCACCTATATTTCAAAACAAATATTGTGTCGGTCTGTCCTATTAAGTGTTTAGAAATCCCTATTGATGTCATAGCGTCTCATGCACCAACAAGAATCTATAAATACAAAACGGAACAAATTAACACAGTATTAAAACCTTTTTATAACACTAATAAATATGCTCTCTCATATATATACACTCAGCGACTCATTATAGGGTATTACTACACTATAGATAAAGAGTCAGACCCCACAAAGCTAAGGTTTATCGCTAAACCAAAGCTCTGATACCGGATGTAACATCCCGCCTTTTTATACGCTTTAAATCGACAATAAACCATACATGTTAGACTTAAACCATACATAAGGGTGGATTATTATGGGGTAAATAAGAAAAAGCAGAGAAAGAAAAACATAATAGAATCTTTCGGCGGAACAATAAAATATAATAATCAAATAAACAGTTCATGAAGCTGTTTTTAAAAAACATTTGATTATACTTATAGAATACATATCAGAGTTACACATACCAGAGAATAATAAATAACAATGCAGCAGAACAATGTGATGTAGTGGAATATAATAAATAATAGTAATACAAATCTTCGTCTTCGTCCTCCAAAGATAAATTCTTCGAATCATGAAATGCTCAGACTGACCCGAGCGAATTGAAAAGACAAAACACTCGAGTCAGAACTAAAAGATCTTATGTAGTTAAATCAACAAAAATAAATATGAGTGTAAATGGCGTCAGAGATGTTTACGGGTTTTGGCATCTCCTATCCAGTGTCTAACGTGAGTGCAGTAACTTAAGAGTGGCTCGGGATTCACATCTCCTGAGGATCCGATAAACTATTTACTATGTAGTAATATTTCGTTATTATAATAATGTCTATAGTAAAATAAACTTACTTTTAAATAGTGTTAAGGAGTTACCCAATCTCCACCTTAACACAATGATAGTCCCAATAGTCCATCCAGTGTCAGCGCATCTCCAGATCGGGAGACTACCCTAAATACTCCATGGGCTACGGGAGAAAAACAAACTCGTACAAGGCGCGCTATGGTAGGTGACACGACACAACTAGGCAATGCCAGGGTAGATATACCAATTACACTTCCGGGGCAGTGGTAACGCGTAACAGCTACTACCGCCCACCTCGAGCCACACCCCTAAATCAAAAGAATCAAGAGCGGCCACCGAATCAATCTCAAAGTCAGAATATAATATCGAAGGATAGTGTCCGACTAGAGGAATGACCTTATTAGCCCATCAATTGATCCTGTTTTAGCCACCTTATGCCAACTCATGGGAGTCAGGTCCACGCACATACCTCAAAGGAACGCCACCACCATCCTACTTCATTCTGCAATCACCTCCGCGTACACGATTGTTAAAGTGGTTTTTGGAGTTGACAGAGAGTATGAAAACTTCCGATCCTGGTCTTCAACAACCAAACGTTATTATAACACCGCGGTCATTTCAAAATAATTTATACTTCAAAACTAGAATATAATATCCATTTCGAAACCATATACATACGATATCCTTTCCATTTCAAAATCCAAATCATTATGATATCATTTTTATAAAAACCCAAATCAGTATAATACCATTTTTATTCCAAATATATCCTTTTTCCAAAATCATAGCACTTCAAAGTTATAACACTTCCAAAACAAAACACTTGAAATAATAACTTCCACCACTCAAATGGTTTAAATATTAGAATACTTTATATAATAAAATGGCTTCTTAGATTTCACAAATCAATTCCAAAAACACTCGAATTTCTAAATTTTAAATCTATCCAAATCCTCAAATCATACAATTCAATACAATTCAGTTTCCGAATGAACTATTCCAAATTATACCAATTTCAAAACAGATTTGATCCACAGAATAAACCATTCCAAATTCAATATTATTTCAAACTTTAAGTATTCCCAATGTCAAAACTAAGTTTGGTAATTACGATTCAACAATTCACTTTTCTATTATTTAGTTTAAAATAATTTACGTAATAAATCCATTATCATCTAAATAAAACTCAATTTACAAATAACTTAAATATTTCCTTCAAACTTATTTATACTTGAAATATTCATTTAATTCACCCTAAACCCAAAATCATGTTATAAACATCATACCTTTAAAATTTCAAATTTAATAAATTTTACATCAACTTATTTGAGTTTAATTTTTAAATAAACTCAATTTCAAATAAATTTCCAATTTACCATCCAACCTTAATTTATTTAAATCATTATAACCTTTATATTAAAGTATGATTTAAATACTTAACCATATTTTATTTTAATAAAGTCAAACTCCATTATTAAAATTATTCTTATTAAACAAATTTATACATAGCTTAAATTCAAGAATTTAACTATATATAAAATAATATTTATATAGTATCAAAAATCGGTATTTATTAAACCATATATTTCTTTCCAAAACCGTAGAAATCATTGTCAAAATATTTATATATAGACCACGGTGTCTGTATATAATTTTCTACCTATGGTTAAATGATACAGATATTTATCATTTCAATCCATAATTTAAAATAAAAATTCGGTTATATATCATTTCAAACTGCAATCCCGAATAAAATAAAATGCATAACAACTTGCAGTTTTGAACAATATAAAATACAACATCCATTCATCCAATATCAACCATCAACCATTTATCACAATCATCATCCAATTCAAATAATAACATCAATATAGAACAGATAATAAATAACAGGTATTTACTGACAGTTTATATTCAATAATAAATTAAATAACTATTTAATTGGCAGTTTATATGCAACAATAAATAATAATTTAATTCAAATAAATTCAATGCAACTGAGATAATGATTAAAAATACGCCAAACAGTCATAATTAAATTTATAATCACATCAAAAATTAATTTAACACGCATAAGAAATTTTAGAAGTTGTGAGTGGGTTAAAACACTCACCTTTTGAATTTAAATTGAATTTAAATCCAATTTAAACCCAAAATTGAATAGTCTCAGAATCTGACCAAACCCGTGCCAAAACATCCAGAATTTAGCGGAGAAAACCGCGCATGAATCTGACATCGTTTGTAAAATTTATACGCATTTGATTATCTAAAAAAAAAAGAAACGAACCAGAACACGTCACCTACTCCCACGTCATCACACACAACGCACGTGTCTCCCATGAACTCCATCCTCCAAAATTGCCGATCTAAACCCTACAGCCCACGTTGACCACAATCGCACACACCACGACCGGCTGCCCCACCTCCGCACCCTACAGAACGCCGCGTCGACCTCCCCTAGGCTGTACAACAGCCAGCGACCACCCATCGATGGTGAACGACGAACCCCAATAACCGGCCGCCGCCTCAAATCCCATCCCAAATCGAATTTTTGCAAAAAATCCGACCGTCAATTCGCCAAACAAACCACACCGATGAGCTTCCCTCGGTTCTGTCTACCCGGTTGTGCCTTCATTTCTTCGATCGGACGAAGTTCATCAATGCGTGATGAACGGCCGTGAACAATCCCTCAAATTTTTAGCACTTAGAAACTCAAATTGAAAAACGAATCACAGATTTGACTTGCGCTCGTCGAGAGGTTTAAATCCATATATAATTTGACATAGTTTGAAGTGATTTATTTTTGGCTTTGAATTTTATTGAAATTGCATTTTGGGATTTTGGGTTCTGTTTACCATTGGGAAAGAGGAGAGACAGTTGAATTGTACATACGTAAATAAGGAATTAGTAATAGGCTAGTGTAACGACCCAGAATTTTAATTAATTTAAATTTGAATATTTAATTAATTTTAAATATTAATAAGTGAATTTATAAGTCAAATAAATTTTTATTTGAATTTTTGAATTTAATTGGATTATTAAATCGATAATTTAATATGTTAAATTATGGAAATAATTGTAAATTGAGTTAAATATGATTGAAAATGATTTGTAAAATTTTATTATATCATATGGGAGTTAGAACGATATTTTAGAACTTTTAAAATCGAATTAAAAGTTAATTTGTGAAAATTTAATATTTTAATAATTAAATCGACTAGTAAAAATAGTCAATTTTTGAACAGTCTCAGAATTGAATGAAACCAGTTCCATTGGATCCGTAATAGTTAGTTATTACCGGGTTTCAAATTTCGTGTCAATCGGAGTTATCGTTTGATCGTGGCAGCTCGAAACGCATCGATTTATTTTTAATTTAAATTTGGCGAGTGAAAATAGCCATTTTTCAAAAAGTCTTGGATTTCGACGAAACCAGTTTCATCGGATCCGTAATGTGATATTATTGTAAGGTTTCAAATTTCAAGTCAATTGGATTTACCGTTTGTCCGCTACAAATTAAAACGCCTAGAAATCGACTTAAATCGGTTTAATTCAAATTGAGCGTTTATAGCCATAACTCGCACATACTTCCGAATTAGCTTTCGAAACCTGTTCCATTGTGTCCGGAACGCGGGGTAAACCCCAGAAATGCTGGTTACGGCGCGTAAATCGGAGTTCGGAATTTCCGAGATGAATAGTGTTTCGTCGGTTCCTTATAAATAGCCCACTATCTCAAAAATTAATAAAAAAAATAACTAAACCCAAATTTTAACCTAGCCGCCACCTACAGATGGATGGCCAGAAATTATCTCCACTTCCTCCCTCAATCACTCACAATCCATCGACAATTAGGCGAAGTGTTCAACTGCAAGGTTGTAGAGGATGGAGAGGGCTTCAGATCCATACGGAGTTGATCGTGTTTGGAGCATCGGAGGGGGAGAAATGGGGGGCCGACCGTGCCAGCTCACACACGTTTTCCTAGGCACTAGAGGTGGTCGAGCTCCACCATAGGGGGGCCGAACATAGTGCAAGTCGAGTGTTACGCGATGGTGGTTGTGTGATGGAGTTTAGTCGTGAGATGGTGTTGCAAATTGTAACCCTAATCCTAAGAGTTGGGTTCGGCCATAACGTGTATAACCTGGAGATGATGCGCGTGATGTAGGAGATGAGGCTGGAGCGTTGGATCTGAATCTCACGGCTAAGAATGGTTGAGGGTTTAAATTATTAAAGTTAGTTATAAATTTGTGTATATAAATCGTGTAAACTTAAAATATTAATAACTTTTTCATACGAGGTCGAAAAAATGCAAACTCAGTTGCGTTGGAATCGTATGGACGACCACTACGCGATGGAGTTGGTTTGGAGTCGTTTGGAGTTAGTGAGAATTTTGGGTAAAATTAAACGCGCGTTTAATTTTATTCGAAATAAATCGCTAAAACGGAATTTAAAATCAAGGTGAGAACTTCTCACTCAATCGAATTAGTTTTGATTTTATTTTAAATAGTTAGATTTAAAATATTTGAATGCATGTTTGAATGAAGATTAATATCTATTGATTGTTAAAATAGACATTATGCGCCGTTATTAAGCGGATGTTATTTAATAAAAACATATACCGCGAATATTTCATAAACAGTGAAATTGGTATTATATATAGTAGCAATATATATATATTGGCATATGTATATATTGGAGTTATTGATTTCCCGCATTTATTTTTTAGCGGATGAGACCCTATTACGCCGTTATTAAGCGGATAATATTTAATAAGAACATATACCGCGATAATTTCGTACTGGAGCGAAATTGGTATTGTGCTAATGTTTGTGATGCAGGAAAACAGGTTGGAGGGATCCAACTGGATTCCTCAACAGTATTTATTTAATTTCAATATTTTGATATTTGATTGATTATCATATCGATATATGATGTCGTTGTTATCGTGATTGACTATTTGGTGTGTAGCATCATTGGGCCAAATTTGGAATTTTAAAATGATTTCAAAGTGATTTTTGAAAGTATACGTTTATAAAATAATTTTTGGAATTTGATCCATTTTAAATAAATAAACGTTATAATTTTTAACGTTATAAAAATTATGATTTTGAGAAATATAGTTAAAAACTGATTTTTGAAGAATATGATGCTAATGATTTTATAAAATAGTTTAATCGGGATTTTAGAATTTATTGTGAAAAGTTTAAATATAGGATTTATAAAATTTGATTATTTTATAAATCAAGAGAATGATGAAATTATAAAGGAGATTAAAGATGTTTTAAAATAATAATATAAATTGAATTATATTAAGAGATTTATAAATGGATATTTATAAATTGAAATATTGAAATTATAAAACGAGTTTTTATAAGTGTTTGAATGAAGTGGAAATGAATTTCATAAATGAATGAAATTTATGGAATTATAAACTGTGAAGTTATAAAAGAAATTTATAAATAGTAAGATTTATAAATTTGGTAAAATTATTTGAAGAATAGATTGGTTAAATAAATGGATCTTATAAGTTATAAGATTTATAAATTGGAAAGTCTTTAAAAAAGAACGATTTTGTAAGATAATCGTTTTATAAGTATTTAACTTATAATATGGACTTTTAGTTCATAATTGGGATATAAATCGAATAGGCTAATAAAGGAGATTTATAAAGGAAGTTGTTATAAAATAAATAGAAATGGAATTTATAAACGTTGTTTTATAAATTCGCAAATGACTTATTTTGATAAGAAAATTGTTGAAACCTATTAATGGGGTTATATTCACATTTTGAATAGTGAATAAGATGTTAAAGAAATTGTTTTGGATTAGGATGTTTTAAATAGAATTAAAACGATCTAATGATGTTTTTAAACATGTTGAGATTCGAAACCATAGATTTCAACATTGATTGTTGAGATAGACGTTTTCGAGAAATAAAAGGAAATGGTGGACTATAACACTGTTGTTATAGTAAATGATTTCTGAAAGGAAATGTTTTGTATAGTATTGGGATTTATATATCTATTTTAATTTCGAATCCCTATACTAATGATTTTTGGGTTGTCGTAACAATGTTTTACGCAACATTCGTTTTGGCCCAAATAAATATGTTTAAGAGAATGATTTCCTTAAAGAATGAAGCATATACTTATTTTTGATTTAAGTATATTGAATATTTTCCAAGTGTTGAAAATAAATAAAATTTGTGAATTACTTATTAAATAAGTATGGAATTGTTTTCCAATATAAAGTGAATATTTTAAGAATTTATCTTTTTGAAGATAAATTGAAAATGAATAATTGAAATCGAATATTCATTGATATTTTGGAATTATAAATTCACTAAGGAATTTATAAAGGAAATGGAATTTGTCTAAAAAAATAAATATTGATTTATTTTTGAAGTGTGAAATAATATATCTTGTAAAGATATTTTTGGAAAATAATTAATTTGGAAAATTATTTGGAATCTGGTGATGTGTGCATATCCAGTGATAGTTCAATAACCGACTATCAATATTTCCCTTTGAATGGGTAATTGATGTGATTTGTTTGAATGTGAATGCTACACTTGTTTTTGAATAAGCGCTCACTATTCGGGTTAACCGGGAAAGGACCATGGGGTCGTATAACCCATTCCGAATATGTGATACGTCGTTGTGAATTGCATAGAAGATCGGTGTTGAAGACCCGGTATTTGCGAGAGCGATAGGATGACCTGTCGATTGTCTCTGCACTGAGTTGCAGCGGTATAGAGACTCCCTAAGTGATGGGAAATCCGATCAGGATTGTGAATATCTGGATTGCAAGGACTTCTTTGTAAGTGCCTTCGGTTTTGTTCGAGCCCGGAACAGACTTGTATGGATTGTGTGTCTGACATTACAAGTTGAGATATAAAGCCGATTTCTTTCAAATATATTTCTGTTGGTGGCGGAGAATTTATTCTTTTAGCTTAACACCCTTCTCTGAGACGTACGAGCTCAGAGGTTATATAGTTGAAGTTATCAGCGATATATTCCCAATTTGGTAATGTGATATGCTGAGTGTTGCTGAAATAATCATTGTGTTGATTATTGTGATAGGATCATTTATTGGATCGTCTATCTTGGTGATCATTGTGTTGATCATTTGTTGACCCAAAGCATGGCTTTTGTATAAAGTATGTTTTTGTGGACGTGACTTCGTCGAACCTCACACCCCGGAAATGGTCAAAACAGGAAAGATGCGGCAAGGTTATGAGGGGTAGCACCCTTTAGGGTATGTACATTTCCTTCTGGATAGAGGTGGTATCATGGTATGGAGCCCAGATATTTAACCTATGTGGTTACTACGAATTTATTACTTTGTGGTTGTTGGTTTTCGGGATCCCGTGAGAAAGGTCGTTTACGATCGGGGAATGGCGTGCTCGTGTCAGTAGTTACCCAGTTAGGGGTAACCCGGCCTTGTGTTGGCAGAGTTCCGGTTTGGTTCTCGGGGATGTCTTTCCAGAGGCATTCTCATGTGGCAATGGGAAGTTCCTTGGCCTGACCATTTGTTGGAAATCCAATTCCCAATACGAAACTTGCACGGTATTAGTTGTAGGACCTGCCATTCACTTATGGTGGTCACCACTGTTTGGATGGTAGCTATAGTAGGCATACGATAATGGTCGTATGTTGGCTAAGATTTATATTCTACTTTTGAAATGAATTTTTCCTACACTATGCACTAGTAATAATATCAAATGTTATTTTTAATGCGTATCAAGCATCTTTGACTATCATAAGGAGAAATCTCCTCCGATTCTGCGTTTGCATGTGTGTGTGTGCGGGAGGCCTTATGGTAGTCTCATTTTTAAAAGCATTGCGAATTGAAATAAAAATATTCCTTTATTTTTGATTTTAAAGTTAAATAAACTGTTTTGAGTTCTCACACCAGTCACATGACTGACTTGGAGTTTATTGTTTTCCTTCCTAAACTCTGGGTGCCCACCAATTTCCACACGGGCAGTTAAGAGTTAAGGTTTATCAGGATATTCTGGATATTCTGGAGTTGCTGGAGGCAAGCTGGATGGCATGACGTATTACTAGTTATATAGTATTTCTTTTTCCGCTGCACTGTTGTTGTTGTTGTACACTCTGATGATATGATGTAATGAAATGTGATGTAATGTAATAACTGATATAGTTCTTTGTTTAAAGATTATTCATTTATTATTATATGTTGTTCCGCTGCGAATTGTGAGATTCTGATGTGATTCTGTTGTTTTCTGTCCCGTCCTATTTTCTTCTGTTTTTCTTTTTTTCCTCTATTCTCTTTTTCTTCTATCTTAAAATTATGTTCTATTTTTCTTTCCCCTCCATTTTCTATTTTCTTCTATTTTAAAATTTTCTATCTTCTTTTCTGTTTTCTCTTCTCTCTATTATCTATTTTCTTCTTTTTCTCTCTTTTTCTTTTCTTAAAATCTTTTTAAAACCCTAAGGGTTCGTATTTTCGTTCATCTTGAATTAAACAAAGGAGATTAGTGTCTATTCAAGGAGTACGGACTTACGGGTCTTTACAGTTGGTATCAGAGCATATGGTTAAGCGACAACCATGGTTCTGTTGGGTATTACTCATTAGAGATAGAGTCAGCAGTACTCTAGAATGAATTTGAGTGTAATAATAGCTATGAGAGCGTATTTGTTAGTGAATATAAAATTGTTTTGTATTGTGTTGACTTACCGGTTGATTGTTTATAGATTCCCGTCGATCTAGTCTAGCTAACTATCGTAGATAGGGGTTTCTAAACTCTTAAACAAGATAAATCGACACAATATTGTTTTAAAATTAGGTAAATGAAATAATTTTACCTTGATTATATTTTATATATAAGGGAATAATTTTTCAAAATTATTAAAGTGTATATAAGTTGATTGTTTAGATGTTTGAATAATCTAAATTGAAGAATAATTGTATAAGTAAAGAATTATAAGAATGGAATTATAATTAAAGTGATTTACAATTGTGAAATAAACTTATATATATAAGAAGTGAAACTATATGAATATGAGTTGTGAATAGAAGTGAATTTAAAAGTTAAATGGAAATTTACTTTAGAATTGAAATCTGAATTTGTTTACAAGTGGGAATTTAAGTTATGAAAAACTAAGTGATGTTTAAATGGAATATAACTTAAAAGATGTTAAATGAAGTTGATATAGTTATCAAAGTAAATTAATGAAGTGGAGTAAATGAATGTGAACTTAAGTTATGTAAATGAAATTCGATTTTGAAATTGAATTGAATTGAATGAATGGATTGAATATTAATCAATTGAATGTAAATAAAATTGGAATGGAATAATGAATATAAGTGTAATTCATTAAAATCTAATGTTATTAGAAAGTTGAATAATTGAATGAAAATCAATTAAATTAAACCAATTGATAAGCAAAGGAATTTGGTTGTAATTATATATACATTGGTTGTTATATGATTGTTAGATGATTGTATATAATTCGTTAAGAGTTAATGAGATTGGAAGCTAAAGTAATTGGAAATCCAATTGGAAGTTAAGTGAATCTTAAATAGAATTGAATTGAATTGGAAGTGAACCAACTTGTGAATTAGTGAATATAAACTAATTTAGAATGAATGAATATTTATTAAATGAATGTTAGTAAGAACATCCACTGTATATGAATCAAATGTGGTTAAATTGAAAACCAATTCATTGAATATGAATGAGAATATAAATGAATATTTATTGGTTATGAATTTGTTGGATGTTAGTTGGTTGATGGTTGAATATATTGCTTTTCATACATTTGCTATGTTGGCATATATAGTTATTATGTTGCTATATGTTGTATATTGAGATTATTGTCTATATGCATGTTTCTCATGTTGTTTGTTGAGTGATTAGTAGGTGCGGATCGCGTTTGCTTCGCATTTGGAGCTCGCTTTTGCGCTATATTAGCCGTATATGCTTGCTAATAAAATATAAGGTACATATCTCGGATTACATACCGTACTTTTACATTTTTTCCCTTCGGGATGCCTCATTACTTGATGAGATGTATATTTGTGATATATATACTGTCATTTTTTTTCGGATCGAGCCGCGCAAAGGAGACCATGGCGAATTTTTCCGAAAATTTAAGGCGTTAAAAAAATTTGAGAAAATTTGGAAATTTTTTGAAAACTTTAACTTTGATTTGGAGTTGAAAGTTAAACAATAGTAATTGTTTTTGAAAAGATAACTAAGTATGATTTGAAACTTAGTAAAGTTATTGTAAGAAGTTTAACTATGAATTTTGGGAAAATTAATAGCTTCTGTAATTTTTCTTACTTATAATTTCGAGGACGAAATTCTTTTAAGTGGGGAAGATTGTAACGACCCAGAATTTTAATTAATTTAAATTTGAATATTTAATTAATTTTAAATATTAATAAGTGAATTTATAAGTCAAATAAATTTTTATTTGAATTTTTGAATTTAATTGGATTATTAAATCGATAATTTAATATGTTAAATTATGGAAATAATTGTAAATTGAGTTAAATATGATTGAAAATGATTTGTAAAATTTTATTATATCATATGGGAGTTAGAACGATATTTTAGAACTTTTAAAATCGAATTAAAAGTTAATTTGTGAAAAATTAATATTTTAATAATTAAATCGACTAGTAAAAATAGTCAATTTTTGAACAGTCTCAGAATTGAACGAAACCAGTTCCATTGGATCCGTAATAGTTAATTATTACCGGGTTTCAAATTTCGTGTCAATCGGAGTTATCGTTTGATCGTGGCAGCTCGAAACGCATCGATTTATTTTTAATTTAAATTTGGCGAGTGAAAATAGCCATTTTTCAAAAAGTCTCGGATTTCGACGAAACTAGTTTCATCGGATCCGTAATGTGATATTATTGTAAGGTTCAAATTTCAAGTCAATTGGATTTACCGTTTGTCCGTTACAAATTAAAACGCCTAGAAATCGACTTAAATCGGTTTAATTCAAATTGAGCGTTTATAGCCATAACTCGCACATACTTCCGAATTAGCTTCCGAAACCTGTTCCATTGTGTCCGGAACGCGGGGTAAACCCTAGAAACGCTGGTTACGGCGCGTAAATCGGAGTTCGGAATTTTCGAGATGAATAGTGTTTCGTCGGTTCCTTATAAATAGCCCACTATCTCAAAAATTAATAAAAAAAATAACTAAACCCTAATTTTAACCTAGCCGCCACCTACAGATGGATGGCCAGAAATTATCTCCACTTCCTCCCTCAATCACTCACAATCCATCGACAATTAGGCGAAGTGTTCAACTGCAAGATTGTAGAGGATGGAGAGGGCTTCAGATCCATACGGAGTTGATCGTGTTTGGAGCATCGGAGGGGGAGAAATGGGGGGCCGACCGTGCCAGCTCACGCACGTTTTCCTAGGCACTAGAGGTGGCCGAGCTCCACCATAGGGGGGCAGAACATAGTGCAAGTCGAGTGCTACGCGATGGTGGTTGTGTGATGGAGTTTAGTCGTGAGATGGTGTTGCAAATTGTAACCCTAATCCTAAGAGTTGGGTTCGGCCATAACGTGTATAACCTGGAGATGATGCGCGTGATGTAGGAGATGAGGCTGGAGCGTTGGATCTGAATCTCACGGCTAAGAATGGTTGAGGGTTTAAATTATTAAAGTTAGTTATAAATTTGTGTATATAAATCGTGTAAACTTCAAATATTAATAACTTTTTCATACGAGGTCGAAAAAATGCAAACTCAGTTGCGTTGGAATCGTATGGACGAGCACTACGCGATGGAGTTGGTTTGGAGTCGTTTGGAGTTAGTGAGAATTTTGGGTAAAATTAAACGCGCGTTTAATTTTATTCGAAATAAATCGCTAAAACGGAATTTAAAATCAAGGTGAGAACTTCTCACTCAATCGAATTAGTTTCGATTTTATTTTAAATAGTTAGATTTAAAATATTTGAATGCATGTTTGAATGAAGATTAATATCTATTGATTGTTAAAATAGACATTATGCGCCGTTATTAAGCGGATGTTATTTAATAAAAACATATACCGCGAATATTTCATAAACAGTGAAATTGGTATTATATATAGTAGCAATATATATATATATTGGCATATGTATATATTGGAGTTATTGATTTCCCGCATTTATTTTTTAGCGGATGAGACCCTATTACGCCGTTATTAAGCGGATAATATTTAATAAGAACATATACCGCGATAATTTCGTACTGGAGCGAAATTGGTATTGTGCTAATGTTTGTGATGCAGGAAAACAGGTTGGAGGGATCCAACTGGATTCCTCAACAGTATTTATTTAATTTCAGATATTTTGATATTTGATTGATTATCATATCGATATATGATGTCATTGTTATCGTGATTGACTATTTGGTGTGTAGCATCATTGGGCCAAATTTGGAATTTTAAAATGATTTCAAAGTGATTTTTGAAAGTATACGTTTATAAAATAATTTTTGGAATTTGATCCATTTTAAATAAATAAACATTATAATTTTTAATGTTATAAAAATTATGATTTTGAGAAATATAGTTAAAAACTGATTTTTGAAGAATATGATGCTAATGATTTTATAAAATAGTTTAATCAGGATTTTAGAATTTATTGTGAAAAGTTTAAATATAGGATTTATAAAATTTGATTATTTTATAAATCAAGAGAATGATGAAATTATAAAGGAGATTAAAGATGTTTTAAAATAATAATATAAATTGAATTATATTAAGAGATTTATAAATGGATATTTATAAATTGAAATATTGAAATTATAAAACGAGTTTTTATAAGTGTTTGAATGAAGTGGAAATGAATTTCATAAATGAATGAAATTTATGGAATTATAAACTGTGAAGTTATAAAAGAAATTTATAAATAGTAAGATTTATAAATTTGGTGAAATTATTTGAAGAATAGATTGGTTAAATAAATGGATCTTATAAGTTATAAGATTTATAAATTGGAAAGTCTTTAAAAAAGAACGATTTTGTAAGATAATCGTTTTATAAGTATTTAACTTATAATATGGACTTTTAGTTCATAATTGGGATATAAATCGAATAGGCTAAAAAAGGAGATTTATAAAGGAAGTTGTTATAAAATAAATAGAAATGGAATTTATAAACGTTGTTTTATAAATTCGCAAATGACTTATTTTGATAAGAAAATTGTTGAAACCTATTAATGGGGTTATATTCACGTTTTGAATAGTGAATAAGATGTTAAAGAAATTATTTTGGATTAGGATGTTTTAAATAGAATTAAAACGATCTAACGATGTTTTTAAACATGTTGAGATTCGAAACCATAGATTTCAACATTGATTGTTGAGATAGACGTTTTCGAGAAATAAAAGGAAATGGTGGACTATAACACTGTTGTTATAGTAAATGATTTCCGAAAGGAAATGTTTTGTATAGTATTGGGATTTATATATCTATTTTAATTTCGAATCCCTATACTAATGATTTTTGGGTTGTCGTAACAATGTTTTACGCAACATTCGTTTTGGCCCAAATAAATATGTTTAAGAGAATGATTTCCTTAAAGAATGAAGCATATACTTATTTTTGATTTAAGTATATTGAATATTTTCCAAGTGTTGAAAATAAATAAAATTTGTGAATTACTTATTAAATAAGTATGGAATTGTTTTCCAATATAAAGTGAATATTTTAAGAATTTATCTTTTTGAAGATAAATTGAAAATGAATAATTGAAATCGAATATTCATTGATATTTTGGAATTATAAATTCACTAAGGAATTTATAAAGGAAGTGGAATTTGTCTAAAAAAATAAATATTGATTTATTTTTGAAGTGTGAAATAATATATCTTGTAAAGATATTTTTGGAAAATAAATAATTTGGAAAATTATTTGGAATCTGGTGATGTGTGCATATCCAGTGATAGTTCAATAACCGACTATCAATATTTCCCTTTGAATGGGTAATTGATGTGATTTGTTTGAATGTGAATGCTACACTTGTTTTTGAATAAGCGCTCACTATTCGGGTTAACCGGGAAAGGACCATGGGGTCGTATAACCCATTCCGAATATGTGATACGTCGTTGTGAATTGCATAGAAGATCGGTGTTGAAGACCCGGTATTTGCGAGAGCGATAGGATGACCTGTCGATTGTCTCTGCACTGAGTTGCAGCGGTATAGAGACTCCCTAAGTGATGGGAAATCCGATCAGGATTGTGAATATCCGGATTGCAAGGACTTCTTTGTAAGTGCCTTCGGTTTTGTTCGAGCCCGGAACAGACTTGTATGGATTGTGTGTCTGACATTACAAGTTGAGATATAAAGCCGATTTCTTTCAAATATATTTCTGTTGGTGGCGGAGAATTTATTCTTTTAGCTTAACACCCTTCTCTGAGACGTACGAGCTCAGAGGTTATATAGTTGAAGTTATCAGCGATATATTCCCAATTTGGTAATGTGATATGCTGAGTGTTGCTGAAATGATCATTATGTTGATTATTGTGATAGGATCATTTATTGGATCGTCTATCTTGGTGATCATTGTGTTGATCATTTGTTGACCCAAAGCATGGCTTTTTTATAAAGTATGTTTTTGTGGACGTGACTTCGTCGAACCTCACACCCCGGAAATGGTCAAAACAGGAAAGATGCGGCAAGGTTATGAGGGGTAGCACCCTTTAGGGTATGTACATTTCCTTCTGGATAGAGGTGGTATCATGGTATGGAGCCCAGATATTTAACCTATGTGGTTACTACGAATTTATTACTTTGTGGTTGTTGGTTTTCGGGATCCCGTGAGAAAGGTCGTTTACGATCGGGGAATGGCGTGCTCGTGTCAGTAGTTACCCAGTTAGGGGTAACCCGGCCTTGTGTTGGCAGAGTTCCGGTTTGGTTCTCGGGGATGTCTTTCCAGAGGCATTCTCATGTGGCAATGGGAAGTTCCTTGGCCTGACCATTTGTTGGAAATCCAATTCCCAATACGAAACTTGCACGGTATTAGTTGTAGGACCTGCCATTCACTTATGGTGGTCACCACTGTTTGGATGGTAGCTATAGTAGGCATACGATAATGGTCGTATGTTGGCTAAGATTTATATTCTACTTTTGAAATGAATTTTTCCTACACTATGCACTAGTAATAATATCAAATGTTATTTTTAATGCGTATCAAGCATCTTTGACTATCATAAGGAGAAATCTCCTCCGATTCTGCGTTTGCATGTGTGTGTGTGCGGGAGGCCTTATGGTAGTCTCATTTTTAAAAGCATTGCGAATTGAAATAAAAATATTCCTTTATTTTTGATTTTAAAGTTAAATAAACTGTTTTGAGTTCTCACACCAGTCACATGACTGACTTGGAGTTTATTGTTTTCCTTCCTAAACTCTGGGTGCCCACCAATTTCCACACGGGCAGTTAAGAGTTAAGGTTTATCAGGATATTCTGGATATTCTGGAGTTGCTGGAGGCAAGCTGGATGGCATGACGTATTACTAGTTATATAGTATTTCTTTTTCCGCTGCACTGTTGTTGTTGTTGTTGTACACTCTGATGATATGATGTAATGAAATGTGATGTAATGTAATAACTGATATAGTTCTTTGTTTAAAGATTATTCATTTATTATTATATGTTGTTCCGCTGCGAATTGTGAGATTCTGATGTGATTCTGTTGTTTTCTGTCCCGTCCTATTTTCTTCTGTTTTTCTTTTTTTCCTCTATTCTCTTTTTCTTCTATCTTAAAATTATGTTCTATTTTTCTTTCCCCTCCATTTTCTATTTTCTTCTATTTTAAAATTTTCTATCTTCTTTTCTGTTTTCTCTTCTCTCTATTATCTATTTTCTTCTTTTTCTCTCTTTTTCTTTTCTTAAAATCTTTTTAAAACCCTAAGGGTTCGTATTTTCGTTCATCTTGAATTAAACAAAGGAGATTAGTGTCTATTCAACGAGTACGGACTTACGGGTCTTTACAGCTAGGGTTTATAACAAGGTATATATAGTTAGGTCAGAAAATAGAATAGATGGACCAGATTTGATTGGAAAATTGAACGATAAATAGCCCGAAAAGCCCGTTCTGACTCCGGGACGAAATTGGGTCAACCATATATCAAAATAGGTGTTTTTAATTATTTCAAACTCGATGGAACATGTTCCAAGTCCAAATTCCATCATATGAAGAAGTTACGCAAAAATCAAGCTATTTCAAATTAATTTCATTTGATTTCAATTTCATTGATTTCTACGCGTTTCGAGTCCGTACGATCAAACGACAAGTGCGATTGTTACGAAACTTGAAACCCTATAATAATTCACGGTTACGGATCCGATGAAACTAGTTTCGTCAAAATCCGAGTCAATGGCGAAATCGCTATTTTTACATTAATTAATTAATTAAATTAATAAATTAACTAATTAAATCAAATTTCAATTTCAGTTCTTTAATTGAAAATTTTCATCATTTTTGATTTCTCAATCATTTACAATGAGTTAAACAAATTTAAATGTCAATTTTGACTTGATTAATTTATCAATTTCAGTATTAACCTCAATTTCATTAAATTATAAATTATAAATTTAATTTCCAATAATTCTATTTAATTTACTTTTCATTCTATTATTCAATTCATTATTATCAAACGGATGAAATTTATATTGGATTCAAAATCTATTACATTAATATTCTCACATTCCATCTTCATTTCAATTAACGTAATATTTAGATATTTAATTTCATTTATTTGCAATTAAATTCAATTTCTATAGTTCAAATCCTATTAAATTGATAAGTCTTCATTTCCATTCTTTCAATTCAACAAATTGTCTTATTATGGATAATATTAACATTATTCTCAAATATTACCTTAATTAACATTAACGTAATGTTAAATTATAATTATTGTAACTGATTTCCAATTTAAATTAACAAGCTACATAAATAGTAACATACAATATTCGTTACGTTAACCTTTAGTCAAATTAATAAGCTTTTATTACTTACAAATAATGTTACCATTTATTTTAATAATACTAATTTCATCTAATTCCCATTAACTATCTATTATTTCCTTGGTAAATCCAATATTTTATTTATTCGCTTATGTTCCATTTATAGTCAAGTATAACATATTTTCATTAATTGGCATTTCATTCAATCCATTAATTATTAACTTTAATTAGCATTGTTTACCTTGCATTCTCGTTATTATTTCTTAAATATGATTCCCAATTTTATTTCTTTCACTATTAGTTACACAATCATATTAAATTCACAAATTTCAAACTTTTATTTATTCTAGATTTATTTACCAAAATCTTATTAAATTAAAAAAATTTAATTATTGAAATTCGTGGGTCGTTACACACCAAGACATGCGTATTACTTATAGTATGTAGGTTGCTGACCTCGAAATCACACAAGTATTCATGCCATCTACTCTAGACAAACAGTTGCAAAGGCAGCACAAATCAATGTTTTTCAATGAGATTTTTGTAGTCTTAAGGCATTATTTGATGAGTAGCCTCGCTCCGTAAAGTACGAGACTACTAAGAAATTGTTTAATACCAAAATGCAAAAGGGACAGAAGGTGGATGATTACATGCTGTTGATGAAGGGCTATATTAATAGGCTTGCATCATTGAACGTGACTATAAGCAATGAGTTATAGATCGAATTGATCCATGGTTTATTGACCCCTTAGCATGAATCATTCATAATGAACTATAATATGAACCAACTAAATGTGAATCCCATGAAGCTCCTCAATTTGTTAAGGTCGACCGAATCACAATCTAAGGATCAGTTGGCTATGCTTGCAGTTAAATGTGGGGCATTATCTTCGAAAAATTTGAAGAAGTGAAAGGCAGAGGGTAAGAATAAAAGTAGGAAAGCAAAGAAAGCTGTTGATGACAAAGGTGAATGTCACCACTATCGTAAGAAGGGACAGAGAAAATATTCCAAGTAGCTAAAGATTTAGAAAGAAATGAAGCAAAATAGTTCTGCAGCTCCATCAGGTAAATTTATGATTCAAAATATTTTTGTAATCAATAAAATGTCTTGGGTTTTAGGTACAGGATCTAAAACTCATATTTACAACTTGTTATAGAGGCTTAGGAACTGGCATCGTGTGGCAAAGGATGAATTAAGACTCCAGGTTGTTAATGAGTCTATCATAGATGCAAGGAAGTAGGATATTTTCATTTATGTTTTCTTGGTGGTTTTTTATTAATATTTAATAATTGTTATTTTGTGAAAAATTTATTTATGGAATTATTTCTATTTCTAGATTGTTTGGGATTGGATATATTTCATTATGCAAATAGTGTTAGGAATATTAGTCTGAATGGAAATAAAGCGTGTGACGATATTCTTGAAAATGGCATTTATGTGATCAATATTAATTACATATTTTCTATGAATGGTTCATTTAACAATATAAATGATAGTTATCTTTGGCATTGTATGCTAGGTCATATTAGTGAGAAATGACCACAAACTAAAAACTAAAGGTTTTCTCTTGTCATTTGGTTCTGAATCATTTGACATATATGCCTCATATTTCAAAGATAAAATGACCAAGCATTCCTTCAGTGGGAGCAATAAAATAGTTGATGAACAGCTAGGGTTAGTGCATAGTGACATATGTGGTCTGATGCCTATAATCACCAAGGATAATAGTCCTCACTTTGTTACCTTCACAGATGATTTCTCGAGACTAGGATATGTTGGAGTGAAAGAACTGAATCCTATTATATTTTGTTCATTCCATAGTGAATAAGACTAAATTGTCTCTATCGTATTAGGATATGCATTGGTACCTGCAACGCATATGCTAAACTTAGTACCCACTAAATCTGCGCCTAAGATGTCATATGAGATATGGCATAAGAGGAAACCCCACTTCAATTATTTAAAGGTGTTGGATTGTTCGGCCTATGTTAAAAACATTGACTCTAATAAACTTGAGGCAAGGTCAACTTTATGTTATCTTATAGGATATCCCAAGAAATCCAAGGGTATATTTTCTACAACATAAAAGAATAAAAGGTGATTGTTTCCACACGTACTGTCGTTTTGGAAAAGGAATTTGTATCAAAGGAAATTAACAGCAAAGTTGTAAACTTGGATGAGATCCAAGAAGTTAACACTAAGGCCAAACCATGGGAGAATGAAGTTCATCCATACACGAAAACATGCAACTTATTAGAAGGCCAGTACCGAACATCACGCACCAGAGAGATACTACTATTTCCTCGTGAATTCCGAGGAGGAGGACTATGTCTTATATGATAACACTCCTTTATATTTTCAAAAAGCACTGTAGAGTAAGACTCTACACTTTGGCATAGAGCAATAAAATCTGAAATGGATTCCATTTACAAAACAAAGCATGGACTTTTTCAGACCTACGTGAAGGGATAAAACCCATCGGCTTCAAATGGAATTTTACGAAAAAGTTAAATGCAGACAGAGAAGTAGAGACTTGCAAAGCTAGGCTAGTTGTAAAAGGATTTCTTTAAATTCAAGATGCTGATTGTAATGAGACCTTTTCACCCGTAGCCATGCTTAAGTCAATTCTAAGGATTATGTTTGCCATTGCAACATTCTATAGCTACGAAATTTCTAAATGCTAATTTAGTAAGGACCATTTATACGTCATAGCCCAAGTGGTCAATGGGAGTGAGAGCAGCTTATAAATTGTTGAACTCCATTTATGGACTTAAACAAGCTTCGAGGAGTTTGAATAAATGTTTTTATAAAGTAATCAAAATTTTAGTTTTTATCAAAACACAAAGGAAGCATGCGTATACAGAAAGGAGCACAGAAATGACATTTTGTTTTTAGTGCTATATGTTGACAATCTATTATTGATTGGCAATGACACTTGATTATTGCAATTAGTGAAAGATTAACTTTTCAAATACTTCTCCATGAAGGATTTGGGAGAAGCATCCTATATATTAGGTATAAAGATCTATGAGATAGATTAATTGGGCTGTTTGGATTTTTCCAATACCTATAAATAGACACTATACTAAAACATTTCAGTACGAAGAATTCCAACTATGGAAACGTACCAATGTAGCTTGGAATCATCCTTTCTAATAAGAACGCTCTTCATACCGATGAGGAAAAAGAGCATATGAAGAGAATCCCCTATGCTTCAACCATAAGATCAATAATGTATGCAATGCTATGTACTAGACTAAATGTGGCATATGCAATAGGACGCGTGAGCCGATACCAATCTAATCCTGGAGAAAAACATTGGACGATCGTAGAATGTATACTGAAGTATTTAAGAAATACTCGGGACTTATTCCTCATTTATGGGAATTGAAACCTCCTTATGAATAGGTATACGAATTCGAGGTTCTAGAGTGGTATTAATAATAGTAAGTTGGTGTCTGATTATGTCTTTTACAATTTATGGTGGAGCCGCCAGTTGGAAAATTTCCAAATAATAAATAGTAGCCGGTTCGACGATAGAGTCCGTGTATGTGGCTATCAATGAAGCAGCTAAAGAGGTTGTCTAGGTACGCAAGTTTTAGAGTGAACCCGATGTGATTCCCAATACCAAGAATCCAATGGCATTATTATGTGACAACAATGCGGCGATACAGATCGCTAAGGATGCCAGAGCATACAAGAAGTCACGACACATTCTTCGCAACTACTACCTCATCAGAGAACTTATTGAGAAGAAAAAGGTCGTGATACAAAGGGTAGATACCAAGGACAACATAACAGTTCCATTCACCAAGGGTGTAATTCGATCGGTTCTGGAGAAGCTGATTGAAGGGATGAGATTGAGATTCCATAAATGGCCCTGAGTGCAAGTGAGAGATTGATAGAATTAGGGGTATGCTCTATGGACAATTCAATAATTTATTGTAAACCATTAACTCTGTAATAATTTTTCATTCAAAATATAGATGTTTTCCTTATGTTTTATACTTGTTGTAAATGTTATAAATAATTAATTAGTTAATTTAAGTATATGTAACCAGCAAGTCCATATATGATGTGTTTATGGTAGTAGTTACAAATAGTTATAACCATGAGTATTGTATCATAATATAAAAGGCAATTTTTTTTAAATATTCCTAGTCAAGATATATCAAGACTGGACATTGATATATCCGTTGAGACTAGAGTACGTCACACCCTCCAAACATTGAGCAGTGTATTACTCATGGCTACTAGAGGCACCAAGGGTTACATGCTAATGGTTATTAGGTAACTATGGAATGACTTACTCGATAGTTTTCTGTTGGTTAATATAACTAAGGCCGAATAGAAAATATCGAAGTGACTAATACGAGCAGTTCTCCTGACTTGAGAGAACTGTTGATTTTTAATACGAAATTTCCGCTTTGATATAGCTAACACATGGCATGGCAACCATCGAACGACTACAGTTGGGTCGAGTGGAAGTATTAGAAGTGAACCACTATTCAAGAGAGGATTCGTCTCCTCAATTATATGGGGTAGTATCATTTTCAACTGAAGTCAACTCAAAGTCAAAATCTCGACCATAGTAGTTTGGTTAATAATAATCGTTATTATTGAACCAAGGACTTTGTTTTGGACTATAAAGTTAAATGTGACCGATATTGGAATTTTAACCACTACAAAATTCCATAAGTCCACGGTGATATACTGAAGAGAATTGGTATAAGTAGTCATTACTCATGGGTAAAGCTTAATAAAGTAAAATTGGATTTTATTGAAACTAAGTAAGGAATAAATTTGGCCAAAATATCACACCATCTACTAATGACTTATGTACATTAATATTCAAATTGTTCGATGTTGATCGTTGGCCAAATTTACACCTAAAGAGCCACACAAATGATTAATTTATAATTGTTATAAATTAATTAAATTAATTAATATTTATGAAATATTAATTACAAAGTTTTACTTATGTATTGAATAATATTAAACATTGCATTTATAATAGTTATAAATATAATGACCGGTATACGTACGGTACGCATTTGAATTAGATTTAAATGTGACATTTGGGTTTGGAATTTATTATAGCATAGAACATGAGGTTTAGGTGCCTAGTCTAGCCTACGTATGGCTGATTATGGGTTGCTTAAAACGGGGGTGTTGATTTAGTTAAAGGAAAGAAAGAGTAAGAGAGAAATATGAAGATTAGATCCACTTTTCTATCCATAATCTCTTCCTTTATTTAAGGAACACTTCCTCATGTTGAAAATGATGATTTTTCACCCTTAACTCCTACTATCTACAGGTAGAAATTGCAACCCCATTAACACAAAAATTTCCAAACAAATCACATCAAATTCAATTTATTTCTATCGCTGGTGGTGATCAGTTCAAGAGCCAATAACTTTCTGAATTGGAATCTTATTCAAGGAGATAATCTCTTTGTTTAAGTGTGTACTAATTAGCTTTGGTAACAAGGTAATTCTCTGATCTTTTATAATGAATTAATGTCTAATTTGTTTTTATATCATACACCGTTTAGATAGATAGGTATCGAATATTATATATCGTCACATGATTGATGGTTGTTTGGTTATATGCATATGTTAATTTCTTTTGTGTATACCATGATCATATTGCTTACAGCTATAAAAGATTTATTTTAAAAATTAAAATAATATAATTTTAAATGATTTTATTTTTATAAATCTATATTTAAATTTTGACATTATACAATATATGTTTCAAATGATGAATAATTTTATTTATGCTAAAGAAGCTTTCAGCAATGAAAAATTAATTCATATATATATATATATATATATATATTTATATTTATATTATGCATATAGACATTATTACATTATTTTTAAACTGATTTTAGATAAGATATATGTATGGCTTAACTTATTATAATACGGTATAAAAGTTTATCAAAACATCAAAGTATAAATTTTGTCTTCGGAAATAATTTTTTAAAATTTTTATTTATTTTAAACATAGATTTAATTATTAAATAGTTTTATTGGGCTGAGTGTACTATAGTTATTAAAAAAATTATATATATATATATAGTTATTGACTTATGTGTGTGTGTGTGTGTATAGATATTCAAATAATTTTTTTCGAATTTTATAATATTTTATAACAAACTAAAATTATTTTATAAACTATTAATTAAAATAATTTCATATATATATACATATATTATATGATAGTCTATGTGTGTAGATATTCATATATGTTTACATATAATTTTGTAGTTTGTAAAAAAAATATATAAAAATTATTTAAGATTACATACATATTTATGTATATAAATAATATACTTCATATATTAGACTCGATGCATTTGACCATACATTTGGGTGCTACATCTGTATACAAGAGAGGCTATATGTCCGTTGTAGTGTAAATATCAGAACTTATGCATGGGCATGTCGAACCTTGCACGGATTGCTATGTTACACATGCATACACACTTGCATATGTATACGATACATGTATATGTAATACAATATTAACTACATAATATACAACTATATTATAAATTTAAATAAAATAATGATTTTATTTAAAAAAAATGTTAGAAATGTTCTAAATGAATTAGAGTTCATAGCCCCAATGAAGATCCAAAATGGAATTTTTCTTTAAAATTAACCCATTTCTTCCGCTACAGGCTGGTCTAGTTCCAACAGAGGGATCAAACCTAAGACCTCCAGAATAACAATTTAGATATCTTACCACTGAAGCTAGTGGTCTTTACAATTTTGTATTTATCAACAAAAGTGTATGTGAAATATTTTAGTTTATTTAAAATATTTTTTTGTTTTATTATTATTTAATAACAATATATATTATTAATTCAATTTAAATTTAACTTATTAATTTAATTAATTTTATGTTTAATTTATTTTAACATGTTCGTATTCATAATACAAACATAATGACCAATTAAAGGTATAAACTAATCTAAGGCTAATATAAGAACATGGGTAAAATTAAAAATTGTGACCTAGGCTAACTAATGTATATGTGACAACATGCCAATATTGATGTCAAGGGGATTAGATAATTAGTTTTATATTTGCAATAATATAAACTAATTTTTTTTAGTACCATAACATATATATTATAATATTATTTAAAATATAATTTTCTATATATATGTTTTCTTATATGTTTATAAATTTATATTTAAATTTGATCATTAACAAACTTTAGGATTTTAAATAAATACGTTCATTAATTTTAAAATTTATATTTAAATAGATTTTGTCCTTTCAAAATAAATATCTAATATATATTAATTTTTTATTATATATGTTTTCGCTATTAGCAAAAGAATATTCTTTTATTTAAGTATCCATTTGGATATTTTTGATAATTTTGAAAATTCAAATTTTAAATTTTAAATCAAGTTTGACTTTTTATAAAAAAATAAACATTAGGTTTTTAAACTAAAATCAAAAACTCTAAAATAAATAATAATGCCTTTTCAATAAATTTTAATATGCAAATTTATACATGTGTGTATTACACACACTAAAATTATTAATTTTATAATTATTAGAAAACCAAAACATAAATGTTTTTTGAAAACAGGAAATAGTATATGTAAATAATTTAAATGAATAAAAATAATTTCAATAATACAAATATATATATATATATATATATATTTATATATATATCTGTGTGCTTATAAAGCAAGATAATAAAATAGATTATTTACATATATTAAAGCTGAAGAATATATATATATATATATATATTGTTTTGAATATAAATTAAATATTAATATAATTTTTTATACAACCATAGCTGGGTATACAAACATTTATAAAGAAAATTTATACATGTATATATTTTTGAGTAATTAAACAAAGGAGTTAGCTTTCATTATGTGATCGTGCCTATTATCGAACACATTGGTTTTTTATTTCTCTCCTCCATCTCTTTGGTCACGGGTTGCAACGCCATAATCTTGGCTTCGCTGAAGTCTAGTGGACGAAAGAGTTGGGTAGTTGTGTGTACAGAGAAAGAGAATGGATGCTATCAATTTATAGACAACATGATGTCAAAATATTGACTCTTTTCTCTCAAACCCTTCTATGGCCAGCCTTCTATCGATCCCATACCTTGGCCAAAATTCTCATTTACTCCTCAATTAGTCAATTATTTAATTATGTTATTCAAGCTCCTATTTAAATCGAACCGACATAGAACTTATACATTATTTTGATCAATATTGAGCTTCAAATAAATATGCCATGAAATTTTAATACAACATTTGTATCAATTTATACCATTTGTATATTAATTTAATATTGATTGAATTTGGAAATAACTAATAACTTGGCCGTGTTGACTCTTAGGTATGAACTTAATCTTCATTCAAAATTTGAATGATTTAAATAGCCTGTATGAAGTTTGCTGAAGTATTGTATGAGGCATAAGTTTAATGCTTATAGATCATTTAGACAAAATCCAATTTTAATCTATAACAATCTCATTTGAGAATGATATTTTGTATAATTTTTTTCATTATCGTTGTATCACTTGATATGTAGAGCTAACTCTACTAATATCCATATCTACTCGCATGGACCACTTTAAAGTCCTTTCTTTAATCCAATAACATTTATCGATTAACTAATTTGCTCTGGCTAGAGATTTAGATTTTTAAGTTGACTATAAATTACGATGATACTAACCTTCTACAATGAAGACGATGAATCTTCTCTTGGGTAGTGTTTCACTTCGAATGATTCAACATATATAAAACCATGGTCATAACAAGGTAGCCATTCTAAATGTTTAACCATAATAAAGTATATCTTAACTATTTAAGATTGATAATACCTTCAAGTCAGAAGATTACAATGCGCCATTACCATAAGATCTTCTATTTTAGCTTAGTTTTATTAACCTATATTACTCACGTCCAACTGTTCTACGGTTGTTCCAAACAACTATAAGTATGCAAGCCTTTTTGCGTTTATTCCAACAACTATAAGTATATAACCCCTTGGTGCCCCTACTAATTATGAGTAAATCACCAACGATCGTATAAAGAGCATTATGTACATTAGTCTTAACAAATGTATCGATATCCTTTCCTTGATACATCTTGATTATTTAAGGAGTTAGTGTTTATATATCGATTCAACGCTCATGGTTACGAACACGTTCGTAATTGCAATGGATAAAACACTTTCCTATGATTTTCTACTTATATGTTTAGTGTAATTACTTCGTTATTTATATCACTCTATATCATCATATATAATAGAAAATAAAACCTAAATCACACTTTGTTTTAAATAACATTGTTTATAGAGTTAAGCATACATAACTATTTACATAATTTCCTCTATGACACATCCTTAACTCTATCGTATGGCGCTCTAGATTGAGATTCTATAAGTCTTATGTTTGAACATCCAAGACATCAAAATAAGTGTTCCACTTGAAAAAAAATACCATTTTTATTCTCAAGAAAATGAATAAAAATGATATAAATACTTAATTTTTTTATGGTTTTTATTCATTTTTGTTTGAGGCTATTAAATTAACTAAATAGTATATAAATATTATATGCTGATTTAATCAAATAAATAAACTAAAAAATATATTCAAATAATTAATAACGGATATTGATCATGCTTAAAACTTACAAAATCATTTATAAAATTATCCATGGATGGAGGAAAAATTGGGTTTTCTTTGTTCATTTGAAATGATATTTGAGACAAAGAGCAAAATAACGAGAGAAAGTTGAAAATATATTATATATTTTATAGCCAATTTGTGGCTATAAATACAATCATATTTTCTCATTATTAATACATTTTCAAAGAATAAAAACCCTGGCCTTCATTAAAGAAAATTTGGAGTTTATAGCATAGCTTTGAAAACCAAGCTAGGAGGAAAAATGAGCTAAACTACAAAGATGAATAACCTGCAATACATAGTGTTAACAACAGGCTTAACCGAAGAGGTAAATTATTTTATTTTTTCCTATACATGCTTATATTATTTTCAGCCATGTTATAAATCAAATTTGACTAAATTGTATTATATTATACTTAATTATATTATCATTTAATATATGTTTGTGTGTGTATCTGTAATTTATTTAGTATGGGCCAAAATAATTAAAAATTATGAATAACTTTGTAAAACTTTATATTTATTTTTTCCATCAATACAAATACTATTTTATAGGGTTATATATCAATATGGAGTACATATATTTTTATATCTACTTTAAAATTTTCAAAAAAATGATTTATTTTGCTAAAACCATACCTATAATTATAAATATATATTACATGTTTTTGATAATTGATACTTTAGGTTTTAATTCATAACTTTTTATTTAAATTAAACACATATATAGTTAATTTAAAAAATGAATTTTTTTTGGTCGAGCATATATGTAAGCATTATATTTAAGTAATAATGTAATATTTATAATTTGTATTACAATATACACACTCTCCCTCCCTCTTTCAGCCATGGGACATATGCATGCACATACATACATATGTATGTATGTATGCAAAATTAATCATGGACCAAGCCTAATAAAGTTTATTTAAATTATATATATATATAGTAAAAAATTGTATTTAAACCTAAATTATGATCATTGTAGGCTTCAATCAGTTGATATATGATATTCCATGAATATAAGCATTACACATTAAATGTTTAATAATATACCATGTGGTCATAGACTCCAATGATCGCTTATGTACACAATTATACATATGGCATTTTATTTTACATATTTTCATGTTAATAAATATTTGTACATGATAGTGTTAAGGGTATGTCCTAGGGGAAATTATGTAATTTGTTACATATATCTAACTCATCAACCATTCTTGTTCAAAATTAAGGTCTTTTCTTTCAATTTTATACTTAATATAATGTGTTATATTAATTAGCTAATGTGACTAAAACTATGTTTGATCGAAATCCATAAATGGTATGTTTCTTGATAGTAGTTGCAAAGCATTGTAAATGTGAGTAATTTATCACAGTGGAAAAAAAATACCATTTTAAATGCTCCTAGTCAAGATGCATCGAGACTGGATATCAGTGTATCTATTGAGACTAGATTACTTAACGCTCTCCAAATGTTGGGCAGTGTATTACTCATGACTGCTGGTGTACCTAATGGTTACATACTGATAGTTATCGGATAACTATGGAATGACTCACTCGATAGTTTTATGTTAATCGGCATAATTAAGGTCAAATAGAAAACATTGATGTGACTGATTTGCACAGCTTTCTCGATTTGAGAAAACTGGTAATCTTTAATACGAAAGCTCTACATTGACTATAGTCTAACCATGGTACCACGTCCATTGAGTGACAACAGTTGGGTCGAGTGGAAGTATTGGAAGTGAAGCACTAATTTGGAAAGGATTCGTCTCCTCAGTGAAATATTTAGCCAAAATGTCACACTTCCTACTAAGTGACGTATGAATACTAATATTCAAATTGTTCATATTGGTCGCTGATCAAATTTACACTTGATGAGTCACTTAGTTGAAATGATAACTTCTTCTTTACCAAATGATATAAATTAATTTGTAATTATTATAAATTAATTAGATAATTAATATTTATGGAATATTAATTATGATATCTAATTATGATTTGATGTATAAATATTATTAAATATATTTATAATAGTTATAAATATAATGATCGATGTACCATATCGATAAGCGATTAAATTTGATAATATTTTATTTGGGTTAAATGGGTTTAAGGCCTATCATAGGGGTGATATTTTCCGTAGCAACATAAGCTAAGGGTAGCTCACATTTGGGTAGAAAGGGCTTGACTTTTGATGGCTGTGATTAAAGCAGAGTGAGTAAGAGATGAGATCCATACTTCTCTCCTTTTCATCCATTATATAAGCATCTCTACCCTAATATAAGTAGGAACTTTGGGAGCCTCCACCCCAAGTGCTTTATAATTGAATTATCTCTCCTCTCTCTATCTATCTAGAAGTTCATATCAATCAAGTTAGTTGGTAGTCTACGGTTCAAGGACTAGCACTCTATTGAGTCGAAAATAGTATCCAAGGGTAAAAAATCATCATTTTCAGGTGTACCTCAAGACATTAATACTAAGGTATGTTTTTAATTATAACATATTTTTAATTATAATATAATTATTTATGCTTAATTATAATGTTTATTATATTCATGTATTATCTATTGTTAGTTAGGTGAAGATTCTGATATGAAAATGATATTGTCACAAAATTGTTTGGTTATATATATGTATAAAAATGTATTTTAATCAAAAACAATAAAGGTTAGTATGGCTTTGTAAAAAACCAATTTTTTTTTATTTTTATGAATTAATATATATTATTTAATTAGATTTGCGCGGTTTAAAATTAATTACAACATCATACTTTGATCATATGTGTAAATATAATTTTATATGTAAAGTTTCAGAGCATGATAATTTTCAACAATGATAAAATATTATATATTTATTTATCTATTTATTTGCGCTAAAATTGATCACAAACCCCGGATATCGTGAAACCACCAGTGTATGAATATAGATCAGCAGTATTCTAGCACAAATCTCGGATCCAGATAAAATAGAGAACAACAGTTGGAAAATTACAAACAGAAACACAAGATTTATAGTGGTTCGGCTGTCTCCGACCTGCGTCCACTTTGAAGGATAATCTTTGTGGCTATTCAAAACCGAATCAGTATTCATTTCCACCTGTGGAAGTCATGAATTAAATTCTGCAGCCTCTCCGGACTATCGATGGTCACTCCGGACCCTTGCAAAGTCCATTCTAGACTTAACGATCGAATAGAAAGATCCTGTTGCGCTTCGGCGTTGCTTTCTATCCCTTACACTCTGGCCTCCGAGAGGGCATATAGTGATATCTTGGTCATCCTAGACCGATCATAGCCTCTCCAGGCTCTTGCTGAATCCCATCCTATCACTCTTCGGTGAAGGGGAAACAGCGTTAGTGAGCCAATCCTGTCGCTCTCTGGCAAAGCGGCAACACCCCCTGCACTCCGGTTCAGTGTCTCTGAACATTAACCGATGTCATGGCCTAAATCCTAGGCCGATCATAGCCACTCTGGGCTCTTATCGAACCCCAATCCAATCACTCTCTGGTGAATGGGAACGACATTAAGTGAGTTGATCCTGTCGCTCTCCGGCGAAATTACTCACTTCTTGCACTCCGGACCCTGCCTCTCTGGGTAGGGTCATAAAACGATCATTTTCAAATTGACTTACAATATCCATCCTGTAACTCTCCGGTCAAAGGTTTATTTTGTGAAATCCGAGTTCATTTATTAAATTCAAATTCCAAACGACCAATCATAAACAAAGGAAAAATCTAGATACCGCCTCTCCGGGCAAAGCGGTCTATTACCATCTCAGAGCATACCCGGGGATATCTCCGGTTCCCATACATGTGTAAGTGGAATAGCCGTTTTATTTGGAAATCAAATCTAAGGAGTTTAATCAACCAAACTTCAAATCCTGAACTTGGCCCTGGCCATCATGATCAATTGATGATGAGCCGTGATCTCGATCAAGGATTAGTTCTGTTAGGTGGAGGCAGTAGTTGCTCAGGTCCTACGGCCGCTGTCCGATCTCTGGTGTATTATGGAAATCTACCACTTCTGACATGCTCTTCCACCTCATCCTACAGATGACGGCATTCATTGGTAGTATGCCATTTCTTCTCATAAAATAGGCAGTACTTTCCGCTCCTATGTTCCTGCTCTGTCATGTTCGTATTGATGTTAGTGGTTTGTTCGTATCGATCGTGCGTTGTGTCATTCGTATCGATCGACTACGCTGCTTTGTGTGTGCTTTGTATCGCTCTTTTGGTCGATACAAAAGGCTTGAATTCCGATTGATACGAAGTGCATCTACTGGCTTGGGCGATCAATACAAATTGATCGTTAGGGATGGATATGAACCAAGGTCACCTTGATCGATATGAACGGCCGATGATTCGATGGATACTTCACTAGACCCATTCGAACACGATGGATACAAGGCGAAGCCACTCCATCGATACAAAATTGATGGATTTGAACTTGGTGGATACGAAAGAGACATGAGCCCGGACCGATACGAAGTGCGCAGGCCTGATGGATGCGAACAGTGTATGCTCGGTGGATATGAATAGCGTACACTTGATGGATACGAATGAGAACAATGTTCAACTTTGCATCGATCATATCTTGAGCACATGAACTCGGATTAACTCGAAATCTAAAACACTGGCTTCCACAGCTTTGCTTGTCAAGTCTTGTAAATTGTAGCTCAATCTGGTCTCGGACAAAATCCATCGATATCCATAATGAACCTGTGATGTATAACCGATATTTATGATGAGTAATAATTGATTTTCAGTTAGTTTCTTGATATCTTGGCCTTGCTAAAAGGCAGGATAACAATATTATTATTATTATTTAAATCAACTTATTGCATAAATAAATTATATTAATTCAAATATAATATAAAAACTATATTTTGTAATTTACAAAATAATATTACCAGTAAAGACCCTCTTAGAAAAAATTATACAAAACATTTTTTGTTAATTTTACATATCAGTTGAGAATAAAATTTTATTTTAAAATTAATTATATATTGAAAAATTATGTAAAGAATTTTTAAAGCATAAAATATTATTTAGGATTTATTGAAAATTTAAAATTCAAAATAAAATACCGAAATTAATTTTAGTTAATATTGTAATTATTTTTAATCAGATATTTATATTAAGCATATTATAAAATAAAAAATAAGTAAATTATATTCTCAAAGTCATGCGCAAGACTTGGTCTTTATAGTTATCAAAATATTTTGTAGTATTTAATCAATATATATATATATATATATATATATATATATACGATATATATTATGCATATATTTGTATACATAAATACTTAAACAAATAAAAAATTATTTGATATACATATTTGTATATACATAAAATTTTGCTTATGGATTTTTTTTATAAAGTTTATAAATAATTTCTTTTCATTTAAATAAGTTTATTACAGAACACACATATATAATATTAATATTATAATCATATGATTATATAATATTTATATATATACACACACATAAAAGTATTCATATATTTATTTGAAATTATTTAAATATTTTATATATATATATATGTATGTATGTGTATTTGTAATATTTATATATAAATGATAATACATACATACATACATATATTTGGATAATATATTTGCATATTGGATGAGCTAACGTGTCCGTTGCAATGTAAATCCCTATACATACTCATGTGCATGTAATTTGCACCAAAATATGGCAAGAACACCGAGATATGAATAGTAGAGAATTAAATGAAGAAAATAACTTGAAAATGAGGAAAAAATGAAACATATAGCAATTATAGTGGCTCGACAAATCATTTGCCTACGACCACTTAAACTTTGTTGGTGATCTTCGACTGTTTTTTACAAGGCTGTTCTTAGAGATCGGTGATGGTCCATGGAGTTACAAAGGAATACAAGAATTTTGTTAAACAGCAAAAGGGATCCTTTAAACTATGCTCTCATTCCTATATTTTTAGCTGCAGGTTGCCGGAAACCTCTCGCCTGCATTTCAAACCATGTTCTCCACATCTAGGGAAGCTAAATTGAAAAGATCGTGGCCAGGTCATCAACATTCAGGGATCGGTACTGAACCATGAAGTTGTCTTTTAGATCTTCACTTTGTTCTTATGTATGCTTGACTTATTCATGTCTGCGTCTTCCTTGTAATTGCATTGTTGTTTGGGTCTCTTGGTTTAGGAATGGGACAATGGAGTTTAAGTTATGCATTGTTTGTAGCATCTGAAATTTATGGTCGTCGATATGGATTCTTGCTGGAAACTCTTAACTCAACCGACCCTATGCGCCTAAATATGGTCAGGTCATAAGGATGGATAACATTTGCCCTAGGATATATCTTGTTTTAATGAGATGAACTTTAGAACAAGACAAATCAAAGGTCTTGCGCTATTGGTCCCTTACTTTGTTTTGAAAAGATACCATCTTTCCCATCATATCGTTTTAATGTAGTGTGGTATCTTCTGCCTATCATTGCAGCACCTCATTTGGATAAGACCTATAAGTTTCTATTGATCAACCTCTCCAAATGATTCCTTTTACCTAGGCTGATGATCAAGCAGTAGGGTTTTCATTGATGTCGATAAGAGTGATGCAGTTGTTTTAGAAAATCCTTTAGATTCTCCTGCCTTGAAAATTAGTGAAGGGATCTCAGGAGAATATATGAGAGACATGGCATCCCGAACAAGGATGTGCTAATTCTGTCACGCCGTCAAAGGGAACACCTTCCACTTGAACGTTACACAGCTTGCAACGGATACCTATGCATGGCCGGTTGCATTCCACCATTCAATCCTTTCATTCACAGAGTCCTTCAATTCATGAAGTAGGCTCCGATTCAACTTCATCCTAACAGCCATGCCTTTCTACATAGTATGCTCATTATCATTACTCGCCACATGGATTACGAGCCCAGCGTAAAGGAAGTCTACTACCTATATAGCTTCAAGCATCGGAAGGGGTCTCCTTTGCTTACATACGTGGAACCCTCCGGTGGCTGTAAAATTGTAACGGGCCTTTGGAAAAAATTAAGAAACTTTAACGATGAATTATTTTTGTGCCTTGCCCACCTAGTTTTGCATAGCAGTGGTTGTCCAGGTGTAAGTTCTGCTCTCATCTCTTCATTATGAAGTCGATTTTTTAGCTTCGATTATTTATGCTTTCTTTTCTTGTTCTCTCTGACATTCCAAGAAGACCTGGTGGTACAACCTTAGCAAGAAATATGGCTCTCCATAAGTTCCTTTGGAAGAAAAAGATATGAGGGTGCTTCTCATTAATGACAATTTGAGAGCTTGTAATCTTTTAGGAGACGTTCACAGTGTTGGCCATATTCTCAAAGCTGAAGATAAGGGTGATGATAATTCTTCATTGGAAGATGATGGTGAAAACCAACAGTTTCTCCCAGTCCAAAGTCCTGTTGCGGAGACTGGACAAGTACATAAGCACGTTGACGAAGGAAGAAGTGGTAAAGGAGGCTACGACGATGCTAATGTTGCTCATGAGTCCTTCGGTGATGAAGGCGACGTTGACCAACTTTTCTCTTGAAGCGACGACAAAAAATAAAGATCATCACGTTGCAAAACTTCCATACAACCTCCTTCGACCATAGTTGCAGAAAGAAACTGCTATTCCGCTTTCCAAAGACAAGTACGAAAATCTGGGTCTGATTCCCAATAAACGTTAAATGTTATGGCTTAGGAAACATCAGCATCGGAGAAACTGGATCCCTCATTCGCTTACTCGATAAAGTGCCAACCGCTCGTGCAGGGAAGATCACTGCTGTTAGCTATATTTAGGCTCATGGTCCATTAGGGGGCACTAGGACATATACACCGACTTACACGACACTACAGTCAACCTTACTTGCCCTGCGCTCGTGTTTCATTATTGCTGATCCATTTGTGCTTTATTTACAAGTACAGTGGAGTACAACAGCATGTATGATACCCTCATAAGTTAGGGCAAGAAGCATAAGAGGCATTAAACTCATACTGTTCTCATGGTTCTTCTTACGATTCTGATACCAGTGGGTGCTCAGGCTGAGAGCAAAGGAGCCAATACTGGGGTTTTCGATCTCATCAATCGCCTTCACGACATAGGTCTCGATCACCTCTGCCTCAAAGCATGGACAGATTCTTAATAAGACCCGATGATGTTCCATTTATTAGGATTTCTCATGCCTAGTTTCAGTCTCCCTGACAGCACAACAAATAGTGCCCCATCTTGGGTCCCGTTATTCCAAGCAATTGTCTGGGCCTATTATTCCTAGTTCTTCCTATCAGAGGGCTAGAAAAGGGCCAACTGGAAAGACCACTACTACCAATGTAATGAAAATTGCCTCCAACCCTACCTAGAGTGTTTAAAATGAAAATTCCTGAAAGTCTTTCTCTACGATGCCATATTTGCTCCTGAATTTAAAAACACTCCCCCACATGTCAGAACAGACAAGATGGCTTATGTTGATGATATATATTCCTTGTACTTCAAGTTGAAGCAGATAGCTGAAGTCATTCCAGAAGGCTCATATAAAAGGAAAGTGAAACTTGAAGGCATGACACTTTCAGCAGAATAAGATTAACATATCATAACAACCTTGACGGAGAAGTTAAGAAGCTAACCAGTCGTTGGAAAAGGCCAAGAAAAAGGCCAAAGACCTAACCAAGTTAGCCCCTGACTAAGTCAGCTGAGCTAGAGTGGCAAAGCCATGAAAAACAGAATAAGGTTGCTTACCTAGAAGCCACATCTTATCCGTAGAGAACAATCGTATCATAAAGGAGGTGGCAGAATTGAAAAGGCAGCTAAAGATTAAAAAGAAAGAGAAAGATAATTCATAGACCCAAGGTGTTGCGAGGATATAGTGGAAACTTGCATAGCAAGAGATGCTGAAGAAGCTCGAGCGAAAGACGTTGAAAAACAGGTTAGAGCTGCTGAAAAGTGGGTTAGGAATGATTTTGAGCCAATAGTCATTAGTTATAGTACAAATGTTATCAAGTTTGGGAACTTGAGATGGCTCAATGATGGATACCCTATGGGGTTGCCTTTGGCATGGGAAGAGATTATTAGGGAGGAGCGAGAGCTCTTGGCAGGGCTAATGTTGATGTGTAGCAATTTAAGCTCTAGCTCGTGGACGAAGAGGACTTGGAGGCACATAAAGTTAATGAGTGAGTTATACATCCCAAACTGGCCTCCGAGTTCAGAAAAATTAGGTCAAAAGCTTTGGATCCGCTCTTCATGGCGCGATAGCGAATATCACTGTTATTATACCTCGGTACCACTTGTTATTGAAAGTGCTAATATCCTTCCCCGCTCAACCAACTTTTCTGCTGCTATGGCCACTTCGATAGTTTCCATGGTACCAATGTCCATGGCAGATTCCGCATACAATCCCGACGAACCCCTTTTTTGAAGGCTTCTGATGTAATCTCCCATTATTGAATGGGGCTCAGCGGCATGCCAGCTCATGTTGGATCTGTATCTCATGGAGGTATTTCATTAATCTCGCCCATGTTTGAGAGCCTTACATGACGTCAGTCGTGTCAATAATCTCTACTTTCATGTTTCTTAAGTTTCAGGTCAGCCTCCTATTGTTTCGCTTCCCGAGGGAGGTCTACAGTTGGGACAACAAGCTTCCACAACCGAATCTGTGATCATATTCGCCACTCGGACAGCTTTAGATGTTCTAACTGGTGCGACCCTTAGTCCTGATGCAAAAATGGTTCATGCTTTACAAGAGGAGACAATGGGTAACCTCCAGGGAGCTCATGTCAAGGAGGATAATTTCGTAGTTGGGTCTTGCGAGCCTTCCTCATGGCCCACTATGCAAGAGATGCTAACATCCAAGGCCCTGCTAACCAAGGAAATCAAGTTAGAGAAAATTGACATTATTCCTCCTCTATCCATGTTATTGCCCGACCAACCCATATTTGTTCTAGTAACACTTTCCACCTCTGGAGCTGCTCAAATTGTGCCCTCTAGATCCTTAGAAAATGACCTTCCAAAAATCAACAGAGGCAGAGGGAAAGACAGAAAGAAGTCTGGTGTGTCCGTTACACCTTCTTCCTAGGAGAGGAAGAAAGAATCGAAAAGGAGGAAGCGGATTTAATTTCTTCCTCCCTTGCTTTTGTTGTGTTTGATTTTGTTCAAGATTCATGTATATAGGCTGAAGTTGTCCAAGTACAACCCTCGCTTCTGGTTTAAGCAGTATGTTAATGAAATTTTAAACTTGTTTTTCTTTCAAGTCTTTTGGTTAATTCATATAAGCATCGAGAGAAGCACTTATCATTGCATTTGTATGTAATCAATTATTTCCTTGTTATGCTTTGCCAAGTTATCTCATCTATTTACAACCAATTTCCATTTGACTAGGAGTTGCAGCCAAAGTCACATTATCTCTTTGATCGATAATTTCCGACACATGTGCCTATCTCTATCACTCTTTCTCGGCCATGCCCAACTCCAGGTTTCGACCAAGTTTGGTTTTCTAAGCTAGTAATTCGAACATCCCTTTTTAGGATGTTTGTATGTAACCATACCTAAATTCGGTCATCAGTTAGGGTTGATCTCCTGGAATGGAGATTTAAGCGTCTGTTTTTAGGACATTTGTATGAGATCTAGCCTGACTTCAAGCAAGGCGTTGGTGCTCTGCCAAACTCTGGGCATGAGCATTAGGATGAACAGTCTCGTTCCACCCTTACATATTTATGCTTATGTCCCTAACTCGTAGTTTAGAGGAGTTAATGTCTATTTCTGAATACTTGGAATGATTTTATTTCGTAGGTCGGATTATGGACCGTAGAAGTTTGGTCGACACCTATCTCTGGGCACTTATATACCTACACAATGTATATGCAGATTTATTCGTGTTTGCCATGTTTCACTGCTCATAGTTATATTAAGAAAAATTCATGGATTTTGGAAGTCGTTTCATTTTGTATTCACAAGAAATGATAGATTATATCTTGTTACATCAAAGTTGATCAAATATTTACAAAGTCAGATCTCAAGTGAAATAGCATTGTAAATGCTCGCTATTCCACGCTCGTGGGAGTGAAATCCCATTAACAGTCTCCAGCTTAAATGTTCCACCTCCAAGCTTATGGTCAATCATGTACAAAACTTCCTAGCTCAGGCTCATATTCATAGGACCAAGGAAGATTCTTTTAAGAATAAGGTCACCAATTTCAAAAGTACGATTCCTAAACTTGGTGTTGTAATTTCGCGGCAACTATTTCTAATGGGAAGCAACTCTCAGTTCAGCTTCTTTACACTTCTCACCGATCATGTCGAGTGAATCCAACATGAGCCCCTCGTTTGTTCTGGGATCATAATGAGTTTCCTGATGAGAAGATACTTCTGATTCGATCGAAATCATAGCCTCAGATCCGTAGGCTAAAGCGAATGGAGTATGGTGGATTGTAAACTTATGGGCTGTTCTGTAAGCCCAGAGTTCAAATGGTAATTTGTCGACCCATTTTCCCCTGACCTTCTCTAGTCGCTTCTCTAGAATGGACAGATTATTTTATTCACAGCTTCCACCTACCCATTTGCTTATGAATATGCTACTTCTCGATGTAATGACAGTTGCAAAAGGTCTTAAACTCGACGCTACCGAATTAGGTCCCATTGTCATAGATTATCGTTCATAGGAGTCCAAATCGATAGATTATGTTCTTAACTACAAAGTTCATTGCTTTCTTTTATGGTAATCGTGGCTAGAATTTCCGCTTCAGCCCATTTCATGAAGTAATCAACTACAAAGATGGCATACTTCACATCACCTATAAACATCAGCAACACACCAATGATATCAATTCCCAGACTACAAATGGCCATGGACTACCATTTGCGTAATATTCATTGGTGGGGCTATAGGAATCTTTGCAAACCTTTGGCATCTATCATAGCTCTTGAAATAATCAACCGTGTCCCAGTTGATGGTTGGCCAAAAATATCCATAGCGAAGAATCATCTTGGCTAAGGTCTGCCCCTAGTATGACCACCAAAAGCCCCTTCATGCACGTCCATGAGGACTCTCTTAGTTTTGTCACTAGTGACACACCCTATCAAGGGGACAGAAAATCCTTTCACGTAAATGAATCCTTCCTAAATGACAAATCATGAAGCTTTACGAGGAAGTCTTCACCGTTTATTCCTTCCATTGCAAAGGATTCCTCTTGGTAGGTAATCCTTGACCGGAGTCATCCATGAATCCCTTTCACATTTAGCCTCCAAGATTCAGTTGACATCCATTTGGTCGATGCTCGGAGCTGATAGCACTTCCACTAGGACTAGGTATATGAGCTGTGCATCCCTCGAACTAGCCAATTTGGATAGTGAATTGGCTTTCACATTTTCCCCTCTGGGATATACGTTATCGAGTAATATTCAATTTTATTTAGCAACTCTAAGGCCTTGGTTAAATAAGGAGCTAGCCTCGTCCCTTTTGCAAGAAACTCCTTTCTTACCTGGCATACTATTAATTAGGAGTTGTAGAATATATGCAGGGTTTTGACTCTTAAATCCTTTGCGATCTCGGGTGCTGCAATTGAAGCTTCATACTTAGCTTCATTATTCATTGTGGAAAAATCAAGCTTCAGGGCATAACAGATCGAGCGCTCCTCGGAGATAACCAAGACAACACCCGCCCTTGAGCAATGTTGGTTGAATGCCATGTCGGTTAACATTTTCCACATAGCACTTCGTTCCACACTCCCTTATGCAATATCATCCCGAGTGTGCATTCGACAATAAAGTCCACCAAAACCAGGCCTTGAATAGCCGTCTAGGGATGATATGCTATGTCGTACTAGCTTAGCTTGATATTCCACTTGAGTGGTCTACCTAAAGTCTAAGGTAGCTTCAAAAACTGTAATAGGGATTGATCAGTCAGTACTTTTATCACGGGAGCATGGAAATATGGACGAAGTTTTCTTGAAGCGATTAAGCAGCAATAAGCTAATTTCCCTTGCTTTGGGTAGTTATTCTCCACTACTACCAATCACTTACTATTGTAGTATATTGGCCTTTGGATTCTCGACTCTTCACACACGAGTGCCGCACTTAGGGTATGAATTGATACCGCCAAATAGATGAATAAATCTTCTCCCTCCAAATGCTTCGATAAAATGGGCGGCCTTTCCAAGTGATCAACTAAAGCTTAGAAAGCATCCTTGCACTCCTGAATCCATGTAAAGTTTCTCTTCATGACTTTGAGGATCTTAAAGAACGGTATGCATTTCTCTATGGCTCTCGAAGTGAACCGACTTAGTGCAGCTATTTTCCCGTTTAGGCCCTATACCTCCTTTATCATATTCCAGGCTTCCATATTCCTTAAGGCCTCGATATTCTCTAGATTGGCCTTGATCCCTCTCAATTTCATGATGAAACCTAAGAAATTTCCAAACACAACTCCAAATGAGCATTTTATAGGATTGAGCTTCATTCCGTGCTCTAGAGCACATTGAACATTTCTGCCAAATACTTTACATGGTTCACCGATCGTCGTGACTTTACAAGCAAATCGACCACATACACTTCCATCGGAAGTATGATTTGCTTTTTGAACATGGAATTGACCATCCTATGATATCTCGCCCCAACATTTTTTTAGCTGCACGGTATAACGAAATAGCAATACAATTGTAGGTCATTTATGAAACTGATATGCTCCTGATCCAGGATGTTCATTGGAATATGGTTGTAACCGAAATAATCATACTTGAATGGTAGCAACTCGTGTCCAATAGTCAAATCCACTAGCTGATCGATCTTTCACAAGGGAAAGCTGTCCTTTGGACATGCCATGTTCAGGTCTGAATAGTCAATGTATTATCTACTTTCCATTCGCCTTTTTGTCTAGGACCAAATTCGATACACACTCTGGGTATAGGGCATTACAGATGAAGCCATTGTTTCTTAACTTATTTACTTCCTCTTTTGGCACAATGGATCGCTTCGGACCCAGGCTATGTCATTTCTGTTTCATAGGTATACATTTGGGTTCACATTCAATGCAATGTGTACAAGCAAACATATCTAGGTTTTCCTAGAGAAAACTCATCAACTCTTTCATCATCTTTATACTAAGTTAAGATCCCATTTTCAAGATCCATGTAGGATCGTGCTGACTGACCGAGATATTGATCATCAACTTGATGGGGACACCCATGCATCCTCTGGCTCTTTTCTTAGATCCATGTTCTTATAGAACCGACTAGCCAGGGTTTAGGCGGTGGTTGTTATGCTTCTAAGACTTGATGAAGGAAAGTTTTCTCTATGTCCTTTTCCTTCTCAAGTCGCTTCACCTCCTTTAGCTCAGCAACGTAACATTCTCACCCAAGACTTTGGTCTCCTTGGATAACTCCCACTCCATTATCCATAAGAAATTTCATTGTTAAGCACCATGAGGCAAGGGCCAATCGAAAGCTGGCTAGAGCCGGATAGCCTAAGAATGCATTATAAGCAGAAAAAGTGTCCAATACCAAGAAGGTCACAACCTACACTCAATTATGGTCACCTTCGACTAAAACCATAGGTAGATCCACATAATCTACAGGCTTCATCGCCATTCCATTAAATCCCCGGATCTAGAATTTGCATGGATTCAAATCTTGACTATCCATCTTCATCTAATCATAAGTTCTTTTAAATAAAAGTTTTACTAAGCTACCACAATCGACTAACACCTTCTTTACAACTATTGGCCCAATTGTGACCAAAATCACTAAAGGATTAAAGGTAGGTGCTTTAATCCCATTTGCATCCCAATTTCTGAATACAATATCATTAGTCATCATCCTGAGTTGCTTTTTTGAAGCTTTATCTTTGATGGTAAAACAGCTCTGATTCACTGCGTGTTTCAAATAATTCCTATACCTCTGCATCTCATTCCAGCTCTTCGCAACTGGATGAGCTCCATCAGAGATCGTGTTTATGACTAATCTTTTTCCAAGATGCCTATATTTGTCTTCACTAAGCTCAGCCAGGCCTAATTGGAATGTTGTCCATAGGGATGAGCATTTCCATGCCTGCCACCCTACAGGTCTTTACTAAACTACCACAACTTCTTCTTTCTAATCAGATCTTTTTATCAAATTGCGCAAATATCGACACTCTCATATTATGACCTTGGGTATCGTGAGAAATACTTATCAGATCCTTTCTCCATCGACTCCCTTGGAGGCAGTTTCTTATAATGCTCCATACCCTGTGTTGCAAGGTAGATATTTTCAACCAAGTTATTAACACAATGTACTCTTCGTATTTCGAAAACCTTGGACGTTTCCTTGAGTTTGATTTCGGTCTCCACCTTGTCGATCTTCTTTTTTCTAAAAACTACTCTTGTTCTCAACATTTTCCGAAGCTTCATCCAGTTTGCTTCACCGCAACATTACTTTGTACTACTTTAGCTGACTGTCCACCATCGGCTTTTCTGACTGTCGAACTTGCCTCTTCCGAGCATAAGAACTAGTCCGCCTTCATGTAGAAAACATCCATTGTCGATAGGGAATTTAATTTTAACCATCTTCCAATATCAATATCGGGATGTATCCCCTAGATCAACGCCATTAGCATAATATCCTCCATAGCATTACTCACCTTTGTCACTGTTGCATTGAATTTGCTCAGGAAATCCTTCGGCGACTCCCCTGCTCCCTGAAAGAGATTGGACAGCGACATTATGTCTTTTGGGTGAATTAAATACAAAAGGAACTTCTTAACAAACTTCCTTGCCAGTTGATCGAAGGACGATAGAAATTTCGACAGAAGCTGAGTGAACTACATCGCTGCTGCACCTTCAAGAAAAATCGAAAAACATCGACATCTGACATCATCAATCACTCTAGTAGCGTCCATATGCCCTTTGTACTTCAACATATGATGCTTTGGATCTATCATTCCATCATAGGGTGGCATCGTCGGCATCATGAACCTTCGCGGGTATTCTTCGTGTATAATTTCCTCAATGAATGGGTTCTTGCTTGGAGAAGCACGCCATTCGTCATTACTTCTATGTTGGGTATCATTTACTCTCTCTTTTACCATCTTCGCCAAATAATTTGGTCCCATCGGATCTACTGGACGATAGTAACCATTACTTGCCCTATGTGTTTGCTTTTGCAGATGATTTTGGTTAATCTCGTACCGGGTTCTCAAGACTTTGGGAGTACCGTTCGTCCATTAGTCTCGTTGTCTGGGTTTGTATGTAGTAGATTAGGAGTAGTTCCCGAACTTCAACATTCTAGTCCCCTGTAATATGATCAAGATTGCCAATAACACATCATCCAAAACATCAACATGCCTCTTGGCTAGGTCGAGCATAGAGGGTCTGGTATCGATCCAACATTAGGTTCGGTTTTGATCCCCAAGCCTCTATTTCGAATAGAACCCGATCTCTCCCTTAAAGTTACGGTTTCCATTTTCTTCATCTTCTATTATCCTTCCCTATGACAAATACCAGACGATGAAGAACTATAATCCACTGAATCAAAAGGCATCAACTCCTTATTCCTTCAACAATTGCGGGTCAATTGGTTATTTCATCTCAACTCTTTTGCAGTTTATCATTCATTTCCTTCATCATCCGGTCCATCCCAATCTTTACTATCATATCCGAAGGTCAGCATTCGGCTATGCAACTTCTTCGACATGTTGGGATCACGTGTTCTCAACATTGTTAGCAGGTATGGAAGTAGCAGATGTTTTCGTTGTTGGAGCCATATATCAAACTAATCCTTTGATACATCCTGCAGAAACTTGAATAGTCATGGATTGTAACAATGAAACTAATGGATCTACCTCATGTATTTGGGCTATCCAAAAGTAGAAAATAGATCATAATGGATCGAGATCAAGGTTTTTAGTGAATGCACCAAAATGTTTATAGAAAAATATGGCACAATTACCCAGGTAATAAAAGTAGAGAACTAAATGAAGAAAATAACTTGGAAATGAAGAAAAACATAACATACATCAATTATAGTAGTTTGGCTAATTGTTTGCCTATGTCCACTCAAACTTTCATTAATGAATTGGATTTTTACAAGCCTTTTCTTATGGATCAGTGATGATATATGGAGTTACAATGGAATATAAGAATTTCGATAAACAATAGGATCCTCTAAACTATACTCCTATCCTTATATTTGTAGCTGCAGGTCGCTGGAAACCACATTCCCATGTTTCAAACCACATTCTCCATGTTCAAGAAAGGTAAACTGAAAAGATCATGGCCGGATCATCAACATTCAAGGATCGATGTCGATCAATGTTCTGGATCGATACCGAATCATGAAGTTGTCTTTTGGGTCTCTACTTTGTTCTTGTGTATGCTTGGTTTATTCATGTCTTTGTCTTCCTTGTTGTATTTGCATTACTAGAGGTTTGGATTTGAGTGATCTCTTAGTTTAGGAATGGGATAATAGAGTTTGAGTTATGCATTGTTCATAGCAGCAGCTAAGTTCTTGTGAACCATCCTACATGGCATGGACTCGACTATAAACACCTTGGCTTGGTAGCGCATGAGGCAAATGAAAAATTGGATGAACGATTAGGGATCGGTATCGAACCTTGTCAGAGATTGATATCGAACTATGCCTTTTTATGCCTAGGCCTTGGAAATTGTTGCTCATAGAAAAGGGGTGTTTGGGACTTTTCGTGGATGTTCTTGGTTTCATTTGGAATTTATTATTTGGTTTTGCTTAGCATATGAACTTGATGGTCATTGATGTGGATTCTTGTTTGATACTCTTAATTCAACCGACCTGGTGCGTCCAAATATGGCATGGTCATAAGGCTGGATAACAGATGTTATACCTTGCATGGATTGATATGTTACACATGCACACACATATATGTGTTTATATGATACAAATACTTAAATATATCATAACATAAACTAAACAAAATATATAATTTATAAGTTTAAATAAAATAAAAGATTTTATTTAAATAAAATTTAGAAATGTTCTAAATAAACTAGACACTATAAGCACAATACAGATTCAATAAGGGACTTTTTTTGTAATTCACCCATAACTTTCACCAGGGGATGTCCCAATTCCAACAGTAGCACCAGAGCCCAATAGTCTATGCTGTCTAAATTAGTCATGTTAAGATAAACTTATTAAGCTCACAGCTTAGTTAGTGTAGTGTCTAAAACAGTATTGGCCAAGATTGGATTTGGTAATCTTCCCTACCTGCCTACTAGCCTGGCTCGAACAAATATGTGAGCCCATAGGTTGTCCCTAATAGAAAAAGGCCCAATTTAATTTAGGCCTTAGTTAATCTTCAAAATTGTTTGAAAATTAAAAATGTAAGATTTTAAATTTAAAAGTTAAATTTAAAATAAGATAAATATATATTATAACAGTTATAATATAATAATTTTTTTAAGAATGTTTGAAAAATCAATTAATTTTGAAATTTTAAATTTATTGATAAGGCTAATAAAATAAAGAATTTAATTAAATAACTATTAATGAAAAATATATACATCTATTATATATTTTTGATGTTATGATATTTTAAAATATTTAAGATATCATAAGTATATATGTATGTATATAATATAATTTTTCGAACTTAGTATAATGTAATTAAAATTGTTAAATTAAATAAAGAAATTAAGGGTTAATTAATTAAATAAATAAATTAAATTTTAATTAATTAAATAAAAATACACATATATGAAATATATGTATCATATATAAAGGTTATAGTATATAGTAAATATTTAATATAAATGTTATATTAAGATAATACAAAATAAATTAAAATTTTAATTGATTAAAATTAATTAAATATGATTTAATTAATATAATATTATACAAACTATTATATAAGTAACATTAAATAAAAAGTTATGTAATAATAAAACTTATATAATAGAATGTGTAAATTAAAGGTGGGACATTAAGAAACTCTTAAATAGATATAAGGTATAAATACATACGTAAATGCACATATACTGTGATTTCTAATGTGTACGACACTTGAATCACGAGGGTATACCATAAGAAGTACATTATTCTATAAGTCGATATCACTCAATATAATATATTAAAGATTATGAATCTTCAGTATAATGTTGTCCTTTACCATATATATTAATAAATTACTTGCTAACTCCTTAGTTGTTGAGCAAACTCAAGCTAGGGATGTTGTATGTAATATTATTGATAAATTGAATAGACGAGGTAAGATTAGTATATGTATTTTTTGAGAATACTCAAGGTACATATACTATATTTAGGCCATCATGATATGGTAGGTACAAGTAAATAATTTCATTTCGATTCGTTGAGAAATTTAAGGTCAAAGTGAAATAAGGATAAGGTACCAAGGGGTTAGGAGTTGTATATGATACAATCGATAAGGAGTTATCCATCATCTGTGCAGCTATGACTTGTTAAACAAACTTAAGGTCAGAAATCCAAGATAGACAAGTCCAAACACATACTAGTGAAGTCAAAAGACTTCTATCTTTCGACTTTGTTTAGGTGAAACATAAAAAACGAGTGGGAGCCTTATAAGAAAAATGAAATGATACCATTTAACATTTCAAATATTGTAAGAACATATGTTATATAATGTTATAATAATATACGTACGTTGATAAATTTATGCATATTATACAATCGATAAAATGTTTATCAATTTAGACATATAATTGAACTAAATTGAAGATTAGCAAATAGAAATATAACATATACTTACTAATAAGTGCTTCTTGCATTTTAGTGTTTAAATACCCATGCAAGCACCTGATTTTACAACTACTAAATGCATTCGTAATTTGGTCACTTATGTGTTTATTTGGTTGAGACCGTGTATTGCATGCTATGAGTTCTGAACTCAAAAACGATACAAGACTATGGAAATTTGATCCATATACCATTATATATAAGTGTTATGTGGTGAACGGTCATAGTCTATAATGTATGATACTTCGATGAATTTAATTCATTCAAAATAAAGAAATGAAGCATAGCGTAAGAGTATTCAATTTGATTGGTTACGATAAATGTCACATTGTGTTAAAAGTAACACAGACTAAAACTACAATATAAATATAAGGACTCGATTGTTGATATGTCAGCTTTATTAGTTCATGCAAAGTGAAACATACTTGATGTATTTAAATGTTAAAAATATCCGAGTGCGCTTCTGAATAGGACCCGTTATGATATTGTAGTAAGGGTTTTCTTTTGAATGGTTTGACTGTTTAGAAAGAAAAAACGAATGTACAAGAGTAGGTGTGATTTAAGTTACAATTGGAATGAAGAAAGTGAATGGTCACTTCTGCTTCATGGAGAAACATTGGAAATGAGACTTGTAAAATAATAATTGATACTTAATATTGGAAGAAGATATATGATATCCATTTCGAAATGTATTTTCATATAGAAAATTGTTTTTTATGAGATTTATTTCTTTGAGTTCAAGATACTTGATTAAAGGACTTTCCACTGCAAACTAGTTGTAGTAAATCAAATAAATAATCTATATTAAGTGAATGATGGACCTTTGAATTCAATACGTTATTACAATAATGGCAGAAATAGTGGGAGCATGCCATAAAACGTTTATTGATTGCATTAAGTTAGCAAAATTGCTTTCGTAAAACTTACCAAACATTATTTATGAAATAATGACTATTATTCGGTGTCAATTGAAAAATAGAGATAGTTATATTTCAATGAGAATATTATGAATATTCATATGAAATAAACTATATTGTGGTCTTTTTTTCACAACAAAAGTGATGCATTGGGAAAAAAATAAAGTATTTAAAGTTATTTAGAATTATTTTTGAATTATAGACCAAGCCATAGTTTTGAGAAATAATTTTTATTAAATGATTATGAATTATACGATACTAAACAATTAAGGGCTATGCACCAATGTAGTGGAAGCATCATAAGAGTTAATGAACTCTTCAGATTGATGCATTTTTATGTAGCAATCATAATCTATTAATATCAGAATGGTTCGACATACTTCATTATATTTGCTGATGAGCTATCACTAACATGGACATGTGTATTTGATACATATGTAGTATGTCTACGGCATTATAGGGTATAAAATGGAAGTAAATAAAGTAACATGCAAAAGAATAAAATGATTTGATTTGATCAAGTAGGTGAGTATACTGGAAAGAATCCCAAACATTATTTTCAACCGAATATTAACTAATAAAATAATTCCTTAGTATACAATTTGATTGGATGTGTGAGTATATTAAAAATAATACATGCTTATATTATTTTCACCCATGCTATAAAAGAATATTGACTAAATATATATGTATTATATTATACTTATTATCTGTTCATGTGTGTATATATAATTTATTTTGTATCGGTAAGGCCGATTAAAATATATGAATAACTTTGCAAAACTTTATATTTATTTTTTCATTAGTACAAATATATTTTTAACTATTTTATAGCGTAATGTACATAAATATAAAGTATACATATTTTTATATCTACTTTAAAAATATTTCAAAAAAATGTTTTATTTAATTACCAAAACCACATATATAATTGTAAATATATATTATATGTTTATGATAATTGATACTTCAATCTTAATTAATAACTTTTAATTTAAATTAAACATATATATAGTTAATTTAGAAAAAATGAATTTTTTGTTTGTTCAAGCATATATGTAGGCATTATATTTATGCAATAATGTAATATTTCTGATTTTATTAGAATACACATACACACACTCTCTCTTATAGCCATGGACACACACATGCATGCACACATATATGTACGTTTGAATGTTTGCAAAATTAATCGCGGACCAAGCCCAATAAATAGATTAAAATAATAAATTATATATAATACAAATTTGTATTTAAACCTAAATTATGATTATTGTAGGCTTTAATCAATTTATATATGATATTCCAAAAATATATGCATTACACGTTAAATGTTTAATAATATACCATGTGGCCATAAACTTTAATGATCAGATATGTACACAATTATACATATGTCATTTTATTTTACATATTTTCTATGGTAATAAATATTTGTACATATCGTGACATTATAATAAATACACTGTATTTGTAAATATGATGCTCAACATAACCATAATATAAAATAACAAATTAAAAGCCGACAGTGTTTGCTTTGATGGTTAGTTGTTTAGATTACGAGGCTAAAGGTCATAAGTTCAATCTCCAAAATCAACACTGTTGACATTAATGAACCATGTTCAAAAAAATATTAACCAAATTAAAATTTAACTAGAATAAATTTTAAACTACAAATCACTCATCATATCAAATTAACCCTTAATATGATTATAACCAAATTATTCATGAAAACACAAGTTTAAAAGTATTGTCCAATAATTAACAAATTATTTTGAAGTTTCAAAATTTTCCCATTGTCAATGCACAAGATCCAACTGTAATGAGGTTGACGCCGTTCTCTACCAAGAAAAAAACTAAATGAAATCTATATTTCTCTGTGATATTAAATATAATAAAATGTATTAATTTGAATTTTAAAACTTCTAAAAAATGAAGATTAAGAAACGTACTAGGTTGATCTCTCATTTCATGCCATTAGGATTACCTTGTTCGATCTTCCATATTTGTGATTTGTAGAATTAAATTGGACATTCGATCTTTACCGACAGTCTACTTGACGTTGAAATTGAGCGTGTCCTACTAAGATTCCTTTGGTTATAGGAAATCAGAACTTTTTTCCATAAAGTGTGCTTATTTTTGCAAATCGATCTTCCGAAGTATGAGTCCAACAATGTGCCTATCAAATTCTTTGAACTTTTTGCATGTCATGGGTGAATGGCCTCCAACATCCATCTGACTCGCCTGCATAGTCTCATCTAAATCAAAATCGTAATTGTTCAAATTCAATGGTTGAGATTACAGCATAGGCGGTGAAAACAAATATGTAATGCAAGAATGAAATAATGTATTATGGTTTATTTATTGAAAGTGGATGAACTACAGTGAATATTATGAAATATGAGTGAGTGGTACTGGTATATGTAAACAATTAGAAAAGTAAGCGTTGGATGTAGTTGTTAGTCTTTAATGCTCGCCTGAGCCGAGAAGTATATTAAATGAATGCCTAAACTCATGCATTCGTTAAATAAATAATTGTATCATATTACATTAACTGGATTGAAAATGTATTTGGACCTGAATATTACATGCTAAATGCTACTGTTAAAGAAGCGTTTTTTTATAAATCAAATTTTATGACTACTACAGATGGCTTAATTACCCAATTAAGTGATCATTTTCCAGAAACAAACTATACCCAACACATGATATGACATTCCTTCTTAAACAAAAATTTAACTCTTCTACTTAAAAAACAATTTATTCGTTTATTATTTGTAACAATCCTGACTCGATCTTCGTAAATCGGCACCAAATACATCACCCGTATTCAAATGCCGTAGACCCAAACATCGAATCTGGTTCGCCGGAGGTTATAACACATTAAGTACAACAGCACAGCGAAAGAAAAACAATATGTATCATTGATACATAACAGTATCAGAGATGCAAGATACAGCAGAAAGAATATCTCCACTAGAATTTTCCAAGTGAGAAAGCGAGAATCCAACATATTTTGACTCCATTGCCAAAGCTCCAAAGTCTCCAAACCATAAGCTCAAACCCGAAAGCTATCATGCTGAATGAAGATCCAAATGCGATTGCCAAACCAAAGACACCAAAGATTGAAGGCTATCGAATCTACGCTTACAAACTGGCTATCTGAAAATATGACTCTAAGTTGCCAGTGTGGAAAATTGTGGGCACTCAGAGTTTAGAAAGGGAATAATAAACTCCAGGTCAGTCATGGGACTGGTGTGAGTAAACAAAAACATTTTTCTTTGAATAAAAACAAACGAAAGAATTTAAAAAGAAACCCGTAATGCTTTTTGGAAAATGAAAGTACCATAAGGCCTCCCGAAACTCACATAATGCAATCCCACAATTGGAGGAGATTTCTCCTTATGATAGTCAAACATGCTTGATACGCAAAATCCTTTTGATATTATTATTAGTGCATAGTCCAGAAAACATTTCGAAAGTATAATATTAATCTTAATCAGCATAGACATTTCGTACTATGCCTACTATAGATATCATCTAAACAGTGGGTCACCACCATAAGTAAATGGAAGGTTATACAACTAAAAAAGTATAAGGCACATATTGGATGATTGGATTTCCAATAATGGTTAGGCAAAGGAACTTCCTGCACCGAATGGAACGCCTCTGGAGGGACGTCCCCGAGAACCTACCCGGATCTCTGCCAACACAAGGCTGGGTTACCTCTGTAACTAGGTAACTACTGACATGAGTATGCCATCCCCCAGTCGTCACCGACCTTTATTCGAGGTACCTCTACACCAACAACCACAAAGCAATAAGATTTGCAGCAACCACATAGGTTAAATATCTAGGTTTCATACCATGATACAACCTTTTATCCAGAAGGAAATGGACATACCCTCAGGCGGCGCTACCCCCAAATAACCTTGCCGCAACGATTCTTGCTTCGACCAATACCGGGTTGTGAGGTCCGACGAGGTCACGTCCACAAAGCTACGCTTTACACAAAAGCCATGCTTCGATCAACACATGATCAGCAGCACTTCGTATGTCACATTAATCGATTGGGAATGTATCGCTAGTAACCATCAACTACATAACCTTTGAGCTCGTACGTCTCAGAGAAGGGTGTTGAGTTAAGAGAATAAATTCACCACCACCAAACAGAAATGTATTTGTTAGAAACCAGTTTTACATCTCAAAGTGTAACATCAGACATACATCCATACAAGTCTGTTTCAGGCTCGAATAGAACCGAAGGCACTTCAAAGAAGCTCTTGCAATCCGGGTATTCATAATCCCGATCGGACTCCTCATCACATATGGAGATCTCTATACCGTAGCTACTCAATGTAGAGTCATTCAATAGGTAATCCTTTCGTTCTCTAAAATACCCGGTCTTAACCACCGGTCTTCAAATGCTATCCATTTCGTCTTATCATTATTCGGAATGGGTTATATGACACAAAGTCCTCACCCGGCTAAAATGAATAATGAGCACAATATTTAAAAACATATGGATATTGGGATCTTAGTTAAGTCACAACTTGTTACCCAAAACCTTTCTTCAAATGGTTTAAACAAATTTCCATATCAAATCTTTTACACAAAAAGATTCACTCCACAAAGTTCACCAATCTTTCACAAAGATCAATTCATAGCTTTTAAAATCATTTCAATTCCAAATCTTTTATACAAAAGATACACATTTAAGATTCCTCTTATTTTGGAAACAAAGTTCATAAATCTTTCACAAAGATTCAATTATAGATTTTAAAACAATTCCCCTTGAAATTTGAAACCCTTTTTTAACAAAACTGGAAATTCTTTCTTTATATGAAAGCCCTTATTATTTGAAAACAAATGCTTTTTCGTTTCGGAAAAATCTGATCAAATATACACAAGTTATAGCTTTTAAAAGTAGAAATGAGAGATTCAACGAACTGCCATATTATTGGCAAGTTCTGTTTTTTGAATTAAATTCAAATTTCCAAAACAATAGTTTTAAACCCATATATATGTGTGTGTATATATAGTATAAACTTTTCGTACCATGTTTTCCAGAATATTTTCATATAATATTTTCAAACTAAATTTGAATTTCAAAACTTCCTTTTCAAAAGTTTTCCACATTCAGCTTAATTCCATTTCCAAAATCATTTGGATTCAAAATTCAACTTTTAAACAAAATAATATTTAGATTTCAAAATATTCGTGACTTAACTAATTTCCTCATGCAATCCATATTTGTGTGTGTATGGTTCCAGGGGTTTTACACAATAGTGCAACATCATCAATAATCACAATCCTGACATAGCTATATCGATAAGCGGTATAATCCGATATCGATTATCTTCATTCACAGATTCACAGATAAATAAATACATTCATCACAGAATAATACATTCCTAGCAGCTTAAATCAAAATAACTCATATCACAAAGCATCACACACCAGGGATATCAAACAATTCAAAGCATTCCATACAATCCAAACATCCATAAGTAAGGTTAATAGATCATCTGATTAATTTAAATCAGATTAATTACTTATGAATAAATAACTAATCCTGGTTGATTAATATTAATTAATTAAAACCATTTGAATTAATTATCCTTTAACTATTTTATTAATTAACCTTTAATAATAAATCAATTAACTTTTAGTTATTGATTAATCAACCTCAATTAATAATTCAATTAACCTTTAACCATTAAATAATTAACCCCTAATTATTTAATTGTTCTTTAATTAATTATTCTTAATTAATTATAGTAATTAATTAACTCTTAATTAATAAATCATCCCTTAACCACTTTCATTAATTAATTAACCTTTAATTAATTAATTATCCTCAAATTAATTACCTTAATTAATTTAACACATAAATTAATTACCATTTAATTAATTATTGCTTAATCACATGATTAATAAACCTCTACTTATTAATTAATTATCGTTAATTACTTTTGTCAAGTAATTATCCTTAAGTAATTAACTACCCTCAATTACTTATATTAATTAACTTTTAATTAATCAATAAATTTTAAAAACAAGTAACCTTTAAAATTTAACCTTTAAAATAAAATTTATTATTAGCCCATATATTAACTTAAATCTTTAAGTTAATTAAAACTTAAAACATTTCTTAATTACACCATTTAATTTATTTTAAATAAACTTGGAAATTAACTTAATCAATTCAAGTTAAAAATTAATTATTAAACTCTTATTTATCTAAACCTTTTAAATCAACATTAATTATTTAAAAGTAATTTATTTTAAAAAGATAGTTCAAAAGTTTCGTTGATTTAAAATTTTAAAACTGGATTTATTTGAAAATTTAAAACTTGGAACAGGTTTGTTTTTAAAAAAAAATTAAAAACCTGGTATCAATTTAACAAAACCCGAGCTATTCTCATGCTTTTCTCGAGCCAAGCCCCGAGCACAACTTCGAATTTCCTTCGTGCTTCATTTACTTTGAGCAAATCATCACTTTTCTCGAGTTCGTACCCGAGTACTCCCCTTCTTCCCAGATCTTTAAAAAAACAAAAACACTCCAACTATCACGTGCACGTGCACGGTCGCTAAAGCGATCTCCAATCATCACCATGGTCATCGACACACCGAAGTCAACCCCCTTGAGCTTCCCAAACACCCAGAACTTCGAAAACGTCCACGAATCAAAATCGAGCATAGTTGATCAAACCTGGAACCCGCTGACCAACCTAAACGTCTCGCACGATCATCTCAGGCCACCTGAACCTTTGCCTTCTTGCTCACTCCTCGTCCATGATTCAAGCCTCGATTTCACCAGACTCGGCCTTGTTTGATTTGCCATAGGTGACGAAATTATCTTTGAAACCTTGTCGAGCACAACTGGGTATTAAACCCTAAAATCATTTTGCCCAACCACCACGATTGATGAAAAAATTTACGATCATTTTTCCTGGCTTCGCCACCCTTCAGGCCTCCTCCACTATTAATCACGACTCAGATAGTCTTGCCGATCGACGGTAATGAATGGAAATGCCTTTTTTGGATCACCTTAAAAATTCACGACCATCACTTGCTTAAAAATCGTAAGACCTCCACCAAAAATCATTATTTTGAAATACGAACATGATTATGTTATCAGATTGTAAAATTGAAACACTTGAATTTTCTGATTTATGATGATTTTACTGTAAATAAATATTTTCACAATATTCACCTAATATTTTTCCTTGAAATTATTTTTAAAAGTTACTTTACATTGTTATAACCAATTTTCTTTCAGGAATCATAGTTTAAAAAGATCTAAATATGAAGATATGAATTTTCTTCTCTGGTGGATTTTGGGTTTGTTATAATAGAGTAAACATATATACGTACACAGGCATGCATACCACCATTCACACATAAATATATATTTATGCAGGCCTGTTTACATTCATTCATTATTTTTCACAATAGCCACATCACAAAAACCTTAAGATAATCATGGATTCAAACTTAAATAGTTCCGTTTGCTCACCTGGAAAGAAGAACACAGAGGACAGGAACTGGAAATTAATTTTGTACTTGAAACTAAAAACTTTGAATTTGATCTGGAGCTCTAATTTCCATATGTACCTGATTTGTATTGAAATTTGAGTTTGAATCTAATCTTGTTGTTGCACTTGAACTTGAATTGGTTGCATGCTTTTGTTTCCAGATTTTAAAATCTGGGAATGCTTTTTAAATCTGCTAGCTTGAATTTTTGTTTCGATTGTTTGCATCAGACCGAAACTGAAGCTTTTTGATGTTGAACCAATCTTTGCCTGATTAGATTTTAATTTCAAATTGAGAGCTTTCAGGATTTATTTTGTTTTCAGCTTTGATTTCCAGGTTAGTGTTTTCTTCTTATTCTGCTTTTATTATTTTTTTCTTTTGATTTTGTAGTTTTGTTTCAGTTTTGTAGGTTAGTTTAAGAAGTTAAACTAAGAACAGCCTTTTTCTTTCTTTTAATACATGTTTATGTTATTCATTTTCAAAAGAAAAAGTGATGTTGCCACTTGTTTAATTCATGTCACACTTATTTTACAAGCGTTATGTGTTCAATTTCTTTCTACACTTGTTAAAACAACCCTAATTATGTTTATATCCTTACTTAATTTAATTTTATAAATTTTGTTTTAACCCTTATGTTTTTATAAATTATGTTTTTATGTTTAAACCCTTGGTTAATAAATTATAGCATATATGCACTCTAAATTTTTTAAAAGAATGAAATTTAACCATTTTATTAATCTCATTATATATTCAAACCAAATTTAAATTCTACCAATTTCAAAAAGAAAGTATATAAATCCTTCTTAAATCTTATTTTATACTTTTATAACTTTTTAAACGACCTTTAGGAAAATGATTCAAAATCAGTTATGCAAAAATAAATAATCACACTACTTTTATATAGATAAGAATTTAACTTAAATTAACCTTTTGAAATTGTTATATTAATTTTAAACCATAAACTCCAAATATATATATATATATATATATATATATATTAAAACTAGAAAACAAATGTTATTACCTTTCACATATAGAGTTTTCAAATTCAATTTATCTTCAATGTATTTATTTTTGAATTTCCACTCAAAATTTTATCTATAACATTTATAAAACAAAAAAATATTTTCTTTTTACTTTAGAATTTTTCTAATTAATTCATCATTAAATTCACATTTTAATTCCAAAAACTAAATTAATTATCAAATTAAACTTGGCAAAAATCTGGGAATGTTGCAGATTTCTCCCTTAAGAAAATTTCGTCCCCGAAATTTTCTAGGGAGACAGCAAAGAATAGATGAAAGATAGACGAATGGATTATCAGATCAATTTGAAATATTTATTCTATATTTGGCTTACCAAATCATAATATCAGTGAATACGAGAACACTCATTCAACACTTTACGAAATATTCAGGTTATTGATCTACGAAAAATGCAGGGCACTGGTTAGTTCGAAGGAATAACTAATCAATCGTAAAATGTACAGAAACACAATAAACAAACAATTGGATACAATTTTAATTTAGCTCCAAATTTTTGTTAACCAGTTTATTCCAATTAAATTTCAAATTCATTAAAGTTAAGAAGAGATTGATTTGGGTTATGTTATAGAAAGATTCGTAGGGCCACCATACACACCGAAGCTTCTTCTTGGAGCTTCCAGAAAATCATTAAAGAATTTGATATTGGATACTGATCAAAAGAGATAAAAGAGTTGTTTCCAACCATCGCTGTTGTTACAGGATATTAACCATTTGTAGTGGTATTCCCCTGTCCCCTACCTCGTCTTCCTCTTGCACTCATACTCACTATTAGTGAATAGTAAGAGAATTTATCGAGGCATACAAATGGATATCTTAGGGATACTCAGTCTAAGGCAATTATAACCCTATTTCTAATGAGTCACCTAATGTGTTATATCCTAAGATAAAGTTTCAACTTTCAGCTCTGATACCACTGTAACGATCCTGACTCGACCTTCGAAAATCAGCACCGAATACATCACCCGTATTCGAATGCCGTAGATCCAAACGTCGAATCTGGTTCGCTGGAGCTTATAACACATTAAGTACAACAACACAGCGGAAGAAAACAATAATATCATTGATACACAACAGTTTATTACAACAATAATACAACAAGAATTTATCAATATTATCAGAGATACAAGATACAGCGGAAAGAATATCTCCAATAGAATTTTCCAAGTTAGAAAGCGAGAATCCAACATATTTCGACTCCATTGCGAAAGCTCCAAAGTCTCCAAACCAAAAGCTTAAACCCGAAAGCTATCATGTTGAATGAAGCAAACTCGGTCCAAATGCGATTGCCTAACCAAAGACTCCAAAGATTGAAGGCTATCGAATCTACGCTTACAAACTAGCTATCTGAAAATATGACTCTAGGCTGCCAGTATGAAAAATTATGGGCGTCCAGAGTTTAGAAAGGGAACAATAAACTCCAAGTTATTGGACTAGTGTGAGCAAACAAAAATAGTTTTCTTTGAATAAAAACAAACGAAAGAATTTAAAAAGAAATCCGCAATGCTTTTTGGAAAATGAAACTAAAATAAGGCCTCCTGCCACACACACTATGCAAGCGCACAATTGGAGGAGATTTCTCCTTATGATAGTCAAACATGCTTGATATGCAAAATCCTTTTGATATTATTATTAATGCATAGTGCGAAAAACATTTCGAAAGTACAATATTAATCTTAGCTAGCATAGACATTTCGTAATATGCCTACTATAACTACCATCTAAACAGTGGGTCACCACCATAAGTAAATGGCAGGTTATACAACTAAACGTATATTGGATGATTTGATTTCCAACAATGGTCAGGCAAAGGAACTTCCTACACCGAATGGAACGCCTCTGGAGGGATGTCCTCGAGAACCTAACCGGATCTCTGCCAACACAAGGCCGGGTTACCTCTGTAACTAGGTAACTACTGACACGAGTATGCCATCCCCCGGTCGTCGCCGACCTTTATCCGAGGTATCTCTACACCAACAACCACAAAGCAATAATTTTTGTAGCAACCACATAAGTTAATTATTTGGGCTCCATACCATGATACCACCTTTTATCCAGAAGGAAATGGACATACCCTCAGGGGGCGCTACCTCCAAATAACCTTACCGCAACGATTCCTATTTCGACCATTACCGGGTTGTGAGGTCCGACGAGGTCACGTCCACAAAGCTATGCTTTACACAAAAGCCATGCTTCGATCAACACATGATCAAAAACACTTCGTATGTCACATTACCAAATTGGGAATGTATCACTAGTCACCATCAACTACATAACTTCTGAGCTTGTACGTCTCAGAGTAGGGTGTTGAGCTAAGAGAATAAATTCTCCGCCAACAAACAGAAATGTATTCGATAGAAACCAGTTTTACATCTCAAAGTGTAACATCAGACATACATCCATACAAATCTGTTCTGGCCTCGAACAGAACCAAAGGCACTTCAAAGAAGCCCTTGCAATCCGAATATTCACAATCCTGATCGGACTCTCCATCACATATGGAGATCTCTATACCATAGCTACTCAGTGCAGGGTCATTCGAGGGTAATCCTTTCGTTCTCGAAAATACCCGGTCCTCACCACCGATCTTCGAATGCTATCCATTTTGTCGTATAATTATTCGAAATGGGTTATATGACACAAAGTCCTCTCCCGGCTAAACCAAATAATGAGTGCAATATTTAAAAACATATGGATATTGGGATCTTGGTTGACTCACAACTTATTACCCAAAAGCTTTCTTTCAAATGGTTTAAACAAATTTCCATTTCAAATCTTTTACACAAAAAGATTCACTACATAAAGTTCACCAATCTTTCACAAAGATCAATTCATAGCTTTCAAAATCATTTCAATTCCAAATCCTTTATACAAAAGATACACCTTTAAGATTCCTCTTAATTTGGAAACAAAGTTCACAAACATTTCACAAAGATTCAATTATAGCGTTCAAAACAATTCCCCTCGAAATTTGAAACCCCTTTTTAACAAAACTGGAAATCCATTCTTTATATGAATCCCTTATTATTTGAAAACAAATGCTTTTTTGTTTCGGAAAAATTTGATCAAATATACACAAGTTATAGCTTTTAAAAGTATAAATCAGAGAACCAACGAATTGTTGTATTATTGGCAATTTCTATTTTTTGAATTAAATTCAAATTTCCAGAACAATAGTTTTAAACCAATATATATATATATATATATATATATATATATATATATATATATATATATTGTATAAAACTTTTCAAACCATGTTTTCTAGAATAATTTCAAATAATATTTTCAAACTAAATTTGAATTTCAAAACTTCCTTTTCAAAAGATTTCCACATTCAGCTTAATTCCATTTCCAAAACCAATTGGATTCAAAGTTCAATTTTTAAACAAAATAATATTTAGATTTCAAAATATCTATGACTTAACCAATTTCCTCGTGCAATCCATATTTGTGTGTGTATGGTGTAGTTCAGGGGTTTTACACAATAGTGCAACACAATCAATCATCACAATCCAAACACACCTATGCGGTATAATCCTATAACGCTTATCTTCATTCACAGATTCACAGATAAATAATATACATTTATCACAGATAAATAAGTTACACTTCTAACAGCTCAAATTCAAATACTCATATCATAAAGCATCACACACTAGAGATATCAAACAATTCAAAGCATTCCATACAATCCAAACACCCATAAGTAAGGTTAATAGATCATCTGGTTAATTTAAATCAGATTAGTTATTTATGAATAAATCACTAATCCTGGTTGATTAATATTAATTAATTACAAACCATTTGAAATAATTATCCTTTAATCATTTTATTAATTAACCTTTAATAATAAATTAGTTGACTTTTAATTATTGATTAATCAACCTTAGTTAATAATTCAATTAATCTTTAATCATTAAATAATTAGGGGTATCATTAAATAATTAACCCCTAATTATTTAATTATTCTTTAATTAATTATTCTTAATTAATTACAATAATCAATTAACCCTTATTTAATAAATCATCCCTTAATCACTATCATTAATTAATTAACCTTAAATTAATTAATTAACCTTAAATTAATTACCTTAATTAATTTAACACATAAATTAATTACCCTTTAATTAATTATTATTTGATCACTTGATTAATCAACCTCTAATTGTTAATTAATTATCCTTAATTACTTTTGTCAAGTAATTATCCTTAAGTAATTAACTACCCTCAATTACTTATATTAATTAACTTTTAATAAATCAATAAATTTTAAAAACAATTAACCTTTAAAATTTAACCTTTAAAATTTAACCTTTAAAATAAAATTTATTATTAACCCATAAATTAAATTAAATCTTTAAGTTAATTAAAACTTAAAACATTTCTTAATTACACCATTTAATTTATTTTAAATAAACTTGGAAATTAACTTAATTAATTCAAGTTAAAAATAAATTATTAAACTCTTATCTATCCAAACCTTTTAAATCAACATTAATTGTTCAAAAGTAATTTATTTTAAAAAGATAGTTCAAAAGCTTGGTTGATTTAAAATTTTAAAACTGGATTTATTTGAAAATTTAAAACTTGGAACAGGTTTGTTTTTTAAAAATTTCAAAACCTGGTATCAATTTAACAAAACCCAAGCTATTCTCAAGCTTTTCTCGAGCCAAGCCCCGAGCACAACTTCGAATTTCCTTCGTGCTTCATTTTCTTCGACCAAACCATTACTTTTCTCGAGTTCATACCCGAGTACTCACCTTATTCTCAAATCTTTAAAAAAACAACAAACACTCCAACTATCAAGTGCACGTGCACGATCGCCGGAGCGATCTCCGATCATCACCATGGTTATCGACGCACCGACGTTAACCCCCTTGAGTTTCCCAAACACCGAGAACCTCGAAAACATCTGTGAATCAAAATCGAGCATGGTTGATCAAACCTGTAACCCACTGACCAACCTAAATGTCTCGCACGATCATCTCAGGCCACCTGAACCTTCGCCTTCCCGCTCACCCCTTCGTCCATGATTCAAGCCTCGATTTCACCAGACCCAGCCTTGTCTGATTCGCCGTAGGTGATGATATGGTCTCTGAAACCTTGTCAAGCACAATTGGGTTTTTAAACCTTAAAATTATTTCGCCCGACCACCACGATTGATAAAAAAAATTACGATCATTTTTCCTGGGTCTGCCGCCCTTCAGGCCTCCTCCACCATTAATCACGACTCAGATATTCTTGCCGATCGACGGTAATTAGCGGAAATGCCTTTTCTGATCATCTTAAAAATTCACGACCATCACTTGCTTAAAAATCATAAGACCTCCACCAAAAATCATTATTTTGAAATAGGAACATGATTATGTTATCAGATTGTAAAATTGAAACATTCAAATTTTCTGATTTATGATGATTTTACTGTAAATAAATATTTTCACAATATTCACTTAATATTTTTCCCTGAAATTATTTTTAAAAGTTACTTTACATTGTTATAACTAATTTCCTTTTAGGAATCATAGTTTAAAAAGATCTAAATATGAAGATATGAGTTTTCTTCTCTGGTGGATTTTGGGTTTGTTATAACAGAGTAAACATATATACATACACAGGCATGCATACCACCATTCACACATAAATATATATTCATGCAGACCTATTTGCATTCATTCGTTATTTTTCACAACAGCCACATCACAAAAACCTCAAGATAAATCATGGATTCAAACTTAAATCGGTCAGTTTGCTCACCTAGAAAGAAGAACACAGAGGACAGGAACTGGAAATTAATTTGTACTTGAAACAGAAAACTTTGAATTTGATCTGGAGCTCTAATTTCCATATATACCTGATTTGTATTGAAATTTTAGTTTGAATCTAATCATGTTGTCTCACATGAACTTGAATTGGTTGCATGCTTTTGTTTCTAGATTTTTAAATCTGGGAATGCTTTTTAAATCTGCTAGCTTGAATTTTTGTTTTGATTGTTTGCATCTGATCGAAGCTGAAGTTTTTGATGTTGAGCTGACCTTTGCTTGATCAGGTTTTGATTTCAAATTGAGAGCTTTCAGGTTTTATTTTGTTTTTAGCTTTGATTTCCAGGTTTGTGTTTTCTTCTTTTTCTGTTTTGATTTTTTTTTCTTTTGATTTGTAGTTTTGTTTCAGTTTTGTAGATTAGTTTGAGAAGTTAAACTGAGAACGGCCTTTTTCTTTCTTTTACCACATGTTTATGTAATTCATTTTCAAAAGAAAAAGCGATGTTGCCACTTGTTTAATTCATGTCACACTTATTTTACAAGTGTTATGTGTTCATTTTTTACACTTGTTAAAACAATCCAAATTATGTTTATATCCTTGCTTAATTTAATTTTATAAATTTTGTTTTAACCCTTATGTTTTTACAAATTATGTTTTTATATATTATGTTTTTATGTTTAAACCCTTGGTTAATAAATTATAGAACATATAGAAACTAAAATTTTTAAAAGAAAGAAACTTAACCATTTTATTAATCACATTGTATATTTACAAACCAAATTTAAATTCAAGCAATTTCAAAAAGAAAGTATATAAATCCTTCTTAAATCTTATCTTATACTTTTATAAATTTTTAAATAACCTTTAGGAGAATGTTTCAAAATCAATTATACAAAAATAAGTAATCACATTACGTTTATATAGATAAGAATTTAACTTAAATTAAACTTTTGAAAATTGTTATATTAATTTTAAATCATAAACTCCAAATATAGATATATGATAAAATTAGGAAAAAAAATGTTATTACCTTTCAAATATAGAGTTTTCAAATTCAATTTATTTTCAATGTATTTGTTTTTGAATTTCCAATCAAAATTTTATCTATAACATATATAAAACAAGCACATATTTTTTTTATTTTAGAATTTTTCTAATTAATTCATCATTAATTCGCAATTTAATTCCAAAAATTAAATTAATTATTAAATTAAACTTGGCTAAAATTCGAGAATGTTACATTATTGCTTTGATTAACCATTTTAACTAGATAGTAGTAAGTACAACAAATTCTACGTGTAAATGAAATGTTATACCGACCACTCTAAAATTTGCTTCATTTTCCTTATTTAGTCCCCATCATCATCCCATCCTTGTAAAAAAATTCAAATGATTTGATTAGAACCAAAAACAGACGTATGAATTCATATTTTACATCATCCTATATATTGAGTCATATTTTTAGCTAAATTTCATTATTTTTAGGTCACTTTTAATACTATTCTTCTTTCCTTCTTTTTTCAATGTGAATATTTCCCTTATCGGTTGTATCTATACATACCATCTAAGTCTAATTTCTATAAATTTCTCATCGATATGTGTCACTTTTAATTCCTGTCACTTTTAACTCTCTTCTTGATATGTATTTAAGTCTAGTCTACTGAGATTTTGTTAAGTCTAAATCATGCATTTCAAAACCAATACCAGAGCGAATATGGATTTTGGTTCATCAATTGGATTTGGTGATAATAATGTTAACACGTATATTTTATGTTTTCAGGATCATTTCATTAGATCGGGTTAGCTTAGATCAGGTCGATTTGGATTTTATCAGTACATTATGATATTCTTTGTTATTTATTTATGACCAAGAACCATCACCTTTGGATCAAACTCAAATCTTACTAGCTCGATTCGGGTTTGTGGGTCTCGTTTCAAATTACCCACCCTACTCATTGATTTTAAACTCTACATTTACCTGTAAATCTAATCAATTCCACTAAAATTTCTAATCCATTCATCATTTTTTTCACTTATTTTTAAAGCTCAAAATTTCTTTCCTCATAATATAGTTATAATAATTATCCGACTAAATTTTCTTTTAATTTACCATTTTTTCTTCTCATTTTAGTGAATATTGAAAGAACCTAAGAAAGACATTTGTCCTAAAGCAATCACATTTTTAGATCGAACAACAAAAGAAGGTTACACTTGGTAAAAGGCAGCAACTAGATAAAACTAACAATATAAAACCTCAAGTATAATGGGAAGTAGAGGTGGACTTAATCTGCCTTAAGAAGTATGGAAAATCATCATTATTATCTAATAAGAAAATTTGAAAACAAGCCTACCCAATTCAATGTTGTTTGATCGCAATTTAAATGTTTGAACCGACTTATTAATTTTTTATTAAACTGCTTACAAATAAATTGGAACCTACAATTGATTAATGTATTACAATTGTTATGTATTATACTACATTTAGATCATTTCACATAACTAATGTTCATGAATGATGATTATATATTTCTAATAGCATATAAACTAATTTGTCCTTTTATAAGATACAAGAATGCATTATGTTATACTTTTAAACTAGAGATAAAATTTTAGTAATTTATTCAACAAGCACTATGACTAAGAATGTTCTTGTTAGATTTAGGTGATATAATATTTCCATAGAAGATTTAGGAGATATTTGAGTCAAGGTGGAATTATGACTCAAATTTACGGTCTCTTTTGATGCATTAAAGAAGGCAAGAAATTATCTAAATGAGAAGGAGTTATTTGAGAGACTGAAGCAATCAATCTATTTCCTATTCAGCCGATTAAAGAAGGCATTTTATTAGGTGCATGCAAATTGAAGAAAGCTGGAATATTAAATAGATAAATGTTTCCCATATGAATAGGAGAATTGATAACGCACTGATTTATTACCATAAATCAAATATTTCTCAAATTGTTATTATCTAGAGTTTAGAATAATCCTTCTCAAATTGTATTTGTTCCTATTCTTTATCTTAGCCTCAATTATCCATCTTGTAATTTTCTTTGATGAAGTTTTAAAATCATTTCTCCCCAAGTGGATGTACACTATCTAGCGATAGTGGAACCATTGTAAATCTTATATATGATTTTCTTTTCTATTTGTGCATATGTGATCTATGGTTACTTATTTTGAAACTTTAATTTTATGTTTGTTCCACCTCACCATCAATACGATCCTATTATTTTTGTTGCGTTGAGGGTGCTAATCCAAACTTTCCCAAATAGTCTCGTACCATATCTATTTGGTTTTTAAAAGGTGTTAGGCAGTACAATAGGAGATTAAGGCACCCCAATTGAAGCAAGACCATATGTTAGAAGATCTAATATGGTGACACTTGGAAACAGAGAAGTAGAATAGGAATATTTATTTTGATAAGTGGTAATAGAGGATGAAGGTTGTTCTAAGGAGTAATAAAATTCATTAAGTGGTGTTCAACACTAGAAAATTACCTACTGATTTCAACCGCGAAGGAGGAGATGCAATAATAGGTTTTTATTACTCTATAGTTAGCCATGACAGATAATTATATTTTGACGATTATTATGAAATCACTCAAGAGGAACTTGGTTCAAGCTGGAGAATCCTTACCTGAAGAAATGGCTAACAAATTGTTTGATTTTGTTGAATACATTTTTCACCATGAAGATGACTTAGGGTATTTTAGTGAAGGTGCATACTAGTTTCTTTAATGATTTTTTGATGAAATGAAGACTGTATATTTGAAAGTGGATAAAGGATAAAAGGCAATGGTTTTTTTATGTTCCTTGTGGAGCGTCACATAGGTTTCGCTAACAAAATGACATGCGGAAGAGACATGTTGGCAGTAGAAGATGTGATATTAAATGAAGGAAATGAGTAAAGGTGGAGTAGGAAGTAGTAGTCTTGGCCTATTTGTTGAAAGAGGAAGACAGGAGAAGAAGAAATGTAATCCTAAAGGGCGTTCCAATTCTAGGAAGCTTGGAAATGGTTGGAAAGAAAGCTCGATAGATAGGAAGTGCCACCACCATAAGAAATCGTTTCATTGGAAGAGATGTTGTCTAGATTTTAAGGGCAGCACTAAAGATGGATCTTTATCGATCATGATGGATAAAGCTGTATCAGACGATGTGTTGACTGTAGTAGCTTCAGATATACTAGACCATTGGGTGCTTGATTCATGGGTGTCATTCCACATGATGCCAAATAAGGATTACTTCAACTCTTATATTGGAAAGGAGTGAAGTGAAATTGTTATGGGAATGATGCTTGTTGTAGAGCCATGTGAGAGAGTATAATACGAATTTGCATGTTTGACGGAGTGATCGGCCATTTGGTGGGTGTTCACTATGTTCCAGGTCTTCAAGTCATTAATCTCTTTGGGGGCAATTGGCACCATGAGATGCAAGGTGATTATCGAGAATTATAGTTTGAAGGCATCTAAGGGTGCACTACTACTGATGAAAGGAGAGTGTTTTGGAAACTGTATTTGTTGAAGGGAACCACCATTCTTGGGGAGTCTTGTATCGCAGTAGATAGTTCTTGTGCTTTGGATGCCACTTTGGCATCTTAGATTGGATCATATTTCAAAGCAGGACTTGGAGTTTCTTCGCAAATGGAAGATGATCAACGGAGAAAGCTTTGGCAAGTTAGATTTCTACGTGGAGTGTATTTTAAGAAAGAAGATGAAGGTACCTTTTAGAGTTGGATTTCATATATCAAAGAGAGTAGTTGATTATGTGCAAGTTGATTATGCACAAACGGATATCTAGGGACTAGTTGTAGGATCGATTTCACCCTACAGGGGGGTGAATAGGGTGATAGTATTAATTATAAAAATTTATCGCGGAAGCATATAAAATACTTTCAACACAGATCACAGAATTATAGCAGCACAGATAATGGCAGAATAATAAATGCAGAAATAGAAACGACACAGAATTTACCCAGATTCGGCAAAACCCTGCCTACGTGTTGCCCCCAAGGTTTCTACTAGAAATTAGATAGTCACACGCTTACACACGTAAACTCGCGACACTCGCTACTGACTAACCAAACTCTACGCTCAAAACTCTGCCACAACTCAGCCACTGAGTTGCGAATTCTTAAGCTACGCTACGTAGCTTGTCCCCTAGTCACACGACTAGCAAATACAACAGTTTGAAAAGAGTTTTAAAATTAAAAACAAATTTAAAACAAATAATAAGATAAAGCGCTTATTTTAGAACTAAAGCCCTTATTTAAAAAGAAAAAACCCTAAAACTTAATGGCCGGCCCCTTTTATTATTTCGACCCGATCCTTTATTTTTGGTTAGTGGCGGCTTTCTCTCGTTCGTTCCTCTTTGTGAAATTAGGGCTTCGTTTTCTTCGATCCCGTGCTCTTAAATTAGGGCTTCGTTGTAGCAGCTTGTTTGATTCGATGCTATTTGACTTGGCTTGCCGATTGTTTCTTCTAGCTCAGCATCAAACGTGATCGAGACTGATTACGAATTTTGGTATGTGTTTTTCTCCTTTTGTTTTCTGGTTTGATGCTTACTTGAACTCGATCGTTTTCTCATGCCGATGATGATACTTTGGTGCTGGTATTTATATGAATACCGAAACACTTGATTTTGTTCGTATCAACTCGATACTTTCCTAATTTTCAATTGCCTGATACGCACGCTTTCCTGATATATTTTCACCTTGTTACTCACGGCCTTGATTTTCAAACGTTTGATTTCCCTTGAATAATACAGCAAAAACTTTCCTCTTTTATTTGTTTTGACTTTTTCAAAAATTGCACGCACTTAATTTTCTTGACTGTATACATTCACGAACCTGCATTACTTCGACCATCACTGTTCCTCTGCACATATGATTCTCTGGTGCATTTGCCTTTGTTAGATTTTGGCCTTTGCTGGTTCATATGTTTTTAACATATTGCTGTGTTTGTAGTTTGCATTATGTTGTTCATACTGCCTGGTTGCTATGATGTCATATCTTGTAACTGTAGTCTTGAACTTAATATTGTGGTATTGCTTCATGATATCCTTGATAAAGGCACTTCCCCATGTGTACATGTTGCTGTCCTCTGTTGCGCTTGCTCATTTGAGTTTGCACTTGCACACGCCATACTTTGGTCATCATACTTTGGTCTGGAGTACATTTTTGGCTATGTGAATTAGTTTGCACTGTCATGTTGTATTCCCATGTTTCTGGTATTTCATCTTTGGTTGGGTCTGCACATTCACCTGTTGTTGTATTCATGTACCCTTGACTTTTCCCATGCTATTTACTGGTTCGTGTATATAAGTTGTTTCACTGGTGGCCATCTTGTTCTGCTCTGTGTCTTTGTTTGGTCCGCACTTTGGTTTATTGATGTTGCTTGTTGCATTTGGACTGGATTGTACTTGATGCACTTTGTTTGCACTGTGCATTGAGCATTGTCACATGTATACTTGGTGTTGTAATTTCCTTTCTTGGAATTCAGCAGTTTGAATTTGTGTTGTTGCGGTTTGTATTTGCTGTTTTCCATTGTACATGCTTCACTGCATCATTATTGATTTGCTGTTGCATTTGCCAATTGTGTTTGCACTGATATGATCATGCTCACTTGAAAGTCTGGCATACCAACTCGTTGAGATTACTTCTCTTCAGTTGAGTAATTTCACCACCTATGTGTACTTGTGTTTGCTTCATGTAGCTGTTGGTCTGACATGAACTTGATACTATGGTATTTGCTGTTATATCACTTCGAATTCCATATTTCTTGCAGTCTTCAGTTTGTACACTTGGGCTTGTAGTTGATGTTTATAAAATCATTGATGTTGCCCTGTTCCCTGACCTTTGTTGCCTCTGTTTATTTGTCTTCACATGTTTTATTTGCACTCTTATGCATTCTGGAGTTGGTCTTTGTTCACTGTGTCACTTAGGTGCATTGAGCTCGACATTTTCATTATTATGGTGACTGACCATCTTATCTCTGTTGAGTTCCTGTAGTTGCATTCACTTCATTGTCACTGTTGCTTTTAGTAATTGTTAACTGCATCGCTGAAGTCAATGCTTGAATTATTGTAGTCGAGTTGCTTCACTATCTTGTTGTCTTGTGCACTGAATCTTGATGGTCAAGTTTTATGTATCAGTTTGATTGTTTGGTGCCTTCTTGACTCTTCAGTCTGTGCATTGACCTTGTGTTGAACCCAGTTTTAAATCTCGGGTTTGACCTTGTGCTGCTGATGAGATTTTGAATATATTGCACCTGAGTTGAACCTGTCTGTATATTTGGGTTTGACCTTGTGCACACCTGTCCCTGTAGCGTTATCAAGTGTATATATCTATGTGCACGGCCTTGTGGCATGTACAGTGATACACTGTGCATGTCACATTGTCCATGTGTGATGAATTCAAATATAAATCATGACGAACAACCCAAATAACTGAGGCAGATATTATTTTCAAAAATCCATATTTTATTTTATATTGCAAAAATATTTCTTTTTCAATTTTACTGCGTTAGTGAGTATTTTTGCAGATTTCTCAGATGCTCGATTTTAACTGGAATGAAGTCGAAGATAAACTATGAGTGTGAGTGATATGTAGTGAGGAATTTATGTAAACTGAATTGTGATGTATTGTAAAATCAAAATTGTATACGTACAGTGAGAGCTTGAATTTGTACTATTCAAGATTGCAATAAATATTTGTTTGAATAGAATTTCTGTTTGAATTCAAATGCCGTGTAATTTATTTTATTCAACAAATATTTATTTAATCTATGAAAAAACAAAATAGTACATTACCAAATACATTTAAATGAATATATATATGTTTATTATCATTAAACAAAAATCATATAAGCGCATATTCAACAATCTCCCCCTTTTGATGATAACAAACATATATTTAAGATTTTGACTGAGTTAAATGTATTTGATCAATGATATATCCTAATTGCTCCCCCTATTTAAATGCTTCCTCTCTACACAAAGATCCCCCTACATATATGCATACAAATAAAAATATGCAAACGAGTCTAGATGCAAATAAAAAATTATTTGACCTTTGCTTGATTTTATTTGACAAAATCTTAACTTTTGTCTCCCCCTTTTGTTATCAGCAAAAGAATAATAGTGTTAGAGAAAATAGAGATAAAGTGATCGATATTAATCCAACATTAAAACCAAATTGAATATAAATATTAAACTTCAATAAAAATCAAACAAAAATCATAACTACCCTTGTTAGGCGCATATTCCACTTTTAGAAAGAATGGAAATGATGTTCTAATATAAAATCATACAATTGTATCAACTTGTGGTACCTTTATATCAGGAATTTGAATATCTACTAATCATGCATAACCGTTAGGACTTTTAATTGAGATTAGTAGTATTCCAATTTAATTTAAAAAAAATGAAATCAAGTATCTTCTAACCACGCATGACCATGAGGACTTTTAAATGGGATTAGAATCAACTTGTCTATTTAATCAATTAATTTTGATATGCGTTCCATACATGCATAACCGTAAGGACTTTTAAATGAGCATGGAAGCACATAATCAAAAATCCAAGTAATTCACCCATGCATAACCGTGAGGACTTTTAAATGAGAGTGAATACTTTGGATATTTATTTATTTTTACAAAAAAATGTGAAATGGAAAAAAACAAACGATTCCTGATTATAATACCACATATCGACAAACTATATTTAAGATTTGATAAACAATGGTCGATAGAAATATGATAGATATAGAAATGGACATGGAATCTTTACCCAACAAAAAGTTTTATAACTCTTGTTTGAATTCCTAAAGAAATTTTCCAAATATACTCTCTTGAGTAATGTATGTTAAATATCAACACTTATCACCTTTTCAATCACTATTTATCTTTTTGATAATTAGTAGGGAGTCGGATTAGTCAAAATTTGTCATTTAAAACCAAATAAAAATGACTAATCTGGAAATATGGTCAAAAATAATTTTCTCGAAGGGGTTATATGAGAAAATTTTTTGCTATTTGAAAATATTTGAAATGAAAAATATGCAGATATTTTCTTTAAAAAACGATGCAGTTACTAAATGTCTCAAAAATCACGTTCAACTAGATTACCAGTGTAATCTACATCTGAATTTCTTTTTCACCCAAAATTATCATTAATTGAATTTGATTGACCAGACCATGAAGTATGCAACAAAATATCTCAAAATCAAATTTAACAGCTTTTCAAATGACATTCTCTTGAATTTGAAATGAAGCCGAGTAAATAATCAAAAAACAATGAATATAGAGTTAGCCAAATTATAACCAAATGTATTAATATCCAACAAAACACTATGCTTAATCCAAACATATATGTATGAAGTAATTGGAAGAATAGTGTTTTTGGCATAAATATAATTGGCCAACCATGTCGAACAAGTCAGAATCAGAAAACATCATCTTTACAACATCTCAATATTGGCTGATTTCATTCAGAATATGGTGCAGATTATCACATTTAATTTATCGATCAAATAAATATACCTTCACCTGTTTTACCTTTACTATATTTTCGTTGTTTATCCATTGTGATTCTGTCACCTTTATAATAGGCTAAGGAACTTTGCTTTGTCGCCCGTTGTGTTTCTGGAACAGCCAAAAATCTAGAAAACACTGTTGTTGTTCCTTAGCCTGCCACCACACCTACACGAGAAAAGATTTATGTGACCTATTTATTTTTATAGGTCCATGGTTGTTAGTGGCAGAAGATTTAGAAAAATAATTTTGTGGAGACCCAAAACTATTTATACTTGTTCCCTTCGGCACCCAAATTTGTTTAACTTTGAGAGTTTTTATATTTGTGCCTTTTGGAACCCAAATCGGTATAGTTTTCACATGTTTGGGTCTATACCAACAATTATTGTGATCGTGTCCATATTTTCTACAAATTGTGCACATATAATTTTCTTGATTAATATTGCTTTCAATATTTTCAGATTGATTATATCCAAGTCCTTGTCTAATCGTATTACCAGTTTGCTTTCCTAATAGCATATTCAACGATTTTTCACCTTTTGAAAATTTATCTAAGGTCGTCGACAATTGTTGGACTTGTGTTTTGAGAGATTCATTTTCGTTCAATAATTGTGTGCACTTTTTGATAGAATTTTCTCTCCTAGTATTTTCGTTCTCTTTCAAAATCAAAATTTCATTTTCAAGTGATTTTACATTAATTTCTGATTTTTTAATTCTTCTTCGAATGTTGGACACTTAGCACACTTAGGGATCCTACTTTGATAGGTTTTAACTAATTGGTCAAGTTGTTTATTTAAATCTATCAAAGTATCTTTTTGTGATTCAAGTTTGGCATACTTTTCCCTAAGTCGTTCAAAACAACCATTCACTTCGTGGAAATATATAAGTAATTCCGAATGAGAAAGTTTTGATACCACACTTGGCTCATCATTATCACTGTCAGTTATTTCACCATGAAAGCACAAGTCTGCTTTTTCATCCTCACTGTTAGCACTTTGATTATCTTCATCACTTGTATTCCACGTGGCAGCAAAACTTCTCCTTTTTGATTTCTTTTCAAAGTCGCGTCCGGGTTGGTTGCACTTATGACAGATGATCTTTGGTTCTTTTGGATTGTCTAATATTTTATTTATTCTGCTTTTCAATCTTCGATTTAGAGCTGAATTTCCGTATTTGTAATTCCACCTTTTGACTTTCTTTATTATCAGCTCCAATTCTGCTGCTCCATCATCATTATCATCACTATCACTTTCTGTTGTTCCTTTAAGAGCTATTGATTTCTTTTGAGTATCACCTCCTTCACGTTCTTCCTTGAATTTCATTTCTAGCTCATAAGCGGTGAGATTTCCGATGAGTTCTTCGACTTTCATTTGTTTCAAATCTTTTGATTCTTGAATGGCAGTCACTTTGGCTTCAAAACTTCGTGGAAGGACTCTTAGGATTTTTCGGACTATCTCCAACTCTGTATATGGTTTTCGAAGAGCTTTTGATTTGTATATGATATTGGAAAGTCGTCCATGCATCTCTTGGACGTTTTCTTCTTTTGCCATTGTGAAATTCTCGTATTCGCTGCTTAGCATGGCAAGGTGAGATTCTTTGACTTGAGATGTTCCTTCGTGAGTCACTTCTAGTGTGTGCCATATTTCCTGTGCAGTTAGACAATGTGAGACACGATTAAATTCAAATTGATCCAATGAACAGATAATAGAATTCATAACTCTAGCATTAGCATTTTGTAATTTATTTTCTAGTTCTGTCCATTGATCCATCGGTTTATCTATTTCCTGATTATCTACAATTATAGTTGGTGCTCTATATCCTGTCTCAACAATGTTTCAAGCGCCAATGGTTTTCAGAAATATTTTCATTCTATTTTTCCAATAGGCATATTCACCATTGAACATTGGTGGTCTAACTATGGACTGACCCTCAGCAAAAGCATTATTAAAAGAAGCCATTTTTTAAAAATTCAAACTTTTAATCAAAAACTGATTTTTGAAAAATGAATTTTTAAAACAAAAATTGACTTCTATTCCTAGCTCCGATACCACTTGTAGGATCAATTTCACCGTAGAGGGGGAGGTGAATAGGATGATAGTATTAATTATAAAAATTTATCGTGGAAGCTTATAAAATACTTTCAACACAGATCACAGAATTATAGCAGCACAGATAATGGCAGAATAATAAATGCAGAAATAGAAACGACACAGAATTTACCCAGCTTCGGCAAAACCCTGCCTACGTGCCGCCCCAAGGTTTCTACTAGAAATTAGATAGTCACACGCTTACACACGTAAACTAGCGACACCCTTTACTGACTAACCTAACTCTACGCTCAAAACCCTGCCACAACTCAGCCACTGAGTTGCGAATTCTCAAGCTACGCTACGTAGCTTGTTCCCTAGTCACACGACTAGAAAATACAACAGTTTGAAAAGAGTTTTAAAATTAAAAACAAATTTAAAACAAATAATAAGATAAAGACCTTATTTTAAAACTAAAGCCCATATTTAAAAAACAAAAACCCTAAAACATAATGGCCGGCCCCTTTTATTATTTCGACCCGATCATTTATTTTTGGTTAGTGGCGGCTTTCTCTCGTTCGTTCCTCTTTGTGAAATTAGGGCTTCGTTTTCTTCGATCCCGTGCTCTTAAATTAGGGCTTCGTTGTAGCAGCTTGTTCGATTCGATGCTATTTGACTTGGCTTGCCGATTGTTTCTTCTAGCTCAGCTTCAAACGTGATCGAGACTGATTACGAATTTTGGTATGTGTTTTTCTCCTTTTGTTTTCTGGTTTGATGCTTACTTGAACTCGATCGTTTGCTCATGCCGATGATGATACTTTGGTGCTGGTATTTATATGTATACCGAAACACTTGATTTTGTTCGTATCAACTCGATACTTTCCTAATTTTCAATTGCCTGATATGCACGGCTTTCCTGATATATTTTCACCTTGTTACTCACGGCCTTGATTTTCAAATGTTTGATTTCCGTTGAATAATACAGCAAAAACTTTCCTCTTTTATTTGTTTTGAATTTTTCAAAAATTGCACGCACTTGATTTTCTTGACTGTATACATTTTCGAACCTGCATTACTTCGACCATCACTGTTCTTCTGCACATATGATTCTCTGGTGCATTTGCCTTTGTTAGATTTTGGCCTTTGCTGGTTCATATGTTTTTAACATATTGCTGTGTTTGTAGTTTGCATTATGTTGTTCATGCTGCCTGGTTGCTGTGATGTCATATCTTGTAACTGTAGTCTTGAACTTAATATTGTGGTATTGCTTCACGATATCCTTGATAAAGGCACTTCCCCATGTGTACATGTTGCTGTCCTCTGTTGCACTTGCTCATTTGAGTTTGCACTTGCACACGCCATACTTTGGTCACCATACTTCGGTCTGGAGTACATTTTTGGCTACGTGAATTAGTTTGCACTGTCATGTTGTGTTCCCATGTTTCTGGTATTTCATCTTTGGTTGGGTCTGCACATTCACCTGTTGTTGTATTCATGTACCCTTGACTTTTCCCATGCTATTTACTGGTTCGTGTATATAAGTTGTTTCACTGGTGGCCATCTTGTTCTGCTCTGTGTCTTTGTTTGGTCTGCACTTTGGTTTATTGATGTTGCTTGTTGCATTTGGACTAGATTGTACTTGATGCACTTTGTTTGCACTGTGCATTGAGCATTGTCACATGTATACTTGGTGTTGTAATTTCCTTTCTTGGAATTTAGCAGTTTGAATTTGTGTTGTTGCGGTTTGTATTTGCTGTTTTCCATTGTACATGCTTCACTGCATCATTATTGATTTACTGTTGCATTTGCCAATTGTGTCTGCACTGATATGATCATGCTCACTTGAAAGTCTTGCATACCAACTTGTTGAGATTACTTCTCTTCAGTTGAGTAATTTCACCACCTATGTGTACTTGTGTTTGCTTCATGTAGCTGTTGGTCTGACATGAACTTGATACTATGGTATTTGCTGTTATATCACTTCGAATTCCATATTTCTTGCAATCTTCAGTTTGTACACTTGGGCTTGTAGTTGATGTTTATAAAATCATTGATGTTGCCCTGTTCCCTGACCTTTGTTGCCTCTGTTTATTTGTCTGCACATGTTTTATTTGCACTCTGATGCATTCTGGAGTTGGTCTTTGTTCACTGTGTCACTTAGGTGCATTGAGCTCGACATTTTCATTATTATGGTGACTGACCATCTTATCTCTGTTGAGTTCCTGTAGTTGCATTCACTTCATTGTCACTGTTGCTTTTAGTAATTGTTAACTGCATCACTGAAGTCAATGCTTGAATTATTGTAGTCGAATTGCTTCACTATCTTGTTTTCTTGTGCACTGAATCTTGATGGTCAAGTTGCATGTATCAGTTGGATTGTTTGGTGCCTTCTTGACTCTTCAGTCTGTGCGTTGACCTTGTGTTGAACCTAGTTTTAAAACTCGGGTTTGACCTTGTGCTGCTGACGAGATTTTGAATATATTGCACCTGAGTTGAACCTGTCTGTATATTTGGGTTTGACCTTGTGCACACTGTCCCTGTAGCGTTATCAAGTGTATATATCTATGTGCACGGCCTTGTGGCATGTACAATGATACACTGTGCATGTCACATTGTTCGTGTGTGATGAATTCAAATATAAATCATGACGAACAACCCAAATAATTGAGGCAGATATTATTTTCAAAAATCCATATTTTATTTTATATTGCAAAAATATTTCTTTTTCAATTTTACTGCGTTAGTGAATATTTTTGCAGATTTCTCAGATGCTGGATTTTAACTGGAATGAAGTCGAAGATAAACTACAAGTGTGAGTGATATGTAGTGAGGAATTTATGTAAACTGAATTGTGATGTATTGTAAAATCAAAATTGTATACGTATAGTGAGAGCTTGAATTTGTACTATTCAAGATTGTAATAAATATTTGTTTGAATAAAATTTCTGTTTGAATTCAAATGCCGTGTAATTTATTTTATTCAACAAATATTTATTTAATCTATGAAAAAACAAAATAGTACATTACCAAATACATTTAAATGAATATATATATATATATATATATATATGTTTATTATCATCAAACAAAAATCATATAAGCGCATATTCAACACTAGTAAGTACCGCATACATTAGAGGAGCAAAGTAATTACTTATTTCATTGATGATCTCAAAAGGATTGGGTATTTGTGATGAAGGTGAAATTAGTAAGTTTTGAGAAATTTAAAGCTTGTAAGATGCTTGTTGAGAACCAATTAGGTTGCAAGCTGAAGATGCTTACATCTGATAATGGCGATGAATTTATCTCTAGGGAGTTCCTTGCTTTTTGTAAGTAGCATGGTTTTTAGAGATATTTCACTTCACAAGGTGATCTATAATCCAATAGAGTTGCTGAGAGGAGGAATAGAACTCTACTTGAGATTGCCGGTTGTTTAAGATTGACTACGGGCTTATCCGTAGGCTTATGGGTTAAAAGATTTATCGACTACACTGCACATCATAAACAAATTACATGCATAGCCATAGATGGAAAGAGACTAGAAGAAAAGAGGAGTGATAATGTAGTGTATCTAAGTTATTTTTTTGGTTGTTCTATGTATGCGCTTCATATAGTTGATAATAAGTTAGGGGCTAGAGCATACAAGGGAATTTTATAGGATACATGGATGGACTCAAAGGGTAACACATTTAGAACCCTGTTGATAGGAATATTGTTTATTCCTAACATGTTACATTTGATGATTCTACAATGTTCAACCCAAAGGAAGAGTTATCTTCCACATCGGTTGATTATGATAGGCCTAAGGAGATGGAAATAGTTCCACGTTTTAGCTGGTAGTAGAGTTGTAGTCGTTGTTGATAGAAGTGAAGATGCAATTGACAAGACATCATAGAGTAGTCTACAGGTGCCTTCTAGTAGTTTTGGTGATGTGGATGAAGCCAGAGGAAGTTTAGTTCAAGGTGGAGCTGAAAGGAGTTTAAGCGTGTTATACCCACTCAAGTCAATTATAGGACTATTACACCGCACTAGATATATGAAGACTGGCATTATGCAAACCTTGGCCTTAATGATTAGTTTGAATATGCCTTCATGTGTTTCATAATGATCCATTTCACCATGAAGAACCCATGAAGTTGAGTGATTGCTCGAAGTGATTTGTGCTATGGTAGAGGACTTCCAGCCTTTGAAGAAGAACATGACTTGGGATTTGGTACCATCTCCATAGGAAAGCCAAGGCATAAGTCGTAAGTGGGTGTTCAAGGTGAAGGATGATGGGAGATATAAGGCTACATTTGTTGCAAAAGTATTTTTGAAGACAAAGGGAATGGAGTATGATGAGTTATTTTCTCCTGTAGTGAGACATACCTCTATCCAGATTTTGTTTGCCATAGTTGCTATACATGACTTAAAGTAGGAGCAACTTTATACAAAGAACGCTTTCTTGCATGGTGGCTTGGATGAGACCATTTGCATGAAGTAGTTAGAAGGATTTTTTTTTAAGTGGAAAAAGAAGATTGAGTTTGAAAATTGAAGGAGTCTCTTTATGGATTAAGCAGTCGCCTAGATAGTGGTACATGAGGTTTAGTTCTTTTATGCTTTCACTTGGCTTTGATCATAGTATTAAAATGCATGTGTTTATTTTAAGCAATTAAAGAATGGTAGTTGAGTTTATTTTCTTTTGTATGTGGATGATATGTTGATTTCTTTCAAGGATAAAGTTGAAATCGATAAATTAAAGTTGAAGTTAAAAGCAGAATTCTAGATGAAAAACCTTAGGGAAGGAAGGAAGATTTTGAGTATGGAAATACAAAGAGATAGAAAGGTAGGGCTTTTAAGACTAACTCAAAAGGAATATATTTGGAAGGTACTTGCTCGATTTAGTACAAAGGGAACAAAGGCAATTAGTACACTCATGCTTTTGCATATACAACTTTCTAATAAAGACCCTCTGATCTCAGAGATGGATAATGCCTACATAGAGAAAATGTTATATGTGAGTTCAGTTGATACCTTAATGTATGTTATGGTCTGCACTAGGCCTTACATTGCACAAGCTATTGGATTAGTTAGTAAATATGTGGTAAATTTGGAAAAGAGGCATCGAGAGGCAGTGAAGTGTGTTTTTAGGTAACTTAGAGAAACTCTAGATCATGGGCTTGTTTTGGTGGTAGAGGCAGAGATTTAAGGTTAGTTAGATATTATGAAATTGACTATGTATGGGGTAGAGATCGAAGGAGGTCAACCTTAGGTTATGGGTTCACTCTTGGAGGGGCAATTATTAGTTGAAAGCGAGGCTGTAGAAGATATTTGCTTGTCTACTATAGAGGAAGAGCTAATTGCTATTGTTGAAGAAGCTAAGAAGGCACTCTGTTTAAAACGTTTGATGTGTGAATTGGGCTCCATATTTAATGGGGTTGCAGTGGTTGCGATAATCTAAGTGTAGTTCACTTAATTGAAAATTTGGCTTTCAGCTCAAGTATGAAACATATATAGGTGAGAGAGTCATTTCTTTTCTATATGAATGAAAAGAAGCTAGTTCGTTTTCAAAAGATTAACGTAAAGAAAAATGCAATGGATATATTTACCATGTTCTTACCTGTTGCAAAGTTAGACCATTGTTCGAGTCTGAACTTCTCATTGGGTGCTATATGCTACCTAGTGGCACGTGGGGAGAGTGAATTGGTAGATGAAAACATTTGTTTTTATTGTGGAGATTGATGAGTCTTAGATGGAGAGGGTGCTTTCAATACTTTGTTGGCAGGTGATTGTCTAGCCAGAGTTCATTGACAAAAAAGCAATGGATGATGGTCGTGCTGAAGCTCATTGGAAAATTATCCATGGTGTGTAGTATTCCTCACTTCAAGACTCGAAGATGAACACTGATTATGTTGCAGTCGTCGCCATAATTGTCTTCCAATGATGGAAGTGAGTTCAATATATTCAAATAAAGACTAAGTAAACAGAGTAGCTAAGTATTTTCATTACATGGAAATTGTCTTAATATTCCTTACATAAAAATTTGTTTCAAAATTAACCACGAAGTCATGCCCACATCGCGATCAAATAAAAATACAAAATAACAAAGTAAAGAGTCAGGTCAACATATGAAGATGCTGCCTAAACTCCTCCAAATAGCAGAAACAACATCTGTATAAGTTGAAAAGGCCTCATGATCCATCTTTGATCTTCATACTGTGTCATTTATTTAAACATGTCTATCCCTTAAACTCGGCCTATTCAAATGAGTACCTATGAGTCCATGGGGAAAACAATGATAAAAACATGTTTCAGACGTCCAATGTGAATAATACTTACTCAAAATAAACCAATAGTGAGACCAAGCCATATTGCACGGAATTGGTTTCCCCCTCAATAACTAAAACATCATAAGTGAAACAATAATATTATGACTAGGTAGTTAATAAGAACTACTGCACCCTTATACGTTCCTAAGCGATTATTATTTTCTACTGTGCCTCGATGCAGTCCCCATGTAACTACCACTCTTAGATTATTCTTTAATTTGTTATGCACATCTACTACTGTGCCCCTAAAGCAGTCCCCACTTGACTTTCCTTTTAGGTTTTTTTTAGTTGATACTCCTTAGAATCTTTACAATATCCACTTTTTAATTCATTTTTTTAGATACAGAATGCATAGACTCAACCCCCTGCAGTATTCTTTAGATTCATTCATTAGTTCAACCTACATAGTCTTAGCCACCCATAGTACTTAACTATTTATTTAAACTATGGACCATAAAGAAACAGCCATATGTAGTCTCTCTATATTTATTTACTCAAGTTCTGGACTATTGTGAACCACCAGAAGTCCCCATTGGACTACTTTGAAATGGCCACTCACGGTCTTTATACATTTGTTTAATTTGAAACTACTTTGAATCACCTATTGCTGTCTCTAGAAGTTGAATGCCTCCCCTCACCTTTCCTAAGCATGCATTCGAGTAAGTGTCCCTACCCCAGCATCAATAGACCTTCCAACCATACCTCTAGTATAGGAATTCTTTCCCTTACTATCCTAGGCTCTCCCAAAGTCCTACCTAGTTGCAACGACCCGCAAATTCGTACCCCTTAGAGTCGACACTATTTTCCATCAATCAACTCAAGATGTACGGAAATACGAACCATTTGGGTTAAAGAAGAAGAGATAGAAAAAGAAAATAGAAACAACATCAGAATCTATCCATCGCAACGGAATAAAATATAATAGATAATCACAGATCTTTACACTAAAAACAAATACTATATCTGTTTATACATACATCAACAGAGTACATCATAACACACAATACACACCATCGAATACACAGCAAACCATCACAATGGAATATTTAAAACAAGTACGGAAGTACGTATCGCCATCAAGCTCGTCTCCTAAGCTCCACAGCATCATATCCTGTATTCTGTAATACTTGGTCTGACCTGAGCATTACAGTTAAATAACACCCGAGTCAGTCTGGAATACCAACGTGAGAAAACCACACTCAAATTGATTATTAAAGTTTCAAAATCTTTTGAAAACAAAAGCATCTCGTAAGACCACGCCACAAATAAACATGTCGGGTTTTTACCTTACGATAGCTAAAACATTTTTATTTAAAATTCTCTGATATTATAATAGTGTCTATAGAAAGTAAAATAGAATCTAGCTGTAATGCTTGCATCTCACGTTTCAGCAATAGTTGGGCACAATCAAAACCGTATAAGCGCGTAGGGAAAATGGATTTCCAACTAATGACTAGGCACTGGGGTACCACCTGTCATGGTACCTGGTCTAGATCAGCGCACCGAGGATCACTCCCGACCCCCCGCAACACAAGACCCGGACTACCCTTTACTGGATAATCCCGAGTAAGATCACCCCATGGTTGGGATCAGCAACCTCACCACTAAGCAGAAATAAAAGGGACATCTAGACATGGATGACCTCACCCGAAAATGGGTGCTACCCACCAAGCCTTGCTGCATAACCCCTGATTTGCAGTCATTCCCGGTTGATGAGGCTCGAGACTAAGCGTTACTTTTTTTAGAACATATCCCTTAGAATGCTCATCGTCCACCTGACGATGCTCTGAAAGCATTCATCCATACAAGCCCGTCTCGGGTTCAAACGGAACCGAAGGCACTACTCCTGCTACATCCATTTTGGAAATATCCTCAGGATTAGTAGCGACTAGCCCTTTAACATCACTGCTTCATCTTCGACTCCAAACTCTTTTTCCATGAAAATGTAGAAACCGGATCGAAGTGGTTTTCGAGAAATTAATCTCGATCCCGGTCTGTGCGAAACGATCAACGCATTGGCCAATATTGATAGTCGGTGATTTAACTATCAATTAACATTCACAAACATCCACCATAAAATAAATAATTTCCCAAATTATTTATTTATCTCAAACTATCTTCACAAGAATATTTCTATTTCAATCCTTTGAAAACAGTTTCAAACCATACTTTTCTCATAAAATAAATTTCCAAATATTTATTTCCACTGAAAACAACCAAGCACAAAACTTTAGATTTTTAAAAATAATTTAAAACTCTTTATTATAAATTATCCTTTAAAGCATTTAAGTTAAATATTACTTCAATACTTTATTAAAAATATATATACTTTAGGAATATTTAAATGAGGCTACTTAATAAAATATGAAACTAGATTTCTGTGTTAAACAATACCAAATCATCTTTAAATAATTACTACGATAATAGATTTGAAAAAATACTTACTTTAGAATTTAAACATTTTAAAAATAATAAATTTTCTAAAACATGCTTTTTAAAATGACATTAAAACTTTTAACTTATATTTAAAAATTTACTTTGAAACGTACTTGGCTATTCAGGGAAATATACTTCTCTTCACATCCTTTAAAATAAATCACTATTTTCCCATTCCTTTAATAATTCTCACCGTGAATTTATTCTTTCAAATATCCACTGATATATTGCTTTACTTTTATAAACATAGTTTATAGCTTCATAGTCACATTCTCCTTTAAATTTCCAATTTCAAATATTTAAATCAATTTCCAAATTGATTTCCAATTTACTCCATTTGAAATAAATTCCTTTACTTACTCAATTCATTTCAAAATCCCTTAATTATAGATTGTACTATTATTATTATTATTTCCCGTTTGATTTTAAATCTTTTAACTGAAACATACCAATTTCAGATGCTCCAATTTCTTCTTTATTCTTTTCAATAATTTAAATATTAAATTTAAAATAAATGCTTTATTCTTTTAAATAATAACACTGAAGTTTAAAATTCATGATCTCCCTGTGTATTCAAAATCCCATTTTTATACACGGAATTTAATTATTAAAATTTTATAATCACTTTTATTCATTCCCAATTTATCCTTTAATTCAATTAAATTCTCTAAATTATTTCACTTACAAATTCTCTTCTTTTTTATTTTCTTTTCAAAATCCCAATTATATATATATATATATATTGATAACTCGGTGTACCGAAATATATTCAAGTAAACCATAGCATTCAATATCCCAATCATCAATAATATTCATCATAAAATATCGAATATTCATAACAGAGAATATTAAACAATATAAATAATTTTGAGGAATCCAATTGGATCCCTCCAACCTGTTTTCCAGCATCCACAAATGTTAGCACAACATAAAATACCCATTCCACTTCGAGGTGGAATATCGCGGTATATGGGATTTAAATAAAATATCATCCGCTATTATGCAGCACATAGGGTCTCATCCGCTATATAATGCGGAAAATCAATCATTCCAAGATATATTATATACTACTATATATAATATTGCACATCAAAGCAATTCAATCATTCAATCTATTATTTAAATTTAACTATTTAAATTTAAATAGTCATCCAGAAGAGTGAGATTATCTCACCTTTGATTTTGTTTTGCAATCCATTTCCATTCCAGCTTGATATCACGATTTTTAAACCTTGTAACAAACATAATAAGGTTTTATTAATATTCGAATTTTTTAAACAAATTAATTTTCGTATTTGATAAGTTTAGTTAACCTATAATTTTATTTTTAACTAGAGATTTAAATTTAAACTAATAAATTTTTCCTTTAAAGTCATTTTAGTAACTAGAATAATTAAATGAGTCATCTTAACAATTTGTATACCAAAACCACTATATAAAAAAAAATTATTAGCAAACTAAAATATGTAAATAAAAATAAGTATATATATTTAAACTACATATACTAGAGAACTAACTATATACATTTTTAAAAATCTACTTTTTATAAACTCTACGGCATTATAAAAATCCTTTTTATTTTCAAACTCTTATCTATATAAAATAATTTATATAGATATTTAAAACTGTTTTCTTTTCCCAGTAAACATATAATTAGTGATTTATTTTACTTTAAATTTTTTTTTTCACCCTAGCTATATATAAATATATTTTGTAAAAGAAATAGCAACTTCATTTCTTTATTTAACCTTATATTAAATTAATTTTAAAATAACAGGAATATTTTTTTAAAAAAAAAACCAATTAAAACAAACAACCATGTACCTTCAGGCGATCAAAACCCAAGCTACCCACTCGACATCGGCCTTGACGAAATCGAACTGCACCTCCCTCTACCGCGAACCACCTCGATCTGGCCGAAACAAGCATCCACCATGCGATGCCACGATCTATAATCTATGCTCGTGCTCATGGCCACGAACTCACGCGCTCATCCTCCAGACGACGACGACTTCACACCACCCTCCTATCAAACTCGAACTCAAGTATGTCGCTGCTAATTTAAGGGAGGAGGAGAGGAATTTGAAAGGGAAGGCCGCGATTTTGATTTTGAGAAAAAAAATAAATTGTTTCGATTTCATTTCTTCGGCCGTTGATGATTTGAATTAGAATAAATAAATTCGATTTGGGTTTTATTTTTAACCGCGAGGATACGATTATCAGCCTTGAAGTGGAAAGGAGACAAGATATGAAAGGAGGCAGCGTGATTAGAAAAGGAGGTTGCGTGCAATAGAGAGCTATAGTGATATTTGAAAAGACTGAAAAAGGGTTGATGTGAGATAATTTCAACTGCAGTTGACTAGTATAAATATTCAATTTAAATTCAAATTCAAACCGTTTCGATAAATGCAACTTAAAAACTTGACCTCCTATCGAGGCGTGCCGCTAGACGTTTATAATATTATACCCCTATTTCGAACGCAATGGAAAAGGTTCCGAGTCCTAATTCGATCATATGGAGAAGATAGCTTTTTGGATCCAGTTATTATATTAAATTTTCGATATAAATTCAGCGTGTTTATGTATCGTACGCTCACACAACAACTCCAAACACTATGAAAATTGGAATCCGACAATAATATAATATTACGGATCCAATGGAACTGGTTTCGTCGAATTCCGAGACTGTGCCTTGGAAGGCTATTTTTAAATTTAAACGATAAAATTTCAAAACTTAATAAAACACTCCTAAATTCAATTTCAATATTTTTATTATCTTCAGCACTATCGATATAAATTTTACAAACCCTTAAATTATTTTCAACAGGCTTAAAACTGAAGATTCAATAATTTACCCAATTTCAGTTTATTAAATTCAATAACTTAATTGCTAAATAATAGCAATATTTGAATTCAAGTTGAAAATTAACTTTTAAATATTTAAAATCAATTAAATATTCTGATTTCAAACATCATAAAATTCCGGGTCGTCACATTCCTCCACCCTTAAAAGAATTTCGTCTCCGAAATTACTAGTTAAGAAGAATGGTCCAATACCCATTTACTTATCCCCAAAACCAAACAATTCCAAATAATTCTCAGAACAATCTTTTATTAAAGACACACTATCCCTTTTCTCTAGCTTTCCAAACTTATCCATAAGTCCCCATAATATTATTTACTTATCAATTCAAATTTGAATCTAAAACCAAATTTTGAATTATCAAAAATTTTCTAATTTCCTAAATTTTCGAAAAAAATTTGCCAGCTTCTCCTTTGCGCGGCTAGCTCAGTACAACTACAAAATGCCTCTACAGGCCCCCAGATTTCAAAAGAAAACAAAAGGCCAAGTGGCTAGATCAAAAACCCAATCAAATTTCATACAGAAATTTAAACACATACCTTTTTGTCGAGCAATTCAAATTTATCATCTGAAATCAAAACAAATTTTCCTTTCCCTTTATAATACCCGCATATCCTATTTAGCAATAATATCCAATCATAGCTTTTAAAATCATTTTATACATTTCTTTACAGAAGTTTTCGTATCTACTTCTGTTCAAATTTGTTTTTATCCATTTCCATATGAATTCAATTTAACTTCAACTCTGAATATTGAATTTTATCTTCCATTTATAACTGATTCATATCATTATTTTAAATTAGTTTCGTCCACTAATTTATTTCAAGTTCCAGTTTGAAATCGTTTTGCCGCTAATGAAAAAAAAATTCCAAAAATTTTCTAACTCCCAAAATTTTCGGAAAATTATGGCAGAGTCTTCTTTGTACCGAGGAGCTTTTACAATTTGACAAGAGATATAAATATATATACATCGTCCCACCCAGTCGGAAAAACAAAAACAGTTCATATTTCCTATTTTTATTGCGTAGGCGTACCTTTATTTAGCATTTTTAAGCAAGCAGCTTATTTATTTAGCAGTTAGCGTGCCCAAAATCCTGCCAAACGACTTCCTTGTACCTGTACCTACTCAACTAAAACATGTAAGTGTCATATATACGAAGTTTACCAACATTTCACTTATTTACAATAGTTAAACACATGAATTCTAAAAGCAATGCACACTAAACACTTTCCGTGAGCAATTTATATAATTTTAATACTAATTCAACTGTTTTCAATTAGTTCATATACCATTTTCATTAAATTTGAATGGTTTACAATCCACTTGCTTACATTCAATTCATTTTTAATTTTAAACACCCATATTATTCCAATTGATTTAAAAAAATCAAATCTATCTACCTCTGTTAATACATTTACTTTCATTTACGATAAAATAACTAATTTTCTATGAAAATTTGATATTATTCATGCAAATAGCAATTACTTAAGCTTATAACCATTTTAAATTAATTCCAACTCAATTTATTATTTAATTTCTTCTATTTTAATTCATTCACAACCATTTTATTTAGCTCGACACATTCTATTTCAATTTTATTCCTTTTCAATTTTATTCATGATCCATTCATTTACGTTTCATTCCATATTTTCCTTCATTTCATTTGAGACCATTTTATTAAGCTTGAACCATTCCATGCTTATATATTGATAACCATTTCCCAATTTAAATTTACCCAAGCTTTTATTTAATGGACTTTTACCTTTACTCGAAGCCAAGCTTACGCTAATTTAAACTTAAATTAATTTACTTCAAATTATTCAAATTTCATACTTAAGCTCATTTCCATTTTTCAAATAAATTTTTCTTTTCAATTTAACTTGATTCTATTTCAATCAAATCTCATTTCAATCTACAAATTTATTTGATTAGTTCATCTATTTCATATAAATTTTAAATTTCTAGATTCAATTTATTCTCAATTAATTTAATTAATTATAAGGCCATTTTCAATTTATTCCCAAATTCATCTGGGTTTTATTTACAACTAAAACCATCCCTACTTTAATCCAATTCTTTTTTATTTGGCAACATTTTCAATTTTATTTACTTCACTAACAATTCAAGTCGAATTTGATTTATAACTCGAGTTTTATTTCCAAACTTCATTATTAGCTTACAATTCAGCTTATATTTAACTACATTAGGTTCCATTTACATATTTCATTAACTAATTTATTATCTAATTAGTTCTCCTCGATTTATAATTCAATACTTGGTTTTAATCTCAAAAGTCACTTCATTTAATCTCCTTAAGTTCAATTTATTTTATAATTCAAGTTTGGAGTTTTGTTTCATTTTCCAAAACATCAAACAATATTTGTTTTGGGTTTTCTATCACACTTTCCAGTTTCATAAGTCACAACTTATTATTTTATACATTTCCATTCATTCTAGGCTTGAATATATTTATCTTTTACTTTTAACTCAAGGTTTACATTTATTTCTAACCCAAGCATATTTTTATTCCATGGATTTTTAATTATTTTATAAGTTATTCTAATTCATTTATTCCAACTTATTTCTTATCCAACTTACTTCCATTTATTCAAGTAAGAATCTAATTCCATTCAATATCACCTATAACTCAACTAAATTTTATACCAATTCAATTCTATTTTAACTTAGATTTATTTAATTCAATTTGATTCAATTTTCTTTCTCAATCTAAGTTAATTTCATTTTTAACTTTTCACTTTAAATTTTAATTCCAACATTCAAAGCTCATATTTTTCTTCCTTATTTAAAAATCATCTCAATTTATAAGCTTATAACCTATCTCATCAAGATTTTCAAACACCCGACTTTTGGTTTCAAATCATTTTGAAATCTTCAACATCTCAAAATCACACTTCTCCAAAATTTAAACCAACCTTGGTTTTTATTCCCAATAAGTTTCCTCTGAAATTTTAAAAACAACTGATTCTTCTGAACAAATCAATTTGGCAGCAATTTGTCACTTAGAAACTCGAAAATGAACATCGATGATGCTCCGGTCATCACCGAAATTATTTTCCAACGACTGAAGTGAATTCAATGCTATATCCTTTCTCAAAATTTTATTTGAACCCATTTCCTTTTAGAAATACTTCTAAAACAATGATGTTATTATTTATCTTCAAAACATTTCGAAAAGCACTTCCAAAATCTCCGGGATTTTAAAATTTCAAATTTGATTTAAATCAAATTTTAACTATAATTCGTTGGTATAATTTATGCTCATACAAATTTTGCATTAGATTATATTTCAATTTATAAACCACGTCTATAATTCGCATTTATAAATTTCATTTTATAAATGAATTTATTTCCTTAACCTTTGGTTATATTTTCAATTTCTAGTTAAATTTTCACACAATAATGATAATAATCTAATACTATCATTCCTAACATCCAAGCAACCATATATTAGCTAAAATAGTTTACAAAAACTTTTCTTTTATATCAAAGTATATTTTTAGGTAAAATTATTTCATTCACCCACATTTAAAACAATACCATGTCAATTTATCGTGTCAGGTGTTTATAAACTCTTCTCGAATAGCGGCCAACTTACTCGATCAGAATTCATATTCCACTCAACCAATAAGCCAACACAATATTAAAATAATTTATATTCACTAACAAATACGCGCTCATATCTATTAATACGCTCAAACCCATTCTAGAGTACTACCGACTCTATTTTCAATGAGTAATTCCCACCAGAGCCAAGGTTATCACCAACCTATGCTCCGATACCAACTGTAACGACCCGCAAATCCGTACCCCTTAGAGTCGACACTAGTTTCCATCAATCAACTCAAGATGTACGGAAATACGAACCATTTGGGTTAAAGAAGAAGAGGTAGAAGAAGAAAATAGAAACAACGTCAGAATCTATCCATCGCAGCGGAATAAAATATAATAGATAATCGTAGATCTTTACACTAAAAACAAATACTATATCTGTTTATACATACATCATCAGAGTATATCATAACACACAATACACACCACTGAATACACAACAAACCATCACAGCGGAATATTTAAAACAAGTACGGAAGTACGTATCACCATCTAGCTCGTCTCCTGAGCTTTACAACATCATATCCTGTATTCTATAATATTCTGTCTAACCCGAGCATTACAGTTAAATAACACCCGAGTCAGTCTGGAATACCAGCGTGAGAAAACCACACTCAAATTGATTATTAAAGTTACAAAATCTTTTAAAAACAAAAGCATCTCGTAAGACCATGCCACAAATAAACATGTCGGGTTTCTACCTTACAATAGCTAAAACATTTTTATTTAAAATTCTTTGATATTATAATAGTGTCTATAAAAAGTAAAATGGAATCTAGCTGAAATGCTTGCAACTCACGTTTCAGCAATAGTTGGGCACAATCAAAATCGTACGTGCGCGTAGGGAAAATGGATTTACAATTAATGACTAGGCACTGGGGTAACACCGGTCACGGTACCTGGTCTAGATCAGCTACCGAGGATCACTCCCGACCCCCTGCAACACAAGACCCGGGCTACCCCTTACTGGATAATCCCGAGTAAGATCATCCCACAGTTAGGATCAGCAACCGCACCATTAAGCCGAAATAAAAGGGACATCTAGACAGGGATGACCCCACCCAAAAATGGATGCTACCCACCAAGCCTTGCTGCATAACCCCTGATTTTTAGTCATTCTCGGTTGATGAGGCTTGAGGCTAAGCGTTACTTTTTTTTAGAATATATCCCTTAGAATGCTCATTTCCCACCGGACGATGTTCCGAAAGCATTCATCCATACAAGTCTGTGCCGGGTTCGAACGAAACCAAAGACACTACTCCTGCTACATCCATTTTGGAAATATCCTCAGGATTAGTAGCGACTAGCCCTTGAACTTCACTGCTTCATCTTTGACTCCGAACTCGTTTTTCTACCAAAACATACAAACCAGATCGAAGTGGTTTTCGAGAAATTAATCCCAATCCCGGTCTCTTCGAAACGATCGACGCATTGGCCAATATTGATAGTCGGTGATTTAACTATCAATTAACATTCACAAATATCCATCACAAAATAAATAATTTGCCAAATTATTTATTTGTCTCAAACTATCTTCATAATATTTCTATTTCAATCCTTTGAAAACAGTTTCAAACCGTACTTTTCTCATAAAATAAATTTCCAACTATTTATTTCCACCGAAAACAACCAAGCACAAAACTTTAGATTTTTAAAAATAATTTAAAACTCTTTATAATAAATTATCCTTTAAAGCATTTAAGTTAAAAATTACTTCAATACTTTATTAGAAATATATATACTTTGGGAATATTTAAATGAGGCTACTTAATAAAATATGAAACTAGATTTCTTTGTTAAACAATACCAAATCACCTTTAAATAATTACTACGATAATAGATTTGAGAAAAATACTTACTTTAGAATTTAAACGTTTTAAAAATATTAAATTTTCTAAAACGTGCTTTTTAAAATGGCATTAAAACTTTTAACTTATATTTAAAAATTTACTTTGAAACGTACTTGGCTATTCAGGGAAATATACTTCTCTTCACATCCTTTAAAATAAATCACAATTTTCCCATTCTTTAATAATTCTCACCGTGAATTTATTCTTTCAAATATCCACTGATATATTGCTTTACTTTTATAAACATAGTTTATAAACTTCATTGTCACATTCTCCATTAAATTTCCAATTTCAAATATTTAAATCAATTTCCAAATTGATTTCCAATTTACTCCATTTGAAATAAATTCCTTTACTTACTCAATTCATTTCAAAATCCGTTAATTATAGACTTTTTTATTATTATTATTATTATTATTATTATTATTATTATTATTATTATTATTTTCCGTTTGATTTTAAATCTTTTAACTGAAACATACCAATTTCAGATGTTCCAAATTTCTTCTTTATTCTTTTCAATAATTTAAATCTTAAATTTAAAATAAATGCTTTATTCTTTTAAATAATAACACTGAAGTTTAAAATTCATTATCTCCCTGTGTATTCAAAATCCCATTTTTATACACGGAATTTAATTATTAAAATTTTAATCACTTTTATTCATTCCCAATTTATTCTTTAATTCATTTAAATTCTCTAAATTACTTCACTTACAAATTCTCTCTTTTTTATTTCCTTTTCAAAAATCCAATTCTATATATATTTTGATAACTCAGTGTACCGAAATATATTCAAGTAAACCATAGCATTCAATATCCCAGTTATCAATATTATTCATCACAAAATATCGAATATTCATAACAGAGAATATTAAACAATATAAATAATTTTGAGTAATCCAGTTGGATTCCTCCAACCTGTTTCCTTACATCCACGGATGTTAGCATAACATAAAATACCAATTCCACTTCGAGGTGGAATATCGCGGTATATGGGATTTAAATAAAATATCATCCGCTATTATGCGGCGCATAAGGTCTTATCCGCTATATAATGCGGGAAATCAATCCTTCCAAGATATATTATATACTACTATATATAATATTGCACATCAAATCAATTCAATCATTTAATCAATTATTTAAATTTAACTATTAAAATTTAAATAGTCATCCAGAAGAGTGAGATTATCTCACCTTTGATTTTGTTTTGCAATCCATTTCCATTCCAGCTTGATTTCACGATTTTCAAACCTTGTAACAAACATTATAAGGTTTTATTAATATTCGAATTTGTCGAACAAATTAATTTTCGTATTTGATAAGTTTAGTTAACCTATAATTTTATTTTTAACTAGTGATTTAAATTTAAACTAATAAATTTTTCCTTTAAAATCTTTTTAGTAAGTAGAATAATTAAATAAGTCATCTTAACAATTTGTACACCAAAACCATTATATAAAAAAAATTATTAGCAAATTAAAATATGTAAATGAAAATAAGTATATATATTTAAACTACATATACTAGAGAACTAGCTATATACATTTTTAAAAATCTACTTTTTATAAACTCTACGACATTATAAAAATCCCTTTTTATTTTCAAACTCTTATTCATATAAAATAATTTATATAGATATTTAAAACTGTTTTCTTTTCCCAGTAAACATATAATTAGTGATTTGTTTTACTGTAAAAAAACTTTTCGCCCTAGGTGTATATAAATATATTTTGTAAAAAGAATAGTAACTTCATTTCTCTGTTTAACCTTATATTAAATTATTTTTAAAATAACAGGGATATTTTTTTTAAAAAATCAATTGAAACAAACAACCCTATACCTTCAGACGATCGAAACCCAAGCTACCCACTTCGACATCGGCCATGACGAAATCGAATTGCGCCTTCCTCTGCCGCGAACCACCCCGATCTGGCCCACGCGAGCATCCACCATGTGATGCCGCAACATTTAATATGCGCTGGCGCTCATGGCCACGAACTCACGCGCTTATCCTCCAAACGACGACGACTTCACACCACCCTCCTATCGAACTCGATTCTGTCACTGCTAATTTAAGGGGGGAGGAGAGGAATTTAAAAGGGAAGGCCGCGACTTTGATTTTGAGAAAGAAAATAAATTGTTCCAATTTCATTTCTTCGGCCATTAGTGAGTTGAATGAGAATAAATAAATTCGATTTGGGTTTTATTTTTAACCGCGAGGATACGGTTATCGGCCTTGAAGTGGAAAGGAGACAAGATATGAAAGGAGGCAACGTGATTAGAAAAGGAGGTTGCCTGCAACAGGGAGTTACAACGATATTTGAAAATACTGAAAAAGGGTTGATGTGAGATAATTTCAATTGCAGTTGACTAGTATAAATATTCAATTTAAATTCAAATTCAAACCGTTTCGATAATGCAACTTAAAAACTTGACCTCCTATCGAGGTGTGCCGCTAGGCGTTTATAATGTTATACCCCTATTTCGAACGCAATGGAAAAGGTTCTGAGTCCTAATTCGATCGTATGGAGAAGATAGCTTTTTGGATCCAGTTATTATATTAAATTTTCGATATAAATTCAGCGCGTTTATATATCGTACGCTTACACAACAACTCCAAACACTACGAAAATTGGAATCCGATAATAATATAATATTACGGATCCAATGAAACTGGTTATTCGAATTCCGAGATTGTGCCTCGGAAGGCTATTTTTAAATATCGATTTGAACGATAAAATTTCAAAACTTAATAAAACACTCTCAAATTCAATTTCAACATTTTTTTTATCTTCGTTACTATCGATATAAATTTTACAAACCCTTAAATTATTTTTAACAGGCTTAAAACTAAAGATTCAATAATTTACCCAATTTCAGTTTATCAAATCCAATAACTTAATTGCTAAATAATAGTAATATTTGAATTCAAGTTGAAAATTAACTTTTAAATAATTAAAATCAATTAAATATTCCGATTTCAAACATCTAAAAATTCTGGGTCGTCGCACTAGTTATCTTTTATTTGGTTTCATCACACCCTCCCTTGGCGTAGTATAACTCTGCTCCAATCTATATGCACAATTCACTCTTATTAAGTGAATACTTCCAAATTGGGATGTAGAACCTATTTTGCATATTGCGACGCAGCTCAGTACCTCCCGTCTTTACATTATTGCGGTGTGAAATATTCTTTAAAATTATGAAGCATTTCTACTTTCCTTTGAAAGTCCATGGATCCTTTTCACAAATCAATTTTTTTCCTCATATACAATTCCTTCATAAAATGTTAAGCTACCGCCTCAACTCCATCCTAGACAAAATTTAACATTTCTGACAACGTCTTTACACATGTCGCCATATAATACATTACGATTTCACTTTTTTATTTGCAGTGTCCCTTATTTTCCTTTTTATAATTTTTTTTGGATCATGTTCCCTAATAATCTGACACTTATATCTTATCCATATAATGTTATATTGCATTCATCTCTGCATTTCCCTTTCTTTTCTCGACGTAGTACTTAACACATACTAGCTTATTTTCCTTATAGAAAACCTTAATAAAATTCCAAGAAAATTCATAAACACATGTCCTAATATATTCTTTCCTTTATTTGGTTTTAAGGGTATTTTCCTTATTTATTTCTCTAGGCATGCTCCTACAATGAATCGTAATAAAGTATTTTAGGCATAAAAAATATCTTCTATTAATAACCCATCTCTAAAATCATGGTTAGAACATCATATATAATCTTCATAATGCTTCAAAATTGCTAAGGTAGGGAAATATATCTAACTTCCCATGTTTATCCATCTTTCCCAAAACATTCATTAAATAATTTACACGTTAATAAAAATCCATATGAAACTCCATTATATATGATAGTTTACAAGATCTTACCGAAATCATATATTTGGGTACACTGACAATGGATTTAGTATTACTCACCTTGATCATTGGAATATCTTATTTTAGTCTTTTAAATCTCCCTTTTAGCTTATGTTTCTTATATTTTATTTGCTCTCCTTAAGCTACCACTATTAAATTTTTTTTAGTAGAATAAAATGAATGAATGGAAAAGAGTAATGTTTATTGTTCCAAAATTTTCCGGGCTTGGACCCTCGTACTCTTCTTCATTAAATCATTACTCCTTTTCCTTCTTATTTAATATATTTCAACCCTTTAATTATTTAATTAATTTTAATGTTATGGGTTGATACAGGCTTCCTCTTAAAGGAATTTCACCCTCGAAATTCAATTAAAGCATGGTAGAGATTTTCCTGCTATCTCATGCTTATGCTAAGCATACCCATGAATTCCCAACTCATATATAAAATGTACTAGTGATATCTACTAATACAATAAGCAACCACAATATTCATGCATATAAATGGTCTTATAACTATACAATTCAACACGTAGCTCATATGCTAATCTAAAACAAACAACTCTGGATAAGTCCCTTTAACCTTATCCTCTACTTCCCATAAGCATTCTTCTCGATTTGTGCCCCATTAGACACATACTAGCTTCACCACCTTGTTATGAAGTCGCTTCTCATCCCAATCCTCTATTCGAAGCAGTTTCCGCACATAGGTCATATTTGTCTCTATGATCAGGTCTTCTACTACCCTCGGATTAATTATTATATTTGGATCTCTAATATATTTCCTCAGATGTGATGCGTGAAACATATTGTAAATTCCTACGAAAACACTAGGCAGTTCCATCTTCTATGCCACCTTTCTAATTCTACCTATGATCGGAAATGGCGTACTATATTTGGGTGCTAACTTTCCTACCTTCCAAAACACATCAAGCTTCTAACTGGAGAAATATTCACGAACACCTATTCGCCTACTGTGAATTCTAGTTCCTTCCTCCTAGTGTCGGCACTAGTTTGGATCAACTCTACTTTCTCAACAGCATCCATAACCACATTTTTGGCCCTAACACCAACCTGTCCCATTCCTCCAATTTTTTAATACCTCAGTTATTGATTTTGATGACAAAAACCATATAAATATAGATACTAATGTTTTGTCAAGTTTTATAGTATATATTATAGAATATTACACAGGTATAAAATGTTAAACTTGAAGGCTACGCGACATAAAAACCAAGAATGAGGATCTAGAGATAATGATCAAGACTCATGAGTTTAAAGACATAAGATTTGAAGAGCTCAGAACTCTGGTGTTTAGTATGAGTCATTAGAACAAAGTGTTATAGTCCTTGATAGCAGATTCTTATCTTCATCACAAATTTATAATATTTTATATTTTAACCAGAATAAATTATTCTAAATTCAAAATATATTTTTGCAAATACTTTATAAAAGTTTTTATGTGTTAAAAGCATTTAAAAATTATGTTTAAAATTATAAAAATATAGAAGGTCGAAAACAATTTAAAGAAAAAATAAATTTTCAAAATTAACAAAGGTATATCAACTTACTCCTTCTAAATATGTCGATATAGTGATTGTTGGTTGTTTTTTAGTTTTTGAAACGATGTGCCTTTTAGATACATCTCTTCACAAATTAATAACTTTATTCATTCACTATATTAAAAGGAGTGCAAACGAATTCTTTAACTAATTTTCTTACTTTATTCTTACCCCCTGTTCTCTTGAAATATTTCTTGAAAACTACCTTCTATATTCTTCAAAATATATGTAGAATTAATCCATACTCTACTAGATTAATTCTTTACGAAGTATCTACTATTTTGGAAGCTTTCTCTCTAAAAACTCGAAGATTAAACCCTACCAGATGGGCTATAGGATATCTTGTATCCCGATTATACTTGTTGATATTTCAAAATCAACAACACTACTCTTATTTGTTTGTGCTTATTTCCCGTTCAAATCAAGTGGGTGTGCTTAGTAGCCCATCTAAATCTAGTGGGTGATCTTGTTGCATGGTAAATCAAGAGAATTTGCCCTAGACTCGTGGGAATGGAGAGTGTATCTCGTAGCCTTGAAATCGAGGTTGTATTTTGGTTTTATTGCTACCTGATTAAAGTAGGCGATTGAAAAAAAAGATGTACAATATTGTATAGGACTAGATGTAGGGTTGGTTGATACGAACTAGTATAAAATTTCTAAGGTCATCCCTCTTGCTTTACTTTTTCTTATTGCTTTTATATTTATCTGTGATTACATCTGTAACTGTTTGATTGTATAGATCTAAGTTGATAATTTATGATTTGATTTAAAACTTGAAACAAAATTAAATAGATTCATAAAAGTTATAAAGCACTATTCACCCCCACTCTAGTGTTAAAATAGCCTTAAGATCCATTACATCTTTACTCACATTTGGTATCAGAGCATTAGGTTTTCAAAAACTCCTAATTTGATTTTGAAAAGTATAAATGGCTAATAACGTAGACACTTCATTTTTAACACTTTTTTAGACGAAGAATCAACAGCGAGACCCCCCCCCCCCCCCCGGGCCACCAGCTGTAGTAAGTACAATTATTAGTCATGTAGGATAAATATCTAATTTCAGTCTAATGTTTTAGATATTTGAAATATTACACATAATGAACACACAGAACCGCAAACTAAATACTCAACATGGACACCAGACCAAAAGACACAAGCACTTAATAATTATAAGGCCATGAATATTTTATTTTTCTATTAGATAAGAATGAATTTAATCGAGTTTCTATTTGTAAGTCTACATATGAAATCTAGAGAACACTTCAAGTTACACATGATGCACTAGTAAAGTGAAACGGACAAAATTTTCCATGTTAACTAATCAGTTTCAATTGTTTAAAATGAAACAAAATGATTCTATTTATGACATGCATTCTAAATTCCAAGATATAGTTCATTCTTTAGTATCTTTAGGTAAAAATTTCTTTGAAGAGGAATAATTCAAAAAATCCTTACTTCACCTTCTTCAGAATAGAATCAAATGACATTAGCAATTGAAGAGGCTAATGACATTAGTACTTTAAAAATTGAAGAGTAAATTGATAAACTAATGTCATATGAAGCATAGTTGTAGGACGGAAAGCAAAGCAAAGCAATAAAAAAATCAATTGCCTTCAATGTTAAAACCGATGATCAAGATTTAAATAGAAATTTTAGAAAATTCCTAAGTACAAAAAGATGAATAACTTCTGTAGACCTAAAAACAAAAATCTAGAAACGGGACTATAACTAAATGTTACAATTTTGATGAACCTGGTCATTTGCAAAAAGACTATCCATAGTAGAAGAAATCAAAGATCACGCATGTCGCTAATTCATCCAAAAAGAGAAAGAGGGCTTACACTACAACTTGAGATGATTCTGATACTGAATCAAGTGATAATGAATCAGATACAGAAAATGTAAATATGTGGTTCACAACAATAGAAGATTAACTAGATCAGAACAAAGGACAACAACAAAAATGATACTTTTTACATTTGTTTTCATTTATCTCGAAATATTAAATTTAGGAATAAATAGAAATTAATAATAATAAGTTTCTCTTAATATATATATATATATATATATATCCTTTATTCAAATTTTCGTCCTATATGTCGACATATGTCACATGGGTATGTCGACATACATAGTAGAAAAGTGGAGAATATTTTCATCAAAATTTTGAATTTTCATCTATTTTGCATTAATTTCTTAAACTGAAAGGGCATCTTTTCAAACTGAAATTGGAAATTCACCCTATAATAAATCATCTCATCTCTATCCCTTCATTCAGTCGCACTTTTTTTCAAAATTCAAAATCATTCTTCCCTATCCGGCTATCAAAACTACACAACAAATGTCTTCCTCAAGCCAACCCTCCTCATCCAAAGCTATTAGGCATACCAAAAAGATCAAAATTTAACTTCATAATGATCAAATGTCCACCGAAACTTATGTTAAGTATGCTACTCATGAAAATGTTTTACAAATTTCAATGAAATTTCTTCTTATGGTTTACAAGATCTTGCTTATGAAAATGGTATTTTTGATCTAACCGATATATCTCAAAATGATTTTGATTGCTATCCCAATTTAGTTAAAATGTTTTATGAAAATTTTAATAGAAAAATTTTTCAAAGAGAAGAAGGTTAAATTTGGAGTAGTGTCAGGGATACTACTATTGTTTTAGATTACAAATAGTTGAAAAAGTAGAGGAAATGACCTCTTCCTTATTAAAATTGATTGTGATAATAGAGAAATTATATGTGATTTGTTTTCTAATGACAAAGAGTATGGACTTATGGCAAGAATCTTAGGCCTAAAAAAGACTAAAGAGTCTTATTTTACAACAAGTATTACACCGAGGACGAGAAATTACAATAACATGAATTAAATAGTTGTCAAAGCTGTTATTCTCCCAGTCATTGTGGGTAATTTCAGAAGTAAAAAAGGCATTAGACAAGGTGATCCAATTTCTTCTTATTTATTTTTGTTGGTTATGGAAGTATTTACAGTTATTCTTCGGTCAAGATACATTCAAAAGATAATAAAGTTTCATCCTAAGTGTGCTCAACATTATATAACATCTATTATGTTTGCTGATGATGTCATGCTGTTTACTAAACCTGAGTTACCTTCCATGATTGGAATAACTGAGGCATTGAAAGATTTCTATAATATGACCAGCCTATCTATTAATCATGATAAATCATCTATGTTAGTTTCTGGTGTTAGTGAAGTTCATGCTGCTGCATTACATCAATACACTGGTTTCTCTTGTATGGACACTGACATGAAGTATCTTGGTCTTCCTTTAATTTCTAAAAGAATTACCAAAGTAGACTGTATTCCTCTTTTAAATAAGATTACTTCCACAATGACTGCATGGAATAATAGGCACTTGACCCAGAGTGGAAGATTAGTGCTCATAAAATCTATAGTATTCTCCTCTCTTGTGTATTCGGCTCGATCTATGATTCTCCCAGTCAAACTAGTGCTTCTAGTTAGGTCTGCTATGAACAGATTTTTTTGGACTGGTAGTATTCACAATAGGAAGTTGTTGCCATGTTCCTTTGCTAATTTTGAAATTCCTAAAAAACTTGGTGGTCTTGGAGTTTTAAATGTTAGGAAGTGGAATATTGCAGCAATTAGCAAGCATTTTCATGATCTCATCAACAAGAGAGACAGTAATGGGTTAAATGGACATGGCATTTCAATATTAAGAAAAAGAACTTTTGGTGTATGGCCATTTCTCTGAATAGTAGTTGGTTATGGAGAAACTTGTTGAAACTGAGAGAAGTCTACTTACCCATGATCAAATATTCTGTTACTGCCAATTTCCCAGTAAGTTTCTAGCATGAACCTTGGGTTAGTAAAGGGAAGATATTGTCCAAGCTATGTGACTATAATACTATTTTGCAGTTAGGGATTCATATTGATGCTAAGGCAAATGAATATATATATATATATATATATATATGATGGCAAAATTGTGCTACCATACAATAGCAACCAACAAATTAGGCAACTGTGGTTTGAGATGCAGCAGAATTACTTTCCTGATAGACAACTTGAAACTGTTATTTGGGATGTGAAACCTCACTCTATCAAACAAGTTTATAACTTTGTCACTGTTACTGCCCCTTTAGCTGCTGCAAAATGGTTTACAGTGATCTGGACAAGTGATTCACAGCCTAAAGATAATTTGATGTTTTGGAAAGTTATTAATCAAGCTATGCTTACTAGAAGTGTTTTGAACAAATATGGTTTGAGTTGTTCTTCTTCCTGTCTATTTTGTAATATGCTTGAAGAAACTCCTCAGCATATATTCTTTGATTGTTCTGCACTGCTTATTCTTTTGGCTAGGATTAGTTCCATTCTTGGGATCAATCTTACTTCTTCTAACTCTGGGCCTGTCTGGGATTATTTATACAAAGCTACTAGGAAGAAAACTGATGGTGGAAGAATTCTTGTTGTCTGTTTGAAGATTTACATGTCTGTGATATGGAGAGAAAGGAATGCAAGAGTATTTGAAGGCCAAAGTAAGAATTGGGAGGTGCTGTGGAAAGAAGTTAAGATTGGCACATATTGCCAATTGGTGAACATTCATACTACGTACCCTTATGATATGCAGTGTGCTTGGGCATGATTTTGTTTATGCTTTTTAGCTGTTTTTTTCCTCCTTCTTTTCTTTTCTTTTCTTTTCTTATGTAACATTTATTGTTTTGCAATAAAACCGGTAGGGGACCAGTTAACCCCGCTGGCTTTGCCAAAAAAAATAGTTTTCAAAGCTCATTTTCCTACTTTGGAAAATATGGTATAAATTGGACTCAAGTGTACTTGACAAAAGGAAATTTCTAGGCATGAGAACACAATTTACCACGTTGTGTGCCTTACTAGAATTTTCAATTATTTTGGTATTAATTTAAGAGGTGAAAACATTTTTCATCACAAAATTTTCGACAAAACCAACCTCTCTTTTATGCATATCCCTCTTGAATTCGAACCCTATGAAACTCTTGTTAAAAAGGAAGAAATATGGGTATGGGAAGAAAAGCAAGAGATTCAACAAGAGAAAGGTGAAGAAGCTGGCATATGGAAATTGTAAAGGAGGAAGAATAAGAAGTGGAAGAGAAGGAAATGACACTTCCCTAGAAAACTTTGACAAACCTTCTTGCTATTCCAGCAAAGGGATTCTCAAGAACCAAGAAAAGCTGTTCAACAACCAAAAGAAGCTTAAATGCTCCTTTAGTTAAAAGTTCAATTCTCTCTCCAACAAAGTGGACAAATACTTTGGAAAGCTTGGTGGAAACTCTTCTTCTTAATCGCCGTCTTTTTTGATCTTTGTCTACCTTTGTATCCCCTTGTTGTATGTTTCACTAGTTTTATTTCATGTTATTTTCGTATGTTTTTCTTTGAATTCATGTATCTCTCTATTTTAGTTAATGAATTTTACTTCTTGGTATTCAATTATGTTATTTTAGTCTTCGGTAAGCATTAAAAAAAAAATAGTACTAAGCATAAACAAAAGTTATAACAAGAACATAAATGTGCAAACTAAGGCACATATATCGACATACCCTTCATAGATATGTCAACATATTGGCCGTTTCTTAAAATTTTGTGATTACTTTTATAATTAATTATTTAATCCGACTTTTCAACTCTATTTAAATCATTTTCTTCCAATAATACTCATACATTGATTCTTCTTTCATCTCCTTCTATTCTAAACATTTCCTTTCATAAAAATGAGTTTCCACATCAAAAACTTGATGAAAACTTTGATGATACACTTAAGTCCTTCAAAGATGCTCCCTCTTTCATTGTCCAAAATCAAAGGCATGTGGAATTAAGCCAAATAAAAATGATAAAAGAATAAGAGAAACATTTTGGTGATCTTCGATGGTTAATTTCCTCTCTTATCAAAGATGATCAAAACAACAACTCGGTATACTCAAACTCCAAGGCAAACAGGAAACAAGAAGATTGGGATGTCATCAAAACAAATCAAATCTTTGGATCCGAAGGATGGGTTGAAGTTCCAAGGAAAATCTAGTGTTTCTATTTGTTTACAATTTATGTTTTAAAACCTGTATATTTAAATTTAATTCATTTGTAAATAATATAGTTTGGTTCGGATTGACATGACTTTGCATGTAATATTTTATTTTATTTTATTTGGATTGTTTGGTTTGAATTTGTTTGTTAGGAATTCTTCGAATTAGGTGATAGTTGGATTGTTTGGTTTGAATTTGTTTGTTAGGAATTCTTTGAATTAGGTGATAGTTGGATTTATTAATAAAATTTCTTTTAACTTATTTAAATGTCTCCAAGATTTAGTATTTAAATATTGATTTTGACTCCATTATTCATAAGTATATCACATTTAGGGCAAGTATGGTTTTCATCCATTTTTATTGATGATAAAGAGGAAGAAAAATATGAAATATAACACATGCATATATTAAGTGCGAGTTATTTAACTGAAGGGAGTTTTATTATATTTTATACACAGAAATATTTATATGGTTGTCATCATCAAAAAGGGGGAGATTGTTAATATCTTATATATTGATTTTGATGACAACAACCATATAAATATAGATACTAATGTTTTTCCAAGTTGTATAGAATATATTGCAGAATATTACATAGGTACAAAATGATTAAACTTAAAGGCTGACCAGTATAAAGACCAAGAATGGAGATTTAGATACGATGGTCATGACTCATGAGTTTAGAGACAAAAGACTTGAAGATCTCAAGACGCTAGTGTTTAGTATGAGTCATTCGAACAAATTGTTAGAGTCCATTATAGTAGATTCTGATCTTTATCATAAATTTCTAATCTTTGATATTTTAACTAGGATAAATTATTTTAAATTCAAAATATATTTTTGCAAATATTTATTAAAAAAATTATGTGTTCAAAGCATTTAAAAATTATGTTTAAAAGTATTTTACAAAAATATAGAACTTCGAAAACAATCTAAAATAAAATTCATTTTTCAAAATTAACAAGGGACACTGACAGACATACCCATCCTAGATATGTCAACAAAGTGGCCGTTGGTTGCTTTTTTAATATTCTAAAAGAAGCATTTTCTAGATGCACCTATTTAAGAATTAATACTTCTATTCATTCACTATATAAATAGAAGTGCAAACGAAATTTTCAACTAATTTTCTTAATTTCTTCTTACTTACTATCTCGAAATATTTTTTGAAAACTACTTTCTACATTCTTAAAAATCTATATAGAATCAATCCATATACTACTAGATTGGATCTCTATTAACTATTTACTATTTTGAAAGCATTCTCTCTACAAACTCAAAGATCAAACCGTTATCAGAAGGGTTATAGTATATTTTGCATTCCAAGTACAACTGTTTGTATTTAAAATCAACAACTCTACTCTTATTTTTTTTTGTGTTCATGTTGCACGTTCAAATCAAGTGGATGTGCTTTGTAGCCTTCTAAATATAATGGGTGATCTTATTGCCAGGTAAATCAAGAGAGTTTGACTCGAACTTGTGTGACAGGACGGTCTATCTTGTAGCCTTGAAATCGGGCCTGTACTTTGGTTTGCTTGCTACCTGCTTAAAGTAGGCGATTGAAAAGAAAGCTGTACAGCATTGTACGGGACCAGATGTAGGATTGGTTAATTATAACTACTATAAAATTTCTGGTGTCATCTTTCATACTTTACCTTTTATTATTGCTTTTATATTTATCTGTGACTGCTTGATTCTATAGATTTGTGTTCATAATCCGTGGTTTAATTTAAAACTTGAAACAAATTTAAAAAGTTTCATAAAAGTTAAAAAAATACTATTCAACTCCTTTTAGTGTTAAAATAGTCTTAAGATTTGTTACACCGTTACTCACACTACCAACATGCAGGCGAGTTACACGGCCTTCCATATAATGCCTTAAATGGGGCCATTCCAATGCTGCTCTTTATTTGTTGTTGTGTGAAAACACTTCCTAATGTAGATAATCCTCCCAAGATCCATCGAAGTCTAAAATGCAAGCTCTAAACAGGTCTTCCAAGATCTTGTTGACTCTCTTAGTCTGCCCATTTGTTTGTGGATGGGACGCATTACTCATGCACAACTCTATATCCAATACCTTCTACATGCTTGACCAAACTTACTGGCAAACAACGAATCTTTATCACTAATAATAGTGCTAAGAACCCAGTTCAATCTCACTACTATCTTCATATATATATTTCTACCAACTTTGGCGCTGTTCTGTTGGCCTTCAGTGGAATGAAATGGGTATACTTACATAGTCTATCAACTACGACCCATATGCTTTCATTCCTTGCCCTTGACCTTGGAAACTCAATAGATACCGAATCTCATTTCCACATGGGAACCTCTAAAGGCTGATAGAGCATTCTAGGCTTCTGTGTTATGCCTCCACCGTTGGCATGCAAGACATCATCTCACATACTCTCCCACATCTTCATCCTTTCCTAGAAGAAACTTATTTTTATATCCCGATACATCTTAGTACCTCTAGGATGTATGGTATACTTTGAACGATGACACTTTTCCGATACTTCCTTCGGTAGTCCCATCGTAATTGGAACATACAGCCCTCCATTCATCTGTAATCTGCCTTCCTTGTCAACAATGAACCCCTTCAGCTCTATTGTCTCGATTCTCGAGTCCAAGTTTCTTATTGATTCGATGCAGAACTTGCAGCTTAGAAATCCTTCCTACAGCGTAGGCTTGACTTCTAAATATGGTAGCATCCCGGATGCACTGCTCGACCCTGCACTGGACCGATAATGCACACTGCACAAAAACAACATTTCCAAAGCGATTCATTCTTCATTCATACCCAAAACACAACTCTACTACTTTTGGCTAAAGGCATCGGCTACTTTATTGCCTTTCCCTAGGGTATACTCTATCCTAAAATCATAAGATGCTAGAAACTATAACCACCTCTTCTACCTCATGTTCAGTTCCTTCTATGAGAAAAAATATCTTAGGGACTTATGGTCAATAAATAACTCAAATATCTTCCCTAAGAGATAATGTTTTCAAATCTTCAATTCGAAGAGAACCGCCACTGACTCCAAATTATGAGTTAGATATCATACTTCATGAGGTTGTAACTTCCTAGATGCATATGCAATTAACCTACCCTTCCACATCAATACTGCTCCTAACCCCATATTGATGCATATGCGTACATGGTCATACGATTATTCCCTTCAGGCAACACTAACATAGGTGCATTTGTCACTTGATACTTCAATTCCTAGAATGCTTTCTCATACACCTATGTCCAAACAAATTGCTCACTCTTCCTGGTTAGTCTCATCATTAACGTAGCTACACAGAAGAAGTCCTTAATGAATCTCTGATAGTAGCCAGCCAATCCTGAAAACTTTACACCTCAGTCACGCTCTCAAGTCTCTTCCACTCTTTTACCTCGTCAACCTTTGAAGGATCTACTGCTAACCTGTAACAACTGGGATCTTCAAACCTCGAAAATCAATACTAATACATCCTCGCTATTCACATGCTGCAAATCCAAGTGCCGAAAAGCTCGACTGTTAGAGGAAAAAGAAAATAAAGATAGAATAGAACCTCACACGAATGGAATAGCGTATATTATTTCAATACAAAATCTTTACATTGGAAAAATTTAAATACAATATCAGAGTCTAACCTGAATTCACCCTGGACGGTTATAAACCCCTATGTTAGTATATGCAGTGGATAATAGAATACGTCCATATATAGATGAAGATCTCCAGCTCTTCTCTGGAAGCTCCAAGCGTCTTCAACTAAACGTGAAACTACTTGAATCTGACCCAAGTATTTAAAATACCCAGATCAGGCTTGATAAACCAGCGTGAGATACTCGATTTATAAATTGATGCTAGCTTTAAACCTTGAAAAGAAGGGTATCTTATAAGACCACGCCCACACATAAATACGGGCGGGTTTTTACTTTATGATAACCAAATCATTTTTATACCAAAATAATTTAATATTATTTCTAAAGATATTCCTTTGAAAACACTTTTCAAATAATATATGAAAATAGCCAAAATTGTTACATCGATAAAAATTTATGCCTTACTAGCTACTTTTTAAAAGAAGGTTTTACAACCAAAACCGTAAAGGCAGCGCATTGGAATTGGATTTCCAAAATGATAGCGAATAAGTGACCATTCAGATCCGAAAACTCCATGTACAACAGTGCTAGTTCACTCTAGTGGCGTTACACGATCTCCATTAACCTTCGAGTAAAGCTGCTGCACTGCTATGTAACAACGCATTACTCGGTGACTTTACACGATCTTTGTGATGACCCATATTTCGAAAGGTTTAAATCAACAATAATCCACACATGTCCGACTTAAACAATCCGAAACGTAGATAATAAATGGGGTTAAATAAGAAAAATAAGAAGAGAAGAAGAAAACAAACACAGAATCTCACAATGGAAACGATAAAATATAATAATCAAATAAACAATTCATGAAGTTATTTATTATATATTTGATTATAATCTATACACATTTATCAGAGTTATATATATACAATAGGAATAAATAATCAATACAGCAGAATAGCATGATGCAGGGATAATAATAACAGTAATATACCAAAACTCCATCTTCATCCTCTAGAGAATAGTCTTCAATATGCTAAAAAAAACTCAGGACTGATCCGAGCATAATGAAAAGACAAAGCACTCGAGTCAGGACTGAAATATTCTTATGTAAGTCAAATCAATATCATAAATATGAGTGCAATAACTTAAGAGATGTTATGAGATTTTTTTATCTCCTAAGGATCCGTTAAACTATTTATATGTAATAGTATACTCTATAATATATGATGTCTATCAGCAAATAAATATCAAAATAGCATTAAGGCTTTACATTGATCCACCTTAACACGTTTTACAGTTTAAACCAAAGTCGTAATGGGCTCGTATAGGGATAAATAAAACAAGGCATATGAGGCAATACCCAAGGTAGGATTCTACCAGTTTACCCTTTCTAGCTGGTCGTAACCCATCCGTGGCCGACCGCGACAATCAATCCAAATGACAAAAAGTGCACCCATCGAATATGAAATCACAATAGTAATACGAGGTAACTAGAGGTTGCTAACCTCAATGGCCAGACATATGCTTCTGTTTTAGTAATTTTAATTATGACACGAATGTCAAGGCTATCCATCATCATTCTCTTACTTCATTCTGGTAAACGTCGCCAATTCAACCACTACATTCTGGATATCATGCACCACATACACAGTTTTTAAAGTGGTCCAATATTGACAGAGAGTATGCCAATAAGAGGCCCCGGTCTCTTTAACAACCAAACATTATTTTACACACTGGTTGGCTCTTTTACATTTCGAAAATAGTTCGTACTAGATGTCAAAATATCATATTCATTTCACAAAAATCCATTTCGAAATCATCATATTCACTTCAAAAATCATATTTTACTTCGAAATGTTAATTCAATTCGATATATTGATTTCACGTCAAAACTTGATTCGAATTTAAAAATTTAGGTTATACCTTCACTTTAACCAAATCATATTTAAATCCAAGATTTAAATATAAACATTTCACCCTTTTGACCAGTTTGAATTTTTAAAAAATAGTTTAAATAGTTTTACAAAAATTAAATAGTTAAGATAGTTTAATAGAAAATAGTTTGAGTAATAAAAATGGTTTATATAGTAAAATAGTTTGAAAAATCAAAATAATTAGAATATTTAAAGAATATAGATTTTTAAACTATCTATCCTAAAAATATTCATTTAAGAATAGTTTTAAAGTCAAACCGGTTCGCTATCCAAATTTTCCAATCTAAATCAGTTTCAATTTCCATTTCGATTTAATCAAGTCAATTCCGATTTCAACTCAAATTTTACTTCGATTTCAAATCAATTCCAATTCCAAATTAAAACCACTTCGATTTATATCAATTTCGAGTTCGATTTTCAAAATATCGATTCAAAGCACTACAATCAAATTAACCTTTATATTCAATTAAATATCCAATCTTCAAATATAATTAAGTTCCAAGCTCAATTTAGAAATATAATTTTATATCACCTTTTACGTAGAAATATTCAAAGTTCGAAATAAAAGTCTAACCTTTTTAAAACAAATTAAGTTCTGAAATTCACATCATATTTCGATTACCATTGAAAAATCTCAACTTCGATTTTTTAAAACAATTTCGTTTACCAAATTTAAATTTCATCATTTCGAGCCCCAGTTCGAAAAATAATTTGATTTCCATAAATTCGATTTTTATTCCTTTAAAAAAAATCATTTGAATATTTTCAAAACAATTTTTTTAAATCATTTAATTTAACCAATCCGATGTTCGTATATAATTCTCTATCTTATGACCAAGTGAATCAATTATTTCAATTTAATTTCAAGAATGGATATATATCATTTCAATCCAAATAAATGTCATTGGTGTATATCATTTCAACCTGTTTCTTAATTGATTCAAAATAATTCAATTTACAGTTTTATACACATTAACAACATACATGATGATAACAGGATATATCAAATATAAATAAACATCCAAACATCCAAAATATCAATCAAATTTCATCCATCGTCATCCATTATTTAAACAGTCAATAATCACAACAATCAACAAATTATCGACAAGATGGGGATTTTACTAGCATTTAAATTCTAATTCAGTTTTAACCATCAACATAAATTCTATCAACAAATTCAGATTTCAATTAAATGTAAATTTTATTTTATTTGACAACCATCAATAAATTTAAATTACTTCATGATATAAATATTACCAACACAAAATATAATAGTCAAACGTGATCGTATAAAACACTAACCTTTTCATTTGAAATTGAAACATTTTAGCTTCAACTAAATTCTAGCCCACTCCACGCTATAGACGACGTCGATATGGCTGCACTGCAATGTAACTCGTTACGTCCGAAATGGACCCTGTATGCCAAATTTACTCTATAATTAGCGATACGACTTTATTAAACACACTTAACTTAAAAAAAAATTAAATAATAAAACAAGACCAACGTTAAAATTTCCAAGAACGCACAGTTCGTTCTCTAGGAAAGCGAATGCTCCGCTCTCCTTCAATTTTTTTATGGCCAATCGCTGCCACCGCCAAGGCGTGTCGCGCCGCCTCCAGAAACGCCGACCACATGCCTTCCCACCTACCATCGTGCGCGACGCGCGGGCGTGCTTCCGGGTCGAGAAACCCTAATCGTCGGTCGAACACTTCCCCTTTGGTAATCTCCCTTCGCTGGCACCTTCAGCCCCCTGCCGTGCCTCCGAACCACGCGCATGTTTTTTTTTAATGTTGTTGTTTCGTTTTTCCCTATGTGAGCCTGTGATTAGAAAAAAGTGGAAGGAAAAAGGATATACGACTGAAAAAGGGAAAACGTGGGTTTGAACGAACATTTTCTTCTTATATAATATTATAATAATTAGAAATATCTAATTCGATCGACCCGCGAAGTCACGAACTCCATACGGAACATAACGTCTGACCTTTATACTGTTTTACCCCCACTCCGAACACAATGGAACTAGTCTCGAAACCTAATTCGATCATATGTGGAAGATAGCTTTCCAAAGTCAATTCTTTAATTAAATTCGAAATTAAATTTCTAAACATTTCAAGCTCGCACGACCAAACGACAAGTCCGATTGCCACAAAACTTGAAATCTTATAATAATTCATTGTTACGGATCCGATGAAATTGGTTTCATCAAAATCCGAGACAGTAGTCAAATGGCTATTTTTACTCGTTAATTAAAATATAAAATTTCAAATTTTAGATTAATCACATTTAAATCTAATTTTAAATTTTAACCATCTTTGTTCATATTTTGAATAAAATTTAAATCAATTTCCGATATCATTTTCAATCATCTTAAATCCAGAATTAAATTATTCAAAAAAATTCGAATATTAAATTTCAAACAATTTAACTATCCAATAAACCAATATTAATAAATCATTAAATTTTATTTCTACATATATTTAGCTAATAATTACAATAAATTTAAAAATTAAAAATATCCAAAAATACGGGTCATTACATACTCCCCGCTCAAAACTTTTTGTCCTCGAAAAGACGTTAAGTAAAGAATTTAACATACGATATATTTTATTCAAAATAGTCAACTTATAAAACATAAGCATCTTATTTGCAGAACTATCACTACTCTTTTACTACGCCACTCCGATATCGGTTTTAAGGAAAATATATAAGTTATAAAAAATTTCAAAACTTCAAAAAATTTCTAACTCCCGGATTTACGGAAAATTTCGGCAGAGTTTCCTTTACGCGGCTCGATCGAAAAAAAATTACAGTTCAACATATAACACAAATATAACATATATATATATATATATATCAAATATACATCTCATCTCAATGATGAGGTATCCCTAAGGGCAAACATATAAAATCGCAGTATGTAATCCGAGATACATACCTTGTTATTAATAATACGAGCGAGTTCGCTCGTATTAAGTAGGCATATTAAGTAGGCAAAAGCATATAAATCCGCATATACACCCCAAACGGTCTTCGTATGTATCTATCTTAACTCAATTTAAGATATTAGTTGGATATAATGGTATAAAAGCATATATAATGAAAGTGTGCTATGGATCGTGTAATATGGATATACGATAATACAGAGTATAGTGATGATAGTTATACAGTTAATAGTAGGAATGTAAAAGCAGTATAATAAAAATGACACTAGATATTTTTATACTGGTTCGAAGCTCCGTCCTACGTCCAATCCTAGACTCCTTTTGGAATTTCACTAAAATAATAACCCTCACTTAACCCAGAGGAACATGTCTATACAACCCTTGAGCAGCCGAACAAGGACCTGAGCAGCAGAACATGATTTCGCCTCAACAGTCGAAGAGGACTTTACACGCCTGAGCAGCAGAACAGGACTTCAACAAATACAAAGTATTATTTTGACATTGTGTGTTCTAATAACATGGATTTGTCACTTGTAATACACCCTTCCTATAATATTCTCCTTGAGTATAAATATATATATTTGAAGTTTATGAAGAATAGAAAGGTATAATATTGCTTTAATGCAGAATATTTGAAAGTATACTTGAAAGTAGATTCAAGAGTGTTAGATTAGAAAGATAAGAAAATTCGGTAGTTTGGAATAAAGTTAGAGTATGTGTTTATAGATGTTAAAAAGGAGCGACTATTGACGAAGAGTTGTGGTTGAAGTGTTGCATCCAAATCTTTTCGTAGAGGTTCGTAACTCTTCACAAATAGTAGTGTCTTTTCAGAAAACAGCTGTTGTAGAAATTCAGTCAACTGAACCTCTAGGTCAGTCGACTGAATATTCAAACGTATTATTTGTCTATTTGTGCACCTGTGCATGTTGCATATAAATTTACAGGTCAGTGGACTAACCTGGTGATTTCTATGCAATTTGCACAGTTTGCACAGATTTTCAATATATATACATATTATATGATTTTAAAGAAAAACTTTAATAATATATATATATATATATATATATATATATATTCTATGCTTATATGTATAAATCATTAAGATTATTTATAAGCTAATATATACGTTAAACGAGGAGAGATTTTAACAAAATTGACCTAAGACTCAAAAACAAGATAATATAATTGATGCACTGATTTTGATGTCTTATCTCAATGTAGTATATATTTTCTTTTTATCATAGCAGTTGTCAAATCTGTATGTCGTAGTGATAGCTTTATGTCATGAATCAAAACCAAATCTCAACATTCTCTCCCCTTTTTGATTGATGACAACCTGTAAATATGTATAGATTTTGACTGTATATATAATATAAATACTTACTCCCCCTTAATCTTTGATGATCTTTATCCTGCATTATTAATGTTAATGATAATATTTCTCCCCCTTTGTCATCGAAAAAAAGGAATAAAAAGTATGATGTATAGATAGATAATATGAAGGAACCGAACATTCATACGTTATAATATCATAAACAAGAGTCTTGAAATAATACGAAAAGAGTGGCTATTTAATACAAGCCATGATGTTGTGAAATAAAGACTAATGTTTTTGTAATATAAGAAAAGTAACACCTTACTCCATTATATTCTTATCCCTATCGCCATGTGATCTTTGACCACCACTATCGCCTTCATTTCCACCGTTATCGCTACAACTTGCTTGATCTTTGGAAGAGGAAGACCAAGTGAAGACGGGTTGCTTACCCGGATCACCTAGTGTAGCCGTGGAAGTGTCGGATGAACATGAGATAACTTGGCCTAACTTCGTAAAATATCCTTTAACTTTATCGAGCATTTTGTCAACTTTAGTGATATGGGATAGAAGAATTTGTTGGTTACGGCATATCATAGAAATAGACTCACGTGGAGAAAGGCCTGGATTAGGAATCAAAATTTCGTCTTGTTGACGAATAGTTGATCTTTGGCAAGTTGGATGGTGAGATGCTTCGCCTTGTCGTTATTGTGGTTGATCTTGAGATAATTGTCGTTGATTCCATTCTTCAAAAGTAATGATAGGAGGAGGTCGAGCAACCGGTAGCTTCATTAATGCTAAAATACGAGAGTTTAAGTACCGATGGTAGAAACCAGTGAGTCGGGTTCCGGAATCTCACATTCTTTTAGCGATCGCATAATATACTCACCATAGTAGATGACATTCATTCGACCATTGTTGAAGCTTAAGAATTCGTCAAGAATTAACCGAAGCCAGTTAACTTTGATATTGCCGAAAATGGCGTACAAGGCTTTGAAGTTGTGTTCGTAAACAAGTTCATAACTTCCTGTTCGCGGAGTTATGGTTTTCATTAATGCACGGTGTATAATTCTAGCTTTTGGCCTTAAAGTCATGGACTTGAGTTGGTGCATATCGTCTTTCAAAAATAAATGACTTATACGATCATAAACGACCATATCACAATCAACATTGCTCAATTCAATACCATCATTTTCAGATCTTAAAATGTAAGCCATTCGATCTAACAAGAAAAATACGGGTTTTTCAAACTAAACTCCATATACAATCTTCTTGATTTTGAATGTTTTGGTGACCAAAATTTAGATTAGCATAGAAGAGCATGACCATAATTCGGTTTATTTTGTGCTTATTGTCATCAATAATGAACAAATACTCCAAATTGCTTCTACGAGCCAATTCTTGGATATGATATGGAGAAAAATCGGCAAATTTTACAAACAAACCTTCAAAGACACAAGAATCTTGCATTCTCCTCCATCTTTAAACCACGGTATCATCGTAGAGCCATTGTTGGATTTTCTCATTGGAAGGAGGTTGGGAGGATGAAGACGCTTGTCCTTTTCTCTATGGAGCCATTTAATTTGATTTTTTGGAGGTAAAAATTGAGTTTTTGAAAATATAGGGTTTTAAAAAAGTTGAAAGTCTGAAATGAGAGTGAAGAGCAAAAGGGAAAGTGAAGGTTAAAAGGTGAAAAGTGAGAGGGTAGGAGCGGTAATTTTGCTCAGATCCACGAATCACTCGACTGAATTAGTGGTTCAGTCGACCAAACCTAAAATTCAAAATTATCGAACTTCTGGTTCAGTCAACTGAATGCCTGATTCAGTTGACTGAATATTACGTAGATATTTTCTTCTGGTATAGTCGACTGATCCTCTATGACAGTCGACCGAACCTGCTTTTAAATTTTTTTATATCAGTGTCGGTCGACTGATACACTGGTTCAACCGACTGACTTGTGTGAATTTCCCCAATTACCTCTGTTTTGAGTAATATTTTATATAGTTATATTTATGAAGCTTAAATTTATTAAATTGAATATTAGAACAACATATACATTGATAATATGAAGAAGAAGAAATGATTTATTCCAAAACAAATTTTACATACTTTAGTCAAATTATTCGAAAAATAACAAACAATAACAACTACTCTTATTTTGAAGGGCTAGGAGTTTTGTAGCCCTATAGCAGTTTGCGATGAACATTTGATGCTTCATTTCGATACCATGAGTTTGGTGAGACTGGTAATCATGGCGGGGATGAAGTAGAAGGTCGTCGAGTAGGCGAAACGTTGTGTTCGTCTATTGGATTGGATGAAGAACCACAAGATTTCATAGCAGTGTGTTCTATAATTCCTAGACATCTCGAGTTGATCTTTTGCTCGTAATATATTCACGCTGAAGTATTAGCGACTCTTGTTGATAGTGATGCAAATCACTTATTTTTTGTTTAGTGTTTGGAGAGACATCAAACATCATCTTCTTCCCTTTATTTTTATCCGGAGTATATCCAGTATGATCATGATAGATAGAAGACGATGTAGTATGATGGACGAGAGTTTTTGGTGATTCGGTAGAGGCTAGAATTTCAATGGAGTAAGTTGATGAAGAAGTTGACATTTTGATAGTTAATTTATATTTCTGCTAGTTTGCATGAATAACATAGAATAAATATACCTATTTATAGAATAACGTTGAGAATAAGAAGGATGAAGTGAATGGTTTGTCTTGAATTTAGCTATAAAAAGGTTGTTAGTTAGGAATGTTAGTTGCAATTTTCATTGGTTTTCTGTTATTGTGATTTATCTATGTAAATGTAATATGCAGAACATATATTTATAAAGGTAGATGTTATAAATAATTTAGTGTATAGTTGTCACCATATAATATAATCCTTGACCTAGATTGTAATGAAAATAATCAATAGCTCGGGTGGTTAAGACATCTAGGCTATTCATAACAGGTCATAGGTTCGAGTCTTAGCATGGTCAGAAAAATCAATTTTTGTAAAAAATTATTTTTGATTTTTTAGTCAAAATTTCATATTTTATCATTTATATATCTTTAATTGACATTATATCGAGTTCTCGACGTAGTTTTATAAAAATGTTTTCTAACAAAGGTTTAGTAAAAATATCTGCTAATTGATTTTTAGATGGAACGTAGTCTAAATTTATCGCATCTTTTTCTATATTGTCACGTAGAAAGTGATGTCTAATATCTAAATGTTTAGTTCTAGAGTGATTTACCGGATTTTTGGATAGATTTATTACACTAGAATTATCACAGTAAATTGTTGCTTTTGATACATTGACTCCAAAATCTTTAAGTGTCTGTTGTATATAGATTACTTGTGCGCAAGCTAGTGCCGTAGAAATATATTCTGCTTCACAAGCTGATAGTGAGACACAATTTTGTTTCTTTCTAAACCATGATATTAATGATTTACCAATGAAGTAACATGTATCGCTTGTACTTTTTCTATCCGTTTGTGATCCTCTGAAATCAGCATCGTTATATGACACTTACTCAAACGAGCAATCTTTTAGATAGAAAAGACCGAAATCTGTAATATTACTAAGGTAACGTAGTATTCGTTTTACGGCTTGTAAATGTCATTCTTTTGGATCAGCTTGAAATCATGCACATAGACATACGCTTATCATTATATCCGGTCGAGTCGTTGTTAGGTATAGTAATGATCCTATCATATTACGATATAGTTTTTGGTCTACACTCTTGCCAATTCATCTTTATCAAGATGTGATGTTGCGCTCATAAGTGTTGGTTTGGCAGAAGTGTTTTCCATTCTGAATCGCTTGATAAGATTATTACAGTATTTTTCTTGATTTATAAATATTCCATTTGAAACTTAGTCCATTTGACACTTTTTTTATTTGAAGACCTAGAAAATATGATAATTCTCCCATATGGGACATTTCGAATTTTCTAGTCATTATTTCAGAAATTTCTTTACATAATTTATTATTAGTTGAACCGAATATTATGTCGTCTACATATATTTGAACTATTAAAATATCATTTTTAAAATGTCTTATAAATAAAGTTTGATTTACTTTTCCTATTTCGAATCCTGATTCAATTAAATAGCTTTTAAGGCGTTCATACCAAGCATGTAGTGCTTGTTTTAAACCATATAAAGCTTTCTTAAGTTTATAGATATGATTTGGATATTTTTCATGAACAAATAAAGGGGGTTGTTCAACAAAAACATTTTCTTTAATATAACCATTTAAAAATGCACTTTTAACATCCATTTGATAGAGTTTAAAGTTATTAAAACATGTGTAAGCAATAAGATTCGTATTGCTCCTAATCTAGCGACTGGAGCAAACGTTTCTTCATAGTTTATTCCTTCCTCTTGGCTATACCCTTGTGCTACTAGTCTCGCTTTGTTTCTAGTTGTATTTACTAGTTCGTCTGATTTATTTTTATAAACCCATTTAGTTCCTATAACAGTCAGATCGTTCAGTCTGGGTACTAGTTCCCAAACTTCATTTTGTTCAAATTGATTTAGTTCTTCTTGCATATTGATAATCCAATTTCATACGATGATGCTTCCTTAGTATTCTTAGGTTCTATAGTAGAAAGAAAAGCAACATTACCCATTAAATTTAGTTGATTTCTAGTTCGAACATTTGAATTTATTTCTCCAATTATATTTTCTATAGGATGATTTCGTAAGATACTTTTAGGAGATCTTATTGTATTAGTAATATTTCTATTTTCTAAATTATTAACAATGTTTTCATCTTCTCTAGAATTATAAACAATATCTTCATCTTCGCTTGAATTGTTTATTATATTTGTGTTATTGTTAAGTAAATCATCCTCATCATTTGTTTTTGAAATAATTTAGAGTTCTCATCAAAAGATATATGAAGTGTCTCTTCAATAGTATTAGTTCATTTATTAGAAATTCGATAAGCTTTGCTTCGATTCGAATATCCAAGAAATATACCTTCATTACATTTTGAATCGAATTTGCATAGGTATATATCATTTCAACCTATTTCTTAATTTATTAGAAATAATTCGATTTACAGTTTTATACACTTAAACAACATACAGGATGATAACAGGATATATCAAATATAAATAAACATCCAAACATCCAAAATATCAATCAAATTTCATCCATCACCATCCAATATCTAAACAATCAATAATCACAACAATCAACCAATTATCGATAAATTGGGGATTTTACTAGCATCTAAATTCTAATTCAATTTTAACTATCAATTTAAATTCTATCATTAAATTCAGATGTCAATTAAATGTAAATTTAATTTTATCTAAAAACCATCAATAAATTTAGATTACTTCACGATACAAATTTTACCAACACAAAATATAATAGTCAAACGTGGTTGTATAAAACACTCACCTTTTCATTTGAAACTGAAATATTTCAGCTTCAAATAAATTCCAGCCCACTCCACGCTGTAGACGACGTCGATATGGTACATTGCAACTTGTTACGTCCGAAATGGACCCCGTATGCCAAATTTACTCCAAAATTAGCGATATATTTAATTAAACATACGTAACTTAATTAAAAAATTAAATAATAAAACAAGACCTTCCTCAAAATTTCCAAGCACGCATAGTTCGTTCTCTAGGAACGTGAATGCTCCGCTCTCCTTTAATTTTTTTTAATGACCAATCGCTGCCACCGCCAAGTCATGCCGCACCGCCTCCAGAAACACCGACCTCATGCCTTCACACCTGCCAGCAACACGCAAGCGTGCTTCCAGGCTGAGAAACTCGACTCGCCGCTCGAACACTTCTCCTCTGGTCATCGCCCTTCGCCAGCACCTCCGGCCCCCTACCATGCCTCCAACCCTCGCGTTGCTTCCTTTTTTTAAATGTCGTTCGTTTGTTTTTTTTCGTATAGGAGCCTGCAATTAGAAAAAAAAGGGAAGGAAAAAGGATATACGGCTAAAAAAGCGAAAAACGTGGGTTTGAATGAACATTTTCTTCTTATATAATATTATAATAATTAGAAAATATCTAATTCGATCGACATGCGAAGTCATGAACTCCAAATGAAACATTCCGCCTGGTGTTTATAATATTTTACCCCCGTTCCGAACACAATGGAACTAGTCCCGAAGCCTAATTTGATCGTATGTAGAAGATAGCTTTCCAAAGTAGATTAGCTAATTAAATTCGAAATTAGATTTCCACACATTTCAAGCTCGCACTGCCAAATGACAAGTCTGATCACTACGAAACTTGAAATCCTACAACAATTCACTGTTACCAATCCAATGAAACTGGTTTCGTTGAAATCCGACATGGTGGCCAAAATTGCTATTTTTATTCATCAATTAAAATATAAAATTCCAAATTTCAAATTATTCACATTTAAATCCAATTTTAAATTTTAACCATCTTCGTTCATATTTGGAATAAAATTTAAATCAATTTACGATATCATTTTCAGTTATCTTAAATCCAGAATTAAATTATTCAAATTATTTTCAATATTGAATTTTAAACAATTTAATTATCCAATAAACCAATATTAATAAATCATTAAATTTTATTTCTACATATATTTATCCAATAATTACATTAAATTTAAAATTTTAAAATAGCCAAAAATACGGGTCGTTACAATCTCCGTCAAGCTCCATACCTTTCCATCCATACAATAAGGCAACAAGTGCCCACATGGAACTTCCCTCAACAATAGCCCGAAATACGTCCTTCAGACCACATAGTATCCCGTACCATTCCTGAGATGTGAGACTCGTGAGGCTACACTCCACAAAGTCACACTTTGGTTTTCGCAAAGCCACGCTTTGATCATCACAACTTCCACTTTGAATGCCACATTGTCATTCCTTTAATCACGAGTGACTTTCACAAATAAACAACCTCTAAGCTCGTACGTTTCAAAGAAGAGTGTTAAGCTAAGACAAGTTGCCTTCTCTTCCACCAAACAGATGTATGTTTGTAAAAGTCAACGTTGTGATCTTTGAAATGCAATGTCAAGCATTCATCCATACAAGTTTGTTCTAGGACTGAACAAAAATGAAGCCACTCCTCCTACCACATCCTATCGGGAATTATCCCTAGGATTAGTAGCGATTAATCCGTGTAATTGAAAATTTTCATAACAGAGCACTGCCACAATAAATATATGATATGGTAAATTTCACCTGGAGGGACTAGTGGCAGCAGCCCTCCATCATGAAGATCCTCGTCTTCAGAAATCATCGGGTCTTCACTTCCGAACGTATACATTGGTTCAGAGTGGTTTTCAGATAGGATTTACCCAAATTTGACATCGGTTCCTCCAAACTAATCATCGATTAAAAAGATGCTAAGTTCATATGTGATTATCAATCATCAGTAAATTTAGTTCATCATTTTGTTCAATCGTAGATATCTCTTAGAGATATATTCATTCAATCATTTCTTTCTATTTTTTTAAGAGTATATGGAATCATTAAGCCTCATTTATCAAATCATTATGTTAACTTTAAAAAAAATTAATCTTGGAATAATTCCAAATCGTTTCACCTTTTATTTAGGAAAATATTTCCAAATCATTTCTATGAAATCCAAGTTATTTAAAATTTGAAAAACTATATATTTATACTTAGGGAAGTTTTGATCCGAGAAAAGCAAATTTACTATCCCATCCATCGAGTCAGTCCGGATAGCCAGAAAGAGCAAGAAACTTGTTTTTCAAACTCAAGTCTAGATACTATCTCTTTGACACCCATAAGGCGGTCAAGTTATTTGATCGACCCTAAATCATTGAACCTTTAATCATTTCATAAGTCCTTCAAATTAGCTTTAAAATACTTTATTAATCTTTTAAAAACATTTGTAAAAGATTCAAAAAAGAATCGTTAAGTTTAAAACTATATTTCAAAAGTTATAGAAAAGTGCTACCGAAAGTGCCTTTTAAGCTATATTAACCAAAACGACTTTTTATCGATTAAAAGTTCATTTTTATAGCTCAAATCACTTTTAAAACATTTTTAAAGATTTATTAAATTTATTCCATATTTTTAAACATTTTAAAACATCATTTTCAAAGAAATTCTGTTATGGATTCCGAACTGCAAAACCGCGATTTTTCCCAAAATTTGTTTTACTCATATTTCAAAATCTACTTATCGAAATCTCAGTTTTCTTTGTTTGTTTGAAAATTATGGATATAATACTTCGAAAAATTCTTATCTCGAAGAATTTTGAGCTAAATTCCATTATATATACGTATTTGATTTTTATGGAGCAAAATCACGAACTACCGTTATGCGACGCATCTATTTTTGATTAAATTCTCATTTACCTTTCAAACTTCACCAAAACACTTTCATATGTTTATAAAACATTTATATATCATTTTCAAACATTTAAACCGATATTTTTCCATATTAAGTCTCATTTTCACTTTTAAATCATTTCATAATATTATATTATTATAATATTTATTTTCAACCTTTTTATATTTTCAAAACCATTAAGAGGCTAAATAAACTCCTTACACATATTATATGCATTCATTTTTATTAATTAACCATTTCATTATGATTTTTCATAATTTATCACAACCAAGTTATCAAGCATATCAACATCCATAGAATCATTCAAGTTACCAATCATTCGCACAAATCATCAAGAGATTAAATGGTCATATTATCGTACTTAAAAGTAGTTGTAGATATTATTTACTATTTGATAAACAATGAGTACTCACTTATGGCTCCACTCCGCCAATTTTTTTCATAGCTTCCTGAATCTATTCCAACAGCACTCCGGCAGCACTTTCTCCTCTTTTCCTTGCTCCGGAGCTTTCTAAACTCCTTCCTTTCTCCATGATAAGCTCAGCCTCCCCCTAGATAAGGTGATGGATCTTGGTCTTGATGGTGATGGCCGTGGATGGTGGAAGGAAAGTGGAGGTGATTCACTTTGGTTTTGAGGTGATTTGACTTTGTATATGTATGTATATGATTTTATTTTATTTTCTACTGAAATTTGTTCATAAATTATTTATAGAAGAAGCCATTAAAATGGAGAGGAGGAGCTTAAGAAAAATGAAGAAGAAGGTGAACGAAATGGAATAGTATGCATGGGTATTTATAGGAAAAATTGTAAAAAATATATCTAAATGTGCATGGACCAAACTATCCTTAGCCCACTCCCTTTCCATCACATCAAAATACACGTTAGTTACCCCCCCCCCTCCATGTGCTCCATCGCTTCATTCACTTCATATATGCATATGTTGACTTATGTAAGCTTTAAGGAGGATGCTTGCTTAAAATCTCTTATATTATGTATGTTTTTTTAAGTGTATAAGTATATATGTACGTATAAATATGTTAATGTGCGTGTTATGCATTTGTATGTCACATATGTGTACATGACATATAAACAACGTTGCATTGATTTCGAACAACTTTTGTTCCATAAACTGTTGTCGATCGGAGAACCGATTCCTGGTCACATTTTTACTTATACTTTAACGTACATATATTTGTAAAAAAAAATTGAAAAACATTTTTTTTATCATTTTAGATGAATTAAAATGATCATATTTGAATTATAAAACCATATAAATTCATATTAACAATTATTTACAAAATCGCTATTATATCGATAAAGCGATATCGATTTTTCCTTCTATTTTCAAATCAAATATATATCTTTAGAAAACTATTATAAATAATTTATTATGTCTTTATAACTATTTAAATGAATCATTATCATTTAAAAATAATTATTTTAATAATTATATTAATTATTAAATCATTAAATCTCAATTTAAAATCATAAATCAATTATTTATACATAAGGGCATAATTGAGGATGTTATACATTCATTTAATTTCCAAAAATAAATTAATAAATTCATATTATTGTTCAATCATAAAAATAATTGTCTGTATCCAGCTCCATGAGCGACGTTTTATGATTATAGAATTGTTTATTGATAAAACAGTTTTCAGCCATTATATTGATTTTGATTTCGAGGAAAATACTTCTGTATATATTAATTTAAAGTAAGGTAACTATTACTTATTATCACTTGAAACAATATTATCTGTATTATCAATATTTTATTTGCATAAATTTAAAAATAAATTTAATTTATCAAAGTGATAAATTTGCGGTCATTACATAACCCTTCTTTCGAAATCATATGTCCTAGGAACTTCACGTCTCTTCTCCAAAAATGGCACTTAGAAATTTTCATCGTTACATTGTACTGTCTCAACATCTCCAGCACAAGCCTGAGTTGAATTACATGTTCCTTCTCATCCTTAGAGTACACTAAGTGTCATCTATGAACACCAACACATCTATCCAACTTTTCATGAAAAAACCTATTCATCAACTCTACAAAGAACACATGTGTATTGATTAGTTCAAACGGAATTACTAGCCACTCATGCGAACCATACCTTAATCCAAATGTAGTCAAAGGAATGCTTTCCTCCGCAACTCTCAACTGATGGAATCATATATCTAAGTCCAACTGCGAAAACACCTTAGCTCCACTAAACTGGTCGAAAGGTCATAGATTCTCGGTAAAGTATGTCTATTCTTCACCATCCTCTCATTCAGCTTCCGATAGTTAATGCACAGTCTTATGACCCACCGGACTTCTTTACCAATAATGCTGCTGATCCCGAAGGGGAACTACCTAGCCTTATGAAACTTTTACCTTCTAACTCTACCAATTACTTTTTTAAATCCTCCATCTCCTTTGGAGGCATTCTACTAGATGGTCGATCAAATGGTTTCATCTTTGATGGTAAGTCAATACGAAGATTTACTGCTCTCGGGGTAGCAACCCCGACATTGATTCAAACACATCTCAGAACTCTCATACAACACCGACTGCTCTAAGATCGTCTTCTTCTAGAGCTAAAGTAAATAAAACGTCACCATGTACTGCTCTAAGATCTTCTTCTTCCAAAGCTAAAGCAAATAAAACGTCTTTATGCCTTGCTCCACATTCATCCAAGACCACATACACTATCTCTACGGCCTAGATGACTCAAAGTAATTATGCTTTCGATGCAGTGCACTCTCGCACCATACTTCTCTAACCGGTCCATACCTAAAATAACTCTGAAGACTATGAAGTCAAAAACATAGGAATCGAAAGAAAACTTACACCTGCCTAACTCCATATCTAGGTCAGGGCATCTCAATCCGAGAGTAGCATACCTTCTTATCAGATTTGTTATACGTATGGGAGTGACTAAATAGATAACTCCTAACCCAAGTCTATAAACCAAATATTTAACTATAAATGAATGTGTAACATTAATATCAAACAATACTCTAACTGAAATACCAGAAATCAAAGCCATACCTTCCAAGACCTTCCCCTTGCCTCTTTACTCAATTGATGGTCCTTCCCTTAGTTCCTCTAAAGCATAAACCTGTGCTTTAAACTCTAGACAGTCCTTCTTCAGATGTCCCATCTTATCATACTTGAAGCATTTCGCTTTGTGAGGTTCTTTAGCATTGGACACTTTATTGCATAGTGCCCCTTTTGTCTACAATTAAAATAAGCAACTTCTATGGTAGTAACCTCTCCACCTTTTACCTTAGGTGCAACCTTCTTTCCTTTAGTATATGAGGCAACCTTCTTCTTCTTTGCTTTGGGTCTTGCCTCCACTCTTCTCTGCTCCTGGCATACCCCAACATACCTTCTAGCCATATCAATGACAAACTCAAAAGGAGATGCTAAATGAGCCATCACCTTATGATTAAGACTTTGTTTCAAATCCCCAATAAACTTTTCATTCTTCTTCATTGGAGTATTAATGATCTCTTCTTTTCATACTTAGCCAAAAAGTTAAACTTCTGGATGTACCCTTCCACTATAAAATTGCCTTGTTTTAAACCAGTGAACTCCCTCATTAGCACGCTTTGCTGAGAATTCAATATGAACTAAGCCTCAAACCTACCTTTAAACTATTCCCATGTAATCTCTCCCTTTGGGGTTTCGGCAATTACTGTCTCCCACTAATCCAACGTGTCATCTTGCAACTGCCTTAATGTTAGGCTTCTTTCTATGCCTCATTCAATCCGAAGTCCACAAATATGCGCCAAAAACCCTCAACCACTCTAGCACTTCAACCGCAGGCTCCTCCCTTGTAAAGGCCTTTCCTCCCTGATTTATATAGTCTTTGTTCATCTTTGGGAAGTCCTCTATCACTGCTGCAAGCCTCGGTCGAACAGCTTCGGTGTAGCTTCCCTCATCATCTAAGCCATGAACTGTCTAAATAAGACATTCACACCCATGCCCACCTCATTTGTTGGTTATGCAGCTTCATCCCCTACTTCTTTAGGAACTTATCCCTTATTTTCCCCATCAAACTACGTACTTTTATCCTCCCTTCTTACACTTGCCCCTCCTAGCGTGATTCGCCCACTTCTCAGATCCATCTTGATTTTTCTATTAAACAAGTCTTCATTAGAAACGGAAAGAAAGGGAGCGAAACAGTGATATAAGGATAGGTATATCTTTCTATATATCTATACAGAAACAACAAGTACATTATATATATAGTAGCGCATTCCATTCTCAGGGTGTTTACTTTTGTCCAAAGCACTGCTCTTATTTTTCTAGTTCTTTTTTACTAAAGTGTCTCTAACTTACTCTCTCATACCAAACTGTAAAATCTCCCGATTCGAGACTCGAAGATAAATGCTGATGATGCTGGAATTATCTTCCAACGACGGAAGTGAGTTCAATATATTCAAATATAGACTAAGTTAACAGGGCAGCTAAGTATTTTCATTACATAGAAATTGTTGTAACATTCATTACATACAAATTTCTTTCAAAGTTAACCCCAAAGTCATGCCCATGCAGGGGTCAAATAAAAATAGAAACTAACATAGTAAAGAGTCAGGTTAACATATGAAAATGCCACCTAAACTCCTTCAAACAACCGAACAACATCTTTATTAGCTAATAAAGCCTCCTACTCCATCTTCGATCTTCGTACAACGAACTTTATTTAAACCTTCCTATCCCATAAACTCAGCCTACTCAAATGAGTACCCATGGGTTTATAGAGAAAACAATAATAAAAACAAGGGTCAAACATAAAATCTGGTGTGAATAACACTTACCCAAAATAAACCGATAGTGAGACCAAGTCGTGCTGCACGGAATGAGTTTCCCCCTTACTGACTAAAACATTATAAGTGAAACAATCGTGGTTCTGATGCAAGTAGTTCTTATTTACTACTGCGCACTTACGCATTCCTAAGCAATTCCCATTTTCTACTGTGCCTCTGGCATAGTCCCCTCTTAACTACCATTCTTAGATTATTCTTTAATCCATTATACACATCTGCTATTGCCCCCCCGATGCAGTCCCCACTTAACTACCCTTTTAGGTTTGACTTTTAGCTGATACTTCTTAGAATCAGGCCCCTTAGCAGTATCCCCTTTTTAGTTTATTCTTTAGATATAGACTACATAGACTCAACCCTCTGCGGTATTCTTTAGATTTATTCATTCATTCAAACTGCGTAGTCCTAACGTCCCGCAGTATGTAACTAACAAATAGTTAAGTCTTAGACCATAAAGAAATAGACACACGCAGTCCCTCTATATTTCATTACTTAAGTTATGGACTACTGTGAAACAACCACTCGCAAACCCCATTTATTTACTTAAATGCTCGAATGTTGTGAAATGATCACCCAGGGTCCTTAAACATTTACTTAATTTGAAACTATCTGAAATCATCTACAGTAGTCTTTGAAAGTTGAATGTCTCTCCTCACCTTCCTACGGTGTGCAATTAAGTAAGTGTCCACACCCCAGTGTCAATAGCCCTTCCAACCTTAGCTCTACACAGGAATTCTCTCCCTTACTATCCTTGGGCTCTCCTCGAGTCCTACCTAGTTATCTTTTATTTGGTTTCATCCACACCCTCCCTTGGTACAATATAACCCTGCCCCAACCTATGTGCGCAATTCACTCTTTACTTATTAAATTAATACTTCCAAATTGCAGCACAAAACTTCTTTTACGGATTGTGATGCAGTTTAGTTCCTTTCGTTTTCATATTCTAGCGGCGTGGAATGTCCTCTACAAATTGCGACGCAGTTCTACTTTTCCTTGAAAGTCTTTAGATCCCTTCGACAAATCACTACCTCTTTCCCGGGTGCAGTTCCTTTATAAACTAAGGTCGCCGCCTCAGCTCCGTATTAGACAAAGTCTGATATTTCTGACATCTTGACATGTGTCGCCATATAGTATATTACGATTTCACTTTTTGTTTTTTGCAGTGTCCCTTATTTCTCTTTTGAGCATTTTCTTTGGATCTGATTCCCTATTTATCTGACATTTATATTTTTCATATAATTTTATATTACATGTGTCCCCGTGGTTCCGTCTCCTTTTCCAACGCAGTACCTAATACATATTAGCATATTTTCCAAAAAGAAAACCTCAATAAATTTCCTAGAAAATTCGTGAACACTTGTCCTAATATATTCTATCCTTTATTTGATTTTAGGGTATTTTTCTTATTCATTTCTTTGGGCATACTCCTTAAATAAATCATAATATATTATTTTCGGCATAAAAGTCTGTTAAACTTAAAATCCATTTTTAAAATCATGGTTAGAACATCATATATAACCTTCATTATATTTTGAAATCACTAAGCTAGGAAAATACATTTAAATTTCTCAAGTCCGTCTATCTTTTCCCAAAACATTCGTTAAACAGTTTATATGTTAATAAAAATCAACATGAAACTCCATCACATATGATAGTTTACAAGATCTTACCAAAACCATATATTTGGATACATAACAATGAGTTTAGTATTACTTACCTAGATCTTCGGAATATCTTACTTTAGTCTTCTAAATCTCCCCTTTAGCTTATGTTTTCTCTCTTTGTTTGCTCTCCTTAAGCTACCGTCATTAATGTTTCTCTCTAACTTTTTTAGTAGAATGAAATGAATGAATGGAAAAGACTAATGCTTACTGTCCCACAATAATTTGAGCTTGGGTCCTCATACTCTTCTTTTTAACTCATTTCGATCCTCTAATTAATTAATTAAATTAATTCCAAAGTTACGGATTGTCATATGGTGTTTTATTCGAGAGTTGCTTGAAGTATGAGGATGTAGGTGGAGTTGGTAGGGTTGCATGAAAATATAGTATCAAAGTGGGACATTAATAGATTTCGGTAATATAATATTTCCTATCAAAGAAGATTTGGAAGATATCGAAGCCGATATGAAATTTAGTCTCAATTTTCTTTTCTTTTTTAATGCATTAAACAATGCAAGAAATTATCTAATGAGAAGGGATTATTTTGAAAGATTTAAGTAATTAATCAATTTTTAAATTATCTGAATAAAAAGGTGTTTTATCAAGCGTATGCAAAATGGATATATATTATCTCGCGATAGCGGAAGTACAATAAACCTTACGTGTTATCTTTTTTATTTATTTGTGCATTTGTGTTTTGTGGTTATTTATTTTGCGATATTAATTTTCTGTTTGTTATACGTCACCATTAACACGATCCTATTATTTTCATTGCGGTGTTAATCTAAATTTTCTCCAACAGTTTTAACAAATGTAATCCAGGTTCAAACCGTACCAAATAGAAATTGCACCCTATTTCAATAATTCAAATCGAAACAACCCATAATGCAACACGGAAGCAGTAGGCGCTTCGAATAGCTTCAAATTTTACAGATGAAATCCCATAAAATAGAACGGTCATTAGATAATTACATAAGTGAACTAACATAGAATCAAATATTAAGCAATATACATCTGGTCTCAGCGTCCTGCTTTGTTTGAAACGGTGTTATAGAAGTTCCACAAAAGGAAATCTTTCCCTTGCACACTACATAATTCATGAACCAAAATCCATTCAATCATGTATTAATGGACAAGCACGTGCAAAGTCTTATAACGCAGCGTGAGGAAAAAAGGCACTTCAAGATTAAATGTACATCAGCTAGAGCTAGTATCTCAGTATGTAAATTTTAATTAAATTCAAGAGGATTATAGTTAAGCATTCCATTAATATTAAAAATATTAAAAATATAAACAACACGGTTAATATTACAGTAGAAAGCAGAAAGTTTCAGAAAATAAGAGATAAAATATACCAAGGATAACTTAATTCTATCAAATTTTATACTGTTCACGTCGGAATATATCCAAACATTCAATAACAGACTATTTAACCTGTTGAGGCTAATGACTCAAGTAACAGCTGGTAGCCTTCAGAAACTGAAGATTGTCCAACCACACAGGCAGTTAGTGCTGGTACATCAGCATTAATGTCTAGATACTTCGCTATCAAGAGAAGCAGATGGAAATCTGAAATGCGCTTCACAAAAGGCAGATGTTTAGTTTTGTTGAAGTGATCTTTCAGAGCTCTAAGTGTAACTGTTGTTATTCTGTTTTCTACCGGAAATGTTGAAGATAGGGGTCCCTGAAAAATGTTCAAATCCAACATCAGTTATATGTTCATTTGGTGGTAGTTGTACATATGGCACAGCCACTCCTGCAATGTTCAAACTAACGAAAAATAATGCTGATTATAAGGTGCTTCTTGTTTAACACATTCTACACGGTATGAAAGTAACAATGCAAATTTAAATCAGTCATTAGTCAAATTATAAGCTCTGCAACTTTGCACTAGGGAGGCATATCAAGTACTTTACCGACCTGCATAGTGATTTCATATTTTTCATTTGTAAATTGAAAGAAAGGCCTGCATTTAATCCCTTGTAGTCCTCATATAATTTCATATGAGTCGTTTGCTTATTTAGAATCGTTTTTATTCTCATCTCATCCCATATCACTCATGCTTCATCATATCTAGAAAAACAATGCTACTGCTACTAACTCAAACTATTCTTATAAAGAAACATACCTGATGATCTATGATCTTTACTGGCACCAAAAAGAAATCATTATCGATTTCTTTTGTGTCCTTGACCCCAACAACCACATCCTTTTTCAATCTTGAGATTTTCGGATCATCATCATCGCCAATTTCGGTAACAAACCAATCATCCTTGAACAATTTCACACATATATCACTCAGTTGGAATGCCTCAAAATGCACATTGCCTTCCTCATCTAATTTCACAACAGCGGTAACCCATTCTTCAATTCCACCTTCGGCGTGCAATTCTGCTGCTTGTATTACCTCTCTTGCAGACAAAGTGTACTCGCCTTTCCTTCCTATTGCTTGTGTGAAAACAAAGCCTACTCTTCTCATTCCAAGTCCTGCAGCAATGGCTTCTACAAGCGCTTCTTCCTCTGGGTCTCTCATTAGGATAAGGGAGTCCACTGTTCCCTATGTATATAACCAAAAAAAAAAGTTCAATTCATCGTACTTTGATTGTATGCATGGCACAGAAAATAACCATTGCAAGGACATTAAGTTGATGTAATGCCTTGTAAACTTCTACTATGGTATGATTGTCCAAAATTACTGTATAACTACGAAAATTACAAACCATAGTTGTCAAAAAATGGAGTAACCAATGATTCTAATGTTTACGTCGTTCTAATCAGTTTTTGTGATGGTTAGCATAGCATACAGAAATGTAAATAAACATTTGCACCGTTTTTTCTTCAATCCAGTATGAAGTAGCCATTATTTTAAGTTTTTGCATCAATTTCAACCATCAATTGTGGTGTTAAACAAATTTTTAAGTCTTTTTATTATTCTGAGCTATCTCTTAACTATGTTTCACAAAGTTTCTCACTTGTAGGATTTTCTCAGTTTGTTCTAATTTGATTTGAAACATGAAATTCTCATTCACTAAACATTCCAATCTACGTATGTTCTATCTAGCAAACAACTACTGCTTTGGATTTTTGCAGAAGATGACTTCATTCAATTAATTACTAAAGGATTCTGTTGCAAAGAATTTTATCATCATAACAGTTAACAATATCTTGTTCATTTGCACAAAATTATAATTTATTTGACTACACACATTGTATTCTGGGTGAGAAAAACAGCAGTGTTGAGTTGAAAAGAAAATGGAAACAAAAGAAGAAATAGATGGATTGTTTAACTTGCAAAATGTAATTTACTTTTTCTATTAAAAATAATTAGTTAATGCCCGATTGATTGTAGTCAGTTACCCTCTTTCTTGAAATTCATGTGAAACTTGACACAAATGTATAGAACTTAGTTGTGGTGCCTGCGCAATATGCATTCAGTAATCAGCCATAATATGACAAAATGTTATCTTATATACTTGTGCCTAGAAATCAAACCAAATAAAACCAGTTCACCGAATTTTTCGTAATACAAATTGTTTTGGAACCACATATGTTATGTACTCCACTTATTAAATGCTTACCAGAGTTGTGTGCGCGCGCACACAACCACCCCCCTTTTGTTTTACAACAAAAGAATACTTCATAATTTTCAACCTCCCTCCACTCCAAATAAGAAGAAGAAGAAGAAACTCTAATGCATGCACATATATCGTTGCAAATCAACATTAAACGGATAAAACAATTTCTTGATAGTTGGTTCCCAAATTCACGAAGCAGAAGGGGAAAGAAAATCTCTAAACGCTGAGATGCCACGAAAGAAGAAAAAATACGTTGTCTTTGTGTCTTCCTTAATTCAGTATTTATCAATATCTCTACTACTAATAGCAGTGCATGCAACTTTAACCGTGGTCCTGTAAAATGACGTTGATTTCCATACACATTTCTACTACCAATGAAAATTATTTGTATACGATTAACTGATTTTTCATCATTTCAACTGTCATTACTGTTGCATAAAAACTTTATAAATTTTCCCAATTCAGTTACATCTTTACGTCACGTGCATGTGTGAAAGAGTCATACATCAGCTTTGAAAATGCCAACACGCATGATACTGTGTATGATTTTTAAAGGGTAGAATACTTATACCTGTTGTGGTGGCTCATATATAAAATCAATCTCAACTTTGCCTGCTTCTCCAACTTTTCCATACATAAACCCTCCTCTCTTAATAGCAAATGCTAATGTCCCATTCACGTACAACTGAAATCCATTTGCTGCATCTCGATCAAATGAAGCCATCTCACACTTTCCATTCTCTTGTCTAGAAACTCTTACCTGTTAAAATTGAAAACATATAAATTATAATTTGTATGAACTGGCGTTGAATCAATAAACTAACACATAGGGAACTGCACACCATATGATTACTATTAGTATGGAATACAAAGGATAAGTAACTCCTAAGAGTTACTTAGGTGAGTTATTGTTATTGTTATTGCGTGCGCGCGCGAATACGAGAAATACATAAAGTGGATGTTTTACTAAGTTTTACATTCACTTCTTCTGCATTGTTTTAGATTCCTAACTTCTCAAAAGTATTTTTCTTTAAGCAAAAAGAAGCAACCAAACAATCTCCTATTGTAGTAAATTACTAAAGAAGCAAAGTTTGCACAAGATAATCCTATAAATATATTTACTGATCATTTATATTTATGTCTTCTTGTCCTTCTAAGATACTAAAAAACAAAGAAAAAATTTGAAGAAGAACTAAAAACTATGTAAATTAAACATCATTGTCTTCGATAACTCTCCCTTGTTCAGAATGAAAGTTTAGGTTTCGTAACTTCTAAATTTGATGTTTATCAACCTTTCCTAAACAAGTTATCACTCATCACTTAAGGTTCAGATAAACACCATACCTAACATTCGTATCAATGCATGATAATACATAAAATATCACCTCAGCCAATGTTTAAAAAAAAACCCAACGTTGTTAATTATAGTTGGCCTTACTTAAACAGTCATATCCTATATGGTAACCTAACATAGTTTTATATTGATTTAACTCAATTGTAAAGTGGAGAGAAAACTTATGTATAAACATAAGTTTGATGGAGGGAGTAAATAATCGAATATTAATTTTTGTCACTAAAACAGATATTAACAAGTAACAAAAAATTTTGGATCAAAGAAACAAATTCTGTGATTTACTTTGTGGTTTCAAAAGATAAATAAGGTAATTATATCAACATTGTTACTTATTTAAAAGACTTCCTAAATACCGCTGCATAAATTAAAACATCATGTTCAATACAGACTTAAATAACAGGAATGTGCATTATATGCAACAAAGCACTGCGGTGTCAGTATGCTGCACTGCTGCATGTGCAGCATACTCAGATTGAACAGAAATAGTTTATCAGGCTACAAGCAACTATTAGGGATCTTGATTATGTAATTATCTTAGCATGCTTTCGAATACCTATATTCGGCAATATTGACATTGACATACCAATTGAATGTTTTCTTATTCGAAGGCATAGCTACATTAGACATACTCCAACATTTATCACGTACAACGTGTTTCGCAACTTCTTATAAGTAGCTTATTTGAGTTTGGGTGTTTGTGAACTACTTACAAGGATGTAAAACAAGTAGTTTAGAAAGAAAATAAATAAAGAAGCAACTATTTATTGTTTACAACGATGATAGAATTTCATGAGTACTTTTAACCAACTAAACAACTAAAAATTTATAGTTGTTTTAAATAATTTATGAGCAAAATGTCATTTTTTACATGGATATGTTCGATTATGTAATTCACTACATATTCATAACTTATAAATCGCAATATCCAAACAATAAAATTAACTTGTTTTAACTCAAATGTCAAAGAACATCGGAACACTTTTATTTATTACTATTCAAAGGCCGTTTGGCAACAACAAAACTTCTAAGTAGTTTTGAATAGCAATTTCCATAAGTAAACATGTTTGGATGTAATTTTACTTTTAAGTTAAAATAAGTTAAATTGGTGTTTGGCTACTATAACTTATAAGTAATGAATGTGTAACAGATTACATAATTGGATCATGGTGAATTTATAATAATAGTATTTTCTTTGTAAATTTATTAAATAATAGTAAAACAGAATAATTTCTAGCTCTGATATGGATTCTAGGAGTTTTTCATCTTTTCCTTAATTTTCTCTTAATATTTTATTTTCAAATCTCATATTGCATTTATTTTACTAAATGTCTCACATCATTTTACATTCTGGTACATACAGTTAAAAATTTATACAATTACATATAAAAAAAATCATTAATTACTTTGTAACATTTTATATTCAAGTCCGTCCATTTAAGTTAATTACAAAATCCATAATTTAAACTATTTAAATAAATTTACTTAACTAATATTTGTAATAAATATTAAAGAATGACAATTTCAATAGGTATACCACTATTGTATAAACCAAAATGGTTAAAAAAATCGATTATGATATATAAATCATACGAAACAATAATAACAAATTTAATTTGTAGTTCATTTATCTCAATAAATTTATTATATATTGCATTGTAAATTTCAACTTTTAACTTCAAAATACCTACGTTTAAACTTACCACAATTATTTATCAAACTCACCTCACTTTCTACATATTTAATGTTTCAATCTATATATTTAAATTAATTATGCAATCTTCAATTTAAACTAATTAGATAAACACAATTTAATGATAATCGTTAGTTCGTCTACTAAATTATAAAAATATAAAAATTTTAATATGTAAACCATATTTATATTAACAAAAATTGTAAAATTACTTTTACATTACATTAAGATACATAAGGCACACATAGCATATAGCATACACATAAACAATAGAGAACTCTTATAAAACATCATCTTTAAGTTTCAAAATACACAACCGTTACTTTTCAAAAACATGTTTCCAAAAATATCCTTACTTTTAGTTTCAGCCAGACTTCAAATATTTATACTAAAAATTGCAAATATTTGCACTTTTGCAAAAAAATTCAAAAAATCGAAATATTTACAATTTTGCAATAATAATAATAATAATAAATTTTTTATCATAGAGACATACGATAATGTTTGGATTTTGATTTTTGAAAAAATGAAGAAGAAAAATGTGTAGGGTGTAATTTAAAACATGTTGCTAAGAAGAGTTTTTTCATATATTAAGTTTGAAAATAAGGGGATCTTTATTTCCATTAAATAATAAAATTAAATTCAATTTATAATGAACTCATCTATATAAATTCATCATACCTTCATTTTGAACTTTATGATAAATTTATAGTGCATTACTAAATTGTATTATTTTACTTCAAATACCTCATTTTAAAATTTCTATAACCTTTTACAGAACCCCCTCAGTTCCCTTTTAATATTTTACATTTCACTCAACATATCAGTATTAATCGCGTAATGTTAAAACCATTTGAATAAATTCAATAAACCACTATACGTTGATTTATCTAATAAATAGATAGAAATGAAAAAAAATCAATATTTATATCATATTCATATTAACAAAAAAAAGTATAAATTCACTCAGATATATAATTACATCAATCACATAACACAAGTATATACTTACGTAATAATTACAAATTTAATTTATAATTCATTTATATCAATATATTAATACATTGCATTATAAAAAAAAATTAACGTCAAGTGCCTCCATTTAAAAATTTCTAAAGTTGTTTACAAAACCCTCCTCAATATTACCTAATATTGTACATTTAAGCCAATATATCTATTTATGTAATCTTGAATCTAAATTGTTCGAAAAAATTCAATTAACAAATATTATTTCAAATAAATTATAAAACATGACGGTTTCAATATGAATACCATATTCACATCAACGTAATTTTTCCATTCAAACATAAAGATATACGAATCACATAGCATAATACATAAATGATATCACAATTTAATTTATTATTAATTTATCTCAAAAAATTTATCAAACATTGCATTGTGAAATTCAGATTTTAGCTTCAAATACCTACAACTTGAAATTTCCACGATTATTTACAGCCCCACATTGTTTCCTAATGTTTTATATTTAAATCTAAGTAATTAAACTAGTTACGAAATCTCAATTTAAACTATTCAAATAATCTCAGTAAATAGTTAGTCTATTTTTCTAAATAATCCAAAATATATATGACAAAATTTACACAGACAAATGGTAAAAATATTTTTTCTATTCAACTATAAAGGTATACATATCACATACATTAAATTATTTACATAAACAATATTGGCAAAGTTAATTTTAGTCATTTATCTCAAAATTTTATCATTCAGTGTATCACAAAATTCTATTTTTAACTTCAAATAAATCTGCAGTAAAATTTCTACAATTCTTTACGGAATCATTTTCAATTTTTTCCTACTATTTACTTTTAAGTCTATGTATTTAAACTAATCACTTAATTTTAAATTTAACATACTTTAAAAAGTTGCATCAACATCTATCTTCTTTGTTGTAGTACCCTCATTGTTAAGCTGTTGCTTGTGTTTGTAAATATATTGTTTTGTCCGTTCTTATCATTCTCTTTTGTTGATCATCAAATTGATGTTCCTGGTTATTGGTACTAGATATCTCATATCGAACATTTGTATGGTTTGTGGTTCTATAATCAATAAAAATATGAGTGCTCTCTTCTTAAGAAGACCACTCATTCGTTGAAATAAAAAAAATTCAATTAAATAATATTTGTTAACTCATCTAAAATTAATAAACATGTCAATTTCACCATACTCATACTAACAAAAGTGATATAAATATTTTTTTTACTCCAATATAAAAATATATAAGCTATACATAAATAATATTACAAAAATAATTATACTTCATTTCATTAACCAAATTTATTGTGCGTTGCATAACAAAGTTTTAGTTTTATCATTAAAAGTATAAATACTATATTTTACAATATTACCATGTGCAACGCACGAGTTAGACACTAGTTAGTTGAAAACATAAAGCTATTTTAGTCATTTGCTTGGTCAAAATTACTAATGAAATTCCTTCATAAGTCATAAGCAACAAAGAGTTGCTCCTCCAATTTTTACTTCTATGCTACTTTTGCAAGCTCCTCATCAGGAGTTTCCAAACACGACCATTTAAATAAGTAGCTTGTAAGTAGATTTGACTACTTATAAGGAGTTGTCAAACCTGCTCTCAACCATTACGGTTTAGTTGTTACTGTACCAAAATTTCTTTTGGGAGATTTAAAATATGTAGTTGCCAAAAGGGGCTTAAATACATACCTACGTGCATGAAAAAAAGAGAAAAAAAGGAGAAGTTCGGAAACTACTTGTATAATGCGTGCACTGAAACAAATATATAGCCTTTTGACATTTATGAACTCCAAACTAAGTAAAATATATAGAGGCAATCACACTCACAATAAAGCAAGTATTCGCCAAAATAGCACCGACTACAAAATATTGCAACGAAGCAAACCTGTTTGGCAATCAAATCATCCATAGTCATCTTTTTCCCGAACGTGCCAGCCGGTGTCAATTTTGCCGGCCCTTTCACTACTCTCTCGCCTTCATACTTAAGATACACAATCGATCCATGCCCGATCCCAAACATCGAAAGTGGAGAATTCAAATTCGATAGATCTGCAAACTCATGAACCTGATTTGGTTTCGAAAGTAGCAGGTTAGCATTTAGAGAAATCGTCTGAGAAGGGATTGGAATTTGGAGTTGTGACTGGATTTGGGATTTTAGAGTCTGTATCGTCGCGGTTTCTGGATTGGGGATCGTTACGCGCTCGAGTCCGTCTCGACTGCGGATGCGAACAATCATTGTTATTAGTTTGATTTGGATCGGATAAGATTTTGAAAAGGAAGAAGGAGAAGGAAAAAGAGGAAGAAAGGATTTAAAGGGTACAGAATTTAGGCATAATATCTACAAAGTTTAGTTTAACTCAGAATATAAATGCACATTGATCAGATCGTTTATAACTCTACCGTATTTTTAGCACCGTTTGAAAGGTTCGAGTGATCGATTTTGACCGTAAGTATATTATCGTAGAGCTTTGACTGATAAATGTAACTAACATAGAGTTATTTTGAGAGTTTTCCACACAAATATATATATTTTTATATTTATTTTTATATTTATTCTTTGGACATTAGTTCTACAGTATAGTTACTGAGGTATAACTAAAAAAAATAAAATAAAATATAACTCCTCAAAACATCAAACTTAATGCGTTGAGAATTGCTATCAAAATTACACAGCGATTTTCACAAATTTTATAACCAACAACAATGGTTTGAACTAAAACTTACAAGCAAAGGTTATGATAACGCCTATAATACAAAGCCATCCAAAACCAGCCAAAACATATACAAAATAAACCCTTCAAAGAAGTCTTAGGGTGCGTTCTTTCTTAAATGAAAGACGCAAATGAACGGAGCAAACAAAAGGGATTGAGAAAGGGGCAAGTTCGCGAAAGATGAATACTTTCTTTTTACGAAAAGGGCAAAGTTACTATTTTATTGTTTGTTTATGTTATTATTTTATTTACGTTAATTATTTTTTATTACTGAATACAGAATATAGAATACAAATATAGAAATAAAAATTCATAGTTTATAATTCACAATACAAATGCAGAAACAAAAGTACCAAAAAAATGCAGAAAACAAAATACAGATAAAACAAACTACATTCTCGTTCTCCTTCTCAACTACCTGACATGATAAATAATAGCCTTCCTAAGCTGATCAGGCTTGTCCAGTAGGGCATGCAAGAGATTGTTAAGTTGAACTGCTCAGGATTGTCCAGCAGTTTAAATTGATTGCCACTACGAAGGGGGTCCGGGAGGTGGCAACCCTCTATGTGGGGTGTTGGGGAGGTGGCAATCCCCTATGTGGGGGTGCAGGGGCAACACCCGCGCTGACGGCGGTCGACCTGACCCTAAGTGATATATTTATATAATACTACAACATTCTTGAAAGACAAAAACATTCTTGAAAGAAAGCGATTTAATCGTGCCTTGTAGTGATATATCTATATAATACTACAATAAAGAGAAGAATGAGATAGAGAAATATGGCCGGTTTAGGGGAGCAGAGCATGCAAAGGGATTGTTAAGTTGAACTACTCGGGATTGTCCAGTAAAAAAGATGGATAAAATCAACTTTAAAAATCACTTTTCCTTCTTAATTATAAGTTAAATGGCTTTCGCAAAAGCAGTTAAATTTTAATTGAAAAATTACAAACCTTTGACATTCGTAGATGAACTCTGTCTAAGTATACAATTATTTAATTTGAAACATTACTTTGACATATGCGATTTTAATTACCTTTTATGGGTCAAAATTTCGAACTACGTTTCAACATATTGCAGTTTAACTACATCCCCCGGATACAGTGATTAACTGCATACTTGTTATACAGTTAATTTTTCTCATGTTTTATTGTGCTTTAAACTATATTTGTTTTAGTACGTCTGAAGGATGAAACTTTAAGTAGTCTAATGTTGCTTTCAACCCCTTTAGCGTTTTTAAACTTTAAAGCTGCAATTAAGAGATGTCGTAATTAACTCATATGTTGTTTCTTTTTTTTTCTTTTTGGTAACTTAATGTTGCTATAAAATAGATTTCATTTACTGCATTAGAAAATTGTAGTTTTAAGAGGTTCAACATTGTATTTAAGCAGTTTTTAACATTTTTAAAGCCTTAAAGCTGCCGATGGAAGATGCAGATATTGACTGCATAACGGTTCCCAATTATTATTTTCTTGATACTTTTAGCATGGTTCTAGAATAGATGTTTTTTGCATTTGAAAGATGCAATTTCAAGCAGTTTAATATGGTTTTTAAGCCGTTTTTAGCATTTTTCAAAGTCCTTTAAGGCGATCTGAACAGTTTATGATAATTGGATTTAATTCATTTCCAAGTTTTTATGCATTTTGAAAGCATTGATTTTTATGTTTGTACATGAAGGTTGATAATTGATATGGTATTAATAATAAAATTTATATTTAAATAACATGGATTTAGAAATTTGACTTTTACGTATGCATAATGTCTATCATTTCAAAATTCATAAAATTTATAACTATCATTACAAAATTCATAAAATTTATAATTTAATGGTAAAGATCGTATGACATTTCTATAAAAAATACTGTTGTTTCTTATAGAGTGAAAACAGAATGGAGTGTGAATTGTTAATAAAGATGTGAGAATATGTAAGGATTTGGTTTATAAATAACCGTGTAAGACTTTTCTTCTAATAAAATTGGAAACTTATCGTCCAAAGTTGAATTAAAATAATTAATTGCCATTTTAGAATAGTTTCAAAACTTACTATCAGTATGGTAAGCTCTCATCATTAGCCATTTATACCCTTCTTTGACATTATTATAAGATACGACTATGAGTTGTCATTGGATTTCAACCAATTATTTTTGTGAAGACATAGATATGAGTTAGTTTCGTATAATTTAAACTTATTTCAAAGAGAAATTTGCTAATTTTTTGAAGTATAAATCAAACTATTAAGTTAATAAATAGATTTATGGTCAACTTACGGTGGTGCCTAACTAAAAGAAGAGAGAAATATAAACATAATTTACTACGTGTGAACAACAAGATCAAGATGCGCTTAGGTCGTAGGCACAAAACCCGATGTACATCGACAATAAGTTTCTAGGATAGATAATAAATTTTAAACGAGTAGAAATTCATAATTAATTATTGCAAATGGCTTATGTGGAAATAATTTCCAATATTTATGGCAACTACTTGTTCGAAATATCAAAAAGGAAATATATTTTTATCCTATTTTAATTGTACTAAAAAGAGCTAAATTTATTTGGCTTTGCTTATGTGGTTAAAATTATGAAATACAATGTTTCAGTAGACACTACATTTCACTATGTTTACTAAAAGAGTTAGCACATTTGTTACAATCAAATCTCCCACGGTCTAATCGACATCAATGGTTTGGCTAAGTTTCAGAAATCTAAATCAAATTGGTACCGACATGATTTGGGAACTATCAAGAATGATGGTATGAAGGAACTTGTGAAGCTCGATGAATTTTTGAACAACAAAATCATGTTGGTACTAATATAATTTGGCTGGTACTGACGTGATTTTATGACCTGGATTGGCAATGCACAAAGGAAAAATGATTAGTCAAGGATGAAAATGGACGCATAAATTCATATCGGTACTGACATGAATTCATGTAGGTACCGACATGATTTCACATCTCGAGATTAATGTGGGGCAACATATTCTTCATGCCGGATGTTCAAATCTTAGAGATTTAGACATTTCAAACCAAGATGGCGAGATCTATGCTAGAATTTGGCTATAAATAGGAAGCTACCTTCATCTAGAAAAGAAAATTTGGCACTTCCGATTTTTTCTGCCTTCTTCCACTAAAACTCTTAGAAACTTTACCAAAACAAAAAACTACAAAATTATGGTTGGATTTGGGTTGTAATCTTTGTATTTCGAAGGAAAAACATATGATAATAAGGTTAAAGCGGATATAGGCCTGAGTATTTGACGAACCACTATAAAAGTGTTTGTTTATCTTTTTATATATATTGCTTGCTAGATCAGGAAATTAATCTACTTTGGGGTATTGTGCCAATTTTGGTGCAACGTTTTTGATGCTTTCATTGAGAACGAGCTTAGATTTAAAATTTGAAAGAGATGAAGAGGTCTACTGCCAGAGCTATTGCAGGACCAAGTCAATCAGAGCATGGGTGCAACCAGAATGTGTCCTCAAGTTCAAATCCATTAGTCTACGCGACCAAAGAAGAGACGGAAAGAATGACGAAAGAGATGCAAAGTGGGATGATAGCTTGACGGTAGGAAATGCTAGAGGGAGTCTTTAAAAGGATAGGACAACAAGGAACAACCGAAGCAACAAGAATTCAGGACCAAAGGCCAAAAAGCAACGTAGGAGCGTTTGGAGCTGAAGCGAAGAAAATTGGAATAGAGCCCCTATGAACAAATCAGATTAGCACCAACCTAATCTAGGTCGGTGCTGGCATGAATTTATAGAGGGGTACTATTGATTTGGGCTAAGAACGAGCTGGGGTGCCAGGAGTGAATGATGTTAAAGCTAGAAATGTAGATCAAAATGCAAATGCACAATGACAGGAATTAAAAACGGAACCTCATCATAGGAACGGGGAGCAGAATGGAGCTATGGATCAGAGACCTACATTACATGACAATGACCAGATGGCTAGTGAGAGGTGGACCTCTAAACCAGAGTTTGGAGGACATGAATAGAAGTCCATTCACACCTAACAGGTACACGAGGAATCCACCCAATTTCTAGTTACCGACGTTGTAATTGTACAATTGAAGGACGGACCTAATCGTTCATCTGATGAGATAAATCTAACATATGGATGTGTTGGGTGCTTTTGAGGAAGTAATGGGACGTTATTTTCCATTATACTTGATGGAGTTGGCTGTAGTATGGTTCAGGCAATTAGAGAATGGGTCCATAAGCATGTAGACCAGATTGATAGGCAGATTCTTGAGACGATTAGAGTTCACATTTCTCGACCGAAGAATGTGTGATGCTTTTCAGCATGAAGCAGAGGGTCAGAGAGACAATAAGGAGTTATTTAACAAGATTTAATGCAGCAGCCGTTATGATTCATAAGCCGGATCCATCGATAGTTCTGATGGCGATAGTGTTTGGGGTTGCAAATAACACTTATTTCAAAGTTGCTTTGGAAAGGGATGCTCCAATTGATCTTACGGAGTTTAACCATGAAGTTGAGAGGTATCTATGTCATGAGGATGCTAAGGTCGAAAATACTAAAGTTAAAGCTGTGGATTACGGAGGACCATCTGGAGCAGGATATAATAAAGATAAAGGAAAGCAGAAAGATGATGAAGGCTTCAGAGGACTAAAGTAGCAAAGGAAGGAACCAAAATTATCTTCATACACCGATCTAACCGAAACCTCGAATCGGAAGAAAAGATCTGGAAAGTTTTACGTATTCCATGAGCTAGATGGACAAGAATTAAATGAATTTAGGCTTCTGTAAAATCTGGTAGAAGTACGGGTTTGGAGAAACCAGTTTCAACAATACGCGAGGAACCAAACTGCAATAGTGTAGTAGAAGCAGTCACCATTGCGACAAATGAATCAGGATACGAGAATAAGTCTGGGTCAAGAATGATTATCACATGTCCAGGATGGATATGGATTAGGTTACTCCCTTGTTAAGCCTTTTGTCTTAAATAAATAAGATGGAATAACTATCAGGTTTCTTACACGTGCATGGGACCTCGATTAGTCTCTAGCACGCTCTGAGTTGTATGCCTGGTGATAATCATCGAAAGCAGGAATGTTTATGACTTTTAATTATTGCTTTGATTTGGATTTCATAAATAAATATTTGGATTTGAAAATCATTTGAACATGATAACTGATATATAACTTGATTGGACATGGTTTTTCCAACCGGAGTGTAACGTCCCGATATTTTCAACCATTTGCATCTGCACATGTCGGACTTGAATTGCTCAAAATATCATATTGTTAGTTTTTATTTGGCAAAACTCAGCATATACATTAAATAAACAAATCACATAATCACGGACACAGAGTAATATAACAATAAGTAACGAAAACAAATGAATAGTAGTTCATGAAGCTACTATATATGTATAACAAAGTTAAAACAAGATAAAACAGAGGTCTCAAATACATAGAAGTCTCAGTATAATAGTCAAGTACAAGATAAGAATATATCACAGAGTTAACTGAATAACCGCAAGATGAATCGATAGATGGATCTCCAAGCGACGCTCCAACTCTAAAAGCGAGTCTCAAATATGTGACACTCAGTTTGACGCGAGCGTAAAGCAAAACACAAAACACTCGAGTCAGGATTAACATTCTTATATCAATAAATCCAACTCAAGTGAAATATCAACTGAAAAACAAGTAACCTAAAGGATGTTTGGGATAAACATCCTCTAAGGATCCGTAAAACTATGTACTATGTAGTAATATACGCTATTATAATACTGTCTAAAGTAAAGAAAACTATTAAAATAGCGTTAAGGCGTTACCCATTTCCCTCTTAACACATTCTTATATATTCCCATAGCCTATACAGTACCGTAACTTCCCGTAAACTGGGCTTATCAGAGGGCACTCCATAGGTATGGTACAAAACAAACTCGTAATGGTCTTGCTACGGTAGGTGACACGGCACAACTAGGCAATGCTAGGGTAGATATACCAATTACACTTCCGGGCTGGTGGTAACGCATAGCAGCAACTACCGCCCACCTCGAGCCACACTCCCAAATCAATCACAAAGTAATGGAATGGCAATCGAAGAAGTATGTCCGATCGGAGGAGCTACCTCACTTGGCCCGTCAATTGCTCCTGTTTTAGCCACCTTAAGCCAACTTATGGGAGTTGGGTCCACGTATTGTTAGCACCAAAATTGTCACTAACACCCTTAGAATGATTGTGTAGAGAGATTAATTAAGAAGAGAAATTTAAACAGAGAAGAGAACATAAATTTAAATGCAGAAAGTAAGAACACCAAATTTATAGTGGTTCGCGTAACTGCCTACATCCACTTTGAAGTTGATTTCCATTGATTTCCTTGATAGTTGATTATTGATACAATCCGTTTTTTGCTACTTGAATACAATTGCAAAGTAAAAGAAATAGGTCTGAAATGAGTCTTGAAAATGGCAGAGTTTCCCCAGTGTTCTCTAGAATCTGATCCTTTTTTCTGTGCCCCTGCCCCTTTATTTATAGACGAAGGTGGGTTGGACTTCTCTGGCGGGCCAGATAGCTGGATAACTTGGTCCAGGTAGGACGCGCCCTGCGCGCCGAACCGAACAGGCCAAACGGTTAAAGGCCGAACCCTTCTTTCCATGCCGAACGACTTCTTAGTTGTGTGGGAGGAATAGGCCGAGCGATAATCGAGGCCGGACGTGCTGGGGAGAAGGCCGAACCACCTTTGATTACCGAACATTCTTGGGAGGCCGAACGTGCTTTGGTCTGAACGATGCGATGCCGAGCGGTATAAAATGTTGGTTTGCCAGGCCGAACGTTCAGAGATGCCGAACATACTCTACGCCGAGTGTTCCTTGTAGGCCGAACGTGCTTGCCAGGCCGAGTATCCTTTGGGATGCGGAACGTTTACTTTGGCTGAACGTTCACTTTGGCTGAACGTGCTTGCGAGGCTGAGTGGAGAAATTGTGCCGAACGTTATCTTTGGCCGACCAATGGTGCTGAACCACTTAAAGGCCGAACGCCCTTGGTATGACGAGTACTAAGTTGCCTGGTCAAATCTCCAGGAAACACGTATATACCTCATATAGGACTGTCGCCACCATCCTACTTCATTCTGAAATCTCCACCGCGTACACAGTTGTTAAAGTGGTTTTCGGTATTGGCAGAGAGTATGACAATATCCGATCCCGGTCTCTTTAACAAGCAAACGTTATTATAACACCGCGGTCATTTCAAAATAGTTTATACTTCAAAACCAAATATCATTTCCATTTCAAAACTATATCAATACGATATTATTTCACTTCAAATATTTCCGTTTCCAAAATCATAGTACTTTCAAAGTTATAATACTTTCGAAACCAAAACACTTGAAATTACAACACTTTGGAAATCATAACACTTTGAAATCATAATACTTTGGAAATCACAACACTTTGGAAATCATAATACTTAGAAATCATAACACTTTGAAATCATAATACTTTGAAATCATAATACTTTCCTTTAAACAGTTTAGATATTAATAATAGTATATATAATAAAATAGTTCATAAAATAAAATAGTTTATATAAAATAGTTATAAGTAAAAATAGTTTATATTAAAAATAATTAGTATATTAAAATAGTTTATATTAAAAATAGTTTATATTAAAAATGATTTATATTAAAATAGTTTATATTAAAATATATAAATAGTTTTTAACTAAAATTTAAAATACTTTATATAATATATAGTTTCCTCAAATTTCACAAATCGATTCAAAATCAACTCGGATTCCAAAATTCAAATTTAATCCAATCTCAAATCATCAATTTCAATTCAATTCAGTTTATCAATAAACTATTTCAAATTATATCGATTTCAATAATAGATTTGAACCACAAAATAAACCATTTCAATTTCAATATATTTCAAAGCATTAAATATTCAATATTTTCAAAACTAAAATTTATAGTTTCATATATATATATATATATATATTAATTTAACTTCATTATTTTTTTTGAAATATCCACTTAATAAATCCAATATCATTTAAATAAAACCCCAAATTACAAATAAATAAAATCTTTCCTTCAATTTATTTAAATCTTGAAATATTCATTAATCACCTTAAATCAAAATCAGGTTGTCAATCATGTCCTTTAAAATATCAAATTCAATAAGTTTCAAATCGATTTAATTAAATGAAATTCTTAATTAAATACCATTTCAAATCTTTCTTCCCAATCTTAATTTATGAAAAATTATTATAAACTCTATATTTGAAAATATAATTTTAAATAAATACTTAAACATATTATATATAAATTAAATCAAACTTTATAAATTTAAATCTTATTATCAAACTTATTTTATAATAAAACTAGTTTATACATAATTTAAAATAGTAAAAATATAAGTAAATTCTTAAAATTTATAATTTCAAAACTAACTTATAATTTTAAAATTTTCACAACATATAATTTTAAAATCAAGAATTTAAACTTTATAAAATGCATTTATATATAATATCTTGAAATCAATATAAACTATATATTTCTTTCCAAAACCATGGAAATCATTTTCAATATATTTATATATAGACCAACGGTGTTTGTATATTATTTTTTATCCTATGGTCAAGTGATACGGATATTTATCATTTCAATCCGCAATTCAAATATATATACGGGTATATATCATTTCAACCCGCAATTCCAAATTCAATTCAATGAAAATCGCTTGGGTTTATCATTTCAACCCACAACAATTTTCTCCTATTCTACAGATCGTTTGGGTATGTATCATTTCAACTGATAGAGAATTCTATACTAACAGGGAACTTACAGAGTGATAATAGATATGATAAAAATATAATAGGCATATATCATCAATATAAATAACAGATAATAGTGTCAGATGATACGGGTGAATAAATACAGATAATATCATATATATGTATAGCAATTTAAATGACTAACAGCAGCATATTTCAATTGTCGTTTCAATTAAAATCAAATTTAATAAATATAAGAATGTTAATCGTGAGTGATTGCTCAGCTTTCGAGGTTAGAGACGATGAAGAATGAGATGAGTTACGAATCCAGACACGAATTCCAAAGAAAACCAAGATTGAACGCGAATTTGACGAGAAAAGCTGATAACTTGAATCGATGAGAACAGATCAAATCAACTTGGTATAAATGGAAAATATATACTATATTTTAAAATAATACTTATATACTCATGAATATAAACAAATGTATAAACATAAGTGTACACATACATACATACTGTACTTAAAAAATCAATAATTATAAAAGAAACCAATATAACTCAATATATATGAACCCATATATATTATTAAAAATCATTGTTCAAATTAAAACACATGCAAATTTAAAAGTCAATATAAGTTTAATAGGTCGTGTTGTATATCTAAACTGAACCAGATCATATATATATGTATATATATAAACTATGCAACCTAGATATACTAACAGACTGCACTTAACTTATATACCTATTATATTTAACAGTATTTATTATAAACAATACCAACTTTCTATATTATTATATCTACACTTTAAACAAAGCAAAACAAATCTGCATAAACATATATCATACACCAAACAGATTTGACATAATATCATTAGATTATTATATAAATAAGCTAATAAAACAATATATATTATTATATACATCAATAAAACAACACTGCATGCATATATACAAAACAACATGTATAAAATATACTTTTTCTCAAAATTCCTTTTAAAAAATTCATATCACACAAACAAATAACTCACATATGGTATATATATACTGTACCACAAATTTTAAATAACATAACTATATAAACGGTTTATTGTAAAATGTATAAACTTAACAGAACTGAAAGGTTTTAAAATATATTATATAACTTACTTAACAACACACACACACACAGATATATATATAGGTTGACACAGTACATGTAAAACACATATATGAAACACTGCATATATAAACTTACAGTATCTATTTAGGATTATTGATATAAATCTAAACAAACTATAATACACACACACACACACACACATACATACATGTATATATAAACAGATATAGGAGAGGAGAATGAATGGAGGCAAACGGCAAATGGTGCTAGGGGAGGTGACCAGATCTCGGCTGAGTTGACATGCACGTCAGGGAGGAGATGGTAGGCGGTGGTGAGTTTGCTAGCACCAGGGGTTCGGGTTGGCTGCTGTGGCTTGGGTGGGTCACCAGTTTGCAGTGTGAGCCTTGGTGGCTAGATCTACACGTGGGTAGCTTGGTCGGCAGAGTTGAGGTGATGGCAGCAACTGTGGTCGATGGGATGTTACAGGCTGACGCGTGGTGTTGGCTACAGGCAGTTGCAAAATGGAGGAAGGGGTAGAGATTTGGATCGTGGCCGGCGAACTTGGAGGTGTGGGTTATAGGCTTGAGTGGTTCGGCCGAAGGCTGGGGTTTATTGCGTGCTATCGATGAAAGAGAATAGGTGAGGTGGAAGGTACAATGAGTGGATTGAAGGGGAGAGGCCGATTGTTTGCTCCAGATCGATGTATATATATACTTTTATATATTATTGTTTTATAGAGCAGATCAATAGAAATGAAAACAGAAGGAATGAAATCAACCAGAAAAAATGAGATAGGAATGGTAATGGTTGAGTTTTGTAGATATAGGAGATGAACATAAAAAAATATTTTGAACGAACAACCAAATCAATATATTAAATTTCAATAAACGAAACAGTGAAGCTAAATATTCCAACAATAAATTTTCTCGAAATATTAATCAGGAAGCAAAAGAATGGACAAGGAAACCAAAAGGTAAAAATGGGTACCGATACGGTTCCTTGTTTTACTGATTTCACAGTGTATTTGACACCGAAACACACAAATGAATATACTGTAGAGATCAGCACGACGAGACGACTAGAACGTTATACAGATATCAGTGGTACGATCATCGTATCAAAGTCGATAATCAGTACCGAAAATGCTGCTAAAATGCCAAAATTAAGATAAATGAAGCAATAACAGTCAAAATTTGGAGAAACGAAATATGACGTCTCACTCAGAAGATGATTTACATATCTATTATGTAGAAATATTCAGGTTTGGAAAACATTTTATTATCATCAATTTGTAACTGATTTAAATTTAAATAAGATTACACGGAAAAATAAACTTCAATAACATCAGATGAAAATTTACCATTTACTATGTTTAAATAGACGTATTCCAAATATCAAATTTTTATTTCCAAATCCTATTATTCAAAATTCACAAAATTCAATTAATTACATTATTAAAATTATTAAAAATATACGGATCATTACACTCTCCCCCACTCAAAACTTTTCGTCCCCGAAAAGGAAGGAGGTAGGAGAATAGAAACAACCAGAAAGAAAATAGATTGAAATACAAAATAAAACAACTAATTTAAAACCATATAAATTTTAATTTAAATTAATTAATATTCAACAGTTTGGTTTAATCCATTTTATTAAATCAACAAATAGTCATTAAATTTAAATTTTGTTAGTTCAAATTGTTAATTCAAATCATATAAATTTCAATTAGTTTTTTTAATTGATTTCCATTCGATTATTTCAAAATTTAGATATTTATTCAAAAAATTTGGCTTGATTTATAATTGAAATCATACTTCAATAAAATTTAAGAATTAAATTTCTGATTAATCTACAAACAGTTTAGAGATAAATATAGATATATTTTATATATCAAATCAAATTTAAAATCATATACTTATATATATTATGCGTCAAGTCATACTTAAGAAATTCGAATCAAATCCATTTTCAAAACAGAAGTGTAGCAAAGCTATAGAATTGTCTCTCCACTTTGAAACTCGAAAATAAATGTCAATAATGCGACCGCCATCACCGAAATTGTTTTTCCATGATAAAAGAGGAGAGCACTGATTTAAACATTTAAAAATTCTTTGAAAACGATTTCTATTCGAAAAAACTTTCAATAATATATATTTTAAAAAAATTTAAAACCAAAGTCTGGAATTACCGGAAATTAAATTCTCAATTTAAATTCATTTTAAATTCCAAATCAACTTATAAACCATGTTTTATAATTTCACTTAACTATATGTTAGAATAATCAAGGGTTTACATAACAATAAATCAAATATTATTATTTCTAACCACTTAATTTAACTATTTGATTCCAGAAAAATTTACTCATATATATAATATAATCATACAATATTATTTCAATTTAGCAAATTTGAAAATGATATTGTGTCAGTTTGCTCTGTTCAAGTATTTTGAAATTTCTATCGATAGCGTTTATCAGACGAATCGATTGAAAGCCCAAATCAACATTAACCACTCAAACAACACAATATAAAACATTTTTAATATTAATACAAATACACCCCCTCACTCAACAATTCCAGAATAGATTTCAAAACAAAGATAGAGTTTCAAATCAGAGGGACCCAAATCAAATAGATATCTAACTAGAAGATAAGCTCGAAACCAAGGTAAGATAATTGAATAGCAAAATAGAAAGATGGATAGACTTATACAAATTGTGGGAAACCATAATCGGGTCAATCGAGACTTCGAGAATAATATCGATACAGAATTCCAATGCAAATCGACATTCGATCGCAAAAGATAGAATTCAGGCATAACAAGAGATAGTAGCATCTAAACCGACGATACAGAAATCTTCAGTGAAGCGATGCCTGTTGTAAAGGAGTTTCACACCTTTAAAATCATTCAATGGAGCTATGAGGTAAAATCAAGAAGAAGTTGGGTAGGGGAAGACAAGAATGGGTTTTCGAACTGAGGGGAAAGTTCCAAAATTCAAAGGAAACTCCATTCAAAGAGGAAAAAATCAAGCCCGATATTTTCAACCATTCGCATCCGCACATGTCGGACTTGAATTGCTCAAAATATCAAATTGTAAATTTTCATTTGGCAAAACTCAGCATATATAGTAAATAAACAAATCATAGAATCACAGGCATATAGTAATATAACAATAAGCAGCGGAAACAAATGAATAGTAGTTCATGAAGCTACTATATATATATATATATATATATATATATATATATATAACAAAGTTCAAACAAGATACAATAGAAATCTCAAATACATAGAAGTCTCAATACAATAGCCAAGTACAGATAAGAATATATCACATGAGTCAACTGAATAACTATAACTTGAATAGATAGATGGATCTCCAAGCGAAGCTCCAACTTCAAAGGTGAGTCTCAAATGCTGTGACACTCAGTCTGACCCAAGCGTAAAGCAAAACACAAAACACTCGAGTCAGGATTAACATTCTTATATCAATAAATCCAACTCAAGTGAAATATCAACTGAAAAACAAGTAACTTAAAGGATGTTTGGGATAAACATCCTCCAAGGATCCGTGAAACTATCTACTATGTAGTAATATACGATATTATAATAATGTCTAAAGTAAAGTAAACTATTAAAATAGCGTTAAGGCGTTACCCATTTCCCCCTTAACACATTTTTATATATTCCCATAGTCTATACAGTATTGTAACTTCCCGTAAACCGGGCTTATCAGAGGGCACTCCATAGGTATGGTACAAAACAAACTCGTAGTGGTCTCGCTAAGGTAGGTGACACGACATAACTATGCAATGCCACGGTAGATATACCAATTACACTTCCGGGCTGGTGGTAACGCATAGCAGCAACTACTGACCACCTCGAGCCACACTCTCAAATCAAAGGTGCGTACCAAATCAATCATAAAGTAATAGAATGGCAATCGAAGAAGTGTGTCCTATCGGAGGAGCTACCTCACTTGGCCCGTCAATTGCTCCTGTTTTAGCCACCTTTAGCCAACTCATGGGAGTCGAGTCACATATATACCTCATATAGGATCATCGCCACCATCCTACTTCATTCTGGAACTCCACCGCGTACACTGTTGTTAAAGTGGTTTTCGGTATTGGCAGAGAGTATGACAATATCCGATTCTGGTCTCTTTAACAACCAAACGTTATTATAACACTGTGGCTATTTCAAAATAGTTTATACTTCAAAACCAAATATCATTTCCATTTTAAAACTATATCAATACGACATCATTTCACTTCAAATTATCCATTTTCAAAATCATAGTACTTTCAAAGTTATAACACTTTCGAAACCAAAACACTTAAAATTATAACACTTTGGAAATCATAACACATTGAAATCATAAAACTTTGGAAATCATAATACTTTGAAATCATAACACTTTGGAAATCATAATACTTTGAAATCATAACACTTTGAAATCATAATACTTTGAAATCATAATACTTTCCTTTAAACAGTTTAGATATTAATAATAATATATATAATAAAATAGTTTATAAAATAAAATAGTTTATATAAAATAGTTATAAGTTAAAATAGTTTATATTAAAAATAATTTGTATATTAAAATAGTTTATATTAAAAACAATTTATATTAAAAACAATTTATATTAAAATAGTTTATATTGGAATAATTTATATTATAATATATAAATAGTTTTTAAATAAAACTTAAAAATACTTTATATAATAAAATAGTTTCCTCAAATTTCACAAATCGATTCTAAATTAACTCGAATTCCCAAAATTCAAATTTAATCCAATCTCAGATCATCTATTTCAATTCAATTCAGTTTCTCAATAAACCATTTCTAATTACATCGATTTCAAAAACAGATTTGAACCATAAAATAAACCATTTCAATTTCAATATATTTCAAAGATTTAAATATTAAACATTTTCAAAACTAAAATTTAGTATCTCTTAAATATATATATATATATTAATTTAACTTCATTATTATTTAGTTTTGAAATATCCACTTAATAAATCCAATACCATTTAAATAAAACCCCAAATTACAAATAAACTAAATCTTTCCTTCGATTTGGTTAATTCCTGAAATATTCATTAATCGCTTTAAGCCAAAATCAAGCTATAAAATCATGTCCTTTAAAATCTCAAATTCAATAAGTTTCAAATCGATTTAAGTAAATAAAATTCTTAATTAAATACCATTTCAAATCAATTTCAAATCTATCTTCCCAATCTTAATTTATGAAAAATTATTATAAACTCTATATTTGAAAACATAATTTTAAATAAATACTTAAACATATTATATATAAATTAAATCAAACTTTATTAATTTAAATCTTATTATCAAACTTATTTTATAATAAAACTAATTTATAGATAATTTAAAATAGTAAAAATATAAGTAAAGTCTTAAAATTTATAATTTCAAAACTAACTTATAATTTTAAAATTTCACCACATATAATTTAAAAATCAAGAATTTAAACTTTATAAAATACATTTACATATAATATCTTGAAATCAATATTTATTAAACCATATATTTCTTTCCAAAACTATGGAAATTGTTTTCAATATATTTATATATAAACCAATGGTGTTCGTATATAATTTTCTATTCTATGGTCAAATGATATGGATATTCATCAGTTCAATCCGCAATTTAAATATATATATATATACAGATATATATCATTTCAACCCGCAATCCCAAATTCATTTCAATGAAAATCGCTTGGGTTTATCATTTCAACCCATAACGATTTTCTCCTATTCTATTGGTCGTTCGGGTATGTATCATTTCGACCTAACAGGGAACTTGCAGAGTGATAGTAGATATGATAAAAATATAACAGGCATATATCATCAATATAAATAATTAATAATGGTGTCAGATGTCGCAGGTGAACAGATATAGATAATATCATATATATAGCAATTTAAATAACTAACAGCAGCATATTTCAATTTTCGTTTCAATTGAAATCAAATTTAATAAATATAAGAACGTTAATCGTTAGCGATTGCTCACCTTTCGAGGTTAGAGATGAAGGAGAATGAGATGATTTACGAATCCAGGCACGAATTCCCAAGAAAACCAAGATTGAACGCGAATTTGACGAGAAAAGCTGATAACAGGAATCGATGAGAACAGATCAAATCAACTTGATATAAATGGAAAATATATATACTATATTATAAAACAATACTCATATATTTATGAATATAAACAAATGTATAAACATAAGTATAAACGTACATACATACTATATTGAAATAATCAATAATTATAAAAGTAATCAATATAACTCAATATATATGAACCCAACAAATCATATATAAGCTATATATATTATTAAAAATCATTGTTTGTTTCCTGGAGATTTGACCAGGCAACTCAGTACTCGGCATACCAAGGGCGTTCGACCTTTAAGTGGTTCAGCACTATTGGTCGGCCAAAGATAACGTTCGGCACAATTGCTCCACTCAGCCTCGCAAGCACGTTCGACCAAAGTGAACGTTCGGCCAAAGTGAACGTTCGGCATCCCAAAGGATACTCGGCCTCGCAAGCACGTTCGGCCTACAAGGAACACTCGGCGTAGAGTATGTTCGGCATCTCTGAACGTTCGGCCTGGCTAACCAACATTTTATACTGCTCGGCATCGCATCGTTCGGAACAAAGCGCGTTCGGCTTCCCAAGAATGTTCGGTAATCAAAGGTGGTTCAGCCTTCTCCCCAGCACGTCCAGCCTCGATTATCGCTCGGCCTATTCCTCCCACACAACGAAGAAGTCGTTCGGCATGGAAAGAAGGGTTCGGCCTTTAACCGTTCAGCCTGTTCGGTTCGGCGCGCAGGGCACGTCCTACCTGGACCGAGTTATCCAGCTACCTGGCCCCCCAGAGAAGTCCAACCCACCTTCGTCTATAAATAGAGGGGCAAGGGCACAGAAAAAAGGATCAGATTCTAGAGAACACTGGGAAAACTATGCCATTTTCAAGACTCATTTCAGACCTATTTCTTTTACTTTGCAATTGTATTCAAGTAGCAAAAAACGGATTGTATCTGTAATCAACTATCAAGGAAATCAATGAAAATCAACTTCAAAGTAGATGTAGGCAGTTACGCTGAACCACTATAAATTTGGTGTTCTTACTTTCTACATTTAAATTTATGTTATCTTCTCTGTTTAAATTTCTCTTCTTCATTAATCTCTCTACACAATCATTCTAAGGGTGTTAGTGACCGATTTTGGTGCTAACATTTTGGTGCTTTCATCGAGAATTGAATTCTGAGGCTATTAGGATCTACTTTGTAGCTACTGGATTGCATAAGTCCCCCGAAGGAGGTCCATAATCATCCGTAGGCATTTGTTGATTCAACTCAGAGTTACTACCAATAACTCTACCATGGGAAGACCACAGACAAGATCAACCTCTCAAAATGCAGATGCCCATGAAACTGCTAGTGTGCAACAACTCGGGCCTAGCAACCAGCAAGCTGCTCAAGGTGAAGGACCCTCCAACCGAAACCGAGCAGAAGTTGTTTCCCGAGCGGAATTCAATGACTTGATAAGAGAACTTAAGGAGAGAAGAAAGCAGCTTGCTGAACAAATGCAAGTCAATGCTGACCTCATAACTCAGCTTACCCAGCAGCAGCATCAGAATGCTGGAGGTAGCCCCGTCACTTACTCTGAAGATGATAGTTCGACTTCAGCCGATGAACCACCTGAGCGTAGACGCTGCAAGGATGAAAATGCACAAGCAGGTGCCACTGATCGATCTACTAGAAATCAAGCCCGTGGAACGGAACACCACTTCCCTTCTTCTATACAAACCCCGGACTTGACAGCTATGATCAAGCAGTTGACGAGAGAATCAAGGCTTGACTAATGAAGATTGGGGAGTTTCGAAAAGCCATACTCCCTTCACGGACCCCCATTCTACAGGCTGAATATCCGAGAAAGTTCAGCATGCCCACCATTCCAGCCTATGAAGGGAAAACTGACCCTAGGTAGCATGTAATGAGGTATGGATGGATGATGGATTCAACAAGAGCCAATGACGCAACCAAGTGCAGGTGCTTCCCGATTACTCTATCCGGAATTGCCACCATGTGGTTTACTCGACTTCCCTCACGATCAATATCCAGCTTCAACGAATTAGCAATGAAATTCATAGAACAATTCAGGATACACCACCCGTCCAAAGGACGTGATGTCCTTATCAAGTGTGACCCAAGCTCCCGGAGAGTCACTGAAAGCATACTTGTAGAAATTTCACGTTGCTGCTACCGAAGTGAGAAATCCTAACGACCACGCAATTTTGATGGCAGTGATGCGTGGAGTGGATCCCGATTCCAAATTCGAAGATTGGTTGGTGGGAAAGCCCTCAGCCACACTAGAGCGTTTTTATTCGAAAGCTCATTAATTCATAAGGAGGGAAGAAGCTCGGTGGACAAGGAAAGACAAGACACCAGGGCCCATTCAGGAATTTGTAAAGAGCAACATCGCCGTGAAGACAACTGGCAATAACTATGGAAAGACTCAAGCCAGCGTCCAGAACAAGCCCGGGCAGTCTAAAGAATCCGGAGGTGGAAATCCCGGAAAGAAGTAGGAAACGGAGAGATGGAAGTCGAGAATCCCAACCTACAACGAATACATTCCACTAAATGCATCTCTTGAGAGCATCTACTTGTCAACCTGCAACACTTTTCAATACAGAAAACCATGCCTAAAGGAATCAACAGAGGAGCAGAAGCGGACTAGAAAGTATTGCCGCTTTCACGAGTCTTACGGGCACAACACAGAGGAGTGCATACATCTTCATGATGCTATTAAGAAATTGATTAGGCAGAAGAAGCTACAGGAATTTGTCAAAGACCCACAGGATAGAAGGCAAGAGACATCGGACCCTGGGCGAGGGCCAGCCCCACACCAACCAGAACAACCTACTCGGACTGTGGGTAATTGGTCATTAACACGATTGCTGGCGGACCTCACCCTGCGGATAAGAATTGGCAGGAGGCGGAACGATATGCTAACTCTCTGAGATATGCGGATTACGAGTGTTGTTCGAATGTGGAGGACGGAACTCCCGCGAAGCAACAGCGCACGATGAATGATGACATCGTGTTCAGGAGCAGAGATTCGGATAAGATAGAGGCCCCTACTATCGACCCAATGGTCATATCCGCGACCATCGGGATAGCATTCGTAAAGAGAATTCTAATTGATTGTGGAAGTTCCGTTAATATAATCTTCCGGAAGGCATATGACCAAATGAAACTGGAAATCAAGGATTTGAAACCATCCAAAGCCAGGATCCATGGCTTTAACGACGCGGCAACTGATGCCATGGGATATGTGAAATTACCCGTAGAACTGGGGCAAGGTGAACGTAGGAGAGTGCGAATCCTACCATTCATAGTGCTGGATGTCGATTCCCCATACAACGTGTTCCTAGGACGTCCAACCCTAGCGGAATTCAGGGCAGCCATGGCCCCATGGTGTTTGACGTTAAAATTTCCCACGGACAAAGGAGTAGGAGTAGTGCACGGCGATCAGGCAACCGGTCGTGCATGCTATGTGGCTGAGCTCAGAGAGGCGCATCGTAGGGAGAAAGGAAAGGTTGCAGACAGCTCGGTCCGCATCCAAAACTCTGATGATTGACAACTAGCGCCCGAGCCCTGGCTCGGGCGGCAATCTCGGATCCATAAAGACATGGATCCGAGAGATGATGATGGGGAACCTAGGGAAACAAATGCAGCACCGACCGAACTAACCATTGACATCTCAGTTAGCTGCAGTGACCCATCACGAGTTCTTAAAATAGGATCACAGCTAGACCCCGTAGCAGCTGAAAACCTCATTGATTTCCTCCGAGCGAAACTTGATGTTTCTGCTTGGACACATTCTGATATGTGCGGGATTTCTCCTGCAATTGCAAGTCATATGTTGAACATAGAACTAAAACATGTCCCTGTGAAACAGAAAAGGAGGGGCACGGACATAGAGAGGTCCGCAGCTCTCAAAGAGGAGGTGGACAAACTAAAAACCAACGGGTTCGTCCATGACGCCCTCTACCCTGAATGGGTATCTAACCTGGTGTTAGTAAAGAAAGCAAATGGAAAATGGAGAACTTGTGTCGATTACTCTGATTTAAACAAAGCATGCCCGAAGGATAGCTTTCCATTACCAAGGATTGACCAACTGGTCGATTCAACGCCCGGACACGAGTTACTATCATTTATGGGCGCATAATCTGGTTACAATCAAATCCCAATGCACATCCCGGACCAAGAACACACCAGCTTTGTCACCAACGTCGGGTTGTATTGCTACGTAGTAATGCCCTTCGGATTAAAAAATGCAGGAGAAACTTATCAACGTATGGTAAATCGAATGTTCAAAGATCAGATTGGGAAAACAATGGAAGTCTATGTGGATGACATGCTTGTGAAGTCGCGGCAGTCAAACGACCACATCCGAGACTTAGCAGAGATGGTCGATATACTCAAGAACTACGGGATGAAGATCAATCCTCTGAAGTGTCCATTCGGCGTAGCTTCAGGAAAGTTCTTGGGTTTCATTGTGAACGCGCGAGTGATTGAGGCTAACCCGGAGAAGATCCAGGCTGTCCGAGATATACAAGTACGCAGAACCATAAAGCAGGTGCAAAGCTTGAATGGAAAAGTGGCTGCGCTAAGTTGATTCATGTCCAGAGCTACAGATAAGTGTATTCCCTTCTTCGACGTTATAAAGAAAGGAAAGAGAAACTTCAAATGGACGTTCGACTGTGAGGAAGCATTTCGGACTCTGGTAAGGCACTTAGAAAGTCCCCCGGTACTATCGAAACCAGTAGACCACGAGACATTGTACGTGTACTTGGCTATCTCCTAGCATGCCATCAACACTGCCTTGGTCCGCGAGGAAGACCGAGTTTAAAAGCCAGTTTACTATGTTGGTAAACGCTTGACGAGGGCGGAAAGGAATTATCTAAAGATTGAGAAACTCACATATTGCTTGGTGATTGCGTCACGCAAGCTTCGTCCCTACTTTCAAGCACATTCAATCGGTGTGTACACTGACCAACCCTTGCGACAAGTACTCCAACGACCGAAAACTTTTGGAAGGATGTTAAATGGAATATTGAGTTGAGCCAGTTCGACATTGCCTACCTGCCGTGAAGGTCCATACAAGGACAAGCACTAGCTGACTTCATCCTGAATTCACTCTACCAGATGAACCGAGCAGTCACTGGGTCATACCTCCCGTTCGATGGAAGATGTACACCGATGGGGCATCAAACGACCATCGGTTGGGGGCAGGCATAGTCATCGTAACTCCGGAAGACCGATCAATCTGCTACGCTTTGAAGCTTGAGTTTGCAGCAACAAATAACGAAGCCGAATATGAAGCATTGATTGCTGGCTTAAGACTTGTTATCGAACTGGGAGTGAAGTCGATTGAAATCTTCCGCGATTCACAGCTGGTAGTATACCAGGTGCGGGGAGACTATCAAGCAAAGGGACAGAGACTGGCTCCTTACCTCGCTCGGGCTCGAGAGTTACTGGCAAGTCTTCAATATTACGCCATCTCCCATGTCCCACGCGAATAGAATAGAGAAGCTGATTCGTTAGCAAAATTCGCAAGCACTGGCGATGCACAATAAATGGGGTTGTTCCCTGTTGAGACCCTGCTTGCTCCAAGTATAGACACGATGGAGATGGATTTCGTGTTGGAAACCGAACTCGAAAAGGAATCGTGGTTGACCCCGATCAAACAGTACTTGCCACAAGGGGATTTGCCTGAAAAAAGGAGCGAAAGACGCCAAGTCCTTCGTAAGGATTCGCGTTATGTAATACGGGACGGGATAATGTATCAGAGGGGATTCTCGACCCCCTTACTTCGGTGCGTGGCCCATGACGAGATAAAACGGGTACTGAAATAAGTCCATGAGGGAGAGTGTGGTGATCATACCGGGGGCAAACATTGGCAAAGAAAATCCCCCGTTATGGATACTTTTGGCCAACCGTGAAACGTGACGCTGCAGATTATGTGAGGAAATGTGACAAATGCCAGATACACGCGAAAATTCCAAGAGCTCCGCCGACGGAACTCACACAAATGGTTAGTCCCTAGCTGTTTGCAATGTGGGGAATTGACCTGATTGGTTCTTTACCCATAGCCAAAGGAGGCGCGAAATATGCAATAGTGGCAGTCGATTACTTTACCAAATGGGCAGAGGCAGAGCCTATGGCCACGATCACCACCAAGAAAGTCATTAATTTCGTTATACGAAATATCATATGCCGTTTTGGCCTTCCACGAACCATCATAACAGACAATGGAACTCAATTCGAAAGTAAGGAGTTCAAAGAATTTTGTCAGAAATGTGGCATCGAGAAAAGGTTTGCAGCAGTTGCACACCCAAAGGCGAATGGACAGGTGGAAGCCGTAAATAAAATAATCAAGTCCATATTAAAAAAGCGTTTGGAAAAGGCTAGAGGCAAGTGGGTAGAGGAACTCCCGACGGTGCTTTGGGCTTATAGAACTACCCATAAGACCGCGACTGGCCACACTCCATTCGCATTGGCATATGGCACGGAAGCTGTCATATGTTGAATATGCGCTTATATGATTTTTGTTTGATGATAATAAACATATATACATTCATTTAAATGTATTTGATAATATACTATTTTATTTTTTACAGATTAAATAAATATTTGTCGAATAAAATAAATAACACGGAATTTGAATTCAAACGAATATTTTATTCAAACAAATATTTATTACAATTTTGAATAATACAAATTCAAGCTCTCACTATACATATACAACTTTGATTACAATACATCACAATTTCATATTTACAGTTGACCTCACTACATATCACTCACACTCATATTTATCTTCAACTGCATCCCAGTTTGAATCCAGCATCTGAGAAATCTGCAAAAATATTTACTAACGCAGTAAAATTGAAAATAAAATATTTTTGCGATATAAAATAAAACGTGAATTTTGAAAATGATATTTGCCTCAGTTATTTGGGTTGTTCGTCATCATTTAAATTTGAATTCATCATACACGAACAACTTGTGACATACACAGTGTATTACTGTATATGCCACAAGGCCGTGCACGCCGATATATATACACTTGATTGATTTACAGGGACAGGCGAGCACAGGTCAAACCCAAATGAAAAACCGAGTTCAACTCACGTGCAATAACATTGAAAATCACGACACAAGCACAAGGTCAAATCCGAGTTTTGAAATTGGATTCAACACAAGGCGACATGACATGAATGCAACGAAGACCAACATCAAAATGGACTGCAACAATCATGGCAGTTCACATGTCAAAAATAGTTGCAACATGGATACAACAAAATGCAGAAGCAAGATCGACACAGTGGTGCTGCATATAATGTACAGTGAAGCCAAAGTAGTACACAAACAACATAGCAGTATGGAAGAATGCAAACAATGTAAACAGTGAAGTCGAATACATGAACAAGTATAGCATTTGATACAGTGAGAAAGCACAAGTCAAGATGGAGCTACAATGAATGCATCAATATGCCAACAACTAAAACATCAAGTTGAAACAGTTTCATGTAACAGATAATGCACAGGATACATGATTGGTACACAAACAATAAGCTGCGGTAAAGCATGAACATGTGTGAACAACGAAAACCAAAGCCATCAGGTCAGAAACAACATTCAAGCTAAATGAAGTACTGTATGCAACAGCAACAAAGAAACAGACATGAAGCAACAAACTACACAACCAACATGACCCAAATGCCAAAGCTCAATGAAGACCACTAATATATGCAACATGAACATTTAAATGAATACACGAACCAGAATACACAGTGGCAACCACAAGATGCAGACAAACTCAAAGCAAGCCGAGAAAAAACACCAAGTGCAACAGTATGAACAAAAGATCAAAGAAAAAGATGGTCAGAGCCGTAATATACAATGCATACATGAGTCAGTGCAGTAAACAGTGAAGCATGTTCATGGAACACAGCAACAACAGCCAGTACCAACATGGACAGAAGGCAGTGAAACTCAAAGCATATGAAATGCAGACTAGAAGTGCAACTACAAGATACAGCAAGCACAACAAATCAATGATAACAAAATGCAACGACCAACTACAGTATGCTCAGTGAAGAGCATCTGGACAGTCAAACTAGACCAGAGAACTGCAAGTTCATATGTACAGCAAGCTACAAGTTATGCAGGATCAAAGTGATCAAATGTCAACAACAATGAAAGCAAGATGACCACAACACCACAATGAAGACTCAGGCAAATGTCCAGCAACATGAATGGAATCAATATGTGCAGACTACACAACAAAGTCATGTAACAGTTTTTTTTTAAAAAAAACGAAGTCAAAAATTTACAAGTTCAAATCAAATGGCTGGAGTAAACATGATCAGTGAAGACCGAGTTCAACATCAAGTGGTAATCAAGGTGTCAAGCCAAGTCAAGATGATCAACGACCAGTTCAAAGTCAGAAGTCGCAGTCAAAATCGAGGTAGCAAAGGTAATTGACCAAGTTAAAAATCAAGCCGTGGTCATCACGATGTTAAATCAATGCCGTGGGTATCAAGCATATTCATATTGAACAAGTCAGAATAAATCTCAAACATTCAAGCATCATCAAGTGGCCGAGATGACGAAATTGACAAATTCAAATCAACATATACGAACGCAAAAATAGGAAATCAAATCCTATAAAAACCCTAATCATCATCGGCAATTATTCCATCGAGTTCAAGAATATTAACTTAGAGCAATAAAAAAAATCACATACCAATTTGCAGTGGAACTCGATCAAATAAGAAGTCGTGTTCAAATCGAAGATACGGTCGATTGCCGAAGCAAATCAGAGGAACAGTGATTGCAATCAACCAACTAATCAGTCGACTTCTCCAATAACCCTAAATTGGATCGCACGAACGAAAGCCCTAATTCGCAAAGAGGAACGAAAGAGGATCGACCATATTTTCACAAAGCAAAGAAAAAGGAACGGGTTGATGAAGTGAATAGGGGACGACCTTTGTATTATTAATTTGGGCTTAGTTTTTATTAATTAGGGTTTTGTATTTCAAATTGCTTTTAATTTGTATTTTCTTTTTTAAACCGTTTAAATTTCTAGTCGTGTGACTAGGGGACAAGCTACGTGGCGTAGCTTGAGAATTCGCAACTCAGTGGCTGAGTTGTGGCAGGGTTTTGAGCGTAGAGTTAGATTAGTCAATAGCGGGTATAGCGAGTTTACGTGTGTAAGCGAGGGACTATCTAATTTCTAGTAGAAACCTTGGGGGCAGCACGTAGGCAGGGTTTTGCCGAAGCTGGGTAAATTCTGTGTTGTTCTGTTTTATTCTGTTATTTATATTCTGCGATATCTGTGCTGCTATTCTGTGATCTGAATCGAAATTAATTTATAAGCTTCCGCGATTAATTTTAATAATTTACACTATCACCCTATTCACCCCCCCTCTAGGGTGAAATCGATCCTACAAGTGGTATCAGAGCTAGGAACAAAAGCCATTTTTGTTTTAAAAATTTGATTTTACAAAAACCAATTTTTGTTTAGAAATTCGTGTTTCAAAAATCAATTTTTGTTTTAAAAATTCGTGTTTCAAAAAATTGGTTTTTGTTTTAAAAATTTGAATTTTTTAAAATGGCTTCTTTTAATAATAATTTTGAGGGTCGTTCCAATATTATTCCTTCTATTTTTGATGGAACAGATTTTTTGAATTGGAAATTGAAAATGGAATTTTATTTAAAATTTGTTAATATTAAATGTTGGGATATTATTGAAAATGGGTGTGACATAACAGATAAGAAAATTATCTCGATTAATGCTCTTGCTATGCATATATTATATTCTCATATTAATCAAGATAATTTTAATTTCATTTCTCATTGTGAAAATGCACAGGAAATCTGGAATACTTTCGATGAAATATATGGTGCAAAAGTCAACAGCAATGAGAAGTCCTCCATAACTAACTCAGTTAAAGAAATGTGCTTAACAGGATTGGTAAATAGCAGTTGTGATGAGGATGATGATGATGGAGCAGCCGAGCTGGCATTAATAATGAAGAAATTCAAAAGGTGGAACCGCAAATACGGAAATCCAGCTCTAAAGCAAAAATTAAAAAGCAGAATAATCAAAGCACTGGATAACTCGAAAGAACACGGGATCATCTGCAACAAACCCGGTGATATCAAGCCCAATTATCCCCGATTTCAACGCGATTTTGAAAAGAAATCAAAACGGTGTTTTACAGCCACGTGGAATAAAAGCGATAGCAGTGAGAGTGAGAAAGCAGATATGTGCCTTCATGGAAATATAACCGATAGCGACGATGACGAGCCAAGCGAGGTATCAAAACTTACTCACTCTGAATTACTTATTTATTTTCATGAAATAAATGGCTGTTATGAACGACTTAGGGAAAAATATGCCAAACTTGAATCTCAAAAGGATACTTTGATAGAATGCAATGAACAACTTGATCAATTAGTTAAGAACTATCAACGTAGAATCCCTAAGTGTGATAAGTGTCCAACATTCGAAGAAGAAATTAAAAAATTAGAAATCAATATAAAATCACTTGAAAATGAAATTCTGATTTTAAAAGAGAATGAAAATACTAGGAGAGAGAATTTATTAAAAGGTGCACACAATTGTTAAACGAAAATGAATCTCTCAAAACACAAGTCCAACAATTGTCAACGATTTTGGATAAATTTTCAAAAAGTGAAAAATCGTTGAATATGCTATTAGGAAAGCAAACTGTTAATTCGGTTAGACAAGGACTTGGATATAATAGTTCGAAAATTGTTGAAAGCAATATTAGTCAAACTAAATCCATGTGCACAATTTGTAGAAAATATGGACACAATCACAATAATTGTTGGTATAGACCCAAACATGTGAAAACTATACCGATTTGGGTTCCAAAAGGCACAAATATAAAATCTCTCAAAGTTAAACAAATTTGGGTGCCAAAGGGAACAATTATAAATAGTTTTGGGTCTTTACAAAATTGTTTTCCGAAATATTCTGCCACTAACAATCATGGACCTATAAAAACAAATAGGTCACATAAATCTTTTCTCGTGTAGGTGTGGTGGCAGGCTAAGGAACAACAATAGTGTTCTCTGGATTTTGGCTGTTCCAGAAACGTAACTGGCGACAAACCTAAGTTCCTTAGCCTAGTATAAAGGTGAAAGAATCACAACGGACAACAACGAAAAATATCGTAAAGGTAAAACAGGTAATGGTATGTTTTAAACGATATATTAAATGTGATAATCTGCACCGTATTCTGAATTAAAATCAGCCAATATTGAGATGATGATTTTGACTCTGACTTATTCAACATAGTTGGTCAATTATATTCTTATGCCAAAAACACTATAAAAATCTCTAGATTCTTTGAATTACTTCATATATATCAGTTTGGATTAAAAATAGTGTTTTGTTGGATATTACAATTGGTTATAATATGGCTAACTCTTTATTCACGGTTTTCTGATTATTTACACGGCTTCAATTCAATTTCAAAAGAATGTCATATAATTTGCTGTAAAAATTGAGTTTGAAATTTTTGGTGCACACTTCATGTTTTGGTCTATAAAATTCAATTGATGATAATTTTTTGAGTGAAAGAGAAATTCAGATGCAGATTACACTGGTAATCTAGTTGATAGAAAAATTACTAATGAAACGTGATTTTTTGTTGAGACATTTAGTAACTGCATCGTTTTCAAAGAAAATATCTGCATATTTTCATTTCAAATAATTTTCAAATAGCAGAAAATTCACTTTTAAAACCCCTGGAGAAAATCATGTTTGACCATAGTTTCAGGTTAGTCATTTTTGAAAAAATAATTTCATAATTATTTTTGAATTTGATTTTAAATGACTATTTTGACTAATCTGACTCCCTAATGCTTATCGAAAAGAAAAATAGTGATTGAAAAGTGATGAGTGTTAATATTGATCAAATATTATGACTTGAGACGGTATAATTAATAAATTTCTTTAGAAATTTAAACAAGAGTTATAAAAAATTTTGTTGGTAAAAATTCCATGACCATCTCTATATCTATCATATTTCTAACAGCCATCACTCATCAAAATTCTATATAGTTTGTCGATATGTGATACTTTAAACAGGAATCGTTCGTTTTTCATTTTCACATTTTTTCTAAAAAAAAAATTAATTAATAATAATAATAATAAATACCAAAGTATTCACTCTCATTTAAAAGTCCTCACGGTTATGCATGGGTGAATTACTTGAAATTTGTTATGTGCTTTCATGCTCATTTAAAAGTCCTCGCAGTTATGCATGTATGGAACGCATATCAAAAGTTGATTTGTAAAATAAACAAGTTGATTCTAATCCCATTTAAAAGTCCTCACGGTTATGCGTGGTTAGAAGATACTTGAATTCATTTTTTTTTAAAATAAAATTGGAATACTACTAATCTCATTTAAAAGTCCTAACGGTTATGCATGGTTAGTAGATATTCAAATTCCTGATATAAATATACCACAAATAGACACAACTGTATGGTTTTATATGACGACATCATTTCCATCATTCTAAAAGTGGAATATGCGCCTAACAAAACATTTATGATTTTTGTTTGATTTTTTATCGAAATTTAATATTTATATCCAATTGAGTTTTAATGTTGGATTGATATCGATTACTTTATCTCTATTTTCTCTAACACTATTACTCTTTTGCTGATAACAAAAGGGGGAGAGAAAAGTTAAGATTTTGTCTAATAAAATCAAGCAAAGGTCAAATAATTTTCCATTTGCATATAGGCTCATTTACATATTTCTATTTGTATGCATATATGTAGGGGGAGTATTGTGTAGAGATGAAGCATTTAAATAGGGGGAGCAATTAGGATATATCAACGATCAAATACATTTAACATATTCAAAATCTTAAATATATGTTTGTTATCATCAAAAGGGGGAGATTGTTGAATATGCGCTTATATGATTTTTGTTTGATGATAATAAACATATATACATTCATTTAAATGTATTTGATAATATACTATTTTATTTTTCACAGATTAAATAAATATTTGCTGAATAAAATAAATAACACGGAATTTGAATTCAAACGAATATTTTATTCAAACAAATATTTATTACAATTTTGAATAATACAAATTCAAGCTCTCACTATACATATACAACTTTGATTACAATACATCACAATTTCATATTTACAGTTGACCTCACTACATATCACTCACACTCATATTTATCTTCAACTGCATCCCAGTTTGAATCCAGCATCTGAGAAATCTGCAAAAATATTTACTAACGCAGTAAAATTGAAAATAAAATATTTTTGCGATATAAAATAAAACATGAATTTTGAAAATGATATTTGCCTCAGTTATTTGGGTTGTTCGTCATCATTTAAATTTGAATTCATCATACACGAACAACTTGTGACATACACAGTGTATTACTGTATATGCCACAAGGCCGTGCACGCCGATATATATACACTTGATTGATTTACAGGGACAGGCGAGCACAGGTCAAACCCAAATGAAAAACCGAGTTCAACTCACGTGCAATAACATTGAAAATCACGACACAAGCACAAGGTCAAATCCGAGTTTTGAAATTGGATTCAACACAAGGCGACATGACATGAATGCAACGAAGACCAACATCAAAATGGACTGCAACAATCATGGCAGTTCACATGTCAAAAACAGTTGCAACATGGATACAACAAAATGCAGAAGCAAGATCGACACAGTGGTGCTGCATATAATGTACAGTGAAGCCAAAGTAGTACACAAACAACATAGCAGTATGGAAGAATGCAAACAATGTAAACGGTGAAGTCGAATACATGAACAAGTATAGCATTTGATACAGTGAGAAAGCACAAGTCAAGATGGAGCTACAATGAATGCATCAATATGCCAACAACTAAAACATCAAGTTGAAACAGTTTCATGTAACAGATAATGCATAGGATACATGATTGGTACACAAACAATAAGCTGCGGTAAAGCATGAACATGTGTGGACAACGAAAACCAAAGCCATCAGGTCAGAAACAACATTCAAGCTAAATGAAGTACTGTATGCAACAGCAACAAAGAAACAGACATGAAGCAACAAACTACACAGCCAACATGACCCAAATGCCAAAGCTCAATGAAGACCACTAATATATGCAACATGAACATTTAAATGAATACACGAACCAGAATACACAGTGGCAACCACAAGATGCAGACAAACTCAAAGCAAGCCGAGAACAAACACCAAGTGCAACAGTATGAACAAAAGATCAAAGAAAAAGATGGTCAGAGCCGTAATATACAACGCATACATGAGTCAGTGCAGTAAACAGTGAAGCATGTTCATGGAACACAGCAACAACAGCCAGTACCAACATGGACAGAAGGCAGTGAAACTCAGAGCATATGAAATGCAGACTAGAAGTGCAACTACAAGATACAGCAAGCACAACAAATCAATGATAACAAAATGCAACGACCAGCTACAGTATGCTCAGTGAAGAGCATCTGGACAGTCAAACTAGACCAGAGAACTGCAAGTTCATATGTACAGCAAGCTACAAGTTATGCAGGATCAAAGTGAACAAATGTCAACAACAATGAAAGCAAGATGACCACAACACCACAATGAAGACTCAGGCAAATGTCCAGCAACATGAATGGAATCAATATGTGCAGACCACATAGCAAAGTCATGTAACAGTTTTTTTAAAAAAAAAACAAAGTCAAAAATTTACAAGTTCAAATCAAATGGCTGGAGTAAACATGATCAGTGAAGACCGAGTTCAACATCAAGTGGTAATCAAGGTGTCAAGCCAAGTCAAGATGATCAACGACCAGTTCAAAGTCAGAAGTCGCAGTCAAAATCGAGGTAGCAAAGGTAATTGACCAAGTTAAAAATCAAGCCGTGGTCATCACGATGTTAAATCAATGTCGTGGGTATCAAGCATATTCATATTGAACAAGTCAGAATAAATCTCAAACATTCAAGCATCATCAAGTGGCCGAGATGACGAAATTGACAAATTCAAATCAACTTATACGAACGCAAAAATAGGAAATCAAATCCTATAAAAACCCTAATCATCATCGGCAATTATTCCATCGAGTTCAAGAATATTAACTTAGAGCAATAAAAAAAATCACATACCAATTTGCAGTGGAACTCGATCAAATAAGAAGTCGTGTTCAAATCGAAGATACGGTCGATTGCCGAAGCAAATCAGAGGAACAATGATTGCAATCAACCAACTAATCAGTCGACTTCTCCAATAACCCTAAATTGGATCGCACGAACGAAAGCCCTAATTCGCAAAGAGGAACGAAAGAGGATCGACCATATTTTCACAAAGCAAAGAAAAAGGAACGGGTTGATGAAGTGAATAGGGGACGACCTTTGTATTATTAATTTGGGCTTAGTTTTTATTAATTAGGGTTTTGTATTTCAAATTGCTTTTAATTTGTATTTTCTTTTTTAAACCGTTTAAATTTCTAGTCGTGTGACTAGGGGACAAGCTACGTGGCGTAGCTTGAGAATTCGCAACTCAGTGGCTGAGTTGTGGCAGGGTTTTGAGCGTAGAGTTAGATTAGTCAATAGCGGGTATAGCGAGTTTACGTGTGTAAGCGAGGGACTATCTAATTTCTAGTAGAAACCTTGGGGGCAGCACGTAGGCAGGGTTTTGCCGAAGCTGGGTAAATTCTGTGTTGTTCTGTTTTATTCTGTTATTTATATTCTGCGATATCTGTGCTGCTATTCTGTGATCTGAATCGAAATTAATTTATAAGCTTCCGCGATTAATTTTAATAATTTACACTATCACCCTATTCACCCCCCCTCTAGGGTGAAATCGATCCTACATCATACCCGTGGAACTTGAGGTTCCATGACATCGGTAACTTATTACGACCCTGCAACGAACCAGGATCTCTTACTCGAATCATTGGACTTCATTAATGAAAAACGTGAAGAAGCTGATTTGAGAGTGACCTCATACAGACACCGAGTCGCTAGATATTATAATGAAAAAGTCCAACCAAGAACCTTTGATGTGGGAGATCTCGTTTTGAAACGAGTCTTTCCAACTCCATCTCACATGAATCCCGCATGGGAAGGCCTATACATCATCGAACGGAAGCTTGGAGAAGGAACTTTCAAGCTAGCGACCGTCGATGGTGCGACACTCCCCCGAGCATGGAACAACGAGCACTTGCGGCGTTACTACACCTAATCTGTTCCCTTCATGCAGTAATTACATCTATTTCCAGTATGTTCTTATTCCTAGTTCTTGGCATGTAATAAAACAGTCTAGTGCTTTCATTAATAAAGGCTTGAAGCCATCTTTTTCGTGAATGATTTATGTTTCTGCGTATGATAATCCTATGACAAGCAATTACAATTATATTATTCTGGATGGCGTATGAACGCTCAAAGCAGTTAAAAAATCTCCAAGTCCCCGGAGTGCAGTCTGGAGAACTCGAAGTCCCTGGAGTACGGACTCGAGTATAAACGAATAAAAATCTCCAAGTCCCCGGAGTGCGGACTGGAGTACTCGAAGTCCCCGGAGTGCGGACTCGAGTATAAACGAGTAAATATCTCCAAGTCCCCGGAGTGCGGACTGGAGTACTCGAAGTCCCCGGAGTGCGGACTCGATTATAAACGAATAAAAATCTCCAAGTCCCCGGAGTGCGGACTGGAGTACTCGAAGTCCCCGGAGTGCGGACTCGAGTATAAACGAGTAAAAATCTCCAAGTCCCGGGAGTGCGGTATGGAGTACTCGAAGTCCCTGGAGTGCGGACTCGAGTATAAACGAGTAAAAATCTCCAAGTCCCCGAAGTGCGGACTGGAGTACTCGAAGTCCCTAGAGTGCGGGCTCGAGTATAAATGAATAAAAATCTCCAAGTCCCCAGAGTGCGGACTAGAGTACTCAAAGTCCCCGGAGTGCAGACTCGAGTATAAACGAGTAAAAATCTCCAAGTCCCCAGCGTGCGGACTGGAGTACTCAAAGTCCCTGGAGTGCGGACTCGAGTATAAACGAATAAAAACCTCCAAGTCCTCGGAGTGCGGACTGGAGTACTCAAAGTCCCCGTAGTGCGGACTCGAGTATAAACGAGTAAAAACCTCCAAGTCCCCGGAGTGTGGACTGGAGTACTCAAAGTCCCCAGAGTGCGGACTCGAGTATAAACGAATAAAAATATCCAAGTCCCTGGAGTGCGGACTGGAGTACTCGAAGTCCCCGGAGTGCGGACTCGAGTATAAACGAATAAAAATCTCCAAGTCCCCGGAGTGCGGACTTGAGTACCCGAAGTCCCCGGAATGCGGACTCGAGTATAAACGAATAAAAATCTCCAATTCCTCGGAGTGCGAACTGGAGTACTCGAAGTCATCAGAGTGCGGACTCGAGCATAAGCAAATAAAAAACTCTAAGTCCCTAGAGTGCGGACTAGAGTACTCTAAGTCTCCGGAGCGCGGACTGAAGTATAAACGACTTCAAAATCTTCAAGTCCCCGGAGTGCGGACTGGGATACTCTAAGTCCCCGAAGCGCGAACTCGAGTATGAACAGTAAAAATTCTCCAAGTCCCCAGAATGCGGACAGGAATATATCACAGTCACAAGGAAAACTGAATAATAAGAATCTTTTGAAAAGAGAAAAAAGGAACTAAACTTTATTCAGGAAAAGTTTTCTGCTACAAGCACTCCAAAATTCGGAGCCAACGTTCTATCTACAAAAATTACAAAAATTATTACGTGGCTTAGACTGACTCTCGTTGAATGAAGACAGTAGTCATTTCTTGTGCCTCTTCAGCTTCTTCCCAGACCACTCTTCCCCAGAGCGTTTACCCTTGGAACCTTTCCTTGATGGAGGAGTAACCACTAAAGAAGTAGGGGGAACATCCAAGGGCTTGGACCTACCGGGAAGGATGACCTTCAATGGCTTGTTTAAGGGATCATCTAGGTCCACTTCACGTGGCTCAATCTTGACCGTGACTGTATCTCCTTTCTCTTTCTCGAGCCGCTCCTTCATGTTCAATTCAGATGTATGCTCAGAGGCGTCTGTGACTTCTACTTCATAACTCCCAGAGGAGGAATTGGATTTGCCTTCGTCAAGCGCCCCGATCACTTGAGCATCTGGCCCAGGAACCTCACCAGCATGAGCACCCCCACCGGACTTTTCCACCTCCTTGGCGACATCGCTCCTCGGAGTGGGATGGGGTCGGAATAACCTGCACAAAATCAGAAAAGATGAGCATTAGAATGCAGTAGTACTTCACAAAGAATGACGACTTTCAAAATCTCAAAGTGGAAAGTTATCTACCAGGCCCTGGCAAACTCTCTGCCATCAAAGGAGTTTCTCCCTCCGGGATAGAAGACAAAACATGAATGCCCACGCCGGGGGCTTTCGGATCATAGCCTGCAGTGTGCTGTTCAAAGTGATCAAGTGTCGGCCGACCGGCCGGCTGGGAAGGCATGTGAATAGGAGACTCGGCCTCGGATGGGCTGGCGACAACTTCTTTCCCTCTCCTCGAGGGGGAGCCTTTACAGTAAAGAGCCTTGGCCGCCGACAGGTCCGAAGGCTCATTTCCCTTCATAAATTCCTTTATTAAATCCTCCTCGTCAACCTCCTCAACACCGCGCTCGGCCTTCCTGATCTGAATTAAAGTTTCCCACGCCTCGAACAACGATTCAAGATAGCCATCGCACAAAAAAGTTAGGTCACGGTGCATGAGCACGCGGGCGTTGAATTCGGCAATGAGTGGGTCGAACGCAGTCCTGATCTCCTCTCTACCTTCCTCCCTGGCAGCCTCAAGGCGGGAATCGATATCCGTCAATGCCGTCCTCCTGTCCTCCTCACGGGCCTCACTCTTTAACATCTCAACCCTGGAGAGCTCGCCCTCGAGTTGTTCTTTTAAAAGTCGGGTGGCGACGATCTCGTCATAGTATCGCCGTGACTCTTCCTGGGCAACCGTTTTCTCCTCCTTCTCTCTACAGAGAAGCTCTTCAAGTTCCTTGACCCGAGCGCTGAGAGCATCCCTCTCCTTTTGAACGGAGTCCTTCTCCAAGGCCAAAGCCCCACATCGTTGGACCGCCTCGTCAAGCTCTTTCTTGTGAGTTGATTCCAAGCGAGTGACGGCCTCGGCAGTATCCCTGGCACTCCGGTGGGCGGCCTCGAGTTCAGATTTATAAGTGGCAATTTCTTCGTCCTGGGCCTTAATGATGTTTTTGTCGTGGGTAGCCTCAAGTTTCAAACGGTCTATTTCATGCTGGCGCTCCACAGAGACTTCAGAGAGTTTCTCAGCTAGGTGGACGAACGCGTCATGTTGAACATAGACGTCGTTGGTGCAGGCAATGGCGTTTTGCTTAACATCTCCAGGTATAGGATGAATCGTCGGAAGGAACTTCAGCCCATCGAAGCAGATCTTAGGAAATGTAGCCTTGAGCTCGCTCAGTCTCTCTGATACTATGGGATCCGGTGCAGGAGCAGGAGGAGACGGCTTTGCAAGTTCACCCCTTCTATGAGAATCTCGGGACTGTCGAGTGGAAGAAGAATCAGAGCGTTGATCTCGGGGGATATCAGACTGCGACCGCTTGTAACCAGGCTGATCCTGACTTTGCCCCGAATGAGAAGGGGGTGTTGGTGATGCTTGGGCTGGTAATACGATTTCTTCCGAGATGATGAGTCCCGAGAATGACGGTCCCCACCACCATCACCATCTCTATCTCGATGTCTCTCGGGACCCGAGTCCCATCCAGACGGATGAAAAATAGAAGAGCCACGGAGGCGATCGAATCCGTGCGAGCGTCCCATGTCACCTGCACGAAATTCAAATAACAGCGAATTAGCAAGGGGAGTTATATAAAAAAAAAATCTAAGTAAGACTTGAGGTGCAAGTGTTTGTGTGTGTCCTAGTGTTTCCCCCCGACGGACCAGTAGGCTTGCTAATAGGGTTTTCTCTCCCTGACTTTGGGACAGAATGCCCACATCGCCTCTGACGGGAGAATGGAATTTGAATGCCCCCGGATCGCCAAAGTCATAGTTAAGAAGATCATCGGGGATGGAGAGATTCGACAGGCCCTTTAAAGAACTTTCCACTCGCTGTGAAGAAGCCTCTTTCTCTGCCGGGATGAGCGTAACTTTGGAAGTTCCGCCAACCTTCTCCTTCCTTATCCTATACATCAACTTATTTTTCTCTTCGAAGGGGAAGATGATGTCTCAATATCGTGCACCTCGACCAGTGGATCCGGAGTGGGACCCACATTCTCACCTTGTTTTTCAGGGGGCTCACCCTCTTTCATCTCGCCCTCCTCCTATGCACCGGGGGTGTGGCGTGATGACGATCCAGCCAACTTTTTCCCTTTACCAGATTTGGGCTTAGGAGCGGAGACGCCCTCGGGAAGACTCACCCAACGACCTTCGGCTAACAGCCCGAACCTCGACAACGACTCATTCGAGATGAGAGTTTGAATGTCTCATTCTTCGACAGGAAGAGCCCTGATAGCTTCAACAGCCTTAGAGTGACCACGGTCCTCAGGACGGGGACTGACATCTGGAAAGATAAAACAAGAGTTAGGAAAAGCATAGCATCGATAAAAACATGAGCACCATTCAAAGAAGAAGACTTACTTCCTTCAACCCATCTCCTCGCGAAGCCGGGAGGAAGCGCACATAGAACCATTCCTGTTTGTACAGGGAAAACTTGCTCCACGCTCCGGTTAGAATTTGGCACTTGTGATACGGCTCGAGGAACATGAAAGAGGGGCTATCCTTCCGCTTCTTGATCATGTAAATATATCTGATGTCGTTGGAAGTTGGAGGTCTAGAGAATACGACCATGAAGAGGAGGTAAGTCCCATATATGAACGCGTGTCCGTAAGGGTGTAGCTGCGATGGGGCGACGTCGATATGTTGCAACACATCCCGAAGGAACAAATTGAATGGAGGCACGCTGCCTACCCAGCACATAAATTTATTGTAGGCGGCGTATCCGACTGGGGGCAGGTGTGGACGATCACGGCCCGACGGAACCAACACGTCGGCGAAAGGGATTCCGTGAATCGAATATATCCGCCGGAGCACGGCTTCGTTAAACCTCGAAGCCTGTGGATCGATCGGATTATCCAGGAGGATCATTGACTCCAGGGTATCAGGAGCAAAATCATGAGCGGGGGAGGTCGACAGATTAGAAGTGTCTGCGCCCCCTTGTTTGGAAGATGGCCCGGGCCTGTCTGAGATGGTGGCGGAGCTGGATCTTTTAGACATCTTCAATAAATAGCGGATTTGACAAAACACCTATGAGAACTATACTTGAAAAATGATCGATGTCAGAATTAACAACACGAATAATCCCCCCACGTGGGGTGTGAACTAGTGCAATCAATCGTGTATAAGCATTGAAAATTTGGAAGTCGCAAGGTAACTAATATGAAACTAAGATTATAACCCTCGCCTTCGGAGACCGTCATCGCTGACCATCTCCAAAAGCCCGCCATACGGCGATTACAGTTTCAAGTCCAGGGAGCGTTAGAGGAAGTTATCCAATTACGTCAAGTAAAGTTCAGATTTATGGCTACTGGAAGTAGGAGGTTATCAGTTTAAATCGGTTCGATATGCTAGCATGTTAGAGTCATTGCCCTTGTTTTACGACCGTTCGGCATGCTTTGTTCGGCACGTTTGTTTGGCATTTAAGTGTGGTTCGGTTAGGCATTGTTCGGCACGTCTGTTTGGCATTTATGTGTGGTTTGGATGCGCTGTTCGGCGTGTTTGGTTCGGCATTTATGCATCGTTCGGTGTAAGGTTGTTCGGCCTTGATATGGCTCGGCATTGATGTTTGTTCGGCTATGCTGTTGTTCGACGAAGTTATCGCTCGGCCTACAACTCTCGTTCGGCCTAACTACAGTTCGTACTGGGTAGCGCTCGGCAGGGTATCGTTCGGCCAAAATACCATTCGGCCGAAACAACACTCAGCCTCCCCACTGACTCAAACTAACTCCCTAACCTTCCATCCCATCATTCGGCCAATGATGTGCCGTGCCGAACCAAGGTTAGGCCGAGCTTCAACGCTCCGCATGGCCTTCAAATTTTCCTCTCCTCCACCTTTTCTCTTTCCCTAAACTCGTTTGATACAAGGGCACCGTGTCGAACCACAGCATCTCTCCCAAATAATTAGACAACCCCTACGGGTGATCATCCCTAACCACTTCTCCCTACCTCACCTCGCTCGGCTTTGGAGATATCCTAATCGGAGTTTGGGTCCTCCGCCCACGTAGCCCGTTCGACCACGATTCTGACCTAAGCCGATTGATCGAAACTTATCAGGGATAGTAGTTGGATAAAGGGATTTTACCTAATTCGTGGATCGAGCTTTAGGAAGGGTTGAGAAGTCCTTAGAATCTGATGACAGGGGTAGTTCGAAAGTTCAAAATTGCAGAAGTGAAAGTAAAGAAAAAGGAGGAAGAAGGAGAGGTCAGGTTTTATAAGGAAGAAGAAGAAGTTGAAGATACTATGACTGGTTCTACCGGTTAAAGCGATACCATTCGGCTAACATGGATCGTTCGGCTAACATGGATCGTTCGGCTAACGTGGATCGTTCGGCAAACATGAATCGTTCGGAATCTACGCCACGTTCGGCCAGGAGAGTCATGCGTTCCCCCGAGAGTGATGACCAAGGTTCGAAGCAAAGCATGGAAGGCGAGTAATCCAAAGCCTATCACGTTCGGTCACGTAACACACTTTGGGGGGCAAGTGTTTCCTAGAGATTTGACCAGGCAACTTAGTACTCAGCATACAAAGAGCGTTCTGCCTTTAAGTGGTTCAGCACCATTGGTCGGCCAAAGATAACATTCGACACAATTGCCCCACTCGGCCTCGCAAGCACGTTCGGCCAAAGTGAACGTTCGACCAAAGTAAACGTTCGACATCCCAAAGGATACTCGGCCTCGCAAGCACGTTCGGCCTACAAGGAACACTCGGCGTAGAGTATGTTCGGCATCTCTGAACGTTCGGCCTGGCAAACCAACATTTTATACAGCTCGGCATCGCATCGTTCGGACCAAAGCACGTTCGGCCTCCCAAGAATGTTCGGTAATCAAAGGTGGTTCAGCCTTCTCCCCAGCACGTCCGGCCTCGATTATCGCTCGTCCTATTCCTCCCACACAACGAAGAAGTCGTTCGGCATGGAAAGAAGGGTTCAACCTTTAACCGTTCGGCCTGTTCGGTTTGACGCGTAGGGCACGTCCTACCTGGACTGAGTTATCCAGCTACCTGGCCCACCAGAGAAGTCGAACCCACCTTCGTCTATAAATAGAGGGGCAGGGGCACAGAAAAAGGATCAGATTCTAGAGAACACTGGGGAAAATCTGCCATTTTCAAGACTCATTTCAGACCTATTTCTTTTACTTTGTAATTGTATTCAAGTAGTAAAAAACGGATTGTATCTGTAATCAACTATCAAGGAAATCAATGGAAATCAAGTTCGGATGTAGGCAGTTACGCCGAACCATTATAAATTTGGTGTTCTTACTTTCTGCATTTAAATTTATGTTCTCTTCTCTGTTTAAATTTCTCTTCTTCATTAATCTCTCTACACAATCATTCTAAGGGTGTTAATGACCAATTTTGGTGCTAACATTGTTTAAATTAAAACACATGCAAATTTAAAAGTCAATATAAGTTTACCAGGTCATGCTGTATGTCTAAACTCAACCAGATCCTATATATATAAACTATGCAACCTAGATATACTAACAAACTGCACATAACTTATATACCTATTATATTTAACAATATTTATTATAAACAATACCAACTTACTATATTTTTATATCTACACTTTAAGGAAAGCAAAACAAATCTATATAAACATATATCATACACCCAGCAGATTTGACATACTACCTTTAACTTATTATATATAAGCTAATAAAGCAACATATATTACTATATACATCAACAAAACAACACTGTCATGCATATATACAAAACAACATGTATAATATATACTTTTTCTCAAAATTCCTTTTGAAAATTTATATCACGCAAATAAATAAATCACATATGATGTATATATACTGTAACACAAACGTAAATAACAAAACTATATAAACAATTTATTATAAAATATATAAACTTAACAGAACTAAAAGTTTTAATATATATTATATAACTTACTTAACAACGTATATATAGGCTGACATAGTACATGTAAAACACTTATATGTAATACTGCATATATAAACTTAGAGTATCTATCTAAGATTATTGATGTAAATCTAAAAAAATTATAATATAATATATATATACATACCTATATATATCAACAGATATAGGAGAAGAGAATGAATGGAGGGAAAACGGAAAATGATGCTAGGGGAGGTGACCGGATCTTGGCTGTGTTAAAATGCACGTCGGGGAGGAGATGGTAGGCGGTGGTGAGTCTGCTAGCACCAGGGGTTCGGGTTGGCTTCTGTGGCTTGGGTGAGTGATCGGTTTGCGGTGTGAGCCTTGGTGGTTGGATCTTCGCGTGGGTAGCTTGGTTGGCGGAGTTAAGGTGATGGCGACAACTGTGGTCGGCGGGAGGTTATAGGCTAACGCGTGGTGTTGGCTATAGGCAGTTGCAAAATGGAGGAAGGGGTAGAGATTTGGATCGTGGCCGGCGAACTTGGAGGTGTGGGCTACGGGCTTGAGTGGTTCGGCCGAAGGCTGGGGTTTATTGCGTGCTATCGGTGAAAGAGAAGAGGTGAGATGGAAGGTATAGTAAGTGGATTGAAGGGGAGAGGAAGATTGTTTGCTCTAGATTAATGTATATATACTTTTATATATTATTGTTTTATAGAGAAGATCAAAAGAAGTGAAAACAGAAGGAATGAAATCAACCAAAAAAAATGAGATAGGAATGGTAATGGTTGAGTTTTGTAGATATAGGAGACGAACAGAAAAAATATTTTGAACGAAATATTAAATTTCAATAAACGAAATAGTGAAGTTAAAAAGTCCAACAATAAATTTTCTTGAAATATTAATCAGGAAGCAAACGAATGGATAAGGAAACTAAAAGGTAATAATGGGTACCGATATGGTTCCTTGTTTTACTGATTTCACAGTGTATCGGACGCCGAAACACACAAATGAATATACTGTAGAGATCAGCACGACGAGATGATCAGAACGGTATATAAATATCAATGGTATGATTATTGTATCAAAAGTCAATAATCGGTACCCGAAATGCTGCTAAAATGCCGGAATTAAGATAAATGGAGCAATAGCAGTCAAAATTTAGAGAAACGAAATATGACGTCTGTAACAACCCTGTATTTTGTGATTATTTTAATTGTTTATTTTAATTATTTTAATTAGATTTTTGATTTAAAAACTTTATTTTATTTATTTAAATGGATAAATTTTGTTATTTCAAAATATAAACTTTGATTTTGATCTGAATTATCATTCCAAAACATGACTAAAAAGAATATTTCCAAAAAGTGAATTTTGGTCAATATGGTCAAACTTTGACTTTTAAATTTAAAATTTAAAAGTTTTAAAATTTTAATTTTATCTTTTATTATGAAAGTAAATAAAATTTTAAGAACACTGCTTTTCGTTTCGTTGAAATCTGATTTATATGTGAAAGTTATGTCTTTTTAACTATTGTGTGAAATTTGCTGTATTTAACAAAATTGTTTATTTTAAATTATATAAATAATATTTTATTTGGTCATGTAATGTTCTAATTTATGTTTATATGGGTAAAATAACATGTATTGTATATATTTTGGTTTTAAAACAATTTTGAATGTGTAATTGACATTTTCCAGTGTCAATTGTATTTTTTTTTACAATTTCTAATTTCCAGCTTCAATTAATTTAAGGAATTCTTTATTTATTTATTTTCTATTTGCCTAATATCTTATTTTATTCTCATTCCCACTTTATTTTATTCCTAATTTATTTTATTTATTTGACACTTTATTTGTTTCAAAGTGAAATAGAAATTTTTCTAGAGCCAATGGTATTTTATTTGTAATTTTCATGTCCTGTTTCCAATTTTTATACAATTTCTTTAATTTTTTTTATTTTCTCTAAATTTAATTATTTATTTCACTTTTAATATGTTGAAAAATTATTTTATTTCAAAATTTTTCTTTAGAATATTTTTAAAATGAAGTAGATATTTTTCCAAAGCCAATGATGGTTTAATTGTTATTTTTGAACCCTGTTTCCAATTTTTAAGCAATTTCTTTAATTTTTTTCTATTTTTATAAATTTATTTATTTATTTTCTTTTTATTTTATTTTGTTTTCAGTTCTGTAATTCATTTACTTAATTTTAATTGTTTTTATTTAATTAAAAGAAGTGGAAATTTGAAAAGACTTAAGCTTTAAATTGTGTGACTTTTCATTAACCAAACTCTTCATTTTCCTTGACCTTTCACTTGCTCATGTTTGGCCGTACACTTCAATACCATAACGGTGAGTTTCTCATTCATAATTCACGTGAAAAAAATATGCATCTCATTTCATATTCACGGCTAAGAAAAATGGTAATGGCCTCCTCTCTCTTTTTTCACCTTTTCTCTTCATTTTTCCTTTTGATTTTCAATGTTTTGCCTTGGCTTCTTCTCCTTGTTGCTCAGCCACCCCTTGCTTGCCACGGCCATCACCTCCACCACATCCTCCTTGTCACCACCACCACCTAACCCTCTGACCTTGGCCAGGCCATGACCCTCCTTGAGACAAAACTCCACCAAACATCGAAATTGCCTTGAAAACATCCATGCTAGCCACTCCATGCCTTATCACCTTCATCCACCACCATGGCCACCACCTTGAGCCGTCACCACCACCTTGATACCACCATTACACATCACCTCACTCACTGTCCAGATCTGAAGCATGAAAGGCCAAGCCATAGACCCATGTAGCCGAGCCTAAAAAGTTCACCAAAACTCCACCTTAGTGCCTTAACTCCTTATATTCATGTTATGTAACCTCTACCACTTCCCATTCCTCGTAGCTATGCCTTTTTAGGTCCAAACCTAAGCCAAAAGCATGTCTTGGCTGAGCCATATAGCACCCTAGGCTGAGCACATGAGTGTTGAAAGCATGGAAAATCATTGTGTTCATATTGCTTTTTATTTCAAAGTTATTTCAATTCAATGTTGTATTGAATTATAATTTTATTTGGTTTTGTTTACGGGTTGTGAAAAGATCATCAGCTTGGTTCTCATCCATTTGAATCTATTGTTTTGTCATCGTGCTTTCTGGAATCCATTTGTGTCATTTGAATTGCCAACTTCAGCACAAAAATGTGAGTAATCTCACCTGACATTTATACTTATGCAAATGTGAAGCGATACAATTGAATGTGTAGAATTATATATGATGTTATAACTGCCTATGATTATTAATTATATGATGTCAAACCTGTTATTTTACCTGTCTTCTCGTCTGTTATTGATATTTGTTGTTAAATTGTTCATTTATATATGTTCATCACTGCTAGTTCCCTGTTAGTTTAGAAATCACTATGTGTTGAAATGATACATACTCGAACGGACTTTAGAATAAGGAAAAATCGTTATGGGCTGAAATGATAGGCCTGAACGGTTTTTATTTATTTTATTTTTACTTGGGACTACGGGTTTGAAATGATAGAACTCGGATTTTCTTTGTAAATTGCGGATTGAAATGATATATGTCCGTATCACTTGACCTAGGTTAGAAAACTATATACAGGCCCGTGGTTATTTTTATAAAGTATTTTGAATATTTTTAAGTATTCTTAAAAGTGTAAATTTATGAAAATTTGACTTAAATTGGATTTTTAGTGTTTAAATAAAGAAATTTTGATTTTTCTATAAGTTAAAAATGTTGAATAATTAAATGACTAAATTTAATTTTTGAAATATAACTTAAATCTGGAAATTTGGACTTTGGCTTTTAAAATGACATTTAAGTATATAAATAAAATTTTAAGTGGTTTAAAATGTAAATTTATGATAATTTGATTTAAATAGATTTTAAAGTGTTTTAAATAAAGGATTATGATTTTTCTATAAGTGGAAAATGTTAAATAAATAAATGGTTAAGTTAAATTATTGAAATATAACTTAAGTCTGGAAATTTGGGTTTTTGGTTTAAAAAGGAAATTTGAGTTATATAAATAAATAAAAATGGAAATTAAGTTATATTTGTAGAAATGGTATTAAAATTTAAGTGTTAAGTTTATTTATTAAAAATGTGAAGGCAAGAAAATTTACACTTGAATTTATTAAGTAAATTATTGAAATTTGATTTAATTATGAAATGTTACTTTATAAAAATCATAAGTTGAAAGAGTATTTTTAATGAACATTTTTGAATGTTAAAAATGTGATTTTTATAATGTTTAAAGGGTTTAAATTGAAGTTTATTATTTGCTGGAAATACATTAAAATCTGAAAAATATTTTTAATGGCATTCAGAAATGCTATGGTTTCTGAAATGAACTTAAACCTAATAAAAGAGGCTATTACAGCAGTTCTAAAATGCTGTAGTTGCTGTAGTAAATTTAAAAGGGTAAAACTTAATAAAGGCCTATTACAGTAGTTCTGTAAATGCTGTAGTGGTCTGCAATCTTTGCTAAAATTAATAAAAACCCTTTAATTTGAAACCTGAGCTATTACAGCATTTCTGGAAATGCTGTCTTTGCTGTTTTAAACTAAACTTCAACTAAAATGAGATTTAACAGCAGTTTTTAAATGCTGTCTTTGATGAATTAAAATGTTTTCAAGTATAACATATAACAACTTTTTCTAAATGCTATGAAAGGTTGATATTTTAAATGTTTATGGTTTTTGACTAAGTAAATGAGCTCAGAATGGTTTGAAACTTTGAAAATTGAATACTTGACTTGAAAGAATAATAACCTCACTTTTAAATGATTTAAGCGAATAAATTTAATTGGAAAATAAATCATTTTAACAGGTGATTTGAATTGAAATAAATGAATGTTATCTTTGAATTTAAATGGGTATTTAAATTTGATATTTGGATTTGAATTCAAGTAATGATTTGGTAATGAAGTTTTGAAAGGATATGATATTTTGATATACTGAAATGATTTAAAAATGAAGCTTTGAAAGGATATGATTTCTTGATATTGAAATGTTTTGGAAATGATTTGATCTTTATTTTGATAAAGATTTGGATTTGAAATGATATTTTATTTTGAAGTATAAAATATTATTTTTAAAAATTATACCCATGGGTTATAATAACGATTGGTTGGCAAAGAGACCGGGATCAGATATGGGCATACTCTCTGTCGATACCGAAAACCACTTTGAAAACCGTGTACACAGTGGAGATTCCAGAATGAAGTAGGATGGTGGCGACGTTCTTGAGGTATATTACATGGACCCGACTCCCGTGAGTTGGCTTAAGGTGGCTAAAACAGGAGCGATCTCAAGCCAAAAGGGCTAGCTCCTCTGGTCGGACGCATTTCTTCGATACCATTCTATTACTTTTCTGATTGATTGGGTGCACCCCTCCGATTTGGGAATGTATTTCAAGATGGGCGTATGTGGCTCCTGCGTTACCACCAGCCCGTGTGCGTAATTGGTATATCTACCCTGGCATTGCCTCGTTGTGCCGTGTCACCTACCACATCGAGCCTTTACTACGAGTTCCTATTTGTGTCGTACATATGCATTATCTTCTCATAGTCTCCCGATCAGGAGATATGCAGGTACTGTATAGACTATTGACATTATTTGTGTTAAGTGGAATATTGGGTCACTCCTTAACGCTATTTTAAAGTAAGTTTATTTTACTAATAGACGTTATTATAATAGCGCAATATTACTACATAGTAAATAGTTTAACGGATCCTTAGAGGATGGGAGCTCCTAAGCATCCTTTAAGTTAATTGTGCCTTTAATACAGTTCACTTGAGTTGGTTTACATTGTATAAGTATGTATGTCCTGACTCGAGTGTTTGTATTTTTATTTACGCTCGGATCAGCCTGAGTATTCACAGATTTGGATTCCACTTTCTGGAGATTGGAATCACTAGAGATTATCTGCCTGTCTAGTTTTATCTTTTTCACTTCCAGTTATCATATTAATCGCAGTGTTGTATTCAGCTTGTACTTGGTTATCATATTGAGACTTCTGTTGTATCCTATTTAACTATGATATATTTATATAGTAGCTTCATGACCTACTATTTCTTTTACTTCCGCTGCATTATTATTACTCTATGTCTGTGATTTGTGATTATTTATTTACTGTATATTCTGAGATTTGTCAAATTTTATTTACAACGTGGTATTTTGAGCAATTCAAGTCCGACATGTGCGGATGCGAATGGTTGAAAATATCGAGCCGTTACAACATCTCACTCAGAAGATGATTTACATATCTATTATGTAGAATATTCAAGTTTTGAAAACATTTTATTATCATCAATTTGTAACTGATTTAAATTTAAATAAGATTATACAAAAAAATAAACTTCCATAAAAGCAGATGAAAATTTACCATTTACTATGTTTAAATAGACGTATTCCAAATATCAAATTGATATTTCGAAATTCTATTATTTAAAATTCACAAAATTCAATTAATTACGTTATTAAAATTATTAAAAATATACGGGTCGTTACACGGAGAGACGGGGAAATGAACCATAAGGTTAAAGTCTCCTTGCTAGAGAGTGAGTGGATGGAGTTGTATAGGAAAGTAAGTACCATTATGAAGAATGAGTGGATGGACTTACTTAGATGTTGGGTCCCGACGAGAATTGGACTTAGCATGAATATACAATTCGGAGAGATCAGACCCTACATTGAACATTAATTATGCGATCTAGAGAGATCTAGATTTGACGTTAGGATTTGAACGCCTTATTATGGATAATGATTATTGATTAACTAATGATTGTCATTGCCTCAATTCAGTTGGGCTTACTTATAATGAGATGCTAGGCGATTCTAGATGATTTATATATAACGTTCTAATTGGTGGCAATGTACTCCTACGATTAATAATGTATGATCGCATGATATATGATTAAACTAAGATAAATAAATCACAGGCGAATATAGGATGATATATATATATATATATATATATATATATTAACTTATGATAACTTAACCCCGAGCAAAACATGATGGCTTTGGTAATGATAGGTGATATGATAACTCCGGATAAACATGGAATGATTACGATTCACAACTAACACTTAAGCAAGGACTAGAGTCCTTAGCTATTACAGTATGACCTTTGATTTGCAAGTGAATCCAAAAAACCAAACGATTCACCATAACTTAGATCAGTGGATAGCTAGAGAGCTCGACTACCAATGTTTGATCACTCTTGGTATCTTATTTCTCGAGCAAAGCACACCTTACATCCAAAAGACATACTTTTGAAGGCAAGTTTTATAGCCAAACCTTCGATAGTCTCAGAATAGACTCAAATAGATGAATTGGACTGCAAACTAATGAAGGAATAAATCAAGGAGCTTGGAATATACCAAGATCGAAGACATCAAATATTTGACCTAGTTTTAGAAATGCAATTCAGGTTGGTACAGACGTGATTCATATCGGTACCAACATGATTTGCACCGACATGATTACATCGAGATGATTTGGGAACTATCAAGAATGATGAGATGAACGAACTCGAGAAGTTTGGTGAACTTCAAAAAATATATATCGGTACTGACATGATTTGACTGGTACCAACATGATTTTATGACTTGGATTGGCAATGCACAAAGGAAAAAAGCTTAGTCACTGAGGAGGACTTAAGATGCCTAAATTCATATCAGGTTCGACATGATTTCTCATCTCAAGACCGATTTGGGGCGACCTATTCTTCATGCTGGAATTTGAATCTTGGAGATTTAGACGTTTTCAAACCTAAATGGTGAGATCAAAGTTGGAATTTGGCTATAAATAGCAAGCTATCTTCATCTAGAAAAAGACTTTTTTGCACTTTGAATTTTTTCTATCTTCTTCCACCAAAACTCTTAAAAACTTTATCAAAACAAAGATTTATTAGATTTTTGTCAGATTTGGATTGTAAACTTCGTATTCCGAAGAGAAAACATAGGATGAAAAGACTAAAATGGACATAGGCCGAAGTATTTGCCAAACTACGATAAAAAAGTACCTGTTTATCTTCTTTTTCTCCATGTATTGCTTGCTAGATTAGGAAATTAATCTACTTTCGGGTGTAGTGTCAATTGTTGGGGGCAACAACATTGTACTCTGCACATGACGATTACATGTATAAACTAAAAGAATTTTTCAAATATAAAATTAGTCGTTTCTACCATATTACCGTTTATCAACCTTTATCAACTGTGATCGATACAAATGATATTGGTAACTAATTTTATATGTATGGTTTACTAAGCCCACTAAAACGGGGTATGGTATCGGTAATCAAAAGCTAATAATGGTGATTATCATACCTAAATATATACATGAACGTGTGTTTTTCGTTATATTTAATTTTATTTCTTTTAGAAAAAGAATGTGAAAAGTGTAATGATTTGATGAAAATATAATTAGAAATTGTTACATAGTTCAGTTAGATATACTTTTTACTATATATTAGAGAGAACTATATAAATTTATACTTCTTTTAAGATCGTTCTCTATAAAATTCTTTCTTTTACATTTGGCTAGAAAATTTTACATAACAATTATGTGATAAAATAATTCCTTTTAGTGTTAGTTCATTCTACATGAAATAATGAAAGTAAAAGTTAACTTGTGCCCATTGGACATATAGTTTTTAGGTTATTTTTCCATATAAGCCTAATAAGTGAAAATTAGGTGGTCCAAGTGATATATTCAAAAACTAAAGAATAATTCTTATCGACTAGTTAATAGAAAGGTATATCCTACAAATTGACAATTCCTAATTGATAGGAAGTTAAATGCCTATGGGTAATTTGTAACAACTTGAAATTTATAGTTAATTAATTAAAATATTAATTATTTAATCATGAAATCAAATGGGTAAAGTTACATGAAATAGTAAATATGAAACACGATGAGCACTTAGGTGTACACTTGTTTACTACATAAGGCCGACCATATATATGTAATAAAGAAAATAAAAAAATTAAACAATGAATTAATGGAGAAAAAAGCTATGAGGGCCAATACCGAAATTATTGTGGGACAATAAACATAACTTTTTTCTCGTTCCTTTATTTGATTCTGCTTAAAACAAAGTAAAAGCTTGAGAAGAATATTAATAATGGCAACCTAACTAGAGAAAATAAGAAGAGAAAGAAGAAGACGTAAGCTAAAAAGGAGAAAGCGGATTAAAATAAGATTATTCAAAGATTTTGGTGAGTAATACTAAACCCTTTCTTTTGTTTTATTGTATCTGGATTTGGTTTTGATTTAATATGGTGGAATTCATATGAGTTAGGGTTTAAATAAGATGAATGATATGCCGATGAATGCGTTAGGGTAAATAACTTTGCATTGGATGTTTAGTTGCAATACGAATGAAGATGTGGTTGTTTTACATTGAAAAGAATATGAAACTGAAACCTAATACTTGATAATTATGAAAAACTCGGTGAGCTTAGGATGACTAAATAAAGAACCAACATAAGGATGCGGTTTAGAAGGGCTATTGATGTCGAGTGAGGATGCTCACTTGAATGCACACCTTGAGAAGGCGAGGAGAGGCATTTAACTTAGATTCGACTTCTGAAGGGACATGAGATGTTTTGGGGGGTCTTATGCACTGACAATTACATGTGGCGTAATGGCTCGTAATTTTATCACTTTGAATAGGGATATTGGATTAATTTAAATATTCAATTGATTTTTTTGAATGATAAATAATCCATTTTAATTATTATACAATGATATAAGTGATTTATAATATAAATATATAAACTTTTTTATAAAGATATATAAATTTCGGCGCATTTTGGCAAATCGACGTCGTATTTTTATAAATGGATTTTAATATTATTTAATACGGTTTAAATAATCTTGTTTAATTTATTTAAAGATGAAAATAAATTTATTTTCAAGATTTGTTTGCATAAGTAAATAGTTTGATAAAAAAACCAAAGATATGATCAAGATTCAGCCTTCAGATTTTCGACCTTTCGTCGAACGAGAGTTGTTTCAAATCATTGCAATGTTATTTGATACACATATACACATGCATGTACATACATATACACACATATATGTATACATAATTAGTCACATCAAGGGTTTGTAAATATCTAAATATGTATATACATAAGCCTCCTTATATCTATACAAATGAAAGCTTAATCCTTAAGAGTCAAAAAGCAAACTTACAATCAACTATACATCACATTACATACCTAGAATATGAAGTGATGGAAGGCACATGGAAGGGGGTGTGTTCGGCCGAGAGTTAATGGGGGAGAGGGGGTATTTTGGTAATTTCATGTACAAGGATTTCTACCCTATAAATACACATGCATATGATCTTCCTTTCTTCACAAATTCACTTAATTTCTCTTCTTCTTCTTCTTCTTCTTAAACTCTCTAATAGCTCTTCTTCATTGGCTTCCTAAATCGTAAAAATATTTCAACATTGTGTCGAAGTTCTGCTAAAATTGTTTCCATACACATACGATATCAAATCGCTTCAAAAAGTTAGCCAAACTCCTCTTCTTCTCTATAGTACATGGCTCACACCCCCACCTTCTCAAACCCGAGCTTCCACCTCTACACAAGCTAGGCTGAGCATCACTTAGGTTCTGGGGTAAGTTCCATAAGCTTTGGTGCGGAGAAGGGGTTCGGTTCGTCGATTAAAAAACACTTAGAGTCGGATAGCATGAAAGTGAGAACGCACTTTTAACTTAGTGTATTTTAATTCTAATATATATATATATATATGATTTATGATATGATTGCTTATATGATTGTTTAATAGTTTCGATGATGATTAGTTGAATACTTATATCGAGTATATAATCGCTTGGTTATGATAAAGTAGAATTATTATGATTTACAATTTGAAAATCATATATGTTTAGAAGTGATGGTTATTTGATTAGCCATAAATATTTTATGAAAAATTATCCATGTTATGGCCAACATAATATGTGTATAAGATATGTTAAGCCTCTCTTTAAATCTTAAACCAAAAGGAAATGTTTTTGGAAAGATTAGGAATTTGTCTTAAAAGGAAGAAACCGGAAAAAAAATTGGAGTTTTGAAATTATTTAGGAAACATAAAATCTGTGGTTTTATTTTTGAAAAATAATAGTTTTAAAGTTGGAAAATGATATAGAAATATTAAAACACCCGACACCCCATAATATACCCAAAAGGACACATTAAAAGGCGTAGTCATTGTAGGTATAATTGAAACTAATAGAGACTAAGATTCACAAGATAAAAATAGGTAAACACAACGGAAACTAAAATAATAACTTATTCAAAATAAAAACTTCATAATTGCTTCATAAACCAAATAAGTCAAATACCAAATACAATATACGTGCCTCAAAACCCAATATGTCTCATGAAATAAAAACCCGTGGTCTCAACAAAAATCAGAGTATAAATATACCTCTCAAGTGCCAGTACAAAGAAAGAAAAAAGGAAATAAATGTAGGGAAATACATAGCAAAATCTTCTCCAAGAAACCTCCGAGCAACTACAATCTACTACCCTCTTCCTTGAGTGCCTATAGGGGAGAAGGGGAAAATAGAGGAGTGGGTCAGACCAAAAGTCTGGTGAATGATAGTAACTACTATAATCTTTAAGAAAAATACAAGTAATAGACTCTTCAATAGTTCTAGTATATACAAAAGGAAACAAAGGAAATAGGAAAGAGATAAACTGAAAAATACGATTAAACTATTACAATTGATAAGATAGGTCAACTTTGATTTTTTTGCACCTGTCTTTGATAGCTGCTTGATTAGGATGAATTCCTAATCCTATAATTAGGATGAAATCCAAATTCTACCCTTTGATCGGCCTGCTACTCCATAGACCTTACTGCGGACTAGACGCTATATAACTCTCTACACAACAGCCAATGGTAACTATGGAAGATGCACAAAGCACCCATTGTGGACTAGAAGATATATAGCCCCCTACACAGAAGGCAATAGTGTCTATGAAAGACACACATACTAAGCGCTTGGAACTCATAGCGATTACTGAGCACCGAAATGGAAGTCACACGCGTAACTGCCACCATGCTTATGATATCTGTTGCTCACCTATTGGGTCATATTATTACCTCGACTTAGCATAAGCGTGCCCTTCGTCTCACTTCAGGATTATGTGAAACATTATGCCTATAGAAAATATAGGGGAATGCTGCTGGTACTGGCCCGTCATCCGAACAATATCTAATAGTGCCCTTGTCCAAATCCCCCGTGATTTGAACATCTCTATATTGACCAATTACTACCACTACTAGCATAAGCGTACCTCTCGTCACACTTTAGGTTTATGTGAAACACTGTACCCATAGAAAATAATAGAGGAATGCTATTTGGTATAGATCCTACTTTAATTCTTTGCTTATTAACTTAGATAAATTATTTAAATAAGCCTTTACTCTTGTTCTTACTATCTATGCTTATTAATTTATCCTAAATCATAAAATAAGCCTTATTCTATTCTAAGCATGATTATAACTAATGTTATAATCATACTTATTACTTAACTCAAGATCTAAGTGTGAAAATAAGCTTCTTTTCTTCTTTTATTCTTTTAGTTATAATTCTAAGTTATAACTAGGCCAATCTCTTTAATTCGGTCCAATTAATATCATAATTGGGCATAATTTCAGTCCAATTCCATTTATATTACAGTCTTTGTAATTTACACCTTATATTCCACTATTTAAGATTTCTTATAATTTAATCCAATTTCGCGTTGATTCTATTCTAATACATACGCGAAGAAGAATAAAGAGGAACAAAAGAAAACTGAAAATAGAAGGAAAGCCAAGGCGTAAGAAGAAGATGTAAATAATGCATAATAACAGTAAATAAACTAAAATATTGTAAATAAACTGTAAATAAATGGAAAATCTAGAAATAAACTGAAATTAATTAAATAGAATAGCTAGAAGAAATAGATTGAAAATAATTCTAAAAACTGTAAATAAATTACTAAAAAGGTTACTTCAAAAATCGTTGTTAAACTATAACTATTAGAAACCCTATTACTTTAAATTACTTAAAGAAATTTAAAATTATTACAATCTCCCACCTCTGGTTCTTAGCTCTTCTCTTTAAGCCTTCATGGATCCACTTGAGGGTATTAAAGTATATTTATTAAAAAGATTCTCTCCTTGGAAAATTATTCCTTTTAGGGTCCTTCCTGAAAAGGTGAACCCAAGTGGAGAAAATCTAGAATGGGAAAAAGTGTTAGGCCTAGGGTTCTATTTATCGGTGTAGAAGTGGATCTCAGACCGTTGGATTTTGGGATTGAGTAGGATGCAACCACGTTATAGGATGAATATGGGCCATCGGATGCAGAAAAGGAAGAAGCGGATCGAGTTGAAGAATGCAAAATACGTCACCAACGTTCGAACGAATGAATGTTCGTTCATTCGCTAAAAAAACTATGCGGGTTGACCAGGCGGTCGACCGCCCTTGTGCCCAAGTCGACCGGTCGGTCGACCTGGCCTATATATATATATATATATATATGTATGTATGTATTCTCTCTTTATTTTGTTTAATTCACATCGCGTTCATTTTAGCTCGGATTCTGACATTCTGTATATGGAAATTGACTGAAAAATTATCACGGGCACAATGGTGCAACCCCGTGGCTCAATTATGATAATTTCACTATGTTATTTTATTATTTAGTAATTAGCAAATTAATTATTACGAGTTAAATTTCAGGTTGTTACATTCTTCCCATCTTAAAGGATTTCATCCCTGAAATCTCTATGGATAGAAGAATTAAATAAAAGTTTTCATCCAAGTTCTACAACCAACTACTCAATCATCACCCATTACATCCATTATCCTTAAGTCTTTCTAATGCAATTTATGATACTTATGCAATTAGTGTAGTGTCAATATCCCTAACTAATGCAAAAGATTAGGTGGTCCACTGGTTCAGTTGACCTATTTTAAATGCAATCATGTCCTTGCCATGTATCCAAATGACGTGAAAATTTCATAATGATAAATGATAATTCTATAAGTGTGCTACGAACATCATCCAAATGCAACAACCATGTGAAAATCATCCACTTATAGAAACCGTCGAAAATAGAATAAAATGCGCATACATCCATATGCATATGCTTTAGTGTCATAGTTAGGCCGATCCCTAAAGAATAATAATGCCTAGTGTACCTATATGCATCCATTAGCATCCACTAGCAAACAGTTGCAATCACTAGCATACATCATTCATAACATGTTCTATTAACATGTTTACATCAAATCCTACAATCCATAGGTTAAATCCTAAGTTCATCCTCCCAAAGGATAATAAATGAAAGAACCTATTCAAAACTAAAGATGAAAATAGAAAATTCAAAATTTACTATCAAAGAGAGATGTGGATAAGAAGTATGCATTTTCTTCTAATCAATAATCTTCTTCGAAGCCTTTTTGACTTCTGTAGACTCTATCCAACACGAAAGCGACTTGCACGGTCTCCCATAAAGAGCTTCGGAAGATACAATCCAATGCTAGCTTGAGAACTACTGTCTTATGCGAATTCCACTAAAGGAAGATGCTTTACCCAAGTTCTTCCAAAATCAGGAATATCCATTCTCAACCGTGCGTGTCTTACAATTTTACTAACTCCGTTTTACTGATCTTCTTTAGTTTGCTCACATGAATCAACATTCCTAGGTTCTCATTAGGGTTCAATACACTCTACAGAAACTCTATTATTACTTCCAAAAGTAATTACCGTTGTCTCTTTTTTAGCCTTACCCCTTTTCTGTTACACCTAGGAAATGATTCCTATCTATTTCATATTTAAGAGTTTGGTTCGGTGTCTGTAGTTCCATTTTAAAAATTAAGGTTTCTAAATTTTTAAAACATCAAATCCCGAAATCTTTGTCTTTAAAATGTGTTATTATTGAGTTTCTATTAAATTCAAAAATTCTTCGTTGCTTAACATTATTTTCCAACTTAAATGGGAAAACTTTCAAATTCTAATTCCAAAACTTATTCCTCATTTTCTTTTAAGACCTTTTCAGTTTTCTATAAAAATTTTAATTTTCAAATTCTACTTTTATTAAGGTTTCCATCTCCAAAAACTTATTTACTTTTTCACCAAACCATTTTCTTTTAAAATATCTTTAAACAATTTTTATGTGTTTCCAAAACATCTTGTTATTATACCTTACGGTCTCGCACCTTAAAATATTGGAACCGCTTTCTAAAATGAGAAATTATTAACGCTAAAATCTTCTATGAACCTTTTAAAATAGAATTTCATGTTTATGTGAAATTACAAGGAACTTATTTTATATTTCAAAATAGGTTATACAAAATATGGTGCTTTTCATACCTTGTATATCTATTTTATGTATTCCTTGTAACTTGCACAAAACATTTTTATTGGTTTCATAGAAAACAATACCATTGTTCTTTTCATTCCAATGGATTAAAGTATGTTTAATTTATATTCTTCCATGATAAATATTTTCTAATATCTAACTTACACATTTTCCTTTCAGAAAACCTCATCTTCAAAATTGTTTTAATATTTCCATAACTGCAAAAACACTTCCTTATACTTATTAAAAATAATAAGTGTACTTTAAAAACCATTTTGTCTCCATATTTAGAAATTATCTTTTAAAATACATTTTTATTTAGGCTAAAATAGATGTTACATAAAACACCGTTACTATAACCCAAAAAATACTAGTGTATGGATTCAATTAGATAAATACCAATAAATCTCATATACCTATGTAAAAATATTTCTCTTGGGAGTCATTTACTATAACAATAGTGTTATAGCCTATGCTCCACTTATTTTTCACGAAAACATTTATTACAACAATAAAAGTTGAAATCTACACTTTTGATACTTGATACACTCTAGGTTTTCACGTTTAAAATCTTTATTTACTTACAATGAAAATATATACACACATACTCCATAATTCTTCAAAAAGAATTTTAATTTTTCATTATATAAAAACCAACTTAAATTTCATACCATTCTTCAAAAACCCCATATTTATTTTCAAAAAGAAAATATTAACAATGAAAATTTTCAATTTTAACAATTACATTTTTTCCACTATTTTAAATTTCAAAATTTTCATTTTATTGTGCATGACATAAAGTGTGTTTTATCCTTACTAACCCAGAGTACTTTTCTTAAACCTTAGAAATCATGTTTCCTTACTAAAGTCTTTCATTAGATTTATTCCAAGATACCACCGTTAAATCTACTTATATGAAACATTTATAATTTTTGTAATTATCTACACATGGGTTTTTCGTCTTTTCTTATCAACCGAACCTATTGTACATCCCCCAATATTTGCATACGTTTCTTTGGATTTCCACAGTCCGATCCTAAATGTACAAAACCGTTTCTTAAATCCCTACCAGGGTAGACATTCTCTATGCCCTCATAAACGCAAAGGATACTTCAAGAACTCTGTCTTTAGCTGATGAACACGAAGTGTACGAAGAACCTCCTTTAGATGAATAACATGCTCTTCCATACTTCTTGAAAAACACTAAAATATCGACCATGAATACCACCGTGAACTTTATTTCAGGACATCTCTAAAAACATAGTTCATCAAATCTATAGAATAGGACGGGACATTGGTTAGCCCAAAAGACATAACCAACCACTCAAAGAATCTGTCAAGTGTCCTAAATGTGGTCTTAGCAATGCTGTCATCAACTACCCTAAGCTGATGAAATCCAGTGGTTGGACCAAGCTGAGAAAGTACTGAATAGCCAACTAACTGGTCGAAAATATCATCTATCTTAGGGAGTGGATAATGGTTCTTTTTTGTGAGCTTATTCAATTCTCTATAGTCAATGCAAAGTCGAAGTGAACCACCTGCTTTGGTAGCGAGGACGACTGGCGCTTCCTATTTCGATATGTTTCTTCTTATGAAACCGTTCTTAAAAGCTCACGGATCTACTTGCTCAATCCCTTCCTTTCCCTAGGCGCGACAGGCCCTATGGTTAATGCTACTGGCTAGCAAAATAAATCCTGAAGTTAATATCTCTCTTAAGGGGATAGTCCCCTGAACTCCTCAAAGATATCTGGAAAATCTTTGACGATAGGAATCGAATCTAACTCCGATGATGATGAATCGAGGGAATAAAGAAAGCTCAACATAATTGACCATTGGGGGTAGCAAGAAATCTCGAGAGTACCACTAACGCATGTCTCTAATCTAATGACTCTCCTCTCGCAGTCTAATATATTTCTATATGTGGCTAGCCAATCCATACCCAAGATCATCCCTTACCCCGAGAATCCCAAAACATAGGCACCACGATCAAATTCTACGTGTAGGATATAATGTTTCAAACCCTTACAAACCATAGATAAGAGTGCCGATCCTCCTATGGAGTTTGAAACAAAGATGGGATATACTACTAAAGAAATATCTAAGTGTAAACAATCCACATGAGAACTAGAGATAAAAGAGTGTGATGCTCCAGAATCGAAAAGAGTCCAAATGGATAAATCAGAAATAGGAATCAAATTTTCCTACCTAGATTTGGTCAGCTTCTGGAAGGTGCTGCATCTAAAGTTTGAATCTGTGCTACCGGTACACCTGCACCCTGCCTCGTCTGCTGGAGGCAACTTCTACTCCAGTGACCAGGTTGCCCACAACTATAGCACTTTCCTCTCATCTCCTCTCTTTATTGCTATCTCTTACGTAATGACCAATCATTCTGCAACCATGACACTTCACTTTTTCTTGATTCGCTTCCAAGGGCATTCCCTTTTCCTTTTATCCTTCTTTCCGTTCCACCATGGGATCTAAGGAGCTTGTAGGAACCCCCTTAAGCTCTTCTTCCAACTACCAAGATATAGGTTGAACGCTCTGTCGGTCCTCCAACCCTAACTTCCTAAACCTTTGCTCCAAATACTCAAAACTAACCCACGTCCGCTTGGAATCCTCCATGCCAGAAAATATTTTGCCTCCTACATTAGTGAATTACTTTCATAACTCAGAAAAGGTGGCTAATATGGGTGGATTAAAGGGATTTCCACCTACTAGTGTTGTATTGGGCACTTGCCCTTACACCTTTGGTACCATAGCTCTACAGAACCAGTCAGACATTCTTTGTAAAGAGAAGAGAATTTAGGCTCAAAATAATTGAAAGAAGATTGCACTGGACTTGGAGGGGATTTTTATGAAAAACTCTTTTATACTCAAAAACTATTTCCAAGAGTTCTTTTCTGAAATATACTTTTTAAAAGAAGTTTTTTTTAAAAATGCTTTTACTTTTAAAATAAGTTTTTAGGACTCCTGCAACCTCAGGCTTTGATACCAAGTGAAACACCCCACACCCCTTAGTACACCCAAATGGATACATTAAAAGGCATGGTGCATTGTAGGTATAACTGAAACTAACAGAGACTAAGATTCACAAGACAAAAATAGGTAAAAACAACGGAAACTAAAAAAATGACTTATTCAAAATAAAAACTTCATAATTTCTTCATAAACCAAAGTCAAATACCAAATACAACATACATGTCTCGAAACCCAATATGTCTCATGAAATAAAAAATCGTAATTTCAACAAAAATTAAAGTATAAATATCCCTCTTAAGTGCCAGTACAAAGAAAGAAAAACAGAAATAAAAGTAGGAAAATACATAGCAGAATCTTCTCCAAGAAATCTCCAAATCTACTACCCTCTCTTTTGAGTGCTTATGGGGGGAAAAGCGGAAAATAGAGGAGTGGGTCAGACTAAAATTTTGGTGTATGAAAGTAACTACTAGAATCTTAAAGCAAAGTAAAGTAATTGACTCTTCCACAGTTCTAGTATATGCAAAAGGAAACAAAGGAAATAGGAAAGAGATAAATTGAAAAATACGATTAAACTATTACAATTGGTAAGAGAGGTCAACTTTGATTGTTTGCACTTGTCTTTGATAGCTACTTCATTAGGCTGAATTCCTATTCCTATAATTAGGCTGAAATCCTAATTCTACCCTTTGATCGGCCTGCTACTCCATAGATCTTACTGTAGACTAGACGCTATATAACTCCCCACACAACAGCCAATGGTAAATATGAAAGATACATAAAGCACCCACTTTGGACTAGATGATATATAGCTCTCTACACAGAAGGCAATGGTGTCTACGAAAGGCACACGTACTAAGCGCTAGGAACTTATAGCGATTACTGAGCACCGAAATGGAAATCACCCGCATAACTTCCACGATGCTCATGCTACCTATTGCTTCACCTATTGGGTCGTACTATTACCTCGACTCAACATAAGCGTACCCCTCGTCTCACTTCAGGATTATGTAAAACATCGTGTCCAGAGAAAATATAGGGGAATGCTGTCGGTACCAGCCTATCATCCAAACAGTATCTAATAGAGCCCTTGTCCGAATCCTCCGTGATTTGAACATCTCTATATTGACCAATTACTACTACTAGCATAAGTATGCCCCTCGTCTCACTTCACGTTTATGTGAAACACCGTACCCACAGAAAATAATAGAGGAATGCTATTTGGTACAGGTCCTACTTTAATTCTTTGTTTATTAACTTAGATAAATTATTTAAATAAGCCTTTACTCTTGTTCTTACTATCTGTGCTTATTAATCTATCCTAAGTCTTACAATAAGTCTTATTTTGTTCTATTTCTTATTATAACATACGTTATAATCATGCTTATTACTTAACCCAAGGTTTAAGTGTGAAAATAAGCTTCTTCTCTTCTTTTTTATTTTTAGTTATAATTCGAAGTTATAACTAGGCCAATCTCTTTAATTCGGTCCAATTAATATCATAATTGGGCATAATTTCAGTCCAATTCCATTTATTATTACAGTTTTTAAAATTTACACCTTATATTCCATTATTTTAGATTTCTTATAATTTAATCCGATTTAGTGTTAATTCTATTATAATCCATACGCGAAGAAGAAGGAGTAATAAAAGAAAATTGAAAATAGAAGAAAATCCAGGGCATAAGAAGAAGATGCTGATAACGCATAAATAACAATAAATAAACTAAAATACTCTAAATAAACTATAAATAAATGAAAAAGCTAGAAATAAACTGAAATTAATTAAAAAGAATAGATAGAAGAATTGGACTGAAAATAATTCTAAAAACTGTAACTAAATTACTAAAATGGTTGCTCCAAAAATCGTAGTTAAACTACAACTATTAAAAACCCTATTATTTTAAATTAGCTAAAGAAATTTAAAATAATTACAATCACTCACCTCTGGTCCTTAGCGTTTTCCTTTAGGCCTTCACGGATCCACTTGAGGGTACTGAAATATTTTTATTAAAAATATTCTCTCCTTATAAAATTATTCCTTCTAGGGTCCTTCCTGAAAAGGTGAACCCAAGCAGAGAAAATCTAGAATGAGAAAAAGTGTTAGGCCTAAGGTTCTATTTATAGGTGTAGAAGTGGATCTTGGACAGTTGGATTTGGGAATTGAATAGGATGCAACCACGTCATAAGCTGAATAAGGGCCATCGGATGTAGAAACGGAAGGATCGGATTGAGTTGAAGAATGCAAAATACGCCACAAATGTTCGAACGAACGAATGTTAGTTCGCTAAAAAAACAAGATGGTTCGACCGCCCTTGTTCCCAGATCGATCGACCGGTCGACCTAGCCTCTCTCTCTCTCTATATATATATATACACACACACATCTCTTTATTTTGTTTAACTCATATCTCGTTCATTTTAGCTTGGATTCTGATGTTCCATATATGGAAATTGACCAGAAAATTACCATGGACACAGTGGTGCAACTCCCGTGGCTCAATTATGATAATTTCACAACGTTATTTTATTGTTTAGTTAATTAATGAATTAATTATTATGAGTTAAATTTTGGTCGTTACGAATATCATATGGCTTTGTATAAAAGAATTTTGAATTAAAAAGTAGGAAATTGAATACTATAATAATATAATAATGAAGACATGGAATAAAGAAAAAAAAAGATTTTAATAAAGTAAAATATTAAAAAATTGATTTAATATAGTTAATATGGTATTAATATAATTTTAAAGTATTTTGGACAATTTTTATAAAATTTGACTAAAAGGTGAAAAATATGCCGTCATGTTTCTACAGTTCACGATTTCGCGACATGAAAAGTTAAATGGATGTGTAGGATGAAATAAAGGTCAGAATTCTTTGAAATAAGAATTTTTTGGACCTTTTGATCATAGTTTTCAAATGAAAACGAAAAATCAAGATTTCATTTAATAAAGCTTGAAATATGTCCAAATCAAGTTTTAAAATTATCGCGTTTTGGCAGTTCATAAAATATTATTTTTCAACTCTTTAAAATGGATGGTTTCAAATCTTTAAAAATATTAAATAAATTCCATAAATATGTTAAAATGTTTAAATAGAATTTGAATTATAAAAATGGGCATATATGTAATGAAATTGGTGTTTTAATCCATAAAGCTTTAAAATCACTATTCACCGACAATTTTGCAATGAAATTTGGTAACCATTGAATAAATGATTTGGTTTTTCTTCTCGAATATTTTTGAATGTTTTTAAAATGTAAATCAAATACTTTTAAAAGTTTAGAGTCGATCAAATAACTTGAGCGCCTTATGGGTGACAAAGAGATAGTCTCTAGGTTGGAGTTTGGAAAACCAGCTGCCTGCCCTCCACCTATTCGGACTGACCTAATGGCGGGGATAGTTTATTTGATTTACTCATATAGCATTTTCTTAAGAAAAGAGAAAAGACAGTTGGAGTTGTCCAAAAAGATTTAACAGGATTTAAATAAGATTTTAATGGTAAAGAGAACATTCTTATTAAACTCTATATTAAATTCCGAGGAGGGAACTTGTACTATCCGAGTAAATTTAAAAGGTGATTTCACTGTTATTCAACAAATAGTAAAAGTTGAATATGGAAATTAGTATTGAGTATGGTTAATCTAAAATCTATGAATCGTTTTTACTCAGTACTAATTGGTTTGGGTATATAGTAAACTATCTTAAATAACATTGTTTTTAACCCATTAAAAGATATGTTTTGAAAATAAGCAATCTCCATTAAGATTGGAATTATACTAATAATAGAATATGGAAATATTTTCCTAAGTAATTAAAAGGAAATGATTTGGTATTTTTAAAGTTAAAAAGTGGTTTAAATTTTTTTATATCCCGAGACAGAAATGGGTATAGATATTTATCTCTAAAAAATATTCTATTGGATAAAAATATATCTTCAAAGTTAAACAATATTTTGAGTAAAAGAAGAAAAGAGTATTTAACGAAAGAGGCTTAACATTTCTGTATAAACATATAAACATCTTTTATCGACAATTGATTTGAAGAGACCAGGATCGGATTTGGGTGATTCCTATTCGAAAACCACTTCAGACCAATATACACGTTTGAAAGTGAAGACATGTTGAAGACCATGATTTTGAAGACAGAGATCTTCATAATGTCGGGATGCTTTCCACTAACCTCGTGATTCCTATATTATATACATATGGTGGGGTTGCACCTTTAATTTGAAATTTTCATTGCAAGGACTACTTGTTACTGATCCTAGTGGTGATTCTCAAATAAGATGTAGTGGAGTACCTTCGATTTGTCTTGTTCCTGGACAACTTGTATGGATGAATGTTTGATATTGCTTTTCTAAGACCACATACATTGGTTTTTACAAACGTACATCTGTTTGGTGGTGTAGAAGGTAACCCCTCTTATACTCAATACTCTTCCCTAAGGCATATGAACTCGAGGGTTGTACTTTTATTGAAACCAACTAGTGTGTTGTCGAAAATGCTAATGTGGCATTCAAAGTGAGATTTCTTATTTTGAGAAAGGTAAAACGTTACCTCAAGCCTCACACATCGGTAACGGCAAAAGTAGGATAGATGCGGCAGGGCTAAGTGGGTCGCTCCCATTAGGAGATGTTCATCACCCTTCTAGATTACCCCTTATATTTCAGGTTTATTATGTATGCCGTGGCCACAGATAGGTCGGGAATAAACATGACGATTTGGTACTAAGGTAGAGGTAGGCCCGTTCTATGTTGATAGAGGACAGCAGGGTTGTGCCTTGGTACATTCCTCTAGAGATGTCCTATAGGAAGGCAGTCTCTTACTTTGTCATTACTGGAAATCCATTCTCCAATACGTGCCTTTACGATTTTGATTGTCGAACCTAGTATGATGGAATTTAATTAATATAATTTTTTGCCTATTTCAATATGTTATATGAAAATGTTTCAAAGCAATGTCATTAGAAATAATATCATATGATTTGATACAAAAAAGTTTAGTTATCATAAGGTAAAAACCCGTCCGTGTTTATGTATGAAATGATATTATAAGATACTCTTCTTTTTAAAGGTTTTATTTGATATCAAAGTTGATCTGTGGCACTGTCGTATATATTTATAATTGCATTTCTCATGTTGGTTTGCCAAGCCTGGTCTGGGTATTTTTAATACTCGGGTTAGACCCGAGTAGTTTAAGGATTAGCTGAAGATGCTTGGAGTTTCCAAAGGAGAGCTGGAGATCTTCATCAACGTATGGATGTATTTTACTTTTCCGCTATATTTGTTGTTTTTTCAGCATTTGTAAGGACATGTATTTATAACTGTCTAGGCCGAACTTAGGATAGACTCTGACATATGTATTTACAAGTTTTTCCGCTGTAAAGATTAATGTTGAAATAATGTATGTTATTCCATTCGTGTGATATTATGTTCTGTCTTTATTTTCTTTTACCCTTAACAATCGGTTTTTCCAGCACTTGAGTTCTCGACACGTAATACAGTGGATGTATTAGTGTCGATTTACAAGGGTTAAAAATCCTGGTTGTCACATTTGGTATCTTAGCATAGGTTGAGCAAACACCTGAGCCTGGTAAGGGTAAAATCTCATCAAAGATAGGCTTAGTAATATCCTAGGATGAGTAACTCATTAGAGATAGGGTAAGTGACACCCTAGAATGAGTTGAGAGTAAATTGAGCGTGTATTTGTTAACGCTATGTTAAAATGATTTTTTTTTTGGAAAATGGGTAGATGAAATAATTTCATCTAGGTTTATATTTTGAATATAAAGTAATATCTTACAAATGATATAATTATTTGTGTAGTGTTTGGTTATTAAGGAAATAATAATATTCAGTTATTACCATGGGTTGGTTAAAAGACATAAGTTAGTGTAGGAACATTTTGTGATTAGAATTTCATAGTTTGTGTAACATCCCCTACCATGAGGCTCGAAGCTAAGCGCTACAGGTGCTGCAGCCATCCGTAGTATTAACTTCTGGTGACAAAATATGGTAATGTTAATAGGCACCATAATATCAGAAGCACATGAATATGAAATAAAAATAGCAAAGATTAAAAAACTTTTCTGATTACATTTCAAAGCAATATTTCATATTCGAATTACATAATCCCATAATCGATTTCCAGGTTTTGATCAAATATAATTATTACGAGCTACGTCAAGAGCGACATATGTAGATGCCTCCTTGGAGATCAGAGTACTAAATAGACATATCAGTCTTAATACATAATAGCGAAAATAAAACTAAATAGCTTCAATATATAGCTAGCATTGCCTCCTACATCTCTTCGGAAGCTTTATTTGTCTAGCCGACTATACCTGTAAAACATCAACTCTCAATCTGCTCAAATCATATTTTGAGTACCAGAGAGTTTAAGGAGAAAACATAAACTTTGAATTGGACATAAAGCCTGCTGTGAATAATACTGTACGTCTCGGTTATTTGATATTAAGTGAGACCACGCCGTTTAGCGAAACGGGTTTCCCCTCACTAATATCTCTTTTCAAAACATATTTTTGCAAACAAAAATCCTGCAATCAAACTGATTAAAGAAATCATAGCAATATCGTATATGCATATAAAATAGGTAATAAATGGACTATCTGTTCAGACAATATAGTTTTGTTTGGCTAACTACTAACATTTGGCTGACTTGAGCCTACCATACATAACAAATAATCTAACTTCTGTAGACACACTTGTGGATGGTCTGTCCCTAACTTACTTCTCCCAAGGTCAACTGATCCTAATGGTTTTACGGGCTCACCAATAACCTATATTTCTCTGTATATTCCTTTCTACGTGTAACATTATTTTAGTCTTACCTGTGACAATGCCCTACACACTAGAATTTTTTACTTACCTTAGCTAGGGGCCACTAGCTAAAGTATAAGGTGCAACCTTATACCAGTCCTATCTGGTATTCTAATATCTGAGTCATTTACTTAGGGTCAACTATCCCATAAAAATTTTCCTTGAAAACATTTCTTGCAAATTGATTTAACCTTTTAAATCATACTTAAACAAGGAAAATGTACTGTCTTCTTTACTCAAATCTCTTTGCCATGTTATATATACTTTACTCTAAATAGTGTTAATGAAATATAGTGAGGGTTATCTATCCCTTTAAAGTAAGTTAAAATCCTTTTTTTAACTTAAAAAATCTTAGGCCGTAAAGCCAAGGTAAACATTCGAAACCTCTGTTCAAAGACTTTAAACAACCCTCTCAGAATCATTGAAAGTACCTCTTTCAAAATATATTGACTACTATGCCTTGAAACATTAGGCCGAAAGGCCGAAACATACCTTTTGAAACCTTTATAATAACCTTTCGAGATCGTTAAAGGTATCCCTTCGAAACCTTTATAAACCTTAGACATCCCCTTTTCAAAACTCCTGAAAATTGTCTTTCGAAAGAATTGGAAACCTTCCATTTAAATTACTGTAAGTACTTTTCATAACCATTGGGGAACCTCCCCTTCGAAACCTTAGTTTAAACCTTTCGAAAGTATTAAAGTCCTTTACCATAAACAAACCTTTCACAATCATTGGGTTAAAGGAAAAGCTTATGGAACATAGTTTCAAAACCAATTAAAACCATTCCATTCAAAACCTATGAGTTTATCTTTTAATGGAATAAAGGGTCTTTAAATAACTAGGTCGAAAGCAATATTTTCGAAAGAAATTTCCTAAGTAAAAGAAAGTAGGTGGTTTTGATACCAACCCTTTCGAAAGCATGGAGAAGCGGCTTCCTGTTTAAAAGCGAAAGCACCCTTTCGAGACCAATGTCTAAAAGCAAAGCGGCCTCAACTGAGTCGAAAGGTAGATCTGGCAATGAGTATTTCGACCCTGTCAAAAGCTTGTTTAAAACAAAAGACGACAACCTCTATCGAAAGCCTTATTAAAAACCTTTTCGAATTGGAAAGCAAAGCAAGCGGCTTTTCTTTTAAAAGCAAAACAAGGTATCGACCCCTTTAAAAGCACGTTTCGACCTTATACCTTTCGCCCAACTCCAATCCACTACATGCTAAGACATTGATACCATGTGTATTTGTTTCGACTATGATGAAGGCGGTAGTATGAAGTTGAAAGGTAGCTGCCGATAGTGGCGAAGCAACAAACCTTGACAAAAACCATTTTCTTTCTTTTTAAAGTAATATCTTTCTAACTAACTTGCTTATTTTTCACCATATAATTGGTTTCCAATTTCTTTTCCAAAATCTTTTCTAAAAGCACTATCAAATTCAGCGTTTTATAATTTAAAACATTTAGCAAATTGCCCCTTCTCCTATTTTAAACATATAAAACATTTAAGTCCCGTACTTTAAATAATTTTATATACTTAACAAAACACTTAGGAAAATTCTCAAACAATTCCCATAAATCATTTTTAATATGTTATCTAACATATTCAAATTTCTGGCCTAAAGCTAACGTATAACAATGGAAATTACTTTAAACCCAATTTAACCATTTTCTTTACTAGAAAATTCATAATAAATCCATAATAATTCAGAAAAATTGTGAAACTTGAAACCCATCTCTAAAATAATATTTCTGACCTTATCTCAAAAAATGCAAGTTATTTAGGTGTCATCTAATAAGTTTTCCAAACCAATTCTTATCATGAAATCTATATGACATAGCCTAAATCATCAACAAGCATATATATCCATTTAAACAATCAAAACATGGCAAATCATTTGCAAAATAAATTCAAAAATCAACTAGAAACTGAAAATCATAAAAATGAGATGTAATCTATTATTCACCTAACTTGTGTTAAAGAATTTGAGATTTGCTCTTGATAAATTTTCTTAAGCTTCCCTCTTGCAATATTGCTTATCTTCTTCCTGATTTCTTTTAATAGTGGCCGGCCTTGCTTTGGTTTAGTTTTAATTCATGAATGTTGCAAATGAGAGTTGGTTAAGGGTTTATGGTATAAAAATATAACCTATTCTTATTTTGCCCTTATATCATTATTTTAAATTTTATTTGCTTATTCATTGAGGCATGACTACCTTATGATTTTATAAAGATCAATCTCTTAACCCTTAATCTTTGCAATAATCTATTTAGTTTATCTAATTAAATCTTCTAAATAATGCTATTTAAAATTAGGGGTGTTACAGTCTCTCCTCCTTAAAGAATATCATCCTCGAAATTACAATAAGGTACTCATAAAATCAATCATAAAGGTAAAACATACCATGAAACAAATTAGGATAAGCATCTCTAATCTTGCTCTTAGCTTTCCTGGTGTCTCTGATCATCACTCCATTGGACTTTAACTAATCTGACTGTCTTGTTCCTTAGCCTCTTCTCATCTTTTGCGACTATACGAACTGGCTTTCTAACTGTAGTCAAATTTGGCTCCACTACTAAGACATATAACACAATCAGTGCTATAGTAGTCTCTAGATCTTGGATACACTTCCTTAGATGAGAAATATGAAAAACATCGTGGACTCCTCCCAAACTGTTCGGTAACTCTACTCTATATGCGAGTTTGCCGATCCTTTCTATAATACGAAATGGTCCAATGAATCTTGATGCCAACTTTTCCGATTTCCTGAATCTGATAACACCATTCGTTGATGATACCTTGACGGAAACATGATCCCCAACTGAGAAGTCTAAGTCTTTCCGTCTCTTATCAGCATAGATCTTCCGCCTAGACTGAGCTTCCTTCATTCTGGCTCAATTTAACTCAATCTTTTCTGTAGCTTCCCTAACTAAATCGAGTCCAAGAACTAACTTATACCCGATCTCTAAGCAACAAACATGAGATTTTCATGGCCTTCCATACAAAGCTTCAAATGGTGTCATCCTTATGCTAGTCTGATAACTATTGTTATACGAAAACTCGACTAAGTGTAGATGGTCTTCCCACGATCCCCCAAATCTAGCACAAAAGCTCTTAACAAATCTTCTAAGATTTTGTTAACTCTTTCCATTTGCCCATCTATCTGCGAATGGTAAGCGATACTTATCTTGAGCTTGATACCTATGGTATCCTGTAGACTCTTTCAAAACTCGCTAGTGAAAAAGGAATCTTTATCCCTTACTATGCTACTAGGAATTTCATGAAGTCTAACTATATTCTTCATGAATAACTTAGCCAAAATAGGTAGTGTCCTGGTTGACTTAACTGGAATAAAATGGGTACTCTTGGTCAACCTGTCCACAATGACCATATACTTTCATTTCCTCGATTTGACCTTGGCAACCCGTCTATGAAATCCATTAAGATGGAATCCCATTTCCATACTAGAACATCTAAAGGATAAAGTAACCCACTTGGTTTTTGATGTTTGGCTTTTACCTGTTGACAGTTCAAACACTGTTTCACCTATAAGCCTACATCACTCTTCATACCTTCCCAGAAGAAACTTCTTTTCATATCCTGATACATCTTAGTTCCTTTCGGATGAATATTGAACTTTGAACGATTGCATTCTTCTAAAATTTCCTTCTTAATGTTTTCCGCATTTGGAACACATAGTCGTTCTTTCTTCCTCAACCACCCATTCTGGTCATGACTGAAATCTTACAGGTCATCGCTCCATGTTCCATCTCTTAACTTTCTGATCTGTTTAGCTAATAATGGATCTTCTCTTTGCTTAGAAGCAACCCTTTAAATTATCACTGGCCGAACTTCTAAACATGACAACATAGTAGTTTCTGTACTAGAACTACTCTTATATCTCCACTATACTCTACATAGTCAACGCCTTTAAATCTGTCCACTCGGCTATCATTGCCAACACTGCATTCTGATGTTTTCTGCTAAGTTCTTCTGCAACTTTGTTGCCTTTTCCTGGTGTGTACTCAATACCAAAGTCATAAGCGGCTAAAAACTCTAACCACCTTTGCTATCTCATATTCAACTCCTTCTGAGATAATAAATTCTTCAGTGACTTATTGTGACGCCCCACCTCTATACCCATGCTAGCCAAGGACACTACGGGGTAATGCCGTCAACTAGCACGAAGAATAAGGCTGTTGAGGAGCGACCATCTGTCTAATTGCTTTGTGCGAGTACCGAATTGCCAAATAAAAATACGACTTTTCATCACAAGAGGAAATCCGACAAACCGATGCAAACTCAAGACTACTACACAGTGGCTATAATATCTTCAGAAACAAATATAGAATAAGTATAACACAAATCAGTCACAGATATCCATATCACAAAGGCGGAAAAAGATATGAATATATAACACTTAAAAGTGTACATCAGAGTAGTGGTCAAACAAGATCCACAATATCACAAAAGAATAGTTACAAGAGCTTCACAAAAGAATAAGTATACATCAATGAGTCTATATCTCAAATGTATACAACCAAAAACTACTAATCTAAGTAGTTAGCCAAAAGTCAAGATAATAATCCTAGACGAGGAGTCAAGCAATAGCACCTGTAACATCTCGGTCTGACCCGAGTATTATTTAATAAGAAAATAATAAACAGATCAGTCTAACTACAAATATTAGATAAAATGATATAGAATAAGAGATATGAAAAAAACATATGATAACCACAAAGCCATACTACAATAAGTATGTAATTGAAAATCAATCCAGAGATTAATCAATATCACAAGAATCTTCTCAAAGATCAAAAAATGTCATACTCTTTATTATGCACAAATATTGATAAAACTTATCAATGTAAATCACGAAAATTAGTGAAACACAAATTCTAGAAATTATCAATGGAAATCTAGAAATCAAAAAAAGGGGAGGCCTATCACAAAACGGGAGTATGAAAACTCACCAACACGTGTATCATAAAAAGGAACGCTATTCCATGGTTGCTAACCATTAGTTTTGAGCCAAAGCTCCACAAAACGGCCCGAAGACCATGGGTCACTACCCCCACCAAATTGAGTAGGAGCTCCACAGATACGGGGTTTAGTCTCCCTCGTAGACAAAGATACATCGCACGTTGCTAGTCTAAATCACAAAATGATCATCATCGATCATCAAGAAGTGTCAATTACACTAAGCTAGTAAATATATGAGCTTAGCTTCATGTCCCATAACCACTAGCTTAACTTAAATATTTATGAACAAACTGTAAGTCTCCACTTGAAAATTGTCACAAGAAATTCGATCGAACAAGTCTAAGAATTAACCAAAGAAGTAAATGCAAGCGTTTCATACCACATGTTTTACTAAGTCGTTTAATTAGATTTCTCATACGAGTGAGGTAAAGGTTTGTATATACTAATCGATTGGAATGGTTTTATAAACAAGCTTGATATTGAAAATAGAGTTGAAATCATCTTTGTGAAAGAGTTTGAATATTTACTACTAGTATTGAAACCTTTATATTTTTAAAGTGACAAATCAAAGAAATGATTGTAGAAACAATCAATCACCGAAATTTCATGCTCCAAGACGTGAATTAATTCCAAAGAAATCCATTCCAAACCCATCAAAATGGATATACCTAAAAATTCCAAAATAGAAGTCATCAAGATCGATAATAAATGATAACAACAGATCGGAAAACCACGAATCGATAAAAATTGGAAATCAACACAAAATAGGCTAAATAGGCAAATAGAAGTAGGTCAATCGACTGGATCACTGAGTTCAGTCGACTGAACACAGTCCCGGAAAACACATGGGATGCAGGTCAGTCGACTGGACTCAGAGAGTCAGTCGACTGACTGTAGAAAACGGAGCCCCCAAGCCTCTGCAGACAGCCTTTGGAATGCTTATTAGCTACAGCCAGTAAACTGACTGGTGCGTAGGCAGTTTTCGAGCCTATATAATTGATGTGCAATCACATCCAATTTGCGACCGAACGAGCAATGGCGCTAGGGATTTATGCCAATCAGCAACCCGGCCCTATAGGCTCTTCGATGCATCACCAAAAACATGTTCAAACATCCATAAAAGGATTTTCATAGATTTTGCTTTCAAAACACCAAAAGTTGGAATATATACCAAATCAATCCAAATCAAAATCAAATGCACATGAATAAGAGTTAGGAATTCATACCTAACAATCAAAGATAATTATTGACTTAGATGTGAGATAAAAATATCACCTTTAAACCCAAAACAATGAAGAAGAAGCTATAGAGCAATGGCAAGAACAATCACACTTCAATTCCAACCCAACAAGCTTGAATCTAAGCTTAAAAGAGAAACTTTTCCTAAGTTAGGTTTAGGAATTTATGAAATAGAAAGGAGAATGAGTTGGAGAAGAAGAAGAGAAGGCTTACCAAAGCTTCTTCTATGAATTTGGAGTTGGAGCTTGGATTTGCAATGAAACTAAGGCTTAGGAATTCTAATTCTTTCTCTCCTCCCCCATTTTTATCTAAAGCTTGAGTATTAGGAAATTATGAAGGAATGAAGAGAAGAGGGTTGGAGCTAGGTTGATAAGTGGGGTTAACGAGCTAAAACCCAACCCAAAGCCCTAAGTGAAAAGTAGCAAAATTATATTAACTACAAACATATCGAAGTTTATACTCAAAAAGGTCGCAAACATCATTTTGAACTCAGTGGGGGTGGTCTCGTGTCCTAATTCGACTGTTTGCAAAAAGTAGTTTTTCGAACAATAATCCGACTAACGATGAATTATTTTAAATAAAACATTTAAATATTCAATCGTAAAATATGCGGGTTGTTACAAACTCCTCTCCTTAAAGAAATTGCGTCCTCACAATCTTAAGAAATAAATGAACAAAAAGTAACAACCATAAAAGCATATCAACACAAAAGAAGAAATTTGGAATAAGAAGTTCACCTCAAAGAGCACGAGAAAGTAAGTCCGGATGTGTTCGCTCGATGAATTCTCTGAATTCCCAAGAACAATCCTTAGGATTTGAGGACCATTGAACTTTCACAAGAGTGACATCTTTATTTCGAAGGCGTTTAATCTCCGAAGCAATAATATGAATAGGATGTTGCTCATAAGTCAAATTAGGTGAAACCTCAATTTCTTCTACAATACCGGGCTCAAGAATAGAATCGGAATTTCGAAGGCATTTCCGTAGTTGAGAAACGTGAAACACGTCATGAATAGTAGAAAACTGAGCCGGTAATAAAAGGTAATAAGCCACGGAACCAATACGTTCGGTGATGGGAAATGGACCAATATATCGAGGTGCTAACTTTCTCGATCGACTGAAACGCACAATACCCTTCATTGGTGAAACACAAACAAAAACAAAATCTCCCACAGAAAATTTTAATTTCCTTCTTTGGTTATCGGCATAGGATTTTTGCCTACTCTGAGCTTCTTTCATCCTTTGATGAATAAGGTCAATCTTTTCTGTGGAATCACGAATAAAATCTGGACCAAAAACCAGCTTCTCACCGGCCTCAAGCCAACAAGAAGGAGATCGGCACGGCCTTCCATAGAGTGCCTCAAAAGGTGCCATCCCAATAGTAGATTGGAAGCTATTATTATAGGAAAACTCAACAAGAGAAATATGATCTTTCCAACTTCCACCAAAATCAAGAACACATGTATGAAGAAGATCTTCAAGAGTTTGATTCACACGCTCGGTTTGTCCATCGGACTAAGGATGATAAGCGGTGCTAAAATTAAGCTTCATTCCTAAAGCTTTCTGAAGACTCTTCCAAAATCCACTAGTAAATAATGGATCACGATTGCTAACAATAGAAGTAGGAACTCTATGTAATTTAACAATTTCTTTAATAAAGAGCTTGGCCAAAAGAGGAACGGTCCGATTGGTTTGAACGGGAATAAAATGGGCAGATTTAGTAAGTCTATCAACAATCACCCATATGCTATCATGACCCGAACCAGAACGGGGAAGACCGTCAATAAAATCCATGGAAATTTGATCCCACTTCTAAATTGGAATTTCTAAAGGTTGCAATAACCCACCGGGCCTTTGATGCTCGGCCTTAACGAGTTGGCAAATCATGCAACGCTCAAACAAAGTTAGCAATATCAGATTTCATTCCATCCCAATAATAAAGTCGTTTCATATCCACTTACATTTTTGTATTACCGGGATGAATGGTAAATTTAGAACGATGAGAATCTTCTAAAATATCTTTACAAAGATCACTAATATTTGGCACGATAAGTCAACCAAATTTTCGAATGCTGCCACGAGAATCAATATCAAAGTCTTTTAAACCTTCAATATCAATTTTATCCCTACAATTTTGGCTAAGAAGAGCCAATTCGTGATCTAGCTTTTGAGCTTCAAGAATGCGGTATAAAGGGAAGGATGAGCTTCAAGGCTACATAAAGCCAAAGATGAACATAAATCGGACTCACGATCTCGAATCTCATAAGTGGATAAAATTCCGAGATCATTCCATTCGGATATCATCATGGAAACAACCGCTTGTAGCTTTCGGCTAAGGGCGTCGGCAACACGATTTCCCTTTCCGGGAGTATAAAGAATGTCAAGATCATAAGATGCAAGAAACTCGAGCCAACGTTGTTGATGAAAATTAAGTTCCTTTTGAGAAAATAAATACTTCAAAGATTTATGATCGGTGTAAAGAATAAATCTTTCTCCCAAAAGATAATAACGCCAAATTTTATGGGCGAAAACAATAGCCGCGAGCTCTAAATCATGAGTGGCATATCTAGTCTCGGCAGGCTTCAATTGCCTAGAAGCATAAGCAATAACACGTTCTCTTTGCATGAGAACGGCTCCCAAACCAACACGATTAGCATCGGTATAAACAATAAAATCTTGATTCCCCTCAGGAATAACAAGAATAGGTGCATCGAAAAGGAGTTCTTTTAATTTCTGGAAAGAAGCATCACATTTGTCCGACCAAATGTATTTAACTCCCTTCATTGTCAAACTAGTAAGAGGCATGAAAATTTTGGAAAAGTCTTTTACGAAACGGCGGTAATAACCTGCCAATCCAAGAAAACTATGGATCTCCGTCACACTCTCTGGTCTCTTCAAATTTTGAATCGTTTCAATCTTTGAAGGATCCTTGGAAATTCCGGATTCAGAAATAATATGACCAAGAAACTTCACACGAGATTGCCAAAAGTGGCAGTTAGAAAATTTTGCTTTCAATAGATTGCTCCTAAGAGTTTCCAACACAATCTGTAGATGCTTTTCATGCTCCTCCTCAGTTTTAGAATACACAAGAATATCATCAATAAAGATGAGAACAAATCGATCGAGGAAGTCTTTAAAAACTCTATTCATATGGTCAACGAAATAAGCCGGAGTATTCGTTAAACCAAATGGCATAACAAGCCATTCATAAGATCCATAACGAGTACGGAACGATGTCAAAGGAATACTATCCTCTGCAATACGAAGCTGATGAAAATCGGTTGCTAAGTCGAATTGTGAAAAGATTCTAGCACCACTAAGTTGGTCGAATGGAACATCAATCCAAGGTAAAGGATATTTATTCTTGATAGTAAGATCATTAAGCTTACGGTAGTCAACGCAAAGCCTAAGTGTACCATCAGATTTCTTCATAAAAATAGCCGAAGCTCCCCAAGGAGAGGAACTAGAGCGAATAAATTGCTTCATCTCCAATTCGGATAATTGTTTGCGCATCTCCTCATTTTCTTTATTGGACATACGATAAGGAGGACGAGTGATAGGTTGAGCTCCAGAGATGAGATTAATTTTGAACTCAATTGCTCGCTTAGGTGGTAGTCCTAAAACGGGCTCAAATATGTTGGAAAATTCATGAACAACGTGAATAAGAGAAATGACATCCTCCTCATCATCATTATCGTCATCATGAGGATTTAAAGAATATAAAGATGCAGCCAAGTTGGAATCCAAATCTTTAAGATCAATAGAAATCTTCTTAACAGATTGAGGATGTCGAAGATGAATAGTCCGCTCAGGACATAGGATTTGAGCTTCATAGCGGTTAAGCCAATTCATTTCCAAAGCCTAAGTAGCGCATAACATGCAAATTGGTTCGGAAACAAAAATCACACAAAATAATCTCGACATCTTTACAAAGCAAACTAATTGTTGCGGATCCACCAACCGGATTCGCGATTCTCAAAGAAGTCATTAAAGCAACAACACTCAAAGAAAAAGTATCAATAAGTTCTTTTGATATAAAAGAATGGGACGGACCCGTATCAAAAAGAACTCGAATAGGATGATCACAAAACAAAATAATTCCATCAAGGATAGAATGAGAAATACCTTGACCACGAGAAGTGTTATTAGGAGTTTGCACCACATTAAGCTTTCCCTCCTTCTTGTTTTGGAGTTTGGGTCATGCAGACAAATAATGATCTGGGCTTTTGCAAAAGCGACAAGCGCGAGGCTTTGAACACTTATTCGCATAATGGTCCTTAGAACCACAGTTGTAGCATTTCCCACCACTAAAGGTAGAAGTCTTTGCCACCAGAGTTGCTTGCTTCCCTTTCTTATTGGGATAAGGACCTCTGAACTTACTAGGCCTTTTCTGGTTGTTGAAGTTTGGTTTGGCACCCACAACCTCAACATCACTCTCCATATCCGCCTCTTTAAGACGAAGAGCGGTATCAATGAGTTGATCAAAAGAAACTTCTAATTTTAGAAGTAATGGCTTCTTGAGATTTTTGTTCAAGACATAGACAAATCTTTGGTTCTTCTTCAATGGGGTGTTTATGTATTCGACCCCGTATTTAGAAAGTGACTCGAATGATGCGACATAGTCTGCCACAGAGGATTCACCTTGAACAAGGTCTATGAAACGACGAGCCAATGTCACCTTCTCAACTTCTGGCACAAACTTTAATTCGAATCGTTCCTAGAATTTCTCTCAAGTAAGATCCGCTTCATTTATTTCAGAAATCAAAAGCTCGTACCAGTCTAATGCTCTTTCTTGGAGCATACTAGAGGCCACCAGAACTCGGTGAAGATCAATAAGATTCATGCGAGAAAAGATTCGATCGCATGTTCTTAGCCAAGCTTGGACTTCAATAATAGTTTCAGAACCTCTGAATGGCTTCCCACCCAAGTTGGTATAATCGCTGCACAAACGTGCAAATCCAGACTTAGGGTGAGTAGGCTCTGGATTGGGTCCGGCAGCTTGAGCATTCTTCACGAGATCTAAAAGCTGTTGGGCAGACATAAATACTCCATCCAGGGGAGTAGCACTAGATTGACCGGCGCTGGGACGACCAGGTCTAACCATTTCTCTTCTTTAAGAAAGAAAGAAGAATAAAAAGGTTATTCACAAAATGAATATCAAACAATAATGATTGATAAAATAAGGTATCACAAAAGAAAATAGGATTAGATGGTACGAAGACTCGAAAAAAATCCTAAGGCACGACTCCTAAGATAGACTTAGGACGGATCCTTGTTAAATTATTCTACATTGTTCAGAAGTTCCAGGCTCTGATACTAAGCTGTGACGCCCTACCTCTATACCCATGCTAGACAAGGACACTACGGGGTAATGCCGTCAACTAGCGCAGAGAATAAGGCTGTTGAGGAGCGACCATCTATCTAATTGCTTTGTGCGAGTACCGATATGCTAGATAAAAATACGACTTTTCATCACAAGAGGAAATCCGACATACCGATGCAAACTCAAGGCTACTACACAGTGGCTATAATATTTTCGGAAACAAATATAGAAATAAGTATAACACAAATCAGTCACAGATATCCATATCACAAAGGCGGAAAAAGATATGAATATATAACACTTAAAAGTGTACATCAGAGTAATGGTCAAACAAGATCCACAATATCACAAAAGAATAGTTACAAGAGCTTCATAAAAGAATAAGTATACATCAATGAGTCTATATCTCAAATGTATACAACCAAAAACTACTAATCTAAGTAGTTAGCAAAAAGTCAAGATAATAATCCCAGATGAGGAGTCAAGCAGTAGCACCTGTAACATCTCGGTCTGACCCGAGTATTATTTAATAAGAAAATAATAAACGGATCAACCTAACTATAAATATAAGATAAAATGATATAGAATAAGAGATATGACAAAAACGTATGATAACCACAAAGCCATACTGTAATAAGTATGTAATTGAAAATCAATCCAGAGATTAATCAATATCACAAGAATCTTCTCAAAGATCAAAGAATGTCATACTCTTAATTTTTGTTCACAAAACCATAAATATTGACAATTATATCAATGCCAATCACATAAGTTGATGACACACAAGTTCACCAATGCACAAATATTGATAAAACTTATCAATGCAAATCACGAAAATTGGTGAAACACAAATTCTAGAAATCATCAATGGAAATCCAGAAATCACAAAAAGGGGGAGGCCTATCACAAAACGGGAGTATGAAAACTCACCAACACATGTATCACAAAACGGAACGCTATGGTTGCTAACCATTAGTTTTGAGCCGAAGCTCCACAAGACGGCCCGAAGACCATGGGTTGCTACCCCACCAAATTGAGCAGGAGCTCCACAGTAACGGGGTTTAGTCTCCCTCGTAGACAAAGAGACATTGCACATTGCTAGTCTAAATCATAAAATGATCATCATCGATCATCAAGAATTGTCAATTACACTAAGCTAGTAAATATATGAGCTTAGCTTCATGTCTCATAACCACTAGCTTAACTTAAATATTTACGAACAAACTGTAAGTCTCCACTCGAAAATTGTTACAAGAAATTCGATCGAACAAGTCCAAGAATTAACCAACGAAGTAAATGCAAGCGTTTCATACCATTTGTTTTACTAAGTCGTTTAATTAGATTTCTCATACGAGTGAGGTAAAGGTTTCTATATACTAATAGATTGGAAACGGTTTATTAACAAGCTTGATATTGAATAAAGTTGAAATCATCTTTGTGAAAGAGTTTGAATATTTACTACTAGTATTGAAACCTTTGTATTTTTAAAGTGACAAATCGAAGAAATGATTGTAGAAACAATCAATCACCAAAATTTCACGCTCCAAGACGTGAATTAATTCCAAAGAAATCGATTCCAAACCCATCAAAATGGATATACCCAAAAATTCTAAAATAGAAGTCATCAAGATCGATAATAAATGTTAACAACAGATCGGAAAACCACGGATTGATAAAAGTTGGAAATCAATAAAAATAGGCTAAATAGGCAAATAGAAGCAGGTCAGTCGACTGGCTCACTGAGTTCAGTCGACTGAACACAGTCCCGGAAAACCCATGAGATACAGGTCAGTCGACTGGACTCAGAGAGTCAATCGTCTGACTGTAGAAAACAGAGCCCCCAAGCCTCTGCAGACAACCTTTGGAATGCTTATTAGCTACAGCCAGTCGACTGACTGCAAAGGTCAGTCGATTGACTGGTGCTTAGGAAGTTTTCTAGCCTATATAATTGATGTGCAATCACATCCAATTCGCGACCGAACGAGCAATGGCGCTAGGGATTTATGCCAATCGGCAACCCGGCCCTATGGGCACTTCGATGCATCACCAAAAACATGTTTAAACATCCATATAAGGATTTTCATAGTTTTGCTTTCAAAACACCAAAAGTTGGAATATATACCAAATCAATCCAAACCAAAATCAAATGCACATGAATAAGAGTTAGGAATTCATACCTAACAATAAAAGATTATTATAGACTTAGAGGTGAGATAAAAATCTCACCTTTAAACCCAAAACAATGAAGAAGAAGCTATAGAGCAATGGCAAGAACAATCACACTTCAATTCCAACCCAACAAGCTTGAATCTAAGCTTAAAAGAGAAACTTTTCCTAAGTTAGGTTTAGGAATTTATGAAATAGAAAGGAGAATGAGTTGGAGAAGAAGAAGAGAAGTCTTAGCAAAGCTTCTTCCATGAATTTGGAGTTGGAGCTTGGATTTGCAATGAAACTAGGGCTTAGGAATTCTAATTCTTTCTCTACTCCTCCATTTTTATCTAAAGCTTGAGTATTAGGAAATTGTGAAGGAATGAAGAGAAGAGGGTTGGAGCTAGGTTGATAAGTGGGGTTAATGGGCTAAAACCCAACCCAAAGCCCTAAGTGAAAAGTAGCAAAATTATGCTAACTCCAAACATATCGAAGTTTATACTCAAAAAGGTTGCAACCATCATTTTGAACTCAACGGGGGTGGTCTCGAGTCCTAATTCGACTGTTTGCAAAAAGTATCTTTTCGGACAATAATCCGACTAACGATGAATTATTTTAAATAAAATATTTAAGTATTCAATCGTAAAATATGCGGGTTGTTACACTTATGATCCGTACCTCAAAATTTCTCCTATAAGGTAATGTCTCCACGCATTCAACACGAAAATCACTACAGCTAATTCCAAATCATGTGTTGGATATATAAGCTTATGCGGTCTAAGCTGTCGAGAAGCATAGACAATCACTTTACCCCATTGTATTAACACAGCTCCTAATCATGTTCCACATGCATCCGTGTACACCACTAAGTCCTGATTCCTTTCTGTAACAACTAACACAGATTCATTAGTCAATAAGTGTTTCAGCTTCTGAAATGCCTCCTCACACTTATCAGTCCAAACAAACTTCACATCCTTTAGCATTAGCTGGGTCATCTGTGCCGCAATCTGCGAAAAATTCTTAATGATTCTCCAATAATACCCAGCCAATCCAAGAAAACTCTTTATCTCAGTCACTGTCTCAGGTCTCTTCCAATTATTCACCGCTTCGATCTTAGTAGGATCTACAGACAACCCTTTCTCTAAGACTACATGACCAAGAAAATTCACTTTCCGATTCCAAAAACGACACTTCGAAAATTTCGCTTTTAGTTGGTGCTGCCTCAACGTCTCAAGCACCCTTCTAAGAGGAACTTCATGCTCTTTTTCGTCCTTAGAGTATACCAAAATAACATCTATGAATACCAACACGAACCTATCCAGGTGCTCTCAGAAAACTCAGTTCATCAAATCTACAACGAACGCTGGCTCATTAGTTAGTCCGAATGACATTACTAACCATTTGTATGATCCATATCTGGTTCTAAACATCATCAAAGGAATACTATCCTCAGCCACTCTAAGTTGATGGAACCCTGTTACTAAATCCAACTGGAAAATACTTTGGCTCCACTCAGCTGGTCGAACAAATCGTCAATCCTGGGTAACAGATATCGATTATTTATCATCTTCTCATTCAACTTACGATGATCGAAACATAACCTTAACAATCCATCCGGCTTCTTTACAAACACTACGCCTGCTCCCCTAGGCAAACTGCTTGGTCTGATAAAACTCTTTCGTTCCAAATCCACCAACCGCACCTTCAACTGCTTCATCTTGGTAGGTGTCAATCTACTTAGCGGTCCACTCACCGATTCTGCTCCGGGTACTAAATCTATCTAAAAATCAATGGCTTATTTCGATGGTAGTCCTACTATAGGTTCAAAGACATCTGTGAATTCTCTTACAACAAAAACTCGATACAACTCGTCTTCTACCTCCGCAACACCTAACAAAGAATTAACCTCAAAACTAGGGTTTTCTACAGGGTATACTATCTGATCACCACAGTTAGGATGTCTAAGTGATATTTTCCTATTACGGAATAATATTATAGCATCATATTTACTTAACCAATCCATACCCAAAATAATTCCAAACCTACGAAATCATATACCTGCAAACTGCAAGCAAACACATGACCTAACAATTCAAACTCTAAGTGGTCACATCTCATCCCAAGAGTCGCATAACCTTCTATCGAATTTGCAACCCTTAAGGAAGTAACAAGGTATGAGGGTTCTAGGTTAAGCTTATCTACCAAACAACAAGATATGAAAGAATGCAATGCGCCAGTATCATATAAAACTCTAATTGTCGTACCATGAATCAAAAGCATACCTCCCAACACGGCTTTTCATTTCTCCTCTACTATTGGTCTCGAGGTAGCTGGCTCCAATGCAAACACTTTGACTTTTCCATCTTCGGTCGGTTCCTTGCACTGGTTCTTATAGTGCCAATTTGATCGTGTTGAATATGCGCTTATATGATTTTTGTTTGATGATAATAAACATATATACATTCGTTTAAATGTATTTGTTAATATACTATTTTATTTTCACAGATTAAATAAATATTTGCTGAATAAAATAAATAACACGGAATTTGAATTCAAACGAATATTTTATTCAAACAAATATTTATTACAATTTTGAATAGTACAAATTCAAGCTCTCACTCTACACTATACAACTTTGATACAAATTCAATTACATCACAATTTCACATTTACAAATGTCCTCACTACATATCGCTCATTCACTCATATTTTATCTTCATCTTTATTCCAGTTAGAATCCAGCATCTGAGCAATCTGCAAAAACATACACTAACGCAGTAAAATTGAAAAAGAAATATTTTTGCAATATAAAATAAAACATGAATTTTGAAAATGATATTTGCCTCAGCTATTTGGGTTGTTCGTCATCATTTATATTTGAATTCATCACACGAACAGCTTGTGACATACACAGTGTATCACTGTATATGCCACAAGGCCGTGCACACTGACATACACATGATAATGCTACAGGGACAGGTGAGCACATGTCAAACCCAAATGAAAAGCCGGGTTCAACTCACGTGCAATAAATCACGACACGAGCACAAGGTCAAACCCGAGTTTTGAAACTGGATTCAACTCAAGTGAAATTTCAAAAATCAACATGAATGCAACAAAGACCAAGCTGCAGCATACCAGAGGTGGAGACAACTCAAACGAAACATAATTGTACATGACAGTGTACGACATCAAAGACACAGTAGTAACAAATCAAGACAGCATCGACCAGACTCCAACAAGTAATCAAGATCAAATGACTTCAACCATCAAGCCAACATAGCAGCAGTATGCAAGTGCATACACAAAGAGGCACAATGCCACCAACATGACAGCAAACAGAAGTGCACCAGTATAAGTCGATGCAACATGAACAAACCCAATTCAATATGACTGCAAGCAGTGCCACAAGACCGTCGAGTAAAACCAGTGACAATATAGATGAAGTAAACAACAGAGCTCAATACAACTGAAGGCAATATATATATATATATATATATATATATATATATATATATAGTGAAACGTACATCTACCACAAGCATCAACATGTATGCAATCAGAATGAAGCAGACATTGACAATATAGATGCAAGTGAATATGGCAACGAAATTAATGTACGGTGAAACAAAGCATGGTTCAAACCAGGGCACACAACATACAAATGCACCAATGAAGTCTGTACACATGGAAAATACAAGCAACTCGAGCTCAAGACGATACAAACCAAATATCAAATAAAACACAAATGGCCAGAGAATTGTACAAAGCTCCTACAGGGATGAACGGAAATGGCCAAAGTCAAGTCAAGCGAGATGACAAATCATGCTCAACATGAACCAGAATGGTTACAACATCAAGGTGGTCAAGGCCAAAATCATCAATGCAATGCACAGCAAGGTATAATAAAGTCAAGGGCATATGAAGACAAGTGTAAACATCACATTAAAACAACTCGAACTCAACTGGAAAGTGCTATCAGAGATGAACACAAAAAATGGTCAGAGCCGTAGTATACAGAAGTCACAAAATCAAAACCGTGGTAGCAAATGTAATTGACCAAGTCACGAATCAACAACAAGACCATCAAGCAACGAAAGCATATTCATATTGAACAAGTCAGATACATCTCAAACATCAAAGTGAAATCAAACGGCCGAAGACGAATTCAAACAATTTTATACGAACGCAAAAATAGGATTTCGAATCCTATATAAACCCTAAGATCATCATCGGCAAAGTATCGAATTCCAGAAAGCATAAAATCAGTAAAGCAAAAGCATATAATTACATACCGAAGCAAGGAAAGAATTCGATCAACGAAGCAGCCGAAGTGAGCAACAAGGAAAATAATCGATCAAGGCTAAACGCGAATAATCATCGAATCGATCAACATAAAGTCGGCACTTCGAAAACCCTAATTTGAATCACGAACGAAAGCCCTAATTTGGATTGAAGGAAAAAGTCGCCACTATCTCAAAACAACGAACGGAGCAAATAGAAAGAAAAAGGGAACGGGCTAAATTATAAAAGGGATGACTTTGATAAAAGGCCTTTATTATTTAAAGGGTTATTGTTTTAGGGTTATTTTGTTTTAATTTTTTTTTAATTTGTAATTTTCTTTTTTAAACCGTTTAATTTCTAGTCGTGTGACTAGGGGACAAGCTACGTGGCGTAGCTTGAGAATTCACAACTTAGTGGCTGAGTTGTGGCAGGGTTTTGAGCGTAGAGTTAGATTTAGTCGATAGCGGGTGTCGCGAGTTTACGTGTGTAAGCGATGGACTATCTAATTTCTAGTAGAAACCTTAGGGGCAGCACGTAGGCAGGGTTTTGCCGAAGCTGGGTAAATTCTGTGTCGTTCTATTTCTGCATTTATTATTCTGCTATTATCTGTGCTGCTATTATTCTGTGATCTGTGTTGAAAATATTTTATAAACTTCCGCGATTAATTTTTATAATTCACCCTATTCACCCCCACTCTAGGGTGAAATCGATCCTACAAGTGGTATCAGAGCTAGGAACAAAAGCCCTTTTATTTTAAATTTTGATTTTTTTTCAAAAACCAATTTTTGTTTTAAAAATTTGAATTTTTAAAATGGCTTCTTTTAATACTGCTTTTGCTGAGGGTCAATCCATAGTTAGACCACCAATGTTCAATGGTGAATATGCTTATTGGAAAAATAGGATGGAAATCTTTCTGTAAACCATTGACGCTTGGAATATTGTTGAGACAGGTTATAGAACACCGACTATAACTGTAGATAATCAGGAAGTAGATAAACCAAAGGATCAATGGACAGAACTAGAAAATATATTACAAAATGCTAATGCTAGAGCTATGAATTCTATTATTTGTTCATTAGATTAATTTAAATTTAATCGTGTCTCACATTGTCTAACTGCACAAGAAATATGGCACACACTAGAAGTGACTCACGAAGGAACATCTCAAGTCAAAGAATCTCGCCTTGCCATGCTAAGCAGCGAATACGAGAACTTCACAATGGCGAAGGAAGAAAATGTCAAAGAGATGCATGGACGACTTTCCAAAATCGTTTACAAATCAAAAGCTCTTGGAAAATCATACACAGAATTGGAGATAGTCCGAAAAATCCTTAGAGTCCTTCCACGAAAATTTGAAGCAAAAGTGATTGCCATTCAAGAATCAAAAGATTTGAAACAAATGAAAGTCGAAGAACTCATCGGAAATCTCACCACTTATGAGCTAGAAATGAAATTCAAGGAAGAGCGTGAAGGAGGAGATACTCGAAAGAAATCAATAGCTCTCAAGGGAACAACTGAAAGTGATGACGATGACGATGATGATGCAGCAGCAGAATTGGAGCTATTAATAAAGAAATTCAAAAGATAGAATTACAAATATGGAAATTCAGCTCGAATTCAAAAAGCGAAAAGCAGAATAACCAAAGCACTAGACTACTCAGAAGAACAAAAGATTATTTGTCACAAGTGTAACCAACCCGGACACATCAAGCCCAATTGTCCTCAAAATCAACGCGACTTTAAAAAGAAATCAAAAGGAAAAGTTTTGCAGCCACGTGGAATACAAGTTATGAAGATAATCAAAGTTCTAGCAGTGAGAGTGAGAAAGCAGATATGTGCCTTCAAGGGAATATAACTGATAGCGACGATGACGAGCCAAGCGAGGTATCAAAACTTACTCACTCTGAATTACTTATTTATTTCCACAAAGTAAATGGTTGTTTTGAACGACTTAGGGAAAAATACGCTAAACTTGAATCACAAAAAGACACTTTGATAGATTTAAATAAACAACTTGACCAACTAATTAAAACCTATCAAAGTAGGATCCCTAAGTGTGATAAGTGTCCAACATTCGAAGAAGAAATTAAAAAATCAGAAATCAATATAAAATCACTGGAAAATGAAATTCTGATTTTAAAGGAGAATGAAAATACTAGGAGAGAGAATTCTATTAAAAAGTGCACACAGTTGTTAAACGAAAATGAATCTCTCAAAACACAAGTCCAACAATTGTCAACGACTTTAGATAAATTTTCAAAAAGTGAAAAATCGTTGAATATGCTATTAGGAAAGCAAACTGTTAATACGGTTAGACAAGGACTTGGATATAATAATTCGAAAATTGTTGAAAGCAATATTAATCAAGTTAATTCTATGTGCACAATTTGTAGAAAATTTGGACACGATCACAATAATTGTTGGTATAGACCCAAACATGTGAAAACTATACCGATTTGGGTTCCAAAAGGCACAAATATAAAATCTCTCAAAGTTAAAAAAATTTGGGTGCCGAAGGGAACAATTATAAATAGTTTTGGGTCTACACAAAATTATTTTTCAAAATTTTCTGCCACTAACAACCATGGACCTATAAAAACAAATAGGTCACATAAATCTTTTTCCGTGTAGGTGTGGTGGCGGGCTAAGCAACAACAATAGTGTTCTCTGGATTTTTGGCTGCTCCAGAAACACAACAGACGACGAAGCAAAGTTCCTTAGCCTAGCATAAAGGTGACAGAATCACAACGGACAACAATGAAAAATATCGTAAAGGTAAAACAGGTAAAGTTATATTTATTTGAACGATATATTAAATGTGATAATCTGCACCATATTCTAAATTAAATCAGCCAATAATGAAGATGATGAAAAAATGATGATTTTGATTCTGGCTTATTCAAAGTTGTTGGCCAATTATATTCTTATGCCAAAAACACTATAATAATCTCTAGATTCTTTGAATTACTTCATATATATCATTTTGGATTAAAAATAGTGTTTTGTTGGATAATAATACAATTGGTTATAATTCGGCTAACTCTATATTCACGGTTTTTGATTATTTACATGGCTTCATTTCAAATTCAAGAGAATGTCATTTAAATTGCTGTTAAAATTGAGTTTGAAATTTTTGGTGCACACTTCATGGTTTGGTCAATCAAATTCAATTAATGATGATTTTGAGTGAAAGAGAAATTCAGATGCAGATCACACTGGTAATCTAGTTGATAGAAAAATTACTAGTTGAACGTGATTTTTGAGACATTTAGTAACTGCATCGTTTTTCAAAGAAAATATCTGCATATTCTTCATTTAAAATAATTTTCAAATAGCAGAAAATTTTCTTTTAAAACCCCCTGGAGAAAATCGTTTTTGACCATATTTTCAGATTAGTCATTTTTGAAAAATTAATTTCATAATTATTTTTGAATTTGATTTTAAATGACTATTTTGACTAATCTGACTCCCTAATGTTTATCGAAAAGAAAAATAGTGATTGAAAAAGTGATGAGTGTTCATATTGATCAAATATTATGACTCGAGATGGTATAATTAGTAAATTTCTTTAGAAATTTAAACAAGAGTTACAAAACTTTTTATTGGTAAAAATTCCATGACCATCTCTATTTCTATCATATTTCTAACAACCATCACTCATCAAAATTCTATATAGTTTGTCAATATATGGTACTTTAAACAGGAATCGTTCGTTTTTCATTTTCACATTTTTTTTTAAAAATAAAATAAAATAAAAAATAAAATAAAAAATAAAAAATTAATAATAAATAAATTCCAAAGTATTCACTCTCATTTAAAAGTCTTCACGGTTATGCATGGGTGAATTACTTGGAATTTGTTATGTGCTTCCATGCTCATTTAAAAGTCCTCGCGGTTATGCATGTATGGAACGCATATCAAAAGTTGATTTTTAAAATAAACAAGTTGATTCTAATCCCATTAAAAAGTCCTCACGGTTATGCGTGGTTAGAAGATACTTGAATTTATTTATTTTTAAAACAAAATTAGAATACTACTAATCTCATTTAAAAGTCCTAACGGTTATGCATGGTTAGTAGATATTCAAATTCCTGATATAAATATACCACAAATAGACACAACTGTATGGTTTTATATGATGACATCATTTCCATCATTTTAAAAGTGGAATATGCGCCTAACAAAATATTTATGATTTTTGTTTGATTTTTTTATTGAAATTTAATATTTATATTCAATTGAGTTTTAATGTTGAATTAATATCGATCACTTTATCTCTATTTTCTCTAATACTATTATTCTTTTGCTGATAGCAAAAGGGGGAAAGAAAAGTTAAGATTTTGTCAAATAAAATCAAGCAAAGGTCAAATAATTTTCTATTTGCATCTAGGCTCATTTGCATATTTTTATTTGTATGCATATATGTAGGGGGAGCTTTGTGTAGAGAGGAAGCATTTAAATAGGGGGAGCAATGCATATCCATGATCAAATACATTTAACATATTCAAAATCTTAAATATATGTTTGTTATCATCAAAAGGGGGAGATTGTTGAATATGCGCTTATATGATTTTTGTTTGATGATAATAAACATATATACATTCGTTTAAATGTATTTGTTAGTATACTATTTTATTTTCACAGATTAAATAAATATTTGCTGAATAAAATAAATAACACGGAATTTGAATTCAAACGAATATTTTGTTCAAACAAATATTTATTACAATTTTGAATAGTACAAATTCAAGCTCTCACTATACACTATACAACTTTGATACAAATTCAATTACATCACAATTTCACATTTACAAATGTCCTCACTACATATCGCTCATTCACTCATATTTTATCTTCATCTTCATTCCAGTTAGAATCTAGCATCTGAGCAATCTGCAAAAATATACACTAACGCAGTAAAATTGAAAAAGAAATATTTTTGCAATATAAAATAAAACGTTAATTTTGAAAATGATATTTGCCTCAGCTATTTGGGTTGTTCGTCATCATTTATATTTGAATTCATCACACGAACAGCTTGTGACATACACAGTGTATCACTGTATATGCCACAAGGCCGTGCACACCGACATACACATGATAATGCTACAGGGACAGGTGAGCACAGGTCAAACCCAAATGAAAAGCCGGGTTCAACTCACGTGCAATAAATCACGACACGAGCACAAGGCCAAACCCGAGTTTTGAAACTGGATTCAACTCAAGTGAAATTTCAAAAATCAACATGAATGCAACAAAGACCAAGCTGCAGCATACCAGAGGTGGAGACAACTCAAATGAAACATAATTGTACATGACAGTGTACGACATCAAAGACACAGCAGTAACAAATCAAGACAGCATCGACCAGACTCCAACAAGTAATCAAGATAAAATGACTTCAACCATCAAGCCAACATAGCAGCAGTATGCAAGTGCATACACAAAGAGGCACAATGCCACCAACATGACAGCAAACAGAAGTGCACCATGTTGAGTCACAGCTTCTATGAAGATTTTGATTGCTGACAACAATATTAAAGCGATCGACAAATCAAGACCTACATATGGTACTCTAGATTATAGGTTGATTATTTGATGTTATAATAGTAATAAAATTGTCAAAATCTATCCTCAAATAATCATGCACAAAATATAATATATATATATATATACACATTTATATAGGTTGTGCACTTTATTGTGCAATTTAACAGAGACCGGTCGACCGGTCCAAATATAGGCGGTCGACCGTTCCTGTTGGATGTGCACAATAAACGTGCACACATGCACATAACGACTATATTTTTAAAAACCTGTCTACCGGTTAGTTTTTGACCTGTCGACCGTTTTTAAACAGAGAGCAAATTCTTCCAAAAGACACATCTTTCTTCAATGGTTGCGTCTCTTCTTCTTCATCAATGATCATAACTTTTGACTGCAACTTTTCACCAAGGGTTATAACTATTTTCTCTCTATAAATACACATCAATATCATTGATTAAAAAAACAAGTTTTTACACGATCATATATGCTCTCTAATCTAATCTCTAACACTCCTGCATTCTAAAAATTAATTTAGCTTATTGAATCATTGAAATTATTTCATATCTTTTGATTCAATAAGTAAATACCTTCTTTAATCTTTACAAAACATCATTCATATTCTTTGAGGATAAGATTATAGGAAGGGTGTACTACTAGTGACAAATCCGTGTTTTCAAGAACACAAGTTGTCAACAACAATTGTATTTGTTCTTTTGTTGAAGTCCTCGGTGTTGTAAGAGGCAAGTGTTGAAGCCCTCAGTGTATTAGAGGCGTGAAATCCCGTTCGGCTGTTCGGGTATTGTAAACCTGTTCCTCCGGGTGAAGCGAGGTAGTTAATAGTGAAAATCCAGATAGGAGTCTGGGACTGGACGTAGGACGGTGCTCCGAACCAGTATAAAAATCTCTGGTGTGATTTTTCTATTTTTATTTTTGCTTTGCTACTATCATCTATTTTCCGCATTTATATTATAGTCCATATTACACGATCCGTGTGTACTATATTAGTACGTGCATTAGTATACACACCGCATTTTCATTTGGTATCAGAGCATAGCGCATTTTCATTTGGTATCAGAGCCTGGTTTTCTAGAGATCGTAACAACATCCTAGAATAAATGGCTACAAAGAGATATAGTCAAGGCAATAAGAAAAGGAAGAGCAATAAAGAACAATCAAAGGAGCAAACAAACAAATGCTTCATGGCAAAAGATAACGAGGTTAGTGATCTAACTTTTGATGATATGATAGAAATAAATTCAGAACTTCTAGACACTTTAAAAAGTCTCAAAAGAAAATATAAGGAAGCTCTAGAAAATCAGAAGAAAGCAGAATTCGAAAGAGATATGCTTAAAGACGAGAAGAGAATATTAGAAGAAGAACTTGAGAAAATTCAAGATTCAGACAATTCTCAACTCGCTCTATTAAGTCAAGAAATAGAAGCTCAAAAAGAAAAGAATAATGCTCTAGCTTCTGAAAATCATGAGTTAAAAACAAAAATTAAAATTGTTGAGTTAGATAACACTAGTCTCAAAACTAAGCTTGATGACATTACTAAAAATATTTCCAATTTTAATAAAGGGAGAGAAAATTTATGCAGGATTATTGAAAATTCTCAACCTGCTTCAAATAAGAAGGGATTAGGTTATGTTAAGAATTCAAAAGCTCATAATGATAGAAGTGGTGTAGGCTATAAACAAGCTAAAAGTAAAAATAGTACTAGATATGCATTCATGTATACTAACTTTAGTGCTAGTACTAGTAATCAAGATAGTTTTAAAACCAGTTATAGTCATAATAGTACTTTGTTTAGAAATGAAAGAAATTATTCTTTAAGTACTAAGCTAATGACTAATAGTATTAAGATATGGATTCCAGCTAATATGATTGATCATGATAAACAACTTTATATTAGCAACTATTATAAGAATGTAATTTGTAATAAAAATTATATTTATAAAGGTTCAACCACACCCAAATGGGTATGGTTTCCAAAGACCTAACCCCCCGGACCCTAACATAGTAAGTGGGTACCGAAAATTATTATTATTTTTTACAGGTACTCAGAGAAACAAAAGGAAAAGGATAGATTTTGGAATTTCAAAGAATGTTCCATATGTTTAATAGAATTACGTGCTTACAAATAAATATGGACTTCGGTAAATATGGTAAAATTTATTTCACTTTTCCTTCATAATTAATAATGAGTTTATCTCGTTATATACAAGATATTTTATATAATTTTATATATTTCCTCATTCTTTTTGATAATGACAAAGGGGGAGAAATTCATATGCATATAAATAGAGGGAGATATTATACTTAGGGGGAGATGTTATACTTAGGTGGAGCTTTAAAGATATTATCTGGCACTTGTATAAATAGTGTCGTGTTTTAATTCATACTAGACTTGTGTGTATTATCATCTTGTGTGAATGTTACTCTTGATCTATGGTAGTAGTTTTATGTTGCTTATAATCTCTTTTACATCCTCCATTTAAACAACTCCTTTTTGTCGATGACAAAGGGGGAGAAAATTGTGCTAACAGTATATATGCAGGATGAAAGAAGCTAATAATTGTCTGCAGGAAATCACATATTCAGGGGGAGATTCTATACTTGAGTTTTTATATTGTCATCAATCAAAAAGGGGGAGAAACAAAGGTGCTAATAATTGTTTGCAGGATGAAAGAAGCTAATAATTGTCTGCAGGAAATCACATATTCAGGGGGAGATTCTATACTTGAGTTTTTATATTGTCATCAATCAAAAAGGGGGAGAATGTTGAGTCACAGCTTCTATGAAGATTTTGATTGCTGACAACAATATTAAAGCGATCGACAAATCAAGACCTACATATGGTACTCTAGATTATAGGTTGATTATTTGATGTTATAATAGTAATAAAATTGTCAAAATCTATCCTCAAATAATCATGCACAAAATATAATATATATATATACACATTTATATAGGTTGTGCACTTTATTGTGCAATTTAACAGAGACCGGTCGACCGGTCCAAATATAGGCAGTCGACCGTTCCTGTTGGATGTGCACAATAAACGTGCACACATGCACATAACGACTATATTTTTAAAAACCTGTCTACCGGTTAGTTTTTGACCTGTCGACCGTTTTTAAACAGAGAGCAAATTCTTCCAAAAGACACATCTTTCTTCAATGGTTGCGTCTCTTCTTCTTCATCAATGATCATAACTTTTGACTGCAACTTTTCACCAAGGGTTATAACTATTTTCTCTCTATAAATACACATCAATATCATTGATTAAAAAAACAAGTTTTTACACGATCATATATGCTCTCTAATCTAATCTCTAACACTCCTGCATTCTAAAAATTAATTTAGCTTATTGAATCATTGAAATTATTTCATATCTTTTGATTCAATAAGTAAATACCTTCTTTAATCTTTACAAAACATCATTCATATTCTTTGAGGATAAGATTATAGGAAGGGTGTACTACTAGTGACAAATCCGTGTTTTCAAGAACACAAGTTGTCAACAACAATTGTATTTGTTCTTTTGTTGAAGTCCTCGGTGTTGTAAGAGGCAAGTGTTGAAGCCCTCAGTGTATTAGAGGCGTGAAATCCCGTTCGGCTGTTCGGGTATTGTAAACCTGTTCCTCCGGGTGAAGCGAGGTAGTTAATAGTGAAAATCCAGATAGGAGTCTGGGACTGGACGTAGGACGGTGCTCCGAACCAGTATAAAAATCTCTGGTGTGATTTTTCTATTTTTATTTTTGCTTTGCTACTATCATCTATTTTCCGCATTTATATTATAGTCCATATTACACGATCCGTGTGTACTATATTAGTACGTGCATTAGTATACACACCGCATTTTCACACCAGTATAAGTCGACGCAACATGAACAAACCTAATCAATATGACTGCAAGCAGTGCCACAAGACCATCGAGCAAAACCAATGACAATATAGATGAAGTAAACAACAGAGCTCAATGCAACTGAAGGCAACATATATATATATATATATATATATATATATATATATATATATATATAGTGAACCGTACATCTACCACAAGCATCAACATGTATGCAATCAGAATGAAGCAGACATTGACAATATAGATGCAAGTGAATATGGCAACGAAATTAATATACGGTGAAACAAAGCATGGTTCAAACCAGGGCACATAGCGTACAAATGCACCAATGAAGTCTGTACACATGGAAAATACAAGCAACTCGAGCTCAAGACGATACAAACCAAATATCAAATAAAACACAAATGGCCAGAGAATTGTACAAAGCTCCTACAGGGATGAACGGAAATGGCCAAAGTCAAGTCAAGCGAGATGACAAATCATGCTCAACATGAACCAGAATGGTTACACCATCAAGGTGGTCAAGGCTAAAATCATCAATGCAATGCACAACAAGTTATAACAAACTCAAGGGCATATGAAGACAAGTGTAAACATCACATTAAAACAACTCGAACTCAACTGGAAAGTGCTATCAGAGATGAACACAAAAAATGGTCAGAGCCGTAGTATACAGAAGTCACAAAATCAAAACCGTGGTAGCAAATGTAATTGACCAAGTCACGAATCAACAACGTGACCATCAAGCAACGAAAGCATATTCATATTGAACAAGTCAGATACATCTCAAACATCAAAGTGAAATCAAACGGCCGAAGACGAATTCAAACAATTTTATACGAACGCAAAAATAGGATTTTGAATCCTATACAAACCCTAAGATCATTATCAGCAAAGTATCGAATTCTAGAAAGCATAAAATCAGTAAAGCAAAAGCATATAATTACATACCGAAGCAAGGAAAGAATTCGATCAACGAAGCAGCCGAAGTGAGCAACAAGGAAAACAATCGATCAAGGCTACACGCGAATAATCATCGAATCGATCAACATAAAGTCATCACTTCGAAAACCCTAATTTGAATCACGAACGAAAGCCCTAATTTGGATTGAAGGACAAAGCCGCCACTATCTCAAAACAACGAACGGAGCAAATAGAAAGAAAAAGGGAACGGGCCAAATTATAAAAGGGACGGCTTTGATAAAAGGCCTTTATTATTTAAAGGGTTATTGTTTTAGGGTTATTTTGTTTTAAATTGTTTTTAATTTGTAATTTTCTTTTTTAAACCGTTTAATTTCTAGTCATGTGACTAGGGGACAAGCTACGTGGCGTAGCTTGAGAATTCGCAACTCAGTGGCTGAGTTGTGGCAGTGTTTTGAGCGTAGAGTTAGATTTAGTCGATAGCGGGTGTCGCGAGTTTACGTGTGTAAGCGAGGGACTATCTAATTTCTAGTAGAAACCTTGGGGGCAGCACGTAGGCAGGGTATTGCCGAAGCTAGGTAAATTCTGTGTCGTTCTATTTCTGCATTTATTATTCTGCTATTATCTGTGCTGCTATTGTTCTGTGATCTGTGTTGAAAATATTTTATAAGCTTCCGCGATTAATTTTTATAATTTATACTATCACCCTATTCACCCCCCCTCTATGGTGAAATCGATCCTACAGATCGCAATTGAAGCATTTGATATTCTTATTCCTTATCACCTTCCTTCCATCTCCCGAGCTATATTCATTTGCAAAATGCATTTTCTTGTCACATTTATAGCATGTAACCTCTGCCTTTCCCTTCTTGGCACCTCCACTCTTCTAATCTCCCTTCTTGTGGAAAAACATTCTCTTCTGGGTTTGTCCCCCCAAACTCCACCTATCTTGTTACCTTCAAGAAAAGCTAGCATCTCTTCCTACCTCAGAGCCATTTCAACAACTACATCACAAATCCCTAATGCGCAACAAGGTGACCTTAGCAAGTTCAGGCTTCAACCCACGAATCAAATTCTCATTCCACTTAATAATAGTATCAACCATAGCATACCTGTATCTTGATAGCTCTTCAAATCTGGTTGCATACTCAAGCACTGTCATATCTCCGTGCTCCAATTCAGCAGATTTTCTAAGCAGTGTAGACTTGCAATCTCCGACATAAATATTTCTTCAAACCTCCTCCTGAACTCAGATCATGTCATAATCTCCTCAATGACTCCGAGCGTAACATTGTTCCACTAGTACAGTGCTACTTCTTCTAACTACATAAAAGCAAGCCTCCTCTTCTGTTCGTCAATGAGCCCCAAATCAGCAAAAATTCTCTCATAATGAAGCAATCAATTTTCTACTTCAATTGCGTCGTATGTCCTGATAAATTGTTTTCCTCCCAATCTGCCATAATCCCTACTCATCACAACATAATTGTTGACCACTGAAGCTTCCTAATATCCTCCAACTAATCCTGCAGCAGTGCTTGCTTGCATCATGTTAACAAAGAACTGGTACATAGTCCTCATACCAACTTGTGGCATTCCAACACCTACATTTGCAGCTTGTGCCTGGCCTAGATTCCTTCTGGTTGCATTTCCATTTGTTATGGTGCTTCATCCACCAAGATTAACTCTTCTAACATCTATATCTTATGTCCGTAAAATCAGCATTTGAACCTTGATAAGATATGGAAGAATAGCCTAAGAGAGATGGGTGAATAAAGATATAATGTATACTTATATATAACAAATATAAGTACGTTTCTATAGCGTTATCCTATACCCCAGTCTTTTCTCTAACTCCTTAGGATTATGTTTTCAAAATAATTTTAAGTTTGAAATTTCTTTTAAATTTCATAAATCCATGCTCCGATACTAAGTTGTAACATCCCCAATCTTGAGGCCTAAAGCTAAGCGCTATAGATGCTACAGTCATCCACAATATTAACTTTCGATGACAATATACGGTAATGATAATGGTATCCATAATATCAGAAGCACATGATATGAAATAAAAATAGCACAGAATAAAACAACTTTTATGATTACATTTCAAAGATATATTTCATATTCAAATTACATAATCCCATAATCGATTCCCAGATTTTGATAAAATATTATTATTACAAGCTACGCCAAGAGCGACATATGAAGATTCCAACTTCGATGATTTAAGTACTAAATAGACATATCATTCTTAATACATAACAGCGGAAATAAAACTAAATAGCATCTATATATAGCTAGCATTGCCTCCTGCACGTCTTCGAAAGCTTTATTCGTCCAACCTACTAAATCTGTAAAACCTCAACTCTCAATCTACTCAAATCATATTTTGAGCACCACAGAGTTTAAGGGAAAAACATAAACTTCGAGTCAGATATAAAGCCTGGTGTAAATAATACTATACATCTCGGTTATTTGATATTAAGGGAGACCACGCCGCTTAGCAGAACGGGTTTCCCTTTACTAATATGTCTTTTCAAAACAAATCTTTTGCAAACCAAAATCCTGCAATCAAACCGATTAAAACAATCACAGCAATATCATATATATATATAAATCAGATAATAAATGGATTATCTGTCCGGACAATATAGTTTTTGTTGGCTAAGTGCTAACCTTTGGCTGACTCGGGCCTACCAGACATAACAAATAATCTAACTTTTGTTAGACATTTCTGTACGGTCTGTCCCTAACTTACTTCTTCCAGGGTCAAATGATCCTAATGGTTTTGCGGGCTCACCAATAACCTATCTTTCTCTATATATAACATCATTTTAGTCTTAACTGTGACAAAACCCAACACACTAGAATTTTGGACTTATGTTAGCTAAGGGAAACTATCTAATGTATAGGGCATGACCCTATACCAGTCCCATCTGGTATTCTAATATCCGAGTCATTTTACATAGGGTCATCTACCCATAAAATTTTCCTTGAAAACATTTCTTGCATATTGATTTAAACCTTTAAATCATACTTAAACAAGAAAATATACTCTTTGTTTTACTCAAATCTCTTTGTCATGTTATATATACTTTACTTAAAACAATGTTGATGAAATATATTGGGGTTATCTATCCCTCCAAAGTAAGTTAAAATCCTTTTTCTTTTAACTTAAAAGATCTTAGGCCATAAAGCCAAGGTAAACCATTCGAAACCTTTGTATAAAAACTTTAAACATCCCACTAGAAACCATTGAAAGTACCCCGTTCAAAATATATTAACCCCCATACCTTGAAACACTAGACCAAAAGGCCAAAACATACCTTTCGAAACCTTTATAATAACCTTTCGAAATCATTGAGGGTATCCCTTCAAAAACTTTATAAACCTTAGACATCTCCCGTTTCAAAACTCTTTAAACTTGCCTTTTGAAAGCATTGGAAACCTATCATTTAAATTACTATATATACTTTTCGAAACCATTGGGGAACCACCCCTTCGAAACCTTCGTTTAATCCTTTCGAAGGCATCAAAGTCGTTTACTATAAACAAACCCTTCAAAATCATTGGGTTCAAGTAAAAGCTTGTGGAACATATTTTGAAACCAATTAAAACCATTCTATTCAAAACCTATGATTAATCTTTCAGTGCAACAAAGGGTCATAAAATAACTAGGTCGAAAGCAACACTTCTGAAAGCAATATGATATTGGTGGCCGACCTTGCTTTGGTTTAGTTTTAATTCGTGAATGTTGCAAATGAAAGTGGGTTAAGGGTTTAGGATATAAGAATATAACCTATTCCTAATTTTCCCTTATCTTATTACCTTAAAATTTCATTTTCTTATTCATTGAGGCATGACTACCTTATGATTGTACAAATCTCAATCTCTTAACCTCTTAACCTTTACATTATTCTATTTAGTTTATCTAATTATATCTCCTGAATAATGTTATTTAGAGGTGTTACAGTTTGACTATAAGATATTTCATAAAGATAATAGTTTAAGAAGTTAAGTTAGTAGGAAACTTGTTAAAATGTGATATTAGATTAAGGTTAGAAATAGTTAAAAGCTTAGTGTATAATTATTTCGTTGTCTATTGTAGAAGCCTTTCAATTATGATGGGAATTATTCCAAACGGGAATTCTCAAGAGAGAACTAGGGTGAAAAGGATGACTTAATAATCCTTTCTAGTGATGACAAGGGAATAGACAAAGGGCCACTTGAAAACCATATAACACGGGAAAAAGAAGAGTTTGATGAGCATACCCATTACGACGAGGACAGGTATCCCATGGCTACAATGCTAGTAGAACCCAAGACTTAGGAACTAAGTATTAGTATCCAATGACAAAGAAGTGATCCAGATAACAAATGATGTAGAAGTAAGTTAGGGATCGCAAGACAAAATGATGTGGTAACACATCTAGAAGAATCAAAACCTGAAGAAATTCTAGAAGAGATCCTCAATATGATGGTAGCAAGGAATAGCCTGGATTCACCAACACATGATGCATGGAGGAGTGACATCCCCAATGAATCAAAAGATAGTAACGATGATCACATTATTTGGGAGATGAGCATTCCCATATCTGAGGGAGGTCGCACATTTATGATAGTGATTGGGAAGGAATGACAAAAAATGAGGAAGAAGAAGAGGTTCCGGACATCCATTCGCGAAACCCTGTTGCTCAACCATTAGTTTCCTAAGGGAAACCCTGGCTTTCTATAGGATGGAATCTTGAAACGAAGAAGATGAAGAAAATGAACCATATGACGAACACGAGGAAGAAGAGTTTGAAGTGGTAGTGCTCTTAGATTCGGACGGTCTGTCCAAGTCCGACTGATTTGATATGCATTTCGGTAGGGTTGGAAGTTACTAGGAAGTAATAGTATTTTGGATATCCTAAGTATATTAGGAATATGTTAGGGTAATTACCATGGGTACGCAAAACGATTAATTATGTTTTGAGTATGGTTGATTGGAAAACGTAATAGTTCGAATTATGATACACACACACACGCATGATTCTTATTATGGCTTCTCTTATCTCATGTTTAAATGACTTAGAAACTTTTTATATGAACTTTAGTTCTTTGATAATTTCTTTATGAAATAAAGCTATAACTTTATAAAAATGTTTGAATAAAAGATATATAGCGATATTGTGAAATAAAATTAGTATTTGAATTCTTAGGAAAGTTGATTCAGAAAAAAAATTAATTTAAAAAATGAGCGTTTTAACAATTAATTGTTTTGATAAATGAGATTTTGATAAGTTAAACTTGGTAGAAGATTTTAGTAAATCCTGTTTTATTAAATGTTGTGTTTTTGTGAAATTTTTAAAAAGAGTATTTAAACAAGAACAATAGATTTTGTAGATATCTTCTAAATGAGGGTTAAAAATATTTGGGATATACGAAAATGTTTAAAATATTTATATGGGATTTTATGAATTTTTTGTAAAAATATGTGATTTTATAAATTGACTTTATAAAACATGTTTTATAAAGAGATTTTTAAGAATTTAAAATCTCGGTATTTTTGAAAAAATTATATGATTAACTAGTTCGAGTGGCTCGAAAGTAACTAAAAATGGGCAGGCGTTGTGTTTGGATGGTAAACACTTCTCTTAAGTATTCCCCTTTTTATCAAGGGAATATGCGATACTATTAGTAGTCCCAGTTTCTTGGTATCATTTTTGAGTTACTCGATCTATATAATTTCTAAAGTTAAAAAGATAATGTGAATCATTAGTTGATAGATTAATTAGTGATTGTTAATTTTTATCAAAATGTTTGCATTTGACATTGGTTAAAGGGAGTATATTATAATATAAGGAGTTTATTGTAAACAACAATTTATCTTTTAAATTGAAATGGTTTCCTTGGAAAGCACATAAAAAATGAAAAAAAAAATCGTGAATAATTTTTTTAAAGCAATTATATATAAGAAGTATCTTTATAAAAATGTTTGAATAAAATATAGAAGTTTTATGAAATGTTTTCATAAATAAATTTGAAAAATGAATTTGATATAAAGTGTGCATGAGATACATAGAATTTCGTCGCATGATTCTGATCTACGATTCGAGTACGGAGCTTTGAGTTGTTTACACCGGTTCGAAAAAGGTTTTGTCACTCTGATCTTGACGGTGAAAATTAACGAAGATTTTATGGTTGGATACTTGCGTTTTCTATCATAATTGAGAGCTATATAAGACAAGCAAGGGTTTTTGATTAAGAAGCCTGATCAGAGTCCGTACTAGATGATCGAGGAATCAATACTAATTTGGAAATAAAGTCGTGTATTTGAATAGAAGCTCGAATTATATATTATGGATGATCAGTGTATATCATATGAAATTAAGCCTAAAGATAATATTTTGGGTAAACTCTTTTGGGTTCGGGGTTGTGGTTAAATTTCGAGGACGAAATTCTTTTAGGGGGAGGAATGCAATGACCTGTAATTTTATCACTTTGAATAGGAATATTTATTAATTTTAAACTTCAAATGATTCCTTTAAATGATAAACAATCCATTATAATTATTACATAATGATAATAAGTGATTTATAACGGTTTTATAAATATAAAATCTTGTTTTTATAAAGATATATAAACTTCGCCGCATTTTGGTAGATCGACGTCATATTTTTATAAATGGATTTTAATATTATTTAATATGGTTTAAATAATCTTGTTTTAGTTATTTAAAGATGATAAGAAATTTATTTTCAAGTTTTGTTACACAAATAAATAATTTGATTAAAAACCGAAAATGTGACCAAGATTCAGCTTTTGGATTTTCGACCATTCGTCGAGCAGAAGTTGATTCAAATCAATGCAACGTTATTGTAGCATGTCCGATTTATCAATGCCCGAAAGTCGACATCGATACGTCCACTGTATCAAATGACATACAGTCGAGTGCCCAAAAACCGAACCGTTAGGTTTAAAGAAGAAGAAGATAGGAGAAGAAACATAAACAATAAACAGCGTCTCACATTTTGCAGCGGAACAATAAACAATATACAATAGATAAATAATCTTTAAAACAAAGAACTATATCAGTTATTACATTACATCACATTACATTATCAGAGTTTACAACAACAAACAGCGGAAAATAAATATTACATATATAATTGGTACGCCTTACCATCTAGCTCCAACTCCTGATTTCCATAGTAATTTCTTGACTTTGCTCCTGAATAACTGCTAACCTGACTCCAGGCTGCCCGTGTGGAAAATTATGGGCACCCAGAGTTTAGAAAGGGAACAATAAACTCCAGGTCAGTCATGGGACTGGTGTAAGATCTTAAAAACAGCTATTTTCACAAAGAAAATAAAAGAAATTCGCTATGTTTTTTTTTTGAAAAATGAAACTACTATAAGGCCTTCCGCTACACACACAATGCAAATGCAGAATTGGAGGATATTTCTCCTTATGATTGTCAAACATGCTTAATACAAAAAATCTTTTAATATTATCATTAGTGAATAGTGCAGAAAACATTTTGAAAGTATAATATTAATCTTAGCCAGCATAGGCATTTCACACTTATGCCTGCTATAGCTACCATGTTCAATAGCAAGTTACCGCCACATTCCATGGGAGGTTATACAACTAAAACCGTATAGGGTGCGTATTGTTTCTTTGGATTTCCAACAAATGGTCAGGCTAAGGAACTTCCTACTTCCACATGGGTACGCCTTTGGAGGGACGTCCTGAGAACTTAACCATTTCTTTGCCAACACAAGTCCGGGTTACCTCTGTAACTAGGTAACTACTACACAAGTATGCCATCCCCCGGTCCTTTGGGACCTTTATCCGAGGATCCTCTACACCAACAACCACAAAGAAAAGTATTTGCAGTAACCACAAATGTTACATATCAGGGGTACATACCTGACACCACCCTTTTCCAGAAGGAAATGACATACCCTAAAGGGCGCGACCCTCGTAACCTTGTTGCATCTTTCCTGTTTCGACCATTTCCGGGGTGTGAGGTCCGATGAGGTTTCTTCCGCAAAGCTACACTTTTCACAAAGTCATGCTTTGATCAACAAATGATCAACAACACTTCGTATGTCACATTACCAAATTGGGAATGTATCACTAGTCCTCATCAACTACATAACCTCTGAGCTCTTACGTCTCAGAGAAGGGTGTTAAGCTAAGAGAATAAATTCTCCGCCACCAACAGAAATGTATTTGATAGAAACCAGCTTTACGTCTCAAAGTGTAACGTCAGACACACATCCATACAAGTCCGTTCCGGGATCGAACGGAACCGAAGGCACTTCAAAGAAGCCCTTGCAAATCTGGATATTCACAAATCACGTCCGGAATTCCCATCATAAAGATGATAAAATCTCTATACCGGAGAAACCCGATGCAGAGACATTCGACAGGTAATCCTTTCGCTTTCGAAAATGCCCAGTCTTCAACACCGTCTTCAAATGCAATCCCATTTCATCGTATCGTTATTCGAAATGGGTTATATGACACAAAGACCTCTCCCGGCTAATCCGAATAACGAGCGCTTATTTAAAAATAAGTGTTATATTCAGATTTCAACAAATCGCAACAATTTTCATTTTGATCTTTTAAACAAAATATCTATCACAATCACAAAGATTCGATGTGGTTTTCGGATATCCACTTGGAATCCGACCCTCGGTCGCATCGAAATTCAAATGTCATTTAAAGGCCAATATTGATAGTCGGTTATTTAACTATCAATCAACATTCACAACAATCACCAGATTTAAATAATTTTCCCCCAATTATTTATTTCCAAAATATCTTCGCAAGATATATTTTAAAACTTCATCACTTTAAAAATCAAATTTCAAATCAATTTCCAATCCTTTGAAACAAATTTCAAATCTTTTCCACACTTTAGAAATAAGCCAATGTTTATTTTAAAACAAATTTCCCTTTCCCTTACAAATTTCCATTGTGAATGTACATTTCCAATTATCAACTGGTATACGATTTTTAAATCGATTTTCAAATATTCATTTTCAGTCACCAAATCAATTCCAAATTGATTTCCAAATTATTTTCAAACACCGAATCAATTTCCCTTCAAACACCAAATCAATTTTCGTATTGATTTCCTAAAATTTATTTCAATTACCAAATCAATTCTAATTTGATTTCCAAGATTGTTTCAAACACCAAATTAATTTTCAAATTCGATTTATAAATTTATTTCCTTTAAAATAAATTCTTTTATCTCTTTCAAACTATAAAAAATCCAAATTTTAAATAAATTCTTCAACTTATAAACAATATTATCTGAAATCCATTTATTAAGCCTTTTCCCCATATTTTGGAATTAAATCGTTAGGATTACTAAAATCAACTTTTATACATTAATTATAATGGTCTAGGCTTTTCTATTTTAATTTCCAAGTATCCAATTTCATATTTATGGTATCCTACGATACCAAAAATATATTCGGCTAAAATATAGCCTTCAACGATTTCAAACGCAAATATAATCACACACAGATTTTAAATAATCAAACACACAACATATGAAGCAAATTCAGTTATTTGAGGAATCCAGTTGGATCCCTCCAACCTGTTTCCCTGCATCCACAGACGTTAGCGCAACAATTAAATACCAATTCCACTTCGAGATGGAATATCGCGGTATATGGGATTTATAAAATATCACCTGCTATTATGCGGCACAATAGGATCTATTTCAGTACAATTGATAATAGTTTATCATCCAAACACACAATCAACACAATCAATTATTTTAAATCTAACTATTTAAAATTAAATCAGAAAAATCTGATTTAGTAAGAAGATCTCACCTTTAATTTGCAATCCATTCCAACTCATTTCCAGCTTATTTTCTCGATTTATAGACCTTGTATAAATATTGGATGATTTTATTAATAATTGAACAAATCGAACAATTAACCCCATTTAAAAATTTACTTAGCTAATCTGTTCAAGTTGAAATTAACTTTTGAAAATAAATTTCTAAGTCAAGACATTTTCAAAAATCCTAGCTTTAAAATTTCAACTTCAGTAATTATCAAATCTATTTGCACGTATATTTCTATATCCTTTTCAAATATATGCACATGCATCATATTAAATAAAAATTGTTTCGTATCTACTGTAAATTAAAATCCTATCTGTAAATTTCTGTGATTATAAATATGGATATATATATATATTTACTTATATGTTCATAAATATGTTATACCTTTTAAAATTATAATTTAAGACAGAAATTACAATACCTTATCGAAGTTTGCGAAATCCAGGCCCAGACCCGAATCCCTAGCCCTAAACGAAAATCTCTGACCATGATCAGCAAATCGATCGCCTCTATGCACGCGCACCCCTTCGGCCTTCACTGCGGTCGCCAACACACACGACTTTCCTCTCGCTTGAATTCACAACATCGAGCTCGAGATTTCTGCCACCCGACACGCCTCGCCCTCGTTCGCCATGAAATCGCGAACCCTAGGCCACCTCGACCTGTCATAAAGCGCCGCGGTCCTCCATCGCAAATTTGCTCGCCTCCCTGACTCGAGGTTGTTCCAGCTCGAATGAGTCGCTCTGCCGCGTGAAATCGTGATATCCTTCTACCAATTTTTTTTACATTGGGATGAATCGATTTCAACCTAGGCTCGGCTATTGATTTCGAACTGGGAGGTAAAGGAGGAAGATGCGAATTACCTTCTCGTTTTGATTTTGTTTTTTTTGAATTCACTCTGGCTTCAGCCATTTTTCTTTGATTTTTTTTCTTTTCAAACTGTATGATTTGAGAAGTGGGGAAAAGAAAAGGATGGGTACGAAGGAGACAACGTGGTGGCTAGTTGTACGAATTGTCGGAATAAGAATAAGTAAATATAATTTAAATTGATTTCAAATTATCTCGAATTTGTAGCTTAAATTTTCGACCTCCTAACGAGACGTGCCGCTAGGAGTTTATAAAGTTATACCCATATTCCAAACGCAATGGAAAAGGTTTCGGGTCCAAATTTGATCGCATGGGGAAGATAGCTTTTTGAACCAGTTAAAATATTGAATTTTAAATTTAAATTCCAGCGCGTTTGCTATTCATACGACCAAACGATCGCTTCAAACACTACGAAAATTAAAATCCGATAATAATACAATATCACGGATCCAATGGAACAGGTTTCATCGAATCCCAAGACTGTGCCTCGGAAAGCTATTTTTAAATATCGATTTAAACGATATGAATTCAAAACTGAACAAAGCATTTCCAAATTCAATTCTGAAGCTTCCATTATCTTCACTATTATCAATATGAATTTTACAAGCCTTTGAAATATTTTTAATTAGCTTAAAACCGAAGATTCAAATTTTTATTCAACTGCAATAAATTAAATTAATTTAATAATTAAATTACCCAATAAATAGTGATATTTGAAATTCAAGTTAAACCATCATTCAAATATTTAAAATTAATTAAATATTTTAAATTTCAAACGTTTAAAATTCTGGGTCTTCACATTCTTCCTCCCTTAAAAGAATTTCGTCTCGAAATTACTAGTTAAGAAGAATGCCCAAAACCCATTAACTTATTAAAAATCCACTTAGTGAAAATTTTTTATTCGCCTTTTTCAAAACCTTCAACTTCGATTAAAACAATAGTTTTCCCTTTTCTAGTTCAATTCCTTCATTTTCATTACAATTTAGAAATCGACTTTTCGTTAACAAATTTTTTTCAAATTTTTCAAAAAAATTTCTAACTCCCAAAATTTCTGGAAAATTTTGGCAGAATCTCCCTTGTACGGAGGAGCTTTTGCAATCTGACAAGGGAGATAAATATATATACATCGACGCCCATTCGAAAAAATAAAAACAGTTCATATTTCCTATTTTTATTGCGTAGGCGTACCTTATTTAGCATTTTTAAGAAAGCGGCTTATTATTAGCATTTTAGCACGACCAAATCCAGCCAAACGGCCTCCCTGTAACCGTACTTACTCAATTTAGACACGTAAGTGACATATATAGGAAATTCATTTATATTTCACTTATTTTTGCTAATAAACACATAGTTTTCATAAGCAATGCACTCAAAATAATTTCCATAAGCAATTTATAAGGTTTCAATACAAATTTAATTGCTTACAGCTACATTCCATACCATTTCTATTCAATTCAAGTGATTTACAATTCACTTTCTTTCATTCAATTCATTTTTTAAATAAAACGAACTCATATACATTTCAATTGATTTAAAAATCAATTTTATTGGCTTTTATTAGCTCATAGAATTTTATGCAATCTCGTTTGCGTCAAACGACAACCATTTCTTTGCAAATTCGACGATATTTACTAAATAGAATATCCAATCTAGTTTATAACTAATTTAAACTAATACCAACTCAATTTACTCTTTATTCTATTTCATTTCCAATTGATTCCGTTCAATTCATTTTGCATTCCATATTCACATTCATTTTGATGCATTAATATACAAAAATCTTTGCTTGGCATCCATTTTATAAACCTCATTTATGTATATTCAACAAACCAAGTATGCATTCACTATGCAATTATAGCTTACAAAACAACTATACTTGGCATCAATATTCAAAACCAAGTTTTCTTTTTTATTGACATTCAAATTCACATCATATTAATTCAATAGTTCGTTGTCAATATTTATACTTGCATTTCATTAATTAAACAAGTTTCATTCACAACCATTCCATAAAACTTGACAACAACCATTTCACAATTTTACTTAAGTCAAGCTTTTATCCAATATTTACTTAAGTTATTTCAATTCAAAACTCAAATTTATTTTTCCTTGTAATACTTCCAAACATAAATCCTTGATTTGATTTTTCATTTATCAAATCCATTCCATCGACTAATTTAATTAAATTAGTTTTACTCACTTATCCATTTTAAATTTCAACTTTTCATTCTCAATTCATCTCGAATTTATTTTATCAATAACAAGGAAATTTTCAATTTATTTCTACTTACTTGAATTTATCTGCAAATTTAACTCACAATTGAATTTTAATTTAACTAATTCAACTTTCCTATTTCATGAATTAATTAATTATCATATTAGTTTACTTTAATTCAATCCATTTTATTTTTATTTTTCCAAAGTTTGGATTTTTATTCAACTTGATCCAAGTCAAATCACATTCCATTTTTCAATTCCAATTCATTTACTCACAAATGTTAACTCAATTGATCATTCACAAATTTATTCCACACTTACTTTTATTTATCCCTTTACAATTTGAATCTTATTCCAACCAAATTTCAAATATTTTTATGAGTTATCAAACTTATTTAGATATCGTAACATTTTAAAGATTTCCAGAGTCTTTTTAACAATTACTCACATTTCAAAACCAACTTTGAAATCAATTATATCCCTTCAAAATATTTTTCCAAATAATTTTAAATTTCAAACCCCACCAGATTTCATATCTAACTCAAAAATACTTCTCAAATAATTATTTTCCAGACTTTTGGAAACCATTTTCAAATTAAATAAATTTAATCTTTTGAAATTTCAATCCAAATCTTTTAATCTGTATTTCAAAGATTACTCTAGCATCTCATTTCAATTTACAAAACTCATTTATACATTCACATTACCAATTTCATTCCATTAATGAATTTTATTCCAAATTATAAATCACATTTACAAATCTCATTTGTATATGAATTCATTCCCTTATCCTTTCAATTCATATTTATAAATTTCATTTGTTAAATGAATTTATCTCCAAATCTTTGGTTATACCATTATTTCTTATTAAATTTCCATACAATAATGATGATAATTCAATATCATCACTTCCTAATAACCAAGCAACCATATACCATAAATTTTTACAGAAAATCATTTCTTTTACATACAAAAACAGTTTTGGGTAAACTTATTTCATTTACCCTATTTCAAAACAATACTGTGTCAATTTATCTTGTTTAAGAGTTTCGAAACCTCTATCGATACAGTTGGCCAGACTGCGCCGACCAGAATCTATAAACAATCAACCGATAAGTCAACACAATACAAAACAATTTTATATTCACTAACAAATACGCGCTCATATCTATTATTACACTCACACTCATTCTAGAGTACTACTGACTATATCTCTAATGAGTAACACCCAACAGAGCCAGGGTTATCGCTTAACCAATTGTTCTGATACCACTTTGTAACATGTCTGATTTCTCGATGCCCGAAAGTCGACATCGATACGTCAACTGTATCAAATGCCGCACAATCGAGTGCCAAAAAACCGAACCGTTAGGTTTAAAGAAGAAGAAGATAGGAGAAGAAACAGAAATAATAAACAGAATCTCGCATTTCGCAGCGGAACAATATACAATAGATAAATAATCTTTGAAAGAAAGAACTATATCAGTTATTACATTGCATCACGTTACATTATCAGAGTTTACAACAACAAACAGCGGAAAATAAATATTACATATATAAGTGGTACGCCTCGCCATCCAGCTCCAACTCCTGATTTCCACAGCAACTTCTTGACTTTGCTCCTGAATAACCGCTAACCTGACTCTAGGCTACTCGTATGGAAAATTGTGGGCACCCAAAGTTTAGAAGGGAATAATAAACTCACGGTCAGTCATGGGACTGGTGTGAGATCTTAAAAACAGCTATTTTCACATAGAAAATAAAAGAAATTCGCTATGTTTTTTTTTGAAAAATGATACTACCATAAGGCCTCCCGCCACACACATAATGTAAATGCAGAATTGGAGAAGATTTGTCCTTATGATAGTCAATGATTAATACGCAAAATCTTTTTAATATTATCATTAGTGCATAGTGCAGAAAATATTTTGAAAGTACAATATTAATCTTAGCCAGCATAGGCATTTCGCACTTATGCCTACTATAGCTACCATGTTCAATAGCAGGTTACTGCCACATTCCATGGAAGGTTATACAACTAAAACCCTACATGGCGCGTATTGTTTCTTTGGATTTCCATCAAATGGGCAGGCTAAGGAACTTCCTACTGCCACATGGGTATGCCTCTGGAGGTTCGTCCCGATAACTTAACCAGATCTCTGCCAACACAAGGCCGGGTTACCTCTGTAACTAGGTAACTACTACACGAGTATGCCATCCCCTGGTCCTTTGGGACCTTTATCCGAGGATCCACAACACCAACAACCACAAAGAAAAGTATTTGCAGTAACCACAAAGGTTAAATATTAGGGCTCCATACCTGCACCACCCTTTTCCAGAAGGAAATGACATACCCTAAAGGGCGAGACCCTCGTAACCTTGCCGCATCTTTCCTGTTTCGACCATTTTCGAGGTGTGACGTCCGATGAGGTCTCGTCCCCAAAGCTACACTTTTCACAAAGTCGTGCTTTGATCAACAAATGATTAGCAGCATTTCGTATGCCACATTACCAAATTGGGAATGTATCACTAGTTCCCATCAACTACATAACCTCTGAGCTCGTACGTCTCAGAGAAGGGTGATAAGCTAAGAGAATAAATTACCCGCGACCAATAGAAATGTATTTGATAGAAACCATCTTTACATCTCGAAGTGTAACGTCAGGCACACATCCATACAAGTCCGTGCTGGGATCAAACGGAACCGAAGGCACTTCAAAGAAGCCCTTGTAAATCCAGAATTTCACAAATTACGTCCGAAATTCCCATCACAAAGATCATAAAATCTCTATACCAGAGCAAACCGATGCAGAGACATTCGACAGGTAATCCATTCGCTTTCGAAAACACCCAGTCTTCAACACCGTCTTCAAATGCAATCCCATTTCGTCGTATCGTTATTCGAAATGGGTTACATGACACAAAGTCCTCTCCCGGCTAATTCGAATAACAAGAGCTTATTTAAAAATAAGTGTTATATTCAGATTTCAACAAATCCCAACAATTTTCATTTTGATCTTTTAAACAAAAGATCTATCACAATCATAAAGGTTCGATGTGGTTTTCGGATATCCACTTGGAATCCAACCCCCGGTCGCATCGAAATTCAAATGTCATTTAAAGGCCAATATTGATAGTCGGTTATTTAACTATCAATCAACATTCACCACAATCACCAGGCTTAAATAATTTTCCCCCAATTATTTATTTCCAAAATATATTCGCAAGATATATTTTAACACTTCATCACTTAAAAATCAAATTTCAAATCAATTTCCAATCCTTTGAAACAAATTTCAAATCTTTTTCACACTTTAAAAATAAACCAATGTTTATTTTAAAATAAATTTCTCATTCCCTTATAAATTTCCATTGTGAATTTACAGTTCCAATTATCAACTGGCATACGATTTTTAAATCGATTTCCAAATATTCATTTTCAGTCACCAAATCAATTCCAAATTGATTTCCAAATTATTCACAAACACCGAATCAATTTCCCTTCAAACACCAAATCAATTTTCATACTGATTTCCCAAAATTTATTTCAATTACCAAAATCAATTCTAATTTGATTTCCAAAATTGTTTCAAACACCAAATTAATTTCCGAATTCGATTTATAATTTTATTTCCTTTAAAATAAATTCTTTTATCTCTTTCAAACTATTAAAAATCCAAATTTTAAAAAGTTCTTCAACTTATAAACAATATTATCCGAAATCCATTTATTAAGCCTTTCCCCATATTTTGGAATTAATTCGATAGGATTACTAAAATCAACTTTTATACTTTAATTGTAACGGTCTAGGCTTTTCTATTTTAATTTCCAAATATCTAATTTCATATTTCTGGTATCCTATGATACCAAAAATATACTCGGCTAAACTATAGCCTTCAACAATTTCAAAGGCAAATATAATCACACACAGAGATTATAAATAATCAAACACATAACATATGCAGCAAATTCAATTATTTTAGGAATCCAGTTGGATCCCTCCAACCTGTTTCCCTACATCCATAGACGTTAGCACAACAATTAAATACCAATTCCACTTTGAGGTGGAATATCGCGGTATATGGGATTCATAAAATATCACACGCTATTACGCGGCGCAATAGCGTCTATTTCAGTACAATTGATAATAGTTTATCATCCAAACACACAATCAACACAATCAATAATTTTAAATCTAACTATTTAAAACTAAATCATAAAAATCTGATTAAGTGAGAAGATCTCACCTTTAATTTGCAATCCATTCCAACTCATTTCCAGCTTGTTTTCTTGATTTATAGACCTTGTATAAATATTGGATGATTTTATTAATACTCGAACAAATCGAACAATTAACCGCGTTTAAAAGTTTACTTAACTAATCTGTTCGATTTGAAATTAACTTTTGAAAATAAATTTCTAAGTCAAGACATTTTCAAAAATCCTAGCTTTAAAATTTCAACTTCAGTAATTATCAAATCTATTCGCACGTATATTTCTATATCCTTTTCTACTATATGCACATGCATCATATTAAACAAAAATTGTTTTGTATCTACTGTAAATTAAAATCCTATCTGTAAATTTTTGTGATTACAAATATGGATATATATATATATATGTTCATAAATATATTATACCTTTTAAAATTTTAATTTAAGACAGAAATTACAATACCTTACTGACGTTTGCGAAATCCAGGCCCAGACCTGAATCCCTAGATCTAAACGAAAACCACTGACCACGATCAGCAAATCGATCGCCTCTATGCATGCGCTCCCCTTCGGCCTTCACTGCCGTCGCCAGGACACGCAATTTTCCTCCTACTTGAATTCACGACATCAAGCTCGAGATTGCTGCCACCCGACATGCCTCGCCCTCGTTTGCCATGAAATCGCGAACCCTAGGCCACCTCGACCTGTCACAAAGCGCCGCGGTCCTCTATCGTGAATTTGCTCGCCTCCCTGACTCGAGGTTGTTCTGCCTCGATTGAGTCGCTCTGCCGCGTGAAATCACGATATCCTTCTGCCAATTTTTTTATTGGGGATGAACCGATTTCAACCCAGGCTCGGCTATTGATTTCGAACTGGGAGGTAAAGGAGGAAGACGCGAATTACCTTCTCGTTTTGATTTCGTTTTTTTTAATTTCACTCTGGCTTCAGCCATTTTTATTTGATTTTTTTTCTATTCGAACTGTATGATTTGAGAAGTGGGGAAAAGTAAAGGAAGGGTACGAAGGAGGCAACATGGTGGCTGGTTGTACGAACTGTCGGAATGAATCAATAAATATAATTTAAATTGATTTCAAATTATCTCGAATTTGTAGCTTAAATTTTCGACCTCCTAACGAGACGTGTCACTAAGCGTTTATAAAGTTATACCCCTATTCCAAACGCAATGGAAAAGGTTTCGGGTCCAAATTCGATCGTATGGAGAAGATAGCCTTTTGAACCAGTTAAAATATCGAATTTTAAATTTAAATTTCAGCGCGTTTGCTATTTGTATGACCAAACAATCACTTCATACACTACAAAAATTGAAATCCAATAATAATACGATATTACGGATCCAATGGAACAGGTTTCGTCGAATCCCAAGACTGTGCCTCGAAAGGTTATTTTTAAATATCAACTTAAACGATATGAGTTCAAAACTGAACAAAGCATTTCCAAATTCAATTCTGAAGCCTCCATTATCTTCAGTATTATCAATATGAATTTTACAAGCCTTTGAAATATTTTTAATCAGCTTAAAACTGAAGATTCAAATTTTTATCCAACTTCAATAAATTAATTTAATTTAATATTTAAATTACCCAATAAATAGTGATATTTGAAATTCAAGTTAAACCATCATTCAAATATTTAAAATTAATTAAATATTTTCAATTTCAAATGTTCAAAATTCTGGGTCATCACAGTTATTTGATAATATACATACATGCATGTACATACATATACACGCGTATACATATACACAATTAGTCACGTCAAGGGTTTGTAAATATCGAAATATGTAAATACATAAGCTTCCTTATATGTATACAAATGAAAGCTTCATCCTTAACAGTCAAAAAGCAAACTCACCAGGAACTACACGTCACCTTACACACCTACAACATTAAGTGATTGAAGGCACACGGAAGGAGGTGGGTTTGGCCAAGAGTTAAGAGGGGAAAGGGGGTATTTTGGTAACTTCATGTACAAGGATTTCTATCCTATAAATACACATCCATACCCTCTTCCTTTCTTCACAAATTCACTTCTCTTCTTCTTCTTCTTCTTGAGCTCTCTAATAACTCTTCTTCACTAAATTCCTAAATAGTAAACATATTTTAATACCCATCGAACTTCTGGTAAAATATTTTCCATACACATACGATATCAAATCGCTTCCAAAAGTTAGTCAAACTCCTCCTATTCTCCTCTATAGTGCACGACCCACACCACCACCTTCTCAAAGCCGAGCTTCCCCCTCCACACAAGCTTGGCCGAGCATCACTAAGGTCTGGGGGCAAGTTCCATAAGCTTCAATGTGGAGAAAGGAATAGTGTAACGACCTGCTATTTCGAACCACTCAAATCGACAATCATCCACACATGTCAGTCTAGAATTGCTCAAAACAACAAATTGTAAATTTTATATTTGGCAAAACTCAGCATATACAGTAAACAAATCAACCATAGAATCACAGACATAGAGTAATATAACAATAAGCAATAGAATATATAAATAGTTGTTCATGAAGCGACTACAGAACATCAGAGTCTAACACAACAGAAATCTAATACATAGAAGTCTCAATACAAAGCAAATGACAAGTATGAACATAAACCAGAAATAACTGAAAGCTGAATAGATATAGATAGATCTTCATGCAAAGATCTAAGCTCCAAGCTCCAAAGGTGAGTCTCAAATGTTGTGACACTCTGTCCGACCCGAGCATAAAGAAAAACACAAAACACTCAAATTAGGATTAACATTCTTATGCAAATAAATCAACTCAAATGAAATGTTCAACTATAATACAATATAACTTAAATGATGTTGGGATTCCATCCTTTAAGGATTCATTAAACTATCTACATACATAGTACAATACGCTACATAGATAATGTCTATAGTAAAGTAAAATATTAGAATAGCATTAAAGCATTATCCATATCCCCCTTAACACATTTTTATATATTCCCATAGTCTATATAGATACTATAAGCTCCACCAAACCGGTGGTTTACTTAGGGAGCACTCCATAGGTATGGTACAAACCAAACTCGTAGAAGGCATGACAAGGCATGTAACAAGGCACATGAGGTAATGCCCAAGGTATGATACTACTGTCTTGCAGACTCGGATTGGTGGTAATGCATAGCAGCTACTATCGCCCACCTCGAGATACACTCCCATAATCAATGGTGCACCCAATCAAATCACAAAGTAACAGAATGGTTTTGAAGAAGCATGCTCGATCGAGGAGCAATCTCACTTGGCCCGGTGTGGCTCCTGTTTTTAGTCACATCAAGTTGACTCGCGGGAACCAGGGCTGCGTTCATACCTCATATAGGCGTCGCCAAACCATCCTACTTCGTTCAGGAATCTTCACCATGTGCAGAGTTGTTAAAGTGGCTTTTGATATTGGTAGAGAGAATGATAATATCCGATCTCAGTCGCTTTATCAACCAAATGCTTATTTGACATCGTGGTCATTTTTTCATTTCAAATAGTTCGTACTTCATATCAAAATATAATATTCATTTCAAAATCATATCACTTTTGAAATCATATTCACTTTCGAAATCATACTCGCTTTAAATTATAATTCATTTTCAAAATCATAACCACAAAATAGGTTAAACCATTATAGAAAAGTATTAGCACTTAAATCCATTAAATCTAAATCATAATGGTTCCAACTTAACCGTTTGAATAGTTGAAAGTGGTTTATATATTAGAATAATTATACACTAAAATAGTTTATATTTAAAACAAATAGGTTATAGATTAAAATAGTTTATATATTAAAAATAGAATATATATATATATTAAAAATAGTGTATATATATATATATCAAAAAGAGTTTATACCGAAATTAGTTTCAAGTTAGAATTTTTTCTTGCAATTTCAGAAATCAATTCACATCAACTTTAGTTCCAAAATTCAATTTAAATCAATTTCAGATCAATAATTTAAATTAAAAGGTTAAAGGTTCAATTAAAATTCTCATTAAACCATTATTAATTTATATCGATTTCAAATGTAGGTTTGAACTACCAATTTAAATCAGTTTCAATTCAATAGGTTTTAAAATTTAAATATTCAAACATTTACAATAACTCAATTTGATAAATTTCATTTATATTTCAAAATTCAACTTTAGTTTTATTTAAATTTGAAAATAGTCACCTAATCATTTTAATGTCATTAAAAAAAATTTCAAACAACAAATTTAAATCAATATTAAATATTCAGTTTCGATATTTTTAAATTTGAAATATTTATTTAATCACCCTTAGTTGAACATTTAAATAAAATCCTAAATTACAAATTTAAATAAAAATTAAATATTCAATTTCAGTTTTATTTAAATTTAAAATTATTCATTTAATCCTCTTCAATCAAAATCAAGTTATCCAGTTATAAAACATATCTTTAAAATCCCAAAATCAATAATTCTAAATCAATTTTTTTCTATTATTAATCAATTTAAATTTCAAGTCAAATTTAATTTATCTTTCCAACCTCTATTTATCAAAGTTATTACAAAAATCTATTTAAAAAATATTAACATAAATTGCAAATAGGGGTTTTTAGGCTTAAGGAAAATGTGACAACCTGAAATTTTTGGATGTTTGAAATCAGAATATTAAATTGATTTTAAATATTTAAAAGTTAAAATTTTAACTTGAATTCAAATATCACCATTTATTTGACAATTAAGTTATTGAATTAAATAATTTGAAGTTGGGTAAAATGTTGAATCTGGAGTTTTAAGCCTGTTAAGAATAATTTGAAGGCTTGTAAAATTTATATTGATAGTACTGAAGATAGTAAAAGTGTTGAAATTTGAATTTGGAAGTCTTTTGTTAAATTTTGAAATTTTATCGTTTAAATTGATATTTCAAAATAGCCTTCCGAGGCACAGTCTTGGAATTCGACGAAACCAGTTCCATTGGATTCGTAATATTGTATTATTATCGGGTTTTAAATTTCGTAGTGATCGGAGTTGTTGTGTGGGTATACGATATATAAACACACTGAAAATTTAAGCGATAATAGTCGATTTAGAAAGCTATCTTCTCCATACGATCGAATTGGGACTCGAGACCTTTTCCATTGCGTTCGAAATAGAGGTTTAACATTATAAACGTCCAACGGTACATCTAAATAGGAGTTCAAATTTTTACAGTATATAATTTGAGATATTTTGAAAAAAATATATTATATAAAAGCAAAATCAAATAAACATTAACCTTCTTCAATACGCCGTTCCTTCCTTCCCAAACACGCCTATCTCTCTGCTAAAAATCATGTCTCCTCCCTAATCCCAAATCGAAATCGAATTCGCAAAAGAAATAAAAGGGCCGAAACAAAATCTCCCTTTAAAATTTAACCCCGTTCCCATTTTTTTTCCATTTCTCAGATCAAATTAGTTAGAAAATATTACGAGCGATAACCGCGTTGAGCTGTGGCTCGATTTCAATCAGCATCGGAGGGGGAGGGTTTCGATTTTCAAGATGGTGGCCCGTGCGAGGAGAGCTCCACGCGTCTATTGGCGAGAGCTTCGCGGGTTCGATGCCGCGCTCGAGTTTTTTTGAGATGGGCGTCGCGACAAACTCGAGCTAAGGCAGATCAATTGGGCAGGAGGGGAACTCGTGATGGCATCGAACGGTTGTTCGATGAGTTTAAGGAAGTGGGGGAAGGCAATGCTTCTCGAGTGAAGACGAAATGGTGTAATCGCGATTTTCGTTGCGTGGGTTCGGTCGTGACTGGGAAGGGCGGCCGTTGCTCAGTGACGAGGTCAAATCGGGTAAACCAAGGCAACATTGAAGTGAATTGCAAATGAAAATCAAAGGTGAGTTAATCTCACTCTTCTAGATTTTTATTTAAATTTAAATGGTTATATTTAAATAATTGGTTAAATGTTTGAATTGTTGTGATGTGCTATATTATATATAGTAGTATATAGTATATATTTGAATGATTGATATTCTGTGATCAATATTATTGATAATTGGAATATTGAATGCTGTGGTTTGCTTGATTATTTCGGTACAATAAGTCATCAAAATATATATATAATTGGATTTTTTTGGAAGAAATATAAGAGTAAATTTTTGGAAGTGAAATAATTATAGAATAAAAATAAGAATGAATTGGCAAGAAATAAAAGTGATTTTTAAAAACTGAAGTTAAATTGTAAAGTAGAAATAAAAAAAAGTTTTAAATCAAAGTTAAATCTGGAATTCAAGTTGGTGAATCTCGGTTTTTAAACATATAAAGTTTTTAAATTTGAATTATTTTAACAACTTGAATGTTAAAGTGCATTTTTAAATTGATTTGAATTTAAAAATGAATTAGGTTTTAAATCCCTTTAAACTTCCTTTATAAAATAAGTAATTAATTTATTAAATAAAAAGGTAGTTAATTACAGGTTGGGATTAATCAGAAGTGATTAATATTTATGGTTTAATTAATGATTAATTACTTAATGTAATTAATTTAGATTAGGATAAATTAAAATGTAACTAGAAATCATTAATTTATATAATTAATGATGTAACTGAAGGTTGATTGATTAAGATTAATTAAGCAATAATAAGTGATTTATGAGAAATTAATTAATATAAGGAATTAAGGATTAATGTAATTATTTATAGTTCATTAATTTGTGAAGTAATTAAAGATTAATTATTGATTTTGGTTAAAAATAATTAATTTGTGAAATTAATTAAAGATAATTACTTGAATGTAGTTGAAGGATAATTAATCCAGGGTGATTAATTAAAATGGATAACTAAGGGATGATTAATTAATTGATTTGAAATTAATTAATGTCAAGTGAAGGAATCTAAGTGATTGAGGTTAGTAATTTAATTAGAAATGATTAAATTTATTTTAGAAGTGATCAAGTTTGCTTATGGATGATTGAATGGTATTGGATGCCTTGAATGAGTTGATATCTCTGATATGAATTGTTTTGTAGTATCATATGTTTGGGCGGACAGGATATTGTGGTTATCTATCGATGATGAATTGTTGGGTAAAGGGACATCCTGTACTTAAAGTTTGAAGTGTATTTCATTTGGGAACTTGGGTTAGGATGACATGAGACTCGAAGAGACCGGGGTCGGGTATTAGAAAATACTCGAAACCACTTCGAATTTTTATAGATTAATATGTGAAATCAATAGGCTGGAATGAAATGATTTAAGTGAATTGGACTATTTAATCTAAATTTTGGTACTTAGAAATTGACGTGCGAAATAAGTGATGTCTATAACAATTTGTGAATTTGTAAATTGATACGAGTTACCTCGGGTTTTATATAAGTTGTATGCTTTGTATTCCATGCTAGATGGGTTTACTCGCGTGGGTTTCCAGCCTGACCCGGGTGTTTCTTTGATGTAATGCTCGGGTCAGACCGAATATTACAGGTTTTCAGGTAAGGACGTTCTGGAGCTCAGGAGACAGACTGGATGACAGGAACGTATGGAGAGTTTCCTCTGTATTATATTGTTGTATATATCTGAGTCATGTTGATTGTATATGTATAAACTCTGATGTATTAAAGTGCAATTTGACAAGTACAGTTTTCCTTTGTATAACTGTTATTATTTGTTATTATTTTTCATCCGCTGCAAATGTGAGATGTTGGTGCTTCTGTACTTCTTATTCTTCCATCTCTTTCTTCTTTTTCCCAACTATCTGGAATTTTCGGGATCGAAAATTCCAAGTTGTTACAGTTGGTATCAGAGTTGAAAAGTTAAGCGAGAACCTTGGCTCTGTTGGGATTACTCATTAAGGATAGGGTCAATGGTACCCTAAAATGAGTTGAGTGTACATATATGAACGCGTACTTGTTATTTTCTTATATAAAAGTTTTAAATGGTTTTATATAAGCTTATATTTTAATATATAAAGCAATAATATTTCTAATATTAAGTTAATTGATTGTTAAATCATTGGAATTAAATTGAATTTCAACTGAAATTGTTGAAAATTGATTTTAAAGGTTGAATTTGGGTAATAAATTGGTTTTTGAAAGATTAAATTGATTTAAAATAAAATTCTAGAATTTGAGCTCAGAAATTAAATTATTTAAAAACTTTAAATAAAGGTTAATTTGGTTTAAAAGGGTTAAAATAACATTTGAGAATTTAACCCGAATTTATATAAATCGAGATGGTTTAAAATTAAGATTGAAATTGAATTAGTTAAAAATTGAATTTGATTTGAATTAATTGGAATTGTGATTGAAGATGGATAAGTTTAAAAATTAAAATGGAAAATTTGAGTTGGATTGAATTGAGATGATTTAAAATTGAAGTGGGTTCAACTGATATTAGTCCAAATTGATTGGAATAATTAGGAATTGTAATTAAAGTTGAATAGGTTTAAAATCAAATGGAATTTGATTTGAATTGAGAAAGAAAAAAAGATTGATTCAACTTGAATTGGGGTTAAATCAATTTCAATGGAAATTGAAGTTATTCAAATTGGAATTGGGTCAATTTAAATGGAAGTGGAAATTTAAATTGAATTGACGGGGAAGTGAACAGTTTTGACTCTGGACTATTTTCAATATAAATTGTTTTAATATAAACTTATTTTTCCAAGCTATTTAATATATACAACCTTTCTTTTTAAAGCCAAATTATTTTATATTTATTCTACAATTATTTTTGGAACTATTTAACAATTTTTCAACTGTTTTATAAACTAATTACTAGTTTTCAACTATTTTACAAATTAATTACTATTTTACAACTATTTTGCAATTATCTAAAATTTCTAAAACTATTTAACTATTTTCCAACTATTTTACAATTACTTAACTATTTTATAGCTATGTTACAAACTAATAATTATATTTCAACGACTTATCTATTTTAAACTTTTCAAGCTATTTTCTGAATTTAAGCTGGACAGAGTTTAAGTTGTTTATGATTGAATATCCATTTGGGATAAGGATTAAAGTGATAATCCGATGGAATTGAAACAATTGTGATTATGTGGATATAAATTAAAGGAAATGTGAATAGAAAGAGAAATTTATTTAGTTGATAATCAATGAAGATAAATACGTAGGATGTACGTATATTATTCTATTCGCATAGTGATTTGATCTAGATTCGAGCATAGAATTTCGAGATAGTTATATCGATCCGAGTTGGGATTTTTCACTCGATTTTCGACGGCAAACCTGGATATGGATTGTTGATTGGTTCTGGATATTCTCCATCATAGTTATGGCTATGTATGGAGAATGATGGTTTCTGATGAAGAAACCAGATCTGAGTCCGCACTAGGAAGTCGGGTGGACGTTACTAGTTCGGAAGTGTAATTGTGTGATCGAGTGAGCGATCCGATTGGAATAGTATACGAATGATATGTGTACATCATACGGATTTGAATGAAATTGATATTGAAAATTTGTGAATATGAAATGTGAAAAGATTTCTTTTGAAATGAAAGTATATTTTGTGAAATATACAATGGATAAAAGTGAAAGTTGGATATTTTTATGATAATAAGTAAGATGGAAACAACTTTATAAAAAAAGAAGAGTAATCAAATTTGAATATTTGATTTTGAATAAACAAAGTTATATATCTTTGTTATATAAGATAAATCACCCCTATTGAATCTATTGTCGGAAGAAAAGAATTTTGAAGGTGTTTGAAGTATAAAAGGAGTCTTATACAAGTTTGAAACGATCCAAAGTTAAAAAAAATTATATATATATATATATATATATATATATATATAAAGGATATTATGATGATTTTGGAAAATGGTTTTGGGAAACTTTGGTTTTGGAAAGGCTTTTAATTTTTCGGTAAAATCAATATTGGATTTGGAAAGCCTAGTTTGAGAATTATCGATTTTGGGATAATCGATTTTGAGAAAAGGAGATTTATATGAGATTCATACTAGGTGTATGATTTGGAAGATACTATACGTGTATAGTATAAAGTGTTTCGAAAATGGCTCTGGGGAAAAAGGCGCTCCCTTGAAATGAACTTCTCAGGAGTGCCACAGGGTGGTACAGCCTTGAACCCTAAGGGAGGGTTCTAAAGTTGATCCTGTGAGGAGTCCGGACAAAACTAGTTCCTGCGGATTATGAGTAGTGTGTAGCGCAAGTCGAGGGCGCTGATGCCTACAGAGGCTTTGGGTTATGCTGTGACGACAGTGTAAACTCGACGTCACTACGATCTACTGCAGACCATAGCGAAAGTCATGTGTGCCGCTGAGAGCCAACAGTCTACGTTTGATTTTATATCGGTAGACTGCGACCTATGGTAACATAGCGAAAGTCGTGTGTGCCGCTGAGAGCCAACAGTCTGCATTTGATTTTACATCAGTAGACTACGACCTATGTAGGAGTGGAGAAGTTTCATTTTTGAGAACGAAAATCGAGGGCGCTGATGCCTACAGTTACATGGACTTTTGCTGTGATGACAACGTAACCCTGGAATGTAACTGCGGTCTGTTGTGTGTTCCACGACGTAATCGAGGGGCGCGGAGTGCCAACAGTTACATGGACTTTTGCTGCGATGGCAACGTATCCCAGGATGTAACTGCGACCATGGATGGGGGTGATGATTTCCAGAGCATTCTCACCAAAGATATTTCCTCTATTTTCAAAAACTATTTTCTATATTTTCAATAAAATTATTTTCCCAAGTATTTTCACTGGGTGTTGAAAACGGGTTTACCAAGTATTTATAGATTTTTAGTCCTACGCTTGATCAACGTATGACCGAATTTCTATGAGAACAAAGATGGACTGGTTGAGACATCGAGTTATAAGAAGTATTTTTATAAAAAGCTATTTTATGGTATTTTGTGAATTTAAAGGTATTTCTAGAATTTTAAAATAAAGGAGTAAGCTAGTTAGTTAAATAAATTAGTTAAGTGAGTATGTTAATAAGATTTAAATTGGTTAAAACAATTGGAATATTGTCAAATAAAAAGGAAGTTGGATTGAAACATAAATGGTTTGAATTGCAAATTAAGTTCAAGAAGGTAGAAATAAATTGAAAATGGCCTTGCAATTAGTTAAATGAGTTGTAAATGAATTGAATTTGAAAATTAAATTTATAATAACTAATCAAATAGATTTGTAGATTGAAATGAGATTTGATTGAAATAGAACCAAGTTACATTGAAAAGGAAAATTTATTTTGCAAATGAAGTGAGTTTAAGTTTTGAAGTTGGACGAAATTAAACTAAATTAACATAAGTTTAAGATTTATAGAAGCTCGACTTCAAGTAGGAAGGGTAGACCATTAAATAAAAGCTTGGGTTGAATTAATTTGGGAATGGTTAGTAGTATACGGGCATGAAATGTGTCGAGCTAAATAAAATGGTTGTAAATGAATTAAAATGGAAGGAATTAAAATAAATTGAGTCGAAATCAATTTAAATTGGTAATAAAACTTAAGTAATTATTTATTCACATGGGTATCATCAAATTGCATAGAAATGATTGTCGTTTGACGTAAACGAGATTTAATTAAATTCTATGAACTAGTGGAAGCAAATATAATTGATTTTTGAATCATTTGATATGATTATGAGTTTGTTTGGAATTATAAATGAACTGAAGGTAAGTAAGTGAGTTGTACATCACTTAAATTGAATGCAAGGGTAAGAAAAGCAAGTGAAAGCAAATGAATTGGTGAGTGAAACCTTATAAATTACTTTTAAGTGCTGTTTGGTAGGTATGGCTTATGAAATCCATGTGTTAGCTATTGAAAATGAGTGAAATGTAAATAAATTTCCTATATATGGCACTTACATATTTAAATTGAGTAAGTATAGGTACCTGAAGGCCGATTGACTGGATTTGGATGCGCTATTTGCTAAACTAATAAGCCGCTTGCTTAAAATGCTAAATAAAGGTACGCCTACGCAATAAAAATAGGAAATATGAACTGTTTTTGTTTTTCCGACCGGGTGGGTCGATGTATCTATATTTATATCTCTTGTCAAATTGCAAAAGCTCCTCCGCACAAAGGAGACTCTGCCAAAAATTTTCAGAAATTTTTGGAGTTAGAAATTTTTGAATTTTTTTTGTTAGTGACAAAACGATTTCAAATTGGAATTGACACAAGGAATTTTGGAAATGGAAATTGGAACTTAGTTGAAACTTTTGAAAGGAAATGCACAAAATGATTTTAAATGTTGTAATTGGACATTATTGTTAAATAGGATATACATGTGTGTTAAGGCAAAGGATAAATGGATGTTTTCGATTTCAGAAGATAATTTGAATTGCCCAACTAAAAAGGTATGTGTTTAAATTTCTGTATGAAATTTGATTGGGTTTTTGATCTAGCCACTTGGCCTTTTGTTTTCTTTTGGAATTTGGGAGCCCATAGAGGCATTTTCTAGTTGTACCGAGCTAGCCGCGCAAACGAGACGCTGGCGAAATTTTTCGGAAATTTAGGGAGTTAGAAAAATTTTGAGAAAATTTTGATAATTCAAAATTTGGATTTAAATTAAAATTTGAATGATTGAGCAAATAGTATTGTTTAAAATTATGGGAGCGTTTGGGAAGTTAGTAAGAATGATAATGGGTCTTATATAAAAAGAGAGTTGGTAGGATGTTGAAATTGTTGGTTTTGGGAAAAGTAAACGGGTATGGGACCATTCTTCCTAACTTGTAATTTCAGGTAGAAATTCTTTTAACGGGAGGAATGTGACGACCTAAAATTTTTGGATGTTTGAAATCTCAATATTTAATTGATTTTAAATATTTAAAAGTTAATTTTTTTAACTTGAATTCAAATATCACCATTTATTTGATAATTAAATTATTGAATTAAATAATTTAAAGTTGGGTAAAATGTTGAATCTGGAGTTTTAAGCCTGTTAAGAATAATTTAAAGGCTTGTAAAATTTATATCGATAGTACTGAAGATAGTAAAAGTGTTGAAATTGAATTTGGAAGTGTTTTGTTAAGTTTTGAAATATTATCGTTTAAATTTATATTTCAAAATAGCCTTTCGAGGCACAGTCTCGGAATGCGACGAAACCAGTTCCATTGGATCCGTAATATTGTATTATTGTTGGGTTTTAAATTTCATAGTGATCGGAGTTTTCGTGTGGGCGTACGATATATAAACATGCTGAAAATTTAAGCGGTAATAGTCGATTTAAAAATCTATCTTCTCCATACGATCGAATTGGGACTCGAAACCTTTTCCATTGTGTTCGAAATAGGGGTTTAACATTATAAACATCCAGCGGCACATGTAAATAGGAGTTCAAATTTTTGCAGTATATAATTTGAGATATTCTGAAAAAATATTATATAAAAGCAAAATCAAATAAACATTAACCTTCTTCAATACGCCGTTCCTTCCTTTCCAAACACGCTTATCTCTCTACTAAAAATCGTGTCTCCTCCCTGATCCCAAATCGAAATCGAATTCGCAAAATAAATAAAAGGGCCGAAACAAAATCTCCCTTCAAAATTTAACCCCGTTCCTTTTTTTTCCATTTCTCAGATCAAATTATTTAGAAAATATAACGAGCGATAACCGCGTTGAGCTGTAGCTCGATTTCAATCAGCATCGGAGGGGGAGGGTTTTGATTTTCGAGATGGTGGCCCGTGCGAGGAGAGTTCCACGCAACTGTAGGCGAGAGCTTCGCGGGTTCGATGCCGCGTTCGAGTTTTTTTGAGATGGGCGTCGCGACAAACTCGAGCTAGGGCAGATCAACTGGGCAGGAGGGGAACTCGCGATGGCATCGACCGGTTGTTCGATGAGTTTAAGGAAGTGGGGGGAGGCGATGCTTCTCGAGTGAAGGCGAAATGGCGCAATTGCGATTTTCGTTGCGTGGGTTCGGTCGTGGCTGGGAAGGGCGGTTGTTGCTCAGTGACGAGGTCAAATCGGGTAAACCAAGGCAACACTGAAGTGAATTGCAAATGAAAATCAAAGGTGAGTTAATCTCACTCTTCTACATTTTTTTAAAAATTTAAATGGTTATATTTAAATAATTGGTTGAATGTTTGAATTGTTTTGATGTGCTATATTATATATAATAGTATATAGTATACATTGAATGATTGATATTCTGTGACGAATATTATTGATAATTGGAATATTGAATGCTGTGGTTTGCTTGATTATTTCGGTACACTAAGTCATCAATATATATATATATATATATATATATATATATATATATATATATTTGGATTTTTTTGGAAGAAATATAAGAGTAAATTTTTAGAAGTGAAATAATTATAGAATAAAAATAAGAATGAATTGGAAAGAAATAAAAGTGATTTTTAAAAACTGAAGTTAAATTGTAAAGTAGAAATTAAAAAAAACAAGTTTTAAATCAAAGTTAAATATGGAATTCAAGTTGGTGAATCTTGGTTTTTAAACAAATACAGTTTTTAAATTTAAATTATTTTAAAACTTGAATGTTAAAGTGAATTTTAAATTGATTTGAATTTAAAATTGAATTGGGTTTTAAATTCCTTTAAACTTCCTTTATAAAATGAGTAATTAATTTAGTAAATAAAAAGGTTGTTAATTACTGGTTGGGATTAATCAGCAGTGATTAATATTTGTGGTTTAATTAATGATTAATTACTTAATGTAATTAATTTAGATTAGGATAAATTAAAATGTAATTAGAAACCATTAATTTACATAATTAATGATGTAATTAAAGGTTGATTGATTAAGATTAATTAAGCAATAATAAGTGATTTTTGAGAAATTAATTAATATAAGTAATTAAGGATAAATGTAATTAATTATAGTTCATTAATTTGTGAAGTAATTAAAGATTAATTACTGATTTTGGTTAAAAATAATTAATTTGTGAAATAAATTAAAGATAATTACTTGAATGTAAGTGAAGGATAATTAATCCAGGGTGATTAATTAAAATGGATAGCTAAGGGGTGATTAATTAATTGATTTGAAATAAATTAATGTCAAGTGAAGGAATCTAAGTGATTGACGTTGGTAATTCAATTTGAAGAGATTAAATTTATTTTGGAAGTGATCAAGTTTGCTTATGGATGATTGAATGGTATTGGATGCCTTGAATGAGTTGATATCTCTGATATGAATTGTTTTGTAGTATCATATGTTTGGGCGGACATGATATTGTGGTTATCTATCGATGATGAATTGTTGGGTAAAGGGACATCCTGTATTTAAAGTTTGAAGTGTATTTCATTTGGGAACTTGGGTTAGGATGACATGAGACTCGAAGAGACCGGGTCGGGTATTAGAAAATACTCGAAACCACTTCGAATTTTTATAGATTGATATGTGAAATCAATAGGCTGGAATGAAATGATTTAAGTGAATTGGACTATTTAATCTAAATTTTGGTACTTAGAAATTGACGTGTGAAATAAGTGATGTCTATAAAAATTTGTGAATTTGTAAATTGATATGAGTTACCTCGGGTTTTATATAAGTTGTATGCTTTGTATTCCATGTTAGATGGGTTTACTCGCGTGGGTTTCCGGCCTGACCCCAGTGTTGCTTTGATGTAATGCTCGGGTCAGACCGAATATTACTGGTTTTCAGGTAAGGACGTTCTGGAGCTCAGGAGACGGACTGGATGACAGGAACATACGGAGAGTTTCCTCTGTATTATATTGTTGTATATATCTGAGTCATGCTGATTGTATATGTATAAACTCTGATGTATTAAAGTGCTATTTGACACATATAGTTTTCCTTTGTATAACTGTTATTATTTGTTATTATATTTTATCCGCTGCGAATGTGAGATGTTGGTGTTTCTGTACTTCTTATTCTTCTATCTCTTTCTTCTTTTTCCTAACCATCTGGAATTTTGGGATCGAAAATTCCGGGTTGTTACAGAAAAAGTTAGAGAAAAATTTAGTTTCAGGGACAAGAAGTTTGTTTTTGAGGCTGAAGGATACTTTTTAGTGTAAATCACAAAATGATAGTTCTAACTATCATTTTCCGTTTACACTCAAAAGTGTCATTCAGACTAAAAAGCGAACTTGTTGTCACTAAGACTATATTTGTTTACAACTTCTTCCTTGTGCCTATTTACCTTTGTAAACAAATACTTAAAACATATTATATATTAGTTTAATTAAATTCTTATTAAATTTTATTTTATTAATTATTATTAAATATTATTTTACTAAGTATATTGTATAAAATCTTATTTTATATATTTGAAAATAATAAAGTTATAAGTAAAATCTAAAAATTTATATTTTTCAAAACTTAACTTTTAAATTTTAAAATTTCCCAAGATATAATCTAAAAATCTAAATTTTACATATATTAAAATAAATTTTTTATATTTTAAATATTTATTAAAACCCATATATTTTCTCTTAAAAAATTATGGAAATTGTTTAAAAATAGACCAATGGTGTCCGTTTATAATTTTCTATCCTTTGGTCAAGTGATATAGATATTTATCGTTTCTATCCGCAATAATTTAATATTTATGGGTATTTATTATTTCAACCTCAATCCCAAAATTCAAATCAATAAAAATCGCTTGGGTTTATCATTTCAACCCATAACGATTTTCCCTACTCTATAGAATCATTCGGGTATGTATCATTTCAACCCATAGGGATTTCCAAAACTAATTAGGAACTTGCAGTGTGAGAACAATAAAATAATAATATAACATAGCATAACATATCGATGACAAGCATAGATAGTAATTAACAATTAATATATTATATATGCAATAGGTTATGGTTATCATATGTCAATTATAATAGGTTAACTAATTAAAGTAATAACATATCAAGCCTAACAAATTTAATTACTAACCAATTAAATTTTAACAATACATTTCAATCATCATTTCATATGAAATAAATGTAATAAATACAAGAATGTTAATCGTGAGTGATCGTTCACCTTTCGAGGCTAGAGAAAAATAGACAACATGACAAGCTACAAATCGACAATAGGACAGCGACAAAGCAAAGCAAAAGCTGCTGAGATTTTCGAACAGCGATCACACAAGGCAAAGCACAGCTGGAATACTTGAATTCAATGCAAACAAACCAAAGCTAGCTCGACAAAGAAAACAAATACACACACACACACATACCTTTTCTCTTTTTCCATATAAGCCATACACATGTAGGCATAACTATACTTGATGTGTCTGTCTATACTTTTAGTTTTGAATTGATTTTTGATGAGAGTTATTTCTAGACTAGGACTTCACCTATTCCTAGGCATTTCTATTAGTACATAAAGTGCTCTATGCAATCAACATTCAGAAACTGTAGAGCACTTGTATCTAAAATGCAAATTTAGTGCTTACATCTGGTAAAGGTGAAGACTTAGGAAAGCTGGGCTTCAAGGCGAAGGGCTGCATATGCTGATGGGTGTGTGGTCGGGCTGCGCGTGACACAGGCAGTGGGCAAGAAGCGGAGATGGGTGCTGGGTAGGTGGCTAGTATGGAGACACATGGATTGAGACTTGGAGAAGCTTGTGTTCAGGTTGGCTGTCGTCTCGGTTGAGGAAGTTAAGGTGAATTTAGCATTAAAGGCTGCTTTCGAAAATAGGAGTAGGCGGTTGTGGCGGATCTCGGCTATAGAGAGGGTTCATGGCAAGGAAGGATGGAGATTAGGGGGCCAGGTGGCTATGTTTAGCTAGCGGGGGAAAGGTGAATGGAAAATGAAGAAGGGAACGTGCAGTTGGTGGAAAATCTCGGCGCAAGGATGGTGAAGGTGGATATTGGCGTTGTTCGAAGGAGGTGTTGAGGGTTTCAAGACACAGCATGCTTGTAGAGGAAAGATAGGCCGTGGAGAGGGGAAGGTGGGTGGAAGAAAGAGGGGCGGTGCGACAGGTGGGGAATGGTGGAGCGGTTGTTGGCTAGTGGGGATGGTGTGATTGGAAGGGAAGCGAGCTGGGAAGGCTGTTGAAGTTACGTGGAGGGAAACGGCAGGCTGGTCAGGGGAAAAAGGAGTTTTGTGGCGGTGTGGCATACTGCGATGAGTGGAGCATGGTGCGATGTTTATGATCGGACGAGCAAAAGTGAAAGGGAGGAAAACAAGCTTCAGAAGGTAAGGAACGAATGCATAGGGCTTCAGGAAACAAAATTTAAGCAACAAATATATAATATTCAATTTATAAGATAAGAGCAAAACGAAAAAGGCTGAGAAAGAAAGAATATGAGAACCAGATGAATATATTTAATAGATAGGAATGACAAAGGTCAATCAAGAAATAATCAAAGGCAAAAGGCTGTTTATTTCCATCCGGTAGATAGATGAAAAGGTACAGGGAAACCCCAAAGGTTCAAAATGGGTACCGATACGGTTAACCGTTTTGCAGATTCCGCCTCGTAACGGATGCCGAAATGCACAAATGAATATATCGCGTAGATCAGCATAGCGAGACAGATGGAATGGTACGCAGATACGAGTGACATGACCCTCCTCTTAAAACTCCAAATTCGCTGCCAAAACTGCTTCTAAATCGCCGAAAATAATATAAAAGGAACTAGAGCAGTCCAAATTTGGCGAAACGAAATATGACGTCTCACTCAAAAAACGATTTACATTTTTATCATATAAAAATATTCAGGTTTTAAAAATATTTTATTTCCATCAAATTTAACTGATTTAAATTTAAAATTGAAATTACACAACAGAATAAACTTTTGTATTTTTTGATGAAAACATGACATTGCTATGTTTGAATAGCGCAAACCAAATATCAAATTTTCTTTACAAAATGTTATTGTTTAATTTCAAGAAAAAATATATTATTTAAAAATTGTTAAAATTCTCATGTCGTTACACTCTGCCACACTCAAAACTTTTCGTCCCCGAAAAGGAATGAGATAGGAGAATAGAAACAACAGAAGAATAAGATAGATTCAAAATGCATAGTAACACATACAACAATTAATTTTAATTTGTTTTTGAATTGATTTATATTCAACTAATTTGGTTTCAATTCATTTATTCAATCAATAAATATTCATTATATTTACAGTTGGTTGATTTTAATTCTATGTATTTTCATTAAACTAGCTCGCTTTCAATTCATTAACATTTGTTACAAAAAAATCTTTCGAAACAAAATTTATTTTATTTTAACTCATTTATTTAATCCATTTGACTTACTTAATTTAATTTCACTTCATAATTCAATTTTAACTATTCTTTATAATTTACTTTTGTATCACAAACAGTTACAAAGATATAAATTCATTACTAGTTTTGTTTCTTAAGTTCATATTTATTTCCTAGTATTCCTTCTTTTTATTATTCAACTTATTCCACCTAACCTTTTTTATAACATAGACTAAGTGTATAAACATTTATTATAACTACTAAATTTTTATTTATAACTTTCGTTAACAAGATTTCATTTATATTGTATATTTATTCAATTACATATTCACATTAACATTTTACTTTTTGAATATTTAAGGTAAGTTGTTTATGGTTTAGAATGCAATTGTGTATTATGCAAAAAATTTTTATCCTAGTTTAACTGTTACAAGTGGTTTCAATTTCATTTCTCATTTTAGACACTATAATTATTCAATTTTTTTTACTTCATTTCCATAATTGAAAACCATCATAAAACTTGAGAATTAATTTCCGGTTTTACTTCAAACCACTTTGAAATAAATGTATACATACATACATACACACATATATATATATATATATATTATACATCAAATCATACTCAAGAAATTCAAATCAAATCCATTTTCCAAAACAAAAGTGTAGCAAAGCTACTAAGTGGTCTTCCCACTTTGAGACTCGAAAACGAATGTCAATGATGCTACAGTCATCATCGATTTTTTATCTGATGACAAAATGAGGAGAGTACTGACTTACTTCTGTTAAAATTCTTTGGAAACAATTTCCATTCGAAAATAATTTCCATTCGAAAATAATTTCAAAAAATAATGTATTTTTTTCAAAAGTTTTGAAAATCAAATTTTTGAAAAGCACCGAAAATTAAATTCTTAAATCCCTAATTTAAATTTACTTCATTTGCAAATTAGATCTATAAACCATATTTTTAAAATTTCATCTTCTTACACATACAACGATAGTTAATGGTTTATGGACGTTGTCAAAACAATAAATGATAATCTAGTATTATCATTTCTAACAAACAATCCATTTAAATATCTAATTTTAGCAAATTATACTTTCATATATAAAATATAATCATACATAAAGTTATTTTATTATCCAATTTCAAAAACAATATTGTGTCAGTTTGCTCTGTTCAGGTGTTCTGGAATTCCTATCGATAGCATCGGCCAAATGAATCGATCGAAACCCAAAATTCAAACTTAACAATCAAACAACACAACATAAATCATTTCTATACCAATTACAAATACACTGTCTCATAGGATGATTCAAGAATGGATTTTAGAACAAGGATATCAATGAAAATTCTAACCACGAAGATAGGCTTGAAAGGAAGATAAGGTAAATAAATTACAAAGGAGGAAAGATGAATAGACTTATATTAATCGCGGCGACCTTAACTGGGTCAACCAAGACATAGAAAGATGAGAATACACTCAAAGGAAAAGGGGATAACTTGTTGAGAACATCGCATAAAACGCAATTCATGAGATCAACAAAGAAGGCAGGAGCATTGGTTAATCCGAAGGGCATGACTAACCATTCATAGAAACCATTCTCCGTTCAGGAAGCTATCTTGGGAATGCTCTCCTCAGCTACACGAAGTTGGTGGAAAGCGGTAGCAAGATCAAGCTCCAAGAATAAGATCAATGCAGAGTTCAATTTCCCACTTCAGAGGAAGAGAAATGACTTCACGAGAACATCAGGATAATTTCCGACTATCGAACGAAGTCAAGATCACTAGGCTAAGAATCAAGTGGAAAGACAAAACTGCCTACATAATCCTGTGGCAATCGACATTCGATCATAAAAGAATTACCATGGTCGTCTATTGGAGAAACGATTCAAGCTTTGCAAGAGATACCAACATCATAACCGAGCGCATAGAAATCTTCGGTAAATCGACGCATGTTGTAAAGGAGTTTCATCCCTTTATAATTATACTAAGATTGGCGGGACCGTCGATGGAATTAGTCACACAAAAGGTTGAAGTTGCTAGTTGAGGTTGCAAGATATGCTCAACTTTATTACAGAGATAAACATAAATGAAGCTATGAGATACTCCAGTATCAAGAAGAACATGAACATGAAAATACAAGAATGGATTTTAGAACAAAGGTAAAGTCGAAAATTCAAAATAAATCCTAATCCAGGAGGATCCTAATGAAGAATTTCAAGCTCGAATGAAGATGATTCTGTAATTAGTTTTACTGTATATGCTAAGTTTTGCCTATACCAGAGCTCTGATACCAACTGTAATGAACTGTTATTTCGAACCGTTCAAATCGACAATTATCCACACATATCAGACTTGAATTGCTCAAAACAACATATTGTATATTTTATATTTGGTAAAACTTAGCATATACAGTAAATAAATCAATCATAGAATCACAAACAGAGAGTAATATAACAATGAGCAGTGGAATAGATAAATAGTAGTTCATGAAGCTACTACAGAACATCAGAGTCTAACACAACAGAAATCTAATATATAGAAGTCTCAATACAGAGAAAATTACAAGTCTAAACATAAATTGGAAATAACTGAAATAATTGAAAGCTGGATAGATATAAGATAGAACTTTAGCCCAAGGCTCCAAGTTCTAAAGGTGAGTCTCAAAGGCTGTGACACTCAGTCTGACCCGGGAATAAAACAAAGCACAAAACACTCGAGTCAGGATTAACATTCTTATGCAAGTAAATAAACTCAAGTGAAATGTCCAACTGAAATGAAATATAACTCAAAAGATGTTGGTGATAGAGTTAGGGGTATGCCCTAGGGGCAATTATGTAATTTGTTATATATATCTAACTCGTTGACCAATCTTGTTCAGAATAAAAGGTATTTTTTCCCTATTATATACTTGATATAACGTGACTATATTAATTAATTAACTTAACTAAAAGTATATTTAATAGAAATATCTATAAATGGTATATTTTGTGATAGTAGTTATAAGGTATTGAAACCGTGAGTAATTTATCACAACGAAACAAATATACCATTTTAAATGTTCCTAGTCAAGATGCATCGAGACTGGATATCGATGTATCCGTTGAGACTGGAGTACATAATACTCTCCAAATGTTTGGCAGTATATTACTCATGACTACTGGGGAATCTAGGGGTTACATACTAATAGTTATTGGATAACTATGAAATGACTCACTCGATAGTTTTCGGTTGGTTAATATAACTAAGGTTAAATAGAAAATATCGATGTGACTGATTTACACAATTCTCTCGACTTGAGAATACTGTGGATCTTCAATATGAAAGCTCCGCTTTGATTATAGCCAAATCATGGCATGGCGTTGTAATGACCCGATATTTTCAACCATTCGCATCTGCACATGTCAGACTTGAATTGTTCGAAATACCGCGTTGTAAATAAAATTTGGCAAATATCAGAATATACAGTAAATAAGTAATCATAGAATCACAGACACAGAATCAGAATACTCGCAGCGAAATTTAAAAATAACTTAGTGGTTCATGAAGCCGCTATCAATAGTCTCAAAATAAGTATAGAGCACATAGTCTTAAACCAAATATAGTTTGAAATCTCCACAGAAAATCTCAATATTAGATTGTCTTGATTACAAAGCCTAATAAGAACTAAACAGAAACCTGACGGCAGCTTGAAAAGAGATGATCAGTAGAAGTCCAAGCTCCGAAGGTGAAGTATGAACTGAAACTCAGGCTGACCCAAGCGTAAAATAAAACATAAACACTCGAGTCAGGACATACATACTTATACAGTGTAAGCTAATTCAAGTGTACTGTAATATAAAGCAGGTAACTTAAAGGATGCTTGGGACTGCCCATCCTCTAAGGATCCGTTAAACTATTTACTATGTAGTAATAATTTCGCTATTATAATAGTGTCTATATTAAAATAAACTTACTTTTAAATAGCGTTAAGGGGTTACCCATATAGCCCTTAACACGTAATAGTCCCAATAGTCCATCCAATATCATAGTCCCTCCTGATCGGGAAGCCACCAGAGGATACTACACGGGCTACGGGAGAAAACCAAACTCGTACAAGGCTCGCTATAGTAGGTGACATGGCACAACTAGGCAATGCCAGGGTAGATATACCAATTACGCTTCCGGACTGATGGTAACGCATAGCTGCTACTACCTCCCAACTCGAACAACACTCCCGAATCACAGGTGCGCACCAAACAATCACAAAAGTAATAGAATGGCATACGAAGAAGTGCTTCCGATAAGAGGTGCTACCTCCTTAGCCCATCAATCGCTCCTGTTTTAGCCACCTTATGCCAACTCACGAGAGTCGCGTCCACGTGCATACCTCAATAGAGCGTCACCACCATCCTACTTCACTCTGGAATCTCCACCGCGTACACGGTTGTCAGTGGTTTTCGGTATCGATAGAGAGTATGCCCATATCTGTTCCTGGTCTCTTTGCCAACCAATCGTTATTATTATCCGTGGTTATAAATTTCAAAAAAAGTTTATATTTAAATCAAAATACTTCATTTTAACTTTCAAAACTGAAGTTATTATATTTTCAAATAAAATATTCAAAAATCTCATTTCAGCCAACGACAACACTTAACAAGTGCTACTGTAGCCCTTTTATTTATTCGGGTTTAGTTTTAAATTCCACAACCACAGCACTTACCAAGCACTGCTGTAGTCTCTAATTAACTTTAGCCTTTAGTTCATTTGCATCAACTACGACACTTACAAAGTGCGGTAATATCCCTTACAACAGTATTTAAGTAAATTAATTTTTTGACTTAAATATAATTTATCAATAATTAAACTTAAATTTAACCAATTTAACTTATAAAATCATATTTCCACTTTTAAAATAGTCATTTAAATTTCTCAAAATTTATGATTTATATAAGGTAAATTTCACAAATAAATATCAACTTCTTAAGGCTTCACTTATTAAAGTCAAATCAAATTGTCTATTCTTTGCATTCAAAATTTACTTAATAATTAAATTTGGTTAATTATTCCAAAATATAACTATTTTTCAATTTATTCCTTAACTTACCCATTTTCTTAAACTAAACTCCACTTCTCCTAAGTTTAGTTATATTCAAATTTTTATCTTATGTATTTATTTTATTAGCCATTTAATATAAAAAAATTTAAATAACACCTTATTTATCCATTTAAATTCAATTACATCAAATGTATTATACATTATTTACTTAACTTGAATTTCATTCCTTTACAAAAATCAATTTCCAAAACAAATTTATATTCCACATTCCAACTTACCCATTTATTTCTTTATATATATAACTTGTATAAATCACTAAAAATCATTTTAATTCAATTTAAATCAAAATAATACTGTACCAATTTAAATTGCTTAAATTTTTCCAGAAAAAAATTATATATAACCACGGGTCTGTATAATGTTTTCTACCTAGGTCAAGTGGAACGGATAATATATCATTTCAATCCGTAATTTACAAAGAAAAATCTGGGTTCTATCATTTCAAACCCACAATCCCAAGTTAAATAAATAACTAAATAAATAAATAGATATCGTTCAGGCCTATCATTTCATCCCGTAACGATTTAATTCTACAGGGAACTTGCAGTGATAAACAGTAAATAAATAAATAGTATAACAGCTTAAATATAACAGTATAAAATATGACTGATGATGTGTCAAATTAATTACAGGGTTTTAACATCATAAATTTATATTGCAGGGAAGAAAAATAAAATATAAATATTCCACAATTACACTTGTTATTAATTTACAGATCTATAAGTATGTTTGTCCGGTGAGAATACTCACCTCTATGCTGTTGAAGATTAGATTCAAAACTACGATAACCACACCGAAATAGTATAGAAAGCACGATCAAATATTGGAAGATGAGACAAACTGATTTCGATCTTGAAATAGATAAATAAATAAAACCGAGTACGCGAATTCCAATTACGAACAAAGCAAATTTTTAAATAAAACAAAATTGAAACGAGTTAAAATAAAATGAAAATTGACTCTGCTCGACCACTCCACCGCAAGGCTTGACCCATTAAAACAAAAGCTCAGCCTGCCCATTTATTTTTTCCAAATCAAAATTTACAAAATAAATTTATACTCTATTTTTTTTCACTTTTTACAAAATATTACGACGTGTTAATAAAAAGGTGGCAAATCTTATGTGGGCAACATGCAATTCACGGTAGTGATACATAAAGGTGGCGCATGCAATATTTATTTATTATATATATATATAATTTTCTTTTTCTTTTTTTCTTTTTATTCTTTTCTTTCTTTTTCTTTTTTTTCTCTTTTCCTTTTTTTTTCTTTTTTTTCTCTGTTAGGAAACAAGTAAAATATCAAAATCTCCAAATCAAAAAAACTTTATACTGTTCTTACATATATCATATATCCTCATACGTAATGTTTCTAAATTTTAAAACATAGGTGACCAACAAAAAAAACGCGTACGATCTTGAAATATGTAACAACCCCAAATTTTTCATATATTTTAATTTTGACTTTATTTTTATTTTTGAATTATTTTAAACTTTTTTTATTTCAAACATTTCATTTCTAAAAAATATATTGATTATTATGTGAATTATAATTTCAAACTGGTGTAATTTGGATATTTTACTGAAAAATGGATTTCTAGTCAAACTGGTCAAACTTTGACTTTTAAATTTTAAATTTAAATATTTAAATTCTTAAATTTTATCTTTTATTATGAAAATAGGTTAATAACTTGAACACTGCTTTTTGTTTCGTAGAAAACGGACTTAAACTGCAAAAGTTATGTACATTTCAATTTTGAGTGTAATTTGTTTTATTTTGCAATTTTGTCTATTTTAAATTATATAAATTATATTTTCTTTGTCACATTTTATTTTAATTTGTTTTAATATGTTATTGTATGTTTATTTTTGTCTTTTATTATTTGAAAGTGATAATATAATTTTTCTAAAGTTTATTTGAATTTATTTCAGTTTATTAAGCCAAGTTTCCATTTTTCTGCTATTTTCTTCATTAAATTATATTTAATTAAAATATATTTATTTATTTTTGTGAATTCATTTTTATTTTGTGTTCTTATCTTTATTTATAAATATCTTTCAAGTACATAAAGATTTTCTAAAGTTCATTTGAATTTGTTTCAAATTTATAAAGCCTAGTTATGTATATATTGCCATTTTCTTTACTTATTTGATTTTATTTAAATTTATTTATTTTCTGAGTTTATTTATCTTTATTATCAGCATTTTTATGTATTTATAAAATTAAAATGAATTTGTGGAAATTTGAAAAGACTTGAAACTTTTATCTCCTTTTGACTTTTCCTCTTCCGCCTTTTCATTTTCCAACCTACATCTCATTAAAAAATTTTTGGCCGTACAATACTTTTCTCATTTCAGCTAAATTCCTCATTTTTTCACGTATTCTAACCTTCTCAAACCCACAAAAAAAAATCACGGCCATGGCTTCAGGAGATTGGGTAAAATTCTTCCTTCCTTTTTCTTGTTTTCTATGTTTTCTACCTTTGTTTTGCATATGCTCTCTACCTTCATAGCTTGGCTCCTCCTCAACCAAATCTGACCCGACCTCTACCACCCCTTTTCTCTGACCAACCCACCCTAGTTTCGTCACCAAGGCAGGCCGAGCCCATCCATGGCAAGGAGCACCACCAACATCTAGTTAAACCGTCACTTTATGCACAATCCGAGCCCAGTTTGCTAGCACCACCTTCTACCACCTCTAGCCGCCACTTCCTCCACCACCACCACCTCTTACCTGACCTCCACCCTCTGCCACAGCACCCACCACCACCTGCATCACTGGTTGGGTCCACCTAGCCTCTGGCCGAGCATAATTGGAGCAAAGAAATGATGTATGTTGCCTTATTTTTGCCTTGTTGTTGAGGTTTATGCACCTAGACCAATGCACCATCTCCAAAACAAGCTAGGCCGACCTGTTTGGACCCAAACCCAGCCCTTAGTCCCTGCCTTAGCTGAGCTTATCCAACCTATAACTGATCCATATGAAGTTGAGAACAAGTGCAATGAATTTGACTTTGTTTTCTTGCATTGTTTGGTGACAATCTGTGTTGAAAACTCACATATATTTGTATTGTTTTGTGTAAATGTTTGAACAAGGCTATTTTCTTCAGCTCTCCACTCTCTTGTCGTATCCGTGTTGTCGTCCCTTCGTAGTGTCGGTATGTGTGCTTTGGTAGCGATCTCCAGCTTTGAACAGGTGAGTAAATCTCACCAGACTAATATGTGCTTATGTAATTATAAACCGACATCACCTGAACCTGTATATGCATATCATCCTGTTATCTACCCTGGCATTGCCTCGTGTGCCTTGTCACCTACCCTAGCGAGCCTTGTACGAGTTTGGTTTTCTCCCGTAGCCCGTGTCATATCCTCTGATAGTCTCCCGATCTGGAGATATTATGTTATTGGAAGGACTACTGGGACTATTATGTGTGAAGGGTGATATGGGTAGCCCCGAACGCTATTTAAAAGTATGTTTATTTTACTATAGACATTATTATAATAGCGAAATATTACTACATAGTAAATAGTTTAACGGATCCTTAGAGGATGAGCGGTCCAGGCATCCTTTAAGTTACTTGTACTTTATTACAGGCCACTTGAGTTGGTTTACATTATATAAGTATATATTGTCCTGACTCGAGTGTTTGTATTTTATTTACACTCGGGTCAGCCTGAGTTCCACTTTCTGGAGATTGGAATTGTTGGAGATCATCTGCTTATCTAGTTTTATCTATTCCAGTTCTGTTGTTCTATTCAGCTTGTACTTGGTTATCATTTTGTGACTTCTGTTGTACTTTATTTATTCTGTTGTATTTTATTCAACTCTGATATATTTTCATAGTAGCTTCATGAACTACTATCTCTTTTACTTCCGCTGCATTTTTTACTCTGTGTCTGTGTTCTGTGATTTTTATTTACTGTATGTCCTGAGATTTGCCAAATTTTATTTACAATGCGGTATTTTGAGCAATTCAAGTCCGGCATGCAGATGCGAATGGTTGAAAATATTGGGTTGTTACAGTTGGTATCAGAGCTTTGTTTTTGAGGCAAAATGTAACAACCCGCATATTTATCGATTTTATATTTAAATATTTTATTTAAATATTTTATCGTTAGTCGGATTTTAGTCCGAAAAGCCACTTTTTGCATACGGTCGAATTAGGACTCGGGACCACTCCCATTGAGTTTAAAATGCCGTTTGCGACCTTTTTGAGTATAAGCTTCGATATGTTTGGAGAAAGTCGATTTTTGCTACTTTTCACTTTGGGTTTGGTTTTTGGGCTCAGCCCTATGTTTTACTTATGCTCAAATCTGAGCCATTCTTCCCCATTCACCCTCATTCTCTTCTCTTTTCAGTTTTCTTAGCTTTAATGGTGGGAGAGATTGGAAATTAAAACTCCAAAACCCTAGTTTCTCTTGCAAATCAAATTCCTAGCTCCAAACTCAAGAAGAACCCATTGGTAAGCTTCTCTTCTTCTTCTCCAACTTATCCTCTTACCAATTTTAGAAATTCCAAAACCTAATTTCGGGAATGTTCTTGTTTTTGAGCCTAGATTCAAGCTCAATTGGGTTGTGTTGAAGAGAGGTTGATTCTCCGTTTGCTTTTAAGCTTCTTCTTGTTCGATTTTGTGAAAAGGTGAGATTTTTTAATCTCACATCTAGGTCTATGATTATCTTTGATTGTTAGGTATGAATTCCTAACACATATTCATGTGTATTTGATTTTGATTTGGATAGGTTTTGTGAACATTCCAAATTTTAGTGTTTTGAGTTCCAATCTTCAAAAATCATAGCTTTGTTGTTTGAACTTGTTTTTGGTGATGCATCGAAGAGCTTATTGGACCGGGTAGTCGATTTGCATAAACCCTTAGTGACCGTGCTCGCTCGATTGCATTTTGATGAAGATTGCATCTTCATTTCATAGGCTAAGAAAACAGCCTTGGTGCCAGTCAGTCGCCTGGACCTTTGGGTCAGTCGACTGGCTGTAGCACATAGGCATTCCGAAGGCAGCTAACAGAGGCTCGGATCCTCTGTTTTCCTGCATTCAGTCGACTGAAATTTTAGGTCAGTCGACTGACTGCAGGAAATTATTTTTCCCTGCTTCTGGTTCAGTCGACTGGACCTTTGTGTCAGTCGACTGACCTGCACCAATTTGCCTTATTGTGCCTATTTGTGCATGTTTTTGCTTGGTTTCCAAACTCCATCGATTCGTGTTATTTCCCACTTGTTGTTGCTACAACTTTAATGACTTCTCTTCTTGGAATTTTTGGGAATACCCATTTTGATGTATTCGGATCGATTTCTTTGGATTTTTATTCACGTCTTTGAATGTGAATTTTGGTGGTTGATTGTTCTACAATCATTTTCGTGTTTTGTCACTTTAAAAATATAAAGGTTTCAATACTAGTAGTAAATATCAAAACTCTTTCCTCAAACGATTTCAATTCTATTTTAATACCAAATTCGTTTATAAAACCGTTTTCCAATCTATTAGTATATACGAACCTTTACCTCACTCGTATGAGAAATCTAATTAAACGGCTTGGTAAAACAAGTGGTATGAAACGCTTGCGTTTACTTCGCCGGTTAATTTTTGGACTTGTTCGATTGAATCTCTTGTGACAATTTTCTAGTGGAGATCTACAATTTGTTCGTAAATATTTAAGTTAAGCTAGTGGTTATGGGACATGAAGCTAAGCTCATATATTTACTAGCTTATTGTAATTGACACTTCTCGTTGATCATGACGATCATTTTTTGTGATTTAGACTAGCAATGTGCGATGTCTCTTTGTCTGCAAGGGAGACTAAACCCCGTTTTGTGGAGTTTCGACTCAAATTGGTGGGGTAGCAACCCACGGTCTTCGGACCATTCGTGTGTCAGGTCTTCGGACCATTCGTGTGTCAAATTAATGGCTAGCTACCATGAGATAGCTTCTCGTTCATGTGTCACAGTTGTTGGTGAGTTTTCATGCTCCCGTTCATGTGATAGCCCCCCCCCCCCTTATTCTGTGTGATTTCTGGATTTCGTGTGTCGAATTCTGGAATTTTCTTCTTCACCTATTTTTGTGATTTCTATTGATATGATTTATCAATTCTTGTGTATAGGTGAATTTGTGTATCATTGACTGGATTTCTTGTTGATTTCTGGAATTTATGTTTCACCAATTTTCGTGATTTCCATTGATAAGTTTTATCAATATTTGTGCATTGGTGAATTTGTGTGTCGTTGACTTTTGTGATTGACTTTGATATAATCGTCAATAATTGTGGTTTGATGAATGAAATAAGGAGTATGACATTTCTTTGATTCTTGTGTAGATTTTTGACATTGAATAATCCCTTGATGATTTTCAACTGCTTATATATATCACAGCTTGGCATTGTGATTATTATGTGTTTAGTCATATCTCTCATTTTATATCGTTTCATCTGATAGTTATAGTTAGACTGATCCGTTTATTATTTTCTTATTAAATAATACTCGGGTCAGACCGAGATGTTACAGGTGCTTCTGCTTGACTTCTCTCCAGGGATCCATTACCCTGACCTTTTGCTTACTACTTAGATTAGTAGTTTTTGTTGTATACTCTTGAGATATTGACTCATTGATGTATTCTTTTGTATAGCACATGTTGCTATTATTTTGTATTATTGTGGATCTTTTTGACCACTACTCTGATATACACTTTCATGTGTTAATTATATATTCATATCTTCTTCCGCCTTTGTGATATGAATTATCTGTGACTGATTTATGTTATGTTTATTTCTGTATCTGTTTCCGAAGATATTATAGCCAGTGTGTAGTAGCTTTGAGTTTGTGTCGGTACGTCGGATTTTCCTCTTGAGACGAAAACTTATATTATAACTATCTGACATATCGATTCTCGTGCAAAGAAATTACACGGGTGGTCGCTCCTCAACAGCCTTATTCTCCGTGCTAGTTGACAGCATTCACAGTAATGTTCTTGGCTAGCGTGGGTATAGAGGTGGGGCGTCACAGCTTGGTATCAGAGCCAAACTTCAGAACAATATGGAATATTCTAACAAGGATCATCGTCCTAAGTCTTTCTTAGGAGTCGTGCTTTAGGATTTAATTCGAGTCTTCGTACCGATTCATCCTATTTTCCTTATGATTCCTTGTTTATCTATCAAGATTGCTTGATATTCAATTTGGTGAATAACCTTTTTCTTCTTCTTCTTTCTTTCTTAAGGAAGAGAAATGTCTAGACCAGGCCGCCCCAGAGCTGTGCCATCTAGTGTTCCATCCCAAGATGGAGTTTTTATGACTGCTCAACAGCTTCTTGATTTAGTGACAAATGCTCAAGCAGCTGGAGCTAACCCGGAACCTACTCACCCAAAGTCGTGATTTGCACGCTTGTGTAGCGATTACACTAATTTGGGTGGGGAGCCATTCAAAGGTTCCGAAACTGTTATCGAGGTACAGGCTTGGCTAAGGTCATGCGATCGAATCTTTTCTCGCATGAATCTTATTGACCTTCACCGAGTTCAGGTGGCCTCTAGTATGCTCCGAGAAAGAGCATTGGACTGGTACGAGCTTCTTATTTCTGAAACCAATGAAGCGGATCTCACCTGGGAGAAATTCTAAGAACGCTTCGAGTTGAAATTCATACCGGAAGCTGAAAAAGTGACATTGGCTCGACGATTTATAGACCTTGTTCAAGGTGAGTCCTCCGTGACTGATTACGTCGCCTCCTTCGAGTCGCTTTCTAAATACGGGGTTGAATACATCAACACCCCTTTAAAGAAGAACCAGAGATTCGTCTATGGCTTAAACAAAAGTCTCAAGAAGCCATTACTTCTAAAATTAGAAGTTTCTTTCGACCAACTCGTTGATATCGCTCTTCGTCTTGAAGAGGCGGATAGGGAGAATGATGTTGAAATGGTGGGTTCCAAACCAAACTTCAACAATAAGAAGATGCCAAACATATTCAAAGGTCCTTATCCCATTAAGAAAGGGAGGCAAGCAACTCCTGCTGAAAAGACCTTTTCCTCTACTCAGGGAAAATGCTATAATTGTGGTTCGAAAGACCATTTTGCGAACAAGTGTTCAAAGCCTCGTACTTGTCGCTATTGCAAGAGCCCGGACCATTTTATGCATGTGTGTCCCAAACTTCAAACTAGGAAGGAGGGAAAGCTTAATGTTGCTCAAGCCCCTGGCAACACATCTCGTGGCCAAGGTATTTCTCATTCTATCCTGGATGGAATTATTTATTTCGTGATCATCCTATTCGAGTTCTTTTTGATACGGGTGCGTCCCATTCTTTTATATCAAAAGAGCTTGTTGATACTTTTTCCTTGGATGTTTTGTGTTTAATGACTTCTTTGAGAATTGCGAATCCGGTTGGTGGATCCGCAACGATCAGTTTATTGTGTAAAGATGTCGAGATTATTTTGTGTGATTTTTCTTTCCTAGCCGATTTGCATGTCATGCGTTATTTAGGCTTTGGAATGATTTTGGGAATGGATTGGCTTAACCGTTATGAAGCCCATATCCTATGTCCTGAGCGGACTATTCATCTTCGACATCCTCAATCTGTTAAGCAGATTTCTATTAATCTTAAAGATTCAGATTCCAGCTTGGTTGCATCTTTGTATTCTTTAAATCCTCGTGATGACGATGATGATGATGAGGGTGATATTATTTCTCTTATTCACGTCGTTTGTGAATTTTCCGACATATTTGAGACCGTTTTAGGATTACCACCTAAGCGAGCAATTGAGTTCAGAATTAATCTCATTCCTGGAGCTCAACCTATCACTCGCCCTCCGTATCGTATGTCCAATAAAGAAAACGAGGAGATGCGTAAACAATTATCTGAATTGGAGACGAAGCGATTTATTCGCTCTAGTTCCTCGCCTTGGGGAGCTTCGGCTATTTTCGTGAAGAAATCCGATGGAACACTTAGGCTTTGCGTTGACTACCGCAAGCTTAACGATCTTACTATCAAAAATAAATATCCTTTACCTCGGATTGATGATCTATTCGATCAACTTAGTGGTGCTAGAGTCTTTTCACAATTAGACTTAGCTACTGGATTTCATCAGCTTCGTATTGCAGAGGATAGTATTCCTTTGACATCGTTCCATACTCGGTATGGATCTTATGAATGGCTTGTTATGCCATTTGGTCTAACGAATGCTCCGGCATATTTTGTTGACCTTATGAATAGAGTTTTCAAAGACTTCCTCGACCGGTTTGTTCTCATCTTTATCGATGATATTCTTGTGTATTCTTAAACCGAGGAGGAGCATGAAAAACATCTTCGGATTGTGTTGGAAACTCTTAGGAGTAATCAATTAAAGGCAAAATTTTCTAAATGCCACTTTTGGCAATCTCGTGTGAAGTTTCTCGGTCATATTATTTCCGAATCCGGAATTTCCGTGGATCCTTCAAAGATTGAAGCGATCCAAGATTGGAAGAGACCGGAGAGTGTGACAGAGATTCGTAGTTTTCTCGGATTGGCGGGCTATTACCGTCGTTTTATCAAAGACTTTTCTAAGATTGTCGTGCCTCTCACTAGCTTAACGAAGGAAGGTATTAAATACATTTGGTCGGACAAATGTGAAACTTCTTTTCAGAAACTAAATGAACTCCTTTCAGATGCTCCTATTCTTGTTATTCCCGAGGGGAATCAAGATTTCGTTGTTTATACCGATGGTAGTCGCGTTGGTTTGGGTGCCGTTCTTATGCAAAAAGAACGTGTTATTGCTTATGCTTCTAGGCAATTGAAGCCTGCTGAGACTAGATATGCCACTCATGATTTAGAGCTCGCGGCTATTGTTTTCGCCCTTCGTATTTGGCGTCATTATCTTTTAGGAGAGAAATTTGTTCTTTATACCAATCATAAATCCTTGAAGTATTTATTCTCTCAAAAGGAACTTAATTTGCGTCAACAGCGTTGGCTCGAATTTCTTGCACCATATGATCTTGATATTCTTTATACACCCGGTAAGGGTAATCGTGTCGCCGATGCTCTTAGCCGTAAACAACAAGCTGTTATTTCTATGATGATATCCGAATGGAACGATCTCGAGATCTTATCCACTTGTGAGATTCGAGACCGCGTATCCGATTTATGCTCATTATTTGTTTTATGTAGCCTTGAGGCTCATCCTTCTCTTTTAGACCGCATTCTTGAAGCTCAAAGGCTAGATTCCGAATTGGCTCTTCTTGGCCAAAATATTAAGGATAAGATTGATATTGAAGGTTTGAAGGACTTTGATATCGATTCCCGTGGCGGCATTCGGAGATTTGGTAGACTTATTGTGCCAAATATTAGGGATCTTCGTAAAGATATTTAGAAGATTCTCATCACTCTAAATTTACCATTCATCCCGATAGTAGTAAAATGTACGCGGATATGAAGCGACTTTATTATTGGGAGGGAATGAAACTTCACATCGCTAACTTCGTTAAGCGTTGCATGACTTGCCAACTCGTTAAGGCCGAACATCAAAGGCCTGGTGGGTTATTGCAACCTTTAGAAATTCCAGTTTGGAAGTGGGATCAAATTTCCATGGATTTTATAAATGGCCTTCCCCGTTCTCGATCGGGTTATGATAGCTTATGGGTAATTGTTGATAGACTTACTAAATCCGCCCATTTTATTCCCGTTCGGTCTAACCGAACCGTTCCTCTTTTGGCCAAACTCTTTATTAAAGAGATTGTTAAATTGCATGGGGTTCCTACTTCAATTGTTAGTGATCGTGATCCATTGTTTACTAGTGGATTTTGGAAGAGTCTTCAAAAAGCTTTAGGAACGAAGCTTAATTTTAGCACCGCTTATCACCCCCAGTCCGATGGACAAACTGAGCGTGTGAATCAAACTCTTGAAGATCTTCTTCGTTCTTGTGTGCTTGATTTTGGTGGAGGTTGGGAAGATCATATTTCACTTGTTCAATTTTCCTATAATAATAGCTTCCAATCTAGTATTGGTATGGCACCTTTCGAGGCACTTTATGGAAGGCCATGCCGATCGCCTTCTTGTTGGCTTGAGGCCGGTGAGAAGCTGGTTTTAGGTCCAGATTTTATTCGTGATTCCACAGAGAAAATTGAACTTATTCGACATAGAATGAAAGAAGCCCAGAGTAGACAAAAATCCTATGCCGATAACCGGAGAAGGAAGTTAGAATTTTCTGAGGGAGATCTTGTGTTCATTCGTGTTTCACCTATGAAAGGTGTTGTACGTTTCAGTCGATCGGGAAAATTGGCCCCTCGATATATTGGGCCATTTCCTATCATTGAACGTATTGGTTCCATGGCTTATCGCCTTTTATTGCCGGCTCAATTTTCTGCTATTCATGACGTGTTTCACGTATCTCAATTACGGAAATGCCTTCGAGATTTCGATTCTATACTTGAGCCCGGTGTTGTGGAAGAGATTGAAGTTTCTCCTAATTTAACTTATGAGAAACATCCTATTCGTATCATTGCTTCGGAAGTCAAATGACTTCGAAATAAAGATGTTCCGCTTGTTAAAGTTCAATGGTCTTCAAATCCTAAGGATTGTTCTTGGGAATCTAGAGAGTACATCGAGCGAACACATTCGGACTTACTTTCTCGTGCTCTTTGAGGTGAACTTCTTATTTCAAACTTCTTTTGTGTTGAATATGCTTTTATGGTTGTTACTTTATGTTCTCTTCTTAAATATTGCGAGGACGCAATTTCTTTATGGAGGAGAGTCTGTAATAACCCGCATATTTATCGATTTTATATTTAAATATTTTATCGTTAGTCGGATTTGAGTCCGAAAAGCTACTTTTTTCATACGGTCGAATTAGGACTCGGGACCACTCCCATTGAGTTTCAAATGCCGTTTGCGACCTTTTTGAGAATAAGCTTCGATATGTTTGGAGAAAGTCGATTTTTGCTACTTTTCACTTTGGGTTTGGTTTTTGGGCTCAGCCCAATGTTTTACTTATGCTCAAATCTGAGCCATTCTTCCCCATTCACCCTCATTCTCTTCTCTTTTCAGTTTTCTTAGCTTTAATGGTGGGAGAGATTGGAAATTAAAACTCCAAAACCCTAGTTTCTCTTGCAAATCAAATTCCTAGCTCCAAACTCAAGAAGAACCCATTGGTAAGCTTCTCTTCTTCTTCTCCAACTTATCCTCTTACCAATTTCAGAAATTCCTAAACCTAATTTCGGGAATGTTCTTGTTTTTGAGCCTAGATTCAAGCTCAATTGGGTTGTGTTGAAGAGAGGTTGATTCTCCGTTTTCTTTTAAGCTTCTTCTTGTTCGATTTTGTGAAAAGGTGAGATTTTTTAATCTCACATCTAGGTCTATGATTATCTTTGATTGTTAGGTATGAATTCCTAACACATATTCATGTGTATTTGATTTTGATTTGGATAGGTTTTGTGAACATTCCAAATTTTAGTGTTTTGAGTTCCAATCTTCAAAAATCATAGCTTTGTTGTTTGAACTTGTTTTTGGTGATGCATCGAAGAGCTTATTGGACCGGGTAGTCGATTTTCATAAACCCTTAGTGACCGTGCTCGCTCGATTGCATTTTGATGAAGATTGCATCTTCATTTCATAGGCTAAGAAAACAGCCTTGGTGCCAGTCAGTCGCCTGGACCTTTGGGTCAGTCGACTGGCTGTAGCACATAGGCATTCCGAAGGCAGCTAACAGAGGCTCGGATCCTCTGTTTTCCTGCATTCAGTCGACTGAAATTTTAGGTCAGTCGACTGACTGCAGGAAATTATTTTTCCCTGCTTCTGGTTCAGTCGACTGGACCTTTGTGTCAGTCGACTGACCTGCACCAATTTGCCTTATTGTGCCTATTTGTGCATGTTTTTGCTTGGTTTCCAAACTCCATCGATTCGTGTTATTTCCCACTTGTTGTTGCTACAACTTTAATGACTTCTCTTCTTGGAATTTTTGGGAATACCCATTTTGATGGATTCGGATCGATTTCTTTGGATTTTTATTCACGTCTTTGAATGTGAATTTTGGTGGTTGATTGTTCTACAATCATTTTCGTGTTTTGTCACTTTAAAAATATAAAGGTTTCAATACTAGTAGTAAATATCAAAACTCTTTCCTCAAACGATTTCAATTCTATTTTAATACCAAATTCGTTTATAAAACCGTTTTCCAATCTATTAGTATATACGAACCTTTACCTCACTCGTATGAGAAATCTAATTAAACGGCTTGGTAAAACAAGTGGTATGAAACGCTTGCGTTTACTTCGCCGGTTAATTTTTGGACTTGTTCGATTGAATCTCTTGTGACAATTTTCTAGTGGAGATCTACAATTTGTTCGTAAACATTTAAGTTAAGCTAGTGGTTATGGGACATGAAGCTAAGCTCATATATTTACTAGCTTATTGTAATTGACACTTCTCGTTGATCATGACGATCATTTTTTGTGATTTAGACTAGCAATGTGCGATGTCTCTTTGTCTGCAAGGGAGACTAAACCCCGTTTTGTGGAGTTTCGACTCAAATTGGTGGGGTAGCAACCCACGGTCTTCGGACCATTCGTGTGTCAGGTCTTCGGACCATTCGTGTGTCAAATTAATGGCTAGCTACCATGAGAAAGCTTCTCGTTCATGTGTTACAGCTATTGGTGAGTTTTCATGCTCCCGTTCATGTGATAGGCCTCCCCCCCTTATTCTGTGTGATTTCTGGATTTCGTGTGTCGAATTCTGGAATTTTCTTCTTCACCTATTTTTGTGATTTCTATTGATATGATTTATCAATTCTTGTGTATAGGTGAATTTGTATGTCATTGACTGGATTTCTTGTGTTGATTTCTGGAATTTATGTTTCACCAATTTTCGTGATTTCCATTGATAAGTTTTATCAATATTTGTGCATTGGTGAATTTGTGTGTCGTTGACTTTTGTGATTGACTTTGATATAATCGTCAATAATTGTGGTTTGATGAATGAAATAAGGAGTATGACATTTCTTTGATTCTTGTGTAGATTTTTGACATTGAATAATCCCTTGATGATTTTCAACTGCTTATATATATCACAGCTTGGCATTGTGATTATTATGTGTTTATTCATATCTCTCATTTTATATCGTTTCATCTGATAGTTATAGTTAGACTGATCCGTTTATTATTTTCTTATTAAATAATACTCGGGTCAGACCGAGATGTTACAGGTGCTTCTGCTTGACTTCTCTCCAGGGATCCATTACCCTGACCTTTTGCTTACTACTTAGATTAGTAGTTTTTGTTGTATACTCTTGAGATATTGACTCATTGATGTATTCTTTTGTATAGCACATGTTGCTATTATTTTGTATTATTGTGGATCTTTTTGACCACTACTCTGATATACACTTTTATGTGTTAATTATATATTCATATCTTCTTCCGCCTTTGTGATATGAATTATCTGTGACTGATTTATGTTATGTTTATTTCTGTATCTGTTTCCGAAGATATTATAGCCACTGTGTAGTAGCTTTGAGTTTTTGTCGGTACGTCGGATTTTCCTCTTGAGACGAAAACTTATATTATAACTATCTGACATATCGATGCTCGCGCAAAGAAATTACACGGGTGGTCGCTCTTCAACAGCCTTATTCTCCGTGCTAGTTGACAGCATTCACAGTAATGTTCTTGGCTAGCGTGGGTATAGAGGTGGAGCGTCACACAAAACTTAGAATATATGGTAAATTTAGTTACAGAATCACTTTCATCCAAACTTGAATCTCTTCCTCTTTGATTCAAATTTCATTTGAATTTTGGAACGTTGCCTGCGGTTCCAAAGTCCATTCATGTCCCTCACTATTCATCTCCTTTTGATTTCGGAGTATCCTATATCTCCACTTCGAATGAGCTTTATAGTGAATTGGCAGTCCCGCCAATCTCAAAAAAATTCACTTGTAAAGGGAGAAACTCCTTTACAATTAGCATCGATTCACCAGAGATTTATATCTATCCTTGGTTTAGATGCTAATATCTTTTGTTATTCCAAACTCTATCTCCTGAGGTCGAATGTAGATTTACCCCAGAAAATCCACATCGATCTTATTCTTTAAGTCACGGTTGACCAGTTAAAGTTGCCCGCGATTTATATAAGCTTATCCATTTTCCTATTCTGTTATTTAAGCATCTCATCCTTGTTTCTAACTTATTTTCAAATCAGAATTTCCTTTGGTTTGAGTTAATCATATTTGAATCTGTATCCTTCTTTGAAAATCTATTCATGTATAGTGTATTTGTAAACTAATATTTAAAATTTAAATGTTTTATATATTGTGTTGTTTGAGTTGTTGATGTTGAATTGGGTTTCTGATCGATTTGTCTGATCAACGCTATCGATGGGATTTCTAAAACACTTTGACAGAACAAAATAACACAATATTATTTAAAAAAAATTTGGTTAATGAAATAAATTTTGATATAAGTAAATTTATGGAACTTAATAAATTGATTTAAATTGATCATTAGAAATGATAATACTTGATTTATCATTTATTGTTCTATAAATGAATTTATAAATAGCTATTTATAAATTCATTTGGGAATGGAAATGAGTCAAAAGAAATTTGAGAATTTAATTTCCGATGGTTTCAAACCTTGTGCTTAAAGTTTTAAACAGGGTATATTATTTAAAAGTATTTTCTAATAGAAATTTGTTCCAAGAAATTTTAAAGTTTAAAATTAGTGCTCTTCTCTTTGTCGCTGGAAAATAACTTCGGTGATGAACGCGCATCATCGACATTCATTTTCGAGTTTCGAAATGAAGAGACCATTCTGTAGTCTTGCTACAGCTTTGTTTTGAGAATTTAATTGATTTGAATTTTCTAAGATATGATTTGATTTATATAGATATATGATTTTAATTGATTTGACATATTGTGTACGTATATTTATTTATCTCTAAATGGTTTGAAGGGAATCAAAAATTTAATTCTTAAATTTTATCTTAAAGAATAATTTCAGTTATAAAAAGAAAATCAGAATTTTTGAATAGATGATTCAAACTTGAAATGATTGAATTGGAAAGCTTTATTTGTATAATACTCAATTGCAGTCCAATATAACTTACCTTAATTTTTAGAAGTTAATATTGTAATTGGATATTATACAATATACATTTTTTTATAAATAAAGTTTGAGTGGTTATAATAAATGTTATACACTTAAATTTTAGTTATAAAAAAGATTTACAAAGATAAATATAGAATAAAAGGTAAATTGAATAACTTACAATACAAAACGACGTTAAAAGAATTAAGAATAAATCAAAACAGTTATAATAAGTGTAAGTATATTTAGCCTAGGTGATAAAATATATTGAGAGGAATAAATATAATTTTAATTGGGAATAAAGAGGAATTAAATTTATACATTATGAGTATAATACTGATTTTTCAAATCCATGATTTATGAAACTGTTAGTTTAAGAAAGTTGGATGGTAAGATCATGAAATTAGAGATAGTAAGATTTACTTAACCTGTGAAAAATTAATTATCAATTTAAGCTGAAACCATGGAAATTTCAAAACTATTATCTGATTTTGTTTTTTCAAACTTATTATCTTACTTTGTTTTCAGACTATCTTTTGGTTGTTCTTATTTTTCCTCATCTTTCTACAGACTGGTATAGGCATATATCTATAATCTTTCTGTTTAGAAATCTTTCTATAATCCTTGATAATCGTTGGTACTTATTTTAATCTGAGCATTGCTTGCCATCCACCTTGTTAAACTTACCTATAACAATAGTTATTAGGTATAATTTCAATCTCCTTGTCATCTTGTCTTAATCTTATTTCTCTGTCTTTTTCTGTGCTTTCCCATACCTCATTCCTTTTCGAGGACGAAAAGTTTTGAGTGGGGGAGAGTGTAACAACCCTAGATTTTTCATATATTTTAATTTTGACTTTATTTTTATTTTTAAATTATTTTAAACATGTTTTATTTTAAACATTTCATTTCTAAAAATATATATTGATTATTATGTGAATTATAATTTCAAACTGGTATAATTTGGATATTTTACTGAAAAATGGATTTCTAGTCAAACTGGTCAAACTTTGACTTTTAAATTTTAAATTTAAATATTTAAATTCTTAAATTTTATCTTTTATTATGAAAATAGATGTAATAACTTGAACACTGCTTTTCGTTTCGTAGAAAACGGACTTAAACTGTAAAAGTTATGCACATTTCAATTTTGAGTGTAATTTGTTTTATTTTGCAATTTTGTCTATTTTAAATTATATAAATTATATTTTCTTTGTCACATTTTATTTTAATTTCTTTTAATATGTTATTGTATGTTTATTTTTGTCTTTTATTATTTTTAAAGTGATAATATAATTTTTCTAAAGTTTATTTGAATTTATTTCAATTTATTAAGCCTAGTTTCCATTTTTCTGCTATTTTCTTCATTAAATTATATTTAATTAAAATATATTTATTTTTGTGAATTCATTTTTGTTTTATGTTCTTATATTTATTTATAAATATTTTTCAAGTACATAAAGATTTTCGAAAGTTCATTTGAATTTGTTTCAAATTTATAAAGCCTAGTTATGTATATATTGCCATTTTCTTTACTTATTTGATTTTATTTAAATTTATTTGTTTATTTTTCTTATTTATTTTATTTTCTGAGTTTATTTATCTTTATTATCGGCCTTTTTATGTATTTATAAAATTAAAATGAATTTGTGGAAATTTGAAAAGACTTGAAACTCTTTATCTCCTTTTGACTTTTCCTCTTCCGCCTTTTCATTTTCCAACCTACATCTCATTAAAAAACATTTGGTCGTACAATACTTTTCTCATTTCAGTTGACTTCCACATTTTTTTCACGTATTCTAACCTTCTCAAACCCACAAAAAAAAATCACGGCCATGGCTTCAAGAGATTGGGTAAAATTCTTCCTTCCTTTTTCTTGTTTTCTATGTTTTCTACCTTTGTTTTGCATATGCTCTCTACCTTCATAGCTTGGCTCCTCCTCAACCAGATCTGACCCGACCTCTACCATCCCTTTTCTATGACCATCACCCACCCTAGTTTCATCACCAAGGCAGTCCGAACCCATCCATGGCAAGGAGCACCACCAAAATCCAGTTAAACCATCACTTTATGCATAAACCGAGCCTAGTTTGCTAGCACCACCTTCTACCACCTCTAGCCGCCACTTCCTCTACCACCACCACCTCTTACCTGACCTCCACCCTCTGCCACAGCACCCACCACCACCTTCACCACTGGTTGGGCCCACCTAACCTCTGGCCGAGCACAATTGGAGCAAAAGAAATGATGTATGTTGCCTTATTTTTGCCTTGTTGTTGAGGTTTATGCACCTAGACCTATGCACCATCTCCAAACCAAGCTAGGCCGACCTGTTTGGACCCAAACCCAACCCTTAGTCCCTACCTTAGCTGAGCTTATCTAACCTATAACTGATCCATATGAAGTTGAGAACAAGTGCAATGAATTTGACTTTGTTTTCTTGCATTGTTTGGTGACAATCTGTGTTGAAAACTCACATATATTTGTATTGTTTTGTGTAAATGTTTGAACAAGGCTATTTGCTTTGGCTCTCCACTCTCTTGTCGTATTCGTGTTGTCGTGCCTTCGTAGTGTCGGTATGTGTGCTTTGGTAGCGATCTCCATCTTTGAACAGGTGACTCACCAGACTAATATGTGCTTATGTAATTATAAACTGACATCACTTAAACCTGTATATGCATATCATCATGTTATCACTGCTATATTATTTTCATATGCTGTTCACACCTGTTATTACACCTGTTATATCATATGTCACTATTATTTTATGCTATTCTGTTGTTTATATCAGTTATCACCATTGCAAGTTCCCTGTAGACTAGAATCACTATGGGTTGAAATGATACATACCCGAACGGACTTTAGAATAGGGGAAAATCGTTATGGGCTGAAATGATAGGTCTGAGCGGTTTTCAAATCATTCATTTTACTTGGGACTGCGTGTTTGAAATGATAGAACCCGGGTTTTTCTTTTTAAATTGCGGATTGAAATGATATACATCCGTTTCACTTGACCTAGGCTAGAAAACTATATACAGCCCGTGGTTTATAAAATATTTTCTGAAATGTTTTAAATATATTTTTAAATGTAAAAGTATAATATTTTGAACTAAAAATGAATTTAAATGATTTTTTATAAAATAAAAATAAGTTTTGTATAAGCGAAAATGTAAGTAAATGAATGTTTAGGTCAAATTTTGAAATATAACCTATTTTTGGGAATTTTGAATTTTTGTTAAAAGTGACATTTTTATTAAGTAAAATAAATGGAATAAATTATAAATTTAAGACTTGATGGTTAAGTAATAAAATTAATTAAAGAAATGGAAATTTATACTTGAATTTAAATTAAGAAAATATAATAAAAATTGGATTTTTGTAAGAAACTTAACCTATAAAGTTTACAAAAATGTAAGTATTGAAATAATGAATTAATAATGTAAAATTATATGATTTCATAAGCAAATATGATTTAAATGAAAATTTGCTTAGTTTTGAAATTTTACTTTTAAGCTTGAAATTTAAATATAACGGATATTACAGCATTTGCAAATGCTGCTGTTAAGAATAAATAAATTTAAAGGCTAAATTGAACTAAAGCTATTATAGCACTTTGTAAGTGCTATAGCTGATAAAGATAACTAAAACTTAGTTAAAAATAAAGGAAGCTATTATAGCACTTAGATGCTGTCTTCTGTAAATGAACTGTTTTAAACTAAAAGTTTTACGTAGCATTTTATAAATGCTACGAAAACTGAATTTTGTCGGGTTAATAAATTTTAATGATAAATAATTTTGGGAAAAGGCTTAAATTTTGGAAATTTAATATGTAATTAAGTAATATAAGGAATTGACTTTAAATGGTTTTAAGTAGAGGAATTTAACTTTAAATGTGAATTTGAAAGGTAATTAATTCCTTAATAAAATAAATAGATTTAGATGGTATTTGAAAGTAAATTAAATGACTGATGTTTAAATAAAGGATAGTTTGAAATGATATTATGGTATTTTGAAATGATATTTGATTTTTGATTTATTTAATTTATTTGACAAATAAATATTTGAAGTATATTATTTGAGTTTATTCAAATGATATTGGATTTATGAAAGGTGGGATATTTAAGCCTTGAAATATACTAAGATTGAATATTGTATTTTGTGGATTAAATCGATATTTGAAATTGATAAGTTTTGAAATGGTTTATTTATAAACTGAAATTGAAATTAAAATTGATGGTTTGAATTAAATTGAATGGAAATTTGAAATTTGGGTTTAATTTAATAAATTTGTAAAATGTAAAGAATTAAAGGATGATTTCAAAATGTATTATTTCGGAATGTTATGATTTTCAAGTGTAATGATTTCAAGTATTTTATAACTGTGAAAGTGTTATGATTTTTGAAAGGTGAATATATGTTTGAAATAGAAATGATATAGTTTTGATTTGAATATAGTTTTGAAATAAAATGGTTTTGGTTTCAAAGTATAAACTATCTTTGGAAAGATAGGATTTTGATATATTAAAATGATTTGAAATGAAGTTTTGGAAAGATATGATATTTTGACATATTGAAATGATTTGAAAGGATGTTTAGGAAGGTATTATACCTTATTATATTGAAATGATTTAATCTTTATTTTGACAAAGGTTTGGATTTGAAATGATTTTATTTCAAAGTATAAAATATTATATTTTAAATTATAACCACGGGTTATAATAACGATTGGTTGTTAAAGAGACCGGGATCGGATATCTGGCATACTCTCTGTCGATACCGAAAACCACTTTGACAACCGTGTACGCGGTGGAGATTCCAGAATGAAGTAGGATGGTGGCGACGCTCTTAAGGTATGTAACATGGACCCGACTCCCGACAGTTGGCTTAAGGTGGCTAAAACAGGAGCGATCGACGGCCAAGTGAGATAGCTCCTCCGATCGGACACACTTCTTCGACGCCATTCTATTACTTTTGTAATTGATTTGGTGTGCACACCTTTGATATGGGAGTGTGGCTCGAGGTGGGCGTATGAGGCTGCTACGTTACCACCAGCCCGGAAGTGTAATTGGTATATCTACCCTGGCATTGCCTCGTGTGCCTTGTCACCTACCCTAGCGAGCCTTGTACGAGTTTGGTTTTCTCCCGTAACCCGTGTCATATCCTCTGATAGTCTCCCGATCTGGAGATATTATGTTATTGGACGGACTACTGGGACTATTATGTGTGAAGGGTGATATGGGTAGCCCGGAATGCTATTTAAAAGTATGTTTATTTTACTGTAGACATTATTATAATAGCGAAATATTACTACATAGTAAATAGTTTAACGGATCCTTAGAGGATGGGCGGTCCTAGGCATCCTTTAAGTTACTTGTACTTTATTACAGCTCACTTGAGTTGGTTTACATTATATAAGTATATATTGTCCTAAGTCGAGTGTTTGTATTTTATTTACGCTCGGGTCAGCCTGAGTTATTCACAGATTTGGATTCCACTTTCTGGAGATTGGAATCGCTGGAGATCATCTGCTTATCTAGTTTTATCTATTTCAGTTCTGTTGTTCTATTCAGCTTGTACTTGGTTATCATCTTGTGACTTCTGTTGTACTTTATTTATTCTGTTGTATTTTATTTAACTATGATATATTTTCATAGTAGCTTCATGAACTACTATCTCTTTTACTTCCGCTGCATTTCTTACTCTGTGTCTGTGTTCTGTGATTTTTATTTACTATATGTCCTGAGATTTGCCAAATTTTATTTACAACGCGGTATTTTGAGCAATTCAAGTCTGGCATGTGCGGATGCGAATGGTTGAAAATATCGGGTTGTTACAAAATACTTCATCCCTGAACACTCGCGTAAACAAAGTAGTGGAATTATCTGAAAAATTTTAGGCTGGGCTAACCTTAGGTGGCGTATGCCTTTTATATTACATTTTTTTCTTCAAACTGAAGTGCGCCTATACTCAAACAAGTATGCAGTTAATCCTTAATTACATGATTGATTAACCTTGATTATAACTTATTGCTTAATTAATAAATATTTAATCATTAATTAATAATCTTTAATTATCTAATTAATGATCTTATATTTCAAATTGATTAACCCTTAATCAATTATTTATTAATCCCTAATCATTAATTAATTAAATTAACTAATTATTCCTTAATTACCTCATCAATTTAATCAATTTCAAATCATTAAATCTTAATTTAACATTAAGATAAAAACATTTCTTAATTATGACTAAATTATTATTAACAAAAACATTTGAAAACAATTTACTTTTGAATTTACTTTAAAAATTTCATTTCAAAAATGAGATGTAAAATGAATACAATTTAACTTAAACAAAGTTTTAAATAATTTAAAAACCCTTTTAAATTACATGGTAAAGAAATGTTTGTCTTATAAAAGGATAACAATATATAGGTTGCTATAAAATAAATATTCAAGTGCTAGGCTAAAACTGCATCAGAGATGCTCGGCAATGCACGACCAGATCGGAGAGGAGGGGAAGGAAGTTAGGCGTTTGTCATGCGGTGGAGCAGTTTGAACAGAACAATGAAAAAAAGAAGGAAACTTGCGGTGATTTTGGTTAGACAATAGGCAAGCAAGGATTTTGCGTTGATTGAAAATAAGAAACGGCAAAAATTTATTTGGCAAGCATTTGTACTCGTTTGAAATTATTAAGAAGAGAATGCGTTGATTAATAAAAAGAAACGATAAGAATTTATTGGAGCAAATAATTGCAGTGGGTATGAATTAATCAGTGAAATAATACGGTAAGCAACTATATTTTCTTTGAAACGGATAAGAAAATTTGGAAAATTTTTGCACGTTTAATAATTTAGCAGAAAATTATGCGTTTGATATTGGTGGAAGAGGGAAAATGGAAAGTAATAAATTTTATTTCGCGTAGGCTTTGCAATTTCAAGTATTTTATATGTGAACTTCAGGTTGCTAAAGTGGGAAAGCACAAATTAATGCGTGCGTAATTTAAGGCAAACACAGATTTAAAAATTTTGAACGCTAAAGGAAAAAAGATTTCTTTCATTATCAAAGGGGTGCACGGGTTAATATTTAAATAGGGAAGTTTTGCATATGTTTGCGAGAATTTAGGTGAAATAAAATAGCAAAGCATAATTTATAAATCGTCAGAGGAAATTTCGAAGATTTTATTCATAGTTACATGCGGAACAAAGGAAATATGTGAAATTTTTTTTTGAACGTGTTTTATAAATAAAAACTTCCGTTGATTTGGGAACAATGGCGAGAATTTAATGTGAACGGTTATGAAAATTTTTTGGATAACGTTTCTATTAAATTAGGAGAGAAAAAGGAAGGTGGAATGTTTACACACGAATTTCAATCAAGCTTTAAATGAAATTTAACGGCTCTCTGGAAGAGTCAAAAAGATTATACACATATTAAACAAATTGAAGTAAAGGAAAGTGGGAAGTTATACGCGAATGAAAATGCTTACGTGAATTTTGAATGTCAAGGAAATTAGTATTTAAAGATGAAACTTGCGATGATTGAGGTAAAAATAGGCAAGCAAGATTTTTTTTTTGAATGGCACGTAAATTTAGGTGGTTATAAATCTTATTGACCGTGACTTATTATTAAACAGGAGAGGAATGGTTTAAAATTTACACAAAAGTGATTGCGTTAAAACGCAAGAATCAATGATAAAGTGAAAAGGAATTTAAAGATTTTGTAACAGTTAGCAATTTGTGGACCACGTTCCTATTAAATCAGAGGAGCAAAAGGAAAGTGAATATATTTTGCACGTAAATGGTGAAGCACGTTTTATTATTTATTTGTTACTTATATTAGTAAAATATACGTTTAAATACATACTATTTATACCACTAAATTAATCAAAACGGGCGCGAACGTACAAATTAAACGTTCTTTTTATAAAGCTTATCTATATACTAATTTTTTTTAAAATTTTATTTCTTAATTAAAACATGATTTTGCTTAAAATTAAGTTATTTACCATTTCAGCAAAATAAACCAAATTTCCAATTAAAGTTAATCCTTAACCAAAGTCAAAATTTCAGAAATCTTAATTTTTATTTAAAAATTTGGGCAATGTTTTAATCAAATTCAAAATTCAGATTTTTATATAATAAACCCCCAAAGTATTATAATTAGATGTATGAAATATTTGTTAAAATTTTGGGCTGTTACACTCTCCCCCACTCAGAACTTTTCGTCCTCGAAAAGGAAGAAGATAGGGGAATAGAAACAACCTGAAAGAAAACTAAATTGAAACTCAAAATAGAATCATTAATCTAAACCATACAAATTAAATTCTAAATTAATAATTGATTTCATCTATTTAATTTCACTTAAGTTAAATTTTACTATTTTAAATTTCATTACTTCATCTTTCAATTATCTTAAAATAAAATTTCTAAAATCATAAGTTTGAAAATCATTTGTTATACTCAAAAATATGTTCAATAAATTAATATCTTTTTTTATTCCTAATTATAACCAAATTTATTTCTCTCAACATATTTTTATCATCTATGTTAAATATGTTTACACTTACTACAACTGCTTAAATTTATTCTTAGTTCCTTTAACATCATTTTATATTGTAAATTATTCCATTACTTTTGTTAATCTTTTTATAACTAGAATTTAAGTGTATAACATTTATTATTACCACCCAAGTTTTATTTATAAAATCTTTTTATATTGTACATTATCCAATTACATTGTTAACTTCTGAAAATCAAGGTAAGTTATATTGAAAGGAAATTGAGTATTATACAAATAAAACTTTCAAATTCAATTATCTTAAGTTGGAATCATTTATTCAAAAATTTGATTTTCTTTTTTTATAATTGAAATTATTCCTCAAGATAAAATTTAAGAATTAAATTTCCGGTTCCCTTCAAACCATTTAGAGATAAATAAATATATGCACATAATATGTCAAATCAAATTTATATCATATATCTATATATTACAAATCAAGTCATATTTTAGAGGTTCAAATCAATTAAATTCTCAAGGTAACACTGTAGCCAGACTGCAGAATGGTCTCTTTACTCCGAAACTCGAAAATGAATGTCGATGATGTTGCAGTCATCACCGAAATTATTTCCTAGCGACAAGGAGAAGAGCACTGATTTTTAAACCTTTAAAATTCTTTGGAAACAAATTTCTATTCGAAAATAATTTAAATAATATATCCTTTTTAAAACTTTAAACACAAGGTTTGAAACCATCAGGAATTGAATTCTCAAGTTCTAGTTTTAAATTCATTTCTATTTCCAGATTAATTTATAACCATTGTTTATAGTTCAATTATTTATATGAGACAAAACCCATGGTTTACAAAACCATAAATAAAATAAAAGACTATTATCTCTTGACAACTAGTTAAATTAATTATAAAAATTCTGAAAATTATACTTATATATAAAATATTAGATTTTTTCCAAATATAGGAATAAAATTTTCAAAACAAGGATAGAGAATAAAATTTGATGGAATCAAATCAAAGAGAATTTTGATTTAAAGATAAGTTGGAATCGGAAAATCCGATGATTAAATAACAGAATAAGGAACTGGATAAGTTTGTATAAATTGCGGGCAACCTTAACCGGGTCAACCGTAACTTAAAGAGTAAGATCGATGCGGATTTTTCTGGGGTAAATCTACATTCAATCTGAAGAGATAGACTTTGGAATAACCAAAGATACTAGCATCTAAACCGAGGATAAATATAAATCTCTGGTGAATCAATGCTAATTGTAAAGGAGTTTCACCCCTCTATTAGAATATTGGCGAGACCGCCAATTCACTATAAAGATCATCCGAAGTGGAGTTATGGGATACTCCAGAATCGAAAGAAGATGAATAGTGAGGGACATGAATGAACTTTGGAACCGCAGGGAACGTTCCACAATTCGAAAAGGAAGAGATTCAAGCTTGAGTGAAAGTGATTCTGTAAATCAAATTTACCATACATTCTAAGTTTTGCCTAGAGCCAAAGCTCTGATACCAAATGTAAGGACCCGATATTTTCAACCATTCGCATCCGCACATGTCGGACATGAATTGTTCGAAGTACCGCGTTGTAAATAAAATTTAGCAAATCTCAGAATATACAGTGAATAAGTAATCACAGAATCACAGACACAGAATTAGAATACTCGCAGCGGAATTTAAAAATAACTTAGTGGTTCATGAAGCCACTATCAATAGTCTCAAGATAAGTATAAAGTACATAGTCTTAAACCAAATATAGTTTGAAATCTCCACAGAAATTCTCAATATTAGATTGTCTTCATTACAAAGCCTAATAAGAACTGAACAGAAACTTGACGGCAGCTTGAAAAGAGATGATCAGCAGAAGTCCAAGCTCCGGAGGTGAAGTATGAACTGAAACTCAGGCTGACCCAAGCGTAAAATAAAACATAAACACTCGAGTCAAGACATACATACTTATACAGTGTAAGCTAATTCAAGTGTACTGTAATATAAAGCATGTAACTTAAAGAATATTTGGGACCGCCCATCCTCTAAGGATCCGTTAAACTATTTACTATGTAGTAACAATTTCGCTATTATAATAGTGTCTATATTAAAATAAACTTACTTTTAAATAGCATTAAGGGGTTACCCATATAGCCCTTAACACGTAATAGTCCCAATAGTCCATCCAATATCATAGTCCCTCCTGATCGGGAAGCCACCAGTGGATACCACACGGGCTACGGGAGAAAACCAAACTCGTACAAGGCTCGCTATGGTAGGTGACATGGCACAACTAGGCAATGCCAGAGTAGATATACCAATTACGCTTCCGGACCGGTGGTAACTCATAGCTGCTACTACCGTCCACCTCGAACAACACTCCCGAATCAAAGGTGCGCACCAAACAATCACAAAAGTAATATAATGGCATATGAAGAAGTGCGTCCGATAGGAGGTGCTACCTCCTTAGCCCGTCAATCGCTCCTGTTTCAGCCACCTTATGCCAACTCACGGGAGTCGCGTCCACGTACATACCTCAATAGAACGTCGCCACCATCCTACTTCATTCTGGAATCTCCACCGCGTACACGGTTGTCAGTGGTTTTCGGTATCGACAGAGAGTATGCCCATATCCGATCCCGGTCTCTTTGCCAACCAATCGTTATTATTACCCGTGGTTATAAATTTCCAAAAAAATTTATATTTAAATCAAAATACTTCATTTTAACTTTCAAAACTGAAGTTATTATATTTTCAAATAAAATATTCAAAAATCACATTTCAGCCAACGGCAACACTTAACAAGTGCTACTGTAGTCCTTTTATTTATTCAGGTTTAGTTTTAAATTCCACAACCACAGCATTTACCAAGTACTGCTGTAGCCTCTAATTAACTTTAGCCTTTAGTTCATTTGCATCAACTACGACACTTACAAAGTGCGGTAATATCCCTTACAACAGTGTCTAAGTAAATTAAATTTTTGACTTGAATATAAATTTATCAATAATTAAACTTAAATTTAACTAATTTAACTTATAAAATCATATTTCCACTTTTAAAATAGTCATTTAAATTTCTCAAAATTTATGATTTATATAAGGTAAATTTCACAAATAAATATCAACTTCTTAAGGCTTCACTTATTAAAGTCAAATCAGATTGTCTATTCTTTGCGTTCAAAATTTACTTAATAATTAAATTTGATTTATTATTCCAAAATATAACTATTTTTCAATTTATTCCTTAACTTACCCATTTTCTTAAACTAAACTCCACTTCTCCTAAGTTTAGTTATATTGAAATTTTTATCTTATGTATTTATTTTATTAGCCATTTAATATAAAAAAATTAAATAACACCTTATTTATCCATTTAAATTCAATTACACCAAATGTATTATACTTTATTTACTTAACTTGAATTTCATTCCTTTACAAAAATCAATTTCCGAAACAAATTTATATTCCACATTCCAACTTACCCATTTATTTCTTTATATATATATATATATATATATATATATAACTTGTATAAATCGCTAAAAATCATTTTAATTCAATTTAAATCAAAATAATATTGTACCAATTTAAATTACTTAAATTTTTCCAGAAAAATATATATAACCACGGGTCTGTATAATGTTTTCTACCTAGGTCAAGTGGTACGGATAATATATCGTTTCAATCCGTAATTTACAAAGAAAAATCCAGGTTCTATCATTTCAAACCCGCAATCCCAAGTTAAATAAATAAATAGATATCATTCAGGCCTATCATTTCAGCCCGTAACGATTTAATTCTACAGGGAACTTGCAGTGATAAACAATAAATAAATAATTAGTATAACAGCTTAAATATAACAGTATAAAATATGAATGACGATGTGTCAAATTAATAACAGGGTTTTTAACATCATAAATTTATATCGCAGGCAAGAAAAATAAAATATAAATATTCTACAATTACACTTGTTATTAATTTACAGATCTATAAGTACGTTTGTCTGGTGAGAATACTCACCTCTATGCTGCTGAAGATTAGATTCAAAACTACGATAACCACACCGAAATAGCGTAGGAAGCACGATCAAATATTGGAAGATGAGACAAACTGATTTCGATCTTGAAACAAGATAAATAAATAAAACTGAGTACGCGAATTCCAATTACGGACAAAGCAAATTTTTAAATAAAACAAAATTGGAACGAGCTAAAATAAAATGAAAATTGACTCAAATTGCTCGACCGCTCCACCGCACGACTTGACCCGTTTAAACAAAAGCTCAGCCTGCCCATTTATTTTTTCCAAATCAAAATTTACAAAATAAATTTATACTCTATTTTTTTTACCCTTTTTACAATATATTATGACGTGTTAATAATAAGGTGGCAAAACTTATGTGGGCAACATACAATTCACGGCAGTGATACATAAAGGTGGCACATGCAATATTTATTTATTATATATATATATATATATATTTCTTTTTTCTTTCTTTTTTTCTTTTCCTTTTTTTTCTTTTTTTTTCTCTGCTAGGAAACAAGTAAAATATCAAAATCTCTAAATCAAAACAACTTTATACTGTTCTTACATATATCATATATCCTCATACGTAATGTTTCTAAATTTTAAAACACAGGTGACCAACAAAAAACCTTGTACGGTCTGGAAATACTTCTTCCCTAAACACTCGCGTAAAAAATGCAGTGAAATTATCTGAAAAAATTTAGGCTGGGCTAACCTTAGGTGCCGTATGCCTTTTATATTATATTTTTTTCTTCAAACTGAAGTGCGCCGATACTCAAACAAGTATGCAGTTAATCCTTAATTACATGATTAATTAACCCTGATTATAACTTATTGCTTAATTAATAAATCTTTAATCATTAATTAATAATCTTTAATTATCTAATTAATGATCTTAAATTTCAAATTGATTTACCTTAATCAATTATTTATTAATCCCTAATCATTAATTAATTAAATTAACTAATTATTCCTTAATTACCTCATCAATTTAATCAATTTCAAATCATTAAATCTTAATTTAACTTTAAGATAAAAACATTTCTTAATTATGACTAAATTTTTATTAACAAAAACATTTGAAAACAATTTACTTTTGAATTTACTTTAAAATTTTCATTTCAAAAATGAGATGTAAAATGAATAAAATTTAACTTAAACAAAGTTTTAAACAATTTAAAAACCCTTTTAAATTACATGGTAAAGAAATGTTTGTCTTATAAAAGAATAACAATATACATGCGGCGATAAAATAAATATTCAAGTGCTAGGATAAATTGCATCAGAGATGCTCGGTAATGCACGACCAGATCGAAGAGGAGGGGAAGGAAGTTAGGCGTTTGTCATGCGGTGCAGCGGTTTGAATAGAACAATGAAAAAAAAGGAAACAAAGTTGTAGCCATTACCTGATGCTACTGATTCTCACGCACGCAAGGAAGAAGAAGAGAAACCAAATGCAGTGAATGATGGAATTTTTCGTGCACTCGATTTATATATATATAACATAGGGTGCGCAAATCAAGGGAGGAAAATATTTTTTTATTGGCAAACATTCGTACGTGTTAAATTAAGGAAGAAAATGCGTATGATTTGATTGGATAAAAATTTGCAGTGGACATAAATTTTAATTAGTGGAAATTATGTGAATTAAGGGGAAAGAAACGGCAAACACAATATGTTTAAACGGTAAGGAACATGAAATTTTGAACGTGTAAAATTTAAAAGATGGAAACTTGCGGTGATTTGGGTTAAACAATAGGCAAGCAAGGATTTTGCGTTGATTGAAAATAAGAAACGGCAAGAATTTATTTGGCAAGCATTTGTACTCGTTTGAAATTATTAATAAGAGAATGCGTTGATTAATAAAAAGAAACGATAAGAATTTATTGGAGCAAATAATTGCAGTGGGTATGAATTAATCAACAAAATAATACGGTAAGCAGTTATATTTTCTTTGAAACAGATAAGGAAATTTGGAATTTTTTTGCACGTTTAATAATTTAGCAGAAAATTATGCGTTTGATATTGGTGGGAGAGGGAAAATGGCAAGTAATAAATTTTATTTCGGTAGGCTTTGCAATTTAAAATATTTTATATGTGAACTTCAGGTTGCTAAAGTGGGAAAGCACAAATTAATGCGTGCATAATTTAAGGCAAACATGGATTTAAAATTTTTGAACACTAAAGGAAAAATGATTTCTTTCATTATCAAAGGGGTGCGCGGGTTAATATTTAAATAGGGAAGTTTTGCATATGTTTGCGGGAATTTAGGTGAAATAAAATAGCAAAGAATAATTTATAAATCGTTGGAAGACATTTCGAAGATTTTATTCATAGTTACATGCGAAACAAAGGAAATACGTGAATTTTTTTTTTGAACGCGTTTTATAAATAAAAACTTCCATTGATTTGGGAACAATGGCAAGAATTAAATGTGAACGGTTATGGAATTTTTTTGGATAACGTTTCTATTAAATTAGGAGAGCAAAAGGAAGGTGGAGTGTTTACACACAAATTTCAATCAAGCTTTAAATGAAATTTAACGGCTCTCTGGAAGAGTCAAAAAGATTATATACATATTAAACAAATTGAAGTAAAGGAAAGTGGGAAGTTATACGTGAATGAAAATGCTTACGTGAATTTTGAATGTCATGGAAATTAGTATTTAAAGATGAAACTTGCGATGATTGAGGTAAAAATAGGCTAGCAAGAATTTGTTTTTGAATGGCACGTAAATTTAGCAGGTTATAAATCTAATTGACCGTGACTTATTATTCAACAGGGGAGGAATGGTTTAAAATTTACACAAAAGTGATTGCGTTAAAACGCAAGAATCAATGATAAAGTGGCAAGAAATTTAAAGATTTTGGAATGGTTAGCAATTTGTGGATCACGTTCCTATTAAATCAGAGGAGCAAAAGGAAAATGAATATATTTTGCACGTAAATGGTGAGGCACGTTTTATTATTTATTTGTTACTTATATTAGTAAAATATACGTTTAAATACATACTATTTATACCACTAAATTAATCAAAACGGGCACGAACGTACAACTTAAACGTTCTTTTATAAAGCTTATCTATATACTAATTTTTTTTTAAATTTTATTTCTTAATTAAAACATGATTTTTCTTAAAATTAAGTTATTTACCATTTCAACAAAATAAACCAAATTTCCAATTAAAGTTAATCCTTAACCAAAGTCAAAATTTTAGAAATCTTATTCTTTATTTAAAAATTTGGTTAATGTTTTAATCAAATTCAAAATTTATATTTTTATATAATAAACCGCCAAAGTATTATAATTAAAAGAATGAAATATTTGTTAAAATTTTGGGCTGTTAAAGGCGTCCATCGAGTGACTATAGTTGGGTCGAGTGGATGTATTGGAAGTGAATCACTATTCAAAAGAGGATTCGTCTCCTCAGTTATATGTAGTTAGTATCACAGTCAACTCAAGTCAACTCAAAGTCAAAGTCTCTGGCCAGAGCATTTCGGTTAATAATAATTGTTAATATTAAACCAAGGACTTTGTATTTAGACTTTAAAGTTGAATGTGGATGATGTTCGTATTTTTACCATTACCAAATTCTATAAGTCCAAAGTGATATAGTTTTGACGAAGAGAATTGGTGTAAACAGATGTCACAACTAAGTAACGTTTATTAGACTAATATTAGATTTTACCGAAAATGAGTAAGCGATAAATATTTCCATAATGTCACACCACCTGCTAAGTGACATGTGAACGTTAAAATTAGAATAGTTCGATGTTAATCGCTGACCAAATTTACATTCAAGTGTTACATAGCCGAAATGATGAATTCCATTTAGACCGAGCGATTTAATTAGTTTATAATTGTTATAAATTAATTAAATTAATTAATATTTATGAAATATTAATTATAAAATTTGAATATGATTTGAGAAATTAATAATGTTATATATATTTATAATAGTTATAAATGTACCAATCGATATACGATATCAATAATCTATTGAATTAGATTTAATCGCATAGCATTTTGGCAGGGGCTTAAATGGGTGTAAAGCCCATCATTAGGACCGAAAAATTCGGTTTTAACAAGATATTGAAGGCGGCTAAAACTTAGGATTAGACCTAGAGATGGATGGCTAAGATTAAAAAAGAATAGGTAATGAGATTGTCCTATTATCTCTCTTGTACAAGGCTATATATATGGACCTCTAAACCCTTAATCAAAAACAACTTTTGGCTGCAAAAATTATCAAGTTTGCTAGCTGAAATTAATCCCCATATCAATTAATTCAAGTTAAGTAAAAGTACTATTTGATAGAAAAGGTCGACAATTCCAAACCTGCAATCTGATGGATCGAGCATAACTAGAGAAGGAAATTCATTGATTCAAGTGGACTCAAAGGCATCATCAATTGGTATTTTATTTATATATTACAGTAATCATATCATATTTTATGATTTAATATTGATCAATCCCAAATCTGTATATATATTAATGTTGTATATCTAGTTAGGTGAGATTTTCGTAGGTATATGTAGGTGTCACAAATTAGTTTGGTTATGTGCATAGTTATATTATTATGTGCTATAAAAAGAGCTTAGAATTTTTCTTCACACCTATTTATAAATAATATGAAATATCAAATTTGAAAATAATTTTTTATATATATTAATAATTTTAAATTATCTTTTATTGATTATTTGTATTATTTATTATATCTAAAGTAATTATTTCACCGAAAATTCGACTTTATATTTTATGAAATTACTACATCTATGCAGTACCTCAAAGAAATATTTTTAGATTTTTTATTAAATTTTAATATTTTTAATAATTAAACTAGTTTAGTTGAACATTTCTTTTATTTATTAAAAATAATATTTTATTTCAAAAATCATGGAAATTTTTTTAACCATGTATTTTATGATCCTAAATTTTCATAAATTTTAAAATTCGATTTTTTAGTAATTATTACTAATATTTTTAATTATTATGATCCAAACTACTTATTATATATATATATAATAATGATAAAATTATTATTTTATGTTTGTTATGCTAATTTCGATCTAGAAATATATTTTAAATATATGTATATATATATATATTAAGTATTTGAATGCAATTAATTATTTATATAGATACATTTTATTTTACCTTATATGTATATAATTTTAATTATTATATATATGTATGTATAATTTTGTATATTTAATTATTTGTGTATATTTATACAACTATTTTATATTTTATATGTATATATTTAGTTTTGAGACTTTTAGTTATAAAATATATTTTACACACACACACACACACACATATTTATATAAATATACTTTGCATTATAGATTTATGCATACATTTAGGCAACATACAATATGTACGAAATGAGCTAATGTGTCCGTTGCGATGTATATCCCAACATCTCTATACGGGCATCTTACACCCTTCACGGATTATTATGTTACACATGCACACACATACGTATATTTATATGATACATGTATATATATATATATAAATTAAATCATTCAAATTAACTTTACATTACAAAATACTTAAATTTAAATAAAATATATGATTTTATTTAATACAAATTAGAATTTTTCTAAATGAATTAGACTTCATAGGCCCAATAAAGATCCAACAGGATAAATTTTTTGAAATTCACCCATAACTTCTGCTGCGGGCTGGTTCAGTTCCAACGTTTAGGATTCCATCTTTTAAGGATCCTTTAAACTATCTACATACATAGTAAAATATGTTACATAGATAATTTCTGTAGTAAAGTAAAATATTAAAGTAGCGTTAAGGCGTTACCTATATCCTCCTTAACACATTTTTATATAATCCCGTAGTCTATACAGATACTATAAGCTCCATCAAACCGGTGGTCTACTCAGGGAGCACTCCATAGGTACGGTATAAGCGAAACTCGTAGAAGGCGCGATAAGGCATGTGACATGGCACATGAGGAAATGCCCAAGGTATGATACTGCTGTCTTGCGGATCCGGACTGGTGGTAACGCATAACAGCTACTACCACCCACCTCAAGACACACTCCAATAATCAAAGGTTCACCCCGTCAGATCACAAAGTAATAAAATGGTATCGAATTAGCATGCTTGCTCAGAGGTGCGACCTCACTTGGTCAGGCGTGGCTCTTGTTTTAGTCACATCAAGCTGATTCGCGGGAGTCAGGGCAGCGTTCATACCTCATATAGACGTCACCAAAACATCCTACTTCATTCTGGAATCTCCACCATGTGCACAGTTATTAAAGTGGTTTTCGGTATTGGCAGAGAATATGACAATATCCGATCCTGGTCTCTTTAACAACCAAACGCTTATTTCACACCGTGGTCATTCTTTACATTTCAAACAATTCGTACTTCATATCAAAATATCATATTCATTTCAAAATTATATCACTTTCGAAATCATATTCATTTTCGAAATCATATTCACTTTAAATTATAATTCATTTTCAAAATCGTAACTATAAAATAAGTTAAACCATCATATAAAAGTATTTGCATTTAAATCCATTAAAATCTAAATCATAACGGTTCCAACTTAACAGCTCGAATATTTGAAAGTGGTTTATATATTATAATAATTATATGTTAAAATAGTTTATATTTAAAAAATAGGATATAGATTAAAATAGTTTATATATTAAAAATAGTATATATATATTAAAAAGAGTTTATACCGAAATTAGTTTCAAGTTAGAATTGTTTCTTCCAATTTCATAAATAAATTCACATCAACTTTAGTTCCAAAATTCAATTTAAATCCATTTTAGTTCAACAATTTCAATTAAAAAGGTTAAAGGTTCAATTAAAATTCTCATTAAACCAATTTTAATTTATTATCCATTTCAAATCCAGGTTTGAACTACATATTTAAACCACTTCCAATTCAACAAGTTTTAAAGTTTAAATATTCAAACATTTACAATAACTCAATTTGATAAATTTCATTTATATTTCAAAATTCAACTTTAATATTATTTGAATTTGAAAATATTCACTTAATAATTTTAATATCCTTTAAATAAAATCTCAAACTACAAATTTAAATCAATATTAAATATTCAGTTTCAATTTTTTAATTTGAAATATTCATTTAATATCCTTTAGTTAAACATTTAAATAAAATCCCAAATTACAAATTTAAATCAAAATTAAATATTAGATTTAAATTTTATTTAAATTCAAAAATATTCATTTAATCCTCTTTAATCAGAATCAAGTTATCCCATTATAAAACATATCTTTAAAATCTCAAAATCAATAAGTTCTAAATCAATCTTTTTTTCCTATTATTAAGCAATTTAAATTTCAAGTCAACTTTAATTTATCTTTCCAACCACTATTTATTAAAGTTATTACAAAAATCTATTTTAAAAATATTAATATAAATTCTAAATAAATATTTAAAACATATTATATATTAGTTAAATTAAATTTTTATTAAATTTTATTTTATTAATTATTATTAAATCTTATTTTACTAAATATATTGTATAAAATATTATTTTATATATTTAAAAATAATAAAGTTATATGTAAAATCTAAAAATTTATATTTATCAAAACTTAACTTATAAATTTTTAAATTTCCAAACATATAATTTAAAAATCTAAAACACACATATTAAAATAAAATCTTTATATTATATTTATAAAATCAATATTTATTAAAACCCATATATTTTCTTTTCAAAAATTCTGGAAATCATTTAAAAATTGACCAATGGTTTTCGTATATAATTTTCTATCCTATGATCAAGTGATACGGATATTTATCATTTCAATCCACAATAATTTAATATTTACGGGTACAAATCATTTCAACTTGCAATTCCAAAATTCAAATCAATAAAAATTGCTTGGGTTTATCATTTCAACCCATAATTTCCTAATCTATAAAATCATTTGGGTATTTATCATTTCAACCCATAGGCATTTCCTAAACTAACCGAGAACTTGCAGTGTGAGAACAATAGAATAATAACATAAAATAGAATAACATATCGATGACAAGCATATATAGTAATTAACAATTAAAATAATATATATACAACAGGTTATGGTTATCATATGTCAATTATCATAGGTTGACTAATTTAAATAATAAAATATCAAGCCTAACAAATTTAATTACTACCCAATTAAATTTTAACAACACATTTCAATCGTCATTTCATGTGAAATAAATTTACTAAACACAAGAGTGTTAACCGAGAGTGATCTCTCACCTTGAAAGGCTAGAGAAAAATAGACAACACGATAAGCTACGAATCAACAACTAGACAACGATAAAGCAAAGCAAAAGCTGCTGAGATTTTCGGACAATGATCACACGAGGCAAAGCACTGTTAGTATACTTGAATTTAATGCAAACAAATCAAAGCTAGCTCGACAAAGAAATAATATATATATATATATATATATATATATATGCGATATATATATATACATACCTTTTCTCCTTTTTCCATATAATCCATACATATGTAGACAGAACTGTCCTTGATGTGTTTATCTATACTTCTAATTTTTAATTGATTTTTGATGAGAGTGATTTCTAGATTAGGACTTCACCTATTTGCTAGGCATTTCTGTTAGTACAAACTGTGCTCTATGCAATCAACATTCAGAAACTATAAAGCACTTGTATCTGAAATGCAAATTTAGTTCTTACATCTAGAAAAGGTGAAGACCCAAGAAAGCTATGGTGTGATGCAAGGCGAGGGGCTGCACGTGCCAATGGTTGAGTGGTCGGGCTGCGTGTGACATAAACATTGGGTAAGAGGGGAAGATGGGTGCTGGGTAGGTGGCTGCTGTGGAGACACGTGGGCTGAGACTCGGAGAAGCTTGCGTTCGGGGTGGCTGTCGTCTTGACTGTGAAGTTTTAGGTGACTTCACCGTTAAGGGTTGTGTTTAGAAATAGGTGCAGGCGCCTGTGAAAGATCTCGGCTATGGAGAGGGTTCACGACAAGGGAGGATGGCGGTCAGAGGGCTAGGTGGCTATGTTTAGCTGGCGGGGTCGATGACAAATAAAGAAGGGAACGTGCAGGTGGTGGAAAATCTCGACACAAGGATGGTGGAGGTGGATATTGGTGTGGTCCGAAGGAGGCGTTGAGGGTTTCAGGACAAGGCAGGCTTGTAGAGGGAAGAGATGTCGTGGAGAGGGGAAGGCGGGTGGAAGAAAGAGGGGCGGTGCGACAAGTGGGGAATGGCGGAGCGGTTGTTGGCTGAACGGAATGCTGTGATTGGAAGGGAAGCGAGCTGGGTAGGTTGTTGAAGCGACGTGGAGGGAAACGACAGGTTGGTCAGGGGAAAAAGGAGGGTGGAGGTTTGTGGTGGTGTGGCATACGGCGACGGGTGGAGCACGGTGTGGTGTTTATGAGATAACGAGAAAATGTGGAAGGGGGACAACAAGCTTCAGAAGGTAAGGAACGAATGCACAAGACTTCAGGGAACAAAATTTAAGCAATGAATATATACTATTTTTTTATAAGATAAGAGCAGAAAGAAGAAGGCCGAGAAAGAAAGAATGTGGAACCAGATGAATATATTGAACAGATAGGAATGGCAAAGGTCAATTAGGAAATAATAAAGGCAAATGGCTGTGTGCATGATAAGGCACAGGGAAACCCAAAAGGTTCAAAATGGATACCGATACGGCTAACCGTTTCGCAGGTTCCGCGGTGCACCAGACGCCAAAATGCACAAATGAATATACTATGGAGATCACGATGAGATGGGCAGAATGGTATACAGATATGAGTGACATGACCCTCCTATCAAAACTCCATATTCGTTGCCAAAACTGCTGCTAAATCGCCAAAAATAATATAAACGGAGCTAGAGTAGTCCAAATTTGAAGAAACAAAATATGACATCTCACTCGGAAAATGATTTTCGTTTTATTGAATAAAAATATTCAGGTTTCAAAAGTATTTTATTTCCAGCAAATTTAACCGATTTAAGTTTAAAACTGAAATAACACAACATAACAAACTTTTACATTTTCTGACGAAAATCTGACATTTGCTATGTCTAAATAGACGCATACCAAATATCAACATTTTTACCGTTTAATTCCAAGAAAAATTACGTTATTTAAAAATTGTTAAAATTTTCGGGTCATCGCAGATCGTTTCGTCGATTAAGAAACACTTAAAGTCAAATGTGTAGCATAAAAGTGAGAGCACACTTTTCACTTGGTTTATTTTAATTCTAAAATATATATGATTGATGATATGGTTGTTTAATATTTTTAGATGATGATTAGTTGAATACTGGTTGCTTATGTCAAGCATATTATAGTTTGGTTATGATAAATTAGGAATATGATGATTTATGATTTTAAAATCATATATGTAATGACCTGCCTTTTGGACGGTTTAAATCGACGATAGTCATGCAGGAGTAAGAGTCATCCGTTCGCTACCAAACCTAGAAGCGAGAACCCCCTATCATGCTGCACCCGCCACGTGCATAAGCACACACACATGTCAGACTCAAACCATTTAAAGGGGTAGACTATTATGGGGTAAATAAGGAAAAGAATAGAAAGAATTAAAGCAAATAAAGAATCTCACAGCGGAATGACAAAATATAATAATCATATAACAGTTCATGAAGCTGTTTTATAAATACATTTGATTATTCTTTTACAACAAAAAATCTGAGTTATATAAAACAGGAAAATAAAGAATGCAGTGGGACAACATAATGCAGTGGAATGCATATAATAAGTAATAATAGTACAGAATCTTCGTCTTCATCTTCCAGAAAGCGGTCTTCAATAAACTGAAAAGCTCAGACTGACCCGAGCAAATTGAAAAAACAAAACACTCGAGTCAGAACTAAATGATCTTATGTAAGTTAAATCAACATTAAATAGATATGAGTGTAACGGCTTCAGAGATGTTTACGGGGTTTGACAACTCTTATCAAGTGCCTAACGTGTGTGAAATAACTTAAAAGATGTTTGAGATTTCCATGTTCTAATGATCCGTTAAAATATCTACTATGTTGTACAATACTCTATTATAATAGTGTCTACAATAAAGTAAAGTATTAAAATAGCGTTAAGGTGTTACCCATATCCCTCTTAATTTTTTTTTATATTCCCATAGTCTATACAATGCCGTAGGCTCCACCAAACCGGTGGTTTACCCAGAGGACACCCCATAGGTACGATACAAAACAAACTCATAGAAAGCGCTCTAGGGCATGTGAACACGACATTCGAGGTAATGGCAGGGTAGATTTATCAATTGTAGAACCTAGCTGATGGTAACACATACCAGCTACTACCGCCCAACTTGGAACACACTCCCATAATCAAATTGAGGGGTGGACGCCAAATCATCATATAGTCATAATATGGTATCGAAGAAGCATGTCCGATCAGAGGAATGACCTCACTGGGCCTAGGTATAGCTCATGTTTTAGTCACATCTAAGCTGACTGACGGGAGTCAAGCTCATGTAAATACCTCATACAAAATCGTTCACCAAACCATCCTACTTCATTTCTAGAATCTCCACCATGTACACAGTTGTTAAAGTGTTTTTGGGCATTGGCAGAGAGTATGGAAATATCTGATCCCGGTCTCTTTAACAACTAAACGCTTATGTAACAGCCAGGTATTTTCAACCATTCGCATCCGCACATGTCGGACTTGAATTGCTTAAAATATCGCGTGGTAAATAAAATTTGTCAAATCTCAGAACATACAGTAAACAATAATCACAGAACACAGACACAGAGTAAGAAATGCAGCGGAAGTAAAAGAGATAGTAGTTCATGAAGCTACTATGTAAATATATCAGAGTTAAATAAAATACAACAGAATAAATAAAGTACAACAGAATTCTCAAGATGATAACCAAGTACAAGCTGAATAGAACAACAGAACTGGAATAGATAAAACTAGACAAGCAGATAATCTCCAGCGATTCCAATCTCCAGAAAGTGGAAATCCAAATCTGTGAATACTCAGGCTGACCGAGCATAAATAAAATACAAACACTCGAGTCAGGACATACATACTTATACAATGTAAACCAACTCAAGTGAACTGTTGTAAAAGTACAAGTAACTTAAAGGATGCTTGGGACCGCCCATCCTCTAAGGATCCGTTAAACTATTTACTATATAGTAATATTGCTCTATTATAATAATGTCTAATAGTAAAATAAACTTACTTTTAAATAGCGTTAAGGAGTGACCCAATATTCCCCTTAACACAAATAATGCCAATAGTCCATACAATACCTGCATATCTCCTGATCGGGAGACTACGAGAAGATACTGCATAGGTACGACACGAATAGAAACTCGTAGTAAAGGCTCGATATGGTAGGTGACACGGCACACAAGGCAATGCTAGGGTAGATATACCAATTACAACACTCGGGCTGGTGGTAACGCATCATCCACATACGCCCACCGTGGAACACATTCCCACAAAATCGGAGGGGCGCCCAAACAATCACAAGTAGTAGTATGGTATTGAAGAAATGCGTCCGCTACGAGGTGCGACCTCAACTGGCCCGAGACCGCTCCTGTTTTAGCCACCTTATGCCAACTCACGGGAGTTGGGTCCACATAACATACCATAAGAACGTCGCCACCATCCTACTTCATTCTGGAATCTCCACCGCGTACATGGTTGTCAAAGTGGTTTTCGGTATCGACAGAGAGTAAGCCCATATCCGATCCCGGTCTCTTTGCCAACCAATCGTTATTATAACCCGTGGTTATAACTTTAAAATAATATTTTTATACTTCAAAATAAAATATCATTTCAATCCAAATCTTTATCAAAATAAAGATTTAATCATTTCTAAACCATTTCAATATATCAACATACCATATCTTTCAAATTCAAATATTTACCAAAATAAATATCAAGTCATTTCAAATCATTTCTATATATATCCTTTCAAAACTTCCTTTCAAATCTTTTTTAATACATAAATATCATATCTTTCGAACTTCATTTTTTAAATCATTTTAATATCAAAATATCATATCTTTCAAACTTCATTTTTAAATTATTTTAATATCAAAATATCATATCTTCCAAAACTTCATTTCAAAACATTTAATATATATAAAAAATATCATATCTTTCAAAACTTCATTTCAAAACATTTAATATATATCAAATATCATATCTTTCAAAACTTCATTGTAAAGCATTTAATATATATCAAAATATCATATCTTTCCAAACTACATTTCAAAACATTTTTAATATCAAAATATCATATCTTTAAAAAAACTTCATTTAAAAACATTTAAGATATATATCAAAATATCATATCTTTCCAAAGCTTCAATTTCAAATCATCATATAAGTTCAAATCCAAATATTCAACTTTAAATACCTTTTAAATTCAAAGATATCATTCATTCATTTTCATTTCAAATCACCTTTTAAATAGCTTATATTTTATTCAAAATAATGCATTTAAACCATTTAAAATTTAAGTTTATATACTTTAAAATCAAGTATGAAATTTCCAAAGTTTTAAACCATTCTGAGTTCGTTTACTAAGTTAAAACCATAAACATTGAAAATTTCAACCTTTCACAACATTCAGAAAAAGCTGTTGTAAGTTATACTTGAAAACATTTCAATTTAAATCATTTAAACTTTATAAAAATCATATTTTAACATTCAACGATGTTCATTAAAATACTCTTTTAATTAATGATTTTTATAAAGCAACATTTTATAATTAAATCAAATTTCACAAATCACCTTAATAAATTCAAGTGTAAACTTTCCCATTTTTACATTTAACACTTTATTAACATTTACATTTTCAAATTATCATTTCACAAATTAAACTAAATTTTCAATTTATTTAATTAACATAAACCCTTAATTAAACCAAATTCACATTTCCAGTTCAAGTTCGTTTTTAAAATTACACAATTAAGCATTCATTCATTTAATCATTTTAATACATAAAAAAATCAATAATACTTTATTAATTCATTTAAACTCAAATTTAATCAAATAATCATATTTACCATTTTCCAAATATAATTAAATTTTTATTTTATTTAGATAAATTAAAATTCCCTTTTTAAACCAAAACCCAAATTTCCAGACTTTAAGTTATATTTCAACAATTCAATTTAACCATTTATTTATTTAACATTTTCCACTTATACAAAAATCATAAATACTTTATTTAAAACACTTTAAAATCTATTTAAATCAAATTATTTATATAACTTAAATGTCATTTTAAAAGCCAAAGTCCAAATTTCCAAATTTAAGTTATATTTCAAAAATTCACTTTTTACCATTCATTTGAATTACATTTTTAACTACTAGAAAAATCCAAAATTTCTTTATTTAAACATTAAAAATCCAATTTAAATCAAATTTCATAATTTTTCACTTTTAAAAATTATTTAAAATATTCAAAATACTTTATAAAATATAACCACGGGCTTGTATGTAGTTTTCTAACCTAGGTCAAGTGATACGGATATATATCATTTCAATCCGCAGTTTAAAAAGGAAAATCCGTGTTTTATCATTTCAAATCTGAAATCTCAAGTTAAAATAAAATAAATAGATAAAAATCGTTCAGGCCTATCATTTCAGCCCATAACGATTTTTCCCTATTCTAAAGTCCGTTCGGGTATGTATCATTTCAACCCATAGTGAACCTAATCTACAAGGAACTTGCAGTGTGATAAACAGATATAAATGAACGGTATAGCATGATATAACAGCAACAAATGATATTACATGAAATTTAACAGGTTGAACATCATATATAAATAATCACATGGCAGTTATAACATTATATATTTTTCTACACATTCGGTTGTTGTTGTTTCACGACTGCATAAGTATAACTGTCGTGTGAGCTTTACTCACCTCTAAATGCTGGAGATTGCAAACCAATAACACACGGAATCAAAAGCAAACAGACAAGACTACAGACTTTGAATGGGGATCGAGATCCAAGCTATAGGTCTTGTGTTACAACCCAAAACAAAACCAAATAAATTTAAAGTTCAATACAACATTCAATTTAAATAACTTTGAAATAAAAAGAGATACGAATACACAGTCTTTTGCCTTGCCTTCTCTACTATTTGGTACGGCCTAGGGATATGTTTGGCTCAGGTTAGGTCATGTGTATGCACGGCCTAGGTAGTGGAATATGGTGGAGAAGTTTATATATAAGGATGTGAAGAGTTTTAAGGCAAATAGTGTGATTTTTGGTCAAAACAAAGGCTCGACCTTGGGGTGGTTTGGATTGGACATTCAAGTTCAGGTCTGGATAGATGGTGGAGTGGTGTGTGGTGGTCTGGTCAGAGGTGGTGGCGGCGACTAGAGGTGGCGGTGGTGGTGGAAAATGAAGTGGTGAAGCAAATAAGGCTCAAACTAGCATATTTTCAAGGCATAGGTTGGATTTCGAGGGGTTTTGTCACCATGGTTGGCTCGGCTATGGTCATGACCTGGAGTGTAGGTGGTGATGATGGAAGGGAAGAGATGTAGAGGGTGGTGGCCATGGCTATTGTAACGACCCATATTTTTACGGATCGAAGGATCGTAAAATTGTTGTTATTAGGTCGTTAGTGTTGTTAAGTCGTTCAGAGTTAAGTCGTCCAGGGTTTAGGTCGTGCAGTGGCTTAGGTCGGTGGAGCGAATTAGGAGTTGGAGCGACCTATAGGAGTGACCGACCTATAGGAGTGAGCGACTTAATGGGATAGTGGTTGAACGAGTTACCGACCTAAGGGAGATAGGTCGGTGAAGCGACTTAAGGTAGTTAGCGTCTTAAGGAGGGTAACGACCTAGTGGTTAGCGTTGTGTTGAAGTTAGGTCGCAAGCGACCTATGATAAGTCGCTGTTTTGTTAGGTCGCGAGGTGACTTAGTGTTAGGTCGCGACCATAGTTAAGTCGCTAAAGGCGCATATGTTAAGTCGTTAGGTCGTTGAGCCATGGAAAGTCTTAGGTCGGGGGAACTGCTAAGTCGTAGGTCATGGAACTGTTAAGTCTCGAGCGACTTAAGGGCGAGCGACTTATGGTTCGGCCTATAAATACACGTGCTTCCTTCACTTTTTGGGATCCGGATTTTGAAGCGACGAAGTGCTGCTATTTTGAGAGCTCGAGTGCTACACTTCTTCACTTATTATCTCTTCTCTAATCTAGTGCTTCCTTCCATCCAAGATTGAAGATCAAATCGAAGATCCAAGAGCTAAAATTGAAGATCTACATTCTTCAAAGAGAGACTTCATCGTTTGAAGCGGAATTTTGACGGATCAAGCTAGATCCTTCACTGTCCGGATCTGGAGTTTGTTGCTTTTGAGGTGTTTAGGTGATTCGGTGAGTGGTGGTTATCTCTCACACGGACCCAAAGGAGTATATCGGATTGGTGGTTTGATTTTGTGTTAAAGTAGTGGTTTCATGCATTTCTGTAAAACCTAAGTATAGATTCATTGTTCATGAAGATTTGACATCCATTTTAGTATATGTTAACCTATGCAAGTTCACCCATTAAGTTGTAGAGATAATACTTATGATCCATGCTTGTTAGATTTGGACTCTTTATTTACAAGATTGCCATTTTTTTATAATTGCTTTTAGATCTTGTTTGAATGCTTGATTACTTGGATTAATGATTGATTTGATTGATTAGTTGATTAGTGATTGAATTTGGACAAGTATGGTCGGAGATGATTCAAAAGCTAAGGGGAAGGCTCTTGAATAAGGAAAGCTGCTCGTAGCATATGTGGCGGATGTTGAAGCTCATATGGATAGATTTGATGATGATGTTGATGGGCTTTGCTATGATGAGATGAGGCGAAGCATGATAGGATGAAGCCTTGGTATAATCCAGACGGGATCATTCCAAGCAGGTTGATAATGGTTGGCTTGAGAGGCGCTTGAGCTAGTATGGAAATAGTCGTCAAGGAGGATGACTAGAAGGCTGAGATCTCATCGTTGTTGGAGGTTCTAGCAGGCTCAAAGCAAGAGTACGCTGGGCAGATTTGATAGTCCCAATCGACTAATAGTTGATGGTCGAGTACTCTGGGCAGATTCGATAGTTCTAGGCACGGGTCACGACGACGTGCGGAGTTCTGTCTAGAACCGGAGTTACCATTAGACCTTGACGGACGGATGAAAGAATGAGCCGGTCATTCAATTAACGGTGATATCGAGGCAATGATAACAGTGATAGCCAGAGTCATGGATGTTTGGATGCTTTGGTTGTATCGTCACTCGGTCTCAAGAGCGATGTTTTGTGGGTGCTTATCTGATCTTGGTTTAGGCCTTGGGGGTTTGTGCTTGGAAAACATCGACCTTGACTCGAGTGATAATTGTTTTACTTTAAATGTCTGCTTTGCTATGTTTATTTCTGCTTAGTGGGTCTGGAGGCTATCACTGTAGAATGAGGTTGAGTGGGAGGGTTGGATTCCTATTCCTTTTTCCTTTATGCTCTTTTGGTATGTTGTTAGTTAATTTACTGCTCACTAAGACTGTTGTCTGACTCAAGGTTTTATGTTCAACTCTTATTACCTTGGGCTGTTCATCCATTTTGGGATGGGCAGACTAGGTAGCAGGTGACAGGTGCTGTTCTTAGTGACCAACGCTGTTGATGACGAAGACGAGCTGGAGGCTTTTGCATATTGTTTTTCTTACTATATGTACTGGATGTTCCGCTGCTTGTATGATTCTCTGAGTGTTATGTAGTGAGGCTTGATGTATTGACTATTCAGATGTTTGTATCAAATTGTTTTGTAGTGTATTGATGAGATTCTATTTAGTGAAGCTTCACTATATATATTTCTCTATTGTATTTTATCCCTGCGCTGTGAGTAATACGTTTGAGTTTATTGTTTTACTTTAACCCTGATGATCGTCCATGGCGGCCTGGCACACTTTTCAGCGCACTATTTCCTTGTTTAGTGCAGGAGTTATGGGCGGTCGTCACATTTGGTATCAAAGCTTTGGTTAATCGATTTTAGCCAATGCTCGCTGACGTAACTACGTATGAGAGACGTAATTGTATTTTGATGGATGATTACTATATATAATATAGTAGCTTAGAAGGATTTGAACCTCTTATGCAGTTGTTTCTCAAGGTGTACTAATCATTCTTTTATAGATATTAAGAATGAGTCGAAGAGGGAGACCAGCTGCTAGGGAAGGCCGTAATTCTGAGGGGGCTGCTGATTATGCTGCTATGTTTGAGGCCATGATGACTTCGATCATGAGAAGGATGCCAGCTCCAGGGCCAACGGTAGATGTTGGAGTTCAAGTTCAAACTCCAAAATAGGTGGATTTTGCTAAGCTGTTTGGAGGAAAGGTTTTCTTGGGAACAGAATCAACCATAGAAGTCCAGAGATGGATAGATGCTTGTAGAAGGATCTTTGGTGATTTGGGAATCGAGGATGTAACCAAAAAGAAGCTTGCATCAAGACAGCTTCAGGGAAGAGCTTCTAATTGGTGGAACTCTATCACCATTGATACTCCAGAGGAAGAAATTACTTGGGAGCAATTCCAAGTCAGATTTGAAGATAAGTTCATTTCTACAGCTCAGAAATCCGTTCTGTTTAAGAAATTTGTGGAACTCAAGCAAGGTGGAAGACCAGTTCTTGAGTATGTTTCGGAGTTTGAAGCCTTGTCCAAGTATGCTCGGTCATATATTGAATCTCCTTATCAGAAGAATGAGAAGTTTGTGACAGGCTTGGACACTTACCTTGGGAGGCAGTTGGTGGATCATTTGGACGATCCGTTTGAGAAGCTTGTGGAGAAGGCTCTCAAGCATGAGAATCTGTTTCCTAAGGAAGGATCTGTTGTTGCTGTGACCAAGGAAGATTCTAAACCACAGCAAGGTGGGAACAAGAAAAGGAAGCAGCAGCAACAGAAGGGTAAGGATGGCCAGAAGAAGCCGAAGTGCGAAGTGACCTGCTACAATTGCCAGCAGAAGGGCCATTTCTCCAGAGATTGTAAGAATCCAAAGGTACCGTTGAAGTGTTACAACTGTGACAAACTGGGGCATATCAGGAAGAATTGTCCAGAACCGAGGAAGGACAAACAGATTGTGCAAGCCTATGCTTTTGGAGCAGTGCCATCATCTTCAAAAGCTCCTACTGCAGAAGAGAAAGGAAAGAGTGTGGTGGTACATGGTACCCTTTCCATTTGTGGTATTCCAGTTAGAGTGTTATTCGATACTGGAGCATCGCATTCCTTTGTTTGTAATGAACTTGTAGGCCGGTTGGGTTTAGAACCAGATATTGTTGATAGACCATTGGTTGTGACTAATCCAGTTGGGGGTTCGTCCTGTTTGTGTATGCTATGCCGTGGTCTGATTGTATCGAGTCATGATTGCTCTTTTGTTTGTGGTTGTTTTGTTCTAAACTTTGTGGGGTTTGGAATTATTTTGGGTATGGACTGGCTTAGGAAGTATGCAGCAAAGGTTGATTGTGAAAGGCTGGAGGTGACAGTCGAGAATGTGGAAGGGCGAAAGGTTGTGATACGATGTATGCATGAGGAAGGCGTCTTCATGCGCTTCATGTATTCACTGGTTGTTCCACGGCATGGACTGTCATCGGTGCCAATTGTGAATGGATTTGAGGATGTCTTTGATCAGGTCAAAGGGTTACCGCCGCATAGAGAGATCGAGTTTCGCATCGATCTAGTTGAAGGAGCCAGACCTGTTGTGATGCCTCTTAGGCGGATGGCGCCTAGGGAACAGCAAGAGTTGAAGGTGCAAGTTGATGATCTTTTACAGAAAGGATTCATTCGGCGTAGTGTGTCCGAATGGGGTGCACCAGTTGTGTTTGCAACCAAAGCGGATGGATCATTAAGATTGTGTGTGGATTATCGTGAGTTGAATAAAGTGACTAAGAAGAACAAGTATCCATTGCCGAGAATAGATGACTTGTTTGATCAGCTTCACGAAGCCAAGGTGTTTTCTCAGATGGATTTGGCAACGGGATTTCACCAATTAAGAGTGGCAAAGGATAGTGTGCCGAAGACTGCTTTCAGGACACCGTTTGGTTTCTTTGAGTGGCTGGTAATGCCGTTTGGATTGACCAATGCACCAGCATATTTTGTGGATCTTATGAACAGAGTGTTCAGGGATCAGTTGAACAAGTTCGTACTTGTGTTCGTAGATGATATTTTGATTTATTCCAGAACTGAAGAAGAGCACAAGACGCACTTGCGTATTGTTTTGGAGACCCTGCTAAAACATCAGCTGAAGGCTAAGTTTTCGAAGTGTCACTTCTGGAAGAGTGAAGTGAGGTTCTTAGGTCATATTATCTCTGGAAATGGAATAACGGTTGATCCCGCCAAGGTGGCAGCAGTCCAGGATTGGGTTAGACTTAAGAATGCATTTGATGTGAGAAGTTTTCTTGAATTAGCAGGATATTATCGTCGGTTTATCAAAGACTTTTCCAAGATAGCTGCACCATTAACAGGATTGATGAAAAAGAACCAAGTATGCAGATGGGATGATAAGTGTGAGCTAGCTTTCGAAATCCTGAAAGAGCAACTAACAAGTGCTCCTGTTTTTACTATTCCAAGTGGAAATGATGAGATGGTGGTTTACACCGATGCATGTGGTACTGGACTTGGAGCAGTGTTGATGCAGAAGGGTAAAGTTGTTGCGTATGCAAGTCGACAACTGAAGCCGCATGAAAGGAATTATCCGACTCATGGTTTGGAGTTGGAGGTGATTGTATTTGGTCTGAAGATGTGGAGACATTACCTATTAGGAGCTCGATTCGAGTTGTTTACAGATCATAAGTCGCTGAAGTATCTTTTCTCCCAAAAGGATTTGAATCTTCAACAGCAACGATGGCTAGAGTTTTTGGCATCATAGGATTTTGGTATAGCCTATACTCCGGGAAAAGGTAACGCAGTGGCAGATGCGTTAAGTCGAAGTCATGTAGGATTGGGGGCCATGTTTTCAGAATGGACGAGTCTCGAGTATTTGGCTGGATTTTACTTCAGGCCTAGATGTGAATTGGAACCTGAGATGTTGGCAAACTTATCGATAAGACCTACTCTTGTGGAAAGAATTGGCAAGAGCCAAAAGCGAGACGATAAGCTTGTCAAGATTATCCGTGATTTGGAATCTGGATTGGACCCAGAAAAGGATAAAGGATTCGAAATCGATCGAGAGGGTTGGCTTCGAAAACAAGGACGACTGGTTGTTCCCGATATAGATGAATTGAGGAATGATGTTCTGAAGGAGAGTCATCACTCGAAGTTAACAATTCATCCAGGTGGAAATAAGATGTATCGGGATATGAAGAGAACCTATTATTGGGAAGGTATGAAGAAGGATGTTGGAAATTTTATTTTCAAATGCATGAATTGCCAGTTGGTAAAAGCCGAACAGAAGAAGCCAAGTGGATTACTTCAGCCATTAGAAGTTCCTACATGGAAGTGGGAGAAAATATCGATGGATTTTATCGATGGCTTACCTAGAACCAGAGCAGGAAATGAAGGGATTTGGGCCATCATAGATCGTTTGACTAAGAGTGCAAGATTCATTCCTGTTCGATCAACCAGGACTGCATCGAAATTGACTGAGCTATATGTTAAGTGGATAGTTCGATTCCAGGGTATTCCGAAAAGCATAGTGAGCGATCGAGACCCATTGTTCACTAGTGGATTTTGGAAGAGCTTCCAGGAAGTTTTGGGAACCGAGTTGTGTTTGAGTACAGCTTATCACCCTCAAATAGATGGTCAGACCGAGAGAGTCAACTGAGTTTTGGAAGATCTCCTCAGAGCATGTGTTTTGGACTTCGGAGGATCATGGGAAGATTATCTTCATTTGGTGGAATTCTCGTATCATAACAGTTACCAGTCAAGCATTGGTATGGCACCGTATGAAGCATTGTATGGAAGACCACGTAACTCTCCGACATGTTGGTTGGAAATAGGAGAAAAGTTGGTACTTGGGCTAGAAACGATTCGACAGACTTCTGATTGTATAGAGATCATTCGGCGACGAATGAAGGCAGCCCAAGACCGTCAGAAAAGCTATGCCGATAAGCGTCGTAAGGATTTGGAATTCGACGTAGGTGATATGGTTTTTGTGAAGATTTCTCCACTGAAGAATGTTATTCGATTCGGGAAGAATGGGAAATTGACTCCGAGATTTGTTGGACCATTCCCGATCATCGAGCGAATTGGAAAGCCCGCCTATAAATTGGAATTACCAGAAAAGATGTCGGGTGTGCATAATGTTTTTCATGTATCGTATCTACGGAAGTATGTGCACAACTCGAATACGGTGGTTTCTGCTGATAGTTGTGAGGAATTTGAGATTGATCCAATCATTGAGAGACCTCGTAAACTGCTTCGTGTTGTGGAAACTGACACGAAACAGCTTAGGAGGAAGGTAGTCAAGTGGCTCAAGGTACAATGGAGTGATGATGTTAACGACTGTACATGGGAGGAGGAAGAGAGGATGAAGGCAGCTCATCCTGAACTCTTCAAGTTTATGACCATGAGGTGTCGTGACATCGCATGACATTGTAACTTGTTCTAGTCTTAGAATTCTGCATGCTAGGCAAGTAATTGGATGCATGGTTTGTTGATTGCTATGGATGGTAGGCATGCAGAATAGTTTTGGTTGCTCTTGTTTGTTTGGAATTTCGGAGGCGAAATTCCTAAGGGGGAGAGAATGTAATGACCCGTATTTTTATGGATCGAAGGATTGTAGAATTGTTGTTATTAGGTCGTTAGTGTTGTTAAGTCGTTCAGAGTTAAGTCGTCCAGGGTTTAGGTCGTGCAGTGGCTTAGGTCGGTGGAGCGAATTAGGAGTTGGAGCGACCTATAGGAGTGACCGACCTATAGGAGTGAGCGACTTAATGAGATAGTGGTTGAACGAGTTACCGACCTAAGGGAGATAGGTCGGTGAAGCGACTTAAGGTAGTTAGCGGCTTAAGGAGGGTAGCGACCTAGTGGTTAGCGCTGTGTTGAAGTTAGGTCGTAAGCGACCTATGATAAGTCGCTATGTTTAGTTATGTCGCGAGGTGACTTAGTGTTAGGTCGCGACCATAGTTAAGTCGCTAAAGGCGCATAGGTTAAGTCGTTAGGTCGTTGACCCATGGAAAGTCTTAGGTCGGGGGCACTGCTAAGTCGTAGGTCGTGGAACTGTTAAGTCGCAAGCGACTTAAGGGCGAGCGACTTATGGTTCGGCCTATAAATACACGTGCTTCCTTCACTTTTTGGGATCCGGATTTTGAAGCGATGAAGTGCTACCATTTTGAGAGCTCGAGTGCTACACTTCTTCACTTCTTATCTCTTCTCTAATCTAGTGCTTCCTTCCATCCAAGATTGAAGATCAAATCGAAGATCCAAGAGCTAAAATTGAAGATCTACATTCTTCAAAGAGAGACTTCATCGTTTGAAGCGGAATTTTGACGGATCAAGCTAGATCCTTCGCTGTCCGGATCTGGCAAGAGATAGTTTTTCACGTGAATTAGAAGTGATAAACTCACGGCTATGACAAGAGATAGTACGGCCAAAACAAAGTTAATGAAAAGTTATGGAAAATGAAGGGTCTTTGGAGATGAAAAGACTTAGGTTATTAAAGCTCTTTAAACCTTTCATATTTCGTTTTCTTTTAAATCAAATAAAACAAAATATAATTCAGAAAATATTTTTAAAACCGAAACAAAGTGAAATAAAATGAAAATAAATAATAAAATTTAAAGAAAATAGAAAAAGTATAAAAGAAATTGCTTAAAAATTCAAAACAGGGTTCAAAAATTACAATTAAAACATCACTGACTTTGGAAAAAATATCTACTTCATTTTAAAAATATTCTAAAGCTAATTTTTAAATAAAATACTTCATTTATCATTTATAAAATGAAATAAATAATTATATTTAGAGAAAATAGAAGATAATTAGAGAAATTGTTTAAAAAATGGCAAACAGGACATGAAAATTACAAATTAAACATCACAAGCTTTTAGAAAATTTATATTTCACTTCAAAACAAATAAAAGGAAATTAAATAAATAAATGATGAACAAAATAAACTGGGAATGATATTAAAATAATATCTTGAGAAAATAGAAATAAATAAAGAATTTCTTTAATAAATTAAAACTATAAATTAATTTTGGACATAGGAGATTCGATGGTTTGAAATTACTTGATGATCTTTTATCCCACTTTAACAACACTAATTCCCCAAATACTGATAAGGATGATCTTGTTATTAGTGGCGATTCAGAGATGCTTGTTGACATGTTGGACTTTTCGGTCTCTTCAGAGACAGAGTGATCCAGATGTCGACCGCTGTTTATCTTCTTTGGATAATGACTTGTTTAGTGGATTTATTCATCCTAAATCCATAAAAGGTTCTTCTTCTCTTCTGGAACCATTCAAGATATCTACCAGTAATAGATATGCATGTCTCGTTTCAGACATTGTCTCTGAATGCTCGAATTTTTTTGGTGTGGATAGTGTTCAATCTAAAGAGTTTTCTGCACTTTCCTCGGTTGACTCTTTGGGTAACATGTGCTTGGAATGTGATGGTTCTCCTATTTGTTCTGTCTTTGAATTTTAGTCCATTGCTCCAGTTTGTGATCAATTCCCTCATAATGTTGTTGATTGTTTTGATGTGTTGGAAGTGAGGCAGTTAGTGGATTTGCCTGTGGTCTCAGTTTCTCCGAGTTGCTCTGTTTTTTCTGATTTTAATAACTGGGTTGATGATATTCATTTAGAAGGTGATGGTGTTGATGAGTGTTTGCTGTTGCATCATTCTGAAGTTCCTCTTGCTTGGCTTTTATCAGATGTATCTTCTTCAGATGAGAGTTCGACATTGTTTGTAGATGATGTTTCACACATTGATGAGATTTTGCCTAAAAGTGATTCTGTGCATGTTGTGCATGAAACACTTGGATCTTTTGATCAGATTGGTTGCTATTCAGAGCATAAATTCCCTTTCTTGCCTAGTGAATCTAGAGAATCAGCTTTGGTTTGTTACTCTGGTTCAGATGGGCTCCTAGCACTGGATCAGTTTCATCCTGTTGTTAATATTCCTTCTTTTGCTTATCCGAGTTCTGCTGATTGATGCATTTTACTTGAAAGACCAGATTTCTGCCCTTCGAAAAGGAACATCTGCCCGAACAATTCCATCTCCATCTACTAAAACTACCGGGAATGTTTCAAAAAAAGTAGGCATACGACGTACAAAAAGCTCGCGCCCTTCTTTATCGACCTTTTTTCAAGGGGATTATTGTGATAGTGCTGTGGCTTGTGTGGATTTTGCTGATACTACTGTTGGAAGTGTGGGATCTGATGGATTATTATCTGTTTTGAATGTTGAGGCTGTTGGCAATTCAGTGCCTTCTTTTGCTACTTCGAAGAGAGGTAGGCGTAAAAGGCAGGTCTCTTCGAGTGGTTTGGTTCGTCGTAGTGTCAGGATTAGAGGTAGTCGCTCTCTGTCGATGGGTGAGTTTCCTGGTTCAAGCACCGCGAGCAGTGTTTTGGAACCAGGCTCTGGTATGAGTTTGGATTTTGGTAGTGTTTATTCTTCTTATGCGCTTAGTGATTTATCCGCTTCTGAGTTTAGTCAGTTAGCTGGTAGCTCTGCTTTTATTTTTTCTGATATTGAGTTAGATCGTGAGTTTATTAGAAGTAAAGAACTTGATAGGGCTAGATCTATGGGTTTATGAGAGTCATTAGTTGGAACATTAGAGGTTTGAACGACCTCAGTAAATGTGATAAAGTTAGAATCTTTTTTAAAGATTATTCGACTTCTTCAAGAGACCAAAATAGAATGTCCTGATTTTCGTTTTTTTAGAAGATTGGGTGGTTTTCGTTTTAGAAATTGGGTTTTTCTTCCCTCTTTGGGCTCATCTGGGGGCATAATGATTGGTTGGAGAGATAATCTCTTTAAATTACTTCAGTGTATTAAGAAGCAGCATTCTTTACACATCATCTTAATTAATCTCTCTGATAATTCTTTCCTTAATATTTCTAATGTTTATGGGCCTAACTCTAAAATTGAGAGGCGGATTCTCTGGAATGAATGCCTCGAGTTTAGGTCTTTTGCCCCTGGTCCTTGGATTTTGGGGGGAGATTTTAATGTGACTCGTTTTATTGGGGAGCGCTCTCCTCGGGAAGGTGATTATTTGGCTATGGAGGAATTCGATCAATTTATATTCAATGTAATTTGATCGAAATTCCTCTATCCAATAGATCTTTTACTTGGAGCAATAATAGAGAGTCTTCCTCCTTTGCTCTTTTAGATAGATTTTTCGTTTGTGATGATATTGAGGACAAATTTCCTATCTGTAGAGTGTCAGGTTTACCTTACACCCTTTCTGATCACTGTCCCATTATTCTTACTTGTGATAGTCATAGATTTTTGAATAATGTTTTTAAATTTGAAAAAATGTGGTTTTTAGAATCAGGTTTTTCTAATTTAGTCATCAATAAATGGTCCTCTATGAGTTATTATTGCCTTAAGTATAGTGGTAACTCAGCCAAAGCTTTTGTGCTCAAACTTAGAAATCTCAGGATTTTTCTTAAAAAATGGAATAAAAATGTTTTTGGTAATATTAAAATTAAAAAGGATAATATTCTTAATGAATTGCTTAAACTTAATAGGATTGAAGAATCTAGACAATTAAATATATGTGAGAGGAATGTCCTTAATAATTTAAAAGAGGATCTCTATTCTATTCTTGAAAAAGAGGAAGTTATGTGGAAACAGAGATCTAATTTTCACTGGATAAATGAAGGTGATAATAACACTAAATTCTTTCACCACCTAGCTAATAATAGAAAACGTAGTAATACAATTAATTCCATTTTAGTTAATAATGTGGAACTAGTTGATCAAAGAGATCTTAATAATGCTTTTACTGATTATTACAAAGACATTTTTGGTACCAAAATTAAGCATAGAGTTAGTGCTAGATGGAATGATCTTTACCCATCCTCCTCTAACATTAATCTTTCTGATTTAGATGCCCCTTTTACTGAAGAGGAAATTCGTAAAGCCATCTTTGATTTACCAGGAGACAAATCTCCGGGTCCGGATGGTTTTCCTATTTTCTTTTATCAATCTTTTTGGGAGGTTTTAAAATTAGACTTAATTTGTTTGTTCAATGATTTTTATAATGGTAATCTCCAATTAGGTCGTTTTAATTTTGCTAATGTTATTTTATTACATAAAAAAGTAGGTGCTAATACTTTAAAAGATTTTAGGCCCATCTCTTTGATGAACTGCTCTGTTAAAATTATCTCTAAAGTTTTAGCTAATAGACTTAGTCTAAAAATAAACGACCTCATTGACTGTTCACAATCTGCTTTCATTAAAGGCAGGAATATTACTGAAGGTGTAGCGGTTGTTCAAGAATATATTAATTTTTGTTGTAAAAATAATATAACTTGTGCTATTTTAAAATTAGATTTTGCTAAAGCCTTTGACTTGGTTGATTGGGATTTCCTTATAGAGATTTTCCATGCCAGAGGCTTTAGTAATAGATGGATTAATTGGATTATTATCTTGCTTAAAACAGGTAACTCCAGTATTATGGTTAATGGTGTTTTAGGTAATAAGATTCAATCTAAGGGAGGTTTAAGGCAAGGGGATCCTTTATCGCCCCTTCTGTTTAATCTAGCAGCTGATGTCTTTTCTAAGATTATTAAAAATGCTGTTAGCAATAACCTTTTGGGTGTCATTGGTAATGATATTTCTAATTTTGGCTTATCTGTCCTTCAATTTGCTGATGATACTTTGCTTTTTTCCTCCCATCTCCCTAGACATATTATTGCTCTCAAGTTTATTCTTTATAGTTTTGAACTATTATCTGGTTTAAAAATTAATTTTGATAAAAGTTCCGTTTTCATTTTAAATGATATTGATAATGTAGAAAATTTAGTTGCTAATACTTTAAATTGTAAAACTATGAGCTTTCCTTTTGAATATCTTGGTTTTGTTATTAGACCTTCGAAACTTAAACACGATGATTGGTTAATTATTATTGATAAGATTAAAAATAGGATCACTAATTGGAATGTGAGATTTCTATCTAGAGCAGGTAGATTGGTTTTGATTAATTCTGTCTTATCAGCTCTTCCTATATATTGGATGTCCATGCACCTGTTTCCCGACTGGGTGATAGATAAAATAGATAAAATTAGAAGGGATTTTCTTTGGAGTGGTGATAACCCTAATAGTAGTTTTAAATGTTTAGTTAATTGGGATACTGTATGTAAATCTAAAAAAGAGGGTGGTTTAGGAGTCATTAATTTACATAATATGAACTTGTCTCTTCTTGGTAAATGGTTATGGAAATTCAGGGACATCAGTGATAATGCCATTTGGAAAGATATTATATCTACTTTTTATTACAATGGAGGTTATAATCTATATCATATTAGTTCTTCTAGTTTTAGAAATATATCTTGTTTTTGGAAATCTATATTAAATTGCAGTAATATCTTTAACTTGGGTTTAAATATTATTGTTCATTCTGGTAACTGTACTTCTTTTTGGCATGATAGTTGGATTTCCTCTACTCCTCTTAAGATCGAGTTTAAAGATTTATATGATATTTGTAATTTCAAATTTGCGTTAATTTCTGATGTCTTCAATTCTGATAGTGATCCTCCTTGGACTTTCAATTTTAATTGTATTTTAGAAGGACCCACTCTTAGACATCTTTTCTTGCTTTATGCTAAACTTAATCTTTATAATATTGGCAATGATAATGACTTTATTAGTTGGGATTGGGATAAGAGTAAGAAATATTCTTCTAATTCCTTTTACAAATTTATCAACTTTTCGGGGGTTTCTGTCAATTGTTTTAAATTTATTTGGAAGTCTAATGCTCCTCCAAAATCTAAGATTCATATGTGGCTCACCATTCATGGTAAGTTAAACACTATTGAATTTTTAAAAAAGAAAAATATTAGTATTGACAATAAATGTTTTTTTTGCAACACATATTTTGAAGATATTAATCATATTTACTATGATTGCTTGGATACCTATTTTATTCTTATTAAGACCCTTAATATTTTTGAGTTTCATATTAACTCTAGAATTTCTGATTGCTTATTTTATTGGAACTCTTTTAGATTTATGTTTAATAAGGATTTTAGATATTTGCTTGATACTTTATTCATTATTTCTTGTTGGTACATTTGGTTTGAAAGAAACCAAAGAATTTTTAATAATAAATATCATCATAATAATGAATTGATTATTTTAATCTCAAATTTCTGCTTAAAGTCGATTTCTAATCCTAATTATAAATTAGCCAAAAATAATTGCTATAAGGATTATCTTAGTAAGGTTAGAAATAATATTAACTCATTTAATTTTATCTTCAATTATATTGTTTCTAATAATTATTTTAATCACAATTCTCTTTCTATTTTAGGCTCCTAAATAGTTTCTTGCTTGTTTTTGTTCTTTCTTGCTTTAGTTCTCTTTTTGGTTTTTATTCTCACATATATGTATATAAATTTTATTTATATACATATATGTGTTTCTCTCTAATTTGTTTTCTAGTTTTATTCCAGGTTTCGTTTAGGTCGGATGCGGGTTCTTCTCTTATCAGGTTTGCTGGATAGCTTTTAGCATTTTTCAGATTTTCAAGATGGCTCTTCTCAGAGATTCAGATTGCTCCTGTCTTGTCACTTCGACTTCTCCTGGTCTCTTTGGTTTTTTCTAGAGAGTCTGGTTTTTTTAGATACCTCTAACACTTTAGTATTGGGTTGTGGCCATGCCGGAGCTCGATATTAGGGTGTAATGGGCGGTGGCTTTGCCGGAGCTCATTTGAGGGGTATCTACTTCTTTATCTTTATTTTTGTTTTTAGTCTTGCCACCTGTCAGGCATGTTGGCAGCTCCATCTTTTTGTTGTATATATAGTTTTCCATGTGTGCTCTCCTCTCATGTTAGAGGATCACACATTTTTCTCAAAAAAAATTATAAATAGAATACGACTGACATTGGAAAATGTCAATTACACTTTTAAAATGTTTGAAAACCAAAATATATACATAACATGTTATTTTACCTATATAAATATAAATTAGAACATTACATGACCAAATAAAATATTATTTGTATAATTTAAAATAAACAATTTTGTTAAATACAGCAAATTACACTCAATAGTTAAAAAGGGATAACTTTCACATTATAAATCAGATTTCAACGAAATAAAAAGCAGTGTTCTTAAAATTTTATTTACTTTCATAATAAAAGATATAATTCAAATTTTCAAACTTTTAAATTTTTAAATTTAAAAGTCAAAGTTGACCATAGTGACCAAAATTCACTTTTTGGAAGATATTCTTTTTATTCATGTTTGAAATCATAATTCATATCAAAACTAAAGTTTATATTTATAATAAAAAAAATTAATCATTCAAAATAAATAAAATAAGTTTTTAAATCAAAATTCAATTAAAATAATTAAAATATATAATTAAAAATAATCATAAAATATAGGGTTGTTACGTTCTCCCCCACTCAAAACTTTTCGTCCCCGAAAAGGAATGAGGTACGGAAAGCACATAAAAGATTGAAATGAAATAAGATTAAGATAAGGTGACAAGAAGATTGAGATTATAACTGATAACTTTTGTTATAGGTAAGTTTAACAAGGTGGAGATGATCTTTCCAAGATTCTCCAGAATCAAGAACACAAGCACGAAAAAGGTGGATTCAAAATGAGTACCAAAGATTATCAAAGATTATAGAAAGATTTCTAAACAGAAAGATTATAGGAAGATGCTTATACCAGTCTATAGCAAGATAAGGATAATAAGGACAACCAAAAGATAGTTTGAAAAACAAAATAAGGAATAAATTTGAAACCATGGAAATTTCAACCTAAATAGAAAATAATTTTTTATACAAGTTAAATAAATCTTAACTATCTTAAATTTCATTATCTTATTATCCAATCATCTTAAATTAACAATTTTAAAACTACGGTTTTGAAAAATAATCATTTATTATACTCATAATGTACTTAATAAATTTAATTCTTCTTTATTCCTAATTAAAATTAAATTTATTCCTCTCAATATATTTACCACTTATGTTAAATATACTTACACTTATTATAACTGCTTTATTTTATTCTTAGTTCTTTTAACATTATTTTATTGTAAGTTATTCAATTACCCTTTATTATATTTACCTTTGTTAATCATTTTATAACTAAAATTTAAGTGTATAACATTTATTATAACCACTCAAATTTTATTTATAAAATCTTTTTATATAGTATATTATCTAATTACATTGTTAACTTCTGAAATTAAGGTAAGTTGTATTTGATTGGAAATATATTATATAAATAAAACTTTCTGATTAAATCATTTCATGCTTGAATATTCATCCAAAATTTTGTTTTTCTTTTTATAATTGAAATTAATCTTTAAAATAAAATTTAAAATAAAATTTTCGATTTCTTCAAACCTTTTAGGGATAAATAAATGTATGTACATAATTTATACATAATTTATCAAATCAAATTTAAATCATATATCTATATATATTATAAATCAAGTCATTTTTTAGAAATTCAAATCAATTTGATTTCCCAAAAAAAAGCTGTAGCAAGACTACAGAGAGGTCTCTTCACTTCGAAACTTGAAAATGAATGTCGATTATGCTGCAGTCATCACCGAAATTATTTCCCAGCGACAAAGAGAAGAGCACTAATTTTTAAACTTTAGAATCCTTTGGAAACATAACTTATTCGAAAATACTTTAACTAATATACTTCAAAACTTAAACACGAGGTTAGAAACCATCAGAAATTAAATTCTCAAATTTCTTGTTTTAAATCCATTTCAGTTCCCAAATCAATGTATTAACAACTATTTATAAATTCATTTATAGAACAATAAATGATAAGTCAAGTATTATCATTCAAATAATCAATTTAAATCAATTTATTAAGTTCCATAAATTTACTTATATATCAAAATTTATTTCGATAACCAAATTTTAAAATAATATTGTGTCAGTTTGTTCTGTCAAAGTGTTTTAGATATCCTATCGATAGCGTTGATCAGACGAATCGATCGAAAACTCAAATCAACATCAACAACTCAAACAACACAATATATAAAACAAAACATACATTTACAAGTACAATTTAAAAATGTTTGGAAGATAGATTGGAAACAAAAGACAAGATGATTAAATAACAGAGTAGGGAATGGGTAAGCTTAAGTAAATCGCGGGCAACCTTAACCGGGTCAACCGTGACTTAAAGAATAAGATCAATGTGGATTTTCTAGGGTAGATCTACATTCGATCTCAATAGATAGAGTTTGAAATAACAAAAGATATTAGCATCTAAAGCAAGGATAGATATTAATCTCTGGTGAATCGATGCTAACTGTAAAGGAGTTTCCACCTTTACAAATGAATTTTTGAGATTGGCGGGACCGCCAACTCACTATAAAGCTCATTCGAAGTGGAGTTATGGGATACTCCAGAATCAAAAGGAGATGAATAATGAGGGACACAAATGAATTTTTGGAACCGCAGGGAACGTTCCAAAATTCAAATGAAATTTGAATCAAAGAGGAAGAGATTCAAGTTTGGACGAAAGTGATTCTGTAACTAAATTTACCAAACATTCTAAGTTTTGCCTTAAAGCCAAAGCTCTGATACCAAATGTAATAGTCAGGCATTTTCAACCATTCGCATCCGCACATGTCGGACTTGAATTGCTCAAAATATCGCATTGTAAATAAAATTTGGAAAATCTCAGAACATACAATAAATAATAATCACAGAACACAGACACAGAGTAAGAAATGCAGCGGAAGTAAAAGAGATAGTAGTTCATGAAGCTACTATGTAAATATATCAGAGTTAAATAAAATGCAACAGAATAAATAAAGTACAACAGAAGTCTCAAGATGATAACCAAGTACAAGCTGAATAGAACAACAGAACTGGAATAGATAAAACTAGAAAAGCAGATAATCTCCAGCGATTCCAATCTCCAGAAAGTGGAAATCCAAATTTGTGAATACTCAGGCTGATCCGAGCGTAAATAAAATACAAACACTCGAGTCAGGACATATATACTTATACAATGTAAACCAACTCAAGTGAACTGTTGTAAAAGTACAAGTAACTTAAAGGATGCTTGGGACCGTCCATCCTCTAAGGATCCGTTAAACTATTTAATATGTAGCAATATTGCGCTATTATAATAATGTCTAATAGTAAAATAAACTTACTTTTAAATAGCGTTAAGGAGTGACCCAATATTCCCCTTAACACAAATAATGCCAATAGTCTATACAATACCTGCATATCTCCTGATCGGGAGACTACGAGAAGATACTGCATAGGTACGACACAAATAGAAACTCGTAGTAAAGGCTCGATATGGAAGGTGACACGGCACACAAGGCAATGCCAGCGTTGATATACCAATTACGACACTCGGGCTAGTGGGAACACAGCAGCCACATACGCCCACCGCGGGACACATTCCCACAAAATCGGAGGGGTGCCCAAACAATCACAAGTAATAGTATGGTATCGATGAAATGCGTCTGCTACGAGGTGCGACCTCAACTGGCCCGAGACCGCTCCTGGTTTAGCCACCTTATGCCAACTCACGGGAGTTGGGTCCACGTAACATACCATAAGAACGTCGCCACCATCCTACTTCATTCTGGAATCTCCACCGCGTACATGGTTGTCAAAATGGTTTTCGATATCGACAGAAAGTATGCCCATACTGATCCCGGTCTCTTTGCCAACCACTCGTTATTATAACCCGTGGTTATAACTTTAAAATAATATTTTTATACTTCAAATTAAAATGTCATTTAAATCCAAATCTTTATCAAAGTAAAGATTTAATCATTTCTAAACTATTTCAATATATCAACATACCATATCTTTCAAATTCAAATATTTACCAAAATAAATATCAAGTCATTTCGAATCATTTCTATATATGTCCTTTCAAAACTTCCTTTCAAATCTTTTTAATACATAAACATCATATCTTTGAAACTTCATTTTTCAAATCATTTTAATATCAAAATATCATATCTTTCAAACTTCATTTTTAAATTATTTTAATATCAAAATATCATATCTTCCAAAACTTCATTTCAAAACATTTAATATATATAAAATATCATATCTTTCAAAACTTCATTTCAAAACATTTAATATATATCAAATATCATATCTTTCAAAACTTCATTTCAAAACATTTAATATATATCAAAATATCATATCTTTCCAAACTTCATTTCAAAACATTTTTAATATCAAAATATCATATCTTTAAAAAAAATTTATTTCAAAACATTTAATATATATCAAAATATCATATCTTTCCAAAGCTTCAATTTCAAATCATCATATAAGTTCAAATCCAAATATTCAACTTTAAATACCTTTTAAATTCAAAGATAACATTCATTTATTTTCATTCCAAATCACCTTTTAAATAGCTTACAATTTAATCAAAATAATTAATTTAAACCATTTAAAATTTAAGTTTATATACTTTCAAATCAAGTATTCAATTTCCAAAGTTTTAAACCATTCTAAGTTCGTTTACTAAGTTAAAACCATAAACATTGAAAATTTCAGCCTTTCACAGCATTCAGAAAAAGCTGCTGTAAGTTATAGTTGAAAACATTTCTATTTAACCATTTAAACATTATAAAAATCATATTTTAACATTCAACGATGTTCATTAAAATACTCTTTTAATTAATGATTTTTATAAAGCAACATTTTATAATTAAATCAAACTTCACAAATCACCTTAATAAATTCAAGTGTAAACTTTCCCATTTTTACATTTAACACTTTATTAACATTTACATTTTCAAATTATCATTTCACAAATTAAATTAAATTTCCAATTTATTTAATTAACTTAAACCCTTAATTAAACCAAATTCACATTTTCAGGTCAAGTTCGTTTTTAAAATTACACTTTTAAGCATTCATTCATTTAATCATTTTAATACATAGAAAAATCAATAATACTTTATTAATTCATTTATACTCAAATTTAATAAAATCATCATATTTACCATTTTCCAAATGTAATTAAATTTCTATTTTATTTATATAACTTAAAATTCCCTTTTTAAACCAAAACCCAAATTTCAGGCTTTAAGTTATATTTCAACAATTCAACTTAACCATTTATTTATTTAACATTTTCCATTTATACAAAAATCATAAATCCTTTATTTAAAACACTTTAAAATCTATTTAAATCAAATTATCATAAATTTACATTTAAACCACTTAAAATTTTATTTATATAACTGAAATGTCATTTTAAAATCCAAAGTCCAAATTTCCAAATTTAAGTTATATTTCAAAAATTCACATTTTACCATTCATTTGAATTACATTTTTAACTTCTAGAAAAATCCAGAATTTCTTTATTTAAACACTGAAAATCCAATTTAAATCAAATTTCATAATTTTTCACTTTTAAAAATTATTTAAAATATTCAAAATACTTTATAAAATATAACCACGGGCCTGTATGTAGTTTTCTAACCTAGGTCAAGTGATACGGATATATATCATTTCAATCCGCAGTTTAAAAAGAAAAATCCGGATTCTATCATTTCAAACCCGCAATCCCAAGTTAAAATAAAATACATAAATAAATAAAAATCGTTCAGGCCTATCATTTTAGCCCATAACGATTTTTCCCTATTCTAAAGTCCGTTCGGGTATGTATCATTTCAACCCATAGTGAACCTAATCTACAGGGAATTTGCAGTGTGATAAACAGATGTAAATGAACAGTATAGCATGATATAACAGTAACAAATGATATGACATGAAATTTAACAGGTTGAACATCATATATAAATAATCACATGGCAGTTATAATATTATATATTTTTCTACACATTCAGTTGTTGTTTCACAACTACATAAGTATAAATGTCGTGTGAGCTTTACTCACCTCTAAATGCTGGAGATTGCAAACCAATAATACACGGAATCAAAAGCAAACAGACAAGACTACAGACTTTGAATGGAGAGCGAGATCCAAGCTATAGGTCTTAAACAAAGCCAAATAAATTTAAAGTTCAATACAACATTCAATTTAAATAACTTTGAAATAAAAAGAGATACAAATACACAGTCTTTTGCCTTGCCTTCTCTACTATTTGGTACGGCCTAGGGATGTGTTTGGCTCTGGTTTGAACAAGTTTTGGCTCAGGTTTGGTCATGTGTATGCACGGCCTAGGTAGTGGAATATAGTGGAGAAGTTTATATATAAGGATGTGAAGAGTTTTAAGGCAAATAGTGTGATTTTTGTTCAAAATAAAGGCTCGACCTTGGGGTGGTTTGGCTTGGCCATTCAAGTTTGGATAGATGATGGAGTGGTGTGTGCTGGTCTAGTAAGTGGTGGTGGTGGCTAGAGGTGGTGGTGGTGGTGGAAAATGAAGTGGTGAAGCAAACAAGGGTCAAACTAGCATATTTTCAAGGCATAGGTTGGATTTTGAGGGGTTTTGTCACCATGGTTGGCTCGGCTATGGTCATGAACTGGAGTGTAGATGGTGATGATGGCAGGGAAAAGATGTAGAGGGTGGTGGCCATGGCTATGGAGGAGAGGCCAATCCAAAAAGCATAGAAAACAAGGCAAAATGACATAGAAATGAGAAGAAAAGGAAGAAGAAAATGTAGCCATTACCCAACTCCTTTTGGCCGTCAAAATAAAATGAAAAAGAAGTTTTTCATGTGAATTAGAAGTGAGAAACTCACGGCTATGACAAGAGATAGTACGGCCAAAACAAAGTTAATGAAAAGTTATGGAAAATGAAGAGTCTTTGGAGATGAAAAGACTTAGGTTATTAAAGCTCTTTAAACCTTTCATATTTCTTTTTCTTTTAAATCAAATAAAACAAAATATAATTCAGCAAATATTTTTAAAAACCGAAACAAAGTGAACTAAAATTAAAATAAATAATAAAATTTAAAGAAAATAGAAAAATAATAAAAGAAATTGCTTAAAAATTCAAAACAGGGTTCAAAAATTACAATTAAAACATCACTGGCTTTGGAAAAATATCTACTTCATTTTAAAAACATCCTAAAGCAAAATTTTGAAACAAAATACTTCATTTATAATTTCTAAAATGAAATAAATAATTATATTTAGAGAAAATAGAAGATAATTAGAGAAATTGTTTAAAAAATGGCAAACAGGACATGAAAATTACAAATAAAACATACAAGCTTTTAGAAAATTTATATTTCACTTTAAAACAAATAAAAAGGAAATTAAATAAATAAATGAGGAACAAAATAAAGTGGGAATGAGAATAAAATAATATCTTGAGAAAATAGAAATTAATAAAGCATTTCTTTAATAAATTAAAACTATAAATTAAAAATTATAAATAGAATACGACTGACATTGGAAAATGTCAATTACACTTTTAAAATGTTTGAAAACCAAAATATATACATAACATGTTATTTTACCTATATAAATATAAATTAGAACATTACATGACCAAATAAAATATTATTTGTATAATTTAAAATAAACAATTTTGTTAAATACAACAAATTACACTCAATAGTTAAAAAGGGATAACTTTCACATTATAAATCAGATTTCAACGAAACAAAAAGCAACGTTCTTAAAATTTTATTTAATTTCATAATAAAAGATAAAATTCAAATTTTCAAACTTTTAAAATTTTAAATTTAAAAGTCAAAGTTGACCATAGTGACCAAAATTCACTTTTTGGAAGATATTCTTTTTATTCATGTTTGAAATGATAAATCATATCAAAACTAAAGTTTATATTTAAAATAAAAAAATTAATCATTCAAAATATATAAAATAAGTTTTTAAATCAAAATTCAGTTAAAACAATTAAAAATAATCATAAAATATAGGGTTGTTATAGCTTATTTCACACTGGATGGTTCTTTTACATTTTTCAAAACAAATTCATAATTTATATCAGAATATTATATTCAATTTCAAATCATATCTCGCTCGAAATCATATTCACTTTCAAATCATATTCATTTTTAAAATCATATTCACTTTCAAATCATAGCCACTTTTGAAATTCACATTCACTTTGAAATTATCGATAAGTTATGTTAATTAATTCTTTATTTCAAATCATCTTATTCACTCAAATATGTTATTTCATAAAAAGGTATCAATTCCAAATCCCAACTTAGGTTGCATCATCATCAAGGATTTAAATATAAATACTTCAACTTTACACAGTCTGAAATTTTGGAAAATAGTTTAGATAGTCATAAATAATTTTAATAGTTTGAAAATAATTTAAAAATAGATTAAAATATCTTTTAAATAGTAAAATAGATTAAGTAGATTTAAATTTGATTTTATTAGATTTTAAATGATTTACATAGATTACATACAGATTAAATAGGTTTAATTAGATCTAAAATGATTTAAATATATTAAATATAGGTTATATAGATTCCAATTATGTTAAGTTGGTTTTAAATAGATTTAAATAAATTTAAAATATATTTAAATTATATTAAATAGATTTAAAATTGATTAAATAATTTAATTAGTTTAAAATTAGTAAAATAGATTAAACTGGATTAAATAGGTTATAATGGATTAATATAAATTAAAATAGTTTTAATATTGATTAAAATAGTTAATTTAAATAAAATAGTTTAAATTATAAAATAGATCTCAAATTTATATCCAAACATTTCAATAACTCAATTCCGATAAATTCATTTAGCTCTGCCACTTCAACTTTGAAATACCAATTTAAACTCTTTGAACAATTCATTAAATCAGTTCCAGTTCCAGCATTAACGTCTGGATTATCGAAAATATATTTCAGTTTATATAAATAAATTCCCATTTCAAAAATGCCAGTGAACTGAATTCAAAATTTAAAGAATTAAAATCATTTAATTTAACAAATTCGGTATCCGTATATAATTTTCTACCCTAGGGTCAAGTGATACAGATATTTATCACTTCAATCTGCAATTTAAAATTTTGTGGTTATATATCATTTCAAACCGCAATCCCAAATTGCACAAAAATCCATAAAATCGCCCGAGTCTATCATTTCAACCCATAATGATTTTTCTCTAATATATAGATCTTTCGGGTACGTATCATTTCAACCCATAGGGAACATAGTTATAACAATATAAAATACTACATCCAGTCATCCAATATCAACAATTAAACATCCATCACAATCCTCATCCAATCAATCAATAAACATCCATAGATAACTGATTATCAATAACAGGTATTAAATTGACAAGTAAAATTCAATATTAAATTAAACGGTAATTAAATGCAATAAAAATCAAATTTAACTAAAATGACAATTTAAACACACCAAACATCGATCAATTAGTTTCTAATCACATCATAAATGTAACGTACGACTTTTCGACGCTCGAAAACCGACATCAATACGTCCACTGTATCAACTGCCGAGCAATCGAATGCCGGAAAACCGAACCGTTATGGTTAAAGAAGAAGAAGAGAAAGGTAGAAAAAGAGAGAGAAAGATAGAAAAGAACAGAAAGAAACAACAGGACAATATCAGAATCTCACAATCGCAGCGGAACAACATATAATAGATAAATGAATAATCTTTAAACAAAGAACTATATCAGTTATTACATTACATCACAGTACATGACATTACATCATCAGAGTTTACAACAACAAATAGCGGAAAATAAATACTATATACTAGTGAATACGCCATGCCATCCAGCTTGCCTTCAGCAACTCCTGAATTCCAGAATGACCTGATAACCTGACTCTAGACTGCCCGTGTAGAAATTGGTGGCCACCCAGAGTTTAGGAAGGAAAACAATAAACTCCAGGTCAGTCATGGGACTGATGTGAGAACTTAAACAGTTTATCTTTTAAAAACAAAACAGAGGAATATTTTTTTAAAGTCAATTCGAAATGCTTTTAAAAATGAAACTACCATAAGACCTCCCGGCACACACACAATTCAAATGCAGACTTGGGGAAGATTTCTCCTTATGATAGTCAAATATGCTTGCTATGTAAAATCAAATCATTTTTGATATTATTATTAGTGCATAGTGTAGAAAACATTTCGAAAGTAGAATATAAATCTTAGCCAGCATAGGTACCATTCTATTATGCCTACTATAGCTACAAATAAAACCGTACAAGGTTCGTATTGTTTCTTTGGATTTCCAACAAATGGTCAGGCCAAGGAACTTCCCATTTCCACATGGATACGCCTCTGGAAAGACGCCCCAAGAACCTAACGGGATCTCTGTCAACACAAGGCCGGATTACCTCTGCAAAAATAGGTAACTACTGACGCGCGTATGCCATTCCTTGATCGTAACCGATCTATATCCGAGGATCCTCGATTTCCAACAACCACAAAGTAATAAATTTGCAGCACAACATAGGTTAAATATCTGGGCTCCACACCATGATACCACCTCTATCCAGAAGGAATGACATAAACTAAGGGGCGCTACTCCCTAGAACCTTGCTGCATCCTTCCTGTTTTGACCATTTCCGGGGTATGAGGTCCGACGAAGTCTCGTCCACAAAGCTACGCTTTATACAAAAGCTGTGCTTTGTTCAACAAATGCTCAACAGCACTTAGCATATCACACTACCAAATTGGGAGTATATCAATAATAACCTTCAACTACATAACCTCTGAGCTCGTACGTCTCAAAGAAGGGTGTTAAGCTAAGAGAATAAGTTCTCTGCCACCAACAGAAATATATTTGAAATCAGCTTTATATCTCAATTTGTAATGTCATACATACAATCCATACAAGTCTGTTCCGGGCTCGAACAGAACCGAAGGCACTTCCAAAGAATCCCTTGCAATCCGGATATTCACTAATCACGTCCGGACTTCCTGTCACTAGGGGTGATAAAACCTCTATATCAGAGATCAGCCGATGCAGAGTCATTCGACGATAATCCTTCCGTTTTCAAAAATATCCGGTCTTCAACACCGATCATCAAATGCAATCCATAAGGACGTATCACATATTCGGAATGGGTTATACGACCCCAAGGTCCTTTCCCGGCTAACCCGAATAGTGAGCGCTTATTTTGAAAATAAATGTGGCATTCAAATTCAAGCAAATCACAACAAATACCCATCCAAAGGTAAATATTGATAGTCCGTTATTTAGCTATCAATAGGTATGCACAACATCACCAGATTTCAAATAATTTTCCAAATTATTTATTTTACAAAATATCTTTACTAGATATATAATTTCCACACTTCAACATTTGAAAACAAATTTCAAATCACTTTTCACCTTTACCACTTTTGAAAACAAATTTCAAACATTTTCCTTACGCGGAAATACTTTCATTTCAACATGGTTCATTTAAACCAATTAAATAAATCCTTACCGATTTACTTTATATTTACGTTCCAAATCCATAAATTTATTCCCACACTTCAAAAATAAATCAACGTTTATTTTTAAACAAATTTTCCTTTCTTTTATAAATTCCATAGTGAATTTACAGTTCCAAAATATCTATGAACATACGATTTCCAAATCGATTTCTAATATTCATTTTCAATTTATCTTTAAATGATAAAATCTCAAAACATTCACTTCATATTGGAAAACATTTCCATACTTATTTAATAATAAGTAATTCACAAATCCATTTATTTTCAACACTTGGAAAATATTCAATATACTTAAATCGAAATTAAGTATATATTTCATTCTTTGAAGAAAACGTTCTTTCAAACACATTTATTTGGGTCAAAACGAATGTTGCGTAAAACATCGTTACGACGACCCAAAATCACAAGTATAGAGATTCGAAATTAAGATAGATATATAAATCCCAATACTATATAAAACATTTCCTTTCGGAAATCATTTACTATAACAACAGTGTTATAGTCCACCATTTCCTTCTATTTCTCGAAAATGTCTATTTCAACAATAAATGTTGAAATCTATGGTTTCGACACTTAATGCATTTTAAAACAACTTCAAATCATTTTAATTCCATTTAAGGATCACTCCCTAAACATTCTTTAATATATTATCACTGTTCAAAATCGTGAATATAAATCATTAACCAAATTCAACACTTTTACATATTCAATTCAAAAATTATCCACTGTCCAAAACCGTGAATCTATCTCCTTTAAAATCTAAAATAATTGACTTATCAAAATAAGTCGATTTCGGATTTATAAAACAATGTTTATAAATTCCCATTTATATTTTATAAAGACTTAAATTTACATAATTTAAAATCTTACTACTTATAAAATTCCATCTATAACCTCATTTTCAGCATTAACAGAACTCCTTTTATAATTCCATTATTTCGATTTACAAAATATATATTTTATAAATCTCATCTATAAACCATTTATACTTATTCGAAAATCTCAATTAAAATGCCAAAATCCGATTTATAAGTTAATTATTTATAAATCTTTAATTTTACAAAATCTATTCATTTCAAAACTTCACAATCTATAAATCTATAAATTTTATTCACTTGTGAAATCCATTTGTACTTCATTTTAACACTTAATAAAACTTGTTTCATAATTCCTATATTTTTAATTTATAAATATTAATCTTAGAAATCTTTTATATAAACTGTTTATAATAATTCAAAAATCTCAATTTAAATAAACCAACCCTTTTAATAATTTACAAAACGTTATTTAAAACTTATATAACTCCAAAATCATACTTAAGTACTCTTTTCCAAAAATATAACTTTTATAACAATAAAATTATAATGTTTATTTATTTTAACAATTCAAAATTTAATAAAACGTATACTTTCAAAAATCACTTTAAAAATTCTTTTAAAAATAAAAATCATTATTTTAAAACTTCAAAAATGGATCCGATGATGCAACATCACCAAATAGTCAATCACGACAATAAAGATATCATATATCAGTATATGGCAATCAACAAATATCACAATATCTGTAAATAAATCAATACATTTGAGGAATCTAGTTGGATCCCTCCAACCTGTTTCCCTGCATCAAAAGATGTTAGCACAATACCAATTCCGTTCCAATACGGAATATCGCGGTATATGGGATTCATAAAATACTATCCGCTATTATGCGGCGCTATAGGGTCTCATCCGCTATATAATGCGGGAAAATCAACTCCAAGTACATATATAATACCAATTCCAATCAAGATGGAATTATCGCGGTATATGTTTTTTTATAAATAACCTCCGCTTAATAATGGCGTATAATGTCTATTTCAATCAATAACAGATAAAAATTTATCATCCAGACATACAATCAACAATTTTAAATCTAACTATTTAAAATTTAAATCGAAACTATTCGATTGAGTGAGAAGTTCTGACCTTGCTTTCAATTCAGTTTTCGCGTTTTATTTCGAATAAAATTAAACAATCGTTTAATTTTACCCGAAATTCTCACTAGCTCCAAACGACTCCATTCCAGTTCCATAGTGTAGTATTTGTCCATACGGTTCCAATGCAACTGGTTTCGTTCAAAACGGACCTCGTATGAACAAGTTACAACATTTTAAAGATTACACGATTTATAATATAATTAATTGACAGATTCTTTTAATTTTTTATAACCTAATTTAATCCCGGCCGTCCAAAATCTCTTCAGGAAATCAAGGCCGTTCGGCCCTATTTCTTCCCCAATCCAATAACAGGCACGATGAAACCCACGGCCGCCATTTATTTGCCAATTTTCGCACCCACCACTCTCCGTTCCAAGATGATCAGCAACCACCATTCAACTCGCCACGCCAAGAGCTACCTTCGGCCTAAGCCTTGTGAAACTCAGCTCTCCCATGCCCTCGAAACGCGTGCACGAACGCCGGCCGTTCTACCCCTATTTGCCGATGATCTATAGCACTAGAAACAATCACACCCGTTGGATCTATAGAGCTTGACATGCTCTACAACTTTCGTGTTGGAAGTTTGCTGAATTACTTTGAGGATTTGAAGAAAAACGAGGAGGAAGAAGGTTGATTTTCGGCCATCGAAAATATATGTGGCGGTCGGCTCTGTTGAGACCCTAGGGTTTTTATTTTTTTTGCAAAAGTGAAATATGTGGGTGCTTTTATAGTAAAAACGACGAAACACTATTCATCCAAAATTTTCCGCACTCCAAACGAAGCATGCTGGTTGGCGTTTCTAAGGTTTACCCCGCGTTTCGAACACAATGGAACGTGTTTCGAAGGCCAATTCGATCATCTGTGCGAGTTACGGCAATAAACGATCGATTTTAAATTAAACCGATAAAACGAATTTTCTACGCGTTTTGGCTTGCCTCGGACAAACCGTAAATCTGATTGACACGAAATTTGAAACCTTACAATAATATCACATTACGGCTCCGATGAAACTAGTTTCGTCGAAATCTGAGACTGTTTGAAAATTGGCTATTTTAACTCGTCAATTAAATATTAAAATATTCAATTTTCACAATATAACTTTTAATTCGATTTTAAAAGTTCTATAACGTCATTATAACTCCAATATGATATAATAAAATTTTACAAATCATTTTCAATCATATTTAACCCAATTCCCAATTATTTATGTAATTTCAACTATTAAATTATCGATATAATTATCCAATTAAATCCAGATATTTGAAAAATTAATTATTCGACTTATAAATTTCACTTATTAATATTTAAAATTAATTAAATATACGAATTTTAATTGATAGAAATTCTGGGTCGTTACAAACTTCTCCCCTTAAAAGAATTTCGTCCTCGAAATTACCAAGTAAGAAAAAGTTACAGAATCCATTAACTTTTCCAAAACTATCCATTCAAATTAGATTTTTCGAATCTCTTAAGTGTTTAACTTTCCCAAAATTCATAGTTAAACTTCTTACAAAATCTTTACTAAGTTTTCAAATCATACTTAGTTATTTTTTTTGAAAACCAACTACTACTGTTTAACTTCCAATTCCAAATCAAATTTATAGTTTTCAATTTTTTTTCCAATTTTCTCAAAAAATTTCTAACGCTTTAAATTTTCAGAAAAATTCGCCATAGCCTCCTTTGCGCGGCTCGATCCAAAAAAATGATAGTATATATATCACAAATATACATCTCATCAAGTGATGAGGCATCCCGCAGGGGAAAAAAGTATAAAAGTACGATATTTAATCCGAGATATGTACCTTATATTTTATTAGCGAGCATATACGGCTAATATAGCGCGAAAGCGAGCTCCAAATGCGAAGCAAACGTAATCCGCACCTACTAAACACTCAACAACAATGAGAAACATGCATATATGAAAGTAATATCAATATACAATATATAGCAACATAACAACTACATGTGCCAACATAGCAAATGCAGCAAAAGCAACAAATGCAACCACCAAATCAATAAAAATTCACATCTCATTAATATTCAATGAATTGGTTTTCCAATTGAATCATTAACATTGGGTATTTTTACTAACATTCATTTATTCATGTTCAATTAGTTTACATCCACTAATTCATATTCAAGTTGGTTCGCTTACAAATCAAATTCAATTCTATTTAAGATTCACTTAACTTCCAATTTGATTTCAATTACTTTAGCTTTCAATTTGTCAATTCAATTTCATTAACACTTAATGAATTATTTACAATCAACTAACATTCATATAACAACCAATGTACATCCATTACAACCAAATTTATTCAATTTACATTTCTTTACATTCAATTTGGTTCAACACTTTTAATTTCAATTGGTTGATATTAAATTGACTTCCATTCAATTTATTTAATTTCTCAACTTCATTAGCTTCTAATGGATTAACACTCGAATTCATTATCCCATATCAATTCTTTTACATTCGACTGATTAATATTTCATCCATTCATCAATTCAATTGCTAATTCCTTTAAAATATAAGGTTGAATTTCATTCATATAACTCAAGTTCAAATTGATCACTTCTCTTGATTAATTTACTTCGACACCAAAATCAACTTTATTCAACGTCACTTAAGTTATATTCCATTTCAAATATCATTTGTTTAACTTAACTTAAATTTCCATTTCTCAATTACAGCATTTTACATTTCAACTTTATATCCAATTCTAATTCAATTTTCAAATTCCAGTTTTATTCAATTTATCTTAAGTTAGATTCAAATATCCTTTTTTTCCACTTCCATTCATTCAAGTTAAACTTTAATTCCAGGATTAAAATTTTCATTCGTCTTCATTTGTTTATTTTATTAATATCAACATCACTTAATAGGTTCAATAGTTGGTTCATTTTAACTTTTCACATTATCTAGATAGAGTTTCCAAAATTCAATTACCCAGTTTTTGCTCCAAAACCATTTTTGAAATTATAATCAACTCAAACCAAATTTCCTATGGAAGCAATCCATCACTTTAGAAACTCGAAAATGAATTCTAATGATGTGGCCATCATCATCAGGATTATTTTCCAGCGACCGAAGTGAGTTCAGTGCTTCCTCACTTCCACGAATTCATCTTAAAACAATTTTCCTCCAAAAATATTTCCTAAAATAATATTCAATCGTTTCCTTCAATACTTTGGAAAACATTTCAACATTCCCAAGAGTTTTAAATCCCAAAACCTTTGTTTTCATTACATTTAAAACACTTTTCAAAATTCCCAGGATTAAATTCTAGTTTAAATCAAATTTAGTTATTCTTCCTTTGGATAAATCATACTTATAGAATTTTATTTGGTTATAAACCTTTCAAACTCTAAGTTATTATATTTGATTATTTCATTAACAACCCAACATCCAAGGATATATAATATTCGGCCTTAACGAGTTGGCAAGTCATGCAACGTTTAACGGAGTTAGCGATGTCAAGTTTCATTCCCTCCCAATAATAAAGTCGCTTCATATCCGCGTACATTTTACTACTACCGGGATGAATGGTAAATTTAGAGTGATGAGAATCTTCTAAAATATCTTTACGAAAATCCCTAACATTTGGCACGATAAGTCTACCAAATTTCCGAATGCCGCCACGAGAATCGATATTAAAGTCTTTCAAACCTTCAATATCAATTTTATCCTTAATATTTTGGCCAAGAAGAACCAATTCAGTATCTAGCCTTTGAGCTTCAAGAATGTGGTCTAAAAGAGATGGATGAGCCTCAAGGCTACATAAAACAAATGATAAGCACAAATCGGAAACACGGTCTCGAATTTTGCAAGTGGATAAGATCTCGAGATCGTTCCATTCGGATATCATCATAGAAACAACAGCTTGTTGTTTACGGCTAAGAGCATCGGCGACAAGATTACCCTTACTGGGAGTATAAAGAATATCAAGATCATATGGTGCAAGAAATTCGAGCCAACGCTGTTGACGCAAATTAAGTTCCTTTTGAGAGAATAAATATTTCAAAGACTTATGATCTGTGTAAAGAACAAATTTGTCTCCTAAGAGATAATGACGCCAAATCCGAAGAGCAAAAACAATAGCCGCGAGCTCTAAATCTTGAGTGGCATATCTAGTCTCAGCAGGCTTTAATTGCCTAGAAGCATAAGCAATAACGCGTTCCTTTTGCATAAGAACGGCACCCAAACCAATGCGACTAGCATCGGTATAAACAACGAAATCTTGATTCCCATCGGGAATAACAAGAATATGAGCATTAGAAAGAAGTTCTTTTAATTTCTGAAAAGAAGCCTCACATTTGTCCGACCAAATGTATTTAACACCTTTCTTCGTCAAGCTAGTGAGAGGCACGACAACTTTAGAAAAGTCTTTAATAAAACGACGGTAATAGCCCGCCAATCCGAGAAAACTACGAATCTCTGTCACACTCTCCGGTCTCTTCCAATCTTGAATCGCTTCAATCTTTGAAAGATCCACGTAAATTCCGGATTCAGAAATAATGTGACCGAGAAACTTCACACGAGATTGCCAAAAGTGGCACTTAGAAAAATTTGCCTTTAATTGATTACTCCTAAGAGTTTCCAACACAATCCGAAGATGTTTTTCATGCTCCTCCTCGGTTTTAGAATACACAAGAGTATCATCAATAAAGATGAGAACAAATCGATCAAGAAAATCTTTGAAGACTCGATTCATAAGGTCAACGAAATAAGCAGGGGCATTCGTTAACCCAAATGGCATCACAAGCCATTCATAAGATCCATAACGAGTACGGAACGAGGTCAATGGAATGCTATCCTCTGCAATACGAAGCTGATGAAAACCGGTAGCCAAGTCCAATTGTGAAAAGACTCTAGCACCACTAAGTTGATCGAATAGATCATCAATCCGAGGTAAAGGATATTTATTTTTGATAGTAAGATCATTAAGCTTGCAGTAGTCAACGCAAAGCCTAAGTGTACCATCGGATTTCTTCACAAAAATAGCTGAAGCTCCCCAAGGCGAGGAACTAGAGCGAATAAATTGCTTCGTTTCCAATTCAGATAATTGTTTACGCATCTCCTCGTTTTCTTTATTGGACATACGATACGGAGGACGAGTGATAGGTTGAGCTCCTGGAATAAGATTAATTCTGAACTCAATTGCTCGCTTAGGTGGTAATCCTAAAACGGGCTCGAATATGTCGGAAAATTCACAAACGACGTGAATAAGAGAAATAATATCACCCTCATCATCATCATCTTCATCACGAGGATTTAAAGAATATAAAGATGCAACCAAAGCAGAATCTGAATCTTTAAGAATAACAGAAACCTGATTAATAGATTGAGGATGTCGAAGATGAATAGTCCACTCAGGACATAGGATATGAGCTTCATAATGGTTAATCCAATCCATTCCTAAAATCATTCCAAAGCCTAAATAACGCATGACATGCAAATCGGCTCGGAAAGAAAAATCACACAAAATAATCTCGACATCTTTACACAATAAACTGATTGTTGCGGATCCACAACCGGATTCGCAATTCTCAAAGAAGTCATTAAACACAAAACATCCAAAGAAAAAGTATCAACAAGTTCTTTTGATATAAAAGAATGGGACGCACCCGTATCAAAAAGAACTCGAATAGGATGACCACGAAACAAAATAATTCCATCTAGAATAGAATGAGAAATACCTTGGCCACGAGATGTGTTGCCAGGGGCTTGAGCAACATTTAACTTTCCCTCCTTCCTGCCCTGAAGCTTGGGGCATGAAGATATAACATGACCGGGAACTTTGCAGTAGCGACAAGAAAGAGACTTTGGGCACTTGTTCGCATAATGGTCCTTCGAACCACAATTATAGCATTCCCCACGACCAAAGGAAGAAGTCTTTGCCACGGAGGTTGCTTGCTTCCCTTTCTTATTGGGATAAGGGCCTTTGAATTTGCTTGGCCTCTTCTTGTTGTTGAAGTTTGGTTTGGAACCCACCACTTCAACATCATTCTCTCTATCCGCCTCTTCAAGACGAAGAGCGATATCAACGAGTTGGTCGAAAGAAACTTCTAACTTTAGAAGTAATGGCTTCTTGAGACTTTTGTTTAAACCATAAACAAATCTCTGATTCTTCTTCAGAGGGGTTTTGATGTATTCAACCCCATATTTGGAAAGCGACTCGAAGGAGGCGACGTAATCAGTCACGGAGGACTCACCTTGAACAAGGTCTATAAGTCGTCGAGCCAATGTCACTTTTTCAGCTTCCGGTACGAATTTCAACTCGAAGCGTTCTCGGAATTTCTCCCAAGTGAGATCTGCTTCATTAGTTTCAGAAATAAGAAGCTCGTACCAGTCCAATGCTCTTTCTCGGAGCATACTAGAGGCCACCTGAACTCGGTGAAGGTCAATAAGATTCATGCGCGAAAAGATGCGATCGCATGTTCTTAGCCAAGCCTGTACTTCAATAACAGTTTCGGAACCTTTGAATGGCTCCCCACCCAAATTAGTGTAATCGCTACACAAGCGTGCAAATCCCGACTTTGGGTGAGTAGGTTCCGGGTTAGCTCCAGCTGCTTGAGCATTTGTTACCAAATCAAGAAGCTGTTGAGCAGTCATAAAAACTCCATCCTGGGGCAGGTGCTAGATGGCACGGCTCTGGGGCGGCCAGGTCTAGACATTTCTCTTTTCTTTAGAAAGAAAGAAGAAGAAGAAAAGGTTATTCACCAAATTGAATATCAAGCAATCTTGATAGATAAAACAAGGAATCATAAAGAAAATAGGATAGAACAGTACGAAGACCCGAATAAAATCCTAAAGCACAACTCCCAAGATGGACTTAGGACGATGATCCTTGTTATAATATTCCATATTGTTCCGAAGTTTGGCTCCGATACCAAGCTGTGACGCCCCACCTCTATACCCACGCTAGACAAGAACATTACTGTGAATGCTGTCGACTAGCACGGAGAATAAGGCTGTTGAGGAGTGACCATCCATGTAATTTCTTTGCGCGAGCACCGATATGTCAGATAATATAACACGCATTCTATTTCAAGAGGAAATCCGACATACCGACACAAACTCAAAGCTACTACACGGTGGCTATATAAATCCTTCGGAAAACAAATATAGAAATAAGCATAAACAAATCAGTCACAGACAATTCATATCACAAAGGCGGAATAAGATATGAATATTACACTAGAAAGTGTACATCAGAGTAGTGGTCTAAAAAGATCCACAATATCATAAAAGAATAGTTACACGAACTACACAAAAGAATAAGTATACATTAAGGAGTCTATATCTCAAATGTATACAACAAAATAACTACTAATCTAAGTAGTTAACCCAAAAGTCAAGGAGTTAATCCCGGATGAGAAGTCAAGCAGAAGCACCTGTAACATCTCGATCTGACCCGAGTATTATTTAATAAGAAAATAATAAACGGATCAGTCTAACTATAAATATCAGATGAAACGATATAGAATAAGAGATATGACCAAACACATAATAATCACAATGCCAAGCTGTGATATATATATATATATATATATATATATATATATATATACTTAGTTGATAATCATCAAGAGATTAATCAATGTCACCAAATCTACACAAGAATCAAAGAAACGTCATACTCCTTATTTCGTTCACCATACCATAAATATTGACGATAATATCAATGTCAATCACAAAAGTCAATGACACACAAATTCCAGAAGACTACACAAGAAATCCAGAAATCACAAAAGTTAATGACTCACAAATTCACCAATGCACAAATATTGATAAAACTTATCAATGGAAATCACGAAAATTGGTGAAACATAAATTCTAGGAATCTACACAAGAAATCCAGAAATCACAAAGGGGGGAGGCCTATCACAAACAGGAGCATAAAGCCCACCAACACGTGTATCACAAACGGAACGCTAATTCCATGGTCGCTAACCATCACAAATTGAGCCGAAGCTCCACAAACGGCCCGAAGACCATGGGTTGCCACCCCATCACAAATTGAGTCGAAACTCCACAAAACGGGGTTTAGTCTCCCTCGCAGACAAAGAGACATCGCACATTGCTAGTCTAAATCACAAAGATGATCGTCATGATCAGCGATAAGTGTCGATTACACTAAGCTAGTAAATATATGAGTTTAGCTTCATGTCCCATAACCACTTGCTTAACTTAAATATTTACGAACAAACTGTAAATCTCCAGTAGAAAATTGTCACAAGAGGTTCAATCGAGCAAGTCCAAGAATTAACCGACAAAGTAAACGCAAGCGTTTCATACCACTTGTTTTACTAAGCCGTTTAATTAGATTTCTCATACGAGTGAGGTAAAGGTTTGTATATACTAATAGATTGGAAAACGGTTTTATAAACGAATTTGGTATTAAAATAGTATTGAAATCGTTCGAGGAAAGAGTTTTGATATTTACTACTAGTACAGAAAACCTTTATATTTTTAAAGTGACAAATCACGAAGAAGATTGTAAGAACAATCAATCACAAAAATTCACATACGAAGACGTGAATAAAATCCAACGAAATCGATAAAGGATCCATCGAAATGGATATTCAAAAATCCCTAAAAAAGAGTCATCAAAGTCATAATAGATGATAACAACAAATAGGATTATCACGAATCGATTTAAATTGGAATTTCAATCCAAAAAGGCAAATTGGACTCAAACAGCAGGTTCAGTCGACTGAACAGAGATTTTCAGTCGACTGACCCTGTATCTGGAGATTTTCCAGGTTCAGGAAACTTTCTGTTTCCAGTTTCAGTCGACTGAATCATGCCTGGAAACTCTCGGGTTTCAGGTTCAGTCGACTGAAAAGAGTTTTCAGTCGACTGAATCATGCCTGGGCTGTTTTTCAGCCTTATTCAAATGAAGAGCAAACTCTTCCAAAATGCAACCGGACGAACATTGGCTCTAAGGGTTTATGCCAATCAGCAACCCGGCCCTATATGCTCCTCAATGCATCACCAAAAGCATGATCAATCATCCATAAAAGGATTTTCCCACAAATTTGGTTTAAAAACCCAAAAATTGGAATATTCACAAAACCAATCCAAATCAAGAGCAAATGCACATGAATAAGTGTTAGGAATTCATACTCAACAACCAAAGATAATTATAGTCATAGATGCGAGATAAAAATCTCACCTTTTCTCAAAATCAAATAAGAAGAAGCTTGAAAGCAAGTGGAGAATCAACCTCTCTTCAACACAACCCAAATGAGCTTGAATCTAAGCTCAAAAACAAGAACATTCCCAAAATTAGGTTTAGAAATTTCTGAAATTGGTAAGAGAATAAGTTGGAAAAGAAGAAGAGAAGCTTACCAATGGGTTCTTCTTGAGTTTGGAGCTAGGAATTTGATTTGCAAGGAAAACTAGGGTTTTGGAGTTTAATTTAACGTCACTTCTCTTGATTAATTTACTTCAACACCAAAATCAACTTTATTCAACGTCACTTAAGTTATATTCCATTTCAAATATCATTTGTTTAACTTAACTTAAATTTCCATTTCTCAATTACAGTCATTTTACATTTCAACTTTATATCCAATTCTAATTCAATTTTCAAATTCCAGTTTTATTCAATTTATCTTAAGTTAAATTCAAATATCCTTTTTTTCCACTTCCATTCATTCAAGTTAAACTTTAATTCCAGGATTAAAATTTTCATTCGTCTTCATTTGTTTATTTTATTAATATCAACATCACTTAATAGGTTCAATAGTTGGTTCATTTTAACTTTTCACATTATCTAGATAGAGTTTCCAGAATTCAGTTACCCGGTTTTTACTCCAAAACCATTTTTGAAATTATAATCAACTCAAACCCAGTTTCCAATGGAAGCAATCCATCACTTTAGAAACTCGAAAATGAATTCTAATGATGTGGCCATCATCATCAGGATTATTTTCCAGCGACCGAAGTGAGTTCAGTGCTTCCTCACTTCCACGAATTCATCTTCAAACAATTTTCCACCAAAAATATTTCCTAAAATATTATTTAATCGTTTCCTTCAATACTTTGGAAAACATTTGAACATTCCCAAGGGTTTTAAATCCCAAAACCCTTGTTTTCATTACATTTAAAACACTTTTCAAAATTCCCAGGATTAAATTCTGGTTTAAATCAAATTCAGTTATTCTTCCTTTGGATAAATCATACTTATAGAATTTTATTTGGTTATAAACCCTTTCAAACTCTAAGTTCTTATATTTGATTATTTCATTAACAACCAAACATCCAAGGATATATAATATTTTCAGAAAATTATTCCTTCTATATCAAAAAATAATTTTCGGGCAAAATTATTTCATTGCCCGCTTTAAAACAATATTGTGTCAAATTGTTCTGTACAAGTGTTTAGAGATCCCTATCAATAACGTTAATTACTTGTATTGACCAGAATCCATATACCACTCAACAAACCAATCATCACAATATAAAACAATTTAATATCCACTAACAAATACGCGCTCGTATCTATTATTATACTCACACTCATTCTAGAGTACTACTGACTCCATCTCTAATGAGTAATACCTAACAGAGCCAGGGTTGTCGCTTAACCATATGCTCTGATACCAAATGTAATAGCCCGAAGCAGCTGCGACCGGTAGGCTTTGCAACCATCCTTGACCCACCGTGGCTTACACTGATACCCGAAACTTGCTTTTACGGCCAGCCTTTCGACTGTCACGGGTTACGCCTAACCAACCTTATAAAGAGGACATGTAGGGGTAAGAGTCTCCCGTTCGCCACCTAACCGCGAAGCGAGAACCCCCATCACATTTCACTAAGACAATCAAGTCATTTCCACAAAGCTACGCTTTATACAAAAGTTGTGCTTTGTTCAACAAATGCTTAACAACACTTAGCATATCACACTACCAAATTGGGAGTATATCACTAATAACCTTCAACTACATAACCTCTGAGCTCATACGTCTCATAGAAGGGTGTTAAGCTAAGAGAATAAGTTCTCCGCCACCAACAGAAATATATTTGAAAGAAATCAGCTTTATATCTCAATTTGTAATGTCAGACATACAATCCATACAAGTCTGTTCCGGGCTCGAACAGAACCGAAGGCACTTCCAAAGAAGCCCTTGCAATCCGGATATTCAGAAATCACGTCCGGACTTCCTGTCACTAAGGGTGATAAAACCTCTATATCGGAGGTCAACCGATGTAGAGTCATTCGACGGTAATCCTTCCATTTTCAAAAATATCCGGTCTTCAACGCCGGTCATCAAATGCAATCCATAACGAGTATCACATATTCAGAATAGGTTATACGACCCCAAGGTCCTTTCCCGGCTAACCCGAATAGTGAGCGCTTATTTTGAAAATAAGTGTGGCATTCAAATTCAAGCAAATCACAACAAATACCCATTCAAAGGAAAATATTGATAGTCGGTTATTTAGCTATTAATAGGTATGCACAACATCACCAGATTCCAAATAATTTTCCAAATAATTTATTTTCCAAAATATCTTTACTAGATATATAATTTCCACACTTCAACATTTGAAAACAAATTTCAAATCACTTTTCACCTTTACCACTTTTGAAACAAATTTCAAACATTTTCCTTACGTGGAAATACTTTCATTTCAACATGGTTCATTTAAATCAATTAAATAAATCCTTACCGATTTACTTTATATTTACGTTCCAAATCCGTAAATTTATTCCCACACTTCAAAAACAAATCAACGTTTATTTTTAAACAAATTTCCCTTTCTTTTATAAATTCCATAGTGAATTTACAATTCCAAAATATCTATGGATATACGATTTCCAAATCGATTTCTAATATTCATTTTCAATTTATTTTTAAAAGATAAAATCTCAAAACATTCACTTCATATTGGAAAACATTTCCATACTTATTTAATAATAAGTAATTCACAAATCCATTTATTTTCAACACCTGCAAAATATTCAACATACTTAAATCGAAATTAAGTATATATTTCATTCTTTGAAGAAAATGTTCTTTCAAACACATTTATTTGGGTCAAAATGAATGTTGCGTAAAACATCATTACGACGACCCAAAATCACTAGTATAGGGATTCGAAATTAAGATAGATATATAAATCCCAATACTATATAAAACATTTCCTTTCGGAAATCATTTACTATAACAACAGTGTTATAGTCCACCATTTCCTTCTATTTCTCGAAAACGTCTATTTCAACAATAAATGTTGAAATCTATGGTTTCGACACTTAATGCATTTTAAAACAACTTCAAATCATTTTAATTCCATTTAAGGATCACTCCCTAAACATTCCTTTAATATATTATTCACTGTTCAAAATCGTGAATATAAATCATTAACCAAATTTAACACTTTAACATATTCAATTCAAAAATTACCCACTATCCAAAACCGTGAATCTATCTCCTTTAAAATCTAAAATAATTGACTTATCAAAATAAGTCGATTTTGGATTTATAAAACAAATGTTTATAAATTCCCGTTTATATTTTATAAAGACTTAAATTTACAAAATTTAAAAATCTTACTACTTATAAAATTCCATTTATAACCTCATTTTCAGCATTAACAGAACTCCTTTTATAATTCCATTATTTTGATTTACAAAATATATATTTTATAAATCTCATCTATAAACCATTTATACTTATTCGAAAATCTTAATTTAAATGCCAAAACCCGATTTATAAGTTAATTATTTATAGACCTTTTATTTTACAAAATCTAGTCATTTCATAACTTCACAATTTATAAATCTATAAATTTTATTCACTTGTGAAATCCATTTATACTTCATTTTAACACTTAATAAAACTCGTTTCACAATTCCTATATTTTTAATTTATAAATATTAATCTTAGAAATCTTTTATATAAACCGTTTATAATAATTCAAAAATCTCAATTTAAATAAACCAACCCTTTTAATAATTTTCAAAACGTTATTTAAAACTTATATAACTCCAAAACCTTACTTAAGTACTATTTTCCAAAAATATAACTTTTATAACAATAAAATTATAATGTTTATTTATTTTAACAATTCAAAATTTAATAAAACATATACTTTCAAAAATCACTTTAAAAATTCTTTTAAAAATAAAAATCATTATTTTAAAACTTAAAAAATGGATCCGATGATGAAAGAGCACCAAATAGTCAATCACGACAACAAAGACATCATATATCAGTATATGACAATCAACAAATATCACAATATCTGGAAATAAATCAATACAGTTGAGGAATCCAGTTGGATCCCTCCAACCTGTTTCCCTGCATCAAAAGATGTTAGCACAATACCAATTCCGTTCCAATACGGAATATCGCGGTATATGGGATTCATAAAATATTAACCGCTATTATGCGGCGCAATAGGGTCTCATCCACTATATAATGTGGGAAAATCAACTCCAAGTACATCTATAATACCAATTCCAATCAAGATGGAATTATCGCGGTATATGTTTTTAATAAATAACCTCCGCTTAATAACGGCGTATAATGTCTATTTCAATCAATAACAGATAAAAATTTATCATCCAGACATACAATCAACAAATTTAAATCTAACTATTTAAAATTTAAATCGAAACTATTCGATTGAGTGAGAAGTTCTCAACTTGCTTTCAATTCAGTTTTCGCGTTTTATTTCGAATAAAATTAAACAAGCATTTAATTTTACCCGAAATTCTCACTAGCTCCAAACGACTCTAATCTAGTTCCATAGCGTAGCATTCGTCCATACAGTTCCAACGCAACTAGTTTTGTCCAAAACAGACCTCGTATGAACAAGTTACAATTTTTTAAAGATTACACGATTTATAATATAATTAATTTACAAATTCTTTTAATTTTTGATAACCTAATTTAATCCCGGCCGTCCAAAATCTCTTCACGAAATCAAGGCCGTTCAGCCCTATTTCTTCCCCAATCCAATAATAGGCACGATGAAACCCACGGCCACCATTCATTTGCCAATTTTCGCACCCACCACTCTCCGTTCCAAGATGATCAGCAACCACCATTCAACTCGCTACGCCAAGAGCTACCTTTGGCCGAAGCCTTGTAAAACTCGGCTCTCCATGCCCTCGAAACACGTGCACGAACGCCCACCATTCTATCCCAATTTGCCGACGATCTATAGCACTAGAAACAATCACAATCGTTGGATCTATAGAGCTTGACATGCTCTACAACTTTCGTGTTGGAAGTTTGTTGAATTACTTTGCGGATTTGAAGAAAAACGAGGAGGAAGAAGGTTGATTTTTGGCCATCGAAAATATATGTGGCGGCCGGCTCTATTGAAACCCTAGGGTTTTTATTTTTTTTGCAAAAGTGAAATATGTGGGTGCTTTTATAGAAAAAACGACGAAACACTATTCATCCAAAATTTTCCGAACTCCAAACTGTAACAACCCGCATATTTATCGAGTTTGTATTTAAATATTTTATTTAAATATTAACTCATTAATCGGATTTTGGTCCGAAAAGCTTCTTTTTGCAAACGGTCAAATTAGGACTCGAGACCACTTCCATTGAGTTCGAAATGTCGTTTACAACTTTTTTAAGTATAAACATCGATAGGTTTGGAGTTAGTGAAATTTCACTAACTTTTCCCGCTTTGGACTTTGGGTTAGTTTAGCCTATTAAGCCCAAGTTCCAACCCTCTTCTCCTCACTCTTCATAAATTTCCTAACTAATCAAGCTTTGGCATTAATGGTGGAGGGAATGGGAAATTAAAATTCCAAAAACTCAAATTCAATTGCAATCCATCTTTCTACTCCAAATTCAAGAAGAAGACATGGATTCAAGCTTCTTGTGCTTAGATAGAAGAAGGATTGATTTTTGCTTGCTTAAAACTTCATTTTCATTGATATTTGGTGCAAAGGTGAGATTTTTATCTCACAATTCTAGCCTGTAACTATATTGGACTGTTGGGAATGATTCCCTATCATTTTTGCATGCATGTTAGCATTTGGTTTGGATTGGATTGGCGAAAAACTCCAATTTTTAGCGTTTTGGTGAATTTTCTGCACTTAGGTCGTTCTGGCCATTTTTAGGTCGTTCGGAGTTAAGTCGTTCGTCCATGGGTCGTGAGTCGTTCACGAGTTAACTTTAGGTCGTTCTGGAAGAATTGGCACTTCGGAATTAGGTCGCTCACGAGTTAAGCCTTAAGTCGTAGGTCGCTCACGAGTTAGGCCTTAAGCCGTAGGTCGCTCGCGAGTTAAGCTTTAAGTCTTAGGTCGTTTCCGACCTATAATCTCTAGGCAAACGTTAAGTCGCTCGCCCTGGTTTATCTCGTAGGTCGTCTCCGACCTAAGCTCCTGATAAGTCGTTCGAGTTAGGTCGTTGGACCATTTACCTTAGGTCGCTCGTCCACTAAGTCGGCCTGGTTTATCTCGTAGGTCGTTTCCGACCTAAGCTCCTGATAAGTCGTTCGAGTTAGGTCATTGGACCATTTACCTTAGGTCGCTCGTCCACTAAGTCGGCCTGGTTTATCTCGTAGGTCGTCTCCGACCTAAGCTCCTGATAAGTCGTTCGAGTTAGGTCATTGGACCATTTACCTTAGGTCGCTCGACTCTGTTAAGTCGTAGGTCGTTAGACCTTAGGTCGTTCGCCTTCCTTAAGTCGCTCGACCCCTCCACACTAGGTCGCTCGGCTTGCTTGAGTCGTAGGTCGTTGGACCTTAAGTCGCTTGCCTCCCTTAACTCCAGTTAGGTCGCTCGGCCATTGTGTTATGCCGCGTGAACCCTTAGGTCGTTAGACCTCACTTTGCTTTAGGTCGTAGGCCGCTTTTCTTCACTTAGGTCGTACCGTTTTGGACGGGGCGTTGCCCCCGCACCCCCACCTTGGGGGGTTGCCACCCCCCCTCCCTGGACCCCCCCTCCGTAGGGGATCTGTTCGTCGACGGATTTTCTATCGGTTTAGAAAACCGTCGAACGAATTTTGAATTAAAAATAACCGCAAGCGCACGGTGTACGAATGTAGCACGCGGCGAATACGGGTCGATCCACAGGGAATTGATGATTTTAAAATTCTATTCAATCAAATTATACCGAAGTCGAGAGTGAATAGCTAGAAATGTAAGAAACTAACAAAAACTAGCAAAAGAAAATGATAAAAATATGAGAGTTAAAAGAACAATTTAGAGATAAATCCACTCTCTAGATCATATAAATCAACAAAATGAAGTTATGATCTCTCTTTTCTTGTCATTAGTGAATTAGTTGATGTGTTTATCATAAGTATGGTATATTTGTGCTATTAATTAGCTCAATATAAACCATCAAACTATAACACAACCACTAATACACATTTAACTCTCATGAAATATGACAACAAAGTTGAAATAAAAATCTATTTTAAGCATAGCCTATTAACTATTGTTTAGAAATATAGGCTATCAAATTTCAATTTCAATATTCACTTCTTTGCCATAATCATATTTAGATGAAGAGGCAATTTGTGTTATGTTTGTTTAAGCATAGTCTATTTGTTATGAACAACATAGACTATCAAATTCAAAGCTAAACAACATCATTAAACCACTTCAAGTGTTTCCATTAAAGCACAAAAAGAGAGCATAAACATCAAAATGTTGGATCTACATACTAGAGAGCTTCACTACCCCTAAATTAAAGGGATTAAGCTCTCATATTTGTTATCATATGAACAAATGTAGAAAACAACATTAAACAAGAAGAGAGAAAGAGAGCAAAATGAAAAGAAAAATTATTCTACTTGCATAAAATAAAAGAGATCTATACTAGAACATGAAAGAAATGAACATCTAATTAAAAGGAAACACTAAATAACATTGCATAAAAAAAAAATACATGAAGAAAAATGGCTAAGTAGCCATGAAAAGAGAAAGAGAGCTTTCTTTTATTTTCTCAACTAAAACTAACTAACTAAGAGGGAGGATCTCTACATGAAACATAAGGGGTATTTATACAAGTTAGAAACCCTAATGCATATTTTTTTGGGAGTACCCAAAATGCCCATGAGAAAGTATGGAGGCCAAGTTATCATTAGCATGTTTTAATCCCCACTTAAATGTACATGAAACCATTAAATCCATAAGCATGTGCTTTAGCCTTTAATTTGTACATTAAGGTAGGTGGGTAGGTGGGGTCCTCCATGATCTTCACTTTGAATTATTTCCATCTTCATTCCTTTGTATTGATTTTGTGCATGCATATCTTCATGAAACCACTTGTAAAAGTCACCAAATTTCCTACAAAAAACATAGAAAATTCTAAGTAAATTTCTCAAATTAATATACGCACAAAAATGACCATTTTGCCCCTGGATGAAGATGAAAATGTGATAATTTCAAATAATATGAATTTTGGTTTAAACAAGTTAAAATACCCAATATGCTCATTTATTTAATTTAAAAAGAATAAACATGGTGGTAAAAATATGCACATTTACATGCACATCAAATACCCCCACACTTATCTTTTTATTCGTCCTCGAATAAAGGAAAAAAAACTAAGATAAATCCGTTATCGTAGGGAGCACGATTGCATTGAGCGTATGCAACAAGCCGTTAAACCTCTGGGTGTCCCCAGTAGGACGAGTGTTGTCTCGTGAGGGTTTTCAGCGGATACTACCCACAAAATCCAAATGCAGGATGTAAATATTTGCAAAATGCAAGATTTATTTACAAAGAGATGGATGCAAATTTTTGAAAATATTTACAAATGAAGGATTTATTTTTAAATTGACGCGAATAAGTTAAATATAGGTTTTGGTTTTTATCTTGAAAATTTATGTCATTTACTCGTCAAAATTTCCAACAAAAATCAAGTTACCATAACAAATAGACAATAGTTTAACTTGTTGTTTCGGTTGATAACAAAGTGTAATTATAAAATGGATCCTTAGTTGATTATCAAAGTTTATCAAAGTGGTATTTTCATTTCTTTTCAATAACAAATCAAATCAAATAAGTAAAAATAGTGCTAGGATTTCAATTGTTTGCTCTCTCATTATTTGCAAGAAAAATTACACACCTAGCTCAGATAAACTGAGGCCAGATATACCACCCATGCACTGCCTTTCGGGCTTATGTGAGGGGAGTACAGAGCATGGCGAGTGCACACACTTTCATGCATACACTATCGACCGTAGGTGGTTTTTATTAAGTCTTTTTTTTACATGTGTTCCATACATCATAACCGTGAGGACTTTTAAATGAGTATGAAATCACATAATCAAAAATTCCAAGTAATCACCCTTGCATAACCGTGAGGACTTTTAAATGAGAGTGAATACTTGGATGTTATTATTTTTTATTTTTATATTTTTTTGAGACGGAGTTTTGCAAAATCATCTTAGCACCATTTAACTTAGAAGACAAAAAAAATGTTATATCCTTTACTTTAAATCAACCACTTTTTAAAACAAAGATTTTCAATTAGGATGTACTTCATAATTAACACATATGAATCTTCCTATATGCTAGTTAAACCATTATTATTTGTAATCAAACCTCATTTTTATTTTTGTTAAGACCACTAAATTTTCAAAAATTTCAATTTAATAAACCAAAGCCATATATTTATCTTATAGTGTTTGTTTTAAAAATAAATCAAAAGAAAATTTGTTTTTGGGATTTTTTTTTTAATTTTTTTTTTTTGAGTTTTTAAATCAAAAATAAACCATGAAAAATAAAAAAAATTGAAGATGAGTCTCCCCCCCACACTTGATTTTTACTGTGTCCCCACAGTCAACCCAAGTGGAAGGTGAAAAATAAAATAAAAATCTAATATTTACATGAAAGATTATTACTTACAAGAGATGAGAAAGTATACAGTCAGAAAGTAAATGAAACGGTCTTCTAAAGACCGATTCATTTGTCTCATCAAATGTGCGAGACACAACTTAGGCATGAAAAACCAAACCGTAAAAGATTTCGAAGATGAAAGTTGATTTGGAAAAACAAATGTTGTTTTATTGAAAATTGTACGAGTTGTTTTGTTTTCGATGATTTTTGGAGTCGACAAAACAATTGATTGAAGTTCAAGTTCATTTTCACCAATTTGAAATTCAAGCTTATCATTGAAAATATTTTCACAATTATTGATTTCAAAATCAAAATGGTGATTTTCATCTTCCCCTTCGGAATTTAACAACTCGTCATCCAAAAGTCCAAAAAATTCATGTTCATTAAACTCGTCTTCCTTTATTGGATTATCAACAACTTTATTACACGTCTCAAGTTCAAAATTCAAAGTTGGTGTATTCAAATTTTCAGAAAAAGGAAGATCGAAATTTAAATCGAGTTTCTCATCCTCAAAAGAATTGAAATCCAACACAATTACCGTCTTTTCAACAACTTCGTTAAGATCATCATTTTCAGTTTCAAAAGTTGTTGTTTGAAAATCATCGATTTGGGTAAAAGATGGATTATCATTTGACTCGTCACACATTGAAATTTGATTTTGTTTCTCACGAAAATTTTCCAATGTTTTAATCAACAAATTCGTGTGATCATCGTAAATTTCATTCATTTGCTCAACAAAGTCAAATTTGTAATTATTAACTTGAAAATTTTCGATTTGGACTTGTTGAGAACAAGAATTGTCAATTTCGATAAACGGTAGATTATTATTTGATTCTTCGTGGGTTGAGATTTGATTATGATTTTCACGGTAAGTTTTGTATTTTTCAAGTAATAAATCTCTGTTATCTTTTTCCATTTCGTCAACAATATCAAATTCATGATTATTAATTTGAAAATTTTCACTTTGAATTTGTTGATAACCAAAGTTTTCAATTGTATCGCTATTGAAACTATTCCCATTGCCAAATTCGTTTGAAAAGTTGTTCCCATTTTCATGTTGAGTTTGAAATTCATTTTGGTGTTCGAAATTAAATTGGCATGGGTTATAATCGTAATCGTTTGAATTTTGAATTGAATTCAAATTTTGAAATCCTTGACTCGAGTTATTACACAAATAAGAATTACATAAATCATTTATTTCTTGATTTTTTCGTGTAGAAAGTTCGAGTAAAGATGAAATCATTTCAATGCTATTTTCAAGAGTCGAACGTTGGTCATCGTTTTGAAAACTTTGTTGTTCAAAATTCGAATTGTTTAAAGAATAGTTGTCGTTAAAATATCCATACGAATTCGGAGTGAACTCATATGGATTATATTGATTTTCACAACTATTGTAAAATTCAAATGAATATTGAAGTTCGGACATTTTCAAGAATGTTTTTAGTTTTTTTTTTTGTAAAGTAAAAATATTTACAAAAAGAATTTATTTTTCAAAATGGAAAATCGACCTTTGTTTTGTTTTGGGTTTTTCTGAATTTTTTTTTTTAATGAAAAGGTTTTATTTTTTTTTTTGGATTTTTTTTTTATTTTCTTAATTTTTTTTTGGATTTTTGAAATTTCAAAGAAGCAGGATTTTAAATTTTCAAAGGAAAAGGAATATTTACAATTTTTAGTTTTGGATTTTGAATTTTTTTTTTTGTTTTTTTTTAAATATGCATGAACTAATGCAACTAAATGAATGCAATGGTTAATTACAAATGCTTTATCCTAAGTTAACCCAAAATTGTATAATCACACACTGTCTTAAATCAACAAAAATATTTCTCAGCCAGGTAACGGGCAGGGGTTATCGGTGCACCACGAATCACCGTAGCAATACAGCCGAAGGTTTAAGTACCTTCAGAGGAACAACCACTATAATATTTACGAATCACCGTAATATTTATAAATGGTTATTACTCTGCCGTAGCCTAGACACCAAGAAATTAAATTGTTCAAAGAAGACAACTGTCAATATACAATTAAGTGACTTATTATTTAATCAAATTCTAAGATGAAATGCAAAGCTGAAATAAAACGTGTATTAACAATGCAACTTCGAATGATTTTTTTTTATTTTTTTTTTAAAATGCAAATGCAAGCAACCAATTCAAATAAAACTAGAAATGAAAGCAGAATTTTTTAGCAAGCAGAGCAATTTATTTTGGCTAGCTAAGGAAGCAATTTTTAGCAAGCTATTCTTCCTTTATTTCCTGTTTTGGCAACCTGAAAATTAAAAACTAAGATATATACAATATATTTTTTTTGGTTTTTTTTTTTTGGTTTTTTTTTTGTATAAGAACCCTTGACTCAATATTAAAATGTGCACACCACCTAAAACAATGCACCCAAGATACCAAAACTAAGAACAACTTTTTAAACCCAACTCTGCTGCCCAACCCGGCCTACTTCCAACAAAAAACCAAATTCTCCCGAGATTCTCAATCCCTTTTCTTATATTTTTCTTTCATTCAACAATTGCCCACAATTTTTTATCTTTTCGATCCACAGAAATTCCAAACAATTCGAAACAAAAATTCGCAATATTCTTCGAACAAGCTTCAGTCTGTGTTGGAGAACTAATTGTAGGTGGCCGCAATTTGGGGGTCTGGTTTCGACTTAGGTGCGGGTTGAGGCGAAGATGATAGTGAGGTTCGGGGTTCGCGGCGATTAAGGGTTGCGGTTGTCAAGGTTCTGGTTGAATTGAGGATTGTCGAGAAGGGAAAAGTGGTGAATTTTCGCTGTAGATGATTGGGTCGCGATGGCGATTCAAGCGATGAAGGAGTGTGTATTGGTCAGAGGTGTATAGAAGACTGTTGAGGAAGTGATGATGGGTAGAGGAAGTTTGAATTTTGGGTGATGTCAGTGGGGAGTTCAGTGGTCTTGTTGTCAGGTGAGTGTAGTTTTGGCAATAGGCAGTTTGGCTTGTGAAGGAGGGAGCAGAAGTGTGAGGGTATTGTGACAGTAATGAGGGAGTGAAGTGATGTATGTTTGTAATGGTGGTTGGTTATGTAGGAATTGCAGTAGTGGAAGGTGATGGTGAATGAAGTAGCTTGGTGTATGACAGTGATGTATTGGAGAGGTGGGGACAGTGGTGGAAGTGTTCGATGAACTGGAGACTGAAGCGGTTGACGGTTGCAATGTCGTTGCTGACTGATGTAGCAGCTGGGTGAATGTGGAGGCAGAGGTGGATGGAAGTTGCTTGAAGCAGTGGGTGATTTGGTGTTAGATGAGGCAAAGGATGGAATAATTTGGATATGAAGTTTGAATATGTTGTGGCCTGAGGTGTTTGAATGATGATGGAAAGTGGTACGGTTAGTGTAGAGAAGTGACAGTAAGTTTGAATGATGTATTGAGGCAGTTTGAATGTATGCAGGGGTGGTAAGGGGAGATTGATGAAATGTGATAGCAATCTTGTGGTGGTGGAGCAATGCAGTGGTTGCTATGGATGTTATGTGGTATGATGGCAGGAATAGTAGGAAGTGGTGGAGATTTTTGAACACTGGAATGGCAGGGAGGAATGTAACAATGAGTTGCACTGTTATGTACAGTGTATAGATGAATGGTGGTAGGAAGGAGGACTAGCAGTTTGGTGCAAGACGGAATTGGGATGGTTGCTGTTGATAGTGTGGTGATTGAAATTGAGGAGATTGGTTGAGGAGGATGGTGTCTGGAGTAGTGGAGGTTGGTTTCTGGTTTGATGTGCACAGTTTTGAAACAGTTGTCTGTAGTAAAAGGCAATTTGAAACAGTAACTGTTGCACGGTTTTGAATTGTGTATGTAAAATGTAATAGCCAATGAAATGAAATGTTATTGCAATGTAAACAAAATTGAAAATGGAATGCAATGTTTTTTTATTATAAAGAAGTTTTTTTTTTAATAGAAATGCAAATACAAAACAAACATAAAGAAACAAGCACACAAACAAATACACACAAGAATTAAACAACAAACACACAACTTTTTTTTTTAAAGAAATTAACACACAAACACACACTAAAAATCAATTGACAACAATTCGAAGAATAGAAAACTAAAATCAAAACAATTCCCCGGCAACGGCGCCAAAAACTTGTTCGTCGACGGATTTTCTATCGGTTTAGAAAACCGTCGAACAAATTTTGAATTAAAAATAACCGCAAGCGCACGGTGTACGAATGTAGCACGCGGCGAATACGGGTCGATCCACAGGGAATTGATGATTTTAAAATTCTATTCAATCAAATTATACCGAAGTCGAGAGTGAATAGCTAGAAATGTAAGAAACTAACAAAAACTAGCAAAAGAAATGATAAAAATATGAGAGTTAAAAGAACAATTTAGAGATAAATCCACTCTCTAGATCATATAAATCAACAAAATGAAGTTATGATCTCACTTTTCTTGTCATTAGTGAATTAGTTGATGTGCTTATCATAAGTATGGTATATTTGTGCTATTAATTAGCTCAATATAAACCATCAAACTATAACACAACCACTAATACACATTTAACTCTCATGAAATATGACAACAAAGTTGAAATAAAAATCTATTTTAAGCATAGCCTATTAACTATTGTTTAGAAATATAGGCTATCAAATTTCAATTTCAACATTCACTTCTTTGCCATAATCATATTTAGATGAAGAGGCAATTTGTGTTATGTTTGTTTAAGCATAGTCTATTTGTTATGAACAACATAGACTATCAAATTCAAAGCTAAACAACATCATTAAACCACTTCAAGTGTTTCCATTAAAGCACAAAAAGAGAGCATAAACATCAAAATGTTGGATCTACATACTAGAGAGCTTCACTACCCCTAAATTAAAGGGATTAAGCTCTCATATTTGTTATCATATGAACAAATGTAGAAAACAACATTAAACAAGAAGAGAGAAAGAGAGCAAAATGAAAAGAAAAATTATTCTACTTGCATAAAATAAAAGAGATCTATACTAGAACATGAAAGAAAATGAACATCTAATTAAAAGGAAACACTAAATAACATTGCATAAAAAAAAAAATATACATGAAGAAAAATGGCTAAGTAGCCATGAAAAGAGAAAGAGAGCTTTCTTTTATTTTCTCAACTAAAACTAACTAACTAAGAGGGAGGATCTCTACATGAAACATAAGGGGTATTTATACAAGTTAGAAACCCTAATGCATATTTTTTTGGGAGTACCCAAAATGCCCATGAGAAAGTGTGGAGGCCAAGTTATCATTAGCATGTTTTAATCCCCACTTAAATGTACATGAAACCATTAAATCCATAAGCATGTGCTTTAGCCTTTAATTTGTACATTAAGGTAGGTGGGTAGGTGGGGTCCTCCATGATCTTCACTTTGAATTATTTCCATCTTCATTCCTTTGTATTGATTTTGTGCATGCATATCTTTATGAAACCACTTGTAAAAGTCACCCAATTTCCTACAAAAAACATAGAAAATTCTAAGTAAATTTCTCAAATTAATATACGCACAAAAATGACCATTTTGCCCCTGGATGAAGATGAAAATGTGATAATTTCAAATAATATGAATTTTGGTTTAAACAAGTTAAAATACCCAATATGCTCATTTATTTAATTTAAAAAGAATAAACATGGTGGTAAAAATATGCACATTTACATGCACATCAGGATCTTATCCGAAAAACATTGAGCTGATTTCCTTGGATTTTATTCACATCTCCGTATGCGATTTTTGTGACTGATTGTTTCTACAATTGCTTCTGTGTTTTGTCACTTTATAATATAAAGGTTTCAATACTAGTAGTAAATATCAAAACTCTTTTAACAAACAATTTCAACTCTATTTTTAATAACAAAGCTCTTTTCTTAAACCGTTTTCCAATCTATTAGTATATACAAACCTTTACCTCACTCGGATGAGAAATCTAATTAAACGACTTAGTAAAACAAGTGGTATGAAACGCTTGCGTTCACTTCGTCGGTTAATTCTTGGACTTGTTCGATTGAAACTCTTGTGACAATTTTATTAGTGAAGATTTACAGTTTGTTCGTAAATATTTAAGTTAAGCAAGTGGTTATAGGACATGAAGCTAAACTTCTATATTTACTAGCTTAGTGTAATTGACACTTCTCGTTGATCATGACGATCATTCTGATGATTTAGACTAGCAACTGTGCGATGTCTCTTGTTGCGAGGTTAGACTAGACACCACTTGTGTGATTCCACTCACACATACCTTTTTGCTTTTTGGTTAGTCTGGACCTTAATCTGTGTGATTCCATTCACACATGTGGGGTAGCTCCCCTTGGTCTTCGGACCGTCATGTGATAGGCCTCTTTCTCTTTTCTATGATTTCTGGACTTCTTGCATTGATTTCTAGAATTTATGTCATTGACTTGTTATGAGTACAAGTTTGGGGTATGATGCCCTTTCCGAATCTTTGAGAAGATTCTTGTGATATTGATTATCTCTTATTGATTGATCTTCTGTTGATCATTATTTACATACTTATAGTGGTATGTCATTATGGATGTTTATGTTTATGCCATATCTTTTATGTTATATCATGTCATTTGATATTTATAGCTAGACTGACCCGTTTATTACTTTCTTAAATAATACTCGGGTCAGACCGAGATGTTACAGGTGCTTCTGCTTGACTTCTTCCCAGGGATTCATCACTCTGACTTTTGGCTAACTGTTTAGATTAGCAGTTTTTGTTGTATACACTTGAGATATAGACTCATAGTTGTATTCTTTTGTATAGCACGTGTTGCTATTCTTTTGTATTATCGTGGATCTTACTGACCACTACTCTGATGTACACTTTCATGTGTTAGTTATATATTCATATCTTCTTCCGCATTTGTGATATGGATATCTGTGACTGATTTGTGATATGATTATTTCTATGTTTGTTTCCGAAGATTATTTATAGCCACCGTGTGATAAGCAATTACATGGATGGTCGCTCCTCAACAGCCTTATTCTCCGTGCTATTTGACAGCACTACTCCGGAGTGTTCTTGGCTAGCGTGGGTATAGAGGTGGGGCGTCACACAAACGAAGCGTGTCGATTGGCGTTTCCAAGGTTTGCCCCGCGTTCTGAACACAATGGAATGTGTTTCGGAGGCCAATTCGATCATCTGTGCGAGTTACGGCAATAAACGATTGATTTTAAATTAAACCGATTAAACGAATTTTCTATACGTTTTCGCTTGCCCCGGACAAACCGTAAATCCGATTGACGCGAAATTTGAAACCTTACAATAATATCACATTAGGGATCCGATGAAACTAGTTTTGTCGAAATCCGAGACTGTTTGAAAATTGGCTATTTTAACTCGTCAATTAAATATTAAAATATTCAATTTTCACATTATAACTTTTAATTCGATTTTAAAAGTTCTATAACATCATTATAACTCCAATATGATATAATAAAATTTTACAAATCATTTTCAATCATATTTAACCCAATTCCCAATTATTTCTGTAATTTCAACTATTAAATTATCGATTTAATTATCCAATTAAATCCAGATATTTGAAAAGTAAATTATTCGACTTATAAATTTCACTTATTAATATTTAAAATCAATTAAATATACGAATTTTAATTGACAGAAATTCTGAGTCATTACATTAAATTTAATTTAACTAACATAAGATAGTTTAGAAATTGTGTGTGGGTTAAAGCACTCACCTTTCATTTTAAATCAATTTTAAATCCAAAATAGGGCTCAAAATTTAATAGTCTCAAAATTCGTCCAAACCAGCATCAAAATGTCCGGAATTTTGATATGATCGCAACGGAGCGAACCATGCGTAAACTCGAGCATGTATGTAAAAGTTATGCTAATTAGAACGTTTTAAAAATTAAATTTTAAATTAAAATAAATCAAATCAAATCATGTCACTTACCTTTTCCACGTCAGCCTCGTTCTAACCAGTGTGTCAACTCCAGGTAGTTTTCAAAACCCTAACTGAGCATAAGACATCACATTCAAACCCACATTAGCCACCACCGTCAATCGATCATCGCACCGCGCATGCACGTCGAGCACCAGATCAGAGAACACGAGAAAGCTTCTCCACCTCAGCCGCTTCTTCCCTAACCGCGTGGCCCATCCTGGTGCAACCAGAGCTACTCGCCACCGCCGAAGGCCTACGGCGATTACTAGCGAATCAATTGTAATTGATTAATTAAATTGGTAACAAATAACAGTTGTCACCATTTCTACATGTAATAACATTTGTAAGTTTATTATCTACACTCAAATGTTATAACTACTACTACTACAACACTAATTTTTATTTAATTAAAATTTATTATACATTATTCATTAATTAATCAACATTTAAATTATCAATTACTCCTCAAATCCAATTATAAATTGACACACGCATTATTAACATTAATTTACAATTTATAACCAATTATAACTCTTTAATCATTTTAATTAATTGGATTACATTTAAAGCAGTTATAAATTACCTTAAATTTATACTATTACATTACATTCCCATTATATTCTTATTATTAAATCACAAATTTTTGTTTCTTCCAACATTAAATCACAAAACTTTATTAAATTAAATATTTTAATTATCAAAAATTACGGTTCCTTCCACTCTCCCCTACTCAAAACTTTTCGTCCTCCAAAAGGAAAAAGAAGGGATAAGGAATTGCTGTATCTTATTTGAAATATTGAATTTATAAAAAATTAATTTACATAATTAAATAATTTAAATAAAATATATCAATTTATAACAATTAAATCCTTTATATTCAATTTAACAAAAGTTTGGAAAACATTTCACAAAATTTTCTAAGTCAAAAATTTATGGAAAATTTCGGTAGTCTCCTTTGTATGGAGAGGTCTGGGATAAAATAGTAATATCAATAATACAATATATATCACATATTTTCAAAATAATATATCCCAAACTACGGGAAAACAATATAATATCACTATAAAATCATAATCCGAGAACGTACCTATTTGTGTGGGCAAATAATGCTTATTTTATGAAACCAAAAGCAGTAGCTATTGCTTCCATAACTTATTTTTCACTCATATAATCCAACGAGGTCAATAATTGAGTAAAGGAGAAAATATTTAAGTTGTTTCAACTAGTAATAACAAAACAACAATTTCTTACAAACAAATCATATAATCATCACATACAGTCAAAATATCAATTTCACATCCAAAGCAACCAACATTTGGTTTGTCCAGGTTCAGAACCTCTAATCATATAAAATGACAAATAAACTATGAAGTAAACCATACACTCAACAGGCGTCGATAACTTCATAGATTATTTATAAATCTTTATACAAAATAGAAGTATCCTTTCCAAACCAATCCATAAGCCAATACAAACAAAGAATCCAACACATTTTTAAGTTTACTCTATTTATCTTTTTCACGTCATTTATTGTTCCTTTTTTTTCTTCATATAATGATTTTCTTTAATTCACGTTCATTACTTAATTTTTTTTAATTTTCATTCATTCATGTAAGGCTTATTTCATTAATTGACATTCTTTACTTACATAAGTTACATCCATTTCACTTATTTGGATCATAAATGAATTCATTATTGAAGTATTGTATACATTTTATTTCAGTTTACTTCACATTTGCAGTTTAGTTTGATTTTCCCTTTTTTCTTCTTTCATCATTTACTTTTCTTTTCTCATCCATATAATGTTCATTTTCATTAATTTACATTCATTATTACTTACAAAAGTTCATTTCTCGTTTATTCACACAAAGCCATTTTCTTTCATTTTATTACTTTTCATCCATTTCTTAAATAAGTTACGTTTATTTCAACTGTTGGATTATACATTACTAGAAAAGTTTCTTTACGATTCAATTCACCATTTATAGATTATTTCTTTTTCTTCACATTCATTCTTCCGTATAAAGTATTATTGAATATTAACTCTACTTCTAAATCGTTTCCAATGTTTTTTGAAGTTATAATCAATCAATTTATATAGTACTCATTTTAATTATAAATGGCTTCAATACTAATTCAAGTTTCTATAATTATTTACTTATAACATTCACCTTTACTATTCAATCTGATTATATATGGCTTAAATGTTAACTTAAGCTTATAATCATTTTCTTACATTATTCACTTTTATTACATTTAATTAGTAGCATTTCAAACTATTAACTTTAGTTTATAACAAATTATAACATTAGAATTCTTATTTATAAAAGTAAGTTCATTGAACGCTTTCATTTTTTTCCAAGTTTTACTTGTATAATATTCTATTACATATTCTTTGTAACATTTCAAATTTTAATAATTTGGTAATTTATATATATGTTTTTAAGAATGCAATTGAATATTATCCAAGTTTCTCTTATTTATTTAGTTAACAAAATGTTCAATAGTTACCATTTCTTATTTTCATTTCCCTTTTTATTTACAGTTTACAAATTTTCAGTTTCTTATATTTTCCATTTATCACTTAGCATCTGGTTGCTTATATTTTTCTTCATTCTAGAAAACTTCCAATCATTAAAATAATTAAGATTTCGTTCATTTCAATAATTAAAACTACTAATTATCAGAAAATTTAAGAACTAAACTCCAGATTCATCTTGGTCACTTAGAAAATAATATATATATTTCTTTTACAGATCAATCGTATTTAGTAATTCAAAATTAAGATTTTATTCATCAAAATAGATGTGTAGTAAAACTACTACAACAGTCTTTCCACTTTAAAATTCGAAAATGAACGTCGATGATGTGTGCACTCATCACCAAAATTATTTTTCAGCGACAGAGAGGGGAGTACAGAACTTATTTCCTTTCAAAATTCTTCTAAACATTTCTTTCAAATCATATTGAAATATTTATATCTGAAAATACTTCCAAGTAATATAATCCAAAATCATTTGAAAGAAATTTCAAAAATCTCAGAACTAAAGTTCTAAAATTTCCAATTCATATCGACTTTATTTGTAAATCCTATTTTTCAACCAATATTTATAAAATTTCTCTATCTAACAAACAACATATTACATCCAACTATATCATTTATAAAATTTATTATTTTATATGTACAAAATATATAATAAGCAAAATTATTACATTTACCTATATTTCAAAACAATATTGTGTCGGTCTGCCCTATTAAGTGTTTAGAAATCCCTATCGATGTCATAGCGTCCAATGCACCGACCATAAGTCATATATACATAACGGAAAAAATTAACACAATACATAACAAAACTTTTATAACACTAACAAATACGCTTTCTTATGTATACACACTCAGCGACTCATTCTAGGGTATTACTGCCCTATTTCTAAAGAGTCAGACCCCACAAAGCTAAGGTTATCACTAAACCAAAGCTCTGATATCAACTGTTACGACATGCCTTTTTGGACGGTTTAAATCGACGATAGACATGTAGAACTATGAGTCATCCGTTCACTACCAAATCCAGAAGCAAGAACCCCCCTACAATTATGCACCCGCCAAGTGCATAAGCAGACACAGATTCCGACTCAAACCATTCAAAGGGGCAGACTGTTATGGGGTAAATAGGAAAAAGAAGAGAAAGAAGTAAAGCAAATACAGAATCTCGTAGTGGAATGACAAAATATAATAATCATATAATAGTTCATGAAGCTGTTTTATAAATACATTTGATTATTCTTTTACAATATAAAATCAGAGTTACATAAAAAAAAAGAATGCAGCGAAACAACATGATGCATTGGAATACATATAATAAGTAATAATAGTACAGAATCTTCGTCTTTATCTTCCAAAAAGCGGTCTTCGATAAACAGAAAAGCTCAGACAGACCTGAGCAATCTGAAAAGACAAAACACTCGAGTCAGAACTAAAAGATCTTATGTAAGTTAAATCAACAGTAAATTGATATGAGTGTAACGGCTTCAGAGATGTTTATAGGGTTTGAAAACTCTTGTCTAGTGTCTAACATGAGTGCGCAACTTAAAAGATGTTTAGTATTTCCATCTCCTAAGGATCCGTTAAACTATCTACTATGTAGTATAATATGCTATTATAATAGTGTTTACAATAAAGTAAAGTATTAAAATAACGTTAAGGCATTATCCATATCCCCTTTAACACATTTTATATATTCCCATAGTCTATACAACGCCGTAGGGTCCACCAAACTAGTAGTTTACACAAAGGACACCCCATAGGTACACAAAACAAACTCATAGAAAGCGCACTAGGGCATGTGAACACGACACTCGAGGCAATGCCATGGTAGATTTACCAATTGCAGAACCGGGCTGGTGGTAATGCATAACAGCTGTTATCGCCCACCTCAGAACACACTCCCATAATCAAATCGAGGGGTGGCCACCAAATCATCACAAAGTCATAATATGGTATCGAAGAAGAATGTCCGATCGGAGGAATGACCTCACTTGGCCCAGGTATAGCTCCTGCTTTAGTCACATCTAAGCTGACTCACTGGAGTCAGGGTCACGTAAATACCTCATACAGAATCATTCACCAAACCATCCTACTTCATTTTTGGAATCTCCACTATGCACACGGTTGTTAAAGTAGTTTTTGGTATTGGCAAAGAGTATGACAATATCCGATCCCGGTCTCTTTAACAACCAAACGCTTATTTCATATTGGATGGTTCTTTTACATTTTTCAAAACAAATTCATAGTTTATATCAAAATATCGTATTCAATTTTAAACCATATCTCTTTCAAAATCATATTCACATTCAAACTATATTCACTTTCAAAATCATATTCACTTTTAAATCATATTAACTTTTGAAATTCACATTCACTTTGAAATTATCATTAAGTTATGTTAATTAATTATTCATTTCGAATCATCTTATTCACTCAAATATGTTATTTCAAAAAGGTATCAATTCCAAATTCCAACTTAGGTTGTATCATCATCAAGGATTTAAATATAAATACTTCAACTTTACACGGTCTGAAATTTTAGAAAATAGTTTAGATAGTCATAAATAATTTTAATAGTTTGAAAATAATTTAAACATAGATTAAATAGTTTTTAAATAGTAATTTTTTTTAAGTAGATTTAAATTTGATTTAATTAAATTTTAAATGATTTACATAGATTAAATATGGATTAAATAGGTTTAATTAGATTTAAAATGATTTAAATATATTAAATATAGGTTAAATAAATTTAAAATATATTAAGTAGGTTTTAAATAGATTTAAATAAATTTAAAATAGGTTTAAATTATATTAAATAGATTTAAAGAATATTAAATAAATTTAATTAGCTTAAAATTGGTAAAATAGATTAAATTGGATTATATAGGTTATAATAGATTAACAATAATTAAAATAGTTTTAACATTGATTAAAATAGTTAATTTAATGAAAATAGTTTAAATTAGTTTAAAATAGATTTCAAAGTTATATCCAAACATTTCAATAACTCAATTCCAATAAATTCATTTGGCTCTGCCACTTCGACTTTGAAATACCAATTTAAATTCTTTGAAAAATTCATTAAATCAATTCCAGCATTAATGTTTGGACAATCGAAAATATATTTCAGTTTATATAAATAAATTCCCATTTCAAAAATGCCAGTTAACTGAATTCAAAATTTAAAGAATTAAAATCATTTAATTTAACCAATCTGGTGTCCGTATATAATTTTCTACCTTATGGTCAAATGATACTGATATTTATCATTTCAATCCCCAATTTATAATTTTACGGTTACATATCATTTCAAAGCGCAATCTCGAATTAAATAAAAATCCATAAAATCGCTCGAGTCTATCATTTCAACCCATAACGATTTTTCCCTAATCTATAGATCGTTCGGGTATGTACCGTTTCAACCTATAGGGAACTTGTATTGTTATAGTAATATAAAATACAACATCCAGTCATCCAATATCAACAATCAAACATCCGTCACAATCCTCATCCAAATCAATCAAAAACATCCATAGATATTTGATCATCAATAACAAGTATTAAATTGACAATTTAAATTCAATATTAAATTAAAAAATGGTTAAATGCAATAAAAATCAAATTTAACTAAAATGACAATTTAAACATACCAATCATCGATCGGTTAATTTTTAATCACATCATAAATTTAGTTTAACTAACATAAGACAGTTTAGAAATTGTGAGTGGGTTAAAACACTCACCTTTGATTTTAAATCTATTTGAAATCCAAAATAGGGATCAAAATGTAACAGTCTCAGAATTTGTCTAAATAAGCGTCAAAATATCTGGAATTTCGATACGATCGCAACAGAGCGAAGCACGCGTAAATCCGAGCATATATGGAAAAGTTATTCTAATTAAAACGGTTTATAAATTAAATTTTAGATTAATATATAACAAATAACGTCACTTACCTTTTCCACGTCAGCCTTGTTCTAACCAACATGTCAACTCCAGGTAGTTTTCGAAACCCTAATCGAGCATAAGACATCACATTCAAACCCATAGTAGCCGCTGCCGTCAATCGATCATCGCGCCACGCATGCACGTCGAGCACCAGATCAGAGCACGCCAGAAAGCTCCCCCACCTCGACCGCTTCTTCCCTAGCTGTGTGGCCCAACTTGGTGCAACCAAAGCTGCTCGCCGCCACCGAAGGTCTACGATAATTACTAGCGAATCACGATCGCCTAACGACAAACGAACGACGGATCCAAGGCCTTTTCAACCCATCTTCCGAACGACACCTCCCGATCGTCGATCGAACGACGATCCACCGTTGGATCGTCAAAAGTTCAAATGGACGGTCGAGGTTCAACCACGATTTCTGGACAAATGGTGAATCTGATTTAAAAGGGAATCACACCAGTGAATTATGCTCGTCGAGAGCTTTGAATTGATTTACAATTTGATAGGGTTTGTGGAATTTGAATTTTGGAATTGAATTCGAAACTGAATTTGCAATTTGGTAATTAGGGTTTTGATTTGTCTGCCATTGAAATGAGGAGATGAGAAGGAAATGTACATACAAAATAATGGAATAAGAAATAGCTAGGGTTTATAACAGGCTATATATAGGTAGATCAGAAATAGGAATGAATGGGCTAGATCGATTTGGATTGGAAGGATAAACAACATGAAAAACCCGTTTCGTTCCTGAAACGAAAATGGATCATCCCATATATCAAAATAGATGTTTTCGATATTTTTAAACTTAATAGAACAGATCTCAAGACCTAATTCCATTGTATGAAGAAGTTAGCTTAAAATCAGCTTATTTCAAATTGATTTCAATTGAATTTAATTAAATTGATTTCTATGCATTTTGAGTCTGTACGATCAAATGAAAAGTCCGATCGCTACAAAACTTAAAACCTTATAATAATTCACCATTGCGGGTCTGATGAAACTGGTTTCGTCGAAATTCAAAACAGTGGCTAGAATGGCTATTTTTATATTAATTAAACAAATAAATATTAAGTCAATTAAATCATTTATTTTAAATTCAAATTTAAAAGCTAACAATTTTCATCATTTTGATTACTTGGATGTTTACAACAATTTAAATCATTTTTATTTGTCAATTCATTGTTAAATATTAAACCAGTCACAGTGTTCAATTTCAACTGTAATTGAATTCGATTAATTAAAATTTAATTCCAATAAATTGATTAAATTTGATTTCAATCTTTTTATTCAATCAATTATTACTTTATAGACATAGTTAACATTTGTTATATCTTATTACACAAATATTCTACAATTGCCATCTTTTTCCATATTAGTTGCAGTATTTCAATTACAATGAATTTTTGTCAATTTTATTATAATTTAAAACCTCAATAAATTTTATTTCTTTAGTTTACTCTTTTATAAATTCAACTATTGCCTTGTAAATATGATTAACATTTCTGTACATTTTATTACATTCCCAATTTGCAGTTGTTGTATAACTCACATTAATGTAACATTTATTTACATTTATTTGTAATTGATTAATTTAATTGGTAACAAATAACAACTGTCACCATTTCTACATTTAGTAGCATTTATAAGTTTATTATCTACACCCAAATGTTATAACTACTACCACGACACTAATTTTTATTCGATTACAATTTATTATACATTATTCATTAATTAATCAACATTTAAATTATCAATTACTCCTTAAATCCAATTATAAATTAACACACACATTATTAACATTAATTTGCAATATACAACCAATTATATCTCTTTAATCATTTTAATTAATTGGGATTACATTTAAAGAAGTTATAAATTACCTTAAATTTATACTATTACATTGCATTCCCATTATATTTTTATTATTAAATCACAATTTTTTTTTCTTCCAACATTAAATCACAAAACTTTATTAAATTAAATATTTTAATTATCGAAAATTACAGGTTGTTACAATATATGTTTAGAAGTGATGGTTATTTGAATTAGCCATAAAAATCTTATAAAAATTATCCATGTTATGACCAAAATAATATGTGTATAAGATAGGTTAAGCCTATCTTTAAATCTTAAACCAAAAAGACATGTTTTTGGAAAGATTTGTAATTTCTTATAAAATGAAGAAACTGAAAAAAAGGAGTTTTGAAATTATTTGGAAAAAATAAAAACTATGGTTTGATTTTTGAAAAATAATAGTTTTAAAAGTGGCAAATGATATAGAAATATCATATAGCGTTGTATAAAAAAATTTTGAATTAAAAAGGTGGAAATTGAATATTATAATAATATAATATTAAAAATATGGAATAAAATAAAAAAGAGATTTTAATAAAGTGAAATAGTGAAAAATTGGTTAAATATAGTTTAATATGGTATTAAAATAATATAAAAGTATTTTGGACAAGTTTTATACAATTTGACTAAAAGGTGAAAAATAAGTCGTTGCGTTTCGGTAGTTCGCGATTTCGTGACTTGAAAAGTTAACGAATGTAGGATTAAACACAAGTCAGAATTCTTTGAAATAATTTTTTTACAGACCCTTATGATCATAGTTTTTTTAATGAAAAAGGGAAATCAAGATTCCATTTGGTAAATTTTGAAATATGTCTAATCAACTTTTTAAAATCGTCGCATTTTGGCAGTTCGTAAAATATTGTTTTCAGCTCTTTAAAATGGATGTTTTTAAATCTTTAAAAATATGAAATAAATTCCATAAATATGTTAAAATGTTTTGAAAGGAATTTTGATTATTAAAAAGGAAATATATGTAGTGAAATTAGTGTTTTAATCTATAAAGCTTTAAAATCACCATTCACCGACAATTTAGCAATGGAATTTGATAACTGTTGAATAAATGATTTGAATTTGGGTTTTCTTCGTGAATCTTTTTGAATTGTTTTTCAAATGATAAATCAAATGCTTTTAAATGTTTAGAGTTGATCAAATAACTTGACCGCTTTTTGAGTGACAGAAAGATAGTCTCTGGGCTGGAGTTTGGAAAGCAGTTACATGCGCCCCCTAGCTATCCGAACTGGCCCAACAGAGGGAATAGTTAATTTGATTTACTCGAAAAGCATTTTCTTAAGATAAAATAAAAGAAATTTGGAGTTGTCCAAAAGGGTTAAACAAGATTTAAAATTGGATTTTAATGGTGAAGAGAACATTCTAGTTAAACTCTATGTTAAGTTTCGAGGAGGGAACTTTGTATTGTCCATATGAACTTAAAAGGTGATTTCGCCGTTATTCAATGAATTATATAGGTTGAATATGGAAATTATAATTGAATAATATTAGTCTATAATTTATGAATCCTTATTACTACGTACTAATTGGTTTGGGTATACAATAAACAATGTCTTAAATAACATTGTTTTTAACTCATTAAAAGATATGTTTTGAAAATAAGTAATCTCCCTTAAGATTGGAATTACACTAATAATAGAATATGGAAATATTTTCCTAAGTAATTAAAAGGATATGATTTGGTATTTTCAAAGTTAAAAGGAGGTTTAATAATTCTGTATATCCGGCAAAGAATGGTTTGAGATATATATCTCTAGAAGATATTGTATCGGATAAAAAGATTTTTTTTTCAAAGTTAAATAATATTTTGAGTAAAAGAAGAAAAGAGGATTTAACGAAAGAGGCTTAACATTTCTATATACACATACACACATATACACATCTTTTATCGATAATTGGTTTGGAGAGACCGAGATTGGGTTTCGATGATTTCTATCCAAAAACTACTTCGAACCAATATATGCGTTTGAAAGTGAAGACATGTCGAAGACAATGATTTTGAAGGCAAAGATCTTCATATTGTAGGGCTGCTTGCCATTTACCTCGTGATTCTCATATTATATATATGGTGGCAATAGTACCTTCATTTTGAAATCTTCAATGCAAGGACTGCTCGCTACTAATCCTTGGGGTGATTACCAGACAGGATATAGTAGGAGGACCTTCGGTTTGTCCTATTCTTGGACAACTTGTATGGATGAATGTTTGATATTTCATTTCTAAGACCACGTACATTGGTTGTTACAAATGTACATCTTTTTAGTGGTATATGAGGTAACCTCTCTTACATAACAACCTTTCTTGAGGCGTATGAACTTGAGAGTTTTAGTTTTGTGGAAACCAATTAGTGTGTTATCGAAAATGGAAATATGGAATTCAAAGTGGGATTTGCTATTTTGAGAAAGGTAAAATGTTACCTCAAGCCTCATACATCGGTAACGACAAAAACAGGGTAGATGCGACAGGGCTAAGTGGGTCGCTTCCATTAAGAGATGTTCATTACCTTTCTAGATTATCCTCTATATTTCAGGTTTGTTGTGTATGTTATGGCCATGGATAGGTCGGGAACGATAGGAGTGATGACATATTCGGTACTATCTATGGAAGAGGTAGGCCATTTCTATTTTGGTAGAGGGCAGCGAGGCTATGCCTCATTACATTCCTCTAGAGATGTACCATTAGAAGGTAGTCCGTTACTTATCATTGTTGGAAATCCATTCTCCAATACACTCCTTCCAGATTTTGATTGTAGAACCTATTATGCTGGAATTTAATTAATGTAAGAATTTCGGCTATTTTAATGTGTTATTTGAAAAGTGTTTCAAAGCAATGTCATTAGAAATAATATCAAATGATTTGATAAAAAAATGTTTTAGTTATCAGAGGGTAAACACTCGTCCTTGTTTATGCGCGGTATGGTTTTGTGAGATACTCTTCTTTTCAAACAAGAGTTTAAGGAGATGATATCTCATAAGTGACGGTACAACGATAATTGCTATAATGAAACTTAAATAACCAAACAGTAGGCCACAATTATTTCAACCAATCATCAATATAAACAACATAAGAATATAAGTAAATAAATATTAGCGAGAAACCCTTTAATGTCACTCTACAAAATTCCTCTATAAATCACATATATGAATGTGCATTTGGCAGTGTTCCATAGCAACCTATTCGCTACATACACTCCGACTTTCCTTTTTGATTTTGTTCCCTACATCACAATGGTTATTTGTCACCCGCTTTCAAGCAGAAATTTAAATCCAAACAAACAACCAAAAAACAATATAAATTATCACCAAGCATTCAATAAATAATCTATAGCAGCACATATATTATATAATTTATGTAGAGGTGAGTAAACTCATCGAAATTCCAATTGAAGCTTTCATGGTCCAATTCAATCTAGAATCGGACGATGTTAGATTTTTAGCTCAAAAGTCAACTTGCTCCAAAATCGGTGAAATCAATTCCAACACGTAGCGAACGTTCCTATGAGTCCAACGCAACTGACCGCGTCCGAATCCGAACTCATAGAATCAAGATATCAATTTTATAAGGTTTTGAATTAATTGAAATAATCAATTACTTGATTAAATAATCATTACCCTTAACCACAACATTAATCATTCTTCCCAAATCAAAAATTACATTCCCACCAAAACACAAACGCCTGCACACAGGCATGGCCTCCGCCATCTTGACCTAGAGCATCGCTCCATGAAATCAACATCCATCGCCTCCATCGTCTCTCTCTCTCTCCCTCTTCATGAGCTCAACCTTCCCCAACTCATCGCTTGATGCTCGACCCAACGCTGCAGATCGTGGCCTGGGAGCTCATTGCCATAACCCTAAATTATTGCGTTCACCTAAATAGAGCCGCATACCATGAAATCTCCTCTCCGAGTGTCTCTCACCTTCATGAACTTGGACCCACTCTTCATTTTGCTTAATTCCTCTTCAATCTCCTAAAAATCAAAACCCTAGCTTCTAACCCAAAATAGACGTCGATCAAGAGCTTGCTGCATACCACAAGAAGAACACCAACTTTAGGATCTACTCAGTATTAACCCAAATATCTTTGTTTTATAATTTTTCATGGAGTATTTCTTTTGATTTTGGTTTTTGAATATGGTGTTTGATTTTCTTATCTTCACTGTAATATGAAAAGCAGAGAGAGGGAAAAGAATGAAAACGTGTGAAAGAGTCAATTGTCTAGAATTATCTTAGGTTGGGTTTGTGTTTATTTGTAATTTTCGACATCTCGCTGCATAGCTTTCTATTCATGTATGAACCACAAACTATAAAACAGACATACGACCGCGCACGAAAAAGCGACATAATCCCAAAACGATAATAATTTACACTAGTTATCATATTTTGAAAAATCATCGAAATACCATCGATTGCCGACTAATCATTAAATGACAATTTAAATATTTTTCCAAATTAAAAATTATGGATTTTTTTTATAAATTCAGTTAAAAATACTACAATAAAAATCAAGTCGTTTTATTAACAAATTTATTTTCTTGTTATTTATTCTAATAATTTATTATTATAAATAAATTTACCAAATGTGTTCACCATTATTATTTATTAATTAAAAGAAGTTAAATAAGGCTATTAAATCCATTTAATTAGTATTTAATTCACAATTCAAATATTTAAATAATCACTATATTTGAATATAAGTTATTAAACTTTAAAAACCAGTTATTTAAAGAATTAAATTAACAAAATATTCAAAACCAAAATGATAAAATTATGGGAAATTAAATTCTTTCCTCCTTAAAATAATTTCGTTCCCGAAATTCCAAAAGAAATATAATGTACCTAAACCCTTAAGGTTTGAAAACTATTATTAAAATTAGTTATTAAACTCTTAAAGTCCTTTATTTTATGGAAAATTTCGGTAACACCACCTTTGCACGGTTGATCTGAAAAAACTATAACTCGCCACAACCGGCCCATATCAACCGTAAGAAAAACAAAAGCCAAGTGGCTTTCTTTATCTGGAGCATAAAATCACCAATCTATCAAAATATCAAATTTCTAAATCTTCTACGTACCTCTTCCGTGTTTGATTTTTTCGTTTTTGCAAGCAACATGATCTCTCGATGCAAATGCAGGTGCATAAGAAATCAAATAGTAATCTCTTGCATCCCTATGCCTATCTTGTACTTACATAGTTCAAAATTGAACCTATTGACAAAAGAGAAATTCACAAGCTATTGCTATCATAAGCAATAACAACATAAATAATATAACAACCATATGCAATCAAAATTATATAGAATACTCAGTAATAAAATACCAAGCATCCAATTTTTTCAAAAGATAAATTTAGAACTAAATGCTCGAGTTTTTATATTCAAAATATATATTTCAAATTCCTCAAAAGGGAAATATATCAAAACCAAAATCAATTATGGTAAGAGGCCTCCTCCTATTAAACATGGTATTGCACTATGATCAAAACAGCATGGAGCATCCAATGGTATTCTGATTCCTCTGAAAACAACTACTAGAGCAAACAAATAAATCTAGTGAGTCTTCCAAATTGGAAAACTCCCAATTGTCTAACTTTAATCATAACAAAATATTTAAAAATTCACATCAAAAACTCTTTTCAAATATTCTAAAATAATAATACTTCACCAATGTTTTCAAAGTAATAATATTATTATTTCTTTCATAAATTCTTTCGACATCACTTTTAAAAAGCATCAGGATTTAATAAACAACAACTTTATAAACCGTAGTCTAGTAAATCACACTATCAATCAAATAAAACTCTATAAAGGAATAAACTAACACTTAAAATCATTTAAAATGTCAAATGACTAATAATAATTTTTAGAAATTTTTATTAGGTTCACTACTTTCTCAATTGTCCAAGGATATAGATAATTTCCTAAGCATGCCATTATGCTCATCAATGTTTGGTTATTGCTTAGAAGATTATCTAAGTTACCTTAAAACAAATTGAAACTCACTCCCCAAAATTTCCTAGGCTACACAACAAAACATAGCATGCAAATATACTTAATCCCGTATGGTATACATAAATCATCTGTATGTTATATCACTTGCTCGGATACATAAACTTTACTTCCGAACTAGTATCGCTTACCCAACCTTCCTAGTGTAGACTCCGATCAGGTTCCTCGATTAGAACCCTCTGTTCTCCTTACGTAGTCATATACTATGATAGAAAACCTCAGTATCATATCAAGAATCTGAATCAAGTGAGAAATCCTTTTTCGGACTGGTGTGAATCACCCCTAAGTTATGTATTCAAATCCTAGATCAAGAACCATGTGAACAAAATGATTTACGTATAACTTGCATGATTAATTTGATTGGCTTCTTAACTCTACCAATCTTTTCTAAATCACTTTCATTTTTACTTATATTTTTCATTTATAGCATTTCATTCAACAATAAAACTATTTATGAATTACTTCATAAATCTTCACTTAAGTTTATAAACGTTTTATAAAGACACAACTTTATAAAACATTAAATTTAAAAACTTACTCCAATTTTACTTACTTGTATATTACTCTTCTACATTCTAAGAGTGTGTACAAAATTTCAATTTTAATTAATTAATTTATTGATTTTAAAATTCAGATGGATGCCTAAATAAAATATGGGTCCTAAAATCGAGTCCACTACTTTGACCATTTTACCTTAGGGTGTTCTAAGGAAAGATGTCTATTTAGTCGTCCCAATAACATCAAATAATTTATACGACTTAGCTGTTTACAAAAAAATGTGGTTTCTAATAGAACAATGCTTATTAAAACCTTCCACTCCAATTCAACCCATTTAAAACTTGATTTAAATTATCTCTTTTCTATCCAAGAGTTAAAAAATTCATGTATCAAATTATTCTTTTATCAAACATGCCTTTTATCTTGAAATCAATTTCCTCTTAGGGAACTTAAAAACTAAATACCTGATTTTAATTTTAAGAACCCTTTTTTGAAAACATAATACGTATATTTCTATATGAAATAACTTCAACAATTTATTTACTAAAGCTCACTTTAGGCACACTCGACTTTGAACTCATTTGGATCGCACAATGTTAAAAAGAATAATTTATTAAGTGCATCACAATGTTTGCCTAAGAAAACTTTCGACTGTCATGTAGATGATTATTAAGATTACCAAAAAAATTATCAAGACGTTTTCCTCGAAATACTCCAAAGAAAATGTATTCCACTTAAAACTTATGTTCCAAAACATTTATACTCGGAAATACTTCCAAGTAATACTACTTTTACTTTCCTAAAACCCATTCGAAATTATTTTCAAACAACTTTGGGATTTTTATTCGTAAATCCTTTTAAGAATACATATTATAAGTATATATAAAGTTTCCTTTGTATAAATTCATCTCATGTTATAATAACTCTCCTTTATTATAATAAAAATTTCTCAACTATTTATCCTCGGAAGATCTATTCTACCATTAAAATTATATTAGATAACTTTTATTAAGGGTCTACCTTTAATTCAGAATTATTAGCAAATACCTTATAGTAAAACTATGAAACTTAATTTAGAAGGGGTTCATTTTTAAATAAAAACGATAAATGCTCATAAATAAGTCGAGCACAGAAAAAATAAGCGATCAACAGACAACAATCAATGCTCCTGAACTATTCGAGCATGAAAAATCAAACAAGAATGACAGTAAGTAATTATTATCCTTTTCAAACAAATAAACACAACATAAATAGCTATATAAATTTTGAAATTTGTTCCTTTGTATATATAAAACTAGTGCGAACCCGTGCTTCGCACATAGGAATGAGAAAATAACGTTGTATAAGAAAATAATGTTCAAATATGAAAGGATATAGTAAAACAGTTTAAGAAACATGGGCCCTATAAAATAGGATGAACGGTGAATAAGAAAATAATGTTTCTATTACAAAGTATATAGCTATTTTAGTAGAATCCTAATATAATGGGACACAGAAAATGTGTTAAATAATAGGTGGTGCAAGCCTCTCTTTATAAATGAGTACATAAAACAAACAAAGGAATCAGTACATGATACCATTGACATACATGTTAAGTGGCGATGATGAAATGAGAAAACATTATGTAGACTAAGATAGTATCATAACATTTAATAGGCAAATAAGAATTAAAGTAACTTCTCCCCTTTAAACAATTCAGTTGGAAAAGTATGTATGCACAACCATACAGTAGTAATATAGAGTGTGAACACATTAATGAATCAAAAGGCAACAAAGAAGATCGACTATAGCAGGTAAAAGATAACCTTCTTTGTTAACACTATTATTGAGGCGGAACAAAGGTTTATTTGTGTTATTATTACAGCAGAACCATAAATTCGGAAAGTAATAATGCTGTTTATTGGAAAGCGCTAATGTCAATACCAAGCAAGTGAGCAGGGAGTAATAATTTTTCATTTATTTATATTCATTTGGTCTCATTCATTGTGTTCTTGCAATTTAAATTAGGTAAAGTCAGTAACAGTTGCTGGAGTGATGGAAGCTGTTACAAATCATCAAAAAGAAAATAACAGCATTTGTTTTTTATTTTGGATAAAAACAAAAGCAACATTTTAAAGCTGGACTTAACCGTTAATTTTCTGTACTCCTGCAGTATAGAAAGTAAAAAAAACAAAAGCATGTATTAGTGGATGTTCATTTATTGGAATGCAAAACAACACTTACATGGTAACATACAGTACAATGGAACCATTGGCTACTCTTTAGGGGTTGACATTTTGTTCCTTGTGGTTTATAATTTGATTCAGTTTGCAGCACCTCTGGTACATTTCATTTGCAAATTCAAAGAAGAAAAAGAACTCATAGATCATTGCTGCCTCCAGTAAACATGTGGATCAGTTGTACGACCACTCTACACTTAATTTGAAACCTAAGCAAAAAACACTATTATATAACCATAAGCAATGACAAAAATAACTACAATAACGCCCAACCTGTACCCCATAATTTCCAACAAAATATCAGCCTAGCATCGCCATAAATGCCAGATATAACCCATCCCAAGCCAAAATCTCTTTTGCAAAAGAAACGGAATTCATAGTCCAGCTCTAAATCGATATTGATAACTTAATCAACTATTCTTCTTTTCATTTTAGCTGCTATTGCCAATTAATTTCCATGAGATCTTTATTATTCAACCCATTGCTAAGGCTACTAAATTGCAAAACATTCCTTAAAGTAATAAGAAACTCATAAGAGAAGCACCAAGAAATGCAGAAACATGGATAGGAACAATCGTATTAACATATAGTAACATTTGGAGAATATCATTTGAACCAAATTAGATACAATAACTATCTACACCTATCAGATTGACTACACATATATGGAAAGGTTACATTTATATTATAAGTTAATATGCCACAACACAACATGTTACAACATTCAAACAATTCCTAGTATTATCACAAATTGTACGTTAAAAAGGCCATAAAACTGTAAGAGGAAATAAATAACAATATTATGTATCAAACATCAAGCTTACAATTTGTTATAAGCTTGCCAAGCTATGTATTCATCATCGATCATGGATATCAAAAATTATATTTGTTTTCGTTTAGTACATGTATGAAAATAGGGAATAATGAATCTAAATAATTTGTCCAAAATAATTTCTTATTATTCATGTTAGAAAAATAAATAGCTTAATATGATAACAAAATCTATATTTTAAATTGCATATATAATCACTATTCATGCTAAAAATGATAAATTGTGATAAAAAAGAATTAATAGGAAAAGTAAATATAATTTCGATAAAAGCAGCTACAGTTTGCATGACAACTTACAATTTACTAGTTAACATAATTTTGTTATTTAACGGACTTTCCAATTCCTTCCAGATAGCAAATTTAATTTCAAAAAAAAAGACTAATTTGAGGGTATTCATTGATACCTAAACTTAAAAAGAAAATATTAAATGGTGTATCATCAAAATCACGACATGCTGCCATTTTGGCTTACGTAAAATCTAATTAAAGGCTAGATACATTGCACATTTGTTAACTAGAATGCGTACAAACAAAAGTATAAAAACAACTGTTATAGCTAATGCATACCTAAAATGCTTTTCTTTAATTAAGTAGTGCTATATATACTAAAAAATAGGAGTATTTAGTTTTCAAGACACACTCTAGAAAAAAGTACATCAAGAGCAACGAACTTTAATAATTAAATTAAAAACAATAAACCATATTAGATTATGTAAATCTTAGGTTTACTTAATTACTCATCTTCACTAAATTAATTAAAAAAAATGAAGCTCAAAATTCAAAGAAAAAAATGATTTCAAAAACATTTTAATTGATTAATGTTTCAATAGAATATACAAGTAAGCAGCTCTGGAAGCTAAATAAATATAGCTTTATAATTTAGAAAATATCACTTAAATATAGAACTATGCAATTTGGAACGCTATTCCCTTTTAGCAATTGAAAAAATGTTAGTCGTAAATAATAAAGCTATATGCCTTTAGCTTTCCATGTTGTTTTCCCTTTTTTCTTCTTCTCATATTCACAAAAAAAAAACGTCTTTATAACTAATTCTTATTATTTCACAAAAACTTTCTATTATTAATTTTTTCATTTGTGATATGCCAATATGTGTCCTTAATTTGAAATATTTGGGTTTCATTTATCTTGACGGTTGTCCTTAATGTGCATAACTGAAATTAGTTGTTCTTTGAAATAAAAAGGAAACAATTTCGTCCTTGAAACAAATATCCACCAAAATTATATGTATTGAACATTAAAATGTCAAAGTTGTCAATTAAATATGGTGTTGCACATGTGCTATGTTTAAATCTCTTAATAAAAAAATGCTACATTAATGTATTACACCTGATTAAATCATTTGCTCATAGTGGAACTATAGAATCAGTCTAAGATTAAATTCAAATAAAGTAGTTTCAACTCAAGTATTGATTTCAGCCATTTTAATTTTACGGTTATGTTGTAGGAATGTATCAACAACAGCTTCCACTTTATAAATTTATGAACAATTAATTAAAAGTATTTTCATTAACAATGCTTTAGCGATTGAAATTGTTTTCGCCTCCTTACTCTCTCCGTGCATTCATAATATTTGTCATACGAATATAGTTTCATATAAGACGTTTTTTGAGAGGTTTTGTTAGATACGACTTGCCAAAGAAAGTTCAACTGTGTAGCAATTAATTTCAGACCATTTGTATAAAAGATTCAAAATGAGATTGTCAATTTAATGTTTTCCCTGCTATGTAAGTTTCAAAATGAGCCAAATTAAAAGTGATATTTTCTTGAAACACGATATGGAATATTGCCAAAACTCAAGCTATAGATGAAAAACAAATTAGCTTCCAAGCACCATCACCAATCACATCCTTTATGCCTTTAATTTAACCACTCATGGCTAGTATTATGTAATGACATCATATGCTTTTAAAATCACTATTAGAATCATCAAAAAACACAAAAGTACTTGATATTTCCTAAGTTAATTGCAGTATACGATTGATGTTCTACTAGTACTTTTCATATGATAACTAAGTACCTTTGCCAAGAAACTGATTACCATAGGCCAGCGATTATCATCTTCACTTTTTTTTATTTTATGCATATGGTATGTTGATAGCCACTTCATCACAAATCTGCATAATAAAATAGAAAAAAAGAGTTATAGGAAAATATTATAATAAAGCGAAGAATCTTTATTGTCTTATGGCCATGTATATGCAGTTATTTTTCATCCAAAATGTTAAGACACATTTGATACATTGCATTATTTCCTTTCCATATTATTGAAACTGTGATGACCGATGCACTATTTCCGCATTATGTATGCAAATACATCTTCCCTACCTCATAATTAAACAACTTCAATAAATAAGAAGCCAAAAGGTTGGTCCTTCAAATACATCTAAAAACACCGATTCGATTTAATATTTACAGATCTTGTTAAATTAGCCTACAAAAAACAGCTCTTGAATACATACCCAGTTTGTTATAAAGAATTAATTTTGAAATGATGGGAATGCATAAACATGAAGAAAAGAATGTTGGACTAGACAAACACCTTTGTCCAAGTGGTTAATTGATTCGGCTTTGGTGTAGGATGTCACAAGTTCGAAACTTGCTCTCGAACGTTTATTTGACATTGGATATGTTGTCTCCATGATTTGTTGTATATAAAGTACCAGTTCAAAAAAAAGAAAAAAAAAGAATGTTGGACTATAATAAAAATTAAAACTTGAGTAAAAAAGGAATCATATCACGATAACATCGTACTCTTTTGTGAGAAATGAACTTCGTGTCACAAATATATGTGATGCAAGTATTAAATCGAACACTCTATTAAAGCACATAACAAATGAGATATAAAGCCGTAACCAAGCTCGTTTTATTTTAATAGAAATCACTAAATAAATTCATTTCAAGTTTCACGGTATGTGATGAAAACTGAGTAACTAAAATAGGATATGCTAAGTAAATTAAGAAATACAAGCGATACAAAAACTAATTATATTGTTTTACTATATGTACACTACTATCGTGTGCATAGCACAGGTTCGCACTCATCAACCTATGAAAGCCAAAATTAGTTACTTCATGAAATCAACTGGGTAAACATAGGAATAGTTTCATAAAAATTGATCATAATAAGAATAGCGCGGACGAACATAGTTTCGTGTTTCTTACATAACAATTTGGAGAAAGTATATAGTTTCCACTCTGAAAAATTGACCAAACTCTATCGTTGGACAAAGTATATAATTTCTATTGATATTGTATGAATTGGACTGAAGAAAGAAGTCAAAATTAGACTATCGCACAAAGAAAAGCCATGATTGGGTCGCTGTGGTGATCTACTTCAGTGGTCATGGCCGTATATTTTTACGACAAAGGTAGAGAATGAATTTTAATAGCAAACAACAAATAAGTCTAGGTGAACATTCATACATACATAGAACATAATATTTTCATGTTCAAAAATGAAGTTTTTATCTAAGTGCATATTTTTTCCGTCAGTTTATATGTGAAGTAGTTAAATTCAAAACATATTCAAAATTTACAGTTCACCATTGGGTTTATGAGTAATGTATAAATCAAATACAACAAAGCAACACTATGTAAAAACTACAAGATGATGTATAAATAATTGTGAATATGCTCATTTTATTATTATATATTTTCATACATCATCAATCTAGCCAAGTCAAGATGAACAAAAAATAATTCAAATTACATTGTCAAAAGAAATTATTTCTTCTTTTCAAATAGTGTTTTATTAAATAAGAAAATTTCATCCGGTGAAACTTTGCTATATGAGTTTTCCATGATTAAAATCATGATTTGATAGCTCGTATTTTGAGGATTTTTGGATACAAAGATCCCAATTTCCTTAGTATGATATGCAACTTCATATCTTATTAAACATCTTAGAAGTGATATAATTTATGTCAAGGTAGTGCATAGTCCAAATTCTATGCAGTTTATAATATTCTAGACAACGGTTGCAGGACTTGCTTTTAAATGAAATTATATTCGAAAGCCTGTAATTGTGAACTCATGGCAACATCTTGTTAACCCATTCAAACATCACTTTTGGATACACAGAAAATATGAATATTTCTATATGACATGAAGTAAAAGGAGGAAGAAACCCACAAGGTTTTTACAAAAAAATTCAAGTTGGACTCAACTAAATTTAAAGGAGTGGATAACATCTTAAGACATTATACCATAATTGTAGGGGAAGTGGAAGATACTAAATTTATAGAGAGATTAAACATGAAAAGGGAAATTAATCTTAGCGACTTTTGTTAAAAAAATGGTCACTACATGCACTTGGAAGAAATGGTGGTTGAGGAAGGACCTATCAAGTCACCTCGACCCACGGATCATTAGTAAATTTTGTAACTACATTGTATAACATTTCAAATTTTCATCGCCCCATATATCTGACAACTAACTTTGTAACTCATTCTTGCAGAGAATTAAGAGTTGATGGGTTGTGCTAGCACTTTGGTCGGGGGATATATTAGATGTATCAACAACATCAATTCATACAAAAAAATAGGAATATCTTATCCAAAGACCCTGTGCATTGTATCCTTTGATAGACAACTCGAGATATTACATAATAAACTCAATCAATATTTCCACTTAAAACATGTACACATATTCTTATCCAGTTTTATTTAAAAACTGAACAAAATATTTCAAATGTAATTGACATTTGATAAATAATTTTAGTATAAACAAATGGGTGGCAAAATGGATAATTTTTTTAAATAGCTTGAAACTGAAAATATGGATAGCATTGAATATTTAAGATTAACATACATTGTCTAATAACCAGTTTATGTCCGATAACATGACATTTGATAAATAATCTTCGTACAATCAAATGAGTAGCAAAACAGATAATCTTTTTAAATAGCTTGAAAACGAAAATCTGGATAGAACTGAATATTTAAGATTCACATATATTGTTTAATAACCAATTTACGTTCGATAACATGATGACATCTATTTTTTGTAAAATAATTTATTATCCTTCTGAAATTGTATAATGAAAAACAATAAATTATATTTTAAAAATTCGTTAACCATTGGGAAATTTTCCCATATAGTGTAAACAAACATGCAACATAAACTTAATATTTTATAAACATTCACAAATGATCCAGAATTATTTTGGAATACACGCCAAACTATAATTTAAAGAACCTAAAATAAACCTAATACATTATGAAAAATATATATTGTTATTGTAATAATTAGGAAATAAATAGTAAAGCCATTGTACATGCTGAAATATACCAGATTATCGTAAAATCGTTAACACTCTATATATTTACATATACATCAAAGAAGAATCCTCTAGCAAAAAATAAAGTTTAGAAGACATCAATTAGTTTACTATAACCTAAGCACAATATTACTCACATATAATACACATTTTGGTGTAAAATAGAAGATCGTGCATTAGTACAAAGAAGTACGTACGAACTTATCTCATCCAATTGTAAGATACAAAACTATGCACGAAAAAAATATTACACATCAAACAAAATTGATTTCTCAAATTATATTTAGCATTTAGCGTTGTTCATGAAGAATAAGCTGGAATTAACCAAAAAAAGATATATACTTACATGTGTAGCAAAGTTAGGTTGAATACCTAAACCGAACAACACACAAAAGTTCGGTGTTCAACTTACAAAGCATTGTTAAATAATCAACATAAGATGAAGAAACCTTTTTAATACTGAACAGTATTATACTATTTATCATAAAAATAATAATCTCGGTACAGTTTATGCGGTTGATCATGAAGCATAACAATGCTTGTTACATGCTTTATCAACAAAAGTTGCTAAACTACATATTAAAAGCCAAAGCAGATGATCAAAACTGACATGATTCAAAACATACAGAAGATTTAGTTGACGCAACTATGTAAAAGTAAAAAATTCACATAATTTCATAAGAATTATATGTACCAGGTAAATCAAATCATGGAAATAGAGGTCAAAACAAATCTTCAAACACACATCAAATGCCTTCAAAAAATCACTCCCAGCCTCTTCTTTATTTACTAAAAGCTCAGCCTCCTGTATTCTCAAACCACTTTGAAAATAATATCCAAAGGACCCTTCTTTACGATTACTCAAAGTCTCAACCCTTCCACTAACTTCAAAACCTCGCTCACGAATAGAGAATCCTCTCGCAAAAAGATTGCCAGTACCAGATATGTTGGAATTTGTGGAGCTAGACTGAGAATGAAGCCATAATGATGATCTAAATGGAGGTATTATGTGAGGACAAGAATGGGACATTCGACAACTATTAGTAGATGAGAGAGTAGTGTGGCGGCTGGCAGGATAGGTAGACGAAGTGGGAGGAGGAGTGTCGGTAGAGGAGGTTAGGAAACGCTGGTGTTGAGAGGAGAGTTAGAAGACATCGTTCCCATTTTGCCGAGGAAGGGAAAAGATGAAACCCTATATATCGAACAAAGGGTTTATGGCATGAAGGCAGATCCAAGCTTCACCTTAGGCAACAAAATCTTCTTCATCGAGATTGGGTGGTTGTGGTTGTAAAATTGAAGAATGAGATTTAGGTTAGAGCAAAATTGATTTAGGTGGTGAAATAGAAAATCATGGAAGAAAAGAGTATGTACAGAAATGGGAGAATAAAAAGAATACGTGAAATTCCAGTATAAAATTCAAGGGGGCTTGCACGCTATTGAAATGCATCTCAGTAATAATATAATAGTATGGATATATAATCCTAGCTAAAATATTTCATTTGCCAAATTTTAAAAAATCAACATCGTGTCTATTTGCCTTGTTCAAGTGTTTAGAATTCCTTATCGACACCGTGGCATCCCACTTCTAGACCAGAATTCATAAACCACCCAATAGACCAATTAATACAATCCGTTTTTATAGCAATAACAAATATGCTCTCGTATATATCATACTCTCAACTCGTTCTAGGGTGTCATTTACCCTTTCTCTAACAAGCCGTGCCCTACCAAAGCCAAGGTTCTGACTTAACCTTTAGCTCTGATACAAATTGTAACAACCGCCTTTTCGACCCTTTGAAGTTGACACTTAATACATCCACGATATTTAAATGCCGGGAATCCAAGTGCCGGAAAGATGGATTGTTATGGTAAAATGAAAAAGAAAAGAACATAAGAAACATAATCTCACAACGGAACAACAACATATATTACAACAAAGATAGTAAAAGCTGTCGCTCTAAAATACATGGTATACAGAGTTAAAAACAAACCTCTTTAGCCTGGACATTTATAACTTCTTGACCTTATAATTGCTGATGGGTATGTTTAATAATATAGTGAAAAAAAATACTACGACAGGTGAACATCCAGCTCTACCCCATGTCCCACCAACTAACCTGGAAAAATACTCGATCTAATTCGAGCATTATAATAAATAACACCCGGATCAGTTTGGAAAACTAGCGTGAGAAAACTCAAGAGATACGGGGAACATATAATAATTTTGTAGGACCACGCCGCTAAATATGGAACGAGTTTTTACCTCACAAGAACAACAGCCACGCATGAAAGAATGGAAACAAATTAAAACAAAAACCTAAACTTGGAAGAATGGACATAGACAAAATTAAAATCCATATTTAAAGAATAGACACAAATAATTAAACATGAAGAAGAGCTCCAGTCACTTCTGAATGAAATTAGGAAAAAAATTCAAAGATTTGAATCAACAACAAGGGAAGGAATTTTCGCGAAAGTATACCTCACTTACCGAAAGTATACCTCTAGACAATATACTTAAGCTGGTCATGTACTCTGTGATTCCTCTCAGGAACTCCAAACCTGACCCGCTAACCTTACCAAGTGTCTGAGTATTTCAAATTTTCACACACATACCGCCGAAACCAAATCTAGAGTAGATGTGAAAATACCCTAATGGGAGCAATCCCACATAGCTTGGCCCTCACTCGCTCTTTTGTTTTAGTCATTTCCGACAAAGGATATCAAATCTCAAATGTGCAACAAATTTTCTTAAATTGACGATACATAAAGAAGAAAGCTGAGTCGATTGACAATAAATCAACTATTGGGAATAATAAAAATGATCGTATATGAAAATTTATCTCATACCCTTATCACTAGTCATAAATTTCATACTAATACTATTGCCCGGTTAAAAATGAAGCCAGTAAGTGAAGGCAGTTTTACCTGCATCGCCTTAACAATACTTTTGATCTTTGAGATAGAAACATGTTTCCATACCTTGACATTTAGTGCTAAAAATATGACTAAATACTTTCCATATAAGCGATATTGTTTATGAAAATTAAATTTCTTATTCTTTCCACAACTGAATCAAACTTTAAAATTTTAAAATCCGAACTTGTGCTTGATTTTCACATCACAAATATTTATAAAAACACTTTAAAAACACTTTTTAAAAATATTCTTTTTAAAGAGCAAGTTATATTTTTAAGCGATTAAAAAGAAGGGTAAAAAACAAATGTCATTAGAACATTGTTTACTTTAAACCCCAAACAATTTACACTTAGCTTTATTTTTAAAAATAATTCCTTTTAAAAGATTTTCTCATTTATAAACTATCATTTATAAATTTCCAAACAATATTTATTATCTTGGAAGGTAATAAATCAATTGAAATGCTTTTATAAATTTAAAACAATGTTAATCATTTTGAAGGATAATTGATATAATTCTTTTATAAATTTCAAACCACATTAATTATACTGAAAGATTATTAATCAAACTTATAGCTCCTTTAATAAATAAACTAATTAACTTTAAACAACTCTATTAAATTAGTTAATTAACTTTATTCACTTTTATTAAATCGGTTAATTAATCTTTAAAACACTCATATTAAATCAATTAATTAACTTTAAACATCATTTAAATTTAATAAACTCTATTATAGTTAAATAATAATTAAGAACATATTTAAACCTCTAATTGTTAACACATATTTATACAATCCTTACAAACCCATTTGAGAAGAATTTGCAAAAAATTTAAGGTAAATAACCTTTATAAATTTAGAAAACATTAATTATCCAAAAAGATAACTAAATCTAATTTATAAACCTTCATACATTTAAAACGACATTAATTATCACAAAAGATAATTAATCAAATTTATTGTCTTTTATATATTTAAAACAGCGTTAATCATCCCAAAGATAACTACTTAAATTTATAACCCTTTTGTAAATTTTAATCAACATTTATCCTTTATTTTAAAATTCTCAAAATATTTGAAAATGTAGTTTAAATAACTTTCAAAGTGCAAAAACACGAATAAACGTTTATTTTGTAAAAATGCATGCTTAAGTTCAATGCAAAACAAGAGTTTAAGGAGATGATATCTCATAAATGGCGGTACAGCGATAATCGTTGTAATGACACTTAAACAATAAAACAATAGGCCGCATACATTTCAACCAAACATCAATACGTACAACATAAGAATATAAGTAAATAAATATTGACGAGGAACCCCTTAGGGCCACTCTACAAAAGGAATTCAAGAGCTTGACGCACACCATAAGGCTAACTTGTAGGTCTAGTCAACACAAACCCAAAGATTTTTGTTTTGTAATTTTTCATGGGGTATTCCATTTGATTTTGATTTTTGAATATGGTTTTTGATTTTCATATCTTCATTATAAAATGAAATGTAGAGAGAGGGAAAAGAATGAAATCATATGAAAGAGTTAACTGTCTAGAATTGTCTTAGGTTGGCATTATATTTATTTGTAAATTTTTGACATCTCGCTACACAGCTTTTCGTTCACATATGAACCGCGAATGATAAAACAAACATATGATTGCGCATGAAAAAGCGACACGGTCTCAAAATAATAAAAATATATACTGGTTATCTATTTTGAAAAATCACAAAAATACCATCGCGTGTCAAAAAATCATCAAATGACAATTTAAATATATTTCCAGATTAAAAATTATGGAAAAATTCTATAAAATCAATTAAAAATACTACAATTAAAATAAATTCATTTCATTAACAAATTTGTTTTCCTATTATTTATTCGAACCATTTATTATTGTAAATAAATTTTATGCGTTCACCATTATTTTTTATTAATTAAAAGGAATTAAATAAGGCTATTAAATCCATCTAATTAAAATTTAATTCACAATTCAAATATTAAAATAATCATTATATTTGAATATAAGTTATTAAACTTGAAAAACCAATATTTAAATATTTAAAATTAATTAAAATTCAAAATCAGAACAATGAAATTATGGGATGTTACGTAAGTTAAACGAGGACGAAACTATAAGTGAATGATTCTTTGTAGTGTAAATTAAATAAAAACGTAAAACTAAGAAAGATAAAACTGCATGTGGCTAGGTCTTTGAGTATAAACCAAAGAGGAAACTGAACTACTTAGAGTTGTACATTGCAATTCAAATTGAGGAGAAGCCAAACTGCGATTGAGGTGCGTTTCGAGGTATTGAGTTTCGAATGTTGAACTGCAATAGGATGAACTACAATTTTCGAATACACTTAGCAACCGGACCATAAGAGAGGTAACTTCGGTAGTCGGGATTTCATGCAAAATTTGAGGGAGGGGGGTTAGTCAGGGGTTAGCCAAGGCCTGAATCACATAGGAGTTTCGAGGATAGCCTAAATTTAACTTTGTAATGCTAATGTTGCATTTATGTTTAATCTTTATACCAGTGCGGGAAAACCCGCTCTGCATATGGCGGTCTGGTCTCACTATATGTTATGCTTTGGGTAAGGTATTGTTCACACTAGACTTTATGTCTGGTCCATATTTTTATTATTGTTTTCCCCATAAATTCATATAAACTCGTTTCTGAAGAGTCAAAGGACGTAGATCGAAGACGAAGTTGGAGGATTTATTAGCTAATAAAGAATATTTATTTCCATTATTTAAGTGTTTGGGACGACATCATCATATGTCGGCTTGACACTCTATTATATTATTTTCTACAACAATTTGGCCACTATGTGGGTACGACTTTGGGGTTAATTTGAAAATTTTTATGGAATTCATATTAAGAAAATGCATATATAATATAAATATTTAGCTACTCTATTTACTTAGGATTATATATATATATATATATATATATATATATATATATATATAACTTACTTTTGATGCTTGAAAGTATTTTGGTGACGACAGTGGCATCATCGGCATTCATTTCGAGTCTCAAAGCAGGGTATGTTACAGTTGGTATTAGAGCCTAAGTTAGGGGACACTTAAGCAAAAAATAATAAGAAATATTTATCAAATATTGTAGAAAGAACACCTTGGAGAAGGTTTGCACTAATATATATTTAACGTACTTATATTCTGCTATATAGGTATATAGGAAGATATACCTACCCTTCTACTATTGTTTGACTCTCTTTCTTTTTCTTTCTAATTAAGACTTGCTTGACCAAAAAAAATAAAGATGGAAATGAGGAGTGGATGGGTTACAATAGGGGGTAAATGCAAGGAGGGAGACTAAGAGTGTAGGAATAGTTTCAGTAAGAAGCAGGTGAAATATATGGATTTCAAAAATAAAATCCCATCTTGGCCTAAGACGTCTAAATGGATTTTAGATCCAATATAATAAAGTTCTAAATAAAATTTAATTTAATTTAATTTATTTGAAGTTTATATTTAATTTAAATTTAATATATTATAGTGAATATATCAAATACATCCATACGTGTAAAGTGTGAGTGCAACATATAAGTTATGCATATTAATGTGTACATATATAGGTGTTGGGATTTACACCAAAATGAACATATTTGCCTTTTATAGATGCATTTGTTGTCAATAATTTTATTTTTAAAATATGTAAATAATAGTAACATATGTATATAGAAAGTTCACTTACACTAATACATGATATGTTAAAATATTTTATTAACAGACAATATAAAATTATTTCATGTTATAGATATTGGTCATTGTTTTAAATTGGAATTGTTCCTCTATTTTCGGCATTATTATCTTTTGTACATGGTGTTGCTCGACTCTACTTCTAGCTATATCAACCTAGCTTTTCTGTTGGTAACTACATTAGTTTAATGGGTTGCCGTGTCACCGGGTTTGAGTAATGTGTTTGAGTTTGTCATTGCGCTAGTGCACGTGGTTGCTAAGATTTGTAATAGTGTTTTGGTCATTTAGTCCTATTTAGTCATAGTTCTTGTGCTAGCGGTTACTAGTCATCAAGCTTGTAATCATGTTATGGTCATGTACTACTCCGCATGAGTTGTATCTACGTTAGCAACTCGTTAAATTTTCTTTTGGAATAATATAAGTGGACGGTCCACTATAAAAACTAGCTTACCTTTCCAAAAAAATAGATACCTTATTTTTATAACAAGACAATTAATGAATAAAGTAGGAATTTATGAAGAAGAAATGGTGGAGGACATTTCTCCTTCCTTTACTCATTCATTTAATGTCATTTGAAAGAAACAATTAAACTCATAAGCATATATGTATTTTTTAAATTATTTTTGACCGTATTTTATATTTTAAAATCTATAATTAACAAGTATAAATCAAGTTTCAACTAAGGAAGGATTTAAAAGCTAAATTTGTGATTTTACATAAAATTTCATTTTATATACTTCAAACTAAAATTACACACACACACATATATAATTAACCATAAACCATGTTTTTAAATTATAATAACATACGTATAAAATTTGTAATTCAATATATATGTTAACATTTAAAGTTAACAAATAAAAAGGCTTTAAGTTAGGAAGGATTCAAAATTTTATGATATTTTACACAGAAGTCCACTTTTTTTTAACAACTATAACATCCGCCATTTTGTGCGCTTTAAATCGACGATAAACCACACATGTCAGACTCAAACCATACAAAAAAGCTGATTGTTATTGGGGTGCATAAGAAAAGTAGAGAAAGAAATAAAACAAAATAGAATCTCACAACAGAATGACAAAATATAATACTCAAATAATAGTTCATGAAGCTGTTTTACAAAGACATTTGATTATACTTATACAACTTAGGTCAGAGTTACACATACCAGAGAATAATAAATAATAATGCAGTGGAACAATGTGATGCAGTGGAATAATATAGTAAATAATAGTAATACAATCTTCGTCTTCGTCCTCCAAAAGTAAGGTCTTTAAATCCTGAAATGCTCAGGCTGACCCGAGTGAACTGAAAAGACAAAACACTCGAGTCAGAACTCAAAGATCTTATGTGAGTTAAATCAACGGAAATAAATATGAGTGGAACGATGCCAGAGATGTTTACGCGATTTGACATCTCCTATCCTGTGTCTAACGTGAGTGCAGTAACTTAAGAGATGCTCGGGATTCACATCTCCTAAGGATCCGTTAAACTATTTACTATGCAGTAATATACGCTATTATAATAATGTCTAATAGTAACTTAACACGTAATAGTTCCAGTAGTAAGTCCAGTATCATAGTCCCTCCTGATCGGGAAACCGCCAAAGGATACTCCACGGGCTACAGGAGAAAACCAAACTCGTACAAGACGAGCTAGGGTAGGTGACACGGCACAACTAGGCAATGTCAGGGTAGATATACCAATTACGCCTCCGGACCGGTGGTAACGCGTAGCAGCCACTACCACCCATCTCAATCCACACCCCTAAAATCAAAAGGGCACCAATCAATCACAAAGTAATAGAATGGTATCGAAGGAGTGTGTTCGATAAAAGGTGCTACCTTCTTAGCCCATCAATCGCTCCTGTTTTAGCCACCTTATGCCAACTCACGGGAGTCGGGTCCACGTATTTACCTCAAAGGAAAGCTGCCACCATCCTACTTCATTCTGGAATCTCCACCGCGTACACGGTTGTTAAAGTGGTTTTCGGAGTTGGCAAAGAGTATGACAACTTCCGATCCCGGTCTCTTTAACAACCAAACGTTATTATAACACCGCGGTCATTTTCAAAATAGTTTATACTTTAAAACCAAAATATCATTGCATTTTCAAAACCAATCAATACGATATCATTTTCATTTCAAATATATCCTTTTCCAAAGTCATAGCACTTACAAAGTTATAACACTTCAAAATCAAAACACTTGAAATATAACACTTTCAAATCATAATACCTTGAAACTCATAACTTTGAAACATAACTTCCACCACTTAAATGGTTGAAATATTTAAAATTACTTAATATAATATAATAGCTTCTTCAATTTCACAAATCAATTCCAAAACAACTCGACTTTCTAAATTTTAAATTTAACCAAATCCAAAATCAAGAATTTCAATTCAATTCAGTTTCAAAATAACTATTCCAAATTATATCGATTTCAAAACAGGTTTGATCTACAGAATAAATAATTTCAAATTCAATATATTTCAAACTTTAAGTATTCAACAATTTCAAAACTAAGTTTGGTAATTTCATATATATATATATATATATATATATATCAAATTCAATTTTCTATTATTTAGTTTCGAAACATTTACTTAATAAATCCATTTTCATTTAAATAAAACCCAAACTACAAATAACTAAATATTTCCTTCAATTTATTTATACTTGAAATATTCATTTAATTCACCTGAAACCAAATTCAAGTTATAAAAATCATACCCTTAAAAAATTCAAATTTAATAAATTTCACATCAAACTTAATTGAGTTTAATTCTTAAATAAATTCCGTTTCAAATAAATTTCAAATTTATCTTCCAACCTTATTTTATTAAAATCATTATAAACTCTACATAAAAATATAATTTATATAAATACTTAACCATATTATATTTTTAGTAAAATCAATCTTTATTATTAAACTGTTTTATATCAAACTAATTTATACATAGCTCAAAATCAAGAATTTAACTATATATATAAAGTAACATTTATATAATGTCTGAAATCAATATTTATATAAAACCATATATTATTTACAAAACCATAGAAATCATTTCAAAATATTTTTATATATTGACCACGGTGTCTGTATATAATTTTCTATCCTTTGGTCAAGTGATGCGGATTTTATCATTTCAATCCGCAGTTTAAATATAAATACGGTTATATATCATTTCAAATTGCAATCCCGAATGAAATAAAAATCGATAATAAATATGCAGTTTGTAACAATATAAAATATACATCCATTCATCCAATATCAATAATCAACCATTTATCACAATCATCATCCAATTCAATCAATAACATCAATGTAGAACAGATAAATAACAGGTATTTACTGACAGTTTATATTCAATAATAAATTAAATATCTATTTCATCCGAACAAATTTAAATTAACTGAGATGATGATTCGAAATATGCCAAACAGTTATCAATAAATTTCTAATCACATCATAAATAAATTCAACAAACGTAAAAAAATTTAGAAGTTGTGAGTGGGTTAAAACACTCACCTTTCGAATTTAAATTGAATTTAAATCCAATTTAAACCCAAAATTCAGACAGCCTCAGAATTCACCCCAACTAGCGTCAAAATGTCTGAAATTTCAATATGATCCCAACACAAGAAACTGCACGTCAATCGAACAACGTACGTAAAAGTTATGCGATTTAGAATGATGGAAAATCAAAATTAAAATAATAAAAAACAAACGAATGAACCAGACAAAAGCAGACACGTCATCCCCTTCAACTCAAAGCTACAGCGACTATCGAACCCAAAACACGCCCAAAACCGATGCATTTGACAAACGATTACGCCAACTATCGACCACCAATCGTCGATCCGTCGCCACCAATGCCTTTCCCACGACGAGCCGCACGCCCCCACCTAGGTCTGGTCGCCCATAACGCCGTCGGCTGCCGCTTGCAGTTAGGGTTTCACGGAACCCTAATTGGCCAAATTCCACAGCCCCAGCCAATAATTGAGGCCGCGACCACCACCAAATGATTCTACACGTTGATCTCACCAAAACCCACAAAACAATTTCGCAAATTAATGATGAAATCAGAAACCCTGAAATCCAAATTTGGGTTTTGCAATTCTGGGCTTTAACCGAGGTTTCTGGCTGACTCGAGCATCATTTGCAGAAACCGACACCAGACGCAGACTCGCGTCGTAGAATCATCGAGCTATATATTTTTTCAATTTTTTTTTGAGAAGTTTGATTTTGGTTTGGATTTGAAGTTTGGGATGTAGGATTAGCAGCCATTGGAATAAGGAGGAGCAATTTGAACTATATGTATAAAAATGATAATAAGAGAGGCTGCCATGGTTTATAACCGGTATATATAGTCAGATTAGAAATATGAACAAATGGATCGAATCGGTTTGAAAGTTGAACATTACACGGCCCGAAAAGCCCGTTTAGATCCTGGAACGCAAATGGGTCAACCCATATATTGAAATATATGTTTTTGAATATCTTAAATGCAATGTAACGGATTTCAAGTCCAAATTCCATCGTATGAAGAAGTTATGCTAAAATTAAGTTATTTCAAGTTGATTTCATATGATTTCAAATATATTGATTTTTAGGCGTCTCGAGTCCGTACGATCAAACGACAAGTCCGATCGCTATGCAACTTGAAATCCTACAATAATTCACTGTTACGGATCCGATGAAAGTAGTTTCATCGAAATCCGAGTCAGTGGCCAAAATGACCATTTTTCAGTTAATGAATAAATTAATATTAAATTAATTAAATTAAATTTTCACTTCCAATTCTATAATTAACAGTCTTTATCATCTTTGATTTCTTGAATAATTTCAATAATTGAAACAAATTTAGATGTCAATTTAAAGTTGATTGATCCATCAATTTCAGTGTTAAATTTCAATTTCATTAAATTCAGAAATTATAAATTAAAACTCCAAAATCAATTTATTAAATTTTAAACCTTGTTATTCAAGTCTTTTATTACAATAAGAATATAATTAACATTGGTTTATATCTTGGTACATTAATATTTCCCAATTTCATCTTAATTCCTGTTTACGTAATATTTAAATATTAAATTTCATTTAATTTCAATTAATCCAATTTATTAAATTTAAATTAATAAATCTTGATTTCCATTCTTTTTATTAAATCAACCATTATCTTATGGATAACTTTAACATTACTATAAATCCCCTTACCCTAATGTTTTACAGTCATCAACTAAATTTATATTAGTGAACATTTACTTACATTTAAATGCAATTGACTTCCAATTAATTTCATTGATAAATTAAATAGGTAATTTATAATAATTGTTATCATAACCTTTAATTTACACTTAAGTTTATTATATATTTAACTAATTATTATAACTACTTACATAATATAGAATTCTTCCAATTACCATTAGTTGTACAAATTCAGTTATTTATACAACACTTACCCTTATTTACTTATATCCTATTTTGATAACCAAGTGCAATAATTTTTCAGTATTTCATTATTAGGATTTCACTTCAATTGTCAATAATTAGTTTTAATTAGCATTGCTGCATTTCATTTTTAACATTCACTTCATTATAAATTATAAAAAATTTATTTCTTCCTAAACTTATTTACAAAAATCTTATTAAATTAACCAATGCAATTATCAAAATTTGCGGGTCGTTACACTCTCCCGCACTCAAAACTTTTCGTCCCCAAAAAGAAAAAGAAGGGAAAAGAAAGAATTAAGTAGTCAATACGTCTTATTCAAAAATATTAATTTTATAAACAAATAAATTTACAAAATTTAATAATTTAAATAAGATATATAAATTTATAACTATTAAGTCTTTTTATACTCAAATTAATAAAGTTTGGAAAAAAAATTTCAAATTTTTTTTCGAAGTCCAAAATTCATGGAAAATTTTGGCAGAGTCTCCTTTGTACAGAGAGGCTCGGGAGAAAATATAATATCAAATATAATAATATATATCACAATATCTCAAATAATATATCCCAACAACGTGAAAAACAATATAATATCACTAGAAAACCGTAATCCGGATACGTACCTAGATGTTGGGCAATTAGCACTTAATTATGAAACCAAAAGCAGTAGCAATTGCTACCAAAACCTGTATTTCACTTATATAATCTAAAAAGAGTTAATAATTATATAAAATGAAACATTTAAAGTTGTTTCAACTACTAACAAACAAATAAATATAAACAATAATCACTTGCAACCGATATACAATCATCATATAAAATCAACATAAATCCACTATCCATTCATATCAAACAAAACAAATTGTTATTCGGGCTCAAAACATTAAATTGTACAGAATAAAAAATAAACTACTAAATGCACCATTCACTCAATAGTCTTGATGAAACTAAATAGGTTATTCATTCATCCAAACAATTTTAAAGTTTTCTTGCCCAAACAACCATAAACCAAACAAACAACAATTCCAAACAATAAATCAAGTTCATTCTTATTAATTTCATTTCATAACATTTGTTGTTTGATTTCCTTTTCATTCATACAATGATTTATCTTTTTAATTTATATTTATTTCTTGCAAATTTTCATTTCCGTCCATTGATTCAATGTTTATTTCACTTATTTGCACTTATACTTACATTAATTCATTTTTATTTATTCATATCATATAAAAAAAATTAACATTACATTTTTAACTAAGTTATGTATATTCCTTTGAGAATGTAATTGAAAATTACACAAGTTTATCTTATTTTTTTAATTAATCTAATGTTCAATAATCATATCCTTTGCCTTTTATAGATTATAAATTTCAAATTTCTTGTTATTTCATTTATAACTTAGCATTTAATCTCGTATTTTAATCAGAGGTTCCAATTATTAATTAGTTACATTCCATTTCACTATAATAATTGAGACTATTAATTAGCGGAAACTTAAGAACTAAATACCGGGCTAAGTTTCAAATCATTTTAAAATAATAGATAGATGTATACATTTACAATTTATGTATCAAGTTATATTTAAAACAATTTGAAATTTATATTTGTTTATCAAAATAAATCTGTAGTAAAACTACTACAGTGGCCTTCCCACTTAGAAACTCGAAAATGAATGTCGATGATGCGTGCACTCATCACCAAAATTGTTTCCCAGCGACAGAGAGGGAAATACCGCACTTATTTCTTTCCAAAGTTTTTTTAAAACACTTCTTTCAAATTATATTGAAATATTATATCAGAAAATACTTATAAATAATGTTATTATATTCCAAAATCCTTTGAAAGCAGTTTTCAAAAATCCCGGAACTTAAGTTCTAAAATTTCCAATTTCCATTTATTTTATTTTCTTCAAATCTTGTTTCCAATCAATATTTATAAATTTCACTACCTAACAACCAATATATTACAACCAAATATAACCTTTATAAAAAATTTATTTTATATATATAAAATATAATAGGCAAAATTATTTCATTTACCTATATTTCAAAATAAATATTGTGTCGGTCTGTCCTATTAAGCGTTTAGAAATCCCTTTTGATGTCATAGCATCCTATGCACCAATCAGAATTTATAAATACAAAACGGAACAAATTAACACAATATTAAAACCTTTTATAACACTAACAAATATGCGCTCTCATATATATAAGCTCAACGACTCATCATAGGGTATTACTACCCTATTAATAAAGAGTCAGACCCCACAAAGCTAAGGTTTATTGCTAAACCAAAGCTCTAATACCAAATGTAACATCCGCCTTTTTGTGCACTTTAAATCGAAGATAAACCACACACGTCAGACTCAAACCATACAAAAGAGAAGATTGTTATTTGGGTGCTAGGAAAAGCAGAGAAAGAAATAAAACAAAATAGAATATCACAGCGGAATGACAAAATATAGTAATCAAATAACAGTTCATGAAGCTATTTTACAAAAACATTTGATTATACTTATACAACACAGGTCAGAATTACACATACCAGAGAATAATAAATAATAATGCAGCCCAACAATGTGATAAAGTGGAATAATATAGTAAATAATAGTAATACAATCTTCGTCTTCGTCCTCCAGAAGTAAGGTCTTTAAATCCTGAAATGCTCAGGCTGACCCAAGCGAATTGAAAAGACAAAACACTCAAGTCAGAACTGAAAGATCTTATGTGAGTTAAATCAACAGAAATGAATATGAGTCGAATGGCGTTAGAGATGTTTACGGGATTTGACATCTCCTATCCAGTGTCTAACGTGACTGCAGTAACTTAAGAGATGCTCGGGATTCGCATCTCCTAAGGATCCGTTAAACTATTTACTATGTCGTATTATATGCTATTATATTAATGTCTAACAGTAAAATAAACTTACTTTTAAATAGCGTTAAGGTGTTACTCATATAGCCCTTAACATGCAATAGTCCCAGTAGTCCATCCAGTATCATAGTCCCTCTTGATCATAAAGCCACCGGAGGATACTCCATGGGCTACGGGAGAAAACCAAACTCGTACAAGGCGCTAGGGTAGGTATAGGCAGAACTAGGCAATGCCAGGGTAGATATACCAATTATGCTCCCGGACTGATGGTAACGCATAGCAGCTACTACCGCCCACCTCGAGCCACACCCTCAAAATCAAAAGGGCCCCAATCAATCACAAAGTAATAGAATGGTATCAAAGGAGCGTGTCCGATAAAAGGTGCTACCTTCTAAGCCCATCAATCGCTCCTGTTTTAGCCATCTTATGCCAACTCATGGGAGTCGGGTCCACATATATACCTCAAAGGAACGCCGCCGCCATCCTACTTCATTCTGGAATCTCCACCGCGTATATGGTTGTTAAAGTGGTTTTCAGAGTTGGCAGAGAGTATGACAACTTCCGATCCCGATCTCTTTAACAACCAAACGTTATTATAACACCACAGTCATTTTCAAAATAGTTTATACTTTAAAACCAAAATATCATTGCCTTTTCAAAACCAAACCAATACGATATCATTTTCATTTCAAATATATCCTTTTCCAAAATCATAGCACTTTCAAAGTTATAACACTTCAAAATCAAAACACTTGAAATATAACACTTTGAAATCATAATACCTTGAAACCCATAACTCTGAAACATAACTTCCACCACTTAAATGGTTTAAATATTTGAAATACTTTATATAATAAAATAACTTCTTCAATTTCACAAATCAATTCCAAAATAACTCGACTTTCTTAATTTTAAATTTAACCAAATCCAAAATCAAAAGTTTCAATTCAATTCAGTTCCAAATAACTATTCCAAATTATATCGATTTCAAAACAGGTTTCATCTACAGAATAAACCATTTCAAATTCAATATATTTCAAACTTTAAGTATTCAACAATTTCAAAACTAAGTTAGGTAATTTCATATATATATATATATATATATATATATATATATATATATCAAATTCAATTTTCTATTATTTAGTTTCGAAACATTTACTTAATAAATCCATTATCATTTAAATAAAACCCAAACTACAAATAACTAAATATTTCCTTCAATTTATTTATACTTGAAATATTCATTTAATTCACCTGAAACCAAAATCAAGTTATAAAAATCATACCCTTAAAAAGTTCAAATTTAATAAATTTCACATCAAACTTATTTGAGTTTAATTCTTAAATAAATTCAATTTCAAATAAATTTTAAATTTACCTTCCAACCTTATTTTATTAAAATCATTATAAACTCTACATAAAAATATAATTTATATAAATACTTAACCATATTATATTTTTAGTAAAATCAATCTTTATTATTGAATTAGTTTTATATCAAACTAATTTATACATAGCTCAAAATCAAGAATTTAACTATATATATAAAGTAACATTTATATAATATCTGAAATCAATATTTATATAAAACCATATATTATTTACAAAACTATAGAAATCATTTCAAAATATTTTTATATATAGACCATGGTGTCTGTATATAATTTTCTATCCTATGGTCAAGTGATACGAATATTTATCATTTCCGCAATTTAAAATATAAATACGGTTATATATTCTTTCAAACCGTAATCCCGAATGAAATAAAAATCCATATTTCCAATTTATAACTATATAAAATACAATATTCATTCATCCAATATCAGTAATCAACCATTTATCACAATCATCATCCAATTCAATCAATAACATCAATGTAGAACAGATAATAAATAACAGGTATTTACTGGCAGTTTATATTCAATAATCAATTAAATATCTATTTCATCCAAATAAATTCAAATTAACCGAGATGATTCGTAATATTCCAAACAGTCATGAATAAATTTTTAATCACATCATAAATCAATTCCACAAACATAAGAAATTTTAGAAGTTGTGATTGGGTTAAAACACTCACCTTTTGAATTTAAATTGAATTTAAATCCAATTTAAACCCAAAATTCAAACAGTCTCAGAATTCATCCCAACCCACGTCAAAATGTATGGAATTTTAATACGATCCCAACACAAGAAACTGCACGTCAATTGGACATCATATGTAAAAGTTATATTATTTAAAATGATTGAATATCAAAATTAAAAAAACAAACGAACGGACCAGACAAAAGCATACACGTCATCCCATGTTCTCAAAGCTACAGCGACTATTGAACCCAAAACATGCCCAAAAATGATGCCTTTGACCAACGATTACGCCAATTACCAACCACCGATCGTCGAGCCGTCGCCACCAATGCCTTGCCCTCGACGAGCTTTACGCCCCCACCAAGGTCTGGTCCCCCATAACCCCGTCGGCCGCCGCTTGTAGTTAGGGTTTTGCAGAACCCTAATTAGCTAAATTCCACTGCCCCAGCCACTAATCGACGCCGCGATCACCACCAAATGATTCTACGCGTTGATCTCACCAAAACTCACAAAACAATTTCGCAAATAAATCATGAAATCAGAAACCCCCAAATCCAAATTAAGGATTCGCAATTCTAGGCTTTGACCTAGGTTTCTGGCTGACTCAAGCATCGTTTGTAGAAACAGACACCAGATGTAGATTCGTGTCGTTGAGATCTTCGAGTTATATATTTTTGCGAATTTTTTTGAGGAGTTTGATTTTTCAATTTGATTTTGGTTTGGATTTGAAGTTTGAGAATTGGGGTTTGCAGCCATTGGAATAAGGAGGGGCAATTTGAACTGTAATACAAATATGATAATAGGAGAGGCTGCTAGGGTTTATAACCGGTATATATAGTCAGATTAGAAATAGGAACAAATGGATCAAATCGGTTTGAAAGTTAAACGTTACACGGCCCGAAATGCCCGTTTCGATCCCAAATGCAAATGGGTCAACCCATATAACAAATATATGTTTTTGAATATGTTAAACGCAATGGAACATATTTCAAATCTAAATTCCATCATATGAAGAAGTTATGCTAAAATCAAGTTATTTCAAATTGATTTCAATTGATTTCAATTATATTGATTTCGAGGCATTTCGAGTCCGTACGATCAAATGACAAGTCTGATCGCTATGCAACTTGAAATCCTATAATAATTCACTATTACGGATTCGATGAAACTGGTTGCGTCGAAACCGAGTCACTAGCCAAAATGACCGTTTTTCAGTTAATCAATAAATTAATATTAAATTAATTAAATCAAATTTTCAATTCCAATTCTATAATTAACAATCTTTGTCAACTTTGATTTCTTGAACAATTTCAATAATTTAAACAAATTTAGATGTCGATTTAAAGATGTTTGATCCATCAATTTCAGTGTTAAATTTCAATTTCATTAAATTCAAAAATTATAAATTAAAATTCCAAAATCCATTTATTAATTTTTAAACCTTGTTATTCAAGTCTTTTATTACAATAAGAATATAATTAACATCGGTTTATATCTTGGTACATTAATATTTTCCAATTTCATCTTAATTACCGCTTACGTAATATAAAAATATTAAATTTCATTTAATTTCAATTAATCCAATTTATTAAATTTAAATTAATAAATCTTGATTCCCATTCTTCTTATTAAATCAACTATTATCTTATGGATAACTTTAACATTACTATATATCAAATTACCCTAATGTTTTATAGTCATCAACTAAATTCATATTAATGAATATTTACTTACATTTAAATGTAATTGATTTCCAATTAATTTCATTTAAAAATTAAATAAGTAACTTATAATAATTGTTATCATAACTTTAATTTTCACTTAAATTTATCATATATTCAACTATTTATTATAATTACTTACATAATACTGAATCCGTCCAATTGCCATTAATTGTACAAATTTAGTTATTAATACAACACTTAACCTTATTTACTTATATCCAATTTTTATAACCAAGTGCAACAATTTACACTATTTCATTATTGGGATTTCACTTCAGTTGTCAATAATTATTTTTAATTACCATTGCTGCATTTCATTTTTAACATTCACTTAATTATAAATTATAAAGTTTTCATTTCATCCTATATTTAATTAAAAAAATCTTATTAAATTAACCAATATAATTATCAAAATTTGCGGGTCTTTACAACAACTTTCGAACAGAAGTATGCAATAACCAAAAGCAACAATCATATAAAACTTATACTCAATTTCCAAATGATTTTAAATAGAAAACACATGAAATTTATGCAAGAGTGTGTGTGTGTGTGTGTGTGTGTGTTTGTACATATATCTATATGTGTGTAACAAATATTAAAATCATATTATTTCAAAAATTATGTTTCAACCAAAATTGTCATTTTTTTATTAAACAGTAATTTCCAAAACAAGAACAAAAGGACAACTTAGGCACATACGAATTTGTTATAAAATTTCAGATCCAAGCTATAAGAACAATATGAATAAATAGTTAAATAAGATGTAACATGTGATAGCTATAATTTTAACAAAATAAACATGTAATCAAAAAAGTTTATAACACGAAATGGATCCAAATCAAATTAAAATAATAAACAAATATATTAAAGGAGACATGACAAGTGAGGTTTGGTTTAAGTTAGATAGAAAACCACATATTCAGATGTATTATGCAAAAGATCTAAATCATATAAACAAGTTGAACATAAGAATAATAAAATTAGAATTTTATCTTAAGATGTAGCTAAAAGAACGCACTTTGAATGATGAATAAAAAGCTCCTGGATTCTTGAATCGACCTTTAGATTATAAAGATCAAGTGGTATCAACCACCGTTATTATTCATTTTATTTTAGTTTTAATTTTGGATTGTTCTAAGCCTTGGAGACAATCAATTCTGGCCATGATAAGGAAGAAAGAGGATAGAAAGCAAAGTGGGTTGTCTATAGAGAAAAAGAAACGAGATTTTTTTTAAAAGGAAACTTCAAGACCTTTTAATTCCAATCTTTAAAACTTTCCCTATTTAATTGCTCATCAAATCCTCCCCCTTTATGTATGGTCGGTCATAAAAGGTGCCACACAACCCTAAAAAATTTCCAAAATCACTTAGGAATTAATATATTAAAATCCAGTTTAAATATTCTATTAACACTATATGAATATCACGTTTATCATTTTTATATACTCACTTTATTAAATGCTAATGGTATTCATAAATCAAGTAAAAATTAATAATTAGCATTTCATAAATAATAGTTAATTAAATTAATTTACAATGATTATAAATCAATTAAACCATGTGGTTTTCTAGAGTAACCATCGTTAATGTTATGTGACTCAAATATGTGAATTCAATCAATGATTAATACAGAACAATTCAAATATTAACTGTGATATCCCGAAAATTTCAGGCAATTCAAAGTGATAATCTCCTGTATAAATTTAATTAAAATTGGCAAATTTGTTATTCCATCAATAATAATGTTATGTATATATATATATGTGTGTGAGTATAGATTTTAAGTAGAATATTATTTTCAAATTTGAAATTGTGGTTGTTTAAATATATATATATCAAATTGATTTTTAGATTTGATTTTAAATTGTATTTAAAAATTAAACTGAATTTATATTTGGATTTCAAAAGAGTTGATATATATCTTAATATATATATTTTCTATAAAAAAATATATGTATATATGATTTTGTATAAATATAGTTTGTTTATTTCTATTTTCTTTAAAAGGTTTATTTTTTTTATTTTTATAAATTAAAATAAGTATTTAGTTATTAGGAAATTAATTAATAAAAGCTTTATTTATATTTATAAATTTATTTTGCATGTAAAGTTACACATGTAAGTTAGTAATACTATCTAAGCACATGTGTTAACAAGATAATTAAGGAAGATGACAAGTGTCATCTTTAATTTAAATTTTCATTTATTTTTAATAAAATTTATTTTCAGCTTATATAAACATATATTCTTCATCCTCATTTCTTTTTTCCCCCATCTTCATTCTAGAATCTAAAAACAAAGATAAAACCTGTAACACAATTTTCAAACCAGAAACAAAGGGCTGTAAATATTTTCAAAACAATCCTAGAATTCACGTAAACACAATCAAGCTTCCAATTAAAATCAAGGTTTCAAAGTTTTCTACAAATTTCAAGTTTCAGAGATCAAAGCAACTCAAGTTCAAGCATTTTAGCAAGTTTTCCAGTTTCTAAAAGATCTGCTTCAAACTCTATCAAGTGAGTAAACAACATCACTTTTAGCTTAATCTGTTGATATCTGGTTGCTTGAGATAAATATTTGAAGTAATATGTTTTGCATGATGTAAATTGTTTGAAGTATATTATAATTTCTGAGTATATAAGTATATGCATGTCTATGTATGAAATGAACTGGTCTCTGTTATGTTTGTAACAAATTAAACCAGGTTCGAAAATTCATATTTCTTTATATATATAGTTTTATGTTAAAAACTTTAAGAGAATTTGTTTGTATCTATTAGATTTAATTTGTAAAAAATATTTCCAAGCATAAGTATCAAATAGATTACTGGTAGAAGAGGATATCAGTGATAATCCCTTCAAAGTCAGAAAAATTAGATATCGAAATTCGAAAATTTAACTATATAAACTGATTGATACTAGAAATTTAGGATTTTTGATAATCAAATCAAAATTTTAAGTTTGTTTTCGTGTAGAAATCTGGGTTTAAAGGGGAAATAGAAATTTGTCGATTTGCGACGATCTAAAGGACAATGGTTATCGTAATTGATGTTGGGAGCTTTGGGGTTGGCAAAGACTAGAAAAATGCTAGATATTTTTTGTATTGAAGATCTTGCATAGGGATGATCGAAATAGGGTTTAGTGATTGAATTTGGGAAGTCGGAGTTGCCGAAGGTGTTTCGACAATGGTGATGCATCGGAGATGATCGCGATGGAGGGAATCGCGGTGGGGTGATGTGATGCTGCTCTGGAGTGAGTGCCGGGGTTCCAGTCGCCATGATCATCGACGGCAAGGAGTTTTTTTGTTTGAGTTATTATTCCAGTTTTTGGATCGAGAGGCTCGTTTTCGAATTGCGTTGCTTTCTTTGAATCTGGGATATCAAAATGAGTGGTGGGGTTGTCGACGACTTGTAGATGGTTGTAGTGACGATCGATGGTGGCCGGAGGTTCTGTGCACGTATACTTGCACGATTTGTGTTAGATGATGATCATGTTTGGGAAGAAGGTTTCAACTCGGGATTTGACTTGTGCGAATGAGGGAAAGACTCAAAGCAGTGGTGTTTGATGATTGTCATAGAACGTACTCGAGAAATGGAGGGGAAGGACTCGAGTGTGGCATCGATTTTTTTGAGACGGGACTGGGCTACACCGTTTTGGGCTTCGGCCCATTTTATAAATTAAGAATTTAAATTGTGGGCATGGATGCAGCTTTTGACCAAGGTTAAACAAGAGTAAATTCTTGGATTAAACTTTCCAAATGCTTTGTCGAACAAGTTAATCAAAGAAATTATTTAAAAACCAAATTTTCCATGAATCTTTAAATTAGTTTATCTAATAAAAAAATGTAAATCAAGTTTTAAACAAAGTATTAAGCAAGTTTTTAAATGAATTTCCAAAGTTATATTGTTTCAAGTTGTTTGTATCGAGTGATTATTTAATAAGTTAAATCTTATATGCTTTAAGATGAATTAAAATTGTGATTAAATGGAGTACAAATTATTTAATGTATTCAGGATGGTTAATTTAAGTAATCAGGGCATAACTAATTAATTAAAGGTTAATTAATTTATGGAATCAATTTAAAAGACTGATTTATTAATGTGATTAATTAATTAAGCTATAAAAAATGACTAATCAAGAATTGATCACTTAATGTAATTAATTATTGATAATTACTTCAGTTAAAGATAATTGCATAATAATTAGAGATTAATTTATTTGAAATCTGTAATTAATTAGTTGATGATTAAAGATTATTAATGTGGGTAATTGAAGGATAATTACTTAAATGGAATTACTTAGTGTAAGTAATTAAAAGATAAATTGTTAGGGATTAATTACATAGAGTAATTAATTAAGGATTGATTAATTTAAGGATTTATTAATTTAGGCATTAATTAAAAGTTAATCAATGAATGTGATTTATGAAAGGATAATTAATTACTAACTATAGAATAATTAATCAAGGTAATTAATTACCTAAAGTAATTAATTAGGCTGATGTGGTTAATTTTAGTCAATTAATTAAGTTTAATTAATTAAAAAGTAATCATTTGATGTTGGGATAAGTATAATTACTTAAGGTGATTAATAAGGTATAATTACTTAGCGAAGTAATTAGTGGAAAATTCCCGGATATAATTTAAAGGAGATTACTTATTGGGGATAAAAGATAATTACTTGGTGGAGGAAATTAAGTGATAATTACTTAGTGTAATTAATTCAAGATTGGTTAATTAAAGAAATTAATTAAGGAGTATGATTAATTTAAGGATAATTGATCAATAGTGATTATAAGATAATAAATTTGAGTAATTAATTAAGGATCAATGTAAGTAATATGGAGGGGTAAAAGGTTAATTAATTTGTGTAATTAATTAAGAATTAATTACTTATTGTAATTGAAGGATAATTAATCCAGGGTGATTAACTAAGATAAATAATGAAGGAATGATTGGTTAATTTACTTGAAATAAATTAATGTTAAATGAAGAAATCTAAGTGGTTAAGATTAGTAATTCAATCAGGCTTAATTAAAATTAAATTTATATGTAATTAAGCTTTGCTTATGGGTGATTGAATGGTTTTGGATGCTTTGAATGAGTTGATATCTCAGTTATGAAATGTTGTGCATTTCATTTGGATAACTTGGGTTATGATGACTTGAGACTCGAAGAGGCCGGAGTCGGGTATTAGTAAATACTCGAAACCCCTTCGATTCTTTATAAATTGATATGTGAAATCAATAGACTGGAATGGAATGATTTATGTGAATTGGACCTTTTAATCTCAGTTTGGGTACTTAGAAATTGATGTATGAAATAAGTGATGTATATCATCAATTGTGAATTTGTAAATTGTTACGAGTCACCTGGGTTTTAAATAAGTTCTATGGATTGGAATTTCTTGTTAGATGGGTTTACTCATGCTGGTTTCCAGCCTGACCCGGGTGTTACTTTGATGTAATGCTCGGGTCAGACCGAGTATTATTGATTTTCAAGTGAGAACGTTCTGGAGCTCAGGAGGCGAGCTGGATAGAAGGAACGTATGGAGCGCACCCACTGTATATATTATAGTTGTATAACTAAGACATGTTGTTTTAAACTGTCCAGTGATTGATAATGGTTGTAACTCTGGTGTATAATAATATAAATGTACCGATACAGTTCTTCTTTGTAAAACTGTTATTTATGTGATATTATATTTTGATCCGCTGCGAATGTGAGGTTTCTGTGTTATGGTGTTTCTGTTTTCTTCTTTTTCGTCTATCTCCTTTTTATTTTCATAACTATCTGGAATTTTCGGGATCGGAAATTTTCGAGTCATTACATTAACATTCACAGGTCTTCTTAGCTAATGGTGTGACAATTTGGCTAAATATAATGCTTGCACATCTTTTTGGCAAGATCCAAATTTACTAATTGTAAGTGTACTTGTCAGTAATGATTATTTACACCAATTCTCTTCGCCAACGCTGTAACAACCTAGAATTTCAATTATTTGAAATTCAGATATTTAATTGATTTTAAATATTCACAAGTTAATTTTACAAGTTGAGTAACTTATATTTCAAATCTAATGGTTTAATTGGATAAATAAATTGTTAATTTGATATTTAAAATTGTAGATATAAATGGATTTTGAATTTAATGTGAATAAAAATAATTTATAAAGTTGATATAAATTCTATTTGAATTAGAATGAAGTTGGTAGAGTTTTTAAATTGATTTAAAAGTTATTTTCTAGAAATTGAATATTTTAATATTCAATTAACGTGTATAAATATTCATTTTTCACACAATCTTGAATTTTGATGAAACCAGTTTTATTGGATCCGTAATGTTATATTATTATAGGATTTCAAATTTTGTGTCAATCGGATTTACGGTTTAGTCATGGCAAGCTGAAATGCATAGAAATTTGTTTAAGTAAATTTTAATTTAAATAATTCGATTCGAAAACCTATCTTCCAAATACGATTGAATTGGATCCCGATATATATACCATTGTGTTCGGAATAGGAGTAAAACATTATAAATGCCAGGTGGTCTGCTTCATCTGGAGTTCGAAAAAATTTCGAATGAATAGTGTCGTGAAATTTTCTATAAAAGGACTTCATTTCTTTAATTTTTCACAAATCCTATGTGAGAAATGCGAATTAAGGATCTTAAGGATGGAATAACACTAGAGGGAGGGTGAATAGAGTTTTGTGGATTTTCTAATTTTTTTTGAAATTTATGTAATTTAATCACCAAAAAATGCAATTCACAAACACAGATATAATCACAAAATCAGACACAGATGCAAATACTAAATAAAAGCAGTAAAAGAAAGTACACACTAGGATTTTATACTGGTTCGGAGTTACCCTACATCTAGTCTCGTACAATCGTATGGATTTCTTATTAAAATAATAACCAGATTACACCCTTGGTTTCAAGGCTACGAGGTACACCCTCCTGTATTCGAGTCCAGGGAAAACACTCTTGATTTAACCAGGCTATAAGATCAACTAATTGATTTCTGGGGCTACAATCACACCCAATTGATTTCAAGATTCAACCACGCCTTTTAGTCAACAGTTTGATTTACAAAATGTTCTATAACTCTGAATAGCACCGAGATCTTATGGAGAGAGTTGCAGAGAATCAAACAAGAGAAAATAAAGTTTGATTCACTTGGTATTTGGGCAGAGTATATTTTAGAATTCTTTAGAATAAATGTAGAAGATGAGGAGGAGAGAAAATAAATAAAATCTGGTAAAAAATTCGTTTAGAACTTATTGGTATTTATAGTAGAGCAATAGCCATATCTATTCGTGAAAGGATACGATGAATAGACACTTCTTTTGAAAATTGAAAATAACGGACACCATGAGGGGTTGAGGGACGTCGACTTGCTCAAGGAAAAATTGATGTTTTGATTTTCTTATTAAAATTGGTTTCTATAATTTGTCAAAATAATTTCTAATCTTTGTAAATAAAATTGAATATAGTTTAAACATATAAAAAAGTTTAGAAAGTAATTTTTAATATTTATAATCTTAATCTGTAATGTGATTTAAAATCTGAGTATATAAATATTTTAAAGCTAAATATTTAAAACAAGAGATGGTTTAAAAACAAAGTCAATTTTGAAATCAAAATATTAAAAATGATAAAAATAGTTTTGAGGCCAAAATATTTAAAACCAAGAGAGATGTCTTTTTGAAAAGAAAGTTTTGAAAACATTTTTTAAAAACAAGAGATATATTTTTGAAAAGCGTTTTTATAAAATTAGTGGATATCAAAATAGGACCACTATATGTTCCACAAGATATTGTTGCGTGTTCCATCCCACTAGGGTTCTATCCCTTTAACAGGCTCGAAGTGGATTCCATTCCACGAATAAATTTTGAATAAAGATTTAAGTTCTTTCAAGAAGTTTTAATATAATTCTAGACTCAATACTTATATTGTACTATTGAAATCTTGAACTCTTGATATCTTGATAATCACGAGTCTTCAATCTTGATATCTTCAGTCTTGAATCTCTATATTGTACAGTCTTCATTCTTGGTACCTGCATGTTTATATCCTACATATATATATATATCTAAACTATAATGTTAGTATTTATATTTTATAACAAGTCCTAAGGTTGTTGTCATCAAAACCATCACCTTAAGGACTAACAACCTAATCTATCTAGGTCTAGCCGCCGTTTTATTTTCTATAGCCAAAATTGCTCAAAACTTCCCCTCCCTCTCAATCCACCAGCTATTACATCTCGAATTTAACTACAATGTTGTAGAGCTTGAAGAGTACGACAAATCGAACGGCTATGATCTAAATCAGAGCGACGTGGAGGGAGGAAAATAGTCGCGTTTGGCGCATGTTTGGAGGCCGATTTCATGGCATAGGAGGCGCCGATTTCACGCTCATTCATGGTGAAGGAGGAGCTCATGACGGCCGTTTGTATGAAGGTGTCTGATCGTCTTCAAGCATCTTGAGGTAGTTACGGTAATTCGATGAAGTCGACGGCTAATTGGGTTCTCATACGTGAACGAAATAAAGTAGGTGAAGGAAGCATTCATTGCCAGATCTTGTTTGGTTGAAATGAACGGCTGCGATTTAAAAGTAAGGTTTAAAATAAAAAAGAAATTGTAAATAATTATATATTTAATTCGTGTAATGTTTAAAATAGCGTAATCTTTTCATACAAGGTCCATTTTTTACGAAACAAGTTGCGTTGGGATCGTATTGACGAGCCCTATATTTTAAAACTGTTTTGGGGTAGATTGGAGCTAGTGAAAATTTTGGGTAAAATTAAACTCTTGTTTAATTTTATTCGGAATAAAACACTACAACTGCTATTGGAATCAAAATGAGTGCAACTCACTCATTCTGACTCACTGATATTTTATATAAGTGAGAATAAATTTTATTTAAGATGATTGATGATTGTTTGGATGATATATGATATTATATATATATTGAATGGTATTTGGATATATTCCTGCCTATTGGAGCATATTAGACCCTTTACATTCCCTTGTATGAGCGGATGACCTTTTGTACACGCGTCTGCCTCGAAGCGGACATTGTACATATTTTCTAATATGTATATTCGTTGCAGATGACAGGTTGGAGGGATCCAACTAGATTCCTCAATAGTGTTGATTTTTATTTACCGATATTGATATATATATGCTATTATCATGTGATATATGATGTTTCTGGTGTGATGATGGATGTGAATCACCTTGTTCAGCATTTATTTAGCATTGGGCCAAATTTTGGAATTTTAAAAATATTAAAGTGATTATCTTGAATTGCTAAGGAAATGGATTTATTTTAAATAAATAAGAATTTATAATTTTTATGTTATAAAAATTATGATTTTTGTGAAATATATGAAAGTATGATTTTTGAAATATGGAGTTAACTATTTTATAAAATAAGTTAAATTGAGATTTTTGAACTTATTATAAATGGTTTATATATATATAAGATTTATAACTTGAATTTTTATAAATCAAAATAATGGAATTATAAAGGAGTTTTATAAGTGTTAAAATGAAGTATAAATTATTCTTATAAGTAAATAAGATTTATAGATTTATGAATTGATGAAGTTAGAAAGGAATGAATTGGCAAATAAATGATTTACAAGTGAACTAACTTCTAATCGGATTTTGACATATAAATGAGATATAAATGGAATTTTTTAGTAAAGAAAATCGGTATATGGAAGTTTATAACATATATATATATATATATATATATAGAACTTATAAACACTGTTTTATAAATCCGAAACCAATTAATTTTGATAAGTTAAATATGGAATTTATTAAAGGAATTATATTCACAATTTTGGATGGTGGATAATCCTTTAAATTAGATGTGTAGAATAATGAATTGGGTAAAGGAATTTCATTCACAATTTGGACAATGAATAATCTTTTATGTTAAATGAATGTTTTGGAAATGGCGTATTTAAATAAAGTAAATGGTTTGAAGATATTTAAAATGTGTTATGTATTGAATACATAGATTTCAACATTCATTGTTGAAATAGATGTTTTCGAGAAGTAAGGAAAACGTGAACTATAACACTGTTGCTATAGTAAATGATTTTCGAAAGGAGAACTTTTGTATAGTATATGAGATTTATATATTTATCTAATTATCGAATCCCCATACTAAAGATTTTGGGTTGTCGTAACTATGTTTTACGCAATATTCGTTTTGACCCAAATAAGTATGTTTAAGAGAATGTTTTCCTTAAAGAATAAAATATATACTTAATCATGATTTAATTATATGTAATATGTTCTAAGTGTTGAAAATAAATTGAGTTGTGAATTTACTGATTATTAAATAAGTAAATGGAAATTTTTTCCAATATAAAAGATTGAAATGGTTTTGAGAATATAACTTTTTAAAGATAATATAAAGTGAGTATTTAGGAAGTGATTTAATTAATAAAAGGTTAACTAAAAGGGCCTAGTGATTGCATATGATGCTAGATATTTGTTTGTTTGCTTTGATAGTTAAATAACCGACTATTAAATTTGGCCATTTTAGTTCCTCGACTTGATGTGGAAACTATTTAGTCATACACTTAGTACGTAGCCATCTGTGTAGGCTTGATTATCATTTGTGTTAAGGATGTTGATTCGTGTAGTGCGGAGTATTATTCCAATCTATCGAGCTTCCTTTTTAGCTGAAGGATAGCAAGTTGAAAGTTGAAGACTTATAAATTATGAGACTTAGTTTCTATGTGAGGTTGAGAAACGTTTTTGCGTTGTTGGGTGGAGAGACCGGGATCAGATTTATCCAAAACCACTTCGGACTAGTGTATATGCATTCGATTGTGTAGGCTGTGATGATATTGAGATTTAGGATTTTCACAGTGGAGGACTGTTTGTTGATCATTTTGGGTTAATATCCGAATATACATATAGTAGCAGTAGTCTCTTCGTTATGAAATATCCAATGCAAGGACTACTCGCTACTAATCCTAGGGATTTCCTGATAGGATGTGATAGGAGAGTACCTTTGGTTTGTCCTATTCCCGGACAACTTGTATGAATGCTTGTCTGACATTGCATTTTTAAGATTGCGTACATTGGCTTTTACAAACATACATCAGTGGTGGCGGAGAAGGCAACTTCTTTTAGCGTAACACCCTCCTTGAGACGTATGAGCTCAAGGGTTGTATTTTTGTGGAAGGCAATTAGTGGTCAAAGGAAATGGCCATGTGGCATTCAAAGTGATGTGATATGTGATATGTGAAAGGTAATCATTATCTCAGACCTCATCAACCTGAAATGACTGAAACAGGGTTAGATGTAGTAGGGTTAAATGGGTCATTCCCAACTAGGATATGATCATCCTCTTCTAGATATATTTTTTCTCGCTATGACGTTCGGGATGTAAAATATTGTCGTTTGTATGCTATGAGGGCCTCGGAAAAGGTCGATAACAACCAGGGATGACATATTCGGTACTGCCTAGTTATAGAGGTAGGCAGGTCTTGTGTTTCTAGAGGAACTTTGTGATGGTTTTTTGGTACATTCTTCTAGAAATGTACTGCCGAAAAGTAGTCCCTTCACTTGGACATTTGTATGGAAATCCAAACTCCACAACGAACTTGCTGTTTTTATTTGTATTGGCACAATGAATAGCCTCGAAATGCTACATAGGTAACCATTTCGGCTATAATTAATATTATTTGTATACTAGACACTAGTATAATATAAGAGAATTTGATACGAAAGGTTTTGGTTATCGTAAGGTAAAAACATGTCCGTGTTTACGTGCGGACGTGTCTTACGAGATACTTTTGTTTTGAAAAGGAATATTTTTGGTAATCTAATAAATTCTATTGAGTGTGTTTCTCACGTTGGTTTACCAGACCGATCCGGGAATTCTTCCCTTTCAATCTTCGGGTTAGACCAAGTATATTTACAGGTTTAGATTTGGGGCTTTTGGAACTTCAGCAGGAGAGCTGGAGATCTTCATTTCCGTGTGTGTATATATATATATATATATTTGTGTGTGTGTATGTGTTTGTTATCCGCTTTGCGCATTATTGTCATTTGTATTATCAACAATTGTAAGGATAGGTTATTATAACTTCCCAAGTTGATGATTAGTGATTGATTGTTGAACTCTGATTGATGTATGTATATAAATTTTCTGCTTTGTAAAGGTCATTGATATGATATTATATGTATTCCGCTGGGATGTGAGATTCTATATTGTTCTGTTTGGTTCTCTCTTCTCTCATTCTTCTCTTCTTCTTTCTTCTTTTCTTTCTCATGACTTTTCATCACTTTGTGCTTTTTGGGTCGGACATGTGTGGTTTATTGTCGATTTAAAGGGTATGGATTTGCGGGTCATCACATTTGGTATCAGTGATTTAATTAAGTATATTCCTATGCTTTGATGTGTACTCAGTATAGATAGGGTCAGCAACACCCTAGATTGAGTTTGGGTGTATTATATATATGAGCACATATTTGTTAGTGATTATTAAAAATGTTTTATATTGTGTTTACTTATCCATTGAGTAATTTTTGAATTCTTGTCGGTATGTGGGATGCCATGTTATCGGTAGGGATTTCTATTCACTTAACGAGGCAAGACGACATAGTATTGTTCTAAATTGGGTAAATGAAATAATTTTACCTCAATTATATTTTTATATATAAAGGAAATAATTTTTCGGAAATTATTATAGTGTATATAAATGGATTGTTTCTTGTTTGAAAATGTAAATATATATATATATATATAAGTTAATAAAAGTTGTTTGAATAATCTAAATAAAAACAAGATTTGTAAAAGAATAAATTATATAAACAAGTGAATTATAAAGATGGAATTATAATTCAAATGATTAACGATTGTGGAATAATCTTATATAAAAGAATTGAATCTAAATGAATATATTTAAAAATACAAGTTATAAATAAAAATGGATTTAAACTAAGAATTCAAAATTTTGAATCCCATTAATTTTGAAAGTTATTTTTCAAAATTTAAAGAGGTTATATTATTATAAATCTTAATAGGTTAAATTGGAATGAATCTTATATAAGTGAAGTAAAATAGTGAAATTATATAAGTAAAGATTTTATAAATGCGATCTATAGATATAAAAAGGATATTTAAAAGAATATAAAGTACTAAATTGACTACTGTTGCGCTGGAAAATAATAAGGGTGATGACTGAAGCATCATCAGTATCGTTTTCGATTTTCGTATGATTTATTTGCTACCAATAGTAAGTTGAAAACTTAAGTTTTGTTGTGATGAACAAATTTGAATTTAAAATCGAAGTTGAAAATAATAAATATAAGTTGAACAGGTTTTGGACTTATAATATGAAACAAAGATTTTAATCTTAGTAAAGTTAAATAAATTGAATTGGATTTGAACTGGATTAGATAAGTTATTGAAATGGAAAATTAAACTTAAGATAATAAAGTGTTTGTATAACCATGAATTGAAATTATAAAATGTGTTTGGTGAATGGAAGTATACCTAAGTAAATGTTCATGGAATTATAAATAATAAGTTGTATAACTTATAAAATGGGAAAATGTAAGTAAAATCAAATATTAAAATAGTTAAACAAATTTGTTGATCAAAACAAAATCCGAATTTGAATAGTGAAATAAAATTTAACTCAAATAAAGAAAAAGAAATGAGCTAATGAAATGAGTTAAATAAAATAAAATTTGAATTGAATAATTGAATGAAAGTCAATTGAATATTAAACCAATTGAAATTAGAAGTGTTGAACCAAATTGAATGTAAATAAAATAAATATGAATGTTTAAGTGTAAACAAAATAAATTTGGTTATGTTGGATATGCATTGGTTGTTAGATGGATGTTAGTTGATTGTGTAAAAAATTCATTAAATGTTAACGAAATTGAAAGCTAAATAATTGAATTTAAATTGGAAGTAAGTGAATCTATATAGAATTGAATTTGATCTAATTTTAAAGTGAACTAATTTGAATGTAAATTAGTGAAGGTAAACTAATTGAATTTGAATAAATGAATGCTAGTAAAATTCAATGTTAATGAATCAAATGCGATTAAACTGAAAACCAATTTAACAAACATCAATAAGAAATGAATTTATATTGATTTAGCCAGGGATTTACTGGATAGATGTTGGTTTATTGAATGTTAGTTGGATGATAGTTGTTTGATGGTTGAATTTTTTTTGATTGCATTTGCTATATTGGCATATATAGTTGTTGTATTGGTATATGTTGTATATTGATATTACTTTCTATATACATGCTTCTCATATGTTGTTCAGTGTTTAGTAGGTGTGGATGGCATATGCTTCACATTTGGAGCTCACTTTCATGCTATATTAGTCGTATATTCTTGCTTATAATATATAAGGTACATATCTTGGATTACATATCGTACTTTTATTTTTTTCCCTACGAGATGCCCATCCTCGAAGATGAGATGTATATTTATGATATATGTACGTATATTATGATTTTTTTTCCGGATCGAACCGTGCAAAGGAGGCTATGGCAAAAAAATTTGAAAATTGAAGGCGTCGGAAATTTTTTGAGAATTTTGGAGAAAAAAATTCGATAACTAAAATTTTTGGTTTTTAAGTTAAAAGTTAAACGATAGTAGTTGGTTTTGAAAAGATAACTATATATTGATTTGAAACTTAGAGAAGTTTTATAAGAAGTTTAATGATTGGATTTTGAAAAAGGTTAGAAAGTTTAAATGAATTTGATATCTAATTTGAACGATTTGTTTTTGAAAAGTTAATGGATTTTATGGTTTTTTTTTACTTGGTAATTTCGAGGACGAAATTATTTTAAGTAGGGGAGAATGTAACGACCCAAAATTTCAGTCATTTGAAATTCAAATATTTAATGGATTTTAAATATTCAGAAGTTAATTTTATAATTTGAATAACTTATATTTCAAATCTAGTGATTTAATTGGATAATTAAATTGTTAATTTAATATTTTAAATTGTAGAAATAAATGGATTTTGAATTTAATGGGAATAAAATTTGTAACGACCCGCCATCCGTCTCCATAGAATGACGCATCATTTTTAAGGAAGAAACGGATAGAAAAGAGAAAAGAAAGCAGAGAAGAAAGAAACAACATCAGAATCTAAACAGCAGAACAAATAAATTATATTGATAACATACATAGTTTACAATCATTATCAGAGTTACACAGATATACATCACATACTAGACAGTTATAAACACCTGTCTAGTTATACGACTCAATACAGTACAAGAAACATCTCAGAGAAATCTACACAGTGGAATACTACGTATCTACACGTAGAAGCCTCCTGCTCCATTGCTCCTCCACAATTCGTCAAAGCAAGCCTGAATCCCTTGGCTACTCGTAAAAATTAAAGTACACAGGAGTTTAAGAAAAACAGAATAAACTCCGGGTCAGACATGGGTCTGGTGTGATTAACAAGTTAAGGTTGCTTAATTTTCAAAACCTTTTGAAAAGAAAGGTATCACGTAAGACTTCCCACACATAAACATGGATAAGTTTTTGCCTTACGCTAACCAAAACATTTGATAGGAAATCCAGTGATATTGTAATAGGTCTAGGATTTTCAAATAAATTTGAAATAGCCGAAATTGTTACATCTATTAAATTCCAGCTACTAGCACACAAAAGTGGGTAATACAATCAAAACCGTTGGCACTCATTGGATTTTGGATTCCATACAATGGCAGGGCTACCGGGGTACCGCCCGTCACAGTACGTGGCCTAGATCAATGTACCGAGGAGCCACCCTAACTCCCCTTTAACACAAGACCAGAACCATTCCTTACTAAACAGTTTCGAACAAGACAACCCCGACGGTTGGAGCTCACAACCGTCCACACAGCCGAAATAAAAGGGACCTCTAGACAGGGATAAATCTCACTCTCTCGTGGGGGCTACCCACGAAGCCTTGCTGCACCTCCCCTGTTTTAGCCATTCCCGGTTGATGAGACTTGAGGCTACGATTACCTTTAGTGAACACATCACTTAGAATGCTCATCGTCCACCTGACGATGTTTTGAAAGCAATCAATCCATACAAGTTCGTTCCGGGTTCGAAAGAAACCGAAGGCACTATCTCGTTGCACTCATTATTGGAATCACACTCAGAGTCAACGACCATAGCCCTTGCACTCTAAATCACCATCTCGAACCTGTAAGTACTATTTTCATCAAACTCATCACGGAATCACCCCCAGAGTTATACTGACGAATAGTCCTTACACCTCGAGTCTTCACTCTTCACAATAGATTTCACGACCTATCGTTAATTTGGATCGATGTGGTTTTCGGATATCCAAATATGGAAACCCGATCCCGGTCTCATCGAAATCCAAAGGGTGTCTTTTAGGTCCAAGTTGTTTTAAAGTTTAAAACAATTCAATTATCTATATATACACAGATAGATAACTCACAAATCACAATTGTTAATCAACATTATCAAATAAACAGATGATCCAATCATAATAGGTAATCCATATCATCATCACAATAGATAATCTATATTATCGTCACAATGCAACCAAGCATTCATACCACACAACATTACTTATCTCATTTCTAAGATCACAAAGCATCCAAGATAATCAATGCCATCCATTCATATATAAGCGATGATCACAATATAATTAATTTAAAATGAATTAAATTAACTATCTCTATCTCTAATTAATTTAAAATGAATTAAATTAATTGCTTCATCTTTAATTAATTTCAAATGAATTAAATTAATTACTTCACTAATATAAATCTTGCTAACTCAATCATTTAATTGATTTCAATCAATTAATTAATCACTCAAATTTAATCACCTTAATTAATCACCCTTGATTGATTGCCCATAATTACATTCATGTAATTATCCTTAATTAATTACACAAATTAATAATTCTTAACCAAAAACAATAATTAACCTTTAATTACTTCAATTAATTAATTAACTATAATTAATTACCTTAATCCTTAATTAATTATATTAATTAATTTCCTTTAATTATTTATCATTGATTAATTAATCATAATTAATCAACTTTAATTACATCATTAATTTTATTAATTAATTAATGATCCTTAAATATATTTAATCAATTATCTTCTTAAATTAATTACCTTAAGTAATTAACCTATAATTATTAATCCTTCTTGATTAACCATATTCAATAATTAACTCACTTAATTACTTTATTTAAAACAAATTAATTTTTCCTTAATTAATTTCTTAATTAATCCCTTCATTAATTACTAAGTAATTTAATTCAAATTACTTCATTCTTAAACATCTTCATTTAATTACAATTTGTAATTATCAATCAATTACTTCAACAAGTAATTTCCCAAATCATTTATTACATACAGTAATTATCTTTAAAACCCAAGTGTTTAAAATTAATTAAACTTAATTAATTAAATTAAACAATCACATTAAACTAAATTAATTACAATAAGTAATAAATTTCTTAATTACATCATCAAGTAATTATTCTCAACAATTCACAATTGATTATTATTAAATTAATTAATCTAATTAAATTATAAAAATTAATCACATTAGTTAATTATTTAAATAATCCTGGTTAATGACCTTCATTAACCCTTCTCTAATTATCTTTATTAAGTAATTAACAGAGATTAATTACAAATTTAATTAACTTTAATTAAGTCTAATTATTTAATTAATTAACCTTGATTAAAGCTTAATTACATAATTAATAACTCATTAATCATTAATTAATAATCTAATTAATGATCTTAATTTTAATTAATTAACCCCTAAATCAATATTCATTAAACCTTAATAATTAATTAAATAAATAAATTAATTATTTCCTAATTACATTTTTAATAAATTTATTTCAAAACATTCGTTCTTAACTTAATTTTAAAATAAAACATTTCTGAATTTTGTTTAAAACACAAATTTTATTTGAAACAAAGTACCTTTGACATTACTGTCAAATTTCATTTTAAATACAAATTTTAAAATGAAAATAATTTAAACTTATCAAAGTTTAAACAATTTATAACTTTTAACATTACAATAACTTCAATTTATATTTAGTTTTAAAATTTTCAAATTTAAACCTTCTTTTAATTTTAAAAACTGAAATTCATTTTTTAAATTTCCAGATTTTAATTTTAATTTCAAACCTTGCTCATATTTTAACAAAACGTCATTTTTGAAAAGTTCAAACTACTTTTTTCCAAAATTAAGTAGTTAAACAAGTTTAAAGTTTAAAACTTTATTTTTATTTAAAATCTGAGATTTTAAATTTAATTTGGATTTCAAAAATTCAATCTTTGAATTTAAAATTTTGTTAATCTTTTCTTTACATCTAAATGCCCTAGGTTTACAAAATTTAAAACCCAAATGCTACAGGTTTGTCAAACCTGTAAAATATGGAAACACTCGAGACTCCTCAAAACTTCTTCGAGTAATTCCCCCATCTGCTTCGAGTTGAAAACTCGAATAACTCGAGTCATTCCCGATTAAAAAACTGCACACCACAATACATTTCACCTGAACTTCAACTGCACGGTGCACGTGCACCGTGGCTCCGACCATCACCGGCCATTCACTAACGCTTCTACCCATCAGTGATCACCTCCACACTCGAACACGAACACCAAAAACCACCACAGTAGCTCAAATAAAAAACGAGCTAACTACCCAAACCCGAAAACAGCAAAATCAGGTTTTTCTTCAAAACCTGTCAACGGCGAGAACACGCCGCTCCGACCATCTAGAGATCAACCCTTCCGGCCTCGACCTCAACCACGCACCCATTACTGATTCCCAAAACATCCTATCACTCGATCAATTATTCAGATCAAAATGGCCAATTCTTTAAACCCACTAAAACTAGGGTTTAAAAATGAATTTCCAAATCTGCATCCTCTTTGATAAGTTTATCATCATCCATGATTTTTCAAAGCATCACCTAACACTACTCTACCACCCAGAAGAAATCCAAGACTCCTCAATTCATAAACCATCAGAATTTGTTTAAAATCCATTATCAGCTTAAAACAGAACTGTACCTACAACTTACCTCTAAAAATCCTAATACTTGATTTAAAAGTAATGTTTCAGTTAGTGTTTTCATTATATAATGTTGAATTTACAAATTTAAAGGTTTGAGTATTGGTTTTATCTTACATGCACAGAGGTTTCTATATTTTACAGAGACTACAGGTTAAATTTTGACTTACATAAATATTTAAATCTTAATCTAAGGTAAATCAAAAAAATTTGATTTATAAATTATATACAATCTGCAACTAATTAAAAGAACAGAAAATTTAAATAGAAATCTTAAGCCTAATACAAAACAGAGCATACTACACATACATTACTACACACCATCAATATCCACATCCAATTTCACCTATATTCACAATCAATTACTTATTTATATTTAACCCATTAGGCATGCAACCTAATTTATATTTTAAGGTTTTAAAGTTACTCACAGTTTAGAAGAAAGTAGAGCCTGATATTTGAAAAGCTTTGAGTTGGTTTGCTGAAAACATCTGCAAGTGAACTTGATATGCTTTTGGTTTTGAAACTGCATGCATGCTTGTTGCTTTTGAATAAGCTTCTTTTTGAAGATATGCAGAAATCAGTCTTTTGGTTTTGAAGATGTGCAAATGCTTTTTGAAACCCTTAAAGCTGCAGTTGCCCCCTTTTGAAACTTTGAATTTTAAAACTTGGGTTTGTAGACTTTTCTTTTGCAGATGCTAAATTTCCAGGTTTTATAAAAAAAAGAATGCATACCTTTTGAATAAATGAGGGGTTTTGATTTTGTTATTGAACAGGATCTTGTTTGCAGGCCATAGAATTTTTTGAAGAGGGTTTGATTTTTGAGGGGTTTACTGATTTGGGTTTGAAAATGGCAAATGCAGGAATTGAAGATGCAAGTATTTTGAATATGTAGGGTTTTTGAAGAGGAGTTACTGATTTTGGTTTGAACATTTAATTTTTGAATCTGAAAATGGGTTTCAGATTTGAAGAATAAGCAAGTTGAAAATTCTTTTGATTTAGGAAATGAGAAAAAAACAAGAGTGAAAAATGTTCATTTATATAAGTAAACTTTCAGATTTTATTAATAAAAGAAAAATAAATTTGAAAGAGGCCATTTGTAAAAATTTCAACATTTGTCACTTTGAATGCTTATCTTATAACACTTGTCCTTTTATTTAAAAGTAATTTGCATTTGATTTACAAGTTAACATATGTATTAAGCTAAATTTTAATTTTTTAGTTTAATATGTATATAAACTTATAAAAGAACTAAAAACAATTTATACTTATAAATAAAGCTTATACATATGGAAATTAAAACCATTAAATTTTATACTTTGGAATTTAAATTCAAATTAAATTCAAAACCTATTTATTTAAAAATCAAGTTATAAATATAAATTTAGTTCTAAATAACAATTGTAAATTTTATTCAAAATCTATTTGTAAAACAATACACTATTAATATTATTTTTATAAATATCTTATTATTAGATTAAAATAATTATAAAAGAAATTATTCTTCTTTAATTAATTATTTATTTAACTAAGCTAAAAAACTCTTTTGTCAATTTAAATTAAATTTAAAACTCAAGCTAAAACTATTTTAAACATTTAAACATTTTTCTTAACAATTTAAAAATCATATATTTATTTATTAAATAGATTTGAAAACTTTATATTTAATAAAAGCGTAATTTCCAAATTATTAATGTATATATTAGAATTTTAAATCATGATTCATTTATTAATTTAAACTAAGATTTATTTATTTAACTTTGGAAAGCTTAAATATTAAATAAAAACAATTTTCAAATTACTACAAATATTAGAATTAGAAAAATATGCTTTGTTTATTAAAATTAAAACAATGCTAATCTATTTAAAATATAAACCATATATTTATAATATAAATAGAAATTATTTTATTATTTTTAAAAGATAAAATAACCAATTAAATATTTATTGAAGAAGATTATTAAATCTATTAGAATTATATTAACAAAATATCAATATCAATTTAATTTTAATACGGATTATTAAATTGATATTGTTAAAAATTCTGGGATATTACAATCCTTCCCCCTTAAAAGAATTTCGTCATCGAAATTTAAAACAAACGTAATTTAATAATCTCATTAAAGATTTAATTTTAAAACACAAGCATATATCAAACATATGCTAACAACCAAAGCAATCAATTCATCCAATCAAACAAATTTCACTATCTAGACAAAATTCTGGATAGAATTTCTTCGAGTTTCCCCGGGTGTGTGTGTAAATATATATATACCGGAATACTCGCTCTATAGAAATCAAACAATCAATACTATGAAGCTACTAAGTTCCTATTCATCTAGATCTATAACACTCGACACGATATCATACTATAGACGAGTCTGGCTTCAACAACCAAAACTCTAGAACTGCTGGTTCCACAACCAGAGATAGATCATACACGTACTCACTCAGAGATACGTGAAACTCATCGAATCCCAGTTATCCAAACTGGCAATTCCATCATGTAGATCAATCACTTAACCTTCAAGATCACAGAAAAGATCTAAAACACTTCAGAGCTAGCTTCCCAGTCTTACTCAAACTTATAGCTCCTTTTCGATTGGAGAAAACTTATCCAAAGTCAAATCTCCGACTCCGGAATCCAAATTCCTTCATCTCTTATCCTCAAAAATCTACGGACGATTCTGGGCTGCCTACAACCTTCCTAATCAGCTCATCCTTTCCTGGTGCTTTTAGAAACAAGCAAAACCAAACAACTCAACAAAATGATCTCCTCAAGATCAACCAGAATCAATAAACACAAACTCTACTCCTCAATATCAGAAGAGTACACTCACTTCTCCTGTCCGGGAAAAGAAAGCAGATACACTTCCCAACTGCTTCCGCTGCTCAACTCTGATCCGAAGTAGAAGAGAATGCTGAAGAAGAACATGAGCATAAACTTGACAACACATCCCAAAAAATATGGTTCAACAAATTCATAAGAAAACTCAGAAATTTCCCCAAAACTCTGAGCTGCTACACTAAACACTATCCTCTGCTAAGCTGAACCACTGGTAGCACTCCTGGAATTCCAGTCGATAAGGAAACTCAATCTCCAGATGCGGACAAAACTCCGACTTTCTGAAGACATCCAGAAAAACCCAGATAACCCAAGAGATTACTCAAACAATCGCAAGTCACTTTTGTAATCAATTCAAACTAAATCCAAGGAAAACTGTTCTCCCTTAATCAAACAGAATAGGTTTACACTTAACTAGCCAATTTACCGAAGAATCGGGTCACTATGCTGCTTCTGAATTCCACTTCCAGAAATAGTGCTAAGCCAGAACATCTCCTGCCAACACACAGAACACTCCGAGCTGCACTGCTGCCACAGATACCAAAGAATCCTAATCCAAAGCTCTTCAAGAAACTCGAACTTCAAATCAATAGAAATACCAGCTGAACACAGCCACAACAGCGAAGAAGACCCACTTCCTTAAACTTGTTCCAAAGAAATATCTTCGGGAACTTCCACGGTCACTGCATCTCATCACGCAGCTACTACTTCCTGAGGTATCCAAAATACCATCACTCGCTTCTGCCCAGCCGACAGATCCAAACTCTACTTATTCAACTTTAAAGATAGACTCCGAACCTTAACAGGTTTCCTTCAGAGATAAATGAAATCCTTCATCACTACAAAGCTCATTCGAGATGGTATTAGGTCTGCAGTCTCGACAAAACACTTTCAATCCTCAAACATTCAAAACTCCAACCAATGGTAGTCGTGTTACACACACTAGTACCCCATCTACCTTTATAACTTATATTGGAAAATCTGAACAGGTGACCCAACAGATAGGTAGAAATAAATAAATAAATATATATATAGTAATATATAAAAATTACAAATACGCTCTCTCAAAATAGACACCACTACAGAGCCTAGGTATTCACTCAACCTAAAGCTCTGATACCACTGTAACGACCCGCCATCCGTCTCCACAGAATGACGCATCATTTTTAAGAAAGAAAGGGATAGAAAAGAGAAAAGAAAGAAGAGAAGAAAGAAACAACATCAGAATCTAAACAGTGGAATGAATAAATTATATTAATAACATAAACATTACATAGCTTACAATCATTATCAGAGTTACATAGATATACATCACATACTAGACAGTTATAAACACTGTCTAGTTATACAACTCAATACAGTACAAGAAACATCTCAGAGAAATCTACATAGCGGAATACTACATATCTACACGCAGAAGCCTCCTACTCCATTGCTCGTCCACAATTCGTCAAAGCAAACCTGAATCCCTTGGCTACTCGTAAAAATTTGAGTACCCAAGAGTTTAAGAAAAACAGAATAAACTCCGGGTCAGACATGGGTCTGGTGTGAGTAAAAGGTTAAGGTTTCTTAATTTTCAAAATCTTTTGAAAAGAAAGGTATCACGTAAGACTTCCCATACATAAACATGGAAAAGTTTTTACCTTACGCTAACCAAAACATTTGATAGGAAATCCTGTGATATTATAATAGGTCTAGGATTTTCAAATAAATATGAAATAGCCGAAATTGTTACATCTATTAAATTCCAGCTACTAGACACAAAAGTGGGTAGCACAATCAAAACCGTTGGCACTTATTGGATTTTGGATTCCATACAATGGCAGGGCTACAGGGGTACCGCCCGTCACAGTACGTGGCCTAGATCAATGTACCGAGGATCCACCCTAACTCCCCTGCAACACAAGGCCGGAACCATTCCTTACTGAATAGTTCCGAACAAGACAACCCCGACGGTTGGAGCTCACAACCGTCCACACAGCCGAAATAAAAGGGACCTCTAGACAGGGGTAAATCTCACTCTCAAGTGGGGGCTACCCACGAAGCCTTGCTACACCTCCCCTGTTTTAGCCATTCCCGGTTGAAGAGGCTTGAGGCTACGATTACCTTTAGTGAACACATCACTTAGAATGATCATCGTCCACCTGACGATGTTCTGAAAGCATTCAATCCATGCAAGTTCGTTCCAGTTCGAACGAAACCGAAGGCACTATCTCGTTGCACTCATTATTGGAATCACCCTCAGAGTCAACGACCATAGCCCTTGCACTCTAAATCACCATCTCGAACCTGTAAGTACTATTTTCGTCAAACTCATCACGGAATCACCCCAGAGTTATACTGACGAATAGTCCTTACACCTCGAGTCTTCACTCTTCACAAGAGATTTCACGACCTATCGTTAATTTGGATCAATGTGGTTTTCGGATATCCAAATATGGAAACCCAATCCCAGTCTCATCGAAATCTAAAGCGTGTCTTTTAGGTCCAAGTTGTTTTAAAGTCTAAAACAATTCAATTATTTATATACACACAGATAGATAACTCATAAATCACAATTGATAATCAACATTATCAAATAAACAGATGATCCATATCATAATAGGTAATCCATATCATCATCAAAATAGATAATCTATATTATCATCACAATGCAACCAAGCATTCATACCACACAACCTTACTTATCTCATTTCTGAGATCACAAAGCATCCAAGACAATCAATTTCATCCATTCATATATAAGCAATGATCACAATATAATTAATTTAAAATGAATTAAATTAACTATCTCTATCTCTAATTAATTTTAAAATGAATTAAATTAATTGCTTCATCTTTAATTAATTTGAAATGAATTAAATTAATTACTTCACTAATATAAATGTTGCTTACTCAATCATTTAATTGATTTCAATCAATCAATTACTCACTCAAATTTAATCACCTTGATTAATTACCCTTGATTAATTACCCTTAATTACATACATGTAATTATCCTTAACTAATTACACAGATTAATTATTCTTACCCAAAAACAATAATTAACCTTTAATTACTTCAATTAATTAATTAACTATAATTAAGTACCTTAATCCTTAATTAATTATATTAATTAATTTCCTTTAATCATTTATCATTGATTAATTAATCATAATTAATCAACTTTAATTACATAATTAATTTTATTAATTATTTAATGATCCTTAAATATATTTAACTAATTATCTTCTTAAATTAAGTACCTTAAGTAATTAACCTATAATTATTAATCCTTCTTGATTAACCATATTCAGTAATTAACTCATTTGATTACTTTAATTAAAACAAATTAATTATTCCTTTATTAAATTCTTAATTAATCCTTTGATTAATAACTAAGTAATTTAATCCAAATTACTTCATTCCTAAACATCTTCATTTAATTACGATTTGTAATTATCAATCAATTACTTCAACAAGTAATTTCCTAAATCATTTATTACATACAGTAATTATCTTTAAAACCTAAGTGTTTAAAATTAATTAAACTTAATTAATTAAATAACAATCACATTAAACTATTAATTACATCATGTAATTAATTTCTTAATTACTTCATCAAGTAATTATTCTCAACAATTCACAATTGATTATTATTAAATTAATTAATCTAATTAATTATAAAAATTAATCACATTAATTAATTATTTAAATAATCCTGGTTAATGACCTTCATTAACCCTTCTCTAGTTATCTTCATTAAGTAATTAACTGAGATTAATCACAAATTTAATTAACTTTAATTATCCATTAATTAGGTCTAATTATTTAATTAATTAACCTTGATTAAAGCTTAATTACATAATTAATAACTCATTAATCATTAATTAATAATCTAATCAATGATCTTAATTTTAAATTGATTAACCCTAAATCAATATTCATTAAACCTTAATAATTAATTAATTAAATTAATTAATTATTTCTTAGTTACCTTTTTAATAAATTTATTTCAAAACATTCATTCTTAACTTAATTTTAAAATAAAACATTTCTGAATTTTGTTTAAAACACAAATTTTATTTGAAACAAAGTACCTTTGACATTACTTTCAAATTTCATTTTAAATACAAATTTTAAAATGAAAATAATTTGAACTTATCGAAGTTTAAACAATTTATAACTTTTAACATTACAATAACTTTAATTTATATTTAGTTTTAAAATTTTCAAATTTAAACCTTCTTTTAATTTTAAAAACCGAAATTCATATTTTAAATTTCTAGATTTTAATTTGAATTTCAAACCTTGCTCATATTTTAACAAAACTTCATTTTTGAAAAGTTCAAACTAATTTTTTCCAAAATTAAGTAGTTAAACAAGTTTAAAGTTTAAAACTTTATTTTTATTTAAAATATGAGATTTTAAATTTAATTTCGATTTCAAAAATTCAATCTTTGAATTTAAAATTTTGTTAATCTTTTCTTTACATCTAAATGCCCTAGGTTTACAAAATTTAAAACCCAAATGCTACAGGTTTGTCAAACCTGTAAAATAATGGAAATACCCGAGACTTCCCAAAACTTCTTCGAGTAATTCCCCCATCTGCTTCGAGTTGAAAACTCGAATAACTCGAGTCATTCCCGATTGAAAAACTACACACCACAACACATTTCACCTGAACTTCAACTGCACGGTGCACGTGCACCGTGGCTCCGACCATCACCGGCCATTCACCAACGCTTCTACCCATCAGTGATCACCTCCACACTCGAACACGAACACCAGAAACCACCACAATAGCTCAAATCAAAAACGAGCTAACTACCCAAACCCGAAAACAGCAAAATCAGGTTTTTCTTCATAACCTGTCAACGGTGAGAACATGCTGCTCCGAGCACCTGGAGATCAACCCTTCCGGCCTCGACCTCAACCACGCACCCACTACTGATTCCCAAAACATCCTATCACTCGATCAATTATTCAGATCAAAATGGCCAATTCTTTAAACCCATTAAAACTAGGTTTAAAATGAATTTCCAAATCTGCATCCTCTCTGATAAGTTTATCATCATCCATGATTTTTCAAAGCATCACTTAACACTACTCTACCACCCAGAAGAAATCCAAGACTCCTCAATTCATAAACCGTTAGAATTTGTTTAAAATCCATTATCAGTTTAAAACAACACTGCACCTACAACTTACACCTAAAAATCCTGATACTTGATTTAAAAGTAATGTTTCAGTTAGTGTTTTCATTATATAATGTTGAATTTACAAATTTAAAGGTTTGAGTATTGGTTTTATCTTACATGCACAGAGGTTTCTATATTTTACAGAGACTACAGGTTAAATTTTGACTTACATAAATATTTAAATCTTAATCTAAGGTAAATCAAAAAAATTTGATTTATAAATTATATACAATCTGCAACTAATTAAAAGAATAGAAAATTTAAATAGAAATCTTAAGCCTAGTACAAAACAAAGCATACTACACATACACTACTACACACCATCAATATCCACATCCAATTTCACCTATATTCACAATCAATTACTTATTTATATTTAACCCATTAAGAATGCAACCTAATTTATATTTTAAGGTTTTAAAGTTACTCACAGTTTAGAAGAAAGTAGAGCCTGATATTTGAAAAGCTTTGAGTTGGGTTGCTGAAAACATCTGCAAGTGAACTTGATATGCTTTTGGTTTTGAAACTGCATGCATGCTTGTTGCTTTTGAATAAGCTTCTTTTTGAAGATATGCAGAAATCAGTCTTTTGGTTTTGAAGATGTGCAAATGCTTTTTGAAACCCTTAAAGCTGCAGTTGCCCCCTTTTGAAACTTTGAATTTTAAAACTTGGGTTTGTAGACTTTTCTTTTGCAGATGCTAAATTTCCAGGTTTTATAAAAAAAAGAATGCATACCTTTTGAATAAATAAGGGGTTTTGATTTTGTTGTTGAACAGGATCTTGTTTGCAGGCCATAGAATTTTTTGAAGAGGGTTTGATTTTTGAGGGGTTTACTGATTTGGGTTTGAAAATGGCAAATGCAGGAATTGAAGATGCAAGTATTTTGAATATGTAGGGTTTTTGAAGAGGAGTTACTGATTTTGGTTTGAACATTTAATTTTTGAATCTGAAAATGGGTTTCAGATTTGAGGAATAAGCAAGTTGAAGATTCTTTTGATTTAGGAAATGAGAAAAAAAACAAGAGTGAAAAATGTTCATTTATATAAGTAAATTTTCAGATTTTATTAAATAAAAGAAAAATAAATTTGAAAGAGGCCACTTGTAAAAATTTCAACATTTGTCACTTTGAATGCTTATCTTATAACACTTGTCCTTTTATTTAAAAGTAATTTGCATTTGATTTACAAGTTAACATATGTATTAAGCTAAATTTTAATTTGTTAGTTTAATATGTATATAAACTTATAAAAGAACTAAGAACAATTTGCACTTATAAATAAAGCTTATACATATGGAAATTAAAACAATTAAATTTTATACTTCGGAATTTAAATTCAAATTAAATTCAAAACCCATTTATTTAAAAATCAAGTTATAAATATAAATTTAATTTGAAATAACAATTGCAAATTTTATTCAAAATCTATTTGTAAAACAATACACTATTAATATTATTTTTATAAATATCTTATTATTAGATTAAAATAATGATAAAATAAATTATTCTTCTATTAATAAATTATTTATTTAATTAAGCTAAAAAACTCTTTTGTCAATTTAAATTAAATTTAAAACTCAAGATAAAACTATTTTAAACATTTAAACATTTTTCTTAACAATTTAAAAATCATATATTTATTTATTATATAGCTTTGAAAACTTTATATTTAAAAAAAATCATAATTTCCAAATTATTAATGTATATATTAGAATTTTAAATCATGATTCATTTATTAATTTAAACTAAGATTTATTTATTTAACTTTGGAAAGCTTAAATATTAAATAAAAACAATTTTCAAATTACTACAAATATTAGAATTAGAAAAATATGCTTTATTTATTGAAATTGAAACAATGTTAATCTATTTAAATATAAACCATATATTTATAACATAAATAGAAATCAATTTATTATTTTTAAAAGATAAAATAACAAATTAAATATTTATTGAAGAAGATTATTAAATCTATTTGAATTATTATTAACAAAATATCAATATCAATTTAATTTTTAATACAGATTATTAAATTGATATTGTAAAAATTCCGAAATATTACAAAAATGATTTATAAAGTTGATATAAATTCTATTTGAATTAGACTGAAGTTGGTAGACTTTTGAAATTGATTTAAAAGTTAATTTCTAGAAATTGATTATTTTAATATCTAATTAACGTGTAAAAATAGTCATTTTTCAAACAGTCTTGGATTTCGATGAAACTAATTTCATTGGATTCGTAATGTTATATTATTGTAGGATTTCAAATTTTATGTTAATCGGATTTACGATTTAGTCATGGCAAGCTGAAACGCGTAGAAATTTGTCTAAGTAAATTTTAATTTAAATAATTCGATTCGAAAACCTATCTTCCAAATACGATCAAATTAGCTTCTGTTATATATACCATTATGTTCGGAATAGGCATAAAACATTATAAACGCCAGGTGGCAGCTTCGTTTGGAGTTTGAAAAAATTTCGGATGAATAGTGTCGCGAAATTTTCTATAAAAGGACTTCATTTCTTTAAATTTTAACAAGCCCTAATCTATCAAGGTCTGGCCGCTGTTTTATTTTCTATTGCCGAAATTTCTCGAAACTTCCCCTTTCGATCTCTCTCTATCCACTAACTAATACGCCTCGACTTCAACTATAATGTTATAGAGCTCGATGAGTACGACAAATCCAACGGCTATGATGTAAATCAAAGCGACGTGAAGGGAGGAGAATAGCCGCGCTTAGCGTGCATTTGAGGCCGATTTCATGGTGTAGGAGGCTTCGAGTTCGCCATCGTTCATTATGAAGGGGGGGCTCATGACGGCCGTTCGTATGTAGGTGTCTGATCGTCTTCAAGCATCGTGTGGTGGTTACGATAATTTGGTGAAGGTCGGTGACTAATTGGGTTCTTTTGCGTGAATGAAATGAAGGAGGAAGGAAGCATTCATGGTCAGAACTTGTTTGGATGAAATCAACTCCTGCGTTTTGAAAGTAGGGTTTGAAATAAAAAAGAAATTGTAAATAATTATATTTCATTCGTGTAATGTTTAAAATAGCAGAACTTCTATATATGAGGTCTGTTTTTTACGAAATAAGTTTCATTGGGATCATATTGACGAGCACTACCTTTTGGAGCTAGTTTGGAGTTGATTGGAGCCAATGAAAATTTTTGGTAAATTTAAACGCTTGTTTAATTTTATTTGAAATAAAACACTACAACTGCTATTGAATCCAAAGTGAGTACAACTCACTCTTTCTAACTCACTGGTATTTTTATGTAAGTGAGAATAAATTTTATTTATAACGATTGATGATTGTTTGGATGATATATGGTATATTATATATATATATATATATATATATATATTGGTATTTGAATATATTCCAGCATATTAGAGCAGATGAGACCTTATACATTAACTTATAATCGGATTTGACATATAAATGAGATATAAATGGAATTTGTTAGTAAAGAAAATTGGTATATAGAAGTTTATAACATATATATGGAATTTATAAACACTATTTGATAAATCTGCAATCAATTTATTTTGATAAGTTCAATATGGAAGTTATTAAAGAAATTATATTCACGATTTTAGACAGTGGATAATCCTTTAACTTAGATGTGTAGAATAATGAGTTGGGTAAAGGAATTTCATTCACGATTTTAGACAGTGAATAATCTTTTAAGTTAAACGAATATATTAGAAATGGCATATTTAAATAAAGTTTAATGGTTTGAAAATATTTAAAATGTGTTAAGTATTGAATACATAGATTTCAACATTCATTGTTGAAATAGATGTTTTCGAGAAGTAAGGAAAGCATGGGCTATAACACTGTTATTATAGTAAATGATTTTCGAAAGGAGATGTTTTGTATAGTATATGGTATTTTTATATCTAACTAATTATCGAATCCCTATACTACTGATTTTAGGTTGTCATAACGATGTTTTACGCAACATTCATTTTGACCCAAATAATTATATTTAAGAGAATGTTTTCCTTAAAGAATAAAATATATAGTTAATCATGATTTAAGTATATGTAATATTTTTTAAGTGTTGAAAATAAATTGAGTTGTGAATTTACTTATTATTAAATAAGTAAATGGAAATATTTTCCTATATAGAAGATTGAAATGGTTTTGAGAATATACCTTTTAAAGATAATTTGAAGTGAATATTTGGGAAGTGATTTAATTAATAAAAGATTAATTAAAAGGGCATAGTGATTGCATATGATGCTAGATATTTGTTTTTTGCATTGATAGTTAGATAACCGACTGTCAAATTTGAGCATTTTAGTTCCTCGAATTGATGTGGGAGCTATTATTCGTACACTTAGTACGTAGCCATCTCTGTAGGCTTGATTATCGTTTGTATTGAGGATGTTGATTCATGTAGTGCGGACTATTACTCCAATCTATCGAGCTTCCTTCTTGGCCGAAGGATAGCAAGTTTAAAGTTAGAGACGTGATAAGTCCATGAGATTTAGTTTCTGTGTGAGGTTGAGAAATGTTTTTGCATTGCTGGTGCGAAGAGATCATGATTAGATTTATCTGAAAAACACTTTGGACCAATGTATATGCGTTCGATTGTGCAGGGTGTGATGATATTGAGATTTAGGATTTTCATAATGGAGTACTACTTGCTGATCATTTGGGGTTAAAATCCCAAATACATATAGTACGAGTAGTCTCTTTGTTATGAAATATCCAATGCAAAGACTATTCGCTACTAATCCTAGGGATTTCCCGATAGGATGTGATAGGTGAGTACCTTTGGTTTGTCCTGTTCCTAGACAACTTGCACGGATGTTTATCTGACACTGCATTTCTAAGATCACATACATTGGTATTTACAAACGTACATCAGTGGTAGCGGAGAAGGCAACTTCTCTTAGGTTAACACCCTCCTTGAGACATACGAGCTCAAGGGTTGTATTTTTGTGGAAGGCAGTTAGTAGTCAACGGAAATGGCCGGGTGGCATTCAAAGTGATGTGATATGTGAAAGCTAGTCGTTATGTCAGGCCTCATCAGTCGAAAATGACCGAAATAGGGTTAGATGCAGTAGGGCTAAGTGAGTCATTCCCAATTAGGATATGATCATCCTCTTCTAGATATATTTCTTCCCGCTATGAAGTTTGGGATGTAAATTATTATGGTTTTTATGCCATGAGAGCCCTCGAAAAAGGTCGTTAACGACCGAGGGATGACATATTTGGTATTACCTAGTTATAGAGGTAGGCCGGTCCTGTGTTGGTAGAGGAACTTTGTGATGGTTTCTCGGCACATTCTTCTAGAGATGTACTGCCAGAAGGTAGTCCCTTCACTTGGTCATTTATATGGAAATCCAAACTCTACTACGAACTTGCTGTTTTGTTTATATTGACATAATGAATAGCCCTGAAATGCTATATGGGTAACCATTTTGGCTAGGATTTATATTATTTGTATACTAGACACTAGTATAATATAAGAGAATTTGATATGAAAGGTTTTGATTATCGTAAGGTAAAAACATGTCTGTGTTTATATATAGGCATGTCTTATGAGATACTTTAGTTTTGAAAAGGAAATTTTTTGGTAATCTAATAAATTCAGTTGAGTGTGTTTCTCACGCTGGTTTAACAGACTGATCCAGACAATCTTCCCTTTCAATGCTCGGGTCAGACCTAGTATATTTAGAGGTTCAGATTTGGTGCTTTTGGAGCTTCAGCAGGAGAGCTGAAGATCTTCATTTCCGTATATACGTATCTGTTTATTATACGCTTTGCGCATTATTGTTGTTTATATTATCAACAATTGTAAGGACGAGTTATTATAACAACCCAAGCTGATGATTAGTGATTGATTTTTAAACTCTGATTGATGTATGTATATACAGTTTCTGTTTTGTAAGGATCATTGATATGATATCATATGTATTCAGCTGCGTTGTGAGATTCTGTATTGTTCTGTTTGGTTCTCTCTTCTCTTTTTCTCCTCTTCTCTTCTTCTCTCTTCTTTTGTTCTCATGACTTTCCATCTGTCTATGCTTTTTGGGTCGGACATGTGTAGTTTATTGTCGATTTAAAGGGTATGGATTTGTAGGCCGTCACAAACACCATATCACACTATGGCCTAACATAATTTGGTTTAGCTCAAAATTCCAACATCATCCACACTCAACTTGATTAGTCCAAATAGAAAATCTTTGGCTTAATAATAACAATTATTATCAACCGTACTGCTCTAGCCAGAGATATTGATTTGAGTTCACTATAATTGATGAGACAAATTCTCTATTGAATAATGTTTCACTTCTAATGCTTTAACTCAGATCCAACTATAGTCATTTGATAGATGTCATGACATGATTTAACTATAATCAAAGTGGAGTGTCCATATTGAAGTTTGATAGTATCCTTAAGTCGAGTGAGCTTTGTAATATCGTCCCTTTGAGATTCTATGTTTGATCTTAGTTATATTAATCAATAGAAAACTATCAAGTGAGTCATTCCATAGTTATCATATAACTATCAGTATGTGACCCTTTGGTGTCTCTAGCGACCATATGTAATATACTACCCAACATTTGGAGAGCATTTCACACTCCAGCCTATCTCAAAACATATTGACTATGAACATTTAAAATAACATGTCACTTTTAATATGGTTAATTTCTCATGATCACAACATATTGTAAAACTATCATATAACAAATCATTTAAGGATTTTCTATTTAATATACATTAAACTAATTAATTAATTAATTAATTATATCACAATATAACAAGTGTATATTAGAAAGAAAAAACCTTTTATTTTGAATAAGATTGGTTATCGAATTAGGTATATGTAATAAATTATATAATTGCCCTTATGACTTACCCCTAACTCCATCACTCTCCTACTTGCATTAGGGTCTATTACGGAACCTATTCTGACTCCTTCGACCGGTTTTGTTAAAAACTAATTGGGTCAGTTCCTTAGTGAATGGGTATGCTATTTTCTTTTAATTACCACTTTGTTGATCAGCTCTCTCCGACGTTGATAAACAACATTTATAATATAGAACTCTTTAGAGTTTGTTTTCCAACTTCCAACGAGCTTTAAGTCCTTTTACGAACTGTATCACGACATTAATATCATATAACAATATCATAGGATTCTCTACATTTAGAAACACCCACATCTTAGTTATAAATATATGCATTTATTTATACCTCTTACGTTACAACGCTACTCAAGGGGATGTACTTAGCCTTTGGCAGAATCAGCCACTGCATACTTTTTAGAACAATTCCAACTTAGAGTTCCCAACTTAAGTTTGATCAAGAATTTAGGACCGATATACTATACTCGATATCACTTATGAAGTTTGAGTCTGCACACTCTATCATAAAGAGTTCATTGTTTTTATAAACAATTCTCCAGTATTTTGTAAATACTTCAAAACACTATCAATTTTCATATAATAATCTTAATTCGAATTTGATATTTTCTCTATGTATCAAATACACAAGCGAAGTGTGATATTGTAGGGAATATAACATATATGATAATACAGATCAAATAATGCATAAGGAACTCATCTTACATGCTCCATATTAAATAATTTAATACAGTTTCTATGTATATCATTTTGGGACAATCCCAATATCCTTTTATATTGATTATAGAATGTGTCAATTCCAAATCAAATATCAAGAACTAAACAAACTAACTAAAATGATTTTAGCACAAATAATCATTAACAATCATAAATTTGTCATTTACATATAGTTTCAAAAATATTTTAGCACTTATTAATATTCTTTCTTATGAATACACATTTCATATACTTTTGGCTGAAATTCAAACTATTTGATTTTTCTATAAAAATACTTACTTAAGTCCGATGCTTATTGATCGATATCTGTTTTTGGATCTTATCATTAACTCACAAACTCAAAATGACTTCCACTTTGAGATGCTTTGGTTACTAAGCGTAAATAGCATATTCTAAATCATTATCTAGAATTTCTATTTTAACATACACCAAAAGTCATAATCATAATGAGGGATAATAACTTTACGAGAAAAATATGAATAAACCAAAGTATGTCGAATCTATATTGAAATTTACGATGCTATTCTATTAACGTAGCTTACCAAATTCTAATCGTATTGGTCTTCTTTTTAGAGACAATTTTGCGACCAATGGATTATATCCCTTCGGCTACAACTATTAAAATCATATTTTGATAATGTACTTGGAATCTATTCTAAATTTGCACATCACACTATATGTTAGAGTCAATACTCCTATTAGCTTATAATAACCGTGGAAATTCTTTTATTGACACATATAAGAATATAATAATTTCTCTTTAATGTGAGAGAGTTCTTGTTAGACATTCTAATTCGCTATGTCTATTTTTTTCTTAGCTAATTTTGTTTATTCTTTGTAATCAGTTTTATCTTTGGATCGCATCCAAATCTATTTTACTACTAATGATTTCTGAAAGAAATTCCATCATCATGAAATTGGTGTTTCTTAAAATAATAATTATTTCTAAATGCAATAGAATAGGTTTTATGAAAATTTCATGAATTATACATATATATATATTTGTAGATGTATCTGTATGTAAAACTGTTTTGGTTTTTTAAATTTATGAAACTTATGTTCATTGCATAAATTAGTGAATCAACATTGATCGATCCCAAACTCATTTGGGTGATCCATACAAGATCCCACAAGAATAAGTATTACGTGCATTTTCTTGACTCAGACAACCTGTCAACTCCTTGACCTATGACATATGGGGGTTGTTTCATCAACTCTTATCTTGTATGATTTTATAGACTTTTTTAGATGAAATTTAATTTAACCATATGTAATTATTCTCAAGTACACGTCCTTATAAAAAGAAGTTATCTCAACTTTGCTTATCATAAATCGTACTTTTCCTAACAAAGTACGATTTCTCCTTATCGATACATCATTATGTATCATTAGGAGGAGCGAGTTTTAAGATTGAATCTTATTTTTTTAGGCGTTTGGAACTCCTATCCGATACACTCACCCATTCGATCAAATTAAATCGTTTACTTTCTTTAGCATATCATGTTATTTTCTTTCATTTTGTATTCTATGAACTTATCCTAGACATACTAAATGCGTACCAAACACACATGTTCACGTTTGGAATAATTCATTGGTGAATTTAACGAAGTATGTGGAATCTTTTTGGTATCATTGGACCTAGTACTGAGTACATCTATATGTCTCAATCCTAAGAGTTCGCTAACTTTTATGTTCACTCACACAAAATGGGTTCTTTGTCCTTATTTCCAAAATAATCGTAACAAAATTTAGATGCTTCTGTGTTATGTAGCTAATGCAACAAATACCGTTATTCTCATAAAATTATTTCATGAAAAATATTCAAAATAATGATAACAAAATAAAACTATATTTATTTTCAATCAGCACTGAAAATAATTATTGTAACGATTTGCCTTTTCGACCCCGATGAATCCACACTAATACATCCAGGATATTCAAGTGTCAAGCACTCAAGTTCCAAAAAGAAAAATTGTTATGGTAAAAGAAAAAGAAAAAGAAAAAACAAGGAGAAAGAGAACGCAACATCAGAATCTCACTAGCAGAACGATAATATATAATATTGAAGGAACAATACAAGGTTTACTCTGATATAGAAATTCCGAAGTTATAAAATCTAAGTACTATCATCGGTCTAGACAGTTATAACAACCTGTCCTCACAAATGCTGATATGTACAATATAGTAATGCAACATAAATAAGTATACTACGGTAGGTGTAATATCCAGCTCGTCTTCTCGAGCTTTAAAGAACATCAACGAAAACCTTCCTTTCTTAGATCACTCTATGGAGTACATGAGGAATTTAGGAAAAACAAAAACTAAGCGTCAGTCATAAGTCTGGTATGAGAAACTCAAGAAATACATGAACAACATTTAACGATCCATTTAAGATCGCATGGAATACCATAACGGTTATCCCTTCAAAATAAACACCATCTAACAAACACATTGGGTGGCATAATAGATAATGCCTAGGGTGTAGAATATAAATATTATAACATAGCTGGACTGGTTACATTTATTACATTCAACAGCATATTTGTAACATCCAACACCGAGTGCCTCATTAACCAAGAGTATTACTAGGTAATATCATCTACTAATGCGGAGAATAGGGCTGGTTAGGAGCGACCATCTATAGCCTTGTCTCAAAATCTATTGAATACGTCGACAAATGCTATATATATATATATATATATATATATATATGTATATGTATATTTCTATCTCAAGTGGAACGACATATCCAATAAATACTTAATACAAAGCCATAGGTGGCTACATGATCTATCATAACAAAATACAATAACCCGAATGCAAAACACATCACAAAACAGCAGATCATCACACACACACACACACACACACACATATATATATACACACATACATATACAGATACATCACAGAGTTTACAAAATGATACATGTCAAGTGGTATAACGACTACAATATACAAGCGAGCCAAAGGAATATACATATAAGAGCAGCAATCAAAAAGGACTACATAAAAAGCTATAATAAAAAAAGAGCTAGTGGAATAGTCCATGCGGAAGCAGAATAGGTTAAAGTCCAAATGTACCTAATCTGAAACACCTCGGTCTGACCTGATTATAAATGCACGGGTCAGTCTAGCTAAACAAATCAGTTTACAAAGATAAGCGATAATAAGAGCATAAGGATAAAGTGATAATATTACCAAGTGAGAAGAGACAATTTAAAGTGTATTGTTACACCAAGTGGTAATATGCTATCACTACACAAAAAGACAATCTCAAATGGATAAAAAAATTCATAAAACGCTAAATATAGTGAGCCTCATATAATCGGCATATCATAAATCATCAATAATGGTCTACGGAAAATTATAACTCCTAAAAAGGAGAAGTCCCAACCTTCCATACGGCAATCTCAAAACAACTCAAAGAAATTACCATCTCCAATTACGCCACAAGGAAAATATATCTCCAAATGGGAGATTAAAATCTCAAATATACGCCATATCGGCAATCTCAATAAAACGTCAGTGTAGGCAACTCATATCACAAAAATAGAACTCACAAATGTTCAAATTCCCGTAAGGTAATCTCCGTACATACATACATACATACAAACATATACATATACATATAATATCCTAAGTGGCTCAAATGGTCAATAATAAAAAGGCGATACGCTTGGGAAATCACAAACATTAATCAAATCATCTCAAAGATATAGCACGTGCTTATAGCCGAAGCCTACCAAATACTATTCTCCCAAATAAGCGCGACGTCTCTTAGACAAACGTCCCAAAGGAAAATTAAATGCATCTCTAAACAAACATTTTGAAGGACAAATACGTCGCAATGATAAACATCTCTTAGACAAACATCCCGAAGGATAAATGAACCGAAGGTCCAGTACTGGTAAATACGTCTCTTAGACAAACTTGTCACAAACTCTCGGATAGGAACCCGAATAGTGTTAACGTGTGTTCCATACCACATGTTCGCACTAAACGGTTTACTAACTGCTAGTAAATTTCACACTTAAATCAGTAAATATTTACCTCATCTCATTGGTAAACTCGATCCAGAGGTCAAAACGATCAAACGGACAAGTCGGGAATTAACTGATAAGATAAACGCACATGTCCCATGCCACGTATTTTACCAAACCATTTAATTCTCCTAATAATTCGCTCGAAATGTGCAAAAAAAGTGTAATTTATATATAAAATAATTTATTCTGCAAAATAAGCTTTGAAAACCAATTTCTGAAATCAATTTAAAACCCATATTTGAAAATTCTCTTATTATAGAGAATATATCGATTTTAAACTTGAAAATACTTGAAAATATTATATAATAATTATTTTGAAATGCCCATTAATTTTAAAATCATTTCAAAAATATTCGAAGAAAACCGTGCTCGAAAACAAATAAAAATAAGGAAAATCACTCAAACCGATATTAGAATTTAAATTCAAAATTAATCAAAATTTGAATTTTAAATCTCCAAAATTTGGCTAGTATATTGATAGACATCATGGCTTATAATCATCATCAGAACACCACAAATATAGTTGAAAAAATAATGAAAAAGAAAGTCGAAATCATCAAAACACAAAGGAGGCACTGGTCGACCTGCATGCCGACCCAGGAAAGGTGGCAGTCAACCTGGCATGCAGACTTTTGTTCCAGGCGATTCCTGCTTGCGAACTATTTTATAGCTTGAGTTTAGCATAGCAAATGACCTCAGTTTTCAACAAACATATACAGAGAAGTAATTCAACATGCAACCTACCAAATGCAAGAAATCCGACAGCATTTCGTTGACGGAATCACAAGATACAAGGTCTCAAAGTAGTAGCAGAAACTAGATTATAAAAAAGAAAATTCAACTAAAGACAAATAATGAATAGAAGCAAATTTTCAAAATTTTCAAGCTTTGGCACTTTTGTTGTGAGCTTATACAACTCACCTTACTGATTTGTAGTAAAAGCTCAAATTTTGCAGCAAAGTTGTAGCTTTTGCTTGAGATTACAGGCCTTGAGAACGTATAGAAAGTAATTACAGACATGCAAAACAAATACAGTGAAGAAAATTAGAAAACTTCTTACTGTAAAAAGATTCTGGTGATGAAATTTTATGATTTGGAGCTGTATACCTTTTATTTATCTCTAACTTGCAAAAAGATTTGAATTTGTTGAAGAAATTAGCTTGGGTTTGAAAAATTGGTGAAAAGGTTTCCTATTTTTTTATTTCAGTTGGAGGAAGGAGGACTGAAATGAACGTACAGCTAAACACTACTTCTTTTCTTAATCAGGCTAAGTGCTATTGGGCTAATTGGGTTTAAAATAAAAAGAAATAATATGGTTTGGGCTAAAAATCAACACTTCATAAAGAAATATGTGTATATATTACATATACACAACATTCTTCTTATTTACAAAAAAGAAAATGTGAAAATTTGCATACTTGTAAAATAAAACATTTCTTACCATACAAAAAGATTCATTTATATATTTAAAACATTTTTGTTATTAAAATCTTTTATTTAACAAAAATACACCATTTATTCAAATAAATGAAAAAAAACATTGTTTTTACTTCTAAAATTCCACAAAATTTATTTTCTCACCTAGAAAAATATTTCAAACCATTTCAAGACATTATTTATAGGCAAAACTTATTTTGAACCCAGTTTCTGTCTTTCATTTCAATAGACCACCTTTAAAAATTACATACTTCTTTTAAAAATTATTAAAAGAAGCTAATGGACAATAATTAATATAATTATTGTATTTTCTCTAAAATGAAATCATTTTCATTATTTAAAGCCAATATTCCATTTATTATCACTTCAAACAAAATAAAATAAAGCTTAGAATTTCATCTTCTCATTTTAAATTCCAAAATCCATTGTTTATTCGAAATAAACAATTTAATTTCTGCAATTTTAACTTAATTTACAATATTAAATTATAATTATCATTATAATTTAATATTGAAAGGTAATCTCGAAATCAGGGTTTTTACAAACTCCCCCTTTAACAAAATTGTGTACTCGCATTTTCTAGAGAAGAATTTGTATTCAACTATTTAATTTCATCACTAAAAAAAAGCTTGAGAAAAGGAGATATTCTCACCATCGTTATGCGAAGAAAGAAAATCGAGATATGAATGTTCGATAAACTCTTTAGTTTTTGTAACGACCCAGAATTTTTATAAATTAAAATTTGAATATTTAATTTATTTTAAATATTTATAAGTGAATTTTTAAGTCAAATAAATTTTATTTTGAATTATTGGATTTAATTGGATTTTTAAATCGATAATTTAATACGTTAAATTATGGAAATAATTGAAAATATAGTTAAATATGATTGAAAATGATTTGTAAAATTTTATTTTATCATATGGGAGTTAGAAAGATATTTTAGAACTTTTAAAATCGAATTAAAAATTAATTTGTGAAAATTGAATATTTTAATAATTAAATGGACTAGTAAAAATAGTCAATTTTTGAACAGTCTCAGAATTGAACGAAACTAGTTTCATTGGATCCGTAATAGTTAGTTATTATTGGATTTCAAATTTCGTGTCAATCGGAGCTACCGTTTGAGCGTGGCAGCTCGAAACGCATCGATTTATTTTTAATTTTAATTTGGCGAGCTAAAATAGCCATTTTTCAAAAAGTCTCGGATTTCGACGAAACAAGTTTCATCGGATCCGTAATGTGATATTATTGTAAGGTTTCAAATTTCAAGTCAATTGGATTTACCGTTTGTCCGGTACAAATTAAAACGCCTAGAAATCGACTTAAATCGGTTTAATTCAAATTGAGCGTTTACAGCCATAACTCGCACATACTTCCGAATTAGCTTCCGAAACCTGTTCCATTGTGTCCGGAACGCGGGGTAAACCCTAGAAACGCTGGTTACGGCGCCTAAATCGGAGTTCGGAATTTCCGGGATGAATAGTGTCGCTCGTTCCTTATAAATAGCCCTACCCCTTCACAAAAATAAAAATAAAAAAATAAAAAAAAGAAACAGAACCCTAGCCGCCACCCCCCCCCCTGAACGGCCAGCATTTCTTCTTCTTCCCCCTCTCAGATCTCGAAATCCATTCACTTTTATCACAAACTCTAAACTAAGAAATCGTAGAGCACATCAAGATCTACAAGATCAACGGCTATGATTTGAAACGGAGCTATGGATTGGCTGCAATCGGGGTTTGAAGTGGCACGCTTGCGCACAGTTTTTGAGGCAAAGGGAGGGGCCGAGTTGGCCAGGGCTGGGGCCGAGCATAGGGGGGTTCGAGAGCTTCGTCATGGCGGTGTTGTGATCGAGTTTCGTCGAGTGATCGCGATGGAAATTGGAACCCTAGTTGGACGTGAATGGGTTCTCTTGCGTTCGTGAGTTACTGTAAGGTGTGCGTGAGGGAGGGAAGAAGCATATGCACGGCAAAGATCTGCAGGTGATGGATCTAAGGGCTGAGATGAGTTGGGGTTTAAAAATTTAAAGTTTATGTTGATTTGTGTATATAAATCGTGTGTAAACTTCAATAATTCATAACTTTTTCATACGAGGTCGAAAAATTACGAAACCAGTTGCATTGGAATCGTATGGACGAGCACTACGCGATGGAGTTGGTTTGGAGTCGTTTGGAGTTAGTGAGAATTTTGGGTAAAATTAAACGTCCGTTTAATTTTATTCGAAATAAATCGCTAAAACGGAATTAAAATCAAGGTGAGAACTTCTCACTCAATCGAATTTGTTTCGATTTTATTTTAATAGTTAGATTTAAAATATTTGAATGCATGTTTGAATGTTGATTGAATATCTATTGATTGTTAAAATAGACATTATACGCCGTTAGTAAGAGGATGTTATTTATTAAAAACATATACCGCGAATATTTCATAAACAGTGAAATTGGTATTATATATAATAGCAATATATATATTGGCATATATATATATTGGAGTTATTGATTTCCCGCATTTATTTGTTTAGCGGATGAGACCTTATTGCGCCGTTATTAAGCGGATAATATTTAATAAGAACATATACCGCGATAATTTCGTACTGGAGCGAAATTGGTATTGTGCTAATGTTTGTGAATGCAGGAAAAACAGGTTGGAGGGATCCAACTGGATTCCTCAACAGTTTTTATTTGATTTCAGATATTTTGATATTTGATTTATTATCATATCGATATATGATATCGTTGTTTGTCGTGATTGACTATTTGGTGTGTAGCATCATTGGACCCAGATTTTGGGATTTTAAAATGATTATAAAGTGATTTTTGAAAATATAAAATAATTTTGGAATTGATCCATTTTAAATAAATAAACGTTATAATTTTTAATGTTATAAAAATTATGATTTTTGAGAAAAATAGTTAAAAACTGATTTTTGAGAATATGATGCTAACGATTTTATAAAATAGTTAAATCGGAATTTTTGAATTTATTATGACCAGTTTAAGTATAGGATTTATAAAATTTAATTATTTTATGAATCAAAAGAATGAAGTTTTTAAAGGAATTTAAAGACGTTTAAAAAGAATAATATAAATTGATCTATATTAAGAGATTTATAAATGGATATTTATAAATTGAGATATTGAAATTATAAAACGAGTTTTTATAAGTGTTTGAATGAAGTGGAAATGAATTTCATAAATGAATGAAATTTATGGAATTATAAACTGTGAAGTTATAAAAGAAATTTATAAATAGTAAGATTTATAAATTTGGTGAAATTATTTGAAGAATAGATTGGTTAAATAAATAGATCTTATAAGTTATAAGATTTATAAGTTGGAAAGTCTTTAAAAGAACGATTTTGTAAAATAATCGTTTTATAAGTATTTAACTTATAATATGAACTTTTAGTTTATAATTGAGTTATAAACTGGAATAGGTTAATAAAGGAATTTATAAAAAGGAAGCTTTTATAAATAAATAGAAATGGAATTTATAAACGTTGTTTTATAAATCCGCAAACAACTTATTTTGATAAGTAAATTGTTAAAACCTATTAATGGAGTTATATTCACGTTTTTGAATAGTGAATAATCCTTTGAATTAAAATGAATAGAAGTGATGAAAGTTGTTAACGTAGTATATTCACGTTTTTGAATAGTGAATAATATGTTAAAGAAATTGTTTTGAATGTGATATTTGAAATTGAATTAAAACGATCTAACGAAGTTTTAATTGTGTTGAGATTCGAAACCATAGATTTCAACATTTATTGTTGAAATAGACGTTTTCGAGAAATAGAAGGAAATAGTGGACTATAACACTGTTGTTATAGTAAATGATTTCCGAAAGGAAATGTTTTGTATAGTATTGGGATTTATATATCTATTTAATTTCGAATCCCTATACTAGTGATTTTGGGTTGTCGTAACGATGTTTTACGCAACATTCGTTTTGGCCCAAATTAATATGTTTAAGAGAATGATTTCCTTAAAAGAATGAAATATATACTTAATTTCGATTGAAGTATAGTGAATATTTTCTAAGTGTTGAAAATAAATAAAATTCGTGAATTACTTATTTAATAAGTATGGAAATGTTTTCCAATATGAAGTGATATTTAGAATTGATCTTTTTGAAGATAAATTGAAAATGAATAATTGAAATCGAATATTCATTGATATTTTGGAATTATAAATTCACTAAGGAATTTATAAAGGAAGTGGAATTTGTCTAAAAATAAATATTCATTTATTTTTGAAGTGTGAAATTATATATCTTGTAAAGATATTTTGTGAAATAAATAATTTGGAAAATTATTTGGAATCTGGTGATGTGTGCATATCAGTGATAGTTCAATAATCGACTATCAATATTTCCCTTTGAATGGGTAATTGATGTGATTTGTTTGAATGTGAATGCTACACTTATTTGTAAATAAGCGCTCACTATTCGGGTTAACTGGGAAAGGACCATGGGGTCGTATAACCCATTTCGAATATGTGATACGTCGTTGTGAATTGCATTGAAGATCGGTGTTGAAGACCCGGTATTTGCGAGAGCGATAGGATGACCTATCGATTGTCTCTGCACTGAGTTGCAACGGTATAGAGACTCCCTAAGTGATGGGAAATCCGAACAGGATTGTGAATATCCGGATTGCAAGGACTTCTTTGTAAGTGCCTTCGGTTTTGTTCGATCCCGGAACAGACTTGTATGGATTGTGTGTCTGACATTACAAATTGAGATATAAAGCCGATTTCATTCAAATATATTTCTGTTGGTGGCGGAGAATTTATTCTTTTAGCTTAACACCCTTCTCTAAGACGTACGAGCTCAGAGGTTATATAGTTGAAGTTATCAGCGATATATTCCCAATTTGGTAATGTGACATGCTGAGTGTTGCTGAAATGATCATTGTGTTGATTATTGTGATAGGATCGTTTATTTGATCGTCTATCTTGGTGATCATTGTGTTGATCATTTGTTGACCCAAAGCATGACTTTTGTATAAAGTATGTTTTTGTGGACGTGACTTCGTCGAACCTCACACCCCGGAAATGGTCAAAACAGGAAAGATGCAGCAAGGTTATGAGGGGTAGCACCCTTTAGGGTATGTACATTTCCTTCTGGATAGAGGTGGTATCATGGTATGGAGCCCAGATATTTAACCTATGTGGTTACTACGAATTTATTACTTTGTGGTTGTTGGCTTTCGGGATCCCGTGAGAAAGGTCGTTTACGATCGGGGAATGGCGTGCTCGTGTCAGTAGTTACCCAGTTAGGGGTAACCCGGCCTTGTGTTGGCAGAATTCCGGTTTGGTTCTCGGGGATGTCTTTCCAGAGGCATTCTCATGTGGCAATGGGAAGTTCCTTGGCCTGACCATTCGTTGGAAATCCAAAGAAACAATACGAGACTTGTACGGTTTTAGTTGTATAACCTGCTATGGAATGTGGCGGTAACCTGCTATTGAACATAGTTAGCTATAGTAGGCATAGTTCGGAATGTCTATGCTGGCTAAGATTTATATTCTACTTTCGAAATGAATTTTCCCTACACTATGCGCTAGTAATAATATCAAATGTTATTTTAAATGCGTATCAAGCATCTTTGACTATCATAAGGAGAAATCTCCTCCGATTCTGCGTTTGCATGTGTGTGTGTGCGGGAGGCCTTATGGTAGTCTCATTTTTAAAAGCATTGCGAATTGAATTTAAAAATATCTCTCTATTTTGATTTTAAAGGTAAATAAACTGTTTTGAGTTCTCACACCAGTCACATGACTGACTTGGAGTTTATTGTTTTCCTTCCTAAACTCTGGGTGCCCACCAATTTTCACACGGGCAGTCAAGAGTTAGGTTTATCAGGATATTCTGGATATTCTGGAATTGCTGGAGGCAAGCTGGATGGCATGGCGTATTACTTATATAGTATTTCTTTTTCCGCTGCACTATTTGTTGTTGTTGTACACTCTGATGATATGATGAAATGAAATGTGATGTAATGTAATAACTGATATGGTTCTTTGTTTAAAGATTATTCATTTATTATTATATGTTGTTCCGCTGCGAATTGTGAGATTCTGATGTTGTTCTTGTTTTCTATTCCGTCCTATTTTCTATTTTTTTCTATTCTCTATTTTCTTCTATTTTTCTTTTCCCTCTATTTTAAAATCTTCTATCTTCTTTTCCCTATCTAAATTTTCTATCTTCTGTTTTCTTTTCCCCTCCATCTTCTACCTTATCTATTATCTCTCTATCTTCTCTCTTCTTTCTTCTTCTCTTTTCTTAAATTTTTCTTAAAACCCCTAAGGGTTCGTATTTTCGTTCATCTTGAATTAAACAAAGGAGATTAGTGTCTATTCAAGGAGTACGGACTTACGGGTCTTTACAGTTGGTATCAGAGCTTATGGTTAAGCGACAACCATGGTTCTGTTGGGTATAACTCATTAGAGATGGAGTCAGCAGTACTCTAGAATGAATTTGAGTGTAATAATAGCTATGAGAGCGTATTTGATAGTGAATATATAAAATTGTTTTATATTGTGATGATTGGTTTGTTGAGTGGTATATAGATTCTGGTTAATACGAGTAATTAACGTTGTTGATAGGGATCTCTAAACACTTGAATAGAACAATTCGACATAATATTGTTTTAAATTAGGTAAATGAAATAATTTTACCTTGATTATATTTTTATATATAAAGGAATAATTTTTCAAAATTATTAAAGTGTATATAAGTTGATTGTTTAGTTGTTTGAATAATCTAAATAAAGGAATTGTATAAGTAAAAAGAATTATAAGAATTGAATTATAATTAAAGTGATTTACAATTGTGAGATAAACTTATATATATAAGAAGTGAAACTATATGAATATATTTATGAATATGAGTTGTACGTAAAAGTGAATTTAAAGTTAAATGGAATATAACTTAAGTGATATTGAATGAAGTTGATATTAGTATCAAAGTAAAATTTATAAAGTTAAGTGATGAATATAAACTTGAGTTATATAAATGAATTGAATGAATAGTTGAATGAAAATCAATTAAATTAAACCAATTGTAAGCAAAGGAATTTGGTTGTGATAGATATACTTTGGTTGTTGTATGATTGTTAGTTGATTGTATATAATTCATTAAGTGTTAATGAAATTGATTAATGAAATTTAAAGCTATGTAATTGAATTCAAATTAGAAGTAAATAAATTTGAATAGAATTGAATTTGAATTGGAAGTGAACCAACTTGAATATAAATTAGTGAATATAAACTAATTGAGAATGAATGTTAATAAGAACATCCACTGTATATGAATCAAATGTGATTTAAATTGAAAACCAATTCATTAAATATTAATGAGAATATGAATGAATATTTATTAGTTATGGATTATAGTTGGTTGATGTTTGCATTTGTTGTTTAGTTGCATTTGCTATGTGGCATATATAGTAATTATGTTGCTATATGTTGTATATTGATACTATTTTCATATATGCATGTTCTCATGTTGTTTGTTGAGTAATTAGTAGGTGCGGATCGCGTTTGCTTCGCATTTGGAGCTCGCTTTTGCGCTATATTAGCTGTATATGCTTGCTAATAAAATATAAGGTACATATCTCGGATTACATACCGTACTTTTACACTTTTTTCCCTTCGGGATGCCTCATTACTTGATGAGATGTATATTTGTGATATATATACTGTCATTTTTTCTTCGGATCGAGCCGCGCAAAGGAGACCATGGCGAATTTTTCCGGAAATTTAAGGCGTTAGAAAAAATTTGAGAAAATGGGAAATTGTAAAAACTTTAACTTTGATTTTGGAGTTGAAAGTTAAACAATAGAAGTTGTTTTTGAAAAGATAACTAAGTATGATTTGAAACTTAGTAAGTTATTGTAAGAAGTTTAACTATGAATTTTGGGAAAATTAATAAATTCTGTACTTTTCTTACTTGTTAATTTCGAGGACGAAATTCTTTTAAGTGGGGAAGATTGTAACGACCCAGGATTTTTATAAATTAAAATTTGAATATTTAATTTATTTTAAATATTTATAAGTGAATTTTTAAGTCAAATAAATTTTATTTTGAATTATTGGATTTAATTGGATTTTTAAATCGATAATTTAATACGTTAAATTATGGAAATAATTGAAAATATAGTTAAATATGATTGAAAATGATTTGTAAAATTTTATTTTATCATATGGGAGTTAGAAAGATATTTTAGAACTTTTAAAATCGAATTAAAAGTTAATTTGTGAAAATTGAATATTTTAATAATTAAATCGACTAGTAAAAATAGTCAATTTTTGAACAGTCTCAGAATTGAACGAAACGAGTTTCATTGGATCCGTAATAGTTAGTTATTATCGGATTTCAAATTTTGTGTCAATCGGAGCTACCGTTTGAGCGCGGCAGCTCGAAACGCATCGATTTATTTTTAATTTTAATTTGGCGAGCTAAAATAGCCATTTTTCAAAAAGTCTCGGATTTCGACGAAACCAGTTTCATCGGATCCGTAATGTGATATTATTGTAAGGTTTCAAATTTCAAGTCAATTGGATTTACCGTTTGTCCGGTACAAATTAAAACGCCTAGAAATCGACTTAAATCGGTTTAATTCAAATTGAGCGTTTACAGCCATAACTCGCACATACTTCCGAATTAGCTTCCGAAACCTGTTCCATTGTGTCCGGAATGCGGGGTAAACCCTAGAAACGCTGGTTACGGCGCCTAAATCGGAGTTCGGAATTTCCGGGATGAATAGTGTCACTCGTTCCTTATAAATAGCCCTACCCCTTCACAAAAATAAAAAAATAAAAATAAAAAAAAGAAACAGAACCCTAGCCGCCACCCCCCCCTGAACGGCCAGCATTTCTTCTTCTTCCCCCTCTCAGATCTCGAAATCCATTCACTTTTATCACAAACTCTAAACTAAGAAATCGTAGAGCACATCAAGATCTACAAGATCAACGGCTATGATTTGAAACGGAGCTATGGATTGGCTGCAATCGGGGTTTGAAGTGGCACGCTTGCGCATAGTTTTTGAGGCAAAGGGAGGGGCCGAGTTGGCCAGGGCTGGGGCCGAGCATAGGGGGGTTCGAGAGCTTCGTCATGGCGGCGTTGTGATCGAGTTTCGTCGAGTGATCGCGATGGAAATTGGAACCCTAGTTGGACGTGAATGGGTTCTCTTGCGTTCGTGAGTTACTGTAAGGTGTGCGTGAGGGAGGGAAGAAGCATATGCACGGCCAAGATCTGCAGGTGATGGATCTAAGGGCTGAGATGAGTTGGGGTTTAAAAATTTAAAGTTTATGTTGATTTGTGTATATAAATCGTGTGTAAACTTCAATAATTCATAACTTTTTCATACGAGGTCGAAAAATTACGAAACCAGTTGCGTTGGAATCGTATGGACGAGCACTATGCGATGGAGTTGGTTTGGAGTCGTTTGGAGTTAGTGAGAATTTTGGGTAAAATTAAACGTCGCTAAAACGGAATTAAAATCAAGGTGAGAACTTCTCACTCAATCGAATTAGTTTCGATTTTATTTTAATAGTTAGATTTAAAATATTTGAATGCATGTTTGAATGTTGATTGAATATCTACTGATTGTTAAAATAGACATTATACGCCGTTAGTAAGCGGATGTTATTTATTAAAAACATATACCGCGAATATTTCATAAACAGTGAAATTGGTATTATATATAATAGCAATATATATATATTGGCATATATATATATTGGAGTTATTGATTTCCCGCATTTATTTGTTTAGCGGATGAGACCTTATTGCGCCGTTATTAAGCGGATAATATTTAATAAGAACATATACCGCGATAATTTCGTACTGGAGCGAAATTGGTATTGTGCTAATGTTTGTGAATGCAGGAAAAACAGGTTGGAGGGATCCAACTGGATTCCTCAACAGTTTTTATTTGATTTCGGATATTTTGATATTTGATTGATTATCATATCGATATATGATATCGTTGTTTGTCGTGATTGACTATTTGGTGTGTAGCATCATTGGACCCAGATTTTGGGATTTTAAAATGATTATAAAGTGATTTTTGAAAATATAAAATAATTTTGGAATTGATCCATTTTAAATAAATAAATGTTATAATTTTTAATGTTATAAAAATTATGATTTTTGAGAAAAATAGTTAAAAACTGATTTTTGAGAATATGATGCTAATGATTTTATAAAATAGTTAAATCGGAATTTTTGAATTTATTATGACCAGTTTAAGTATAGGATTTATAAAATTTAATTATTTTATGAATCAAAAGAATGAAGTTTTTAAAGGAATTTAAAGACGTTTAAAAAGAATAATATAAATTGATCTATATTAAGAGATTTATAAATGGATATTTATAAATTGAGATATTGAAATTATAAAACGAGTTTTTATAAGTGTTTGAATGAAGTGGAAATGAATTTCATAAATGAATGAAATTTATGGAATTATAAACTGTGAAGTTATAAAAGAAATTTATAAATAGTAAGATTTATAAATTTGGTGAAATTATTTGAAGAATAGATTGGTTAAATAAATAGATCTTATAAGTTATAAGATTTATAAATTGGAAAGTCTTTAAAAGAACGATTTTGTAAAATAATCGTTTTATAAGTATTTAACTTATAATATGAACTTTTAGTTTATAATTGAGTTATAAACTGGAATAGGTTAATAAAGGAATTTATAAAAAGGAAGTTTTTATAAATAAATAGAAATGGAATTTATAAACGTTGTTTTATAAATCCGCAAACAACTTCTTTTGATAAGTAAATTGTTAAAACCTATTAATGGAGTTATATTCACGTTTTTGAATAGTGAATAATCCTTTGAATTAAAATGAATAGAAGTGATGAAAGTTGTTAACGTAGTATATTCACGTTTTTGAATAGTGAATAATATGTTAAAGAAATTGTTTTGAATGTGATATTTGAAATTGAATTAAAACGATCTAACGAAGTTTTAATTGTGTTGAGATTCGAAACCATAGATTTCAACATTTATTGTTGAAATAGACGTTTTCGAGAAATAGAAGGAAATAGTGGACTATAACACTGTTGTTATAGTAAATGATTTCCGAAAGGAAATGTTTTGTATAGTATTGGGATTTATATATCTATTTAATTTCGAATCCCTATACTAGTGATTTTGGGTTGTCGTAACGATGTTTTACGCAACATTCGTTTTGGCCCAAATTAATATGTTTAAGAGAATGATTTCCTTAAAAGAATGAAATATATACTTAATTTCGATTGAAGTATAGTGAATATTTTCTAAGTGTTGAAAATAAATAAAATTCGTGAATTACTTATTTAATAAGTATGGAAATGTTTTCCAATATGAAGTGATATTTAGAATTGATCTTTTTGAAGATAAATTGAAAATGAATAATTGAAATCGAATATTCATTGATATTTTGGAATTATAAATTCACTAAGGAATTTATAAAGGAAGTGGAATTTGTCTAAAAATAAATATTCATTTATTTTTGAAGTGTGAAATTATATATCTTGTAAAGATATTTTGTGAAATAAATAATTTGGAAAATTATTTGGAATCTGGTGATGTGTGCATATCAGTGATAGTTCAATAATCGACTATCAATATTTCCCTTTGAATGGGTAATTGATGTGATTTGTTTGAATGTGAATGCTACACTTATTTGTAAATAAGCGCTCACTATTCGGGTTAACCGGGAAAGGACCATGGGGTCGTATAACCCATTCCGAATATGTGATACGTCGTTGTGAATTGCATTGAAGATCGGTGTTGAAGACCTGGTATTTGCGAGAGCGATAGGATGACCTATCGATTGTCTCTGCACTGAGTTGCAACGGTATAGAGACTCCCTAAGTGATGGGAAATCCGATCAGGATTGTGAATATCCGGATTGCAAGGACTTCTTTGTAAGTGCCTTCGGTTTTGTTCGATCCCGGAACAGACTTGTATGGATTGTGTGTCTGACATTACAAATTGAGATATAAAGCCGATTTCATTCAAATATATTTCTGTTGGTGGCGGAGAATTTATTCTTTTAGCTTAACACCCTTCTCTGAGACGTATGAGCTCAGAGGTTATATAGTTGAAGTTATCAGCGATATATTCCCAATTTGGTAATGTGACATGCTGAGTGTTGCTGAAATGATCATTGTGTTGATTATTATGATAGGATCGTTTATTTGATCGTCTATCTTGGTGATCATTGTGTTGATCATTTGTTGACCCAAAGCATGACTTTTGTATAAAGTATGTTTTTGTGGACGTGACTTCGTCGAACCTCACACCCCGGAAATGGTCAAAACAGGAAAGATGCAGCAAGGTTATGAGGGGTAGCACCCTTTAGGGTATGTACATTTCCTTCTGGATAGAGGTGGTATCATGATATGGAGCCCAGATATTTAACCTATGTGGTTACTACGAATTTATTACTTTGTGGTTGTTGGCTTTCGGGATCCCGTGAGAAAGGTCGTTTACGATCGGGGAATGGCGTGCTCGTGTCAGTAGTTACCCAGTTAGGGGTAACCCGGCCTTGTGTTGGCAGAGTTCCGGTTTGGTTCTCGGGGATGTCTTTCCAGAGGCATTCTCATGTGGCAATGGGAAGTTCCTTGGCCTGACCATTCGTTGGAAATCCAAAGAAACAATACGAGATTTGTACGGTTTTAGTTGTATAACCTGCTATGGAATATGGCGGTAACCTACTATTGAACATAGTTAGCTATAGTAGGCATAGTTCAGAATGTCTATGCTGGCTAAGATTTATATTCTACTTTCGAAATGAATTTTCCCTACACTATGCGCTAGTAATAATATCAAATGTTATTTTAAATGCGTATCAAGCATCTTTGACTATCAAAAGGAGAAATCTCCTCCGATTCTGCGTTTGCATGTGTGCGTGTGCGGGAGGCCTTATGGTAGTCTCATTTTTAAAAGCATTGCGAATTGAATTTAAAAATATCTCTCTATTTTGATTTTAAAGGTAAATAAACTGTTTTGAGTTCTCACACCAGTCACATGACTGACTTGGAGTTTATTGTTTTCCTTCCTAAACTCTGGGTGCCCACCAATTTTCACACGGGCAGTCAAGAGTTAGGTTTATCAGGATATTCTGGATATTCTGGAATTGCTGGAAGCAAGCTGGATGGCATGGCGTATTACTTATATAGTATTTCTTTTTCCGCTGCACTATTTGTTGTTGTTGTACACTCTGATGATATGATGAAATGAAATGTGATGTAATGTAATAACTGATATGGTTCTTTGTTTAAAGATTATTCATTTATTATTATATGTTGTTCCGCTGCGAATTGTGAGATTCTGATGTTGTTCTTGTTTTCTATTCCGTCCTATTTTCTATTTTTTTCTATTCTCTATTTTCTTCTATTTTTCTTTTCCCTCTATTTTAAAATCTTCTATCTTCTTTTCCCTATCTAAATTTTCTATCTTCTGTTTTCTTTTCCCCTCCATCTTCTACCTTATCTATTATCTCTCTATCTTCTCTCTTCTTTCTTCTTCTCTTTTCTTAAATTTTTCTTAAAACCCCTAAGGGTTCGTATTTTCGTTCATCTTGAATTAAACAAAGGAGATTAGTGTCTATTCAAGGAGTACGGACTTACGGGTCTTTACAGTTTTCGTAGTGCAGTCATCGGGATTAGTGGACCATTGAACTTTAACGAGCGACACGTTATTATTACGAAGGCTCTCACCTCCGAAGCAAGTACGCGAATAGGCTGGTGCACAATAGATGGGTCTGGTGAGATCTCAAGCTCTTGCAAATTAGGAGAATCAATAACAGAATCCGACTCTCGAAGACACTTCCAAAGCTGAGAGACGTTAAATACGTCATGAATGCCAGATGGGTGAGTTGGAAGTGAAATTTTATATGCTACAGGGCCAATACGTTTAGTAATAGGAAATGGTCCTACAAAGCGAGGAGCCAATTTCCCAGTTGTACTGAAGCGCATAACCCCTTTTGGAGGAGAAACACGAATGAAAACGAGATCACCAACAGATAACTCGAGAGGCTTCCTACGTTTTCCGCATAGGATTTCTGGCGGCTTTGTGCCTCTTTCATTCTTTGCCGAATAAGAACAATCTTCTTAGAAGAATCATAAATAGAATCTGGGACAAGAATAAGCTTCTCTCCAGATTCCAACAACCATAAAGGTGATCGACATGGCCTTCCGTAAAGAGCTTCGAAAGGAGCCATACCGATACTAGACTAAAAATTATTGTTGTAGGAGAATTCCACAAGAGGTAGGTGATCCTACGAACTACCATTGTAATCTAGAATGCAAGCATGGAGAAGATCCTCAAGAATACGATTCCACCATTCAGTCTGTCCATTAAACTATGTTGCTGAAATTAAGCTTTGTTCCCAAATCTTGATGAAGACTCTACCAGAAGTGACTCATGAAAAGCGGATCACGGTCAGGCACAATTGAACTAGGAACACCGTGAAGTCTCATGATTTCCTTGATATATAACTTGGCCAAAAAGAAGCACTACTATTAGAACTAATAGGAATGAAAGGAGCTGATTTGGTAACGTGATCAACAATAACCCAAATGCTAGAATGGCCCGATATCTAACGAGGTAGGCCATCAATGAAATCCATGGATATCTGATCTCGTTTCCATAATGGAATCTATAGAGGTTGAAGGAGACCAGAAGGGCGCTGGTGTTCGGCTTTGATAAGTTGACAAGTCATGCAATTACTCATATAACTTGCTACATAGAGCTTCATGCCTTTCCAATAATAAAGACATCGGCATACATCTTACTACTGCCGGGATGAATGGTATACATAGAAAGATGATGGTCATCGAGAATGTCATGCCTAAGTGCAAGATCAAAAGGTACGACTAGACGGTTCTTCTTGCAAAGACACCTATGAGAATCAATACTGAAATCCCGCAACTCCTCATTACGGGACTCAAACTCACAAATCTGAATAAGGTGCACAAGATTGGGATCACGCCGCTGAGCATTGGCAATACGATCCAATAAACTGGGTCGAGCATCCAAACTGAATAATAAAATAAGAGAATTAGAAGATGGAGCTTGATCACGAATGTCACAAAGGGATAAGGTCTCTAGAACATCCCACTCGGATAGCATCATAAAAACAGCAGCCGAATGTTTGTGACTAAGCACATCAGTAACACGATTACCCTTACCAGGGGTATACTGGATATCAAAGTCATAAGAGGCAAGGAACTCGAGCCAACGCTGTTGCCTCATATTGAGCTCCTTCTGAGTGAACATATATTTCAAGGACTAGTGGTAGGTATAGAGAATGAAGTGCTCGCCTAATAGATAATGTTGCCAAATCTTCAAGACAAAGATGATGGCGGCTAACTCGAGGTCATGAGTAGCAAAGCGAACTTCATTAGGTCGCATTTGCCTAGAAGAATAAGCAACTACCAATCCTTCTACATAAGCACGACATGGAGGCTACAAGACTAGCATCGGTGTAGAAAACAAGATCATGATTCCCTTCAGGAACCACTAGAATAGGAGCATTAGTGAGAAGCTCCTTCAACTGTTGAAACGAAGCTTCACACTTGTTGGACCAAATAAATCGAACACCTTTCCAAGTGAGATTGGTAAGAGGAAACACAATGTGGGAAAAATCCTTAATGAATTGGCGGTAATAACCCGCCAATCCTAGGGAGCTGTGAATATTATGAACATTCTTAGGCCTCTTCAAATTCTAGATGGCTTCGATCTTCGAAGGATCGACCGAAATGCCTTCGGAAGAAATAACATGGCCTAAGAACTTAACCTTATTATCCTAGAAGTGGCACTTGGAGAATTTGGCTTTGATAAATTTTTCCCGAGTCTAGATTGAGCTACAATCGATATGACACACTAGAAAATCTATGAAAGCCAACGTCTCAAATTTCAAGTCAATCAGAGTTTGTATGCCCGAGTTGTGAATCGATCAAGTTTCATAGGAAAGGTGGTTATTTCGTACCCCTCGGTTCGTATCCATCAAGTGCTAAAGGAAAACCACATTCGTATCCATCTCATTCGTAACCATCGAATCTCAGGCAAAACATAGCTGGTTCGTATCCATGGAGGGCAACTGTTCATTCGTACCCATCGAGTTCGTATCCATTAACATCCATCTCCTTTGTGTCCCTTTGTTCGTATCCATCAAATGAGGACAATCAAACCCGTATCGATCATTCGCTCGATCGATACGATGGAAGACACTAAATAATGAAACGAACTCAACGACATGAACTAACTCCTAAGGCCGATACGAAGGGGATAAAAAAATCATCGAGATGAGACAACCATAAGACTTGATACAAAGTGGAGCACAATCAATCGATATGAAAGAAATATTTTTGATCGATACGAGAGAATCCTAGGAGAGAGGAAGACTCAGTCACTCGACATGGAAAGTGGATCGATCCTGAAAGACAGTGACATGTCATTGACCATCATGTGCCTAGGAGCGATACGAACAGGATCGATATGTGTATATCGATATGAGTTCAAGCAGCCCATAACAAATCCAAATTTACATCAATCATAACTCAAGATCTACAAATCCAAATGCCACCAAATTTTCGCATGAGCATGTTTGCAACATCAAGAAAGTACCTGATCGATCCCAGCCTAAAAGGACCAATTATTGATCGATAGGAACTCAATTCATATTGCTCTGATATCGAGTCGAAATCATCTGAACTCGATCTTGTGGGGCCACCCATGCGAGAGAAGAAGTCCTCCGAGATCTGGGCGAGATATTTGCTACCTACGCCTATAAATAGTAACCATAGACCTACATAAAATGGACTTTGGGATTCTCTATGTCAATACTCTTTTGAAATTGCGATCATACTTTGATTGTACTATTGTATTCCACTTGTAACCAGCGAGTTATAATCAATAAACATCAATCTATTTATAGTGGACGTAGGCCATACGTCGAACCACTCTAAAATCGTGTGTTTCTATATGTTTTCTTGTCTGTCAATTGGTGTGTTTTTAGATCTTCCCCATTTTACATTTACTTTCTTCATTTTATCTCTTCAAATACATTCGAAGAGTGTTGTGCCCAATTTTGGTACAAACACTTTGGCGCTTTCACCGAAAAAATCGACTTTTCTCTTGCTCATTGGATCTACTGCTGATATCGGATTGCAAGAATCTAAGGAGAAGATCCCAAATCTCAAGCCTAGAAGTTCTTCTATCCTATTTAGATTTGCAACAAGTCTAGGAGAGAACTTCTCTATTCACTATAATCGCTACTAGGACTACTCAACCGCTGTAGATCTAGAAGGACTGGATAGGAAGAACCCCGCACTACTTCCCTCTGCAGACCAGAACACTGCCGGGCCTTTAGATTTACAAGGCCCTATAACCAGGGAGGAGTTCCAGCGACTTATACAAGAACTGAACCAAAGCCTCCATCAGCTTACCCAACAGCTCCGTGCCAACACAGAGTTAACTAATCGGCTGAACCGAGAAAGACGAAGGAGATCTAGATGAGAGCAGGCTTCCTACTCATCAACTGAATGCTCGGCTTCCTCTGATTACAATCACAGATCCACACGCCCACAGATGGATGGAGGCTATACGCAGGCTATCGGGTCAACATACTTTAAATCTTGGACAAGCGAGAGTTAGTTCGTCAACCAGTAATCAGATCGGCCCTCCTCCCGAGGAGGGACGGTTCCCAATCATGCAACTGACAACCGCGCTGCTACCACTGCCATCGACTTGGAAGTTTGCATTTGGAACTGAACGGATCCGACCCTTCGTCAATACGACCATACTCCAGAACCATATTTACCCAAAGATCTACAGCCAAGGAGGTATGATATGGACCGTCGACCATACTCGGACCGTCCTCACATTGTGGAACACGACCACACCTTGGCCCAGCATGCCTTGAATGTACAAATGCAAGATATCCTGACTATGATCCTCTAGATGATCCATGAGAGCCAAGGCCTCACCAATGACGACTAAGGAAACTCCCGCAGTCACACCCCATTCATCGATGACATTCTCTATGTTGAACCGCCTCGGCGATTCAGAATGCCAACTCTACCTATCTTTGAAGGGTGCTCTAACCCTAACCGGCACATATGAATGGTTGATGAATGATGCACGGGCTGATGATGCGGTCAAGTACCAAAGTTTCCCAATTTCCTTAGGAGGCATCGCGATTATGTGGTTTACTGCCTGCCACCCCAATCTATTTCATGTTTCGACCAGTTGGCTACGAAGTTTGTCGAGCAGTTTCGCATGCATGTCACAAGTCCCAAAGATGTTAATACCTTGTCCAGTGTCACTCAAGCTCCTGGAGAGACACTCAAATGTTACCTTCGAAGGTTCCATGCTGCTTGCGTAGACATTGGCAACTCTAATGATAATTCCATATTGATGGCACCGACTAAGGGAATCAATCTTGATTCCGAATTTGGAAATTGGTTGGCTAGGAAACCACCTGCGTCATTGGACCATTTCTATTACAAGGCAGCTCAATTCTTAAGGAGAGAGGATGCGAATTTTTTTAGGAAAAAGGATGACATAGGTTTAGTGTGGAAGGAATCCAGAGCAATATTGCCGTGTAACAAACTGGGGCGAGTTTTGGAAAGGTGCAGTTAAATATACAGAATAAGCAGAATCAGCGGAAAGGCAATGGAAATAAAGGTAAGAATCGGGATCAGAATCGTGGACGCGACGTAGAGCTTCCATGTTTGACAACTTTACTCCTTTAAATACATCCCTGAAGAATGTGTACTTGCAAACATGTAATACTATCCAATATAAGAAACCTACTCCGAAGTAATCGTCTGAGAGACAAATTCGAATAGGGAAGTGCTATAGATTTCACGATAGTTATGGCCAAAACATGAATGAGTGTCGTCATCTACAGGATATTATTGAGAAGTTGATCCGAGAAAGAAAGTTGGAGCAGTTCATTCGGGCACCGCAAGCTAGAGGTGTGGGCCCATCGAATCAAAATCAAATACCAAATCAAGTTAGACTGAAGGAATACGCGCATATTAGCGGGAGGTTAGTGATTAAAACTGTTAGTGGTGGTCCTCATCCAGCGGATCGGAGCTGGAGGGAAATGGAGTCGTATGCCAGCTCTATTAGGCATGCGAGCTTCGAATGTTGCAGTAACTTGGAAGGAGGGGCTCCTACCAAACAACAGAAGACGATGACAGACGACATTGTTATCCGAGACAGGGATGTCGAATGAATCAAAGCCCTACCATTGATCCACTAGTCATTTCAGCTCACATAGGTCTTGCTTGGATGAAGAGGATCTTATTGGACAATGGAAGTTTAGTGAACATACTCTTTAAGCGAGCTTATGATCAATGGCAGTGCGACTATACCCACCGAGAAAGTGGAGCTACCAGTAGAGTTGGGAGTTGGAGAATGCTGGAGAGTCGGATGCTACAACTTATTGTATTGGATATTGACTCACCCTGCAATGCTTTCTTAGGCCGACCGACCCTAGCTGAGTTCAGGGCTGCTATTGCCCCTTGGTGTCTTACTTTGAAATTCCCTACCGACAATGGAGTCGAAGTTGATCAGGAAGACCATGCTGCTCGATGGGCCTATTATGTTACCGAGCTGTGGGAGGCACAGCAAAAAGAGAAGAAAAAAGGCGTAGAGGAATCTCTCTGTGTCCTCTTTGTATATAATTGATAGTTTACGCCCGGACCTAGGCCCAGGCCCAGGCACCACAACCAATTCTTGAGAGATCTTGACCCAAGAGATAGTGAAAGCGAGGATGAAGTCAAAGACAGTCAGGCTTCTGCGGTAGAGTTGATGATCGATGTTTCGGTCGATAATGATGATGATTCTAGAATGATTAAGATTGGATATCAGCTAAGCCAACAGATGAAGGAGGAAGTGGTTGAATTTCTCTATTAAAACCTCGATGTGTTTTCCTAGACGCACTCTGACATGTGTGAGATCTCGTCGGACATCGTGACCCACACATTGAATATTGACCCGCGACATGTCCTGGTCAAGCAAAAAAGATGCGGTATGGACCAGAGAGATCTGCCATCCTAAAGGAAGAGGTAGATGAACTCAAGCTGAACAAGTTTATCCGAGATGCACAATATCCAGAATGGGTGTCCAACCCTGTACTTGTCGAGAAATCTAACGGGAAATGGAGAACTTGTGTTGACTACTCAGACTTGAATAATGCTTGCCCTAAAGATAGTTTTTCACTTCCCTGGATTTATCAACTTTTAGACTCAACAGCTGGACACGAGCTCTTATCTTTCATAGATGCATATTCCGACTACAATCAGATTCCCATGCACTTATCCAATTAGGAGCAAATTAGCTTCGTCACCGATCTGGGATTTTACTGCTACAAAGTCATGTCGTTTGGACTCAAAAACGCCGGATCAACTTACCAACGGCTAGTCAATCGAATGCTTGCTAACTAGATCGAAAAACTATGGAGGTATATGTGGATTACATTCTTGTAAAGTCATGATTCTCCACCAATAATATCAAGATCTGGAAACGAGGTTCAACATCCTCCAGGAGTATAGAATGAAGCTTAACTCGTTGTAGTGTCACTTTAGGGTCACGTCCGGAAAGTTCCTTGGATTCATCGTTAATACTCGTGGAATTGAAGCCAATTCGTAGAAGATCTAGGTAATTAGGAATCTTGAGACTCCAAGGACCATAAAGCAAGTTCAGAGCCTCAACGGGAAGGTAGCAGCACTGAGCGTGTTCATCTCAAAATCCACTAACAAATGCATTCTCTTCTTTGACCTAATTTGGTAAGGGAAGGGAAATTTGAATGGACTACAGAGTGTGAAGGCGCATTCTGAGCACTGGTTCAACACCTATCCACATCACCTATTCTGTCAAAGCCTATTGATCACAAGAGATTGTACATCTACTTGGTAGTGTCAGAAAATGCAATTAGCGCTGCTTTTATTCGGAAGGAGGATCGGATACAACGGCCAGTCCATTACATCAGCAAACGAATGACCATAGTAGAGAAAAATTATCCGAAGTTGGAAAAGTTAGCTTACTGTATTGTTATTGCCTCGAGGAAGCTTCACCCATATTTCTAGGCTCATCTTATCACTATCTACACCGACCAACCGTTACGATAGTTCCTTATGCGGTTTGAGATGTCTGGTAGGTTACTCAAGCGGAATATCGAGTTGAGTCAGTTCGACATCACTTACAACCAAGGCGAGCTATTCAAGGACAAGTCCTAGCGGATGTCATCGCTGAATTCACTATCCTAGAGGACTTGCCCGAAACCAGTGAACCTCCCAAATACATATGGAAGCTACACACAAATGGTGCAGCAAATGACTGTTGCTCAGGCACTGGATTTGTACTTGAAACCCTAGAAGGTCGATCTGTATGTTATGCCTTGAAGTTTGATTTTCGTGCAACCAATAACGATGACAAATACGATGCTTTACTGGCCGAACTCAGACTCGCCAGAGACTTAAAAATTATTTCCATGGAGATTTACTACGATTCACAATTGGTCATGTGCCAAGTTCGAGGGGAATACCAGGCTAGAGACCCAAGATCGGCTGCTTATCATTCTCGGGTCTAGGAAATATTGAATCAGTTCGATTATTATGCCATCTATTGCTACCCCGAGAACACAATTAGAAGGCCGATTCTTTGGCAAAATTAGCCAGTACGGGTGAGACACAGCAAATGGGACTCGTTCCCTTTGAGACACTATCTTCCCCGAGTATTGATCAAATGGAGACCGACTGGGTACATGAAATCATAACTGATAAGGAATCATGGACAACTCCGTTCAGGAACTATCTCGAGGATGGGACCCTACCAGACCGTAGGAGTGAGAAAAGGCAAGTTCTCTGGAAGGCTTCGCGGTTAACTATTTAGAATGGAATCATGTACAGAAGAGGATACTCTTTTTCTTTACTCCAGTGTATCGCCCACAATGTAATCAAATGAGTATTACATGATGTGCATGAAGGGCAATGTGGCGTTCACATCGGAAGGCAAGCTCTTGCTAAGAAAGTGCTCCGATACTTTTATTACTAGCCGACTGTAAATCGCGATGCATCAGATTATGCTAGGAAATGTGACAGATGTCGAAAGCATGTTCGGATTCCAAGAGCCCCGCCTACCGAAATAACTAAAATGGTCAGTCCATAGCCATTCGCAACATGGAACATCGATATTATTATGACTCTACCTTTGGCTAAAGGTGGCGTGAAGTACGCTATCTTACAGTTGATTACTTTATCAAATATAACCGAGCCCCTTGCTACTATCACGACAAAGAAAGTGACCAACTTTATGGCACACAGCATTATCTAACGATTTGATCTTCCACATACCACATCACTAATAATGGAGCCTAATTCGATAATGTCGAGTTCAAGAATTTCTATCAGTGATTCCATATCCTAACGAAGTGCTCTGCAGTTGCACACCCTCAAGCGAATGGACAAGTCAAAGCTATTAACGAAATTATAAAGTCCATTCTGAAGAAACGAATGGAAAAAGCTAGGAGCAAATGGGTCGACGAACTTCCTATGGCCCTATGAGAATATTGAACAACCCACAATTCAGCGATCGACCACACTCCATTTTCACTTTCCTATAGCTTAGAAGTCATTATTTCAGTCAAGTTAGAAGTACCTTCTCATCGTGTGACTTACTATGATCCGAAAACAAATGCCATATTGATCGCCGAATCTTTGGACTTATTAGATGAGAAGCGTGTAGAGGCTGATTTGAGGGAAGCCGTGCTTCGAAGTTGAGTCGCCCGATTGTATAATGCTATGGTCTGACTCCCAACCTTTGAATATGGCGATCTCGTGCTCAAGAGAATTTACCTGGTCCCTTCGCATATGAAGCCAACGTGGAAAGGACAGTATGTTATTGAACGAAGACTTGAAAACGGGACATTAAAATTATCAACAGTCGATGGTCTCACTTTGTCTAGAGCTTGGAACAGCGAAAGTCTTCGTCGCTAGTACACATGACAGGCTTTGATTATTCATTTATTCTTCTTTTCATTTGCAATTTGTTTATGCATTTCGAAATTTGAACTTGTAATAAGGCAATTGACTTTGCCATACTTTCTTATTTTAGCAATAAAATGCAATCTCTTCGAGCCAGAGCAGTGATTCTTAAAACGCATCATGCGACCATCATAATGCACGGAGAGTTAAGTTCCATCCTATGGTGGGACTTATTCAAATAGGAGTGACTGTGATACGACCGGTCACTCACTAAGTGAAACCCGAGCTCGAGGGCAAGTTGTCACATTGAAGCCAAAAAGGGTTGATACACGACAATCCTCTAACTAGCTCCGGCTCCCAGAGTGCGAGCTGGAGTATAAACTTACAAATGTGGGCTTAAAGAGGGTGGATCCGTCCACCTAACAACTTCGCCCATGTTCAATGCAAGGTCGAGGAGGGTGGATCCGTCCACCTAACGACCTTGCTTATTAACTTAGGGTTGATGTTACCCGACCATCCATGATTCTGATAAATCTATCATTCCTAGAGTGCGAATAAAATCCTAAAACTTAAAACAGATGTGATCAACTGTCTATTAACTAACACTAAGTCCCCAGAGCATGGAATGGAATATAAACTTCAACTGGGTGTGATTGACCATCCATAACTAACTCTAAGTCCCTAGAGCATAGACCGAAGTATAAACTTCAACAGGGCGTGACTAACTGCCTACAAATCAACCTAAGTCCCCAGAGTGTGGACACGAACCTGATTATTAAAACGGGTGTGACTGACCGCCCAAGAAAAACTTAAGTTCCCGAAGCATGGACGTAACTCTGAACATTAAGCAGGCATGATCGACCGGCCGCATGTGAGTTCAATCCCCAGAGTGTGGATGCGATTGTCAATAGGTGAGCGAGTGTAACCCGACCACTTGAACTCATCTCTCTGCCACATTGTTTCGACCGAGTGAAGCTAGAAAATGTCGCAGGTAAAAAGCAACCTTTGTCTATAGCGACCCGACATTTTCAACCATTTGCAACCGCACATGTCAGACTTGAATTTCTCAAAATACCAAATTGTAAAAATAAATTTGGCGAAAGGTCAAGGGTTAATGGATTTTGGGTTCGGCCATAGGGCTTGTGTGGCTTGGACTTGATTTTGTTTGGGTCAGGTGCATCTCTAGTCACGGCAAGGAGGTGATAAGGTCATGGAAAAGCAAGGCATGGGGTTGTATTGAGTGGTGGCCGAGGCCATTAGGGAAGGAGGTGATGGGAAATAGGCTTTTAGGTTGCTTTTGGTGATGGTTGTCTTGGTCAATGGTCACGACCTGGAGGAGATGGTGGGCATTGGTGTGATGGTCGGCAAGGCATGGACAAGGTGGAGTCGAGCATAGCCAAATAAAAATCAAAGAGAAAAATTAAAAAAAATGAAAAGAAAGAGAAGCCATTAATTTAGAGCTTGTATTTTTTTTCTTTCACACAAATGAATAAAATGAGAACATGAGAAACTTTGTACGTGATTTGTAAAATGATATGGTGGCTAGGATTTACAAAAGCATAGCTAGATTAAAGGGATGAATGGCTAAGGTAAGTAATAAAGAGGCTAGGCAATAAAAGGCAAGAGTTTGAATGGTTTGGGAAATAAAAAGGAAACACTATAAAACAAATTACTTAATGTATTTATTTTTGCTTTTTCTTTTCTTAGCCGTGAATAAGAATGAGGAGATGGGGAAATGAGATGTTTCTCACGGCTAATAGATGGAGTAAATGTAGGGCTAAGGAAAGATGAGAAGGCAAGAAAAGAAAAGGCAGCAATTAAAGGAGAAAGATCTTGTATATATTTTATTTTAAAATGCAAATGAAAAAGAGGATATTGAGATGGGAATGAAATATTCTCGTACGTTAATGGAAAAAGGAAATACACGGCTAAAAGATGGTTTGGATGGAAAGTAAAAGAGTAAATGCTAGGAAACGGAAAATGCATAAGTTAAGGAGAAAAAAAGTATATATGTTTTATTCTTAAATGCAAATGAAAATGAGAGATGGGAAATAAATTTTATACGTAAATTTCAAATGGTTATGCACGGCTATGAGTAGAGAAATTCATGGCTAGGAATGAGGAGGAAACGGCTAGGAAATTAATAAAGAGGTTAGGAAATAAAAAAGGTAAGAATTTAAACAATGTAACATGTATCCCCTTGATTTTCTTCAGCCATTTATAAAAAGATATAAACAAATAAATTCCAATAAATACAATAAAAATCTAGACAAATAAATAGAGAAATAAAACAAAGAGATGGATAGGAAAAAAAATACAGAAATTTATTGCATGTAAAACGCTGTATTTTATCCAAATTTAAAAGTATAAATTAGAATTTAGCGAAACGAAAAGCAGAAGGGTTATCAGAATTATATTCTGCTTCAAAGAAAAAGATTAAAATTTAAAAATTTAAACTGAAATTCAAAATTTGACCAGAGTTGACCAAAATATAAATTTTTCAGAAAATGTTTATTTCATTGCATTTTGGAAAATAAATTACAAACAAATTCCAAACTTACGTTGGAAAATTCAAAAAAATTCAACTTTAAATGATTTAAAAATCAAAGTTTACAAATAAAAATTAACTAAAAATATTTACAAAATTATGGGATGTTACACTCTCCCCCACGTAAAACTTTTCGTCCTCGAAAAAGGAACGATGTAGGAGAATAGAAACGACCAGAAAGAAAATAGATTGAAAAATAATAATAAAATTTTAACCCATATAAATTTAAATTTAATTTAATAATTGATTTCATCCATTGAATTTTACTTAAGTTAAATCAATCTTAACTATTCTAACTTGATTATCTTATACATTTATCTTTAATTAGCAACTTCCAAAGTCATAAATTTGCATAATCATTTTTTATAATCATATTTTATTCAACCAATTTAATTCTTCTTTATTCTAAATTATTTTTAAATTTATTCCACTTAATATATCAAATCACATATATCAAGCATATTTACTCCTACTATAACTATCCCAATTTATTTATAAATTCTTTTAACATTATTTTACATTGTAAATTATTCAATTTAACCTTTTATTCTATATACCTCTATTAATCTTTTATAACTAAAATTTAAGTGTATAACATTTATCATGAACCCTCAAATTTTATTTATAAAAATCTTTTTATATTGTATATTATCCAATTACATATTTAACTTTTAAATAATTAGGTAAGTTATACTGGAATGCAATTGAATATTATACAAATAAAAAAATTTCCCAATTAAATTATTCAAGTTTACATATTTATTCAAAATTTTGGTTTCATTTTATATTTGAAATTTTCCTTTAAGATAAAATTTTAGAATTAAGTTTTCGATTAACTTCAAACAATTAGAGATAAATAAATATACACAATATATATCAAATCAAATTTAAATCTTATATCACCTTTATTATAAATCAAGTCATATTTTAGAAATCCAAATCAATTTAATTCTCCAAAGCAAGACTGTAGCAAACTATAGAATGGTCTCTTCACTTCGAAACTCGAAAATAAATGTTGATGATGCTGCAGTCATCACCGAAATTATTTTCCAATGACAGAGAAAAGAGCACTGATTTACAAGCTAAAAATTCTTTGAAACAATTTTTGCCTGAAATACTTTAAATAATACCCCTTTAAAACTTTAACCACAAGGTCTAAAACCATCAGAAATTAAATTCTTAGTTTCTTGTTTTTAATTCATTTAAATTTCCAAATTAATTTATAGCCATGTTTTATAGTTCAACTATTTATATATGAAACAAAAGCTAATGGTTCGCAAGCTACATATAAAATCAAATATTACTGCTAAACACCCAATTATATTGAATATCAAAATTTAGAAAATTTTACTTATATATAATATAATTATACAATATTTATTCATTTACCAAATTTGAAAACAATATGGCGTCAGTTTGCTCTGTTCAAGTGTTTTGGTGATCCTATCGATATCGTTGATCAGATGAATCGATCGAAAACCAAATCATCATCCACAACTCAACAACACCATATATATAACAAAACAATTTAAATATTAGTTTACTAATACACTATACAGGAATAGATTTCCAAAGCAAGGATAGAGATTCAAATTTGATTAACTCAAATCAAAGAAAGTTTTGATTTGAGGATAAGTTAGAACAAAAGTGAAGATGATTAACTAACCGAATAAGGAAATGGATAAGCTTATATAACTCACGGGCGACCTTAACCGGGTCAACCGCGACTTCAAGAATTAGATCGATGTGGAATTCTAAGGAAAATCTACATCCAATCTCAAGAGATAGAATTCGGGATAACAAGAGATAATAGCATCTAAACCAAGGATATATAAATCTCCGTTGAGTAAATACCTAATGTAAAGGAGTTCCAGCCCTTTACAAGTCATTAAGTGGAGCTATGGGATGCTCCAGAATTCAGAAGAATACGAATAGTGAGGGACATGATTAATTTCGAAACCGAGGGAACATTCCGAAATTCAAAGGAAACAGAGTCAAATAGAAAGAGATTCAAACTCGAATGAAAGTGATTTTGTAAATAAATTTACCATATATGCTAAGTTTTGCCTAGAGCCAAAGCTTTGATACCAAATGTAACGGCCCGATATTTTTAACCATTCGCATCCGCATATGTCGGACTTGAATTGCTTAAAATACTGAATTATAAAAATATATTTGGCAAAAGGTCAAGGGTTAATGGAGTTCGGGTTCGGCCATAGGGCTTGTGTGGCTTGGCCTTGGTTTTCTTTGGGTCAAGTGCATCTCTAGTCACGGCAAGGAGGTGATAAGGTCATGGAAAAGCAAGGCATGGGGTTGTATTGAGTGGTGGCCGAGGTTGAAGAAGGTCATGGGAAATAGGCTTTTAGGTTGCTTTTGGTGAAAATTGTCTTCTTCAATGGTCACAGCATGGAGGAGATGGTTGGTGAAGGTGATCATGGGGTTTGTGTGATGGACGGCATGGCATGGACAAGGTGGAGCCGAGCATAGCAAAAGAAAAACCAAAGAGGAAAATAAAAGGAAAATGGAAAGAAGGAAGAAGGAGAAGCCATGAATTTAGATCTTGTATTTTTTTTCTTTCACGCAAATGAATAAAATGAGGAGATGAGAAATTTTGTATGTGATTTGTAGAATGATATGGCGGCTAGGGTTTACAAAAGCACGGCTAGGTTAAAGGAACGAATGGCTAAGGTAAGTTATAAAGAGGCTAGGCAATAAAAGGCAAGAGTTTGAATGGTTTGGAAAATAAAAAGGCAGCACTATAAAACAAATAACTTAATGTATTTAATTTTTTTCTTCTTTTCTTAGCCGTGAATAAGAATGAGGAGATGGGGAAATGAGATGTTTCTCACGGCTAATAGATGGAGTAAATGCACGGCTAAGGTAAGATGAGAAGGAAAGAAAAGAAAAGGCAACAATTAAAGGAGAAATATCTTGTATATATTTTATTCTTAAATGCAAATGGAAACGAGGATATTGAGATGGGAATGAAATATTCTTGTACGTGAATGGAAAAAGGAAATACATGGCTAAAAGATGGTTTGGATGGCAAGTAAAAGAAAGAATGCTAGGAAACGGAAAATGCATAAGTTAAGGAGAAAGAAACGTATATATGTTTAATTCTTAAATGCAAATGAAAATGAGAGATGGAAAATAAATTTTGTACGTGAATTTCAACTGGATATGAACGGTTTGTGTAGAGAAATTCATGGCTAGGAATGAGGAGGAAACGGCTAGAAAATTAATAAAGAGGTTAGGAAATAAAAAGGTAAGAATTTAAACAGTGTAACGCGTGTCCCCTTGATTTTCTCCATCCATTATAAAAAGATATAAACAAATAAATTCCAATAAATGTCTAGACAAATAAACAGAGAAATAAAACAATGAGATGGATAGGAAAAAAATACAGAAATTTATTGCGTGTAAAACACTGTATTTTATCTAAATTTAAAAGTATAAATTAGAATTTAGCGGAACGAATAGCAGAACGGATATCAGAATTATATTCTACTTCAAAAAAGATTAAAATTTAAAAAATGAAATTTAAAAATTTAACCTGAAATTCAAAATTTGACCAAAGTTGACCAAAATATAAAATTTTCAAAAAATGTCTAATCATTGTATTTGGAAAATAAATTACAAACAAATTCCAAACTTACATTGTAAAATTCAAAAAAATTCACCTTTAAATGATTTAAAAATCAAAGTTTACAAATAAAAATTAATTAAAAATATTTACAAAATTATGGGCTGTTACATCATCCGACCACTTCGACTCATTCCCAGGACAGGGGGCATGACTCCAGCACCAACTACTAATCGAGAAAGTACATTGTCGAAGATCGACTTGACGTTTGGTTACGACCCGAAGCCATGACACCAAGACTTAACAACCGAACACAAGTCTGATCTAGAGACTGATGCTTCGCAAGTATGTCGAAAGAAAATTCGAGTGAGGCAACACTTAAACAAATAAACTCGGAGTAGTGCAAAGAACAAAAGGAAATTCTATTTCATTTAACCCTTAAGAGCAAAATAGATACAAGGATTCCATGCCAAAAAATACTACTAGCAGGGGCCGAATCCCGCATCTATACATGGCCTACAAGAATGAAAAGAAAGCTCCTGACTATTTACCAAAACAGGGATGCCAAGATCTGTGCCTACTCCTTGGACTTCTTCTTCTTATGCTTCTTCTCCTTTGGAGTCGACTCACTGGAGCTACCACTTTGATGCCACTTTGAGCTTTCGCCTTTACTAGGATTGTCCTTGACCAGGGGAAGTATCGTGGTCTCCTTCTCTGAACCCACCGGAATCGGGATGCTTTCATAGTGCGTGGTCGGAGGGACGAGGGCACTTTCCATGTGAGAGAATACGGGGGGAACCCCAGTAACGATAATCGTGCCAACCGAAGAGATCATGAGTAAAGGGGCCGAGCTTGGTCCTGCTATTCCACCTCCTATGGTGCACCCATTGTTGCGCCCGCCATCTCAGCGCTAATTTCCACTATTATTGTGTTGTCATGAGATGCTTGAGTATTAAGCTTGACACCGGCGGTTGGAACCAAAGAGCTGGCTGCGAACGCACTTCCACTAATAACAAATGGCAAGTCAGAAAGTGGATCAATGTGGGTGCCTAGGAGCTCATCCATCATTTTCTCATTAAAGTGAAAGCGCTCACATCAACTTCCCCGACCATAGCAGTAGTGGTCGTCGTCGTCTCTTCCGTTGGGATAGCCTCCTACACCGGTTTTGTTCTCGGGTTGCAAAAGGCATGGTTGGCGCTGCTTCTATAACTGAATGGAGATAAGAGAAAATATTAGAAATTTCCTTTGATAGTACTCCAGACTTTGAGTGAGTTCGAGAAGTGTTCAGAATACCTTCCTTAGGTTGGCTCGCGGCGGGAGCCAGGGTCCCTACTGATACGTGCTCGCAGGCTAGAGATAGCTGTGGCTGAACTGGATCATAGGCCGGCACAAGTAGAGAATCAACTGCAGGAGTGGATTTAGGCTGGATTGGCACAGGAATCTCAGAGCTTGTATCATGATGCTCAACACCAGAGCCCTTCCCAACCTCCAAGTGCTGAGTAGCGAGATTCTCTTTCTCAAATGCGACAGTGGCGTCGTGGAGATAACGACCCTTTTGATTTCTTCCCAAACATTTAAATCTAAATTTTGAAAATGAAATCATTTAAATTTTTAAACAATATCACTTAAGTTCCAAACCTCTATATTTTAATTTATTTCAGTTTCTATCTTTATTTCCATACTCAGATTTATTTAATAGAATTTCAAAATCAAACCTTTATATCTTTAATTACCCAAATTTACTATATTATTTTACTTAAAAATTCTCTCTTTTTGTTTCCTTTAAAAATTCAAGCTTATACTTTTTTTTTCATTTTCTCAAATACCAATATATATATTCAACCAAGCCATAGCATTCAATAAATTTCAATTCCCAATATAAACAATATAATTATCACAGACTATCACATAAATCACATCGCTGAATGTAAAATTAACCTCTTGGATACTCAAATTTTTACGAGTTGCCAAGGGATTCAGGTTAGCTTTGACAAATTCTGGAGGAGATATGAAGCAATAGGCTTCAACGTATATAGATATTGTGGTTCCGTTGTGTTAATCTCTGAGTTGTATGGTAGACATGTTTTTATAACTGTCTAATGTTGTTGTGATGTAAAGCTGTGTAACTCTGATAGATGCTTTATATTATGTAATAACTATGTGATTAATATATTTTATTCATTCCGCTGTGAGATTCTGATATTGTTTAGTTCTGTCTTTCTATCTTTCTCTTGTCTATTCCTTTCTTTCTTAATAATGGTTCGTCTTTTTGTGAGCTGAAAGGTGGGTCGTTACAAAGTGAATTTAAGAATTTAGAAAAAAATAAATAAGTTAATTAAACAAGTTAATCGTCTTAATAAATATTTCCAAAATAAACTTAGTAAATTAAAATGTGTATATGGATATTATTTTATTTTTCCTTGAAACTGCCTATATATTAAACATGCATGTATAATTTTATGGGGAAACAAATCCTTATGAAAATAGTCTATAACGTTCAAAAAAATAACTTTATATACACTATTCAACCATCATAAATTTTATACTTTCAAAATCTTATCTATACATATATTTATTCTTTTTTAATTTAATAACATTTACATTTTTGAAAAAAAGATTTGAAAACCAGATGTTTATTTTACAAATATATATATAGGAAATAATATTTACAGTAAGGCAAAAATTGATTTTGTTTTAATTTAACAAATATATATATATATATATTCATCCACATGCATATTTTAAATTTAAAAACGGTAAATATATATATATATATATATATATATATGTATATAAGATTTTGAAAATATAAAATTTATGATGATTGAACAGTTTATATAAAGTTGGATTTTTTCTAAACTTTATAGACTATTTTCATAAGGATGTGTTTCCCCAGAAAATTATACATGCATGTTTAATATATAGGTAGTTACTCTCCTCTCTTCCTCATTCAACACTCAATTTTCCAGTTCGAATTCATCGAGGGATACAGTATGATGCTCTACTTTCTCATCGGCCAAAAGACAGCACCAGGCACTATGTAAGATAGTTGGACAATCGCTGAGCCATCTCAAGTTATGATATTTCAGAACGTTGACATTGTAGGTGATTAAAAGATCTTCAATGTCACTCTCAAGTCTGGCCTCCGCTGCCTTGGCCTCAACTTCAACCCTAGCTTTGGCCTCCTGAGTTTTCAACCTCACCGCATCTCGCTCATTCTGAGCCTCCACAGTTTGGTCGCAGGCCTCATGAGCGATCTTATTAGCTTTATCTTTTTTCTTAATGACTTCGTCGTATTTGGCTTTAAGCTCTGCCAGCTCTTGATGTGCTTTACCTTTATTAGCAGTGACTATGGCATTCATATAGCCCATATCTTCTACTAACTTTAAATGATCTTGCCTCATTCGCTCCAACTTCTTATTGGCCTCGTCAACCTTTTTTATGGCCTCCGTTTCAGAATTCCTTAAAGTATCATTCTATCCAATAAGCACTATGACAATCCGATCCTTTTGGGTGATGGTTTCTTGTAATTCTTCGATTTTCTTTGCTCGCTCAAACACCACATCCATTCGTATCCATTGGTTCCCATCGATGCGAACTACATTAAAACACCAACCAAATTCATGTCGATCGACATTGATACGAAAACAATTTTTTCAACTTTTCACATCGATCCAGAAGAGGGTCGATACGAAGGGATACTCCAAAATAACCATCAAGCATTATCACAACTCGAATTTCACATCGATTTAAGAGAGGATCGATATGAAATTCAATACAAGAAAACTGACAACGACTCGTGAACGTATGAACGTGAGCGGGTGTTAGGTTAACATGCATTTATGTATGTGATGAATTAACAATCAATTTTTAAAATTGACAGGAATTGAATGCTCACCTAGAGACAACCACAACGATGAGCAACAGATCTCTAGCACTCAATACTCTTTTACAACAATGCATAGTACAATCCTTAATGATTATCAATCCATAATTTATATGTACTACTGAGAAAAAACCAAAGGTTACATCTTCAGATGAAAAGACAACAAATATTCATCAAATCAAATAAAACTTTTCAGGCAGAAGGTTGTAGCTTTTCAAAGCACGTCATGTCCACACAAGACGTATTTTGGGAGGCAAAAGTTATCCCGCCTTTTGGCAAGGCTGAGACACTAAGAACTTGACTAGAAACCAAGGACAACATGTCCTGAAGAACAGTTACATAAGAAGTTAACTATGGATGTCGATAAATTTTTCCTGATACCTGATCGAGCTACAATCGTTATGACACAACAAGCAAAGCTGTGAAAGCCAATACCTCAAATTTCAAGTCAATCGGAGTTTGTATGCCCGAGTTGTGAACCGATCAAGTTTCATAGAAAAGGTGGTTATTTTGTACCCCTTCGGTTCATATCCATCAAGTGTTAAAGGAAAACCACGTTTGAATCCATCTCATTCGTAACCATCGAATCACAGGAAAAACATGGCTGGTTCGTATCCACAGAGGGCAATAGTTCATTGATATTCATCATGTTCGTATCCATCAATAACCATCCCCTTCGTGTCCCTTTTCTCATATCCATCAAATGAGGACAATCAAACCCGTATAGATCGTTCGCTCGATCGATATGATAGAATACACCAAATAACAAAACAAACTCAATGACACAAAGTAACTCCCTAGGAGGATACGAAGGGGATAAAAATCATCGATACGAGACAGCTATAAGACTCGATACAAAGTGGAGCATAGTCGATCGATACGAAAGAAAGATTTTGGATCGACACGAGAGAATCCTAGGAGAGAGGAAGACTCGTCATTCGGCATGGAAAGTGGATCGATCCTGGAAGATTGAGACACATCATTGACCATCACGTGCCTAGGAGAAATACAAACAGGATCGATATGCGTATATCGAAACAAGTTCAAGCAGCCCACAACAAATCCAAATTTGCATCGATCATAACTCGAGATCTACAAATCCAAATGCCACCAAATTTTCACAGGTGCTCGTTTGCCACATCTAGAAGGTACCTGATCGATCTCAGCCTGAAAGGGCCAATTATTGATTGATACGAACTCAATTTATATCGCTATGATATCAAGTCGAAATCTTTTGAACTCGATCCCGGGGGCCCACATGTGAGAGAAGAAGTCCTCCAAGATCTGGGCGAGATATTTACTACCTACACCTATAAATAGTGACCCTAGACCTATAGAAAATAGACTTTGGCTTCTCTACATCGATACTCTACCGAAATTGTGATCATATTTTGATTGTACTGTTGTAATCCACTTGTAACCAGCGAGATAAATATCAATCTTTTCATAGTGGATGTAGGCCATACGCCGAACCACTCTAAAATTGTGTGTTTCTGTACTTTTTCTTATTTTTCGATTGGTGTGTTTGTTAGATCTACCTCATTTTACCTTTATTTTCTTCATTTTAGCTCTTCAAACACATCCGAAGAGTGTTGTGTCTCATTTTGGTACAAACCATATGGATTTTATATGATAAATATTTTTATTTAAAGAAAAATTTCCTTTTGTAAGATCATATAGCATAATTAGCTTGCTAGTTTCTTTATAAAACAAAAGGAATTTAAATTTAAGTTAATTGGAATCCCGAAATTTCAGTAAAGGAAATTTTGTAAAACTTTATTCTTAGGAAAGGGATAAAAAGAGCAATATAGCTGGGAAATATTTTTACATGAAAATTATTTTTATCAACGAACAAAATAAATGGTAGAAATTGGGAATAGAGTTCATATTTTAAAAAGGGAGACATAGAACTTGAAATTTAGTTAAGTAACTGCATTAGTATTATAGATAGGTAGGGATTTGACTTACTTTAATTTATTGGAATGAAAGGAGTAATGATATGTTTTCTATGAATCCACCAAGTTATAAATAAACATGTTTTGTTGAAATTATAAGGAATATGCAGAAAAAAATCCTTGTAATTTCACATAAACACTAAATGATTCATAGAAGATTTTTAATGGTTTCTGTAGTAGTTCCAATATATTAAAGTATAAAATATTTAAGTCTAGTTAAAAGTGTAGTAATTGGAATAGATGTAAGTAAGTATAGTAGGAAAAAAGTCAAGGAACTCTTGAGAGATTCGTTGTTCTGATCTACTCCAGTTTTTGAAATATGAAAATTATGAAAGAATTTTTTGAAAACAAATAAGGTCGGTCTTTGGACTAAATGGTTTGGTGAAAATAAATAAGTTATTGAAAAAGAAAAATTTATTGAAAAAGTTGAATCAAAGATTCCAATTTTTAGAAATTTATAAAGAACTTTAAAAGGAAAAGAAGGTTAAATTATAAACTTAGAATTTTTGGTATTCCCCTCAGGATAATTTAAATTCAAACATTATAAGAGTGTAAGGTAAAGCCATCAAGTATTTATCGAACTAATAAGAAGTTTTAAGTGATACTTTTAAAGGCAAGCATTTTGGGATTTCAAAATTTTTTTGAAAGGAAGAAACAAATGCCAAACAAAGTTTTAAAATATGGAGTCGATAGGAAATGGAACATAGGGTTAAGGATTTCCTAGGATTTAGACACTTATTGAGAGAACATACTTGAAAAAAAATGGTTTTTTAAGGATTCTTTCAAAAAGTTTTCAACAACGAGTTTTGAAAGTATATACTTATATATATGTTTATAGACAAATTTTTTGTTAAAAGTAGTTTTTAAAGGTTTTATCTATATATGTCAGAATTCCTTTTATTCATGCCTACGCTATCTATGGGAAAGTGAATTAGAACAAGTTTTAGGAGATGGGATGGACCTTCCCTAGTTATTCTTGTAGAAATGCTAATGTTCGTTTCGTACATAGTAGTGGAAGAGGAATTTTGGGCATTAAAGTAAATCAATGAGATTAGCTCAATGCGACCTTTAGGAGATGGATAAGTTGGAAATAAATATGAAGAAAAGGCTTTGCGATTATAAGGAAATTTGTGCATTTTTAGTATTAATGCATAAAAGTGGGCTTAAGCTATTAGGTTTCCTGTTATCTATTCCAATTTAAATGGTAAATAAGTGAAAGTGTTTTCTCAAAATAAAAATAGTGGAAATCTTCTATTTAAAAGAGAAAGGAAAATGATATGAAATTTGTCAAATAAATTTTACGGAAATTATGTCAACAGAAATTGTTATAGGTTAATTTTTGATAACCATCATAAAACTTTTAAGCACATAGTTATATTCACCCTTAATGTGTATTTTGCTTTTAGTGGAAGCAGTAGGTGTCTGATATTTTAGTTCAATTAAATAATCAGACAAACCATTTAAATTTCGTTAAAAAGAAAACTTGAAAGAATTTGACAAAAATAGGAGGAAAGCTATTTTTCAATAATTTTTTAGCATTTATTTTACACATTATTGCACTTATCTCCAATGTGTACTTTACTTTTAAAATGGAAATTTTGAAAAAAAATAGATAATTTAAAATGTCTATAAAGCAATACTTCTAAACTTCTTTTTTTTTGAAATAAATAATATTTAGAAATATATGGGTAAATGCTAGTAGGTTAAAAATTTAAAAGAGAATTTAGTAGTTTTAAAACTCTCTAGGTTTGTGAAATTTGAAAATAGGAAGTTTTTAAAATCTTAGGCAACTTACTAGTTGTATGGAAATGGTAAAAATCAGAAGTCAAACTAAACTGTAAAAGAGGTGAAAAAGCAAACTTTATAGTTTCAAAGTCTAATTCACTTTGAGAAATTTACGATCTTTGTTGAAAAGATGACGTAAAAAATGTTTTGATATTCACTTAGAAAGGGAAGAAATAAATTTGGAGTTAGATAAATAGGATTATGTAGCCCACTAGGATAAGATTGACTGTAGAGTTTGAAAAACAAATGGAAGGGTATGAGAAAGTTATGGTGGATGGTTTTTGTTCCATTTTTGATATTTCAGTACACACCTTGTTTGATTCAGGAGCATCTCATTCATTTATCTCTAGTTCTCTTGTTGATGGACTTTATTTAGATGCTTCCATCATTTCTGATCCAGTAGTAGTCTCAAACCCAGTTGGATCGACTTACTTGTCGATGTTTTTCCAGGGTTTGAAAATTTTGATTCTTGGAGTAGAATTTTACTGTGAGGTATTCGTTCTCGGTTTCTCTGGTTTTGGTCTTATTTTGGGTATGGACTGGTTGTCGATGTATGGGGCGATCTTAGATTGTGACAGGAGGCTTGTTAGGTGCATGCAGTCGGCGTACCTTGGAGGTTTCATGTGATTTGCGAGGGTTTGTTATGCTTAGCTACCTTTATTCTTTTGACATGTCGGCCAATGATCTTAGTTCTGTTCCAGTTGTTTCTTTGTACCATGATGTTTTGAGGAGGTCACTGGCCTTCCTCCATAGAGGGAAGTTGATTTCAGGATATATCTTGTTGATAATGCTTGGCCATTTACTCTACCGGTTTGGGATATGGCCCCGAAGGAAAGGATTAGGATTTCATATCCACATCTTTTGTTGGTAAATTTTCTTTTGAACATCCTATCTTTGATATTTTCTTAATTAGGATCCTTCGATAGATCTTTTAGGTGAAAATTTGTGTTAGTAGGGATGTTTGTAAACATGCCATTAGGACATTTTATGTTTGATGGTTGCAAATGGATGCCAATGTTTGCAAATGGATGCATTGCAGCACTAGATATTTATTTATTTGGATAATCGGCCAACTAGGCACACACCTGCATATGCGTGCCTGTTATCTATTGCATTTGCACATGGTTGTATATATAAATGGATGTTTCATATGGATGGTGCATTTGAGTGAATGATTGAAACATACATATAGAATTATCAATTATACTAGGGTAATTGCAAACATTTGGTTGCATGGCATAAGCTTACTTACATTACAGGAGGTCAACTGAATTAGTAGACCGACTACCTTTCCGCATTAGGTAAGTTCATATGCATTTCACTTTGCACAAATCACAAATTGCATTAGTCAAAAGTAAGGAAAATGGTAGAAATGGATGATGGATGAGTAGATGAATGTAGTTTCTAGAGGATGGTTGCTATTTACATTATTCCATTTTTGGAGATTTTTGGGACGAAACCCTTTAATTGGGGAGAATGTAACACCCCAATATTTCAGGTGAAAAAATAATAAAAAAGGAATTAAAATAGAAGAAGTTATTATTAAAATAAAATTTAAAGTAAACGTGTAAATTAAAGTACACCTCACGTATTTTACACTAATTAATTAATGGAAATATAATTAATAAACTTAAACAACTATAAAAGATGGACATTTTGCAAATATTGGAATTTGGCCACGAAACTTATACCATTGTGTTCAAGGCAAATTTTTGATAATTTCATATATAATGTTTTCCAAAATGAGTTAAAATGAAGAAGTTATGACCGCTTGAAGTTTTTGGCATCAGAAACAATTACACGTATGAAATTGGTAACTCACATTAATTATAGTTGATTGATTGATTGCTGATGTGTGTTAAATTACAATTTACACAGTTAGCAGCGAGTCAGTAGAATTTATTAAAAAGGAAAACATATTATATACACAAAGTTTGGAATTATTTCAATAGCTTACGCTTTATGCGCATATTTAAACGTTTGGATTTGATTATGAAATTAATTGGAAACAAGAGTATTATATTAATACACACACGCATATTGTAAGGAGAGAAATGGTAAAAAGATTTATTGACAATAAATGAACATTATTAGTCATTAATGTACGTTACAATTATAATTAGCATGCGTTCAACATTTACTAATGTACGTTAATTGGAAATTTACGTAGACTGTAAACATGCAAGATGAGGAAACTAAATTTGTTTATAAAATATATTCTTGAAGTCTAAATCTTTAGTGTTTATAAATAAGAGATTTAGAAAGGAGGATAAAATATTAACAAATTGTAACGGACAAGAATCAATGGGAATGGTTAAAATTATTAAGCAATCAATTAAGAAAATTAACTATGAACGAATAAAATTAACCATGGGATTGATTAGTTTAAATTGTCTATGTATTGTACATATATCCTAATTAATTGTACACATTCACAAGTGTAAATAAATGTGTAATATACCCAATTGATAAATAAACAAGGATGGGGAATAAATTGATTGGATGAATTAATGGCATAATTAGCATTAATGAGAATGTATAACAAATGAAATTATTATGGATGTAAATTTGATAAATTAAGATGGATTGATTGCTAACAAATACAAATATTTAAAAAAAGATCTATGAGATTTATAAAATGGGAAACAATTTGTAAAGTCAATTAAGAAGGAGTGTATAATCTCTCGAAAAGTGTAATGTGCACACACAAACAACAAAAATGGAAATTTTGCAATGCAATCAATTTAATGAGAATAATTAATGAACACTGATTTATTTTCTGACGTGGTGGTTTTCTATTGGACTAAGTGACATGGTTTTTGATTTCCTAGTGTTCTATTGGTCTAATGACATGTATGAGCCAGAGTGGATAACCATGAGATGTTCGGATGAACATGATTTAACCTAGGAAAATCTAATGGATTATATGCACTCAGACTATCTATAAATAAACCATCTAAACTAAAACCTAATCTTTTATTCAGCCGCCGCCATAAGTCTACAATTTTTTTGTGAATTCTTCTAGCTCCTTTCTCCACTAAATAAATAATTCTCTTCCAAATCAAATTAAAAATATATATATACGAGTTATTTGAAGAATGCTGAAGAATTAAAAACGAGGAAGATAAGAAGAAGAAAAGATTTTCAAATTTATACAAGCTCAAGTGCCTGGTGAGTAGGAATTAACATGAAATAGAAGAATAAAGTAGTTTAATTTAGTTCTTTTCTGGCACGATAATATGAATTAATTTATGTTAATAATTGAGGTTTGATGCAAATTATTGTAACTTCTTCTTCTACCACTTCTCAATTCTATTTCATGTTTGGTTTAAAATATAGAACGTATAAATTGCTTATTCATGTTTTATGGCGTAAATGAGAATGGTTTAACTAAATTGAATTAGAATTATTATTCAATTTTTAATGGCATAACTGGTTAGTTGGGTAAATTCAGAATATGTTCTTTGAATAAAATTGGAAATTTGGTTGGTATAATTACATAATTCTGAATATGATTATGGTACAAAATTAGGAATTTTAATTGGTATATGTGTTTATTCCATATGCAGCCTTAAACGTAAAAAGTGGAATTTTATGCAATTAAATGGTTTCTGGCTATTGGATAAATTTTTGTACAGATTAAATATCTATAAAGGGGAACGTAAATTAGGGTCGAAAATGTGAATTAAATGGACCCAAAAGGCAAGTATAAATCTGTAACAAAACGATATAAAAAGTACAGACAAACCATACGGATTGAACGGAAGTGAAATTGAAACACCATTTATGTAAGCAAACAGATTAATGAAAATAAATAGTATGTAAACTGTAATTGTAATATTATTTAATCTAGAAACGATTTGGTAGGCAGACCTTGTAAAGGTCTGGATAGGTGTTTCATGCAATTAAGATCAAAGTATAGTTTTGGTTGTACGTACTAGGAGCGGGAAAGTAGGTTCGCAAGGATGTTTGTTACCTTTCCTAGGTTGCTAGTATGTAGGATAGATAGCATCCGTAATCGTATGTTTCTTCAGGCAGATCGACGTGGATGGAACAGGACAAGTGTGCTTCGACGTAGGTTTCTTTGGACGGATCGTTGGAGGATTTTGTACAGTCGATCCAGTATGTCAAAATGTGGTATTTAATAGGAAATTATTCTTTTTTAATTAATTAGCAATAAAATTATCCAAAAATACCCACTCTCATTTAAAAGTCCTCATGGTTATGCATGGACGAAATACTTGAAATATTTGATTATGTGCTTTCATGCTCATTTAAAAGTCCTCACGGTTATGCTTGTATGGAACACATATCAAAAATGATTATTAAATAAACGAGTTGATTCTAGTCCCATTTAAAAGTCCTCATGGTTTGTGTGGTTGGAAGACACCTGAAATTCATTTTTTAACATAAAAATGGGAATACTACTAATCTCATTTAAAAGTCCTAACGGTTATGCATAGTTAGTAAGTATTCAAATTCCTGTCATAAATATACCACAAATATATACAACTATATGGTTTCACATACCGACACCACCCCTATCACTTTAAAATGGAATATGCACCTAATAGAGTATTTATGATTTTTTTTTTTTGATTTTTTACTGAAATTTAATATTTGTACTTGATTAGGTATTAATGTTGTATTAATGTCTATCACTTTATCCCTATGTTCTAACACCATTACTCTTTTGCTGATAACAAAAGGGGAGAGAGATGTTAAGATTTTGGCAAAAAAGTCAAGTCATATTTTTTATTTGCGTTTACCCATCTAGGTTCATTTGCATATTTTTTATTTATTTTCATACATATGTGAAAGGGGAGCTTTATTATAGGAGGAGTATTCAAATAGGGGGAGCTAATGGAATTCAACATGACCAAAGACATTTAATAAACCCAAAATTGTAATATATATTTGTTATCATCAAAAGAGGGATACTGCAGAATATCATAGCCAATGATTTTTGTTTGATGATAATAAACATATATATATACACACACATATGTTTATTTGTTTAAATGTATTTTTTGCGGTACTATTTTATTGGTCGCATAATTAAATAAATATTTGTTGAATAAATAAATAACACAGAATTCATATTTAAAAAAATCTTTTAATAAATATTTTATTACAAATTCAAATAGTACAAATTTGAGCTCTAACTATATTTACACATTTTCAATTACAATACAATTTCAATTACAACATATTTTTCAATTTACAATTTTCATCCTCACTACATATATTCACTCATCACTCGTATTTGATCTTCAACTCAGTTCCAGCCCATATCCAACATCTGAACTATCTGCAAAATAAACACTGACGCGGTAAAATTGAAAAGGAAATATTTTTTAAAGTGTACAATGAAGTGTGCGTTTGAAAATATTGTTTGCCTCAATTATTTGGGTTGTGCGTCATCATATTCTTTTAAATCATCATACACGAACAACTTGTGACATGCACCACGTATCACTGTACATGCCATAAGGTTGTGCACAACGATATACACTTGCTTGTTAAAATTGCAGAGGCAGGTAAGCACAAGTTCAAAGCCAAGCCGAGGCTGAATTCAACACAGGTGCAAAGAAATGAATGAAAATAGTTTAGAATATAAGTGAGCGCATGAATCATTTCAAGAATGACTCAAAGCATTGCAATGAACCAAACTTTGAACAATGCAAAACTGAAGTGAACCATTCGAGTTCAAGCAATACAAAGTGATCAAACATGGTCAGGCATGTAACCAGCCTAAGCATAGTAAAAAGTTCAGAGGCATGTATAAAGTATTAGCACAAGACATCAGGTGACAAGAAATGCGGCCTCAATATTCAAATGGTCACATGACAACATTCATAAGGTCGGTACAACATGAACTAGACCATTCTAACTCGAGGCAGGTCACTAAATTCAGACAACAGGTTCAGAAACAAAACAAAACTTCAACATTCAAAGTGCACCGGATCACCTCAAATGACAACAAGATAAAAGTTCAAAGGCAGCATGATAGCAGCCTTTCTACATATTACAATGAAATGGAGCAACCACCAATAAAATAGTACATATGAAAGCAAGCAGAGTCCAGAATCACAAACTAGAAGCAACATACATTAAGATACACATGTATGCATATAGAAATGCGTATATAGATACACATATATCAGTTCAAGTACAAGACTTCAGACCACCATTCAATGCAGACCGGATCAGTGCACAAGGAAAGAAATTTTCCGATTCAATTACAACGACATGCACAAATATGTGGAATCAAATATGCATGTATAGACACTGTAGACACTGGAACAGGACCACAATACAATGTCTATAACTAGTGCACAAGTGTAGCCTCAACAGTGCAGACCACACACATACAATGATTTCAGTCCAGACCAATATTGGACTCAATGCAACAAGGAATCAGATAACCAAATGGAACAAGGCAGTTTTCTAATCAGTGCAACATGAACACCATCATGAATGGTCAAAGCAGTGTGAACATATCATAACCATGAAGATCAACAGATTAGAGACATGTACACAAGTAAACACACTAGAACCCAGTTCAACGCAATGCAACAGAAAATATAAATGCACATGTACTCAAAACACACAACAAGCAAGTCAATGAAACCAAGGAAATAAATTTGAGATATATATATATATATATATGCAGTCGAAGTAACAAAACAAGGGAGCAGTTCAAATAAAGTCACAGAGAGTCACACGATGAATAAGTCAAAGCCATGGATTATATCAATATAAACAGAAGCAGTTTCAAAAAGGATATTTTCAATTGAAACTGTGTTGAAGGTTTTTTCAAACAAAGTCAAAATATATCTCCAATTCAAGTACAGAGCGAAAAAAACATGTCGACAAGTCAAAAAATTATCACGAATTCAAATACCAATAAGTCAGTGAATTGAACAAGCCAATATATTGTCTCAAAACTTTAAATGCCGAACTCAAAGGAGCAAATAATGGAACCGACTCAACAAATTCGAATTCAAGTATTAACTCGTATACGGTGAACAAGTCAGCAAATAACAAAACCTTACGATCAGTAATTGAACGACCAAGCAAGTGTTTGGTGAGTTCAAATACAAATATAGAAAACTATAATATAGGGTTTCATCAACTATAAATCAAACCCAAATTCATCATAGGCATTTATTGGAGTTCGAAACAAAAAAATTCCAGAGAGCATACTTAGAAAAAAAAAAACCAAAAACTCCAATCAAGTTCGAAAGCAAGTTGAGTTCAAGCATATCAAATAGAGAAAGAAAAGTAAAATCGCATACCATAATTACTAGATTTGAACTCGACCGAATTGAAGCGGCAGCAAGTTATCAAAGCCAAGGAATCGACCGCAAAGAAAATTGAAGAATGCTGATTGAAGCTGAAGGCTAATTAAGGAACTAAAGCATCATGCGAACAGATTGAAGACGGCGACTTCAATTGAAAAGCCCTAAATCCAGATTGATAAAGAAAACAAGACGGCCATGAAAATAAGAAAAGAGTGTCCAATTTTTATCTTTTAATTTTAGGCCGGTTGTTTATTTTTTATTTGGTCTTCAAATATCATAATTAGGTTAGTCATTAGCAGGTGTCGAAAGTTTATGTGTGTAAGCATTTGACTACTTAATTTCTAGTAGAAACCTTGGGGGCGTCACATATGTACAGTTTTGCCGAAGCTGGGTAAATTTGTGTGTGATCTCTTTTGCATTATTTACAATTATTGTTTTTATTTTCGCATTAATTTCTATTATTATTAGTATCACCCTATTCACCCCCTATAGGGTGAAAACGATCTTACTCCATTTCCACTAGGCTATTGGGAATCGATTCTTCCTTATGACGCCTGGAGTGGAAGAACCCGAGAAGCAGACTCATCGGTATGCCTCATCATTTGCATTCGCTTCCATCTCTCAATCGCAGTGATCACCTCTTATTACATGGTACAAGATTCTCCATCTAAACTATATCACATGCATCAGAAATCAAGCATACTAGGACACCAGTTGTATTGGACCCATTCCATCATAATTCCTCATCAATGTGACACGCCCACCATGGAACCTCCTACGGGTGCCATTACAAAAATATATCACCACCAGTCAATTACTTGATCCTAAATTGTGTAAACAATATTTACCCAATGCCACCACGACCAGTGTCCACTCCTAGAGAACCAGCTCCCCTACAAGTCCTAACATACATCCAATTTACATGGGCCCCAACAGTTAACGTATACATACACACGCACACACACACACAGATATATATATATATATATATATATATATATATATATATATATTAATAAACTTATTAGGCCGAGGTTCAATTCTACAATTCTCATCTAGACCGATCGACCACTAGATCTAACCAGTTGACCGCTAAGGTTCCAAGGTTGACCGTTCGCGTACAAAATTTAGGGTTTTCATATTTTTTTTAATTATCAATTTTATTATTGTTTAATCCATGTCCTTAGTAGTTATCTATGAATGCTAATACTAGATGATCAGTCAATGTTTCAATTTGCAATTCAATTTGGGATTTACTAATTTAGGGCTTATCAATTCAAGGTTTTCCAATTTACCCACAAGAGAGGTATGCTAGCATCAAATTAGGTTCAGCAATTATAGTAATTTCAATTTCTATCTGGGTTACAAGTTTTAATTTAGGGTTTCTAACATCATCCTTGATCATAGAAAAAAAAAATTAACTGTAAATAATAACCCGACTGTTCATGTTCACCTAAGCCTAAGCACGTCCTATCCGTTTGCTTGAGAATCGTCCCTCAGTGTGTTATCTCTGCTTGCTCCACCTTGATTTTAAATGCTTGTGTGATTCTAGGTTGATTTAATTTTAGTTTTTTAATAATTTTTAGAATGAGGGCAGAGGATAAATTTTGGTAGAGTTTGGTTACGGTAAAGAGTTGTATATGAACTACGATTTGATTAAGCTAGTATCTATAGGGTTTAGCAATATGTTTAGAGTGTTAAATTTAGCTTAGTGCATATTTTCGGTAACCACGTTAGTTCATCACTGCCTTATTTAAAAAAATCCATCTACAGCTCTCGAACACATCATAGGAAATTCCAAACATTCGATTTTACAAGGCTCGTGGTCGACCACCTACATCTTTAGGTCAACCACTACCGGTCGATCTTCAACCCCCGTGGTTCAATTGGTACTTACCTTAATTTATGTAATTTTCATTTTAAATTTCTTTTTGTATCTCCAATTCTTCTAACGCCCGTAATTTCTCTGTATTTACTCCGATTTCAAAGTGTTATATATAAAATCATCAAGAAAATCGCTACAAATGCAACGGTCCAAGTTGCATAGCAAATTTCGGATCTCTATAAAAATTTCTTTTTAGTCCTTGTTTTGTTTAATCTAATTTTTCTTATTAAAATTTGTATTAGCTATTTGGGGTGTTACAATAGGCCAGACCGAATGGAGTAAGCCCAATTATAGACTTGTGAGTCGTCCTATAAGCCCATAATGCTAGCCGAAAATCTTTAACCCAGTGGCCGTTGGCTTTCCTCGGTCATTTCTTCAGGATGGATTTAATGATCTTTTTTACCGCCTCCACTAGTCCATTTACTTACGGATGTGCTACTATCGAAAAGCTCTTCTCAATTTGGTACTGACTATAGAAACCTTTAAAGTTGACACTCTCGAATTTGGTTCCATTATTTGTTATGATCTTTTGTAGAAATCCAAGTCTGCATATAATATTCTTATCACAAAGTTAATCACTTTTTTCATAGTGATCGTGGCTAGCAATTCTCATCAACACACTTTGTGAAGTAGTCCACGACTACAATAGCATCCGCTTCATCCTTTGACATTGGTAGCACACTGATTACATTAATTCCCTAAAATACAAAAGAGCATGGGCTAACCATTTGCGTAAGCTATATAAGTGGGCGCTCTTAGTATCTTTGCAAACCTCTAGCATTTGTCAAATCTTCTAGGTTAATCAGCCACATCTCGCTTGGTCGTTGGCCAAAAGTATCCATAGCAAAGAACCTTCTTTGCCAAAGTCTTCCCTTCAGCATGGTCACCACAACTTCCTTCGTATACCTCCTAAAGTTTATCTTAGCTTCATATTTGGTGACGCACCATAGCAGAGGGTTGAGAATCTTCTCCTATACATAATTCTTTCTTACATGATGAATCGTGGTATCAAACGTAGGGTTTTCATCATTCGTTCCTTCCATTTAGAGTTCCCTGTGCAAATACTCTTTTGTTGGAGTCATCCATGAATCCTCTTCTTCTTTAGCCTCCAAGACTGGCTCAATGTCTATCTGGTTGATGCTTGAAGCCAGTAAAACATCTGTTGGAATGAGTCTCATATGTTGTGCCTTCCTAGAGCTAGCCAATTTGCCTAGTGATACTTCCCTTTAGCAACTTTTGGAAAGCTTCCTGACATTCCTCCATTCGGACAAACTTCCCTTTTCTTTATTGAGGGTATCAAAGAATGATATACATTTATCCGTTGCCTTTGAAACAAATCGACTTATTGTAGTGACCTTCCCATTCAAGCTCTGCATTTCCCTCCTTGTCCTTAAGGAAGTAACCTATTTCAATCCTTTTGTATGTTCTGGATTAGTTTCAATGCCCCTTGAGTTAAAAACGGAACCCAAAAATTTTCCTAACGCGGCGCTTCAATGGATTAAATTTCATCCCATATTTTCGAAGCACATTAAACATTTCAAAGAGGTAATTCATGTGATTCATTAATCGTTGTAACTTCACAAGTGTATCATCTACATAAACCTCGATCTTTCATTCGATTTGATCTTTGAATATCCTATTTACCAATCATTGGTAAGTAGCTCCAACATTCTTCAAATCGAATGACATTACTCGATAACAATACAATCCCAAATCAATGATGAAACTCATATGGTCATGATCTGGAATGTGCATTGCTATTTAGTTGTAGCCAAATATAATAGTTCATGTCCAGCCATTGTGTTCACAATTTGGTCAATATTTAACAATTGGAAGCTGTCTTTACGGCATGCTTTATTCATATTCGAATAATCGACGCATGTCCACCATTTTCCATTTGGCTTCTTAACCAACATAGTGTTTGATACCCATTCGAGGTACGAGGCACTATGGATAAAGCCATTTGCCTCAAGCTTTTCCACTTCTTTTTTCAATGCAGCGGATAGCTCTAAACCCAAGCTGTGTCTCTTTTGCTTTAAAGGAGGGTGTCTTGGTTCCACATTTAATGCATGACATGCTATCTATGACAAAAATCTATACATATTGGAATGCATTTAGGAAAATACATCTAGGTTTATCTAAAGAAACCCTACCAAATCCTTTTCATTTTCATGTTGGGATGAGATCTGACCTAACCTAAGTGAGATCATCATCATCGATTGGGACATTGATTGTCAACTCCGCTGGTGCTGACCATGCATCCTTTGTCTCCTTTCTGAGGTTCATAAGTTTATAGAACATCCTATAGAACCCGAGCTAGGGTTTGAACAATTGTTGCTATGATCGACGGTCTTGATCTAGAGAGCATTCTCTACACACTTTCCTTTCTCGCGTCACTTTGCCTCACTGAGCTCAACAATATAGCATTCCTGACTAGTGCTCTAGTCACCTTGAATGGCTCGTACTCCATTTTTGGTTGGAAAATTTATCATCGAACAATATGGAGCTTGTGCTATTCTAAAACTAGAAAGGGCTGGTTGACTCATAAAAGCATTGTAGGATGAAAAATCATCAATCACTACAAAAATCGGCACATGCACTATCTTGCGATCTCCCTCGTTTGATTCTATAGACAAGTTTATACATCCAACAGGCACTTTAGCCACTCTAGTAAATCCCTAGACATAAGATTTACATGGCTTTAACTCCTTTGTACTAATCTTCATTTGACCAAATGTTTTCTTGAATAAGATGTTAACTAAGATTCCACAATCAATCAAAGCTCGGCGCATAGTTTCCAACAAAACAACGATCGTAATCACTATGGGAATAAAGGTCGACGCTTCAGTCCTATTAGAATCTCTGATTCAAAAAACAATGTCATTATTCACTGTTCAATGTTGTTTCGAAGGAGCTCCATCCTCAATAGTAAAACAACTCTCCTTAGTCACATACTTTAGCCAACTACCATGCCTTTCGATTTAATTTCAGCTCTTCTCTACTAGATGGATCCAGGTATGTGTTCGTCACAATCCTACTTTTGGGTCACCAAAGTCCCTGTCCATTGGACAAAGGCTAATCCTTTTGGGCATTTTTTCCTCGGGGACTATCATTCTACTGCCGGATTATGGATCGCTCACATGTTGTTGTAATTTCTTCTTTCAAACGAAATCCTTAATAACATCTTTCAGACTATGACACTCATTGATATTGTGCCCATGAGTTTCATGGAAGTGACAATACTTCCCTTAACATCGTTTGGCTTTTGTTGCGTCCCTCCAAGGCCGCTTCTTATAATTATTTATTCCTCGTGTGGCATAGTAGATGTTCTCAACTGTATCATTTAGAGGAGTGTAATCTCCCAATCTCATGTACCAAAGATGTTTTTCTGTGTCTTGCTTCATCCCACTAGCACCTTGGTTTCTCCTTTTCTAGTTGTTATTTCCAACATTTACTACAATTCTTTTGGCACTCTCACCAGTCTGCTTAATAGAAACTTTGCTTTTCACTACTTCATTGGACACTCTACCACCAATCGGTCCTATGGCCAGGTCTGCCTCTTCTAAGCGCAGAAACTAGGATGCCATATGATAGAAATCCTCGATAGTAGGTGGCTATTTTCTTTTAATCCATCTACCAAATTTTCTACCAGGATGTACTCCTTGGATCAATGCCGTTAAGACAATCTCTTATTTTGCATTACTAACTTCAGTTGCAGCATGTTGAATTATTTCAAGAAATCCTTTAGAGTATCTCCGACACTCTAATGGACTTTCAATAGGGACATCACATCCTTCGACCGAGCTATGTGGAGCTTGAAATGCTCCATGAACTTTGCCAGTTGGTCGAAAGAAATATGGACCTCAATGCAAATCGAGCAAACCACATCATAACTACCCTATTTAAGAATACAGGGAAGCATCTACACCTCAGCATCAGTAGTGTGGGCACAATCCATGTCGCATTCATATTTCAGTAAATGTTGTATAGAATCTGTTGTCCATTATAAGAAGACATCATTGGAATCACAAACTTTATAGCATAATACTCCTGTAATATATCATTAGTGGATGGAGTCCTACTAGGTATCGTAGCCCATTCGTTATTATTCCTCTTCTAATTTTCACTTAATAGCCTCCTCACCATATCAAGTATGTATTCTTATCTAGTTTGAACTGTTGAACGATGATCATCAGGGACTACCCTGAGTTTTTGACTTCACAAATGCTCTCAGTTCATCTCACGACACCCATGCTCTTCTGTATTTGGGAGAGCCACTCGTCTACAACTTCTACAAAAGCCTTATAGGTTTTGTGGCATTCGTCTGAACACCATCATTTTTCACATCAGCATTCTGCCCGACATCATTAACAATGTCCTACAAATCATCCCCACAATCAGAAAGATTAATAATAGTAAGTGGTTGGTATGGCTCCTACCTTCAACATGGTCAGTACTTAGTTGATTTTTATTTGTACCGAAATTGTTAGCTGTCACAAAAACAATACCACTTCCACCACTTTGTTCTTCGATGTTCGAACAACCTTCCTTGTCATCTTTTTCTTGCCTTCTCTTTATATTTCATCTAATGAGGACAAACTTTCCTCCTCAAAACTTAAAGACGATGAATCCTTATAGCTCTTCTTACTTCTTTGTGACTGATAGGGCAGTAAAGCAGAGCTTTAGTCCATCTTTTCAAAGATGTTTTCTTGCTATCAAGCATTTTTTGGTTCATCTCAACCTTCATTCTATCAAGTTCAACTTTGGACACCATCTCCTATGGGGAAAAAGGTCCTAACAAAGCATGTGTTTGTTAAGTAGTGTTTTCATTACGGTGAGAAGCTTTATCTTCTCCAACAATGATCCTAATCTAGTAGAAGTCTATCTAAGGGCATTACCTTCATATTTGATGACATTCTTCGTCAAATCCAAGTATCTTCAGATCTACAACATCAAACTTCTTGATCTACATTTTAGAGGCTCGAAATCTAATGTTAAGCCGGAACTCCGCTTGACAAGCTCATCTTTTGGTGAGAGCACCAAATATATTGAGTAAAAAAGTGACATAACACACCAAATTGATTAAAAACAAGGATAAATAATAATAAAAAGAATAAAACAACAAGAACAAAAGGGTTTTTATAGTGGTTCGACTTCAAACAACTACATATGTCCACTTTAATCTTATTGCTTTGAGATTTATAATGAGAACAAATGATTAGCAATGATTTCTAATCGAGAAAAAAGTAATCTTGGATTTTACAGCAATTCGTGATAAAAAGGTTGAAATATGGAGGTGAAGAGAATGATTAGTTAGAGCCGAAAGTCCAAAAGTGTCTGATGTCCTTTTTACATTGCTCTAACTCCTATATTTCAAGTTGAAATCGTTTGCAATAGTTACTAGATCATGGGAGACTAGGTAAGAGATTAGATTTGTGCAATTAAGATGGAGGAATGATTCGAATTTATGCAAGAAAATCATGTCGGTATTTTAACGCCCCACCCCGAGACCCATATTAACAAAGAGAAATACTTAGTAATTCTGTCTACTAATGCGGAGAATAGGGCTGGTTAAGGGCGACCATCATAGTCTTGCATTAGATAAGAGCTAAGTATGTCGGTATTTGTACTTTTTTTCCCATTTCATCTCAAGTATTCGACATACCAAATTCCTATCTAGTACACTACCGTGGTGGCTATAGGATCGATTCAGAAACAAAGTATAATAACTAAAATAATTATAAGTCATAGAATAGCAATACAGATAATACATACATACACATACATCATACAACATATCATAAGTGGTATTCGACCACCATATATATAAGTACATCGCCCACAAAAGAATATACATCATAAGGTTACCAAACAAAAGGCTATTACACAAAAACTATGCCATATCCAAAGTCGATGATGGATTCCAAAAGGTAAAGCAAGCTAAGAGTCCAACTACATAACCTGCAACTCGGTCATGGGTTAGGCTAACTAGAACTTGATATTAGTATAAGATAAGAGGAATATGAGTGCATAAGGAACTCTTCCTTCAGTTATAAAAGAATGATATACAAGTATAGCTCAAATGCAATGCCATGGAAAAGATTCATCAAGGGTTGTCACATGAATGGGTTTAGTTCAACATATTATTCTAAACATAGAGGCATTTAATATAAATGCAAGAAACCATTCTAAAGCTATAAGGGAAACTCATCAAAATTTCCAATATGAATCACATGGAACTCAAAATAGAGTTCAAATCTCATGAACATGAAATCACCCTATATGACATCTCATGTAGGCCTAGGCTATCGATGCAACAAAAATCTCAAAATGGTAAATCATATAAAACTAAGAAAACCTCAGAAAACTCGAATTGGCCTGATCCACGAATGCAAAGCCGAAGCAATGTTGCACGTACTAAACTCTTGTAACGACCCGTAAATTTTCGATAATTAAAATAGCTAAATTTAATAAGATTTCGTGATTTAGTGTTAGAAAAAAATTGTAAGTCGTTTGGAATAATAATAACTGGAATGAATTGCAACAATAATTATCCAAGTAACAAAAAATAAAAGTCAATAGTTGAATAGGATAATAAATGTGGGATTCATTGGGAATAATAGAGTAATTGATTGATAAGTAAAATCTATTTAAAATCAAATATTGAATATTGAACAGGTAAATTGTTTAAATTAAATATTTAAAAATTATTGAATAATTGAATAACTGTAAAATGAAAATAGTGTTCTAAATTGTGAATTGGTTTTAAAAGTTGAATCTTATAAGTTCGATTTCAATATTTCAAAAGATAATGAATTATTGAATAAGCGAAATTGTTTAAAATTAATATTTGAATTCATTGAATAATTTAATAATGGGAATTGAATAATCGTATAATGGAAATGGTTGTTCTATAATTTTAATTCGTTTCAAAAGTTAAATTTTTAAGTTCATTTTGAATATTTCAAAGGATAGTGATTTAAGAATAATCAAATTTGTTTAAATTTAATATTATAAATGTTTGAATAATTAAATTCCGAATTTGATATGATTAATTTGATATTGAAATTTAATATATGGAAATAGAGTGAATAACTGAAATTTGGTTTAATATAATTCAAATTGGTTTCCAAAGTGAATGTAAGTTATATTGGGATTATAATAGAGTTAATAAGATTTTAAAATTGGAATTTATTGGATAAATTGAATAACGGGTTTAATATGATTAAAAATGATATGTAAAATTTTATTTTATCATATTAAAGTTAGAATGATGTTGTAGAACTTTTAAAATCGAATTAAAAGTAAATTTGTGAAAATTGAATATTTTAGTATTTAATTATCGACTGGAAAATAGCCAAATTTTGAACAGTCTCAGAATTGGACGAAACTAGTTCCATTGGATCCGTAATAGTTAGTTATTATCGGATTTCAATTTTCGTAGCAATCGGAGTTGTCGTTTCACCGTGGCAGCTCGAAACGCGTTGAAATTGTTTTAATATTAATTTGGCGAGTTAAAATAGTCATTTTTCAAACAGTCTTGGATTTCGACGAAACTAGTTTCACCGGATCCGTAATGTGATATTATTGTATGGTTTCAAATTTCAAGTCAATCGGATTTACCGTTTGTCCGGGGCGAGCCAAAACGCCTAGAAATTTAGTTAACCGATTTAATTTAAAATCGATCGTTTATTTCCGTAACTTGCACAAATGATCGAATTAGCTGCCGAAACATGTTCCATTGTGTCCAGAACGTGGGATAAACCCTAGGAACGTCAGTTACCGTGCGAAATTCGGAGTTTGGAAAAGCCGGATGAACGGTATTCGTCGTTTCCTATAAATAGCCCTTTGATTCACAAAATAAATAAATAAATAAATGAAAAAAACTAGGGTTCTTCAGGCCGCCATTCTTGAAACCCACGGCCAGAAATGCGCGCCTTTCTTCCCTCGATTTCTCCACATCCATTAACTTCCGTGAAAAACTCTCAACTAGAAAATCAAAGAGCATGTCGAGCTCTACAAAGTGCACGACTATGATCGAGAAATTCATGCTAGATCGACGGCATAGGGCTCGAGAAGGCCAGCCGTTCAACCTCGTTCTGCGTGCTTATGGATGAACCGAGCTTCGTGCTATCTGGGCCAAGCATGGAGTGGTGGGTGGCGCTTCCAATGGTGGTGGTTTGATGGGGTTTCGACGAACGTAGGAGGGTGCAGCCTTGAGGAGTTGAACGATGCTTGGGTTCGAGCGCGTACGAGTTTTCACGCGTGAGGAAGAAAGGGGAGGGGGTGCAGCCTAGATCTGCTATGCAGGGAATGAATGGCTGTGATGGAGTCTGGATTGAAATGTAAATTAAATTTGTAAATATTTATATTATAATTCATGTAACTTTAAAACTATGTAACTTTTTCGTACGAGGTCGAAAAATTTCGAATCAAATTGCGTTGGAATCGTATGGATGAGCACTACGCTATGGAATTGGATTGGAGTCATTTGCAGCTAGAGAAAATTTCGGGTATAATCAAACGCTCTTTTAATTTTATTCGAAATAAAATGCTGGAACTGCATTGAAATCGAGGTGAGTGTTTTATAACGCTCACAACATACTAAATATCTTTATGCTAGTTAAATTTGACATTATGAAGTGTTATGATTTTATTTGTCGTTGTTTGATAAAAATTTAATTGTTATATAGCTTGTCATATGAACTAACCGTTGGAAAATTAAATTGACAGTTAAATTTAAATTGAAATTGAAATTGAATTGCGATTAAATTACCTGACATTGATAACTATGAAACTGCCATGAATTGTATTGTCTATTGGATGATGTATTTTGATGGATGTTATTGGTTGATATTTAAATGTTTGGATGTTTATTTTCTTATATATACTGTTATGCATACATATGAAACTATGATTTGATTTAAGTAGTATATATTCATCCCTGACATTTAATTGAAATAAATAATTACTTGGCCACAGGATAGAAAATTATATACGGACACCGAATTGGATAAATTAATAATTTTTAAAATCGTCGATTTGAAATTTATTTAAATGGTTTGATTTAAAAGTTATAAATAGAAATAAATTTATAGAAATCTAATTTATCGAAAATTGAGTTTGGAATGTTGAAATAAATTTTGGTTAAAGGAAATTGTTAAATAATAAGTCAAGACTTTGAAATTTAAAAATTGGGATTCGATTGAATTTCGAAAATTGATTTGTTTAAAGATTTAACCTTAATTCGAGCTTTGAATATTACCAAGTAAAAGGGATATAAAAATGATATTTTGAAGTCGAGCTTGGAATTGAATCATATTTGAAATTTGGATTTAAACTCGGAAATTGATGGATAATTTTGTTAAGTTATAAATGGATATTTTGAAAAACCAAGCTCTAAATCGATATAAATTGAATAAATTGAAGTGAATATAAAATTGAATAAATTTGAAGTCAAAGTTGACATTGATTTGAATTGAAATCAAAATTGAATCGGTAGAATGGAAATTTAAATTGATTTGAATTGGGAAGTTATAAATTGAACTAGATTGGTTTTGAAGCTGTTTTATTTTATTTTCCAAATTTCTCTGCTATATAAACCATTTTTGAATACTTAAACTATTTTAATCTATTTTAAATCTACTTAATCCAATTTAAATTATTTTAAACTAATTTATCTATTTGAAACCCATTTTAAGATTTTAAGTATTTTTAAGTATTTTATTTATTTAAAACTACTTTTAAACTACTTAAAACTATTTTCTAAAATTCTATGCTGGTCAAATAAGTGGAATGTTTATATTTAAATCTTGAATTTAAATACGAATTGAGTTAAATGAAGTTGCAACCTAAATTGAAATTCGAAATGATTTTGAAATCGAAATGAGATTGATGCGAAAAATGATTTTTGAAACGGAATCTTACATTTGAATAGATACGATGATATTTGAAATGGATTTGATTTTTGAAGCGAATATGATATTTTGATATCAATTATGAATCGATTTGAAATGTAAAAGAGCCAACGGTGTAATAATACGTAGTTATTAAAGTGACCGGGATCGGATATGGACATACTCTCTGTCGATACCGAAAACCACTTTAATAACTATTATACGCGGAGTGTTGATCCAGAATGAAGTGGATGGTTTGGTGAACGCGTTGACTGAAGAAAGAGAACGATTATTGGATGACCCCTGACATGACTAAAACAGGAGCCGCGCCGGGCCATTGAGGTTCGCCGCCTCTAGCGGACACACTTCTTCGATACCATATCTATTACATTTGTGATGCGATTTGGGTGCACCCCTTGATTTGGGAATGTTGTTTCACGGTGTTGGGGTAGCTACTGGCTATGCTCAACATCAGTCCAGATCACGCAACTACTATTATCCTAGTTGGTATCACCTCATGTACCTTGTCATACTGATTATCCTATTCGCGACAACTACGTTATGTTTTGTGTTATACCTATGGGGTACCCTCTGATAACCACCAGTTTACGGTGGGGCTTACGGTGCTGTATAGACTATGGCATTATAAAAATGTGTTAAGGGGGATTATGGTAACGCCTTAACGCTATTTTGATACTATATATTACTGATAGGCATTATCTACTTAGCGTACATTACTACATAGTAGATAGTTTAACGGATCCTTAAGAGATGGAAAATCCCGTAACATCTCTTGAGTTATTGCACGCACGTTGACATTGGATATGAGATGTCAAACCCCGTAAACATCTCTGACGCCGTTTATGATTGATTTAACTTACATGAGGATATTTTAGTCCTGACTCGAGTGTTTTGTCTTTTAATTACGCTTGGGTCAGACCTGAGTTTTCGGCTTATTGAAGATCTATTCTGGAGGACGAAGATGAAGAATTGGTATACTATTACTATTATTATCTTTGCATCATGCTGTCTGCTGCATTATTTTAACTGTTCTGTTGTATATGTATAACTCTGATAAATGTTGTATAAATAATTGTCAAAGTACAGTAAATAGCTTCATGAACTGTTTATTTGACTACTATATTTTATCGTTCCGCTGTGAGATTCTGTGTTGTTTCATTTCCTTTATTTCTTTTCTTTTCTTTTCTTATTTTACCCAATAACCATATGCCTTTTTGAATGGTTTGGAATCGGCATGTGTATTTGATCGTCGGTTTAAACTGTCCACAAAGGCGGGTCGTTACAGTAGGTATCAGAGCTTTGGTTTAGCGATAACCTTAGCTTTGTGGGGTCAGACTCTTTATAAATAGGGTAGTAATACCCTATGATGAGTCGCTGAGTGTATACTATGAGTAAGCGTATTTGTTAGTGATATAAAATGTTTTATATTGTGTCGGTTGATTTGTTTAGTGGCTTATGGAATCCGGTCAATACGAGTAATTAAGGTCATTGATAGGGATCTCTAAACACTCGAACAGAACAATTCGACATAATATTGTTTTGAAATTGGTAAATGAAATAATTTTGCCCTAATTATATTTTGTATATAAAGAATTTATTTTCAAAAATTATTGTGATCTATCTAGCTTATTTGGCGGTTGAAAACGATAATATTGATTGTTATCATTAATCGGACGTTGTGTTTTAATAAATAAGGCTTATTGAAAAATAAATAATAATAAAACAACTTGTGGAATATTTCAAGAAAGTAAAATCCTATAAGAATATTGTATAAAGGTGACTTATAAATTAAAATGGATCTAAATTGGAAATATTGAATTTAAGACACGGAGATCTTGAAATATGGTTTTCAAAGCTTTGAAGAAAATATATTGTGATATTAGTTGGAAATTGTTTATGGAAATATTTTGAAAGGATTTTTTTTAAAGGAAAGAGGGAATTTAGTACTCCTCTCTTCTGTCGCTAGAAAATAATTTTGGTGATGACTGCGAAGCATCATCGACGTTCATTTTCGAGTCTCAAAGTGGGGGAGACTTCTAAGAAGCTTTGCTTTTCTTCAAAATTATTTTGGGTAGATGGGTTTTGGTTTAAAATCCAACGGTATGATTTGATATATATTAAAGATATAAGTGTATATGTTTATTTCAAACAATTTGAAAGAACCGGGCAATTAAAATTCCAAGTTATGTTAATTAGTAATTTTCAAATTATTTGAATGAAATGTGAATAACCAAAGTTTATAAAATAAGAGGATTAGGATATCTAAGCTATTGTCTGGGAAAGCTTTAAAGTCAAAAGGTAAAGAGAATTTAAATAAATCAAATTTGTGTACATTCTAATCAAGAAAAATGAAATTCTATAAATTTGTATAATACCGAATCTGCATTCTAATAACATATAATATGACTTACCAAATTTTAAGAAGTTGAACTAGTGTTTGGATATGTAATGAGATATTGTATAAGTCAACAGAACCTGAAATTAATTGAAATATACAAGTAAGGAAAACTCAAAAGGGAATTAAAATGTATATAAATGAAAATTTGGTTGTGATGAAAAGGTTGTATACTTAAAGAATAACATGAAATGATAAATGGATAAATGGAACAAGTAAGTGAACTTAAGAAAGAAGACAAATGAATCGTATTATATCTTTGTAAATTGGTTATAGAAAATAAATATAAATTGCAAAGGGATTGTGAAATAATTGAATCTGTAACCTTTAAGATAACTGTAAACTAAGAAAAGTCATTTAGGAGAAGATAGACTTTTATGAAATGATTATAAACTAAAGGGTGATTAATAAAATGTTCCACAAATTAATTCGTTATTAACTGAAATTATGAAAATGAAATAAATGTAAACAAAGGAATTTCTTTTAGCTAAGAATCAATTGGAAAATGAAATTGAATTTAATTAAATTATATAGAATGTTTAAAATGAACTTGAGTAAACAAATTCCATGATATGATGTTTAAGAAAAGATAATGTTAGAGAACATGCGATGTAAAGAAATGAATATACTAACTGAATAATAGATTGTGAATAATTAATTGGAGAAAAAAGGGAAGTCAATAAAATAATTTAGTATAGATAAATTGGATAGAAATCCATTGGAAGGTAATACGTGAGATTGTACGTATATTATTTTATTTGCATATCGATTTGGTCCAAATTCGAGCATGAAATTTCGAGATGATTTATATCGATCCAAGTTAGGATTTTTCACTCGATTTTCGACGGCGGACCCTAGATATGGATTTTTAATTTGATTCTGGAATTCTCTATCATAGTATATGGCTATGCAAGGAGAGTAATAGTTTCCAATCAAGGAACCAAATCCGAGTCCGCACTAGAGAGTCGGGTGAACGATACTAGTTTGGAAGTGAAATGGTGTGATCGAATAAGCGATTAGATTGATATTGCTCACGGATGATATATGTACGGCTTACAGACTTAATTAAAGTTAATATTGGAAATTTAAAATGCCAAATATGAAATGATTCTTTTAAAATTATATAACAAGAATGGTATAAATGAGATAAACCAAATTGAATGTAAAATTTATAATTTGGTTATGTTGGGTATGATTTGGTTGTTATATGATTGTAAGTTGATTGTATATAATTCATTAAGTGTTAATGAAATTGAAAGCTATAAATCAATGAAATCAAATTGGAAGTTAAATGAGTTTAAATAGAATTTAATTTGATTCAAATTGGAAGTGAACTAATGTAAATATAAATTAGTGAATGTTAACTAATTGAATTGAGAATGAATGTTAGTAAAATCCAACGTTAATGAATCAACTGTGATTAAAATGGAAACCCAAGTCGATAAATATTAATGAGAAGTAAATTTATATTGATTGGTTATGGATTTGTTGGATGATAGTTGATTGATGGTTGCATTTGTTGTTTGTTGCATTTGCTATGTAGGCACATGTAGTTGTTATGTTGCTATATGATGTATATTGACACTATTTTCATATATGCATGATTCTCATTGTTTGTTGAGTGTTTAGTAGGTGCGGATTGCGCTTGCTTCGCATTTGGAGCTCGCTTTCGCGCTATATTAGTCGTATATGCTCGCTAATAAAATATAAGGTACATGTTTATTTTGTCATTGGATTTGGTGATTTTTGATGAGCCACTTGGCTTTTGTTTTTCTTTTGTTGGTTTGGGGCCCGTAGAGGCGTTTTGTACTTGTACCGATCGAGCCGCGCAAAGGAGACTCTACCGAAATTTTCCGTAAAATCCGGGTGTTAGAAAATTTTCAAGTTTTAAATTATTTTTTATAACTTGTTTTGATAACTAACTTTTAAAGTTGGAAAGCCATTCGGAGTAACTTAGTGGAAGCGTAGTTATGACTTTATAAATGGAATTTCATTGTTTATAAGTTGGTAACTTTGAATAAAATATATCTAATGTTGAATTCTATACTTAGTTCTCTTCCCTTCTTTTCCCTTTTCGGGGCCGAAAAGTTTTGAGTGGGGGAGAGTGTAACGACCCGTAAATTTTCGATAATTAAAATAGCTAAATTTAATAAGATTTCGTGATTTAGTGTTAGAAAAAAATTGTAAATCGTTTGGAATAATAATAACTGGAATGAATTGCAACAATAATTATCCAAGTAATAAAAAATAAAAGTCAATAGTTGAATAGGATAATAAATGTGGGATTCATTGGGAATAATAGAGTAATTGATTGATAAGTAAAATCTATTTAAAATCAAATATCGAACATTGAACAGGTAAATTGTTTAAATTAAATATTTAAAACTTATAGAATAATTGAATAACTGTAAAATGAAAATAGTGTTCTAAATTGTGAATTGGTTTTAAAAGTTGAATATTATAAGTTCGATTTCAATATTTCAAAAGATAATGAATTATTGGATAAGCGAAATTGTTTAAATTTAATATTTGGAATTTATTGAATAATTTAATAATGGGAATTGAATAACCGTATAATGGAAATGGTTGTTCTATAATTTTAATTCGTTTCAAAAGTTAAATTTTTAAGTTCATTTTGAATATTTCAAAGGATAGTGATTTAAGAATAATCAAATTTGTTTAAATTTAATATTATAAATGTTTGAATAATTAAATTCCGAATTTGATATGATTAATTTGATATTGAAATTTAATATATGGAAATAGAGTGAATAACTGAAATTTGGTTTAATATGATTCAACTGGGTTTCCAAAGTGAATGTAAGCTACATTGGGATTATAATAGAGTTAATAAGATTTTAAAATTGGAATTTATTGGATAAATTGAATAACGGGTTTAATATGATTAAAAATGATATGTAAAATTTTATTTTATCATATAAAAGTTAGAATGATGTTGTAGAACTTTTAAAATCGAATTAAAAGTAAATTTGTGAAAATTGAATATTTTAGTATTTAATTATCGACTGGAAAATAGCCAAATTTTGACAGTCTCAGAATTGGACGAAACTAGTTCCACTGGATCCGTAATAGTTAGTTATTATCGGATTTCAATTTTCGTAGCAATCAGAGTTGTCGTTTGACCGTGGCAGCTCGAAACGCGTTGAAATTGTTTTGATATTAATTTGGCGAGTTAAAATAGTCATTTTTCAAACAGTCTCGGATTTCGACGAAACCAGTTTCATCGGATCCGTAATGTGATATTATTGTATGATTTCAAATTTCAAGTCAATCGGATTTACCGTTTGCCCGGGGCGAGCCAAAACGCCTAGAAATTTAGTTAACCGATTTAATTTAAAATCGATCGTTTATTTCCGTAACTTGCACAAATGATCGAATTAGCTTCCGAAACATGTTCCATTGTGTCCGGAACGCGTGTTAAACCCTAGGAACGTCAGTTATCGTGCGAAATTCGGAGTTTGGAAAAGCCGGATGAATGGTATTCGCCGTTTCCTATAAATAGCCCTTTGATTCACAAAATAAAAAAAAACAAAAAAAAACTAGGGTTCTTCAGGCCGCCATTCTTGAAACCCACGGCCAGAAACGCGCGCCTTTCTTCCCTCGATTTCTCCACATCCATTAACTTTCGTGTAAAACTCTCAACTAGAAAATCAAAGAGCATGTCGAGCTCTACAATGTGAACGGCCATGATCGAGAAATTCATGCTAGATCGACGGCATAGGGCTCGAGAAGGCCAGCCGTTCAACCTCGTTCTGCGTGCTTATGGATGAACCGAGCTTCGTGCTATCTGGGCCGAGCTTGGAGTGGTGGGTGGCGCTTCCAATGGTGGTGGTTTGATGGGGTTTCGACGAACGTAGGAGGGTGCGGCCTTGAGGAGTTGAACAATGCTTGGGTTCGAGCGCGTACGAGTTTTCACGCGTGAGGAAGAAGGGGGAGGGGTGCGGCCTAGATCTGCTATGCAGGGAACGAACGGCTGTGATGGAGTCTGGATTGAAATGTAAATTAAATTTGTAAATATTTATATTATAATTCATGTAACTTTAAAACTATGTAACTTTTTCGTACGAGGTCGAAAAATTTCGAATCAAATTGAGTTGGAATTGTATGGACGAGCACTACGCTATGGAATTGGATTGGAGTCGTTTGCAGCTAGAGAAAATTTCGGGTAAAATTAAACGCTCATTTAATTTTATTCGAAATAAAACGCTGGAACTGCATTGAAATCAAGGTGAGTGTTTTATAACGCTCACAACGTACTAAATATCTTTATGCTAGTTAAATTTGACATTATGAAGTGTTATGATTTTATTTGTAGTTGTTTGATAAAAATTTAATTGTCATATAGCTTGTCATTTGAATTAACTGTTGGAAAATTAAATTGACAGTTAAATTTAAATTGAAATTGAAATTGAATTGCGATTAAATTACCTGACATTGATAACTATGAAACTGCCATGAATTGTATTGTCTATTAGATGATGTATTTTGATGGATGTTATTGGTTGATATTTAAATGTTTGGATGTTTATTTGCTTATATATACTATTATGCATATATATGAAACTGTGATTTGATTTAAGTAGTATATATTCATCCCTGACATTTAATTGAAATAAATAATTACTTGGCCATAGGATAGAAAATTATATACGGACACCGAATTGGCTAAATTAATAATTTTTTAAATTGTCGATATGAATTTTATTTAAATGGTTTGATTTAAAAGTTATAAATAGAAATAATTTATAGAAATCGAAATTATCGAAAAATTGAGTTTGGAATGCTGAAATAAATTTTGGTTAAAAGAAATTGTTAAATAATAAGTTGAGACTTTGAAATTTAAAAATTAGGATTGATTGAATTTCAAAAATTGATTTGTTTAAAGATTTAACCTTAATTCGAGCTTTGAATATTACCAAGTAAAAGTGATATGAAAATGATATTTTGAAGTCGAGCTTGGAATTGAATCATATTTTAAATTTGGATTTAAACTCGGAAATTGATGGATAATTTTGTTAAGTGTTATAAATGGATATTTTGAAAAACCAAGCTCTAATTTGATATAAATTGAAATTGAATAAATTGAAGTGAATATAAAATTAAATAAATTTGAAGCCAAAGTTGACATTGATTTGAATTGAAATCGAAATTGAATCGGTAGAATGGAAATTGAAATTGATTTGAATTGGGAAGTTATAAATTGAACTAGATTGGTTTTGAAACTGTTTTATTTTATTTTCCAAATTACTCTGCTATATAAACCATTTTTGAATACTTAAACTATTTTAATCTATTTTAAATCTACTTAACCCAATTTAAATTATTTTAAACTAATTTATTTATATATTTGAAACCCATTTTAGGATTTTAAGTATTTTTAACTATTTTAATTATTTAAAACTACTTTTAAACTACTTAAAACTATTTTCTAAAATTCTAAGCTGGTCAAATAAATGGAATGTTTATATTTAAATCTTGAATTTAAATACGAATTGAGTTAAATGAAGTTGCAACCTAAATTGAAATTCAAAATGATTTTGAAATCGAAATGAGGTTGATGCGAAAAATGATTTTTGAAACGGAATCTTACATTTGAATAGATACGATGATATTTGAAATAGATTTGATTTTTGAAGCGAATATGATATTTTTGATATCAATTATGAATCGATTTGAAATGTAAAAGAGCCAACGGTGTAATAATACGTAGTTATTGAAGAGACCGGGATCGGATATGGACATACTCTCTGTCGATACCGAAAACCACTTTAATAACTATTATACGCGGAGTGTTGATCCAGAATGAAGTGGATGGTTTGGTGAACGCGTTGACTGAAGAAAAAGAACGATTATTGGATGACCCCCGACATGACTAAAATAGGAGCCGCGCTGGGCCATTGAGGTTCGCCACCTCTAGCGGACACACTTCTTCGATACCATATCTATTATATTTGTGATGCGATTTGGGTGCACCCCTTGATTTGGGAGTGTTGTTTCGCGGTGTTGGGGTAGCTGCTGGCTATGCTCAACATCAGTCCGGATCACGCAACTTCTAGTATCCTAGTTGGTATCGCCTCATGTACCTTGTCATACTGATTATCCTATTCGCGACAACTACGTTATGTTTTGTGTTATACCTATGGGGTACCCTCTGATAACCACCAGTTTACGGTGGGGCTTACGGTGCTGTATAGACTATGGCATTATAAAAATGTGTTAAGGGGGATTATGGTAACGCCTTAACGCTAATTTGATACTTTATATTACTGATAGGCATTATCTACTTAGCGTACATTACTACATAGTAGATAGTTTAACGGATCCTTAAGAGATGGAAAATCCCGTAACATCTCTTGAGTTATTGCACGCACGTTGACACTGGATATGAGATGTCAAACCCCATAAACATCTCTGACGCCGTTACACTCATATTTATTTACGATTGATTTAACTTACATGAGGATATTTTAGTCCTGACTCGTGTGTTTTGTATTTTCATTACGCTCGGGTCAGACCTGAGTTTTCAGCTTATTGAAGATCTATTCTGGAGGACGAAGACGAAGATTTGGTATACTATTACTATTATTATCTTTGCATCATGTTGTCTGCTGCATTATTTTAACTGTTCTGTTGTATATGTATAACTCTGATAAATGTTGTATAAATAATTGTCAAAGTACAGTAAACAACTTCATGAACTGTTTATTTGACTATTATATTTTATCGTTCCGCTGCGAGATTCTGTGTTGTTTCATTTCCTTTATTTCTTTTCTTTTCTTTTCTTATTTACCCCAATAACCATCTGCCCTTTTGAATGGTTTGGAATCGGCATGTGTATTTGATCGTCGGTTTAAACTGTCCACAAAGGCGGGTCGTTACAGTTGGTATCAGAGCTTTGGTTTAGCGATAACCTTAGCTTTGTGGGGTCAGACTCTTTATAAATAGGGTAGTAATACCCTACGATGAGTCGCTGAGTGTATACATATGAGAGAGCGTATTTGTTAGTGATATAAAATGTTTTATATTGTGTCGGTTGATTTGTTGAGTGGCTTATGGATTCCGGTCAATACGAGTAATTAACCTCATTGATAGGGATCTCTAAACACTCGAACAGAACAATTCGACATAGTATTGTTTTGAAATTGGTAAATGAAATAATTTTTCCCTAATTATATTTTGTATATAAAGAATTTATTTTCAAAAATTATTGTGATCTATCTAGCTTATTTGGCGGTTGAAAACGATAATATTGATTGTTATCATTAATCGGATGTTGTGTTTTAATAAATAAGGCTTATTGAAAAATAAACAATAATAAAACAACTTGTGGAATATATCAAGAAAGTAAAATCCTATAAGAATATTGTATAAAGGTGACTTATAAATTAAAATGGATCTAAATTGGAAATATTGAATTTAAGACACGGAGATCTTGAAATATGGTTTTCAAAGCTTTGAAGAAAATATATTGTGATATTAGTTGGAAATTGTTTATGGAAATATTTTGAAAGGATTTTTTTTAAAGGAAAGAAGGAATTTAGTACTCCTCTCTTCTGTCGTTGGAAAATAATTTTGGTGATGACTGCGCAGCATCATCGACGTTCATTTTCGAGTCTCAAAGTAGGGGAGACTTCTAAGAAGCATTGCTTTTCTTCAAAATTATTTTGGGTAGATGGGTTTTGGTTTAAACTCCAACGGTATGATTTGATATATATTAAAGATATAAGTGTATATGTTTATTTCAAACAATTTGAAAGAACCGGGCAATTAAAATTCTAAGTTATGTTAATTAGTAATTTTCAAATTATTTGAATGAAACGTGAATAACCAAAGTTTATAAAATAAGAGGATTAGGATATCTAAGCTATTGTTTGGGAAAGCTTTAAAGTCAAAAGGTAAAGAGAATTTAAATAAATCAAATTTGTGTACATTCTAATCAAGAAAAATGAAATTCTATAAATTTGTATAATACCGAATCTGCATTCTAATAACATATAATATGACTTACCAAATTTTAAGAAGTTGAAATAATGTTTGGATATGTAATGAGATATTGTCTAAGTAAACAGAACCTGAAAGTAATTGAAATATACAAGTAAGGAAAACTCAAAAGGGAATTAAAATGTATATAAATGAAAATTTGGTTGTGATAAAAAGGTTATATACTTAAATAATAACGTGAAATGATAAATGGATAAATGGAACAAGTAAGTGAACTTAAGAAAGAAGACAAATGAATCGTATTATATCTTTGTAAATTGGTTATAGAAAATAAATATAAATTGCAAAGGGATTGTGAAATAATTGAATTTGTAACCTTTAAGATAACTGTAAACTAAGAAAAGTCATTTAGGAGAATATAGACTTTTATGAAATGATTATAAACTAAAGGGTTGATTAATAAAATATTCCACAAATGAATTCGTTATTAACTGAAATTATGAAAATGAAATAAATGTAAACAAAGGAATTTCTTATAGCTAAGAATCAATTGGAAAATGAAATTGAATTTAATTAAATTATATAGAATGTTTAAAATGAACTTGAGTAAACAAATTCTATGATATGATGTTTAAGAAAAGATAATGTTAGAGAACATGCGATGTAAAGAAATGAATATACTAATTGAATAATAGATTGTGAATAATTAATTGGAAAAAAAAGGGAAGTCAATAAAATAATTTAGTATAGATAAATTGGATAGAAATACATTGGAAGGTAATACGTGAGATTGTACGCATATTATTTTATTTGCATATCGATTTGGTCCAAATTCGAGCACAAAATTTCGAGATGATTTATATCGATCCAAGTTAGGATTTTTCACTCGATTTTCGACGGCGGACCCTAGATATGGATTTTTAATTTGATTCTGGAATTCTCTATCATAGTATATGGCTATGCAAGGAGAGTAATAGTTTTTAATCAAGGAACCAAATCTGAGTCCGCACTAGAGAGTCGGGTGAACGATACTAGTTTGGAAGTGAAATGGTGTGATCGAATAAGCGATTAGATTGATATTGCTCATGGATGATATATGTACGGCTTACAGACTTAATTGAAGTTAATATTGGAAATTTAAAATGCCAAATATGAAATGATTCTTTTAAAATTATATAACTAGAATGGTATAAAAGAGATAAACCAAATTGAATGTAAAATTTATAATTTGGTTATGTTGGGTATGATTTGGTTGTTATATGATTGTAAGTTGATTGTATATAATTCATTAAGTCTTAATGAAATTGAAAGCTATAAATCAATGAAATCAAATTGGAAGTTAAATGAGTTTAAATAGAATTTATTTGATTCAAATTGGAAGTGAACTAATGTAAATATAAATTAGTGAATGTTAACTAATTGAATTGAGAATGAATGTTAGTAAAATCCAACGTTAATGAATCAACTGTGATTAAAATGGAAACCCAAGTCGATAAATATTAATGAGAAGTAAATTTATATTGATTGGTTATGGATTTGTTGGATGATAGTTGATTGATGGTTGCATTTGTTGTTTGTTGCATTTGCTATGTAGGCACATGTAGTTGTTATGTTGCTATATGATGTATATTGACACTATTTTCATATATGCATGATTCTCATTGTTTGTTGAGTGTTTAGTAGGTGCGGATTGCGCTTTCTTCGCATTTGGAGCTCGCTTTCGCGCTATATTAGTCGTATATGCTCGCTAATAAAATATAAGGTACATGTTTATTTTGTCATTGGATTTGGTGATTTTTGATGAGCCACTTGGCTTTTGTTTTTCTTTTGTTGGTTTGGGGCCCGTAGAGGCGTTTTGTACTTGTACCGATCGAGCCGCGCAAAGGAGACTCTGCCGAAATTTTCCGTAAAATCCGGGTGTTAGAAAATTTTCAAGTTTTAAATTTTTTTTTATAACTTGTTTTGATAACTAACTTTTAAAGTTGGAAAGCCGTTCGGAGTAACTTAGTGGAAGCGTAGTTATGACTTTATAAATGGAATTTCATTGTTTATAAGTTGGTAACTTTGAATAAAATATATCTAATGTTGAATTCTATACTTAGTTCCTTTTCTTTCTTTTCCCTTTTTGGGGCCGAAAAGTTTTGAGTGGGGGGAGAGTGTAACGACCCGTAAATTTTCGATAATTAAAATAGCTAAATTTAATAAGATTTCGTGATTTAGTGTTAGAAAAAAATTGTAAATCGTTTGGAATAATAATAACTGGAATGAATTGCAACAATAATTATCCAAGTAATAAAAAATAAAAGTCAATAGTTGAATAGGATAATAAATGTGGGATTCATTGGGAATAATAGAGTAATTGATTGATAAGTAAAATCTATTTAAAATCAAATATTGAATATTGAACAGGTAAATTGTTTAAATTAAATATTTAAAACTTATTGAATAATTGAATAACTGTAAAATGAAAATAGTGTTCTAAATTGTGAATTGGTTTTAAAAGTTGAATCTTATAAGTTCGATTTCAATATTTCAAAAGATAATGAATTATTGGATAAGCGAAATTGTTTAAATTTAATATTTGGAATTTATTGAATAATTTAATAATGGGAATTGAATAACCGCATAATGGAAATGGTTGTTCTATAATTTTAATTCGTTTCAAAAGTTAAATTTTTAAGTTCATTTTGAATATTTCAAAGGATAGTGATTTAAGAATAATCAAATTTGTTTAAATTTAATATTATAAATGTTTGAATAATTAAATTCCGAATTTGATATGATTAATTTGATATTGAAATTTAATATATGGAAATAGAGTGAATAACTGAAATTTGGTTTAATATGATTCAAATTGGTTTCCAAAGTGAATGTAACTTATATTGGGATTATAATAGTGTTAATAAGATTTTAAAATTGGAATTTATTGGATAAATTGAATAACGGGTTTAATATGATTAAAAATGATATGTAAAATTTTATTTTATCATATAAAAGTTAGAATGATGTTGTAGAACTTTTAAAATCGAATTAAAAGTAAATTTGTGAAAATTGAATATTTTAGTATTTAATCATCGACTGGAAAATAGCCAAATTTTGAACAGTCTCAGAATTGAATGAAACTAGTTCCATTGGATCCGTAATAGTTAGTTATTATCAGATTTCAATTTTCGTAGCAATAGGAGTTGTCGTTTGACCATGGCAGCTCGAAACGCGTTGAAATTGTTTTAATATTAATTTGGCGAGTTAAAATATTCATTTTTCAAACAGTCTCGGATTTTGACGAAACTAGTTTCATCGGATCCATAATGTGTTATTATTATATGATTTCAAATTTGAAGTCAATCGGATTTACCGTTTGTCCGGGGAGAGCCAAAACGCCTAGAAATTTAGTTAACCGATTTAATTTAAAATCGATCGTTTATTTCTGTAACTTGCGCAAATGATCGAATTAGCTTCCAAACCTGTTCCATTGTGTCCCGAACGTGGGATAAACCCTAGGAACGTCAGTTACCGTGCGAAATTCGGAGTTTGGAAAAGCCGGATGAATGGTATTCGTTGTTTCCTATAAATAGCCCTTTGATTCACAAAAGAAAAAAAAACTAGGGTTCTTCAGGCCGTCATTCTTGAAACCCACGGCCAGAAACGCACGCCTTTCTTCCCTCGATTTCTCCACATCCATTAACTTTCGTGTAAAACTCTCAACTAGAAAATCAAAGAGCATGTTCAGCTCTACAATGTGAACGGCTATGATCGAGAAATTCATGCTAGATCGACGGCATAGGGCTCGAGAAGGCCGGCCGTTCAACCTCGTTCTGCGTGCTTATCGATGAACCGAGCTTCGTGCTATCTGGGCCGAGCATGGAGTGGTGGGTGGTGCTTCCAATGGTGGTGGTTTGATGGGGTTTCGACGAACGTAGGAGGGTGCGGCCTTGAGGAGTTAACGATGCTTGGGTTCGAGCGCGTACGAGTTTTCACGCGTAAGGAAGAAGGGGTGGGGGTGCGGCCTAGATCTGCTATGCAGGGAACGAACGACTGTGATGGAGTCTGGATTGAAATGTAAATTAAATTTGTAAATATTTATATTATAATTCATGTAACTTTAAAACTATGTAACTTTTTCGTACGAGGTCGAAAAATTTCGAATCAAATTGCGTTGGAATCGTATGGACGAGCACTACGCTATGGAATTGGATTGGAGTCGTTTGCAGCTAGAGAAAATTTCGGGTAAAATTAAACGCTCGTTTAATTTTATTCGAAATAAAACGCTGGAACTGCATTGAAATCAAGGTGAGTGTTTTATAACGCTCACAATGTACTAAATATCTTTATGCTAGTTAAATTTGACATTATGAAGTGTTATGATTTTATTTGTCATTGTTTGATAAAAATTTAATTGTCATATAGCTTGTCATTTGAATTAACCGTTGGAAAATTAAATTGACAGTTAAATTTAAATTGAAATTGAAATTGAATTGCGATTAAATTACCTGACATTGACAACTATGAAACTGCCATGAATTGTATTGTCTATTGGATGATGTATTTTGATGGATGTTATTGGTTGATATTTAAATGTTTGGATGTTTATTTGCTTATATATACTCTTATGCATACATATGAAACTGTGGTTTGATTTAAGTAGTATATATTCATCCCTGACATTTAATTGAAATAAATAATTACTTGGCCATAGGATAGAAAATTATATACGGACACTGAATTGGCTAAATTAATAATTTTTAAAATCATCGATATGAAATTTATTTAAATGGTTTGATTTAAAAGTTATAAATAGAAATAAACTTATAGAAATCGAATTTATCAAAAAATTGAGTTTGGAATGTTGAAATAAATTTTGGTTAAAAGAAATTGTTAAATAATAAGTCGAGACTTTGAAATTTAAAAATTGGGATTCGATTGAATTTCGAAAATTGATTTGTTTAAAGATTTAACCTTAATTCGAGCTTTGAATATTACCAAGTAAAAGTGATATAAAAATGATATTTTGAAGTCGAGCTTGGAATTGAATCATATTTGAAATTTGGATTTAGACTCGGAAATTGATGGATAATTTTGTTAAGTATTATAAATGGATATTTTGAAAAACCAAGCTCTAAATTGATATAAATTGAAATTGAATAAATTTAAGTGAATATAAAATTGAATAAATTTGAAGTCAAAGTTGACATTGATTTGAATTGAAATCGAAATTGAATCGGTAGAATGGAAATTGAAATTGATTTGAATTGGGAAGTTATAAATTGAACTGGATTGGTTTTGAAGCTGTTTTATTTTATTTTCCAAATTACTCTGCTATATAAACCATTTTTGAATACTTAAACTATTTTAATCTATTTTAAATCTACTTAACCCAATTTAAATTATTTTAAACTAATTTATCTATTTGAAACCCATTTTAGGATTTTAAGTATTTTTAACTATTTTAATTATTTAAAACTACTTTTAAACTACTTAAAACTATTTTCTAAAATTCTAAGCTGGTCAAATAAGTGGAATGTTTATATTTAAATCTTGAATTTAAATACGAATCGAGTTAAATGAAGTTGCAACCTAAATTGAAATTCGAAATGATTTTGAAATCGAAATGAGATTGATGCGAAAAATGATTTTTGAAACGGAATCTTACATTTGAATAGATATGATGATATTTGAAATGGATTTGATTTTTGAAGCGAATATGATATTTTGATATCAATTATGAATCGATTTGAAATGTAAAAGAGCAACGGTGTAATAATACATAGTTATTAAAGAGACCGGAATCGGATATGGACATACTCTCTGTCGATACCGAAAACCACTTTAATAACTATTATACGCGGAGTGTTGATCCAGAATGAAGTGGATGGTTTGGTGAACGCGTTGACTGAAGAAAGAGAATGATTATTGGATGACCTCTGACATGACTAAAACAGGAGCCGCGCCGGGCCATTGAGGTTCGCCACCTCTAGCGGACACACTTCTTCGATACCATATCTATTACATTTGTGATGCGATTTGGGTGCACCCCTTGATTTGGGAGTGTTGTTTCGCGGTGTTGGGGTAGCTGCTGGCTATGCTCAACATTAGTCCGGATCACGCAACTACTAGTATCCTAGTTGGTATCGCCTCATGTACCTTGTCATACCGATTATCCTATTCGCGACAACTACGTTATGTTTTGTGTTATACCTATGCGGTACCCTCTGATAACCACCAGTTTATGGTGGGGCTTACGGTGCTGTATAGACTATGACATTATAAAAATGTGTTAAGGGGGATTATGGTAACGCCTTAACGCTATTTTGATACTTTATATTACTGATAGGCATTATCTACTTAGCGTACATTACTACATAGTAGATAGTTTAACGGATCCTTAAGAGATGGAAAATCCCGTAACATCTCTTGAGTTATTGCACGCACGTTGACACTGGATATGAGATGTCAAACCCCGTAAACATCTCTGACGCCGTTACACTCATATTTATTTACGATTGATTTAACTTACATGAGGATATTTTAGTCCTGACTTGAGTGTTTTGTCTTTTCATTACGCTCGGGTCAGACCTGAGTTTTCAGCTTATTGAAAATCTATTCTGGAGGACGAAGACGAAGATTTGGTATACTATTACTATTATTATCTTTGCATCATGCTGTCTGCTGCATTATTTTAACTGTTCTGTTGTTTATGTATAACTCTGATAAATGTTGTATAAATAATTGTCAAAGTACATTAAACAGCTTCATGAACTGTTTATTTGACTATTATATTTTATCGTTCCGCTGCGAGATTCTGTGTTGTTTCATTTCCTTTATTTCTTTTCTCATTTATCCCAATAACCATCTGCCCTTTTGAATGGTTTGGAATCGGCATGTGTATTTGATCGTCGGTTTAAACTGTCCACAAAGGCGGGTCGTTACAACTCTTGTCTAGTACTACTTATAATTTAGGTATCTAACTCGTGGCTCGAAGTTCATACTCGTGGCTCGAAGTTCATACTTGTGGTGACCGAAGTCACATAACTCGTGGTGACCGAAGTCACATGCTTAGATGACCCGAAGGTCTATTGCACTGGCAAACTTGTGGATGTGTCACAAACTTTCGAAAAGGAACCCGAAAAGTGTTAACGTGAGTCACATACAACACGCTCGTACTAAACGGTTTATTAATTAATAGTTAACTCCATATTATAAAAATAAAATATCAAATCTCAAAAATCTCAGAACACTCATATATCTTGCCTCGTCTCATCGGTAAGTGAAAAGAAATTCTCGTAACGGTTTCTCATAAACCATAATTCCTGAAAAGGGAAATCTCATCTCAAGACTTGCCTCATCTCATCAGCGAGTAAAACAACATATAAAAGTGGTTCTCATCGATTATTACTCCTATAATAGGAGATTTTGAACCTCTCAACTCGCCAAATATTAGCTAACTCAGATAATTCCTATAACAGGAATTATAAATCTCAATAATCAGCTCAAAACATTATTCTCAAGAGATTTCGATCGTACAAGTTTGGAATTAACCGAAAAGGTAAACTCATGAGTCCTACACCACATGTTTTACTAAATCACTTAATTCTCTTTCTCATACGTTCGAAAAGTATAAAAGTAAAACATATTATTTATAAAATAATTTTCTAGAGAAAACGGGATTTAAAAATAATTTTCTAAAATCATTTTGGAAGCAATTTAGTGAAATTTCTCCTTATTATAGGAAATAAATATTTTTAGAATATTTTGAAATAATTTAACAGTAATTTGAAAATATTTCATAATGTTGATTTCAAACACCAAATTATTTAGAAATTCTCTCAAAATTTATTTGGAAGAATTGGTGCTTGAAATCAAAGAAAAACGAAGAAAATCATTTTAAATCGACATTCGAATTTAATTTGAACTTAAACCAAAATTCAAAATTCCAAATTCCTCCAAAACTTGGCTAATCCATTGATGGATATCATAGCCTATAAGCATCATCAAAATCATCTCAAAATTTGCATCAAAACCAATGACAAAACCATAACAGTTCAAAGGCAATGCTACAAAACAAGCTGCAAAATGAACAGAAATAATCTACCACAAATTCACGTACTTGACCAACAAGGGTGTCGACCATGCCCAAAGGCCAGGTCAACCTGGTGGTTGCTGGGTCGACCTCCAGGTTGACCAAGGCAACGACCAATTTCCTACGTGTTTTTCTTGCTTCGAACTCAACTTCCAGCAGCAAATTAGCATAGCAAATGATCAAATTTTGCAGCAAAAATTGACATGCAAAGATTTTAATAAATAAAATACAATCCAGAAAAGATCCAATAGCATTTCAACCAAAAATCAAAGAGATATGGCCACTCAAAGTGGCAACCAGAAATAGGAAACAACCAAAAGCAACAATAGAGAGTATGAATATATTCATACAGAAGTTTTACAGAGAAGATTTCTTAGCAATAACACTAGTTCTAGTTAGCAATTGTGAGTCTTGTACTCGCCTTAGAAATTTTGCAAGATTTTGAGCGATTTCAAGAGGAAGATGATGGCTTTTGGTGGAGAAAGGACCTTCAGCAACCTATAGAAGCTTGAGAAGAGACATGCAAAAGAAATGGAGCAGGTTACAAACAAAATTCATATCAAGCTCATAGATTTGAATGAAATTTTTATAGTATTGGTTGTGATTACCTTTCTCTTTTCTTGCTTTGGTGATTTATTCTTTGAATTAGTAGCAATTTAGTGTGGAAATTGAATTTACAGAGAGGCTGCCATTTATTTATTTTTTGTTGTTCTTACTGTATGTTCTTAGTTTGAGAAAGAGGAAGAATAACTACGTGCAACAGAAAAAATTTCACCAGAAAACTCTAGAGAATGGGCTTTGGATACCATTCCTAACCCTATTAAGCCTAAATGTAAAAATACTTGGTGAAAAATAACAAAGGAATGTATGCATTTACCTATTTTATTACTATATTCACATATTTCAACATTTATATGCCAAATAATATGTATACATCCAATTATATTGAAATAAAATAGTCATGGTGAAAAAATAAAATTTATTTTAACAACAATAAAACCCCATTGTTAACAATTTACATAATTTTAGTGCAAATATATCATGTTTAAAACAACAAAATATATAAAATGTATTTTCTTGTCGAATAAGTTGCAATAAATCATTCTAACTTTATCGAATCATTAAAATATTACTTTCAACCAATATTTCATCTTTTATTTTAATAAAATATATATTTTCTACATATTTCTCCTTTTATATTCAATTAAAGCTAATATTGGCAGTAATTACCAATATTATTACATTAATTCAATTAAAATCCAATAATTGATTATTTTCACTCCAAACTGTCAAAATGAAGTTTTTTAAAACTTTATTTATTTATTTTATTTCAACAATTATATTTTGAAATATATGCCTTGATTAATTTATTAACTCAAATTAACAAAGATTCCAATATTTCCAATTTATTAATCAAAACTCCATTTAATTAAATTTCAAGATCAATCTTTAACTTGAAACACATTTTTTATTTGAAATAAACAATTTAAAACAAATTTATCCTCTCTATTTCATTTCATTCTCAATATTAAATTATACCTATCGTTATAATTTGTTCTCATAGGTAATCGCTAATACTAGGGTTGTTACAGACCCCCCCTCTATAAAAATTGCGTCCTTGCAATTTCTGGAGGAAATCTATATTCAACACAATTTATTTCATCTTACAAAGGGAATTCAGTAGATTAAAATGGAAAATTCTTACCTTCGAAGTGAGAAGATAAGAAATTAGGGTACGATTGCTCGATGAATTCTCTAGTTCTCAAGTGCAGTCATTGGGATTATCGGACCACTGAATCTTCACGAGTGGAACACTCTTGTTTCGAAGACGTCTAGTCTCCGAAGCAAGAACTCTCAAGGATTCTGTACATAAGATAGATCAGGACAAACCTCCAACTTCTCTAAAGCACAATAATCAAGCACAAAATCCGAATCTCATAGACACCTCCTCAACTGAGAGACGTGGAATACGTTGTGAACTCTAGAAAACTGCTCAGGAAGTGCTACATGATATGCAACAGGACCAATACGCTCTGTAATAGGAAATGACCCAATATAGTGTGGTGCCAATTTCCCTATCTGGCTGAAGTGTACCACTCCCTTCGGAGGAGAAGCTTGATACAAGCAAGATTGCCCACTGAGAATTCTAGAGGCCTCCTACAGTTTTCTGCGTAGGATTTCTGTCGACTCTGAGCCTCCTTCATTCGCTTACGAATAAGATGGGTCTTCACAGATGGTTATTGAATAGACTCGGGGCCAAGAATGATCTCTCGATTCGAGCCAACATGATGGAGAATGAGAGGCCTTCTGTATAAGGCTTTGAAAGAGGCCATGCCGATAGAAGTTTGGTAGCTATTATAATTAGCAAACTCAACTAGAGGAAGATGATCCTCCCAGCTACCACCAAAATTCAAGATACAATCACAAAGAAAATCTTCCAATATATGATTAGCCTGTTCAGTCTCTCCATAAGACTATGGGTGATAGATTGTGCTAAGGTTAAGCATTGTGCCCAAAGCTTGTTGGAGACTCTGCCAAAAGTGACTTATGAAAAGAGGATCACGGTCACATATAATAGATGAAGGAACACCGTGCAATCACACGATCTCCTTAATATACAGCTTCGATAAAAGAGATGCTGTCCTATTAGATTTAATAGGAATGAAATGTGCAGACTTGGTGAGACGATCCACAATAACCCAAACACTGGTATGGCCTGACCTCGAACGAGGTAAGCCATCGATAGTCCATAGGAACTTGGTCTTATTTCCACAATGGAACCTCTAAAGGATGAAGAAGACCACTAGGTTGTTGATGCTCGGCATTAATAAGCCGACAAGTCATGAAATTGCTTACATTACTTGCCACATCTCACTTTATGCCTTCCTAGTAATAGAGACGATGCATATCAGCATACATCTTGCTACTGCCTGGATAGATAGTATACTTAGAACAATGACATTCAGATAGAATGTCCCACCTATGTTCAGGAATAGAAGGCATGACTAGACGATTCTTCTTTCGAAGATACCCGTGAATATCGATGCTAAAATCCCTCATCTCATTATCATCGTGGGATTCAGACTTACACTTTTGAATGAGAGAGGATATATTGAAATCTTGCCACTGCACCGCAGCCATCCGATCTAGAAGAGTAGGACAAGCTTCAATGCTATACAATATAATAGGAGAGTCTGAAGTGGAAGCACGATCACGAATATCACACATGGAAAGAGTCTCAAGTGAAAGTGAACTATGGATCGTGTAATATGGATATACGATAATACAGAGTATAGTGATGATAGCTATACAGTAAATAGTGCAGAATATAAAAGGAGTAAATTAAAAATAACATCGGAGATTTTTATACTGGTTCGGGGATCCATCCTACATCTAGTCCTAGACTCCTTTTGGAATTTCACTAAAACAACAACCCTCACTTAAACCGGAGGAACGGGTCTATACAACCCCTGAGCAGTCGAACAGAGACCTGAGCAATGGAACATGGTTTCACCTCAACAGCTGAAGAGGACTTGCCACGCCAGAGAGGCAGAATAGGACTTCAACAAATACAAAAGATTGTCTGACTTTGTGTGTTCTAATAACACAGGTAAGTCTGTTTACAGTACACCCTTCCTATGATCTTCTCCTTAAGTATAAATATGTATATTTGAAGTTTATGAAGATTAGAAAGCAATAGTATTGCTTAGAATATGATATATGAATCTAACTCAAGCAATAAGTATGTTTAGAATGCTCGCAAGAATATTCAAGAGAGTTATATAAGAGAGATAAGAAGATTTTGTCATGTGGAATGAAGTTAAGAAATGTATTTATAGTTATTAAATAGCAATGACCATTGGCGAAGAGTTTCGGTTGAAGCATCGCATCTAAATCTCTTTATAGAGGTTCGTAACTCTTCACGAATGATCGTGTCTTTTCAGAAAATATTGCCGTTATAGAAATTCAGTCAACTGAGCCTCTAGGTCAGTCGACTAAATATTCAAATGATTTTTATTATATATTATGTATATAATTGTGCACCTGTGCATGTTGTACAGATCCTAGCCGGTCAGTCGACTGACCTACCAGGTCAGTCAACCGACCTGGTATTATATGTGCAATTTGCACAGTTTACACAGGTATATATAATATATATATATATTATATATGATTCTAACTTTAAAACTTTGATAATATATATATATGCTTATATATGTATAAATCATTTGAAAATAAGAAGATTATATATATAAGCTAATATATACGTAAATGAGGAGAGATCTTAACAATATTGACTGAAGACTCAAAACAAAATAATATAAAAGTTGATGCAATGATTTTGATGTCTTGTCTCCATGTAGTATATATTCTCTTTTTGTCGTAACAGTCTTCGAATTTGCATGTTGCAGTGATAGCTTTGTGTCATGAATCAAAACCAAGTCTCAACATCAAGAACTTTCCATTCTGCAATTACTATGGAAATAATAGCTGAATGCTTGTGACTCAAAGCATCATCCACTCGATTCCACTTGCCAAGGTTATACTGAATGTCGAAATTGTATGAAGCTTGAAACTAGAGCCAATGTTGTTGTCGTATGTCGAGCTCTTTCTGGGTGAATAAGTATTTGAGAGACTTATGATCGGTGAAGAGAGTAAAGTGCTCTTCCAACAAATAATGATGTCACATCTTTAAAGCAAAGATAATGGCGAAAATCTCTAAATCGTGGGTAGCATACCAAACCTCGTTCGGACGTAATTGCCTTGAAGCATAGGCAACTACCCTATCCTTCTACATAAGAACAGCACCAAGGCCACTATGACTAGCATCGGTATAGACAATAAGATTCTGATTCCCTTTGGGAACCATAAGAACTGGAGCATTAGTGAGAAGATCCTTCAATCTTTGAAAGGAAGCCTCACATTTATCTGACCATATATAGCGAATTCCTTTCTTCGTAAGGCTAGTCAATGGAAGCACAATATGGGAAAAGTCTTTGATGAAGCAGCGATAATAACCCCCAAAACCAGAAAGCTACGAATCTCATGAATATTGTCAGTCCTCTTCCAGTTTTGGATGGCTTCGATCTTGAAAGGATCAACCAAAATGCCTTTGGAAGAAACAACATGGCCTAAGAACTTAACTTGCTTTTTCCAGAAATAACACTCAAAAAGTTTTGCTTTGAGTTAATGTTATCGAAGAGTACTCAAAACTATTCTAGGATGTCGAGCATGATCAGATTTAGACTTAGAATACACAAGAATGTCATCGATGAAAACAAGAACAAACTTATCGAGATATTCCCAGAATACTCGATTCATAAGGTTAACAAAGAAAGAAGGAGCGTTTGTCAAAACGAAACGCGTTATGAGCCACTCATATGATCCATAGTAAGTGCAGAAAGCTGTAAGTGGAATGTTATCTTCCACAACTCGGAGCTGATGAAATCCTGTGGCAAGGTCAAGCTAAGAGAAGACCTTAGATCCACTTAACTGATCAAACATATCGCCGATCCTAGCTAATGGATAGCAGTTCTTTATGGTTAACTCATTAAGCTTGTGACAATCGACACATTGCCTAAGATTCCCATCAGACTTCCTCACGAATACCACTGCGGCTCCCCACGGCGATGAAGTAAATCGAATAAAATGCTTGGTCTCAAGCTCTAGGAGTTACTTCTTAAGTTCCTCATTTTCTTAGTAGACATCCTCATGGGAGGATGATAAACAGGCTGTGCGCCTGGAATGAGGTCGATGCGGAACTCGATAGCCTGCTTGGGTGGTAATCTAAAAATGGGCTCAAATAAATTTGGAAAGTCATGAACAACAGGAATCTAAGACAAATCATCATCATCGTCTCGAGATTCAAGAGAAAATAAATAAGCTATGGAATCACGATTGATATCTCGTAGAATAAGGGACAACTGAGCTGGAGATTCGGGATGTCGAAGATATAAGACTCTCTCTAAACATAGAATCCTGGCATCGTATCGAACGAGCCAGTCCATACCCCATATCATACTGAATCCAAGAAAAGGAACCACGTGCAGATTCGCATGGAAAGAAAAGCCACAAATAAGAATCTCAACATCTTCGCAAAGCATACTAAGGGTTGCGGATCCCTCGATAGGATTCGCAATGCTCGGAGAGGTAAACAAACAAGAAACATCCAATTATAATGCATCAATAAGTTCTTTCGACACGAATGAATGCAACGCACCTGTATCAAAGAGCAGTCTAATAAAACGATCATGGAACAATACAAAACCCTCAAGAACTGTAAAAGATATACCTTCGGACTAAGATGCACTACCAGAGGCCTTTGCCACATTTAGATTGCCAGAATGAGCATCTTTCTTCATCTTAAGGCAAGTAGAAATCATGTGTTCTTCTTGATTGCAATAGATACACATGCAAGGATGAGGATGCTCTCGACCTAGATGATCTCAATGATCTCAAGAATCACTATCGAAGCAAGTTAAGACTTTGGCTGAAGGAGGTGCTACAAAAGAACTAGAACCAGAATTTCCTTGCTTCTTCTTCTTCTTAGGAGGAAAGGACTTGGATCTTTGAAAAGGGAATTTCTTCTTCTGTGGGTTGTTTTGAACCTTTACCTCGTCACTACTATCCCTTTCCTTTTTGATGGCTTTAAGGTAAAGCGTCGAATCTACAAGCTTTTCAAATGAGAGCTTAAGCTGAAGCATGAGCGACTTCTTCAAATACTTCTTAAGTCCAGATACAAACTTAAGATTCTTCTTGTATGGGGTGCTAATGAACTTGAGCCTATACTTAGATAGGGAATCAAAAGATGAAACATAATAAGATACTGATGACTTGCCCCGCTTCAACTCAAGGAAGCGGTGGGCAAGGAATGTCTTCTCGGACTCTAGCACGAACTTAAGCTCAAATCTATCTCAGAAATGCTACCATGAGAGGGTGGAATCATCTGTCTCTACTATAAGAAGCTCATACCAGTCTAAAGCTCATTCCTATAGCATACGCGATGCCACAAGAACTAAATGATGATCAGATATCTCCATATGCGTGAAGATGCGCTTGCAAGTATGGAGCCAAGCTTAAATCTCTAGAATCGACTAGGAGCCTTTGAACGGCTTGCCTCCGAGGTGAGTGAAGTCGCTACGCATACGTGCAAATGCGGATTTGCATGGAGGAGAAGAATGAGCTAGAGCAGGAGGCTGAGTGCACCTAAGAAGCTCAAGAATCTGATCGGTCGACATATAAACCCCTTCGGGACGAGAACCACTGGACAGTCCCATCTCCGAAGTGCGACCTCTTCCTCTTTCAGCCATAGCTAAAAGTTAAGATAAGATAGGATTATTCACAGGGGTAGATATTAGAAATTCAAATGCAGTAATTAAGGAATATTATGGAATTAAAATTAACATTCCTAGACATATTACTTTGTATCTATCCACCAAAGGAATCAAAAGGTTAAGGACAAGGTCGGGTTTGGTTATGATTTGGGGATGATGTTAACGAGTGTATTATACTCGATGTATGATAATCATGTATACTGTTATGTGTTTATTACATTTTATTATGAATCCTGCTCTAATACCAAGTTGTAAGGCCCCACCTCAAGACCCAATTAACAAAGAGAATTACTTTGTAATTCTGTATACTAATGCGGAGAATAGGACTGGTTAAGGGCATCCATCACAGTCTTGCATTACATAAGAGATAACTATGTTTGTATTTGTACTTTTTTCCCATTTCATCTCAAGTATTCGACATACTTAATTCCTATCTAATACACTACTATGGTAGCTACAATATCGATTCAGAAACAGAGTAAATAACTACAACAATCGTAAGTCACGGAACAACAACACAGATAATATATACATACACATACATCAAATATCATACAACATATCACAAGTGGTATTCGACCACCATATATATACACATACACCCCCTACAAAAGAATATACATCATAAGTTCCCAAACAAAAGGCTACTACACAAAAACTGTGCCATATCCAAAGTCGACGGAGACCAAAAGGTAAAGCAAGCAAAGAGTCCAACTACCTAAACTACAACTTGGTCTGACCCGAGTAATAAATACACAGGTCAGGCTAACTAGAATTTGATATTAGTATAAGATAAGAGGAATGTAAGTGCATAAGGGAACTCTTCCTTTAGTTATAGGGGAATGCTATACAAGTATAGCTCAAATGCAATGCCATGGAATAGATTCGTCAAGGTTGTCGCATGAATAGGTTTAGTACAACATATTATTCAAAGGCATTCAATATAAATGCAAGTAACCATAAAAGGCTATAAGGGAAACTCATCAAAATTTCCAATATGAATCAAAAGGAACTCAAAATAGAGTTCAAATCTCATGAAAATGAAATCACCCTATATGACATCTCATGTAGCTCTAGGCTATCGACGCAACAAAAATCTCAAAATGGTGAAATCGTATAAAACTTAGAAAACTCGGAAAATCTCAGAAAACCCGGATTAGCCAGATCCCCGATTGCAAAGCCGAAGCAATGCTGCACGAGCTAAAATCTTGTCTGGTGCTATTTATAATTTAGGTACCTAACTCGTGGACCCGAAGGTCATACTCGTGGTAACTGAAGTCACATAACTCATAGTGACATAAGTCACATAACTCGTGGTGACTGAAGTCACATACTCAGATGACCCAAAGGTCTATCACTCGCTTACTCATGGATGTGTCACAAACTCTCGGAAAGGAACCCGAAAAGCGTTAACGTGCATCCCATACCACACGCTCGTACTAAACGGTTTACTAGCCTATAGTTAACTCCACATCATAAAAATAAAATCTCAAAAATCTCAAAATACTCATATATCTTGCCTCGTCTCATCGGCAAGTGAAAATAAATCTCGTAGTGGTTTCTCATAAACCATAATTACCAAAAAGGGAAATCTCATCTCCAGACTCGCCTCGTCTCATTTGCGAGTAAAACAACATATAAAAGTGGTTCTCATGGATTATTACTCCTATAATAGGAGATCTCGAACCTCTCAACTTGCCAAATATTGGCTAATTCGAATAATTCCTATAATAGGAATTATAAATCTCAATTATTAGCTCAAAACAATATTCTTAAGAGATTTATATCGTATAAGTCTGGAATTAACTAAAAAAGTAAACTCACGTGTCACATACCACGTGTTTTACTAAATCATTTAATTGTCTTACTCATATGTCCAAAAAGTATAAAAATAAAATATATTATTTACAAAATATTTTCTTTAAGGAAAAGCGGATTTAAAAATTATTTTCTAAAATTATTTTGGAAGCAATTTAGTTAAATTTCTCCTTATTATAGGAAATAAATATTTTTAAAATACTTTGAAATAATTTAATAATAATTTGAAAATATTTCATAATAATGATTTCGAAAACCAAATTATTTAAAAAATTTATCAAAATTTATTTGGAAGAATTAGTGCTTGAAATCGAAGAAAAACGAAGAAATCACTCCAAATCGATATTCGAATTTAATTCGAATTTAAACCAAATTTCAAATTGTAAATTCCTCTAAAACTTGGCTAATCCACTGATGGATATCATAGCCCATAAGCATCATCAAAATCATCTCAAAATTTTCATCAAAACAAGTGACAAAACCAGAGCAATTCAAAGGCAATGCTACAGAACATGCTGCAAAAGGAACAGGAATAATTAATCACAACTTCATGTATTGGGCTAACTGAGGGGTCGACCCACCCCAAAGGCTAGGTCGACCACCTGGTCGAATGCCAGGTTGACCTGGTGGTTGCTGGGTCGACCTCTAGGCCGACCTGGTGGTTGCTGGGTCGACCTCCAAGTCGACCAGGGCTACGGACAATTTCCTGCATATTTGTCTTGCTTCAAACTCAACTTCTAACAACAAATTAGCATAGCAAATGATCAAGTTTTGTAGCGAAAATTGACATTGAAAGTTTTTAACAATTAAAATACTATTTGAAAAAGATCCGACGGCATTTCGAATGAAAATTAAAGAGATATGGCCACTCAAAGTGGCAACCAGAAACAAGATACAGCAAAAAGCAACAACAGAGAATATGAACATATACAGAAGCTTTTACAGAGCAGATTTCTTAGAAATAGCACTAGTTTTAGTTATCATTTGTGAGTTTTGTACTCACCTTAGCAAATTAGCAAGACCTTTTGCAATTTCAAGAGGAAGATAATGGCTTTCGGTGGAGAAAGGACCTTCAGCAATCTGTAGAAGCTTGAGAAGAGACGTACAAAAGAAATAGAGCGGGTTACAAACAAAATTCATATCAAACTCATAGATTTGAATGAAATTTTTATAGTATTGTTGTGATTACCTTTCTCTTTTCTTTTTTTGGTGATTTATTCTTTGAATTAGTAGCAATTTAGAGTGGAAATTGAATTACAGGGAGGCTGCCATTTATTTTCTTTTGTTGTTTTTACTACATGTTCTTAATTTGAGAAAGAAGAAGAATAACTACGTACAAGACAAATTTTCTCACTAGAAAACTCTAGATAATGGGCTTTGGATCCTATTCCTAACCCTATTAAGCCCAAATGTAAAAATAGTTAGTGAAAAATAACAAAGGAATGTATACATTTACCTATCTTATTATTATATTCACATATTTCAACATTTATATGCCAAATACAATGTATACATCCAATTATATTGAAATAAAATAGTTATGGTGACAAATAAAATTTATTTTAACAATAAAAAGATAATTTTAATAATAAAACCCCATTTTTAACAATATTCAACAATTTACACAATTTTAGTGCAAATATACCATTTTCAACACAACAAACTAGATAAAAAAAATCTTGTCAAATAAGTTGCAATAAATCATTCTAACTTTACTGAATCATTAAAATATTATTTAAAACCAATATTTCATCTTTTATTTTAATAAAATACATAATTTCTACTTTTATATCAATAAAAGGCTAATATTGGCAATAATTACCAATATTATTACAATGACTCAATTAAAATCCAATAATTGATTATTTTCACTCCAACCCTCAAAATAAAGTTTTTTAAAACTTTATTTCCATTTATTCATTTTTATTTCAATAACTATATATTGAAATACATCCGTTGATTATTTTATTAACTCAAATTACCAAAGGTTCCAATATTTCCAATTTATTACTCAAAACTCCATTCAATTAAATTCCAAGATCAACTTTTAACTTCAAATACATTGTTTATTTGAAATAAACAATTTAAAACAAATTTATCCTCTCTATTTTCATTTCATTCTCAATATTAAATTATAACTATCGTTGTAATTTAATCTCATAGGTAATCTCCAATACCCAGGTTGTTACAGGTATTGACAAAAAAATAGTTGATACCGTGCATATTTTTCCCATCACCAAAGAGTTTACTTCCTTGTACTTGCATACATCACAAATATCCAAGCTAGGAAGCGGTTCCCACATTCAAATCAACTTGGTACCGACCATAATTATGTTCGGTACCAACCATTATTTACTTGCTCCTACCTACTTTGAAATTCTTCTAATTCTTTCCATCATCCCAAGCATCCCCCAAGTTCCTTATCCATTTCATCTTTGTGTTGAAGTCAAGATTTACTTAGAACTTGCTTGGTTTAAATGCTGGATAACAAATAGTGGGGCTGTAGGGAGCAAATGTCAAAAGGAATAAAATTTTGTAACATGGTTGGGATTTTTTTTATTCAGTTTAACTTTCTTTCTCAAAACAAAAAAATAAAGAACAAACAAAAAAGAAGAAAACGGTAAAAATTATATTAAATTTTCCTAACTTTTTTTAGAAGCGTAAGCTTTTAGTTTATATGGTTATAACAATCTACATAGCTAAACTTCAAAACGTTATGTAATGCATTTGTAATAAATAAATAAATGAAAACAAACTTCAAGAACAAAGCAACTGTCCTGTAGTTTAATTGAATGATGACCTTGGTAAAGCCCGATAAAATACTATTAGCAATTAGTTCAAATGATGCACATTGCATATAGCGTGAGACTGTTAGGTTTTGGTGACACAATTTTTTCGGATTAAAGAAGATTTTGAAGATATTTTGATTCGATGTGAAATTAGACACAAATATATTGCCTCTTTGGTCGCATTAAAGAATTAAAAGGATTATCTAAATAAGACAATTTATTTGAGAGATGAAAGTAATCAATCAATTCTCTAATTAGCTATTTAAAAAAGATATTTTATCAAGCACATGCATAACGAAGGAAACTAGCAAAAGCAATAGATAAGCATTTCCCATATAAATAGGAAAATTGATGAGGTATTGATTTATTACCATAAATCAATTACTTCAACCCCAAGTAATAATTTATATATGAAACAGTCATTCCTTAGAAATTAGATCATCCTCTTAAATTGTATTTCTTCATATTCTTCTTCTTAGCCTTCATTATCAGTCTTGTAATTTTCATTTCTAATAAAGTAATAAAATATCCTCTTCAAAAATGGATGTATACTATCTCACAATAGTGGAATAACTATAAATCCTTTGAGTGATTTTCTTTTTAGTTTGTAAATCTATAATCTATGATTGTTTATTTTGGAATATTAATTTTATATTTGTTCTACCTCACTAACAACATGATCGTATTACTTCCGCTGGGTTAGGGAGCATTAATTAGAAATTTCCCCAATCGTTTGGTAGTAGAGCTATTTTGTTGTTGAAGGAAGATGTTGGGCGGTATGGCAGGAGATAAAGGTACTTTAGTTGAAGCAAGACCCTATGTTATAAGATCTTATATTGCATCAGGATCTAAACAAAGAAGCTAAATAGGAATAGTGACTTCAAGAAGAGACACTAGAGGATAAAGGTTGTTCTAAGGAGGATTAGGGTTCATCAAGTGATGTTTGACACTAAGAAATTTTTGTTGACATTTCAGTTGAGGATAAGTAGGAGATGGAAGAGTAGTCTTTTACTACTCTAAAGTTAGCCATGGTAGAGGATGTTATCGCAAAGATTAATAATGAAACCATAGCTAAAGGAATTTGAGTCAAATTGGAGAATCTCTACTTAAAGAAGTCGCTCATAAACCATCTGATTTTACTGAAGATATTTTTCACCATAAAGATGAGGGATGGTACTTAGATGAAGGAACATATTAGTTTCTTCATTGATATTTTGATGAAGATGGCAGATTTGAGGGTGGAGGAAGATCAGAAGGCGATAGTTCTTTTGTGTTCCCTTGCAGAGCATTACAAAGGTTTTCCTAATAGTTTGATATATAGGAGAGACATGTTGACAGTAGAAGATGTGAAGTAGGGTATCTATCTAAAGACGTAGGGGATCAGATGAAGGACATGAGTGAAGGTAGATCAGCATAGTAGTCATGTCTATTTGTAGAGAAAGGAAGAGAGGAGAAGAAGAGTTGGAACCCTGGGGACATTCCAAATCTATAAAGCTCAAAAATGGTTAGAAAGAAAAGTCGAGAGATGGAAGTGCCACCATTGTAAGAAACCAGGCCATTGGACGAGAGATTGCCAAAACTTGAAGAGGAACACCAAGAATGAACTTTAACAATGTGGTAGAGAAGGCTGTATCTGATGATGTATTGACTATAGCAGCAACAAATGCATTAAACCATTGGGTGCTTGATTTAGGGGATTCATTCCACATGACATCAAATAGAGGTTACTTCAGCTCTTTTGTTGGGAAGGAGGAAAGTGCAATTCTTATGGGAAATGATACTTGTTGCAGAGCTATGGGAGACGGTACACTACAGATTCATATGTTTGATGGAGTGTTCACATTTTGACAGATGTCCACTATGTTCCGGTTTTGATGTGCTTCTAAGTTGTTTTTTTGTAATTAGAATCATGTTGTCAAAATTATCTAAAACGTGATGCATTTTAAATATGTTGTTCCTAGAATCCTAGATGACCTATGAATCAAGTAGCATGAAGATTGGAGGGGTTTTAGGGGTGTAAAATCATGTTAGCATGGAAAGAAAAATCGGGTCCGTGGTGGGGTGAATCATGTTTGTTGTGTTTTGCTTTGTGGAAGTAGCTTGGGAGCTTTGAAAAAAAGAGAGCATTGTTTTGGGTTGGTTGCAGGTACAAAAAGGTTCAAGGTTGTGACTGAGAAAACTATGGATAATGTATGAACTTAGTACGGACCTGATGGGTCTTGAGTATGGGGTAAGTCGACTTCAAGGCTTGGAAAGGTGGGCTTCGAGTGTGTTAAGAGAAATGGAACTTAGTCTATTTTTTACTAAGTCATCATATCAGTACTGACATAATTGTAGTTGGGCAAAATTGGGTGGAGGTATGGTGGCTTCCTTGGACAGCGTGCTAAAGGAGTTCATTCGTTCATTCAATGTTCAACTATGATGTTAGGTCACAACGAAAGGATGAATTTGATACAGAGGCAGTGGGGTGACGCTTCAACATAATGACTTTGGAACTTTGATAAGATGACACTACGAGTGGTGTTAGACATCTAGAGATATTCTAGGTTTTGATGCATCAATGGGTTAATCATTTTAGTTGATTACTTCGGGTGAGAAGTGTATGTAGGCTTGATGATGTCCAAGAAGGTATAGTTGACTACGTAGACTTGGTGATGTTTAAGGAGGCATGTTCGATTGGTGAAGCGATATGATAGGATGTGTTGTGTTTTGGTATCGAGTCGTGTGTAAGGAAGATAGTGATAACTCTAGGTGAGGAAGGTGTTTTATGGGTAAAGGGTATGTGAGGATGCACATTTATGTATCCTGGACCTTGGTGATGGCAATAACTCGGTGATGGTAATCGACCATTGGGTTCCAGTAGCGACATGGTGTGTTACTTACCTTGGTAGTCATTAGATTATCAAAAGTTTGGAGGCATCTTGGTGCTGACGTGAGACCTTGGCATGGGTCGGTCGATATGAGACCTTAGTGAGGGTAGGAGCGAAGTGAGGCCTAGGTGGCAGTCGTTATCACGCATATTTATCATGTAGTTGCCATGTTTGCTGCTGCTGCTGTTGGTTAGATTGTTATTTGCTTGTCACGGATGTCTCGTTATGTAGGTATAATGTGTTGGGTACCCTAACACCCATGTTATACTTAGTGTAGTATACTCTTATGATGATAGTAGTGTGACGATGCCCTATACTACTATCACCCAATGTAACCTATGTAGTGCACTACAATGGTGTTCGATCGATGCAGGACGATCGTCAAGGTTGTTAGGTAAATAAAACATCATAGAATCTATCGTATACTTTATAGCGCATCAAATAAAATACAATAGTAAGCATCTCAGATATAAAATAGGTAAGATAGTAAGAATTGAATGAATCAAATAATTCAAAGTATATAGATCCATAGAGTATATCGCATAAATAGTGGAGTTATACATCAAATAATAACTCATAAATAAACTGTCTCTAGATAATATAGGAACTAGGAACTCCATAATGATGTGAAACAGAATAACAAATAAGTAAATATAGTAATACGAGAGTATAACATCCTGCTCGCCACCTATCCAGCTCTACGTGCTCACCAGACATGATTTCCCTAATCTACTCATGTAAGAATACCCAGAATAGTATAAAGCAAAGCATAAATCTCGAGTACCCTATGAACCCCGAGTCTTAACTATCCCTTTGCATACGTTGCCCATAGCAGAGTACATCATAGAACCGATCTATCAACTCCTATCACAAAGTCACCATAGTAGGGACGATTCTCTACATTCATCATCAATCGTTGAATACCATTATACATCCCATGGCCATCATCCAACAATTTCCTAAATCCGACTCACGGTCCTCTCCCTGCATCTCCAAATACAACTATCCATCATGGAAGCCATCACTTTCGGTCAAGGAATCATTGTAATAACCCGTACTTTTGACTATTGTAACTTGTTAAATTTAATGTAATTATTGGATAAACAAATTTAATGATTATTAATATTGATTTATTGGATACTTATATTAATTAAATTTAATATTGGAAATTATTTAAATAATGGAATCTTGAATTATTGTGAATGAAAATGGTATCGAAAATTGATTTAAACTTTATTTAAATATGAATGAAAATTGGTTACTTTTAAAATTGAATTTAAAAATGAATAATTAGAAACTAGAAATTGGAAAATTTATATTATAATCGACAAGTAAATATAGCTATTTTGTCCACTGTCTCGGATTCCGATGAAACCAGTTTCATCGGATCCATAATAATGAGTTATAGTATGATTTCTAGTTTCGTAGCGACCAGACTTGTCATTTGGCCGTGCAAGCTTGAAATGCACAGAAATTTATTTAAGGAATTTGATAAATTAAACTGACTTTGAAAAGCTATCTTCTATATACGATCGAATTAGACCTCGAAACTAGTTCCATTGCATTTGAAATGGGGATAAAACATTATGAACTCTAGGCAGCATGTGTCGTTTGGAGTTTTGAATTTTCGTGAGCAAATCGGTTGATTTTTATTAATTTATTTATATATATTACCTTTATCACTCGTACAAGCCCACACTCACATGCCTAGCCCACAACTACTTTCCCCCTCTTCTTTTTAAGTCGAATCTCGGTTTCAAATCAAGCAAAAAAGAAAAAGAAAAAGAAAAGAAGGCTGTCAATTGAAACAAATCATTCAAAAAAAACACAACAAACACGCTAGAGATTGCGATCGAGATTCTCGATCAAGAGCCATGGAGCGGTGGCAATAGTTCGAGTAGGGAGGCGGTGTTCATCTTAGAGCGCAAGGGCAGGGGATTGGAAGTAGTTCGAGGAGGCTACATTCGTCAATTTAGGGTTCGGGTCATCCGCGTTTTAAGACCGTGCGGCCGTGGGTGGGGCATCGCGAGGCGCATGCGATGGCGTGCCTGGGTGGATCTCCGGTGGTCCTTGACTGAGTGTACTGTGAAGGGACGATCACAACTATGGGTTTCTGCATGATCCAGGAGAACGAGTGTGAAGATGGGAGGGAGAACTAATCACATGATTAAACTAAGATGGGTAATTATCTTAATATTCAAGTGTTGTTTAAGTTTATAATTTATTCCAAATGCTTATTAATTCGTATTGTATTCATACGAGGTCGGATTTGAGTGTCGTTTATTACGTTGGAATCGTGTCAAAACCATCTACATTATGGAGTTGGATTCATCGTTGTTAGTGAGTTTGAATTTTCCGATTCAACTAAAAAAGGCGAGTGTTTTATAGCTCAAGTTTGATTACTATATTTTTATGTTAGTAAAATTTATATCGTGAAGTGATTTAAATTATTGATTGTTATTTGATAAATTTAATTAATATTATAAGTTGATATCTGAATTAACTGATAGAAATTGAATTGATAGTTAAATTTAATTAGAATTTAATTGCCAGTAAAATATCCGATATTGATAATTATGAAATTATTGTGGATTTTATCGACTGTTTGGATGATTGATTGTGATGGATGCTATTGGTTGATATTTTGGATGTTTATTTATATTGATATATCATGTTATCATCTTGTATATTATTTAGGGTATATAAAATTGTAAATTGAATTATTTCGAATAAGTTAAGAAATAGTTTGAAATGATATATATACCTATGTCATTTATTTGGATTGAAATGATATATATCCATCCCTGGAATTAAATTAAGATAATTGATTCACTTGACCATAGGATAGAGAATTATATACGGACACCGGATTTGTTAAATTAAATGATTTTAAAATTTTGATTTGAGATTATTTAAATGATTTAGCTTTAAGAAAAAAGCGAATTTATGATCAAATTATTTTCGAATTGGAACTCAAAATGTTGAAATTTAAATTTGAAATAGGAATGTTTTAAATAATTGAAGTTGAGACTTTTTATAGTTATAATCGAAATATGATGTGAATTTCAGAAAATTTATTTGTTTTAAAAATTGGACTTTTATTCGAACTGTGAATATTTTTAAGTAAAAGGTGACATAAAATGATATTTCGAAATTGAGCTCGAAATTTGATTATATGTGAAGATTTCAAATTTTAAATTGGATATTAAAGGAAAATTTGATTCAAGTATTTTGAATCGATATTTTAGAAATCGAACACGGAATTGATATAAATCTAAATGGTTTAAATTTGGAATTGGAATTTTAAATTAATTTGGAATTAAAATTGAAAATAATTTGGAATTGGCATTGAAATTAATTTGGAATCGAAGTAAAATTCGACTTGAAATTGGAATTGAATCGATTAAATCAAACTGATTTGAATTAGAAAATTTGGAAAGTGAACCGGTTTGATTTTGGAACTATTTTTAAATAAATATTTTTAGTATAAACGATTTAAAATCTATATTCTTTAGATATTCAAATTATTTTGATTTTCCAAACTAATTTACTATATAAAACATTTTTAATAGTCAAATTATTTTCTATTAAACTATTTTAACTACTTAACTATTTTAAAACTATTTAATCTATTTTCTAAAAATTCAAGCTGGTCAAAGGGTGGAATGTTTATATTTAAATCTTGGATTTAAATGCGAATTGGGTTAAAGTAAATTATAACAAAAAATTGTAATTCGAATCAAGTTTTGAAGTAAAATCGATATATCAAATTAAATTAACAATATTATTAAGTAAAAATATGATTTTTGAAGCGAATATGATGATTTCGAAATGGACATGACTTTTGAAGCGAGGACGATATTTTGAAGTGAAATATGATTTTTAAAGTGAATATGGTAATTTCAAAATGGATTTGATTTTGAAACAAATATGATATTTTGATATCAAGCATGAATTGTTTTCGAAACATAAATGTGCCAACCAGTGTGTAAAACGATGTTTGGCTGATAAAGAGATCAAGGCCTCTTGTTGGCATACTCTCTGTCAATATTAGTATCACTTTAACAACTGTGTATGCGGTGGATGATATCCAGATTGTAGTCGTTGAATTGGCGAACGTTTACTGGTATGAAGTACGAGAATGACGATGGATAGTTTTGACACTTATGTCATAATTAAAATGACTAAAACAGAAGCCTATGTCTGGCCAATGAGGCTAGCTACCTCTAGCGACGTTGATCCCTCGTATTACTATTGTGATTTCGTATTAGATGGGTGCAACTTTTTTGTTTGGATTGATTATCGCGGTCTGCCACGGTTGGGTTATGGCCAGCCAGAAAAGGTAAATTGGTAGAATCCTAACTTGGGCATTGCCTCACGTGCCTTGTCATATTTATCCTTATACGAGCCCATTACAACTTGGTTTAGTACTTTACCTATAGGGGACTCGCTGGCTACCTATGCTACTGGTTATGTTACAGGACCTGCATAGACTACATACCATAATAATGTGTTAAGGGGGACAATGTAAAGCCTTAATGCTATTTTGATACTTATTTTACTGATAGATATTATATATTATAGCGTACGCTATTATATATAAATAGTTTGATGGATCCTTAGGAGATGAAAAACCCATAACATCTCTTAAGTTATTGCACTCATATTTCAGGATATCGATTTGACTTACATAAGAGCATTTTAGTCTCGAATCGATGTTTTGTCTTTTCATTACACTCGGGTCAGTCCTGAGTTTTTTTCCATCGTATTTAAGATTATTCTCTTGAGAACAAAGAAGGAGATTTGGTATATCACTACTATTATTATTGTCTGTAACTTGCTATTTTGTTGCACAAATTATTTATTCCTGTTGTATATATAACTTTGATAATTATTGTGTAGATTAAAATCAAAAATATAGGAAACGACCTCGTAAATTGATAATTAAGTATTATATTTTATCATTTCGCTGTGAGATTCTGTGTTTTCTTCTTCTTTTCTTATTTTCTTAAATAAACCCATTGATTATCTACGTTCCGGATTGTTTAAGTTTGACATTTGTGGATTTATTATCGATTTAAAACTTCTGAAATGTGGGTCATCATAGTTGGTATCAGAGCAAGGTTTAGCGATAACCATGGTTTTATAGGGTTTGATTCATGGAGATAGGGAAGAAATACCCTAGAATGAGTCTGTTTGACCGTATATATATGAGAGAGCGTACTTGTTAGTGTTGTAAAATGTTATACCGTGTTTACTTATCCTTTGAGTTGTTTATGAATTCAAGTTGATGCGTGGGACGCCAAGTTATCGATAGGGGTTTCTAAACACTTTAACAAGGTAAGTCGACATAATATTGTTTTTAAAATAGGATAAATGAAATAATTTTTTCTATATTGTATTATATATATAAAATTATATTTTTAATGAATAAGTGTTAGGAGAAGAAAATAATTTAATTATCATCGATTACTGGTTGAATTAAAGTAAAATGAATACTTAATGAATTTTATTTTTACAGTATTTGATAATTAAATTAAATTGAAATATAATTGCAATATGAATTGGTTAAAATGAACAAGTTGGGAATTAATGAAATATTTTGGTAATAAGGTTAGAAAATTTGTATAAGTATATTTATAATATAGCTTATATATAGAAATGATTTAAAAAAATTGAGAATTTTAGAATTTAAAATCCTTTTGTTTTCCAAATTGTTTTCAAAGCCTTCAAATTTTGATATAAATAGTATTTGAAAGAGTTTTGATGAGAAAAATATTTTGAAATATTTTTGAATAAAATAAAGCATTAAACTCACTTTTATCGCTGGGAAATAATTCTAGGGATGACTGCAACATCGCCAGTATTTATTTTTGAGTTTCTGAGTGAAAATTGTTATCGAAAGAATTTTATTTTCGATCAACACAAGTTTTGATTTTTAAAAAATAAATATATTCTAAGTATGATTAAGTAAATATAAGGAAATAGTTTCGAACTAAAAATTGGAAGCAGTAAAGATTAAAAAATAAGTTTATAACTTACTGATTTGAAAAGGAAAGTAAAATTTAAATTTAAATTTTTTTGACATTTTGATTAAGCAAATAAAAGAAAATTTGAATTTGAAATACGAAATATGAAATAACCTAAGCAATGTGAATAAATTGAGTTAGTGAAGTAAAGTAAATAAAATGAATTTGGACTCAAGAAGCTTAAATAAAAATACTAAATGTAGTTGAAATGAATTAGATAAAATAGTGAAATGAGCAAATTGTATAATTTATATATTTGAGAATATTGAGCTAAAAATTATAAGATGGATTAATAAAAGAAAATGAACTTGAATTTTTTTAAAATGAAATGTAATTTAAGTGTATAAGTAATTGAATAAAATAAATGAATGTAAGTAATAAATTAATATGGTTAATAGAATTTAGTCTAAAGTGGATATAAATAAAATTCAAGAGGAATGAGTTTAAAAATTAAGTGTTCATAAATTTAATACGAAATATGAATTGAAGTCTGAGTGTTTAAGAGAAATTTGATTTCAATGAATGTAAATAAGTGAAAGTGAATCAATCTAAAATAAATGGAAGAGAATGTGAGCATAATAAAATTTAAATGAATGGAATGATCTTTTGATAAAATATAAAATGAATGTCACTAAAACTAATATTAATCAATTGAAAATAAATCGATTGAATGTGAATTCATTAAATTGTAATAAATCAAATGTGAATGCAATGAATATTGTTAATTGAATAAAAATGGATTGAAACTAAATTAGTTGAATGTAAATCAATTAAAAGCGAATGAATTTAACACAAATCCATGGTATGATTTATGGAATGAATATTAATAGGTGAATGTCAATCAATTAAGAAGTAAATAAAGGGAATACAAATAAAATTAGATGTCAATGTAAATTAATTGAAACCAAGTCAACTAAAATATTAATGAAATGAATGTTAATAAGTAATGGAGGGTATAAATTAAAATTTTGACATTGGATAATGTAAATTCACATGGTTATGAACTAATTGGACGGATATTGATGGTTGGATGGTTTCTTTTGTTGTAAACCATTATTATTACAGTTTGATGGCATATGATTGTTGTACGTTGTGTATTTATGCTTATATTTATTGTTTGGATTCAAAATCCATGTTATATGGTATATTAGACTTATACATGCTTCTATATCGCTGTATGCAACTAATATCTTAAATTGAGTTGAGATAGGTACATAGGAAGACCGTTTGGGCTTATACGAGGATTTATATGCTTTTGCTTGCTTAATATGAGAAAACTCACTTGTATTATTAATAATAAGGTACGTATCTCTGATTACATACCGCGATTATATATTTTTTCCTTCAGGATGCCTCATCATTGAGATGAGAAGTATATTTGATATCTATTTGGTATATTATGATATATGTTGTATTATAAAAAATTTCCAATCGAACCGCGCAAAGGAGACTCTGCCGATATTTTCCGTAAATCCGGGAGTTAGAAAAATTTTGAGGGTTTAAAAATTTAATAACTTTTTTTAAATTTAAGTTATATTTTTCGTAAACCTATAGAGGAGTGGCATAGTAGAAGCTAGTAAGGGTTTTCTAATAAGATTTTAAATTTATAAGTGATTATTTGAATAAAATATATATTCTATATTACATTCTATACTTAACGCCCTTTTCGAGGGCGAAAAGTCTTGAGTGGGGGAGTATGTAACGACTCGTACTATTGACTATTGTAAGTTATTAAATTTAATGTAATTATTGGATAAATATGGGTAGAGATAAACAACTTTAATAATTATTAATATTGATCCATTGATAATTAAATTGTTTAAATTTAATATTGAAAATTATTTAAATAATGGAATCTTGATTTATTGTGAATGAGAATGGTATCGGAGATCAATTTGTACTTTATTTAAATATGAATGAAGGTTGGTTACTTTTAAAATTGAATTTAAAAGTGAATAATTAGAAATTGAAAATTTTATATTATAATCGATAGGTAAAAATAGCCATTTTGGTCATTATCTCGGATCCGACGAAACTAGTTTCATCGGACCTGTAATGATGAGTTATAGTATGATTTCAAGTGTCATAGCGATCGGACTTGTCCTTTGGCCATGTGAGCTAGAAACGCACAGAATTCAATTTAAGGAATTCGATATTAAATCGACTTTGAAAAGATATCTTCCACATATGATCGAATTAGGCCTTGAAACTTGTTCCACTGCGTTTGGAATGGGGGAAAAACATTATAAACACCAGGCGGCACGTGACATTTAGAGTTTGGAATTTTCGTGAACAAATCGGTTATTTATTTATTTATATATATTATTATTATTTTCCTTTATCACTCGTACAAGCCCATGCTCACATCCCTAGCCCACAGCTAGTTTCCCCCTCTTCCTTTTAAGTCGAATCTTAGTTTCAAATCGAGTAAAAATAAAAAAAGAAAAGAAAAGAAGGCCGCCAATCAAAATGAATCGTTCAAAAAATAACAACAAACACGCTAGAGATCGCGATCGAGATTGTCGATCTAGAACCATGGAGTGGCAGCGACAGTTCAAGCAGGGAGGCGGTGTTCATCGTAGAGCGCAAAGGAAGGGGATTAGAAGCAGTTCGAGGAGGCTGCGTTCGTCAATTTAGGGTTCGGGTCGTCTGCGTTTACGGACTGCGCGGTCATGCATGGAGCATCGCGAGGCGCGTGCAATGGCATGCCTGGGTGGATCTCCGGTGGTCCTTGGCTGAGCGTACGGTGAAGGGACGATCGTGGCTATGGGTTTCTGTGTGATCCAGGGGCACGAGCATAAAGATGGGACGGAGAACTAATCATGTTATTAAACTAAGATGGGTAATTATCTTAATATTCAAGTGTTGTTTAAGTTTATAATTTTTTCCAAATTTTTATTAATTCGTATTGTGTTCATACGAGGTCGGATTTGAATGTCGTTGTCATGTTGGAATCGTGTCAAAACCATCTACATTGTGGAGTTGGATTAGTCATCGTTGTAGTGTTTGAATTTTTCGATTCAAATAAAAAAGGGTGAGTGTTTTATATGCTCACGTTTGACTATTATATTTTTATGTTAGGAAAATTTATATCGTGAAGTGATTTAAATTATAGATAGTTGTTTGTTAAATTTAATTGACATTTAAAATTGATATCTGAATTAATTGATAGAAATTGAATCGACATTTAATTGACATTTAAATACTCGATATTGATAATTATGAAATTGTTGTGGATTTTATCGGTTGTTTGGATGATTGGTTCTGATGGATGTTATTAGTTGGTATTTTAGATGTTTATTTATTTTGATATATCATGTTATCATCTTGTATATTATTTACGATATATAAAATCGTAAATTAAATTATTTCGAATAAATTAAGAAATAGTTTGAAATGATATATACCTATGACTTTTATTTGGATTGAAATGATATATATCCATCCTAGGAACTAAATTGAAATAAATGATTCACTTGGCCATAGGATAGAGAATTATATATGCACACCGGATTGGTTAAATTAAATGATTTTAAAATTTTGAATTTAAATTGTTTAAATGATTTGGTTTTAAGAAAAAAATATCAAATTTATGGAAATTGAATTGTTTACAGATTGGAACTCGTAATGTTGAAATTTAAATTTTAAATAGGAATGTTTTAAATAATCGAAGTTGAGATTTGTTTAGTTATAATCGGAATATGATGTGAATTTTTGAAAATTGATTTGTTTTAAAAGATTGGAAATTTATTGAAACTATGAATATTTCTAAGTAAAAGGTGATATAAAATGATATTTTGAAATTGAGCTCGGAATTTGATTATATTTGAATATTTGGATATTTAAATTGGATACTGAAGGAAAATTTGATTTAAGTAATGTAACGACCCACCTTTTTAGACGTTTAGATCGACAATAAACCACACATGTCAACTCAAACTATTCAAAAGAGAGGTTTCTTAGTGGGGTAAATAAGAAAATAATAGAAAAGAAGGAAAAACAAAACACAGAATCTCGCAGCGGAATAACACAATATAATAATCAGATAAATAGTTCATGAAGCTGTTTTACAAATGACATTTGATTACACTTTTACAATACAAATCAGAGTTATACATACAGCAGAAATAAATAAATAATGCAACAGAACACATGCTGTAATGGAATAATTAATAATAAATAGTAGACTTATCTCCGTCTTCATCCTCCAAAATAAAATGGTCTTTAATACATTGAAAAGCTCAAACTGACCCAAGCGTAATGAAGAGACAAAACACTCGAGTCAGGACTAAAAGATCTTATGTAAGTCAAGTCAAAATAAGTAGAATAGCAATATTACTGTAATGGCTTTAGAGATGTCATGGGATTTTCATCTCCTATTAAGTGTACAACGTAGATATAATTATTTAAAAGGTTTCAAATAATTCGAAATACCAATCTTAATCATTCTAATTAAACTAAATCAAAAGTTTAAATTCAAAACTTAAACCTTTCAAATAATTCAATTCCAATAAATAATTCTAATTCAAGAAATTATATGGGTATATGTCATTTCAACCAGTATCCAAAATCAAAATTTCCAAATCAATGGAAACCGCTCGGGTTATAACATTTCAATCCATAGTGATAACAGAGATATATTCTGACTTTGTGATTGATTTGGTGGCCACCCTTTATTTTGATTTGGGAGTGTGTTTCAAGGTGGGATGTAGTAGCTACTATGCATGACCACCAGTCCAGATACAAAAATGGTATATCTACCCCGACATTGCCTCGAGTGCCGTGTCGCATGCCCTATCGCGCCTTCTACGAGTTTGTTTTGTACCATACCTATGGAGTGCCCTCTAATAGCCCTCCAGTTTACGGGGGAGTTATTGTACCGTATAGACTATGGGAACATATAAAATGTTTTAAGGGGAATATGGGTAACACCTTAACGTTATTTTAATACTTTTACTTTACTGTAGACATATTATAATAGCGTATTATACTACATATTAGATAGTTTAACGGATCATTAGGAGATGGTAATCCCGAGCATCTCTTAAGTTACTACACCCACGTTAGACACTGGATAAGAGATGTCAAACCCCGTAAACATCTCTGACGCCGTTACACACATATTTACCGTTAATTAAACTTACATAAGACTTTTAGTTCCGACTCGAGTGTTTTTTCTTTTCAATTCGCTCCGGTCAGCCCGGGCATTTCAGGGTTGAAGACCTTATTTATGGAGGATGAAGATGAAGATTTGTACTATTATTATTTATGATATGTATTCCACTGCATCATGTTGTTCCGCTGCATTTACTTATTTATTCCTGTTTATGTAACTCTGATATTTGTGTTTTAAAGAATAATCAAATGTATTTATAAAACAGCTTCATGAACTGTTATTTGATTATTATATTTTGTCATTTCGCTGTGAGATTTTGTCTTTGTTTTATTTCTTTCTCCTTTTCTTATTTACCCCATAAAAATCTTTCCTTTTAAATGGTTTGAGTTCGATGTGCATGTCTGCTTAAAACATCTAAAAAGGCTGGTCGTTACAGTTGGTATCAGAGCTTTGGTTTAGCAATAACCTCAGCTTTGTAGGATCTAACTCATATTAAACAAGGTAGTAATATCCTGGAATAAGTCGCTGAGTGTATATGTATGAGAGGGCATATTTGTTAGTGTTATAAAGGTTTTTGTATTGTGTTAATGTGTTTCGTTTTGTATTCATAAATTCCGGTCGGTGCATAGGATGCTATGACATTGATAGGGATTTCTAAACACTTAATAGAGCAGACCGACACAATACTTGTTCTGAAATATAGGTAAATGAAATAATATTGCCTATTATATATTTTGTATATAAAATAATAATTTTATAAATGATATATTTGGTTCTATTATATTTGTTTGTTAGGTAGTGAAATTTATAAATATTGGTTGAAAATGAGATTTGTAAATAAAATAAGTATAAATTGGAAATTTTAGAACTTAAGTTCCGGGATTTTGAAATTTCTTTCAAAGGACTTTTGAAATATAATGTTAGTATTATTTAGAGGTATTTTTCTGATAAATATTTCAATATATTTTGAAGGAAATGTTTTAAAGGAATTTTGGAAGGAAATAAATTCTGCACTTCCCTCTCAGTTGCTGGAAAATAATTTCGGTGAATAGTGCACGCATCATCGACATTCATTTTCGAGTTTCAAGTGGGAATGCTATTGTAGTAGTTTTACTGTAGATTTATTTTGATAAACCAATATAAATTTCGAATTTAAATATTGTTGGATATAAAAGTTATGAGCATATATATATATATGTATGTATGTATATGTATATATTATTTTGTATGATTTGAAATGGAACCCGACATTTCATTCTTAAATTTCTATAAATTTGAGATTTCAAAGTATGATGATGAAATGAAATCTTAAGTATTTAATAATTTGAACTTCTAAAATGATAATAAGAAATTAAATGCTAAGTTATAAATGAAATATATAGGAAATTTGAAATTTGTAACCTGTAAAAAAAAGATGTGAAAATGAGAAATGATAACTATTGAACATTAAGTTAATTAAAATAAGGAAGATAAACTTATGCAACATTTAATTGCATTCTTAAAACATATATATAAATTACCAAAATAATAAAAGTTATAATGTTAAATAGGAATAGGTAATGGAATATTATACAAGTAAAACTTAAGTAATGAAAGTATTCGATGGAATTACTTCTATAAATACAGATTTAAATGTACAATGCATGTTATAAACATAGTTAATGTTTGGAATGCTAGTAATAGAATTTGATAGAAGGGTGAACACTGTAAAAAGATGATTACAAACTTAAGTTGATATTTGAAGCTATATATATAATTAAAGTGAGAAAAACTGAATACTGTATTAAGTTAATGATTATAACTTCAGAAAAGTTGAAATGATTCAGGAAATAAATTTAATATTCAATGACATTATATAAGGAAGGATGAATGTAAATTTACAAGTAAGAAACTTAGGTATAAACTTCTGCAATAATGAATATTTTTGCACTAATGATATTAGTATTTAATAGTAATCAAGTATAATTTAATGAGAATTAAACTAAAATAAAATTTATACTTAAGCAAAGAATTCATTGATTATTTTATATAATTGAATGGGAATTAACTTATATGGGAAAATGAAGGTAAAGAAATAAAATGAAAGAAATGGCACTGTATGAGTAAAGGAGAAATGAGCTTTTGTAAGCAATAACGAATGTAAATTAATGAAATAAACATTATATGAATGAGAAAAGAAAAGTAAATGATGAGAAAAAAAGAACAAAATCAAACTAAATTGTAAATGCAAAGTAAACTAAAATAAAATGTATATAATACTTCAATAATGAATTCGTTTATGATCCAAACAATTGAAATGGATAAATCTTATGTAAGTAAAGAATGTCAAGTAATGAAATAATCCTTACATGAGTAAATGAAAATTTAAAACTTTGTATGCAATGAACATGAATTAAAGAAAATCATTGAAAAAAAAGAAAAAATGTGAAAAATATGAACAATAAATAATGTGAAAAAGATTAATAGAATAAACTTAAATATTACTTGAAATTATTGTTTGTTTAACTTATGGATTGGTTGGGGAAGGATACTTTTGTTATGTAGGATGCATAAATAATCTACAAGTTTTATCTACGACTGTTGAGTGTACGGTCTACTTCATAGTTTATTTACCATTTTATATAATTAGAAGTTCTGAACCCGAACAAACCATTTAATTTGGTTGCTATGGATGGACGATTGACCCCTTGGTTGAAATGATGTTGAAATGTTTGTTTGCAAGTGATTGTTGTTATGATATTTTGATTTGTTGTTAGTAGTTAAAATGACTTAAATATTTCTCATTTATGTAATTATTAACTTCTTTGGATTATGTAAGTAAAATACAGGTTTATGGAAGCAATAGCTACTGCTTTTGGTTTCATAAAATAAGCATTGTTTGCCCAACAAATAGGTACATTATCAGATTATGATTTTTTGCCAGTATTATATTGTTTTCCCGTTGTATGGGATATATTATTTTGAAAATTATGATATATATTATTATTATTGATATTATTATTTCTTCCAGATCTCTCTGTGCAAAGGAGACTCTGCCGAAATTTTCCATGAATTTCGGGCTTAGAAAATTTTTGTGAAATGTTTTCCAAACTTTTGTTAACTTGAATATAAAGGATTAAAGTATTATAAGTTGATATATTTTATTTGTTTATTTAATTTTGTAAATTTATTTGTTATAAATTTAATATTTTGAATAAGATATATTAGTTACTTAATTCCTTCTTTTCCCTTCCTTTTCCTTTTCGAGGACGAAAAGTTTTGAGTGGGGGAGAGTGTAACGACCGGTAATTTTCGATAATTAAAATAGTTAGTTTAATGAAGTTTTGTAATTTTATGTTGGAAAAAATGAAAGTTTGTGAGTTAATAAAAAGAAAATAACTGAAATAAATTGTAAAAGTACTAATTTAAGGTAATTTATAATTGCTTTGAATGAAATTCCAATCAATTGAAATGATTTAAAAAAGTTATAATGAAACGACCGCCTTTCATTCCATAGAAAGACGCATCATTATTAAAAAAGAAAGAGATAGAAATAGAATAGATAGAAGGAAAGAACTCAACAAAATCAGAATCTCACAACGGAACGAAACAAAATATAATATATAACATAACTATTACATAGTCTATTACATATCAGAGTTACTCAAATACAACAACACAGGATAGACAGTTATACAAGTCTGTCTATTATACAACTCAAATACAACACATATATCACAGAGATACAACACAGCAGAAAAACACCATATAACTACAAGCGCTGAAGCCTCCTGCTTCATAACTCCTCCAATATTCGTCAAAGCTAACCTGAATCTCTTGGCTACTCGTAAAAATTTGAGTACCCAAGAGTTTAAGAAAAAACAAAATAAACTCCGGGTCAGACATGGGTCTGGTGTGAGTAAACGGGTTAAAGTTGCTTAACTTTTAAAAACCCTTTTGAAAAGAAAGGTATCACGTAAGACTTCCCATACATAAACATGGGTAAGTTTTTACCTTACGCTAACCAAAACATTTGATAGGAAATCCAGTGATATTATAATAGTGTCTAGGGTTTTCAAATAAATATGAAATAGCCGAAATTGTTACATTCATTAAATTCCAGCTACTAGCCACAAAAGTGGGTAATACAATCAAAACCGTAGGGGCACGCAGGAAGAATGGGTTTCCATCAATGGTATGGCTACTGGGGTACTGCCCGTCACAGTACGTGGCCTAAATTACCGTACCGAGGAGCCACCCTAACTCCCCTAAAACACAAAGCCGGGACCATTCCTTACTGAACAGTCCTGAACAAGACCACCCCGGCGATTCTAGCTAGCAATCGCCCCATACAGCCGAAATAAAAAAGGACAACTAGACAGGGGTAAATCTCGCTCTCAAGTGTGGGCTACCCACGAAGCCTTGCTGCACCTCCCCTGTTTTAGCCATTCCCGGTTGATGAGGCTTGAGGTTGCGATTACCTTTATAGAACACCTCTATCTTAGAATGCTCATCGTCCTCCTGACGATGTTCTGAAAGAATTTAATCCATACAAGTTCGTTCCGGGTTCGAACGAAACCAAAGGCATTATCTCGTTACACTCATTTTGGAATCACCCTCAAAGTTAACGACAATAACCCTTGCACTCTAAAACCCTATCTCGAACCTGAAAGTACTATCTCCGTTATACTCGTATTGGAATCACCCTCAGAGTTCTTAACGACAGATAGTTCTTACACTTCGAGTCTTCAGCTCGATCTTCACTTGAATTCACGACCTAACGTTTAACTTGGATCGATGTGGTTTTCGGATAATCAAATTTAATACCCGATCCCGGTCTCATCGAACCAAACGTGTCTTAAAGGACAGGTTGTTTAAAGGCTTAAACAATTCAATTCAATACAATTCAATGCTTTGAAATCACACGGCATTAACATAGACAAATATCACACATTTATCATTGATATAACCTATATCCTATCACAGAATGTCACAACACATATCATCGATAGATATCAATCCAATAGATATCATCCAATTCAGACATTCAACAACCAATAATTCATAAGCAAGCATTATCAATTCATATCATAATTAATCTAATTTCTTAAATTAATCCCTTAAGAATCAACCCCTAAATCTTGCTTATACAATCATTCATTAATTACTAACCTTAATTAATTTATCACTCCTTGATTAACTTAATTAATCAATTAATCAATCCTCAATCCTAGATTAATTGTCCTTTAATCATCAATTAATAAACCTTAATTATTAATTAATTTCCTTAAATACAAAGTAATTAATCCTTAATTACTTTCATAATCAATTAATTAACTTTTAATTAACTGGTAAATTATCCATCAACTATCAATTAATAACCTTAATTATTAATCAATATCTCTTAATATAAATTTATTATTCTATAATTACTTTTATAATTAATTAATTAATTAATTATTAATTAACCAATTAATTATCTCTTAATTATTAATTACTAAACCTAATTACCAATTATTAATTAAGAACTTAATTACATATTACTTACTCCTTAATCACCATTTAATTAACCCTTAATTAACTATTAACCCATGCTTAATTAACAGATAATCAATCCTTAATTACCATCTGATTAATCCTTAATTACAATTGATTAATCAATTAATTACATTTAAGAGCTTCTTAATTAATCCTTAATTACAGATTAATTATTATTTAATTATTAATCAATAAAACTCTAATTATTAATTAAGAAAATTTAATTACAAGTTAAACATTTCTTAAATACTAATTAAGTAACCTTTATTACTTAATTAACAACTTATTAATTATTCAACTAATCATTCTTAACCACTTGATTTATTTAAATTAATTACACTTAATTACTTGATCAATGAGTCCTTAATCATTAATTAATAATCTAGTTAATGATCTCCAAATAACCATTTAATTAATCTTAAATTAATTAACCCTTTAATTTTTAATCCATTTATTAACCAAGTAAATCATTTTTTTCTTAATTAGTTTCCTAATTAATACTTATTTTTAACTAACTAATTAGACTTACTTCTTCAAATAACTCATTCAAAACATAAGATATTAAAACTTTAATTAAGATAAACATTTACCTTATAAATGCTTAACTTGACTTAACACATTTACAATCTTTACTATACATCTATTCCTACTTAATTAAATTTATTAATTAATTTTAAGTCAAAACAATCTTTTAGCTTGATAAATTAAAATTATCAAACACAATTTTAAATAACTTAAATATTTATCAATTTATGGTTTAAACTAATTTCAACTTGAATTTAAAACTTGTCTTTATATATACCATTAAAATTAACTTTCAAAACTCGTTTTCAAAATCATTCAAACTTTCTAAAAATGTTTAAATTTAATAAAACTTCAAAACATCTTAAAATATGTAAAATAAAACATTTATTAAATACATCAAGTAATTTATATAAAGTTTTTAACAAATTTCAAATTTCTAAATTTCAAAAACAAGTTGTAAACCTTTTATAAATCTTTTAGAAACTGTTTTAGTTTCCAACTTCGGGTCAAAACGTTATTTACTCGGGTCAAAACCCGAGTCCCTTCTTCCATCTTTTTTTTAAAACTTGATTTAATTACAATATGCAAAACCTACAGGCTAACCCAACTAACATACTCGAGAACATTTTCGAGTTTCCCCTTGTCAAAGTTGAATGCTACTTCGAGAATCCCCAATGCCAAACTAACTGACACCCAACCACCGCCTCATGCACATGCACGCCACCGTTGGTCACCTCCGACCAATGTTACTGCCTCCGACAACCTTCTCAACACCATTGCATCCCAAATCGACCACTAAATCAAACAATCTCCTATCAAATCAAAATTTAACTGAAGAACCCAAACAACCCCACACAAACCCCCTTCAACCGCCAAGCTCCGGTCACCATAAAATGCGCGGTGCCGACCATCTCTTGCCAAGCCCATTTGCTACCTCCAGACAAAAATTCAGAGCACTCGATCAATGGTGCTTACGGGGAAAAAATCAAATCCCAACCAAGCAAAAACTAGGGCTTAATACCCAATTCCGGCCATCACCGTCGCCACCGCCCCTTATAGCCTCGACTACTATTTTTCCCCAAAACTCCGTGACCTCCTCCATCTACAGTAGCAACCCCGATCCACCAAATTGCTCCATCATCCAGAAATCACCCAAATTCATCCTTCCAGTAAAACCCAAATTCCAAACTCAATACTATTTTTGAAATTTGAATTTTTGTGCTAAAAATCATAATCTTGAGTGATGGTTCAATATACATACATGAATTAATAAAATTCAAAATTTTATTTTATTTTTCTCATTTTATAATTTGACTGCATATTTAAGCTTACAGGTAAATCCCAAACATAATTTGCTTAATCATGATTTCATAAGCTAGATGAATTACAACTTAACTAATTTGTTTTAGATTCAAAACTTCAAGGTGTTTATATGAAAGCTTGAATTTTGTTTATTCATAAAAATTCTGTAAACATGAATGAACAGAGGCAAATCAATTTACTGGCCTGCAGAAACATAAATACTTTCATAATTACAGAATTTAAACTATTTTCGAAACATACAAGAATCAATATTACTTAAGTAACAAATTATATCCTACTTAAGATTTAGATTAATTGTTTTAAATCCAAAGTTTCAAAGTTTTATATATATAAAAAGCTTGAATTTTGTTTATCTATAAGAACTCTATGATCAAGTATGAACAGAGCACTTAATTTCAAAAATGCAGATCCTATTGCATTCCTACTTCCAGATGCAGGCATCATCAACATGAAGCTTCCTTTTAATTTTTTTTCTTCATATTTTACAATTTAAATCTTGCTGTTTGAACAACATATGCTTGAACATCACAATCAAGAAATCTAACTAGAGAAGTACTATTGGATTTGTATTTATTTACACACTGCAGTTTTCTAAAATAAAAAGGAATTAACATGCACATTCAATAACACATTCCTTAATATATGCAGCATCATCACAAACAAACTTCATTATCACAGAAATTATTTAAAACAACAATTTATTAAACTACTTAAAATTTTAAGTTAGTTGTTTACTCACCTCATTTTGACTATGCACAGAAATTTGGAACAGGAATGAAAACCCCTTTTTAAAATTTGAAAACTGTAGTTGATGACTCCTGAAACTTTGATTTCTTTAAAGATGGAACCATGGTGATGCTCAAAGTTTTTGAAAAAGAGTTGTATTGAAGCTTTATCTCAGGCATGCAATAGAAGCTTGCTACATGCATGATAAAAAAAAAATACTGTAGATTTTACTTTGAAGATGATCTTGAGGATTTGGGTGAAGTTTGCTACAGGTTTTGATTTTTTTTCTGGTTTCAGAGAATTTTTTTCTTAAATGTGAGGATTTGAATAGGTTTCAGGTTTCAACATGTAGAGTTTGTAAATGAAGGGTTTGAGGAGATCAGTAAAAACTACAGATTTTTGTTTCTGAACAGAGGAATTGAATATGGTTTTAGATTGAACTTTATGGCCATGGATTTTTGTTTGAATTCAAAGAAAATAAAAGAAAGAAGATAATAGGATTTTATAAAATGAAATTTAAAGTTAAATAAAATTAAAGAAAGGAAAAAGAAAATTAAGAAAAAGAAGACACTTGTTATCTTTGATTACATTTGTCATAACCCAAGCTTAATCTCTTAACACATGTCACTTATTATTTTTAAATTATTTAAAATGATTTTTAAAACCCTTTATTATCAATCTTCTTAATATGTAAATATTTTACTAATTTATGAATGCTTTTATAAATTTTTAAATCCATTTTTAGAAGTTAATTTAAATGCTTTTGCATTTATTTACTATTAAACAAACATTTTCCAAATTTATATAAATAAAATTCTTTTGTTTTAATTAATATAAAAAAAATCCTATTTTTAAAATAAAACTTTATTCATAAATCTTTTATATACAAATGTATTTCAAGATATACACTGTTTTTAAATTACAAATTCCCATTCAAATTTTAAATATAAAAATTCAAATTCAATCTAAACTTAAATTTCAAATCAAATATGTTTTTATCAAATTAAACAAACGCACTTTTAAATTAAGAAATATTGGATTCTAATTTTAATGTTAATTTTTAAATAAACATATATTTAAACAATACTTATTAAATTAAAATGTCAAACTTATCAAAAATCAAATTTATAAAATAACACAAATTAAATAATTATACCATTTAAAATCAATTGATTTCTAAATTTAAAAACATCGCATACAATTTTAAATGATTTAATTAAGAGATTATCTCCTTTTAAATTCTCCGAAATTTTGGGATATTACATTCCTCCCCCCTTAAAAGAATTTCGTCGTCGAAATTTAAAATAAAGATAATCCATAATCTTTTATTTCATTTAAACCATTCAAGCATTTCTATTTACCAAACATTATCATCCAACAACAATCTATCTAAACAAACAGTTTATTTAAACAACCAATTCATTCAATCAAACAATCCTAGCTATCCGGACATAGATCCAGATAAGTCTCCTTAAAATTATTCAAAGTTTCCCATGACAAACTTTGAAATCCAAACTCCACAACAAAAGATATATCGTTCACGTATTTCCTCTGAAGAGATATATGAAAAATAATTTGAATTCCTGTCATCCAAACTGGCAATTCAACCTGAAGAATATAACACTAATCTTCTTCTGATAAGCTCCACCATCGCAGATACCTCACAGACCAAAACTTGAACCAAAAACCAAACGATCTTCCGACTCTACTCCACAGAATGGAAATCTACAAGGCATACTAAACAAAACTCCATAGAACGGCATCCAAATACTTGCCTGATAACTTATACGAGAATTCTAATAAATGCAAATGATCTTCCTAACATCCACAAAATCCAAAACACAAGCTCTCTCAAATCTCAAAAATTTGATTCAGCCTTTCCGTTGGTTTGAGAATCATAGGATGTACCAAATTTAATCTCAAACCCCAAGCTGATCACAAAACCTTCCAAACTAGCTGGAGAAGATAAGATCACAGTTGCTAACAATGCTGACTGAACACCAAGCAGTCAGACGAACTCTAAAGAAAAACTCAGCCAAAGATGCTACAGAACGGATCGCCTCAACCAGAATAAAATGGGCGTTCTTGGTTAACCAATTCATAGTCACCCATATTCCTATAATTCCCTCTTTGATCCTTGGCAAACCTTCGAAGAAATCCAAAGAAATCACTTCCCATTGGAACTTCCACTTTGGAGCCTCCAAAGATTACAACAAACCGGTGGTCTTCTGTTGATCACCAACACTTGCTGACAGATCGCACATCCAAAAATGAAAGCAGCAACATCCTACTTCATACTTCGCCCCTAGAAGATTCGCTTCATATCCATATATCTCTGAACACCCTGGGCAAGACACTCAACTTGGAATGATGACTCCCTGCCAAAACTTCTTGCTTCAAAATCGAAGAATTCGGAACACAAATCCTTCCGTTGATCCTTAATGTTCCCTTGACCAATCCATCTCAAAACTTGGAACACTGACCATCATTAACTCACTACATCCATCTCAGACATTTACAAACGTCCGAGCAGATCTCAAATTTATTCTTGCCATCAGAGATAGCTAGAACAGGCACACTAGTCAGCCTTGCCTTCAAATCCGAGAAAATATCTTCATACTCAGGTCCACTTCTACTCCTGAATAGTAGCTATCCAGGATGGATCTACAGAAATACCATCACCAAAACAAAATTCTTCCTCAAAGCCTCTAACACTAACTCCAAATGTCGCTAGCTCTCCTTTTCGGACTTGGAGTAGACAAGAAAAACATTGATGAAAACAAAAACAACTTATACCACACATCACAAAAGCTCGATTCATCAAATCCACACAGAATCTCAAATGACTTATCCGTCTAGGCCACAAAACAACAGCTGAACTCCCGCTGGAAAACTAGGCTGACAAACAGACACTGCTTCTGAAACTAAAGATGATCCAAATCTCTATCTCCCGATGAGGAAAAATCTTCGCTCCTTCATAACATCCGGAAAATCACTGACCACCCAATGGACCCTACACCTCCTGGAGACACCTCAATCCATGCAGAAGATGACTCAAAAGAATTCCAGCATCATCGCAAGTCACTTTTGCGATTCTTCTCAACTCAACTTCCAAAAATACAATCCTTGCTTCTTACATCAAACAGCTCAATACCATCCGACCAATCCAAACAAGATCAAACCCTTTTAGATCAAATAAAAGGTCTCTAGAAAAACTATAGGGAAGATAAGATAATCTTAAGCTTCTACAGATTCGATCCATCTCGGTTATTCATCAATAACGCTAGATTCCAAGGTAGGAGGGCTAAACAATCAAAGATAGAGAGATAAATTCCTCTAGAACTCATGTTGGAAATCCGAACAGATACCCAACAAATTTATATAAGTATATAGTTATATAAAATTTACAAATACGCGCTCTCAAGGTAGACACCACTCCAGAGCCTAGGTATTATCTCAACCTATGCTCTGATACCAAGTGAAACGACCCGCCTTTCATTCCACAGAAAGACGCGTCATTATTAAGAAAGAAAGAGATAGAAATAGAATAGATAGAAGGAAAGAACTCAACAAAATTAGAATCTCACAGCGGAACGAAACAAAATATAATATATAACATAACTATTACATAGTCTATTACATATCAGAGTTACTCAAATACAACAACACAGGATAGACAGTTATACAAGTCTGTCTATTATACAACTCAAATACAACACATATATCACAGAGATACAACACAGCGGAAAAACACCATATAACTACAAGCGCTGAAGCCTCCTGCTTCATAACTCCTCCAGTATTCGTCAAAGCTAATCTGAATCTCTTGGCTACTCGTAAAAATTTGAGTACCCAAGAGTTTAAGAAAAAAATAAACTCCGGGTCAGACATGGGTCTAGTGTGAGTAAACGGGTTAAAGTTGCTTAACTTTTAAAAATCCTTTTGAAAAGAAAGGTATCACGTAAGACTTCCCACGCATAAACATGGGTAAGTTTTTACCTTACGCTAACCAAAACATTTGATAGGAAATCCAGTTATATTATAATAGTGTCTAGGGTTTTCAAATAAATATGAAATAGCCGAAATTGTTACATTCATTAAATTCCAGCAAATAGCCACAAAAGTGGGCAATACAATCAAAACCGTAGGGGCACGTAGGAAGAACGAGTTTCCATCAATGGTAGGGCTACTGGGATACCGCCCGTCGCAGTATGTGGCCTATATCACCGTACCGAGGAGCCACCCTAACTCCCCTGCAACACAAAGCCGAGACCATTCCTTACTGAACAGTCCCGAACAAGACCACCCCGGCGATTCTAGCTAGCAATCACCCTACACAGCCGAAATAAAAAGGGACATCTAGACAGGGGTAAATCTCGCTCTCAAGTGGGGGCTACCCACGAAGCTTTGTTGCACCTCCCCTGTTTTAGCCATTCCCAGTAGATGAGGCTTGAGGCTGCGATTACCTTTATAGAACACCTCTATCTTAGAATGCTCATCGTCCTCCTCACGATGTTCTGAAAGCATTCAATCCATACAAGTTCGTTCCGAGTTCGAACGAAACCGAAGGCATTATCTCGTTACACTCATTTTGGAATCACCCTCAGAGTTAACGACAATAACCCTTGCACTCTAAAACTCTATCTCGAACCTGAAAGTACTATCTCGGTTATACTCGTATTGGAATCACCCTCAGAGTTCTTAACGACAGATTGTTCTTACACTTCGAGTCTTCAACTCGATCTTCACTTGAATTCACGACTTAACGTTTAAATTGGATCGATGTGGTTTTCGGATAATCAAATTTGATACCCGATCCCGGTCTCATCGAACCAAACGTGTCTTAAAGGCCAAGTTGTGTAAAGGTTTAAACAATTCAATTCAATACAATTCAATGCTTTGAAATCACATAGCATTAACATAGATAAATATCACACATTTATCATTGATATAACCCATATCATATCACAAAATGTCACAACACATATCATCGATAGATATCAATCCAATAGATATCATCCAATTCAGACATTCAACAACCAATCATTCATAAGCAAGCATTATCAATTCATATCAGAATTAATCTAATTTCTTAAATTAATCCCTTAAGAATCAACCCCTAAATCTTTCTTATACAATCATTCATTAATTACTACCCTTAATTAATTTATCACTCCTTGATTAAGTTAATTAATCAATTAATCAATCCTCAATCCCATATTAATTGTCCTTTAATCATCAATTAATAAACCTTAATTATTAATTTATTTCCTTAAATACAAAGTAATTAATCCTTAATTACTTTCATAATCAATTAATTAACTTTTAATTAACTAATAAATTATCCATCAACTATCGATTAATAACCTTAATTATTAATCAATATCTCTTAATACAAATTTATTAATCCATAATTACTTTTATAATTAATTAATTAATTAATTAATTATTAATTAACCAATTAATTATCTCTTAATTATTAATTAATAAACGTAATTATCAATTACTAATTAAGAACTTAATTACAGATTACTTACTCCTTAATCACCATTTAATTAACCCTTAATTAACTGTTAACCCATCCTTAATTAACAGATAATCAATCCTTAATTACCATCTGATTAATCCTTAATTACAATTGATTAATCAATTAATTAGCATTTAACTGCTTCTTAATTAATCCTTAATTACAGATTAATTATTATCTAATCATTAATCAATAAAACTCTAATTATTAATTAATAAAATTTAATTACAAGTTAAACATTTCTTAAATACTAATTAAGTAACCTTTATTACTTAATTAACAACTTATTAATTATTCAACTAATAATTCTTAACCACTTGATTTATTTAAATTAGTTACACTTAATTACTTGATCGGCTTTTTGAAATGTAAAAGAACCATCCGGTGTGTAATAAGCGATTGGTTATTAAGAGATCGGAATCAGATATTGTCATACTCTCTGCCGATACCAAAAACTACTTTAACAACTGTTCACGTGGTGGAGATTCCAGAAATGAAGTAGAATGGTTTGGTGAGCGATTCTATATGAGATATTTATGCGACCCTGACTCCCGTGAGTCAGCTTAATGCGGCTAAAATCAGGAGCTACGTAGAGCCAAGTGAGGTCATTCCTCCGATCGGGTACACTTCTTCAATATTATATTCTGACTTTGTGATTGATTTGGTGGCTACCCTTGATTTTGATTTGGAAGTGTGTTCCAAAATGGGCGATAGTAGCTGCTATGCGTTCCACCAGTCCAGATACGCAAATGGTATACCTACCCTGGCATTTCCTCAAGTGCCGTGTCACATGCTCTATCACGCAATCTACGAGTTTGTTTTGTACCATACCCGTGGAGTGTCCTCTGATACCCTCCATTTTACGGGGGAGATACGGTAGTATATAGACTATAGGAATGTATAAATGTGTTAAGAGGGATATGGGTAATGCCTAAATGCTATATTGATACTTTTACTTTACTATAGACATATTATAATAGCGTATTGCACTACATAGTAGATAATTTAACGGATCCTTAAGAGATGGTTATCCCAAGCATCTCTTAAGTTACTGCACCCATGTTAGACACTAGATAAGAGATGTCAAACCCTGTAAACATCTCTGACACCGTTACACACTTATTTACCGTTGATTTAACTTACATAAGATCTTTTAGTTCTGACTCGAGTGTTTTATCTTTTTAATTCGCTCGGGTCAGCCTAAGCATTTCAGGATTGAAGACCTTATTTCTGGAGGACGAAGATGAAAATTTGTACTATTATTATTTATGATTTATGATATGTATTCCGCTGCATCATATTGTTTTGCTGCATTTACTTATTTATTCATGCTTACGTAACTCTGATGTTTGTATTGTAAAGAATAATCAAATGTATTTATAAAACAACATCATGAACTGTTATTTGATTATTATATTTTGTCATTCCACTATGTGATTCTGTATCTGTCTTATTTCTTTCTGCTTTTCTTATTTTCCCCATAACAATCTGCCCTTTTGAATGGCTTGAGTTCGACGGACGTGTTTGTTTAAAACATCCAAAAAGGCTGGTCGTTACAATTACTAACATTACATTCCAGTTATTACTCTTATTATAACATCACATATTTTAGTTATCTTTCAATATAAAATTCTAAAATCTTATTTTAATTAATATTTTAATTATCGAAAAATACGGGTCGTAACACTTTCCCCCACTCAAAACTTTTCGTCCTCGAAAGGGGGAAAAGAGGAAATAAGGAATTAATATATTTTATTCAAAATATTCAATTTTAAACAATTAATTTTTATAATTAAGTATTTAAATGTAATATACAATTAATAACAAGTAAATCTTCAAATTCAAGTCTACCAAAGTTTCACTTTTCACAAAATTTCTAAGTTTAAAATTCATGAAAAATTTCGGCAGAGTCTCCTTTGTGCAGAGAGATCTAGGAGAAATAATAATATCAATAGTTACCATATATATATATATATGATATTTCATAAATAAACATCCCAAACCATGGGAAAACAATATATTTTCGCTAAATTCGAAACATACGTATTTGTTGGGCAAACAACGCTCAATTCATGGAACCAAAAGCAGTAGCTATTACTTCCATAAAACTGTACTTCTATTATAAAATCCAAAGAAGTTAATAATTACGTAGAAAGAGATATATTTAAGTCGTTTCAATTAATAACAAACAACTCAACAAAACATAATAATAGTCACATGCAAACAAACAACACGACCATCATATGTAACAATGGAATCAATCATACGTCCATAGCAACCAAACTTATAATTTATTCAGGTTCAGAAACTTTTAATTGTACAAGATGTTAAATAAACTATTAAGTGTACTCTGTGCTCAATAGCCTTAGATAATTACATGATAGAATTTCTATATATCCTTATACAGTTAGAAGTATCCTTTCCTAACATCTTATAAGCCAAAACAACCAATAATTTCAATACAATATTTAAGTTTATTCAATTGGTTTCTTTTTACATCATTACTATTCATTTTCTTTTCATATAATGCCCTTTTCTTTTTCTTTCATGTACTTACATAAATTATTTCAGAATATTAACTTACGTTCATAGCATTTCTCGTACATCAAAATTCTTATTCAGAAATAATTTCATTTAACACTTCCATTACTTGTGTTTTACTTGTATAATATTCTATTACATATTCTATTAACATTTCAACTTATTAAACATTTTTGGTAAGTCATATGTGTGTGTGTGTGTGTGTGTGTGTGTGTGTGTGTGTGTGTGTATATGGAATGTAATTGAATGTTACACAAGTTTTTGGTATTCTCCCTTCAAGAGAAAAGGAATATTTCAATATATCTAAAAATACAATTAAATATTTTACCTTATTCACTAAGTTAGAATATGAGATATATTTAAAACATCTTCATAGCATTATGCAAGAATTTTCCAAAAGTTTAAACAATGTTAAAAGTTTATATCAAAACATTATGATAAGCCCCTCTTTTTCTTATAAAGTCCCTTAAATCCGATAATTTATTAGACTCTTATTTTAAACAAGTATAAAACTAGATTATTAAACTGAAACTAATAGTATACTCAAACCATACATTAAATATCTAAATCAAAGTATAAATTTAATATCTTCATAATTAATTTTACACACTTGTTAAAAATGAATATTAAAATCTTAGAAAAAAATTATTATGGTTTAATAAAAAATTCAAATAGTGAGTAAACCTATAAATTTACTGTTAGTGCTTTGAAATCAAGTAAATATTTCAAACCGTAGTTCCAAAATAGAGATTCAAAATTATTGGTAAGTATATTACTATAAATAAAACCTCACAAATCATTTTTTTCCCATTTATATAATATCTTTAAATTATACATTCAAAGAAACATATATAAATTTTACTTGAAATATTCATTTGAAAACTTCATTTGAAAATCATCATCTATAGTACTTCAATACTTTACAGAAAAATATTCATCTGCAAAATTTCTTGCTTCATTTATAAATACCACATAAAAGTTTTTAACTAACATCTTTATAAATATTTGTAAACTATTTGAAAATAATTATTTACATCACTACTTATATTAAAAAAAAGGTAATTGAAAACCTAAAATCCATTATTTATAAATTTTATTAGTTTTAGATCTCAAAATACTTTTAAACATCATTAATAAATCCATAATCATTAACTTTATATATGTTTTGTTTAATTAATAACTTCTCAAAATATTTGCAACACTAATGATTTGCTATTAAACCATGTTATACATAAATAACAATTATTTAAACATTTTTAAAGTCTTTAGAAATGAAGAAAAAATGACCAAAATATTCTTTATATAATACTTTATCAAAATACTTTTATAACTTGATGTTTTAACAAGTTTATCCTCGTTCTTGCAAACTCTAGTCGTACGTTGATTAGGCGTAAGACTAGAAATCTCCAAGTACTTAGCAGACCTGTTTTAACACCCAGTGAAAAATACTTAAAAAATAGGTATGAGAAGTACCGCTCAAAATCTGATGTCAAATGATGTTGTTACGAAGCAGTGGCCCGCTGCTGATCAGTGTTTATGCAATGGACATAAAACTTTCTAGAAGATCCTTCCACCTTCCGAATTCCAGAAATATATTGTAGCCATTTCGTAAACAAGGGACCATCGACCCCTGCTGCAGGAGTAACCGCTGATTCAATGATTTACACAATGGATGCACTTCCTTCCCGAAAGATCCATAAACAACAGATACCAGGATCAAAAGCGCCTCCATTGGGTAAACTAAAGAACCATCTACCTTGAAAAAAATCGAGGAGCTCATGAGTTTAAGTCCAGACAACCATATCAGTTCGAATCCATTTCTAAATTCACCCAAGTATATTAGGGTTTACCGGTCGAATCCATTCCTGGATTCTCTAAGTCCATCTAGGTCGAAGCATATCATACTATACTTCTTCGTGGAGGGTACTTCCTCATACCTTTTACTTCAAAATATAACATACCATACATTGTATGCTTTCAAAATCATAACTTCATCTATCATACTTATATAAAGTCGATTATATATAAGATTTCATCGTCGGATATAATACTTTCCAAAATAATAGTCTCGAATATATCAAATCATTCTTATATATATTCCGTTATAGATAAGATTTATCTCTTCAAGTCGAATACATTCCAAAATCAATAGTCTTCAAAATCATATTATACTTATATAAAGTCCATCTTATATAGCAATCAATATTTTTTCCAAAAATCAGTTTTGCAGCATAAAGATCCTTATGGAATTGAACATCTTTGCTTTATAAAGGTTTCGAATTTAGAATGGTTTTGTACATAAAGTAGTTGTAAGATATATTTGTATATGTAAAATAGTTTGTAAAATAGTTTGTATATAAAATAGTTTGTAAAATTGTTTTGTACATAAAATAGTTTGTAAAATATTTTGTATATAAAATAATTGAATAAGATGAAATATAAGAAAGATAGTTTTGAAAAATGGTTTAAAATTAACAATATTTTTGCATAAAAGAAAAATTCCAATTTAAATTACAAAGATATCCAACCCAACTACTTTCAATTTCAGTGTCAAAACATTTCAATAATACCATAATAAGATGTACATATGTCATCGTCACACAAAATCACATTCGATCGCTCGCTCGGTCAAAAAAGTTTTCTTTCGAACTAGTATTATTCATTCGACTTCCCTAATGTGGATATCGGTAAGGTTCCTTGACTAGAAACCATCCTTCTCCTTGCATAGATATACACTATGATAGAGAAATTATACAATCAAGCCAAAATCCATATCAAATATTCACCATCAAGAATAGAATGAAAAATCCTAACACGAAATGATGTAATTCACCTTGAACTTGTGTGCTCAAATCCAGATCAAATTAATTATGCGAACAAAAAAATATACATACAACTTACGTGTTTATCCCAAATCTATTTCGTCACAATTACATTTCAATTAAATTCGTTATCAATCTCGTTGATTAACATAAATATCACTTCGTACATTAATGTTTGTTTCACATAATTTTTCCATTTAATATAAAACATTAATATATTCATTCTTACCACTGTAACATCCCAAAAATTTTTGTTAATTTGAATTTGATAAATTGTTTGAACTTTTGAATAAATTTGATATGTTTCAAATAAAATAAAATATTATCAATATTAATATTACAAAGTTATATGGATACAAATAAATATTTGATAGTTTAAGTTTTAAATAAATAATAATAATGATAATGAATAAATCATATAATAAACAAGAAACTGTCTTAAACCATAAATAAAATATATGTGATAAAATTTGATGTTGATAGTCAACTCTAAATAGAAATAAAATTCAAGGGTGTGTTGTAATAAAATCATATAGTTATAAAAAAGACAATGAAATACATATAAGGTTGCATGAGAATTTTAGAAACAATGCTTATGCAAGAAGACAGAAATCTACAAAATAAAGAAAATTTGTACTTACAAAAGAACAAAACAAAATCTGATAAACAAGGAGAAAAAAATCTGTAAAAATAAAAAAAAATAGTACTTACAAAAAATCAAACAGCATATATATGTTAACTAAGATGGAAACACAAGCATTTACTGCTTTCTTCTTAAGCCTGAATCAAAAATCATTTCAGCCGAAATAAATTTTGGCTTAGTCAACAAAGAAAACAAAAAAATATTCTAATTAAAAGAAAAATCTTGTCCCAGTTAATACCTACCTTCCCTACCCTGTACAAACCCCTTTATATATATGTACTCATCCATATACATTTAGTTCGTTTAAATGCAAGATCAGAAAGAAAAAAAGAAATAGAAAAACACCACTTTATATTCAAGTTTAAAAACAATCTGCTGAAAGGAAAAAAAAAAGGAAGGATTAAAACTGTTTTTTTTTCTCAAAACACAGAAACAACCGTGTTCATCAACATTACTAAGTGAGTAAACTTTTTTTTATTGAAATCTAAGTAATTATTTCATCAATCTTGTGTTTTTGGTTGTATATTGAAAAGAAAGTGTTGTCTTGTATGTTTCTGTATTACTGGAAGTATTTATACAGTTTGTTCTTAATAATTTGTTTTAGAACAAGGTAAATTGAAGAAAAAAATTCAAACAAACTCGCACAATCCTTTTTAGCTTAGGTTTTGTTAACAAAACAAGTTTGCTTCGACTTGAATCACAGTTAAAAATTAGTTTGAAGCTTGACCAAGAAGGGTTGTCTGTGCAACTTGTAATTTACAGTAAAAACAACTTCTTATGATAAATTCAAGTATATTAAATCGTTGTTTTGATTATATAATTTGAATGATCACACAAAGAGATGATTTTAAAATTAATATGATGATTTTTACTTAAGTGGTTTAAGAGCAGTTTGAATTTAAACCAAAATTGCATTTTTCTTAATTTCTGGTGAACGATTCAATTATAAACATTGAAATTTGGATTGAAACTTGTTTGAGCTTCGGTGATGATGAGAAAATTGTCGAAGAATTTTTCGAATGCACGCATTTGTCGAACAAACCCAAAGTAGGGTTTAAGTTTGAAGTTGGCAGTGAGTTGGAAGAATAGTGATTTCGTCGTTAATAGTTTATCGAGCCGCATAAGAATTTGGGAGGTGATAGCTGGGAGTGTGACGAGTTGGTGGCCGGAGTTGTGGCGCCGCTGGTGGTCAGAGACGTGGTGGCTAGGCAATTTTGTTTTGGTGAGTTCGAGCTGTTGTATCGAGCAAACTGCTAAATTTCGAATTTGAGTCTTCTGTGTCGAATCGAAGCTCGATTTCGAGTTTAGGGGTAAATTTCGACCTGCCGAAGATTGCGACGCCCACCAGAACGGCGGCGCAACGTCGTGCACGTGCACGACGTCGATTTCGTGTCAGCGAGTTTGGGCGTGGGGAGGAACTCGAGGGGCGTTCGAGTAAATTATGTTTTGGCTCGAAATTTTCTCGCGTTCGAATGGGGGTTAATTCAACAGTGGGTTAAGTTTAAAACTTAGCTTAAGTAAGAACAAAAAGGAGAAGAAGAAGGAAGCACGGGGAAGAAAGGAAATAGACTCAGGGAAGGGACGAGAAGAACTCGAGTTTGACTCGAGTGAAACATGGTTTACTCGGGTTTGCTTTATAATGGGTTAAGCCCAAACAAAATTTCAAGTTAACAATGTTAAGTTATTTTTTGGCATTTACAAGGTAACTAATGTTGATTATGTTAAGTTAAAAACTTACTATAAGTTTAAAATTATCTAACAATGTTTTAAAAATTTAATTAATCCTTTAATTAAATAATTAAATTTAAAATAAGAATTGAAGTTAATTTACGTTAAAACTTTTAATGTAACAATAAATTGATTTTTAAAGTATAAAGAAGATTTTTAAATGATAATTAAGGTAAATAATTTTTATTAATTAATGGATTTGAAAAGAAATTAAGAATGATTTACAATTTGTAATTATAACTGATTAATAAAAAATTAAGTGTTTAAATTAATTTGTAAATTAAGAATTTGTTATTTAGATAAATTAAGTTGATTAATTATAAATTGACAGTTAATTAAAATAATTAATTAAGAAACAATTAACCAAGTTAATTAATATTTAATTAATTTATCCGAATTAATCATTGATTTTAAATAATCAATAAAAATAATTATGTGGTTAATCTATTAAATTGCACTCACATTGATTGTAAATGAATGTACTGCACTGAATTGTTATTTTTGTTGTGATCGTACTACTGTATGATGTAAATTGCTCTATACTGCACTGTGATATGTGATTTGTTCTGTATTGATTTGAAACCCCTTTGCCCGTAAAACGGCATTTAAACTTCGATGCGACAGGGAATCGGGTTCCAGTTGGTTATCCAAAACCCACATCGAACCCTGAAAGTGAATCTTTGTGATTGATATGTCCACGTGTTTTAAAATTAAGCGTTCACTATTTGGTTTAGCGGGGAGAGGACCTTTGTGTCATACAACCCATTCCGAATAGTGATGCGTTGAAATGGATAGCATTTGAATACAGTGGTGAAGGCCGAGTGTCTTCGAAAACGATAGGATAACCTATCGATTGTCTCTGCACTGAGTTGCTCCGGTATAGAGATTCCCTAAGTGATGGGAAGTCCGATCGGGATTGTGGATACCGGGATTTGCAAGGGCTTCTTCCTTTATTGGACGAAGTGCCTTCGGTTCTGTTCGAACCCGAAACATACTTGTATGGTCGTATGTCTAACACTACATTTTGAGGTACAAAGTAGATTTTTTTCAAATACGTATCTGTTGGTGGCTGAGAATTTATTCTCTTAGGTTAACACCCTTCTCTAAGACGTACGAGCTCAGAGGTTATGCAATTGAAGGTTATCAGCGATATACTCCCAATTTGGTAGTGTGGCATGTTAAGTGTTGCTGTTGTTGATGATCATTTGTTGATCATTTGTGATCAAAACATGGCTTTCGTGTAAAGCGTAGCTTTGTGGACGAGCCTTCATCGGACCTCACAACCCGGAAATGGTCAAAACAGGAAAAATGCGGCAAGGTTATGAGGGTCGCGCCCTTTAGGGTATGTCATTTGCTTTTGGAAAAAGTTGATGTCATGGTATGGAGCCTGGATATTTACCTGCGTGGTATCTCCAATCTCATTTACTGTGTGGTTGTTGCTTTGTGATAAAGGGCCCTTAGAAAAAGGTCCCAAAGGACCGGGGAGTGGCATATTCGTGTAGTCGTTACCTAGTTACAGAGATAACCCGGCCTTGTGTTGGCAGAGAGCTGGTTAAGTTCTCGGGACGTCCCGCCATAGGCGTGCCCATGTGGCGGTAGGAAGTTTCTTAGCCTGTCCATTTGTTGGAAATCCAAAGAAACGATACGAGCCCTGTACGGTTTTAGTTGTATAACATGCCATTTACTTATGGTGGCGCCCCACTGTTTAGATGGTAGCTATAATAGGTATACAATAACAGTTGTATGCTGGCTAATATTAATATTATACTTTTGAAATGCTTTCTACACTATGCACTAGTAATAATATCAAAGAATTTTCTCGTATCAAGCATATTTGACTATCATAAGAAGAAATCTCCTCCAATTCTATGATTGCATTGTGTGTGTGGCGGGAGGTCTTATGGTAGTTTCATTTTCCAAAAGCAAAACGGTTTTATTTTATAAATCTAGTTATTTAAAAGCAACTGTTTGTTTACTCATACCAGTCGCATGACTGACCCGGAGTTTATTGTTTCTTTTCTAAACTCTGGGTGCCCATAAATTTCCACACGGGCAGCCTAGTAGCAAGTTTACGTGTTCTGGTGTAGCAGTATTTTGTAGCTTTTGCTTTGGAGATAGTTTAGAAGCTTTTGGGTTCTTAGGTGTTTAGTTTTTTGGGAGTTTGTTATCATTTCATCCTTTGAAGACTTTTTTTTGATATATGATCACTGTTGTATTATTATGATGGAGTTGTGGTGTATGTATAGAAAAAATACTCTGATGTAGTAATGGATATTATGATGTTATATCTGTGATGTATGCATAATATTCATTTTGTTCCGTTGTTTTATATTCATCTGATGTTGTTATAAGCTCCGACGAACCAGATTCGATGTTTAGATCTGCAGCATTTGAATACGAGGGTCGTATTCGGTGCCGATTTTCGAAAGTCGAGCCAGGGCTGTCACATTTGGTATCAGAGATGAAGGTTGAGTAAGAACTTTTGCTATGGAGTATAACACATTAGATGGATCATTAGAGATAGGGTGAAGTATACCCTAGAATGTGTATAATTGAGACCGAAACTCCAAATTTTCTTAGTGTATTTCTTTTGCTGCTGATATTCCTAAGATATTTCGTCCTCATATCTAAATCTTTTTTCTTACTAATTACAGATAGTAAGAATGAGCGGACGAAGAGGAAGAGTTAGGGGTCAAGGGAATGCCACAGCACCTAACCAAGATCCCCCAACAGCAGTAGCAACAATACCTATTCAGCAGCAGGCAAATTTGGCTGATTTATACAAGAATTTCTCAAGGCCTTGTGGTAAGCCGTTTACCAGCAAGGAGTCGATTGTTGAGGCTCAAGAATAGATCAGATCATGTGAGAAAATATTTAGAGGGCTAAAGCTACAAGATGATCAGAAGCGACTCATAGCTTCTTGGCAACTTCAAGGGGAAGCCTTAGCCTGGTGGGAGACAGTCACGGTAGATAAACCAGAAGATGAGTTTACTTGGGAGAAATTTAAAGAAGTATTTGAGAAGCGTTATCTGCCATCAGCTGGAATTTCTCGAATGTACCAGGAGTTCATGGACTTGAAGCGGGAAAGTTTATCATTCGAGGAGTATCTAAACAAATTCAATGAATTATCTCGTTTTGGTCCCAAATTGGTAAACACGCCTTTAAAGAAGAATGAAATATTTATTCGTAGGATGAATAAGAAATTCCACGAAAGAATGACCGGCCATGTTAAGGAATCCTTTTCAGATTTAGTTGATATGGGGTACAGATATGCCACACTTGATATGCAAGAAGCCCCGGTGGGGAAGGGGAATTCGGGCAATCAAAATTGGAAGAAGAGGAAATTTGGAGGAAAGAAACCATGGCAAAGAAAGGAGAAAAAGAAGAGTAATCAGGGAAGCACAGCAGAGAATGTCACTTGTTATAATTGCTTGGAGAAGGGCCATTATTCTAGCATATGTACGAAGCCTAAGAAACAAGTTAGTCAATCCGTTCAAGCGAAGCCCAGAAAATGATATTATTGTCAGAAAATTGGACATGAGGTTAAAGACTGCCCAACCATGAAGCAAGCTCAGACAGTAAAGGTGTACGCAATGAAAGACCAACCTGCATCTTCCAAAGCAGAAAAAGGGAAAGGAGTTCTGGAAGGTAATCTCGTTATTTATGATAGCATTGTTAGAGTTCTTTTTGATACGGGCGCTACACATAGTTTTATCTCTCAGCAAGCTATAAATGAATTAAATCTCGAACCCGATTTTGTTAATGAACCCATATGCATAAAGAATCTAGTTGGAGGTCCCGCGAATCTTTGTCTTCGATGTAGAGACGTTCCTATCTCATATTCTTGTTATCAATTTCCTATTGGTCTCTTTGTGCTTGATTTTAACGAGTTTTAAGTCATACTCGGAATGGATTGGCTAGCATAATACGAAGCCAAATTGGATTGCAACAATCGATTGATTTCGATTAAAACCGAATTTGGAGATTTCATCGAAATTTCTTGTGAGGACCCTAGTCCAAAAAGGGAGGGATTGATGTATAATTTGGGCTATCCCGAACCCAATTTGGAGTCTATACCAATTGTTAGAGATTTTCCGGACATGTTCGGAGAAGTGAAATCTTTACTTCCACATCGAGAAATAGAATTCAAATTGACCTAGTACCTAATGCGCATCCTGTCGTTCACGCAAGTCGCAGGATGGTACCCAAGGAAAAGGTTGAATTAGTTCAGCAAACCGATGATCTACGAGCAAAAGGATTGATTCGACCTAGTGTTTCTGAATGGGGTTCAGCAGTCGTGTTTGTTGCTAAATCAGACGGATCTTTGAGATTGTGTGTAGATTACCGCAATCTCAATAAGACGACTCTCAAGAATGAATTTCCACTGCCTAGAATTGATGATCTATTTGAACAATTGCACGGCGCTCGTTTCTTTTCAAAGATGGATCTAGCCCATGGGTTCCATCAATTACGAACTGCCAAAGATTGTGTCCATTTGACCGCTTTCAGGGGTCCTAATATATTCTACGAATGGTTAGTCATGCCTTTCGGGCTAACCAACGCTCCAGCGTACTTCGTAGACCTTATGACCCGTGTGTTCCGGAAAGTACTGAATAAATTTGTGCTCATGTTTGTTGATGATATCTTGATCTATTCCAAGACCGAAGAGGAGCATGTCGAGCACCTTAGAATCATTTTGGAGATTTTAAGGAGGAATATTCCATTCGCAAAATTTTTCAAATGCCACTTTTGGGTCAAAGAAGTTAAATTTCTCAGCCATATTATTAATGAAGAAGGAATTGCTGTTGATCCTAGCAAAATTTCCGCTATTCTTGATTGGAGAAAACCCACTACCCCCAAAGAAGTGCGAAGCTTTTTGGGTTTAGCAGGCTATTATCGGAAGTTTGTTCAGGACTTTTCTAAGATAGCTAGTCCATTGACTAAGATAACAATGAAAGTGTAAAGTTCAATTGGACTCCGAAATGTGATGAAGCTTTTCAGGAGTTGAAGAAGAGATTAACCACTGCTCCTGTTCTCGCTATTATCAACGGGAATCAGGGATTATCTGTTTATACTGATGCATGTAGTGATGGGGAGGTGCAGTATTAATGCAAAATGGGAAGGTAATTGCCTACGCGAGTAGACAATTACGTCCGCACGAGAGAAACTACCCAACACATGATTTGGAGCTTTTGGCTGTTGTTTTCGCTTTGAAAATATGGCAACATTATCTTCTGGGTAAGAATCTTTTCAGCTTTCTTAACAATTTACGAAATTAACTTAACTTAATAAATATACCTAATGAACTCTCTTTCTTTAGGTGAAAATTTTGAATTATTCACCGACCATAAATCCTTGAAATATCTCTTTATCCAGAAGGATCTAAATCTACGACAACAACGTTGGTTGGAATTTCTGAAATCGTATGATTTAGATATTCTATATACGTCAGGAAAAGCCAATGTAGTTGCTGATGCTTTGAGCAGAAGACATGCTATTCTCGCATATCTTGTTATCGCTCCTACTCTTCTTAAGAAAATTGCAAAACAGCAGACTGAAAACAAGTTTCTTCGGGAAATTCGTAGAAGAATATGTCGAGGTGAAGATTCTAGTTTTGCAATTGATGATCATGGAGTTATAAGGATGAAAGGCAGAATTTGTGGCCTTGACATTCCGGAGCTAAAACGTGAAGTTTTGGATGAATGCCATAAATCTAAACTCAGTTTTCATCCAGGAGTTAATAAAATGTATAGAGATATCAAAAGAACTTTCTAGTGGAAGACAATGAAAAGGGACATATCTATTTATGTGAGTCGCTGTGCTACTTGTCAGCAAATTAAAAGCGATCAAAAGAAAGTGGCCGGTTTACTTCAACCTTTGGAAATACCAAAATGGAAATGGGATCAGGTATCGATGGATTTCATTGACGGATTGCCACGAACCAAGAAGGGAAATGAAGCAATTTGGGTTATAGTGGACCGTCTAACCAAAACTGCTCACTTCATTCGAGTAAAATCCACTCGGGCTGCAGCCAGCTTGGCAGAGATATATATAAAAGAAATTGTTCGTCTCCATGGTATTCCCAGCAGCATAGTGAGTGATCGTGACCCGATCTTCACTATTAGATTTTGGGAGGCATTCCAAGCCGCTTTGGGAACAAAACTGAATTTCAGCATTGCTTATCACCCACAATCTGATGGGCAGACTGAAAGGATAAACTGAATTTTAGAAGACCTATTGCACGCTTGCATTCTCGACTTTGGTGGTTCTTGGGAGGAACATTTGCATCTGGTCGAATTCTCTTATAACAACAGCTATCTGGCCAGTATAGAAATGGATCCTTATGAAGCTTTACATGGTCGTCCGTGTCGATCACCGACATGCTGGATCGAATCAGGTGATAGACTCGTCCTTGGAGCAGACATGATTAAAGAAGCCACGGAGAAGATAGATTTTATATGAAAGAAATTGAGGACGGCTCAAAGTCGTCAGAAGAGCTATTATGACCGCCGAAGAAGAGATTTAGAATTTCAAATTGGAGATTCTGTGTTTCTGAAAGTGTCTCCAATGCGGGGTGTATTGACGTTCGGAAAAACTAGAAAGCTAGCACCGCGTTATACTGGTCCCTTTCCTATTCTGGAAAGGATCGGTCCTCTAGCATATCGAGTGCAGCTACCCAGTAGGTTGTCTGGTGTGCATAATGTGTTCCATGTTTCTAGTCTTCGGAAGTATGTGCACGACCCAAATAGTATTATTGAGGAGGCAGCTCAGCAGGAACTTGAGATCACTCCCAATTTAACAGTTAGAAGAGAACCAATAAAAATCATAGATCATGATGAAAAACGATTGAGGAACAAAGTGGTGAAACTGGTTAAAGTTCAGTGGAGTGGCGATCCAATGGACTGCACTTGGGAAACCGAAGATAATATGTAGAAATCATATCCCAACTGCAGAGTGGATATCTCGGCTTAAACTGGTAAGCCATTTCCTTATTTTTTTTGAATTAATATATTCTTTGTTTGCTTTTCTCTCTCTTCCAAATTTCAAGGACGAAATTTTCTTAAGGGGGGATATTTGTAACATCCCAAAAAAATTGTTAATTTAAATTTGATAAATTATTTGAACTTTTGAATAAATTTGAGATGTTTCAAATGAAATAAAATATTATCAATATTAATATTACAAAGTTATATGGATACAAATAAATATTTGATAGTTTAAGTTTTAAATAATAATAATAATAATGATGAATAATCATATAATAAACAAGAAATTGTCTTAAACCATAAATAAAATATATGTGATAAAATTAGATGTTGATAGTCAACTCTAAATAGAAATAAAATTCATGGGTATGCTGTAATAAAATCATATAGTTATAAAAAAGACATAGAAATACATATAAGGTTGCATGAGAATTTTAGAAACAACGCTTATGCAAGAAGATAGAAATCTACAAAATAAAGCAAATTTGTACTTACAAAAGAACAAAACAAAATCTGATAAATAAGGAGAAAAAATCTGTAAAAATAAAACAAAAATAGTACTTACAAAAAAATCAAACAGCATATATATGTTAACTAAGATGGGAACACAAGCATTTAATGCTTTCTTCTTAAGCCTAAATCAAAAATCATTTCAGCCGAAATAAATTTTGGCTTAGTCAACAAAGAAAACAAAAACAAAAATCTGATTAAAAGAAAAATCTTGTCCCAGTTAATACCTACCTTCCCTACCCTGTACAAACCCCTTTATATATATGTACTCATCCATATACATTTAGTTCGTTCAAAAGCAAGATCAGAAAGGAAAAAAAGAAATAGAAAAACACCACTTTATATTTAAGTTTAAAAACAATCCGTTGAAGAAGAAAAAAGAAGGATTAAAACTGCTTTTTCTCAAAACACAGAAACAACTCTGTTCATCAACATAACTAAGTGAGTAAACTTATTTTTTTATTGAAATCTAAGTAATTATTTCATGAATCTTGTGCTTTTGGTTGTATATTGAAAAGAAAGTGTTGTCTTGTATGTTTCTGTATTACTGGAAGTATTTATACAGTTTGTTCTTAATAATTTGTTTCAGAACAAAGTAAATTGAAGAAAAAAATTCAAACAAACTCACACAATCCTTTTTAGCTTAGGTTTTGTTAACAAAACAAGTTTGCTTCGACTTGAATCATGGTTAAAAATTAGTTTGAAGCTTGAAGAAGAAGGGTTGTCTGTGCAACTTGTAATTTACAGTAAAAACAACTTCTTATGATAAATTCAAGTATGTTGAATAGTTGTTCTGATTATATAATTTAAATAATCACACAAAGAGATGATTTTTAAAATTAATATGATGATTTTTACTTAAGTGATTTAAGAGCAGTTTGAATTTAAACCAAAATTGCAATTTTCTTAATTTCTGGTGAACGATTGAATTATAAACGTTGAAATTTGGATTGAAGCTTGTTTGAGCTTCGGTGATGATGAGAAAATCATCGAAGAATTTTTCGAATGCATGAATTTGTCGAACGAACCCAAAGTAGGGTTTAAGTTTGAAGTTGGCAGTGAGTTGGAAGAATAGTGATTTCGTCGTTAATAGTTGATCGAGCCGCACGAGAATTTGGGAGGTGGTAGCTGGGAGTGTGATGAGTTGGTGGCCGGAGTTGTGGCGTCGCTGGTGGTCAAAGACGTGGTGGCGAGGCAATTTTGTTTTGGTGAGTTCGAGCTGCAGTATCGAGAAAACTGCTAAATTTCGAATTCGAGTCTTCTATATCGAATCGAAGCTCGATTTCGAGTGTAGGGGTAAATTTCGACCTGCCGAAGATTGCGACGGCCACCAGAACGGCGGCACAACGTTGATTTTGTGTCATCGAGTTTGGGCCTGGGGAGGAACTCGAGGGGGCGTTCGAGTAAATTATGTTTTGGCTCGAAATTCTCTCGCGTTCGAATGGGGGTCAATTCAACAATGGGTTAAGTTTAAAACTTAGCTTAAGTGAGAAAAAAAAGGAGAAGAAGAAGGAAGCACGGGGAAGAAAGGAAATAGACTCGGGGAAGGGACGAGAAGAACTCGAGTTTGACTCGAGTGAAACATGGTTTACTCGGGTTTGTTTTATAATGGGTTAAGCCCAAATAAAATTTCAAGTTAACAATGTTAAGTTAATTTTTGGCATTTACAAGGTAACTGATGTTGATTATGTTAAGTTAAAAACTTACGATAAGTTTAAAATTATTTAACAATGTTTTAAAAATTTAATTAATCCTTTAATTAAATAATTAAATTTAAAATAAGAATTGAAGTTAATTTACATTAAAACTTTTAATGTAACAATAAATTGATTTTTAAAGTATAAAGAAGATTTTTAAATGATAATTAAGGTAAATAATTTTTATTAATTAATGGTTTTGAAAAGAAATTAAGAATGACTAAAATTTGTAATTAAAATTGATTAATAACAATTAAGTGTTTAAATTAATTTGTAAATTAAGAATTTGTTATTTAGATAAATTAAGTTGATTAATTATAAATTGACAGTTAATTAAAATAATTAATTAAGAAACAATTAACCAAGTTAATTAATATTTAATTAATTCATCCAAATTAATCATTGATTTTAAATAATCAATAAAAATAATTATGTGGTTAATCTATTAAATTGCACTCACGTTGATTGAAAATAACTGTACTGCACTGAATTGTTATTTTTGTTGTGATCATACTACTATGTGATGCAGATTGCTCTGTACTGCACTATGATCCGTGATTTGTTCTGTATTGATGTGAAAACCCCTTTACCTGTAAAACGGCATTTAAACTTCGACGCGATAGGGAATCGGATTCCAGTTGGTTATCCGAAACCTTCATCGAACCCTGAAAGTGAATCGTTGTGATCGATATGTCCACGTGTTTTAAAATTAAGCGTCCACTCTTTGGTTTAGCCGGGAGAGGACCTTCGTGTCATACAACCCATTCTGAATGGTGATGCGTCGAAATGGATAGCATTTGAAGACCGGTGGTGAAGACCGGGTGTCTTCGAAAATGATAGGATAACCTATCGATTGTCTCTGCACTGAGTTGCTCCGGTATAGAGATTCCCTAAGTGATGAGAAGTCCGATCGGGATTGTGGATACCCAGATTTGCAAGGGATTCTTCCTTTATTGGACGAAGTGCCTTCGGTTCTGTTCGAACCCGAAACAGACTTGTATGGTCGCATGTCTAACACTACATTTTGAGGTATAAAGCAGATTTCTTTCAAATACGTATCTGTTGGTGGCGGAGAATTTATTCTCTTAGCTTAACACCCTTCTCTGAGACGTATGAGCTCAGAGGTTATGTAATTGAAGGTTATCAGCGATATACTTCCAATTTGGTAGTGTGGCATGCTAAGTGTTGCTGTGTGTTGATGATCATTTGTTGATCAAAGCATGGCTTTCGTGTAAAGCGTAGCTTTGTGGACGAGACCTCATCAGACCTCACAACCTGGAAATGGTTGAAACAGGAAAGATGCGGCAAGGTTATGAGGGTCGCGCCCTTTAGGGTATGTCATTTCCTTCTGGAAAAAGGTGATGTCATGGTATGGAGCCCATATATTTACCTGTGTGGTAACTCCAATGTCATTTACTATGTGGTTGTTGCTTTGTGAAAGAGGGCCCTCGGAAAAAGGTCCCAATGGACCGGGGATTGGCATATTCGGGTAGTAGTTACCTAGTTACAGAGGTAACCTGGCCTTATGTTGGCAGAGAGCTGGTTAAGTTCTCGGGACGTCCCACCAGAGGCGTACCCATGTGGCAGTAGGAAGTTCCTTAACCTGACCATGTGCTGGAAATCCAAAGAAACGATACGAGCCCTGTACGGTTTTAGTTGTATAACCTTCCATTTACTTATGGTGGCCCCCCACTGTTTAGATGGCAGCTATAGTAGGTATACAAAATGGTTGTATGCTGGCTAAGATTAATATTATACTTTCGAAATGCTTTCTACACTATGCACTAGTAATAATATCAAAGAATTTTCTCGTATCAAGCATATTTGAATATCATAAGAAGAAATCTCCTCCAATTCTGCGATTGCATTATGTGTGTGGCAGGAGGTCTTATGGTAGTTTCATTTTCCAAAAGCATAACGGTTTTATTTTATAAATCTAGTTATTTAAAAGCAACTGTTTGTTTACTCATACCTGTCCCATGACTGACCCGGAGTTTATTATTTCTTTTCTAAACTCTGGGTGCCCATAAATTTCCACACGGGCAGCCTAGTAGCATGTTTACGTGTTCTGGTGTAGCAGTATTTTGGAGCTTTTGCTTTGGAGATAGTTTAGAAGCTTTTGGGATCTCAGGTGTTTAGTTTTCTGGGAGTTTGTTATCACTTCATCCTTTGAAGACTTTTTCGATATATGATCACTGTTGTATTATTATGATGGAGTTGTGTTGCATGTATAAAAAAAATACTCTAATGTAGTAATGGATATTATGATGTTATATCTGTGGTGTATGCATAATATTCATTTTGTTCCGCTGTTTTATGTTCATCTGATGTTGTTATAAGCTCCGGCGAACCAGATTCGATGTTTGGATCTGCGGCATTTGAATACGAATGTCATATTCGGTGCTGATTTTCGAAAGTCGAGTAAGGGCCGTCACAATAACATTGTGTATATTTCTCTTCATTTTAAATTGAATTTAATTTCACATGTAATATATCTCATTTAACACTAAATTTATTTTCAAATCATTTCATAAGAAATTACCTTAAGTTTATAACTAGTTTATAAAGCTTAATTTCCTTTATAAGAAATTACATTAGTTTAGAGATACCACAACTTTATTTATAACTATTTCTCACAACATCCCTGTATTTCATAAGCAATTTGCAGATCATGACTGTATTTATAATCAATTCATTTTAATTCATGCTTGTTTATCCAATTAGTATTCAAGTTTACTTCCCAAATTGTAACGACCCAGAATTTCTGTCATTTGAAATTCGTATATTTGATTGATTTTAAATATTAACAAGTAAAATTTTTAGGTCGAATAAATTATATTTCGAATATCTAGATTTAGTTGGATAATTAAATCGATAAATTAATATATGAAAACTACAGAAATAATTGGAAATTTGGTTTAATGTGATTAAAGTTGATTTGTAAAGTTGTATTTAATCATATTGGAGTTAGAATGATGTTATAGTACTTTTATTATTGAATTAAAAGTTAATTTGTGGAAATTGAATATTTTAATATTTAATTGACGAGTAAAAATAGTCATTTTTCAAACAGTCTATGAATTTCGACGAAACTAGTTTCATCGGATCCGTAATGTTATATTATTATAAGATTTTAAATTTCGTGTCAATCAGATTTACGGTTTGTCCGGGACAAGCTAAAACCCATAGAAATCGATTTGAGTGAATTTTGAATTTAAATAGTCGATTCAAAAACTTATCTTCCAAATATGATCGAATTGGCTCCCGATATATATTCCATTGCGTTCGGAATAGGGGTAAAACATTATAAATGCCAAGCGGCACGCTTCGTTTCGAGTTCGGAAAATTTCGAGATGAATAGTGTTTCAATATTTTCTATAAAAGGATTTTCAAACTTAAAAGGATTTTAAAGTGATTTTTGAAAGTATAGGTTTTATTGAATTTTGGAATTGATTCATTTTAAATAAATAAACGTTATAATTTTAATGTTATAAAATTATGATTTTTGAGAATTATAGTTGAAAATTGATTTTTGAAATATGGAGTTAATGAATTTTATAAAATAGTTTAAATTGAGATTTTTGAAATTATTATAAACGGTTTATGTAAAAGATTTATAAAATTGATATTTATAAATTAAAAATACTGGAATTATAAAACAAAATTTTATAAGTGTTAAAATGAAGTATAAATGGATTTCATAAGTGAATGAAAATTATAGATTTATAAATTGTGAAGTTATAAAATGAATAGATTTTGTAAAATAAAAGATTTATAAGTAATTAACTTATAAATTGGATTTTGGCATTTAAACGAAATTTGAATAGAATTTGTAAATTGAGGGATTTTATAAGTTGAAGTTTTTATAAAATATATATAAATGTGAATCTATAAACGTTATTTTATAAATCCGAAACCAATTGAATTTGATAAGTAAATATGAAAGCTTATTTAAGGAGTTATATCCACGATTTTGGACAGTGGATAATCCTTTAAATTAAAATATGTAGAAGTGTTGAATTTGGTTAACGAAGTATATCCAGATTTTGGGCAGTGGATAATCCTTTAAATTAAAATATGTAGAAGTGTTGAATATGGTTAACAAAGTATATCCACGATTTTGGACAGTGGATAATCCTTTAAATTAAAATATGTGGAAGTGTTGAATTTGGTTAACGAAGTATATTCACGATGTTGGACAGTGAATAATATATTAAAGAAATGTTTTGGGGAAGTGATATTTTAAATAGAATTAAAACAATTTAAAGATGTTTTAAAATGTATTAAGTATCGAAACCATATATTTCAACATTCATTGTTGAAATAGACGTTTTCGAGAAACAAAAGGAAATGGTGGACTATAACACTGTTGTTATAGTAAATAATTTTTCGAAAGGAAATGTTTTATATAGTATTGGGATTTATAAATCTATCTTAATTTCGAATCCCTATACTAGTGATTTTGGGTTTTCGTAACGATGTTTTACGCAACATTCATTTTGACTCAAATAAATGTGTTTAAGAGAATGTTTTCCTTAAAGAATAAATATATACTTAATTGTGATTTAAGTATATTGAATGTTTTCCAAATGTTGAAAATAAGTAGATTTGTGAATTACTTATTATTAAATAAGTATGGAAATGTTTTTTTCCAATATGAAGTGAAATGTTTTGAGATTATATCTTTTAAAGATAAATTGAAAAGTGATTTGAAATTTGTTTTCAGACGGTTGAAGTGTGGAAAAAAAAAATATCTTGTGAAGATATTTTGGGAAATAAATAATTTGGGAAATTATTTGGAATCTGGTGATGTTGTGCATATCTACTGATAGTTAAATAACCGACTATCAATATTTACCTTTAAATGGGTATTTGTTGTGATTTGCTTGAATTTGAATGCTACACTTATTTTAAAATAAGCGCTCGTTATTCGGTTTAGCCGGGAGAGGACCTTTGGGTCATAAATCCCATTCCAAATAGTGATACGTCGTACTGGATAGCATTTGAAGACCGGTGTTGAAGACCGGATATTTTCGAAAACGGAAGGATTACAGTCGAATTTCTCTGCATCGGCTGATCTCTGATATAGAGATTTTATCACCCTTTGTGATGGGAAGTCCGGACGTGATTAGTGAATATCCAGATTGCAAGGGCTTCTTTCGAAGTGCCTTCGGTTCCGTTCGATCCTGGAACGAACTTGTATGGATGTGTGTTTGACGTTACCATTTGAGATGTAAAGCTGGTTTCTATCAAATACATTTCTGTTGGTGGCGAAGAATTTATTCTCTTAGCTTAACACCCTTCTCTGAGACGTACGAGCTCAGAGGTTATGTAGTTGATGGTTACTAGTGATACATTCCCAAATTGGTAATGTGGCATACAGAGTGCGGATGATCATTTGTTGATCAAAGCGTAGCTTTTATGAAAAGCGTAGCTTTGTGGACTAGACTTCGTCGAACTTCACACCCGGTAATGGTCAAAACAGGAAAGATGCAGCAAGGTTATTAGGGGATATCGCACCCTTAGTGTATGTCATTTCCTTCTGGATAGAGGTGGTATCATGGTATGGAGCCCAGATACTTAAACTATGTTGTTGCTGCAAACTTATTATTTTGTGGTTGTTGGTGAATCTCGGGATTTAGGCCTGTTATGACCGAGGGATGGCATACTCGTGTTAGTAGTTACCCAGCTAGGGGTAACCCGGCCTTGTGTTGGCAGAAATCCGGTTAGGTTCTTGGGGCGTCTTTCTAGAGGCGTACCCATGTGGCAACAGGAAGTTCCTTGGCTGACCATTTGTTGGAAATCCAAAGAAACAATACGAGCCTGGTACAGTTTTTGTTGTAGAACCTCTCATTTACTTATGGTGGTCACCACTGTTTAGATGGTAGCTATAGTAGGCATAGTTCAGAATGTCTATGTTGGCTAAGATTTATATTATACTTTTGAAATGTTTTCCTACACTTTGCACTTATAGTAATAATATCAAAGAAATTTGCGTATCAAGCATGTTTGACTATCATAAGGAGAAATCTCCTCCGATTCTAGTTTGCATTGTGTGTGTGCGGGAGGCCTTATGGTAGTTTCATTTTTCAAAAGCATTGCGAATCTATTTTAAAATATTTCTTTGTTTGTTTTTAAAAGATAAAATGTTTAAGTTATCACACCATTCCCATGATTGACCTGGAGTTATTGTTTCCTTCCTAAAATCTGGGTGCCCATCATTTTCCACACGGGCAGTCAAGAGTCAGGTTATCAGGTCATTCTGGAATTCAGGAGTTGCTGCAGAGAATTGGAGGCAAGTTGGATGGCGTGGCGTATCAACTAGTATATTTCTTTTCCGTTGCTTGTTGTTGTAAACTCTGATAATGTAATGTAATGTGATGTAATGTAATAACAGATATGTTTCTCTGTTTTACAGATTATTCATTGATATATTATATGTTGTTCCGCTGCGAAATGTGAGATTCTGTTATTGTTCAGTTGCTTTTCCTTTCTTACTTCTTCTACCTTTTTCTTCTTCTTAAACCCTAAGGGTTCGGTGTTCCATCCTTCGATTGCTCGGCAGTTGATACAGTGGACGTATTAATGTCGATTTTCGAAAGTCGAAGAATCGGCTCTTTACAAAGTGGTATCAGAGCATTTGGTTAAGCGACAACCTTGGCTCTGTTGGGAATTGCTCATTAGAGATAGAGTCAGTAGTACCTTAGGATGAGTGTGAGTGTAATAATAGTTATGAGCGCGTATTTGTTAGTGAATATAAAAGTGTTTTATATTGTATTTGCTTATCCGTTGAGCTGTTTGTGAATTCTGGTCTGTATGTGGGACGCCATATTTTCGATAGGGGTTTCTAAACTCTTAAACGAGACAAACCGACATAGTATCATTTTAAATTGGGTAAATGAAATAATTTTACCTTGATTATATTTTATATATGAAGAAAATAATTTTTAAAGAGTATATAAATTGATTGTTTGGTTGTTGAAAATGTAAGAATATATATATAAGTTAATTAAAAGAATAAATTTTATAAGCAAATTAATTATTGAGTATGGAATTATAATTAATGTGATTTACAATTGTGAAATAATCTTATATATAAAAAGGGAAATTATATGAATATATTTATAAATATGAGTTGTAAATAAAAATGAATTTGAACTATGAATTGAAAATGTTGAATCATGTTTATATTGGAAATTATTTTCCAAAATTAAAAGTTAAATAGTGAAATTCTATAAGAAAAGACTTATAAATATGGGTTATAATTAAAAGGAATTTTTTTGAAAGAATATTAAGCATTGAGTTCACTATTATTGCTGGAAAATAATAAGGGTGATGACTACAGCATCATCATTATCATTTTCGACTTTCTGTGTGATGGATTTGCTACCAAAGTAAATTGGAAAATTGAAGTTTGGTTGTGATAAACAAATTTGAAATTAAAATCCAAGTTGTAATTGTTGAATATAAGTGAAACGAGTTTTGAACTTATAATATGAAATAATAAAGATTTTACTTTGGTAAAGTTAAATAGAATTTACTTTAGAATTGGAATCTGAATTGGATTTATAAGTGGAAATTTAAATTAAGTTAAACAAATGATGTTTGAGATGGAATATAATTTAAGTGGTGTTGAAGTTGATTTTGGTATCGAAGTATAAGAATAAAGTGAATTAAATGAATATGAACTTGAGTTATGTAATGAAATTCAACTTTTGGGGTTAAATGAATTAGCAATTGAATTAATAAATGGATTGAATATAAATCAATCGAATGTAAAAGAATTGATATAGAATAATGAATGTAAGTGTTAATTCATTAGAAGCTAATGAAGTGGAAAAAAATTGAATAATTGAATGGAGGTCAATTTAATATCAACCAATTGGAATTAAAAGTGTTAAACCAAATTGAATGTAAATTTAATAATTTGGTTATGTTGGTTATGATTTGGTTGTTATATGATTGTTAGTTGATTGTATATATTTCATTAAGTGTTAGTGAAATTAAAATTATAAATGGAAAGCTTAGTAATTTGATTTGAATGTGGAAGTGAACTAACTTGAATGCGAATTAGTGAATATAAACTAATTGAAAATGAATGTTAGTAAAGTCCAATGTTAATGAATCAAATGTGATTAAATGAAAACCCAATTCATTGAATATTAATGAGAAGTGAATGTATATTAATTTGATGATTGGGATTGTTGTTGGATGATAGTTGTTTAATGGTTGCATTTATTGCTTTTTGTTGCATTTGCTATATTGGCACCTATTGTTGTTGCTTCTGGTATATGTTGTATATAGATATTGTCTTCTATATACATGTTTCCCATTGTTGTTGAGTATTTAATAGGTGCGGATTGCGCTTGCTTCGCATTAAGAGCTCGCTTTCGCGCTATATTAGCCGTATATGCTCGCTAATAATATATAAGGTACATATCTCGGATTACATATCGTACTTTAACACTTTTTTCCCTACAGGATGCCTCATTACTTTGATGAAATGTATATTTGTGATATATATATTGTTTGTACCGAAATTGACACAACACTTTTCGGAAGTTTTTGAAGAGATAATAAATGAAGAATACAAGTTGAAAATGAGGATTATCTAACAAATACTCCAAATAACAGTAAAACAAAGACAAGTAATTTATAGTGGTTCGGCGTGTTGACTACGTCCACTGCCAAGTTTTTGCAATTTGATTGATTCTCATTCAACGTTTACAAGTAATTACAGCAAGCACAGCGAATTACAACTGGAAATTCGAAGTCAATCAGCGAGAATATGATGTAGGATGATGAAGGTCTCGATTCGGCAGAGTCTGGGCGCTTGAGAGATGAAAGATCCCTTTTCTGTTGGCTCTGGGGCTCTATTTATAGGCGTGGGATGCTGATATTTCGCTGAAAACTCGGGAGACCACTTCTGGCACGTGAGGGGGTCCACGCGCCCGGCCTCAGGAAGTTTGGGCCCATTTTGGTATCGATTCGAACTCCATTCGAATCGATCATAAAATCATCCAATCAAGGTGAAATTTGGTGTGCACATTCTTCAACCTGTATGCTAGCTTCTGTAAAAATTTCGTGGCATTTGCATCAGTAGATTGAGAGATATGATCGGTACGAAATGGAGTTTTTGGGTTCCTGTTTGCTTCGAATTGATGCATTCGAATCGATGCCTTCGACTCCTTGAGCTCATGTGGTTTTTGCGATGAGGTGGCCCACGTTCTTTGAGCCGATCCGGTCTTCTCTCCTGCTTTACAGCGTCGACTCCGTAGATCTCGCCCACTTCGTATCGTGGAATGACACGTCATCTGCGCTTATTGACTTGGTGGATACGAACAAGTGATTGTTCATGGATACGAAATGGCTAGCACCTGATGGATGCGAAGCAAATGGGTACGGGGGGCTTCTGATGGATTCGAAGTAAAGCCTCCCGATGGAGTCGAATGGCGGAACCTTGATGGATACGAAGTGCCTTGACCAGATGGGTTCGAGAATAGGTTTTCACGATGGTTACTAGTGATGTCCATTACCCTATTTGATGGATGCGAAGCAGGGAGATATTAATGGATTCGAATGAGATCAAGTCGAACCGAGGCATCCCGATTGATTCGAACTTGATCGATACGGAGCGAGGCCCTTTTACGGATACGAGGCCCCTGGACCCCCGATTGATAAGAACCCGATCGATACGACCACGATCGATTCAAAGTGGAGCATGAGGATGGATATGAAACCGGGGCCTTTTCCCTCAAATCGAATCGATCATAACTTGCGCATATGAGGTCGGATTGACTTGAAATTGGAGATGCGAACTTCTATGATCTGTCTTGTCATGTCCTATCAATTGCAGCTCGATCTGGACTTGGACAAAATTCGTCGATATCCATAGCAGGTCAAACTTGTCTCTCGATCGATTCTTGGTATGACGTCCTTGCCAAAAGGCAGGATAACATTTTCCCCCCAAAGTACATCTTGTGGAAACATGGCGTGCTTTGAAAAGCTTCCCTTCCTCCTTGAACAGTCATTTCTCTTCTGTCGAATGCTGTAACTTTGCGTTGATGTGATTGAATTACGTATTATAGTGTTCAGTTGTTCATCGGATCTCTTGTGTCAGATGTTGTATTGATCTTCTCCTGAGTTGATGTAGGAGGTTGAATGGTTGGCTTCGTATCGATGGATAAGGAATTTGTTGTGTGCGAATCGTGTATTCGTATCGATCAAGATGGTTGAGTTGTGATGGATACGAAACTACCAGTGTTCGTATCGATATGTCTGCATCGCTGCCGGTTCAATGGTTGCGAGATGGACATTTCGAACCGATTCAGGTTGGGTGGACTCGTATCGATGGATATTGGTACTCGAAAGCGTCCCTAGGACATGATTCTATCGATACGGTTTGTATTAACGGCCTGTGGACGGAACCGAGTCGAGCAGTGGCTTCGAAACGACGAGGTCTGAAAGGAATTTCGCCTCGATGAAAGCAAGGCCCAACGGGCTCGAAAGAACCATTCGAATCAAGGCCCGCTTGGACTGGATGTGGCCCGTTATGCACACCGGAAAGCGAATCGACCCGGTCGCACACCAGCTCCCCTATAAATACTCTGGCCTTCTCACTTTTTACCTTTTTTACAGCCGTCTCCATTTTTTTCTTCTTGGATCGAAATATCAGAAGGGAAAAATTCAATCACGCCATCGATTCGTTCGATTTCGAATTCGCTACTCCTCGGATCCTTTCTCTAAATTAGGTAATCAAACGTGATTCCAAGTAATAATCATCATTTCAGATCCATCCTTCTTCCTTCGACCATATGTTCTGGACTTAGGTAAAACCAGATCTGGTTTGGAGAAGAGGGATTGGACAGGGTAAGTTCGAATCGATCTGGGGGTTCTGCGTTGAGTCGAGGAAGATGAGAATCTCTTTCGTTGAGTTTTTGCATCGATCTCAGGGATGCTTTGATGGAGAAAATGTAGTTCGTACCGATGGCTACGGCGATAGATCGTGTCGATTCAAAACGATCGATACGAAAACAAGTTCATGGTCGATTCGGAGCCTTCAACTTTAGACCGATTCGAATTATGGTTTATGATCGATACGAAGGGCATCGATTCGAAGGTAATCGATCTCAAGTTGAGGACCCCTTGATCGGTACGAACCAGACAACTAGAGATCAATGCGAAAGTACCCTATTCTGATCGATACAAACTCGGGCTTTGGAACATCGATTCGAAGTATGCTTCCGGCATCGATTCGAATTGACTTTGGATGGATTCGAACAAGCCCCTGTTGATCGATTCGAAACCTCTTATGATGGATATGAGACTTTAGCATTTTCTCAGCATAACTCCGACGAGCTTCATTTTTGCATATTTGGACTTAATAATTAAACTGCATACTTGACTACCTTTCGAAGCTCGTCGATGGAACTGTGACAACTTTAGCTGCTTGCATATTCTTTTTAACTCTTAAACATTCTTCAAGTAATGCACACCATTGCACTGCATACATTCATACACTTTACACCGGGGAATGCACGGGTCTCTTGTCGTCTAACGATGGTTTCTCATGAGTTAGCTAGTTATGGAGCCTTCGAGTTCGCAGCAGCAAGAAAACCCACAAGAAATTCAAAATATAGTTCCTTCGAGACTAGAGGTTCCGGATATTGAGCCCGATGTAGTTGGTCCAGCCCCAGATGAACTACCCGATGCATCATTCATTCTCAATCCACGAGATTCTGTCCCGTCTCATATTTCTGAAGATATGTTGGGGAGAGTATGCTTGAGGCATGGCCTGTCGATGGACAACGTGCTATTGCCGAGACCAAATGATAGGCCACACAATCCACCGGAAGGATACACTGCATTAAACCGTCATGCGTGTGTCGCTGGAACTCTACCTCCATTTTTAACGATTATATAAGAGAAGCGTTATCATTCTTGAGAATTGCTCCATCTCAACTACACCAAAATGGGCATGCTTCGCTCAATAGCTTGTTTATCGTCTTCATGGAATACCTTCATCGGTCGCCAATCCCAGCTGAGATCAGATATCTGTTTAACTTCAAAAGCCGAAATGATACTCCATCTTTTACATTTTTGGAAGAGGTTAGGAAATGTCAAGTGGTTACCGGGTCCTGGACTAGGCTGAGCTACTATAGGACAGAATGGTTTTATGTCCGATGTCTTCCAGGGTTCGCTTGGCTATGGTTATTCAGACGTGAGTAAACCCGAACTCTCAAGTAATTACTAAGGCGTTTGCAGTTGAAGTAAAATTCATATCTTTTTTCTCTTGTACAGCCTTAATTCAGTGACCAGAGGGTAGACATTTCGAGGAGATAGTTCGAGTGCTTCGAGAAATCCCAAGTGAAGATAGGAACATTGAACTGCTCTTGACTGATAGGAACCTTCGGATCCTTGGGCTGATCGAGCGAAGACAAAGCATATTGCTCGATGGCACACTAAAGACCGCCTCGAAAGAACGAGTTATGCGGAAAAAGCGCAAAGTTGTTGTGATTGAAGAAGCTGACTCCGAGGGGACTCATACTGATGAAGAACCTTTGGGTGAACCTGTAGACGTAGCCCGGGATATTGACGAGTAGAGAAAAGGCAAGGCTGCCGTCTCTGAACCATCTAGAAAAGGGAGATGGAAATCTGTGGTTACATCTTGGTCCGCTCCCGGAGTTAGAATTTCGAAAATGTCTCCCTTTAGAACGGAGTATCTTCACGAAGGATGTGCCGATTTTCCAGTTCCGGACGACACGTCCCTACGGCAGGATGTCGGATCGGACGAAATCTCACAAGCCTTAGTTTTAAGCGAATCTCTTCCCACTGGTGTGGCAGACACATCCGGTTGGTCGGGGGGTTGCACATTCATACATATTTCACATCACTGCATAGCCTTTGACTGTAAACTATATGTTTCGGAAGGTGATTAACTCTGCTTTATTTTGTTTTGCAGACACTATGTCCGGGCGAGGTTCAATGTTAGGGAGTCTCCGACATGCGCGCAAGTCTTCATATTACGAGTCGCGCAGAGGAGAAGGGGACAGAGATTACGACCAGAGACGCTCTGGGTATTCTGGTCAAGAAAGATACGATAAAGATAAAGGCTATAAGCGTCGATCTCGGTCGCGTACTCCTCCTCCTCCCAGAGATCCCATATAGCCTCCTGCTTATATCTCTCCTCCCTCCGAATCTTCTCACTACAAGTCGGCTTCTCAATCTTCTAGGCATGAATCCCGCCATTCTAGAAGCGAGACAATAACTGCTGTCATTACAGAATAGCCCCCCGTGGAAATTTCACGGAAAGAGCAATCAAGCTTGCTCAGCTAAAGAAAGACTTTCCAAACATCTGCTTTGATAACTATTTCTTTCCCCCACACTTAAAAAGGATCCCAGAGGAAGCCGAGCAGTTAGTGCATGACTACGTGCACGACTTTTATGCCCAGTACAAAGTGTGGGCGAAAGCGGCTGGCAAGGCGTCGTCATTGGCCTTTGAGCGTGGGGCCACCATCGAGAAGTTGCAGGCTGAGTTAGCTCAAAAGAACCGTATTATTGAGGTGCTTAACACTGAAGCTGAATCTTCTCGGCAATCTGAAATGCAGGCTATCAAAAAAGCCGACGAAGCCCAGGCAGCGATGGATAGGATGAAACGTGAGCATTATGCCACGGTAGAGGATATGGGCCATCGAAACACCATGGTCGCTGCCGAGAGGGACGCAGCCCTGAAGGAGTTAAACGAGCTTAAGTCCAAATTTGCCGAAATCGCCAAGGATAGGGATGATGCGAACAACGCAGCCCAAGAGGCGTGTGAACAAGCCGTGATGCTTCGGACTAAACGGGATGCGGCAGTAGCCAAGGTCCAGGCGGTCAAGATGGAGATTGAGGAGAAAGTTCAACAAGCGGAGGCCAGGCTGGCGGCCGATATTGAAGATCTGCTCATCACTTACAATGCCAATATGTTGAGACATATAAATTTGGCATGGCTCCAAGATTACCCGGTACACCTCCATAGCGCTTGGGGTCGATTGGTTGAGGAAGAAGAGGAAGCGCATCCGGATGAATCGGTCGACCGATTTGAACTCGAAAACCGGTTGCTGACAGATGATGAGAAAAAGATCCTCCATGATGCTATTATTGTTCATGAGAAGGAGATGATTGGTGGTCGATCTCTGGAGGTTGGAGAGGGATCAGGTGTTGAGTATCACGCTACTGTTCGTGAAATCACCGCTCCACCTCCGTTAGAGCCTGTATCTGCGGTTGATTCACAATCTGTTCCTGCTTATGACCCAGAACAGCCGCGGTTATCTCCCATTCGGGAGCACGTCTCTGAGGTCGTCCAACCGTCAAAGAGTCAAACTGAGGAAGGTACTTTGAACATATCTCAAGTGTGTTTTCATTAGAGCGTTTGTTTTGAAGTGATTGCTTATAACTCCTTCTCTTCTTTGCTCGGTAACCGAAACTACTCCGGCATCTTCGGCACAGGAGTCTGCTCAAGGGAAAAAGGCCATCACCACTGAAACGACTGTCGTGATGACGGTAGTGTCTACTGAGATGGCGCAGGGGAGATCCATATCTCTTGACGAACAAATGGTGAGTGAGCTGCTTGGCTATCAGGGTGACCCTTTTACAGACTTGCCATTTATCATCAGTGATCTTCCGCAGGCCTCCATTTCTGTAACGCAGACCACAGCTGCCCCCAGCCAGGCCCAATCAGCTCGAGACGAAGAAATCTTGGCCGAAATCAATGCCGAAATAGAGGCTGCGGGGCGTGAGGGCAGTGCTGGGGTTAGGACTACGGTGCATAGTCCAGCACCTCTAAATGTGATATTGCCAAGTGGCTCTGTGGTCGGTACCCAGGTATCCTCCCCGTCTTCTGCTGCAGGTCCAGTCCCTTCAACTCCTCTGACGGGGAGCCTTCGTTTAAGTTCAAGTTCTGAGGAGGACGTGGACATTATGCCCTCGGCCGAAGAGCGGCCACCGGAGAGGAAACCCTCCAAACGAAGGACTTCTGTTCCTAGTGATTCCGATGACGAACCGCTGATAAGGAGGTCGAAAAACAAGAAACAGATCGGCTACTTAAGCAGATGTTTTGGTAGATAGGAACTTGTTTTCGTTTTTCTTTAGTAGGAACTTGCACGTAAGTCCTTGTTTCTAGTCAATGGAAATAAAATATTGCTTTTCTCATCCCAGCTGTTTCTCTTTTTTTTTTCGTAAGTGTTGTCATGATCGGTTTACGACCGTGCTTTTTCGCGAATTTTGAATGCATGTCCACACTCCGGGGACTTAGAATAATTTGCGAGCAATAATTCGGTTCATGCTCTGAGAGCCCGATGATTATCGATGCTTATGATACAGTTCACACTTTGGGAACTTGGAGTTAAGGCTTGTACTCCAGTCCACGCTCCGGGGACTTAGAATTATTTCAACGTTTATACTCCAGATCGCACTCTGGGAATCTGGAGTTAGTGTTTATACTCCAGTCCGCGCTCCGGGGACTTAGAGTTATTTCAATGTTTATATTCTAGTTCATACTTCGGGAATCTGGAGTTAGTGTTTATACTCCAGTCCGCGCTCTGAGGACTTAGAGTTAATTCAATGTTTATACTCCAGTTCACACTCCTGGAATCTGGAGTTAGTGTTTACACTCCAGTCCGGCTCCGGGGACTTAGAGTTATTTCAATGTTTATACTCCAGTTCGCACTCCGGGAATCTGGAGTTAGTGTTTATACTCCAGCCCATGCTCCGGGGACTTAGAGTTATTTCAATGTTTATGGTCCAGTTCACACTCCGGGAATCTGGAGTTAATGTTTATACTCCAGTCCACGCTCCGGCGACTTAGAGTTATTTCAATGTTTATGCTCCAGTTCGCACTCCTGGAATCTGGAGTTAGTGTTTATACTCCAGTCCGTGCTCCGGGGACTTAGAGTTATTTCAATGTTTATACTCCAGTTCGCACTCCGGGAATCTGGAGTTAGTGTTTATACTCCAGTCTGCGCTCCGGGGACTTTGTGTTATTTCAATGTTTATACTCCAATTCGCACTCCGGGAATCTGGAGCTAGTGTGAGGATTGTCGTGTATCAATCCTTTTAGATATTAACGTGGTGACATGCCTCCGAGCTTGGGTTTCACATAGTGAGTGACCGGTCGTATCACAGTCACTCCCTACTTGAATTAAATCCCACCGTATGATGGAACTTCGCTCTCCGTGCATTGTGATGTTTTGCGGCGTATTTAATAAATCACAGCTCTGGCTTGAAGAGATAGCATTTTATTGCTGAAATAAGAAAATATGGCAAAGTCAGCTGTCTTATTACAAGTTCAAATTTCAAAATGCGAAAATAAAATGCAAAGGAAATAACGGGCTAAAACAAATAAAGCCTTTCATGTATAGTAGCGACGGAGACTCTCGCTATTCCAGGCTCTCGGTAGAGTAAGACCGTCAACGGTCGATAACTTGAATGTGTCATCTCCGAGCTTTTGTGAAATCACATACGGTCCTTCCCAATTTGGTTTCATGTGAGAAGGAACCGGATAAATTCTTTTGAGTACAAGGTTGCCGAGTTCGAAGGTCCGCGGTCGGACCTTGGCATTGTATATTCGGGCGACTCGACTCCGATATGCGGCTACCCTCAAATCAGCCTCTTCACGCCTCTCATCGAGCAGATCCAAGGATTCGGCAAGTAATATGGCATTCGTTTTCGGATCATAATATGTCACATGGTGAGAATGAAATTCCATTTCGACCGGAATAACGGCTTCAGAGCCATAAGATAGAGAAAATGGAGTGTGTCCGGTTGCAGTTTTATGAGTCGTCCGATAAGCCCATAAGGCCATAGGAAGTTCATCAACCCACTTGCCCCCGGCCTTTTCCAGTCGTTTCTTCAAAATAGATTTGATAACCTTATTAACAGCTTCGACTTGGCCATTCGCTTGTGGGTGTGCAACTGCGGAGAATTTCTTATGGATATGGAACCGCAGACAGAAGTTCTTGAATTCAGCGCAGTCAAATTGGGCTCCGTTATCGGTGATAATAGTATGCGGGAGACCGAACCGACATATGATATTGCGTACTACAAAGTTGATTACTTTCTTCGTCGTGATTGTTGCAAGAGGTTCGGCTTCCGCCCATTTTGTGAAGTAATCGACTGCGACGATGGCATACTTCGCGCCACCTTTGGCCAAAGGTAACGTACCAGTTATATCAATCCCCCATATCTCAAATGGCTATGGACTGACCATTTGGGTTATCTCAGTAGGCGGGGCTCTAGGAATTCGAGCGTGTTTTTGGCATTTATCGCATTTTTTGGCATAGTCCATGGCATCGCGACTTACGGTAGGCCAATAATATCCATATCGGAGTATTTTCTTGGCAAGTGCTTGCCTCCCAGTGTGATCGCCACATTCTCCTTCGTGCACATCGTGTAACACTCGTTTGATTTCATCGTGTGCGATACACCGGAGAAGAGGAATAGAATATCCCCTTCGATACATAACTCCATTATGAATGACAAACCGTGAAGCTTTTCGAAGAATTTGTCTTCTCTCACTTCAACGCTCGGGTAGTATGCCACGTTCAATGTAATCTTGGTAGGGGGTCATCCACGATTCCCTGCTGCTAGTAGCCTCAAATGTGCAACCACTTTCCATCTGACCAATTCTCGGAGAAGATAGAGTTTCAACGGGAACGAGCCCCAACTGCTGAGCTTTGCCCGTACTTGCTAATTTTGCCAACGAATCGGCCTTCTGATTATGCTCCCAGGGGATGTAGAAAATGGCATAATAATCAAACTGATCAAGAATCTCCCGAACTCGATTTAGGTAAGCAGCTAATCTTTGATCCTTAGCCTGATATTCACCCCGGACCTGACATACGATTAATTGGGAGTCACAGTAAATTTCCACCATGGTAATTTTCAGATCGCGGGCCAGCTTCAAACCAGCAAGTGGAGCTTCGTATTCGGCTTCATTATTGGTTGCATGGAACTCGAACTTTAAAGCATAACATATAGATCGGCCCTCGGGGGTTTCAAGTATTACCCCAGCGCCCGAACACCGATCGTTGGATGCACCGTCAGTGTGTAGCTTCCAGATGTACTCAGGAGATTTTCTGGTCTTAGGTAAGTCTTCAGGGAAAGTGAACTCGGCTATAAAATCCGCTAGGACTTGACCGTGAATAGCTCTCCTTGGAGTGTAAGTAATGTCGAATTGACTCAGTTCGATGTTCCATTTGAGTAACCTACCAGACGTCTCAGGCCACGTGAGGACCTGTCGTAACGGCTGATCGGTGTATATAGTGATGGGATGAGCCTGAAAGTATGGACGGAGCTTCCTCGAGGCAATGACTAGGCAGTAGGCTAATTTCTCTAGCTTCGGATAGTTTCTATCAGCTCCGGTGAGTCGTTTGCTAACATAGTGGACCGGTTTCTGCACTCGGTCTTTCTCCCGAACAAGGGCAGCACTGATCGCGATCTCTAATGCCGCCAAGTAAAGATACAAATGTTCGTGGTTGATCGGCTTTGAAAGAATCGACGGTGTGGAAAGATGTTGGACCAATGACTTGAATGCGTCCTCGCACTCCATGGTCCATTCGAAATTCCGCTTCCCTTTTCGGATCAAATCGAAGAACGGGATGCATTTATCAGTGGACTTCGATATGCACCTACTCAGTGCCGCTACTTTTCCGTTGAGACTCTGGACTTGCTTTATAGTTTTTGGAGTTTGTAAATTTTTGATAGCCCAGATCTTTTCGGGGTTGGCTTCTATTCCTCTGGCGTTGACGATGAACCCAAGGAATTTTCCGGATGCGACTCCAAAATGACACTTAAGCGGATTGAGCTTCATCCCGTATCTTCGAAGGGTATTGAACATTGACTCCAAGTCTTTAATGTGATCGGTAGAGTATCATGATTTCACCAACATGTCGTCCACATAAACCTCCATTGTTTTTCCGATCTGGTCAGCGAACATCCGGTTAACCAATCGTTGGTAAGTTGCTCCGGCGTTTTTCAATCCGAAGGGCATGACATTGTAGCAGTATAGTCCCAGATCGGTTACGAAGCTCGTATGCTCTTGGTCGGGCACATGCAAGGGTATTTGATTATAGCCAGAGTAAGCATCCATGAACGAAAGTGATTCATGTCCGGCTGTTGAATCCACAAGTTGATCAATTCAGGGAAGTGGAAAGCTGTCTTTCGGACAAGCTTTATTTAAGTCAGAATAATCAATGCACGTTCTCCATTTCCCATTTGGTTTTCGGACAAGTACAGGGTTGGATACCCATTCTGCGTATAGAGCATCCCGGATGAACCCATTCACCTTCAGCTTATCAACTTCTTCTTTAAGGGCGGCAGATCTCTCTGGATCCATACCGCGCCTTTTTTGTTTGACCGGGATATACCGTGGGTCAATATTCAGGGGGTGGCGCGCGATGTCCGGCGAGATTCCACACATATCAGAGTGCATCCAGGCAAATACGTCGAGATTCGTCCGGAGAAAATCAACCAGTTCCTGTTGTGTTTCTTGGCTTAACTGAGACCCAACCTTCAACATTCTTGAACCATCATCATCATTGTCGATTAGAACATCAATCGTCAGCTCAGCCGGAGAAGCTTGACTCTCCGTGGATTCCTCTTTGTTATCATTGTCTCTCGGGTCAAGATCTTTTTGGAATTGGTTATGGTGCCCGGGCCAAGGCCCAGGCACTAATTGTCAATTGTTCGCAAAACGGACGTAGAGAGATTCCTCTACGCCCTTTCCTTTCTCTTTTTGCTGCGCCTCGTGCAGCTCCACAACATAACAGGCTCTTCCGGCAGCCTGATCTCCCTGAATGACTCCAACCCCACGATCAGTGGGGAACTTCAACGTTAAACACCACGGGGCGATTGCTGCCCTGAATTCAGCGAGGGCCGGTCCGCCCAAGAAGGCATTATACAGAGAGTGAATATCTAAAACAACAAACTGTAGCATTCGAACCCTTCGGCGTTCTCCAATTCCTAACTCCACTGGCAACTCCACCACTCCAGTGGGTATATTAGAACTTCCATCGAAGCCATGGATTCTAGATTTACAAGGTTTTAAATCTTTGGCTTCCATCTTCATTCGATCATACGCTCTTTTAAATAAAATGTTCACCGAACTCCCACTGTCCACAGGATCCTCTTCATCCAAGCAGGACCAACCTGGGCCGATATGACAAGTGGGTCAATGGTTGGGGCTTCGACCCTACCAGCATCTCGGTTTCTAAATACGATGTCGTCTGCCATCGTTCTCTGTAGTTTGGCAGGAGCCCCTTCATCAAAACTACTACAACATTCAAAATCAACATGCCTGATCGAATTGGCATATGACTCCATCTCCTTCCAGCTTCGGTCTGCCAGGTGGGGACCACCACTGACTGTATTAATCACTAACCTCCTGCCTGTACGGGCAGGTTCATCTCGTCTCTCTTGAGTTCGCACACGATTTTGATTGGATGGGCCGGCGTCACCAGACTGGGTGCCCGAACGAACTGATCCAGCTTCCTCTCTCTAATTAACTTCTCAATGAGGTCCTGCAAATGTCTACACTCATTGGTGTTATGTCCATAACTTTCATGGAATCTACAGAACTTTCCTGTTTGGATCTGCCTCTCCGACGATGGTTTTGGAGTAGGCTTCTTTTGGTGGTAAGTCTGATTGGAGTGATTTCGGGTATCAACTCCTATGTCAACTGCAGTGGCTTGGTTATCCGTAGTATGTTGTGGAATAGTGCCTCCTCGGGAGGAGGGTCCTGTATGAAAACTAGCAGACGTGCCAACTCTTATCTGTCCCACCGTCAATGCTGGCTGGTGGTCAACGGCCTGTGCATAATTTCCCTCTAACCTGGGATGGGTGGATCTGTGATTTTAGTCGGATGAAGCAGAACTTTCAGTGGAGGAACGAGACGCATGATCCCTCCTGGATCTTCTACGCCCTTGGTGATCTAGTTGGTTGGCTAGCTTAGTGTTAACGCGCAACTGCTCAGCTAGTTGTTGCCGACTTTGAGTTAGTTCTTGGAGCAACGTCTGCAACTCTTGCCTGGTAACCGGACCCGATGGGTCGGAATGCCCGTTATCATCTTGATTAGGTGGAGGTAGTTGCGCGGGATTCTGTCTATCCCGGCCTTCTTGACCAGCGGCAGAAGTGGTTCTTGTGCTAACCATTTTAGATAATAAACTCCTTTCCTAGACTTTGGAAAATCTGAGTAGAACGGAAGGAATCTGAAATTGAAATCTGGATCTCTCCCTTAGATTTATGCAATCCAGTATCGGCGACAGATCCAAGAAGCAGGAGAAAAACTGGGTTTTCTCGGTGAAAGCACCAAAGTGTTTGTATCGAAATTGGGCACAACACCTTTCGAAAGTTTTCGAAGAGATAATAAATGAAGAATATAAGTTGAAAATAAGGATTATCTAACAAAAACTCCAAATAACAGTAAAACAAAGACAAAGACAAGTAATCTATAGTGGTTCGGAGCGTTGCCTACGTCCACTGCGAAGTTCTTGCAATTTTATTGATTCTCTTTCAACGTTTACAAGTAATTACAGCAAGCATAGCGAATTACAACTGGAAATTCGAAATCAATCAGCGAGAATATGATGTAGGATGATGAAGGTCTCGATTCGGCAGAGTCTGGGCACTTGAGAGTTGAAAGGTCCCTTTTCTGTTGGCTCTAGGGCTCTATTTATAGGCGTGGGATGTTGATATTTCGCTGAAAACTCGGGAGACCACTTCTGGCACATGAGGGGTTCCACGCGCCCGGCCTCAGGAAGTTTGGGCCCACTTTGGTATCGATTCGAACTCCATTCGAATCGATCGTAAAATCATCCAATCGAGGCGAAATTTGGTGTTCACATTCTTCAACATGTATGCTAGCTTCTGTAAAAATTTCATGGCATTTGGATCAGTAGATTGAGAGATATGATCGGTACGAAATGGAGTTTTTCGGTTCCTGTTTGCTTCGAATCGATGCCTTCGACTCCTTGAGCTCACGTGGTTTTTGCGATGAGGTGGTGCATGTTCTTCGAGCCAATCCGGTCTTCTCTCCTGCTTTACCACGTCGACTCCGTAGATCTCGCCCACTTCGTATCGTGGAATGACACGTCATCTGTGCTTATTGACTTGGTGGATACGAACAAGTGATTGTTCATGGATACGAAATGGCTAGCACCTAATGGATGGGAAGCGGATGGGTACGAGGGGATTCTGATGGATTCGAAGTAAAGCTTCCCGATGGATTCGAATGGCGGAACCTTGATGGATACGAAGTGCCTTGACCAGATGGGTTCGAGAATAGGTTTTCATGATGGTTACAAAGTGATGTCCATTACCCTAGTTGATGGATGTGAAGCAGGGAGATATTAATGGATTCGAATGAGATCAAGTCGAACCGAGGCATCCTGATTGATTCGAACTTGATCGATACGGAGCGAGGCCCTTCTACGGATACGAGGCCGCTGGACCCCCGATCGATAAGAACCCGATCGATACGAACACGATCGATTCGAAGTGGAGCATGAGGATAGATAACAAACCAGGGCCTTTTCCCTCAAATCGAATCGATTATAACTTGCGCATATGAGGTCAGATTGACTTGAAATTTGAGATGTGAACTTCTATGATCTTTCTTGTCATGTCCTATCAATTGCAGCTGGATCTGGACTTGGACAAAATTCGTCGATATCCATAGCAGGTCAAACTTGGCTCTCGATTGATCCTTGGTATGCCGGCGTTGCCAAAAGGAAGGATAACATATATATTGCCATTTTTTTTGGATCGAACCGTGCAAAGGAGACTATGGCGAAATTTTCTGAAAATTTAAGGCGTTAGAATATTTTTGAGAAAATTGGAAATTTTTGAAAAGATAACTAAGTATGATTTGAAAACTTAGCAAAGTTATTGCAAGAAGTTTAACTATGTATTTTGGGAAAGTTAAACACTCAAATGAATTCGAAATTTAATTTGAACAAATGGTTTTGAAAAGTTAATGGATTTCAAGACTTTTTCTTACTTGGTAATTTCTAGGACGAAATTCTTTTAAGGACGGAGTTTGTAACGACCCAAGAATTTCTTTCATTTGAAATTCATATATTTAATTGATTTTAAATATTAACAAGTAAAATTTTTAAGTCGAATAAATTATATTTCGAATATCTAGATTTAATTGGATAATTAAATCGATAAATTAATATATGAAATTACAGAAATAATTGGAAATTGGGTTTAATGTGATTAAAGTTGATTTGTAAAGTTGTATTTAATTATATTGGAGTTATAATGATGTTATAGAACTTTTAAAATTGAATTAAAAGTTAATTTGTGGAAATTGAATATTTTAATATTTAATTGACGAGGAAAAATAGCCATTTTTCAAACAGTCTCGGATTTTGCCGAAACTAGTTTCATTGGATCCGTAATGTTATATTATTGTATGATTTCAAATTTCATGTCAATCGGATTTACGATTTGTCCGGGGCAAGCTAAAACGCGTAGAAATCGATTTGAGTGAATTTTTAATTTTAATAGTCGATTCAAAAACTTATCTTCCAAATATGATAGAATTGGCTCCCGATATGTATTCCATTGCGTTCGGAATAGGGGTAAAACATTATAAACGCCAGACGGCACGCTTCGTTTCGAGTTCGAAAAATTTCGGCATGAATAGTGTTTCGATATTTTCTATAAAAGCACCTCTACTATTCACTTTTACACTAAACCCTAACCCTAAGCTTTAGGCCTCCACCCTCTATTTTAATGGCCAAAAATTTGTCTCGTTCTCCCTCAATTATCTTCAAATCCATTAACAATTACGAGAAATCTTCAACTACAATGTTGAAGAGCACGACGAGATCTATATTCTCAACGGTGATGATCGAAAATGGAGCTACGGATCGACATGAATATGGGTTTGAACGCACAAATTTCGTGCACGTTTTTCACGATGATGACGCAACTGAGCCTAGCCGCGTTCACGATGAAGGGGGAGTTCGTCGTGGCCTTTGAACTGGTGGTCGCCGATCGTCGTGAAGTCGAGTATATAAGTCGCGAGCATTAGGGTTTCTTGGCGGCTAATGGGTTGTTCGGTCGCGTATTTTACCTGGAAGAGGAAGAAGATGATGCGTGCGGCCCTGATGTAGAGTTCAAAAATCCAATGGCCAGAGATGAGTGGGTTTAAAAATAAAAATAAAATGTAAATTGATTTGTATTTTAATTTGTATAAACTTCTAAATGCGATAACTTTTTGATATGAGGCCGAAAACTGATGAAACGAAATGCATTGGGTTCGTATTTGCAAACACTACGCGATAGAGCTGGATTGGAGTTGATTGGAGCTAGTGATAATTTTGAGTAAAATTAAACGCGTGTTTAATTTTATTCGAAATAAAACACTGCAACTGTATTGGAAGCAAGGTGATAACTTCTCACCAATCGAATTTTGTTTCGATTTAAATATTAAACAGTTAGATTTAAAATTGCTAGATTGTATGCTTGGATGGTAAAATATTGTCTATTGTATTGAAATAGACCCTATACGCCGCATATTAAGCAGAGGTTATTTATTACACACATATACCACGATATTCCATCTTGAAGTGGAATTGGTATTATATATGTACTTGGAGTTGATTTCCCGAATTATATAGCGGATGAGACCCTATTGCGCCGCATAATAGCGGATAATATTTTATATAAACCCATGTACCGCGATATCCCATATTAAAACGGGATTGGTATTGTGCTAACATCTGGGGATGCAGGGTAACAGGTTGGAGGGATCCAACTGGATTCCTCACCCGTATTGATTTATTTACAGATATTGTGATATATTCTGTTATCATATGATATATGATGTTTTGGATGCCGTGATTGTTGTATTTAGTGTTGTTGCAGCATTGGGCCTATTTTGGAAAATTAAAAGTGTTAAAGTGATGATTTTCAAATTTAAAAGGACTTTAAAGTGATTTTTGAAAGTATAAGTTTTATTGAATTTTGGAATTGATTCATTTTAAATAAATAAACGTTATAATTTTAATGTTATAAAAATTATATTTTTGAGAAATATAGTTGAAAATTGATTTTTGAAATATGGAGTTAATGAATTTTATAAAATAGTTTAAACTGAGATTTTTGAAATTATTATAAACGGTTTATACAAAAGATTTATAAAATTGATATTTATAAATTAAAAATATTGGAATTATAAAACGAATTTTGTAACAACCCGCATATTTATCGATTTTATATTTAAATATTTTATTTAAATATTTTATCGTTCGTCGGATTTTGGTCCGAAAAGCTACTTTTTGCAAACAGCCGAATTGGGACTCGTGACCACCCCCATTGAGTTCAAAATAACGTTTGCGACCTTTTTGAGTATAAACTTCGATATGTTTGGAGATAGTTGATTTTTGCCACTTTTTCACTTAGGGCTTTGGTTTGGGCTGAGCCTAATAACCCCACTTATGTATTCTGTCCCAACCCCTTATCCTCTTCATTCCTTTGTAATTTCGTAATACATTCAAGCTTCATCAAAAATGGGGGAAGAGAAAAAGAATTAGGAAATCCTAAGCCCTAGTTTCCATTAGCAAATCCATCTTCTAGCTCCAAACTCAAGAGAACCCATTGGTAAGCTTCCTCTTCATCTTCTCCAACTCATTCTCTCATTGATTTCAGAAATTTCCTAAACCTAACTTAGGGAATGTTCTTCTTTTAAGCTTAGATTCAAGCTTCTAGTGTTGAGATTGAAGTGTGGTTGATCTTCCTTTGTCTTCAAGTTTCTCATTCATTGATTTGGGTTTAAAGGTGAGATTTTTATCTCACATCTATGTTTATGATTATCTTCGATTGTTAGTTATGAATTCCTAACACATATTCATGTGCATTTGATTTTGGTTTGGATTGGTTTGGTGTATATCCCAATTTTTGGTGTTTTGAAATCAAAATCTATGAAAATCCTTTTATGGATATCTTAACATGTTTTGGTGACGCATCGAAGAGCCATAAGGGTCGGGTAGTCGATTGGCATAAACCCCTAGCGCCATTGCTCGAATTCGGTTGCGAATTGGTTGGGTTTGCACATCTTGTGCAAAGGCAGAAAAACTTCCTTAGCTCCAGTCAGTCGACTGGACTTCTTGGTCAGTCGACTGGCTGAAGCCAATAAGCAGGGTGAAGGCTTCCTGCAGAGCCTTAGGGGGCTCTATTTATTACAGTCAGTCGACTGACTCACTGAGTTCAGTCGACTGGCCTGCATCCCGAGAGTTTTTTTGGGACTGTGATCAGTCGACTGAACTCAGTGAGTCAGTCGACTGACCTGCTTCTATTTGTCTACTATGCCTATTTGAGCCTAGTTTTGCTTGGTATCCAATTTATATCGATTCATTTTGATTCCTATTTGTTGTTATCACTTATTCGACTATGATGACTTCTATTTTGGAATTTTTGGAAATATCCATTTTGATGGATTTGATATCGATTTCTTTGAAATTAATTCACGTCTTCGTATGTGAATTTTGGTGATTGATTGTTTCTACAATCATTTTTGTGCTTTGTCACTTTAAAAATATAAAGGTTTCTATACTAGTATTAAATATCAAAACTCTTTCTTCAAATGATTTCAACACTATTTTATTACAAAGCTCGTTTTCTTAAACCGTTTTCCAATCTATTAGTATATACAAGCCTTTACCTCACTCGTATGAGAAATCTAATTAAACGACTTAGTAAAACGAGTGGTATGAAACGCTTGTGTTTACTTCGTTGGTTAATTCTTGGACTTGTTCGATTGAATCTATTGTGACAATTTTCTAGTGGAGATCTACAATTTGTTCGTAAATATTTAAGTTAAGCTAGTGGTTATGGGACATGAAACTAAGCTCATATATTTACTAGCTTACTGTAATCGACACTTCTCTTTGATCATGACGATCATTTTATGTTTTAGACTAGCATGTGCGATGTCTTTGCTTGTGACTCATTGGATGTATCGTTTTCACTTCATCAATGATATGCTTTTGATACATTGGATGTACCGTTTGCACTACATCAATGTATTTTCTTTTGATACATTGGATGTACCGTTTGCACTACATCAATGTCTTTGCTTTTGATTCATTGGATGTACCATTTGCACTACATCAATGTCTTTTCTTTTGATATATTGGATGTACCGTTTGCACTACATCAATGTCTTTGCTTTTGATTCATTGGATGTACCGTCTGCACTACATCAATGAAATGCTTTTGATTCATTGGATGTACCGTCTGCACTACATCAATGATATGCTTTTGATACATTGGATGTACCGTTTGCACTACGTCAATGTCTTTTCTTTTGATACATTGGATGTACCGTTTGCACTACATCAATGTCTTTGCTTTTGACTCGTTGGATGTACCGTTTGCACTACATCAATGATATGCTTTTGATACATTAGATGTACCGTTTGCACTACATCAATGTCTTTTCTTTTGATACATTGGATGTACCGTCTGCACTACATCAATGTCTTTGCTTTTGATACATTGGATGTACCGTTTGCACTACATCAATGTCTTTTCTTTTGATACATTGGATGTACCGTTTGCACTACATCAATGTCTTTGCTTTTGATTCATTGGATGTACCGTTTGCACTACATCAATGATATGCTTTTGATACATTGGATGTACCGTTTGCACTACATCAATGTCTTTGCTTTTGATACATTGGATGTACCGTTTGCACTACATCAATGTCTTTTCTTTTGATACATTGGATGTACCGTTTGCACTACATCAATGTCTTGCTTGGTGATTCATTGGATGTACCGTTTGCACTACATCAATGTCTTGGCCATCCTTTTCTTGTGATTTCTGGATTTTGTGTGTTGAATTCTGGAATTTATGTTTCACCAACTTTTACGATTGGCATTGATATATATATATGTCATTTATTGTGGCTTGGTGAATGAAATTAGGAGTATGACATTCCTTTTTATCTTTGAGAAGATCTTTGAGATATTGATTAATCTCTTATTGATTTTTTTTCAATTAGTTATTCATCACAGCTTGGCATTGTGATTATTATACGTTTAGTCATATCCCTTATTCTATATCATTTCATCTGATATTTATAGCTAGACTGATCCGTTTATTATTTTCTTCTTAAATAATACTCGGGTCAGACTGAGATATTACAGGTGCTTCTTCATGGCTTCCAATCTGGAACCATCTTCTGAATTTTGGCTAACTACTTTAGTTTAGTAGTTTTTGTTGTATACATTTGAGATACAATCTCTATGATGTATACTTATTCTTTTGTCTAGCACTTGTATTTATTCTTTTTGATATTGTGGATCTTGTTTGACCACTACTCTGATGTACACTTTCATGTGTTATAATCATATCTATTTCCTCCTTTGTGATATGAATTATCTATGACTGATTTATGTTATGCTTATTTCTATATTTGTTTCCGAAGACCTTTATCGCCATTGTGTAGTATCTTTGAGTTTGTGTCGGTATGTCGGATTTCCTCTTGAGATGAAAAATTATATTTTTATCTGGCATATCAGTACTCGCACAAAGCAATTACGTGGACGGTCGCTCCTCAACAGCCTTATTCTCCGTGCTAGTTGACAGCATTACACCGTAGTGTTCTTGGCTAGCGTGGGTAAAGAGGTGGGGCGTCACAAATTTTTATAAGTGTTAAAATGAAGTATAAATGGATTTCATAAGTAAATAAAATTTATAGATTTATAAATTATGTAGTTATAAAATGAATAGATTTTGTAAAATAAAAGATTCATAAGTAATTAAATTATAAATTGGATTTTGGCATTTAAATGAGATTTGAATAGAATTTGTAAATTGAGGGATTTTATAAGTTGAAGTTTTTATAAAATATATATAAATGATAATTTATAAACATTATTTTATAAATTCGAAACCAATTGAATTTGATAAGTAAATATGAAAGCTTATTTAAGGAGTTATATCCACGATTTTGGACAGTGGATAATCCTTTAAATTAAAATATGTAGAAGTGTTGAATTTGGTTAACGGAGTATATCCATGATTTTGGAAAGTGGATAATCCTTTAAATTGAAATATGTAGAAGTGTTGAATTTGGTTAACGAAGTATATTCACGATGTTGGACAGTGAATAATATATTAAAGAAATGTTTTGGGGAAGTGATATTTTAAATAGAATTAAAACAATTTAAAGATGTTTTAAAATGTATTAAGTATCGAAACCATAGATTTCAACATTCATTGTTGAAATAGACGTTTTCGAGAAATAAAAGGAAATGGTGGACTATAACATTGTTATTATAGTAAGTGATTTTTCGAAAGGAAATGTTTTACATAGTATTGGGATTTATATATCTATCTTAATTTCAAATCCCTATAATAGTGATTTTGGGTTGTCGTAACGATGTTTTACGCAACATTCTTTTTGACTCAAATAAATGTGTTTTAGAGTATGTTTTCCTTAAAGAATAAAATATATACTTAATTGTGATTTACGTATATTGAATATTTTCCAAATGTTGAAAATAAATAGATTTGTGAATTACTTATTATTAAATAAGTATGGAAATGTTTTTTGCCAATATGAAGTGAAATGTTTTGAGATTATATCGTTTAAAGATAAATTGAAAAGTGATTTGAATTTTTTTTTCAAACGGTTGAAGTGTGGGAAAAAAATATCTTGTAAAGGTATTTTTGGAAAATAAATAATTCGGGAAATTATTTGGAATCTGGTAGTGTTGTGCATATCTATTGATAGTTAAATAACCGACTATCAATATTTACTTTTAAATGGATACTTGTTGTGGTTTGCTTGAATTTGAATGCTACACTTATTTTAAAATAAGCGCTCGTTATTCGGTTTAGCCGGGAGAGGACCTTTGGGTCATAAATCCCATTACGAATAGTGATACGTCGTAATGGATAGCATTTGAAGACCGGTGTTGAAGACCGAATATTTTTGAAAACAGAAGGATTACCGTCGAATGTCTCTGCATCGGCTAATCTCTGATATAGAGATTTTATCACCCTTTGTGATGGGAAGTCCGAACGTGATTAGTGAATATCCGGATTGCAAGGGCTTCTTTAGAAGTGCCTTCGGTTCCGTTCGATCCCGGAACGAACTTGTATGGATGTGTGTCTGACGTTACAATTTGAGATGTAAAGCTGGTTTCTATCAAATACATTTCTGTTGGTGGCGGAGAATTTATTCTCTTAGCTTAACACCCTTCTCTGAGACGTACGAGCTCAGAGGTTATGTAGTTGATGATTACTAGTGATACATTCCCAAATTGGTAATGTGGCATACAGAGTGCGGATGATCATTTGTTGATCAAAGCGTAGCTTTCATGAAAAGTGTAGCTTTGTGGACGAGACTTCGTCGAACCTCACACCTCGGTAATGGTCAAAACAGGAAAGATGCAGCAAGGTTATTAGGGGATAGCGCCGCCTTAGTGTATGTCATTTCCTTCTGGATAGAGGTGGTATCATGGTATGGAGCCCAGATACTTAACCTATGTTGTTGCTGCAAACTTATTATTTTGTGGCTATTAGTGAATCCTGGGATTTAGGTCAGTTACGACCGGGGGATGGCATACTCGTGTCAGTAGTTACCCAGCTAGGGGTAACCCGGCCTTGTATTGGCAGAAATCAGGTTAGGTTCTCGGGGCGTCTTTCCAGAGGCGTACCCATGTGGCAATGGGAAGTTGCTTGGCCTGACCATTTGTTGGAAATCCAAAGAAACAATACGAGCCTGTACGGTTTTAGTTGTAGAACCTCCTATTTACTTATGGTGGTTACCACTGTTTAGATGGTTGCTATAGTAGGCATAGTTCGGAATGTCTATGTTGGCTAAGATTTATATTATACTTTCGAAATGTTTTCCTACACTTTGCACTTATAGTAATAATATCAATGAAATTTGCGTATCAAGCATGTTTGACTATCAAAAGGAGAAATCTCCTCCGATTCTGCGTTTGCATTGTGTGTGTGTGGGAGGCCTTATGGTAGTTTCATTTTTCAAAAGCATTGCGAATCTATTTTAAAATATTTCTTTGTTTGTTTTTAAATGATAAACTGTTTAAGTTCTCACACCAATCCCATGACTGACCTAGAGTTATTGTTTCCTTCCTAAACTCTGGTTGCCCATCATTTTCCACACGGGCAGTCTAGAGTCAGGTTATCAGGTCATTCTGAAATTCAGGAGTTGCTGTAGAGAATTGGAGGCAAGTTGGATGGCGTGGCGTATCAACTAGTATATAGTATTTCTTTTCCGCTGTTTGTTGTTGTAAACTCTGATAATGTAATGTATGTGATGTAATGTAATAACAGATATGATTCTCTGTTTTAAAGATTATTCATTGATATATTATATGTTGTTCCGCCGCGAAATGTGAGATTTTGTTATTGTTATGTTACCTTTTCTTTCTTACTTCTTCTACCTTTTTCTTCTTCTTAAACCCTAAGGGTTCGGTTTTCCGGCCTTCGATTGCTCGGCAGTTGATACAGTGGACGTATTAATGTCGATTTTCGGAAGTCGAAGAATCGGGTCTTTACACAAATTATTTATTACACATTTCATAAAATGTTAATTAAGTTCACATTTACATCATTTCTGTCATCACAATTTCAATTTTAAATATTCCAAGGCTTAAAGTTCACATTTGTATATTATTACATTACATGCCAATAATGTATACAATAATTCTGCTCAACTTAAAAAATTAGCCTTGTTTCACTTGCTTTCAAATTAAATTTAATTGTATAATTCAACCCAATTATTAAGTTTCAACTCATATATTAATTCAGAAGTTTCGACTATCCAAAATATCCAGATATTCCATTTTATTTCAATTGTTGAAACTATCACTCTACAAACAACAAGATTCACAACAAAACATTTCAATTTCATAAACAGATATCCTAATTATTCGCTTTTGAATAATATTACTATTATTTACATAATATTAGGAAACCTATTTCTAAAACACCAGAGATTTAGATCTCAACTTTTTCAGTTTGAATTAGCTTTACTAAGACTAAACTTAGAGATCATATTCATATAATCATTCACTTTATTTCCTTTGATATACAATTATTAAGCTAGTGTTTAGTCCATAAATTCAATCAACAATAATAGTCAATGCTTATAAACTGACTAAATACAACAAATCACACTATAAATGATAATAATTATATATTACCATTTCATAAATAAAAAACATTACAAATAACTATATTGGTTATAAAAAATTTATCCTTTTATATAACATATAATTTTAGGAAAAATTATTTATTTCCAAACTCATATAAAACATTTTACAATACTAACAAATACGCACTCTCGTATATATACACTTAGACAGCTCATTCTAGGGTATTACTACCTTATCTCTAATGAGTTAACCCCAACAGGCTAAGGTATGTCAAAACCTGGCTCTAATACCAACTATAATGACCCACCTTTTTGAATAGTATAAATTGACAAAACCACACATGTCAACTCAAACCATTCAAAAGGGAGGGTTGTTAATGGGGTAAATAAGAAAATAATAGAAAAGAAGGAAAAACAAAACACAGAATCTCACAACGGAATGCCAAAATATAATAATCAAATAAACAATTCATGAAGCTGTTTTACAAATGACATTTGATTACACTTTTACAATACAAATCAGAGCTATACATACAGCAGAAATAAATGAATAATGCCGCGGAACACATGATGTAGTGAAATAATTAATAATAAATAGTAGACTAATCTTCGTCTTCATCCTCCAAAAGAAAATGGTCTTCGATACACTGAAAAGCTGAGACTGACCCAAGCTTAATGAAAAGATAAAATATTCGAGTCAGGACAGAAAGATTTTATGTAAGTCAAATCAGTATAAGTAGAATAGAAATATTAATGTAATGGCTTCAGAGATGTTACATGATTTTCATCTCCTATCAAGTGCACAACGTGGATATAATTATTTAAAATATATCAAATAATTTGAAATACCAATCTTAATCATTTAAAATAAAATAAATCTGAATTTTAAATTTGAAACTTAAATCTTTCAAATAATTCAATTCCAATAAATAATCCAAATTTAAGAAATTATATGGATATATGTCTTTAACGACCCGTATTTTTCGACGTTTGAGTTGGAATATTGAAATGGTTTTAAATATTTAATTTGAATTATAGATCGATTTTGAATACGAAAGATGGGTTTTTATTTAAAAAATAAATTTAGATTTTAAATGTAGCGATTTATTTGATAAATTAATTATTCAAGTTTAAAATTGAATATTGGTTAAATTAGTGAATCTGGGGTTTTGAGCTTGATAAAAATTATTTAAAGGCTTGTAAAATTTATATTAATAACGAGAAGATAATAAAAGTTTTAAATTTTAATTTAAAGGTGATTTGTTCAGTTTTAAAAATATATCATTTAAATTGACATTTAAAAATAACTTTTCGAGGCATGGTCTTGGAATTCGATGAAACAGGTTCCATTAGATCCGTAATAATGCACTATTATTGGATATCAAATTTCGCAGCATTTGAAGTTATCGTTTGGTCCTACGGGAAATAAAAGCGCTGAAATTTATATCGAATATTCAATATAAAAATTTGGTCCAAAAAGCTATCTTCTCTACACGATCGAATTAGGACTCGGAACCTTTTCCATTATGTTCGGAATAGGGGTATGACATTATAAATTCCTAGGTGGTCGATCATCTTCACGTGGAGGAATGGAGATTTCTATGGTGGTGGTCGATCGGAAGCAGGGAGTGGGGGCAGTTCGTTTCGGCAGAGATGTAGTGGAAGGTATATAGTAGTTGTTTTAATTAAATTCGATAAAAGTAAAAATTGTAGGTAATAAAAAAATGTTAATTCATATAATTCTTAAAAATTTTGCTAGGCTAAAAAATCGGGAAAGAACAAGTTGAAATTGGATTGGATTGCCAAAAAAATAATTCAAGGTAAGAATTTCTCACTCATTTGGATTACTGTACTTAAATTTGAATGTTTAAATTTAAATATAAATTATTGGATGCTTGATCGATTTATAAATTTATAATTTGTCTGATGGATGACTATGTATATATATTAGTGTTTGCAGTGATATTCGCGCATATTATAGCAAATGAGACCCTATACGTTCTGCATAATAGAGGATGACCCTATATACCACGATATCCCCCTCGAAGTGGGATTGGAATTTTTACTGTTGTCTAACATCTGTGGATGCAGGAAAAACAGGTTGGAGGGATCCAACTGGATTCCTCATATTTATAAAAATGCTGGATTATTATGTGTTGTAAATTTTTAAAAGTTACAATGGCATGGAAATTAATTTTGGGTATATTAAATACCATGAATATTAGTTTAAAATTTTAAGGAATTAAAAGGAGATTTTACTATAAAATATATATATCGAAACTTTAGATTATTTAAAAGAGGTTGATTTAAATAAAAAATAGTGGATTTTTTATTGCATTAAATAATGCGGAAAAATATTTTAAATGGAAGATTTTAAAATAAATTATATAAGGATTTTTTTATAAAAAAGGGCTAGATTGTAAAATGGTGTTAGGAAAATAAGGAAAGGAGTTGGAAATAGATATTAAAATAGATTGGCAAAAATAAATGGATTTTTAAAGGAATTGAATTTATAAAATGAAATTTTATGAATGAAATTACTTTTAGATAACTCAAAGGAGTTATAACAAAAAAATTATAAACGAAGTTTGTAAATGAAGAAAGTGATCTCGGATAACAAATTTTGAAAAATTTATATTGGAATATGGAAATAGAGTGAGAAAAATAGTATATATATTTTTTTAAATGAAGATGGTTAAGGAGAACGAAATGGAAGAAATGTGATGAAAATCGAAAGGGTTTATGGACTGGAAATTTGGTTTTCCAGAATAGAAAATAAATTTTTAAACAAGTTAAGTTTTAAATTTTAGAAAGGAAACTTTTATTTATTAAACATGAAATTTTAAAGTTAGTTAGAACTGCATACTTTAGAAATTTTTTTTTAAAATGCTTGATATTCATTTTAAATAGAATACTAACTTTTACGTCTACTATGGGAGTGATATTATAAAAGGTGTTTCCATATTTTAAAAAATTATTTGAATATTTCTTAAAAAATAAATTATTATTATTTTCTATAAAATACTTATTTATATATATAGAGTTTTGAAATATTTTGAATTTATTTATAAACCTTCTCGAAAGCCGGGAAAATGGGTTATTCAGTGGATATGATTTATAAGAAAATTCTTAAATAGAATTGGGAAGAAAAGTAAGAAAATTTCAGAAGAAGTTGAATAAAAGTGAACTTCAAAGAATGAAAATAGAATTCATAAAGAAGCACAAAGAGAATTTAGTTTATAAGCAAGCATAACTAGTTTTGAAAATATTAAGGAAATTAATTAAGGAATTCCGGTATCTATAGAATTCGTGTAAAACGAGTTGAGAAATTTACAGATAAAAATGTAAATGATTTTGAGAAAAGAAAAAGAAATATAAGGAATATTTTTCCAAGTTTTAATATCAAATGAAGTGAAGAAAATATTCTAAGTATTGGGAAAGGTTGGAAATGTTACGTGAAGATAAAAAGGGTTTGAAAACTGTTTTCAAATATTGAGGAACTGAAAGGGTTTGAAAACTATGTTCAAATATTGAGGAACTGAAAGTAATATCTTATAAAGATATTTTGAGATAAATTTTGGAAAATTTATCATAAAACCCGATGATTGTTATGGATGTGTATTGATAGTTAAATTGTCAGACCCCACCTCTATACCCACGCTAGCCAAGAACACTACGATGTAGTGCTGTCAACTAGCACGGAGAATAACGCTGTTGAGGGGCGACCATCCATGTAACATCTTTGTGCGAGCACCGTTATGTCAGATAATATAGCATGCATTTCATTTAAGGAGGAAGTTCGACATACCGATACAAACTCAAAGCTATCACACGGTGGCTATAAATAATCTTTGGAAACAAACATAGAAATAAGCATAACACAATCAGTCACAGACATCCATATCACAAAGGCGGAAGAAGATATGGTTATATAACTAACACATGAAAGTGTACATCAGAGTAGTGGTCAAAAAGATCCACAATAATACAAAAGAATAGCAATACGTGCTATACCAAAAGAATACAACTATGAATCTATATCTCAAGTGTATACAACAAAAACTGCTAATCTAAACAAGTAGCCAAAAGTCTGTGTAGTGAATCACTGGGGGAGAAGTCAAGCAGAAGCACCTGTAACATCTCGGTCTGACCCGAGTATTATTTATAAGAAAATAATAAACGGATCAGTCTAGCTATAAATATCAGACGACATGATATAAAATAAGAGAAATGGCATATGCGAATAATATCCATAACATCATACTACTATAAGTATGTAAATGATAATCAACAAGAGATTAATCAATATCACAAGAATCTTCTCAAAGATCCAAAAGGGTATCACAACCAAAACTTGTACTCATAACAAGTCAATGACATAAATTCCAGAAATCAACACAAGAAATCCAGAAAATCATGAAAAAGTAAGAGGCCTATCACATGACGGTTCGAAGACCATGGGGAGCTACCCCATATGTGTGAGTCAAAATCACACAGATGAGGTCTAGACTAACCAAAAATCAAAAAGGTATGTGTGAGTGAAATCACACAAGTGGTGTCTAGTCTAACCTCGCAAACAAAAACGTATGTGTGAGTGAAATCACAGAAGTGGTGTCTAGACTAACCAAGAAGGTAAAAAGGTATGTGTGAATGAAATCACACAAGTGGTGTCTAGTCTAACCAAGCAAACAAGAGACATCGCACAACTGCTAGTCTAAATCATAAGAATGATCGTCATGATCAACGAGAAGTGTCAATTACACTAAGCTAGTAAATATAAAAGTTTAGCTTCATGTCCCATAACCACTTGCTTAACTTAAATATTTACGAACAAATTGTAAATATTCACTAGGAAATTGTCACAAGTGGTTCAATCGAACAAGTCCAAGAATTAACCGACGAAGCAAACGCAAGCGTTTCATACCACTTGTTTTACTAAGCCGTTTAATTCAATTTCTCATACGAGTGAGGTAAAGGTTTGTATATACTAGTAGATTGGAAAATGGTTTAAGAAAAGAGCTTTGTTATTGAAAATAGAGTTGAAATCATTTGTTGAAAGAGTTTTGATATTTACTACTAGTATTGAAACCTTCATATTTTAAAGTGACAAATCATAGAAGTGATTGTAGAAACAATCAATCATAAAAATTCACATACGAAGACGTGAATAAAATCCAAAGAAACTGATAAAGAATCCATCGAAATAGATATTCAAAAATCTATAAAATCGACCGAGAAGCCCAAGATAGTTTGTCTCGAAGAATGATCAACTCAGCATCTCAACAAAGCAGGTTCTATTGAATGTTTTTCAGATAAGATCCCCTACGGAGGGGGGGTCTTGGGGGGTGGCAACCTCCCAAGGTGGGGGTGCGGGGGCAACGCCCCTGCTACGGGGTTCGACCTGCCCGGTCAGGTTGCGGGGGTCCAAGAGGCAGCGCCCCCGGTGGGGTGCGGGGCAGCGCCCGGTCCAAAACGGTATGACCAAGTGGTTAAAGGGGCACGACCTAGTGGTCCGGCAACCTAAAGGGTAAAGGTCATGCGACCTAAAATGGGTTTGCGACCTAACACTCAAACAACCTAAAGAACATAAGGGGCCGAGCAACCTATAAGAAGCAGCGACCTAATTAGAATCGAGGTCCAACGACCTACGGGTTAGGTCATGTGAGTTAAGGAGGTCAACGACCCAACAGAGACACGCGACCTAATAAAGGAACGCGACCTAAGCAGGAAACGCGACCTATAAGGGACAAGCGACTTAAGTGGGGAAACGACATAAAGGAAAAAGGTCCAACGAGTTAAAGCCCAACGACCTAACAAGAATAAGGCCCAACGACCTAGTGGTTTACGCGACCTAGTGGACGAACAGGTCGAGCGACCTAAGAGGTTCGCGAGTTATCGGTTTAATAAGGCTGAGCGACCTAATGAAGGAACAAGGCCGAACGACCTATAGGGCTCGCAACCTACGACCTAACGACTCAAGGGTCAAACGACCTAAAAGTATAAAGGTCATGCGACCTATCGGTTTAAGAGGCGAGCGACCTAAGTGTTACAGCCTAAGAGTCGAACGACTTAGCGTGGAAGCGACCTAAAAGCCATAGGACCTAACGACCTAAGGTCATACAACCTAGCGACCTAAAGAGTTACGACCTAAAGTCGAACGACTTAGCGACCTAAAGAGTTACGACCTAAAGTCGAACAACTTAGCGACCTAAAGAGTTACGACCTAAAGGTCGAGCGACCCACGACCTAAAACCCAACGACCTAATTCCGAGGCGAATGACCTAACACGTGCTAACGGGTTTTAAGGCCAGAAACGAGCTATTTGAAGGCCGAGACTTTTCCACGCGAACGACCTAGCATTGGCAGAACGCCTAAGTGCAGAATTTTAGCAAAAACACTAAAAATTGGAATTTTTCGCCAATCCAATCCAAACCAATTGCAAATGTGCATGCTAGAGTGATGGGGAATCATTCCCAACAGTCCAATATAGTTATAGACTAGAATTGTAAGGTAAAAATCTCACCTTTTCACTAAAATGGACGAAGATGAAGCTTGAAATGCTATGCAAGGATCAACCACTAGCTTGAATCAATGTCTTCACTTGAGTTTTGGAGTTGATGTTGGATTAGCAATGAAGACTTAGCTTTTGAAGTTTTAATTTCTCTTTCCATTCACCATTAATGCAAAAGCTTGAGTTGGTAGGAAGTTATGAAGAGTGAAGAGAAGGAGGGGGTTGGGCTTGAGTTATAATGGCTAAGCTAACCCAAAATCCAAAGCGGGAAAAGTTAGCGAAATTCCACTAACTCCAAACCTATCAATGTTTATACTTAAAAGGTTGTAAACGACATTTCGAACTCAATGAAAGTGGTCTCGAGTCCTAATTTAACCGTTTGCAAAAAGTAGCTTTTTGGACCAAAATCCGATTAACGATAAAATATTTAAATAAAATATTTAAATATAAAATCGACAAATATGCGGGTTGTTACATAAATAATTGATTATCAAATTTTAGCCAATTTCGTTAATCGTTTCGAAGAGATCGAGATCGGATTTGGTTCGTTACAGCATGATATGGGGTTCTCGCTTCGTGTTTGGTGGCGTGTAAGAGACTCTTACCCCTACTTGTCCCTGAGTGGTTGGTAGCAGTCGAGATGTTCGTTGTGAAAGCAAATTCCAGGTACCAATATGTGCCACGGCGGAAAGTGGCCGCTGACGGGATGGTCGAAAAGCATACTGGTCCGTTACAGTTGGTAACAGAGCTAAAGGTTAAGCGAGAATCTTGGCTCTGGTGGGGATTACTCGTTAGAAATAGAGTCATTAGTACTCTAAAATAAGTTTGAGTGTATTAATAGATATGAGCGCGTATTTGTTAACGAATATAAAATATTTTACGTTGCGTTGACTTATCGGTTGAGTGTTTATGAATTCTGGTCAGTACAGTCTGGAAAACTATATTGATAGGGATTTCTAAAATCTTAAACTAGGCAAACTAACACAGTATTGTTTTAAAAAGCGGGTGAATGAAATAATTTTACCCAAACCATATTTTGATATAAAGGAAATAATTTTCTAAAATTATTATATATATTTGGAGTGTTTGGATGATAATATTGTAATCAAATAGGATTATAAGATTGAAAATATTTTATATAACCAAATGGAAATTTGTATAAGTGTAAATTATACAAATGGATTATAATTAAAACTGGGTTTAATCCGGAATCTGGAAGTTCAAATCCCGAAAATTTTGAAAATTATTTGTTCAAAGTGGTGTGGAAAATATTAACAAGAGTATTATTTTTGAATGCTTTCAAAAAAAATTGTTCAAAAATGGATTTTTGGAAGAGGTATAACACTGAACTTACTTTAGTCACTGGAAAATATTTCTGGTGACGACTACAACATCACTGGTATTCATTTTCGAGTTTCTATGTGACAGATTGCTACCGAAATTGACTTGTTTAGATATGTTGGGCAAACCAGTTTTGTTTTGAAAATTTCAAGTGGAATTTGCTCTGGATAAAAACCAGGTTTGGTTTAAAATGTAAAATTGTGATTACGAGAATATTTGAGAATTCAAGATGATTTGATGAAAAATGCTGGGTAATTGAATTTGGGAATCATTTTTTAAATGATTTATAGATCATCGGGAAATAAGTAATAAACTTATGAATTGGAAATGATTCTAAATAAGGCAAGTATGGAAATTGGATTTCAGAATTTAATTTTAACTTGAGTAAAGTCAAAATAAGTGAAAATTAAACTTAAGTGAAGTAATTGGGATATATAATGAAATTGAATGAATTAAAAATAAAATGGTTTGGAGTGACATTAATTTAAGTGTCAATAACTCAAATATGGCTTTGAAATATTGGTTGAAAAGGAATTGAATTTAAATTAAAAAGTAAATTGATTTGAGTTATATGGAATTGAATTAAAATATGTAAATGAGAATTATAAAGTGACTATATAGCGATTAGTTATGAAATTTGAATTGGATTAGAAATAATATCGAATTGAAGTAAATATAAATTTTGAATCATGGAATATTATAAAACCATATGGATAAGATTTTCAATGAAATAAAATTTAGGTGAAAAAATCTGAAATTGCGAATAAGTAAATTTGGATAGCTTATAAAATTGAAATAAATTGAATAAAAATAGATTTAGGCCATAAATAAATGTATAATCTCGATAAAAATAGAATAAGTATGGAATTGATGGAAATATGGAAAATAATATTTATGTGACTTATAAAATTGAAAATCGGAATAGATAAGCAAAAATAAGAAGAGTTTGATATGTTGGAAATGAAATAAAAACCCAAACTTGAATTATAAAATAAATTTGAACCCAAGTAAATTGGTTGAAGTGATATTTGGGAATGAAAATCAGATATTGAATTCTAGAGTGGAAACTAACTGGTTAAAAAAATTAATTAATTAATTGGATATAAAATGGGTATTAACGAGTTTGTATAAATTTGGATTGTAAGTTAAAAATGGAATTTGAAAATGAAACTCGAGTTTATAAATAAAATTCGACTTAAATTTTTTTAATAAATTATATATAATTGAGATAGTGTGAAAATGAAATGGAATTAAATATAAATTGACTTGGAATCAATTTAACATAGCGATAAACTGGAATGGTTATTTTATTAAATGAATATCATCGAATTTGCATAGAAAATTGGGTGTTTGACATAACTGGAAGTAAATAAAATTTTATAAATTAATAGAAGTGAATAAATTGATTTTTAATCAATTTGGAATGAATATTAATTTGTTTAGCATAAGTGTGAATTGAATGTAAGAAAATTGGGTTGTAAATCATTTCAGATTGAATGAAACGACGTTTGGATTAACTGAAAGTAATAAATTGAATGTTAGAACCTTATGATTACTTATAATACATGTTTAGCGTGATTGGTTATTGAAATTCATGTATTGTAGTTGTTTCAATAAATGAAATGTTAGTGACTTTCTTATATTTGGTACTTACATGTTTAAATTGAGTAAGCATAGGTACCTAGAGGGATTGTTTGGCAAGATTGGGGTTACGTATTTGCATATGAAGTAAATTGCTTGCTCAATAGTGCTTAAAATGCTAAAGTAAGGTACGTTTTCGGATTAAATATAGCAAATAGATAAATATTGATATATATATATATATATTTGTTTTTCGACCGTGTGAGTTGATGTATATATATTTATCTCACTTGTCAAATTGGAAAATGTCCTCCGTACAAAGGAGACTCTGGCAAAAAAAATTCAAAAATTTAGGGCGTTAGAAAAATTTTGGAAATTTTTTGTTAACAACGATTTGGTTTCAAAATGGAATTGAAATAAAGGATTTTGGAATTTGAATTGAAAACTAATAGATTTGGCGAAACAAAAGATTAGAGAAGTGAATATCGGGTTTCAGCTAAACGTGCTTTAACAAGTTAATGGGTCTCGAGCATTTTCCTACCTTAGCAATTTCGAGGACCAAATTACTTCAAGGGGGAGGAATATAACGACCCGAATTTTTCGACGTTTGAGTTGGAATATTTAAATGGTTTTAATATTGAATTTGAATTATATATTGATTTTGAATGTGAAAGATGGGTTTTCATTTATAAAATAAATTCAGAATTTAAATATAGCGATTTATTTTTCAAATTAATTATTAAAGTTTAAAATTGAATATTGGTTAAATTAGTGAATTTGGGGTTTTAAGCTTGATAAAAATTATTTAAAGGCTTGTAAAATTTTTATTAATAATAACAAAGATAATAAAAGTTTTATAGATTAATTTAAAATTAGTTTTAAAAATAAATTGACATTTAAAAATAACCTTGCGGGGCACAATCTCGGAATTCGACGAAACTAGTTCCAATGGATCCGTAATAACGTATTATTATCGCAATTCAAAATTTGTAGTGTTTGGAGTTATCATTTGGTCATATGGGATATAAACAAGCTAAAATTTATATCGAAAATTCAATATAAAAATTGTGTCCAAAAAGCTATCTTCTCTATACGATCGAATTAGGACTCGGAACCTTTTCCATTGTGTTCGAAATAGGGGTATGATATTATAAACGTCTAGCTACACGCCTCGATAGTGGTTAGATTCAAGTTATGAAATCGAGACGGTTTAAAAATTTAAATAATATATATATATATATATATATATATATATATATATATGTATATATTATTGATTGACCACAATTCCATCAATCTTTTTCCCTTTCACTTTAGAGCACTGTGGATGCCAACCTACACACTAACATCCATCCCTCCTTTTAAGTCATGCGTGCTCCTTTCTTTTTTCAACACGAACGAAAAATCAATTTGAAATAATAAAAGGGGGAAACGAAATCGTTAAAAGAAAATGGGACAAAAATCAAATCGAATTCGTCTCTGCCTCTTCACTAGTCTTTAAAATCACAAAACTCCTTCCCCTCATTCTTCAGTTTTTTCTAAAAATAATAATAATAATAATTGTCGCGAGTTTAATTCGTCCGAAGGTGGCGGCGGTGAGTGGCTTGAGCGACTGTAAGAGGGAAGGCGCGGCTGCATTCGTTAGTTAAGCTAAGGGTTGGTAAGCATGACGTCGATCGAGATGGGAATGCTCATCGAAAGCGTAGATGGGGGGTCGCATTCGACTGATAGGGCTAGGCTCCATCGTAGTTGAATACGCTCGTTCGAATTAGACGAGTCGCGAGTGTTTGGGGGTAGCACGCGTTGGGTGCAGTGGTAAGGTGGAGGGGCCGGCGAGCTTGGGAAGGTTTGGCGATATGGTGTGTGATATCCCGAAATTTTTGGCAATATCAATTTAATAATCTTTATTTATAATTAAACCGATTTGATAATATTGGTTTAATCATCTTTGATAAAAATTTGAATTGGTTTAATAAGCTAATTAAATAAATATTTAATTAGTGATTTTATCTTTTAAAAGCTAAATAAATGTTTCTATTTATATTGTGTGTATATATGTATATATATATATATATATATATATATATTTGTATATATATTACAGATAATCTTTGATTTGGAATTTAATAAATAAATAAAAATCTTGTTTTCAAATTCTAATAATATATTTAATAATTTGGAAATTATGATTTAAATTAATATTAAGCTTTTCAAAGTTATTTAAATTAATAACTATATGGTTTGTAGATACTTAAGATAAATGTTATTATTTAAAATTATATCTTAGCTTAATTTTTAAATTTAAATAAAAAAATTCTTTCATTTCCTTTAAATATTACTTGATATACATATGATTTGAAAAAGAAGTTTAAATCACAATATAACATATGGTCTTAATTCATTTAATAATAGAAGTGATTTATAATCTCTTTTATAAATCATTTAAAATTGTTAAATTTGTTATTTTCAAATGATAATTATAATACTTAGCTTTTATAAACATAAATAGATTTTATAGGAATAAGATTGTTATTTTTAAATTTAATAAGTAGTTATATTTGTATAGATATAACTTGATTCTTAGATTTGATTTTATAATTTAATTTAAATTTAAAGCTTTTAAATTCAAAAGAATAGATACTTAAAAATAAGTATTTAAAATGTTTGGATATTAAAAATATTTGGATAAGCTTTTATTTATAATTTGTTTTTATTACATTTTCTTTACATAAGAAATTCATATATATATTTGCATAACTATAAATAAATTAAGTAAAACCTTTATTAACGTTTAAAATAAAAAGAAAATTAAACAAAGACATGTGTTAATATATAAGTTATCTAATAACATGTTTTGATTTATGAATTAAACAATATGACAAGTGTCATTCAATTTTCAACATTTTCTTTTATTTTGTTAAATTATTTCAGCCTTTATAACATTGTTTCCTCCTTTTTAATTTCCTTTTCAAATTTCTAAGCTAAGAAACAAATCTGAAAATCAATTTCTTCAACCCAATTTCTCAAAAAAAATATCTACAGCCTAAACTCAAACCATTTTCATAAACTTGTTCATTGTCAAAAGAATTAAAGCCTGAATTTTCTTCAAATCAAAGATCTATAATTCATTCCTCAAAAGAAAAACCAGAATCAACGTCTGTAATCCACTTTCTAAATCAAGCATGCATACCACTTCCAAATTTCCAAAAATAACCTGTAATTCAGTATCAAGATTCAAATTTATATCACTTCTGGAAAGCATTTTAAAACCTGCCATCCTCAAATCAAAACTAAATCTAAAACAAAGTGATCAATGCCTGCATTTCTTCATCTGGAAATCATCAGCATGCAAGCATTTTCAAGCCTGCATTTCTTTTCAAACCTGGAAGCCTAAATGCATGTAGTTTTAGACAGGGAGTAAAAGCATTTCAGTTTCAAAACATCTCAGCACTCAAGTTTTAAAAGTTTTAAAGGATTCAAAAGCTTTTCGAAAATGAAGAGGCTCTGTGTTTTTTCTAAAACAGGTGAGTAACATTTTGTTTTAAAAATAAATTAAGTATGATTCTGGTTGCCTAATTTAGTATGATTCTAGTTGCCTGATTGTCTCTGGAAATAAGATTGCTTGTGTGTATATTTATAAGTGTTATTTTGTGTATATATATGAATGTATGATGTGTGCATGTATGCTAATGTCTGTAATGTCTCTATTCCCAGATTCAAGTTCAGTTTTTTTGATTTAAATCCTCTATCTCTTGATCTAGTCACTATTTTGACTTAAGTTACAAACAAAACTTGTTTGTTCGATCATAAAATAAGATTTAAAATTTTATTTAGGTTTAAATAAATTGGAAATGCCTCTGGAAACCAAAAAAAATAGTGAAATATAAGTTATGCTAAAAATTCAGGCATCCTGATTAAATGATTCAGATATATGATCTGAATCCTTAAACTAAATCCTGAGTTTTGGAAGTGAAATCACAGTTTTTGGAAGCAAAGCGAATGAGCAATCCTTGTTTGATTAGTTTGGGGGTTTTGGACATTCTATGGTGATCTAATTGATAGGGAAGGTCAGGATCTTCTCTGGTGGTAGAGGAGTGATCGAAGAGTGTGGGAAAAATGGCCGATGGGTGTGCAAGACACAATGGAGGCGGCGGTGATCAGAAATTGTTTTGAACCTTAGTTTTATTTAAATTAGGAAATTCGATCATCTCAGTTTCTACGATTGATCGAGTGCGATGGAGCTTTGAGAGATGGTAGCTGGATCGATGACGAGGGCATGGTCGGAGCTGCAGCATTTATAGTGGTCGGAGGATAGTGGTTGAGGCATTGCCAGGTTTTGGGTTGTGGTGGTTCTGTGTTCCAGGTTTGGGTATTGAGTCTAGATTTTGATTTCTAGATGATGGAGACGATCTGATGATCGTGGGATGGTGCGTGGGTGGTTGACGATGTGATGAAGCTTTGGTGAATGGCCAGAGCTGATCAGAGTCACGGTGCATGTGCACCGTGCACTTTTGTTTTCTGGTGAAGTGGGTTTGGAATTGGTGAAGATGTAGTTCGAGTATTTTACTCGGAGGAATTTAGGGTTTGACTCAAAGTTATTTGGTCTGGCTCGAGTAAATTTAGTTACAGGTTTTGTTTTCAAACCTAACAGTACTTCTGTTTTTAAAATTTAAACAAAATTTAAAAAAAAGCAAAGCAAGTTTGAAAGAAAAGTTTTGAAACAAGTTTAAATCTGAATTCAAATCAGTTTGAATTCTTGTTTTTAAAATAAATAAGTTTTATGAAAATGGAATGTTTTTAACAACTAAAAATTTGTCAAAGTATTTTATAAAGTGGTTTTAAAATCTGAAAATAAGATTTAAACAGGATTATAATTTAAGTTTAAATCTGAATTCAAAGCTAGTTTGAATTCTAATTTGACATAAATAGAGTTTTTGGATTTAAATGCTTTAAAACAACTTCGAATGTCTTAAATATGGTTTGAAATTTAAAAATGAATTTGGTTTAAAATTCTTTTAAAATTCTTTCATAAGACAAATATTTCTTTAACATGTAATTAAAAGGTTTTTGAATTGTTAAACTTTGTTAAAGTTAAAATTGTTTTCATTTTAAATCTTAAATTTAAAATGGAATTTAATAGTAAATTTAAAGCAAATTGTTTTTAAATTACTTTGTTAATGATAATTTAATCATTAATAAGATTAAGGTTTATCTTAAAATTAATTAGGACTTCATGATTTATAATTCAATAAATTATTAAGATAATTAAGATGGATAATTAATTAATTTAATTAATTAATGATTTGGGTTAATTAATTAAGTAATTAAGGGTTTTATTTAATTAATTAAAGCATTAAGTTAATTAAGATTAATTAATTTAAGAAATCATTAATTAGATAAGATTTGATTTTAAATTAATGATTTGAAATTTATTAATCAAGTAATTAAAAATTAATTTGGTTATAGATGAATACTTAGTTAATTAAATAATTAGAGATTAATTAACGGGTTATTATAGATAAATAAATTTGTAATTAATAATGATTAATCTTAGATAATTACTTTAGATAAGTAATTAAAGATATGTTAATAGTTAATAAAGGTCATTAACTTAGGATTATTTAATAATTAATTAATGTGATTAATTTTAATAATTAATTAGATTAATTAATTTAAGATAATCAATTGTGAAATTGTTTAAGTAATTATTTAGTTGGAAGCAGTTAAGAAAGTAATTACTAATTGTCATTAATTAAGTTTATTTTGATTAGTTTAAGTTAATTAATTAAGTTTAATTAATTTAAGACAATCACTTGATAATTTAAGAAGTAATTACTCAATGTAATTAATAAAGAATAATTACTTAGTGAAGTAATTAAGAAGATAATTACTGGATGTAATTAAATTGAAGGATAATTAGGTAATGGAAGAGTTTTGGAAATTAATCACTTTATGTAATTAATATGAAGGATAATTTCTTAGTGGAAGTAATTAATAATTAATTACTTAGTGTAATAAATTTAGAATTGATTAATAAAGTTATTTGAAGATAATTAAGTGATGTAAGTAATATAGGGTGATTAATAAATATAATTAATTAAAGATTAATTATTAAAGATAATTAATTAAGGAGCAATTAATTTATCTAATAAAGTAATTAAAAGTTGTTAATTACTGAATGTGATTAATCAAGAGGGTTTAATTGATAATTAATTACTTAATATAATTAATTTAGATAGGGTAATTATAAATAAAAATAATTAGGGATCATTAATTAAAAATGATGTAATTGAGGATTGATTAATTAAGAATAATTAATCAATAAAGGAATTAATTAATGTAATTAATTAAGGATTAATGTAATTAATTACAGTTAATTAATTAATGAAGTAATTAAAAGGTTAATTACTGAATTTGGTTTAGAATAATTAATTTGTGAAATTATTAGAAGCTAATTACTTGAATGTAATTAAAGGGTAATTAATCAGGGGTGATTAATTAAGGTGATTTATTTAAGGATAATTAATTAATTGATTTGTAATTAATTAATCGTTATGTAAGCAAGATTTATAATGATGAAGTAATTAATTTAATTTACTTTAAATTAATTAGAGAAGAAGTAATTAATTTAATTCATTTTAAATTAATTATAGAATGATGATTAATAAGTCATTGCTTATGAATGTTAATTGATATTGGTTGCCCTAAATAGTTGAGATCTCAGATATGAGATAAGTGATGTTGTGTGATATGGATGCTTTGGTTGCATTGTGATGATAATATGAATTATCTGTTTGTGATGATAATGTGGATTATCTGTTTATGATGATAATGTTGATTATTTATTGTGATATTGTGAATTATCCATCTGTGTGTATATAAATAATATTGAATTGAATTTTTTAAACTTAAAAAACAACTTGGACCTAAAAGATGGCGTTTTGGATTTCGATAAGACCGGGATCGGGTTTCCATATTTGGATATCCGAAAAACACATCGATCCAAATTAACGATAGGTCGTGAATCTCAAGTGAAGATGAAGATTCATAGTGCAAGGGTTATCGTCGTTAACTCTGAGGGTGATTCCAAAATGAGCGTAACGAGATAATGCCTTTGGTTTCGTTCGAACCCGGAACGAACTTATATGGATTGAATGCTTTCAGAACATTATCAGGTGGATGATGAGCATTCTAGGAGATGTGTTCTCTAAAGGTAATCGTAGCCTCAAGCCTCATCAACCGAGAATGGCTAAAACAGGGGAGGTGCAACAAGGCTAAGTGGGTCATGCCCAAGCAGGATGAGATTTTCCCCTGTCTAGAAGTCCCTTTATATTCGGCTGTGTGGGGCAGTTGATTGCAACAACTGCCTGGGTTGTCTTGTTCGGGACTATCCAGTAAGGGATGGTTCCGGCTTTGTGTTGCAGGGGATTGGGAGTATACCTCGGTACAGTGATCTAGGCCACGTACTATGACGGGCGGTACCCCAGTGGCCCTGCCATTGATGGAAACCCATTCTTCCTACGTGCCCTTACGGTTTTGATTGTATTTACCCACTTTTGTGGCTAATAGCTGGAATTTAATAAATGTAACAATTTCAGCTATTTCTTATTTACTTGAAAACCCTAGACACTATTACAATATCATCGGATTTCCTATCAAATGTTTTGGTTAGTGTAAGGTAAAAACTTTTCCATATTTATGTGTAGGAAGTCTTACATGATACCTTTGTTTTCAAAGGATTTTTAAAGTTAAGTGACCTTAACCTGTTACTCACACCAGACTCATGTCTGACCCGGAGTTTATCTTCTGTTTTCTCATACTCTTGGGTACTCTAATTTTTTTTACGAGTAGCCAAGGGATTCAAGTTAGCTTTGATGAATTATGGAGGAGCAATGGAGCATGAGGCTTCGGCGTTAGATATATAGTTTCCAATGTGTGTTCTCTGTGTTGGTATCTCTTTGTTGAGTTGTATTAAGTTGTAATAACTAGACAGGTGTTTATAACTGTTTAGTATGTGTTGTGTATGCTATGCGACTTTGATAGATGTTGTATATTTTGTAATACTCATGTTATTAATATTATTTATTCGTTCCGCTGTTGAGATTCTGGTGTTGTTTCTTCTTTCTCTTCTTTCTTTTCTCTTTTCTATCCCTTTCTTTCTTAAAGATGATACGACTTTCTGTGGAGAAAAAGTCGGGTCGTCACAATTGGTATCAGAGCGCTAGGTTGAGTGAATATCTAGGCTTTGGAGTGTTTTCTTTCTTGAGAGAGCGTATTTGTAATTTTGATATATATATATATGTATGTATGTATGTATGTATGTATGTATGTATGTATGTATGTATGTATATGTATGTATGTATGTATTATTTCTATCTATTTGTTGGGTTACCCGTATAGGTTTTCCAATATAAGTTATAAGGTAGATAGGGTAGTGGTGTGTGTAACACGACTACTACCATTGGTTGGAATTTGTATGTTTGAGTTGGAAGTGTATCTGTCGGGACTTTAGACCTAATACCGTCTCAAGTAAGCTTTGCTGTGGTGTAAGATTTCATCGATCTCTGAAAGTAACCTGTAAAGGTTCGGAGTACATCTTTGAAGTTGGATGAGTAGAGTTTGGGTCTGTCGGTCGGGCAGAAGCAAGTGATGGTATCTTGATACCTCCGAAAATAGTAGCTGCGTGATGAGATGCAGTGACTATGGATGTTTCTGAAAACGATTTCTTTGGAACAAGTTTAAGGAAGTGGGTCTGCTTCGGTGTTGTGGCTGAGTTCAGCAGGGTGATTCTGTTTGGTTTGAAGTCCAAGTTTCTCGAAGAGCTTTGGATTGGGAATTCTTTGGCACCTGCATCAGCAGTGCAGCACGGATATTTGGTGTGCCGGTAAGGAAATCTTCTATTTTAGTAGTTTTTCTAGAAGTGGAGTCCAGAAGCATCAGAGTGGATCCATTTCTTCGATGGATGGGATAGACCAGCGTAAGCTGTTCTGATTGGTAAAGAGAGAATAGTTTTCTTTGGATGTTAGCCTAGATTGATCGCAAAAGTGACTTGCGATGATTGAGTGTTCTCTTGGTTATCAGAGATTTTCTGGGTTATGCTGTCCAGTTTGTGCTTGTGTTCATCATCAGCATTCTCATCTTCTCCAGATCAGAGTTGTGCAGCGGAAGCAGTTTGGGAGTGCATCTGCTTTTTTTTCCGGATAGGAGAAGTTTGTTTTCTTCTGATGGTTGTGAAGGAGTTTGTTCTTGATCTTGGTTGATCTTGGAGGATCATTCTGGTGGACTGGGTTTGGTCCAGTTGTTTCTTGAGACATCAGCGAGGATTGAACTGATCAGGAAGGATGAAGGCAGCCCAGGATCGTCCCTAGAGTTTTATGGATCTAAATCGGAGATCTGATTTTGGATAAGTTTTCTCCGGTTTCAGGAGCTATAAGATTGGGTAAGGCTGGGACGCTAGCTCCGAGGTGTATTGGATCTTTTCTGTGTTCTTCTTTGGATAAATGTTTGGTCTTCAGGATCGAATTGCCAGTTTGGATAACTGGGATTCATTGCGTTTTCACGTATCTCTAATAGAGTACGTGTATGATCTATCTCTAGTTGTGGAATCAGCTGTTCTGGGAGATTTGGTTGTTGAGTCAGACTTGTTGTAGTCTGATATCCAATTCAGTTGTAGATCTAGATGAGTAGGAGTTCTGTAGCCTAGTAGTGTAGATTGTTTGGGTTCTGTAGAGTGAGTATCCCGGTGTTTATACTTGGTAAACTCGAGAAAATTCTATTCAGAATTTTTGTCTAGATAGTTAAATTTGTTTGTTTGGATGAATTGGTTGCTATGGTTGTTAGCATATGGTTGATAGTATATGCTTGTGATTTAAAATTAAAATCTTTAAAATAGATTATTAAATTACCTTTGTTTTAAATTTTAGGGACGAAATTCTTTTAATGGGGAAGGAATGTGATATCCCGGAATTTTTGGCAATATCAATTTAATAATCTTTATTTAAAATTAAATTGATTTGATAATATTGATTTAATAATCTTTGGTAAAAATTTTGAATTGGTTTAATAATCTATTCAAATAAATATTTAATTAGTGATTTTATCTTTTAAAAGCTAAATAAATGTTTCTATTTATAATGTGTGTATATATATATATATATTTATATATATTATAGATAATCGTTGATTTGGAATTTACTAAATAAATAAAAATCTTGTTTTCAAATTCTAATAATATATTTAATAATTTGGAAATTATGATTTAAATTAATATTAAGCTTTTCAAAGTTATTTAAATTAATAACTATATGGTTTGTAAATACTTAAGATAAATGTTATTGTTTAAAATTATATCTTAGCTTAATTTTTAAATTTAAATAAAAAGTTTGTTTCATTTCTTTTAAATATTACTTGATATATATATATATGATTTGAAAAATAAGTTTAAATCACAATATCGCATATGGTCTTAATTCATTTAATAATAGAAGTGATTTATAATCTCTTTTAAATTTCATTTAAAAATTTTAAATTTGTTATTTTCAAATGATAATTATAATACTTAGCTTTTATAAACATAAATAGATTTTATAGGAATAGGATTGTTATTTTTAAATTTAATAAGTAGTTATATATGCATAGATATAACTTGATTCTTAGATTTGATTTTATAATTTAATTTAAATTTAAAGCTTTGAAATTCAAAAGAATAGATACTTAAAAATAAGTATTTAAAATGTTTGTATCTTAAAAATATTTGGATAAGCTTTTATTTATATTTTGTTTTTATTACATTTTCTTTACATAAGAAATTCACATATATATTTACATAAGTATAAATAAATTAAGTAAAACATTTATTAACATTTAAAATAAAAAGAAGATTAAACAAAGACATGTGTTAATATATTAAGTTATCTAATAACATGTGTTAATTTATGAATTAAACAATATGGTAAGTGTCATTCAATTTTCATCGTTTTCTTTTATTTTGTTAAATTATTTCAGGCTTTATAACATTATTTCCTCCTCTTTAATTTCCTTTTCAAATTTCTAAGCTAAAAACAAATTTGAAAATCAAGTTCTTCAAACCAATTTCTCAAAAACAAATCTGCAGCCTAAACTCAAACCATTTTCATAAACTTGTTCATTCTCAAAAGAACTAAAGCCTGAATTTTCTTCAAATCAAAGATATGTTATTCACTCCTCAAAAGAACAACCAGAATCAAAGTCTGTAATCCACTTTCTAAATCAAGCATGCATACCACTTCCAAATTTCCAGAAATAACCTGTAATTCAGTTTCAAGATTCAAATTTATATCACTTTTGGAAAGCATTTTAAAACCTGCTATCCTCAAATCAAAACTAAATCTAAAACAAAGTGATCAATGCCTGCATTTCTTCATCTGGAAATCATCAACATGCAAGCATTTTCAGGCCTGCATTTCTTTTCAAAGCTGGAAGCCTGCATGCATGTAGTTTTAGACAAGGAACAAAAGCATTTCATTTTTAAAACATCTCAGCACTCAAGTTTTAAAAGTTTTAAAGGATTCAAAAGCTTTTCAAAAATGAAGAGGCTTTGTGTTTCTGTGAAAACAGGTGAGTAGCATTTTGTTTTAAAAATAAATTAAGTATGATTCTGGTTGCCTAATTTAGTATGATTCTGGTTGCCTGATTGTCTCTGGAAATAAGATTGCTTGTGTGTATATTCATAAGTGTATTTGTGTGCATATATATGAATCTATGATGTGTGCATGTATGCTAATGTATGTAATGTCTCTGTTCCCAGATTCAAGTTCGGTTTTTTTTCGATTTAAATCCTCTATCTCTTGATCTAGTCACTATTTTGATTTAAGTTACAAACAAAACTTGTTTGTTCGATCATAAAATAAGATTTAAAATTTTATTTAGGTTAAAATAAATTGGAAATGCCTTTGGAAAACAAAAAAACAGTGAAATATAAGTTATGCTAAAAATTCAGGCATCCGAATTAAATGATTCAGATATATGATCTGAATCCTTAAACTAAATCCTGATTTTTGGAAGTGAAATCACAGTTTTTAGAAGCAAAACGAATGAGCAATCCTTGTTTGATCAGTTTGGGGGTTTTGGACATTCTATGGTGATCTATTTGATAGGGAACGTCATGGTCTTCTCTGGTGGTAGAGGAGTGATCGAAGAGTGTGGGAAAAATGGCCGATGGGTATGCAAGTCACAGTGTAGGCGGCGGTGATCAAAAATTGTTTTGAACCCTAGTTTTATTTAGATTAGGAAATTCGATCATCTCATTTTCTACGATTGATCGAGTGCGATGGGGCTTTAAGAGATGGTAGCTGGATCGATAACAAGGGCATGGTCGGAGCTGCAGCATTTAGGATGGTCGGAGGATAGTGGTTGAAGCGTTGCCAGGTTTTGGGTTGTGGTGGTTCTGTGTTCCAGGTTTGGGTGTTGAGTCTAGATTTTGATTTCTAGATGATGGAGACGATCCGATGATCGTGGGATGGTGCGTGGGTGGTTGCCGATGTGATGAAGCTTTGGTGAATGGCCGGAGTTAATCAGAGTCACGGTGCATGTGCACCGTGCACTTTTGTTTTCTGATGAAGTGGGTTTGTAATTGGTGAAGATGTACTCGAGTTTCACTCGAGTAGTTCGAGTATTTTACTCGGAGGAATTTAGGGTTTGACTCGAAGTTATTTGGTCTGGCTCGAGTAAATTTAGTTACAGGTTTTGTTTTAAAACCTGATAGTATTTATGTTTTTAAAATTTAAACTAAATTTAAAAAAAAAAGCAAAGCAAGTTTTAAACAAAGGTTTTGAAACAAGTTTAAATCTAAATTCAAATGAGTTTGAATTCTAGTTTTTAAAATAAATAAGTTTTATAAAAATGGAATGTTTTTAACAACTAAAATTTGTTAAAGTATTTTATAAAGTGGTTTTAAAATCTGAAAATAAGATTTAAACAGGATTTTAAATTTAAGTTTAAATGCTTTAAAACAACTTTGAATGTTTTAAATATGGCTTGAAATTTAAAAATGAATTTGGTTTAAATTTCTTTCATAAGACAAGTATTTCTTTAACACGTAATTAAAAGGTTTTTGAATTGTTAAACTTTGTTAAAGTTAAAATTGTTTTCTTTTTAAATCTTAAATTTAAAATGGAATTTAATAGTAAATTTAAAGCAAATTGTTTTTAAAATACTTTGTTAATGATAATTTAATCATTAATAAGATTAAGGTTTATCTTAAAATTAATTAGGACTTAATGATTTATAATTCATTAAATTATTAAGATAATTAAGATGGATAATTAATTAATTTAATTAATTAATGATTTGGGTTAATTAATTAACTAATTAAGGGTTTTATTTAATTAATTAAAGCATTAAGTTAATTAAGATTAATTAATTTAACAAATCATTGATTAGATAAGATTTGTTTTTAAATTAATTATTTGAAATTTATCAATCAAGTAATTAAAAATTAATTAATTTATAGATTAACATTTAGTTAATTAAATAATTAGAGATTAATTAATGGGTTATTATTGATAAATAAATTTGTAATTAATAATGATTAATCTCAGATAATTACTTTAGATAAGTAATTAAAGATACAATAATAGTTAATAAAGGTCATTAACTTAGGATTATTTAATAATTAATTAATGTGATTAATTTTAATAATTAATTAGATTAATTAATTTAAGATAATCAATTGTGAAATTGTTTAAGTAATTACTTAGTTGAAGCAATTAAGAAATTAATTACTAGTTGTAATTAATTAGGTTTATTTTGATTAGTTTGAGTTAATTAATTAAGTTTAATTAATTTAAGATAATCACTGGATAATTTAAGAAGTAATTACTCAATGTAATTAATAAAGAATAATTACTTAGTGAAGTAATTAAGAAGATAATTACTGGATGTAACTAAATTGAAGGATAATTAGGTAATGGAAGAGTTTTGGAAATTAATCACTTTGTGTAATTAATATGAAGGATAATTACTTAGTGGAAGTAATTAATAATTAGTTACTTAGTGGAAGTAATTAATAATTAATTACTTAGTGTAATTAATTTAGAATTGATTAATAAAGTTATTTGAAGATAATTAAGTGATGTAATTAATATAGGGTGATTAATAAATATAATTAATTAAAGATTAATTATTAAAGATAATTAAGTAAGGAGCTATTAATTTAACTAATGAAGTAATTAAAAGTAGTTAATTACTGAATGTGATTAATCAAGGGTGATTAATCAAGATGGTTTAATTGATATTTAATTACTTAATATAATTAATTTAGATAGGGTAATTATAAATAAAAATAATTAGGGATCACTAATTAAAAATGACTTAATTAAGGATTGATCAATTAAGAACAATTAATCAATGAAGGAATTAATTAATATAATTAATTAAGGATTAATTTAATTAGTTATAGTTAATTAATTAACGAAGTAATTAAAAGGTTAATTACTGAATTTGGTTTAGAATAACTAATTTGTGAAATTAATTAGAAGCTAATTACTTGAGTGTAATTAAAGGTTAATTAATCAGGGGTGATTAATTAAGGTGATTTATTTAAGGATAATTAATTAATTGACTTGTAATTAATTAATGGTTATGTAAGCAAGATTTATAATGATGAAGTAATTAATTTAATTTACTTTAAATTAATTAGAGAAGAAGTAATTAATTTAATTCATTTTAAATTAATTATAGAATGATGATTAATAAGTCATTGCTTATGAATGCTAATTGATATTGATTGCCCTGAATAGTTGAGATCTCAGATATGAGATAAGTGACGTTGTGTGATATTGATGCTTTGGTTGCATTGTGATGATAATATGAACTATCTGTTTGTGATGATAATATGGATTATCTGTTTATGATGATAACGTTGATTATCTATTGTGATATTGTGAATTATCTTTCTGCGTGTATATAGATAATATTGAATTGAATTTTTTTAAACTTAAAAAACAACTTGGACCTAAAAGATGGCGTTCTGGATTTCGATGCGACCGGGATCGGGTTTCCGTATTTGGATATCCGAAAACCACATCGATCCAAATTAACGATAGGTAGTGAATCACAAGTGAAGATGAAGATTCAGAGTGCAAGGGTTATCGTCATTAACTCTGAGGGTAATTCCAAAATGAGTGTAACGAGATAATGCCTTCGGTTTCGTTCGAACCCGGAACGAACTTGTATGGATTGAATGCTTTCAGAACATCGTCAGGTGGACAATGAGCATTCAAAGAGATGTGTTCTCTAAAGATAATCGTAGCCTCAAGCCTCATCAACCGGGAATGGCTAAAACAGGGGAGATGCAGCAAGGCTAAGTGGGTCATGCCCAAGTAGGACGAGATTTGCCCCTGTCTAGAAGTCCCTTTATATTCGGTTGTGTGGGGAAGTTGATTGCAACAACTGCCGGGGTTGTCTTGTTCGGGACTATCCAGTAGGGGATGGTTCCGACTTTGTGTTGCACGGGATTGGAAGTAATCCTCGGTACGGTGATCTAGGCCACGTACTGTGATGGACGGTACCCCAGTAGCCCTGCCATTGATGGAAACCCATTCTTCCTACGTGCCATTACGGTTTTGATTGTATTACCCACTTTTGTGGCTAATAGCTGGAATTTAATAAAGATAACAATTATGGCTATTTCTTATTTACTTGAAAACCCTAGACACTATTATAATATCATTGGATTTCCTATCAAATGTTTTGGTTATCCATACGTAAAAACTTTTCCATGTTTATGTGTGGGAAGTCATACGTGATACCTTTGTTTTCAAAGGATTTTTAAAATTAAGCAACCTTAACCTGTTACTCACACCAGACCCTTGTCTGACCCGGTGTTTATCTTCTGTTTTCTTAAACTCTTGGGTACTCAAAATTTTTTATAAGTAGGCAAGGGATTCAGGTTAGCTTTGATGAATTATGGAGGAGCAATGGAGCAGGAGGCTTCAGCATTAGATATATAGTTTCCGCTGTGTGTTCTCTGTGTTGGTATCTCCTTGTTGAGTTGTAATAACTAGACAGGTGTTTATTACTGTCTAATATGTGTTGCGTATGCTGTGTGACTCTGATAGATGTTGTATATTTTGTAGTACTTATGTTATTAATATAATTTATTCGTTCCGCTGTTGAGATTCTGGTGTTCTTTCTTCTTTCTCTTCTTTCTTTTCTCTTTTCTATCCCCTTTCTTTCTTAAAGATGATACGACTTTCTATGGAGAAAAAGTTGGGTCGTCACATGGTGGCAAGGCGCGTGTGTTGTCAGGCACAGCAGAGCGTGGAATCATGATGGGAGTCAAAGGGTTTGGGTGATCGATCGTCTTCGCATGGAGGAATGAAGATTTTGATGGTGGTGGTCAAACAAAAGGCAAGGAATGGCTGTAGTTCATTTCGGTAGAGATGCAGTGGAAGGTATATAGTAGTTGCTTTAATTAAATTTTATAAAAGTAGAAATTATAAGTAATAAAAAAATGCTACCTCATATAATTCTTAAAAATTTTGCGAGGCTAAAAATCGGGAAAGAATAAGTCGAGATTGGATCGGATTGCGAAAAAAATAAATCAAGGTGAGAGTTTCTCACTCATTTGGATTACCGTACTTAAATTTGAATGTTTAAATATAAATATAAATTATTGGATGTTTGATTAATTTATAAAATTATAATTTATTTGATCGATGACTATGTATATGTATAGTAGTATATATATTAGTATTTGGAGCCATATTCTCGCATATTATAGAGGATGGGACCCTATGCACCTCGCATTGTAGCGGATGACCTTATATAATGCGATATCCCCCTCGAAGTGGGATTGGTATTTTTATTGTTGTCTAACATCTGTGGTTGCAAGGAAAATAGGTTGGAGGGATCCAACTGGATTCCTCAAATATATTAGTATTCTTCGTATTTATAAAAATGCTGGATTATTGTGTGTTGTAAATTTTTAAAAGTTATAATGGCATGGAAATTACTTTTGGGTATATTAAATACCATGAATATTATTTTAAAATTTTAAGGAATTAAAAGGAGATTTTAATGTAAAATAAATATATCGAAACTTTGGATTATTTAAAAGAGGTTGATTTAAATAAACAATAATGGATTTTTGATTGTATTAAATAACGCGGAAAAATATTTTAAATGGAAGATTTTAAAATAAAATATATATGGATTTTTTTTAAATGGGCTGGATGTTACAGTTGTATTGGGAAAATATGGAAAGGAGTTGGAAATCAATATTAAAATAGATTGGCAAAAATAAATGGATTTTTAAAGGAATTGAATTTATAAAATAAATTTTTTGTAAATGAGATTATTTTTAGATAACCCAAAGGTGTTATAAAAAAATTATAAACGAAGTTTATAAATGAAGGAAAGTGATATCGGATGATAAATTTTGAAATGTAAATTTATGAAAAGAATTTATATTGGAATATGGAAATAGGGTGAGAAAAATAGTAGGTACTATTTTTAAAATGAAGATGCTTAAGGAGACCGGAATGGAAGAAATGCGATGAAAATCGAGAGGGGTTATAGATTGGAAATTTGGTTATCCAGACTTTAAAATAAATTTTTAAATAAGTTAAGTTTTAAACTTTAAAAAGGAAACTTTTATTTATTAAAATATGAAATTTTAAAGTTCGTTAGAACTGAATACTTCGGAAAAGAATTTTTTGAATACTTGATATTTATTTTAAATAGAATACCGACTTTTAAATCTACTTTGGAAAGTGATATTATAAAAGGGGTTTCAATATTTTAAACAAGTATTTGAATGTCTCTTACAAAAATTATTATTATTTTCTACTCATATATATATATATATATATAGGGTTTTGAAATGTTTTAAATTTATTTATAAACCTTCTCGAAAGCCGGGTAAGTGGGTTATTCTGTGGATATGATTTGTAACAAAATTCTAAAATGGAATTGGAAAGAAAAGTAAGAAAATTTCTGAAGAAGTTAAATAAAAGTGAACTTCAAAGAATGAAAATAGAATTCATAAAGAAGTACAAATGGAATTTATTTTATAAGCAAGTATAACTGGTTTTGAAAATATTAAAGAACTTAATTAAGGAATTCCGTAATCTGTAGAGTTCGTGTAAAATGGGTTGGGAAATTTACAGATAAAATTGTAAATGATTTTGAGAAAAGGAAAAGAAATAAAAGACATATTTTTCCAAGCTTTAATATCAAATGAAGTGAAGAAAATATTCTAAGTATTGGGAAAGGTTGGAAATGCTCCGTGAAGATAATAAGGGTTTGAAAACTGTTTTCAAATGTTAAGGAACTAAAAGTAATATCTTATAAAGATATTTTGATATAAATTTTAAAAAATTTATAATAAGGCCTGATGATTGTTATGGATGTGTATTTATAGTTATATAACCAACTATCAAATTTTGGCCAATTTTGTTAATTGTTTTGAAGAGACAGTAATCAGATTTAATTATCTGAAAACCACTTAGATCCAGTTTGAACGTAGCGAATGAATACTGTGAAGATGATGAAGATGGTGATCAGTTTGTCCAGACCCAGGACAACTTGTATGGACAAATGCTATCAGAACATCGTCATTGGAGGACGACGCGCATTCTAAGTGAATATGTTCTTTAAAAGGTAATCATAGCCTCAAGCCTTATCAACCAAGATGACTAAAACATGGGAGATGCAGCAAGGTTAAGTGGGTTGCACCCAAGTAGAGTAAGGTTACCCCTATCTAGAGTCCCTTTTATTCGGCTATATGGCGGTTGCTGATCCCAACCGTGGGGTAATCTTATTCGATCTATCCAGGTTAGGGATATGATGGTCTTGTGTAGTAGGCGATCCCGGAGTGGTCCTCGGTACATTGTGCTAGAGGTGTACTGTGACGAGCGGTACCCAAATAGCCCGTTCATTCGATGGAATCCATTCTCCAATAAGCACCGTACAATTTTGATTGTGCCCAACTATGCTGGAACGTTGGATGTAAGCATTTCAGCTATTTTTTATTTACTTTCTCTACACACTATTATAATATCAGATGATTTTGATAAAAATTATTTTGGTTATCGTAAGGTAAAAACCCATTGTGTTCATTTGTGACGTGGTCTTACGAGATACCCTTGATTTTCAAAGGATTTGATAAAAGTTAATAATTCAATTTGAGTGTGTTTTCTCATGCTGGTTTTCTAGACTAACTTAGGTGCTATTTTATTATAATGCTCGGGTCAGACCGAGTATTACTGATTCAGCTTAAATGCTGTGGAGCCTAGGAGAAAAGCTGGAGGAGTTCAGACGTATACCATGTACTTGGTTACTTCTGTTGTGTGAATCATGTATATCAGGACAGGTTATTAAACTTCCCCGATTTAATGTACTGAAATTGTTGTACTCAGATGATTGAAAGTATTAAACAGTTACAAATTCTTTTGCATAAAAATCTGTTGTTATATATTATACTTTGTTCCGTTGCGATTGTGAGATTCTGTGATGTTGTTCCTATTTTTCTTCTACCATTTTCTTCTTCATCCCCAATGAACTGGTATTTCCGGCACTCGACTGCTCGGCATTCTATATAGTGGACGTATAAATGTCAATTTTCGAGGATCGAAATCCTCGGTCCGTTATAATGTCATTTCAACCAGTATCCAAACAAAATTCCCAAATCAATGGAAACACCTCGGGTTATCATTTCAATCCATGGTGATAATAGAGATATATACATAAATAAACATCCAATCATCCAAAATGTCGACCAATAACATCCATCATAATCCAACATCCAAATCAGCCAATAAATCAAACCATATCAATTGATTATCATTATCAGGTGTTTAACTAGCAATTTATAGTCAATATTAATTAAATGGAAATTCAATTCAATATAAATTCAAATTTAATTTAAATGACAATCTAAAAATATCAAACAGCAATCAATAAATTTCTAATCACATCATAAATTTAATCTAACTAACATAAGAAATTTAGTATTCGTAAGTGGGTCAAAACACTCACCTTCAATATTTAGAACGCAAAACTCCAAACAAAGATGCCTTTTCCAATAGTCTCGAAACTCAGCCAAACGTATTTCATGTCGTTCAGAATTCCAATACAAGTTCAACAGAAGAAATTACGCATTTATCGAAGCTCGTAAGTGGAAGATATTCAGGTTATAAGGATATATTAAAAAAACATGTACACATTTAATTATTAAAATAAGAAACTTTAATAACTTAAAGGCTTCTTGCAAAAGAAGGCAAGGTGATGAAGAAAGGTGTGGGTGTGGTTAAGGAAGAAATAGATGCTCATGCTTTTTTCCTTTTTTTTGAACATAGCTTCAGTAAAAATGAATTGGCTGTAATTAAGTGGAGGTATAAATCTATATTGACATTGAGACTTTGAGGGAAAAATAGAGGCCCTAATATTTGAAAAATAATGAAATTCTAGGGGAAAGAATGAGATATGATATGAAACAAAAGAAGAAAGGGATGTAACAAATGAAATAGGTATGGAAAGAACAAATTATATGAAGCGATATGATCTAAGTAAATGCTTTGGGTAATAAAACAAACAAATGGAAGAATGAGAAAGGATGTGAATTCACGTTTCAACTACATCAGAGAATTGCAATAAAACCAAAATGTGAAATAATGGCAGATGTATTGAATAATAAGGAAATGAAGGGACCACTTAAGATCTAATTAATTGCATGTTCCACTCAATTAAATATATTAACACCACACACACACACACACACACATATATATATATTTATTTACACCAGTTTAAACATAATTAACTTACAATAAATAAATTTGAATATAACAACCAATGTAACGTTACGTAAAATAAAAGATGATCCGGAACTCAAATTCAAGGTTTTTTTTCAAAATAAGGTTTTTCTCAGAGCGCAATAACGAAACTCAAAAATTCAATTTAATATAAATTTCAAGATTAGTGTTAAAATCACTTATATATAGCCTCAAATTGATATTTAATGACTGTAAAATATTGTTTTTAAAATTCTTTTTTCTTCTTCTTTTTATAAAATTATTTTTACCTTCAAAATGAAAATGTTCGTTTTATTTTTAAATAAAACATTCATTTTATTTTAATAGTAATGTATGTTTCTTTCGTTAAATCCATTAATTAAAATTAATGTTTCTTTTTTTACTCTTTCAAATTGGAAGATTCCAAATCGACATAATTATAATTAATTTCAAAATTACACTTTAAAACAGATCGTAACAAATGTACACTTTCATTAAACGCCATTAATTTCAAATAAATTCTCTTTCCCTTTTATTGAAAGATTCCAAGTCAAATTAACGGCAATAAATTCATTAATTAATTTAAATTCCAATATGTATTCATTTTGATTTTCATCTTATTATTCATTCAATTATGATCTTATGGATATACATAACGTTGGTTTACTATTTCATTACCTCAATATTCTATAGTTTTTACTTTAATTCATATTAACCGCAATAAGTAATTAGATTAATTACAATTGATTTTCAATTTAATTTCAATGGATTAAATAAATAGGTGATGTATGACAAATTTTACTTTTTACTTACTTAATCACATTTATAAGTTTATTATCAATAACAAATGTTGTGACTACTTACGCAACCATGATTATACTCTATTTTCCATTAAGTTCATGTAATTTTCCCCTTTTTATATAACATTTAATTCATTTCCTTATTTCAACTTATCGCCAAATAACTTTACAATTATTTTAATTACTAACACACAATTCCAACATTTAACCCAACATTCAATTGCCTTAATTCCATTAATTACCCATTCAGTATTCAAATGGATAAATTAATGAGAAAATAGTTAATACAATCGTTTATAATAATAATTCCTACCCATTATTTTATTCTTTACAACCAAGGTTATGATTTGCTTACCCAATAAGGTTTTGTATTCATTATTCAACCTATTTCAACTAATTACATACAAGTTCACTATTAACTACATTATTTAATTTATTTCATTATTTACAATTATAACCAAGTTAACCTATGATTTATTTCAATTGATTTGAAATTACATTAAATAGTCATCAACAGCATTCAAACAACATCACTGATTTCATATTCAATATTAGCCAATTCAAATCGATTACATATAATTTCAACATTCAGTGTATTTCCTTATTTATAGTTTATAACCAATTATAACTTTACAGTCACTTCAATTAATTGGAATTACATTAAAATAGTTAGCAATTACCTTATATTAACATTACTAACATTACATTCTAGTTATTACTCTTATTATAACATCACAAATTTTAGTTTACTTTCAATATAAAATTCTAAAATCTTATTTAATTAAAATTTTAATTATCGAAAAATATGGGTCATTATAAGTATTTTGAATCGATATTTTGGAAATCAAACTCGAAATTGATTTAAATCAAAATGGTTTAAATTTGGAATAGGAATTTTAAACTAATTTGGAATTGGAGTTGAAATTAATTTAGAACCACTTTAACAACTCTATACGCGGTGGATGATATACAGATTATAGTAGTCGAATTGGCGAACGTTTATTGGAATAAAGTAAGAGAATGATGATGGATAGCTTTGACACTCGTGTCATAATTAAAATGACTAAAACATGAGCCTATATCTGGTCAATGAGGTTAGTTACCTCTCGCGACGTTGATCCCTCGTATTACTATTGTAATTTCGTATTCGATAATTTGGATTGATTGTCGCGGTCGGCCATGGATGGGTTAGGACCAACTAGAAAGGGTAAACTGGTAGAATCCTTCCTTGGGCATTACCTTACATGCCTTGTCATATTTATCCTTATACAAGCCCATTACTACTGTACATATAAGGGACTCACTGGCTACCGATGTCACTGTTGAATATGTGAGTATATGATTTTTGTTTGATGATAATAAACATATATATATATATATATATATATATTCATTTAAATGTGTTTGTTAATGTACTATTTTATTTTTCACATATTAAATAAATATTTGCTGAATAAAATAAATAACACAGAATTTAAATTCAAATGGATATTTTATTCAAACAAAGATTCATTACAATTTTGAATAGTACAAATTTGAGCTCTCGCTATATATATACAAATTCAATGACAATACAAATTCAATTACATCACAATTTATCATTTACAAATGAACCTCACTACAACTCACATATTCACTTGTATTTATCTTCAACTCTATGCCAGATTAAATCCAACATTTGATCTATGTGCAAAAGTACACACTGACACAGTAAAATTGAAAATAAAATATTTTTGCCGTGTAAAATAAAAATGTATTTTGAAAATATTATTTGCCTCAGTCATTTGGGTTGTTCGTCATCATTTAATTTTGAATTCATCAAACATGAACAACTTGTGACATGCACAGTGTATCACTGTACATGCCACAAGGCCGTGCACACTGTTATATACACTTGATAAAATTACAGGGACAGGTGAGCATAGGTCAAACCCAAATGAAAAGTCGGGTTCAACTCAAGTGAAATACAAACATGACACGAGCACAAGGTCAAACGTAAGCTTTAAAGCTGGATTCAACAAATGTGCAATCCAATAATACAATCACAATATGTACAAAGTCAATGCAATAGTGGTGAACCTTGAATGTGCACAATATCCATATAGTGGAAGCTCGATTGAGCAAGTGCACCAAAGGCAACGACAAATAAATGGACGAATCTCAATACATTGAACAATGCATCAAGTTGAAAATGCTACAAGAATGAACAACATGAATAACACGTCAAACATACATATGCAAGTACATGTGTGAATGTATAACTATAGGTTCACATGAGAATCAGGCATGGTAGAATGCATCGGAGTAACGAGATGACCAGACCAAGCCACATACTACAAATTATGAAACAACAAGTGGTATAAGTTAAAGACTGCAACACTATGGCAACTACGAGTGATCAAGCATCAAGTCAAAGGCAAATACAGTCTTACAGGAACCAAGACCAAATTCAAGCACCAGACTCGACCAAGGCTACAATATGCACAGTGCAGACTCGAATGTACAGATCAAGTGAAGTATACAAGCAAATTCAGGAGAAGCCTGCAGACTACATGAATAACAAATCTCACAAAAGTACTCGAGTTGGTAATTATAACAAAGTCAAGGTTAAAATGCCAGAAAATTCAACGTGATAGCAAGTTTGAACAAAGCAAAATCAAGATACACGTTTCGAACAAGTCAAGTATGCTAAAGGGATGAACACACTGGAAGAAGTCAAATTTTCTCACAGCCTTACACAAATCAATTGATCGAAGTCAAAAAGAAACCAAATCAAACAAGCCGTGGTAGTCACGAAAGCAATTTGAAGCCGTGATGAACAAGGCATTATCAAATTATACGAAATTGACAAAGTCAGAGAAATCATCAACATCTAAGAAACATCGAATGGCCAGAATATAGCAGTGACGAATTCAAACGAATTCAGAAGAATGAAAAAAAGGGATTCGAACCATATATAAATGTTTTAAATCATTGGCTTGAAGATCGATTTGAGTTCGAGCTAAACAGAGAACAATAATCATACAACTTGAATCATCGATCGAGTTCAAGCATATCAACCAGAAAAGCAAAAAGGAAAATAACATACAAATTGTAATTCGAACTCGATCGAACTGAAGTAGCCGAAAGCAATCACTGATAGAAGAAAGAATTCGAAGCATCAGCAGTTAATTCAAGCAGCGACTTCAATTTTACAGAAACCCTAAAAATTATGGAAAGAGGAACGAACGAAGACGAAGGAGCTAAAGAAATCGCCATTTTCTTACAGAGCAAGTTGGGCCAAACAAAATAAAAGGAGAAAGGGAATTATCACTGTATTTTTTTTGGGCCAGCAATTATTTGTGGGCCTTTAAAAATTTGGGTTTCGTTGTTTATTGTTTTAAATTGTATTTTTCTTTTTAAACCTTAATAATTTCTAGTCGTGTGACTAGGGGACGAACTACGGTGGTAGTTCAAGAATTCGCAACTCAGTGGTTGAGTTGTGTCAGGGTTTTGAGCGTAGAGTTAAGGCTAGTTGATAGCGGGTGTCGCGAGTTAACGTGTGTAAACGTCTAACTGCTTAATTTCTAATAGAAACCTTAAGGGCAGCACGGAGGCAAGGTTTTGCCAAAGCTGGGTAAATCTGTGTGTTCTATTTTCTATATTCTGCTATTATCCGTGCTGCTATTATTCTGTTGTGATCTGTGTTAAAATTATTTCGTATAAACTTCCACAATAAATTTTTATAATTAATTGTATCACCCTATTCACCCCCTTTCTAGGGTGAAATCGATCTTACAAGTGATATCAGAGCAAGGTTCAAAAGCCATTTTTTTTAAAAAGTTTGATTTTTCAAAGACCAATTTTTCTTACAAATTTGAATTTTTAAAATGGCTTCTTTTAATGAGGGTCAGTTCAATACTATTCCTCCTTTTTTTGATGGAACAGATTTTTTGAATTGGAAATTGAAAATGAAATTTTATTTAAAATCTATTAATGATAAATTTTGGGATATTATTGAAAATGGGATTGATATAATAGACTTGAAAATTACTTCAATTAATACTCTTGCTACGCGTATAATATATTCTTATATTAATCAAGATAATTTTAACTTTATCTCTCATTGTGAAAGTGCACAGGAAATCTGGAATACTTTCGATGCAATATATGGTGAAAAAGTCAAGAACCGTGAGAGATACCCCATAATCAAATTAGAAATTAAAAAAGTGCTTAGTAGGATTGGTAAAAGGAAGTAGTGATGATAATGATGATGGAGCAGCTGAGCTGGCATTACTAATGAAGAGATTCAAAAAGTGGAACCACAAATACAGAAATCCAGCTCTAAATCAAGAATTGATAAGCAGAATATTCAAAGCACTAGACTACCCAGAAGAACGGGAGTTCATCTGTCACAAGTGCAACAAACTCGAACACATCAAGCCCAATTGTCCTCGGAATCGACATGGTCTAGAAAAGAAATCGAAAAGAAGAAGCTTTGCAGCCACGTGGAATAAAAGCGATAATGATTATAAAAGTACAAGCATGAGAGTGAGAAAGAAGATGTGTGCCTTCGAGGCGATATAACTAATAGCAACGATGACGAGCCAAGCGAGGTATCAAAACTCACTCACTTAGAATTACTTATATATTTCCACGAAGTAAATGCCTGTTTTGAAAGACTTAGGGAGAAATACGTTAAAACTGAATTTCAAAGAGATACTTTGATAGAATCAAATAAACAACTTAATCAACTAATTAAAAACTATCAAAGCAGGATCCCTAAGTGTGATAAGTGTCCAACATTTGAAGAAGAAATTAAAATAAAATCATTTGAAAATGAAATTGTGATTTTGAAAGAAAACGAAAACAGGAGGACAGAAAATTCTATTAAAAAGTGCACACAATTATTAAATGAAAATGAACCACTAAAAACACAAGTCCAACAACTATCAACAGCTTTAGGAAAATTTTCCAAAGAAGAAAGAACGTTGAATATGCTATTAGGGAAACAAACTGTTAATACTGTTAAATAAGGACTTGGGTATGATCAATATAAAATGTTAGAAATGAAATTAATCAAGTCAAATTCAAGTACACAATTTGTGGAAAATTTGGACATAATCACAATATTTGTTGGTATAGACCCAAACAAGTGAAAACCATTCCAATTTGGGTTCCAAAAGGCACAAATATAAAATCTCTCAAAGTTCAACAAATTTGGGTGCCAAAAGGAACATATGTAAATAGTTTTGGGTCTCCACAAAATAATTTTTCAAAATCAATTGCCACTAACAACCATGGACCTATAAAAACTAATAGGTCACAAAAATATTCTCTCATGTAGGTGTGGTGGCAGGCTAAGGAACAACAACAGTGTTATCTTGATTCTGGCTATTCCAGAAACACAATGGGCCTCAAATCAAAGTTCCTTAGCCTAGTATAAAGGTGACAGAATCACAATGGGTAACAACGAAATATTATTGACAAAGGTAAAATAGATAATGGTATATTTATTTTTGAACGATATATTTAATGTGATAATCTACACCATAATTTGAATTTAAATCAGCCAGTTATGTTATAAAGAGATGAATGATGATTTTGATTCTGACTTATTCAAAATATTGATTAATCATCTTTGAAATATAGATTTGCTTAGACTAATGATGATGTTTTACTTATTGCTTATTACTCACGATACACATGGATATATTTGCTTATCTTATTGCTTCGGGATCTGACACCATGGTCATTATTTGATCATTTACATGGTTTCAATTCAAATTCAAGATAACTTCATTTAAAAGCTGTTAAAAATGATTTTAAGAAAATTGTTGAAACTTCAAAGTCTGGTCTATAACATTCAATTAATGATAATCTTGACTGAAAGAAAAATTTAAATGCAAATTACACTGGTAATCTAGTTGATAGAAAAATTTCTAGTGGAACGTGATTTATATTGAGACATTCAGTAATTGCATCGTTCTTCAAAGAAAAATCTGCATATTTTTTCATTTCAAATTAGCAGACATTTTTCTTCTAAAAACCCCTTCCGGAAAATAATTTTTGTTGACCTTGTTTCAGATTAGTCATCTTAAAATATTTGATTTTATAATTATTTTTCGAATTTGATCTTAAATGATTACATTGACTAATCTAACACCCTACTAATTATTGAAAAGATAAATAGTGATTGAAAAAGTGATGAGTGTTGATATTAATCATATATTATAACTTGAGACGGTATATTTAGTAAATTTCCTTAGAAATTTGAACAAGAGTTATAAAAACTTTTTATTGGTAAAAATTCCATAATCATCTCTATTTCTATCATATTTCTAACCACCATCACTCATCAAAATTCAATATAGTTTGTCAATATGTGGTATATTAACAAGGAAATCATTCATTTTTAATTTTATATTAAAGAAGGATCCAAAATATTCACTTTCATTTAAAAGTCCTCACAGTTATGCATGGGTGAATTACTTGGAATTTTTGATTATGTTCCTCCATGCTCATTTAAAAGTCCTCACGGTTATGCATGTATGGAACGCCTATCAAAATTGATTTATTAAATAGACAAGTTGAATCTAATCCCATTTAAAATTCCTCACGGTTTACTTTTATATAAAAAATTGGAATACTGCTAATCTCATTTAAAAGTCCTAACGGTTATGCATGGTTAGTAGATATTCAAATTCCTGATATAAACATACCATAAATAGACACAACTATATGATTTTATATGATGACATCATCTCTATCATTCCAAAGTGGAATATGCGTCAAATAGAGCATTTATGATTTTTGTTTGATTTTTTATTGAAATTTAATATTTATATTCGATTGAGTTTTAATGTTGTATTAATTTCTATCACTTTATCTCTACTTTTCTAACACTATTACTCTTTTGCTGATAACAAAAGGGGGAGAGAAAAGTTAAGATTTTGTCAAATAAAAGCAAATAAAGGTCAAATATTTTCTATTTGCATGTAGGATCATTTTCATATTTTTATTTACATGCATATATGAAGGGGGGGCTTTGTGTAGAGAGGGAGTATTTAAATAAGGGGAGCAAATAGAGTCTATCAATGATCAAATACATTTAATAAAATTCAAAATCTTAAATATATGTTTGTTATCATCAAAAGGGAGAGATTGTTGAATATGTGAGTATATGATTTTTGTTTGATCATAACAAACACACATATATATATATATACATATGTATGTATGTATATATATATATATATATATATATTCATTTAATAATGTACTATTTTATTTTTCACATAATTAAATAAATATTTGATGAATAAAATAAATAACACAGAATTTAAATTCAAACGGATATTTTATTCAAACAAATATTTATTACAATTTTGAATAGTACAAATTTGAGTTCTCACTATATATATACAAATTCAATGATAATACAAATTCGATTACATCACGATTTATCATTTACAAATGCACCTCACTAAAATTCACTCATTCACTCATATTTATCTTCAACTATATTCCAGATTGAATCCAACATCTGATATATCTTGCAAAAATACACACTGACACGGTAAAATTGAAAATAAAATATTTTTGCAGTGTAAAATAAAAATGTATTTTAAATATATTATTTGCCTCAGTCATTTGGGTTGTTCATCATCATTTAATTTTGAATTCATCAAACACGAACAACTTGTGACATGCACAGTGTATCACTGTACATGCCACAAGGCCGTGCACACCGATATATACACCTGATAAAATTACAGGGACAGGTGAGCATAGGTCAAACCTAAATGAAAAGCCGGGTTTAACTCAAGTGAAATACAAATAAAATCACGACATGAGCACAAGGTCAAACCAGAGCTTTAAAGGTGGATTCAACATAGGTGCAGTCCAAAATACAAGCACAATATGTACAAAGTCAATGCAATAGTGGTGAACCTTGAATTTGCACAACATCCATCCAGTGCAGGCTCGAATGAGCAAGTGCACCAGAGGCAACGTCATATAAATGGACGATTCTCAATATAGTGAATAATGCATCAAGTTGAAAATGCTACAAGAATAAACAACATGAATAACAAATCATACATACATATGCAAGTACATATGTGAATGTACAACTACAGGTTCACATGAGAATCAGGCATAGTGGAATGCATCAGAGTAACGAGATGACCAAAACAAACTACAGACTACAAATTATGAAACAGCAAGTGGTACAAGTTAAAGACTGCAACACTACGGCAACTACGAGTGATCAAGCATCAATTCAAAGACAACTACAGTCTTACAGGAACCAAGACCAAATTCAAGCACCAGACTCGACCAAGGCTACAATGTGCACGGTGAGGACTCAAATGTACAGATCAAGTGAAGTATACGAGCAAATTCAAGAGAAGCCCTGTAGACTACATGAATAACAAATCTCACAAAAGCACTCGAGTTGACAATTATAACAAAGTCAAGGTTAAAATGCCAGAAAATCAAACGTGATAGCAAGTTTGAACAAAACAAAATCAAGATACACGTTTCGAACAAGTCAAGTATGCTGCAGGGATAAACACACTGGCAGAAGTCAATTTTTCTCACAGCCTTACACAAATCAATTGACCGAAGTCAAAAAGAAACCAAATCAAACAAGCCGTGGTAGTCACGAAAGCAATTCGAAGCCCTGATGAGCAAGCCATTATCAAATTATACGAAATTGACAAAGTCAGAGAAATCATCAACATCCAAGCAACATCGAATGGCCAGAATATGGTAGTGAAGAATTCAAAAGAATTCAGACGAATGAAAATTAAGGGATTCCAACCCTATATAAATGTTTAACATCATCGGCTAAAAGATCGATTCGAGTTCGAACTAAACAGAGAACAATAATCATATAACTCGAATCATCGATCGAGTTTAAGCATATCAACCAGAAAAGCAAAAAGGAAAATAACATACCAATTGTAATTCGAACTTAATCGAATTGAAGTAGCTGAAAGCAATCACTGATAGAAGAAAGAATTCGAAGCATCGGCAGTTAATTCAAGTGGCGACTTTAATTTTACAGAAACCCTAACAAGTTGTGGAAAGAGGAACGAACGAAGACGAACGAGCTAAAGAAATCGCCATTTTTTTACAGGGCAAATTGGGCCAAAAAAATAAAAGGAGAAAGGGAATTATCACTGTATTTTTTTGGGCCGGCAATTATCTACGGGCATTAAAAAATTAGGGTTTCATTGTTTTGTTGTTTTAAATTGTATTTTTCTTTTTAAACCTTAAAAATTTCTAGTCGTGTGACTAAGGGAGGAACTACGGTGGTGTAGTTCAAGAATTTGCAACTTAGTGGCTGAGTTGTGGCAGGGTTTTGAGCGTATAGCTAAGGATAGTCGATAGCGGGTGTCATAAGTTTACGTGTGTAAGCGTCTGACTGCTTAATTTCTAGTAGAAACCTTGGGACCAATACGTAAGCATGGTTTTGCCGAAGCTGGGTAAATCTGTGTGTTCTGTTTTCTATATTCTGCTATTATCTGTGCTGCTATTATTCTGCTGTGATCTGTGTTAAAATTATTTTATATAAACTTCCGCAATAAATTTTTATAATTAATAGTATCACCCTATTCACCCCCTCCCCTCTAGGGTGAAATCGATCCTACAGTTACTGGCTGTATTACAAGACCTACATAGACTACATGCATATAAAAATATGTTAAGGGGGATAATGTAAAGCTGTAAAACTGTTTTGATATTTATTTTACTGATAGACATTATATATTATACCGTATGTGTAACGCCCCGAAAATTTTCGACTTCCGAAAATTCGACATCGACACTCACTTTATCGACTGCCGAGAAATCGAAGGCCAAAAACCGGAATGTTATGGGTTTTTAAGAAAAAGAAAAGAAGAAAGAAGATAGGAAAGAAGAAAATAGAAAAAGAAAAATAGAGGGAAAAGAAGATAGACAATTTTTTAGAAAACAGAGAATTAGAAAAACAGAAGATAGAAGAATTTTAAAAATAGAAAAAGAGAATTTGAAAAATGAAGACAGAAAAGAAAATAGAACGGGACAGAAAGGAACAACAGAACAACATCAGAATCTCACAATTCGCAGCGGAACAACATATAATAATAAATGAATAATCTTTAAACAAAGAACTATATCAGTTATTACATTTTATACATTACATCCCATCATATCATCAGAGTGTACAACAACATACAACAATGCAGCGGAAAAAGAAATACTATATAACTAGTACGCCATGCCATCCAGCTTGCCTCCAGCAACTCCTGAATATCCAGAATATCCTGATAAACCTAACTCTTAACTGCCCGTGTGGAAATTGGTGGGCACCCAGAGTTTAGGAAGGAAAACAATAAACTCCGAGTCAGTCATGTGACTGGTGTGAGAACTCAAAACAGTTTATTTATCTTTAAAAATCAAAAAGAGGAATATTTTTTTATTCAATTCGCAATGCTTTTAAAAATGAGACTACCATAAGACCTCCTGCCACACACACAATGCAAACGCAGACTTGGAGAAGATTTCTTCTTATGATAGTCAAACATGCTTGATACGCATTTAAAAAGAGCATTTGATATTATTACTAGTGCATAGTGTAGAACAAATCCTTTCGAAAGTAGAATATAAATCTTAGCCAGCATAGGTACCATTATATTATGCCTACTAATAGCTACCATATTAAATGGCAGGTTCTACAACTAATACCGTACAAGTCACGTATTGTTTCTTTGGATTTCCAACAAATGGTCAGGCCAAGGAACTTCCCATTGCCACTGAGAATGCCTCTGGATGGACATCCCCGAGAACCAAACCGGATCTCAACCAACACAAGGCCGGGTTACTCCTAACTGAGTAACAACTGACCGAATATGCCATCCCCCGGTCCTTTGGGACCTTTTTCCGAGAGCGCTCTCTAATCAATTCACACAATCATAACAAAGTGTTTTCAACATGAGTAAGTATCTGGGCTCCATACCATGATACCACCCTTTTCCAGAAGGAAATGGACACATCCTAAAGGGTGCTACCCCTCATAACCTTGCTGCTTCTTTCCTGTTTTGACCATTTCCGGGATGTGAGGCTCGACGAATTCACGTCCACAAAAACATACTTTATACAAAAGCCATGCTTTGGGTCAATAAATGATCAACACAATGATCACTAAGATAGACGATCAAATAAATGATCCTATCACAATAATCAACACAATGATCATTTCAGCATCACTCAGCATGTCACATTACCAAATTGGGAATATATCGCTGATAACTTCAACTATATAACCTTTGAGCTCGTACGTCTCAAAGAAGGGTGTTAAGCAAAGAATAAATTCTCCGCCACCAACAGAAATATATTTGAAAGAAATCGGCTTTATATCTCAACTTGTAATGTCAGGCATACAATCCATACAAGTCTGTTCCGGGCTCGAACAGAACCGAAGGCACTTACAAAGAAGTCCTTGCAATCCGGATATTCACAATCCTGATCGGATTTACCATCACATATGGAGAACTCAATACCGTAGCTACTCGGTGCAGAGTCAATCGATAGTTCATCCTATCGCTTTCGCAAATACCGGTCTTCAACACCGATCTTCAAATGCAATTCACAACGACGTATCACATATTCGGAGTGGGTTATACGACCCCATGGTCCTTTCCCGGTTAACCCGAATAGTGAGCGCTTATTCAAAAATAAGTGTAGCATTCACATTCAATCAATTCACATCAAATACCCATTCAAAGGGAAATACTGATAGTCGGTTATTGAACTATCACTGGATATGCACACATCACCAGATTCCAAATAATTTTCCAAATTATTTACATTTCCAAAATATCTTTACTAGATATATAATTTCAACACTTCAAAAATAAATCAATATTTATTTTTAACAAGTTTCACTTTCACATATAAATTCCATAATGAATTTATATTTCAAAATATTCGTGCATATACGATTTCAATAATTCATTTCAATTTATCCTCCAAAAAGATAAATTCAAATTATTCACTACATATTGGAAAACATTTCCATACTTATTAAATAAGTAATTCACAATCTTTTATTTTCAACACTTAGAAAATATTCAATATACTTAAACCGAATTAAGTATATATTTCTTTCTTTAAGGAAAACATCCTCTTAACATATTTTTTTTTTTGGGCCAAAACGAATGTTGCGTAAAACATCGTTACAACGTCCCAAAATCACTAGTATAGGGATTCGAAATTAAAATATATATATATATATATAAATCCCAATACTATACAAAACATTTCCTTTCGGAAATCATTTACTATAACAACAGTGTTATAGTCCACTATTTCCTTTTATTTCTCGAAACATCTATTTCAACAATAAATGTAGAAATCTATGGTTTCGAATCTTAACATGTTTAAAAACATCGTTAAATCGTTTTAATTCTATTTAAAACATCACATTCAAAACAATTTCTTTAACGTGTTATTCACTATTCAAAAACGTGAATAAACTACGTTAACCAATTTCATTCTTTTATTCATTTTAATTCAAAGGATTATTCACTATTCAAAAATGTGAATATAACTCCATTTATAGGTTATAACAATTAACTTGTCAAAATAAGTCGCTTGCGAATTTATAAAACAACGTTTATAAATTCTATTTCTATTTATATATATAAAAACTTTCTTTTACAAATTCCTTTATTAACCTATTTGATTTCACATCTCAATTATAAACTAAAAGTTCATATTATAAGTCAATTGCTTATAAAACGATTATTTTACAAAATCGTTCTTTTAAAGACTTTCCAAACCATAAATCTTATAACTTATAAGATTTATTTATTTAACAAAATTTATTCTTCAAATAACTTCACAAATTTATAAATCTTACTATTTATAAATTTCATTTATAACTTCACAGTTTATAATTCTATAAATTTCATTCTATTATGAAATTCATTTTTCACTTCATTCAAACACTTATAAAAACTCGTTTTATAATGTCTATATTTCAATTTATAAATATCCATTTATAAATCTCTTAATATAAATCAGTTTATATTATTATTCTAAAACGTCTTTAAATTCCTTTATAATTTCATCATTTCGATTTATAAAATAATCAAATTTTATAAATCCTATATTTAAACTTTTATCATATATTCAAAAATCCAATCTAAATTATTTTATAAAATCATTAGTTCATATTTCTCAAAAATCGACTGTTAATCGTATTTCTAAAAATCAGCTTTTTAACTATATTTCACAAAAACCATAATTTTTATAACTTTAAAAATTATAACGTTTATTTATTTGAAATGGATCAATTCCAAAAATATAGTATATTCTCAAAATCACTTTTAAAAAAATCATTTTTAAATCCCAAAATTTGGGTCCAATGATGCTACACACCAAATAGTCAATCACGACAACAACGATATCATATATCGATATGATAATCCATCAAATATCAAAATATCTGAAATAAAATAAATACTGTTGAGGAATCCAGTTGGATCCCTCCAACCTGTTTCCTGCATCCAAAAACATTAGCACAATACCAATTTCGCTCCAGTACGAAATTATCGCGGTATATGTTCTTATTAAATATTATCCGCTTACTAACGGCGTAATAGGGTCTCATCCGCTAAACAAAAAATGCGGGAAATCAACAACTGCAATATATACATATGCCAATATATATATATTGATATTATATATAATACCAATTTCACTGTTTATGAAATATTCGCGGTATATGTTTATATTAAATAACATCCGCTTACTAACGGCGCATAATGTCTATTTTAACAATCAATAATTTACAGTCATCATTCAAACATGCATTCAAATATTTTAAATCTAACTATTTAAAATAAAATCGAAATCTATTCGATTGAGTGAGAAATTCTCACCTTGGTTTTAAATTCCGTTTAAGCTTTTATTTCGAATAAAATTAAACGCGCGTTTAATTTTACCCGAAATTCTCACTAACTCCAAACGACTTCAAACCAACTCCATCGCGTAGTGCTCGTCCATACGATTCCAACGCAACTGAGTTTGCATTTTTTCGACCTCGTATGAAAAAGTTATGAATTTATGAAGTTTGTACGTATTTATATTAACAATTTACAACTTAAACTTTATAATTAAAACCTACAGCTCATATTAGCCATCAGATCCCACCACCATCAGATCATAGCCGCACCCCTCCATCTCCTTCATCACCACGCACGGCTACAGGCCTTCATACGCAAGCATGAACCCATCAAACATCAATTAGGGTTTAATTATACACCCTCATTTCTCGACGAAACTCGATCACACAACCACCATCGCGAAGAGCACGACGCAAGCTACCCACGCCTACCACCATGGCCAACTCGGCCCCACCTAGGCACGGAAAAGACGTGCGTGACTGGCCATGAACGGCCCAAATTATCTCCCTCTACGTTACTCCGTTTCCGATCATCACCGTATGGAATCGAAGCTCTCTTCATGCTCTTCGACTTCCGTGTTGAACACTTCGGCTAATTCTTTGTAGATTGAGAGAGATTGAGGGATGAAGGAGAATGATTTCTGGCCCTTGAATTGTAACTGGCGGCTACAACAATTAGGGTTAGGGTTTTAGTGTTATTTTATCAAATTATGAAGAGGTAGGGGCTATTTATAAGGAACGAGCGACACTATTCATCCCGGAAATTCCGAACTCCGATTTAGACGCCGTAACCAGCGTACCTAGGGTTTATCCCGCGTTCCGGACACAATGGAACAGGTTTCGGAAGCTAATTCGGAAGTATGTGCGAGTTATGGCTGAAAACGTTCAATTTAAATTAAACCGATTTAAGTCGATTTCTAGGCGTTTTAATTTGTACCGGACAAACGGTAAATCCAATTGACTTGAAATTTGAAACCTTACAATAATATCACATTACGGATCCGATGAAACTGGTTTCGTCGAATTCCGAGACTTTTTGAAAAATGGCTATTTTGACTCGCCAAATTTAAATTAAAAATAAATCGATGCGTTTCGAGCTGCCACGATCAAACGATAGCTCCGATTGACACGAAATTTGAAATCCGGTAATAACTAACTATTACGGATCCAATGAAACTGGTTTCGTTCAATTCTGAGACTGTTCAAAAATTGACTATTTTACAGTCGATTATTAAATATTAAAATATTCAATTTTCACAGATTAACTTTTAATTCGATTTTAAAAGTTCTAAAATATTTCTATAACTCCAGTATGATTAAATAAAATTTTCCAAATCATTTTCTATCATATTTAACTCTATTTTCAATTATTTCCATAATTTAACATTTTAAATTATCGATTTAATAATTCAATTAAATCCAAAAATTCAAATAAAAATTTATTTGACTTATAAATTCACTTATTAATATTTAAAATTAATTAAATATTCATATTTTAAATTATTAAAAATTCTGGGTCGTTACAGTATGCTATTATATACAAATAGTTTAACGGATCCTTAGAAGGTGGAAAAACTCATAACATCTCTTAAGTTATTGCACTCATATTTCATGATGTGGATTTGACTTACATAAGAGTATTTTAGTCCTGACTCGAGTGTATTCCCTTTTCATTACGCTTGGCTCAGTCCGAAGCTTTGTTCAGTGTATTGAAGATTATTCTCTGGAGGACAAAGAAGGAGATTTGGTATATTGCCACTATTATTATTGTCTGTATCATGCTATTCTGCTGCATGATTATTTATCCCTGTTGTATATATAACTCTGATAATTGTTTTATAGATTAAAATCAAACGTATAGCAAACAGCTTCGTAAATTGTTATTTGAGTATTATATTCGTTCCGGTGTGAGATTCTGTTTTGTTTTCTTCTTCTATTCATATTTTCTTGAATAAACCCATTGATTATCTATGTTTCAGATTGTTTAAGTTTGACATGTGTGGATTTATTGTCGATTTAAAACTTCTAAAATGTGGGTCATCACAGTTGGTATCAGAGCGTGGTTTAGCGATAACCTTATTTTTGTGGGGTTTGACTTATAGAGATAGGGTAGTACTGCTCTAGAATGAGTTTGTTTAAGCGTATATATATGAGAGAGCATACTTGTTAGTGTTATAAAATGTTTTATAGCGTGTTTACTTAACCCTTGAGTTGTTTATGAATTCTGCGTGGGACGTCATGTTATCGATAGGGGTTTCTAAACACTTAATTGAGGAAAGCCGACATAATATTGTTTTTAAGATAGGATAAATGAAATAATTTTTTCTATATTACATTATATATATAAAATGATAATTTTAATGAATGGGTGTTAAGACAAGAAAAAAATTAATTATCACCGATTATTGGTTAAATTAAAATAAAATGAATAATTAATGAATTTTATTTTGAAGTATTTGATAGTTGAATTGAGTTAAAATATAATTGCAATAAGAATTGGTTAAAATGACAAAGTTGGGAATTAATGAAATATTTTGGTAATAAGGTGAGAAAATTTATATAAGTATATTCATAATATATCTTATATAAAGAAATGATTTTAAAAACTTAAGAATTTTAGAACTTAAAATCCTTTTGTTTTACAAATTGTTTTCGAAGCCTTCAAATTTAATATAAATATTACTTGAAAGAGTTTATATTAGAAAATATTTTAAAAGATCATATTTGATATCTATTTGGTATATTGTGATATATATTATATTATAGAAAAAATTTCGATCGGGCCATGCAAAGGAGACTCTGCCCAAATTTTCCGTAAATCCGGGAGTTAGAAAGTTTATATGGGTTTAAAATTTTTATAACTTGATTTTATATATAAGTTATATTTTCCATAAACCGATAGCGGAGTAACAGAGTGAAGAGTGGTAAAGGTATTCAAATAAGATTTTAAATTTATAAGTGATTATTTGAATAAAATATATTGTATGTTAAATTATGTACTTAACCCCCTTTTCGAGGGTGAAAAGTTTTGAGTGGGTGAGTATGTAACGACCCGTACTTTTTCCTATTGTAAGTTATTAAATCTAATGCAATTAATGGATAAATATGGGTAGAAATAATTTTTTTAGTGATTATTAATATTGATTATTGGATAATTAAATTGTTTAAATTTAATATGGAAATTATTTAAATAATGAAATCTTTAATTATTGTGAACGAAAATGATATCGAAAATTGATTTAAACATTATTTATATATGATGAAGATTGGTTAGTTTTAAAATTAATTTAAAGTGAATAATTAAAAATTGGCAATTTTATGTCATAGTCGACAAGTAAAAATAGCTATTTTGGCCACTATCTCGGGTTCCGATGAAACCAGTTTCATCTATTCCGTAGTAATTAGTTATAGTATGATTTCATGTTTCGTTGCGATCGGACTTGTCATTTGGCCGTACCAGCTTCAAACGCGCAGAAATCAATTTAAGGAATTCGATAAATTAAATTGACTTTGAAAAGCTATCTTCCATATACGATCGAATTAGGCCTAGAAACTAGTTCCATTGTGTTCGAAATGAGGTTAAACATTATACACACCGGGCGACACACGTCATTTGGAGTTCAGAATTTTCGTGAGTAAATCGGTTGATTTTATTTATTTATTTATTTATATTATTATTATTTTCCTTTACCACTTGTACAAGCCCACGCTCACATCCCTAGCCCACAACTACTTTCCCCTTCTTCCTTTTAAGTTGAATCTCAGTTTCAAATCGAGCAAAAAAAGGCTGCGGATCGAAACGAATCGTTCAAAAAAATAACAACAAACACGTTAGAGATCGTGATCGAGATTCTCGATCTAGAACCATGGAGCGACAGCGATAGTTCAGGTAGGGAGGCGACGTTCATCGTAGAGCGCGGGGGCAGGGGTTTGGAAGCAATTCAAGGAGGCTTCGTTTGTCAATTTATGGTTCGGGTCGTCTGTGTTATAGGACTGCGCGACCGTGGGTGGAGCATCGCGAGGCGCATGCGATGGCGTGCCTAGGTGGATCTCTGGTGGTCCTTGGCTGAGCGTACGGTGAAGGGATGATCGTGACTATGGGTTTCTACATGATCCTAGGGCATGAGCATAAAGATGAGAGGGAGAATTAATCACGTGAGTAAACTAAGATGGGTAATTATCTTAATATTTAAGCGTTAATTAAGTTTGTGGTTTATTTCAAATGTTTATTAATTCGTATTATGTTCATACGAGGTCGGATTTGAGCGTCATTTGTCACGTTGGAATCGTGTCAAAACCATCTACATTGTGGAGTTATATTTGTCATTGTTAGAGAGTTTGAATTTTCCGATTCAAATAAAAAAGGTGAGTGTTTTATATGCTCACATCTAACTATTACATTTTTATGTTAGTAAAATTTATATCGTCAAGTGATTTAAATTATCGATAGACATTTTAAATTGATATTTGAATTATTTAATAAAAATTTAATTGACAGTTAAATTTAATTAGAATTTAATTGTCCATAAAATACCCGATATTGATAATTATGAAATTGTGATGGATGCTATTGGTTGATATTTTGGATGTTTATTTATTTTGATATATCATGTTATCATCCTATATATTATTTATGGTATATAAAACTGTAAATTGAATTATTTTGAATAAATCAAGAAATAGGTTGAAATGATATATACCTATGGCATTTATTTGGATTGAAATGATATATATCCATCATTGGAATTAAATTAAAATAATTGATTCACTTGGCCATAGGATAGAGAAGCATATATGGACACTGGATTGGTTAAATTAAATGATTTTAAAATTTTGATTTGAAATTATTTAAATGATTTGGTTTTAAGAAAAAAATCGAACTTATGGAAACTGAATTGTTTTCAAATTGGAACTCGGAATGTTGAAATTTAAATTTGAAATAGGAATGTTTTAAATAATCAAATTTTAGATATATTTTTTAGTTATAATCAAAATATGATGACAATTTCAAAAAATCGATTTGTTTTAAAAAATTGTACTTTTATTCGAACCGTGAATATTTCTATGTAAAAGGTGATATAAAATGATATTTGAAATTAAGCTGGGAATTTGATTATATTTGATGGTTTGGATTTTTAAATTGGATATTGAAGGAAAATTTGATTTAAGTGTTTTGAATCGATATTTTGGAAATCGAACTCGGAATTGATATACATCAAAATGGTTTAAATTTGGAATTGGAATTTTAAATTAATTTGGAATTCGAGTTGAAATTAATTTGGAATTGGAATTAAAATTAATTTGGAATTGGCATTGAAATTAATTTGGAATCGGAGTGAAATTCGACTTGAAATCGGAATTGAATCGATTAAATCGAAAGGGAAATTGGAAATGATTTGAATTGAAAAATTTGGAAAGTGAACAGATTTGACTTTGAAACTATTTTTAAATGAATATTTTTAGTATAAACGATTTAAAATCTATATTCTTTAAATATTCAAATTATTTTGATTTTCCAAACTATTTTACTATATAAACTATTTTTAGTACTCAAATTATTTTCTATTAAACTGTTTTAACTACTTAACTATTTTAAAACTATTTAAACTATTTTCTAAAAATTCAAGTAGTTCAAAGGGTGGAATGTTTATTAAGTCTTGGATTGAAATGCGAATTAGGTCAAAGTAAATTGTCGCTTGAAATTGTAATTCGAATCAAGTTTTGAAGTGAAATCGATATATCAAATTAAATTAACATGTTGAAGTAAAAATATGCTTTTTGAAGTGATATGATGATTTTCAAATGGATGACTTTTGAAGTGAATATGATGATTTTGAAGGAAAATATGATTTTTGAAGCGAATATGGTAATTTCGAAATGTATTTGATTTTGAAATGATTATGATATTTTGATATCAAGTATGAATTGTTATCGAAATATAAAAGTGCCAACCGGTATGTAAAATGACATTTGGCTGTTAATGAGACCGGGACTCTTATTAGCATACTCTCTATCAATATTGGAACCACTTTAACAACTCTGTACGCGGTGTATGATATCCAGATTGTAGTGGTTGAATTGGCGAATGTTTACTGGAATGAAGTAAGAGAACGATGATGGATAGCTTTGACACTCGTGTCCTAACTAAAATGACTAAAAAAGGAGTCTATGTCTGGCCAATGAGGTTAGCTACCTCTAGCAACTTTGATCCCTTTTATTGCTATTTTGATTTCGTATTCGATGGGTGCACCTTTTTCGTTTGGATTGATTGTCATGGTTGGCTTTGGTACGACCAACAAGAAATGGTGAACTGGTAGAATCCTACCTTGGGCATTGCCTCACGTGCCTTGTCATATTTATCATTATACGAGCCAACTATGACTTTGGTTTAGTGTTGTACCTATAGGGGACTCACTGGCCACCGACATTATTAGTCGTGTTACAAGACCTGCATAGACTACATGTTGTAAAAATGTGTTAAGGGGATAACGTAAAGCCTTAATGCAATTTTGATATTTATTTTACTGATGGACATTATATATTATAGCGTACACTACTATATTAATAGTTTGATGGATCCTTAGGAGATGGAAAAACCCGTAACATCTCTAAAGTTGTTACACCCATATTTTGTGATATTGATTTGACTTATATAAGAGTATTTTAGTCCTGACTTGAGTGTCTTGTCTTTTCATTACGGTCAGGTCAGTCCTGAGTTTTTTTTCAACGTACTGAAGGTTATTCTCTAGAGGACAAAGAAGGAGATTTGGTATATTATTACTATTATTGTCTGTATCATGCTATTCTACTACACTGATTATTTATCCCTGTTGTATATGTAACTCTGATAATTTTTATATAGATTAAAATCAAATGTATAACAAACAGCTTCGTAAACTATCATTTGAGTATTATATTTTATCGTTCTGCTGTGAGATTATGTGTTTGTTTTCTTTTTTTCTTTTTTCTTAAATAAACCCATTGATTATCTATGTTCCAGATTATTTAAGTTTGGCATGTGTGGATTTATTGTCAATTTAAACCTTCTGAAATGTGGTTTGTCACAATCATCATCATTATCAAATCATGGGTTATTGTTGTCAAAAATCATCACTGAACCCTATGGTCCGATACTGACCACTTCCTTAATATTTGGCTAAATGTTTGGTTTGAAACGAGTTTAGGGTGAACACGCACCCAATACTCTAAGCAATCACCGTCACATCTCGAAGCAAGCATAGGAAGAACTCGAAGTAGCTCCAACTCTCCCCATCATCGATCTAGAGCCATCGATCCATCACCGATGATCCATAGTCGTTGATCTATCACAACCGATCCCACACTTTAACTCAACTAAACCATGCTCCTCCATGTGGAAGTTTCCTTCACCGAACCATCACCTCCACCGATTGATGCCCATGGATCGGTACTGATCCATGGCCATCGATTCATGCCTTAGCCAATTTTCCCCTTCCCTTACTCCACTGGCCTAACATTTATCACAAACCAATTAATGACGTGGATCGACACCGATCCATAGGCACTACCGGTCCATTACATACACTTTTCTTCCACTTTCTCATGCGATCCATCTCTGCAAGCTAGAGACCCAAAGAAAGCACTCATAGAACTCTAAGCGATCCATCTTATGGCTCAGGCATACCTCGAAGCATCCCTCCACCAATCCATCCATAACTCAAGCAAACAAAATCCAAACGACTTGAAACTTGGAACGTAGTGTTATGAGGCCTTTTTCTAATCCTATATCGATCGCATATAATTTGGACCTTTACCGATCGACGGCTGCCGATCTCTAACGTATTCCTATGACTAAATCAGAATTCGACTGGCATTTTCAACCAAACAAACATCACACGTTCGAGCAACCATTACATACAATACATCTTGATATGCACACATCCATATACATCAATGTGAATCCTAAATCTAAGGGTAGTAACAATAAGAACAAAGGAGACCCACGTGAATACAAATTTTAAAAATCTTTTCCAAATCATTTGAAATTTACTTATGTGGTTAAAAAGGGTTTAAAACATATTTTAGAGTTTGAAAATCATTTAAAACATCATTAAGCATCTAATAGTGGTTAATTAGTGAGTAAAGGTTTAAAATTACTCACCTAAATCCATAGCAATCCTAGAAAGCACGAATCCCAAAAATGGACAACAGCTCCAAGATGATCTGCAGCATAAAATCTCAAATCCAAGATGGTAGTCTTACTAATCTTTTTCTAATGACACGTTTCAGCTAATTAAGATAGGAATTAGAATAGCTTTTTGGCAAAAAGATGGTTAATGGAGAATTTCTCTTTTTTTTAAAATGCGCATTGATGGAGAGAAGTCCCATCTGCTCCATCCCATGCTAATCCTGAAATAGGATTTTGACCTAAGAATTAACTCACTAATTACCCATTCAGTTGTCCAAAATCATATGAAACTTCAAACAGCCCTAACTCTTTAATGGTAAGTTCGTTTTCCTAATACGACCACTCCATGGAAAAAGAAATCGTCATCCTAATCTAATGGGAATGTTTACAGATCTCAGTTCAGCTTCTATTAAAAGTTATAGGTGATACAATGTTTCAAGGTCAAAATTGTCCAATAAAAATTCTAGGATGAAAAATGTCTCTAGTAGTCATTCCTAAAATCATAGAATTTTACGATCTTATATAAAAATAATTTTAATATTTTATCATCCTCTGATATGTAAAATATGGATCATTACATTCTCCCTCTCCCCTTTAGGGATTCCACCCTTAAAATCCAACAAAAGTTTAATGAGGTCACTTCACATGCCTAACAGCGATATATGAGCATAGGCAACCGTCACACCTCAAATATGCACACACCATAATAAATGTAGAAGGTGACATCAAGCCTATCCTAGCATATAAGATACTATACTAAAGTATAATTCATGATATCATAAGTAAAAGTGAAAGCGATAAATAGAAAGTCTCACCAGGTAAAGAGCTCTGGATAAGCTAACCGCATGCTCCTTGGTCTCCTAAGCGCAGTCGCCTTTGCTTTCGCTCCACTGAACCTTCACCAACTTCATTGCCTTCCTCCTAAGCTGCTTCATGTCACGTTCAATGATTTGAATAGGCCTACGAGGTCTTGAAGCCTCTAATTCAATCTATCATAGTTGATTCGATGCGATAGTCATGCTTGAGCCATGTATAAAATTTCACAAATGAGAAACATGGAACACATTGTGCACTCTTATCATTCTTTGAGGAAAGTCAAATCTATAAGCAAGGTTCCTTATCGTCTTTAGTGTTAAAAAGGACCAACGAATCATGATGCCAACTTCCCTTTAATATTGAATTGAATTACACTCTTCAATGAAGTGATCTTGACAAATACTGTATCACCGACAAAGAACTCTAGATCTCTATATCTCTTATCAATGTAGCCCTTCCATCTATCTAGAGAAGCTTTTATTTATTGTTGGAAGATCTCGATCTTCTTCAAGATTTCTCTAATCATATCCAATTTAAGTATCAGTTTCTCGCCAACTTTCTACCAATAAGGAGCGCTACACGGTCGGCCATATAATGCCTCGAATGGTGCCATATCGATGTTGAATTGATAACTGTTGTTGTATTCGAATTCAAAGAGATGTATGTGATCGTCCCACAAGCCTCCAAATCGAGTATGCAAGACTGCGAGAGATCCCTTAAGATACGATTCACTCTTCCAATTTGGCCATCAATTTGAGGGCGATAAGTTGTGCTGAGGTGCAACTGTATCCCTAATGCCTCTTGTAAACTCTTTCAAACCCACTAGTGAACAATGGGTATCGGTCACCAATAATCTCTTCGGCACACCATAGAATCGTACTATCCATTTCACATACAATTCGACCCGTTTGAATGCCATTACTTGACTCGACAAGTATAAATCTGGCACTCTTGGTCAATCGATTGATTATGACACAAATGCTATTGTACCCTACTCTAGTCCTCGATAGCCATCGATCAAATCAATCAATACTTGTTTCCATTTCCACTCGGGAACTTCTGGCGGTTGCATCAAACTACTAGACTTTTTTTGCTCTGTCTTAACCAACTGGCAGTTCAAGCACTTTGAGATGAATGTCCTGACATATTTTTTCATCTTTTTGCAATAATAAGTCTACTTCATATCATGATACATCTTATTACCATCGGGATCATAGTCAATTTCAAATGATGGCACTCTCATAGAACCTCATCCCTTAACCAATTGACATTTGAAATAAACAATCTTTTGTCTTTACGAAGCCAAACATCTCGACCCAGTCTGTATTGTGTCATCTCTTCAGACTCTACCCAGCTTCAATCATACCAATGGTCTCAACTAATCTTGCATCATGCCACTGACGGGTACTAATCCACTCAATCAAAGTAGGCTTAATAATTAAGATTGCCAATATCTCTGGCTCTAGCTCGCATCTTGGTCGGAAATCATAACCAGCAATATACCCTAATTGTGTCCACTCAAGGAACATGGCTTCCTAACTGGCATGTCTCCTGCAACAACTCCATTCTTTTTCCCTAGTGTATATGCAGGCAATATCAAAGTCGTAGAAGGTAGGAACTCTAAAAATCATCGCTGTCAAAGGTTAAGATCCTTCTATAAAATGAGGTACTTCAATGATTTATAGTCGGTGAATAGCTTGAACCTCTCTCCTAAAATATAGTGCCTCCAGATCTTCAACACACTAACACAATCGTTGTTAACTCTAAATCATGGATCTGGTATTTCCTCTCATGTAGCTTCAATTGTTAAATAGCATATACTGCAACTTTGACTCTCTACATCAATATTGTGCTCAATCCAGTGCCACAACCATTAATGTATACCGTCATCTCTTCATTTTTGCTCAGAATGGTAAATACTGGTGCACTCATCAACTTTTTCTTCAGACTCATGAATACATGCTCGCATCTCGCATCCCAAATAAAATGATTTTTTTTCATCATATGAGTCGACAGTGCGGCTACCTTGGAGAAGTCCTAGATGAATAGTCTATAATACCTAGCTAACTCCAAGAAACTTCTCATATCTGTAGCATTTTTAGGACTAGTCCAATCTTGGACTGCTACAACTTTTGCAGGATCCATGACAATTCCCTGCTCATAAACAACATGACCCAAGAATCTCACTTCTCTCCTGTAGAAGTGACCCTTTAAGAAATTTGCTTTTAGTCGTGCTCTCTCAACACCTCAAGCACGATCCTTAAATATGACTTATAATCTTCCTTTGTCCATGAATAGTCAAGAATATCATTGATGAAATCAAGTATGAATTTCTTTAGCTGACCCTTGATGACACGGTTCATGAGATCAACAAAGTATGCCGACCCATTGGTTAGCCCAAATGACATAACTAACCACTCGTAGAAACCAGACGGTGTACTGTCCTGTGCTACTCTCAGTTGGTGAAATCGTGTCACAAGATACAACTGAGAAAATGCTCTAGCACCATGAAGCTAATCAAACTAGTCATCAATACATAGAAGTGGATACTTATTCTTCCTCGTCAATTTATTCAGCTCACGGTAATCAACATACAATTTGAAGGAACCATCCGCCTTCATCGTGAATGCTATGGGCGCTCCTTACTCAGATATACTTTTATGAATGAACCCTTGTTACAATAGGTCATTCACTTGCAACTCAAGCTCTCTCTGCCCTTTAAGTGACATCCTTCTCAATGACATCACTATCAATCTGGCATTTTTAGCTAAATAAATATGGAACTCGATCTCTCTGTTTGGATATTCTCTGCCAATAGGCACCGATGACTACTTATTGTGTGGGATGTTAGAAACTGACTATGACGGCAGCCTAACACTATTGTTCGCCCATCATCTAGCTCTATCATCACCAAAAAATTCTCACAATCCACTATCACTACGTATTTATGAAGTCTGCCCATCCCTAAAATAATACCAAACCTAATAAAACACACAAAAGAGCAATCAGAATCAAAAGACCATCCATGACTCGATAAGATCAAACCATGACAAACCTTATACAGGTTAGTGGAGCCTCCAACGGGGTTTATCACAATCAAAGGCCAGTCAATGATTTTGGGTTTCAATCTTAATCTATCTACTAGGTCACTAGATATAAGGGAATATGAAGCCCAGTAGAAAACAAAACTTGTATAGGAACTTCATAAATGGAAAGCATACCTTGAATAACGATATCTTTCCCCTTCTCCTTTGCCGATGGAGCATTGGACGAAGTCAGAATGGAATTGATAGCACGTGCTTTCACCACCTGTTTTTGCTTCAATAGCTCTAGACAATTTGGATAGGCCCTAGCGTTTTGCAATTGTAGTACTTCTTCCCCTCAACCCTGAGTCTCTACTATAGTGGCCCTTGTCACTGCAGTTGTAACAAATGAGTGAGGTTTTACTCTTCTTTTGCCGCCTTTGTTCTAAAACTATTTCCTCTTGTTGTTCCACTTCTTCTTTCCTCCCCTGCTCGATTATGGCTTTGGCTGTTCTTTAGGAACAATAGTCCTCAGATGTGGATAGAGAATTTCACTCATTAAAGACTTTTCAATGACCATCTTGAAAGTCTCATCAATATGACTCACGATTTTCTTTAGTGAGGTACTCTAAGACTCTCATCCCATATTTCGATAGGGCACTGAACTCAGCAACATACTCAAAGACAGTCATATCCCCTTGCTTCAGATTAGCACACTCATGAAACAAGACCAACTTCTGAGCTTTCGGTATAAAATACTTCTCAAATCTAGCTTTGAACTGGTCCTATGTGAATTGGTCCTCGAGAGTAACAACCTTCACAGCATTCCATCAGTACATGGCTCACCCTTGAAGCTATCGAGGAGCCAATCACCTTTTTATAGCATCATCCATCTCTAAGTCATCAAAGATCCTCTCGCAGGTATCAATACAATCTAGCACCTCCATCAATGACTCTTTCCTTGGAATGGTTTGCCATCAAGACTAACAAAGTCCTTGTTTAGCTTAGTGAAATTTGCTCTGGGTGCTGGCATTGGAGTAACACATTAATAGCAACATTTAGAGCGACTTCTTGAGCATTTTACAACATGTTTTGCATCATGTTATTGAATATGGTCTGCAAATCGGGATTAGCAACTCCCTAGCCACCTCTCTCTTCGAGTCCAGAGACGGAGTTCCTAGCGACATTCCTTATTTGACGACTCATCCTTTATTCTACAATACGGGTGATCAGTCTCTCTATAGGGAATCCCATTAAGTAGTACTTGTTTACGCAGTTTGACTTGTATACTATATCCTAATATATGTTTTTGAAAACAAAAATATATAGAAGTACGCACTATCATGTATATAAACTCTTGATCTAGTCTAGGGTAAGAACTCCTATCCTATCTCTATTGGATCATGGTGTCCTTTGGGTTAAACTATGCAACCTAATCTGTAATACCAAATGTGATGACCGCCCTGCATCATCCATCCTTACATTCACTTACTCGGTATGTTGGATTAAGATCACTCGACGACCCATCACGGTTAAAGACCATACTATACATCATTGTAGCATGTGTCCTAGTTCCTCGGTACTCGAATCCATGTCACACTATCGGCTAGGAACTAGACTAACCATCATATCAGTTATGGGTAAATAAACCACATATCTAGAATAAAGAGCCATCACGCTCCAGGAATCATCTCATTCCCAGTGTATACCCCATCTCACGGGTACACCAAAAACCCTCGATTTTCAGCTATCCCTTTGCACACGTCATTTATAGTAAAGTACATCCTGGAACTAAGCTTCGAACTTCCATCCTAAAGTCATCGCGGTAGGAATGATTCTCTACATTCATCATCAATCATAGAATACCATCATCTGTCTCACGGCCTTCCTTCAATAGTTCCCTCAATTAAACTCATAGTCCTCTATCTACATCTCCAAATACGTCTCTCCATCATCAAAGCCATCACATTCTATCATGGAATCATCATCATTACGGGTTGAAATCATTAAAAATTGTCATTGAACCCTATGGTTCAGCAACGACCCCTCCCTTAGCCAAATTTGGAAAATTATTTGGTTTGACACGAGTTTAGGGGTAACACACACCCAATACTTGAACCAAACACCATAACGTGTCGACAAGTGTAGGAAGAACTAGAAGTAGCTTCCCTATCACCAACCCAAAGCCATTGATCCATTACCACTAATCCATAGCCGTCAATCCATCACCACTAATCCCATACTTCAACTCAACTAAGCCATTCTCCTCAATATGGAATTTTCCTCAACAGATCCATCACCTCCACCGACCTATGCTTCGTGGATCGGTACTGACCTATGGCCACTAATCAATGTATTAGCCATTTTTCCACTTCCCTTACTCTATTGGCCTAACATCTACCACGAACAAAGTAACTCCATGGATTGGGTCTGATCCATTGGCACTACTGATCCATTAATTAAACTTTTCTTCCACCTTCTCATGTGAACCATCTTTGCAAGCTAGCAACCTGAAGCAAGCACTCATAGAACTAAAAGTGATCCATCTTATGACTCAATCATGCCTCGAAGCATCCCTCTACCCATCCATAGCACTCAAATTAACAACCGGTCCATCTATAACTCGAGAAAACCAACTCCAAATGACTAGAAACTTAGAACATAGCCTTATGAGGCCTTCTTTGTTTCCCATATCGTTTGCATGTAATTTCAACCTCTACCGATCGATAGCTATTGTCCCAACACATTGTTATGACTAGATCTCCATTTGATCGATGTTTTCAACCAAACAAATATTCACACATTCAGGTAATCATTATATTCAATATATCTTAACAAGCACACATCTGTATACATCAATGTGAATCCTAAATCCTAGGGAAGTAACAATAAAGATAAAGAGGATCCATGAAAACACTAATTTTACAAATCTTTTCCAAATCTTTTGAAATTTACTTATATGCTTAAAAATAGTTTAAGGTAAATTTTAGAGTTTGAAAATCATTTTAAAATGTCATTAAACATCTAATAGTAGCTAATTAGTGAGTAGAGGCTTAAAACCACTCGCCTTAATCCAAAGCAATCCTAAACAATCCTAGAAAGCACGAATCCTAAGAATGAACAACAGGTCCAAAGTGATCTCCAATAGCAAACCTCAAATCCAAGGTGCTAATCTCGCTAATGTTCCTCTAATGACAAGTTTTGGCAAATTAAGATAGGGATTAAGATAACTTGTTGGCTAAAAGATGATCAATTGGGAATTTCTCTCTTTTTTTAGGAAGTGTGAAATGATGGAGAGTAGTATCATCTACCCCACCCTATGCTAATCTCGAAATGGGCTTTGAACCTAACCATTAACTCACTAACTACACATTAAGCTATCCAAAATCTACTCAAACCTCAAAAAGCCATAACTTCCTAATGGTAAGTGTCTTTTCCTATTATGAACATTGTATAGAAGAGAAACCACCAGCCAATCTAATGGAAATTATTTCAGACCACAATTCGACTTCTATCAAAAGTTATAGGCCATACAAGTTTTTTAGGGTCAAATTCTTCCGATAAAAATTCTAAGCATGGTAAATGGCTCTAATATTCATTTTATAAAATCATAGAATTATACGACCTCATATAAAAATAATATTAATATTTTACGATCCACCAATATGTAAAATACAGACGTAACAAGTAGTGTATCATATATGGTGTTATATGCTAACCTTTTGGATGTAGGTACGGGTTAGGTATGACTCTTCGTACCATTAATCCTTAATATATCGACTTGTATAGTACTTTGAGATTTGCATATTACTGACACCATACTATTGTTTGACTCAAGACTTTATGCTTTTTTTCTTATTATATAGAGTACTCTTGAATCAGTTGACTAAATAGCAAGTTAATGTGGTATGAAGTGCCATGTAGACGACGAGTATGATATGATGTTTCATGTATTATATATGGACCTACCATTTCTTTTCCATTATGTGACACTATGGGACCCCTAGGCAGTGTCTTCTACTTTATTTAGACACAATTGTCTTTGTATTTATTTTCATTCATGTAAACTCTATTACCATCCTTCATAACCCTGTGAACCTTTGCCTTTGATATTGATTCAGTTAATTATTATCGTCCCTCTTGTTTTATATATGTGATGATTATTATATTTTATTCAATGTGCTATGGGATATACGATAGGTTGTGTGATGTGTTATCTACTTTATGGCACTTGACTATTGTCCAGCATCGGCTAGACATCGTTACAATGCACTATACAGGTAAATGGGTGCTCGAGTTATAGGGTGATCATCACATTAAGCCTTGGATTTGCTTCGAAAATAAAAGATTATCAAAGGATAAAACTTCGAAAAATTAGTTTTCTATTAGGAGCATGCTTTTGGGAAGTAGATGAAGGCATCTTTTGGAGTTGGACTTCATAGATCGAAGATACTTGATTATATACATACTGATATCTGGAACTAGTAGCTACTGCTTCCATTAGGGAGCAAAGCATTTTATTTTGTTCATTGAAGACCTTTCTCAAAATAATTAGGTGATGTGATGAAGGGAAAATTAGAAAAATTAGAAAATTTTGAGAAAGTTAAAGCTTGAAAGGTGCTAGTTGAGAATTAGTTTAGTTGCAAGTTGAAGGTTCTTAGATCTAATAATGGTGGCGAATTTGTCTCTAAGGAGTTTCTTGATTTTTGTAAGCAGCATGGTATTCAGAGATATTTCACTACACTTGGTAATCCAAGGGTTGCTGAGGGGATAAATCAGACTCTACTTAAGAAGACTCATTGCTTGAGAATGATTGCAGGCTGAACTAGAGGCCTTCAGGCTGAGGTTTTATCAACTATATCATATATTATAAATCGAATTCCGTCTCAGCCATAGATGGGAAGGTCCTAAAGGAGAGGTCGAGAGGTGGAGAGGTAAAGCAATGTATCTTAAGCATACAGGGGAATATTTGTGGGATACACAGATGGAGTCAAAGGGCATCACATTTGGAACCCAGTTAATAAGAAGATTGTATATTCCATACATGTTACATTTGATGAGTCTGCAATGTTAAAGCCTGAGGAAGATTTACCCACTACGTCAGCAGATCCTAATAAGCTTAAGGAGACGGAAGTTCCCACATTTAATCCTAATAGTAGAGTTGTAACTGTTATTGATAGAAGTAAAGATGTACTTAATGAGACATGAAGGAGTAGTCCACATATGCCTTCCAATAGTGTTGGTGATGTGCTTAAAGCTAGAAGAAGTTCAGTTCAAGGTAAAGCTAAAAGGAGTTTAGGCAATGTTGTACCAACTCGAGCCAATTATAGGACAATTAGGTTGTCCGAAAGGTATAAAGATTGGCAGTATGCAAACCACGACCTTAATTATCAATTTGACTATGCCTTACACGTGGTTCATGATGACCTTGAAGAAGCCATGAAGTCAAGTCATAGCTCAATGTGGATCTGAGCTACGGAAGAGAAGTTAGAGTCATCAAAGAAGAACAAGACTTAGAAATCAGTACCACCTCCTTAAGGATCCGAGCATTGGTTGCAATTGGGTGATTAAAGTGTAGGATGATTGGAGATACAAGGCCGGATTAGTTACAAAATAGTTTCAAAGATGAAGGGTGTAACAAACCGTATTACACGTATCGGAGGATTGTAAAATAATATTCTTTTCATATTACGCTATATGATTCTAAAACTTTAGGAAATGTTAGGCTATGGCTTTTCTTACCAATAGAAATTTTTATTTGGCCCCAAAAACTTGTAATTCCTATAGCTTTTGGTAGGGGCTGAATTAGGATCCAAAATCACTTCTGTCTTAAAGATATGATGGTCTCTGTTTTCGTATAGTGTCATAATAGCTTTTTGGACTTACTACTTAGAAGATATAGATGTTTGAAGTTTAGGTTGTTTTTAGATAGCTTGGTGGGTAAGTAGCAAGATTTGGGTTAAGTCCGCATGCCCGTTTTAGGATTAGAGGCAAGTTAAGGCTAAAGGGACTTACCCAATCAATATTCCATGTCCTAAAATCATCCTAAACGCCATTATTCTTTCTTTTAGCCAAAAAGCCATCACTTACCTTACTATTATTAATCTAATCAAGTAATCAGAGGATAATTAAAAAGGGAATTACTTGGGATCGATTAATTGTAGTTTGGAGTGTCTTGGATTTTGAGTTGCAACTGTTCATCTCAAAATTCACGTAATATACGTGTTTCTTTAGACTTAGGTGAGTGGTTTGATACTCTTACTTTACCATCTTGTCATTATATGTTAAAAATGCTTTTAAAATGATTTTTGAACCTTAATACATGATTAAAGTTAAGTCTAAATACCCATCTTATCTATAAATGAATTTAAAGTGTTTTTAAGAAAATTTTAAATTAAAGTTTATATGTGTTAAGAATTGGTTTTGATTCATGACACAAACCTATCACTACGACATACAGATTTGACGACTGCTACGACAAAAAGAGAATATATACTACAAGGAGACAAGACTTCAAAATCGGTGCATCAATTATATTAGTTTGATTTTGAGTCTTAGGTTAACTTTGTTAAAATCTCTCCTCACTTACATATATAATTAGCTTATATATTTAATTGTTTTATTTCCAAATAATTTATACATATATAACCATATAAAAAATATGTATTATATTATAAAAGTTCTTAAAGTTATATATATTTTATACCTGTGTAAACTGTGCAAATTGCACAGATTTTACTAGGTCAGTCGACTAACCCAGACGTTCGGTCGAGTGACAGAAATCTCTGTGCAACATGCACAGGTGCACAAATATAAAAATATATGTTTTAAAATTCATTTGAATATTCAGTCGATTGACCCAGAAGCTCAGTTGACTGAATTTCTACAACAGCTACTTTTGAAAAGACATGACTATGAAGAGTTACGAACCTCTACGAAAAGATTTGGACGCAACACTTCAATCGAAACTCTTCATCAACAGTTGCTGCTTTCTAACCTCTGTAAGTACATACTCTAACTTGATTCCAAATAACCGAATTTTCTTATCTTTCTAATCTAACTCTCTTGAATCTATTTGCTATTATACTTTCAATTATTCTACATTAAAGCAATATTATACCTTTATATTCTTCATAAAATTCAAATATATATATATATATATATATACACTCGAGGAGAAGATTATAGGAAGGATGTACTACAAGTGACAAATCCATGTTGTTAGAACACACAAAGTCAAAACAATATTTTGATATTTGTTGAAGTCCAGTTCTGCTGCTCAGGCGTGTGAAGTCCTCTTCGGCTATTGAGGCAAAATACTGTTCCACTGCTCTGGTCCTTGTTCGGCTGCTCAAGGGTTGTATAGACCTATTCCTCTGGGTTAAGTGAGGGTTATCGGTTTAGTGAAATTCCAGAAGGAGTCTGGAACTGAACGTAGGACGGTGCTCCAAACCAGTATAAAAATTCCTAGTGTCATTTTACTGCTTTTATATTCCGCACTATTTACTGTATAGCTATCATCACTACACTCTGTATTAGCATATATCCATATTATATGATCCATAGCACTCTTTTATTTAGTATTAGAGCAAGGTCATCATATAACCGTAACGCAGTTATTTGATAATATGGAAACTAACACTAGCACTAGGATTAACACTAGCTTCATTGAAGGACAATCCACCGCACGTCCACCACTATTTAATGGCATGAATTATAACTATTGGGCCACACGAATGAGAATATATATGCAAGCAAATGGTTTTGATTCATGGAATATAACTCAGACATAATATATTATTCCTACTGAAGAGTATTCTACTTAGTCAAATACACAGAAACTAGATGCCACAGCTAATGCAAAAGCCATGAATATGTTGTTTTATGCCTTAGATAAAAATGAGTTTTACCATGTTAGCATGTGCAATACTGCATATGAAATATGGCGTACACTCAAAGTTACACATGAAGGAACTAACAAGGTCGAACAAAGCAAAATTTCCATGCTCAAAAGTCAGTTTCAAAACTTTAGGATGAAAAAATGAATCTATAAATGATATGTATTCAAGTTTTCATGATATCTACCATTCATTAGTAGGATTAGGAGAAAATTATTCAGACTTTGATATTGTATCCAAAATCCTTAACTCTTTAACGGAAGAATGGGAAAGAAAAATTCTCGCTATTGAAGAAGCGAATGATATTTTCAAAATAACTTCGGAAGAGTTAATAGGAAATCTAATGTCCTATGAAGTGAATTTGTAGGCTAAACGAGTTCAAACTCAAGATAAAAAGAATATAGCATTCCATGCAAAACAAGAAGAATCAGATTCAGACAAAAACAACCTAGCCTTTATTACCAAAAACTTCAAGAAATTCTTGAAATATAGAAAAGGAAACAGCAATAATGGCAAGAAAAGCACAAACAGCAATAAACCACCATCTTCATTAGTTATGGAGTGTTTTAACTATCACAAAAAGGGCATATATAGAAGGACCGTCCAGATCAAAAGAAAGAATATGGAAATAAAAGAAAGGACAAATTCAGAAGAAAAGCCTTTTCAGTTACATGAGATGATTCAGATTTTTTCTCTTCTTCTGGAAGTGAGAGTGACAGCGATAATGAACAAGCCAACGTATGCTTTATGGCCAAAGTTAATAAGGTTAGTGATTTAACTATTGATGATATGATAGAGATAAATTCTAAATTATTAGATACTTTAAAAAGTATCAAAAGAGAATATAAAGAGGGTGTAGAAAAGCAGAACAAGGCAAAATTCGAAAGAGATATGCTTAAAGACGAGAAGAAAATATTGGAAGAAGAACTTGAAAAAACTCAAAAATCTCTTTCATTGTTAATTCTCAACTTATATTATTGAGTCAAGAAATTGAAACTCAAAAAGAAAAGAATAATGGTCTTGGTTCTGAAAATCATGTTTTAAAAGCTAATATTAAAATGGTAGAACTAGAAAATTCAAGTCTAAAGACCAAACTAGAAGAATCACTAAAAATGAATCAAATTTTAATAAAGGAAGAGAAAATTTATCTAGAATCATTGAGAATTCACAACCTGTTAACAATAAAAATAGTTTAGGCTATAAGAAGAAAGTCAAAAATTCACAATCTAATAATTTAAACAAAGTTAAGTATGATAAAACACCCACATCTTCAAAAAGACTAATTTCTAAAACAATAAATATAAGGGTATCTAAAACTAATAACAAGTTAATAAGGATAAAGTATATTACCTCATTTATAGAAGATGTTCATAATAATAAAAATTATATTTATAAAAGGGATACTAAACCCACTTGGGTTTGATTTTCTAAGACCTAACTCTTAGGACCCTATTAAAAAGGTGGGTACCAACGTTATCTCATATTTTTTGCTGGTCCCACTTAAGAAAAGAGGAAAATGGATACTCGATAGTGGTTGCTCAAAACACAAGACATGAGACAAAGATATGCTGATAAATATTACATACTTAGATGGAGGTTTTGTCACTTTTGGAGATAATTCCAAGGGATATATCATCGGCAAGGGCGATGTAAGAAATTACGGTACATCTAATTTACCTCTTATTAAAACATCTTATTTGTTAAGAATCTAAAACATAATGTATTAAGTATAAGTCAATTATGCGATAAAAGATTGAAAATATCCTTTTCTGAAAATAATTATAGTATCCTTGATCAAAATCAAAATCTTATGAAGGAAATAGAGATAGAAACATTTACGTTTTGAATATGAAAGTTAATCATAACTCACACATGTGTTTAATAGCTAAAGAAAATAATCCTTGGATATGGCACAAACGATTCTGTCATATCAATTTCAAAAATATAAATAAAATTTCTAAAAATAATCTTGTAAAAGGATTACCAAAGATGAATTTTAAAATTAATAATATATGTGACTCATGTCAATTAGGTAAAATAACTAAATCCTCGTTTAAATCTAAGAAAGTCATTTCAACATTACAATCGCTTGAGTTATTTCATATGGATTTATTTGGACTAACCCAAATTCAATCCATAAATCACAATAAATATGTATTTGTAATAGTTAATGATTTTTCTAAATATATATAGGCTATCTTTATGAAAAATAAAAGTGATACTTTTGAAATTTCACAACTTTTGTTAAAAGTATTCAAAATTTAAAAGGTACTAGAATTAAAAATATTAGAAGTGATCACGAAGGTGAATTTGGAAACGAAAAATTTGATAACTGTTGTAAAAAGAAAGGAATATTTTATAACTTTTCATTTCCTAGAAGTCCAAAACAAAATGGAGTTGTAGAATGAAAGAATCGAACTCTACAAGAATGCGCAAGAACCTTACTAAATGAAAGCACATTACCAAAACTTTTTTAGGCAGAAGCTGTTGCAACTGCCTGTTATGTTTTGAATCATGTTTCGATTAGACCTCTCACCAAGAATACACCTTACAAACTTTTTAACGGTAGAAAACCAAACATATCTTATTTTAAAATATTTGGATCAAAATGTTTTGTGTTAAATACCAAAGATCAACTTGGCAAATTCGATTCAAAATGTGACGAAGGTGTATTTCTTGGATATTCGAATCGAAGCAAAGCCTATCGAATTTTTAACAAACGAACTAATACTATCGAAGAGTCACTTCATATATCTTTTAATGAGAACTCTAAATTTATTTCGAAAATTGACGATGATTTACTTAATAATAAAATGAATATAGTAATAAACAATTTAAGAGATGACGAAGATATTATTTATAAATCTAGAGAAGATGAAAACATTGTTATATTTAGAAAGCATAAATACTTTTGATACAATAAGATTTCCTCGAAGAGTCTTACGAAATCATCCTACAGAAAATATAAGTGGAGAAATAAATTTAAAACGTTCGAACTAGAAATCAACTAAATTTAATTGGTAATGTGGCTTTGCTCTCTACTATAGAACCTAAAAATATTAAAGAAGCATCATCCAATGAAAATTGGATTATTGCTATGCAAGAAGAACTAAATCAGTTTGAACGAAATCAAGTTTGGGAATTAGTACCCAGACCGACCGATCATACTGTTATAGGAACTAAATGGGCTTATAAAAATAAAGAAGACGAATTAGGAAATATAACTAGAAACAAAGCAAGACTAGTAACACAAGAGTATAACCAAGAAGAAGGAATAGACTACGAAGAAACGTTTGCTCCAGTCGCTAGACTAGAAGCAATACGAATCTTATTGGCTTACGCATGTTTTAATAACTTTATCAAATAGACGTTAAAAGTTCATTTTTAAATGGTTATATTAAATAAAATGTTTTTGTTGAACAACCTCATTTATTTATTCATGAAAAATATCCAGATCATGTCTATACACTTAAGAAAGCTTTATATGGTTTAAAACAAGCACAACGTGCTTGTTATGAACACCTTAAAAGCTATTAAATTGACTCAGGATTTGAAATAGGAAAAGTAGATCAAACTTTATTAATAAAACATTCTAAAAATGATATTTTGATAGTTCAATATGTAGGCGACATTATATTTTGTTCAACTAATAATAAATTATGTAAAGAATTTTCTGAAATAATGACTAGAGAATTTGAAATGTCCTATATGGGAGAATTATCGTATTTTTTAGGTCTTCAAATAAAACAAGTTTCAAATGGAATATTTATTAATCAAGAAAAATAGTATAATAATCTTATCAAACATTTCGGAATGGAAAACACTTCTGCCAAACCAACACCAATGAGCACAACAACACATCTTGATAAAGATGAAAATGGCAAGAGTGTAGACCAAAAACTATATCGTAGTATGATAGGATCACTACTTTATCTAACAGCGAGTAGACCAGATATAATGATGAGGGTGCGTCTGTGTGCACGTTTTCAAGATGACCTAAAAGAATCACATTTATGAGCATTAAAACGAATACTACGTTATCTTAGTAAGACTATTGATTTCGGACTTTTCTATCCAAAAGAGTGCTCGTTCAAGTTAGTATCATACAGCGGTGCTGATTTCAGAGGATCACGAACAGATAGAAAAAGTACAAGCGGTACGTATCACTTCATTAGTAAATCATTAATATCATGGTTTAGCAAGAAACAAAACTGTGTCTCACTATCAACTTGTGAAGCAGAATATATTTTTACGGCACTAGCTTGCGCACAAGTAATTTATATGTAACAGACACTTAAAGATTTCAGAGTCAATCTATCAAAATCAACAATCTACTGCGATAATTCTAGTGCAATAAATCTATCCTAAAATCCAGTAAACCACTCAAGAACTAAACATATAGATATTAGACATCACTTTCTACGTGATAATATAGAAAAAGAAGTGATAAATTTAGGCTACGTACCATCAGTAAATCAATTAGCCGATATTTTTACTAAACCATTATTCGAAAATACTTTTATAAAATTGCGTGGAGAACTCGGTATAATGTCAATTAAAGATGTATAAATAACAAATATGAAATTTTGACTAAAATCTCAAAAAAAGAATTTTTACAAAATGTCATTTTTCTAACCATGCTGAGACTCGAACCTATGACAGAATATATTTCTACGGCACTAGCTTGCGCACAAGTAATTTATATGCAACGGACACTTGAAGATTTCGAAGTCAATCTATCAAAATCAACAAACTACTGCGATAATTCTAGTGCAATAAATCTATCCAAAAATCCAGTAAACCACTCAAGAACTAAACACATAGATATTAGACATCACTTTCTACGCGATAATATAGAAAAAGAAGTGATAAATTTAGACTATGTACCATCAGAAAATCAATTAGCCGATATTTTTACTAAACCATTGTTCGAAAATACTTTTATAACATTGCATGGAGAACTCGATATAATGTCAATTAAAGATGTATAAATAATAAAATACGAAATTTTGACTAAAAACTCAAAAATTAATTTTTTTACAAAAAGTCATTTTTCTGACCATGCTGAGACTCGAACCTATGACCTGTTGTGAATAGCCCAGATGTCTTAACCATATGAGCTTTTGATTATTTCTGTTATAGTCTAGTACGGGGACTATATTATATGGTGACAACAATATACTAAATTATGTATAATACTTATCTTTATAAATATAATTTACTCCTTTTTTATGCGTATTACATTACATAAGATAAATCAAATAACAGAAAAATAAACGAAATAGCACAATTTTCTTAACTAACAACCCTTTTGTTTGGCTAAATTCAAGACAAGCCATTCAATTCAACCTTCATTTACTCAACCTTAGGCTATAAATAGATATGTTTATTCTATGTTTTTATACAATCGAACTGAAATACAAACTAAACAGAAATACCAACTATTTATAAATATGTCAACTTCTTCATCCACTAACTCCATTGAAATTCTAGCTTCTAACGATTCACTAAAAACTCCCGTTCATCATACTTCATCATCTTTTACCTATCATACCGGATATACTCGGATAAAAAGAAAGGGAAGAAGACGATTGACGTATCTCCAAACACTAAACAAACAATAGATGATTTGCATCATTATCAACAATAATCACTAGTGCTTCAACGTGAAATATATTACGAGCAAAAGATTAACTCCAGACGTCTAGGAATTATCAAGCACATTGCTATGAAGTTTTGCGGGACCTCTTCACATCCAATAGACGAACACGACGATTCGCCTATTCGACGACCTTCGACTTCATCCCCGCCGCGATCACCGGTCTCATCAAATTCATGGGATCGAAATGAAGCGTCAAATGGTCGTCGCAAACAACTAAAAGGCTACAAAACTCCTAGCCCTTCAAAATAAAAGTAGTTTTGGTTTATTTCTTTTTTTCGAATAATTCTATGTACAAGTTGTTTTTGGAAATAATTCATTTCTTATCTCTCGTATTATCAAAATTCATAACTAGTTCTAATATTCAAAAATTTACAACGTTCCTAAGTATGAAAATATACAAACTTTTACTCAACATAGTTTGATTGGGAAAATTTACCCTGGTCAGTTGACTAAACCAGGGTGTCAGTTGACTTACAATGAAGTAACAATTTTTAAAAATGCAGGGCCGATCGACTGCCATAGTGGCTAAGTCGACTGACCAGAATATAAAATACACATACCTCATATTCAGTCGACTGAATCAGACATTCAGTCGACTGAACCAGAAGGTCGAAATTTTCAGGATTTCAGGATTCAGTCGACTGAACCACTTACTCAATTGACTGGATCGTAAATCTGAGCAAAAAACCACTCCTACGAACTCACTTTCCACCTTTTATCTTTCACTTTACCCTTCTCTACCACTCTCATCTCAGATTTCAAACTTTTCCAAAACCCTAGCTTTTCAAAAACTCAATTTTTATCCACTAAACAATCAAATTAATGGCTCCTAATATAAATTGACAAGCTTCTTCATCCCTTCAACCTCCTTCAAATGAGAAAATCTAAAAAGGGCTATTCGATGATACCGCAATTAGGAGGTGGAGGAGAATGCAAGATTCCCGCATCTTTGATGGTTCGTTTGTAAAGTTTGCTGATTTTTCTCCATACCATATACAAGAATTGGCTCGTAGGAGGAAAACCCTTTTCGCTCCGCTTAGCCCTATCCCCTTCTAGGGGTATTTTAGTGATAGGTTCTATAGGAATTGGATGATCCTGTTTGGTCAAAAACCTAGCGGCAAACTCCTATGTTCCTTAATTTGGAATCTTTATTCAATATTGACGACAATAAACATAAATTAATCAAATTATGATCAAACAATTGTACGCAAATCTTAACTTGTGTCACCAAACCGTTCAAAACCAAGAAGATTGTGTATGGTGTCTATTTTGTGGAAAACCCATCTTTTTCTCCTTAGATCGAATGGATTATATTTTAAGATCTGAAAATAATGATATGGAATTGAGCAATGTTGATTGTGATATGGTTGTTCGTGACCATATAAGTCATTTATTTTTAGAAGACGACATGCACCAACTCAAGTCCTTGACTTTGAGAACAAATGCAAGAATTATACATTGGGCGTTAATGAAAACCGTAACTCCACGAACTCAGAGTTATGAACTTGTTTATGAACATAACTTTAAATCCTTGTACACTATCTTCGGAAATATTAAAGTCAATTGGCTACGATTAATTCTTGATTAATTCTTAAGCTTCAACAATGGTAGAATGAATGTCATCTACTATGGTGAATATATTATGCGACTGCTAAAGGCATGTGAGATTCTAGAACCTGACTCGTCGGTTTCTACCGCTGGGTATTTGAATTCTCATACTTTAGCATTAATGAAGCTACCAATTGCTCGATCCCCTCCTATCATTACTTTCGAAGAGTGGACTCAACGACAATTATCTCAAGATCAACACAACATCAAGAAGGCGAAGCATCTCACCGACCATCTCACCAAAGATCAACTAGTTGTCAACAAGACGAAATTTTGTTTCCTAATCTGGGCCTTTCTCTATATGAGTCGATTTCTATGATATGTTGTAACCAACAAATTCTTCAATCCAATATCACTAGAGTTGACAAAAAGCTTGATAAGGTTAAGGGATTTTTTACAAAGTTATGGCAGGCTATTTCATGTTCATCCGGCATATCTATGGCTACACTAGGTGATCCGAGTAAGCAACCCGTCTTCACTTGGTCTTCCTCTTTTGATGATCAAGCAAGTAGTAGTGACGATGGTGGAGATGGAGGCAATAGTGGTGGTCAGACATTACATGGTGATAGGGGTAAGTAAGCAATGGCATAAGATGTTATCTTTTTATAAAAACATTATTATTTTATATGGCATGTATTAAATAGCCAACCTATTCATATTATTTCAAGACTCTTGTTTATGGTATTTTATTGTATGAATGATCGTTTCTTTCATAATATCTATCAACGCTTCATACCTTTACTTTCTTTATTCCTTTTTGTTGATGACAAAGGGGGAGAAATATTATTACTAACATTAAGAATCCAAGATATAGAGTATCAAAGATTTAGGGGGAGTAAGTATTTATATTATATATGTACAGTCGAAATCTATATCTATTTACAGGTTGTCATCAATCAAAAAGGAGGAGAATGTTGAGACTTGGTTTTGATTCATGACACAAAGCTATCACTACCACATACACATTGGATGACTGCTACGACAAAAAGAGAATATATACTACAAGGGGACAAGACTTCAAAATCGGTGCATCAATTATATTAGTTTGATTTTGAATCTTAGGTTAACTTTGTTAAAATCTCTCCACGCTTACATATATAATTAGCTTATATATTTAATCGTTTTATTTCCAAATAATTTATGCATATATAAGCATATAAAATATATATATTATATTATAAAAGTGCTTAAAGGTATATATATTTTTATACCTGTGTAAATTATGCAAATTGCACAGATTTTACCAGGTCAGTCGACTGACCCAGACGTTCAGTCGACTGACCCAAATATCTCTATGCAAGATGCACAGGTGCACAATATACAAAATATATACTTAAAAATTTGTTTGAATATTCAGTCGACTGACCCAGAAGCTCAGTTGACTGAATTTCTACAACAGCTACTTTTTGAAAAGACACGACTATTTGTGAAGAGTTACGAACCCCTACGAAAAGCTTTGGACACAACACTTCAATCGAAACTCTTCATCGACAATCGTTGCTTTCTAACCTCTATAAATACGTACTCTAACTTGATTCCAAATAAATGAATTTTCTTATCTTTCTAATCTAACTCTCTTGAATCTATTTGCTATTATACTTTCAATTATTCTGCATTAAAGAAATATTACACCTTTCTACTCTTCACAAACTTCAAATATATATATATATATATATATATATATATATATATATATACTCAAGGAGAAGATTATAGGAAGAATGTACTATAAGTGACAAATCCGTGTTATTAGAACACACAAAGTCAAAACAATATTTTGGTATTTGTTGGAATCATGTTCTGCTGCTCAGGCGTGTGAAGTCCTCTTCGGCTGCTGGGGAAAAATCATATTCTGCTTCTCAGGTCGTTGTTCGGCTGCTCAAGGGTTGTATAGACCTGTTCCTCCGGGTTAAGTAAGGGTTATTGTTTTAGTGAAATTCCAGAATGAGTCTGGGACTGGATGTAGGACGGTGCTCCGAACCAGTATAAAAATTACTGGTGTCATTTTATTTTACTTCTTTTATATTCCGCACTATTTACTGTATAGCTATCATCACTACACTTTGTATTAGCATATATCCATATTATACGATCCACAACACACTTTTAATATGTTTTCTTATGGGTAGGCTATCTTCTATATCTTTAAACCTAGTTTAGAATTTTGTATGAATCCATGTTTGGTTGGTTTATATGCATTATAGATGTCGTATGTATACTATGTTTGAATGCCCACATGATATATTACTTTTGGTTGTAAATGTCGATCGGCAGGCTACTTAGAGGTAGAATTTTCAATTTGGTTAGGGTCTAGCGCATACATGTTGGTGCATAAATAATGAATACTTTGATCAGTAGAACAAAGGAAAGAAAAGTGTTGTAGTAGAAAGGAGGTTGTTTGGAGAAAGAAAAGTGTAAGAAAAGGGGTTGATCGTATGAATTGAGTCCGACTTATCCATAAACTTCCGAATCATACATGAATACGTATGTGACAAGGAAGGCCTCATGAATCTACATTTCAAGTTTCAAATAATCTTAAGTTCATTTGCTCGATTTAAGGATAAAGGAATGATGGATCAACTATAAAGACCAATGATGATTGCTAGTAACTTTCCGACAAGTTTTAAAGACAAGGACTTTGGGTTAGAGCATGAAGAATTCAAGATTTGCATGAATAAGGTGCAGTGAGAGTTAAGGTTCAACGAATTAGCCAAAATTGGCTAAGTCATGATCCAAGGATACGTATTGACCCATAGAAGGTTCGGTACCAAGCCTTGTTTTGTTCCCAATTGTGATACATAGAGATTAGTGTTTTGTGCATGCAATAAGGAATGTGACTTCGAGTTTGAGCATGGGAAACTTTGGGCTTGCAAAGGTACGACTTCACGCAATATAGAAGACTTAAGTTGGCTCAAATAATTAGCTAAATTTCAACTAAATGTTGGTCAACTAGGGTCAGTACCTACCCTTAAGGGTCAGTACTAATCCATCATTTTTATTGAATGATGACATTGGGAAGGGCACTGGCTTTAAGTTGATGGTAGTTGTACTTTGGAACTAAGGGTATAAAGCTTCGACCAGGCTTAGAAAATCTCCGAGGAAGCTTTAGAGCAAGATGACGATACTCGATAACTAGTGATGAATGTCTAAAGCTAATGACTCAATATGGGAGTTATATGATGATCCAAAGGATAAGTTCTAGGATGTGAACTTATAAAGTTGAGCAAGGATGTGCTTTGATATGGATGTGACATGTGTGAAGTGATCATTGACTGTCGGAGGTTTCAAGCGGCAGAGGTATATGAGGACGCTCACCTAGGCCATGAAATGCCCTAGATCTTCAAACGAGAGATCTGTCTTGCCTTGAACCTGCCATATCTGAGTGGCACAAATTTGAGTATTGATTAACTGGGATGTGGAGTAGTCGTTTATCGATGATGTAGTCATATGAGTTATTAAATATCCACTGTAGTGAGCGAGTCATGTGAGGATGGATGGTGGATGTTATGTTTTCTTCGCTTGCTAGGGATGTCATATGACATAGTTATCATTGATGGAGATATCTAGACACCCCATACATACCCAAACGTATTGTACACCCATGATAGTTAAGATGTAGAGGAGCATATATTTTATGTTATGTGCTAACTCTTTGGATGCATGGACAGGTCATGTATGATTCCCCATAACTTATGTCCTACTATATTGACTTTCATAATATTATGAGATTTTCTTCCCCTCACATAAGATTGTTGTCTAACACAAGATTTTATGTTTTTCTTTTAATTATCTTGGGTACTTTTAAATGAGTAGACTAAATAGCAGGGGTTGGCGACATATGGAGCTATACAAATGGACTAGCAGGAGAAGATGTTTTCTTATATTTATAGGTTGGCTTATCATTTCTTATTCCAACTTAGGACATTATGGAGCCTAGGTAGTGTTAGCTTATTTTGTATAGAGATGGTTCATCACATGATTTTGTTTATCAGTTGTATAAACTAAATTATTTTTTATATAACTGTATGAATCTTACATATTGACTTTGTAGTTTATCTAGTTATTACTTTCTTACTTGTTTTATATCTGTGATGATTATTTTATGTTATTCAATGCGCCATGAGATATACAACAGGTTCTGTGGTTGTTATTTTTTAGTTATTTTGCAATCCTTGACAATCATCCTACATTGGCCGATCACTGTTACATCGCACTGTTCTGGTATATCAGGTGCTGGAGGTATATGGTGGCCGCCACATTTGGTATTAGAGCTTAGATTACATAGATAACCAATGTTGATAATGATATCCACTAGAGATAAGGAGGAGTTATCACCATAAAGTGGATCGAGAATATACAAGGGACTGTACTTGTTATATTATTTTATTTTCAAACTACATAGTAGTGTATATACAATGTAAGTCACACTTCACATATGAGTACTACTTATGTAGAATTCCTTATGGAGACAGATCATCCTTATTACAGATTAAAGGACGAGTCATCATATAAGAAATACTATTAGAAACCACATTCTTAGGGTGGAGGAGGGAGTTGGCATAGGACCTGTTAATCTCAATTTGCAGACGATGTTCTACACCATAGTGTGGAACATGATGCAAGATGCTCAAATGGCCGCTCCGAATGTTGTTACGGTTGTGTTCCATTACAAGTGCATAAAGCAGATTTAACTAAGATGAATAAGGACTTTTCCAGTCCGATTGGAAAACTATTCCACGGAACAAAGTCGACAGTGGAGTTGGAAGATTGGATGCATACTTGTAAAAGAATCTTTGATTGCTTGAGTTGGACGATGTTATGAGGAGGAGGTTGGCCTCCAGGCAACTCCAAGGAAAAGCAATAAATTGATGAAATTCTCTTCGATCTACGACTCCCAAGGATCAGTTCACTTGGGACTAGTTCAGAACCATATTTGAGGAGGAGTTCATAGCGACAGCTCCATAGTCAATGTTATTTCGTAAATTCGCAGACCTGAAGTAGAGGGACTTGTCTATCTCTGAGGATGTTTCTAAGTTTAATACTTTATCGAAATATGGGATATCTTTTATAGACATTCCATTAAAAAAGAATGAGAAATTCATCAATGGCTTGAATGACTACTTGGGTGAGAGACTCATTGACTATATTGATTAGGCCTTCGAGAAGATTGTCAAGAAGGATTTGAGGCTTGGGGTCTTTATCTGGAGCCGAAGGCTATTATTCCAAAAAAAGAGCCAAAGACAAAGTCGGGTAGGGAAGGCAAGAGGAAGTGGAAAAATAACAACAACAACAAGCATTTTCAAGACAACGATGGCTAAGAGAAGACCAAAACTATGCCAACTTTCTATAACTTCTTAGAAATGAGCCATTATCGTAAAAACTTAAAAGGTAAGGGGAAGAAGTGTTTCTTTTACTTGTGACTGTTTTTTTTGGGTTTTGTGGGGTTTGGTATTATTTTGGGTATGGACTGGCTTCAAGATATGGAGTAATGGTGGATTGTGAAAAGTCATTGGTGATGATATGGATAGAAGATCGGCATAAGATAGTGTTGGGCTGCTTAGTAGATGATGAGGTGATTTTAACTTTCAATATTCGCTTGATATCTGACATGACTAGTTGTCATTAGTGCCTATTGCTAAGGATTATTCAAACATATTTGAGGAGGTTATCGGACTTCCACCATATAGAAAGATAGAGTTCTATGTTGATTTGGTGAAGGATGCCAAACCGATAGTAATGCCTTTGAGGAGGATGGCACCAAAGGAGGACATACAGGTCGAGCCGCAAGTGAACGACCTATTGAGGAAAGGGTACATTCACATGAGTGTTTCTAAGTGGGAGTGCTCATAGTATTTGTCATGAAAGCGGATAGTTCCCTTACACTGTGTGTCGATTATAAGCTGAACTAGGTGACAAAGAAGAATAAGTATGCACTCTCACAAATTGAAGAGTTGTTCCATCAGCTCCATAAAGCTAGAGTGTTTTCCACGTTGGACGATAGGTTTTACAAACTGAGAGTGGTGAAGGAGAGAGTGTCGATTATAGCATTTTGTATGCCATCTAGATATAATGAGTGATTGGTTATGCCATTTGGGCTGACCAATGCACCAGCATATTTTATGGATTTCATGAACTACGTTTTAAGATATCAATAAAATAGGTTCATGCTTGTGTTAATTCATGATATTCTTGTCTACTTATGAATGAAAGAGGAATACAAGACATATTTGCGAATTTTGCTTGAGTTACTAAGGAAGCACCAATAGGAGGCGAACTATTTGAAGTGTCACTTCTTGAGGAGGGAAGTACAATTTCTAGGTCATGTTTTTTTAAGTAGGGCATTGTTAAAGATCCTACAAAAGTTGCAGCAGTCCAAGAATGGAACAGAACCAAAAATGCTATAGATATGAGGAATTTTTTTGGGACTAGCTGGATATTATAACGGTTCATCCAATACTTATTTAAGGTAGAAGCTGATTCATTTAACGAAGAAGAATCATACTTTTACTTAGGATGAAAGGTGACAGCAGGTATTCATGAGTCTAAAAGAGAGGTTGATGAATGCATTATTGACGACCATTTCAAATGGAAATGAAAAGATAAAGGTAAACAACAATGCTTGTGTTATCGGTTTTAGGTCAACGTTGATGTAGAAGGGTAAAGTTGTGTATGATAGTCGATGATTGAAGCCGCATGAGAGGAAATACTGGTCCATGATTTGGAGTTGGCAACAATTTTGTTTGCGCTGATAATATGGAGGCACTGTCTTTTAGTAGAGAGATTCGAGTTGTTCACCGAACATAAATTACTAAATTACCTCTTTTTGCATAAGGATCTTAGCATTCGCCAACAGTGCTGGTTAGACTTCCTATCCTCCTATGACTTTGACATTTCCTATATGTCGGGAAAGGGAAATGTAGTTGCTAATGCTTTGAGTTGAAGACGTGCCCACTTGGAAGCTATGTCTTGAGAGTGGACATGGATAGAGTATATTACTAGTTATGATATCCAACCAAGATGTGCGATTGATCTAGAGATGTTGGTGAGCTTGATTATCATATCTACCATGTTTGAACAGATCGGTAGCAGTCAGAGACGTGATGCCAATCAAGCTAAGATTAGTACTAAGATAGAGGACGGGATAGAGTCTGAAGAGATGAGGCAGTGAAGCCTTGATCGAGATGAGTGGTTCTATAAGGATGGGAAATGGTTTGTATCCGACATTGATGGTTTCGAGGATGAGGTATTATGAGAGTTAAATAATTCGAGATTGACTATACATGCCAAAAGTAATAAAATGTATAGAGATATGATGTAACACCCCCAATTTTTAATAACATTATCAAGAGATTTAATTAGATAAATTAAATAGAATAATATAAAGGTTAAGTGCTAAGGGGATTGAGACTTGAATTAATTAAATTAAGGGCGTGCCTAATGAATTAACAAATGGGCTCAAGGATGGGTTTTAGTTAATTAAGTCACATAAGGGTATATTAAGAATCGCCGCCCTGAGCTTCCACCATTATAGATATTTCATTCCCACTTTCTTACTTCCCATTCACGCCATTTTGAAATGCAAACAAAAATATAGAGAACGGGAGGCCATTAGGAGATCAAGAGAAATCCAAATTAAAGATAGAAAATCAAACTTAGGGGAAATCAATCTCAATTCAATCTCCTTATCAAGAGCAAGGTGAATAATAATTCCATCTCTATTTTGGTTTTAAATCATATACTTTTGGATTCAAGGGACAAATTTGTTTTAATGATTTATTGGATGAAGATATGCTGATTCATGATTTATTTGATTTAAACAAGGATGTTTAAAAGAGATTTAGCTTGGTTCTAGATCAAAACTGAGATTAAATGATGTTTAAATGTCATGTGAAAATTTTATATTACGAGAAACATGATTTTGGAGTTGGGTTTCAATTTTGAAAATTTTCCAAGTTATGGAAAGATTATATGAATTTTTAAAGGAAAATATGTTATTGGGTTTATAATTTATTTTGGAAAATATATTAAGAATTTGGGTCTAGAATTTTGATATGTTAGATACTATGATCAAAGTGAATTACTGGAATTTTTGGGGTTCTTCCAAAGTGATTTTCTATGCAAAATAAATTGTTTTAGAAGAGGGACTTCTTTGCAAAAATTAGAAGGGATAGTTTGATTAACTTAACCATGGTTTAGATCTGGATTAGTGGCAGTTATTTTTGAAAAAGAATTTGAAAAAGTTAAGGCAACCAAACTGGTATTGACATGTGGCAGGTTAGTTAGAGAAAAGTTTATTAAACAAGAATATAAACTTAGTTTGCTTGGAAAAGTGGTTCCGCCTACTTAGGAAAGTGCCTTTCGACATGGTAGCTACCGCCTTCATCCTTGTCGAAACCAACTATGCCGAAACCAATATACAAGGTATCATCATGATGGTACGTAGTGGATGGGAGATAGGCCGAAGGTAGGATGTCGAAAGCATAGCTTCTGAAGGGGTTGAAACCTTAGTTTGTTTTTAAAAGAAAAGCATCTGCATTTTTTTAAGCCTTTGAAAGAATCAAAGCATAAGGTTTCAAATTTTTTTTTAAAAGGTTTCGAAAGGGGTTTCCATTAATTTAGAATTGCTTTCGACTAGGTTTCTTACTTATAACAGAATATTTTGAAAGAAGGGGTTCAGACCTTGTCGAGATCATGCTGTCATTTTATAGTCTTTTGATGGTATTTAAGATATCAGTGCTATCGGAAGGTACTTTGTTTTATAAAGTTTAAGCCACTTCCTAAAGCTTTCGAAAGGGGTATGGGTGTTCAAAGGTGATGGTTTCGAGAGGGTTTTCGACTCCAACCTTCCAATGTTTTACTCAGAGGTTTTATGCTTTCGAAAGAGATAATGCTGACATCATCATGTTTCCCCATTGTTTAATAAATGATAAACGATGGTTTCGAAACAGATGTTTTCACCTATATTCACTTTGACCCAAATAATGTTTTAAATATAACCCCAGTGCTTTCGAAAGGGGTACTTTCAATGTTTTTGAAAGGGCTACTTTCAATGATTTCGGAATGGTTACTTCTGTAAGTGTCTTAAGGGGTACTTTTGACTAGTTTCATATCTAAGCTTTTAAAGTTAAATGATAATACTTTAACGTATTTGAAAGGTAGTTTTAAAGTATTACAAGGCAGGAGCCTAATGTTTTTAAGAGCTTTCAAAGGAGGTTATCCTATAAAGTCGAAAGCTATGTTTCGAAGGTATCGAAAGTTTTTATGACCCAAACTGTATTTTTAAAGGAAAAACCCATGGCTGTATTTTAAAGGAGTTTTTATAATGGTTTTAAGAAGAAGCTATCTTTTTTAATTCAAACCCACAGGAGTTGATTGCTATGTTGTTATGTTGCTTCTTCAAATATGTATATATTCACTATTATAATGGACCTATAACTGCATTAGGGGGATAAAGGGTAGGAAAACCAGTTAGGTTAACTCAGTAGTGAATATAAATTGAATAAACAAATAAATGAGTAGAATTGCATCCAAGAGGTCAGGAAGACCAGAATGTAGGATGTTAAAATATAAAAGAAAGATATTGGCAAGGGCAATAGGTTACTAGTAATCCCATGAAAACCATATGATATTGGCAGGAGCCAATATGTTTGTAGTTAGCCCATGAAAACTATATATAAAGAAAGATGTCAGATAGACATGTTCATAGTTAGACCATGAAAACTATGAGTAAAGGAAGATGTCAGTTAGACAGGTTCATAGTAAGCCCATGAAAACTATGATTGGATACTCGCCAGGCCAGTTGGTTTGTAGTTAGCCATGGAAACTATATCCGGGTGAAATATTGACAGATGTCAATAGGTTTCTAGTTAACCTGTGAAAACTAGGGTAAGAGTAAGATATTGGAGTTTCCAATAGGTTTATAGTGATCCCATGAAAACTATGTAATTGGGCAGGAGTTCGTAAATGTTTAACTGGTTATCATTCAGCCCATGAAAACAAATAGGTTAATATTAACCCTAGAAACCATAATTGAGACAGATAGTCTGAAATGAATGGGGATGGGTAATCCAGAATTAATTCATTTGTTTTTCATATCATCATATTTTACTATTTTGATTGGTTTTAACCATTGTGGATGCAGGAGCACAGTATATGATTTTGTAAAGGTTTTGAGGTGCTAGTGAGGGGAAACCCGTTCCGCTAAGCGGCATGGTCTTACTAGATATCTAAATGATTTGAGATGGTAGATTATTATTCATATCAGGTTTTACGTCGACTCGAAGTTTATGTTTTCCTCTTAAACTCTTGGGTGCTCAATTAATTTTGAGTAGTTTGAGAGTTGAGGTTTTCAAGTACCTCTAAGACGAATAGGCTTCCTGAGGTGTGAATTAGGCATGATAGATATTTAGAATTCTCTTTTCTTTTAATTCCGCTATGTTGATTGTAATAGCAATGTTGTTATATTGCCTTTATATACTCTGATCATCCTAGGGGGCATCTTCATATGTCGCTCTGGGCGTATGGTGTAATAAATATATTTTCTCTGAATATGATTTGCGAATTTGGAATTATGTAATGAATTGGAAGTATTTTGGGATGAAATGTAATTTGGTTTGAAGCCTCAATGTTTTCCATATTCATGTGTTTCTATGTATCAATGAATCTTACACCGCTGTATTTGGTCACCGAGGATTAATAAGTATGGATAACTACATCATCCGTAGCCGTTAGTTTTGGGCCTCCAAGGAGGAGGATGTTACGAGTTGGTATCAGAGCATAGGTTTATAAAACTTTAAAATAAAGTTAAACCTAAAATTTTCAAACATAATCCAATGAATTTGAAAATATGATCGGGGTTTGGGTCAATGCTATTGTAATGTACTTGTATTTGATATATACACATACACACACAAGTACATGTTCCCCTCTCTCTTAGACCGTTCTTATGTATCTTACTAAGGCTTGTATGTAGATTTACAAAAAAGAGGATATGGAAGTAGGAAATGGAAAAGGAAATCTAGATGGAGGAAGCATCACAACCAATGGAAATGCTCGACCTAATACCAAGAGGAATGAAGGTCGACGGGCTAATGCTAATCTAAATGCTGCAGCCAATGTAGGTGTTGGAAATCTGTCTATAGATATAGGGATGGTTTATCAGTTGTTGGCAAATCTTTTGCAAGCTGGAGTTGCTGGTAATGTTGGAGGAGCTAATCATTTGGCTCAATTGGGAATAACAATTCTAAGCTAAGTAAAGACTGCGCCAGTATGGGTGCAAAGCCGCCTGTTGGAACGGAGGATGCTATTGAAGTTGACAATTGGCTATTGAGTTATGGAAGGATCTGTACTAATTTAGGCTTGGATGATGGGCAAAAGAGAAGGCTAGCCTCAAGACAGTTACAAGGGGCAGCGCTTCATTGTTGGAATTGTGTTACTGCCGGAATTCCGGAGGAAGAGCTGACATGGGCTGATTTCAGAAGAAGGTTTGAGTAGAGGTTTCTATCTTAAGTTTCTAAGTCTACATTGATGAGAAAGTTTATGGATCTGGTTCAGGGTGAGATATCAGTTGTCGAGTATGGTGCTAAGTTTGAAGAGCTATCTCGATATGGATATGCTTTGGTAGACACTAATTTCAGGAGGATGAAAGGTTCATTCGAGGATTGAGACCTGAGCTTGCTAGGATGACTATGACCCATATCAGAGATCCTTCAAATGTGGTGGTGGAGATGGTCATTTTCCATGAGGAGATGCTTGCTATTTCAGCTAGAGAGAAGCCGGTTGAATCCCAGGGTCCTCAGGAGAAGAAGAAGAAATTCTTTAAGAAGAAGGGCACCCAGAAAGAGGATGCTGCCAAGAAGGAAAAGGATGATTTGGTGTGCGGTTAAGATTGACTATTACTTCTAGTCAGAATGCTATCATGTTATCTTATTTATAAGTTCGACCAGTGTTGATCGAGAGAATTGCTTCTAAGCAAAAGGAGGTTCCATCATTAGCTGAGAGGATCACAATGCTTGAGGTTGGAACTGAGGTTGATGATTTGAAAGATTTTTGTCTTGACTATAGAGGATGGTTGAGAAAGAAGGGACGGTTATGTGTTTCAGATGTTGTGAACTTGAGGAAAGAAGTTCTTGAGGAATATCATCGATCCAAGTTTACAATTCATCCTAGAGGAACCAAGAAGTAACAAGATATGAAGAGGAGCTTCTATTGGGAAGGCATAATAAGGGATGTTGACTTGTAGGTTAGGCGGCGTGCAAACTGTTAACTAATGAAGGCCGAACATTAGAAGCCGAGTTGGTTATTTCAACCTCTAGATATTCCAGTGTGGAAATGAGATTCAATATCCATGGATTTCATAGATGGGTTGCCAAGGTCAAGTAGAAGAAATGAAAGTATATGGGTTATTGTGGACAGGTTGACCAAGAATGCCCATTTCATTCGAGTAAAGTCAATCAGGATGGCATCGGTTTTGGAGAATTTGTTCATGAAAAACATAGTTAGACTTCATGGAGTTCCTTGTAGCATAGTTAGCGACAGAGATGTTTTATTCACTAGTGAATTCTGAAAAAGTCTACAAGATGTGTTAGGCACTAAGCTCAAGATGAGCACTGCATATCACCCATAAATGGATGGGAAGGCAGAGAGAGTCAATAAGGTGCTCGAGGATTTGTTGAGAGCTTGTGTGTTGGACTATGGTGGATTTTGGGAGGGTCACCTTCATTTGATTGAGTTTTCCTATAATAATAGTAACGTGACTACTATAGGTATAGCGCCTTTTGAAGCTTTTATGGAAGGCCATGCAAATCTCCTACATGTTGGTTGGAGACTAGAGACAGATTGATCTTAGATCTAGATTTGGTAAGGGAGGCATCATAGAAGATTAAGTTAATTTAAGAACGGATGAAGGAAGCTCTATTCAGACAAAAGAGTTACTCAGACAAGAAGCGTAAAGGCCTAAAGTTCTTAGTGCGAGACAGGGTTTTCATTATGGTATCACCAATGAAAGGTGTAGTATGGACGGGAAGTTAGGAAAGTTAGCCTCGAGATATGTTGGTCCATTCTAGATTATAGAAAGGATTGGAAAGCTAACGTATAGAGTAGAGTTAATGAGCAGTATGGTAGGTATCCATAATGTGTTTCATGTGTCTCACCTTCGCAAGTATGTGCATGATCTAGAGGCCACCATTCCTCAAATAGAGTTGGAGGACTTGTATTAGAGCCTGATTTGACTTTTGTTGGACAACCAACTCGGGTCGTTGTAAGAGATGAGAAAAGATTGAGGAACAAGACAGTCAAGTTGGTGAAAGTTCAGTGGAGCGACAACGAGAAGGACTGTACTTGGGAGACAGAGGACAAGATTCGAGGTACTCAACCTGATGTACTTTAAGGGTATGTCTATATCAGATTTACGTAGATATTTCCTAGTCAGGTAGACCATTATGGTAGTTAAGTGGTTACAGATGATTGGTATGTTTGATATTTAGTCCTTACTGAATTTCAAGGATGAAATTCTTACAGAAAGGTAGCCTATAACACCCCTAATTTTTGATAACATTATTTAGGAGATTTAATTAGATAAATTAAATAGAATAATGTAAATGTTAAGTGATAAGGGTATTGAGACTTGAATTAATTAAATTAAGGCGGTGCCTAATAAATTAACAAATGGGCATAAGAATGGGTTTTGGTTAATTAATTCACATAAGAGTATATTAGGAATCGCTGCCTCTAGCTTCCACCCTTATATATATTTCATTCCCACCTTCTTACTTCTCATTTACGCCATTTTAAAACACAAACAAAAATATAGAAAACGGTCAGCCATGAGAGATCAAGAGAAATTCAAATTAAAGTTAGAAAATCAAGCTTAGGGGAAATCAATCTCAATCCACTCTCCTTATCAATAGCAAGGCGAATAATAATTCCATTTCCATTTTGGTTTTAAATCATATAATTTCGAATTTTAGGGAAAAAAATCGTTTTTATGATATATTGGACAATGATATGCTTGATTCATGATTTATTAGATTTAAACAAGGATGTTTAAAAGACATTTAGCATGGTGTTAGATCAAAACCGAGATTAAAGGATGTTTAAATGCCATGGGAAAATTTTATGTTATGAGAAACATGGTTTTGGAGTTAAGTTTCAATTTTGAGAATTTTCCAAGCTATGAAATGATTATTATGAATTTTCAAAGAAAAATATGGTTATTTAGGTTTATAATTTATTTTGAAAAAAATATTAAGAATTTGGGTCTGGAATTTTGATATGCTAGATAACATGATTAAAGTGAATTTCTGGAATTTTTAAGGATTTTTCCAAAGTGATTTGATATGCAAAATAAATTATTTTAGAAGAGGGACTTCTTTGCAAAAATTGGAAGGGCTAGTTTGATTGACTTAACCATGCTTTAGATCTGGATTAGCGGCAGTTATTTTTTAAAAAGAAATTAAAAAGTTAAGGAAAACAATCTGGTGTTGACATGTGGCGGGTTAGTTAGAGAATGATTTACTTAAACAAGCATTTAAACCTGGTTTGCTCAAAAAAAGGGTTCCGCCTACTTAGGAAAGTGCCTTTCGACATAATAGCTACCGCCTTCATCCTTGTCGAAACCAACTATGCCGAAACCAATACACAAGGTATCATCATGATGGTATGTAGTGGATTGGAGATAGGCGGAAGGTAGGGTGTCGAAATCATAGCTTCTGAAGAGGTTGAAACCTTGGTTTGTTTTCAAAAGAAAAGCGCCTGCCTATATTTTGTTTTAAGCCTTCGATAGAGTCAAAGCATAAGGTTCCGAAAGAAGTTCTAAGGGCTTTGAAAGGGTTTTCCATTAAATTATAATTGCTTTCGACTTGGTTTCTTACTTATAACAGAATGTTTTTGAAGAAGGGGTTCCGACCTAGTCGAGACCCTACTGCCATTTTATAGCCTTTTGATGGTGTTGAAGATATCAATGCTATCTGATGGTACTTTGTTTTATAAAGTTTAAGCCACTTCCTAAAGCTTTCGAAAAGGGTTAGGGGTTTCGAAGGTGATTGTTTTGAAAGGGGTTTCGACTCCAACCTTCCAGTGTTTTACTCAGAGAATTTATGCTTTCGAAAGAGATGGTGTCGACATCATCATGTTTCCCCAATGTTTTATAAATGATAAAGGATGGTTTAGAAACAGATATTTTCGCCTATATTCACTTTGACGCAAATAATGTTTTAAATATAAACCCAATGTTTTTGAATGGAGTACTTTCAATGTTTTCGAGAGGGGTACTATCAATGATTTCGGAAGGGTTACTTCCATAAGTATTAAAAGGGGTACTTTCAATTGGTTTCGAAGCTAAGCTTCTAAAGTTAAATGCTAATACTTTAATGTATTCGAAAGGTAGGTTTTAAAGTATTGCAAGGCAAAAGCCAAATGTTTTTAAGAGCTTTTGAAGGAGGTTATCCTATGAAGTCAAAAGTTATGTTTCAAAGGTATCGAAACGTTTTATGACCCAACTGTATTTTTAAAGGAAAAACCCATGGATGTATTTTAAAGTAGTTTTTATAATGGCTTTAAGAAGAAGCTATCTTTGATAAATTTAAACCCACAGGAGTGGTATTTCTATGTTGTTATGTTGCTTCTTCAAATATGTATATATTCACTGTTATAATGGACCCACAACTGCATTTTGGGGATAAAGGGTAGGAAAACCAGCTAGGTTAAACCAGAAGTGAATATAAATGTAATAAACTCCTGAATGAGTAGAATTGCATCTAGGAGGTCAGGAAGACCAGAATATAGGATGCTAAAATATGAAAGAAAGATATTGGCAGGGGCCAATAGGTTATCAATTAGCCCATGGAAACTGTATGATATTGGCAGGAGCCAATAGGTTCATAGTTAGCCCATGAATACTATGTATAAATAAAGATGTTAGATAGACAGTTTCACAATTATCCCATTAAAACTATGAGTAAAGGAAGATGTCAGTTAGACAGGTTCATAGTAAGCCCATGAAAACTATGATTGGATAATGTCAAGGCCAGTAGGTTTGTAGTTAGCCTATGAAAACTATATCCGGATGAAATATTGACAAATGTCAATAGGTTCCTAGTCAACCCATGAAAATTAGGATAAGAGTAAGATATTGGAGTTACTAATAGGTTCATAGTGATCCATGAAAACTATGTAATTGGGTAAGGAGTTCTTAGATGTTTAACCGGTTATTATTCAGCCTATGAATACTAATAGGTTGATAGTAACCCTAGAAACCATATTTGAGATAGATAGTCTATATTAAATGGGGATTGGTAATCCAGAATTAATTCATTTGTTTTGCATCATCATATTATATTATTTTGAATTGTATTAACCATTATGGATGTAGGAACACATGATATGGTTTTGTAAAGGTTTTGTGGTACTAGTGAGGGGAAACCCGTTCCGCTAAGTGACGTGGTCTCACTAGATATCTAAATAATTTGAGATGGTATATATTATTCATACCAAGCTTTATGTCTGACTCGAAGTTTATGTTTTCCCATTAAACTCTCGGGTACTCAATTGATTTTGAGTAGTTTGAGAGTGGAGGTTTTTACGAACCTCTAAGACGAATAAGCTTCCAGGGACGTGTAGGAGGCATGATAGATATTTAGAGTTCACTTTTCTTTCAATTCCGCGAAGTTGATTGTAATGGAAAAGGTGTTATATTGCCTGTATATACTCTAATCATCCTAGGGGGCATCTTTATATGTCTCTCTGGGCATATGTTGTAATAAATATATTTTCTCTGAAAGCGATTTGCAAATTTGGGATAATGTAATGAATTGGAAATACTTTAGAATGAAATGTGATTTGGTTTGAAGTTGAATTTTTTTCCATATTCATGTGTTTCTGTGTATCAATGTATCTAACACCGCCATATTTCGTCCCCAGGATTAATAACTATAGATGACTGCAGCATCCGTAGCCGTTAGTTTTGGGCCTCCAAGTTGGGGGATATACATATGAAGTAGATATTCTACTGGGAAGGGATGAAAAAGGGCGTTAGGACATTCATCTTAAAGTGTATGAACTTCCAGCTGGTAATGGAAGAACAAAAGAAGCCTAATGGTTTGATGCAACCATTAGAAGTTTCTGAGTGGAAGTTGGAGTATGTGTCAATGAATTGCCATAGTCTAGGAGGGTGCGTTAGGATTTGGGTCATAGTCGATCAATTGATCAACATGCTTGATTTATGCCTTTTAAGTTAAGTACAACGACATATAAATTGGATGAGTTGTATATGAAGTGGATAGTTTGGTTCCATGGTGCACCGAGAGCATTGTGAGTGATCGAGACTATAACGACCAAGAATTTTTGAGCATTTGAAATTAGAATATTTAATTGATTTTAAATACTTAAAAGGTTAATTTTAACTTGAATTACAAATATCTCTATTTATTTATTGAATTTAATAAGTGGAAATTCGGTAAAATATGAAATCTGGAATTTTTAAGCCTGTTAAAATAATTTAAAGGCTTGTAAAATTTATATTGATAATACTGAAGATAGTAAAAGTGTTGAAATTGAATTTGGAATGTTTTGTTAAGTTTTAATAATATATCTTTTAAATCGATATTTAAAAATAGCCTTCCGAGGCACAATCTCAGAATTCGACAAAACCAGTTCCATTGGATCCGAAATATTATTATTATCGGATTTCAAATTTCATATTGATCAGAGTTGTCGTGTGAGCGTACGATATATAAACGCTCTAGAATTAATATCGAAAATTTAATACTTTAATTCGATTCACAGAGCTGTCTTCTCCATTCGATCGAATTAGGACTCGGAACTTTTTCCATGGTGTTCGGAATAGGTGTATAACATTATGAACGCCTAGCGGCATGCCTTGATAAGTGTTCAGAATTTTGTGTTGTAATTTTTGGACAATTTAAATTTGAATTTGAAAATAAATAATATAATCGAACATTATACTAAGCTTTGGCACATTGAGAAATATAGACACGCATTGTCTTCCTTCTGAAGCTTCCACACACGTCTTTAAAGTAAGAATAATGGCCGAAACATTTCAGTTTATTTTCTAAAACCCATCGAACCATGTTCCTCTTCTCATCAATGTCTTCCCTTCTTAGTCCAAACTGTTCCCCAATTCGAAATCGATTCTTAAAAATAATAAAAATAAATGGCGAACGAAAAAAGGGGGTTCGCTCGCGCGCGTCGTCGACGGCAAAATCGAAAGCGATGTCGACTTCGATGCGGGGGAGACTCGCGATGCCGGATGAAGCTAGGGCTGAGTCGATTTATTGCCGCGACGTTCGTTCGAGTGGAAGAGGAGGTTCGCGTTCAACCAGAGAGGCGAACTAGGTTTGAATTTCTGGGGGTTCGGCGATAATTAAAAGGACACTTACTAGCAATGCAGAGGGCTTCGTGGGAGGCGACACTGGAAGTTTTGATCGCGTCATGGCTAGTACTGCTTGGGCTTTGGGTGGTCACGATACGGCGTGGAGGCACGGTGAGGTTAACGATACGGGATTCCGAGCTCGAGCTCGAACTCGAGCTGCAACCGTGAAATCACCTTGGAGGCTGCGGGGATTCGCGATTCGAGTGAGGTGGATTTCCTAAGTTTGTTTTTCCAACAAGGTATAAATTTACAGCTGGTTAATTTACAATTTGCATTTCAGTTCAGATTTGAATAATCAGAAGTCAGGAAACAAAAGAAAAATATAATTACAGTAAAATATTTAAATATAGTTTATATATATGTATACTTCATAAACATAGTTATTTGTTTAGTTACCAAAAGATATTTTATTAAAGGAAAATTGATTTAAATAAATAATTAGGTAAGTAAATTTATCAAAAGGAAATTATTAGTTTAAATAAAATTATTAGTTAATTAGTGCTTATTAAGTGGTAAAATAATAATAATAAATTGTTGATTTATTTCAAATATTAATAAATCATAAAATATTTATTAAAGGTCAAAATCGAGAAAACAAGGGAATATTGAAGTGAAGGCAAATGCAAAATCAAAGGTGAGTTAATCTCACTCAGCTGAAATTTAATTTAAATTTAAATAATTGGTTGATTGCTTGATTTGATTGGATGTGCAATATTAAATATTGTATATATTATATCTTGGAATGATTAATTTCCCGCATTATATAGCGGATGAACCCTATGCGCCGCATAATAGCGGATGATTTTATATAAATCCCATATACCACGATATTCCAGCTTGAAGTGAAATTGGTATTATTATATTTTGCTAACATCTGTGGATGCAGGGAAACAGGTTGGAGGTATCCAACTGGATTCCTCAACATTTATTTAGATATTTAATATTCTCTGTTATGATTATTTGATATTCTGTGATGAATCATATTGATAATTGGAATATTGATACTATGGTTTGCTTGAAAATATTTCAGTTCACTGAGTTATTAAAATATATAGAATTGGATTTTTTGGAAAGAAATAAAAGAGTGAATTTTTAAGTAAAATATTAATAGAGCATCTGAATAAATTTAAAAATGAACTGGATAAGAATAAAGTGATTTTAAAATTCTAGTAAATAAATTCCGTATATGGAAAGGGAATTTTGAATAAACAGAAAGTTAATGAATTTTAAACTTCAGTGTTATTATTTAAAAGAACAAGCATTTATTTTAAATTTAAGATTTAAATTTTGAAAAGAATAAAGAAGAAATTGGAAAAAGAATCTGAAATTTGTATATTTTAGTTAAAAGATTTAAAATCAAACAGAAAATAATAATAATAATAATAAAGTCCATAATTAACGAATTTTTAAATGAATTGAGTAAGTAAAGAAATTTATTTCAAGTAGAGTAAATTGGAAATCAATTTGGAAAATTGATTTAAGTGATTGAAATTGGGAATTCTCCCTGGATAACCAAGTACGTTTTCAAAGTAAAATTTTAAATATAAGTTAAAAGTTTTAAAATTGTTTTAAAAAGCAAGTTCTGGAAAATTTATTATTTCTAAAATATTTAAATTCTAAAGTAATTATTTTCTTTTAATCTATTATAGGAGTAATTATTTTAAAGTGACTTGGTATTTGTTTTAAAAGAGAAAATCTAGTTTTATATTTTATAAAAGTAACCTCATTTTAAATATTCCTAAAGTATATATTTTTAATAAAATATTGAAGTAGTTTTTAATTTAAATGTTTTAAAGTATATTTTATAATAAAGAGTTTTAAATTATTTTTAAGAATCTAAAGCTTTGTACTTGGTGTTTTCAGTGGAAATAATTATTTGGAAATTCATTCCACGAGAAGAGTATGGTTTGAAACTATTTTTCAAGGATTGAAAAGTGGAAATATATCTTGTGAAGATAATTTGAGTTTAATAAATAATTTGGTGAAATTATTTATTGTCTGATGGTTGATGTGAATGTTAATTGATAGTTAAACAATCGACTATCAATATTGGCCAAATGCGCTGATCGTTTCGAAGAGACCGAGATTGAGATTAATTTCTCGAAAACCACTTCGATCCGGTTTGTATGTTTTCATGGAAAATGAGTTTTGATTCGAAGATGGAGCAGTGAAGTGAAAGGGCTACTCGCTACTAATCTTGGGGATATTTCCAAAATGGATGTAGTAAGAATAGTGCCTTCGGTTCCGTTCGAACCCGGGACGGACTTGTATGGATGAATGCTTTCAGAACATCGTCGGGTGGATGATGAGCATTCTAATTGAAATGATCTAAAACTTAACGCTTAGCCTCAAGCCTCATCAATCAGGAATGACCAAAAATTAGAGGTTATGCAGGAAGGCTTGGTGAGCAGCACCCATTTCCAGGTAAGGTCATCCCTGTCTACATGTCCCTTTTTATTTCGGCTTAGTGGTGCGATTGTTGATCCCAACCGTGGGGTGATCTTACTCGGGATTATCCAGTAAGGGATAATCCGGGCCTTTTGTTTCAGGGGAGTTAGGGTGGCTCCTCGGTACGCTGATCTAGACCAGGTACTGTGACAGGTGGTACCCCAATGCCTAGTCATTAGTTGGAAATCCATTCTCCCTACGCGCCTTTTACGAGTTTTATTTGTATTACCCGCTCTATGGCTAGTAGCTGGAATTTAATGAATGTAACAATTTTGGCTATTTTAATAAGTATTTGTATAAGACCATATTATAATATCAGCGGATTTAACAAAAATTGTTTTAGCTATCGTAAGGTAAAAACCCGACATGTTTATTTGTGGCGCGGTCTTACGAGATGCTTTTGTTTTCAAAAGGATTTTTGAAACTTTAATAATCAATTTGAGTGTGATTTCTCACGCTGGTATTCCAGATTGACTCGGGTGTTATTTAACTATAATGCTCGTGTCAGACCGAGTATTATAGGATACAGGATATGATGCTGTGGAGGTCAGGAGACGAGCTGGATGACGATACGTACTTTCGTACTTGTTTTATATTTATTCCGTTGTGTTGATTAGCTATGTAATCAGTTGTATGAGGGCAGGTTATGGTTACTGCCCAATTGTGTGTTATGTGATTGATGTACATTGATGATGTAATGGATAAACATATATATATATATATATATATATATTTGTTTTTGTGTGAAGATCATTTATTATCTATTATATTTTATTCCACTGCGATGGTAAGACTCTGTTGTTGTTTTCTGTTTTCTCTTCTTCTACCTCTTCTTCTTTAACCCAAATGGTTCGCATTTCTGTTCAACTTGAGTTGATTTATGTACAATTGTGTTGACTCAAGGGGTACGGATTTGCGGGTCGTTACAGTTGGTATCAGAGCTTAGGTTGGTGATAACCTTGGCCCTGGTGGAAATTACAGATTTAAATTAGAGTCCGTAGTACTCTGGAATGAGTTTGAGCGTATTAATAGATATGAGTGCGTATTTGTTAGTGAATATAAATTGTTTAATATTGTGTTGATTGATTTATTGAGTGGCATATGAACCTTCGTCGGCACAGTCTGGATAACTGTATCGAAGGGGTTTCTAAACACTTGAATAGAACAATTGACGCGATATTGTTTTAAATGTGGGTGAATGAAATAATTTTACCAAAAATATATATTGATATAAAGAAATGTTTTTGAAAACTATTTTAGCTAATATATGGTTGCTTGGATGTTATGAAGAATAATATTAAATTATTATCATTGTTGAGTGGAAATATAGCCAAAGATTAAGGAAATAAATTCATTTATAAAATGAAATTTATAAATGTGAATTATAAATGTGATTTATAAATTGAAATATAGACAAATGGGAATTAGTAATGAGCATAAACTGCGCAAATGAATTATAGTTAAAATTTGATTTAAACCTGAATTTGAAAATTTAAAATCCCGAATATCTTGGAAAGTAGTTTCGAAGTGTTTTGAAGACAAATAATAGCATTATTGTTTTAAAAGTATTTCTGGAAGAAAATTGTTTCAAATACATTTTGGGAAGGGATATAGCATTGAATTCACTTCAGTCGCTGGAAAATAACTTCGGTGATGATTGTAGCATCATCGATGTTCATTTTCGAGTCTCTAAGTGACGGATTGCTGCCAAATTGATTTGTTTGGAAGAACTAGTTGTTTTTGAAATTTTAAAGGAAAATTTGTTGGGAATAAAAACCAGGATAGGTTTAAATTTTGAGAAGTTGATTTTGAGATAATGGTGATTTCAAATGATTTGAAACCAAATGCTGGGTGTTTAAAAATCCTGAAGAGATAGGTTGTAAGCTTATAAATTGAGATGATTTTTAAATCAGGAAGGAAATATGAGCTTTGAATGTTGGAATTTAAATTTAAAGCGAAAGGTTAAAAATAAGATTAACTTGGATTGATGAAGAAAATTTAATCGAATTGGAATAAAATTCAGTTGAGTTATGGGTGATATTAAATGGAATTAGATTCTTACTTTAATAAATGGTAAGAATTGGATTGGTATAAACAAATTAGAATAATTTATGAAAGAATTAAAAATCCATCGTAATAAAAATATGCTTGAGTTATAAATAGGCGTAAATTTCGAGTTAAAAATAAAAGATGGATATATTCAAGCCTTGAATGAATGGAAATGTGTAAAATAATGAGTTGTGACTTATAAAATTGAAAAGTGGGATAGAAAACCCAAAATTAATATTTTTGATGAATTTGAAAATAAAACGAAAAAAATCCAAAACTTGAATTATAAAATAAATTAAACTTAATAAAATTAAATGAAATGATTTTTTTGCGATTAAAAATCGAGTATTGAATGCTAAATAAGGGGAGAATTAATTTGGGATAAAATTATTTAATTGAATTTGTTAATGGAACTTAAATTGGTTAAGTAGAAATTGAATTGCGAGTTAATAAAATTTGATGGTAAATTAAAGGTGAATGGTAGAATCAAAATTTGAGCTATTAATTAAAATTCAACTTGAAGTGTTAACAAATTAAATATAATTGGAAATGAGTCGAAAAAAATGAAATTGGATTAAAATAGTAATGGTTTGAATTGCAAATAAAATCCAAATAAGTAGAAATAAATTGGAAATGGCCTTGTAATCAATTGAATGAGTTGAATCTGAAAATTTAAATTTTATAATAACTAATCAAATGAAATTGTAGATTTAGAATGAGATTTGATTGAGATAGAATTAAGTTGAATAGAAAAGAAAATTTTATTTTTAAAATGAAAATGAGCTTAAGTATAAAATTTGAATAAATTGAAGTAAATTAACTTAAGCTAAATAGCTGGAGGAGAGTTGAATTGAATTCAACTAAGTTTAATGATATTGGGTTGGATAAAAATCAAGTGAAAATAAATTTTAATCGAAATAAAATTTGGTGAGTTGCAGCAAAATATTTAATTGAATGAAATTATCCAAGGTCACTAAACTTTAGATTAATAGTAAGGAATGTCTTGTAACATATACATATAAGAACAACTTTCACAATAGATAAACAAAATTTAATTTAATATAAATTTACTGGAAGGATATATTATGTCCTTGAGTGCATGTATTCACTATTCTTATTAGCTATTACATATTAAATTTCATCTAAATAGCAGTAAGAAATTATTTATTTTCATCTAAAAGTGGGCCAAACATTGAAAAGCAATTGAAACAATATTATATGTATTAAATTGTTGAAAGTTTGTATATAAATTAATTGCACCTTGGCTTACTATGATGTTAATATCTATTTAGTAAAGTGGTTCCAGTAAGGAAGTGATAGATAAATTTGGTATCAAATAGTTGAAAGTTGAATTTGATTCATTATAATCCGACGACAACTATTCTTGTTAGCTATTACAATTCAACAATTCTGATGTTAAATTTTATATGTAAGTAATTACTTATGTTAATGTAAGTAATTTGTGGGGTGTAAACCATGCAAGTTGAATGAAAATGGTATATGAATTAATTGAAAACGGTTGAATTAGTATTAAAACTATATAAATTGCTTACGAAAAGAGTTTAATGTGCATTGCTGTTAGAATTCATGTATTTAACTATTGCAAATAAGAGAAATGTTGTTAAACTTCATATATATGACACTTACATGGTTTAGTTGAGTAAGTACAGGTTCAGGGAAGTCATTGGGCTGGATTTGATTACGCTAATTGCCAACTAAATAAGCCGCTTGCTTATAAATGCTAAATAAGGTACACCTACGCAACAAAAATAGAAAATATGAACTGTTTTTGTTTTTTCGACCGGGTGGGTCGATGTATATATATTTATATCTTTTGTAAAATTGCAAAAGCTCCTCCATACAAAGGAGACTCTGCATAAATTTTCCGCAAATTTTGAGAGTTAGAAAAATTTTGGAAAATTTTATTAACGACAAAACGATTTCAAACTGGAAATTGAAACAAATTAGTGAATGAAACTAATTTAAAATAATGATATGAATCAGTTATAAATGGAAGATGAAATTTTATATTCAGAGATAAGAATAAATTGAATTCATATGGAAATGGGAGAACAATTTGAATAAAAATAGTTATAAACTAAAGTGGTGAAGTGAAAATAAATAAAGAAGCGTATAAAATGCTTATACTAAACTTAAGAAAGGAATGGTGAATTCTTAAATGGGAAACTGATATTATAAATATATTCTAAGTTAATATTTGAATGAATAAATATTGACATTTTGTAAGGAAGTCGATAAAATGTTTTTGGAATATTGTGATTGGATATTATTGCTATGTAGGATATGCAGGTATTATAAAGGGAAAGGAAAATTGGTTTTGATTTCAGATGATAAATTTGAATTGCCTGACCAAAAAGGTATGTGTTTAAAATTCTATATGAAATTTGATTGGGTTTTTGATATAGCCACTTGGCCTTTTGTTTTCTTTTGGAATTTGGGAGCCCGTAGAGGCCTTTTGTAGTTGTACCGAGCTAGCCGCGCAAAGGAGACGCTAGCGAAATTTTTCGGAAATTTAGAGAGTTAGAAAATTTTGAGAAATTTTGAAAATTTAAACCTTGGTTTCGAATTATAATTTGAATGGTTGAATAAGTAAAAGACGTTTGGAAACTATGGAAAAGTTTGGAAAGTTAGTAAGATGGATAGTGTGTCTTTAATAAAGATTGTTTGGTTGTTGTAAAAAAAATGTTTGGTTTTGGAGATAAGTAAACGGCTATTGGACCATTCTTCCTAACTAGTAATTTCGGGAATGAAAATCTTTTAAGGGGGTTGGAATGTGACGACCCGAAATTTTTGAGCGTTTGAAATTAGAATATTTAATTGATTTTAAATACTCAAAGGGTCAATTTTAACTTGAATTACAAATATCACTATTTATTTATTGAATTTAATAATTGGAAATTGGGTAAAATATGAAATCTGGAATTTTTAAGCCTGTTAAAATAATTTAAAGGCTTGTAAACTTTATATTGATAATACCGAAGATAGTAAAAGTGTTGAAATTGAATTTGGAATGTTTTGTTAAGTTTTAATAATATATCGCTTAAATCGATATTTAAAAATAGCATTCTGAGGCACAGTCTTGGAATTCGACGAAACTAGTTCCATTGGATCCGTAATATTATGTTATTATCGGATTTCAAATTTTGTACTGATCGGAGTTGTTGTCTGCGCTTACGATATATTAACGCGCTAGAATTAATATCGAAAATTTAATGCTTTAATTCGATTCAAAGGGCTATCTTCTCCATACGATCGAATTAGGAATCGAAACTTTTTCCATTGCGTTCGGAATAGGTGTATAACATTATGAACGCCTAACGGCATGCCTTGATAAGAGTTCAAAATTTTGTGTTGTAATTTTTGGACAATTTGAATTTGAAAATAAATAATATAATCGAACACTATACTAAGCTTTGGCACGTTGATAAATATAGACACGCATTGTCTTCCTTCTGAAGCTTCCACACACGTCTTTAAAGCAAGAATAACGGCCGAAACATTTTGGTTTATTTTCTAAAACCCATCTAACCACGTTCCTCTTCTCATCAACGTCTTCCCTTCTTAGTCCAAATTGTTCCCAAATTCGAAATCGATTCTTAAAAAAAATAAAAAAATAAACGGCGAACGGAAAAGGGGGGTCGCTTACGTGCGTCGTCGACGGCGAAATCGAAAGTGTTGTCGACTTCGATGCGGGGGAGACTCGCGATGCCGGACGAAGCTAGGGCTGAGTTGATTTATTGCCGCGACGTTCGTTCGAGTGGAAGAGGAGGTTCACGTTCGACCAGAGAGGCGAACTAGGGTTTGGATTTATGGGCGTTCGGCGACAATCGAAGGGACGCTTCCGAGCAAAGCAGAGGGCTTCATGGGAGGCGGCACTGTAAGTTTTGATCGCGTCGTGGCTAGCACTGCTAGGGCTTTGGGTGGTCACGATACGGTGTGGAGGCGCGGTGAGGTCGACGTTTGGGATTTCAAGCTCGAGCTCGAACTCGAGCTGCAACCGTGAAATCACCTTGGAGGCTAAGGGGTTTCGCGATTCGTGTGAGGTGGATTTCCTGAGTTTGTTTTTACAACAAGGTATAAATTTACAAATGGTTAATTTACAATTTGCATTTCAGTTTAGATTTGAATAATCAGAAGTCAGGAAACAAAAGAAAAATATAATTATAGTAAAATATTTAAATACAGTTTATACATATATACTTCATAAACTTAGATATTGTTTAGTTACCAAAAGATATTTTATTAAAGGAAAATTTATTTAAATAAATAATTAGGTAAGTAAATTTATCAAAAGGAAATTATTAGACTAAATAAAATTATTAGTTAATTAATGCTTATTAAGTGGTAAAATAATAATAATAAATTGTTGATTTATTTCAAATATTAATAAATCATAAATTATTTATACAAGGTCAAAATCAAGAAAAAAGGGAATATTGAAGTGATGGCAAATGCAAAATCAAAGGCGAGTTAATCTCACTCGGCTGAAATTTAATTTAAATTTAAATAATTGGTTGATTGCTTGATTTGATTGGATGTGCAATATTAAATATTATATATATTATATCTTGGAATGATTGATTTCCCGCATTATATAGCGGATGAGACCTTATGCGCCGCATTATAGTGGATGATTTTATATAAATCCTATATACCACGATATTCTACCTTGAAGTGGAATTAGTATTATTATATTGTGCTAACATCTATGGATGCAGTGAAATAGGTTGGAGGGATCCAACTAGATTCCTCAACATTTATTTAGATATTTAATATTCTTTGTTATGATTATTTGATATTCTGTGATGAATCATATTGATAATTGGAATATTGAATACTATGGTTTGCTCGTAAATATTTCAGTTCACTGAGTTATTAAAATATATAGAATTAGATTTTTTGGAAAGAAATAAAAGAGTGAATTTTTAAGTAAAATATTTATAGAGCATCTGAATAAATTTAAAATGAACTGGATAAGAATAAAGTGATTTTAAAATTCTAATAAATAAATTCCGTGTATGAAAAGGGAAATTTGAACAAACAGAAAGTTAATGAATTTTAAACTTCAGTGTTATTATTTAAAAGAACAAGCATTTATTTTAAATTTAGGATTTAAATTTTCAAAAGAATAAAGAAGAAATTGGAAGAAAAAAATTTGAAATTTGTATATTTCAGTTAAAAGATTTAAAATCAAACGGAAAATAATAATAATAATGATAATAAAGTCCATAATTAACGAATTTTGAAATTAATTGAGTAAGTAAAGAAATTTATTTCAAGTAGAGTAAATTGGAAATCAATTTGGAAAATTGATTTAAGTGATTGAAATTGGGAATTCTCCCTAGATAACCAAGTACATTTTCAAAGTAAATTTTTAAATATAAGTTAAAAGTTTTAAAGTTGTTTTAAAAAGCAAGATTTGAAAATTTTATTATTTCTAAAATATTTAAATTCTAAAGTAAGTATTTTCTTTTAATCTATTATAGCAGTAATTATTTTAAAGTGACTTGGTATTTGTTTTAAAAGAGAAAATCTAGTTTTATATTTTATAAAAGTAACCTCATTTTAAATATTACTAAAGTATAAATTTTTAATAAAATATTAAAGTATTTTTTAATTTAAATGTTTTAAAGTATATTTTATAATAAAGAGTTTTAAATTATTTTTAAAAATCTAAAGCTTTGTACTTGGTGTTTTCAGTGAAATAATTATTTGGAAATTCATTCCATGAGAAGAGTATGGTTTGAAATTATTTTTTAAGGATTGAAAAGTGGAAATATATCTTGTGAAGATAATTTGAGTTTAAAAAATAATTTGGTGAAATTAATTTTTTGTTTGATGGTTGATGTGAATGTTAATTGATATTTAAACAACCGACTATCAATATTGGCCAAATGCGCTGATCGTTTCGAAGAGACCGGGATCGGGATTAATTTCTCGAAAACCACTTTGATCCGGTTTGTACGTTTTCGTGGAAAATGAGTTTTGATTCGAAGATGGAGTACTGAAGTGCAAAGGCTACTCGCTACTAATCCTGAGGATATTTCCAAAATGGATGTAGTAGGAATAGTTCCTTGGGTTCCGTTCGAACCCGGGACGGACTTGTATGGATGAATGCTTTCAGGACATCGTCAGGTGGATGATGAGCATTCTAAGTGAAACGATCTAAATGGTAACGCTTAACCTCAAGCCTCATCAACCGGGAATGACTGAAAATCAGGGGTTATGCAGCAAGCAACACCCATTTTCGGGTAAGGTCATCCCTGTCTAGATGTCCCTTTTTATTTCGGCTTAGTGGTGCGGTTGCTGATCCCAACCGTGGAGTGATCTTACTCGGGATTATCCAGTAAGGGATAATCCGGGCCTTGTGTTGTAGGGGAGTTAGGGTGGCTCCTCGGTACGCTGATCTAGACCAGGTACTGTGATAGGTGGTACCCCAGTGCCTAGTCATTAGTTGGAAAACCATTCTCCCTACGCGCCTTTTACGAGTTTTGCCTGTATTAGCCACTCTGTGGCTAGTAGCTGGAATTTAATGAATGTAAAAATTTCGTCTATTTTAATAATTATTTGTATATAGACCCTATTATAATATCAGAGGATTTTAATAAAAAGTGTTTTAGCTATCGCAAGGTAAAAACCCGACATGTTTATTTGTGGCGCGGTCTTACTAGATGCTTTTGTTTTCAAAAGGATTTTTGAAACTTTAATAATCAATTTGAGTGTGATTTCTCATGCTGGTATTCCAGACCGACTCGGGTGTTATTTAACTATAATGCTCGGGTCAGACCGAGTATTATAGGATACAAGATATGATGTTGTGGAGCTCAGGAGACGAGCTAGATGACGATACGTACTTTCGTACTTGTTTTATATTTATTCCGCTGTGCTGATTAGCTGTCTACTCAGTTGTATGAGGGTAGGTTATGGTTACTGCCCAATTGTGTGTTATGTGATTGATGTACACTAATGATGTAATGGATAAACAGGTATATTTGTTTTTGTGTAAAGATCATTTATTATCTATTATATTTTATTCCGCTACGATGGTAAGACTCTGTTGTTGTTTTTTGTTTTCTCTTCTTCTACCTCTTCTTCTTTAACCCAAATGGTTCGTATTTCTGTTCAACTTGAGTTGATTTATGTACAATTGTGTTGACTCAAGAGGTACGGATTTGCGGGTCGTTACAGAGACCCATTGTTCACCAGTGGATTTTGAAAGAGCTTGCAAGAGGCATTAGGGAAAGAGCAACATCTGTGCATAGCTTATCACCCTCAAATCAATAGCTAAACTAAGAGAGTGAATCGTAGTTTATAGGATCTCTTGTAGGCTTGCATACTCGACTTTGGACTCGTGGGATATTTACTTACATCTTATATAGTTTGAATACAACGACAACTATCAATCTATCATTGGTATAGCACCATTCGAGACATTGTACAGCCGATCGTGCAACGCACCTTCATGTTGGTGGGATGCGAGCAAAAAATGATACTTAGTCCAAATATCATAGGAGAGACTTCGAAAAATATCCAGATCATCCGGCAACAAATGAAAGCTGCTTAAGATAAGCAATAGAACTACGCCGATAAGGGATGTAGAGATTTGGAGTACTGTGTCAGCGATATGGTGTTTGTCAATATCTCTCCATCGAAGGATGTTGTTCAATTTGGTACTAAAGCAAAGTTTGTATCGAAGTTCACAAGTCCTTTTCTTATACTTAGGAGGATTGGGAACCAAGCATACAAAGTCAACTTACCACCGAAGTTGGCAGGCATACACCAATATGTTCCACATTTATCACTTATGGAAGTTTATGTGTGACTTAGGCATGACAATCACATCGGCTCAATTGGATTGTATCCAGGTTGAATCAGAAGCTTTGAGACCTCATAGGCCTATTCCTATCATTGAATGAAATACAAAGCAGCTTAGGAGGAAGGTAGTGGAGTTGGTGAAATTTCAATGAAGCGAAAGCAAGAGCGGTTACATATGGGAAACCAAGGGAAGCATAAAGGCCGCTTATCCGGAGATTTTTACTTGGTAAGACTTTCTTTATATTGAAATTACTTTTACTATTCGATATCATGAAGTGTAGTTTAATACCACGCATGCTAGGATAGGCACCGATAGTACCTCTTGGTTATGTGCATGTCTAATGTTTGATGATTTCTTATGCTTGTGTATGACTGTTAGACATGCGGATAACCTTATTAACTTTGTTTAGTGAATTTCGTGGGAGAAATTCCTAAAAGAGGGAGAATGTAACAAACCATATTTTAAATATTGTAGAATCATAAAATAGTAATATTATTTTCATATTGAGTCATATGATTCTAAAAACATGATAGGCGGTGATATTTTTAAACCATATAAATTTTTATTGAATTATTTTTGACTGCCAAAACTTATAATACCAATAGCTATTGATAATTACCAAATTAGGATCCAAAACCACTTCCTAATTAAAGTGACGATGATTTCGCTTTCCATGGCCTAGTCATAACAGCTTTTTGGATTTACCATATAGAAGATATGATTGTTTAAAGTTTAGGTAATTTTAGATAGCTTAGTGGTTAATTAACAAGATTGTGGTCAAGCCCCCATTTTGGAATTAGAGACAAGTGGGGTTAGACGGCACTGCCCCAATCATTATTCAAAAAGGATCAGTATTGACCCATAGTACCGAGCCTTCTTGTATTCCCAGTTGTGATACATGGAGCTTGGGTTTAGCGTGTGTGAGGAGGAAGGTGACTTTGGTTTTGTGTGTGGCAGAATCTAGACATGAAAAGGAATGACTTTGGGCAAGATGGAAGTCTCGAGTTTGCTTAAAAACTAAGCCAATTTTTGGTCGAGTGTTGGTCAGCAAGGGTCCATACTGGCCTTTATGGGGCAGTACCGATCCACTATTTTTGTTGATTGATAACTTTGGGATAGGGAGGTGGATGGCTTTGGGATGATGGTAGCTGTACTTCGAGACTCATTGTATAGAACATCGAGCCAGGCTTAGAAAATCTCCAAGATGCTTTGGAACAAGACGACGATATCTGACGACTAGTAATGAATGTCTAGACCTATTTCTGGACTTAGCGACTCAATGATAGTTGTAATATGATCTAGAGGACAAGTTCGAGGATGTGAACTTATAAAGTAAAGAGAGGACATGCTCTGCCATGGAGATGACTGTGTAAAGGGGTCATGGATACTCCGAGGTTTCAAGTGTACTCGCAAAGCATGGCTATGTGAAATTGCTCACTTCAGCCATGATGACCCTAGATCTTCAAATGAAAAATATGTCTTACCTCAGACCTGCCATGACGGGCGGTTCAGTTCCTAGCCTATCGAGTGACATGGATTCTTGAATTGAGAAACTGGGACGTCGAGTGATCTCTGATCAATGATGGAGTCATACGAGTTATCATTTGTCCAATGCATTGGGTGAGTATGTGGGGATGGATGATTGATGCGATGTTTTGTTTGTTTGCTAGGGCTAGCACATGACTTAGTTATCAATGATGTGGATACCAAGATACGCCACACATACCCTTACATATAACATACCCGTGGTGATTATAATGTAGAGTAGCATATATTTTATGTTATGTGCTAACTCTTTGGACACAGTGATGGATTAGGTATGATTCCACGTACCTTATGTCCTAGTGTATTGACTTTTATAGTATTTTGAATTTTTTTACCGCTCACACTAGATTGTTGTCTGGCTTAAAATTATATGCTTTGCTTCTTATTATCATGTGTACTTTTAAATGAATAGACTAGATAGTAGGGGTATGTGACACATGGAGTAATATAGATGGACTAGCATGAGACGATGCTTTCTTTTATTTACATGTTGGTTATCATTGCTTATTCCATTATACGACATCGTGGAGCTTATAAAGTGTCGACTTATTTTATTTAGAGATAGTTCATCACTTAATTTATTTATAAGCTGTATAAACTCTATTATTATTTTGTATAATTGTATGAACCTATGCACTCTAATTCGTGGTTCTTCTAGTTATTAGTGTCTCTCGTGTTTTATTTCTATTATGATTATAATATCTTATTTGACGCGCTGTGAAATATATGATAGGTGCAGTAATTGAGATTTTTTAGTCACTTTACACTCATTGACAATTGTCCTACTACGATTGGCCACCGTTACATCACTCTATGTAGGTATATTAGGTGGTGTAGGTATAGAGTGGCCTTAAGATGCATAGATAACCTAAGCTGATGCCAATATCCACTAGAGATAAGGAGGAGTTATCACATTATAGTGGATCGAGAGTACACGAGAGAGCGTACTTGTTATAAATTTTGGTTATCAAAGCTAGTAGCGTGTGCATATATAGTGTAAGTCACATTGCATGTATGTGTACTATTTATGCAAAAAATATTATAGAGAAATTGATCAGCCTTATTACAAACTGAAGGATGAGTCATCATAGGAGTAATACTGCTAGAAACTCCATTTTTTGAGTGGAGAAAAGAGCTAGCTCGGGAGTTGTAATCTCGATTTGTAGACGACGTTCAACGCCATGATGAGGAACATGCTGCAAAATGCTTAAGTGGCCACTCCAAATATTTTGTTGTAGGTGGTACTCCAATATAGGTGCCAGAATCGATTTAACTAAGATGAACAAGGACTTTACCAATCTGGGTGGCGAACCATTTCAAGGAATGGAGTCGGCAATGGAGGAGCAGGATTGGATAGATACCTATGAAAGAATCTTTGATGACTTGCTGTTGGACGATACTATGAAAAGGATAGGTCTCCAAGGAAGAGTGATGAATTGTTGGAATTCTCTTCGACCTGCAACTCACAAGGATCAGTTCACTTAGGACTAGTTCAAAACCAGATTTGAGGAGAAGTTCATACCAGAAGCTCAAAAGTCAGCCTTGTTCTATAAGTTTGCAGATTTAAAGCAGAGGGGCTTGTCTGTCTTTGAGTATGCTGATGGCTTCAATACTTTGTCAAAATATGGAATGTTTTTTATAAACACTCCATCAAAAAAGAACGAGAAATTCATAACCGACTTAAATGACTACATATGAGAGAGACTCATAGGTTGTTTTGATGAGATCTTCGAGAAGATAGTCAAGAAGGCTTTGAGACATGAGTTGCTTTATCCAAAGTCGAAGGATGTGGCCAAAGCCATAGCCTGGTGGAGGTGGCAAGAGGAAGTGGAACAACAATGACAACAACAAGAAGCATTTTCGAAACAAGGATGATCCAAAAAAGAGCAAAACTATTCCTTTCTACAACTGCTTAGAAATCAGTCACTATTGTAGAGACTGCATGTAAAATCCCCCAATTCAAAACTCGAAGATGAATGTCGAAGATGTTGCATTCATCACTAGATTTATCTTCTACCAACGGAAATGAGTTAGTATATTCAAATAACAGACTAAATAAATAAAACAACAAAATAATTTTAGCACAAAGAAATTTTATTCAATATTAGTTACATACATTTTACAACAACCTTACTCTCAAATTCATGCCTTGTAAGGGACAAATAAAAAAAGAAAATAACACAATAGAGAGTCAAGTCAACATATGGAGATTCTACGTGAACTCTTTTAACGGTGAAAACACTATCTTTACTAGCTAACCAAGCAACCTGCTCCATCTCTGATCTGCATACTGAGGATCTTATTTAATCATGCCCAACCCATAAACTCAGCCCACTCAAATTAGTAGCCATATGTTTATAGGGAAAACAAAAAAACAGTCAGACATAAAATTTGGTGTGAATAATACTTGTTTAGAACTAACCATAGGGCATGGGATGGGTTTCTCCCTCACTATTGAAGCTTCCTAAGTGAAAAAATCATAATTCTGACGCAACTAATACTAATTTACTATTGTGCAATTATGTGTTCCTAAGCGACTACCTTTTACTGCTGCGCTCTCGACACCGTCCCCACTTAGTTGCCACTTTTAAATTAGTGGAAATTAGGGAGGCATCCCTATCATACTTTCATATTGTAAAGTGGGTCTCTGTCAAAGTTTCACTGTAAATCGGGTCCCTGTTTTCTGGAAGTGAAAAAAATTATTGCTGAAATGTCAACAACTTTTATAAATAAGTGCTGATATTTCAGCAACTTTCCCTGTCAAAGTTTCATTGTAAATCGGGTCCCTGTTTTTTGGAAACGAAGAAAATTATTTCTGAAATGTCAGCAACTTTTATAAATAAGTGCTGATATTTCAGCAACTTTGAAAAACTGTGTTCACAGTGTACATAAATGTTGCTGAAATGTCAGCACCTTTTATAAATAAGCGCTGATATTTCAGCAACTTTCATACACTATGTTCACAATGTATAGAAAAGTTGTGGAAATGTCAGCAACTTTAATGAAAAGTTGCATCATGCTCTGCAATAATCGTGAATAAAAAACCAGGGACCTAATTTACACTAAAATTTAGTGAAGGGCTTTTCGTGAATTTTGAAACTTAATAAGGACCTGTCCCAAAAATACCCTTTAAATTATTTTTTAATCTATTATACCCATCTGTTACTGCACCCTCGATGCAGTCCCCTCTACGCTCCCTTTTGGCTTTGGCTTTAATCTGATACTGCCTAGAACCAGCTATCTGTTGTATCCTTTTAATTTATTAAAATTTAACCTGCTTGGAAGAACCCTACCGTAGTCTCCATATACTTATTTCATTTAATACCGCTTGTAATACCCCTACCGCAGTCCCTATGTATTTACTTAATTTTAAACTTCATAGAACAACCCCACTATAGTCGACTACAGAGATACCCATATGAGTCCCTAAACATTTTTTTAATTTGGAACTACTTGGAATACCCCATTGCAGTCCTTGAAAATTAAATGCCTCTCCTCACCTTGTCTAGATGTTCGAGTGAGCGTCACCACTTGGCATCAATAGCCCTTTCAACCCTATCCCTTAGCATAGGAGTTCTTTTCCCTTACTAGCCTTGGTCTCTACTTGAGTCATACCTAATTGTCTTATATTGGATTTCGTTCACACCCTCTCCCAGCCCAATATACCCTTGCCCCAATCTATGCGTGCAATTCACTCTTTACTTACTAAGTGAAAAGTTCTAAATTGCAATGCGATCTCTCTTTTGCATCTTGCGACGCACTTTAGCTTCTTCCGTCTTTATATAATTACGACGCATTTTGTCCCCTACAAACTGAGATGCAATTCCACTTTCCTTGAAAGTCCCTAGATCCCTTTGAAAAATCACTACCTCTTCCTCGTGTGTGCGTTCTTTTATGAAACATTAGGATTTCGCCTCCACTCCGAACTAGACTAGGTCTACAAACGTCTTTACACATGTCGCTATATGATACATTCCAATTTCACTTTCCATTATTTACCACATCCTTGATTTTCTTTTCAGCGTTTTATTAGGATCTGGTTCTTTATTTATCTGAAACTTGTTTTTCCATAAAATTTTATATTATGTGCATCCCCACAGTTCCCTCTTTACCCAGTGCAGTACATATCACATATTAGCTTATTTTCCTCATATAAACCTTAATATAATTCCCAAAAATTTCATGAACGCTTGTTTTAATATACTATATTCTTTTGTTTTGATTTAATGGTATTTTTCCTTATTTATTTTCTTCGTATACTCCTTCAATAAATTATAATAAATATTGATGTAAGAAATCTCTTAAACTAAAAAATCATTTCTAAAATCATGGTTAGAACATCATACATAACGTTTATAATATTTTGAATTTATTAAGGTAGGGAAATATAACTAAACATTTTCTGTTCATCTATCTTTCCTAAAACATTTATTAAACAATTTATGTGTTGATGAAAATCCATATGAAACTCCATCATATATAATAGTTTACATGATCTTACCGAAACCATGTATTTGGTTATGGTAAAAATGGATTTAGTATTACTCACCTAGATCTTTGGGATATCTCGCTTTTGTCTTCTAAATCTACCATTTAGCTTACATCTTTCTTATCTTCACTTTATTTCCTCTCTTTTAGCCGCCACCATTAAAGTTCCTCTAAAGCTATTATTTTACTTTTGGTAGAATCAAATGAATGGATGAATAAGGGAATACTTATTGTTGCACAATAATTTGGGCTTAGGCCCTTTTCTCTTTTTCATTAACTTATTACCCCATTTTCCTTCATATTTAACTTATCTCCGCCCTTTAATTAATTAATTAAATTAAATTCTAAATTACATGATGTTAAAGTCTTTCTTCCTTAATTAAATTTCGCCCTCAAAATTCAATTAAGGCATGGTAGTGATTTTCCAACTATCTCGTGCTTATGCTAAGTGTACCCATGAATTACGATTCATATATAAAACGTACTAGTGTTATCTACTAATACGACAAGCAACCTAACATTCAAATACACACACATACACACATATGGCTTGCAACAATTCCATACAATACATAGCTCATGTGCTAATCTGAATGAACAACTCTGGAGTCTCCTTAACCTTATCCTCTATTTTCCACATGCAGTCCTCCTGATCTGTGCGCCAACAGACATATACTAGCTTCACCACCTTATTTCAAAGTCGCTTCTCATCCCGATCCACTATCTGAATTGGTCTACACACATGGGTCATATTTGGTTTTATGACCAGGTCTTCTACTTTCCTCTGTTCAGCTAGTGTGAATAGATCTGTAATGCATTTCCGCAGATCTAATATATGAAACACATTATGAATCGCGTCCTACATATGATCGAAAACTACCCTATATATCTGGTGCTTACTTCCCAGCTTCGTGAATCACATCACACTTCTCATTGGAGAAACCTTCACGAATACCTAATCGCCTATTGTGAACTCTGGTTCCTTCCTCCTTGTGTTGACATGATTTTTTTCCTTGACAATGCTACCTTCATCCTAGTTTAGATCAACTCTACTTTCTTTGTACCATCTATAACCACATCTCGCCCTATACCAACCTGTCCCTCACCCCAACCAACTTGCAGGCGACTTGCACGGCCTTCGATACAAAACCTCAAATGGGGCCATCCCAATACTCTCTAGTAGTTTTTCTTGCATGAAAGATCAACCAAATTTAGATAATCCTTCTAAGATCCACCAAAGTCTGAAATGTAAGCTCTTAGCAAGTCTTTTGGGACATTGTTAACTCTATCAGTTTGCCCATATGTTTATGGATGGTATGTACTACTCATGCACAACTCTGAACCCAACACCTTCTTCAAGTTGCATTAGAATGCAATGGCGAACAATGAATCTCGGTCACTAATAATAGTGCTAGGCACTCCATGCAATCTCACTATTACCTTTGTATATATCTCTGTTAACTTCAGTGTTGGTCTCTTGGACTTCACTAGAATGGCATAAGCACACATAGTTAGTCTATCAACTCTGACCCATATGATTTCATTCCCTGCCCTTGACTTTGGCAACCCATCTATGAAATCCATAGATACTGAATCCCTTTTCCAAGCAAGAATCTCCAAAGGCTGTAAAAGCCCACCATGCTTCTTATGTTCTGCCTTCATCTGCTGTCATGTAAAACATCTCCTCTCATACTCTCCTAAGTCTTTCTTCCTCCTTTCCTAAAAGAAACATCTCTTCATATCTCAATACATCTTGGTACCTCCAGGGCGTATGATAAACTTTGAACAATAATGTTCGTCCCATACTTCCTTCTGCAGTCCTTCTGTACATAGAACATACAACGATGCACTCTTTTGCAGTCTACCTTCTCTATCAACGCTGAACCCCTTCAGCTCTAGTAACTCGATTCTTGATCTCAAGCTCCTTGCTATGTCAATGCAGAACTAGTCCCCCCTCTGTAGTTTGGAAATCCTTTCTATAAGAACATGCTTGATTTCCAAGCAGATAGCATTCTTGATCTACTACTGGAAGCCATAATAGATTGAAAACACACATAGCACACAAACAATGCTTCCAAAATGGTCCATGGCCAAAATGTAACTTTCTTGATTTCGATTAAGGCATCTGCTACTTTATTGCCTTTTCCTTGGGTATACTCTACCATAAAATCATAGGATGCTAAAAAATTTACCCATCTCTGTTGCCTCATGTTCAGCACCCTCCAAGGGAACAAAATCTCAAGGACTTGTGATCAGTATATAAGTAAAACCTTTCCCCTTTTGAGATAATGTCTTCAAATCCTCAATGTGAAGACAACCGCCACTAACTCCAAATCATGCGTTGGATACCAAACTTCGTAGGGTAGTAACTGCCTAAATGCATGTGCAATTACTTTACCCTTCTGCATCAGTACTGCCCCTAACCCCGAACTTGATGCATCAGTATATATAGTCATACCATCATTCCCTTCAGGTACCACTAACACCAAGTGAATTCATCAATTGATAATTCAATTCCTAAAACTTCTCACACTCCTACATCCAAGCAAACCACTACTCTTCCTAGTCGGTCTTGTCATCAACGCAACTACAAGAGAGAAGTCCTTAATGAATCTCAGGTAGTAGCTAGCTAATCATAAAATACTTCGCACCTCTACCATATCTTGTGTCTCTTCCACCTATTTAATGCATCAACCTTTGAAGGATCTACAGATAACCCTTCTTTCGAAATCAGATGGCCAAGAAACTTTACTTTCCTTCTCCAAAAATGACCCTCAGAAGATTTTCCTTTAACTTATGCTATCCCATTATCTGCAACACAAGCCTTAGGTGAATTTCATGTTCATTCTCATCCTTATAGTATACCAAGATGTAATCTATAAACTCCAACACATATCTACCTATCTTATCTTAGAAGATTCTAGCCATTAAGTCCACAAAGAATGCAGGCACATTGGTTAGTCCAATGGCATTACTAGCCACTCATATAAACCATACCTCATTCTAAATATAGTCAAAGGAATGCTTTTCTCTGCAACTCTCATCCAATTGAACCCCATAGCCAAATCCGACTGTGAAAATACGTTAGCTCCATTCAGCTGATCAAAAAGGTCATTAACTCTCGGCAAAGGATATCTATTCTTCATTGTCCTCTCATTTAGCTTTCGATAGTCAATGTACATTCTTAATGACCCATCATACTACTGCTGCTCCCCAAGGTGAACAACTTGGCCTTTTGAAACTCTTACCTTATAACTATACCAACTGTTTCTTCATCTCCTTCGGAGGCATTATATTAGGGGGTCAATCAAATAGTTCGATCCTGGTAGCAAGTCTATACGATACTCTACCATTCTCGGGTGCAGTAACCACAAAACCGGTTCAAACACATCTTGAAACTCCTTTAATACTCGTACTGTTCCAATATCTTTTCTTCCCAAAAGTAAAGCAAATAAAATGACTTTATGCCCTCCTCCACATTCATCGAAAACCATATACACTCTATCTCTATTCCCCGGATGACTTAGAGTGCTTATCCTTTCAATGCAGTGCACTCTCATGCTATATTTCTCCAACAAGTCATCCCTGAAATAAATCCAAAGCCTGTGAAACCAAACATGTAGGGATCATAAGAAAACTTACAACCAGTTTACTCAATATCTAGGTTAGTGCACCTCAATCCGATTGTCGCATACCTTCCTATGAAATTTGCTATATGTACTAAAGTGACTAAATAGGTGACTCCTAACCATGTATATTAACCAAAACTTTAACTGCAAATGGGTGTGTAGCACCGTTATCAAATAGTACTCTAACCGAAATACCAGAAATCAAAGCCATACCTTCCAAGACTTTACCCTTGCCTCTTTCCTCAGAAGATGGTCCTTCCTTTGGTCATTCCAAAGCATAAACCTATGCTTTAAGCTCTATGCTAGCCTTGTTTAGATGCCCCAACTTATCACACTTGAAGCACTTTACCCTTGCAAGGTTCTTTTGCATCAGACACTTTATTGCATAGTACCCCTTCTGCCCATCGTTAAAACAAGAAACCTCTGCGGTAGCAACCTCTCCACCTTTTCCCTTTGGCACTCCCTTCTTGCCTTTTGTATACGGAGTAAACTACTTCTTCTTCTCTACTTTGGGTCTTGTCTCCACTACCCTCTGCTCTCGATATATCCCTTCTTACCTTCTAGCCATATCAACCACGAACTCAAAAGGGGATGCTAAATGAGTCATCACCTTATGATCTTGCTTCAAACCTCTAATAAACTTCTCATTTTTCTTTATCGAAGTATCAATAATCTCCCTGTCATACTTAGCCAAATAAAACTTCTGGAAATAACCCTTCACTGTAAGCTCACCCTACTCGATATCAATGAACTCTCTTAATAACACACTTTGTTGAGACTCTAATATGATCTAAGCCTCGAACCATACCTTAAGTTGCTCCTATATAATCTCTTCCTTTTGGGTCTTAGCGATTATTTCCTTCCACCAAATAATATGTTTTCTTGCAATTGCCTTAAGGCCAGCCTTCTCTCTGCATCATTCAATCCTAATTCCCTAAATATGCACTCACAAAACCTCAACTAGTTCAGCACTTCGACCATAGGCTCCTCCCCTAGAAAGACCTATCCTTCTAGATTCCTATAGTCCTTGTTCATCTTTTGAAAGTCCTCTCTCACTGCTACAGAACTTGGCTTAAACAGCCTCTAGTGCGGCTTTCATCATCATCTGAACCTTGAACTGTCTAAACAAGACATTCACATCCATGCTCGTCTTATTTGCTAGCTATGCAGCTTCCTCCCTTTCTACTCTGGGAACTTCTCCCCTATTCTATCCATTAGTCTGTGTACTTTTAGCCTCCCTTGTTACACTTACCCGTCCTATCATAATTCGCTTACTTCTCATATCTATCTTGCTTTCTCTATAAAGCAAGTGTTCATTAGAAACGAACAGAAGGGAGTGAAACAATAATAGAAGGATAGACATATCTTCTTGTATGTCAATATATCAACATATAATTACGTTACATATATATAGTAGCGCATCCTCTCCTCAAGGTGTTCTCTTTATCCTAGTACTGCTCCGTTTTTTCTAGTTCTATTTTACTTAAGTGTCCCTAACCTATGGCTCTCCCCCACTCTAAAACTCAAAGATGAATGCCGATGATGCTGCATTCATCACTAGAATTATCTTCCATTAACGGAAGTGAGTTTAGTATAATCAAATATAGACTAATTAAACATAGCAGCTAAATAGTTTCATTACATTAAAAAATTCTTTAATTTTCATTACATACATTTTGCAACAACCTTGACTATCAAAGTCGTGCCCACATAGGGATCAAATAAAAATAGAAAATAACATAGCAAAGATTCAAGTTTACATATGAAGATGTTGCTTGAACTGCTTAAACCACGTAACACTATCTTTATTACCTAACTAAGCCTCATGCTCTGTCTTTGATCTGCATAATACGACTCTTATTTTAATCCTTCCTATCCTATAAACTCAGACCACTCAAATCAGCACTCATGACCACTCAAATCAGCACCCATGAGTTTATGGGGAAAACAATAATAAAAACACGGGTCAAACATAAAGTCCTGTGTGAATAACACTTACCCAAAAATAAACATAGCGAAACCAAACTATGCGGCACGAGATGGGTTTCCCCATCACTATCATAGCATCCTAATTAAACAGTCATAGTTCTACCGCATGTGGTTCTTATTTACTATTTTCCCATAATGCGTTCCTAAGCGGTTCCCTTTGTGCCCCGAGCATCGTCCCTACTTATCTTCCATTTTTCGATTATTCTTTAATCTATTATACCCATTTGTTACTGTGACCTCGATCCAGTCCACTCAAAGCTAAGCTCCTTTTTGGCTTTGTCTTTAATCTGATACTACCTGGAACCAGCTACCTATAGTGTGCTTTTAATTTATTTAAACTTAAACTATTTGGAATCCCCACTGTAGTCTTCATGTACTTATTTCATTCTATACTGCTTGAAATACCCCCATAGCCGTCCATATGTATTTAGTTAATTTTAAACTGCTTGGAATAACACACCGCAGTTGACTTCAAAGAAACCCATGTAGTACTTAAACATTTGTCTAATTTAAAAATGCTTGGAATACCCACCGTAATTTCTAGAAATTGAATGCCTCTTCTCACCTTATCTAGATGTGCATTCGAGTGAGCATCCTAACTCAACGTCAATAGCCCTTCCAAATTTATCCCTTAACACAGGAATTCTTTCCCTTTACTATACCTGGTCGTCCCCAAAGTCCTACCAAATTATCTTATATTGAGTTTGATTTAACTCTCCTTAGGCATAGTATACCCCTGCCCCAACCTATGTGCCCAATTCACTCCTTACTTGTTAAGTGAAATCTTCTAAATTGCGACGCAATATCTCTATTGTATATTATAATGCAGTTTGGTTCCTTCTATCTTTATATAGTTATGAGGTTGTTTGTCCTCTGCAAATTGCAACACAGTTCTACTTTTCCTTGAAAGTCCTTAGATCCCTTTAGAAATCACTACCTCTTCCCCATATGCATAGTTATTTTATGAAACGTTAGCCCTCTACCTCCTCTTAACTAGACAAGGTCTGATAAGTCTGACAATGTCTTTACATATATCACTATATAATACATTCCAATATCAGTTTGTGTTATTTACAGTGCCCTTACTTTTCTTTTTAGCATTTTATTAGGATCTGGTTCCCTATTTATCTTTACCCCAGCGTCATACCTATAACATATTAGCTTATTTCTTCATAGAAAACCTTAATAAAATTCCTAGAAAATTCGTGAAGACTTGTTCTAATATACTATATCCTTTATTTTAATTTAAGGGTGTTACTCCTTATTTATTTTCTTAGTATACTCCTTTAATAAATCATAATAAATCATTATTCATTTGAGAAATCTCTAAACTAAAATCCATTTTTAAAATCATGATTAGGACATCATATAAAACTTCCATGATATTTCAAAATCATTAAGGAGGGAAATAAAACTAAACAACTCATGTTCATCTATCTTTCCTAAATCATTTATTAAACTATTTACATGTTAATGAAAATCCATATGAAACTCTGTCGTATATAATAGTTTAAAAATCTTACCAAAACGTATATTTGGATAAAGTAAAAATGGTTTTAGTATTACTCACCTAGAACTTTGGGATATCTTGCTTTAGTCTTCTAAATCTCTCCTTTAGTTTACTTTTTGCTTATCTTCACTTTATTTGCTCTTTTTAAGCCGCCACCATTCGAGTTCCTCTTGAGCTTTTATTTTATTGTTAACAGAATGAAATGAATGAATGGAAAAGAGACTGCTTATTGTTACATGATAATTTTTGCTTGGACCCTATACTTTTTTCATTAACTCGTTGCCCCATTTTTTTTCTTATTTAACTTATTTTGGCCCTTTATTTAATTATTTGAATTAGTTCTAAAATTATTAGTTGTTTCACTACAAATCCGAGGGGAAGAAGTGTTTTAACTATAGTAAGTTTTAGAACATTCAGAAAGACTGTCCAAAGCCACTAAAGCATAAGAAAATGGTGAAATCATATGTTTCAATGCCATTCCGACATCATCGATTACTTTGTCAGTGAAGGAGAGAGCAAAGGGGATTATGATTCAAGGTATGCTTTCTATTTGCAATATTCCCACACCTGTTTTGTTTTGATACCAGGCTTTACATTCCTTCATATCTTGCGACTATAGGTTAGGAGTAAAACACGATATTATTAACCGATTGCAATGAACCCTATTGGAGGCTCCAATGGCATTTGTATGATTTGTCTGGTTTAGTCTTACTGATTCATGGATGTTCTTTTGCTTGTGATTATTATTTTGGGGTATTGTAGGATTCAGAACTATTTCGGGTATGGATTGGCTTTAGAGATACAAAGTAACAATGGATTGTAAGAGGTCAATGCTGATAATAGGGATAGACGATGGGTAGAAGATACTGTTAGGTTGCCTACTAGATAACAAGGAGATGTTTAACTTTCTATATTCGCTCAATAACTCACATGACAAGTTTTTATCAGGTCATATTGCTATAGAGCATCCGAACATATTTAAGGAGGTTAACGACCTTTCGACACATAGAGAGAAAGAGTTATGTATTGATTTGGTGAAGGATGCCAGACAAGTAATAATGCCATTGAGGAGGATGGCACCTAAGAAGTTCCTAGCTTCCTATGACTTTGACATTTCCTATAAATTAGGAAAAGAAAATCCAGTTGTTGATACTTTGAATAGAAGATATGCTATCTTGGGAGCTATATTCAAAGTGGACACAGTTAGTGTATATTACCGATACTGATTTTCTACCGAGATGTGAGCTAGAACTGGAGATGTTGGCGAGCTTGACTATCATACTACTCTAAATTAGTGGACCGGTACTGGTAAGATACCTAATTCTAGACTAGCCAAGATCATTGATAAGATACATGATGTGATAAAGTCTTAAGTGAAATGGTAGTACGGACTTGACCGAGATGTTTTGCTCTGTAAAGATGGGAGATTATTTATACATTATATTGATGGGTTGAGGAATGACGTACTGTGAGAGTGACATCATATAAAATTGACTATATACCCCAAAGGTAATAAAATATGTAGAGATATGAAGCAGACATTCTACTGGGAAGATATAAAGGACGTTGGGACATTAATCTCAAAGTGTATGAACTGCCAGTTGGTAAAGGCGGAACAGAAGAAGCCGATGGTCTGATGCAACCACTAGAAGTTCCTCAGTGGAAGTGGGAGCAAGTGTCAATGGACTGCCATGGACTAAAGAAGGGTATGATAACATTTGTGTCATATTCGATCGATTGATTAAGAGTGCTAAATTTATACCTATTAAGTCAAGTAGGATGGCGTCCAAATTGGCTGAGTTGTATATGAAGTGGATAATGCATTCTTTGTGTGTCGAGGAGCATTGTGAGTGACCAAGACTCATTGTTCACTAATGGTTTTAGAAGAGCTTATAAGAGGAATTACGGACAGAGCTGCACCTGAGCATAGTTTATCACCTTCAAATTAATAGGCAAACTAAGAGAGTGAGTCGTATTTTGGAGGATCTCTTGCGGTTTTGCTCACTCGACTTGGGAGGCTCGTGGGATGATCACATAGATCTTATTGTGTATAAAATAATAGTTATCAGTCCGGCATTAGCATGGCTCCATTCAAGGCATTATATGGCCAACCATGTAATGCTCCTTTATGCTACTGGGAAGCGGAAGAAAAATAAATACTTGGTCAAAATATGATCAAAGAGACTTCAGAGAAGATCGATCTCATTCGATAACAAATGAAAGCCACTAGATATAGACAAAAGTGGCACATTAATAAGAGACGTAGAGATTTGGAGTTCTTTATTGGTGATATAGTGTTTGTTATGATATATACATTGAAGAATGTGGTTCAATTAGGTACTGAAGGAAAGTTGGCACTAAGGTTCAAAGGTCATTTTCCAATACTTGAGAGAATTGGAAACCTAGCATACAGCGTCAACTTACCTTCGAACATGGCAACCGTGCACAATGTGTTCCACATTTCTCAATAGCGAAAGTTTGTGCATGACACAGGCATGACTATAGCACTAAATAAACTGGATAACATCGAGGTTGTATCAGAAACTTTGAGACCTTATATGCCTATTTGAATTATTGGACGTGATACGAAACAGCTTAGAAGGAAGACAGTGAAGCTAGTGAAGGTTCAATGTAGTGAGAGCGAGAATGATTGCATATGGGAAACTAAAGAGAGCATGATGACTGCTTACTTGGAGCACTTTACTTGGTAAGACTTTTTATTTATTTTAATTACTTTAATTATTCAATATCACGAAGTGTAGTTTAGTACCTCATATGTTAGGACATGCATAGATTGTACCCCTTTCTTGTATGCATGTCTGATGTTTGATGATTGTCGATATGGTATATTATTTTTAGGCATGTGGGGTAACATTATTGATTTTTTTTAGTGAATTTCAAAGGAGATATTCCTAAATGGGGAAAGAATGTAACGACCCGTATTTTACATATCGGATGATCTTAAATTATTTATATTCTTTTCAGATTGGGTCATATGATTTTAAAACTTTGGGAATGTTGGATAGTGATAATTTTTAGCCTAAGAAATTTTTATTTGATAATTTTGACCTTAAAAACTTTTAATGCATATAGCTTTTTATAGTGGTAGAATTAGGATCCAAAACCACTTCCATATGAACGTTGTGATGGTTTCTCTTTCCGTAAAGTAGTCATAATAGCTTTCTAGGCTTACTTTTAGAATATATGGTTATTTGAAGTTTATGAAGTAATTAGACAACTTAGTGGGTAACTAGTGAGATTTGGATTAACTCCACAAGCCCATTTCAAGATTAGAGCTAAGTGGGGACTAATGGAACTTTCCTAGTTGTTTTTCCACTTCCTAAAAACATCCTAAACTCCATTAATCTTTCTTCAAGCCAAAAAGCTATACCTAATTATTATTAACCTAATCAAGTAATTAAAGTGTAGTTAGAAAGGGGATTATCTTAGAATCAATTAATTGATGCAAGGTGTATCTTGGATTTCAAGTTACTATTGTTCATTTCAGAATTCACGTTGTGTTTATGTTGCTTTGGACTTAGGTGGGTGGTTTGATCCTCTCACTTTACCATCTTGTCATTATATGTTAAAATGATCTTTTTAAAATGATTTTTGAACCTTAAAACATGATTAAAGTTAGATTTAAACACGCACCTTATTTGTAAATTAATTTAAAGTATTTTTAAGCAAATTTTGAATTAAAGCATGTATGTGATCTTATGGTATGCCATCTTCCATATCATTAGACTTGGATTATAATTTGATGTGAACCCATGTTTGGTTGGCACGTATGTGTTATAGATGTTATATGTATACTATATTTGAATGTTTGTATGTTATATTGCTTGTTTGGTCGTAAATTGATCAATAGACAACTTAGATGTAGGATGCTCTATTGGGTTCGGGTTTAGTCCACTTGATTCCTGATAAATGATGATGACTTAGATCGGTAGATCAAAGGAAAGAAAAGAGTTAGAGTAGAAGGGGAACTTTCTGGAGAAAGAAAAGTAGAGAAAAATGGGTTGATTATATGGATTAGGTCTGACATATCCAAGGACTTCCAAATAATACGCGACGTGGCAAGGAAGGCCTCATGTAGCTACATTTCAAGTTTAAAGTCATTTAGAGTTCATTTGCTCGAATTATGAACGAAGGAAAAATATATCAGCTATGTAGACCGATAACAAGCGAGGGTAACTTCACTTCGAGTTTTGAAGACACGGACAATGGTTTAGAGCATGAAGAACTTCGAGTTTGCATTAATAAGGCATGGTGAGAGTTGGGTTTCAAAGATTTAACTAAAATTTTCTATGTTATGATCCAAAAAGGATCGGTACCAAACCATACAAGGGTTGTTGCTAAGCCTTCAAGTATTTCTAACTATGATATATGAAGTTTGGGGCTTGGCGCATATAAGGTGGAAGGTGAATGTGTGTTTGTGTATGGAAAACTCTATACTTGCAAAGGAATGACTTCAAGAAAGATGGAAGACACAACTGGCTCAAACACTTAGCAAAATTTAGGCTAAGTGTTAGTCAATAAGGGTAGGTAGTCGATATCGATCCATCATTTTTGTTAAATGATGATCGTTGGATAGGAGGCTAGCTTTGAGATGATGGTAACTTTACATTTCAAGTCTAAAGTCATTTGGAGTTCATTTTCTTGGATTATGAACGAAGGAAAGATGGATCGACTATGGAGACCAACAACATGCGATGATTACTTCGCTTCAAGTTTTGAAGACATGGACATTGGGTTGGAGCATGAAGAACTTCGGGTTTGCATTAACAAGGCACGGTGAGAGTTGGAGTTCAAAGACTTAGCTAAAACTGGATATATTACGATCCAAAAAGGATTGGTACCAAACCTATAAGGGTCGTTGTTGAGCCTTAATGTGTTCCTAACTATGATATATAGAGCTTAGGTCTTGGCACGTATACGGTGGAAGGTGACTTCGGGTTTGTGTATGGGAAACTGTGGGCTTACAAAGGAATAACTTTAGGAAAGATGGAAGACTCAAGCTGGCTCAAACACTTAGCTAAATTTAAGCTAAGTGTTGGTCAATAAGGGTTGGTAGTCGGTACCAATCCATTATCTTTGTTAAACGATGACTATTGGATAGGGGCTGGCTTTGAGATGATGGTAGCTTTGCCTCAAGACTTAGAGTATAAAGCTTCAGGCCAAGCTAAGAAAATCTCTAAGGATGATAGCGATGAATGTCTAGAGCTGTTCCAGACTTAACAACTCGGTAATAGGAGTTATATTAGGATCTGAAAGACAAATTCGAGGACATAAACTTTTATAAGTGGAATTAGGGCATACTCTGCGATGGATATGACATATATAAAGGAATTGTTGGTAGTTGGCAGTTTTGTGGCTATCCACTGTTTCTAAAATCTAAAATAAATTATAATCGACTCCAAATACGCTTACAACTAATTTCAGATATTAAAAGTAGTGGACCGTGGGTAGATAAAAAGTTAAATTTTCTAAAATAATAAAACAAAAGGAAGAACCTCACAGCGGAATTAAAACAACCACATATATATAATCTCATATTACTAAATAAAATATTTCATAAATCCGGTACATCAAGCATAATATATAGTTCAATGCATCAATTATAATTAATTCATAAATGATATAACCATGGCATAAAAGAATATAACAAATCAACTATCTCTGATCTAGCCCGGCAATCTCCATCTTCCATTCCCTCTTCTGCACTTATCTGAAACTTTACACATGTACAAATATATAAGATAAAAGAAAAAATGTTTATAACTATGTGTGGACTACGCCAATTTCTATACACCCCAGCACAGCCTAACGGATCTGGTGGCTTCTATATAGAAAAAGGCTATCTATGTATCCCTTTTTGAGGGATCAAGCCCATGTAGTTCCATTTTTTGCTTTTCTCGTACATTCAAATACTTGTCAATTCATAACAACCATTCCATCCGTTCAACCATTACATCCATTCAACTGATGCAAATAATACAATTAATGCAACAAATGTAACAACCTAGTGCAATACAATCAACATAACAACTGCAATCAATGCAATCAACGCTACCAATGTAAGAAGCATAAAACAATATCGATACTCATTCATCACAGCCAATCATAATATGGGGCAGTGTACTCAATAACACATTTAAATATTAAACATCAACAACTTGCAATGTCAACTACAATCATGCAATAAGGTAACAACAATATAAATGTACTTACATACGTTATTAATTTTCAGCTGTAATAATAAACCATTAATGCAAGAATAAACCATCCAGTGTATGCTAATCACTGCACAGTAGTAACACAACCATCAATATCATAAAACATATACTAAACCAATCAATATTCATAACATGACATCCATAATCAAATAACCATAATTAACTACACATCAGCTAGTGCTAATAATATTGAAATATTACACATCCATCCAAACGCGATACCGTCGTCGAGTATCAAACATATATGTAATAATTAGAATAATATATCATACATTCAACAATAATCAAAATAATATTTTCAATCATTATTATCTTAAATCGTTTTATTATTATTAACTGTAAATCCACTTTTATTTACTTATCTTCAAAAACAATAATAATTCTTCTAAAATAGTAATATACTACAAAATCCTTTATTTTACTCCATTTTACAATTGCCCTGAAAACATCGTATTTAAATAATAATATTCTAGTTTAAATCACCAGAACTCCGTTTCATTTCTGTTTGCCTAAAAATAGAAAGCATTTTTATTTTGGAAAACATTCCTTTACTTTGACTACTACTATATTCAAAAAACCTTTCTTCATTTTATTATTGAAGTAATAATAATAAAATTTTACATAAAATAATACCATTTTATTGAAACTCTTATTATTATTATTATTTAAAGTCTCTCTCTTTTTATTACAAAAATAAACTTCCCAAATCTCAATTTAAAAGTGATTCTTATTATTTACAAATATCTCTCAAGATTGTAAATATTCTTACCTTCAAAAGTTACATATTTTTATTCGTTTTCAATTAATTTTTTATTTTCATTTTTAAATCAACAATTAATTATAATTATACTCTCATAAATCAATGGTACATCAATTAACAGTAAACAATCAAATTTAAATCGGTGAAAATATTATTCAACAATAAATTTCAACATAATTTTAAAAACATTGCTCATATGAAAAAAATCTCTTGTTAAAGAAAAAAATTTCTTTTATTTATATCCCATATTTGACAAAAAGAAATAATATAAATCCAACAAAAAACTTAATTTGAACTATATAGACTTCATATCCGAAAAATCGACTAAAAATTTCATTTATTTTCATATCTTAAAACATCATTTAGAAAAGGAAAAGGAATTATTCATATAAATCAATAAATCTCAATTATATAAATATAAATCAAATATCTAATAAACGATACATAAATACTCTACTTAAATGAAGATTAACACAGATCTGTTCCTAATCGATGAAGAATATTGTTTTCCCTTCCATTTCCACTTAATTCGCTCCCAAAAATCTAGATGTGTACGTTATGGAATGAATTAGTAGTCTCTCTTTCTTTTTGATTAAATAACCCTTTTCATTTTCTAAATCTGATATTGTAGTTTTTCTTAGAATAAGATAGAGGTGGAGGTTAAGAATAAATAAGGATTTTTCCTCTCCTTCGCTTCCCCCCAAAGATATGAAATAAGAGCGAAGATATAAAGATAAGAAGGAAGAGAGAGGTGAAGATAAGTTGTGGTCCCAAAAGTTCATTTTCATCTAGCTCTTGGTAAGAAGAAATTTAAATGTACCATTTAAAGAGAGTAACAAATGAATATGTTTTAAAACCTATTAGAAATTTACCTATTATATAAAGAAGATTGATTTCCAATGTCTATAGGGATTTATTCTCCCAAAATAAATGGATTAATTTACCATTACGTCGTTCAATACGCCATTATTTGCTAATTGTCATTGTTAGTTTCCTACAATACATCAAATTAATACATAAACAATTTATATATATAAATTCAACAATTAGGAAATATGCCAATTAATGCGCAATTAATTACTGTCTTACGCAATTAGTCTCCTACAAGTTATGAAATAAATATAGTACCAATTATATACATATTCAATAATTAAAATATTTAGAAATAAATTGATCGCATTAAATATATGAATATTTATATATCCATAATTTCATGCAATTTAAATTGGCACATACTTACCAAATTCATTTTCCCTTGCATCAGATTTACTACATATACATACATATGTATGTATGTGTGTGTGTGTATATATGTATATATGCGCACACAAACAAATAAAGGAGAACATGCATATAGTTTTTGTAACGACTCGGATTTTGCCCGCTCGAAAATCGACATCCATACTTCATATCGTATTCGAATGCCGTAGATTCGACCGTTCAAATCCGATTCGCCGGAGCTTATAACAACATTAAGTAAATAACACAGCGGAATAAAAGAATAATACATTGATATACAGCTTTGATACAATATCTGATACAACAGATGATCCAATAGATATCAATATACATCAGAGATATGATACAATAAATAGCAGCGGAAAAGAAAAATAGATGACATCTAGCAGCGGAACAATATAACTCTAAGATAGTCTTCAAAAGAGAACTCCAAAAACTGCAACTCCATTTCCGAAAACCAAACCGCGAAGCGAGAACCCCCCATCACGTTTCACCTAGCATAAGCAAGACTGGTGTGGTCCAAAGACTGAACTAGCTCCAGATAACCCACTAATCTGACTATCTGAAAAACCTAACTCTAGACTGCTCGTGTAGAAAATAATGAGAATCCAGAGTTTAGGAAAGAAACGATAAACTCCGGATCAATCATGGGACTGGTGTGAGCAACAAAAAAATAGTTTATCTTTTATTCAAAATCAAAATAGAGGAATATTTTTAAAGTCAATTCGCAATGCTTTTAAAAATGAGACTACCATAAGACCTCCCGCCACACACACAATGCAAACGCAGACTTGGAGGAGATTTCTACTTATGTTAGTCAAAGATGCTTGATACGCATTAAAAAGGAACATTTGATATTATTACTAGTGCATAGTGTAGGAAAAATTCATTTCGAAAGTAGAATATAAATCTTAGCCAGCATAGGTACCATTATATTATGCTTACTATAGCTACCATATTAGATGGCAGGTTCTACAACTAATACCGTACAAGATCGTATTGTTTCTTTGGATTTTCAACGAATGGTCAGGCCAAGGAACTTCCCATTGCCACATGAGAACGCCTCTGGAAGGACGTCCCCGAGAACCTAGCCGGATCTCTGCCAACACAAGGCCAGGTTACCCCTAACTGGGTAACAACTGACACGAGTATGCCATCCCCCAGTCCTTTGGGACCTTTAAACCGAGCGCTCGTAATCAACATCACACAATCATAAATAAAGTGTTTCAACATGAGTAAGTATCTGGGCTCCATACCATGATACCACCCTTTTCCAGAAGGAAATGCACATACCCTAAAGGGAGCTACCCCTCATAACCTTGCCGCATCTTTCCTGTTTTGACCATTCCGGGGTGTGAGGCTCGACGAAGTCTCGTCCACAAAAACATGCTTTATACAAAAGCTGTGCTTTGGGTCAACAAATGATCATAGAAATGATCACAAAGATAAACGATCAAACAAATGATCTTATCACAAATGATTAACACAATGATCATTTCACAGCAACACTTAGCATGTCACATTACCAAATTGGGAATATATCGCTGATAACCTTCAACTACATAACCTCTGAGCTCGTACGTCTCAAAGAAGGGTGTTAAGCTAAGAGAATAAATTCTCCGCCACCAACAGATATGTATTTGAAAGAAATCTGCTTTATATCTCAATTTGTAATGTCAGACATACAATCCATACAAGTCTGTTCCGGGCTCGAACAGAACCGAAGGCACTTACAAAGAAGCCCTTGCAATCCGGATATTCACTAATTACAATCAGACTTCCCATCACATATGGAGTCTCTATACCGGGGCCATTCGATGCAAAGACATTCGACGAGTTGTCCTTACGTTTTCAAAAATATCCGGTCTTCAACAGCGGTCTTCAAATGCAATTCATAACGACGTATCACATATTCGGAATGGGATATATGACACAAAGGTCCTCTCCCGGCTAAACCGAATAGTGAGCGCAATATTTCAAAAATATATGGATATTGGGATTTCAATTAAGTCACAACTTATTACCCAAAACTTTCCTTCAAATGGTTTAAACAAATTACCATTTCTAATCTTTTAAACAAAAAAGATTCATTTCATAAAGTTCACCCCCGTTTCATAAAGATCCATTCATAGATTTCAAAACAATTTCCATTCCAATTGGATTAATTCATTTAAATCTTTAAATCAAAGATTTAATATATAGCTTTCAAATCGTTTTCATAACTTGGAAATTATCTTCATTTCAAACTAGAAATCATTTTAACTCAAATTGGAAATTCATTTCTTATGTGAAAGATTTTATTATTTGAAAACAAATAGTTTTCGTTTCAGAAAAATCCAATTATATTTACTCGAGTTAAAGCCTTTGAATATAAATTCAAATTCCTAAATCAATTCCTTTAAAATAGTTTAACCCATATAAACTGGTATAACATCTTTAGTCCCTAGTTTCAAATCATAGAATCCAATTTCACATTTTGAATTTAAATTTAAATCAAATTATTTAAATTTCAAACTTTATCAAGTTGTTCAAAATAAATTTCATCTTTGAAATTCCATTTTCAAAAGCTTTTCACTTTAAACCCAATCCATTTCCAAAACATTTGAATTCAAATATTCAAATTTATAACTATTTCAAAAATCTGTGACTTAATCGATTTCCTCGTGAAATCCATATTGGTGTGTGTATAAGTGTGGTCCAGGGGTTTAACACACTAGTGCAACATCATTCAATCATCACAGATTAAAACATAGAAATATAGTTGATAAGCGATATAAACTATAACGCTCATCGTCCATTCACAGATAGTATACAAATGTAAATAAATATACACAGCTCAATCTACAGAACAAAATATCACAAATCAGATAGGATAATCAATTCAAGGCATCACATATAATACGATCATTCATAAGTAATTCAAGCATCCAATAATCATTTATAAACAGGATTTATTAATTATTTAATCCTATGTAATTCAATTTATCTCCAATTAAATTAATTACTTATGAATTTATTTTCCAATTCTGATTAATTACTTTCATTAAGTAATTACATTTAAATCATTTATAATTGATTATCTAAATTATTTAATCCAATAAATCATTAACATTAATCACTTTAAATCAATTACTTAATAATCCTTAGTTAATTATCCTTATTAACTAATAATATTTCTTAATCACTTTTTTAAGAAATTATCTTAGATTAAATCATTATTAATAATTTCTAATTATAAATTAATCTAATTTATTTATTTATAAATCATTCTTTAATTACTATATTAATTAAATCATCTTATTACTTTAGTTATCTCTAAGATAATAAATTTATTTATCAATGATTTCATTAATCATTTAAGTGTAATTTAAACATTACACTTTTTTTAATTTAAAATCTAAATTCCATTTCAAGTTTACTTTTAAGTTTCAACTTTATCGAAGTTTGAAAACAATTCAAAAATCTTTTTAAATTCTCATATTAAAGGATTACTTATTTTATAAACAAGTTTAAGAGAATTTCAAAACCAATTTCATTTTAAATACAAATCATATTTACCATATACTTTGACATTCAAAGTTGTTTAAATCATAAATAAATAAAAAACTTTCTTAAATTTCAAAACTTACATTATCTCAAAACTATGATTCAAACTAAACTGAATCAGATTTAAACTCAGTTTTAAAAACTTATTTGAAACTTTGCTTAATAATTTAAATTTATTTTTAAACTTTTGAAACAGACAGGTTATTAAAACCTGTAACCATAATTTTTGACCTGAGGCCACACTATACTTTTCGAGTAAAACTCGAAACTGCCGATACCCCTCTTGCCACCGTGCACCTGCACACCCACGATCGCCGACGCCAACCACCAACGGCCATCTCTGCAAGTCACAAACCACACTCGCATCCCACCACGATCATTGAAACGCGTCCAACCACCGGGAATCAAAAATAAGCTTCCCATTCCAAAACCTGGAACACGAAATGAACAACCACCCAAACCTGTCAAACTCCGGCCATCGACCGCTCGACACTCTGATCACTATTCGCCACCAAACTCCGGCGCATCTCCGACAACCCCTAAGCTAACATCTCCCTGAGTAACATCGAACTCGATCCACCACTGCCTCCTCACGAGCACGAGAAACAAGCCGATAGAAAACCTCACGTTAAACTCTAACCTCGACCCTACCCAACAACTCATGATAGAACAATAATTGGATAATTTTCCTGAAATCGTCGATCGATAAACTAGCTTCAACCCAAAATTCAACATTTTTAATTGGATCGAATACCAGAAATTTGAAAAAATGCGATTTTTGTTCAAACTTACACTGCTCTGTAAATATTAAACTAAAAATCTTTGTTTTTGCTTTAAAAATCATCACTTGCAGTAAGAATTCAAGCTATGAACTTGAATTAACTTTTTATGACAGTCGAATCTATCAAAATATATTTGATAACCTGTAAACCAAGTTTTCCAGTAGAAACATTTCACAAACATATTCCATCAGTTTTTTTAGAAAAAAAAAACTAGTTTGAGGATTATATCTTGATTGATTTAAACTTAATGTTTTAAAAAGGATCTGTTGAGAACAAATTTGAGCTTAAAAAAACAAACAGAGCAGAGTGTGTATATATATAGCATACACACAATAATGTTCACATCAGATATTCACCTGCAAATGCTTATTCACTTCAACTCACCCACAAACAACCAAATTTTACTTTAAGTTTTCAAAAGTGAAGTTACTCACTGTGGTCTCCAAGGAAAAACAAAATATGGCAGAGCCTGTTTTCCTTTGATACAACTTGGAATTTTGCAAGCTGGAAACTCTTTTTCCTTGATTCTCTGATTTAAGTTGCATTGTTGTTTGTTGCTGTTTTGAAAACTATTTTTCTTGAACTTGCTTGATTGTTTCCAGATAATGTTTGCTTCCATTTTTTTTTGTTTAAGTTTTAAACAATGCTTGCTTCAGTTCTCTTAGCTTTGAATAAATGAGACTGAGGTGGTATAAGTCTTGATATATTTAAGAAAAGGAATGCACCGGGATATCACTTTGTTTGTACAATAGCCATGGGTGAATGTGCTTGCTTGTACTTGTTTATACATATAAATGTATTCGTTTACTTCAGCCTACATCTTTTAGCTTGGCTGAAATCTATTGGAGGCATGTTGCATTTATTGCTTCTTACCTGCCTGCATATCTATTACAGGCTACATTCTTTATTTTATCTTTTGTTTTATTTTTATCTTTTTTTCTTTGCATACTAAAACTTTTATATTTGTTTGTATTTATTTTGTTTTGTTTATTTTTATATGTGAATGTATTTCTTACTTAAATATTTATCTTTAACTTACATACTTATCTTAGTTATACAAAAGATATTTATATTTTTACTTTGTTTTGTTCACTTTATTTTATTTTGTGTCCTTACTTTAAAATATAATTGAAATTCTATAACTTTGTTTTGTACTTAGATGTTTTCCTTTCTTATTTGAATGTATATGTTTGTTTGGTTCCATACTTAACTTTTATTTATCTCTATTTATAACTCAAATATTTAATTTACTTCTATTTTTAGTTTAAATATTTATCATTAATTTTACTTTAATAATTATTGTTTTATATTTTTCTATATACACATACATATATAGTATTTAAATTCAAATCAAATATATATATATATCTATATATATATATATAATTTTAAATTTACTCATATATGCTCAAATACATATATATATATTCTCATATATATACAATATTAAAGTTTAAATGATTTATACAGAATTTATCTGTATTTGGGGAAACTCGCTTTATTTTACCATTAATTTTACAATTTTAATTCAAAAATTCAATAAATTATCAATTTAAATTAAATTAAAATCTGGGGTCGTTACAGTTTTTCTATATATAAATATGTGTGCATGCATATGTATATTATGATGTAAAAATTTAAAAATGTGTCATTAACATGGATCAAACCTATGATCTTTCCAATTGAAGTCTACTTCCTCAATCAACTGCACTAAACATAATTTTGGTTTCAAAATTAGAACATTCAAAATTATTGGTTATATATGCAAATCTTTTAAACTCACAAAGTCAATATCTTTTAAATCATATCTCCAAATATATCAAAATTATATACTAAGTTAATCATCTCAGAAAGATCTTCACAACGGAAATAAACATGACACCCGATCCATCATTCTATTAAAAACTAATCTTTAATTACTTTTGTATTAAAAGCGTAAAATTTACGGTTCGGTACATTCTTTCCCCTCAAAAGAATTGTGCCCTCGTAATTTCCCAAATACAAACCCTAACCAAATCAATAAATTATCATCATGGATTTAATCACAAAATATGGGGAAAATTATCAACCATGGCTTAAATACTTATGACAACGACGTATAACAACAACATAATAGCATCGATCATGAGGGCTCGTGAAGGTAATGAGATTATCCGCGAAGCTTGCAAATGGAGTCCCGAACTTGCGTCTGCATAATTCAATTATTCACAACAATGAATTAAATTTTCTATATGCACATACTAGTACACAAACACTTTCTTAATCATACACTCCAAATTATCGTGTGTAAAATAACACTCCATCAACAAAGGGATAGTAATGTCATCATATAAACAATGCACTTCAACATTCATCCATAAATGACCATAAAAGTTTGCAAGAAAACATAGGTCGATAAACACATGCATGCAATATGGGTAAATATAACTAGTATGTCATTAAAGGATTATGCATTCACAAAGTTTACCCATCCCGTAAATCTGACTGTCTATCTTAAATCATTTTTTTTCTAGGGTCACTTGAACATATTAGTTTTCACATGCCAACTAATAACCAATCAGGTTGACTCGGACCAAAACATAATGATATCTCCTAAAAGTATCCAAATACGGTTGGGAGAAAACAAACAATTCGGTGAGCATATAGAGCTACGAGTTCCCTTATGTATGTACACATCTTTTAGTCCCACTACTAACAAAGCCCTATGCATTGGAATCGCGAACCTTTACCAACTGGGGGCTAGCGGCTGAAGCATAGGGTGTGTCCCTCCACCAGGCCTACTTCAATCTTATATAGTTTTAAATCCATGAGTCATATCTTTTTGATTAGTTCAAGGCATCCAAACTCAATTGATCTATCTGATCTCCAAGATGTTATTCTACTCGGTCAGGAGTTTAGTCTGACAACTACTGGAACAACCTAACTGGTAATTCTATTCCCAAATCCTAAGATGCAATGATGGGTAATGAAGACGTGAGTATGACAAATGATAAAATATGTAAATTTAACTGATCATATGATAACAAGAATATATGACATTATTCATCAAAAAATGTTCAATCAATATTCATATACATAATAAAATTGCTTAAGTTTAAGTGATAATTTCCTTTGGCAAAATTCATATAAAATTGGGTTAAAACACTATTTTATTTCTTTGAAAACATTTATCTTTGGAAATGATAAACCGCTAGAAACCATTTTTAAAACAAGGAAAACATAGCCCAAATACTTAGCCAAAATGTTATGCCAAAAGACATCATCCTTACATAACTTCCAAAACACTTGCTATCAAAATAGGCCGTCGAGCCTCTAGAAAACAAGGGCTATCGAGCCTCTAAAACATAGCTATCAAGTTTGTTAGACATACGACTATTGAGCCACTAAAAATATAGTTGTCAAGTAGCTACACGGAAGTAATCGATTCATTATAAGACATGAGGTATCGAGACCTTAAAAACATATAGGAGTTTCGAGCCTTTATACTTGAGGGTGTTGAGCCCCTAAAAACATGAGGATGTCAAGCCAAAAAAAAAAACATGTCGAGTCTGTAAACCATGGTGTTGTCGAGCCTCTACGAACCATGAGATATCGAACCCCAAAAAACACATGGTGTCGAGTCCCTACGAAAGTGGATACATCACAAAGCTATCGAGCAGTCATCACGTGCATCAGCCCTTATAATTATCGAGCTTCTATGAAATAGTGGTATTGAGCCTCTAACTTATTGTGCCAATGAAATTTCTAAATATATGTTAAAAACTGATTTGTTTCTCTTTGAAATTAAAACATTCCACTAACTCTTGCCTCATAACAAATTTTCATTGGATAACAAAAATACTTTTCATATTCTTTACAGAAATTCGGGTATGTCACATTCTACCTTCTCAATCAACTTTGAAAAACCCTTATAATTAATTACTAACTCATATTAATTAAAAACTTTTCTAGAATAACAAATTCATAAAAATCATAACAATTAGGGAAAATTCCCAAAATTCACTAAAAATCCGAATTTCCTTCTACTTCCATATACAAAAATTTCTAAACTAAAATACTAATTTAATTATCTTTAATAATTAAAAACCCAAAAATATACATACTTTTCCTCTTAGAAATTCATGAAATATTCATATAAATTAGGAAAATTATGATATTGAAACCCCATCTCCAAAACAACGTTTTTTTATAGCACAACAAATTTCAAGTCAATGGGAGATCAAAAAATTAAGTTTGCCTGTAGAACCATTAGAAAAATTCCATAAAATTCCAACAAATCATCATTTAATTAATAATAATATTATCAATCTAAGCATGAAATATTATCATAACCAAGTCAGAAATCAATCCTAAATCCGAAAACAGAACATAAAAAATGTGATGATTTACTATTATTCATCTTCAAGGAACATCTTCATATCTTTAGTCAATTTTGATATCCAGTCTTCTATGGCTCAGGAAGATATGTATGTACATTATGACTAAGTTAAACATGTCCCTGAACCTCTTCCAATTGCACAAATGTGATACACAGTAAACAAACAAATAAACAAGAAAACAATAGATAAACAAGTAAGCAAACAACAAACAACTAAAACAAACAACAAAAAAACTAATTATATTAGACAAATAATCGTTAATAGCCAAGCGAACAGACATGCAGCAATCAATCAAACAAGTAATTTTACTAACCATAGTAAAAAAACAACAATTTACTACATAATATAAGTAGGAGAAATTAATTTGATTAAGAAAGACACGGAGTAATATGTACACATAAATAGATAAGCAGTGACATTTTCTAAATTATACATATAGCAATTTCAACAAAAGTAAGTAATCACAAGTAAATGGTTGTTATCCCATATATCCAATTGGATGATCTTTATATCATTTCACAACCACCTCCATGGAAGGGAATAACTAGACATTCCACCAAATCCTAAAGTAAAGTCATACATAACAGTCATAAGGTGACATCGTCATAATGTGTGTTAGGTAGAACCAATGCTCATCTTACAACATTACCTTACACCCTGTTGAAGAAAAAAACTCTCAAGATTGCCTTAGGAACAAAAAATCCAACCTTGCGGAAAAACAAATAGGACCGGATTGAAAGTGAGGCAAAACAAACAACGGATAGTGACCAGCTAAAAGCAATCACAGATCAAGCAATAAAAGAAAATAACACACGTGATTTATAATGGTTCCACCACCGTGAGGTAGTGTACATCCACTTGGGGAGATGAGATTTTGTTATTTTCTAAGAGGAGAAAATTTTACAAGATTGATAATGGAGAAGAAGAATAAGAAATATAACTAAGAGAAATAAATCTACTCACGCTAATCTTTACCTTTATATAGAAATTATTACTTGGAATTGAAGTAATTGATTTATGGCCATAAATCAATACCACATTAATTCTCCTATTCATACAGGAAACATTTATCCATTTGATTCTCTAGTTTTCCCCAATTTGTATGTGCTTGATAAGATTTCTTCTTTAATCAGCTAATTAGGGAATTAATTGATTACCTTGGTCTCCCAAAATAATTCTTCTGCTCATATAGGTAATTTGTTACTCTCTTTAATGCTATAAAAGAGGCAATATGTATTTGAGTAATTATCTCAATTATCTTTCAAATCTTCTGCAATTGAAAATATTGTATCACCAAATCTTACAATCTCCACATTTGATACTATACTTCCCTACAATTCTATCAACTCCACCTACATTCTCTTACTCCATGTAGGACCTATCAATCTCCATAATGAAAACAAATGTCTCCATAAACCATCACAACTCTCCCCTCGTCCCTTGCCACCATGTGCACCTAGCATTTTGATAAACGATTCCAGTTCGAGCAATGCCTAAACTCTACAGCCTGCAAAGACTTATGCATATTCGTTGCTTTCTCCTTTGATCTCTTGTGGCCAACTATGACGATCCCTTCTTCCACTTATCAAGCACATCCTCTTGGCAGAACCTCACCTTGTTCAAGCTTCCCCCTTTGATCTCATTCTGTCTATGCAAAAACTCAAAGTCCCTTCTCGCATGCTTAGCTTTGGCATCATCTCCACGAGAGCTGTAAGCTCCAACCCCCAAGACCCTTCAAGTACAGTGCTTTCCTTCAGGAGATACAAATTCTAAAACATTTCTTCCTTTTTCACTAAAGTGCACCCTTAGAAACCCTCAGACTATCCTTCTCCATAGTCACCTTGCACCCTTTTGATGACAACTGTCCAAGAGATATCATCGACTTCCGAGGGCCTGGAACATAATGGACACCTGTTAAGGTGCATATCACCCCATCAAACGTGCGAATTTTGACAGTACCCACGTCCATGATTCTACAGCCAGCATCATCACCCATAATAATCTCATTTTCTCTTTTTCCTTCAAAAAAAAAACTAAAATAATTCTTATTAGACATCATATGTAAAGACGCTCTCGTATCTAATTCCCAATGGTCTGATACTACCACTGTTAACAAGTCACTTGATATAACTTTCTCCATCGCAGTCAATGAACTTCCTTTAGTCTTCCTCTTCAAGTCTAAACAATCACTCTTCCAATGGTCTGATTTCTTACAAATGTAACATTTCCCATCACTAGATTTACCTTTCCAACATTACTGAGCCTTTTTAATTTGGAATCCCCTCTTGAATTCCAATTCTTCTTCTCCTCTCTCGCTCTCTCAGCAAATAGGCCTTGACTACTACTTCCTCTTCTACCTTCATTCATCTCCTTCATTTGATACCTCATGTTCTCAAATAGAAGACCCGATTTCACATCGTCAATGGTCAAAGCATCTCCCATAAAGATAAGGCTATTAGCGAAACCTTGTAACGCCACGGAAGGGAACACAAGAGCTTCATTGCCATTTGCTCTTCATCTACCTTCAAATCCATAGTCTTCATCTTCATCACTAGATCATTGATGAAACCTAGATGCTCTTTAATAGAAGTACCATCTCTCATCCTCATGGTGAAAAATGTCTTCAACAAAATCAAATGGTAATTCAAAGATTTTTTTAGATGGAGATTTTCAGCTTGGTCCAAATGCCCTTAGAAGTAGTTTCACCACTAATCACAGAAATAATAATTTCTCCCATAGCTAATTGCGAAGTATTAAATGCCTATTTTTCTATCTCCTTCCTTTCCACGGCTGAAATTTCAACCGTCAACTCCTCAAGAGAAAACGCCATAGGATAAACTTCATTTCTCACCAGAATATCTTTCATCCTCCTTTGCCATTTGACGAAGTCTTTATCACTGTTCCACTTCTCTATTGCTAAACTAGATCCTTATGCAATATAGGTCCCTTTAAGATAGGGTCTTGGTACAACCGCTGCAGTCTCCTCAACTGCTGCCATAATGCCTAACACCCTTTCTCAATCAACCTTGTCGCTCTGATACCAAATTGCTGGGGAAAAAATCCCTCAAGGTCGCCTTATGAACAAACACCAAACCTTGTGGAAAAACAAATAGGACCGGATTGATGGTGAGGCAAAAAAAGGTAGTCACCAGTTAAAAGCAATCACAGATCAAGTAATAAAAGAAAATAACACATGTGATTTATTACTTTCTAAGAAGAGAAGATTTTGTAAGATTTAATAATGGATAAGAAGAATAAGAAATACAACCGAGAGAGACAAATCTACTCATGCTAATCTCTGCCTTTATATGGAAATTCTTACTTGGGGTTGAAGTAATTGATTTATGGTCATAAATCAGTGCCATACTAATTCTCTATTTTTTACAGGAAACATTTATCCATTTGATTTTCCTCTTTTCTCCGCTTTACATATGCCCAATAAGATTCCTTTTTTGATCGGCTAATTAGGGAATTAATTGATTACCTCAATCTCGCAAAATAATTCTTCTTCTCACGTGGGTAATTTATTACACTCTTTAATGCTATAAAAGAGGCAATTTATATTTGAGAAACTGTCTTAAATATCACCAAATCTTACACACCCCATGTTACACAAATCTAGTTTTATAGTCCTCGGTTGCAATTAATACATTTTTATAATAAAAATGCCTTTTTAACAAACATCTCCAAAGTTTGTCATTCAATTAAATATTTTACTTTTCAACCATTTACTTTTCGAACTAGATTATTCTCTTCTTAGTAAAATTTTTAGGTATTATAGAACAAGATATATTATATTATCTCCAAATATATCTTCAAATAAACAATTTGCAAATGAAAAGTATTTATCCAAACAAAGTGTTTTTCTTTTCAAACCATAATTTATCAAAGTATCCTCTAAGTGAAAGTTCTTACAACCAAGATCAATTCCCAAACAAAAGTTTTCTAAAATCAATTATGTCCTTTCAATAAAACTTTTGTATAAAATAAATATTTTATTGTCTTCTTTACTTCAAAATGGTACTTTCAAAAATACATCCATCAAACTATTTACACCACTAATCTAATTTATAAATTTAAAATATCTCTTCTTTATATATAATTTTCCTCAAATACTTCTACTGAGAAAATAATTCCCTCAAAATATAATATCTTTTTATGGAAATAACCTTCCTTTAAATAAACCTCCTCCAAACCATATACTATTTACTGTAAAGAATGCTTGAACAAAATATTATTTTCTTTAAAATTAATAGTTCGCATTAATCAATCTCCAACAAGGTACTCTTAGTAAGAATATTTTAAATTCTATACTATTATCAAAATATTTTCTTTTCCACAACGCATCTTATTAATTGATACTTTTCAAACCTCATAGTATGAATTTTAAAAACATCCTTTAACGAAAATATTTCTTTATATAAACAATTTTTTTCCAAATCAAGTACTTTTCTCTCATCGAAAATTTTAACAAATCACTTTCATACACGAAAATAACTATTTTCCTTATTTAATAAAAATGTCTTTAAAATCAAAGCTATATACTTTATGGATTTCCCAAACAAATATTATTTACTTATAAATTAAAATAATTTCTCTTAATAGGGTCAGATTTCATTATAATTCAACTATGCCACCTAGGTTATAACTAAACATTTACTTCCACTTATAAGTTTTCTCATCTCACTCCTACTTTAATTACCTTCCACACAAGAGTCCTCATAAATAAATAACATTTTACGGTGAGATAGTGGTGGTTAAACAAATAATACAAACACACTAAGTATACAATCATCAATCAAAACACTTTCTCATTCTATATTCTAACCCAACCCAAAGTATAATTTATTATAACCTAATGTCAAACCTAACTAAGGCTTAGAGAATCGCTAAACCTAAGCTTTAATATCAAATGTGTTGACCCACTATTTTTAAAATCTAGAATCAATTATAAACGTCTCCAAATATGCTTACAAAATATTTTAGATATTAAATGCAGTGGTCATTGCTAGATAAAAGTTAAATTTTCTAAAACAACAAAATAAAAGGAAGAACTTCATAGCAGAGTTAAAATATCAACATATATAATCTCATATTAATAATTAAAACATTGCAGAAATCTGGTACATCAAGCATAATATATAGTTCAATACATCAATTATCATTAACTCACAAATGATATAACCATGGCATACAATAATATATGCAATCAAATATCTTTCATATGCCTAGTAATCTCCATCTTCCATCCCCTCTTCTTCTTTTATCCATAACTTTATAGATGTACGGATATTTAAGACACAGAGAAATAATGGTTTCAACTATGTTTGGATCGTGCCAACTCCTATACATCCCAACTGTACATAAGCGATCTAATGGCTTCTGCATAGAAAAAGGCTGCCTACGAACCCCTTTTGAGGGATCAAGCCCACATAACTCTATTTTATGCTCTTCTCCTACATCTAAATACTTGTTAGTTTACAACAATCATAGCATCCATTCAACCATTGCATCCATTCAACCATTGCATCCATTCAACCAAGACAAATGCAACCAATGTAATTCACAGCAATCAATGTAACCACTACAATCAATGCAAGAAGAAGAAAACAGTATCAATACTTATTCATCAGAACTGATCATCGGATGGGGTAGCATCCATAATAACATATTTAACTATTAAACATCAACAACATGCAATGTCAACCTCAATCATGCAATAAGGCAACAACATCATAAAGATGCTTACATATATTATTTATTTTCAACTATAAAAATACACCATTAATAGAAATATAAATCATCATGTGTATACCAATCATTGCACAATAGTAGCAACCATCGTTATCATCAAAAACCAATTAATATTCACAATGCAACATGCATATTCAAATAACCATAATTAACTACACATCAACTAGTAGTAATAATGGTTAAATATCGCACACACATCAAAATGCGATACCATCAGCAAGTAACAAACATATATGTAATAATTACAATAATCAATCACACATTCAACAATCATCAAAATAATATTGTCATTCATTATTCTCTTAAATCATTTTATTATTATTTATTGCAAATCTACCTTTATTTATTTATCTTCAAAAACAATAATAATTCTTCTAAAATAGTACAATCCTTCAAATTCCTTTATTTTACTCCATTTTACAATTACCCTAAAAAACATATTTTAAATAATAACATTCTAATTTAAATCAACAGAACTCCGTTTCATTTCTATTCACCTAAAAATAGAAAGAATTTTATTATTATTTCCAACTAAAATAATACATCATTAATGTAAGTATAAATCACCCAGAGTATCTTAATCAATGCACAATAGTAACACAACTGTCAATATCATCAAACACGTATTAAACCGATCAATATTTATAACACAACATCCATCATCAAATATCCATAATTAACTGCACATCAACTAGTAGTAGTAGTGATAAAATATTGCACGCTCATCAAAATGCAATCCATTGTCAAGAATCGAACATATATGTAATAATTACAACAATCAATCATACATTCAATAATCATCAACATAATATTTTCATCCATTATTCTCGTAAATCATTTTATTATTATTTATTGTAAATCCTATTTATTTATCTTCAAAAACAATAATAATTCTTCTAAACTAGTTATATCCTTCAAATTCCTTTATTTTACTCCATTTTACAAATATCCTAAAAACATCATATTTTAATTAATAATATTCTAGTTTAAATCACCACAACTCTGTTTCATTTCCATTCACCTAAAAATAGAAAGTAGTTTTATTTTGAAAAATATTACTTTACTTTTACTATTATTATTATTCAAAAAATGTTTCCTTGTTTTATTGATCAAGCAATAATAATAATATTTCACATTATAAACATTGCAAAATCATTCATTTTGTCATTTACATAAAAATTACCATTTTATTAAAATTATTATTATTATTATTATTATTTAAAATATCTCTCTTTTTTTATAATAACAAACTTCCCAAATCTTAATTTAAAAATAATTCTTGTTATTTACAAATATCTCTCAAGATTGTAAATAATCTTACCTTCCAAAGTTATACATTTTTAGTCGTTTTCGATTAATTATTTATTTCCATTTTTAAATCGAAAATTAATTATAATTATACTCATAAATCAATGATACACCAATTAACAGTAAACAATCAAATTTAAATCAATGAAAGCATTGTTCAACAATAAATCCCATATACATAATTTCCAAAATATTTTTCATATAAATTTTTTTCCTGCCTAGGAATAAATCTCTTTTATTTATAGTTAATATTTCACCCAAAAGAAATAATATAAATCTAATGGAAAACATAATTTGAACTATATAGGCCTCATGTCCAACAAAATTAAATAATAAATTTCATCCATTTTTATATCTTAAAACATCATTTAGAAAAAGAAACAAAAATCTTCATCTAAATCAATAAACCTTAACTATATAAATATAAATCATAATATCCAATAATCGATACATAAATACTGCAACATTCTGTAGAGTTCTATTGTTTTGGTTTTGTATATTTAATAATTTTAAATCTTTAAATAATTGGTGCTTAAAAAATTAAATAACTTATATTCAAATATAGGGATTATTAAAATATTTGAGTTGTGAATTAAATATTAATTAGATGGATTTAATAGCCTTATTTAACTCCTTTTAATTGATAACTAATAATCTTAAGACTCATTTTGTAAATTATTTACAATAATAAATAGTATGAATAAATAGTAAGAAAATCATTTGTTAATAAAACGACTTAATTTTTAGTGATGTATTTTTATCTGAATTTATACGATTTTTCCATAATTTTTAATTTGGAAAATATTTAAATTTTAGTTCAATGTACTTTCCAGCAAACGATGGTATTTTTAAGTATTTTATTATTGACATATAATCGTGTCATATTTTGGTGCATGGTCATATTTTGGTCATTTGTGGTTCGTACACGAATGGAATATTGTGTAGTAGAATACTACAAAGCCTTCTTTTCAAAACCTTTCAAAAATCAAATCCAAATCCAAATTTTATAGTCAAAACTTAAGGTTGATGTAATGATTGGCTTGAAGTTTTTGGCTTGCTTGAAAATTTTGGTTTACTTAGGAATTTTGGCTTGCTTGTGTGGGAAGTAAAGTGGATTGATTTGTTTACAAATAAATAAGGTCAACACTTAAACATTTTCTTCATTTCATCATTCCCTTTTCTATTTCATGTCCCAGTACACAAAGAAAGGAAATTGCACTCCACAAATAAAATCAAAACATAGTGATTCCTTCAACTAAAAATTATGAATCAAGATTCTTTGGACTCGTGGTAGCAAGGGATTCAAACCCATATGGATTTTGTTGGTTATGCATCACTGGGTCAAGTCCAATAGTTTTTCTGAACTAAGCTTTAGGCCTTGACTTTGATTTGAGCAAAGTTTTGCAAAATCGAGTTCGGATTTGAGTTTATGGTGTGAAATAGCATAGATTTGTGTAATTCGGTAAGGTGCGGTTTAAGGAATCAAAACGCGATAGTTTGGGAGGTCGAGGAGGGCCGCCCTAGTGCCGTTACTAGCGGCTTGGTCGAGCTTTCATTGGTCGTGTCTGGTGAATCGAGCATGCAAAAAGGAGCTAGGAACTAATGGATTTAAATTTCATAGGGTGGGATGGGGGATTGGGTGTGCATGCACAACAAGAGTGGACGTGCACATGTGTAGGCAAATGGGAGATGAGTGATTGGGGAAAAAGGATTTAGATCTAATTATGGTATTAGTTTAGTTAATTAAGTAATTAACTAATTATTTAACCTCAAAATCTTATAAATCCAATAACTATTGCATATGTGGTCGGATTTGGACACGGTCGGCGATGTTGGACTCATATTGTGGTTATCTACGCACTGGAACTGGTTTCGTTGGATTTGGAGTTAGTAGAATTTCGGACTTAAAATTGAATATCGTTTGATTTTAGACCAAACCGGAACACGTACGTGTCAACTGGAATTTGGTGAGTTTACTCAACTCTAAATAAACTATGTGATGTCTATGTTACTATAGATTATTATCGAATGCTTAGATGATAGTTTATTTTTGGTTGTTTGAATTGTTTGGATTCCTGCTTTGGAAAGCGGAGACGCATTGTATAAATTACACGGAATCCATATAACTATATATTATTATTTGATTCCGCTTGATAGCGGATGGCATAAATATTTTTTGCAAGGGACAAAAAGAACAAATTGGAGTGTTTTTATAGCAAATAGGTCATTACGGGACACTTCAAAGTACATATATACATACATATATAAGATTTATAAGGGACTTTTGTAGAGATACCATAAGGGGTTTCTTGCCAATATTGATTTATTTATATTGCTTATATTGATGCTTGGTTGAAATATTTATGACATATTGTTTGTTTGTGTAACTGTTATTACAGCGATTTTTGCTATACCATCACTTATGAAAAATCATCTCCTTAAACCCATGTGTCTATTGAACTTGTGCTTGTATTTTTACAAAATAAAAGTTTGATTGCTTTTTTGTGCTTTGAAAGTTTTTTAAACTATATTTTCAAATATTTTAGGAATTTTTAAAATAAAGGTTATGTGTTGATTAAAATTTATAAAAGAAGTCCTAGTTTGATTTATTATCTTTCAGGATAATTAATATTGTTTTCAATTTATAAAAGATTTTAAATTTGATTTATTATCTTTCATGATAATTAATGTTGTTTTAAATATATAAAGAGGTTATAATTTAATTCATTGTTTTGGATAATTAATGTAGTTTTAAAATGTATAAAAGCATTTTAAACCGTTCATTACCTTCTGAGATAATAAATGTTATAAATGATAGTTTATAAATGAGAAAATCCTTTAAAAAGGAATGTTTTGAAAATAAAGCTAAGTGTAATTGGTTTTAGATTTACAGCAAAAAATGTTTTAATGGTATTTGTTACCCTTCTTTTTAATACACTTAGAAAATATAATCTGCACTTTAAAGGTAATATTTTTAAAAGAGTATTATTAAAGTGTTATAAAAATATTTTTGCTGTAAAAAAAGTGAAAATCAAATGTTCTAAAAGCTTGGTTCATTTATTGGTGGCAAGGATATGCGATTTAATTCCCATATACAATCATTTCTTTGTTTTCGATAATTGATTTAATAACTACCAATATTAATATCCTTCTTTGTGCTTCGTGAATCTAAGATGATTTGTTGCTCATTTTGAGCATTGGCATCCATCACCATGGATAACTAAAACCAATGAGTGAGTGGGAGTCAAGCCATGTGAGTCACAACCAATAGGGTATATTCACATTTATCTAGAGATTTGTTGGTATCATGCATGCGGTGATGTGAGTATATTCGGATGCCTATGAATTCAACCAGGTAATACTTAGAAGTTCCCGAGAATGTTGTGTGTTTTGCATGGACTCTCTTGTATATTTTATCTAGAGGTATACTTTCAGTCTGGGGGTGCATCCTCCTAGTCATGTTGGATAAATTCATTCTCTTTGTTTCGATTCGAACCTTGGAATTAATCTTCTCTTCCTTGTTTCCATTCGAACCTTGGAATTAATTTTTTCTTATTTTGTTTTTTCATTAATTTAAGATGATTTGTTGCTCATTTGAGCGTCTATATCACTTCACAAAAATGACTAATACAAAAGAGCAAGAGGATGTCTTGCTATTTCGGGTTACTCAAATTAGGGTATCTTCATATCTACTCTAGATTAGATTCGTTGTATACATGCAAAGATATGAAATACTTGAATACTCGATAAAGTTGGTGGGGTCGGCTTTTTGAGAGCCATCGTAATTCTCAAGTATATTTCTAGAAGTACACTTTCGGTGATGGAATGTACCCTCCCAGTCGTTATAGGAAAATTTCCCCTTTTTATTTGATTCAAATCTTTGAATTGTTTTCTTAATTACATCGATAAATGTCTAAATCTCTTATCGATGTTTATTTATTTTTGTTCATTACTTGCATTTGGATTTTGATCTTGCCTATACCCATCCTTTTAAGTTGGGTTTTGTTCCAATTTGTTTCAATTCTTTCATCTGCGAATGTTGTTCTTGTGAGGTTAAAACTAGTTCTGTGTTTAGTGGCGTGGTCTTGCAGAATTATTATATACTCACCATATTGCTTGACTTTTCTCACGTTGGTTTTCTGGACAAATTTGGATGTTATTTTATTATAATACTAGGATCAGACCGAGTACTTTTCCAGTTGCCGTTGGTGGGACATGGAGCTAATGGAGTAAAGCTAGATGTTCACCTACCGTAGTATTTTTATTTTCCACTGTGTTATTATATATACCCATCAGTAATTGTAAGATCAGGAAGTTATAACTGCTTAGGCTGATGAGGTTTGCTTTTAACTCTGATATACCATGTTTTTTTGGAGTGATAGCTTTTACTCTCTTTGTTATATTATATATTATCGTTCCATTGTGAGATTATGTTTTCCCTATTCTTTTCTTTTTTTGCCATAACAATATGTCTTTCTAGCACTTGGATTCTCAGCATTTAAATATCGTAGATGTATTGAGTGTCAACATTTGACGTTTGAAAAGTCAAGTCGTTACATTTGGTATCGGAGCTGAAGGTTAAGCAAGAACCTTGGCTTTGGTGGGGTAAACTCATTAAAGATAAGGTAAGTGACACTCTAGAATGAGTTGAGTGTACTATATATATATATATATACACGAGAGCATATTTGTTATTATTATAAAAACGTATTGTTTTAACTAATCTATTGGGTTGTTTATGAATTTTGATCGAGACGTGAGATACCACGATGTCAATAAAGATTTTTAAGCACTTGAAAAAGGCAAACAAATACGATATTGATTTTTTAAAATTTGGTAAATGAAATATTATACCTAGGATTATATATTTTATATACAAATGAATTATTTTCAAATTAATATAGTATGGTGTGTTTGTTTGTTTGAAAAAATGATAATATTTCCTTATTATCATCGTAGTTTGATTTGTTGTGCTCAAATAGTTTCAGAGCATTTACTATTATTTGTTGATTGTTGATTTATGCTTGATCAGTTAAGGTCATTATTGATTTGATAATTATGAATGTATTATAATGAACTCCTTATGAATTAAGTTTTACAATTTGACTATAAAGTATTTGGTGATAATGTTAAGTTAAAAGTCATCTTTTAATGAAGTTTTATAATATTATCTAAAAAGGAAGATAAGACATTTAGATGATAAGTAATTATGAAAAATTTATTATAACAAAGGGGTATTATAATTTAAGATGATTTTAAAAGGTACACATTATATGAGTAGGGTATATAAAATGATTATATTATTTTTGAAGGATATTTATAAGTAAAAAGAGTTTTTGAGAATTTGAATCTCGATATTGCTTGAAATGATTTCAAAAGGTATTATGTGGGAGTATTCATAAGTATAAATATCTCAAAGAGAATTTTTTAATGAAAATACATTTTCTTTAAATAGTCCGAGGAATAGTTTTGTGGTAATCTGAATAATCTTCTAAGTGACAATCGAATGTTTGCTTAGCGAATGTTGTAGTGCACTTAGTAAATTATTCTCTTTATCATTGTGTGATCGAAATGAGTTCGAATCCGAACAAAACCAAATTGTATGTTAGTGAATTAACTGTTGAAGTTATTGTATATATAAAAATATATGTAATATGATTTCAAAAAGGATTTTTAAAACTAAAAAAACTAGGTATTTAGTTCAAGTTTAATTAAGGAAATTGATTTAAAATAAAAGGGATTTTAATAAACGAAAGTTTTAATAAATGAAATTTTAAACTCTTGGAAAGAAAAGAGATAAGTTTGCTTAAGTTTTTAAATTAGTTAAATTGGATAGAAATGTTTTAATAAGCATTGTTTAATTAAAACTGTAGTTCTTGTTTAAACATCTAAGTCCCATAAACTATTAGATGTTATGGGGCCTACCAAATAAACATCTTCACCTTAGGGATGTCTAAGGAAAGCACACTCTGAGATTGAGTTTGGATACCAGCATCCTACTCTTCCTAACTACTTTTCGGACCAGATAGGTTAAAAGGTCGAAAGTTTGACTCAAATTTGAAAACCCGTATTTTGTTTGGGCCTCCATCTAAAATTTGAAAAGTAAAATGAAATTGGTGTTCTGCATGTACTCTTATGATATAGTAGAGTATTATAAGTTTTTAATTTAATGTTTTACGAAGTTATGTCTTTATAAAATATTTATGAACTTAAGTGCAAGGTTGTGAAATAATTCATAAATAATTGTAATATTGAATGGAATACTAGAAATGAAAATAAAAGGGATTTAGAAAAAGATTGGTGTAGTTAAGAAACCAATAATATTAAGTACATAGTTGTACGTAGATCGTTTAATTCGCATGGTTCTTGATCTAGGATTCGAATACACAACTTTGGGTGATTCTCACTAGTCCCAAAAAGGTTTCTAACTTGATTCTTGTTGGTGAACGCTTGATCGAATTCGATGTGATACTAAGGTTTTCTATCATAGTATATGCGTTTATAAGGAGAACATAGGTCTCTAATTGAGGAATCTAATCGAAGTCCGCACTAAGGAGGTCGAGTGAGCGATACTAGTTCGAAAGTAAAATCTATGTATCAAGTAAGTGGTCGATCCAAATATTGTGTATAGATGACTTATGTACATCATACAGGCTTTAGTATATCAATAAGATGGGTTGTGTGGCTTAGTTAGGGAATGGCTTTCAATTTTTCTTGAGGGAGCTTAGATAATCCTTTAAGCTATAAATAAAGGGCTGATGAGCATAATGGTATGCTTAGGAAATTATCTATATCCTTAGACGATCAAGAAATTTGTTTACCTAAGCAAAATTATAAATATTGTTTGCTAGTCATTTAACATTTTAAATCATGTTAAGTGTTATTTTATTCCCCTATGGATTTTTATTTGATTAATGGTGTGATTTTATAGACTATGATATATAAAATTCTTGTTAATTAGGACTCAAACCATGGTGCTTTTGAAAAAGTGATTTCGAAATAATTTATAAAAGAAATAATAATGATATTATTTTGAAAACTTTGATGGAGTATTATTATTTTAAGATATTTGAAAAGAGTTTTGTGAAGTGATTTCTCAAATATTTTTAGTTATGACTAAAGTTGGGCGATGGGGGTTTTTCGATTTGGAAGACTCGTCGGGTATATTTATTTAGTCAAGTTGTTGTTTTATGAGGAACCGGAATACTGATGGATGCCCCATCTTGTTTGATTCTAATGTTATACCATGCTTCAATAGGAGGAGCCCCCTCCTCGTCATAATTGATTTTGGTTTTGATATATTTCTCTTTGAAGGAATTTGAAAATATACCGTGTATATAAAATCCCAGGCATTTTGTTCTGAATTTATCTTTTTGAAAGATCGAAAGTGTAGTATTTTATTGTAGAGTACTCTCTGTACTTTTGTTGCATATGGTTGTTATAGTTTTTATGTTGCTAGAGACAGTCCTTTGAGTTATGTAAGTACAAGATAGGTACAGGCACGCAAGAGATTACTATCTAATTTCTTATACACCTGCATTCACATCGAGATAGTAGTTTGCTTGCCAAGAATCAAACACAAAGAGGTATGTAGTATATTTAGAAATTGGTAATTGACTGATGATTTTATACCCCAGATATGGAAGGCCACTTAGCTTTCGTTTTCTTGTTGGTTTGGGCTAGTTGTGGCGAGTTATGGTTTTTTCGGATCATCCGCGCAAAGGAGGTGCTGCCAATTTTTTCATAATATAAGGAACTTTAAAATCTTAATAACTCATTTTAATTAATAATTTTTAAACCTTTAAGGTTTAGAGACATTTTGTTCCTTTTGGAATTTTGGGGATGAAATTATTTTAAGGGAAAAGAATGTAACATTTCAGAATTTAATTGTTTTCATTTTGAGTATTTAACTAATTTTAAAAATTTAAATAACCAGTGTTTAAAAATTTAAATAACTTATATTCAAATAAAGGCATTATTTAAATATTTGAATTGTTGATTAAATATTAATTAAATGGATTTAATATCCTTATTTAACTTTTTAATTAATAAATAATAATGATAAAACTCATTTTGTAAATTTATTTACAATAATAAATAGTTCGAATAAGTAACAAGAAAATCAATCGTTGATAAAACAACTTGATTTTTAATGATGTAATTTTATTTTGAATTTATGTGATTTTTCCATAATATTTAATTTGAGAATATTTAAATTTTCGTTTGATGTATTTTTCGACAAACAATGGTATTTCTGTAATCTCGTATAATGAAATAATCTATGTATTTTAATGTTGATTTGTGATCGCGTCACGTTTTCATGCATGATCATGTTTTTGTTTTTATCGTTCGTGGTTTGTATGCGAATGAAATATTGTTAGCGAAACATCGCAAAACCTACTTTTCAAAACATTTTAAAAATTAAATCGAAATCCAAATTTTTGGCCAAATCTTAAAGTTGTGTGATGGTTAGCTTGAAGATTTTGGCTAACTTGAAAATATTGGGTTACTTGCGAGTTTTGGCTATCTTTTGTGGGAAATAAAGTGGTTTGATTTGTTTGTGAAACTAAATAAGGTCGCACTTAGACACTTTCTCCATTTCATCATTCCCTCTTTTATTTGATTTCCTAGTAAATAAAGAAGAAAAATGCCTTCCACAAATAAAAATCCAAATCTAACGATTCCCTCAACTAAAAATTATGAATCAAGAGTTTCTAAACTCGTGGTAGCAAGAGCTTCAAACCATATGACTTTCGTTGGTTGCGGCATCACTAGGTCGGGTTCAATAGTTTTGTTTAAACTAGGTTTAGGCCTAGATATTGATTTGAGCATAGTTTGGAAAAATCGAGTTCGAGTTTGGGTTTGTGGTATGAAATAGCAAGGATTTGTGAATTTTGGTAAGGTGCGGTCTAGGGAAACAAAATGCGACAGTTTGGGAGGTCGAGGTGGGCTGTCCCACCAGACGATCTTTTCTCGTCCACAAAGCTACGCTTTTCACAAAAGCCATGCTTCGATCAATAAATGATCAGCAGCATTTCGTATGCCACATTACCAAATTGGGAATGTATCACTAGTAACCATCAACTACATAACCTCTGAGCTCGTACGTCTCAGAGAAGGGTGTTAAGCTAAGAGAATAAATTCTCCACCACTAACAGAAATGTATTTGATAGAAACCAGCTTTACATCTCAAAGTGTAACGTCAGACACACAACCTCTTGTAGATTTAACTTAAATTTTTAAAAGTTTTTCCTACATTACAAATCTTCATTTTAAAATTTAATTAAGATTTAATTGAATTAAAAAAAAGTTTTGTAACTTAATAAAATAAGTAATTCATTAATAAAGTAGTGAGACGACCCGACATTCTCACCACAGAAAATCGTATCATCTTAAAGAAAGGAAGGGATAGAAAAGAGAAAAGAAAGAAGAGAAAGAAGAAACAACACTGAATCTTAACAGTGGCACGAATAAATTATATTAATAGCATAAATATTTCATAGTTTACCACCTTTATCAGAGTTACAAAGATTACACATCACATGCTAGACAGTTATAAACACATGTCTAGTTATACAACTCAATACAGTACAAGGAAACTACTAAGAGAAACCAACACAGAGAAAACACAGCAGAAACTATATATCTACACGTAGAAGCCTCCTTCTCCATTGCTCCTCCACAATTCGTCAAAGCTAACCTGAATTCCTTGGCTACTCGTAAAAATTTGAGTACCCAAGAGTTTAAGAAAACAGAAGATAAACTCCGGGTCAGACATGGGTCTGGTGTGAGTAACAGGTTAAGGTTGCTTAACTTTCAAAAACCTTTTGAAAAGAAAGGTACCACGTATGACTTCCCACACATAAACATGAAAAAGTTTTTACCATATGCTAACCAAAGCATTTGATAGAAAATCCAGTGATATAATAATAGTGTCTAGGGTTTTCAAATAAAATACAGAAATAGCTGGAATGCTTACATCTCACATTCCAACATAGTTGGGCACAACTAATACGTACGGCACTTATTGGATTTTGGATTCTATACAATGACAGGGCTATTGGCGTACCGCCCGTTACAATACATTGCCTAGATCATTGTACCGAGGATCACTCCCAATCCCCTGCAACACAAGGCTGGAACCATCCCTTACTGGACAGTCCCGAACAAGACAACCCCGACAGTTGGAGCTCACAACCGTCCACATAGCCGAAATAAAAAGGGACCTCTAGACAGGGGAAAATCTCGTCCTACTTGGGCATGACCCACTTAACCTTGCTGCACCTCCCCTGTTTTAGCCACTCCCGGTTGATGAGGCTTGAGGCTACAATTACCTTTAATCAGAACACATTACTTAGAATGCTCATCGTCCACCTGAGGATGTTCTGAAAGCATTCAATCCATACAAGTTCGTTCCGGGTTCGAACGAAATCGAAGGCATTATCTCGTTACACTCATTTTGGAATCACCCTCAGAGTTAACGACGATGACCCTTGCACTCTGAATCTTCATCTTCACTTGAGATTCACGACCTATCGTAAATTTGGATCGATGTGGTTTTTGGATATCCAAATATGGAAACCCGACTCCATCACCTGGAAGAACCCTGAGCCCCCACGATACAAAGATCACCAGAAATTTCAAATAATCCCATTCCAGTTCATCTCAATACTGTGCCTTCAACTTAATTCTAAAAACTTTAATTCTAGTTTTAAAAATCATATTTTTGATTATGTATTTCGTTTATGATACTAAATTTGTAAATCACGATGTTTGAGTTTTACTTAATTCAACATGCACAGAGAATTTTTTATTTACAGAGACAACCGGCTTATTTTTTAACTTCTTAATTTTTTAAAACTTAACCTATGTTAAAACAAACAATATTTGATCCAATCATAACTAGATCAAAAGGTAAGGATTTTATAAAAAAAATTGAACCTGGTAACAAGACGGAACAGAATACAGCATGCATTCAAATAATATCTACTTCAGACATTTACTTATAAACACATACAATGCTTATTCATTTCAACATATAAGCATGCAACCAATTTTTAGATTTTAAAATTTTAAAAGTTACTCACATGCTCCTAAAGAAGACAGAGCCTGGAAACAACATAGAGCACCATAAAAATTCTTTTGAAACCTTTAAAACTGCAGTTGCCCCTTTTTGATACTTCGAATTCTTTAAAAACTGAATTGCTTCTAATACTTTAAAACTGCATTGCATGCTTCCAGATTGCAGCAAAAATGAATGATGCAGATGCTTTTTGTTTGAAATATATAGGCTAGTAAATTGAAGAGTAGTATTACTGATTTTATTTGAGCATGATTCAGGATTTTTGGTTTTGAAGATGCACAGATTTGAAGATGCAGACTATTGATTTGTACAGGGATTTGTTTGCTTTTATACGAGGAGTTAAATTTTCATGAGAACAGGTTTACATTTGAAATGAATTATAGGCTTGCATGTTTGAATTGGAAAGTGGATTACAGGGAAATGATCCTTGATATGAGAAGTTTACTGATTTTTGATTACAGATTTTAGATTTACAGGGAAGTGGTTTTAGATTTGAGAAATGAGGAAGTTGAAGTTTTCTTTGATTAGAAAAATGAGAAAAAGAACAAGAGTGAAAAATGTATGTTTATATAGGCCTATTTTCAGATTTTTTTAGAAAATGAAAACAAAATATGACACTTGTATAAATTTCAACATTTGTCAATTTAATATGTTTATCTTTTAACATTTGTTATATGAGGCTTTAAGAAATCAACACATGTCCTATTTAAAGTAATTAGTATTTAATTTACATGTTAATATAATCGTTATGCCTAATTAATTTGTTAATTAGGATTTTATACGTATATAAATTTATAAAGAAATAAAAACAAATTATGCTTATAAATAAAGCTTATGTATATAAAAATTAAAACAATTAAAAATCTATACTTTGGATTTTAAATTCAAATCAAATTCAAAATCTAATATTTAAAAATCAAGTTATGAATACAAATTAAATTTGAAATAACAATTGCTATTTTTATTCAAAATCTATTTGTAAAGACAATACACTATTAATTTTATTTTTAGAAATGACTCATTATTAAATTAGAATAATTATAAAAGAAATTATGCTTTATTAATAAATTACTCATTTTATTTAAGCTATATTTTAAAAAGAAAAGAAAACAACCCTTTTTGTTAATTCATTTAAATTTAAAACTTAAGCCAAAATCATTTTAAACATTTAAACATCTTTCTTAACAATTTTAAAATCATATACTTATTTACTAAATAGTTTTGAAAAACTTAAATTTAAATCAAATCAAAATTTCCATATTATTAATGTATATATTAGAATTTTAAATCATGATTAATTTATGAAGTTTAAACCAAGATTTATTTATTTAATAACTTTGAAAAGCTCATATATTAAATAAAAACAAATTCTCAAAATACTAAAAATATTAGAATTAGAAAATATGCTTTATTTATATAATTTAAAACAATGCTAATCTATTTACAATATGAACTATATATTTATATTAGTAATAGAAACCAATTTATTAGTTGTAAAAGATAAGATCTACCAATTTAATATTTATTAAAGAAGATTATTAAATCTATTTGAATTATTATTAACAAAATTATCAATATCAATTTAATTTTAATATAGATTATTAAATTGATATTGTCAAAAATTCCAGGATATTACAATCCTTCTCCCTTAAAAGAATTTCGTCCCCGAAATTTAAAACAAAGGTAATTTAATAATCTCATTAAAGATTTTAATTTTAAAACACAAGCATATATCAAACATATGCTAACAACCATAGCAACCAATTTATCCAATCAAACAAATTAATTATCCAGGAAAAATTGTGGATAAAATTTCCTCAAGTTTCCCCAAGTGTAAATACCGGGATACTCGCCCTGCAGAATCCAAACAATCAAAACTACTAAGCTAGAGAGCTCTTATTCAACTATATCTATAACACTGAACAGGATATCAGACTACAGACAAGTCTGACTCAACAACCAAAACTCCCGAACTATTGGTTCCACAACCAGAGATAGATCATACACATACTCCCTCCGAGATACGTGAAACTCATCGAATCCCAGTTATCCAAACTAGCAATTCAATCTTGTAGATCAATCACTTAATCTTACAAGAACATAAAGATCCAAAACATTTCAGAGCTAGCTTCCCAACCTTACTCAATCTTATAGCTCCTTTTCGATCGGAGAAAACTTATCCAAATCAAATCTCCGACTTCAGAATCCAAATTCCTCCGACTCTTATCCTTAAAAATCTTCGGACGATCCTGGGCTGCCTACAACCTTAATGATCAGCTCAACCTTCGCTGATGTCTCTAGAAACAAACTAGACCAATCAACTCAACAAAATGATCTCCTCAAGATCAACCAGAATCAAGAAACACAAACTCAAATCCTCAAACATCAAAAGACAACAACTACTCCTATCCAGAAAAGAAAAGCAGATGCACTCCCAAACTGCTTCCCGCTGCAAAACTCTGATCCAAAGTAGAAGAGAATGATGAAGAAGAACACAAGCACAACTAGACAACATATCCCAGAAATATGGCTCAACAGATCCATAAGAAACTTAGAAGTTCCTCCAAAACCCTGAGCTGCTACACCAACTCAATCTCTAGGAACCATCCTTTTACTAAACTGAACCACCGGTAGCACTCCTGGAATTCTAGTCGATAAGGAAACTCAATCTCCAGATGCGGACAAACCTCTGACTCTCCTGAAGACATCCAGAAAATTCTGATAACCCAAGAGAACACTCAACTATCGCAAGTCACTTTTGCGATCAATCCAGACCAAATCCAAAGAAAACTATTCTCCCTTTACCAAACAGAACAGCTTACGCTTGTCTAGCCAATCTATCGAAGAAACGGGTCCACTCTGCTGCTTCTGAACTCCACTTCCAAAAAAACTGCTAACCCAGAAGACTTCCTACCGACACAGAGAACACTCAAAGCTGCACTGCTGGCACAGATGCCAAAGAATTCCTAATCCAAAGCTCTTCGAGAATCTCGGACCTCAAATCAAACAGAAACACCATGTTGAACGCAGCCACACACCGAAGCAGACTCACTTCCTTAAACTTGTTCCAAAGAAAAGTTCTTCGGAAACATCCATTGTCACTGCATCTCATCACGCAGCTACTACTTCCTGAGGTATCAAGATACCATCACTCGCTGCTGCTCAACCGACAGATCCAAACTCTACTCATCCAACTTCAAAAATAGACTCCGAATCTTAACAGGTTTCCTTCAGAGATTGATGAAATCCGAACACTACTGCAAAACTCACTCGAGACGGTATTAGGTCTACAGTCTCGACAAATACACCTCCAACCTCAAACATTCAAACTCCAATCAATTATAGTCGTGTTACACACACCACTACTCCCATCTACCTTTATAACTTATATTGGAAAACCTGAACATGTAACCCAACAGATAGGTAGAAATAAATATATATAGTTACATATAAAAATTACAAATATGCTCTCTCAAGATATACATCACTTCAGAGCCTAGGTATTCACTCAACCTAATGCTCTGATCCAAGTGAGACGATCCGACTTTCTCACCATAGAAAATCGTATCATCTTAAGGAAAGGACGGGATAGAAAAGAGAAAAGAAAGAAGAGAAAGAAGAAACAACACTGAATCTTAACAGCGGAATGAATAAATTATATTAATAGCATAAATATTACATAGTTTACCACCATTATCAGAGTTACACAGATTACACATCACATACTAGACAGTTATAAACACCTGTCTAGTTATACAACTCAATACAGTACAAGGAAACTACTCAGAGAAACCAACACAGAGAAAACACAGCGGAAACTATATATGTACATGCAGAAGCCTCCTGCTCCATTACTCCTCCATAATTCGTCAAAGCTAACCTGAATCCCTTGGCTACTCGTAAAAATTTGAGTACCCAAGAGTTTAAGAAAACAGAAGATAAACTCCGGGTCAGACATAGGTCTGGTGTGAGTAACAGGTTAAGGTTTCTTAACTTTCAAAAACCTTTTGAAAAGAAAGGTACCACGTAAGACTTCCCACACATAAACGTAGAAAAGTTTTTACCTTACGCTAACCAAAGCATTTGATAGGTGATATTATAATAGTGTCTAGGATTTTCAAGTAAAATACATAAATAGCTGGAATGCTTACATCTCACGTTCCAACATAGTTGGGCATAACTAATACGTACGGCACTTATTTGATTTTGCATTCCATACAATGGCAAGGCTACCAGGGTACTGCCCGTCACTATACGTGGCCTAGATCGCCGTACCGAGGATCACTCCCAATCCCCTGCAACACAAGGCCGGAACCATCCCTTACTGGACTGTCCCGAACAAGACAACCCCAACAGTTGGAGCTCACAACCGTCCACACAGCCGAAATAAAAAGGGACCTCTAGACAGGGGAAAATCTCGTCCTACTTGGGCATGGCCCACTTAACCTTGCTGCACCTCCCCTGTTTTAGCCATTCCTGGTTGATGAGGTTGAGGCTACGATTACCTTTAATCAGAACACGTTACTTGGAATGCTCATCGTCCACCTGACGATGTTCTAAAAGCATTCAATCCATACAAGTTCGTTCCGTGTTCGAACAAAACCGAAGGCATTATCTCGTTACACTCATTTTGGAATCATCCTCAGAGTTAACGACGATGACCCTTGCACTTTGAATCTTCACTTGAGATTCACGACCTACCGTTAATTTGGATCGATGTGGTTTTCGTATATCCAAATATGGAAACTCGATCCCGGTCTCATTGAAATCCAAAAAGCCATCTTTTAGGTCCAACTTGTTTTAAAGTTTAAAACAATTCAATCATCTATACACACACAGATAGATAACTCACAAATCACAATTGATAATCAACATTATCATAATAAACAGGTAATCCACATTATCATCACAATAGATGATCCATATTATCATCTTAATAAATAATCTATATTATCATCACAATGCAACCAAAGCATTCATACCACACAACATTACTTATCGCATTTCTGAGATCACAACCATTCAAGGCAATCAATGTCATCCATTCATATATAAGCAATGATTTACTTCATCATACTATAATTAATTTAAAACGAATTAAATTAATTTCCTCCATCTCTAATTAATTTAAAGTGAATTAAATTAATTACTTCATCTTTAATTAATTTAAAATAAATTAAATTAATACTTCATCGTTAAATCTTGCTTACATAACCATTTAATTGATTACAATCAATTAATTAATCATTCAAATTAATCCCCTTAATTAATCACCCTTGATTAATTATCTTTTAATTACATTCATGTAATTATCCTTAATTTATTTCACAAATTAATTATTCTTAACCAAAAACAGTAATTAACCATAATTACTTCAATTAATTAATTAACTATAATTAATAACATTAATCCTTAATTGATTACATTAATTAATTACCTTTAATCACTTGTCATTGATTAATTAATCATAATTAATCAACTTTAATTACATCATTAATTGTATTAATTAGTGATTCTTAATTATATTTAATTAATTATCCTCTTAAATTAATTACCTTAAGTAATTAATCCATAATTATTAATCCCTCTTGATTAACCATATTCAGTAATTAACTCCCATTCTCAAATCATCTTAAATTAATCACATCCTGTAATTGCCAATTAATTGCTTCACTAAGTAATTTCCAATCCATTAATTGATTAAGTAATTATCATTAAATCATCAGGTGTTTAAAATTAATTAAACTTAATTAATCAATTTAAACAATCATATTAAACTAAATTAATTACATTAAGTAATTAATTCCTTAATTACTTCCATAAAGTAATTACACTTAAACAATTCACAACTGATTATTATTAAATTAATTAATCTAATTAATTATTAAAAATTAACCACATTAATTAATTATTAAATAATCCTAGCTAATGACCTTCACTAACCATTCTTTAATTACTTTCATTAAGTAATTAACTTAGATTAACCATTATTAATTACAATTTAATTTATTTTTAATTATCCATTAATTAATCTCAAATTATTTAATTAATTAAGTGTTAATTGTAACTTAATTAATCCTTAATTATTTAATTAATTAACCTTGATTTTAACTTAATTACTAATTAAGAAATCTTTAATTATTAATTAATAATCTAATTAATGATCTTAATTACCAATTGATTAACCCTTAATCAAATATTTATTAATCCCTAATCAATTAATTGATTAAATTAACTAATTATTCCTCAATTACTCCATTAATTTAATTAATTTCAAATCTTTAAATCTTAATTAAATTTTAAGATAAAACATTTCTTAACTATGTTTAAATTGTCATTAACAAATTTATTTGAAACAAATTTACTTTTGAACTCACATTGAAATTTCATTTCAAATATGGAATTTAAAATGAATATAATTTAAACTTAAACAAGGTTTAAACAATTTTATTTTTGTTAAATTACAAGGCAAACAAGTGCTTGTCTAATAAAAGAAATTCATAAGAGTTTGAAACTAAATTCATTTCAAAATTCAATAATTTAAATTTACACTTTGTTTAAATCTTTTAAATTTAAAAACTTCTTTTAATTTCAAAAACTGAAGTTCATATTTAATTTTGATTTCCATATTTAAATTTAACTTTGAACTTGCTTAAATTTTAAAATTTTCAGTATTTAAAATTTCAACTACTTACTATTTTAAAATAGTTTAACAATTTTAAAGTTTAACTTTATTATTTTTTTAATTTAAAACTGAGATTTTAAATTTAAACTTGGATTCGAAAATTCAAATTTGGATTTAAAACTGGGTTTTAAACACTAGCTTTACCTTTAAAAGCTTCAGTTTTGAAAAAAAATTAAACAATAGGGCACAGGTTTTATTTAAAACCTGTAAAAACCTTTTGACCCGAGACACCTCAATGCTGCTTCGAGTCTACAATCCATCTTCCCCAAGTAAACCACCCCACATCTTCGAGCAACACAAAAATCTACTCGAGCACAAAAACTCAGGCCAACCAACATCACCAATACAATATCTTCACCGTGCATATGCATGGTGGCTCCCGCCATCATAGATCGTCAGCGATGATCGCTACACATCAGAAACCGACACTTCAACCCACCATGAACAACAATTCGAGTCCATCACCCAGAAATCAAATTAGATCCCCCAATTCCAAAACCTAGAACAACTGAACATAACTAACCCCAAATCTGAAAATGCTTCGCCGTTAATCCTTCGACCATCAAAAGTACTACATTTTCGCCCTGACCTTGCATAAGTCCAAGCTTCCATTACCCAAAAATCTGAAGCACTCGATCAACTACACAAACCATAATGATCGATTTTAAAATCACTGTAAAAACTAGGGTTTAAAAAGTAAAACATTACCGCAACTTCCACATTGATTTCCATCACCAACAATGATTTTTCCTAGCTTCTCCTAACCCTCCTCCATCACCTGGAAGAACCCCGAGCCCCCACGATACAAAGATCACCAGATATTTCAAATAATCCCATTCCATTTCATCTCAATACTGTGCCTTCAACTTAATTCTAAAAGCTTTAATTCTAGTTTTAAAATCATATTTTTGACTATGTATTTCGTTTATGATACTGAATTTGTAAATCATGATGTTTGAGTTTTACTTAATTCAACATGCACAAAGAATTTTTGATTTACAGAGACAACAGGCTTATTTTTTAACTTCTTAAATTTTTAAAACTTAACCTATGTTAAAACAAACAATATTTGTTTGTGAATTAGATCCTATCATAACTAGATCAAAAGGTATGGATTTTATAAAAAAAAAATTGAACCTAGTAACAAGACGGAACAGAATACAGCATGCATTTAAATAATATCTACTTCAGACATTTACTTATAAACACATACAATGCTTATTCATTTCAACATATAAGCATGCAACCAATTTTTAGATTTTAAATTTTAAAAAGTTACTCACATGCTCCTGAAGAAGACAGAGCCTGGAAACAAGACAGAGCACCATAAAAATGCTTTTGAAACCTTTAAAACTGCAGTTGCCCCTTTTTGATACTTTCAATTCTTTAAAAACTGAATTGCTTCTAAAACTGAATTGCTTCTAATACTTTAAAACTGCATTGAATGCTTCCAGATTGCAGAAAAAATGAATGATGCAGATGCTTTTTGTTTGAAATATATAGGCTACTGAACTGAAGAGGAGTATTACTGATTTTATTTGAGCACGATTCAGGATTTTTGGTTTTGAAGATGCACAGATTTGAAGATGCAGACTACAGATTTGTACAGGGATTTGTATTGCTTTAATATGAGGAGTTAAATTTTCATGAGAACAAGTTTGCATTTGAAATGAATTATAGGCTTGCATGTTTGAATTGGAAAGTGGATTATAGGGAAATGATCCTTGATATGAGAAGTTTACTGATTTTTGATTACAGATTTTAGATTTACAGGGAAGTGGTTTTAGATTTGAGAAATGAGGAAGTTGAAGTTTTCTTTGATTAGAAAAATGAGAAAAAGAACAAGAGTGAAAAATGTATGTTTATGTAGGCCTATTTTCATATTATTTTTAGAAAATGAAAACAAAATGTGACACTTGTATAAATTTCAACATTTGTCAATTTAATATGTTTATCTTTTAACATTTGTTATATGAGGCTTTAAGAAATCAACACATGTCCTATTTAAAGTAATTAGTATTTAATTTACATGTTAATATAATAGTTATGCCTAATTAATTTGTCAATTAGGATTTTATATGTATATAAATTCATAAAGAAATAAAAACAGATTATGCTTATAAATAAAGCTTATGTATATAAAAACTAAAACAATTAAAAATCTATACTTTGGATTTTAAATTCAAATCTAATTCAAAATCTAATATTTAAAAATCAAGTTATGAATACAAATTAAATTTGAAATAACAATTGTTATTTTTATTCAAAATCTATTTGTAAAGACAATACACTATTAATTTTATTTTTAGAAATAACTCATTATTAAATTAAAATAATTATAAAAGAAATTATGTCTTTATTAATAAATTACTCATTTTATTTAAGCTATATTTTAAAAAGAAAACAAAACAACCCTTTTTGTTAATTCATTTAAATTTAAAACTTAAGCCAAAATCATTTTAAACATTTAAACATCTTTCTTAACAATTTTAAAATCATATACTTATTTATTAAATAGTTTTGAAAAACTTAAATTTAAATCAAACCAAAATTTCCAAATTATTAATGTATTTATTAGAATTTTAAATCATGATTCATTTATTAAGTTTAAACCAAGATTTATTTATTTAATAACTTTGAAAAGCTTATATATTAAATAAAAACAAATTCTCAAAATACTAAAAATATTAGAATTAGAAAATATGCTTTATTTATTAAATTTAAAACAATGCTAATCTATTTACAATATGAACTATATATTTATATTATTAATAGAAACCAACTTATTAGCTGTAAAAGATAAGATCTACCAATTTAATATTTATTAAAGAAGATTATTAAATCTATTTGAATTATTATTAACAAAATTATCAATATCAATTTAATTTTAATACAGATTATTAAATTGATATTGTCAAAAATTCCGGGATATTACAGCTGTCCGGATTGTGTTTCTAGTGGCTTGGTCAAGCTTCAATTGGTCATGTCGAATGCATTGAGCATGCGAAGAAAGGAGTTAGGAACTGACATCGATTTTGATTTCATGGAGTGTGTGAGTGAGGTTACAGCGATTTTCGCTATACCGTCACTTATGAAATATCAACTCCTTAACCCCTATGTGTGTTGAACTTATGCTTGTATTCTTACTGTAACGACCCTGAAATTTGCTTATTTGAAATTGGAGTATTTAATTGATTTTAAATATTAAAATTTTAATTTTCAACTTCAATTTCAAATATAATGATTTATTGGATAATTTAAAAATGGGAATTTGCTCTAATAATTGAATCTTGGGTTTTTAGCTTGACAAAAATAATTTCAGAGCATATTAAATTTATATTTACAAGAATGAAGGTAAATTAAATTATAAATTGGATTTAATAGAGATTTGTTCGATTTTAAAAATATCTCATTTGAATTAACATAAAAAATAGCCTTTAGGGGCACAGTCTCGAAATTCGACGAAGCCAGTTCCGTTGGATCTATAATAGTGTATTATTATCGGATTTCTAATTTCGTAGCGTTTAGATTTACCGTGTGACGCCCCACCTCTATACCCACGCTAGCCAAGAACACTACGGTGTAGTGCTGTCAACTAGCAGGGAGAATAAGGCTGTTGAGGAGCGACCATCCATGTAATTTCTTATCACACGGTGGCTATAAAATAATCTTCGGAAACAAATATAGAAGTAAGCATAACATGCGAATCAATCATAGATATTCATATCACAAAGGCGGAAAGAGATATGAATATATATCACATAAAAGTGTACATCAGAGTAGTGGTCTAAAAAGATCCACGATAATACAAAAGAATAGCAACGTGTGCTATACAAAAGAATACAACTATGAGTCTATATCTCAAGTGTAAACAACAAAAGCTGCTAATCTAAACAAGTAGCCAAAAGTCTGAGTAGTGAATCACTGGGGGAGGAGTCAAGCAGTAGCACCTGTAACATCTCGGTCTGACCCGAGTATTATTTATAAGAAAATAATAAACGGATCAGTCTAGCTATAAATATCAGATGACATGATATAAAATAAAAGATATGGCATAAACATAAAATATCCATACTGACATACTACTATAAGTATGCAAATAATGATCAACAGGAGATCAACCGATAAGAGATAAATCAATATCACAAGAATCTTCTGAAAGATCCAAAGAGGGCATCATACCCTAAACTTGTACTCATGGCAAGTCAAAGAGATAAATTCCAGAAATCAACACAAGAAATCCAGAAATCATAAAAAGGGAAAGAGGCCTATCACATGACGGTCCGAAGACCAAGGGGAGCTACCCCGCATGTGTGAATGGAATCACACAGATTGAGGTCAAGACTAACCAAAAAGCAGAAAGGTATGCGTGAATGGAATCACACAAGTGGTGTCTAGTCTAACCTTGCAATGAAAGAGACATCGCGCAATTGCTAGTCTAATTCATAAAGCGATCATCAAGATCAACGAGAAGTGTCAATTACACTAAGCTAGTAAATATAGAAGTTTAGCTTCATGTCCCATAACCACTTGCTTAACTTAAATATTTACGAACAAACTGTAAATCTTCACTAATAAAATTGTCACAAGAGGTTCAATCGAACAAGTCCAAGAATTAACCGACGAAGTGAACGCAAGCGTTTCATACCACTTGTTTTACTAAGTCGTTTAATTAGATTTCTCATCCGAGTGAGGTAAAGGCTTGTATATACTAATAGATTGGAAAACGGTTTAAGAAAAGAGCTTTGTTATTAAAAATAGAGTTGAAATTGTTTGTTAAAAGAGTTTTGATATTTACTACTAGTATTGAAACCTTTATATTTTAAAGTGACAAAACACAGAAGCAATTGTAGAAACAATCAGTCACAAAAATCGCATACGGAGATGTGAATAAAATCCAAGGAAATCAGCTCAATGTTTTTCAGATAAGATCCCCTACGGAGGGGGGTCCAGGGGGGGTGGCAGCCCCCCAAGGTGGGGGCGCGGGGGCAACGCCACCGCTTACGGGGTTCGACCTGCCCGGTCAGGTCGCGGGGGTCCAGGGGGCAGCGCCCGACCAAAACGGTACGACCTAGTGAAGACAAAATGAGGTCTAACGACCTAAGGGGAATAGGGTCGAGCGACCTAATGGTTGCGACCTAGGGGTCTAAGGAGTCAACCGACCTAACTGGAGCAACCCTGTGGTCATGCGACCTAACTGAAATGGCCAAGCGACCTAACAATAGAACAGGTCAAGCGACCTAACGTTTTAAGGCCGAGCGACCTAATTAAACTCGCGACTTAATGGTGTGAAAGGCGTGCGACCTAACATGTTACGACCTAAGGGTCGAGCGACTTAGTGGAACAAGGTCATGCGACCTAACGTGTTACGACCTAAGGCATCACAGGACGAACGACCTAACTACTTAAGGGACAGGCGACCTAAAGAAGTTCGCGACCTAATAGGGTTCGCGACCTAAAGGTGCACGACCTAAGGTCTTTCGACCTAGGGGTATATAGGTAACACGACCTAAAGATGTCGCGACCTAAAAATAGAAAGCATGGCCGAACGACCTATCGAAGTAGAAAGGCATGCGACCTAAAAGCCATACGACCTACGACCTAAAAGCCATACGACCTACGACCTAAAAGCCATACGATAAAAGCCATACGACCTACGACCTAAAAGCCATACGACCTACGACCTAAAAGCCATACGACCTACGACCTAAAAGCCATACGACCTACGACCTAAAAGCCATACGACCTAACGTGAAACGACCTAACTCCGAAGTGAAGATTCAAGGCAGTGCGACTTAGCGCGATAACACGCGAACGACCTAAGGGTTAGGTCGCGAACGACCTAACTCCGAACACCAAAAATGGCCAGAACGACCTAAGTGCAGAAAATTCACCAAAACGCTAAAAAATGGAGTTTTTCGCCAATCCAATCCAAACCAAATGCTAATATGCATGCAAAAGTGATAGGGAATCATTCCCAATAGTCCAATATGGTTATAGACTAGAATCGTGAGATAAAAATCTCACCTTTGCTCTAAAACCCAATGAAAATGAAGAACAAAGCTTGAAGGCAAATGGAGAAGCAACCACAAGCTTGAATCCGATGTCTTCTTCTTGAATTTGGAGTTGAATGTTGGAGTTGCAATAAAACAAAGACTTTGGAGTTTTAATTTCTCATTCCATTCACCATTTTTGTTGAAGCTTTAGTGTTAGGAAATGAAATGAAGCAATGAAGAAGAATGATACCAGAACTTGGGCCTAATGGGCTAAAAGTCCAAACCAAAGGCTCGAGTGAAAAAGTGGTGAAATTCCACTAACCCCAAACATATCAATGTTTATTCTTAGAAGATTGCAAACGACGTTTCGAACTCAATGGAAGTGGTCTCGAGTCCTAATTTGACCGTTTGCAAAAAGTAGCTTCGGACCAAAATCCGATTATCGATTATCGATAAATATGCGGGTTGTTACATACCGTTTGGTCATATGGGATAGAAACGTGCTGAAATTAATATCGAAAATTTAATATAATACTTGGGTCCAAAAAGCTATCTTCCCCATACAATCGAATTAGGACCCAAAACATTTTCTGTTGCATTCGAAATAGAGGTATAACATTATGAACGCCTAACAGCATGCCTCGATAGGGGTTTGAAATTTTGAGATGCGTAAATCGAGATATTTTGAAATTCAATTAATATATTGTCTATTCAATCCTTCTTTTTAGCTGCAATTCCATCTTTTCAATCCACTCTACTGTTCATTGAGCCAACCTAGTCTACCGTCCTTGCTCCTTTTACACGTCTCCTCCATTTAAAATAAGCATGCAATTGTTACAATAAAAGAGATAAGCAAAAGTAAACTTCAAAAATTCCTTTCTCACTAAATACTCGTCAAAAAATCAAGAACATAGTTTGTAAAATCCTATTTTAGCATTCTCTTCAACCTGGTATAGCTTTCAATGGGTGCGAACTAGTTGGTAATGATCGTCATAGAGAAGGAGAGCTAGGGTTTAGGTTTTGGGGTGATTCAAACATTGATTGTCGAATCCGAGGTGATATTCGAGTTTGTGACGCGTAATAGCATCTTGGTGGCGACTTTGGTATGGTGCAGCCTTGAAATGGGGTGTGCAACTTTTGCTATAGTGGCATACGAGAATGGCCAGGTCGCGTTTGGCTTGGGTAAAGCGGAGTTAATAAGGTGATGTTGGCCGAGTGTGCTTCGTCGAGGGAAGATGGATGGTGAGTCGGAATTTGATTTTGGTAAGTGGATATTGGTATCATTGATTTCCATGCACGGTTGAATGAGTTCTTTGTCTCGTGCACGTTCGACTGGGAAGAAGGCCGACCGGGCACTTCCGTAAATACTTTACACTTATGTTTACTTTATTTTAATTAATTTAAAATTCTGTTTGATAACTTATAAAATCTATAACTCATACATACGAGGTCCGATTGGTATAAGACTTTTTGCCTTGCGATCATGATGATAAGAGCTTCACAATGAAACTTGTTTGGACAGATTTGGAGAGTCAAAATTTGGGCTAAAATCGGACGTCGTCCTGTTTTAGTTTCAAAACAGAACGTCTCGTCGACAACTGAAAATCAAAGTGAGTAAATCTCAGTCATTTGGATTACTGCAATCAAATTTAAATGATTAAAATTAATTTTGGATGATTGGTTGAATTTATAAATTAATATCAGTTGGATGCTATATTATTTATATTGGTATATATATTAGTAGTTGGATTGATTATTCCCGTCAATTGGAGAGGATGAGACCCTATGCGCCCGCATAATAGAAGATGATCCTATATACCGCGATATCCACCTCGAAACAGGATTTCTATTTTTATGTTGCATTTACATCTGTGGTTATGGGAAAACGGGTTGGAGGGATTCAACTGGATTCCTCAAAAATGTTGAATTTAATTTCATATATAGTTATTTATGATATGTTTGGATAATCTGTGATAGATTATAGTGTGGTTTGAATTTATTGGATGCAATGGTAGCACTGGCCTAGATTTTGGTATTTTAAAAATTCCATAAATATATGTTTGAAATTGAAAAGAAATTGAAAAAGGAATTATGGAAGTAGAATTTTTTAGATAGAGGTTTGAATTAGTTAAAAGAAATTGATTTGGATAAAATAAATGGTTTGACTTTATACTTGACTTTGGATAAAATAAAGGGTTTTAAAATTGAAATTTTTAATAGATTGAGAGAATAGAAGGGAACTTGGAAATAAATATAAAAAAATTTATACTTGAACTTAGATAAGATTTCTAAATTTCGAAATGAAAGTAGAATTGAGATTTGGTTGGTTTTTGGAATATGGTTTGGGGTATTTAAGAAATTGATTTATAAATGGATTCTAATTTAGAAAATTGATTTTTAATGGATTTAAGTGATGTGAAACTGTTGTAAATTGGAAATGAGATAATGTGATTTACATACAATGTTTATAAATAAAGTGAAATGATTATCATTTGATAAATTTAAGATATAAATTCACGATAAGAATTTATAATGAGATAGGTAAATTGATTTAAAAAGAAATGATAGATTTCACCTTTGGAAATGTGAAGATGGGATTTTTGAGATTGGGAACATAAATCGATTGATGATAAATGGAGAGCGATCTATAAATATTAGATTGGTTATATTGGAATTGAAAAATATACTTTTATCAAGAAATTGAGTTTGTTTAAAACGAGGTTTTTTAATTATTAATCTAGGTAATTTAAAAGTGTTTAAAAATATTTCAGAAAATTAGTTATCTAAATGTTTTGAATTGTCAATGAATTATAAGTTTTATAGACAAGTCTTGTGAATCGATAGAATTTTATTGACAAATCAGAAATAATTATTGTTTCAAAGTTATGTAATTATTTTAATTGTTTTAAAAGTATATTTAATTATTAAATAAAGTTTTCGAAAAGCAATGGATATTTTCATGGCGAAATCGGGAAGCAGAGAGTGCCTACAGTTAAGTTTGGATTTCTCTAGGATAAAGACGTAATCATTGAGCTGCGAATTCATGGTTGATAACGCATGGTGCTTTCCATATTTATTTTAAGAAGTTTTCAAATATTTTCGAAAGAATGCTTAGTGAACGTACTTACTCCGATAAGATAAGTACATACCTTTTAATAAAGAGATTTAATTTATTAAAATTTAAATCAAATGATACTTAGTGTTTTTATTGGAAAATGAACTCCTTGGTTGAATTACTGTTTATTTGATAGTTAAAGAATCGACTATCAAATCTGGACTAAAAACATAACTTTAGGAATATCAAACACGGGAATTATATGGTACAGTTACCGTCGAAGATGCTACAATGTAAGTATAAACTCGTTTTGTTCCTCTAGAACGATAATAAGGAAATCCATCCACTAACGGTTAGAAGATGATCTCCGATCTTATTTCCATCTATTTATTTCCTAAAGAACCGGGGTTGAGTTTACTGGAAATATCGAACGTTGTTTCGAAGAGACCGGGATCAGATATGTTATCCGAAAACAACTTCGATCCAACGAATACGTTTTCAAAGTGAAGACAAGAGCATGGAATCGCAATTGGAGCATTTAAGTGCAAGGGCTAATCGCTACTAACCCTAAGGATGATTCCAAAAAGGATGTGGCAGGAATTGTGCCTTCGGTTTCATTCAGACCCAGAATGGACTTTTATAGATGAATGCTATCAGTATATTATCATTGGGGGACAATGATCATTCCAAGTATAAATTCCTTAAAAAGTTAATCGTAGCCTCAAGCCTCTTCAATCGAAATGACTAAAAATCAGGGGAGATGCAACAAGGCTAAGTGGGTCGCACCCAATTAGGGTATGTTATCACATTTCTAGATGCCCTCAGATATATTATAAATTATAGATATGGTGGTGCACGGAAAAAGAGCACTCGATAAGGGTGGGAACACCCGGGGTAATAACATATTCAGTTCTATCTTGGTTAGGGGCAGGGCTGGTCTTGTGTTCTAGGGGATCACGGCGAGGTCCTCGGTACATTTTTCTAGACGTGTACCGTGATAGGTGGTACCCCAGTGCCTAGTCATTATATGGAATCCATTCTCCAATACATGCCTTACGGTTTTGGTTGTAGAGCCTAGTATGCTGGAATTTAATAATATAACAATTTCGGCTATTTCAACAAGTATTTGTACTTGGACACTATTATAATATTAGATGATTTTGATATAAAATGCTTTAGTTATCGTAAGGTAAAAACACGTCGTTTTTATATGTGGTGTGGTCTTACGAGAAACCCTTTGCTTTTCAAAGGATTTTGATAACTTTAACAATTCAAATTGAGTGTGTTTTCTCATGCTGGTTTTCCAGACTGACTCGGGTGTTATTTGATTATAATGCTCGGATCAGACTGAATATTACAGGTTAAGGTTAGTATGCTATGGAGCTCAGGAGACGAGTCGGATAACGAGGATGTATTACACATATTTGATTATATTCCACTCTTTATTGTAGGCTGTATGGTCAGCGCTAGTAAGGACAAGTTATTATAACTATCCAGAATTGAGTTGTTGATTTGTTGTGCTCTGATGATAGTATGTATAAATAATAGTTATAGTTCTTTTTGTATAAAGTCATGTTATTATCTATTATATATTGTTCCATTGCGATTGTGAGATTCTATGTTATTGATTCTCTTTTCGTCTACCTATTCTTTTCATTCCCCTAACTATCGTGTTTTCCGGCATTCGATTGCTCAGCATGTAATACGTGGACGTATTAGTGTCGATTTTCAAATGTCAAAAATCCAGGCCGTTACATTTACAAAATAAATATTTGTTCGCATTTTTTCGCTTTGAAAGTTGTTTAAACTACACTTTCAAATATTTCAGGAATTCTGAAAATAAAGGTTAAGTATTGATTAAAATTTATAGAAGTTATAAATTTGATTTATTATCCTTCGAGATGATTGACTTTTTTTTAAATTTATAAAAAGATTATAAATTAGATTTATTATCTTTTGGGATAAATAATGTTGTTTCCAATTTATAAAAGATTCAAAATATTATTTATTATCTTTCAGGATAATTAATGTTGTTTTAAATATATAAAAAGATTGTAATTTGACTTATTGTCTTGGATAATTAATGTGGATTTAAAATGTACAAAAGTGATTTAAACTGATTTATTACCTTCCGAGATAATAAGCGTAACAAATGATAGTTTATAAATGAGAAAATCATTTAAAAATGAATGTTTTAAAAATAAAGCTAAGTGTAATTGGTTTTGGATTTATAGTATACAATGTTTTAATGATATTTGTTTTTACCCTTCTTTTTAATACACTTAGACAATACAATATGCCCTTTAAAAAGAATATTTTTAAAAGAGTGTTTTTAAAGTGTTATACAAATATTTATGATGTGAAAATTAAGCACAAGTGAGAATCAAATGTTCTAAAAGCTTGATTCATTTGTTGGTAGCAAGTATGTGTGACTTAATTCACATATATAATCATTTGTTTGTTTCGATAGTTTATTTCTTAACTATCAATTTTTCCTTTTTTGTGCTTCGTCAATCTAAGACGATCCATTGCTCATTTTGAGCATCGGCATCCAACACCTTGGATAACTTAAACCGAAGAGCGAGTAGGAGCCAAGCCATATGGGTCGCACCCGTTAGGTTATATTCACATTTATCTAGATATTTGTTGGTAGCTTGCATATGGTGACTTGAGTATATTCAGATGATTGTGGATTTAATGGGGTCCAGCTTGGAAACTCTTGAGATGTTGCGTGTTTGGCATGGACTCTCAAGTATATTTTATCTAAAGGTATACTTTCATTGTATTGGGGCACACCCTCCTAGTCATGTTGGATAAATTCATTCTCCTTGTTTCGATTCGAACCTTGGAACTATTCTTTTCTTCTTTTATGTTTTCATCAATTTAAGATGATTTATTGCTCACTTGAGCGTTTATATCTTTTGTTGGAAATGACTAATACCAAAGAGTGAGTGAGCATCAAGCTATGTGGTGTCACGCCTCACCCTGAGACCTACATTAATAGATAATATTACAAAGTAATATTGTCGGCAAGTGTAGAGAATAAGGCTGGCTAGGATCGACCATCCGTAAATTTTGCCCTAAGCGAGCAGTGTCACGGCGATTAATATTCTATACATTTCTTGAATCAGGTAGAATTGACATATGCAATTTAGGGTTAGAACAAAACCTTGGTTGCTAAAATAAAAATTCAAAACAACATATATAATATATAGATCACAGAATATCAGATCGGTTACAACGGAATATAGTAGATACAAGTCTGAACCAACATGTAATAGATACATGATGTAGACTATACATATGTGAAATGCTACATCTAAAAGTGAATATATACAATAAGTCTAATCTCAACATAAGGTATTACAAATATCAAATATATACATGGGATGACATAAGAGAACTCCTAACTAATAGGTAAGACATCCACTTGAAAGCTTCAAGATGAAGGACCCGAAACATCTCGGTCTGACCCGAGTATTATAAAATAATAATCGGGTCAGTCAAGACTAAGATAAATGTGTTAGCAAAACTAAATGATAGATAAAGTAATCTAGATCTCAATTATAAGCATATATCGACAAATATCAAACATGTATTGATAACTTCAGATCTCCAAATACCAAAAACTCATAATAGCCTCTTAAAAGCAAAAACCTCTGAAATGATTTGGTGATAATACATAAATGTTAAATCTAGAAATCTCACAAATAGAAATCTAGAAATCTCGCAAGTTCGGCGCAAAACTCCAAGATTGGTGAAATAAATTCACCTACACGCATGTAACTCCAAGATAAATGTATAAGTCTATGATCATTAGGATTGGTACAAGACCTATAAACATCAAAATAGGTATAAAACCTACGAACTCCAAGATAGGTATGAAACCTATAAACATCGAATAGAAACAAGTGTTATAAACATCAAGATAGGTACAAAACCTATCAACATTAAATAGGTATAAAACCTATAAACATCAAAGGCTAGCCATAAACTCGTTGAAAAGTGTTAAATATATTTATATAGCAATCGAGGAGATAACGACCATATGTCCCGTACCAGACTGGTTTACCCAGATGTTTACTATACAATATTATACTTCATTCGTGTGTAATAATCGGTAAAACAAACGCGAATGTTCCGTAGCACTCATTTTATTTAATATCTTAAATTAGTTTCCCATTCGATCAATAATGCGCAATTTTTTGAAAATATTTCTCTTTGAAAACCACTTTTAAATATTTGTTTATAATGGAAACATATATATGTATATATGTGCATATATATATATATATAACTAGCTTTTCAAACAATCATTCTAAAACATTTCTTAAACTACTGCATATGAAAAAGGATAGTGTGTGTGTATATATTAATAAAATTCTTTCTATAAATACACACACACACATTAGTTTGGTACATCAATAGTTTTGTATAAATCGATAGGATTAGAAATCAATCATTTGTAAATCCGGATTGTAAACGTGCATCAAAAGTGTGCAATTCTCCAAAAATCCATAGAACAAACTCTATGGTATAAAACATCAAAATGAATTCAACAATTCAAAAATCACGAATCTGGAAAAAATTAATAAAATTGACATGAAATGTAATAATAAAATTTAGCAATCAACTTCTGGAATTCCAAAGGATAAACAAGTGACAAACGGGTCGATCAGGAAATACCAAAACATAGCTTCGATGTCAGGTTCAGGCTATATCCTATGCACCAGTTTGACCAACCGGTCCACCGGTTGGTTCGCCTGAGCCGACGTCCAAGCGATTTCGACGACCTTCCATCAATCTGTTTTCATTCATTCTTCATGTGATACTTATATAATGATTTAAGTGCTGAATAGGCAGTCATGCATGCACTTAAACATGTATAATTGGATAAATTTCATGATTTCATATGGTGGGTTTTACTAAACAACAAGCACAATGCAATTAGACAATGAATCGATCAATAATTAGAGATCATATACACTTTGAATTCAAGCACAATCATCCAACAGCAGCAACCATTATCTAAGCCTAGAATTAGTGAAATAAACTCACCTAAACAACCCCAAGATGGAAGAGTGGAGCTTAGAATTTCCTATGCCTTTCTAATTCAATCTCAATCTAGGCTATGAACAAAAATCGGATAGGAATTCATCAAAATCAGAAACCAAAACTAAAATAATTCATAAAATTGATGCATAGATAGATGGACGAGATTATGTTTTATCAAAACATACTAAAATAGGTTGAAAGCCCCTTGATTTCTCTCTTTAATTTGCAAATTTGTGGATTTAGGGTTTTTGTACTTAGGAATTTGAGCTTTCTAGTTTGGAGATTGAAATGAGAATGAGAACAAAAATGTACGTATGTTTCTCATTCCTATTTCTTTGATTTTGGGTTAAGAGGATAAGAAATGTGGATCCATTAGGCAAGTGTTGCTAATTCTATAAAAAACCAGAGCATTACTAATTTGTAGTGTTTCATTTTAACATTCTATAAATATTAATTTACTTAAACAATTTTCTAATTTAACTCACATTTATTTCTAAAATTTCCATAATATAAATAACATGTCAAAAACTCGCTTTTATCAATATTGAAATATTTTACCAAAATTAGTTACAACTTTTATAATGAGAAGTTATTCTTCGTATTTTTATAAAATGAACCATTAATTATGAAATCTTATTTCAAACACTAAAATTATTTCCATAATATTTATTTGTTCATTTTCCCCAAAATTATTCTCAATTATTAAATATAAGAATAAAATAGCATAAAAAATGAATTTCTTTAAATTCCTAATATACTATACTCTAAATCCAATTTAATTTGAAAATACAATTATTTACAAATTCCCCAAATTCATTTAATTAATTAATTAAAATTAATTAAATCATGTTTTAAATTTAGATTCTAGATTATCTCGACCATGGCTGTTACTGACTCCTCCTTTATAAAAATTGTATCCCTGCAACTTCTTAAGGAGAAGTCAATAACAATTCAAAGATGCATCGAAAGAGGATAAAACAATAAACATGAAATAATAAAAATAAGGGTATCACCACTAATGAGCACGAGAAAAGATTTGTAGATGCGTTTGCTCGATGAACTCTCTAGTCTCCCATAAATAGTCCTTTGGATTGCTAGACACTGGACTTTAATGAAGGGGACATCTTTATTTTGAAGGCATTTAACCTCTGATGCAACAATATGAATAAGTCTATACTCATAAGTAAGGTCGAGCGAAATCTCAAGCTCCTTAAGAATTCCTGGCTCAAGAATAGAATCTGAATCACGAAAACACTTCCGAAGCTGAGAAACATGAAATACATCATGAATACCGGAGAATTGGGTAGGAAGAGAAACCCTATAAGCAACAGAGCTGATACACTCCGTGATAGTATATGATCTGATATATCTTGGAGCCAACTTTTCGGAATGACCGAACTGTATCACACCCTTCAATGGAGATACACGAAGAAAGACTCGATCTCTTACAAAGAATTCTAAGGCCTTTCTCCTGTTATCTTCATAGGATTTCTATCTGCTCTATGCCTTTTTCATTCTCTGTCAAATAAGATTGATCTTCTCAGAAGCTTCATGAATAGAGATGGGGCTTAAAATAAGCTTCTCCCTGGACTCAAGCCAATAAGAAGGTGATTGACACAGCCTTCAGTAAAGGGCCTTAAAAAGATCCATGCCGATACTAGACTGGAAACTATTGTTGTAAGCAAACTCAACAAGGTAGATATGATCTTCCCAACTCCCACTGAAGTCGAGATTACAAGCACGAAGTAAGTCTTCCAATATCTTATTCACTCGCTCTGTCTGCCAATCTGTTTGGGGATGATATGCAGTATTAAAATTAAGCTTCGAACCCAAAGCCCTTTGGATATCTCTGCAGAAACCACTTGTAAACAAGGGATCCCGCTCACATAAAATGGCACAAGGGACACCATGAATTATTACGATCTCCTTAACATAGATATTGGCAAACTGAGAAGTAGTCTGATTGGAATTAACAGGAATAAAGTGGGCTGATTTGGTCAAACGATCAACAATCACCCACAAGTTTTTACAGCCAGCCCTTGAACACGGAAGACCATCAATGAAATCCATAGAGACCTAAAAGGAAAAGAAATAACGATATTATGATCTTTAATAGAGCAACAAAAAAGGATTCAAAAATGAACTTATGAAAGTAAGCTCCTAATACCTAGTCTCATTTCCGCATTGGGGCCTCCAATGGTTGCAAATGACCATTGGGACGATGATGCTCGGCTTTAAAAAGATGATAAATCGAGCAATGCTTCACAAACACTACCACATCCTGCTTCATACCTTCCTAACAATAAAGACAGTTCATATCAGCATACATCTTACTACTACGGGATGAATAATACATTTGGAGCGATGACACTTGTTAAGAATATCTCTCCTAAGATCACCAACATCGAGAACTAGAAGCCTACCTCTCCTATAAAGAAAACCACAAGCATCGACAACAAAATCCCGCAACTCATCACTTCAGGAAACATCACCACACTGTTGAAAAAGATGAGATAGATCAGGATTACGCTTGTGGGTTTCTACAATCCGATCCAAAAGACTTGGACGAGCCTCCATGCTAAACAATAAGATGGAAGAACTAGAATCCAGAATATGATCTATAATCCCATAAAAAGATAAAATTTCAAGATTCTTCCACTTAGCTAACATCAAAGAGACAACAGCCGCTATTCGATTCTCCTTCCCCGAAGTGTACTGAATATCAGTATCGTAAGAAGGAAGGAATTCGAGCAATCTCTTTTTTCGCATGTTAAGCTCCGTTTGAGTGACTAAGTACTTAATGACTTATGGTCGGTATAAAGTAATAATTTCTCACCCAACAGAAAATGATGCCAATCTTCAAAGCAAAGACAATAGCTGCGAGCTCCAAATCATGAATGGTGTATCTAACCTCATTTGACTTCAACTGCCTCGAAGCAAAACCAACAACGCACTCTTGGTGCATAAGAATAACACCCAAATCAAACCTACTAGCACCCCTTAGACCACAAGGTCTTGATTCCCATCTGAAACCACACGAACAAGAGCGTTGGAAAAGAGTTCTTCCAACTTCTAGAAAGAAGCTTCACGCTTATCCAACCAAATATACTTAACTCCTTTTCTAGTCAATGAAGTGAGAGGGAAGATAATCTTGAAAAAGTCCTTTATGAATCGATGGCACTAACCTGATGATCCAAGAAAACTATGAATCTTTGATACATTCACAGCCTTTTCCAATTTTGAATAGCTTTAATCTTCGAGGGATCAACAGAAATACCTTCTTTGGAAACAACATGCCCTAAGAACTTCACTTGCCTCTACCAAAAGTGGGGCTTAGAAAATTTACTTTCAACTGATCTCTTCTAAGTGTCTCTAATAGAATCCTAAGACTTCCACATGCTATTCCTCAAATTTAGAATAAACAAGAACATCATCAATGACTATAAGAATGAATAGACCGAGAAATTCCCAGAAAACACGATTCATGATATCAATAAAGTAAGCTGGAGCGTTCACTAATCCGAAGGGCATAACGAGCCAATCGTAAAAACCATAACGGGTACGGAACGAAGTAAGAGGAATGCTATCCTTAGCCACACAAAGCTAATGAAATCCGGTCGCTAAGTCTAACTAGGAAAAGAATTTGGCATCGCAAAGATGATCAAAAAGATCGTCGATCCTAGGCAAAGGATACTTGTTCTTAGTGGTAATCCCATTAAGCTTGTGATAATCCCATTAAGCCTGCGGTAATCAATGCAAAGCCTAAGAGTACCATTAGCCTTCGTCACAAATACAACAGAAGCTTCCCAAGGAGAAGAACTAGTCTGGATAAACTGCTTCGCTTCCAACTTCGACAACTGCTTCCTCAACTTCTTATTCTCTTTAGCAAACATTCGATATGGAGGACGACTATCGGATGAGCACCGGGAATAAGATCAATTCGAAACCCAATAGCGTGCTTGGGAGGCAACCCCGAAACAGGTTCAAAAATATCAGGATAATCACAAACAATAGGAATTCGAGAAATGTCATCATCATTCCGAGCCTTATGGGAAAATAAAGATGCTTCCGAATCAGAATCGATTATACTACAACGAATTAGATATCTAATGTGTTTCAAAAATGCTGTAAAAGGTTTTAATATCATTTTTAACTATGATGTTTAACGACATGCCATTATAGGTTAGAAACATACCATAGCATTAGATCAAACACTATAAAAGTATTTTTAGTGGGTTTTCTGGATGTTATTAATACATTTTATAGCATTTATGCTGATGAGCTAAACCCTTTCCTAGCATTCGGTTAATGCGTCATAGCGGTAAATTCTTGCTATGATAATTATTTACATCGTTTTCATGTGTATGTTCTTTTACGACTTTGCTCAAATGTTGTTGAAACTCTTTTACAACATTGCCAAAATGTTTATATTTATCATAGCAGTTTTAGAATGCTATTGATAGCTACACAGCACTTTGAAAACACCGTCGTTTAGAATTTCTGCATTTCCTATACACAAGTTCCATTTCTATATATATTGATCCCATGTTATATACAAACATAGTTAAAATCAACATGCACATTTGTTATATTAATCACACATTTCATAATCAACAGTTTGTAATAATTGCACATCTTGTGATCAACATGTATTTAACATTGCATAATCAATATATGTAATATTCTTACGTCAATACATATATAATACATCCGTAATATTTCATAAACAATTTAAAAAAAGTAGTATCCAGTAACCAAAAGTAGTAATACGTACAAGCGTACAAATCAAAATATAGATCTAGCAACAAAAATATCTTTGAATCCATACTTGTTGCGGCACTTTTTTCCATCAAAGATATCTACCTGCAAAGTAAAAGTTAAAAAGTAGAAAAACTAGAATTCATGAATTGCAGTCGATTATTACAGATAACCAAATTAGAATACAATTAATATCTTTAAAAGTAGCAATACATAAAATTAAAATACATGGAAGGACAATATGCATAGCCATATTATGGTGAAAACCAGCTGCACATTGAGGTAAGATGTAAATATACTAAATTCAAATTAAAAAATGGCTTCAAATTTCAATTTTTCAAGTAATTCAAACCTACCATAAATAAATATGTTTACTCTTGAATCCTATAAAAGCTCAAGGTATTTCAAAAGAATCTTTAATTAGAACAACATAGTAAACATATACGTACTTATAGGTCACCGGAGTATACATGCCAAATACATAAGCCTTTAACTTTATGTGAAATGATGGAGACTGCAATTAACTAGAAGGAAAGAAATATTTTAACGTGCAAAATGACTTTCTAAGAAGCATGCTGTAGTTGAGTTCAACCTAGTTTATATTACAATAGGAAAAAAATTCAAGGCAGATCATCAGGCAAATGATTCCGAAAATAGAAGATATGCCTAAGCACATATGGCTGAAAGCCAACTAAAGTAAAAGTTAGCAAGTTAAAAACAAGTAAATATAAATTTATTATTTTCCTTTGGTATTTATATCAAGATCAACATTTTTACTAACTAGTTACAGATAATAGAAATATTATATATGTCCTAAAGAAAAAATGTGAATACCCTTATTAGCGAATTTCAACTAAGAAAATAAAGTAGGATATAAAAAGAATACCACACATTAACTACAATAATAAATACATATAAATTCATTAATACGAAGATTCAATTAATAGTCCCATATCTAAAAACAGACCATTGTGTTGCCATTTCTTATTTCATGGACAATTACAAAGAAAATATAGTTAATAGAGAAAAGGTGTGGTGTGAAGAACAATGGGACTTCAAGAGATGCATGTGATTATCAGAGTGATGATTGCTTGAATTTGAGATTCATGCTATTACGAAACAAATTCGATGATCATAATTACCAGTTCAATAGGCATGACTTTCATAGCAAAAGTGGATGCGACAAAGTAACGTGTATAGTAACGACATTAATCATACCTTATTTGTAAATTTAGGTCATGACTTGAATACACATTTTGTCCTTCCATACATGCATAATATAATCATCATTACTTACTCCTATCAACCGTATGTGTGACCACGGCAGGACTAATATCATTGTTACTCATGTGCCAATGGAATGACATGATTCCTATGTTATGTAGACAGAATATCATCAACATAAATGTGTTAAAAATTTTTACATTTAAATATGGTTAAAAATATGTAAAACTTAGTTAAATATTATAAATGTGTTTAATTCTTGTAAACTGTGCATTTTCAATTTCTACATGCACATATTTAAAGTGTGCATGCACAAATTTGACATATGAAAGCAAATCCTGTTTTTACTATAATTTTTAATGCAAGCCAAATTTTCCATAAGTTTTTATAGCAAGCCAATCCTAAAGTTTTATCCTTAACACAATTTAGCATATTGTTACAATGTCCACATATTTAAAGGATAAGGAGTTTTGTTCCATCACCATCAAAAACATGTTCTTCCATAGATCAGCTGGAAAATTAACCTTGTTTTACCAAACGAACTTTTATTTAACTATATTAAACATATAATAGTTGTATTAGATACAGATTTTTTTACAATCATTTAATTTTGGAAAATGCTTTAGAATAATCTTAAACAAACTGTTGCTTATTACATGTATCTGAAGCTAAATCAAAAACTTGTTTTAGTGAAGTGCAAACTCAAGTAAAAAAAGGCAAAAAAAAAAATTATTGGTACTAAGATACATTCCTGCAATCTTAGCAATGGCTTCAGGTTTGAAATTCAATCTCAACCCCATAATCCGCTAAATCTCCATCGACATACGTGGCCAAGCGCTCCCCTCCTCCCTCAAAAAATATCCAGTATTTCAGAAACCTACTCGAAATTCCAAATTGTAGTCATCTGGGATAGTCTAGAAAACTTATCCCTAACCTACCTTTGAGACATCTCCAAGAAATGGTTAACCAAGGCCCTAACCTCCGTATCAAGTTGTAACCCTCCGAGCAGAGTGAACCTATTCTGGATCACAATCACTTCTAGTCTTGTAACAATGAAATCAGCAACCAGGTGAATGAAGAGTTCATAGTTGCTAGAGGTCATATACTGCCGCAATCAGTTCTTGTGGTTATCAATGAAGAGGAGCAGGTGGTGGACCCATAGTTCGTTAATTCATTTTCTTCGAACTTGGAGTCAGAGAGGTCATAGCTGATCGAGGAAATAGTGTCGAGAACTGGATGGATGCGAGGGGTAATGGTTCAAATGCGTTGGTTCCTTCTGGATGTGAGCGCTTGTTTGAAGTGTTGGATTAAAATTATATTATGGGCACATATGTTAAAGTGTATAATGCTATTAAAATTAAGGTATAAAACATTAAGCGGTATTTACAATTTAATGAGGGGCTAAACTGTAAATAAGAAATAACTAATTTTTGTCCGTTATTTAAACGGTTGTGGTCCCCAGAAAACAGTACGTTCTTTATTTTCTTCTTCCCCATCAAGAGAAAAACATCAACAGAAGGATAAACTGCAATTCTGGAAGATTACAAACCCATATACAATTGAATCAATGGACTCCGGCATGCTTCCGCTAATCTTCGTTTATTTGTGGTTTTAGTCTCTCTTGAATTGATTAGGGCTAAATTGAAATCTCTTTCAATTGGTATCAGAGCAACCCTAAATTAATTCTTGAGGGTTTACTGTAATAGTGATATGATCTTCCACCAATTATTTTTCGTTTGGATCCATATTCCTTTTCGTTTCACTAAATAATCAACAAGTTAATGTTACTACAATTATATATAAATGAATATATCCTTTGCACGTACTGTCAGATTTCATGACTTTTCCATTTTGTTGTTATATGCAATATTGAATTCAATTTATGAAAACCCCTGTGACTTTTCGTACAAACGACTGAAATGGAATTTTGTTCAATTTCATTGAATTCTGCAAAACATCATTTTTTATATATAAGAGCCTAACAAGTACAAGCACTTTATGGAATTGAATGCACTTCCATTTACTGAACATACGTGATGAATGCTTTATGCAAGAAAAGAAAGAAAACAAGCATTCCATTTTAGTCTCCAATGTACAGCCTTTTGTACAAATCATTTCTTTACTTAGAAAATATGTCCTTACTTTGACATACTAGCACACGCATATTGAGTAAATCTCATAATAATATTTTTTTTCCTTTTCTTTGCTGTTTCATTCGATGATGGCTACTGTATAAAACTCCGGCCAATCATTAAGAATGGCTACTGTATATTTAATGTATGTATAGTTTGAATGTTAAAAATTGGGTGTGTAGTTTCATAGAATCATGTATATAAACAATTTGAATTCAAATATGGTTTCAGATTTTCTTAAAGATGTCTAATATTTTAAATAAATTTAATTGAAACAAAATATCACCAAAGTGATCATTTTTTGTGTAGATTAATTTTAATTAAAATATCAGAATAATAGTGTGTGTAATTCATGCATTTATTAACGAACCCAAAGGTGAATTAATATTTGGCCGAATGCCATGCATACTTGTGGCGATAAATGTGTGACAATTATAGGGTATTTCTTTTATGTGAGCAATATATTAGTCCAAAGATTGCATATTGTTTGACATAACTTATTGTCAATATTTGATCGCTACAACAAGAGTATCGTTTACAGTTAATATTAATGTCCAAAGACTTGATATTAACGATGTGTTTGATATCTTGAGATGGGATTAACCAATATTTGAATTTACTGTTTTATATGGATTCTTAATTATATGAGCGTGTTATTTATATAATTGTAATGTTCTTTTTCAGCCGTTGCTACTATATCTACTAATCTTAATTCAGTACCAGTCCTTAACAGTAATAACTTTAAGGACTGGAAGGAGAACATATTAATTGTTCTTGGTTGCATGGATTTGGACATTGCATTAAGGATGGATCGGCCTGCTTCTCTTACAGATGCTAGTACCTCCGATGAAAGGAGAATTTTTGAGAAATGGGACCGTTCAAATCGCATGAGTCTTATGATCATTAAACGGGGCATACCTGGGGCTTTTAGGGGTGCGGTATCCGAAGAGATTACCGATGCCACAAATTTCCTTGCTGAAAGTGAGAAACGCTTTGCCAAAAGCGATAAGGCGGAAACAAGTACTCTTTTGAAGAAACTTATTTCCATGAGGTTCAAAGGCAAGCAAAACATAAGGGAATACATTATGGAAATGTCTCACATTGCTTCAAAATTAAAGACACTAAAGCTTGAGCTTTCGGATGACTTGCTTGTGCATTTAGTGCTTATCTCACTTCCTCCTCAATTCAGTCAATTTAAGGTCAGTTACAACTGTCAAAAGGAGAAGTGGACTCTTAATGAGCTCATTTCATATTTTGTGTAAGAGGAAGAAAGATTGAAGCAAGATAAGACTGAGAGTGCTCATTTGGCAAGCACCTCTAAAGGTAAGGATGAGAAAAGGAAATTTAATAATGAAGCTGCTAAGGATTCAGATCAAAAGAAACAACAAAAGAAAAAGGATGGCTGTTTCTTTTGTCACAAGTCTGGACATATGAAGAAAGAATGTACCAAATATCACGCATGGCGTGCAAAGAAAGGTACATTTGTTACTTTGGTCTATTCTGAGATTAATTTATCTTCGGTACCTAGAAACACTTGGTGGATAGATTCTGGTGCTACTACTCACATAAGTTTTTCTATGCAGGGTTGCCTGAGCTCCCGAAAGCCAAGTGATGGTGAAAGACACATTTTTGTGGGCGATGGACAGTCGGTAGAAGTAGAAGCAATTGGACATTTTAGATTGTTGTTAGAAACTGGTTTTTATTTGGATTTAAACGACACTTTTGTTGTACCGTCATTTAGACGAAATTTGGTTTCAGTTTCTGTGTTGGACAAATTTGGATATTGTTGTTCATTTGGAAACAAACAGTTTACTTTGTCTTTAAATTCAAATATTGTTGGAACTGGTTATTTAAATGCTTATGACAATCTTTATTTATTGGAAACAGTTGCATCTTATAATGAAACCTTGCATGTAGATTCACGTGGTACTAAACGTAAATTAAATAAGGAAAATTCAGCATCCTTGTGGCATAAGCGCTTAGGTCATATCTCAAAAGGTAGAGTTGAGCGCTTAGTGTCTAATGGAATTTTAGAATCTCTTGACTTCACAAATTTTGATGTTTGTGTAGATTGCATCAAGGGAAAACATACCAAAACTAAGAGATTAGGTGCCAATAGAGCTACAGATGTCTTAGAATTGATTCATACAGACATTTGTGGGCCATTCCCTACGGCATCTTGGAATGGTCAACATGAAAGTTCGGTGTGTATACAATTATATGTGCTAATATAGTACACACGGATCGTGTAATATGGACTACAATATAAATGCGGAAATAGATGATAATAGCATAGTAAATAAAAAATTAGAAAAATCACACCAGAGATTTTTATACTGGTTCGGAGCACCGTCCTACGTCCAGTCCCAGACTTCTATCTGGATTTTCACTATTAACGACCTCGCTTCACCCGGAGGAACAGGTTTACAACACCCGAACAACTGAACGGGATTTCACGCCTCTAATACACTGAGGACTTCAACACTTGCCTCTTACAACACAGAGGACTTCAACACTTGCCTCTTACAACACAGAGGACTTCAACACAAGACAAATACAATTGTTGTTGACAACTTGTGTTCTTGAAAACACGGATTTGTCACTAGTAGTACACCCTTCCTATAATCTTATCCTCAAAGTATGCAAATGATGTTTTGAAAAGATTAAGGAAAGTATATTACTTATTGAATCAAAAGATATGAAATAGTTTCAATGATTCAATAAATAATCGAGAGCTTTTAGAATGCAGGAGTATGTAGAAAGTAAGATCAGAGATTAGATTAAAAAGCATATATAATCATGTTGTGTTAATCAACGAATTAGATGAGTTTATATAGATAAGAATGATTGTAACTCTTTGTGAGCAGTTGCCACTAAGAGATATGATCTTTGGTGAAAGGTAAGAGATGCAACCTTTGGAGAAGAGAAGTGTCTTTTGGAAAAATTGCTTTCTGTTTAAAAACGGTCGACAGGTTAAAAAGTGACCAGTAGACAGGAATTTAAATATATATACGTTATGTGCATGTGTGCACGTTCAGTGTGCAAATTATGCAGGAATGGTCGACCGCCTATATTGTGACCGGTCGACCGGTCCCTGTAAAGTTGCACACTGAATGTGCAACTACATTCTAATCATATATATATTAATTTTCTTAAAAATGCATGATTATTTGAGGATAGATTTTAACAAGTTTATCACTAATATAATATCAAATAATCAATCTACAATCTAGAGTACCATATGTAGCTCTTTATAGCCATAATGACCTTGTTTTGTCGATCGCCTTTAGTTATTTGTCAGAAATCAAAACCTTCATAAAACTTGTGACTCAACATTCTCCCCCTTTTTGATTGATGACAATATATATCCGCAAATCTGAATCTCCCCCTGAATATGTGATCTCTCTCTTTGAATTCTTATATATGTACGTTCCTGCAAACAATTGTTAGCCCTTTCTCCCCCTTTGTCATCGACAAAAAGGAGTAACAGACACTAGAATAGTAGAATGAATATGATATGCATAGCAAAATAAATCATTAAAATAGCCAAAACATTACAGAGTATTCTACAGATCATAATGTCAAACGAAAAATAAGAATAACGACACTATTTAGTACAAGTGTCGATGAATGTTTTTAAAGTGCTAAACCATAATAGAATCTAAGATGAAGCAGATCGTATCTCCTCTTCATCATCATCATCGTCGTCGTCGTCGTCATCTTCTTCTTCTTCTTCCTCATCATTGTTCCCTCTAGATGATTCTCCATGTCCATGACCACTCATACCAGTAGACTCGTCAGATGATGTCCAGGTGAAAACAGGAGCAGCAGGACGTTTTCCTGGGTCTTGTGCTTGAACAGAGGTGGATGTGGAACATGATATAGCATCCCATAGCATACCAAAGAATGACTTGACCTTATTGAAGCGCTTATTAATTTTAGAGTCCATTCGCTTGAGACGTGATTCAAGCAAAAATTGGTTACGCACAATGGTTTCAAGTGATTCTTTTGTGGATGATTTTGATTTTAATAGTTTCACTTCATCGGAACGAGGACGAGAGGAAGTTGCTCTTTGTTTTCTTGGTCCTCTTTGTTGCCATTCTTCAAAAGACATAATCTCAAGATAAGGTGGAGGAAGCTTCATTCGTTTGATGGTTATTGAATCAATGCATTTTGGTTTTGAGGTTGCAGAATCAGGAGGATTTACTCCACAAGCTAACAAAAGTCGCATGATATATTCATTGTAGAAGAAATGAGGCCGTGTAGAGTTATTTACCTTGAGAATTTCATCAAAAAGCATGTGTACCCAATTGATTTGGATTTCACCATAAATAGCATAGAGTGCTTTGAAGTTTTCTTTATATACTGCATCATAATTTCCAAGTCTAGGAAAAAGAGAATGCATCAAAACACGATGAAGTAGTCTAGCTGTCGGTCGAAGTCCAATAGACTTTGTGCCATCGCTATTGTCTTCTATGAACTGATGACTAGTACTATTTCGAGTGAAGACTTCGCAGAAGGTAGATGAAAAATCATCGCCTCGATTTGGTATACCAAGTATAGAGGCAATTCTAGCATGAGTAAGAAAAATTTGCTTACCACAGACCACAGACCAGATGACTCCGTTTGGATTATCAGGTTGATATTCATCGAGATTCATGTTGGCGTAAAACAATTTGATCATCAAATGATTTATCTCCACATTATTTTTTGAAAAATCTATCAATGGAGTAATGTTGGCATTATTGGCTAAGCTTCGAACGCCATAAGCCGTGAAATCATCAAATTTGATAAAAGAGCCTGGATGAAACTTGTAATTTGTCATCTGATTCCATCTTGTTACAGCAATTAGACTTTGAAGCCACTTTTTGGCGGAGATGCTTAGAGATGAAGTTTCAGAGGTTGTTCCTTTCTTAGATTTCTTTTGAGGAGGAGCCATTGTTGGAAGATTTGAGATTTGGGAATTGAAAATAGGAAACTAGGGTTTGTGATTTTGGGAAAAAGAACAGCTTAAGTCAAAAGAGAAAGAGGGTAGAAGGAAAAATGACGCATAGGTATATATAAAAACTGAAAATACGTCAACCGGTCGACCTATGAAATATGGTCGGTCGACCGTTTTCAAACAGGGAGCAAACGGTCGACCGACTATAACAGGGGCGGTCGACCGGTTTTGGTCTGCTGAGAAAAACATGTTATTATGCAATTTTTTTATAATATATCAACCTTTATATATTATATTTTATTCTTAATACAAAATATAACCGTTATTACACAAGTGATAGATAAAGATATAATAACTATATATAAATCTAATGAGAAGGTTCGTCATTAGAATTATCGTTGTTTCCTTCAATACGTTTTGACCATGGACTCCATTTTTTCTGAGCTCCTTCATTCTTCTCATAGTTCCGATCCCACGAGTTAGGACTTTTAGATGTTGATGGCCTAGACGGCATTGGTTCATGCACGTCATGCTTGTTGGAACCGCAGAAAAATGTTGCCAACTTTTCTAAAACGGATAATCGTGCCGATGTCCGTTGTTGCTCGTGATAAAGTTGACTTTGCCCATAATGGAGCTGTCTCTGAAGGTCTATCTGATGTTTCTGGTAGTGGTGTATTTCATCGATTTGTGCTTTGGTACGAGGAGAATAGAACAGTGTCCTCTTCACTCGTTTTGAATTTGGAGTTTTATCAGACATACAAGAGCATTGATGATGACAACTTGGTTTTTGTTTTGGTGTAGTAGGAGAATAATATTCCTCCGACTCAGAACTCGTAATAGAAATGTATGATTCTTGAGCACATTTATCACAAATGTGAGCCATAGGGAATGTTGTATAGAATATTATGGTTAGATAAAAAAAAGATGAACAAAATATGAAATTTTTTGCAAGCTTATATACAAGTTTCTTATGTATAACCTATGGATGTAAGTTAATGGAAAATTTTAACCAAGAAAACATAAGCAGACATTTTTATTTTAACTCTAAAAATAGCTTTCCTTTTAAAACTGAAATTATAAATTAAGAAAGGAAAGGACGATCACTAAAAGAAAAGAATGAAAAAATGAGTAAAGAGAATTAACCATTAAATCAAGCAGTGGCTTATATTTAATTAAAAAAAAATTTTATGCAAAAGTTATGGTTAAAGAATAACTAAAAAGAAGACGTTCTTTAGAAATTACTTAGTCAAGATTTTTCCTTGAAATTAAACCAAGCTCTCTTCGTAATCTAATAAAATTAGATTCGAGCAGAGGCTTAGTAAAAATGTCCGCTAATTGATTTTCAGTATGGACATATTCAAGACATATATTTCCTTTGTCAATATTATCTCGAAGGAAATGATGACGGATATCAATGTGTTTGGTTCTAGAGTGATTTACTGGATTTTTAGAGAGATTTATAGCACTGGTGTTATCACAGTATATAATAGAATTTGATAAATGAATATCAAAATCTTGAAGTGTTTGTTGCATATATAGTACTTGAGTACAAGCGAGAGCTGCTGATATATATTCAGCTTCACATGTTGATAGTGAAACACAATTCTGTTTCTTACTGAACCAGAAGACAAGTGATTTTCCAATAAAATGGTACGTACCACTTGTACTTTTTCTATCCGTTCGTGAGCCACCGAAATCAGCATCACTATATGATACTAATTCAAATGGACATTCTTTTGGATAAAAAAGACCGAAATCTTTGGTATTATTAAGATAACGAATTATACGTTTCACTACTCGTAGATGTGATTCCTTTGGATCGGCTTGAAAACGAGTACATAAACAAACACTCATTATTATATCCGGATGACTAGCTGTAAGATAAAGAAGAGAAGCAATCATGCTTCGATATAATTTCTGGTCAACATTCTTACCACTTTCATCTTTTTCAAGATGTGTAGTTGTACTCATAGGAGTTGGTTTACCAGATGTATTTTCTAATCCGAAGCGTTTGATAAGATTTTCACAGTATTTTTCTTGATTGATAAAAATACCGTTTGAAAGTTGCTTTATTTGAAGTCCAAGAAAATAAGATAGTTCTCCCATATGAGACATTTCGAATTCTTTGGTCATAATACTTGCAAATTCTTTGCAGAGTTTATCGTTTGTTGAACCGAAGATGATATCGTCTACATATATCTGGATAACTAGAATATCTTTTTGAGAATGTTTAATAAACAAGGTTTGATCGACTTTGCCTATTTGAAATCCTGAGTTAATAAGATAGCTACGTAGTCGTTCATACCAAGCACGAGGTGCTTGTTTTAAACCATACAAAGCTTTCTTAAGTTTGAACACATGGTCAGGATATTTTTCATGTACGAACAAAGGAGGTTGTTCGACATAGACATTCTCTTTGATAAATCCATTGAGAAAAGCACTTTTGACATCCATCTGATAAAGTTTGAAATTATGGTGACAAGCAAAAGATAATAGGATTCTAATAGCTTCTAGTCGAGCAACTGGTGCAAAAGTTTCTTCATAATCGATACCTTCTTCCTGATTATATCCTTGTGCTACTAATCTTGCTTTATTTTTGGTGATATTTCCTTGTTCGTCGGCCTTATTTTTATAGACCCATTTAGTACCAATTACTGACTGATCAGTTGGTCGTGGAACAAGTTCCCAAACGTCATTGCGCTCAAACTGATTTAGTTCTTCCTGCATGGCAATGATCCAGTAATCATCTGTAGCAGCTTCTTTTGGATTCTTAGGTTCGATATTTGAGAGAAAAGCGACATGACCCATTTGATTGAGTTGACTCCTTGTTCTGACATGATGTTATTTCACCGATTATATTTTGAGCCGGATGGTCTCTTAATATTCTTGGTGGTGATTGTAACTCACATATTTGAGGAATATTCTCAATAATTATTTCCGAGTCAGAATCAATATTTGTGATGATTTGATTGTCAGTGACTATTGATTCGTCATCATCTGATATAGTGTGAGGGTGCTGATAGATTTCATCAAAAGAGACATGAAGTGATTCTTCAATAGTTTTGGTTCGTTTATTAAATATCCGATAGGCCTTACTTCGTTCCGAATAACCGACAAATATTCCTTCATCGGCTTTTGGATCGAATTTGCCAAGCTGGTCTTTCGCATTTAAAATAAAGCACTTGGAACCAAAAACTTTGAAATATGAGATTTTAGGCTTCCTTTTGTTAAATAATTCATAAGGAGTATTCTTGGTAAGAGGTCTTATGGATACACGATTTAAAACATAACAGGCAGTTGCCACAGCTTCCGCCCAAAAATGTTTTGGTAAGGTGGTTCCATTCAATAATGTTCTTGCACATTCTTGTAAAGTTCGGTTCTTCCGTTCTACAACTCCGTTTTGTTGTGGAGTTCTGGGAAACGAAAAATTATGATATATACCTTTCTTTGTACAAAAATGTTCAAATTCATTATTTTCAAACTCTCCGCCATGATCACTTCTTATATTTTTAACTTTAATCCCTTTTGATTTTTGAATTCTTTTGACGAAAGATTTGAAATGATCGAAAGTGTCACTTTTATTTTTTAAGAAAATTGTCCATGTATAACGAGAGAAATCATCAACAATTACAAGCACATATTGACTGTGATTTATTGATTGAACCCTAGTAGGTCCAAATAAATCCATGTGTAGTAACTCAAGTGGTTGTAATGTTGATATGACTTTCTTGGATTTAAAAGATGATTTGGTCAATTTTCCTAATTGACATGCATCACAAATGTTGTTAACTTTAAAACTCATTTTGGGTAGTCCTCTAACTAGATTGTTTTTGGCTAGCTTGTCAATAGTTCTGAAATTTATATGACAGAAGCGTTTGTGCCATAGCCATGGATCATTGTCATTAGCCACAAGACACATATCTGAATTATGATTAATGTTCATATTCAGAGTATATATATTTCTGTCTCTATAACCTTTGAAAACCAAATTATGGTCTTTATCTAAAATACTACACTTATTATTTGAAAATGAAATTATAAATCCCTTGTCACATAACTGACTAATACTAAGCAAATTGTGTTTTAAATTTCTAACTAGCATGACATTAGTAATAAGAGGTAAGTTAGATGTACCGCAATTGCTCACATCGCCTTTGCCGATGATATAGCCTTTTGAATTGTCTCCAAAAGTGACGGAGCCACCATCTGAATATGTAATATTTGTTAATAGACTCTTGTCTCCTGTCATGTGCTTTGAGCAACCACTGTCCAATATCCACTTTCCTCTTTTCTTAAGTGGGACCTGCAAAAAATAGAATTAAGTCCATGGTACCCACTTTTTATAGGGTCCTAAGAGTTAGGTCTTAGGAGTCCAAACCCATATGGGTCCGGTATCCCCTTTATATATATAATCTTTATTAAAATGCACAGTATTCATGAATTGCTGAATGTATTTGTTCCTAATCAAATTGTTATTTGTTTTAGGAACCCATGTTTTGATAGTCTTGACATTTTTCTTTTGAAATTTCACAACTGGTTTTGGTTTGGAATATAATAAACTAAGATTTTTCTTAGCTTCAGTTTTTTGTACTTTCTTCTTCCGTTTATTTCCAAGATGTTTCTTGGTTTCTTGTTTGTTATATCCCAATCCTTGTTTGTCTGAAATAGATTGTGAACTTTCAATTATTTTTGTCAAATTTTCTCGACCTTTGTTAAAGTTAGAAACATTTTGAGTAATGTCATCAAACTTTGTTTGTAAGCTAGCTTTTTCTAGGTCTAGAATTTTGACTTTTGCTTTAAGCTCATGATTTTCAGTAGTGAGAGCATTATTTTTCTCTTTTTGAGCTTCTATTTCTTGACTCAAAAGAGATATTTGAGAGTCAACATTAGATGATGATTCTTGAATATTTTCAAGTTCCTCTTCTAATATTTTCTTCTCATCTTTTAACATATCTTGTTCAAACTCTGCTCTACTTAAATCTGCTTTGACTACTTTTAATTGACGTTTTATGTCTTTATATTTGACTATTAATTCAGCATTAATATCAAGTAATTCATCAAATGTAGGAATTTGTACCTCATCTTATGTTGCCATAAAACAAACATTAGCTTGTTCATTCTCTGAATCACTTTCACTTTCTGATGAAGATGACTCTGAATCATCCCATGTTACTGAGAAAGCTCGTTTCTTAGATTTGTCCTTCTTATATTTGAATTTGTCATTTTCTGACTTCTTCTTTTGTTCTGGACAATCTTTCTGCATGTGTCCCTTTTTGTGGCAGTTGAAACATTCTATAGCAGATGAAGATGGTTTGTTTGATCCAGGTTTCCTTTTATTGTAACGACTGGCTTTTCGATATTTTAGGAATTTTTTAAATCCTTTCGCAATGAATGCCAAATCTTCGTCTTCAGAATCTGATTCATTTTCATCTTTCTCAACATGAAATGCTACATTTTTCTTTTCTTCTTTCTGTTCTTTTCTAGCCTGCAAATTTGCTTCATAGGACATTAAATTTCCTATCAATTCATCTGGCTTCATGACGGAAAGGTCATTAGTTTCTTCAATTGCTAATACTTTTCCTTCCCATTCACTAGTCAGAGAATGTAGGACTGTTGAAACAACATCGAAATCAGAATACTTTTGTCCTAAGCCAATAAGTGCATGGTGAATAGTTTGAAACCGTGAATACATGTCATTTATTGTCTCATTTGGTTTCATTTTGAAATTTTGAAATTGACTTTTCAGCATGGCTATTTTGGCTTGTTTAACCTTGTTAGTACCTTCATGAGTGATTTTTAGCGTTTGCCAAATTTGATATGCAGTAGTGCAGATACTAACACGGTTATATTCATTTTGGTCTAATGCACAGAACAACATATTTATTGCTCTTGCATTTACGGCTGCTGCATTTTTCTCAGCTGCAGTCCATTCTGAATAATCAGTTGTTGGATTCACTATTTCTCTTTGAGTGGCATTCCAAGCATCATAGCTATTTGATTGCATAAAGAATGACATACGTGTTGCCCAATAACTATAGTTAAGACCATTGAAAAATGGAGGTCTTTGTGTCGATTGACCCTCCGTGTAAGTAGTGTTTTGAGTGCTAGTACTTACGTTATTTGCCATATTACTATAATATATCAAATAACTGTGTTACGGTTATATGATGACCGTGCTCTAATACCAAATGAAAGTTCGGTGTGTATACAATTATATGTGCTAATATAGTACACACGGATCGTGTAATATGGACTACAATATAAATGCGGAAATAGATGATAATAGCATAGTAAATAAAAAATAGAAAAATCACACCAGAGATTTCTATACTGGTTCGGAGCACCGTCCTACGTCTAGTCCCAGACTTCTATCTGGATTTTCACTATTAACTAGCTCGCTTCACCCGGAGGAACAGGTTTACAACACCCGAACAACCGAACGGGATTTCACGCCTCTAATACACTGAGGACTTCAACACTTGCCTCTTACAACACAGAGGACTTCAACACTTGCCTCTTACAACACAGAGGACTTCAACACAAGAACAAATACAATTGTTGTTGACAACTTGTGTTCTTGAAAACACGGATTTGTCACTAGTAGTACACCCTTCCTATAATCTTATCCTCAAAGTATGCGAATGATGTTTTGAAAAGATTAAGGAAAGTATATTACTTATTGAATCAAAAGATATGAAATAGTTTCAATGATTCAATAAATAATCGAGAGCTTTTAGAATGCAGGAGTATGTAGAAAGTAAGATCAGAGATTAGATTAAAAAGCATATATAATCATGTTGTGTTAATCAACGAATTAGATGAGTTTATATAGATAAGAATGATTGTAACTCTTTGTGAGCAGTTGCCATTAAGAGATATGATCTTTGGTGAAAGGTAAGAGATGCAACCTTTGGAGAAGAGAAGTGTCTTTTGGAAAAATTGCTTTCTGTTTAAAAACGGTCGACAGGTTAAAAAGTGACCAGTAGACAGGAATTTAAATATATATACGTTATGTGCATGTGTGCACGTTCAGTGTGCAAATTATGCAGGAATGGTCGACCGCCTATACTGTGACCGGTCGACCGGTCCCTGTAAAGTTGCACACTGAATGTGCAACTACATTCTAATCGTATATATATTAATTTTCTTGAAAATGCATGATTATTTGAGGATAGATTTTAACAAGTTTATCACTAATATAATATCAAATAATCAATCTACAATCTAGAGTACCATATATAGCTCTTTATAGCCATAATGACCTTGTTTTGTCGATCGCCTTTAGTTATTTGTCAGAAATCAAAACCTTCATAAAACTTGTGACTCAACACAACAATATTTCATAACGTTCATAGATGATTACTCACGTTATGGGTACCTATATCTCATTCATGAAAAATCACAGTCACTGGATGTGTTCAAAGCTTATAAAGCTGAAGTTGAGAATCAACTAAACAAAAGAATTAAAAATGTCAGATCTGATCGTGGTGGTGAGTACTACAGTCGATATGACGGCTCAGGTGAACAACGTCCAGGACCGCTCGCTAAATTCCTAGAGGAATGCGGTATTGTCCCACAGTATACCATACCAGGATCACCTAGCATGAATGGTGTTGCTGAAAGACGAAACCGAACTCTTAAGGATATGGTAAGGAGTATGATTGCTCATTCCACCTTACCTGATTCTCTCTGGGGAGAAGCATTAAAGACGGCAGCTTATATTCTCAATAGAGTACCAACTAAAGCAGCTGCAAAAACACCTTATGAACTTTGGACAGGTCGAAAGCCTAGTCTAAAGCACTTTCACATTTGGGGTTGTCCAGCTGAGGCAAGGCCTTATAGGCCACATGAAAAGAAGCTGGATTCCAAAACAGCGAGCAGCTACTTTCTTGGTTATTCTGAGCGTTCTAGGGGCTATAAGTTTTATGCTCCCATAGCTAAGAATATTTTTGAGACGGGAAATGCAGTATTCTTCAAGGATATTGAGTTTGGGGGGAGAAATAAAGTTAAAGACATTTATTTTGAGGAGGAATTGGATTCAAACCCAGTTCCTATTATCACTTTTGACAATGTTATACAGTTGCCTACACCTATCATTGATCAAGAAGTGATTCCGGAACCTCAACAAGACAATGTTATACAACCCCTTATTCAAAATGAAGCTATTGTTCCAGAAGAACAAACTCAATAACCCCAAGAACCTGTGCCATTAAGGAGGTCCATGAGAGAAAGGAGAAGTGATATTTCAGATGATTACATTGTATTTCTCCAAGAACAAGAGAATGATACTGGAATGATGGAAGATGACCCAATCAACTTTCATCATGCCATGAAAAGTGCTAACTCTCAAAAGTGGATTGATGCCATGAATGAGGAGTATAAGTCCATGCAAGACAATAAAGTTTGGGAACTTGTCCCATTACCAGAAGGTGCAAAACCAATTGGTTGTAAATGGATATTTAAAACCAAAAGGGATGCAAAGGGTAATGTGGAGAGGTATAAAGCACGTCTTGTAGCAAAAGGCTATACTCAGAAAGAAGGCATTGATTTTATAGAGACTTTCTCTCCAGTTTCATCGAAAGACTCTTTTAGAACAATTATGGCACTTGTTGCTCGTTTTGATCTTGAGTTCACTACACCACAAAAGGCTTTTAACAGCGTTTGATAAACGCTGTAATATGATACAACAGCGTTATTAGAAACGCTGTATAACGACATGCTGTCGTATATACATAACTTACAACAGCATTTCTATAAACGCTGTTGAAACATCTCTGTGACAGCGTTTATTACGAGCTGTCAATAATGTTTTTACAGCGTTTCAGACGTGCTGTATTATGTTTCAACAGCGTTTATAACTACACCAAAATAAGCTTTTAACAGCGTTCTAAAAACGCTGTAATAGGATATAACAGCGTTGTTAATAACGCTGTATAACTCCCGTTCCACAGTTGTTGCTCCCCTTTTCACAGCATTTTTATTATGCTGTTGGAGCAATGTACATTATCTTTTCATAGAATTGACAGCACGGTTTAAACGCTGTTGTTTGTTTGTACTATTTTTACAGCGTTGCACCATTGCAATATTTACACACTGGTATCATTAATCTAAATAGCATTTTATTATATTTCAACCGGATAATATACATAACATATACAAATCAAACTAAAAAATATCATATAAAAACATAACAATCAACCATTTCAATAAATTAAGTTGAATACAATATCCATAAACAAAGTTTACATAAATCCATAAACAACGATAATATTTATAAACTAATATCCTACGACAGTGGACAAAGGCACATATCTGCACCGACAACCAAGGCAACAAATGCAACTGCAGATACTTCATACCCATCTTCTCATCAACTTGCCTGAACACATTCGTCACTGACCATACAACCACACACTGTGCATATACCACTCTACCTTTGTCGAACTAGCAGCACTGACCACACTACCTCCTCTGCCAATACACTCCTGCCTTGCTGCTTCCCCTCTTCTCAACCACTTCATTTCTGCCCACCTGCACATTCGTACTGTGCACCCACACCACTACCATTCATATCACATAACTAAACTACACCGTTACAGCTAAACTGCTCCACTGTAACCCCCACTGTCATTCAACATCCAACTGTGCACATATATCAGTGCACAAACACATCAAAACCACCACAGTTCTTACTCACCAACCCTTCACTGAACATACTTCATCAACATCAGTTCAAAACTCGAGCCGCTGCTGACACAGTCCCCTATCCCTCCACTTCGGTTCAAAATAAAAACATTCTCAATACCTACCAACCCTTCACATCTGACCACATACCATCAAACTGCCACCATTGCTTTGCTTCAACCCGACCACACCATCATATCTGCACAACCCACACAAACCAGAACTCCTGCACTTCTGCATTCAAACACGTCTACAATTCACACACATCTCCACAGAGCAACCAATACATCATCATACATAACTAACAAACATACCAGTGCTCCACCCCTCATAACCACTTCATACAACCATCCTTCCACCTCTGGCACAGAACAACTACTGACCATCACATAACCATCAACTCTCCTCGACCACTCTATCCCCACAGTTCACTACTTCCAGCAACACTGCATCAAGCTACAAATGTATCATCGAGCTCCTAAAACTATAAATCCAGCTAAATAAAAATTATAAGAAACAATTAACAAGAGGATCAAAGCTACATATCTATAATTGCAAGCTGATATCACTTCATATCAAAAATTATCCACCAAACAATAATAGAAATGACACTTAACTACTAAGAATCGGTACCCACGTCATAGAAATATACGCAGAAAATTTGTTAACCGAAAAATAAACTTTTAAGAGAACGCGATTATTACCCGAGGAAAAGATCTGAAGAACCAAAGAGACTCGGATAAAAAGATGTGGACTTCTGAGAATGAAAGAGCTTTTAGAATTTGCTTGTCCAATTTAATGTTGAATTCATCGTGACAATCGCTTAATGCAAAGTGTAGTTGAATGAAGAGACTTGAATTTTTGTATGTAGGGGAGAAATTACAATGTTGTGAGTAGCGTTTGTATGGAGGAGGATGTTTATTGATGGCAGCAGTTTGAATGCAAATGTACAGGGTTGAAGAAGTTTTGTATGTGGTAGACTTGAATTTTTTATGTCAGTAGCAAGTGGATGGAAGGTTGGCAATTTTGAATGAATGAAACGGTGGTGGCCAATGAAACAGTGGAAGGCACTGATGTAGTGGTACAGCAATTAGTTGTGAGAAGGCAGAAGGCTATTCGGGGAATGAAATGTATAGTTGAATGGTGTATGACTTGTTCTGAAGTGGCTGAAATGGGAGGTTGCACTGTTGTTTGAGTGGGATGATCGGGTTTGTTTTGTATGGGAGAATCAAGCAATGGTTGATGGTGGAAGCAGTGTTTCTGGTTAGTTGGTTTGAAGTGTTGTCGTGGCTGTTTGTGGTAGTGATGACAAGGGGATGGCCAGAGAATTGGTGGTGGATGGCAAATGTAACAGGGATGAAGTATGGTGATGGGGTGTGTATGCAGTTGTGAGGAGAAGCTGATGACTGTAAAGCAGGGTTGGTCAGCAAGCTATTCTGGTATGTTGTCGATGGGTTGAATATTGTGAACAGGCTTGTGAGTGGTGAACAGAGCAATAGTGTGCACAATGCACAGTGTGAAATAGTGAACAGAAATGCACACAAAGCAAGTGCTATAAAAACACTGAAAATTCAAAATTGCAATTGTATTGTAAAAAAAACTGAAATGAAAACTTTTTTTTTGTATTTTTGTTTTGAAATGTCTGTTTTTTTTTATGTAGAGAGGCAAATGTAAAATAAAATGAGAATTCAAAGAAATTCATAGTTAACATATTATTATTATTTATCATAGTTTATTATTATTAGTAGTATAAAATATTAAGTTATATATTATAATTATATAAACTAATCCTGTTAATTTTTATAAAACTTAGTTAATTTTGTTAAAATTTCATAATACTTAGTTAATTTTCATAAACTTATCTAATATTTATAAATATTAGTTAACTTAGTATTATTATTATAAATCTTAGTTAATAGTAATAATAATAATTATTATTATTTGGTTATGTTTTAAATTTTTATGTACTTAGTTAATTTTTATAAATTAAACTTGCTAAATTTTATAAAACTTGGTTAACTTAGTTAAAAAAAATTTATAATAATCATACTTAGTTAACTTAGTTAAATTTTTATAAATTTATTTAATATTTATAAATCTTAGTTAACTTATTATTATTATAATAATTATTAGTTAATAATAAATATTACTACTACTACTATTATAATATAAGATTTAGTTATATTTTATATTTTATAAACTAAACTTGTTAATTTTTATAAAACTTAATTAACTTAGATAAATTTTTATAATACTTAGTTAATTTCTATAAATTTAATATTTATAAATTTTAGTTAACCTATTATTATTATTATTATTATTACAAATCTTAGTTTATTATTATTATTACCATTATTATTGTTACTATTACGATTATTATTATTATTATATAGAAGATAGAAGATTTAGTTATATTTTATATACTTTGTTAATTTTTGTAGACTAAACTTGTTAATTTTTATAAAGCTTAGTTAACTTAGTTAAATTTTTATAGTATTTGGTGAATTTTTATAAACTTATTTAATATTTATAAATCTTAGTTAACTTAGTATTATTATTATAAATCTTAGTTAATAGTAATAATTATTATTATTATTATTACTACTACTATAGAAGATTTTGTTGTATATTATATTTTTATATACTTAGATAATTTTTATAAATTAAACTTGTTAATTTTTATAAAACTTAGTTAACTTATTTAAATTTTTATAATACTTGATTAATTTTTATAAGCTTACTTAATATTCAAAAATCTTAGTTGACTTTATTATTATTATTTAAATTTTTATAATACTTAGAATAGCGGTTCGGGTATAATATAGCCAATTGGGCTGTGTATCTGAATCGGCCCACATAGAGTTGCACACTATAAATGCAACTATATCATGTACAAACTGAAGCAATTACAAACTGATTGAATAAAAAGCAATTGCTATTGTATATCAATTCTCTTGCTAAACATAGTTTTTCAAATTCTCTATCATGGTATCAGAGCTGTTTCAAGCTTAACGGCATTGAAATTAGATTTTGAAGAAAGAAAGAAGTCAAGATATCATCAGAGAATTATCATCATCTGATATCTTGATAACCCATCAGGTATATCTCATCATTTGGGTTACATAATTGATTTTGCTTATTAAAACAGGTGCCGTGCCAAAGAAATCAACAAGTTTCTGACTGCAACAAGTTTTTAAGCAAATTCCAAAGCAAGAAGATTCAGAAAAGAAAAATAGATATCAAGAAAGCAATCAAAGGCAGAAAGAAAGTAATTGCCCTGCCAAGAAATCATCAGAACACATTCATCATTTGATTCTGGCTGCAACTAACCTGAGCATACTGCATCTGAAGCAATCTTGCAACTGCAAGTTTCTGAATCATCAAGCTAGTTATCTCTTTTATTGATTTCAACACGGCTGAAGGAGACACCAACTCAGCAACCTCTGATAATATCACCAATCCTCAGCAACAAACTGCAGAAGTAGCTGGAAAGTTGATCAAGCCTGTCCTTAGCCCACAAAGTCAACTTATCACCATCCATTTTGAAGAAGATAATCATCTTCTATGGAAACTTCAAGTTGAAACTGCAATTCAAGGATATGGTCTTGAAGGATTCATTCTTGGAACTGAATCTATCCCACCAAGATGCATTGCTGACCAATAAAACAAATTAATCAGTAATGAAGATTACATAAAATATTACATACAAGATAGGCTAATAAGTTCTTGGTTGTTATCATCCATCAATACAAATCTGTTATCACAAGTGATTGGCTGCAAATCTGCAAATGAGATTTGGATACTCAATCAGCTGCAAAGGTTAAGCATTACAAAAGACCGCTGCAAAACATCATTAAAGACAATCAACCTATGAGGGAATATTTAGCACAAGTCAACAATATATGTAATATGTTAGAAGCTGCAGGTCACAAGATCACTGAAAATGAACAAGTTTTGACCATCTTGAATGGTCTCAGTGATGAATATGAAGCATTTGTAGCAGTCATATCATATCAACTAACTCTACCTTCTATACAATATGTTCATTCAACACACGAAGAAAGAAATGATCACAAGAAACCACAGGATTCTGACTTATCAATCAACTATGCAACTAGTTCCAAAAACAAAGGACAAAACATCAACAAACAGAGTCAATATTATTAAAGAGGTGGATACTCAAACAGGGCTAGAGGTAGAGGAAGATGGAGTGGTAATAACAATAGACCAAAATGTCAAATCTGTGAGAAACTAGGTCACAATGCAATGAAATGCTATTTCAGACTTAATGTCAATTATGTGCCTAATCAGAACCAAAGTAATCAAAGAAATGGGAACATCAATGTTAATATGGCTCAAGTACAAACAGATACAAGTATTCAATCTGAGAATAACAGGATAAGCAATCCTAGATGTCACTACAAGATTAGAACACATTCAGGATGAAAGCTGATATCCAAATTCAAGGACAACTAATCATGTAACAAGCAATCTTGACAATTTAAATCTTGAAAATAAGAAGTATAGAGGTAAACAATCAATTTACATGGGAAATGGAGAGTCTATTAGTATTACTCATACTAGAAATGCATCCATCAAAGGTGCAAGGCAGTTATTTTCAAATAATTTATTAAGAGTGCCAAGAATAAAGAAAAATCTCGCGAGTGTATCACAATTTGCTAAAGATAATAATGTCTATTTTGAGTTCTACCTTAATTGTTGTTTAGTTAGAGACATACGAATTAAAGAAATTCTTTTGCAGTGTTGCTGTCAGGGCAAAATTTGTAAGAAAACAAAAGTATTGTAACATGGCTGAAACTGTTCAGCCAGAGAGATAAAAATGTATTTGATCTTTGGCATTATAAACTTGGTCATCCAAATGCAAAAATTGTTAAACAAGTACTTTGCGAAAAGGACTGCTGGAGCTAATGAGTCTCAACTCACAATGTCAAAGCAACCAGGTCATGAGTCACCAGGACTACCCAGCTATCTCAGTCAATCTCCTGCACACTCAAGTCAGCAAACTCATCGAGTTAGTGAAGAAAATTCAGACCGTCTACAAAATCAATCAGGAAATAACAATAATCAAGCAAATGTTGAAGAACAACCACAAGTAAGAGCAGGCCATCCCATGGTCACAAAAGCAAACGGTGGCATTTTTAAACCAAAGTTATACACTGCAGTCACTGTTTCAGAGAGTCTGAAACATTTGAGCAAGCTTTCATGTTTGCAAAAAATAATGTAGTATGTAATTGTTGAATGGTTAATAGGGAATCCCATTACCCTATATAGTCGGTAAATAACCAAACAACTAATATTGTATCTATACCAATGTAAAATTTCAACTAAAGAGACTACATGAGTCTACCGTTGACCATCCAATATTAAATTTAAATACTAGACTTTAACCGTGTTTCTAATAAATTTCTATAAACTTCTACGGTAATACTATATTGACGATATTAATTAAATTTGTTTGCTAGTACCCATTTTTTGCATATCCATCGTTCTGCTGTCGGTGGTCATGGCGGCCATGATGGTGGTGGAAACAATAATAATTTTTACAAATTAGAAAAGTAAAGATAAAAACTGGAAAATGCTTCTTAATAATCATTAATTAGGAGGACAATATAAATCATATAAAATATTTTTGCTTTTGTGCTGCTATAACAATAGCCTAATATATAATCTGTGTATACTTGATAACATATATATGGGTTCTTTGTCTAGAAAAATGCACATAATAGATTTTGTATTTTCACATATCTATAACTACATATATTGTATATCTCTTTAGTTTAACATATCAAATTATGCTAAAAGGCTATTAGCTGTCAAAGAAAGCATAAGGAAGATGAATATGTAGAAGAAACTGAGAAGATTTCACCTGAGAGGTCTTCAACATGGTAATTTGATGAACATGACCAACAGCATCAAATTTTGCTGGGAAACCTACATTTGTCCTGGAGATTTTTGCCAAATTTACAATAAACCATTTGTAAGAAACTGTTTGCAAGAAAATCAAATGGTAAAAATAATTCCAACTCCTGAATGGAAGTTCAAAAGCCTAATTTTTCCAAAGATATAAGCATAATTATCTATAAAATAAATTTAACTGCAGTAACAGTTGCTTATTGATTTTTTTTACTATGTAATAATGGGAAAGTTGAAGGGCATGGTGAATATTAGCGTGGACATTTAACTGCAGTAACAGTTGCTTATTGATTTTTTTTACTAATATTATAATACTTTTAATTGTGAATTATGATCTTATCATCGTAATCATCGATTACTACCACATAATTATTGCATAATTTTGTTCGAAGTTATATTAAATATTACCATATTTATCATTCTCGACATATTTATCATTCTTGACTTTATTATTTTTGTTAAATCCTGTAAATAAGCATATAGCTTTTAGAATAAGCCTGGTGTAAAAATGGTTTGTTAAATTTGTCAAAAATCACAAAAAATTACCGTTGATTTTGTTCTTTCAAGTTGTTATACTCCCAACTTTGTGCATCCCACAGCCTTACTTCATGATCCAAACTGCCACTAGCAAGTATTTCAGTGCACAGTGGGTGAAATCTTACCTGCAGGGAATCAGTAATTGAGACTCTAAATAATAAATAATACATGAATACACATTTCCTAAAATTAAGAGGAAAAATAAACAAGATGCAGGAAACATTTTTTTATCCACTCGATAACAGAATCCACTATCGAAGAAATTAAACTAGGCTATCTTGTTAGGTCTCAGGTTGTAATCTATTATTTTCAGGCAATAAAAATAAAAAACAATGACGCAAAATGATGTGTTTTTTAATGTAAGAAAAAGTACATGCTCAATCTTCCTTGTATATCTAATTTTCAAACAAAGTATTTAATGCTTAAGGATGTCAGTCAAGGTAGATGAGGACTTTCTCCCCTGCAAGAATGGAAAAAAATAGGCTAAAATATTTTGTAATTTGTTTGGTCTTCAGTGAAATATATCTTTCTTGGACATAATAATAAGATTCTGGTTCTGTTTCAAATTCTTGTTGGAGTGATTTAATTATTAGCCTAAAAAGATGAATTTCCAAACGTTGTGCGTTGCAATGGAAATTGACTTTTGGTGAATGTAAATGATTGTTGATATATAACACTCTGAGTGGTCATAACTGGGTATAATATATTGGATCATAATTCCTAACATAACCGCAATTAACAGTTAGCATATAAAGATATTGCCGGAAGCAGAAATACACACACCACGATAATACATGCATAAAAGAGTGTATGTGGTCCACATGTGTGCAGGTGCACATACATACATATGTGTATGTGTACACGCACACACGAAAATATCCATCGACAGATATATGAAAAAACAGAAAAAACTTAAGTGATGAATATAATGATAGATGTATTATGCATACCACCCATGGTGTCCGCCGATGGCCACTCAAGATTTTTAAACATCTCCTGGTCTGGCAATCGATTATCTTAACAGTGTGATCACCACTGGAATATAACTAGACAGAGTTAGCAACTTATTGTAGAACAGCCATTAGCCTTTAAGAGAATAATAACAATTATTTATGAAAAAATTTCTACTACAAGTACAAACAATAATAACTCACTGTGTAGAAGCAATTGTCTTTCCATCCAAACTAAATGCTGCAGCAATTGTTGATCGTGGAGGAGGTGAAAGAGGGCAATATTTAGCTGACAAATGATGCAATGACTTTGCTTCTACCCTGAAAATGATGCCCTCAAATAAACATCAGATAAATGTCATCAAGATACTGATAATTGTGTAGAAAATAATATACAGCAATGTACTTGTAACCATGTTTTTGAGCACATTGCTAGGCTTGCTCGTCTCCTTCCTCAAATGAATATCAAATCATCACAGGTATTAATTGAAAATTTGCAACCATAAATACTTGCTCTTTAGTCATGATTATAGTTAGTAAATTTATCATCAAATATTTATCAACCATAAAACCCTTGGCCGAAAAGAAAAGGGAGTGGTTGACCAATGGGTCATTAAGTAAAATGAAATCCAAATCCGATGAATTACTAAAATTTTGCCTCGATAGTTTGATATTTCCATTAAAGAAAACTTGTTTATTCAGAAAAGCATATGCGTAGAAATGGGTGCTTTTAGAAATAAATTTAAACTGCTGCTGCTGCTACTGAATACTAATAACAGACAAAAGGAAGGTCAGAGGTTTAACAATTTAGACAGAAATGAATGTTGGATGTAAAGGAAACGACTAGCATTCGAGCCTCAGGATCGATTATTTTCTTAAAAAACATTAACATATATTACTATAAAGAAGCAAACTTCCACATATTATAAGAACACAGGGTCTACTGGTTTGTAAGACAAAGATCCCACCTGCAAGTCAAGCAAGAACTTGAAGGAGATTGTGAGGAACATGAATTTGATGAAGCAGATGCCATAGAAAACTTTGCATTGTCAATAAAATGCTGACTCATTGGTTCCTCTAAGCATGATAAGCCTGAAAAAGACAACCACCTCCAAAACTGCTTCATACCACAGTACAACCACCACACAGCTTCCTGCCTCAAAACCACTCCACTGTCATACAACATCAACTCAACTTCATTTCCGTCACATATTCAACTTGTTCTCACTTCGACTACCGACCACTGACTTCACTCAACTGTCAACAACACTGCTTCCAAATTGCTAAACACTGATAACCACCTTGCCAATATCACAACACTGCTGCCTCCTCTGTCATCTTCCCCTACCATTCAAACAGCCAACTTGCCAGAGACAACTACATAGCTCCAACTACAACTTCAATAACCACTACTATCAAACAACAATCACACTGTTTCATTGCTATGCATTTCTCGGTTAACAGAACCACAGACAACCAGCCTACACATCACTGTCAAACACCAGCATTCCAACATTCCAGCACAACAGCGACTTCAATAACCCAAAGCTCTACAACCCAAAGTCGAACTACGCAGCCTCACCAGAACCATCTAAACAATCCTCGAATGCTAATTTCTGTGAAATCCCAATCGCCTCAAACATCACAAGCATACACAAAACTCCAACCAACACCCACCACAGTTCAACTCGCAACCTCCTAGCCCCTTGACCACCAACAATCTCCTGACAACATACCCAAAAAAAATTCGCAACTGCCATTCACCAGAATCAAACCAAAGAATAGTGCCAGTCTCACCGTAGCTTCCTGAACATCGATGACTCTGAGCCAATAGATTCGCAACCATCAAAACCGCACACCAAAACAGATTCGCAACCATCTAAGCAGTCATTCGCATGTTGTGGTGGTAGAATTGAAGCGATGGTTGGACAGATGCTGGCGATTTCGATTTAGGGTTATGCTTGGTATTTGGGGATATCGGGTGTAAAATTATGAAATGAACATGATTCAAGGAACAAATAAAGTATGAACAAGAGAACTGAGATTAGATTTGAAGAAATCGGGACAAAGAATGAAATGCAGGAGATTTTGGTGAAGAAGATAATTGATATTTTTTGTAATGAGGAATGAGAATAAGAAGGAAAGGCGGTAGAAAGAAATTTTAGTCCCGCGTTAATTTTTTAGCTCTATCCCTAAAATGTCAGCGTTTGTTGATTAATATTGTTCGTTTAAAATATTATCGACAGCATTTCCTTAAAAAACGCTGACAAATGTTGCTGTTGAAGGTGAATTTTCTTGTAGTGGTTACATCAGATGGATGTTAAGACGGCGTTTCTCAATGGAGACATTGATGAGACAATTTATATGGTACAACCAGAAAACTTTGTGTCAGGAGATCCAAAGAATATGGTTTGCAAGTTAACAAAATCCATCTATGGACTTAAGCAAGCTTCTCGTCAATGGTACCACAAATTACATCAAGTAATCATCTCGTTCGGTTTTGAGACAAATATTGTTGATGATTGTGTGTATCACAAGTTCAGTGGGAGTAAACATATATTCCTGGTTCTATATGTCGATGACATTTTTCTTGCCACTAACGATATATGCTTATTGCACGAAACCAAGAAATTTCTATCTAAACATTTTGAGATGAAAGATCTTGGGGACGCCTCTTTTGTATTGGGTATTCAGATACTTCGAGATCGATCTCGGGGTATTCTTGGATTATCACAAAAGAGCTATATTGACAAAGTACTTAAAAGGTTTGGCATGCAAGATTGTAGACCAGGAGATACCCCTGTTGCCAAAGGAGATAAATTCAGTCTTAGTCAGTGCCCTAAAAGCAATCTTGAAATCCAAGAAATGCAAAAGATTTCCTATGCTTCAGCCGTTGGGAGTCTAGTGTATGCTCAAGTATGTACACGTCCAGATATTGCATACATTGTTGGGATGTTAGGCAGATACTTAAGCAACCCTGGTATAGACCATTGGAAAGCAGCCAAGAGGGTTATGAGGTATCTTCAGAGAACAAAAGATTACATGCTCACTTATAGAAGATCAGGTCATTTGGAGGTCGTAGGGTATTCTGATTCTGATTTTGCTGGATGCCAAGATAGCAGAAAGTCTACATCTGGCTATATTTATCTGTTGGCAGGAGGAGCTATATCCTGGAAAAGTGTTAAGCAAACACTTGTTACTGCTTCCACTATGGAAGCAGAATTTGTAGCATGTTATGAGGTATCAAATCATGGAATATGGCTGCGAAACTTTGTCACTAAGCTGCGCATTTTGGAAAATGTAGAAAGACCACTGAAGTTATGTTGTGATAATAAGTCAGCAGTGCTATATTCTAACAATAATAGAAGCTCAACTAAGTCGAAGCATATTGACATAAAATACTTAGTTGTGAAAGAGAGAGTGTAGAGTGGACATATATCTATAGAGCATATTGGAACAAATTTCATGATAGCAGATCCGCTCACAAAAGGTTTACCACCCAAGGTCTTTCATGAGCACATTGCTCATATGGGTATTGTATTGCTCGAGGATGTTATGGTTTAGTGGGAGTTTGTATTATATATGCAATATATATATATATGCTTTAAGACATTTATGTGTTTAACTTTCTGATCAGAAGTAAAGTATTCAGTTCATTTACTCTGTTTACTATTTTGATTCTGACCTCACTTAAAATTAAGGAGGACCAATTGAAAACATATTAATCTATGTCATTTAACTATATATATGTGTGTGATCACTGATAGGTTTAGTCATGATTAATGTGACAAAGATCACTGTGATCCTATATAAATATGGTTAATGGACAAGATTGTTAAAGATTACCTTCATTTTATAGCAAATTTTGAGCTCATAAGGTTGTACATTTATAAGGAAACATATGTTGCCCAAGTGGGAGATTGTTGGATTAAAATTATATTATGGGCACATATGTTAAAGTGTATAATGCTATTAAAATTAAGGTATAAAACATTAAGCGGTATTTACAATTTAATGAGGGGCTAAATTGTAAATAAGAAATAACTAATTTTTTGTCCGTTATTTAAACGGTTGTGGTCCCCAGAAAACAGTACGTTCTTTATTTTCTTCTTCCCCATCAGAAGAAAAACATCGACAGAAGGATAAACTGCTTTTCTGGAAGATTACAAACCCATATACAATTGAATCAATGGACTCCGGTATGCTTCCGCCAATCTTCGTTTGTTTGTGGTTTTAGTCTCTCTTGAATTGATTAGGGATAAATTGAAATCTCTTTCATGAAGACATTATGCATTTCAGTTAGTTCGGGTAGGCACAACTTCACCTTTTCTCTACCTGAAAGTGTTGAGAATTCCTGTTAAATGATATTTAAATATGCTCACTGATTCAAGTTTCAAAAATCATCAAGTTACAAACTAGTACTTTAATCATTATTTTTTGTTCAATTGCTTTGTAACATCATGAACGAAGTCATCTGCTTCAATCAAAAAATCATTAAATAATTCATATGGATGGTTGTGTGTGTGCGCCATTGCTTAAGGTTCCGACCAGAATACTAAAATGATGGGTGTAAGCATAAAAAGGATTATGCATAATGAAACAACGCATATCATTATCATGTGTTACAAGCATAAAAAATGCTCTGATATGCATTGATTTCAACATAGCTCTAACAATCTACATATTAGTCTCACACAAGTTAGCTAACTTAATTTTTATAAAATTAGTTATTCAGGTAAACATATTTAATTTTTATATAATTTAGTTAGCATAGTTAACTTTTATAAAACTTAGTCAACTTAGTTTAATTTTTATAAAAATTAGTTAATTGATTAATTTTTATTAAATTTTATTAACTTAGTTAATTCTTGTCCAAATTGGTTATTAAAAAGCTTTGTGTTTATATGGCTGGTGGAGGTTCCGTGTCAACAGCTATTACAAAATAAAACTAGTCCAAATCAAATTATTAAAAATTAGTTTAATGCATGTTCTGGAAAAGTTTAGTCTATAATGCAAGCAGTTCCAGCCAAGGTCAAACCAAAATGCAAACAGTTCAGATCATGACATTCCTAGTAATACTGAGTCATCTGCCACAAAAATGTTTAGCAGTTCTATTCCTACATCTTTCCATGTATTGCAGCAACATGCATCAACCATTTTGTAGTTCATATTTTGATCACAAGCAGTAGATTAGGCCATCCAATGTGTTCTTATACTCCATCCAAGCAGTTTGATCAGTTCGTGTACTCATCGCAATATACTGCTAATTTAGACCATTTGTTTCAACCAAATATTTATCTAGTTCACAATCTTCCATAAAGGATGGTGGCTTTCTATCATTTTCAGCTGAAGGGAAGATGGAGAAAGAAAACAAAGAGCTATTGAAATAACTAGAAAAAAATGGCGTCAAAATAAAGTAGGATCCCACCCACGTAATTTCTAATCTTGCATGATTATTGCGTTTATATCTCATTTTATGCTGTAGGATCAAAAAACTATATTAGTGAGCATTAAAATGCCATTCATAATCAATTTTCAGTGCTATTAATAATTATTTTTATTGTAGTGGCAATTTGTTGTATCATTTATCCCTTCGTTGTATCATTCATAGATAAATTCAATGCCAAAACATCGTTATGTATAATGTTTATTCGTAGCATACCAACTTATTTATAGTGCACAATCACGTTATCCTATTTTCATTTGGTGGTACAAGTACCATCGAAACGCTATTTTATAGCATTTCTTGATGCTATAAATGACAACTTTTCTTATAGTGAAGTAATTATCTATCTCATTATAATTCTCCGTGTCATTAATTTTCCATGCTTATCCATCTTAATCTGTTACATGCATGCAATTATTCTAACTTTTGAGAAGTAAAATGACAACACTTTGGGTACAACCATGACCAAATTATGTTTTATACGTCCTAAAGTCCATGGCATAATATAATTTGAATACCCATTATAAATTTCAATTAACTTTCTGAAACATGGCATGTCCAAAATAAAATGATCATTAAAACATTAAGACATTGTGAAAACATGAAAATGCATCATGTTTGATAACTATAATTCAGCACTTACCATTTATGTTTAATATATTAGACATTTCAGGTGCAAAACAAATAAAATAATTAGATGTAGTCTTCCTCTTGTTAACCTTCAAGTGAGCCGATTCGATATATATATCCCTAACTCATACAAGCCCTTCAAATTATAATGGAGTACACAACATATATCCTAAAGAGACACACATGTTAAATACTTAAACTTCTTCACAACCGTCAAATTTTAAGTGACACTGAGGACTGTTTTAAATAGTTATTCATGTGACTGTTAAATTGTAGCTCCCATAAAACCCTAGAGATTATCTGTGGTACAGGGTTTTCGACCCTCGAAAATCGACACTAATACGTCCACTGTATTGCGTGCCGAGCAATTGAATGTCAGAAAAACCGATCGTTATGGGAGAAGAATGAAAAGAGAAGAAGAGAAGAGAAGAGAAGAAGAAAAAGAAGAAAGAAACTAAAACAATCGCAGAATCTCATATACATAGCGGAACAACATATAATAGAATATCAATGAACTTTACAAAAAGAGAAACTATAGTATAATTTGCAAACATCCATCAAAGCACAATAAATCAATCATTAATCATCAGCATGGATAGTTCTATTAACCTATCCTTACAACTACTGAAAGTTGAACAACAATGCAGCAGAAAAAATAAAAAAACATGTGAATATGAACAAAAGACCTCCAGCTCGCCTACCGAAGCTCCAAAGAATCTAAATCTAAATATGTAAATATGCTCGGTCTGACCCAAGCATTGAAAGAGAAGAAAGCCCGGGTCAATCTTGTAAACCAACGTGTGAAAGCACATCTCAATTAAATATTAAAGTTGTAAAAACTTTTCTTTGCAAAACAAAGGTATCTCGTAAGACCATGCCCACACATAAACACGGACGGGTTTTACCTTATGATAACCAAAACATTTCATATCAAATTCTGTTATATTATACTAGTATCTAGTATACAAATAATAAATTAATCATAGTCGAAATTTTTACATTGATTAAATTCCAGCATACTAGCCACAAAGTGGGTTCTTCAAACAAAATGGTGGGCACAAAGTGGATAACGAATTTCCATACAAATGACTAGGTGAAGGGACTACCTTCGGCAATACATCTGTAGAGGAATGTACCGAGGCCCAACTTATGGTCCTCTACCAACAAAAGACTAGCCTAGCTCTTCCTAGATAGTACCGAGACATCACCCCAGTTGTTATCGACCAATCCAAGGGCCCTCATCGCATACATCCACAATAATTTAAAAACTAAATGTCATAGCGGAAATAAATATATCTCGAAGGGGATGATCATATCATAATGGTTGCAAACCACATAACCTTTCTGCATCTGCCCTGTTTTGGTCATTTTCGAGTGTGAGGGCTAACGTTACGATTGTCTTTCACATAGCACATATCACTTTCCTCTTTGAATGGCACATTTCCATTCTATCATAACACAACTAATTTCTACAAACGTATAACTCCTAAGCTCGTATGTCTCAAGAAAGGGTGTTAAGCTAAGAGAGGTTGCATTCTCCACCACCAAATAGATGATACGTTCATAGATATCAATCAACGTAATTAGAAATGCAACGATGGACATTCGTCCATATAAGTTGTCCAGGAACAGGACAAACCGAATGCACTTCTCCTACCACATCCTGTTGGGAATCAACCTTAGGATCAATAGCGATTAGTCCTTGCATTCGATATTTCATAACGAAGAGACCACTGCTACTATATGTATATTGGGAGTTTATCCCTAAATGATCAACAATCAGTCCTTCATTACAAAAATCCCAAATATCAATGTCTTCTAACACTTACACATTCGAACGCATATACGTTGGTCCGAAGTGGTTTTGGGGAAAATCTGATCGCGGTCTCTTCGGATCAACAACGATAAAGAGGCCAATTTGATAATGGATTATTTAACTATCAAAGAAAACAATAATATCTATCACCATAAGCAATCACTGTGCCCATTTAATAAATCTTTTATTAATTAAATCAATTTTTAAATATTTACTTCAAATTATCTTTTAAAAAGGCATATTCTCAAAACCATTTAAAATTTGATAATGGAAAACGTTCCCATATACCTACATTAACAATATAAGCATATTGAAAAATCATTTCATTTTCAACGCTTGAAAAATATTTCCATTTACCAAAATCAACGGTATAAGCCTACTTAACAACACTACCTTTTAGAGACATGCCAAATAGATTTCTATAACCGTACAACTCCAAAGTTCGTACACCCCCAGACGTGTGTTAAGTATAAGAAGTAATGCTCCTACCACACCAAACCTTTAATACGATCATAAGAACCAATTCGTGCCTTCATAATGGAAGGTCAAAACATAATGTATTGGATCAAAACAAATGTTGTGCAAAATATCGTTATGACAACCCAAAACACTAGTATAGTGATTCGATTAATTAATAAATATATATAACCCTATATACTATGTAAAACATTTCCTTTCGGAAAACATTTACTGTAACAACAGTGTTATAATCCATGCCTTCCTTACTTTCCTGAAATCGTCTATTACAACAACAATGGTTGAAATCTATTTTTCGATACTTATCACATTTTCAAAACATTTTTCAAAATCATTAAATTCCATTTGTAATTGTTACTTTCCAAAACCTTTACTTTCAAAGGATAAATTTACTTTTAAAACCATTAACTTAATCAAAATATCACTTTCAAACGTTTCTCTAAATAAAAATATATATTTAAATTTCATTATAAGCCATTTTCACATTTATAAAACTATTTTTATAAATCTCCTTTCCATTTTATAAAATTTCTACTTTATAAAATTCCTTTATTTACAAAATTCTATTTATAAATCATTCTTTTATAAAACTAGTTTTACTACCAAAATCCATTTATTATTCCATTTCTTTATAAATCAAATTTATTAATAAAATCCATTTATAAAATATTTATAAGATCCAATTATCAATCTATTTCTTTATTTATGGAATATCACACATATAAATCTTTTTATGAACTTATCCAAAATCCCTACTTAAAATATTTCTCAAAACTATGCTTTTATAGCATCAAAAATCATAACTTTTTATTTACTTAAAAATAAATTCTTTCATTTTAATAAATTTAAAATCATTGAAACATTTATATACGTCCAAAATTACTTCAAAATCCTTTTTAAATCAAAATCATCATTTTAGCATTTCAAAGTACCAAAAATAAGGCCCAGTGCTACTAAAGCACTAAATAAGCAAACAATCCTTGTCATCAAATATGGCATCCAACACATCATATAAATATATATGATGTATAAAATCAACAGTAGTCTGGAATCTTGTTGGATCCTTACAACCTATCTTCATATATCACATACAGAATATAATCATGAAAATATAAATCAACCGCTTGGAGGTGGGCTTCATATATAAAGGGTCTTCTACTCTTACACGGGAATGTAATAGGGTCGCATCCGCTCCAATAGGAGGGAATATATCCATATCAACACATACATATAGTAAATCATCCAAGCAAACAACAAATAGCATAAATAAATTTATTCCCACTTATATAAACATATAAGCAGGTCAGAGGGGTGAGTTTACTGACAAAAATTCTAAAAATCGCCGAAGCGCTCCGATTTGAATTAAAATTAAGCTGTCGTTCAATTTAACACAAAATTCCTACTAGCTATAAATTCGTTCAATCCAACTCCATAGCGTAGTGCTCGTTGATACGAACGTAACGCAACTTATCGCGCTCGATTTGGATCTCATATGAGAAAATTACGGATTTATAAACATTTTATGTCATTAAAAGTAATTAACTTAATTAAATAAGTTTAAACCCTTAACCTTATCTCTGCTTTCCATCTTCCTCTCTTTGCTCACACATTCCAGGCCGCATGCGCGCTCTTTTGTTTTTTTTCTTACTTCGCTCGATTGAAGCGCGCCACCCAGCCATTTGCCACCGCACTTCCACGCTCGCTCGCCACCGAGCCGCCTGTCCTCCACTGCGCATCACGCGATGAAATCATGACCCAAAAACACATGACTGCAGCTGCAAACGGAGTGCAATTTTGCCCACCACGCCTCGCCAAACGACAATCCATCCGTTGGTTAAGCACGTATTGTCATGCTCTATGTTCTGTTAGCTAACGTTGAAGGCTAATTTCGACTTCTAGAGGCTCCGATCGTTGTTGGTCATTGGATAGTTTAGTTTAATGGAAGTTGAAATATAGAAGCTAGGGTTTAGTATCAAATGAAGGTAGTCGATGGTCGTATATAGAAAATTTTCCTTGGCACTATTCATCCGCGAAAATTACAAATTCAAAACGAGGCATGTTGTCTGGCGTTCTATATATTATACCCCTATTCTGAAGACAATGAAATATACATCGGAAGCCAATTCCATCATATACAGAAGATAGATTTTCAAAATCAAATTATTGTAATTTAATTCCTTTAATTAATTTCTATGCATTTCGAACTCACATGGCGAAACAATACATTCGATCGCCACGAAATTCAACGGCATATAATAATTCACCATTACGAATCTGATGAAACTAGTTTCGTCGAAGTCCAAGACAGTGCCTCAAAAAGCTATTTTTACACATTAATTAAAATGAGTAATTTCCAAAATCAATTTAATCACTTTTATATCAAATTTTAAAGTTCACTATCTTCCTCTTACTCAAATGGAATTTAAAATTAACTTTAGAAATTGTTTCCACTCATTTTAAATTCAAGATTCAATTATTTAAACAATTTCAAATATTAAATTTAACAATTTATTTATCAAATAAATCGCTATATTTAAAATATATGTTATTTAACTTATAAAATTAACTTGTCAATATTTAAAATCAATTAAATATACTAAATTCGAATGTCTAAAATTCTAGGTCGTTACAGACTCCCCTGCTTAAAAGAATTTCAATCCCGAAATTACCAAGTAAGAAAAATGCCCAAAGATCCATTTACTTTTCCAAAAAAATTAGTTATAGATTATTAAATTTCTAAGTCTTTCAAATCAATTCATAATTACTAACTAATACCATCTATTCATTCATTCTAAGTTATAACTCAAAATCAATTTTTTAGATATCAATTTTTCTCCAAAATTCTCAAAAGTTTTCAAACGTTTAAATTTACGGTAAAATTCGACAGCGTCTCCTTTGCACGGTTCGATAGTAAAATGTACATCTCAACTTCGAGGATGAGGCATCTCGTAGGAAAAAAGTGTAAAAGTACAATATAACCCGAGATATGTACCTTTTATTTTATTAGCAAGCATATACAATCATGTACCTCTTCCATTTTCTATTCACTTTCTATTCGTGTCTGCTCATGGCTCCACTCCTATCCCATCACCTTACTTATCACCACTGATGTACCATCTTCCATATTGTCCTCCTCTACTACAGTTGTCCTTATACCATCCTTTTCTATCAACCATACCATCATCACCTCCTCCCTCTGGTCTACCTCCTCCTCCCCTCCCACCTGATCCTTTTCCTCCACTTATTCAGCCTTCTTCCAAATGTTCATCCTCCTTTCTTTCTAACGCCTCATTTGTTCTTCCTTCTAACTGGTCCTTCTCTTTTCTTCCAAACCAAGGAATGCAGGAGATTACACTCCTGTCCATTTTGATGTTGATTACTTAGGCAAACCCTTTCCTCCTCCTACTGATGTAGTGAACGAAAGTGTCAGAGCTTGGTCTAAGTCTTTGGTTGAGTTTTTCTTAATGGAACTGTTAAATATATGGCAGTCAATGCTCATATAGATAAGATGTAGAAATTAAAAGGATCAGAAATGGTGTCTGAAAAACAAAATTTCTACTTCAAATTTTCATATCCAGAAGATAAACTATATGTTTTACATAGGGATCCTTCTTTCATCAGAGGCCATACGTTGATAATTTCCTCTTTGAATCAGAGCTTCAGCTCAGCTCAACCTGTAGTTAAAAGTGTGCCATGTGGGTGCACTTTTATAGGATTCCATTGATGACTTGGAATCTACTTGGCATAAATTAGCTGGCTTGTCACTTGGGGAAATTGGTTTGCTTTGATGAAAATACAGAGAAAATGAAATGGTTTGAATATGCTAAATGCTTGGTAGAGGTGAAGCCTGACAAAGAACTGCCCAGTTTCTTTGCTGTAGGAGATGATGACTGCCCTAATATTATAGTGGAGTATTCTTGGACACCACTAATTTGTACAAGATGCAAGAATTTTGGACACTCGACAAAACATTGTGAGGCTGTGAATCCTGGTAGCGATGAAGTTGAAGTGAGTAATCTGGAAGGTTAAAAAAAAATCTGAACTGTTGAGAAAGCAAATGATAAATTTATTTTTTTAGAAGAAAAAGGAAGAATGCAAAGAAAATTTGGAAGAAATCAAATACAACAAATTCCTCTAGAAAATATGAAGATGTTGTTGCCGGGGATGGCAAAAAATCATGATGACAATATGAACATAGCTTTAGATGAGACAGCAATTGGAAGTATTAATGATTCCAGTGATATTCTTAATGTTCACACTGTTGCTGGTAACAGTGAGGTGGTGATTATAAAAATTGAAGGTTATGTTGTAGTTATCCCCGAAGATTCTGATGGAATTCCTCCAATTAAACTTGGTGTATTAGGAACTCATAACAAAGAAGACAGTGTTGAAGTGGATACTTCAGTTGAGTTACCTGATCTAAATGCCAGGTTTGATGGAGTGTGGCCCGAGTTTTCTCATCATTTGACTCCAAGTCAGGATTCTATATTTGATCCCTCCTCTTCTGCAAAGACTTCATCACTTCCTTTATCCTCTGAACATATCACTAATACAATAGTGGCTACTGGCTTACCTCCTCCAACCAAACTGTCATGTTCTGAGCCTGAAGTAAATAATACTTCAAATCCATTTGATCCCCTTTTACTTTTAGAGGAAAATGACATTACTTCTGTTAATGATAATGAAATTTCTATCCAAACTCAAACCAATCCACTTTTACAGTCTCTCATGTGCACAGACTTACATAATGACAAGCACAGTACCTCTTTGCTCTCCACTTCTACTACTTCTCTCCTTTCTCCTCTTCTCAATCCAACATCTTCTGTCATTCAAGCTTTTTATCAGCCTTCACCCATAATTCCTCCCATACCTTACTCTGCAGTGGCCCTCCCCTCTAAAGTTTTCCCGAACATTCCAAAGCCTCTTGTGGTCTCAACTGACACATCATCTCAGAAGAAAAGAGGTGGACCAAAAAAACTTTCCTCTCCTGAAAATTCTGATGATCTTGATAGTGGCACTGAGTACTCTTTTGATCAAATGTCCTTTATCTCAACAACTTCAGATGCATGTCCTGGTGTAAAGACCAGGTCCTCTGCATTATCATTATAATGATACAAAAAATTGAGAACAAAGGGTTTTGGAAAGTTAGGGGTACTAATTCCATAGCCAAACAACTTGAAGTTAGGAATTTAATTTGCACAAACAATCTCTAAATGATAATATTAGCTGAAATAAAGCTTAATTGTTCTACAACCCTGAAGGGTTCTACTGTGATCAACGGCAGCTGGTCCATGCTTCATAATTTAGCCCAAGCACCATTTGGTAGGTTGTTAATAATGTGGAACCCTACAATTTTTTCTATAGACCCTATCTCAGTTCAGAGGCAGCTCATTCGCTCAAAAGTTACTCATCTCCCTTCTAGCTAAGTTTTCCTTTTACATCCATTTATGCAGCTAATTCGGTTGCTACCAGACAACCAATGCTTGATCTCCTTCCATCTCTCCATCCATATAATGCCCCCTGGATCTGTGTAGGGGACTGGAATTGCATGCAAACTTATCATTATAAGGGTGGTGATGTCCCCTTATCCTTACACCAAACCAATCCTTTAAACAATTCACTATATTCATCCAGCTTATCTCTCATTCCCTCTGATGGCTTCTTCTTTACATGGAATAACTGTAGTAGAATTGGTGTCAGAACCTTCTGTAAACTTGATAAAGCCTTCTATAACATTAATTTCCTTTCTCTATGGCCTAATCTTCTTTATCACTCTCTTCCTCCCTCTCTTTCAGACCATTTGCCCATTGTTCTGGACTGGGGTCATGAAGCAATGAATAGACCTTCCTCATTTTCATTTATAATACTTGGACAGATCATTCTGATTTTCTAACTTAGTTACTGAAGTTGGAAGTGTAAAGCTTTTGGGAATCCTATGTTTAATTTGCAGTTCAAGCTAAGGGAGTTTAAAGGAAAGCTTAAAAGTTGGGATTACAACACTTATGGTAGAGGACCTAAATTGTCAAAGGGCATCAGAGATCAACTTCAACTATTCAGACATTACTTCTTACCAATCCCGCCGATTCCTCTCTATCGGTTGAGGAACATAGGTTAAAGAATGGGCTAGCTAAAGCATTGTTAGAAGAAAATAAGATGCTTAGTTAGAAATCCAAAGCTCAATGGCAGTTTTGTGGTGATAGGAATACTGCTACCTTCCACAATTAATTGAAAATAAAAACTGTAAAATCAAATATTCATAGCTTTCATGATATGGAAGGTAAACTGTGTTCATCCTCTAATTCAATGCAAATTCTTGATTATTGCACTATGTTATTGCCTAACAATCAGCTTGATGACCCTCAACTGCCCCACATTTCAAAGGTAGATCTCCCTGCCATTTCATTATCACACATTTGTTAAAGTAGAAAAAGAGAGAGAATTATAATTTTAGAGGAGAATAGACAATTTTTTTTTAACTTGCTTTTTGTCTTGTCTACAACTTGCATTCAACACAACAAAATGACCACATATATATAGTGGTTTACAACCCTTACAAACGGACATAACCTTTTTGAACAGACACCCTTTCACTTCAATAGACATGACTTTTACTTAATAGACACGACTCTTCATTTCAATAGACACGACTTTTCAGTGAACGGACACGACTTTTCACTGAATAGATATGACTTTTCATTCGAATAGACATGACTCTTCATTCGAATAGACATGACTTTTCACATCAGCAGACACGACTCTTAATTTTGGTTTACACCAACAATGCCTCCCCTAAACCAAAATTCCTTCGAACACCTAATGCAGCAACAATTCTTGAGAAAGCAGTCCCTCCAAGCGGCTTTGTGAAGATATCAGCAATTTGTTCTTCACTTCGACAATACTCAAGACTCACTTCTTCTTCACGAACGAGTTCTCGTAGGAAATGGAAACGTAGACGAATATGTTTTGTTCTTCCATGCAAAATAGGATCCTTTGAGACAGAGATAGTAGAACTATTGTCGCAATAAATGATCGTAGGATCTTTTTGCTTGAAGCTTAGATTTTCAAGAATTCCTCTTAGCCACAAAGTTTGACATCCTGCTAGAGATGCTGCGATGTACTCCGCTTCGGTGGTAGAAAGTGCCACAACTGGTTGTTTTTTTGAACACCAAGAAATAATTCCACTTCCAAGGTTAAATGCATAACCTGAAGTACTCCTTGAATCATCGATACTTCCACCTAGATCGCTGTCCGTATATCCAACAAGCTTCACAGGCACATGAGCTTCATAGAAAATGCCATAGTCAATAGTTCCTTTAACGTATCGTAAAATTCTTTTTGCAGCTTCCCAATGGTTTGAGAAAGGCTTCTCCATGAATCTGCTAATCAAGCTTACTGCGTACATGATGTCGGGTCTTGTAGCAGTGAGATACATCAAATTTCCAACTAGGCTTCGAAAAATAGTTGGATCCACAAACTTTCCTTCACCATTTTTGCACAATTTCGAACCTGCAACACAAGGAGTTGAAACTGGATTTGCATTCATCATATTGAACTTCTCCAATACTTGAGCAGCATATTTTTCTTGCGAGATAAAAATCCCACATTTTGATTGCTGAACACCTATCCCTAGAAAATGATGTAATTCTCCCAAATCCGTCATCTCGAACTCCTTCATCATTGAATTTTTGAATTCAGATAACATCTTCATATTATCTCCAGTAAAAATCAGATCATCCACGTATAAACTCACGATCATGAAACCTCCTTTTGAATGCTTCTTCATGTAAAGAGTGTGTTCAAAAGGACACCTTTCAAAGCCATTCTTTAAGAAGAAATTGTTGATACGATCATACCATGCACGGGGGGATTGCTTCAGCCCGTATAAAGCTTTCCGCAGCTTATACACCTTTTCCTCTTCGCCCCTCTTCACAAAACCAGGAGGTTGTTGAAGATAAATTTCATCTTGAAGAAAACCATTCAAGAACGCTGATTTCACATCCATATGCAGCAGCTTCCAGCCATTTTGGGCAGCAAGAGAAATCAATAATCGAATTGTATCAAGTCGAGAGACAGGAGCGAATACCTCATTGAAATCTTTCCCTACCTTTTGCTTATACCCCTTCGCAACCAAACGTGCTTTGTACTTGTTGATGGAGCCATCAAGATTTGTTTTGGTTTTGAACACCCATTTTACACCAATGGCTGATTTGTGTGAAGGCAATGTGGTAAGCTCCCACGTACCATTTTTCTCAATAGACTTGATTTCATCCTTCATTGCATTCACCTATTTTTCTTCCTTTGATGCTTATTCATAAGTGATTGGATCTTCTCCCGCAAAAAATGCAAAATATACATGATCCATAGTGTCAACTTCCTCGGTTGTATCATAGATTTCTCTCAAGGATCGCGTCCTTCTTTCCGCCGTTGGTGGTGAATTTTGCTCCTGCTCAACCCCATTATTTTTAGGCTGTTGTTCTTCAATACCAAGATCAGCATCAACACCTTGTTCCAAAGAAGTTTCCTCTTCAAGATTTAGAGTTTGCCATCCAGGTAATTCTGCAAAATCTGAAAAATTATAACAACCATTTTCATCAAAGCGAACATCTCTGCTGATAATCATCTTCTTCGTCTTCGGATTGTAAAGCTTGTAAGCTTTAGTCCTTTGACTATAACCAATGAAAATGCCTTTTTCAGATTTGTCGTCGAGCTTCGATCTTAAAGCATCAGGAATATGAGAGTATGCAAGACAACCAAAAGTTTTTAAATGAGCAACATTTGGTTTCTTGCCATACCAGACTTCATTTGGAGTGGAATCCTTTAAGCTCTTCGTTGGTGATCGGTTGATTAAGTAAACGGCACAAGAGACCGCTTCAGCCCAAAAACATGCAGGCAAGTTCTTATTCTTCAACATGCATCTGACCATATTCATTATTGTTCGATTTTTGCGCTCTGCGACTCCGTTTTGTTGAGGTGAGTACCTAGCAGTTAACTCATGGCGGATTCCATGATTTTGGCAGAATTCTTCAAACTGAGAGGACATGTATTCTCCTCCACGGTCACTCCTTAGATTTTTTATTTGATGACCGGAATGTTTTCAACTTGAAATTTGAACTCTTTGAAGCAAGAGAAGGCATCTGATTTTTCTTTGACACAATAAACCCAAATTTTTCTTGTGTAATCGTCAACAAATAACAAGAAATATCTGCTGCCTCCAAGCGATGACACTTGCATTGGTCCACAGAGGTCGGTGTGAACAAGCTCCAGAGGTGATTGAGAAATCCACTTCGATTTGGATGGGAAAGATTCACGATGTTGTTTTCCCAATTGGCATTCCTCACATGCTTCGTTTATCACTTCAAGTTTAGGCAGCCCTCGGACTATTTCTTTGGTAGACATTTCCTTCAAACTCCGGAAGTTTAAATGGCCAAACCTCTCATGCCATAACTTGGAAACTTCATCATTAGAAGTAGCAATCATGCACGTACTGCTTACGATGTCAAGTTTGATCGGAAATAATTTGTTGGATCCCATCACAATATTTGCCACTTGTTGGTCGTTCTTCTTCATGCTACATTGATCTCCAACGAATCGAAAATCAAATCCTTTCTTCAGCAAGTGACCGACGCTAAGAAGATTGCTACGTATGCCTGGTACATAAAGAACCTCCGACATTTTTTCAACTTTTCCAGCCTTGGTTTTGAAAGAAATTTCGCCAACACCTTGAATTTTGTATGATTTTGCATCTCCAATAGTAACCTGACCATCATCAGCTTCCACAAGACTTGAAAATAGATTTTTATTTCCAGTCATATGCCTACTTGCACCACTATCCAAGTACCATACGTTTTCAACATTTCCATCCGAAGCGATCAACAAAGATTCAGATTTTTCTGTTTCATTATGCATAAAACCAGCAACTGGCTTCTTTTCAGGATGTTTCTCCCAACAATCATTTGCTTTATGACCCGGTTTGTGACAGAAATTGCATTCAAAATATGGTTTTTTTTGCCTTTGTATTTGCCTCGCGCCTTGTTACTTTGGAATGATCGTTTCTCCTCCTTTGATTCTTCAAATTTTCCACTATTCCTGCTGTTACTTTTGTCATGGGATGGGCCTTGAACTTTTATGGATGTGAATTGAGATTTTAAGGCTTGATCTTGAGAAGAATTTGTTTGTTTACTTCTCATCAAGATTCTAGCCTCATGAGCTTCCAGCCTTCCTTGCAAGCCTTCAAGAGAAAGTGAAGCAATATCATTTGATTCCTCAATTGCAACCACAATATGATCGAACTTGATTGGTAGGCTCCGTAGAATTTTTTCAACGGCTCTTTGAGTCTCCACGACTTCTCCGTTTGAAGCCATCTGATTTATGATGGAAGTGAGACGAGTAAAATACTCTGAGATTTTCTCACTATCCTTCATTTCGAGCTTTTCGAATTCAGCTCGTAGTGACTGCAGGCGAACCTTTTTTACTTGATCTTGGCCAGAATACGTTGTATTCAATATTTTCCAAGCCTCCTGAGCATTTGCAACTTTTGAAATTCTCTCATAAACTTGAATTTCAAGTGTCTGGTAGATTTGGAAGAGAGCCTTCCGATCTTTCTGTTTTTTGCTTTTCAGAAGATCTCTTTGGGCAACTGTGAGTTGCGTTTCATCTTCTGACGCACCAACACCTTCTTCAACAACTGTCCACAAGTCTTGAGATTCGAGACAGAGCCTTATTAGATTGCTCCAATAATCAAACTTTTCACCATTGAATCGAGGAACAAGGGAGACAAGGTTGTTTGACATTTTTCAACCAAGCTCTGGTACCAATTTGTTAAAGTAGAAAAAGAGAGAGAATTATAATTTTAGAGGAGAATATACAATTTTTTTTTTAACTTGCTTTTTTTCTTGTCTACAACTTGCATTCAACACAACAAAATGACCACATATATATAGTGGTTTACAACCCTTACAAACGGACATAACCTTTTTGAACAGACACCCTTTCACTTCAATAAACATGACTTTTACTTAATAGACACGACTCTTCATTTTAATAGACACGACTTTTCAGTGAACGGACACGACTCTTCACTGAATATATATGACTTTTCATTCGAATAGACATGACTCTTCATTCGAATAGACATGACTTTTCACATCAGCAGACACGACTCTTAATTTTGGTTTACACCAACAACATTCATGATTTAATTCAAGTGGTCACAGTTGATGAGATAAAGCAATCAATATTTAGCATGAAATCTACTAGCTCTCCTGGTCCTGATGGGTTCAACGCTCATTTCTACAAATCATGCTGGCATATTACTAGTAAAGATATTTTTAAAGCTGTGAAAAACTTCTTCAAACATAACGAAATGCTTTTTGGAATTAACGCAACCAAAATTTCCTTAATTCCAAAAGTTCATCACCTTGATGTTGTTTCTCAGTTTAGACCCATTGCATGTTGTAATGCAATCTACAAACATATCGCTAAAATCTTAGCTTCTAGGTTGAAACTTGCTTTAGCTCCATGATTTTTGTGAACCATAATGCCTTTCTTCTGGCAGGGATAAAATTGATAACATTTCGTTATCGACTGAGTTACTAAAAGGTTATAACAGGTAACATATCTCTCTTAGATGTGTTACGAAGCTCGACATACAGAAAGCATATGATATTGTGAACTGGAAAACTATTATCTACATTCTCCACTGCATGAAGTTTCCCCACACATTCTTAGCTTGGTTATACACTTGTTTATACACTTGTATCTCTACTATCACATACTCTATCAGCCTTAATGGAGCAGTCTTTTGATTCTTTAGGGGTACTAGAGGCTCAAGGCAAGGGAACCCCATGTCACCTTATTTATTTATCCGTGTTATGGAATTATTAACTGGCCTCTTTAATTCTGTGAATAAAAAGTTGATGGATTATCACCCCTTATGAAGAAACCCTCAAATTTCCACTCTAATATTTGCAGATGATATAATGCTATTCACAAGGCCTAATGGAAAATCTATCTCTTCAGTTTTGAATATCCTTCATTCCTGTACGTCTATGACTAGCCTCGGTAATAATAAATCAAAATCCAAAATTCAAGTTGCTGGTGTCTCTGCGGATGTCAAAACAAATATGATCACCCTGTCTATATTATCTCCTTTTGATTATGATGAATCATATTTGGGAGCCCCTTTGTATTTTCTTCTGTTCAAAAATCTCATTTCCTTCCTTTGTTTGAAAGAATAGCGGCTAAATTGTCCTCCTGGACAATTTCTAAACTGTCAATAGCAGGGAGGCTTGTTATTATGAAGTCCATAGCTTCTGCCATGTGTCTATACTCTGCTCGAATTTTACATTCTTCCTATACAACTTATTTCCTTGATCAATTCTGCTTTGAACCATTTTCTGTGGCATTGTAATCCATTCTCCAAAAAGCTTATTCCTATATCTTTCAAATCTACATGTTCCCTCCATCTTCTGGTGGTCTTGGAATCATGAATATAAAATAGTGGAATATTGCTGATTTTTGAACTCATATTGAAAAATTGTTTAGACATGATAAGAATCCATGGGGAGTCTAGTGCAGGAATCATCTTCTTAAAAAACATTGTTTTTGAACTATGTAGATTCCTGGTGACTGCAGCTATACTTGGAGGAAATTGTTGAAGCTAAGATCTTGCTTTCTTTCATCATTTCAATTCACTGTGAGGAACGGTTCAATGATATCCTTCTGGTTTTAACCATGGCCTCTTAGAGGTGTTATTCTTGCAAATGTTCTGCCATTTACTTTGAGGAGGATTACTGGATTTCCTGAAGAGGCCAAACTTAGGGCTTATCTACGTGATGATGCGATCACCTTGCCATACTCCAGTTCCTATGCTATTAGGAATGTTTGGAAAATGTTTGAAAATAGATTATATAACCATTCAGAATTTACATGCTTATGGGGTGATGGTCCTCATTCAATCAATAGAGTTTATAAGATAATTGCCTCCTCTACATCCATTAGTCTTTTTCCTTGGCACACAAGAATAAGGTCTTCTAATTCCACTCCCTGTCATGACTTACTTCTCTGGAGAGTTATCAAGAGGTGTCTTCATACTTGTAATAGGCCTTTTTCTATGGGATTGATTCAACATTCTTACTGTTTACGGTGTGGCTATCATGTTGAATCAATTGACCATCTATTTTTCTCATGTTAGTTCTCTTTCTATATTTGGAAGAGCACATTGTATTATTGTCATCTCCGCATGCCTTCATCTGATTCCAAACTTGAATGGTTCGCTATCTTTAAGGCTACCAGATGGAGATGCTCAGAATCTTTGTTACTTCTTAAAGTTTTAAAAGCTTCTACTCAACTGATTTGGAATAAAAGAAACTTTAGGGTGTTTTCAGGAATTTGCTCCACTAAACACAGTCTCTTTCTTGCCTTAGTTAGTACTTTGTAACTGTTGTGGAGGATCTCTACCATTTGCATTTTGTAATGCTTGAAATCTACTGGTCTGCTGCTTGGAGTCCTCTTTTGCAATGCTTTGGGTCCTTCCATGGTCTTATGTTCTTATTTGGTACTCAGGTTGGAAAGTGCTTTTGCTTAGTGTTTTGCTATGGACTGCTTGGAGTTCTTTAGTTTTCTACTTCGGGCTCTTCTTATCTTCTTTATTTTCTGCTTTCTTATTACTTTTAGTCTTTCTTCTCTCTTGTTTCTCTTGTATTTCTGTATGTATGCTTGTAATACTTTTTACATGTTACAAATAATAGGTAAGGGACCGTTTAACCATGCTGGATTTGCCAAAAATATAATGTGAAAGCGAGCTCCAAATGCGAAGCATACGCTATCTGCACCTACTAATCACTCAACAACCAATAAGAACAAGTATAAAAAAAGTAATATCAATAGATAACGTAGATTATACAATAAATATATGCAAATGTAGCAAAGATAACAAAAGAAACTGTTAAACAATTTATATTCATCCAATTAATTCATAATCGTATCAAATTATATTTTCAATGTCAACGTTTGATTTATTAAAGCCTATACGATATACATATATCATCCATACGCAAAACCATACTTAGTCGCTTGCTCGATCACACAATTTCACTTTCGAACTAGTATCGTTCACACGACCACTCTAATGCGAACTCGGATCTAGTTCCATGGTTAGAAATCGTTATTCTCCTTGCATAGCCATATACTATGATAGAGAATATCAAAATCAATCAAAAATCCATATTTAGGGTTCGCCGTCAAGAAATCGAGTGAAAAGCCCTAACTCGGATCGGTGTAAATCACCTCAAAATCATATATTCGAATCTGGATCAATAGTTATGTGAATAAAATAATATATGTACAGCTTACATATTTATTTCAATTGGTTTCTTATTATTTTCCATTTTTTTATTTTCATTCAATTCCTTTTACATTTATTTTCATTTGATCTACATTTAATTTAAATTAAATTCAATTATTCATATTAATTGCACTTACATTTAATTCACTAATACTCACTTATTAATATTCGCTTTAATTTAAATTTATGTTAACAACATTTCATTCCGTACTCAGTTTACTTATTATATATTATTTAATACTAACAACACCTAACAACCATCCCATAAAATTATTTACTTAAGTTCGTTCTAAACATTTTATACAACATTTCTTCTTTCTATTTCACTTCAAGACTTAAGTTCATATTCCATTTTACCAAACAACATCCTAAACCATATTCAATTTATTTCACAACTCAAATTGAATTGCATTTTATAACTTAAGTTCATCTTCATTTCAAATTTCAGTTTCAAATTTATTTAACTAGTTTTATCCCACTTCACTTAGCTTGTGTTAAATTTCATTTCAAAAGTCATCTCATTACCTTAAGTTAGATTTCATTTTATAAATCAAATTTAGATTTTCTTTTTCTTAACATTCACACTCAACAAATTAAAATTTTGTTTTTAGCTTAATATTCTTCAAATCTATAAGTTATACAAACTTATTTACTTAAAATTTCATGAATTTATTTGACTTAATTTTATTCACATACTATAATTTCAATTAATAATTATATAATCACTTTACGACTTAAGTGTATATTCATTTCATTAATTGATCTAATTCATTTCAATTTCAAATTTCCTTTTGTTTGCTTAATCAAAAGTTCAACCATTTTAAAATTTGGTTTTACTTTCCTATTCAAATTCACAAGTTGTAAACTTATTATATTATTTTTTCACATATTTAACAAATCATACTTGGAATTTCACAATCAAAACTTATTTTATCAAAAAACAACTCCAATAGTAAATTACTAAGGTAGCAATACATCACTTAGAAACTTGAAAATGAATACTGATGATGCTGAAGTCATCACCCGAATATCCCTATAAGTAAAGTGAGTTTAGTGCTTTTTAATTTATTTTAATTTCCTTTTATTTTCAAATCTTATTTGCAACTTTATACTTATATAATTTTACTTATTTCATCTTTGTTATATAAAACCATTTCTTATTTGTTTATCTTTATTTATATAATAATAATAATAACAAATTTTATTAAAACACAAACAACAAATGACAATAAGATTGTCATTCACTAGCAACCAAACAAACCATATAAAACTATAATAATTTCTGAATAATTGTTCCTTTATATATAAAATATAATCTAGGTAAAAAAAATTCATTTGCTCGATTTCAAAACAATACTGTGTCGGTTTGGCTTGTTTAAGCATTTAGAAACTCCTATCAATAACATGACATCCCATATATCAACTAGAATTTATAAGCTACTCAAAAGATAAATTAACACAATATAAAACATTTTTATATCACTAACACATACGCTTCCATATCTATAATACACTCAAACTCAATCTAGGACATTACTAACCCTATCTATAATGAGTATCCAATCAAAACGTAGGTGTTCACACAATCCTAAGCTCTGATGCCAAATGTAATGGTACGAGGTTTTCTACCCCCGAAAATCGATACTAATACATCCACTTTATTGCGTGTCGAGCAATCGAATGCCAGAAAAATCGATCGTTATGGGGAAAGAAATAAAAGAGAAGAATAGAAGAGAAGAAGAAGAAGAAGAAGAAGAAGAAAAGGAAGAAAGAAACTAAAACAATCATAGAATCTCACATACGCAGTGGAACAACATATAATATAATATCAATGAGCTTTACAAAAAGAGAAACTGTAGTATAATTTACAAACACCATCAGAGTACAACAAATCAATCACTAATCATCAGCCTGGACAGTTATAATAACTTATCCTTAAAATTGCCGATATTTTTTCAAGAATGCGGCGGAAAATTAAAATTATATGTGAATGCGACCAAAAGACCTCCAGCTCGCTTGCTGAAGCTCCAAAGCATCCAAATCTAAATATGTAAATATGCTCAGTCTGACCCAAGCACAGAAAGGGAAGAACGCCCGGATCATTCTGGTAAACCAGCATGATAAAACATATCTCAACTGAAATTTAAAGTTATAAAAACTTTCCTTTATCAAAGCAATGGTATCTTGTAAGACCATGCTTACACATAAACACAAATGGGTAATTACCTTACGATAACCAAAACATTACATATTAAATCCAATTATATTAAACCGTGTCTAGTATACAAACGACATTAATCATAAGCAAATTGTTACATTGATTAAATTCTAGCATACTAGCCACAAAGTGGGTTCTACAAACAAAATGGTAGACACGTAGTGGATAATGGATTTCCATACAAATGACTATGTGAAGGGATTACCTTCCAGTAGTACATCTCTAAGGAATGTATCATGGCCCAACTGATGGTCCTCTACCAACACAAGACAAGGCCTAGATTTTCCTAGATAGTATCAAATATGTCATCTCCTAGTAGTTAACGACCTATCCGAGCGCCCTCATCGCATGCATCCACAATAATTGAAAACCCGGACGTCATAATGGGAATAAATAAATCTAGAAGGGGATGATCATATCTTAATGGTCGTGAACTATATAGACTTGATGCATCTACCCTGTTTTGGTCATTTCCGGGTGTGAGGCCTAAGGTCATGATCACCTTTCACATAGCCTGTGCGGTTAAAGCGCTCAGTGGATTCAATGCGGTGAAGATGCAAAAAGTCATAGCGCGGATACAGCGAGAATATATCGGGATATAGTGGATGACTCTAAAATAGTATATAAAACTCATACTTAATGTTTTTACAAATATATAAATGGTAATTAAATGAAAATTTAACATTCATTTGAATTATAATTAATACATAAATAATTTTAAATAAAAACTATGCGAATGTACTGTAAATAAATGTAAAACTGTTACATAACATAATTGAATTTAGTAGAATATTAGAGTATTTTCATCTCTAAAATATATTAGAAATTATTTCAATTCGTTTCTTTTAAAAAAGATATAGCGAAAATAGCGGAATATAGCGGGAATAACAGGATACAGCGGAAATAGCGAGGCTTAAAGCAAAAAGGCCATATTTGGTGATATATGGAAAAATCATAGTGGTCGAAATCCTCTATGAGATATAGCAGGATTATAGCGGAGTAATAGAGGGGCATTAACTGCACATCACATTTCACATATCACTTTCCTCCTTGAATCCCACAATGCCATTCCGCCATCACACAACTGATTTCTACAAATGTATAACTCTTGAGCTCGCACCTCTTAGGAAAGGGTGTTAAGATAAATGAAGTTGCCTTCTCCACCACCAAACAGATGATACGTACATAGAGATCAATCAATGTAATTAGAAATGCAACAACAGACACTTGTCCATACAAGTTGTCCAGGAACAAGACAAAGCAATGGCACTTCTCCTACCACATCCTATTGGGAATCACCTCTAGGATTGGTAGTGATTAGTCCTTGCATTGGATATTTCATAACGAAGACACCACTCCTACTCTATGTATATTGCAAGTTTATCCCCAAATGATCAACAAGCAATCCTTCATTATGAAAATCCCAAATATCTATGTCTACCAACACCTGCACATTGGAACGCATATACGTTGGTCTGAAGTGGTTTGGTATAAATTTGATCCCGATCTCTCTGGATCATCAACGATAAAGAGGCCAAATTTGATAATCGGCTATTTAACTATCAAAGCAAACAATAATATCTAGCACCATAAGCAATCACTAACCCCATTTAAGAAATAATTTAGTAGTTAAATCAATTTCCAAATATTTACTTCAAATTATCTATTAGAAATATATAATCTCGAAACCATTTCAAATTTGATAACAGAAAACAATTCCATATACTTATATGAACGATATAAGCATATTCACCAATCATTTCATTTTCAACACTTGGAAAATATTTCCATATATTTATATCAATAAAATAAGCATATTTAATAACACTACCATTTGGAGAGATGCTAAATAGGTTTCAATAACCGTTCAATTCCAGAGTTCATATGCCTCTGGACGGGTGTTAAGTATAGGAAGCAATGCTCCCACACCACCAAACCTTTAGTACGATCATAAGAACCAATTCGTGAATCAACGGAAGGTCAAAAAAAATTTATTGGGTCAAAATGAATGTTGCGTAAAACATCATTACAATAACCTAAAACAATAGTATAGGAATTCGATTAATATATATATATATATATATATATATATATATATCATATACTATATGGAAATGTATAGGAATTCGATTAATATATATATAACCTCATATACTATATAAAACATTTCCTTTCGTAAATCATTTTACTGTAACAACAATGTTATAGTTCATGCCTTCCTTACTTTTCCGAAAACATCTATTACAACAATAAATGTTAAAATCTATGTTTTTGTTACTTATCACATTTTTAAAACATTTTTCAAAACCATTAAATTACATTTGGAATTATTATTTTCCAAAACCTTTAATTTCAAAAGATAAATTTACGTTTAAAACCATTAGCTTCATTAAAATATCACTTTCAAACATTTCTTTAAATAAAAATCTATATTTATTTCTCGACATAAGTCATCTTCATATTTATAAAAATATTCTTATAAATCTCCTTTCGATTTTATATAACTTCTATTTTATAAATTCCTTTATTTACAAAATTCTATTTATAAATCATTCTTTTATAAAACCAATTTTACTATCAAAATCCATTTTTAAATCCATTTCTTTAAATAAAATTTATTTATAAAATCCACTAATAAAATATTTATAAGTTCCAATTATCAATCTATTTCTTTATTTATAAAATATCATTTCTATAAATCATTTTATAAATTTATCCAAAATCTCTACCTAAAATGTTTCTCAAAACTATGCTTTTAATACATCAAAAATCATAAATTTTTATTTATTTAAAAATAAATTCGTTCCTTTTAATAAATTTAAAAATCATTGAAACATATATATATACTTCCAAAATTACTTTCAAATCCTTTTTAAATTAAAATCATCATTTTATTATTTCAATATACCAAAAATATGGCCCGGTGCTACTAAAGTACTAAATAAGCAAAAATAATCCATGTCATCAAATATGGCATCCAACTCATCATATATTAAATATAAAAAAATCAACAGTGGTGAGGAATCCTATTGGATCCCTTCAACCTACCCCTCTGCATCAGAATATAAGCATAAATATATAGATCAACCGCTTAGAGGTGGGATTCATATACAAACGGTCATCCGCTCTTACACGGGAACCTAATAGGGTCTCATCCGCTCCAATAGGCGGAAATATATCAAAACCAACTAATAAATATGGTAACCCATCCAAACAAGTAACAAACAACATAAATAAATTTATTCCCACTTATGTAAAAATATAAGCCAACCGGAGAGGTGAGTTTACTCATAAAAATTCTAGAAATTGCCAAAGCGCTTCCGTTTGAATTAAAATTGAACGATCGTTCAATTTAACCTATAATTCCTACTAGTTCTAAATCCATCCAATCCAACGCCATAGTGTAATGCTCGATGATATGAACACAACACAACTTATCGTGCTTGATTTGGACATCGTATGAGAAAGTTACGGATTTATAAACATTGGATATCATTCAAATTAATTAACTTAATTAAATAAGTTTAAAAACTTAACCTTATCTCTGCTTTTCCACTTCCTCTCTTCACTCGCGCATTTCGGGCTGGGCGCGCACTCTTTTTTTTGCTTTGCTAGATCGAATCGAGCCTCCCTGCCTTACGATGCCGCCCCTTGCTCGCTCGACGTCGAGCCGCTTGTCCTCCACCACGTGCGTCATGTAACGAAATCACAACCCAAAACCCCATGACTGCAGCTGCGACCGGAGCGCGATTACACCCACTACACCTCCCCAAACGCCAATCCATTCATTGGTTAAGCTCATATCGTCGTGCTCTACGTTTTATTAGTTGACGTGAAGGCTAATATTGACTCTAGAGGCTCCGATCGTTGTTGGCCATTAGATGGTTTAGTTTAATGGCGGTTGAAATTTAGAAGCTATGGTTTAGTTGCAAATGAATATAGTTGATGGCCTTACATAGAAAATTTTCTGTGGCACTGTTCTTCCGTGAAAATTCCAAACTCCAAACGAGGCGTGTCGTTTGGCGTTTTATATGTTATACCCCTATTTCGAACACAATGAGATATATATCGAGAGCCTATTCCATCATATACAGAAACCTTTTCAAAATCAAATTATTTTAATTTAAATTCCTTTAATTAATTTCTATGCATTTCGAACTAGCACGACCAAATGATACGTCCAATCGCCAAAAAATTTGATGGCATATAATAATTCACTATTACGGATCCATTGAAACTAGTTTTATCGAAATCCAAGACAGTGCCCTTAAAAAGCTATTTTTACATATTAATTAAAACAAGTAATTTTCAAAATCAGTTTAATCACTTTAATATCAAATTTAAAAGTACATTACTTCCTTCTTATTCAAATAGAATTTAAAATCAACTTTAGAAATTGTTTCCACTCATTTTAATTTCAAGATTCAATTATGTAAAAAAATTCAAATATTAAATTTGTAATTTAATTATCAAATAAATGATATATTGGAAATATAAGTTATTTAACTTATAAAATTAACTTTTTAATATTTAAATTCAATAAAATATTCCAAATTCAAATGACTGAAATTCTGAATCGTTACATTATTTATAAAGATATCTACTAAAATTTAGTTGCTCTTTTAGGCTTGGAATGATCATAAAATAAGAGGAGAGAAATTACTTTAGGTTTAGTTTGAAGCATTTTTCTTGCAAGTCCATTGTTAGTTTCCTATAAAACATATCGGGCTATTGTAAAAACCATTAATGGTGTAATAACGAAAATGATAACAGAATGAACTTCCTCTAGTAAAAAATAACATTTGAAGGCTAAATATAAAAGCCTATTATTTAGACTTTAAACCCAAACCATCCAAATTTCAGCCAAGATTTAGGGCTGGTATTTGAAAAACCATAGTTCAATTACTAATGCTTTTGATTTTTCAGAACATTAATAATTTATTAGATGAAAAGTACCTGATATTTAGATTTAGCCCACCACACACTTCCTTGAGCTTCTGCTGTACCACTGCCATGGATTCTAATGCCCATAAGTTTTTTGAATTCTAACCGCTGTAACAAACCCAAACCCCACACTTTTGGCTTGTTGGAGTGGTAATTGTTCCATTTAACTACAAGAAACATATTGATTAATAACTAATATTATATTTAGTAATATTTATCGAATAAAGTAATATACATGTTACTTTCATGGGATAATTCCAATGCAATCAAAAAGTGAACAATCAAAAGCAATGTTGATTATGTCATAACATTAGTTTAGTGTTAACAGTATTACCGCGCATAAATGCCGTTGGTAATGTATTATATGCACAAAAACTGATCAAACATCCCAAATAACGTATCATTTACTTACGAACTCATTTGATAATTTAAATATTCAGTGCAAAGGTTATAGGAGATAAATCGATAAAATGAAGGATTAAGTCCAAGGTCAGCAATTTTTTGGTGAAGTAGAAAAAAATAATTGCAAATGTGCAATTACGGCTGCAAATATACAGTATAAAACTTAGTTAACTTATATAAGTTTTATAAACTTAGATATTTTTTAAAAACTAAATTATTTTTATAAATTTATTTATTACTATAAACTTATTTAATTTTTATAAAGCTTAGTTAATTTAGTTCATTTTTATAGAACTCGGTCGACTTAGTTAAATTTCAATAAAACGCAATAGTTTATTTAATTTTATAAAACATATTTAACTTTGATAATTTTTTAAATTTATTTAGTTTTTTAAAATTAGTTTCTTTTTTGTAGAACTTAGTTAAATTATTTAAATTTTATAAAAATATCGATTATTTTTAAAACTTGGCCAATTTTAGTTTTCTATTTTTATAAAATTATTTATTTTTTTTAAACGCAATTAATTTTTATAAACTTATTTGTTTTAGTAAACTTCTTTAATTTTTATAAAACTTAGTCTACTTAATTAATTTTTATAAATTCAATCAACTTGGTTAAATTACTTAAAACTTCACCAAATTTTATAAACTTTTTTATTTTTATAAACTTATATAATTTTTAAAAAATCGAATTCATTTTTATAAACTTGGTTAATTTTATAAACTTATTTAAATTTTCTAAAACTTAGTTAACTTGGTTCATATTTATAGATTTAGTTGATTTTTATAAAACTTAGTCAACTTTGTTAATTTTTTATAAAAATTAGTGTACTTAATTAGTTTAATAAATTTTAAAAAAAATTAAACTATTTACTATATTATAAATAATTTTATAATTTTATTAAATTATCATCTAGTTTATAGTATAAGTAGTGAAATCGTCGTATATGTGCTTACATTGATTGTCTTCTACTTACTGCAAGCTAAGAAATCCAAATTATATGCATTTTTCAATGATAGCATTACTTTATCTAAACTAAATGGCATAATTCTACAAGATAGATAAACAAACTTGTTAATGATTCTTCCATGTTAGTTATTATGATCATATACTTGTTTATGAATTACTGAATCAAAGCAAACAACATGGGTAGCAATATAATAGCCATGATAATTGATAATTATGTGCATAAGATGTTATATTAATATGACCGAATCTTTTATGAAATTATATGAAATATTTTGTACCTAATAAATATAATAAATAAAAATCATAATAGTTAGTGAGAAAGAAAGAGCTAACCTGAAGTTGTAACGGCCTAAATTTTTCAACGATTTAAATAAGAATTTAACAAAGATTTTAAAGTAAAATTATTTTTGAAAAATAAAAATTTGGCAACGAAAACTAGATATTTGAAATGCGCCCATTGAAATAAGGCCAACAAAATTTGTTTTGCATCAAAATTCATCTGAAACTCGGTCAGCACAAAATTTTAGTGCGAATTATCAAAATTTAAGGTATGAATACTTTTACATAGAAATGATCCAGAAATTTTTTTGATTAAAATGTCAAAGTTCGTTCCATCCAATTCCGACCTTTGTAGCTCCGTTTATCTAGAATTGTCGTTGTCGTCCAATTTCGAAGCGGTAAGAGCGGCGTAGATGAAATTTTGTTACGAATGTCGTAACATAGATTTGAGTACATCGTTGGATTCGTACCACCACGCCGATCTCCGTGGTATGTTTGTTTCTGTATTTTGGCCTCTGTTGCAAAATGCATGATGGTTGAAACAGTGGTCTGTGATTGTGCCTTACAGTCATAATTACACACATTCTATCAGCCAACATTCATCCTTGTCGCGGACATTCTTTGCGCGTGCAGACTAACTTATTAAATGCAGCATTTATTGAGCCTCCTTCATGCATTGTTCTATATATATACACATACTTCTTCATGTTCCCAGCATTCTCTTCGTCGCAAATTGCTGGAAAAAAGTTTATTAAGTTAATAAAAAGAAATAACTAAACATATATTACATGTAGCCCCCCTCTTCCCATTTATACCTCCTCCCCACCCTCCATTGTTGCAGCCCACGAAAACCGTTAGCCCACCATCCTTCCTACCCGAATCCGCCTTGCCTACCTCTCCCGAGTCGACACCACCATCCCCTCCTCACAACCATCCCCTCTTTCCTTTTATACATCCTCCCCACCCTTCACTATTGCAACCTAAGAAAATCATTATCCCACCATCCTCCCTACCCGAACCTACCTTGCCTTCCACTCCCGGGCCCACACTGCAATCCACTCCTCACAACCATCCCCACTTCCCACGAAAACCATTAATATTTAAATTTTCAATTAAGAAATAATATGGAAATTTAACGTGAATTTATAATTTAAATTTAATGTTGAAAGTTAATGTTTAATTTTTGAAATCTATTAAGTTAATTTAGATTTTAGAATGAAATATCAGTTGAACTATATAAATTATAAAATTGAACTAAAAATCGTTATGTTAAAAATTAATGAGATTTAAACTCATTAAGTTGATTATTTGAAAATTAATGAAATTGTTAATATTGTATATGTAATTAGATTTTTAATTAAATATTTATTTTAGTTAAAAAGAGAATTTTAATTGATTTTATTGAATTAAAATATAAAGGTTAAAATGGATTGTTTTTGAGTTAAGGATTAATTAAAAGTGTTAAGTAAATTAATTTTGAAGTTTAATTAAATTGGATATTTAGTAATATTTAACTTTTTTTATATGAAGACTTAACTAATTTTGTTAAATTGAATAGTTATTCAATTTGGATTATGTTGTAAAAATGAAATATCTGTTTTAAGTCGAATCTTTTGATTTTAAATCTGAATTTAATTAAGTCAAATAGGAATATGTTCTTGGGAAATAAAAGATATTTTGGTTTAATAAAATATCCAATCAGTGTGAAAATGACGTTGGTTATTAGAGAGACCGGTGCCGGATATGGGCATACTCTCTGTCGATACCGGAACCACTTTAATAACTATGTGCGTGGAGTGATGATCCAGAATGAAGTGGTTGGATTTGGTGTATGACTGTTGGATTTGAAGAAAAAGAATGACGATGGATTAGCCTGGCACTTGTGCCGATTTGAAATGACTAAAATAGGAGCCGTACTAGGGGCCAGCTACCCTGAGCGGACACACTTTATTCCATTTGTTACTAATTGGTGATCACCCTCCGATTATGGTAGTGTTGGACGCGGTGGGCGATCATGGCTATGATGCGTTACCATCAACCTGGAAGGGTAAATTGATAGTTTCCTACCTTGGGCATTGCCTCAAGTGCATTGTCAAACTTTTATCCTTATATGAGACCCCTACGATTTTGGTTTAGTGTTGTCATATCACAGCGCATCACTGACTACCAATGTGCTACTGGTGGTGTCAAATGCAAACTGTATGACAATGCTTAAAAACGTATTAAGGAGGATCAATGTAAAGCCTTAACACTATTTTGATATTTCTTATTACTGATAGACACTACATATATATAGCGTATTCTATTGTATATATAAATAGTTTGATGGATCCTTAAGAGATGGAAAATCCCGTAACATCTCTTGAGTTACTTGTACATTTTCACTTGTGTAGGACTAGTTACATGAGAACTTCTAGTCCTGACCCGAGTAAATTGTTTTACTTTATGCTCGGGTCAGCCTGAGTATTGCAGTTTGTGAGCAATGCTTAGTTTGGGAACCATAGATTTGGTCGAAGACTCCACTCTATCTAGTATTAGTTGTCTATGCTCATTTTAGCTTGTATCCGTAAACTTCTACGTTTCTCTAGTATTGTATAATTATAGTCTAAAACTTTGATGTATTTTGTGCACTAGCTTCATGAACTACTATGTATATTATTTATTTCCACTGCGAGATTCTGAATTATTATGTGTGTGATTCTTTGTTCGATTCTATTTTAAAACCCCAAATTGATAATCAGTCTAATTCGAATGGTTTAAGTTGGACAAGGATGGTTTATTGTCAGCTGATGTTGTTCGAAAAGGGTGAGTCGTCATAGTTGGTATCAGAGCTTTGGTTTAGTGAATACCTTAGCCTGAGTGGTAAACTCATTAGGAATAGGGTTAGTAATGCCCTATAATAAGCAGAATCATTCTTGAGAGAGCATATTTTGAAAATATAGGATGTTTTAAAAATCCAATCTAATTTCAAAATTTCTATCGATTCGAGTTCATCTTCCTTGTTAAAAATTTACTTAGATTATGATTTCCTTAAGTTTCATGCTTTTCCATATTCAAAATCCACCCTTGAATTTTCAGGATGAGCAATAGAAGAAATGCTTGAGGTCAGGGAAGGGGAATTGGCCCCGTACCATATGCTGCTACACCAAGAGCACTAGTTGCACCAGTTCCACCAGCTAAATTCATTATGCTTTACAAAGAGTTCGTAGAGCTTGGTGGTACTAAATTCTCAGGGTCCGAAGGCATTATTGAAGCTCAGTAGTAGCTTAAGAGCTTGGAAAGGATCTTCACCAGACTTGACATTTGTGATGCCCAGAAGCATCAGTTGGTCGCTTGGCAGTTGTAGGATGCTGCTCAAGATTGGTGGGAATCTGTTACCACTCGCACTGAAGAAGCAAACATCACTTGGGCGTAGTTCAAAGAAGTATTCATGACCCAGTGAATGCCTAAAGCTGGAAAATCTTAGTAATATCGCAACTTTATGAATCTTAAGCGGGGAAGTATGTCATTTTCGGAGTATGAAAGGAAATTCAATGAGCTATCAAAGTTTGGACCAGGTTTGATCGATACTCCACTTAAGCAGAATGATAAGTTCATAGCCGGCACTCGTCTAAAGTATTATGACCGTCTGACTACCCATGTTGAATTAAGAGTCCAAACCGAAGATTTATTCTCCAAAGGTTTGATTCGCCATAGTCATTCGGAATGGGGCGCGACAGTGGTATTTGCTACTAAATCTAACGGTTCTCTAAGGATGTGCGTAGATTATAGAGAGCTGAACAAACTAACACACAAGAGCAGATATCTGATGCCTCGTATCAACGACATGTTTGATCAGCTGCATGGAGCAGAAGTATTTTCTCAGCTTGATCTTGCTTCTGGTTTCCATCAGCTCAGGATTGTAGAAGATAGCATTCTCAAAACCGCTTTTCAAATAGAAGATGGTTTCTATGATTGGTTAGTTATGCCTTTCGGTTTAACTAATGCCCCAACTTACTTTGTTGACCTCATGAATAGAGTATTCCGGAAGGTTCTACATAAATTCATTTTAGTTTTCTAAATGATATTCTAGTCTTTTCTAAGACTGAGAAAGATCATGATGGACACCTTAAATTTGTCCTTGAAACTCTGAGAAGTCATCAATGAAGGCTAAATTCTCTAAATGCCACTTTTGGCGAGAAGAAGTTAGATTTCTTAGGCATGTGGTTTCGAAGAATGGAATTTCGGTTGATCAAGCAAAGATCACCGTAATCAATGATTGGGAAACTCCTAAAACCCCTACAGATGTCTGCAGCTTCCTAGGCTTAGCTGGTTATTACAGGAGATTTATTGAGAACTTCGCTCGAATTTCTTCACTACTCACAGCTTTGACTAGGAAGAATGTTAAGTTTGTTTGGAGTAAGAAGTGTAAGGAAGCATTCAAAGAACTAAAGCACGGTCTAACCTCTGCCCCTATTCTCACTGTTCCGGATGGTAGTGAAGGGTTCACTGTTTATATTGATGCTTGTAGCAAGGATTAGGTGTTGTATTGATGCAGCATGGTAAAGTTATTGCCTATGCTGGTCATCAGTTGAAGACTCATGAGGAAAATTGTGCAGCTCATGATTTGGAATTGCTCGTCGTTGTCTTTGCTTTGAAGTAATGGAGACATCACTTTCTTGGAGAAAAATTTGAACTCTTTACGGACTAATAATCACTGAAGTACATCTTTACCCAAAAGGAACTGAACTAGAGACAAGTTAGATGGTTCAAATTCTTATCATCATATGCCCTCGACATCAACTATACTCGCAGAAAGGCTAATGTTGTGGCCGATGCTCTAAGTAGGAGAAAAGCCATGTTATATCAACTTGTTGCTTCTCCAGCTCTTATGGATCGCATAGCCCCTAAGTAAGATGAGGATCCAATGCTTAGGCGAATAAAAGAAAATGTTCGTGGCAGGAAGGATAATACCCAAGGCGAATGGGGCATGCAAATCGATAGAAATGGAATTTCAAGAATTAGTAATTGAATTTGTGTTCCGAAGTAGATGGTTTCAGACAAGAAGTGCTTAGGGAAAATCACCAATCCAGACATTATACTAATCCAGGAGTCACAAAGATGTATCAAAATATGAAAAATTGTATTGGTGGAGTGGAATGAAGAGAGATATTTCTTTTCATGTCAGCAAGCGTGCCACTTGCCAGCAAGTCAAAGCCGATCACCAGAAGACAACATGATTATTGCAGCCTTTTGAGATTCCAAGCTAGAAATGGGATCAAATCTCTATGGATTTTATTAATAGACTACCAAGGACTAGAAAAGGTAATGAGTGTATCTTGTTGTTGATAGACTGACAAAGTCTGCTCACTTCATTCCAATGAAGACAATTTGAACTGCGGTGAGTTTAGCCGAGCTTTATATGAAAGAAATTGTTCGCTTCCATGGTGTCCCGTCTAGCATTGTATGTGATCGGGACCCTATCTTCACAAGCAATTTTTGAAAAACTTTTTAGGAGACACTAGATACTCAATTAAATCTGAGCACGGCTTATCATCCTCAGACGGATGGTCAGACCGAGAGAGTAAATCAGATTTTGGAAGATCTTCACCGAGCTTGTGTTTTAGATTTTGGAGGATCATGGAAAGAGCATCTCCATCTCGTTGAATTCACCAATAATAATATCTATCAAGCGAGTATTTAAATGGCACTGTTCGAAGCTCTTTATGGACGGCCATGTAAATCTCCATCTTGTTGGGCTGAATCGGGAAATTGACTTGTTCTTCACCGCGAAATGATTTTGGAAGCTTCTTAGAAAGTCAAAGAAATCAGAAGGAAAATGAGAATTGCCCAAGATCGGTAGAAGAAATATGCAGATAGAAGGAGAAGAGACTTGAAATTTGTTGTCGGAGATCAAGTATTTCTCAAAAATTTGTCTTTGGAGAATGTAATCTGATTTGGAAGGAAAGGGAAGCTCGCTCCTAGATTTGTTGGTCCTTTCCGCATCTCAGAAAGAGTTGGTACTTTGGCATATAGAGTTGAATTGTCAGAGAAGCTATCGGGGGTGCATAATGTGTTTCATGTTTCACTTCTCCGCAAATATGTGCATGATCCATCCGCGATTGTCTGGCCTGCTTTGTTTGAAGAAATGGATTGATCCCAATATAACTGTTGAGAGGAAACCGCTCCTTATAGTAGCAGAAGCACAAAGCAACTTAGAAGAAAGATTATAAATCTAGTCACAGTCTAGTGGAGCGAAGATGATCGAGATTGTACTTAGGAAATGGAAGAGAATATCCGTGCTTCGAATCCTGAATTGCTAATACCGGGTATATAGTCCATGCCCAAATCTATTCTATCTTTATATTTATCTTTCTGTTTTCCTATTCTATTCTTTTCGAGGACGAAAAGTTTTGAGTGGGGGAGATTGTGAAGACCTGAATTTTGAACGATTTAAATAAGAATTTAATGAAGATTTTAAAATAAAATTATTTTTGAAAATAACAATTTGGCAATGAAAACTAGATATTTGAAATGCGTCAATTGAAACAAGGCCAACAAAATTTGTTTTGCGTCAAAATCTTCTGAAACTCGGTCAACACAAATTTTTAGTGCGAATTATCAAAATTTATGGTATGAATATTTTTACATAAAAATGATCTAGAAAATTTTCTGATTAAAATGTTAAAGTTTGTTCCGTCCAATTCCGACCCTTATAGCTCCATTTATCTAGAATTGGCGTTATCGCCCAATTGCATAGCGGTAACAGCTGTGACATATGAAATTTTGTTACGAATGTCGTAACACAGATTTGAGTACATCGTTGGATTCGTCTCGTCATGCTGATCTCAAGGTATGTTTATTTTCATATTTTGGCCACCATTGCAAAACGCATGATGATTGAAATAGTAGTCCGTGACCATGCCCTGGGGTCATAATTGCACACATTCCTTCAGCCAACATTCATTCTTATCGTAGACATTCTTTACATGCACATACCAACTTATAAAATGCAGAATTTATCGAGCCTCCTTCGTGCTTCTTCTATATATACACATACTTCTTCCAGCTTCCAGTATTCTCTTCATTGCAAATTGCTGGAGAAAATTTTACCGAGTTTATAAATATATATAACTAAACATATATTACACGTAGCCTCCCTTTTCCCTTTTATACCTCCTCCCCACCCTCCATTGCTGTAGCCCATGAAAACCATTAGCCCACCATCCTCCCTACCTGAACCCGCCTTCCTACCGAGCCCGAGTCCGAGACTGCACTGCCATCCCCTCCTTACAACCATCCCCACTTCCCTGACCCAACCGCCCCTGCCTCCACCTGCAGCTCAGCCAACCACCTACCTCGCCTATCCCCACCTGAAACCCTACGAAATCACCCTCCACCGCTGCCTCCTCCACCCGCATCCCATGACCCAACCACCGAACCACCCAGTCCAACCCTCCACAATCCTAGCCCCACCACGACCTGACCTGTGCCTTCCTTGGCCCATAATCTACAAACCTACCTCACCCGAACAACCAAACCCAACCCTCCTTCCTCTACCCAGTCCCGCCTGCCCTAGCCAACCACAGGCCCAACTTACCTCCACCAGCCACCACCAGTACACACCTTTCAGCCTACGACCCCCACCCTCCACAATCGCACCCCACCCGTACGACCGCCCAACAACCAAAACCAGCATACCCGAACCTGCCACCTACCTCACCCATCCGACCTCCAGTCCAAGCCGCCACCAACCTCCTCCCTAACCCAAGCCAACTTTTCCTAGCCGCGTTCCCACACAAAAACCCACGACCCGTTCACGAACCCGTAGCCCCACTACTTCCGCCCAGTCAACTACTGCACTGAGCATCAACCTTCGCCGAAGTTCCATACACAACAATGTTCACCTTGGTAGTCGTCGCCTTCTTGCTTTAGTGTGTGTACTCGGGTATCCATATCGCCATATCCGGTTGTCGAAAGCCGCGAAGGTGAGCGATTTTAAGCTCACGATTAGATTTTCATATGCAAGTATCCTACGATATTTATAAATAATTGGTTGATAAAAATGATTGATGCTGATTTTGGAAATCATGAATGAAATAGTTGAAATTAGTGATTGGGATCCCAATTGCATGTGAAACCGCTTAACTATGGAAAATTTTGAATATTGGATATTGACTGATTTATTGATACTCTGTCACTTTTATATTGTTGTTACACCCATTTAACTGGGCACCAAAATTTGAACCGGAATACGGGTTGAAATGATATAGACCCAAATTAAATCACTTAGCCTATGACAGAAAATTTAAATAATAAACATAGATTGGTCAATTAAAATTTATTTTGGATATTTAATAGTTAAATTTGAAATTAAGAAATAACTTGGAAATTTAACATGAATTTATAATTTTAATTTTATGTTGACAGTTAATATTTAATTTTTGAAATCTATTAAGATAATTTAGATGTTAAAATGAAATATCAATTGAACTATTTAAATTATGAAATTGAATTAAAAATTGTTATGTTAAATATTAATGAGATTTAAACTCGTTAAGTTGATTATTTGAAATTTAATGAAATTGTTAATATTGTATATGTAAATAAATTTTAATTAAATATTTAATATAATTAAAAGAAAATTTAATTGATTTTATTGAATTAAAATATAAAGGTTAAACTGGATTGTTTTGAATTAAAGTTTAATTAAAAGTGTTTAGTTAAATAATTAAGTAAATTAATTCTGAAGTTTAATTAAATTGGATATTTAATAATATTTAACATTTGTATATGAAGACTTAACTATTATGTTAACTCGAATTGTTATTCAATTTGGATAATATTGTAAAAATGAAATTTTTGTTTAAAGTCGAATTTTTTGATCTTAAATCTAAATTTAATTAAGTCAAATGGGAATATGTTCTTTGGAAATAAAAGATATTTTGATTTAATAAAATATCTGGTCGGTGTGAAAATGATGTTGGTTATAAAGCGACCGGGGCCGAATATGGGCTTACTCTCTATCAGTATCGGAACCACTTTAATAACTGTATACATGGAGTGATGATCTAGAACGAAGTGATTGGATTTGGCATACGATTACTGGATTTGAAGAAAGAGAACGATGATGGATTATCCTGGAACTTGTGCCAATTTGAAATGATTAAAAAAGGAGTCGTACTAGCCAAGCGGGCTAGCTACCTCGAGCGGACACACTTCTTCGTTTATTCCATTTTTTACTGATTGGTGATCACCCTTCAGTTATGGGAGTGTTGGACGTGGTGGGCGATCATGGTTATGATGCATTACTACCATCCGGGAAGGATAACTGGTAGTATCCTACCTTGAGCATTGCCTCACATGCCTTGTCATACTTTTATCTTTATACGAGACCCCTACGAATTTGGTTTAGTGTTTTTGTATCACGGCACATCACTAACTATCGACGTGCTACTGATGGTGTCAAATGCAAACTGTACGACAATGCTTAAAAACGTGTTAAGGGGGATCAATGTAAAGCCTTAACACTATTTTGATATTTTATATTATTGATAGACACTACATATATATAGTGTATTCTATTATATATATAAATAGTTTGACGGATCCTTTAGAGATGGAAAATCGCATAACATCTCTTGAGATACTTGTACATTTTCACTTGAGTAGGACCACTTACATGAGAACTTCTAGTCCTGACTTAAGTATATTGTTTTACTTTATGCTTGGGTCAGCCTGAGTATTGTAGTGTGTCAGCAGTGCTTACTTCAGGAGCCGAAGACTTGGTCGAAGACTCCACTCTACCTAGTATTAGTTATCTGTTTTCATTTTGGTTTGTATCTGTAAACTTCTATGTATCTCTAGTATTGTATAATTAAAGTCGAAAACTCAGATGTATTTTGTGTAGTGGCTCCATGAACTACAATATATGTTATTTATTTCCGCTACGAGATCTGGATTATTCTGCGTTTGATTCTGTTTTTGATTCTATTTTAAAACCCCAAATTTATAATCAGTTTAATTCGAATGGTTTAAGTTGGACAGGGATGATTTATTTTCAGCTTAAGTTGTTCAAAAAGGGTGGGTCGTCATAGAAGTAGTGGAACGACATTAATTGATCCAGACAATGAAAAGTCCAACCCACATCAAAAGGAAATAATGATATTACTTAGCAACGCACAACTATTTTGCAAAATCCATTTTAAGTTTTGCTAATTTGAGTTTAGATCATTTGAAAAATGGTATAGGCTAAGTTTCTCTTATAGAATGAATTGAAAATTTGTTGGCATCCTCCAGTAAGTTCTGCCATCTAGAATTAATAGGACAATTAATATAAAAATTGAAAGTTTAGACCATTTTCAATTTTGCTAATTTGAGTTCGAACCATTTGAAATATGTGTGAAAGAATTGATATTAATAGGAAAATTAATGCATATATTAGATTTTACTAAATATAAAATACAAAGTTATGTGAAAGTTTGATTTTATGTTACAGTTGATATCTACTAGCTCCTAAACACGTAGCAACAAAATAAGTGCATAGACGAAACACTTATTAGTATTTGAGGCATCCATCACTTAATTCAATTATCAGTTATGAATTCCATTCAGTTATAAATTAATGTCTGATTAAGAACAATTAAACCATTAGTTATTAATTGCATTCTGTCAACATTAGTATTTGGAGGCATCTAAACACTTATTTCTCACTATGAAACACCAACAATAATGGGAAAAGATATTGAGTGGGAATTACAAGAGGATTCTTTGTAGATTCACGAACCAATCCTAGTTAGAGCTCCTTAAAAGCAAAGACAACATAAAGAATGGTAGCAAGCAAAGTAGGACCTCTATAAGTTTCCAAATTTGGCTTTTCAACTATTTAAAATGTTGTGAGAATATAGGTTGTTTAACAAAGATTACATGTTCTTAAGGTAGTGCATCACAATCAAAATAATGAAGATATTGGCTATTAGGATTATATAGAGCCTAAGAAGGTACTTGCTATATACACATAGCTTTTTTATGTGTTGCTGAAAGCATTAATCTGATGTGCTACATTATCAGTATCAAACTTGTCCAATAAATGACTTTTCAGATTCTATGTAGAAGAATATGCAATAGTAATTTAGTAACAAAAGCACATCTTTAATCTTATAAGATGAAAGTTATTTCAGAATAATGTCAAATAGTTGTTCTACCTCATAATTTCAAGCTCTAATTTATGTGTGTATCAAATTATTGTTTGCCTTGGGATCTTTACATATTCAAATTTGCAAAGTTATAATTGGAACTGAGCTAAATGTACTTTTTCCAAATCAAACTATTTTTCGCATGTCCTTTGAAAAAATTATTCACGTTAATGTTCACCACTCGCGATTACCTTATATATGCCATGTGTGTAAAGATTTTGGGCATACATTGTCACCTTACCCTAATAAAGGAGAAATCCAAACAGTTATGTAAACGAGAAGCAAGCTAAACCATAAAAGAAAAACTAAGAGTTATATATAGGGCTGGCAAATCATAGATCGTCATATCATTTTCAAAACTCAAAAAGAATCATTATTAATTAAGATTACAATAAGCAGATAATAAAAGAAAAATTAAAGTTAGAGAAGCTCGGTTAAGCTACTAGCTGAAGCGGAGATTTTTGTACACATTGACTACACCAGGAGGCAAGACAGGATCTATGGTTGCTCTACCAACCAGTTTAGCAACTGTAGAAGCACTCACTAGAGGTGTCAAGAGCGGTCCCAACAGTGGAAACTGACTAAGTGGCTTTGCTTGTTGTAGTATATGTGCATCGTCCAAATAAATGATAAAATTAAAATAAATAGATAAATAATTGCATTTTGTACATATGCTTGCTTAGTTTATATGCAGATCTAAAGGAAAATGATAGGTACCATCTCAAGAAGCGACCTGATTACTCATAAAGGCAACTTCATGCTCCCTACTTGCCGAGCACCATGAATAAAACTAGGTCTAAATATCACACATGTATTACGGAGGGAAGAAAAAAAGAATTGTTGTTTAAAAGGTTGGTTTTAAAGTTTAAAGTATTTAGTTTCCAAATAATCAAGTACTATCGATAAAATATGTAACAACCTGAATTCCAATGGGTCCGAATTTTTCGCAAAAATGCTAAAACCCAAGCCCACTAAAACTCGAGTTGGGAATCTGGTATCCTTCAAATAAGCAAAGACAAATATATCAGAGCTCAATTAAATATCTCACAGCGGAATTGACTAAATATAATAGTAAGTAAATAGTCACTAATATAATAACACTTTCTAAACAAGTGTCTTAAAGTTGGAAAGTCTCTGCCATCTGCCTAACCTGTAGGACGTTATGATGAGGGGGTCAGAACGAAAGTTCTGATGAATTGATAAATCATACATTTTAAAGCTTAATTCTACATATACCGTCTTATTTCCATTTACTATTATATATTGTTTACTAAGTTTATCATACTCTCGCCTCTGTGCGTGAATCGTACCCATCTACTCCTAAGTAGATTAAAACCTAATAACTGATATATATATATATATATATATATATATATATGTAGCTATATGCTCAATGACTATATTGGTCTTAGGTACTACCCACAATACCTTCCATATCCTCCTCGCAAAGGACTTCATCGTCTTGCTCCTATAGCATTCGGTGACTACATCTGTAAAGGACAGATTCGTGAAACCTATAATATAGATGTTCCATAGTCTACTTTGAAAAAGTAAACTACGTTCACACTAGTCTATATTAATGCTCGGACATCCACAACGTACCACCCAGTAAGTACATTAAGGACTATATGTATCGTTTTGTCTACTCTCTGAATCCTGCCAACAAGGTCTACCCTGTACGAAACTAAGTCGGGGATTTTCTATATCTGTAAAGGATAGCTTCGTTAGGCCTACAATACAGATATTCTAGTTGGTCTGTTTTTTTATTCACTATGGCTATGGCCCCACGCAGCCACCCCTCAACTAATCGAAAGACCTCTAAAGAGTTAAGTGGTTATGCCTTACTATAAACAATCTAATATCCAATTGGCAGTGCCCTTCATCCAATGTCCTGATAGTGAAAAAATCATTAGACTATTGGTTTCAATTCTAGTCTTTCCCAAACTCGCTCTTGGTTTGATGCTGGGCATATCCACATGCGTCTATCCTTTTGGGTCCTTCCCACTAAACTTACTTGCAAGTACTGGGACATACAAATATCCTACTCCGAACACCAACCCATACTGACTACCTATAATGAATCTGCTATGCAAAAATCAGTCAAGGCATACTCTCTTGATGTAACATCTACAAACCTACCTCCGGGGATGTAGCTTCGTCAGGCCTACCTAGAGGGCCACCTTAGAGTATCCTCATATCCCGTTGAAGTCTCATGCTTTCGTCTAGCCCAAAATAACTAAGTTGGACGTGCTTCTCCATTGCTGAAATTTGTGATGAACCGCTTCGTTAGGCTCTTCATCCTTTGGGCTACTCCAAACGGATCTCACTCTTTTATTAGACCCTAAGTCTAGTATTTTAGTTTGCGTTTAGTTTACTTTTTTTTTTATTCTGTTGGCTACTTATTTACCCTAATTAGCATATTCTTGCCCTCATCTCACTTTTGGCTATTGTAAGACCACCATTGATCTAATAGGGAATGCTGTTGTACTGCTACTTCTATTACCTTGCTTGTTTAACTCAATTTAAGTCTTAAGTTTATTAAATAAGAATCTTCTATTATCTCTATTCTATTTTCTTATTAAGTTAATTTAAATCTTAAATAAGTCTTTCCATTCTTTCTCCTTTAATTATAACCTATGTTATAGTTTTACTTGTAATTGTCACTTTTATCTTCTTTTTTAATCTGTATATGATTACAAGTATCTCTCTTCTGCTCTAGGCTATATTCTTTATTATGATAGAGAATTCTCTTTAATTCTTTTATATTATATAATTCACTTATCATAATAACTGTCTTATTATATAGCCTGAGCAGTAAATGGAGATCTAGGTTCATTATCGTTTACAGCTTTAAATTCTTTTTTAATAATTTACTTGATTCCTTTCATACTTTACATTATTTTCTTCTATTCTAGGAAGTAGTTCTATTTTATTTGGTTGGGTATGAAAACTATACTAAAAATCCATTTTCATATTTTAATACTAGATAATACCATAAACAATAATTCGTAACTGCAAGGTATTTCTTTTATTATTTTGGAATAGTGGAAAATACAGTGGTTTCTCTATTTTACACTAGTTTCCTTTTTCTTTCTTTTATTCTTGCAGTTACGTTTATCATTATCTTTTAATCATTACATTACAGAAATGTATCATATTTTCTAAACTAACCAATTATCTATTGCTTTCTTCCAAATCAAGTTATTATATTAATTTATTATTCTCGTTTTAGCTTAATTTATTGCAGAATTCCATTTTTCTAGCTTTATTCCAACTTTTCTTATTTTACATCTAATCTAATATTTTCCCGTTTTATTCCATAATCGTGAATTTTCTTTTTAACTATATTATTCGCGTACAAAGAGAATAAAAAGAAATTAACATTTAGGCTAAATTATAACTTCAAATTAGATGTAAATAATTGTAAATTTCTTACAGTTCAACATAACTAATTAACAGATTTAATTACTAAAATACAGAATAAAATTATTTAATGGGAATTTAACAATAATATATCATAAATGTAAAAGATATAATTAAATCCACTCACATTGCTTACTTTCCAAATTTCCCTGTTTTTATTTCAAATCTGTCCCAAACATTTATATTCACCTCCCTTGTAATCCCTATTTGGAATTACAAATGATATATTTACAGATCTATAATATTTGAAAGAGAAAAAGAAGACATTGGGATTAGAAATAACAATTAAAACTCAGATCTAGAGTTTTACCTTTGGCATAGCCTTTCGATTTGAACTAATTCCTCATTCCTTAATTAATTCTATTCTCTTTCCATTTAGATCTAAATTCGTATGAATTAGATCTAAAATTTTGTTATTATGAAAGTTTTGAAGAGATAGAACAATGGCAGAGCTTTTGTAGGCAAGAGAAAATTAATGAGAATAAAAATGAGGCTCTGCACCTATATTTATAGTGGTTCAAATCAGTGCTAATCGTTAGATTTAAAACCCTTAAATTTAAAGCATACTCAGTCCATGGACATTAAATTAATATGTTTTCCTCGGCATTTGTTTTTATTTCGAATTTACTCTCAAACAATCTTTTCAATTATCACTTTTCCCTTCTCCCTCGCAATCTGCGGAAACATATATTTTTAAATGTGACGTTTCTTTTAAAAAAAATTCCCCTATTAATTACTTAATTAATAGATTTCATTTATACCTAGAATTAATTTACTATCTGTTAGCGCCAAAATTGATCACTAACACCCAAATGTAAATGAAAGCACCAACTAACAGTCGTGGATAATAGATAGAATTTATAGAGAGTAATAATATGAAGAACAGTCAAAATTAAACGAAAGCAGTAGTGAACAACATATTTTATAGTGGTTCGGATAACTCTGGCCTACGTCTACTCCAGAAGTTTTCTTTTTATTGCTGTAATAATCGATTACAGTTACAACACTACAGAGTAGTCCTAGCCTTAGAAAATAAAAAACCAGAGAGCCAAAGGAAGATCCCCTTTCTGAACCCCCTCATGCTGTGTTTATAGGAAAATCCCGAGTTACTATGCTTCCTTAGCTGTCTGGGCCCATTAGGGCCATAGTCGAGTCAACATCCTTCATCATGGTACGAGCGACTTCCTATGGCGGCTTCCTGTGACGACTTCTTGTGGCCACTTCCTATGGCGACTTCCTGTGGCGACTTCCTGTAGCGACTTCCTATAGCGACTTCCTATAGCGACTTCCATGCCGAGCGACTTCCATGCCGAGCGACTTCCTCGAGCGACTTCCATGCCGAGCGAATTCCTGTAGCGACTTTCTGTAGTGGTGACTTCCATGCCGAACGACATGACTTCCTATAACAACTTTCTGTGGCGACTTCTTGTGGCGACTTCCTGCATCTAGAATTCCTATAGCGACTTCTATGCTGAACTACCTCCATGTTGAGCGACTTCCATGCTGAATAGCTTGACTTCCTATAGCAACTTCCCACGGAGACTTCCTGTAGCGACTTCCATGCTGAACGACTTCCATGTCGAATGGCATGACTTCCTGTTGCGACTTCCTGTGGGAACTTTTTGTAGCGACTTCCTATGGCGACTTCCTGTAGCGTCTTCCAAACGTGCTGCGTTACCTATCCATCCAGTCGACTCAAACCTACCGCATTCCATCCTCGATAACTGAGAAATCTATTTAGTTAAATCCGCCTGCCTACAGCCTTGCCAAAAGGCGGGTTAACACTTTGCCCCTCAAAACATGCCTTGCTATCGGAAGGTGTGTTTCGAATAGCCTCAAATCCGACATCCGAAGTCCATATCCCATTCATGACCATATTATTAAATTCATGACCTCTCCGGGTTTAACTTTGAATCTGTAGACCTCGCCGGGTCACGTTACTCTGTTCCAACCTCAGCTCTTCGGTCAAGGGCTTGTAAGTTCTCCGGCCTCGGTCTTCCGACCATAGACTTCGATATTCACCGGTCTCGGCTCTCCGGCCTCGGCTCTGCAGCCAAGGACTTTGATATTCAGCGGCCTCGGCTCTCTAGCCAAGGACTTTCATATTCTCTGGCCTTGGCTGTTCGGCTAAGGACTTTGATATTCACCATCATCGGCTCTTCGGCCAAGGACTCCTCGGCTCTCCAATCAAGGACTTTCATATTCTCCGCCCTCGTCTCTTCGGCCAAGGACTTTGATATTCACTGGCCTCGTCGACTTTCATATTCTCCTGCCTCGGCACTCCGGCCAAGGACTTTGATATTCACCGGCCTTAGCTCTCCGGCCAAGGACTTTCATATTCTCCGGCCTTGGCTCTCCGGCCAAGGACTTTTATATTCTCCCGCCTTGGCTCCTCGGCCAAGGACTTTGATATTGACCGACCTCGGTTCTCTAGCCAAGGACTTTCATATTCTCCGGCCTCGGCTCACCAGCCAAGGACTTTTGATATTCACCGGCCTCGGCTCTCCGGCCAAGGACTTTTATATTCTCTCCGAGTCCATTCCATCGCTGTCACGCGAAGGGACTCAACTTGCAATCATTGCCCCGTCTCACCGGTTGGGACCGTGACCGCGATACCTATATTATTTATTACACTGATCCAAATCCAATTGTTACAGAATTCAGTTATCAAAGCAGAAGTTCACACAATGAAGGAATTAAATGTCCAAAGTGCCACAGAAGAAAGCAGAGTTTGCAAAAAAAAAAAAAAAAATAGGATTTCATAGACTCAAGTAGTACGGTTTTTTTCATCTCAAAGCACGCCTAGAGACGATCCTCGATCCCGTACGTGTGTAAGTGACCTAGCCGTATTACTTTGAGTTCTATTACTTATTCAAAACTATAAATCTGTTTAGTTGATAATGAGCTGGCGTTGCCTAATCCCAGTGCCATCTTCGTTCGAGGTAGGCGGTGGTCGCTCCTGCCCCACTGCCACAGCTCAATTCCTTACATACTGCTCTAGATGACCATTCCTTACATGCTCCTCAATGATATCTCACAAATGCCTGCAGTCGTTTGTGTTGTGCCCATCCAGCTCATGTAATAGGAAATGCTTTCCCGATGCCCGCTCGTATTCAGAAGGCTCTCTCTTTGTCGGCCTTCGATATTTGAGGCGACCTTGAGTATCCAAGTAAATCCTTTCCAGAGTCTCCGTTAAATCTATGTAAGAAGAAAACTTTGACTCCCTTCAAGCCTCTTCGAAGTGCCACTGTTGCCATTTGTTTTCCTTTTTCCTTTATCGTCTTTACTTGGATCCTCCCTGGGTGGACCTCCACCCCTCACTGCATAAGCTTTAGCCTCTCTCCCTACTCTCTCAGCCTGCGCATCCTCCTGTCTCGGAAACCTTTCCGCCTCATGGTAGAACTCTCTGAGATCCCTCGGTGGGTTACGTTCCAATGATATCTTGAAATCTGAATTATCTGCGATTCCTAAGACTGCTGCCATCAAAACCATTGACGGATCGGGTCGATCCACTGAGGCTACCGCTGCGTTGAACCTGGTTAAGAAGTCCCTGAGCGACTCTCCCTTCTATTTCTTCATCGATGTCAAGGTCATTACGTTCTTAGGTCTGACTATGTGGACCTGAAACTGCCTCATAAACCTTTCAATTAGTTCGGTCCAAGTGTCAATAAAACCACTCTTCAGCTGTCTAAACCACATAGCTGCGATATCCATCAAATATAAAGGGAAGCATCTAGCCATGACCTTATCCGATGCCCAGTACCTCCATATGCCTCATGTACCTTGTTAAATGAACGGCAGGATCCGTTCTCCCGTCATACATCTCTAATACTGGTAGCTTAAAATCCGGTGGGTTCTCGCTTGACAGTAGGAGTAAAGGGACTCCTATTCACATCCTCCAAGTCTTTATTTACCAATCCACCTCTCATAGCTCGTCTAACCATCTCCGCTAACCTGTCGTTGTCGTCAAGCTGTAATCCTTGTCTGCTACCTCCAATCTGTCCCTTGAGTTCACGAAGGAATCCTAGCACATAATCCTCATCACGTACTCCAGTATTCATGTTTGCGTCACGCTGCACAGTGTCATCTGGTATCCCTTCGTGGATTGGTCCAGTATTTCTTGATGGTGTGCCCCCAAGCCTGGTTCCATCCAGATTGTTAGTTGTTTGTTGATTGGGAGCTGCCCATGCTGAATCACACCATCTGCCTACTGGTTGAGTTCCTCTGGTCCAGCTTCAAGATCTTGAGCACCTGCAATTCTCGATTGTCCAATTTGCCTAAGAAGAGCCTGCATCATCTCCTCTTGTTGTTTCGTCATCGCTTCCATCTCCTCTCTGGTGATGTAGATGGATGCGCCTCCTGCTCCATCTCTAGAGGAAGCCTCTTGACTTCCCTCCTGATTGCTCCCTGATGTGCACGTAAATATGCATATATTTACATCCATATTTTATCTCCTTCTATTTAAATAAACATCATATTTGGGCATTTTAACACGTTTAAAACCAAAATTCAATTATTTTCAAACCATCATATTTTCATCTTCATTCAGGGGCAAAATGGTCATTTTTGTGCACGAGCCAATTTAGGAATTTTTACTTGGACATTTTTTGATAATTTTTGTATGAATTTGGATGCATATGAAAGAGGCTTATATAAAGATACGTGCATGCACAAATGAAATACAAAGGAATGAAGAGGAAATAATTCAAGTTCAAGATCATGGAGGACCCCTCCCACTTACCTAAATGTACAATTTTAAGCTAATGGACAACTAAGTGGAGATTAAAGTTTCATGCACAACAAATGAGGGATTAATTAGTGGCTAATGGTTACTTGGTGGCCATACTTCCTAATGGGCATTTTAGGTAGCCACCTAAAAATAGAATTAAGGTTTTATGCATGTATATATAGCCCTCTTATGTATATGAAACCGTCTTCTACTCTTTCATTTTACTTAGGAAATTAAGAGATCAAAGTGTAAGCTCAATGTTCTACGAAATAAAAATGGCTTCCAAGCCTCTTTCTTCTCCCTTTTCTACATGCTTTTCTTTGTTTTGTTAATTTTTATTTCTATTCTCTCTTTCTCCTTATGTTCATAGTTTAGATTTACATTTATGCAAGTAGTTAGTAGCTAATCTCTTTTGCTTTCTTTACTTATTTTCTATTTTCTTTTCTTTTTAATGTTGAAACTTACTTGTGTTGCTTCAATGCCACAAATGAGTAGCTAAACCCCTTCAATTTAGGGGTGATGAAGCTCTCTAACTTTATGTAATTTCAACATTTATGATTTATGATCTCTTTTGGTTTATGCTTCATGAAGTAGATTTTGATGTAAGTTTATACAAGTGGGTTTGATAGCTTCTATTTCTTAGCAAATGAGCTATTCTTATTCAACATAAACACAAGTTTCATCATCATTTTCTAATCCATTTTTTATTGTGAAAGTAAAGTAAAAATGAAATTTGATGATCTATATTACTAGTTACAATAGTAAATAGATCATACTTAAAATAGCTTTTGCTTTTGCTTCATTTTCATGAGAATATAAGTGGGTTATTTGTTGTATTATAGTTTGATGGTTTGAGTTATGTTAATTAATAACATAAACAAACCATACTTATGATAAATATAATAATATTTCACTTAAATCAAAGTTAAAGATCATAAATTATTTGTTTGTTGATTTATGAAAATATGAGAGTGGATTTGCCTCTAAATTATTCTCTAGTTCAATAGTTTTCTAATCACATTTTAGTTCTAGCTTTGGCTTCATTTTAGTTCCAGTCAACAATTTTTCCTCCATTTGGTCTAACTTGATTGAATAGATTTTTAAAACTCTAACAACACCCTACGGATCGACCCGTATTCGCTACGTACTTCAATAGTACGCCGTGCGCTTGCGGTAATATTTTAATTTAAAATTCATCGGTAGTTTTCTAATTTGATAGAAAATTTACCCTTAAAAAAGTTTTTGGCGCCGCTGCCGGGGAGTTGTTTTGATTTTGATTTTCTATTCTTTGATTTTTGTGTTTGTTTGCATTTAAAAAAATGGTTATGTGTATGTTTTTTTTTGATTTTATTTGTGTGCTTATTTCTTGCTTTTCTTTCCATTTGCATTGCATTTCTATTTAAAAAAACATCACAATTTCAAAACACAAACAAAAATATTTTATTCCCTTTGCAATTTCCATTTCATTTACATTTTTTCTTATTCTTCTTTCTTTTTTTGTTTTACATTTACAAAACATTGCCAACATTACCACTGTTCTACCTCTCTGTTTCTCTCTTCCTGCACAGTGTACATCACTGGCATCATTTCCCCCTTCAAACTGCCATCCCAGTCCACTGATCAGTTCCTCCACCCATACACCACTACCCCATTGCCTTGCCCACTTCTGTCACAACAACTGGCATTCTCCATACAAAACATCACTACCATTCAACTGAACACAACCATCCACTCACCATCCTTCCTGACAAACAAATAAGCCGTCGTAACAGTTACATACTTCACTACCTAACAACCACAACTCCACATAACTTCTACATCCACTGCCCCAATCACCAGTTCAACTTGCCTCCAAACTGATCATCGAACAAGACCACTACAGCAAATTGCCTTAACCTGATTTCACCATTCTCTGTTAGACTTTAACTTTCCACAACCTCTGCCCCTTCATTATTCCATTATTCCCCTGTCAACCTTCCAGTTTCCTCGGCCATTACCACTTCATATCACAAAACCCATCACTACAACTAAAACCTCCTCCATATCAATCCTCATACAACAACCACTGCCTCAACCAACCTGACATTTCACATTCCTGCATACATCATATCCTCTTCCAAAACCACACCATCACAGCACAGCACCATTCAACATTGCTACGTCACCAAATCAACCATCTCGAACCAAGCTTTAACTGCGAGCAGTTGCACGTAGTTTTGCAACCGAAAAATAGAGAAGCAATTTTCAATTGGTTTCGTGAATTGGAATTTTGTGAATTTAATTTGGTTTGAGAATTGGATTTGTTCGTGATTTGTTTGTAATTTGAGCAGCATATGTTTGTAATTTGAACTGTGAAGTGGGAGCTGTGAATTATTGTGCATAATTTTGTTTGGGTCGGGCCCTAGTTTAAAATTAAAAAAGAGGAAAGAAAACAAGTCTTTTGTTTTAGTTTTATAACAAGTCACTTTAACTACGTTTTTAGTCTCATTTTCTCTTTAAAATAATAATAATAATAATCTCTGAAGTTGTTTTATTTTAATATGTTTTTAGTTTAATCCTAATTTAAAAAACTCGTTTTCTTTTGGTTTAGTTTTTTTTCACTCTAATAATAATAATTGTACATATATCTTGTTTTTATTTCAGGGTGCCAAAGCAGAATATCAAATAGAAGAAGTGCTTGTCAAAAATAATTGCTCAGCTTGCTTGCTAAAAAACTGCCGCTTTAAAATAATTGCTAATAAAATCTACACGCTCTGGTATCGTGCCCTTTTCCCTTGTTTTTAATTTGATTTGCATTGTTGGTTGCTTGCATTTGCATTTATATATAAATTTCAAAATCCAAAAACCAAAAATAAATTTAATTTTAGTTGCATTGTTAATACACGTTTAATTTCTTGTTTTGCATTCATCTCATCTTATTTTCTTTTCTAAGGGCAATACCCCAATTCACATAAGGTAAGGGATTTCATCACCCTTTCCTTAGCCCAAAAACGCATTTCATCATAGAATTTGACTAATAATAAAGGTTAGACGTTGGAGCTAAGGGTGTCACGAGCTCACTTAGGGCTTAATTATATCTTCACAATTGTTTTATTTGAACGATTTTATTTTTTGGTGTCTAGGTTATGGCAGAGTAATAACCAGTTATAAAAATTACGGTGATACGTAAATATTATCCTGGTTGTTCCTCTGAAGGTATTAAACCTTCGGCTGCATTGCTATGGTGATTCGTGGTGCACCGATAACCCCTACCCGTTACCTGGCTGAGAAATATTTTTGTTGATTTTAGACAAAGTGTGATCATACAGTTTTGGGTTAGGAGCTACTAAGGACAGAAAACTGTAATTAAGTCCTTTGCATTCATCTAGTTCCTTTAGTTCATGCATATTTGAAGAAAACAAAAACAAAATCCAAAAATCCAAAAAAAATTGTAAATTTTACTTAACTTAGTTTTTAATTCAAAAAAAAATTCTTTCCTTTCCTTTGAAAATTTTCAATCAAAAAAATATATATATATATAATCTTTTCAAAAAAAAATTTGAAAATTCAAAAACAAAAACAAAAATCAATTTCCAATTTCTAAAAACAAAAAATCCTTTTGATAAATATTTGAAAATTCAAAAAAAGACAAAAACATATAAAAAAATTTGAAAAACCAAAAACAAAACAAAAATCAAGCTTCTTTTGGAAATAAATCTCACTTTGTAAATAGTTTTCTTCCTTGTAAAAAAAAAGAAAATTCAAAAAACAAAAACAAGTTTTCAAATCTTCTTTCATTCCCTAAACTCGATTCTAACTCCTTTCTCTTCTCGACTTTCACTTGTGCATGAACACTTGGACTCGTGATACAAAACAAATCATTGGACTCGCGACCCTTCTACAAACCGTTTAACTCGAACAGACAATCCTCCCGAAATGGCGAACGTAAATGCCCTTCGAAATCTTATGGATAGAATCTTCCTTGATAGAGTTTCTATTCCATCTTGCATCACGTTACCCGCCCCTACGGGTAACCAATTTGAAATCCATTCGAACCATATCGCCACACTTCCGAAATTCTGCAATTTTGAGCACAATGATCCATACATCTTTTTGACTAAATTCGAACAAGTTTGTGCAACCATTAAACTCCAACAACTTTCCGACGACGGAATCAAACTTCGATTAATCCCATTCGCTCTTATGGATTACGCTGAAAAATGGTTGTACAGCTTACCATCGAACTCGATTAAAACTTGGGAAGAATTCGTAAAAGCTTTCTTGAAAAAGTTCTACCCTTTGGAAAAAACGAGTAGAATTCGAAATGAAATTGTAAATTTTCATCAATTCAAGGGAGAACCATTCGAAAAATATTTTGAAAGATTTAAAGAGCTTTTGATAAAATGTCCAGACCATAACTTTGAAAAATGGACGATTTTCTAAATCTTATACGATGGACTCGAAAACAGCTCACGAACCATGCTCGAATCAATGTGCCAAGGCAACTTTCTTGCCCAATATCATGACGATGCTTGGCAATTTCATGAAAACCTCGCCGAAAAGTTGTCCCAATGGGAACGTTCGAACGATAAATCAATTTACTCACGATCGAGTGCAAACTCGATAGGATCTTCATTTGCTTTGGAAGCTAACGTTGACGCAATGATTAAAAAATTTGATAATGTTTTCTCATCGAATCCAATGAACCAAGCTTCCAACCGATGTGTTATAAATGCAACGATCCTAATCATACAGCCGACCAGTGTCCCAACTGTGTCGAACAAATCAATGCTTTCAATAAAGCCAAAAACGACCCGTTTTCTCCAACGTACAATCCTGGTTGGAGAAACCATCCGAATTTTGCGTGGAACCAAAACAATCCCAACACGAATACGATTCATACCAATTATCAAGCATTTTCGAATAATGCTTCGAATCCTCCCTTTCAGCCCAATAATTTTCAACCAAACTTTGTAGGTCCATCTCATAATCAAACCCAACAATCAAATTTTCAAACAAATTCTGCTCATCTTCCCCAAGACGACAAACGTTTAACTTCACTTTAGAAAACTCTTGAAATGTTGGCTAAGGATACTACTCAAAACCTTCAATCAAATAACAATTTGCAAAATTTATTGACTTCATATATGCAAAACATGAACCAATCAATTGCAAAACTCGAAATGCAAATGAGTCAATTAGCCACATCTATAAGTGAACACGAACGAGGCATTTTTCCAAGCCAACCCCTTTCAAATCCCAAAAATCAAAATGCAAATTCAAATCAACCCCATGTTGTTCAAGATAGCAACGTCACCCAGTTGAATGCCATCGTAACTCTCTGTTCTGATAAGAAAATCGATAATCAAGTCGTTAATCCAAATGATTTACCAAAAACTTCTCTCGACACTTCTAAAACAACGAACGATTCAGAACAGAACGTGGAGCCAAACGTCGAATCGAACAAAAATGAAATTTCATTTCATCTACTTGAGTAGACCCGCCTACCGAGTATCATGTTCCATTTCCACATCGTCTTCGACCAAAGAAACACTCGGACCAAATGGAAAAGATGTTGGAAATTTTTAAACAAGTAAAAGTGAACAACCCGCTTCTTGACATTGTTCAGCAAGTCCCCACTTATGCGAAATTTCTTAAGGACTTGTGCACCCAAAAGTGACACACTCAAGTGCCCAAAAAAGTCTTCTTAGCCGTCAGTTTGAGTGAAGTCTTGTCCCAATTCATGCCCCTTAAATACAAAGATCCTGGCTGCCCTACGATTTCGTGTACAATTGGAGACAAGACGATTAACAAATGTTTGATAGACTTAGGCGCGAGTGTCAACTTGATTCCATACTCCGTGTATGAACAATTATGCTTAGGTGAGCTAAAACCCATGGAAGTTACCCTTCAATTTGCCGATCGTTCCATTAAGAAGCCCGTGGGAGAAATCGAAGATGTGCTCATTCGAGTAGGGTAATTCATATTTCCCCGTTGACTTTATCGTTCTTGAAACACAACCTGTGACTAATCCCTCGATTCAAATTCCCTTGATTTTAGGCCGACCGTTCTTAGCCACCTCAAATGCCTTAATCAATTGTCATAACGGATCAATGAAAATATCTTTTGGAAACATGACTTTGGATCTTAATATTTTCAATCTTGAAAGCACTTCGAATGAACCTTGTGACCAAATGTTGGAAGTTAGTGCCATTTACGAAAATGTTGAAAACCAAACACTTGATCTTAACGATGAACGTGAGGCCGAGTATAAAAAATTGTTTCATGAAATTCCCAACGATATTGAATACACTCTTCCATTTGAATCGCTTCCAGTTGAGCCGGAATCTCAACCCAATTTTTCAATCGAAAAACTCCAAAAGTTGGACCTCAAACTGCTTCCCGACCACCTTAAGTACGCATACTTAGGTTAAAACGAAACTTGTCCTATCATCATTTCTAACAATCTTTCTCTTGACCAAGAAGCTTCTCTTTTCTCTATCCTTTCGAAAAATAAGGAAGCGATGGGATGGTCGATTTTTGATATAAAAGGAATTAGTCCTGCTCTGGTTCAACGTCGCATCCATTTAATTGATGAGGCGAAACATGTTCGTGATGCACAACGAAGGCTTAATCTAAAAATGAAAGATGCGGTGCATGATGAAATTCTTATACTTCTCGACCGGAATCATTTACCCAATCTCCGATAGTTCATGGGTTAGCCCAATTCACGTTGTACCGAGAAAGTCCGGGCTAACCGTTGTCAAGAACGATTCAGACGAGCTTATTCCAACTCGTGCTCAAACGGGATGGCGTATTTGCATTGACTATTGAAAACTAAATGCCGCAACGCGTAAAGATCACTTTCCACTTCCTTTCATTGACCAAATGCTCGAACGTTTAGCCGGCCATGAATTTTACTACTTCCTTGATGGTTATTCTGGCTATAACCAAATTCCAATCGCTCCCGAAGATCAAGAGAAAATGAGTTTCACATGTCCATTCGGTACCTTTGCTTATCGATGTATGTCATTCGGACTTTGTAACCCTCCTGCGACTTTCCAACGACGTATGGTTGGAATCTTTTCTGACATGATTGAGCGTTTTTTAGAAGTTTTTATGGACGATTTCTCTATCTTTGGCGATTCTTTTTTCCAATGCTTACATCATCTCAAATTGGTTCTAAATCGATGTAAAGAAAAACATTTGACTTTGAATTGGGAAAAATACCACTTTGTGGTCAAACAAGGCATAGTCCTTGGATATACCATCTCAAATAAAGGCATCGAGGTAGATAAAGCGAAAATCGATGTCATTGCAAATCTACCCATTCCCAAAACTATTAAGGACATTCGATCATTTCTTGGACAGGCTGGCTTTTATCTACGCTTTGTGAAAGACTTTAGCAAAATCGCTTGTTCTTTGATGACTCTTCTTGGAAAAGACGTTCCTTTCGATTTTAACTCTATTTGTATCTCTTCTTTTAAACGTCTTAAGAACGAACTAATTTCTGCTCCAATCATTTGCGCACCCAATTGGGATCTTTCTTTCGAAATAATGTGTGACGCTTCAAGCTTTGCCGTTGGTGCTGTCTTAGGATAATGCATCAACAAGATCCTTCACGTCATTTACTATTCGAGTATGACTTTGAATGACGCTCAACTCAACTACATAACAACCGAAAAAGAGCTTCAAGCTGTCGTTTTTGCGCTCAAAAAACTCCGACCTTACTTGATCGGGTCACACATTACTGTGTACATGGGCCATTCTGCGCTTCGATATCTCTTCGCTAAAAAGGATGCTAAATCCCGTTTGATTCATTGGATCCTTTTACTTCAAGAATTTGACCTTAAAATTAAAGACAAAAAAGGATCCGATAACGTCATAGCTGATCACTTGTCTCATCTTTCGAACACACCATCTTCTTTTCCAATCAATGAAAACTTCCTCGATGAACAACTTCTTTCAATTTCGATCGACCCATGGTATGCTGATACAGTGAACTACTTAGTCACTAAAGAAACTCCCTCATCTTGGTCCAAACAGGGAAAATGCAAATTCATGTCCTAAGTGAAATACTTCTATTGGGACGATCCATACTTGTTCAAATATTGTCCTGACCAAATCATCCGACGTTGCATTCCGGATAATGAAATAAGGAGTGTTCTTTCGTTTTTCCATGATCAAGCGTGCGATGGACATTTCAATCCTCGAAAAATTGCGGAAAAAGTACTTCAGTGTGGTTTCTATTGGCCTTCTCTTTTCAAAGACTCGTTTGAATTTTGTAAAACTTGTGATCGATGTCAAATGCTTGGACGAATTTCTTGACGAGATATGATGCCTTTAAACCCCATTCTTATGATTGAAATCTTTGATGTATGGGGTATCGACTTTATGGGACCTTTTCCCAATTCTTTTGGAAATTTGTATATCCTTCTCGCTGTCGATTACGTTTCAAAATAGGTTGAAGCCGTTCCTTGCAAAACCAATGACCATAGAATTGTTGTGAAATTTCTCAAAGAAAACATCCTTTCGAGGTTCGGCACACCTCGCACAATAATCAGTGATAATAGAACCCATTTTTGCAACCGTTCTTTTGAAACTTTAATAAAAAAATGCTCGATAACCCACAAGTTATCCACTCTGTATCATCCTCAGACTTGTGGCCAAGTTGAAGTTTCAAATCGAAAAATAAAACAAATCTTGGAGAAAACTGTCAATAAAAGAAAAAAAGATTGGTCTCGGAAATTGACCGACGCGCTTTGGGCTTACCGTACTGCTTTTAAAACTAACCTTGATATGTCCCCATTTCATTTAGTTTACGGCAAAGCTTGCCAATTACCCATTGAAATTGAACATAAAGCATTGTGGACAATAAAGAACTTAAACTTTGATCTTGAAAAAGCTGGCGAAAACCGAAAACTACAACTCAACGAACTGGAAGAACATAGGAACGATGCGTATGAAAATGCGAAAAATTACAAAGAAAGAACCAAAGTTTTTCATGATAAATCAATCCTAAGGAAAACGTTTTCGCCTAACCAAAAAGTTCTTTTATATGACTCGAGACTTCATTTATTTCCGGGGAAACTTAAATCAAGACGGACAAGACCATTTGTGGTACGAACTGTTTTTCCACACGGTGCCATAGAAATAGAAAACCCCAGGGATGGATCAATTTCCAAAGTCAACGGTCATCGTTTGAAACCTTTCTTGGAATTGCCAAATAACCAAGAGGAGGAGCTCATGATCCTTCATGAGCCAAGCTACGTCCAGTAAGAATGTTAACCCTCTTTTGTAAATATGTACATATTTTTTCGCGTTACACTCATTATATCATGCATCGACTATGGGTACACAGTCAAAATTAAGTGTGGGGGGGGTCTCATTTTAATTTTTAGTTTTTCATGGCATTTTTGAATTTTTATTTTCTTACTTTAAAAAAAATTCTCAAAACTCTTAAATCTCAAAAACATTTTCTTTTTACCATTTTGATTTATTTTTGAAGAAACACTATGGGATAAGTATAAGTTTTGGTTAATAAATTGAAATTTTTGAAAATTTATTTGTCTTAACAAAAATAAAAATGAAGTTTGATTACAAATAGCAATGGTTTAACTAGTATATAGGAAGGTTCGTCTATGTTAATTATAAAGTATATTCTAATTGAAAATCTTTGTTTAAAAAGTGGTAAATTTAAAGTAAAGGATAGGACATTTTTGTCTTCTAAGTAAAATAGTGCTAGGATGATTTTGCAAAACTCTTTCTCTCTTAAAAAATATATAAAAAATAAAAAAATAAAAAAATCCAAACATTCGCTCTCATTTAAAAGTCCTCACGGTTATGCATGGGTGAATTACTCGGAACCTTTGATTATGTGCTTTCATACTCATTTAAAAGTCCTCATGGTTATGCATGTATGAAACACAAGCGAAAAAAACTAACAAACTTAATAAAAATCACCTACGGTTAATAGGTGTATGCACGAAAGTATGTGCACTCGCCATGCTCTGTACCCCCCCCCCCCCACATAAGCCCGGAAGGTAGTGCATAGGTGGTACATCTGGTGTAACATTCCTGGAATTTAGCTAAGATTAATTTGATAAGTAATTTAATCTTTGGGATTAAAATTTGAAATAATTGGTAACTTATATAAAATTTTGAATTAAACTATGAGATTAATTGGTAAATTAATTTGAGTTTCTCCAAAAACAATTAAAATATGTGTTTTATAAATAGATTGTGAAAATAGAATTTTGGATTGAAATTCAAAAATAAGTATTTTATAAGGATGTGTAATTATTTGAATTTTCCAAATTAACAAGATGTATGTTTATATATATGTATATAAATGGCTTTTTAAATTAAATTTGAAATTTGAAATTTAAGTACAAATATTTTAAAAATAAATGGGATTTGAAAATACTATGTTTAAAATTAATAGAATTTGTTATCTAATCATAATATGATCGTTTGGAAATTATATTTTGAAATTAATATGATAATTTTCTAAAGGTTAAATTTGATGATTTTCTTTATAAAAATATAGTTTGTAAGTATATATTTAAACTAAGTAGAAAATGTACTACATAAACTTATGTAAAATTATAAAATGAGATTTAAGCAAACAAGAGCTAAAACTATAGTTTGTATGTAAATAGATAATCCATATAAACAATAGAAACATATGTGTTGTGATAACTATATGAATATAAGTTATTATTTATTAGTATGTAATCAAAAAAATTGAATCATTCTTTTCTTTTAAAAAGTTGTACAAAAATAAATGGTAAGGAATGTATGAATGTAAAATGTATAAAAATATATGCATATAAATATAGTGAGCTAAATTAAAGGTTGTAATGTGAAAAATAATTGGGATAAAATTTTATTTGTGTAAATATAAATATTAAAGACATAAACATTTTAAAATTAAGACATATATTAAGATATGAAAGTGTATTTACATGAAGTGTTCAAAAAAAATTTACAAAAATAATTTAAACCAAGGATATAAACATAAAAATGATTTTTGTGACATTTGTAAATAAAAGAAAATATGTAAATTACAAATGTAATGAAATGGGACAAGTGGCAAGGGGATTATTTTTCTTTTGAATAAAAATTAGAAAACATGCAAAGGAGAAAAATAGAGCAGGCTGTTTTCATTTTTTCTCAAGTACTTTTCATGCCTAAGAAAAAAAACAAAAGAATTAAAAATCTCCTGAAATTCAAACTGAAATAAAGATCAAAGCCAAATATTCAAATCAAAGTCTAGAAATCTGAAACCAAAGCAAACTTAAATCTCAAACTTGAGAAGCAGATTTGGCAAAACTAAAAGGGGAAATTGGAAAGCTGGAAACTCAAGTCTCAGTTTTCAAAGCCTGGAAATATAAAAGAGCAAAGCAAAATACAAATCAAAAAATTTAGCATGTAATCAAGCGTGCATTTCAAATTGATTTAAACAAGCAAATCATCAAGCAACTTAGCAAATTTAAAGCGGGATTAAGCAACTCAGCAAAGAAACAAAATCAACAGTATCAGGTCTTCTGTTCTTCACAAATTAGGTGAGTAAACTCATTTTTACCTGAGTGTTTGAATCATTAGTTTGCATGTGATAATCTGGAAAATTTATGAATTAAAATACGTTGAAATTGATATGTATACGCTTGCCTGTATGTATGTATAATGGTGTGTATGTCAGAGAACAGACAGTTCTCTGCTCTAAACACTTCCAGGTTTCAAACCTGGTTAGAATTAGAAAAATCATTCTTTGATCTTCTATTTGACTTGATGCTTGAAGCAAATATGCAGAGTTTAACAAGATCTTCATTCTAGAAAAATTTTAAATTTTAAATTAAAAAGGGATTATTGGAAGATAAGAAAGTACAGCCAAGTCAAATTCTAAAAAAAATTAATCAATAAAGATTTGAGTTTGAATCGCTTGATAATGTTCAACTTCGCAAACTATGATTTTTAATGAGAAATTTATGATTTTTAACTTAGTAAATTTCGAAAATTCGGGAGATGAACGTGAAACGAGTTCTAGGAAATTCAAGGTGATAGGGGTTAGGATGAATCTCACGATCGTGTTTGAAGCTTGATGGATGATCTGGGATCATCAGAAAATTGTTGATCGAATTTATACAACATCGTGGTGACGGCGGTGATGATTTTTTTTCTGTAACCCTAGCTTTGGTTGGGTTGGGTATTTTGATCGGTATGACCTCTCTGGTTGATCGAGTGTAACTATACTCGGGGGAATGCTAGCTTGGGGGTTGTCAAAGACGTGGCCGGAGGTGCTGACATTCTGATGGTTAGAGGAGTGCGTTCGAGTGGGTTACAATTTGGGTTACGGTTCCAGGAAGTTTGAAAATGAGCTCGATTTTGATTCAATAGCGCTTTCATGTTTTGGGGTGTTCGAATTGGCTCTGGTGATCAACGATGGTGATATGGTGGCCTCGGCGTCGATCGTCGATGATCAACGTGCTTGTGCACGTATACGTGCAACTTTTTCGTATCAGTGGGTTTGAGTATTTGAGGAAGATGAAGGGAGACTCGAGTCATAGCTCGAAGATGAGCGTGATTTTCTCGAAGCAGCAGTAACGTGAGGGAAACCCAAAGCAATACTTGGGAAAATTTTGAAAATACTCGGGTCATTTGATTTGGGGCAGAGAGAGTTTCAAATTTTAAAAGAAAAATCAAGTTTACTTTGAAACAATTTTGTTAAAAATAGGTTTTTTTTGTATGAAATAAATGTTAACCCTGTTTTAAATTAGTTAAGGAAGTTTTTAAACAAACCGTTTCAAATTACCAAGTTTAAAATGATTTAAAATAAATATAACCTTTATTTGAAAAGTTATTTTAACTTAATAATAATTAAAGGTTAGTTGATTAATATAAAAGATGTTTTAAAATTGTTAATTAACTTTTAAAGGTTAAGTTAAATTTATTTGTTAAAGGAAATTAATTACTTGAAGTTAATTACTTAATGAAGGTAATTAAAGTAAATTAATTAATAATTCAAGTTAATTAATCAAGTAATTAATTAATGATTAATTAAAAATAATTACTTAGTGAAAGTAATTAAGAGTAGATAATTAATGACTAAAGATTGATTAATCAAATATTAAAGGTTAATTAATTTAAAGAATAATTAATTGATGTGATAAATTAATTAAGGTAACTAATTTAAGAATAATCAATTAATTAAAGGTTAATAAATTAATGAAAGTGATCAAGAAATAATTATTAAGTAAGAAGTAATTAATGTATTTTTGTAATTAATTAAGGATAATTAATTTAGGATTGATTATTAATTAAGGGTTAATTAATGATTAATTAAAGGATAATTTATTAAATATTTTATAATTAATTGATTATTAATTAACCATGATTAAAATTTTATTTAAAGGCAAATGATTCTGGTTTAGATTAATAAGATATTTTAATTGGTTTTATTTATGGGTGATTGTATTATATTAAATGCTGAGAATTGTTTGTCGTCTCTGCTATGTGATGCTGTGTGATTAGAATTGTTTTAATTCAAGCTGTGATGAATGTAATTTATTTATTCATAATGCATTTATATTATCTATCTGTGATTCTGTGTATATAGATAAGCATATAGGATATACCGCATATCGATATTGTTGCGATTGTATCTATGATGATTGACGATGTTGCACTATTGGGTAAAACCCCTGGACTACACTATATTCACACAAATATGGATTGCATATGGAAATTGGTTAAGTCATAGATTTTTGACATAGTTTTAAAATTGAATTTTAAATCCAAATGGTTTTGGAAATGGATCGGGTCTAAAGTGAAAAGCTTTTGAAAAGGAATTTCAAAGATAAAAGTTATTTTTTTTGAATAACTTGATTTAGTTTTGAAATTTGATTTAAATTTGAATTCAAAAAAAATTGAAATTGAATTCTTTGAGAATTTATGATGTAAAAAGGTTATACAAGTTTACATGAATTTAAACCAATTTAAAAGTGTTGTTTTGGGAATTTGAATTTAACCCAAAGATTTGAACTTGTAGAAATGTAATCGGATTTTTCCGAAACGAAAACTGTTTGTTTTCAAATAATAAAAGCTTTCATATAAGAAAAGAAATTTCAATGTGTGTTAAAGGGATTTCAAGTTTGAACTGAAATTGGTTTTCCAAGTTATGGATGAATCTTTGGAAACGGGTTTTGAAAGCTTTGAATTAAATCTTTGGTTTAAAGATTAAATGAGTTAATCCAATTGAAATCGAAATTGTTTTGAATTCCGTGAATGGATCTTTATGAAACTGGGTGAACTTTGTGAAATGAATCTTTTTGTTTAAAGATTTGAAATGGTAATTTGTTTAAACCATTTGAAAGAAAGATTTGAATTTTAAAGTTGTGACTTAATTGAGGACCCATTATCCATATGTTTTTAAATATTGTGCTCATTATTCGGTTTAGCCTAGAGAGGACCTTTGTGTCATATAACCCATTTCGAATAATGATACGTTGTTATGGATAGCATTTGAAGACCGGTGTTGAAGACTGGGTATTTTCGAGAACGATAGGCTAACCTATCGACTGTCTCTGCACTGAGTAGCTACGGTATAGAGATTCCCTAAGTGATGGGAAATCTGATCGGGATTGTGGATACCCGAATTGCAAGGGCTTCTTCGGAAGTGCCTTCGGTCCTGTTCGAACCCGGAACAGACTTGTATGGATGTGTGTCTGACGTTATACTTTGAGATGTAAAGCTGGTTTCTACCAAATACATTTCTGTTTGGTGGAGAAGATTTATTCTCTTAGCTTAACACCATTCTCTGAGACGTACGAGCTCAGAGGTTATATAGTTGATGGTTACTAATGATACATTCCCAATTTGGTAATGTGGCATACGAAGTGTTGCTGATCATTTGTTGACCAAAGCATGGTTTTGTGAAAAAGCGTAGCTTGGTGGACGAGACCTCATCGAGCCTCACAAACCAGTAATGTTCGAAACAGGAAAGATGCGGCAAGGTTTTAGGGGTAGCACCCTTATGATATGTCCATTCCTTCTGGAAAAGGGTGGTATTATAGTATGGAGCCCAGATACTTGCTCATGTGGACACTATAAATTTATTACTGTGTTATGTTGTTGGTGTAGAGGATCTTCGGATAAAGGTCGTAAACGACCGAGGGTGGCATATCTTAGGTTTTACTTCCCGGAAAGGGGGTAACCGGCCTTGTGTTGGCAGAGATCCGGGTACGTTCTTAGGGCGTCCCTCCAGAGGCGTTCCCATGTGGCAATAAGAAGTTCCTTAGCCTAACCATTTGTTGAAACCAATCATCCAATACGAGCCCTTTACGATTGCATTTGTATTAACTGCCACCTCAGGTGGTAGCTATAGTAGGCATAGTATAATGGTACCTATGCTGGCTAAGATTAATATTATACTTTCAAAATATTTTCCACCATGCACTAATAATAATATCAAAAAGGATTTTGCATAGTAAGCATGTTTGACTATCATAAGGAGAAATCTCCCCCAAGTGTGCGATTGCAGGGTGTGTGTGCCGGGAGGTCTTATGGTAGTTTCATTTTCCAAAAAGCATTGCGGATTTCAAATTTAAATTCTTTTGTTTGTTTTAAAAAAATAAACTATTTTTGTTTGCTCACACCAGTCCCACGACTGACCTGGAGTTTATTGTTCCGTTGCTAAACTCTAGGTTCCCACAATTTTCCATACGGGCAGTCTAGAGTTTGGTTTTTCAAATAGCCAGATAGTAGATATCAATTTGGTAGCCTTCAGTTTTCTGTTTGGTATTCTTTGGAGTCTTTGGAGTTCATGGGTTGGCCTTGCTTAGCTTTGTGCAACCTTTATGGAGATTCAAGCTTGGAGTTTTAGAGCTTTGGCTTTGGAGTTTTGGTTTGAGGTTGTAGTATTTGATTCTGTTGAAGACTCATCTCATATTGTGTCATGTTCCGCTGTATTTTGTGTTGTATATTTTCTGATGTTGATGATTATCATTTTATCAAATTGATGTATCGGATATTGCATTCATGTTGTATCAATGATATCATCTTTTGTTTCCGCTGTGTTGTTTATCATCTAATGTTGTTGCCAGCTCCGGCGATATGGATTTGATGTCGTTTGCCGGACATCGAGTTCGGGTCGTCACAAGTGGTATCGGAGCTAATGGTTGAGTAAGAACTTTAGCTACGGAGTGTAACACATTAGATGACTCATTAGAGGTAGGGTGAAGTATACCCTAGAATGAGTACAACATGTGAAACTAAAAACCTAAACTACTTAGTCTATTCTCTTTATCTGTTTTTATTCCCTAAGATATTTCGTCTGAATGCCTGAATCAGTTTTCTTACTATTTACAGATAGTAATAATAATGGAAGAAGAGGACGAGATAGGGGACAGGAAAGTACCACTTCAACCGGTCAAGGCCGTGCAACAACAGATATTCCCACTCAATCGCAACCAAATTTGGCTGGTTTATATCGAAGCTTTTCTAAACTTGGTGAAAAGCCATTCACAGGCAAGGAAACAATTATCGAAGCAAAAGCCTGGATTCGATCATGCGAAAGAATTTTCAAAGGACTAAAATTAGAAGATGATCAGATGCGATTGATAGCTTCCTGGAAACTCCAAGAAGAGGCTTTAATATGGTGGGAAACAGTTACATTGGATAAGCCGACGGATGAGTTCACTTGGAGTCGTTTCAAGGAAGTGTTCGAGCAGCGATATATGCCGTCTGCTAGTATCTCCCGAATGTACCAGGATTTTATGGATTTGAAGCAAGGAAGTTTATCGTTTAAGGAATACTTGAATAAACTTAACGAGTTATCTCGGTTTGCTCCAGAATTGGTGAATACACCGTTAAAGAAGAATGAAAAGTTTTTTCGAGGAATGAACAAGGAGTTTCAGGAGAGAATGAATACTCACGTAAAAGAATCTTTTTCTGAATTAATTGATATGGGTTATAAATACGATACTCTATATAAGCAGGAAGTTCCAGAGGAGGATGGAAATACAAGCAATCTGAATTCGAGAAAAAGGAAGTTTGGTGGAAAGAAACCGAGGAAAGATAAAGGAAAGAAGAATATACATAAGAAAAAGGTGAAAGATGTTACTCGTTTCAATTGCTTGGAGAAAGGTCACTACTCGGACAAATGTAAGAACCCTTAGAAGCCCGGAATGAGAGAGCCATTTATGAGGCCAGATCAGGAATCTAAGGGATGCTATTACTGCCGCAAGCCGGGATATAGGATCAAGGACTACCCAGTAAGGAAGCAAGCTCTAGTAGCGAGGGTGTATGCAATCAGAGATGATTCCGCAACCTCAAAGGCTGATAAAGGAAAGGAAATTTTATAAGGTAACCTTCTCGTTTACGATTAAAATTTTCAAGCTTGTTCGACGCACAGGAGCTATACATAGTTTTATTTCTCAACAATTCATAAATAAGTTAAATCTTGAATCTGAGATCATAGTCGAATCTATTTTTGTCCCTTTCATTGGGTTTCGATATAATCTACGAACGGTTAGTTATCCCTTCAAACTAAATAATACCCATGTATATTTCGTAGATCAGATAACCCAATTGTTTCGTGATTGATTGAGTTGTTCTCATATCTATTGTTGATATTCTTATTTGGTAAGCCAAATGCAGAATAGATATCCAATTTGATCCGAAAAGATATTTCTCTATCTTTTATCTGTCCTTTGTTATCTCCCTTGCAAATTTCGAAGACGAAATTTTCTAGGGGGAATATGTAACATTCCTAGAATTTATCTAAGATTAATTTGATAAGTAATTTAATCTTTAGGGTTAAAATTAGAAATAATTGGTAATTTATATAAAATTTTGAATTAAATTGTGAGACTAATTGGTAAATTAATTTGAGTTTCTCCAAAAACAATTAAAATATGTGTTTTATAAATATTAAAATAAAATTTTGGATTGAAATTCAAAAATAAGTATTTTATAAGGTTGTGTAATTATTTGAATTTTCCAAATTAACAAGATGTATGTTTATATATATGTATATAAACGCATTTTAAATTGAATTTGGAATTTGAAATTTAAGAATGAATATTTTAAAAATAAATGGGATTTAAAAATACTATGTTTAAAACTAATAGAATTTGTTTTTAATCATAATATGATCATTTGGAAATTATATTTTGAAATCAATATAATAACTTTCAAAAGGTTAAATTTGAAGATTTTCTTTAAAAAAATATAGTTTGTAAGTATATATTTAAACTAAGTAGAAAATGTACTACATAAACTTATGTAAAATTATAAAATGAGATTTAAGTAAACAAGGGCAAAAATTATAGTTCATATCTAAATAGATAATCCATATAAACAATAGAAACATATGTGTTGTAATAACTATATGAATATAAGTGATTATTTATTAATATGTAATCAAAATTTTTAAATCATTCTTTTCTTTTAAAAAGTTGTACAAAAATAAATGGTAAGGAATGTATGAATGTAAAATGTATAAAAATATATGTATATAAATATAGTGAGCTAAATTAAAGGTTGTAATGTGAAAAATAATTGGGATAAAATTTTATTTGTGTAAATATAAATATTAAAGACATAAACAATTTAAAATTAAGACATATGTTAAGATATGAAAGTTTATTTACATGAAGGGCTAAAAAAAATTTACAAAAATAATTTGAACTAAGGATATAAACATAAAAATGATTTTTGTGACATTTGTAAATAAAAGAAAATATGTAAATTACAAATGTAATGAAATGGGACAGGTGGCAAAGGGATTATTTTTCTTTTGAATAAAAATTAGAAAACATGCAAAGGAGAAAAATAGAGCAGATTGTTTCTATTTTTTCTCAAGTACTTCTCATGCTTGAGAAAAAAAACAAAAGAATTCGAAATCTCCTAAAATTCAAACTGAAATAAAGATCAAAGCCAGAGATTTAAATCAAAGTCTAGAAATCTGAAACCAAAGCAAACTTAAATCTCAAACTTGGGAAGCAGACTTGGCAAAACAAAAAGGGAAAATTGGAAAGCTGGAAACACAGGTCTCAGTCTTCAATGCCTAGAAATATAAAAGAGCAAAGCAAAATAAAAATCAAAAAATTTAGCTTGTAATCAAGCATGCAATTCAAATTGATTTAAACAAACAAAGCATCAAGCAACTTACCAAATTCAAATTAGGATTAAGCAACTCAGCAAAGAAACAAAATCAACGGTATCAGGTCCTCTGTTCTTCAAAAATCAGGTGAGTAAACTCATTTTTACCCGAGAGTTTGAATCACTAGTTTGCATGTGATAATCTGGAAAAGTTATGAATTAAAATATGTTGAAATGGATATATATATATATATATATACATACATACATATATATATATATATGTTTGCCTGTATGTATGTATAATGGTGTGTATGTCAGAGAACAGACAGTTCTCTCCTCTAAACACTTCCAGGTTTCAAACCTAGTTAGAATTAGAAAACTCATTCTTTGATCTTCTATTTGACTTGATGCTTGAAGCAAATATGCAGAGTTTAGCAAGATCTCCATTCTAGAAAAATTTTAAAATTTTAAATTAAAAAGGGATTACTGGAAGATAAGAAAGTACATCCAAGTTAAATTCTAAAAAAAACTAATCAATAAAGATTTGAGTTTGAATCGCTTGATCATGTTCAACTTCGTAAACTATGATTTTTAATGAGAAATTTATGATTTTTAACTTAGTAAATTTCGAAAATTTGGGAGATGAACGTAAAAAGAGTTCTGGGAAATTCAAGGTGATAGGGGTTGTGATGAATCTCATGATCGTGTTTGAAGCTTGATGGATGATCTGGGATCATCAGAAAATTGTTGATCGAATTTATACAGCATCGTGGTAACGGCGATGATGATTTTTTGTCTGTAACCCTAGCTTTGGTTGGGTAGGGTATTTTGATCGGTATGACCTCTCTGGTTGATCGAGTGTAACTATACTCGGGGGAATGCTAGCTTGGGGGATGTCAAAGACGTGGCCGGAGGTGGTGACGTTCCGGTGGTCGGAGGAGTGCGTTCGAGGGGGATACAGTTTGGGTTACGGTTCCGGGAAGTTTGAAAATGAGCTCGATTTTGATTCAATAGCGCTTTCGTGTTTTGGGGTATTCGAATTGGCTCCGGTGATCAACGAAGGCGATATGGTGGCCTCGGCGTCGATCGTCGATGAAACAACGTGCTTGTGCACGTATACGTGCTACTTTTTCGTATCAATGGGTTTGAGTACTTGGGGAAGATGAAGGGAGACTCGGGTCATAGCTCGAAGACGTGCGTGATTTTCTCGAAGCAACAGTAACGTGAGGGAAACCCGAAGCAATAATCGGGAAAATTTTGAAAATACTCGGGTCATTTGATTTGGGGCAGAGACAGTTTCAAATTTTAAAAGAAAAATCAAGTTCACTTTGAAAGAATTTTGTTAAAAACAGATTTTTTTTTTTGTAAGAAATAAATGTTAACCCAGTTTTAAATTAGTTAAGGAAGTTTTTAAACAAATTGTTTTAAATTACCAAGTTTAAAATGATTTAAAATAAATATAACCTTTATTTTAAAAAGTTATTTTAACTTAATAATAATTAAAGGTTAGTTGATTAATATAAAAGATGTTTTAAAATTGTTAATTAACTTTTAAAGGTTAAGTTAAATTTATTTGTTAAAGGAAATTAATTACTTGAAGTTAATTACTTAATGAAAGTAATTAAAGTAAATTAATTAATAATTCAAGTTAATTAATCAAGTAATTAATAATGATTAATTAAAAATAATTACTTAGTGAAAGTAATTAAGAGTAGATAATTAATGATTAAAGATTGATTAATCAAATATTAAAGGTTAATTAATTTAAAGAATAATTAATTGATGTGATAAATTAATTAAGGTAATTAATTTAAGAATAATTGATTAAAGGTTAATAAATTAACGAAAGTGATTAAGAAATAATTATTAATTAAGAATTAATTAAAGAATTTTTGTAATTAATTAATAATAATTAATTAAGGATTAATTATTAACTAAGGATTAATTAATGATTAATTAAAGGATAATTAATTAAATATTTTATAATTAATTGTTTATTTATTAACCATGATTAAAAATTTATTTAAAGGCAAATGATTCTGGTTTAGATTAATCAGATATCTTAATTGGTTTTATTTATGGATGATTGTATTATATTAAATGCTGAGAATTGTTTGTCATCTCTGCTATGTGATGCTGTGTGATTGGAATTTTTTTAATTCAAGCTGTAATGAATGTAATTTATTTATTCATAATGCATTTATATTAACTATCTATGATTCTATGTATATAGATAAGCGTTATAGGATATATCGCTTGTCGATATTTGTGATTGTATCTGTGATGATTGATGATGTTGCTCTATTGGATAAAACCCTTGGACTACACTATACACACACAAATATGGATTGCACGTGGAAATCGGTTAAGTCACAGATTTTTGAAATAGTTTTAAAATTGAATTTTAAATCCAAATGGTTTTGGAAATGGATCGGGTTTAAAGTGAAAAGCTTTTGAAAAGGAATTTCAAAGATAAAAGTTATTTTTTTTGAATAACTTGATTTAGTTTTGAAATTTGATTTAAATTTGAATTTAAAAAAATTGAAATAGAATTCTATGTTGAGAATTTATGATGTAAAAAGGTTATACAAGTTTACATGAATTTAAACCATTTTAAAAGTGTTGTTGTGGGTTTTCAAGGAAGTTGCGGGGCATATACCGATAAGTAGGAAGGTCATCCATGCCTACTTTAGCATTACTCTCTTTCCCGTTGAATCGTGGGATCAAGGCAGTTGATGGGAGGCTGGGTCTCGCCTATCTTGGATTGTATTGTGGGTTTTCATTCCAAGATGAATACTTCGATGCCTCGTCAGTTTTAGGGCGTAATTTTGACACCGAACAGTCATCCACGTCCACTTTGATTCATGCTCTGTAACCAAATCTCGGGTAAAGTTGGCTACAAATGCAGTCGGGTCATGCTCATCCAGTTTCATACTCCTCCTGACGGATCGAAGGAGGGTGTTGGAGAATTTTTGACCAAGTCTTCGCGGTTTACTCTCCTTTCCACACTTGGAGGTCATAGTTTTTCAAGGAACATCCAAGTCGCATTCGTATGTGCTTGGTGCGGATTGGTATTGACCCTCGATCTGAGGTATGATACAGTCGGTTGCCTGTAGGTTTGGATGCCGTTTCGATTGGTTCTGTATTGAGGCCTCCTTGTAGTCGTTGCCTTATGTTGTAAAGAACGCCAAGCTAGAGCTATAGTAAGCTGTCGTATTTAGATTTTAGAGATTTGTACTCCTGCTCCCAGCATTGATTTGGCCACGCCACTAATTGGATGGTCGAACTCCATCCTTAGCGAGTTAATAATCCTCCTATTGATTTTAGGCCGAAGTTTGCGAAATAGAGAACGGTCGGAATCCCCTCGTCTATTTATCGATGTTTATACACCACTCTGCATTCTGGTGACTTAGTTTTATTCTCCCCCCGGTCGACTTGCACCCAATTTGTGTTCATGCTTCGGTCCATGCTCCAAGGACTTAGAGATTTGTCGAACGGTTTATGCTTTAGTCTACAGTTCGGGATGCAGAGATTTTCGTCAATTCGTTTATACTCCAATCTGCACTTTGGGGACTTAGAGTACTCTAGTTCGCTTCTAGGACTTAGAGATTTTTCTCAAGTCATTTATATTCTAGTCTGCACTCTGAGGACTGAGAGTACTCTCGTCCACTTCAGGGACTTAGAGGTTTTTAAGTCGTTTATAATCTAGTCCGCGCTTTGGGGACTTAGAGTACACTAGTCCGCACTCTGGGGACTTAGAGGTTTTTAAGTCTTTTATATTCTAGTCTACGCTCTGGGAACTCAGATTACTCTAGTTCACACTCTGGGGACTTGGAGGTTTTTAAGTCATTTATACTCTAATCCGCAGTCAGGGGACTGAAAGTGATCTAGTCAACTTCAAGGACTTAGAGATTTTTGAGTCGTTTATACTCTAGTTTGTGCTCTAGGGACTTAGAGTACTCTAGTCCTCAATCAGCGGACTTAGAGGTTTTTAAGTCGTTTATACTCTAGTCCGCATTCAGGGGACTGAGAGTACTCTAGTCCGCTTCAGGGACTTGGAGGTGTTTAAGTCATTTATACTCTAGTCCGCGCTTTGGGGACTCAGAGTACTCTAGTACGCTTCAAGGACTTAGAGATTTTTGAGTCGTTTATACTCCAGCCCACGCTTTGGGGACTTAGAGTACTCTAGTCCGCACTCAGGGGACTTGGAGGTTTTTAAGTCATTTATACTCTAGTCCGCACTCAGGGGACTGAGAGTACTCTAGTCCGCTTCAGGGACTTAGAGGTTTTTAAGTCGTTTATACTCTAGTCCGCGCTCTAGGGACTCAGAGTACTCTAGTCCGCTTCAGGGACTTAGAGATTTTTGAGTCGTTTATACTCTAGTCCGTGCTCTTGGGACTTAGAGTACTCTAGCCCGCACTCAGGGGATTAGAGGTTTTTAAGTCGTTTATACTCTAGTCCGCATTCAGGGGACATAGAGTTTTTTATGTCATTTATACTCTAGCCTACACTCAGGAGACTGAGAGTACTCTAGTCCGCTTCAAGGACTTAGAGGTTTTTATCGAGAGTAGTCGTATTTCCACCCGTTTAATTTGTATTTCATTTACCGTATCAAGTCTAATGCTGTCGAATAAACGATCAGACCAAGTTTGCTTATGGAATGGAGCTCTCCCCCCAGCATGAAGGATGAAATTTGAAAAATGGACGATCGATTCTCGTCGGCTTGGTGATTATAGCTCTTCTAATCAAGTCAAGGAAGGAGGTACATGACAGATGGTTGGATCACATTCATGATGGGTTAGATAATCAAGTCCCGCACAGTTTGCTTCGTATCTATTTGTAGAAAATAAAGATAATCGATTATTGAGTAGACAAAGTAAGTTGCATATGTTTCAAGGTGCAGTCGTGCCCATGTATTGAGAGATATGGTTAGCAAGTAGGTAGTCCATCGCAGCTACACCAAGTCGGGCTTTCGAACAACCTTTTGTGTTCAGGGTAGGATTTGATGTGTAGATGATCAAATCACATCTACTCTAGATAGATCCCGACGTCACTTAGCTTCAGGAAAGGCATCTGTATTTTGTCGAACATTGTTCCATGACTTGATTTGAGTGGATGATCGGGCCATACTCATTCCAAGCCTTTCTTAGGTCTCCAAGTCAAACGTGGAGGTCAATGAATTGATGGTCAGTCATGTTGACCTTGTATTGGGCTCTGATCGTGATGAGCTTTTCAATCTCTAGTTCTTGGCCCCAAATTAAAGGCACATGATTGATGATGAGCAATTGAATCACGCTCATCTAGATGAAACTCCACAAGTCCGATCATGGTCTGCGCGGATTGGTTGGCGGCTAAATCTGAGCACCTGGTCACCTGCATCGTTTTGAAAGTAGTTTAGTTCAAGTTAGTCGTAGTACATAGAAAAATAGAAATAGAAATGTAAATAATTCAAAGAATATTGGGATAAATCTCATTGATAAGTGAAACAGCATCGTGTGCTCGCTATTCGACTTTGACCCTGGCTCCTTTCAAAGGGATGTCGGCCGTCAGCAGTCCAATTGATAATCATAGCCCTTTATTAATAGGTATCGGATGTTCATTGCCCACCATTCTGCAGGACTTGTACATACTATTGAAGCTTTCCTTTTTAGATCGGCTTCTCGATCACACCTCGGAGGTGTTTGTAATCATTCGTGTTAGGATCAGTGAGCATCTTGGAATATACAATATTTCCCTGATTTTCTTTAGACTTTGGTGTACTCCCTCGAGGTTGGTTTCCAGTACCACTCTGAGTCGCGAGTCTTCAAGTGGAGGTTATCAATTCAACCTTTCAAAGAGCATATGAGTCGAATTTTGATGTCTTTTGTCTACTAGGATCAGCGTCCTTAGCCAACGGGCCTTCATTATTAATTTTCCCAATTATGTTCCGCTCCTCTACACTTTGGTTTAGATTCATTTTGTCATAGAACGATCCATGGTCGTAGGAGGCTCTCCAGCTAACTAGCTGCCAAAATATAAATAGAGATCGATTCTCCTCAAATGTGATTAGTATGATATCCCTTTGAGAGTATCGTTTGAGTAGCCGTTGCTTGTCCGTTTCCTTGTTGCCATTCAGAAGCTGCCGCTAGATCCTCTATGCCCTGGTCGATCATGGGATGTAAAGGAAGTGGATAGAATGTTCCTTTATTAAGTTGAGTTTTGAATTCACTATCCGAAGGCACTACGCTGCGACTAGGGGTCGTATAAGAGACTGGTGTAACTTAAGTTTGGATCGGCCAAGCATGGTTCAGCCAAGGAGGGTCGGCCAAGGCCGCTCGGCCTGGATGTGGCTCGGCCTGGATGTGGCTCAGCTTGGATATGGCTCGACATGGATGTGGGTCGCTCGGCATACTCTCGCTCGGCATGCGTTGGGTCGCTCAGCATACTCTCGCTCGGCATGCACTGGGTCGCTCGGCATAGACTGGGTCGCTCGGCATACTCTTGCTCAGCATGCACTGAGTTGCTCGGCATGCAGTGGGTTGCTCGGCATACTCTCGCTTGACATATGCCTTTTCAAGGGCGATCGGTATACACTTTTTCTAGGGCGATCGGCTGAATAGCCTTCAGAGGAGGGTCGGCCTTCATTCAACTTGAGCGCAAACTTGGGTCGTACCATCCCTAGATCTTGCGTACATCAGTGAATCCAATCTACGGCTATCAGCTTCCTTTAGATTTCTTTCAAATCTGAGTAGAATAGGAAGTTTTCTAGTAAAAAACTGGATCTATCTATCTAATATGGAAATCCACTAGTAGACGATGAGATCCAATCAAGCTGAGAATTCAATTCTCAGTGAAAGCACCAAAATGTTAGCACCAGAATTGGTCACTAACACCCTTGAGAAAGAATGTGCAGAGAGATTAATGAAGAAAGTAAATTAAGACAGAGAATTGTATGCTCAATTAAATGCAAAGATAAGAACACTGGATTTATAGTGGTTCGGCATAACTGCCTACGTCCACTGTGAAGTTAATCTTTATTGCTTTACTCAATGATTGATTACAGATACAACCCGTACACCAACTACTTGAACACAATTGCTAAGTAAAGAGAACGAGTCTTGAATGCGGCAGAGTCTCCCTAATGTTCTCAAAAAAAAGTCCATTTCACTGTCCCTCTACCCTTCTATTTATAGACGAAGATGGGTTGGACTTCCCTCATGGGCTTAGAAACAAGGTACCTCGGCCCATAGTAGGTGACTTCTACGCACCAAGCCAGACATGCCGAACGAGGAATACTGGTCGAGAATTATCCGGTCGATCGTTGAATGACTCGAAGCAGAGTCATGCCGAATGCTCCTGCTTTGTTGTAGGCCTAACAACTTGCTAACACCTCCAGTCTGCACCGTGCCAGGGATGCCAAAACATGTCGATTGCATCAAACCCATATATTTTCAGGCTCTTCTTGATCAGAATCTTGTCTAGTGCTAATAATAATATCTTCAACTATCGTTTTGTAGCCGGCCCAAGGTGCTGGGTAACAAAACCTATGAACATCAAAGGCCAGTCATAAACTCATCAGAAAGTGTTAAATACTTTTATGTATTAATAGAATAGATGACGGTCGTGTGTCCTATACCGCATGGGTTTACCCAATAGTTTACTATACAATAGAAAACTCTACTTGTTTCTAACAATGGTTCGTTCGAACAAGTCCAGAGGTAGAACAGTAAAACAAACACGAGTGTCCCAAACCGCTCGTTTTACTTCACCGTTTAAATCAATTTCCTATTTGATCGATAACGTGCAATTTTGTGAAAATATTTCTCTTTTAAAACCACTTTTGAAATATTTGTTTATAATGGAAATATATATATATATATATATATATATATATAGAAGTATCTTTTCGAACTATCTTTCTAAAACATTTTAAGCCATTGCATATGAATATGGTTAATTGTTATATACACACACACACTCACACACACACACACACACACACACACATATATATATATATATCTACATATATATAGTTCTTTGTATGAATACACACACATTTGGTACATAAATACTTTTGTTTAAAATGATTGGATTTAGAAATCAATCATTTGTAAATCCGGGTTGTAAATGCGCATCAAAAGTGTATGATTCTCCCAAATTCCTTAGAACAAATTCTATGATATGAAACATCAAAATGAATTCAACAACTCATAATCAAGAATCCAGAAGATATCAATAAAAATTGGCATGAAATGCAGTAACAAAATTTGGCAAACAACTTCTGGAATTCTATAGGACAAACAGGTGACAAACGTGTCGATCAAGAAATGCCAGAACATAGCCTGGATGTCAGGTTCAGGCTACAACCGGTGCACCGGTCTGACTAACCGGTTCATTGGTTAGTACGCTTGGGCTAACATCTAGGCGACTCTGGCGACCTTCTGTCGATCCATTTTCAATCATTCTTCTTGTGATGCTTCTCTAACGATTTAAGGTGCTAAATAGGTAGTCATGCATGCATACAAACATGTATAATTGGATGAATTTCATGATTTCATATAGTGGGTTTCAGTAAACAGCAAACATAATGCAATTCGACAATGAATCGATTAATACTTTGAGATCATATGCACTTTGAATTCAAGCATAATCATCTAACAGCACAGCCATTTATCTAAGGCTAGAATTAGTGAGATAAACTCACCTATACAAATCCGGGATGGAAGAGTAGAGCTTAAAATCTCCTACGCCATTCTAATTCCATCCAATGTAGGCTATGAACAAAAATCGGATAGGAATCGACAAAAATCGAAAATCAAAATGAAATTAATTCATAAAATTGATGCATAGATAGATAGAAGAGATTATGTTTTAGCAAAACATCCTAAAATAGATTGAAAGCCTTATGATTTCACTCTTTAACTTGCAAATTTGGAGATTTAGTGTTTTTATATTTAGGAATTTGAGATTTCTGGTTTGGAGATAGAAATGAGGTTGAGAACAAAAATGTACGTGTGCTTCTCATTTCTACTTTTGTGGTTCTGGGCTAAGCGGATAAGAAATGTGGATCCATTAGCCAAATGTTGCTAATTATTTCAAAAAGCAAAGTGTTACTAATTTGTAGTGTTTTATTTTAACATTTTTTAAATACTAATTTAAGTAAACAATATTCTAATTTAACTAACATTTATTTCTAAAATTTTCACAATATAAATAACATGTCAAAATCTCACTTTTATCAATATTGAAACATTTTATCAAAATTAATTACAACTTTTAAATGAAAAGTTGTTCTTCATATTTTTATAAAATGAACAACTAATTAAGAAATCATATTTCAAACAATAAAATTATTTCCATAAAATTTATTTATTCATTTTCTCCAAAGTTATTCTTATATAATTAAATATAAGAATTAAATAGGATAAAAAGGAAATTGATTAAATTCCCAATTATTTAAACTCTAAATCCATTTTAAATAAAAAATAAAATAATTTACAAATTCCCCAAATTCATTCAGTTGATTAATTAAAATTAATTAAATCATGTTTTAAATTTAGATTCTAGGTAATCTCGATTGGGGTTCTTACAAGTGGGGTTGCTCACGTTATGGTATTTTCATATCTACTGTAGATGAGATTTGTTACGTGTGTGTGGAGATGTGAAGTACTTGGATAATCGATAAGGTTGGTGAGGTCCGGCTGGTACATTTTCCGAGATCCATTGTAGTTCTTAAGTATATCTCAAGAGGTATACTTTCGGTGAGGGGGTGCACCCTTCTAGCCATTATAGGAAAATTTCCCTTTCTTTATTTGATTCAAATCTTTGAATTGTTTCTTAATTACATCGAGAAGTGTCTAGATCTCTCTCGATGTTTAATTATTTTGTCCATTATTTAATTTTGGATTTTGATATTTTTTATACCCATTTTTTCAAATTGGGTTTTGTTCTAATTTGTTTCCATTCTTTCACTTATGGATGTTGATCTTGTGAGGTAGAAATACGTTCCGTGTATAGCATTGTGGTCTCACAGAATTATTATATGTTCATCATATTACTTGAGTTTTCTCACATTAGCTTTTCAAACCGACCCGGGTTTTATTTTATTATAATGCTTGGGTCAGATCAAATATTTTTCTAGGTTGTCATTGGTGGGACATGGAGCTCACGAGTAGAGCTAGATGTTCACATGTCGTAGTAGTTTTATTTTCCACTGTATTATTATATATACCCCTCGGTAATTGTTAGGTCACGAAGTTATAACTGTCCAGGTTGATGAGGTTTGTTTTTAACTCTGATATACCTTGTATTTTAGAGTGATAGCTTTTACTATCTTTGTTATATTATATATTGTCATTCCATTGTGAGATTTTTTTTTCCCTGTTCTTTTTCTTTTTATCCGAACAATCTACCTTTCCGACACTCTGATGCTCGGCATTTGAATACCGTGGATGTATTGAGTGCCAATTTTCGAGGTTCGAAAAGGCAGGTCCTTATAAATACTTACCTCAAATGAAGATTAAAACAGATTTGTTCCTAATCAATGAAAAATAGACTTTTCCCTTCCATTTCCTCATAATTTCTCCTAAAAATCCAGTTGTATTCGTTATGGAATGAATTCCTAGCCTCTTTTCCTTTTGATTGAACAACCCTTTCATTCTTTAAATCTAATATTTTAGTTTTTTTAAATAAGGAGCTGGAGTGTAACGATCTGCCTTTTCGATCCCTAGAAGTTGACACTAATACATCCACGATATTCAAGTGCCAAACATCCAATTGTCGGAAAGATAGATTGTTGGGGGAAAGAAAGAAAAAACAAAAAAAAATCTCATAACATGAGTAATATACAATATAACAAGATCTTTACAAAAGGAAAACTTTTATATACATACAAAAATCAGATTACTAATATACCATCAGTCTAGACAGTTATATCAACCTAACTTACAAGTTGTGATAGATATAACAAGAACAAAATAGTGGAAGATAAAATACATGAATACATCTTGGAGGATCTAGCTCGTCTCCTGGAGCTTCAAAGTGTCCGGCTAAATTTGAAAAATATGATCAGGCTGACCCGAGCATCATAAGAAAATAACGCCTAGATCAATCTGGTAAACCAGCATGAGAAACACAATCAAATGGATTTTTTATATTAAAAAACCGTTTAAAATAAAGGTATCTCATAATAGCATTTCACATATAAAGATGGGCTAGGTTATACCTTACCGTAACGACCCACAAAATTATCACTTGGATAAATTATATTTATTTTTAAAATATTTAGATATTGGTTTAAAAGTAAGAAATAATCATATTTGAAGTGGTAAAAAATAATATTTATTTTGTTTGGGAGAAGTATTTGTGGACAAAATATTGGTACTTCGCAAATATCGTCCTAGGTAAAATATCGATAAAACGGCCGAAAATCGTTTTATCAATAAAACTGTTTTTAAACAATAAGGAGCGTGCATGGCTCTGGATACATATACAAATATTTGTATTTAAACAAGATTATGAAATAAAATATTTTTTTTTAAAATAAAATATATTTATGACATCGATAGTTGATGTCATTGGTTTTATATATTTCTTTGAAAATTTAAGTTAAGTTTAAATATTAAATAAATGGCTTTTAATTTACAAATGAACCTATTTTGATTATTGAATAATGAAGTTAAAATAGTTTTTTAAATTTTTCTACCAAAATAGATAGTTCGTAGCAAAATAGAGAATGTGACTGAAGAACGCTTTATGGAATTTCGACTTTTCGACACCGGAAAATTATCGGAAACGTTGTTCGCCTTTGTGCACCGTATGTACACATAAATAAAAGATAATTAAAAATATAATAATACACTTAATTATATATTATCTTATGTTAATTATGTTTAGGAAATGATGTGACAAGTCATGGTTTGAAAAATAATAATATATATACATATACACTTATATATAAACAAAATACATACCTATCTCTTGTCATTTCTTTGGTACCATCATTATCATCCAAGCATGAGCCTAGAGGATGTAAGTAGAGAGGTAGGGATGTGACTAGAGAGGGAGGGAGGATGGTGATGTGACCTAATATTTCATGAAACGTTTATTATTTTATGCAAAGGGTAGTTTAGACATTTATCGATTTTCATGTCTATAAAAACATACACCCTTACACCAAATCTCATTTGCATCTTTCTTTTTCTTAAGTTGCATTCATATTTCATGGCTTCTTATGTTAGTTTTAAGTTTTTTAAATTAAAAGTTTTAAATTGTTTTAAAGATGCAAACTTGTTTTTAAACTATTTCTTCTTTATTTTTCCTCCACTTTATTCGGCCACAACTTCCTCTATTTTACACCAAATCAAGATTTTCTATTTTTCAAATCGTATTAAATTTTAATAGCTACAACTTTCTCTTTTAAAACTTTTCTAATTTCAAGCTCAGTTATGTCAAAATATCATTTCTTTGCAGTGTATTATTAAACTCAGAAATTCATGTCCGAAAATAGCTCTCCTTCTTTTACCTCGAACAAAATCTGATTTCAGTGGTTTTTTTTTTAATTTGTAGAAATAATTTTCTAAAACTTTTCTTTTGATCATTTTTTCAAAATCCGAGAGTAATATGACTAAAAATCACATGGAAGATGAAATATTTTTGGGATGATTTTTGTGCGTCTAAGGCATTTCAAGTTTTAAAATTTTCAATGAGTAAAACTATCTCATTTTTAGAAAGAACTAACATTATATCCATAGATTATATGTTGTGGAAATCTATAGTTCATGTTGTTAAAATATCAAGCTATGATAATGATATACGTTTGCGATTTATGGTTAGCATAGTTTGGATGATAAATATTGTGTTTGTATGTTAAGCATCATGTTTAGATGTTTGAAGTGGTATATTTGGTTGTAAGAATGTGATGTTAGTGTATGGTATGTTGATGGTATGGTTGTGATTAAAACTAGCTGTATGTTGTGTAAGAATTACAAAGTTTACACCTTTGTATGTTGCGACGGACGTGAGATCCGATTTGGAATCAAAACTTGGTAGTTCCTTAGATAATGGTTTTGATGACAACAACCTTAGGACTTGCTACAAAATATAAATACTAATATCTTGTCTATATATATATATATTTGCAGGATATATACATATATATATATATGTATGTATATGTATATGTATATGTATATGTATATGTATATGTATATGTATATGTATATGTATATGTATATGTATATGTATATGTATATGTATATGTATATGTATATGTATATGTATATGTATATGTATATGTATATGTATATGTATATGTATATGTATATGTATATGTATATGTATATGTATATGCAGGTACTGAGAATGAAGACTATATAGTATAAAGATTCAAGACTGAGTATAGAAATTCAAGACTGACAAATTTTGAGATTGTAGAAATCAAGAGTTCAAGATATCAAGATAAGTAATCAGTCTCGATTCATGTTAAAACTTCATAATAGCATTTAAATTTTTATTCGGATTTTAATTACGGAATGGAATCCACCTTCTCGCTTTAATAGTGGAATGAAACCCATGACCTCTTTAGTGGAATGGAATCCACCTATTATAATCATAAAGTGTATTCAAAATAGTTTACAAAGTTCTAAGATTGTTTTGACAAACTTTAGAAAGAAAATCTCTTTTAAAACAAAATTCAAGTTTCAAAATATACTAGGGGATGTCGAATGCCCTACCCCCCATATCGACAAGGTAGCCGTAGAATTTAAAATTCAAATTTTCAAAAGAAGTGTCTATTCATCACAACCTTTCACGAATGGACATGACCGTTATTCTCCTATAAAAACCAGTTATGAATTTCAAGTTAGTTTTTCTTCATTTCTTCACTCCTTCTTCTCCACTCAAATATTCTCCTATATATCAAATACTTTAACAAAACTCTACCAAAATTCTAAGTGAATCAAACTCGATCATCCTTAGTTTGATTCTCTATCACTCTTTCTTAAAGATCGCAGTGCTATTCAGAGCTATAAAATCATTTGTAATCAAAGATTGAAAGATCAAAGTGTATCGAGTCTATCTATCAAATGTGATTGAAAATGGTGTGATTGCGGCCCGTAGATCAATTGGGTGTGATTGTAGCCCATAAATCGATTAGGTGATCTTGTCTGGTTAAATCAAGAGAGTTTGCCCTGAAGTCGGAGACGAGAGGATGTATCTCGTGGCCTTGGAATCGAGGTTGTAATATCGACATTATATATGAAAAGACATATGCACAAGAAATTATGTGGGACTGGATGTAGGGTAACTTCGAGACAGCATAAAATTGCGGTGTGTTCTTTCCTTTAATGCTTTTATTTACTATTTGAATCTGTGTTTGATTTTGTGATTGTCTTTGTGTTTGTGAATTGCATCTGCTTGGATTTAATTTGAAAAGATTTAAAAAAAATTTCACAAAATTAATTAAACATTATTCAACCTCTCCCTCTAGTGTAAATTCCGCCTTAAGATCCGTAATCTACATTTCCTACATTTGATATCAGAGCATTGGTTTTCAAAGTTATCATAATCTGAATTTTGAAAAAGTTTCAAATGGAAATTTTTAGAGGTTCTGATAACACTAATTCAAAACTGTCCAAATCATCAATGTCTTATAAGTCTGCGTATTGTTATTATAGAAAATCAAGTTATTTATTGAATTAGTGTGTTGTGTAGGAATAGATGTGTTATATGGCTTCTGAAGAAAAAATACTCAATAGAAAAATGGTGCAAATCAAGAAAAACAAATGGATACTTGAAAGTGGATGCTAAGACACATGACTGGTAATCCGGAAATACTGTATGACATAATTTATGAAGATGGAGTAATAGTCAACTTTGGAGACAATTCAAAAGGATATGTGATTGGCATCAGCAATGTTGGTAACTCTAACACTCATACTATTTTCGATGTTCTATAAGTTAGGAATCTAAAACACAACTTACTTAACACAAATCAACAATGTGAAAATGGCTACAAAATTAAACTTGAAAAGGATAAGTGTCACATCGAAGATAATAAATCAAATATTATCTTTGAAGGAATTAGGAAGAATAATATTTATATTCTCAATATGAAAATCTCAAATGATAACCTATGTCTTTTGGCTAATACAAGTGACCCTTGGATTTGGCATAAAAGATTTGGGCATTTGAATTTCAAACTCTTATCTAGGATTTCAAAACCTTATCTAGTAAGAGGTCTCCCTAAAATGGATTTCAAAATAGATAGTATATGTGATGTTTGTCAATTAGGAAAACTTAGAAAGAATTCATTCAAATTGAAAGATATGATTTTAACTTCAAAACCTCTTGTGTTACTTCATTTAGATCTACTTGGTCCATCTCAAATTCCGTTAATAAATCACAGGAAATACGTTTTTGTAACTGTAGATGATTATTCTAGATTTACATGGATAATTTTTCTGAAACACAAAAGTGATGATTTTGATTTATTTAAAACTTTTCCAAAAAGAATACAACATCAACTTTCTTTAAAAATCAACACTATTCGTGGTGATTATGGTGGAGAATTTGAAAATGAAAATTTGGAGAATTTCTGTAACAAAAAAGGAATAACTCATAAATTTTCCTTTTCAAGAACTCCACAACAAAACGGAGTGGCAGAACGTAAAATAGGACGATTCAAGAACTGTGCTTTCAGATAGTAAATTACCAAGAAATTTTTGAGCTGAAGCAGTCTCTACATCTTGTTACATTTTGATTAGAATTTTCATTAGACCTCTAACAAATAAAACACCATACGAACTTCTTTTCAATAAGATCCAAAGGTATCTTATTTTAAAGTTTTTGGAAGTAAATGTTTTATTCTAAATGCAAAGAACAATTTGGATAAATTTAATCCTAAATCTGAGAAAGGAATCTATATCAGATATTCTAATAGAAGTAAAGCATACATAGTTTTTTATTTAGAAGCTAACACCATTAAAGAAACAACGCATGTATCTTCTGATGAAAATTTCAAAGATTTTGTTCGAATAAATGATGAAGATTATATTTTTTACTTTAAATAATGAATCAACTGAAACGAATTGTGAAACTGTTCATCCTAATAAAATGATCAGGCTTTTAAAAGATCATCCTATAGAAAATATACTAGGAGATATTGAATCTGTTGTTAGAACTAGAAATCAACTAAACCAGATGTGTAATGTAGCTTTTATATCAACTATTAAACCCAAAAATCCAAACAAAGCATCATCTGATGACTCAAGGATTCTTTCTATGCAAGAAGAACTTAATCAATCCACTGAAAGGATGTATGGGAACTTGTTCCTAGACCCGAGGAAGAAACTATAACAGGAACTAAATGGGTTTATAACAATAAAATGAATGAAAAAGGCGAGGTCATTAGAAACAAAGCTCACGCAAGGTTATTGTCAGTAAGAAGGAATAGACTATGATGAAACATTTGCACCCGTAGCAAGATTAGAAGCCATTAGAATTCTACTTTCTTTCGCAACCCACAACAATTTCAAATTATTTCAAATGGATGTCAAAAGTGCCTTTTTAAATGGTTTTGTTAAAGAGGATGTTTATGTTGAACAACCTCCACTTTTTAAAGAAGAAAAATTTCCAAATCAGTTTACAAATTAAAGAAAGCTTTATGTGGTCAGAAACAAGCTCCTAGAGCATGGTATGACAGACTAAGATCTTACCTATTACAATCAAAATTCGAAATTGGTAAAGTAGATAATACTCTTTTTATTAAAAGAAATAAAAAATGATATCCAACTAGTACAGATTTATGTAGATGATATAATTTTTAGATCAACAAACAATGAAATGAACAAAGAGTTTTCTAAAATAACGACAAAAGAGTTTGAGATGAGTCTATGGGTGAACTTACTTTCTTTTTAGGATTGCAAATAAAACAATTAGATAGTGGTATCTTCATTAGTCAAGAAAAGTATGCTAGGGATCTAGTTAGTAAGTTTGGTATGACCACTGCAAGTGGAAAACCCACTTCTATGGCAACCAAAGAAGCCTTAAATAAAGAAGACATGTCAAAAGATGTTGATCAAAAACTATACAGGGGAATGATTGGATCACTACTCTATATAACTACGAGTAGGCCTGATATCACGCATAGTGTCTGTCTCTGTGCAAGGTACCAATCCCAATCCAAAGAAACCCATTTAAAAGTTATTAAATGTAGCCTAAGATATATTAAATACACTTTAGACTATGGCCTATTTTACCCTAAAAATGATTCATTTGATTTAATCTCATATTATGATGCTGACAATGCTAGTTAAATCAGACCGGAAAAGTACAAGTGGAACTTGTCACTTTTTAGGACATTCTTGGGTTTTCTGGTTTAGTGAAAAGCAAAATACTATCTCACTATCAACAACTGAAGCGGAATATATCTCTACTGCTTTGGCTTATTCTCAAGTTATTTATACGCAATAGACCCTAAAGGATTTTGGGTTAAATATTTCAAAATCACCAATTTATTGTGACAATACAAGTGCAATAAATTTATCCAAAAATCATACTCATCATGCCAGAACCAAACATATTGATGTCAGACATCATTTTCACAGAGATAATATAAGTAAAGAGATTATTTATCTTGAACTTTTCAACAATGAGAATCAAAAAGCTGATATTCTGACCAAACCCTTGAATCAATCAACCTTTATTAAATTAAGAAGAGAACTAGGTATTTGTTCTATAAATGAGATATAGAATATAGATATAGTAACATATATATTTAAATAAATAAAGAAAAACAAAATTGTCAAAATTTTCATAGGGATGTCGACATGCCCCTACCACCCATGTCGACATACAACTGTAAAATTTGAAATTTTGATTTTTCCCTCTAAAATTAGCTTGGTGGATATATAATCACAACATTTCGAATTTCTTTGTCTTCTTACCTCATTTTCTCTGTAATAAACTTCTAAAATATAAAATAATGGCCTACTCTTCTAAATCAAACCAAAGTGCAACCATTTCCTTCCCTTCTCCTAATTCTGATCCATTCCAACGTACTACATTGGCTCGAGTAATGAAGGTCGAGGAAATTATGAAGGATTCTCTATAATGATGCATTATTATAAGTCATGCAAATAAGGATGGCAAAGGAATAAGAGAAACAAGGCAAGATTCTTATAAATTTGCAAATATTTCTAATGGATAATCAAGCATACCCTATTGTGATTAAAGATGATTCCTCTAATATACGTATTCATAATCTATTAGAGGACGATGAAGAAGAAGAAGAGGAAGAAGCGTAATTGGACGAAGACGATAAAGTTAATTGCATTGGAGAAGTCCGTTTTGACAAAAATGGTAATTTGGTCGAACAACATGGAAACTTTTGTCTCCATTATCCTATTTGTTTGATTCACAAGTCACCAATTATCAAGGACTCTCGTTAGATTGTTACTATATTAATATTTTTATATTTTGTGTACTTTTATATATTGGTGTACATATTTCTATATATATGTAATGTAACATCATATATAATAAAATTAGATTTATGTTTTGCTTATTATACTCATTATTAGCTTTTAGTTCCACAGTTTAAAGGGGAGTTATGTAGTTTAGGATTAGTTTTTGTTGATGACAAAGGGGCAGTTATTGGAATAAGGGGGAGTCGGAGTAGAATCAGAGTTTGGTGGAGTATATTTTATAAACATAGGTTGTCATCATCAAAAAGGGGGAGATTGTTAGTTCCTGAGATGATGGTTTTGATGACAATAACCTTAGGGCTTGTTATAAAATATAAATACTAATATTCTTGTATAGATATATATGTATATGCAGGGTGTGTGTGTGTTTGTGTATGCAGGTACTGAGAATGAAGAGTGTACAGTATAAAGATTTAAGTCTGAGTATAGAGATTCAAGACTGACAAATTCAAGATTGTAGAAATCAAGACTAAAGACTCATGAGTATCAAGATTATCAAGTTCAAGATATCAAGATAAGTAATAGAGTCTATATTTAAGTAAAACTTCATAATACCACTTAAATCTTTACTCGGATTTAATTGTGGAATGAAATCCACCTTCTCGTTTTAATAGTGGGATGGAATCCGTGACCTCTTTAGTGGGATGGAACCCACGACCTTCTCTAGTGGAATGGAATCCACTAAATTTTCAAAATGACTTATTTTTAGATTTTTTTTTCAAAACTATCTTTTAAAAAAAATATCTTTCTCTCGGTTTAAATATTTTAGCCTTAATTTAAAAACTATTTTTAATCATATTAATTTCAAAATCATTTCTGTTTTTAAACTACCTCCTGGTTTTAATGTTTTAGCTTTAATCTCAAAATATTTATATATTTAGTTTTTATTACTTTTATATTTCGTAAGATTACTTTCCAAAGGCTTTTATAATCATAAAGTATATTCAAAATAGTTTACAGAGTTCTAAGATTGTTTTGACAAATTTTAGAAAGAAAATCTCTGTTAAAACAAAAATCAATTTTCAAAATATACTAAGGGATGTCGACATGACCCTACTCCCCATGTCGACATGGTAGCCGTAGATCTTAAAATTCAAATTTTCAAAAGAAGTGCCTATTCATCATAATCTTTTACGAATGGACATGACCGTAATTCTCTTATAAATACTAGTTGTTTTCAACGAATTTCAAGTTATTTTTTCTTCATTTCTTCACTCGTTGTTCTCAACTCAAATATTCTCGTATATTTCAAATACTTTAACAAAACTCTGTCGAAATTATAAGTGAATCAAACTCGATCATCTCTAGTTTGATTCTCAGCCACTCTCTCTCAAAGATCTCAGTGCTATTCAGAGTTATATGATTATTTGTAATCAAAGATTGAAAGATTGAAGTGTATCGAGTCTCTCTCTCTATCAAAGTGTGATTGAAAATGGTGTGATTATGGCCCATAAATCAATTGGGTGTAATTGTAGCCTGTAAATCAATTAGGTGATCTTGTACCCTGGCTAAATCAAGAGAGAGTTAGCCCTGGATTCAGAGACAGGAGGGTGTATCTCGTGGCCTTGAAAGGTTGTAATATCGAAATTATATTTGAAAAGAAATATGCACAAAAAATTGCGTGGGACTGGATGTAGGGTAACTCTGAACCATTATAAAATTCCGATGTGTTCTTTCCTTTACTGTTTTTATTTACTATTTGTATCTGTGTCTGATTCTGTAATTGTTTCTCTGTTTGTGAATTGCATTGTTTGGATTTAATTAGAAAATATTTCAAAAAAAAGATTCATAAAATTAATTAAACACTATTCACCTCTTAGTGTTAATTCTGCCTTAAGATCCATAATTTGCATTTCCTACAAAACTAAGTTTTTTGTTTTTAAATTTTGGAAATGGTTTCAAAGTTTTTATCTTTTTTTAAGCTTCAAAAACTTTTAAATTAAGTTTCATAATATTTAATAGAAAGGAATAAGCAAAGTATTTTGCTTAAATTTAGGTTAAGCGAACTGCGCTCTTAGCGATAGTCGTTGTGGACGTAGTTTGACAAAATTGTTAATTTTCGTTTTAAAATGTTTTCTTTTGAATGTTTTGCAAAAAAAATTCCAACTTGATTAGTAACATAAAAAGTGTTAAGTTTAGATAATTTAATAATTTGTTTATTTAATAAATTAATTAAATGCAATTAGTACTTAATTAGAAATTAAGTGATTAAGGTTTAAGTAACACTTATGGAAGATTAATGATTAAATAGTGATTAAAAAGTTTTTAATTAGTGATTTATGAAGTTAAGAAGTAATTAAATGGATAATTATTATTTAATTAAGTTAAGTAGGTTAATTAATTATTATTTAATTAAGTGATTATTTAATTAATTTGTAATTAGGGTTTAACTAATAATGAATTGTTAAAACCTTAACTAAGATACATTAGGAAGTTAATTAGGACTTAACCAAGTTCATTAAGTTAATTGAAGTTTAATTGTGGATTAATCTTGATTTAATTAAGATATAATTAGGGTTTAAACTAACTGAATATACTTTAAACTTTTTAAAGCTATTATTGAACTTAATCGGTTATGTTTTAAATCCATTTTCTTTTTACAGTTAATTTATTTCAAATCAAAGGATCTCTCATCTAGATTATTAAGTAGCCCAATGAATCAAAGTAGTGATTATAAAATGTTGACACATTTTATGGAAAGTAAGTTTACTTATGTTTAGCACAAATGTTGAATATCGGTAACGTGATAAACACAATGAAGTTAATTTCAATAAGCGGGTCATGGTAACTTAAGAATAGAATATACTTCTATATGTGCATTTTTCACCGATAATGGATGTATCTATATTTGTAACTTGGATATCTACCTATGATTGATTGTATGTTATGTGTGGATCCTTTATATATCTATGTTAAGCAATACCCATGCTATAGCTTGGACAAGTAAACCCAAATTTAATGACCCATTATAGTCATTAAGCCTTCGTTTGGTTTTGGAAAGCTAATATTTCATTTTCTTTCAAATTGTCTTCAAGATTATTCTATTTTGAAAAACCTATTTTGAAGAACGATTTGACAATTGTTTTGAATATTATATAAAGAAGTTTATGAATACTTTTGGGGTATTCATAAAAGAAGTTTTAGAACACAATTCATATAAAATCAAAGTTTTATAAACCAAAACTTCTTTCCAAAATCAAAGGTCTCTTTCCAATTATAACTCTAACAAACCCTTTATTCTAAAATGATCCCCTTTATAAAACAAATTTATTATTTTTAAACAACTTTTATAAAACAATATTATTATTATTTAAACACATTATTAAATTAATTAAATTAACTTAAACACCATTATTAAATAAATTAATTTGCTTAAAATACTATTAGTAAACTAATTAATAAATATTAAACAGTATCATTAAATAATTAATTAATTTAAAATATCACTAATAAATAATTTATTAACTTCAAACATTTTATAAATAAATAATAAATTAACTTAAAACATCATTATAAAAATATTAACTTTAAAATATTATAATCCAAATAATATTAACTTAACCATTTAAATATAGAAAACACTTTACTTTGAAATAATATAAAGTTAAAGTAAATTTTAAATCCTTTTTCTTTCAAACTTAGAAAGAGGCTTAGTGGCCACAATGACATTTAAACACGCTATCATTTATTACAGGTCAACATCCCAAGTCACATCACTGGTACTTACACAAGCAACATGTACGTAAATTCAAACCGTAATTTTCAATGAATGGATAATACATCACTTTATCCAAGTCTATTGGCATAAAATTAAAGGTCCAAACTAATATAATAGCAGAATGGGGATTTATTCTGCTAGATAGATGTCCAAATCATCTCCATTAAATTAAGTATACCAGAATGGTGGTTTATTCTGCTAAGGGATACCAATGCTCAAGTATAATTAACTAACCATGTAATTATTTTCTAACGCTATTTATTTATCAATATTTTACACTTCAACGATTCTAGCAAATAATTGTACTAAGGTGTTTTATTTGATTATGCGAATCAGCTGTTGAAATATGCGGGTAAAATGGATCCAAATTGATTGCATTATTCAATTTAAATGTTTTAAAAACTAAACTACTCGGCCCAATATCCAGCCCAACTCCCTTACTTAACCAAATCCAAACTCCTCCTTCTCAACACATCTGATTCAAATCAATTTGCCCCTAAATCAATTTCACCTGGAACCATATTATATGTGCACGCTTCTGAATGTGCACCACTCATCACCACCTTCGATCGCCAATGCGAGACCACCCTCCAACATCTTTTTCCGCACTCATCCCATCGCCAATCACAACCCCCTACCTTTCCCTTGATCAAATTCTCACCATGAAGCCGCATGCTTTAGGAACCAGAACAAACGAGGTACCCTCATTCTTCCAACCATCGCCACGGCTCTACCCACTTCCAGCCACAACAGTCGCTGCCATTCGAACCGCGAGCCACCACTGCACCTCTACCCAAAAGCCTAAGATGCTCGACGCTCACTGCCATCGCCTATTCCACCGCCTTCGAACCAAACCATAACATGTCCTAAAACCCTAAATTGAACTCGTCCAAGCTCTTCCGACCAGCTAAACTCTAGCCATCACTGCCCACGTCTCCACCTTGGTCCAAGGCTACTCCAAGACACCTCAATTCCCACCCTCGACAATTAGTTTAGCGGAAAAACCAAGAGGAATGAAAAACAAGCGACGATCGATCATGGCCAAACCCGACCCCCCAAAATCTTACGAATAGTTTTAAAGATCACAACTTATCGAGATGAAAATAACTGTACTATGTAATTGTCGATTCGTTCTCGTTGAAAATTTGACATTGTTTCAACCCTCCCTGAAATAAATCAAAACCAACACCATATTCGATGGAACCAAAAACTATTATTTTTAAAAACAACTACAGACTAAGTCGAACAGTTTCACAGTTTTTTGCATTTGCTAATTCTCTAGAGTTTGAGAGATATTTCTTTTCGAACAAGAAGAGGGTGTGTTTGTGTATTTCTTTGACAAAGAACATGGTAGAAGCTTGTAGGTCGTTGAGCATATATCACAATGTATTTCTCCATTTACAGTAAGCATACCCATTTTTTTTTATTTAAACAATTTCATAAGCATGAAATTCCTATATGAACTAAGCTACTTACAAAATATTCAACATACTTTTAAAGATTTTAGATCTCACAACGTCTATATTTCAAAAAGTATAAAACAAGGGTTAATGATCTCACTTTTCTAATTTGTTTGAGAGTGCAAAAGAAATCCTAGCCTTTATCCAAGCAAGCAATCCCAATTCAAATGCACCTGTCAATTCAAACCTTAAGCTTTAAAGAGGAGATTACACTTTTTTCTTTTTTATAAAAGATAGGAAGAATGAAAGAGGGAAGTTAGAACGTATAGATATGGAAAATGAAGAGAAAAAATGAAAATAAGCTTATTTTTATAAATGAATGAGATGGATTAAAAGATAATACTTCCATTTTCTTACATTTTCTCTTTTCCGTCAATTTAAAGCCATAATATGTCATCCCTATGAAAATATAATGGATCACAGATGTTTCATGTACCTTTTGTTTGTATGTTTACTTAAGAAATCTTAAAGATTCACATCCATCATTCATATATTTAACTATATTTAATTTTTATTATCATTCTTATATATATATACTTATCTTAACATAAAAAATGTTTTTCTCTAACCATTCAAATCTCTTGCTAAAGTATGCAAGGGTCATATGACTTCATGTAACTTATTGTTCGATAAAAAGCTGAAAATCCGATAAGCGAGATTCGGTCACATTTTTTGTTTTTCATCGAATTTCCTATTTTTGTTAAAAATTTAAAATTAAAATTTCTATCATTATTTTATAAATTAAAAGTGGTTTATTTAATTATTTAAAATCCTTAATTGAATATTTAAAAAAATTAAATATTCCCAAATCAAAGCGACAAAATTCTGGGTCATTACATGGAGGTTAAGAATAAATTAGGATTTTTCCTCCCACTTCCCCCCAAAGACATGAAATAACATTGAATATATAGAGAAAAAAGGTAGATAAATGTGAAGATAAGTTGTTGTCTCAAAAGTTCATTTTCATCCGGCCCTTGGTAAGAAGAAATTTAAATGTACCATTTAAAGAGAGTAACAAAGGAATATGTTTTAAATTCTATTAGAAAGTTACCTTTTATGCAAAGAAAATTGGTTTGCAATATTTATAGAGAATTATTATCTCAAATTAAATGGACTAATTTACCTTTACGCCATTCAATACGCCATTGATTGCTAAATTTCATTATTAGTTTCCTACAATACATAAAATGTATACACAAACAATATATATATATATATATATATTCAAAAACTAGGAAATATGCTAATTAATGTGCAACTAATTGCTAGCGTACGCAATTAATCTTCTACAAGTTACGAAATAATATACTACCAATTATACATATTCAATAATTAAAATATAAGGAAATAAATTCATCGTATTGAATATACGTATATTTATATATCTATAATTTCGTACAATTTAAGTTGGTGCATAGTTACATAGATACACACAAAAATAAAGGAGAACATGCATATTTTTTTCCATATATAAATATATTCACATGTATGTTTATATTTTAATGTAAGAATTCAAAAATGTGTCATTAACAATGATCGAACCCATGATCTTTCCAAGTGAAGTCTACTCCCTTAACCAACTACATTAAACATAATTTTGATTTAAAAATTAGAACATTGAAGTTATTATTTATATGTGAAAATCTTTTTTAATTCATAATCAATATCTTCTAAACCGTAACTTCAAATATATCAAAAGTATATACTAAATTAATCGTTTCCAATATACCTTCGCAATAAACATGACACCCAATCCATCCTTCTATTAAAAATTAATCTTTAATTACTTTAGTTTTAAATGCATAAAATTTGTAGGTCGTTACAAGTCTCATGTATACTCATAAAGCAGGGGTATGTGAGTATGCTCACTTGGGCCATGATGGGCCTTGGATCTTCATGCAAGAGATCTATCTTACCATGGACCTACAATGATGGGTGGTTTGGTTCCTATCCTACTGAGTGACACGGATTTGAGTACCGAGAAACTAGAATGTGGAGTAGTTTCTGAACAATGACATAGTTATATGAGTTATCAAATATCCAATGCACTAAGTGAGTAATGTGAGGAAGGATGTTAGATGCTATGTCTGCTTTTTTTTGCTAGAGATTTCACATGACGTAGTTATCATTAATGTTGATACCTTGACATCCCACACACACCCTAACGTACTGTATACCCATCATGATTATGATGTAGAGCAACGTATATTTTATGTTTTGTGAAAATACTCTTTGGATGTAGGGACGGGGTATGATTCCCCATAACCTATGTCCTACTATATTAACTTCTATAGCAATTTGAAATTTTCTACCGCTCACACCAAACTTTTGACTAACTCGGGATTTTATGTTTTGCTTCTTATTATCTCGGATACTCTTAAATGAGTAAATTAGATAGCAAGGGTAGGTGACAAATATAGCTATACAGATGGACTAGCAGGAGACAATGCTTTCTCGCAATTATATGACGTCTTATCATTGCTTATTCCTTTATGTGAAACCGCGAACGTAGACAGTGTTAGCTTATTTTATTTAGAGATGGTTTATCAGTTGAGTTTATTTATCAGTTATGTAAATTATATTGTTTTTTTTGTATAACTGTATGAACATATGCACTTTAATTCTGTGGTTCATCTAGTTATTACCATCTCACTTGTTTTTATATATGCAATTATTATTATATTTTATTCGATGCGCTATGAGATATACCATAGTTTTTACGTTATTCAGTTACTTTACAACTCTTGACAATCGTCCTACATCGACCTAACACTATTACAATGCACTATTCAAGTATATTGGATGTAGAAAGTGTTGCGTAGTGCAACAAAAAGAATGAAGTATGATGAGAATTTTGCTCCTTTGGTGAGATATACATCTATCCGGATTTTACTTGCCATAGTTGTTACTCATGACTTGAAGTTAGAGCAACTTGATGTGAAAACCACTTTCTTACATAAAGACTTGGAGTAGACCATTTAGTTAAAGCGACCAGAAGGAGTTGTTTTAAGTGGAAAGGAAAACTGGGTTTGCAAGTTGAAGAAGTCTCTTTATGGACTTAAGCAATTATTTAGACGGTGGTACAAGTTATTTGATTCTTTTATGCTTTCACTTGATCATGACCGTAGTATCAAAGATGTATATGTTTATTTTAAGCATTTAAAAAATAGTAATTTGATGTATTTACTCTTGTATGTGGATGCTATGTTAATTGTTTCCAAGGATAAAGCTAAAATCGATGGATTGCAGTTCAAGCTAAGGGAGGAATTCAAGATGAATGACCTTAAGGAAGTAAGGAAGATTTTGAGTACGGAAATCCAAAGAATCCAAAGAGATGGATAGTTTGAATTTTTGAGACTCACTCAAAAGAAATATATTCAGAATGTATTTGCTCAGTTTAGCATGGAAGGAGAAAATACAATTTAAGCATCCATGTCTTTGCACATACAGTTTTGTAGCAAAGGCTCTAGTCTTAGAGAATGATAAAGCCTATATATAGAAGCTTCCCTATGCAAGTGATGTTTTTAAATTGATGTATGTTATGGTTTGCAGGGTCTGACGTCGCACAAGTTGTTGGATTGGTTAGTGATTATATGATGAAGTCAGGCAAAACGCATTGGGAGGCAGTAAATATATATATTTTTAGTATTTTAGAGATAGGGATTTTAGCTTGGTTGAATTTTTCGATTTTGACTATGCCAAAAATAGAGATCGAAGGACCTCGTACTGTGTGTTCACTCTTGGATGGAAAACTATTAATTGAAGAGCGAGGTTGCAAATAATAGTTGATTTGTCTGCTATAGAGGTAGAGCTGATAGTTTCTATTGAAGCGGTTAAGGAGGCACTCTACTTGAAATGATTGATGTGTGATTTGGGCTTCGTATATGATGAAGTAAAAGTGAGTTGTGGTAGTCAAAGTGCAATTCACTTGGCTAATAATTTGGCTTTCAGCACGAGGACAAAACATATAAAGGCAAGAGATTTATCTTTTGTCTGATGAATGTAGAAAAGCTAGTTCGTCTTCAGAAGGTTCGCACGAAGGAAAATGCAACAGATATGTTTACCAAGTCCTTATCTACTGCAAATTTCGAGCATTGCTCAAACTTGATCTGCTTGATGAGGCGCTAGGTGCAACTTGGTGGCACATTGAGAGAGTGAGTTGGTAGATAGAGACAATTTATTTTCATTACGAAAATTGATATGGTACTTTCAATACTTTGTTGGATAGCGGTGGCCTTGTTGGAGTTCGTTGACAAAATGCAATGAGCGATGGCTATTTGAAGCTCCTTCGGGAAGTATCTATGGTGCCTTGTTCGATAGTTGCTTGGAATATGAGGATGTAGGTGAAGTTGGTAGGCTTGTAAGAAAATATAGCGTGAAAGTGAAGATTGTTAAATTAAATTTGATGATACAATATTTTCATATTAAAGAATATTTTGAAGATAATATAAGTCAATATGAAATTATAAATCAAATAGATTGTCTTTTTTATTGCATTAAAGAAGACAAAAAATTATCGATGTAAGAAAAAATTATTCTGAAAGATGAAAGTAATCAACCGATTCTCTAATCAGCTAATTAAAAGACATTTATCTGGCGTACGCACATTGAAGTAAACTGGAAAATGAAATAGATAAATGTTTCTTATATGAATAGGACAACCAATGAAGCATTGATTTGTTACTCTAAATCAATTATTTCAACCTCAAGTAACAATCTCTTTATATATACAGTTATTCTTCGAAAATAAGATAATCCTAGCAAATTGTATTTTTTTTTTTCATATTCTTCTTCTTAGTATTCGTTATCAATTTTGTTTTTTTCTCATAAAGTAATAAAATCTTATCTTTCCAAGTGGACAGTGGAACCATAATAATGTATCTATGTGATTTTCTTTTTTAGAATATTAGTTTTCTATTTATTTTACCCCATCGTTAACAAATTAATTATTTCGGCTGTATTTGGGGATGTTAATCAAAATTTTCTCCAACAAAGCAAATACATTTAAATTCCGAATGGATATGAGTTGATCATCGTTATACCAAATGAGAAATAACTTTATCACTGAACTCAGGGTGATCTAAGCCTTTTAATTAAGAAATTTAAAGAAGACATCCTTAACATTTTAACCATGCAGATTAGATATGTATGTAAGCTTAATTCACAAAGAACGCTGAATGGACAAGAATGATAAGGTGTGAAAAAGTGAAGAAAGACGAGTAAGATGGTTTTTGTCGAATTGCAAATGTGTTCTCATAGCGTGCAGGGTAGTCATTTGGATTACAATAGAAAACATCAGTACATCACTTGTCATTTAGTTTCTTTCTATGCATTTAGATTGGTCCACTGTGCCCATAACAGCATTAACATATGTTTGTCTAAACTAAAATAATACATTATCAGCGACATTCCTGGTTCCCATGGTGACGACGTTCCTCCACAATCGATCAATCTCAGAAAAGACATCGTCAGTGGGAAGTTCGAACCTACAGTAAGGGCAAGTATTATGTTTTCGCAGCCAGGTCAAAATGCATCCCCAGTGAAACCTATGCTGGCATGGCAACAGGCAAACGTCCCTCCCTATTCGCATCTCCTCTTTGCACACCACGCATTCCCATCCTTCCTTCTCACATTCTACCGACGGCAATGCCACAACCGTGCCTACTGAGGCTGCCACCTCTGATCCTCTTTTTGCCTCTCTGCTTCTTTCCCCTGACACTGCCTCCACTACTCGTCTGCATTTTGTTGCCGCATCCACGTACCTGTCAATTGCACGCTGGTTTCAGCAATATGTATGTCAACGATAAGACTGAGCAAAGATTGAATATAATATTACCTTCTGACCACGTCCCACCCTGCTCCAAGTTCAGCAGCGCAAAGGCTACTTGTCACCAGATGCTCCATTATTCTCACCCTCCAGTTAAACTCCCCTTCATGCACCTCCTTCTTATCGTAAACCTCACACATGTTCATAAGCAATAATGCAGCATCGTAGTCTCTTAGCCTCATACTACAAAAGTAAGTATTAAGACTGTGGACATGAACGGTATTAAAGGACAGTAGCTTGGATAAGGATCGAAGAAGAAGACGGGCTAGAAGAATGGTCTTTTGAGGAAGGGAAATTGAGTGGAGGTATGAAATTGTTTGAGAGAAGTGACGGGGAGATAGGAGGAGATATGCAAGGCGGCGGTTTTGAAGGCGCAGATCCGAAATCAGGGTTTGGGTGAGTATGGAAAAATGGTGAGGTGGAAGGTTGATCAAAAATTGCATCACTGCTTCTTCTTCATCCTTCTCAGAGTTGTTTTCCATTTTTGGTACTGTAGAGGTTTAGTTGAGATGGGGTTTGTTTAGTGGGAAATATTTGTGTCTAGGGATAAATATAATGAATTTTGGAGGGAATGATTTATAGGGATTCTGGTCTAGTGTTAAAGTAAGGAATCGTAGTGTGAGATATTGGGAAATGGAGGAGTGATGTGAAGGATTGTCTACTTCTATTCGTTTTTTCATTGGATCGTGTATTTCTGCTTCCTATGCACATGGCCCCCATTGATTATATTAGAGGTCCTTCTTGCTTTTCATATTTCATATGCGTGTCCCTACTTATAATATTGCCATATGAGATTTGCTCACGTATCAACTGTGCACTTTTGGAAGTATATATTGGTATTCAATACATAACTAACTATCTTGTTTAATCAATAACTTAGCTTCAATCTTAAGTTAACAATCCTTTATGTAGCACAAAATCATCAGCATATTATAGCAATTAGTATTTGGTGAAGCAGACGTACCAATCGGTAATTTAAGTTCCAATTAGACTCGAATAAATAGAACAAATGTTGAAACAATGATCCGTTTTACAGGTCACTAAAGTTTTATTCATTGCTAAACTTTGGTTGCTTAAGCAATCATAATTAACCTTGTAGACATGATAAATTGGGGATGTGTACTAAAATGATTTGTTAAATTAGGTTCTTTGAAGCACAAATGTAATGCACTCCAGCACTACTCTTCATCCAATAATTGATCAACTAATATATGCAAATTATAAAGTGTCGGCCTTCACATTTAGCGACTAACCCTACTTATGTCCACTAGTTTTATATTTTCTTGTATGTACGGTTCCTTTTGCCAGATTCTTGATCTAGTTTCTCTTTTGTTTAATAGACAAATCATTTACATATTATTATTATCATATCAATGTAAAGCCTTTTCTTTTTATCGCATATTTAGACTAATATATACCTTAATTTCTTTTTTATTTCCATGATATTATTAAGTTTATCTTGAAATGTAAAGCATAAATATCAGCACGAACATGACTAAAGGTATTATGATTCTTGATTTCTCTTTTTATATTTGGACTTCTGTACTAGGTGACAGTTTATAATTAGTCGTACATGCTATCGCCAATTAATGTAATACTTGTATAAAGATTCTGCTAGGCAATGGTTTATCATAAATAAAAATCGACTGTATGCCACAATTACTCATTGAATTCTTATAGAAGTACAAAGATGAATTTCAATAGTAAACTATAAATCTGATCATTTCTAGCATTATTGTTTTGGTACAACTAAAAAACACAAAAATCATGTGAAATTTTTGGCAACAAGCACAACCACTCTATTTTTAATGTCAACGACAAACTTTATCCCAAAATATAAACGCCAAAACAAAAATAATAATAATCTTTTTGGTCCATTTTATTATAACGACCCGTAAATTTTAACAGTTTTAATAACGTAACTAATTGAATTTTTGTAAAATTTTAAATAATTGAATTTGGCAATGAAAATTTAGTATTTGAAATACATCTATTTAAATGTAGAAAATGGTAAATTTTCATTCGAAAATATGGAAGTTTATTTTGTTGTGTAATTTTATTTAAAATTTAAGTCTATTAATACTTGATGATAATAAAATATTTCTCAAACCTGCATATTTTTAGATAATAAAAATGTTTATCATTTTCTGAGTGAGACGTCATATTTCGTTTCGTCAAATTTGTAATGTTATTGCTCCATTTGTCTTATTTTCGGCGTTTTAGCAGCAATCTCGGTACCGAGTGTCGACTTTTGATAGGATTGTCATATCATTGATATCCATGTAACGTTTTGATTGTCTCGTCGCACTGATATCTATGGTTATTTCGTTTGTGTGTTTGGCATCCGGTATGCAGTAGAATCTGCAAAACACCTGACCGTATCAATGCCCGTTTTTAACCTTTTGGTTTCTCTGTCCATTCAATTATCTATCATGTATAGCCGTTTAGCATTTATAATTCCTTGAATGTGACTATTGGCTTTTATTATTTTCAGAATAACCTTTGACCTTTCTTATTTCATCGGTTGAATATAATTAGTGCTGGCTCTTCGCCTCTTCCTTTCGTATTCATCCGTTCTTTGAAAGAAAAATTTATTACGAAAAGCTACATTGTAAACTGCCTATTCCTTTTCCTCTTTCAAGTTTGACGAAACATTTCGATTCTCGTGCTTACAATCTTATAAGAAGATTTATATATTAAGCATGGTTATATACATAAAGTTTTCGGTGAATCCTTCTGGCTCTGAACTTGTATGGTTCAAAAAATGTGTGTTATAATAAGTTACATATGTAACATTGTTAAAGCTTTGCCTGAAGCCTCCTCCATAACCAAACAAATTAGCCAAGCACCTCCTTGCTTCACTCATCAATCCACAGCAGACCCGCCACCCTTGCGGCCATGCTCTGCCTCACCACGCCCACATGTCTACCCTGACATAGCCCACCATCGTCAACTACCGAGCAACTTGCCTTCACAAACGCCACCACAAACCCATGTCCAGATCTCACCCCTCCCTCTCGGACCCTCTCTCTTCCGCGGCCAAACCACCAACCGACCACCCAGGTTCACTACCAATATAGCCACCTTCCCTCCGCACCTACCACAACTACCACAACCTTTCTCCTACCGGCAGCCGCAAGCAGCTTGCTGGCAAACTCAAGTCTCCCCTCCTTTTTATATATAAAAAGGTATTTTATATATAATGTTAGTTTGTGTGTATTTATATAGGGAAAGTCTACTTGAACATAACTTGGTGACACAATTAGTGACACAAGAGATCTTTACCATTAGATTGCCCTCTGAATTCCATCTTCCATGTAAAGACAAAAAGATCCGATGGTGTAGATCTTTTGTGTTCCCGTTTGTATCATCAATTTGTGTTCAAATAGCCGGTAATTCAGGAGGCAATAGAGATCCCTTGTGTCTCCAATTATGTCACCAAATTGTGTTCAAGTAGAGTTTTCCTCTATATGTGTGTGTGTGTTTGTGTTTATGTAGGTGTTTACATGTATATTGTTTATGACAGTATTATTTGGTGAGTATATATGTTTAAGTCTATAGGCCAGTTTTATGTGTATATATAATATGTATGTGATATATATATATATATAGTTTATCATTGTAGTTTTACTCTTGCCGTGAAAAGAAGAGAAAGGAAAATATAGTGTGTGTGTGTGTGTGTACAATGTTATATGTTGCACCAGGTTTATTCTTCATTTCTGTTATGGTTTATAAATCAAACATTTTAATATTTTATTTAATGTATTAGTATATATAGGACCTGTGGGTTTTAATATATAGGTTGTACATATGTGTGTGTGTATTTAAACTTGTATATATCTTTTGATTCTTGGTTTATAAGTACATTAGTATACTGATATATATGTACAAGCTTATATTGATTCTCCGATAAATATTGATTTTAATATAATAACTATATTTTACAGCACATATATATTTACAGTAATATGTTTACAAGGTATATTATTAGTCATACATATATTATATATTAGTTATACATGTTTGTTTATAGTGTATATATTCTATGGTGTGTGTGTATATATATACAAGTATATGCCTTATATATGTTTAGTTTACAGTAATTTATATATATCAGCTTATATATATATTAGTTATATAAATATTGTTGATTTCAAAGTATATATGTATATAGGTTTATGATAATATTGATTTTATATTTGCATGTGTGTTTAAATATAAAGTTGTATAATGTACAAGTTCATATTAGCATATATATATGTATGTATGTATGTATGAATGAATGAATGAATGTATGTATGTATGTATGTATGTATGTATGTATGTATGTATGTATAAGTATGCATGAGTTTGATTTTCAAAAATAATATATATATTTTTATTTTAATGTACTTTTTAAATTAATTTTTAGAAAAATATAGCCATATATATTTATTTCATTAGTCGCTATCCCATCTTGACTTACCTTCGCAATTTCGAATTTGTCGTAGCAGTTCCAACCTTGTCATTATCCCGCTTGTTCGACCTGTGTGCTTATCTGTGTCTATTCACTTCCATTCTCGTTCATCTCTCTAGCCTCGAAAGGTGAGAAATCACTCACAATTAACATTCTTATCTTTAATAAATTTGATTTCACTTGAAACGACAATTAAAATATGCTGTTATATTTGGATTGTTAGTTATTTAATTGTTAAATGTGATATACCATTATTTGCAATTGTTCACCTGTGATATATGACACCATACCTTATTGTATACATTTCATTGAATTTATCACCAATGATATATGCCTGTTATTGATATGTTATATTTTATCATATTTGTTCTCACCGTGCAAGTTCCTTGTCAATTTAGAATTCCCTATGGGTTGAAAAGATACACACCCGTACGATTTGTAGAATATGGGAAAATCGTTATGGGTTGAAATGATAAACCCAAGCAACTTTCATTGATTTTGATATTTTTGGGATTGCGGGTTGAAATGATATATATACATAAATATTTAAATTGCGGATTGAAACGATAAATATCCATATCACTTGACCATAGGATAGAAAATTATATACGGACACCGTTGGTCTATATTCTAAAAAAATGATTTCTCAAAGTTTGAAAGGAAATAAATGGGTTTTTATTGAATATTGCCTTTTAAAAGTATAATATATAAATGCTATTTTATATGTATAAAATTATATTTTAAAATAATATGTTTTGGGAAATTTTGAATTTAAAAGTTGTTTGAAATTATAATTTTTAATATTTCTCTTATAATTTTATTATTTTAAAAATTATATAAAGTAAGATTTAATTCAAAATGCATTTAATAATAAAATTTAACTTGATAAAATTTAATTTATAATATGTTTAAGTATTTATTTAAATTTATATTAATATTTTAAAAAATAGATTTTTTTTACAACTTTAATAATAAAGGTTGGGAAGGTAAAAAATGTTGACTTGGAATTTAAATTGGTTAATAATTGAATTTAAGTAAGAATTTATTTGAACTTATTGTTTTTTTTAGATTTTGAAAGATAAGATTTATAATTTAATTTGGTAAAAGGTGATTAAATAAACATTCTCAACTTTAAATAAAATTGAGATTAAATATTGATTTGAATGTATAAATTGTGATTTCAACAAATTGTTACTAAAATGGTTAAGTGAATATTTTCCAATTTGAAATAAATTAAAGTTAAATGTGGAAATATAAATGAAATTTATATTGTAAATGTTTGAATATATAAACTTGAATCTTTGAACTTTAAATTGAAATGGTTAGACTGGAATTGATTTAAATTGAATGGTGGAATTTAAGATGATTTGAATCAATTTGCGAAACTAGAGGAACTAATTTTATTATATAAAGTAATTTTAATATATAAACTATTTTAATTTATAACTATTCTAATATATACTATTTTCAATATCTAAACTATTTAAGTTGGAACTGTTAAGATTTCAAAAGTGTTATGATTTCAAAGGTGTTATGATTTCAAAGGTGTTATGATTTCAAAAGTGTTATGATTTCAGAAGTGCTATGATCTCGAAAGTGTTATAAATTTTAAAGTGTTACGATTTTGAAAATGAATATTATTTTAATGTGAATAAGATATCAAATTGATATGCGTTGAAACGAATATGATATTTTGATATAAAGTATTAACTATTTGAAATGAAATGACCACGTTGTGCAATAAGCACTCGGTTGTTAAAGAGACCGGCATCAGATATTGTCACACTCTCTGCCAATACCGAAAACCACTTTAACAACTGTGCACATGATGGAGATTCCAGAACGAAGTAGGATGGTTTGGCGATGATTCTATATGGTATTTACGTAGCCGTGACTCCCGTGAGTCAGTTGATGTGGGTAAAATAGGAGCTATACCAGGCTAAGTGGGGTCGTTCCTCCGATCGGGCATATTTCTTCGATACCATTCTATTGCTTTTGTGATTTAATTCGGTGCACCCTTTGATTTGGGAGTGTGTCACGAGATGGGCGGTAGTAGCTGCTATGCGTTACCACCAGTCCGCGAGTGCAAATGGTATATCTACCCTAGCATTGCCTCGAGTGCCTTGTCACATATCTCATCGTGCCTTTTACGAGTTTGGTTTGTACCGTACCTATGGAGTGCCATCTGATAGCCCTCCAGTTTACGGAGGGAGTTACGGTACTGTATAGACTATAAGAATATAAAAATGTGTTAAGGGGGATATGGGTAATGCCTTAACTCTATTTTAATAGTTTACTTTACTATAGAAATATTATAATAGCATTTATTACTACTGCATAGTAGATAGTTCCATGGATCCTTAAAGGATTGAAATTCCAACTATCCTTTAAGTTACTTGTATTTCAATTGACATTTCACTTGAGTTGAATTTATTAATATAAGAATGTTAATCTTGACTCGAGTGTTTTGTATTTTTGCTTTACGCTCGAGTCGGACTGAGTGTCACAGCATTAGAGACTCACACTTGGAGATTGGAGCTTTTTTTGAAGATCCATCTATCCAGCTTTCAGCTGTTTCGATCTATTCCGGTCACTTTTGTTCAGACTTATCATCTTTTGGTTTTCGGACTACATAGTATTTAAGATATTCTATTTTATTTTATTTCAAACTTTGTTGTATATATAGTAGCTTCATGAACTAGTATTTATCTTTTCCGCTGCTTGTTGTTATATTATTCTGTGTCTATGACTCTATGATTGATTTATTTATTGTATATGCTGAGTTTTGCCAAATATAAATTAAAAATCTATTGTTTTGAGCGATCCAAGTCTGACGTGTGCAGATGCGAATGGTTCGAAATAGCGGGTCGTTACATTTATCATTTTTGTCAAGTCGTGATTTGCAGAATTAATGTTTGTAGTCGACATCGTTCATGAAGGAGCGACTAGGGTCAAGAAGGCAATGTGAGTTGCTAATGACGATGGCCCTGATGGTGGCAATGATTTGGAATGGCTGACTAGGGTTTGGGAAGTGATATGGAAATGATGGTTGTGGACGAGCAGCTTCAAATTGATGAGGAAGAGAATAACAGCTTGTAGTGGTACCATCTGTTGTGTGTGTATGACAAGGATCGGCTACACCTCATTTTGGTTATATCTCAAATCCCAGTGATTTCAACCACATGTACCCATTTACATAATAGGATGAAGTAAAGTATAATTACTTAATAAGAACATGTGGTTGAAATGAGGGTGTAGTCGATCCTTGCATAGCACATTTTATGTATTTTAGTAATCTTTTATGTGTTGTATTAACATTTTTATGCGAAATTTGTATAATTTAACTTACAATACTATTTTGGGGTAGGATTTTATTATTCCTTGTAACGACCCACTCTTTTGGACCATTCAAATTGACAATAAAACCACACATGTCGGATTTGAATAATTCAAAACAGTAGATTGTATTATAATTTGGAGCGAATAAAACCAATCATAGAATCAAAGACACGGATAAATCAGAATAACACATAGTGGAAATAAAATAACAATAGTAGTTCATGAAGCTACTACAACACAGTCTCAAACATAGTTCAAAATAAGTACAAAATCCAGAGTCTGAAAAGTAAATACAATAGAAATCTCAATACATAAATGTCCACTAGTACATAAGCTGAATAGAAATACTGAATGAAAATATATAACAATTAGATAGATGGATAATCTCCAGCAAATCTAGCTCCAGAAGGTGAAATCCAAAGCTAATACTCAGGCTGACCCGAGCGTAAAGCAAAACACAAAACACTCCAGTCGGGACATACATACTTACACAATGTAAACCAACTCAGGTGAACTGTAAAATAAATGCACAAGTAACATAAAGGATGCTTGGGACCACCCATCCTTTAAGGATCCGTTAAACAATTTACTATGTAGTAATATACGCTATTATAATAATATCTAAAGTAAAGTATAATATATTCGAAAACAGCGTTAAGGCTTTACATTTTCCACCTTAACAGATTTTATATATTCCCATAGTCTATACAGTATCGTAATCTCCCCCAAACTGGGCGTCGTTAGAAGGCACTCCATAGGTATGGTACAAAACCAAAATCGTATAAGGCGCGCTAGGGTAGGTGACACGGCACAACTAAGCAATGCCAGGGTAGATATGCCAATTGCACTTCCGGACTGATGGTAACGCGTAGTAGCTACTACCGCCCACTTCAAGCCACACTCCCAAATATCAAAGGTGTGCACCATATCCATCACAAAGAATAGAATGGCATACGAAGAAGTGTGTCCGATAAGAGGAGCGACCTCATTAGCCCGTCGATTGCTCCTGTTTTAGCCACTTTATGCCAACTCACGGGAGTCGGGTCCACGTACATATCTCAATAGAACGTCGCCACCATCCTACTTCATTCTGGAATCTCCATCGCATACACGGTTGTTAAAGTGGTTTTCAGAGTTGGTAGAGAGTATGACAACTTCTAATCCTAGTCTCTTTAACAACCAAACGTTATTATTACACGTGGTTATAAATTTTAAAATGGTTTATATTTCAAATCAAAACATATCCATTTAAACCATTTTAATTCAATGTCAATATCTTTCAAAACTAATATTCATTTCCAAAGTTGTAGCATGCCTAAGTTCATTCAATTATAACAATTTCAAAAAAAACACATTGTATTATAACATTCTAGCACTTGGAAAATATGATAATACATAGAAATATTGTCTTTTTAGAAATAACAACACTTAGAAAAGGTTACTGTAAGTATAATAGTATCTCAGAAAACAGTACATTTTCAGAAACAACAGCACTTAGAAAACGTTATTGTAAGTATAATAGTATCTCAGAAAACAGTACACTTTTAGAAACAGCAGCACTTAGAAAACGTTACAGTAAGTATAATAGTATTTCGAAAAACAATTCATTTTCAGAAACAGCAGCACTTAGAGAACATTACAGTAGATATAGTGATATTTTACAAATATTGTACACTTTCAAAAATGGCTGCATTTAGAAAATGCTACCTTAAAACCACAGCAATTTGAAAATGCTGCCAATACAAAACCAAGATTTCTTATAACATTTCAAAAGCATTATAATTTCAGTTTTCACCATTTTTAACTTATAAAACATATCTCATGTTTCAGAAATATTTATTTGGATACCATTTAACTTATGATTAAATAAATAAAACTTTTATAAATAAAATATCCAAATTAAACTATAATCCAATTATTAAGTCAAAAATACATTATTTTACTTAACTTTTATCTTAACAAATTACTTAATACTTTATTTAAAAATACCCATTTCATAAATAAAATATTCTTATTACTAAGTTAAGCTTAAATTTCTATTTGAAACTAAATTTTCAATTATCCAGTTAGATCATATTTTAAGCTACATTTTAAACCATTTATTTACTTATACATTTTTAACTTATAGAAAATCACTATAACATTTATTTAAATCATTTAAATCTAATTTAAGTTAAAATTTCACATTTTAAATTTCAAAAATACTTAATAATTTTTAGAAAATATTAAAAATTAACCACGGGTCTGTATAAATTTTCTAACCTAAGTCAAGTGATACGGATATTTATCATTTCGATCTGTAATTTAAAATAAAAATCCAAGTTCTATCATTTCAAACCTGCAATCTCAAGTCGAGTAAAATAAAATAAAAATCGCTTGAGCCTATCATTTCAGCTCATAACGGTTTTTTCTCATTCTAATGCCCATTCGGGTATGTATCATTTCAACCCATAGCGATTCTATACTAATAGGGAACTTGCAGTGTGAGAAACAGGAAATACAATAAATAGTATAATATGGCATATCATATCAGATGATGTAACAAATAAATATCAGGTTATAACATCATAAAATATCATATCACAGGCATATATAAATTACTATCATATTATCAATTACAATTCACATGCCATTGTTCCACAAATATATAAGTACAATGTCAAGAGTGATAAACTCACCTTCTAAAGCTAGAGATAACAATCCAAGACACACGAACAAACTTCAAAAAGCACAACAAAGCACGACTCAGATTCGAGTGGATGGAGAGCCAAGATTCAAATCTTGTAAACAAATAAATATGAACATACATAAAAAACTATATTTATACAAAAGATTATGAATCAAAACAAAGCACCAATACAAATCAAATGAACCAAAAATGACTTAACCGCTACAAATGGGCTCGGCCACCTTCACACATGGCTAGACCATCATCCAAATGTGTCGTCCATGCTTAGATTTGAAGCACCTAGGCTCGACTATGGCTAGAAATGAAGAGATGGCAAACAAAAGTCAAGTGGGAAAGCAAAGAGGCAAGGCAACCTGGGTTTGGGTTCGGCCCAATGAAAATATGGCTCGGCCATTGGTTCATGGTATGGCTTCAGGTCAGGTCATCACCTAAAAGGCATGGCTATGGACTATTCATGGCATGGAAAATGAGTTGGTGATGGAATAGGGGTGGCCGAGGCTAGAAAAGGAGGAAGGGATGGTGTAAAGGTCTCGGCTAGGGTTTGCTTGCAATTTTGGTGAAGGGTTTTGGATATGTAGTCACAGCTTGGGGTATGGAAATGAGATGGTGATGGTTTTGGCCGGTTGAAGGTGGTGTAGAGGAGATGATGGTCGGCTAGGGGATGAGCATGTGATGGTGGCCAAGCATGTGCTTGAGAAAATAAAAGAGAAAGCAAAATGAAAAGAAGGAAGAGATGGAAGAAAATTACTGTAAAATTTTGTTTTTAGGAACGCAAACGAGAAATGATGAGCTGAGGAATGTTTTGAACATGAATTATGGAGGTGAGAAAGAGAAGTGAACGGCTAGGAGAATAAATGTTTTGAACGGCTAGAAAATGAAGAGCTTTATTTCATATCCAAGAAAAGGAACCTAAGTCTTTTTGAATTTCCAAGCCCAAAATCCAAATTAAAATCAAATAGAAAAGTCCAAGCAAAATAGAAAATAGAAATTAAAATATAAAATAGAAATGAAGTAGAAATTATAGAATAGAAAATAAACAGAAAATGCTAAAAATAATCGCGTGTAAAACGCTGAAATTATCGAATTTAAAAAGTATAAAACATAATAAGCAGGACGAATATCAGAATTAAATACATTTTGAAAGAAAAAGATTAGAATTTAAAAATTCAAATTTAAAAATTTCAACTGAAAGTTAAAATTTGACCACAGTTGACCAAAATATAACATTTTCAAAAAATCTTTATTTCATTTTATTTGGAAATTAAATTATAAACAAAATCCAAAATTACATTGGAAAATTCTAAAATTTCAAAGTTAAACGATTTAAAAACCAAAGTTTTCAAATAAATTGAATTAAAAGTATATACAAAATTTATGGATTGTTACACTCTCCCTCACTCAAAACTTTTCATCCTCGAAAAGGAACGAAACACGAAAACGAGGAAAGATAAGACAGACAAGCAAATAGTAGCTGAAACAAACAATTCCAGATTAGTAGCACGCATGCTCTCCTCCGTCTCCTAGGTACAATCCCGATCATCTGTACTCCACTACACTTTGACCAAGTTGACAGATTTCCTTCTCAACTGCTTCGTACCTCTATCGACAATGCGTAGTGGCTTCCTCTCTCCAGTAAGGTTAGGTTCAATTTTCAAACTCTCGAGAGCAAAAGGCTGGACAACCAAAGATGGATCATGCAAATATCAGCGAAGATGCGAAACATGGAATACATTATGCACTCTAGAAAACTTCTTAGGAAAATCCAGACGATAAGCTAAAGAACCAATCCTCTCTGAGATACGGAAAGGACCAACAAACCTAGGAGCAAGCTTCCCTCTACGACCAAACCGAATCACATTCCTTAAGGGAGAGACCTTAAGGAAATCCAGATCACCAACAAAGAACTCTAAACTCCTCCTATGCCGATCAGCATACTTCTTCTGCCTATCCTGAGCAATCCTCATCTTTCTCTTAATCTCCTCAACCTTCTCAAAAGCCTCGAAGATCATATTAAGGCCAAGAACCAAATGATTACCGGATTCAATCCAGCAAGATGGAGATCTACAAGATCTTCCGTAAAGAGCAGCAAACAGAGACATCTCAATACTAGCCTGAATTCAAAAACGGAATGAGATAGATAAAAGATTAAGATAAGATAAAAATAAAAGATTAAAAATATGCCTGATAACTGTTATTATAGGTGAATTCAACAAGATGGAGATGATCTTCCTTAGATCCTCCATAATCAAGAACACAAGCACCAAGAAGATCCATGAGTATCTAATTCACTCTTTCTGTTTGACCGTCGGTCTGCAGATGGTAAGCAGTTCTCAGATTCAGACGAGTACCTTAAGATTCCTGAAAAGCTTTCCAAAACTGACTGGTAAAGATAGGATCTCGATCACAAACAATGTTGATAGGAACACCATCGAGATGAACAGTCTCCCTCATATAGATCTCAGCTAGACTGGAAGCAGAAGGGGTAGATTTGATCGGAATGAAATGAGCTGATTTGGTTAATCTATCCACAATAACCCAAATACTCTCATTATCCCTCTGAGTCCTCGGTAATCCATCAATAAAATCCATGGAGACCTATTCCCATTTCCAATTGGGAACCTCAAGGGGCTGCAACAAACCAGGGGTCTTTTGATGATCTACCTTGACTTGCTGACAAGTCGCACACCTACTAACAAAGATAGAGATATCTCGCCTCATACCTCTCCACCAATAAAGCTTCTTCATATCCTGATACATCTTCGTCACACCAGAATGAATAGAAAGTCTGGATCGATGATGTTCTCGAAGTAACTCTTGCCTCATTCCATCAACATTCGGGACACAAATCCGATTATTAATCCTCAAAATCCCTCTATCATCGATCTGAGCTCCACTACCATCAATACTACTACCACCAGCTCTGCTACGAACACTCTCCTTAATCAATCTGATGATCCTATCCTCATCCTGCTTACCAATGATACGATCCAAAAGAGGAGAAGAAGAAACAACAATATGACACAACAAAGCCTTCTTCCTACTCAAAGCATCGGCTACAACATTAGCCTTCCCAGGGTAATAGCTATTGTTGAGATCATAAGAAACAAAAAACTCAAGCCACCGAACTTGATGCTGATTCAAATCCTTCTGGATGAAGATATACTTCAGCGATTGATGGTCAGTAAAGAGCTCAAACTTAGCACCCAAAAGATGGTACCTCCAAAGCTTCAAAGCAAAGACAACGACAAGCAATTATAAATCATGAGCTGCATAATTTGCCTCATGGGTCTTCAACTGGCGACTGGCTTAAGCAATCACCTTCCCATCTTGCATCAAAACAGCTCCCAAACCCTCATGACTGGCATCGGTGTATACCGTTAATCCTTCATTTTCATTTGGAACAGTAAGCATTGGTGCGGAAGTAAGCTTACGCTCCAACTCATTGAATGCATCTTTACACTTATCACTCTATATAAACTTAGCATTCTTTCGAGTTAAAGCAGTAAGAGGTGCAGAAATCCAAGGAAAATTCTCAATGAATCTCCGATAATAACCGGCAAGGCCCAGAAAACTGTGAATACCAGATGGAGTCCTAGGAGTTTTCCAATCCTGCAACAGAATAAGGAGAAATAAGGACCATAGAAAAGATAGAATGATCAAATCACAGAAGGAAAAGAAAGGAAAGACTCATATTGATCGCAGTGATCTTGACTGGATCTACAGAAACTCCATTATTGGAAATAATATGCCCGAGAAATCGGACTTCATCCTTTTAGAAATGGCATTTCAAGAACTTAGCTTTCAACTGATGACTCCTAAGAGTTCCCAAAACAAAGCTCAAATGGGATTTATGCTCTTCCTCAGAGTTGGAGAACACAATAATATCATCGACAATGACTAGAAAAAATTATTAAGCATATCATGAAAAACACGATTCATCAAATCGACAATGAAAGCAGGAGCGTTAGTCAAACCAAAAGGCATAACTAACCATTTATAGAAACCATTCTCAGTACGGAAAGCAGTCTTGGGAATACTTTCCTCAGCAACTATGAGCTGGTGAAAACCTATAGCAAGATCATGCTGAGAGAAAACAGTAGCTCCATGGAGTTGATCAAACATATCATTGATGCGAGGCATAGGATATCTGTTCCTCATAGTGAGCTTGTTCAACTCCCTATAATCAACACACATCCTTAAAGAACCATCGGACTTGGTGACAAAAACCACCGCTGCTCCCCATTCAGAGTGGCTAGGCCTGATCAGACCTCTGGAGAACAAGTCCTCAATTTGCTTCCTTTAACTCAACCTTCTAACGGGGTGCCATCCTTTTGGGAGGAAGAACTATAAGTCAAGCTCCAGGGGTAAGATCAATACGAAAATCAATTTACCACTTAGGAGGTAAAGAAATGACTTCACCAAATACATCGGGATATAGTCTGACCACATGAGTAGAATCAAGATCATCTAGAGAAGAGTCAAGAGAATAAATAAAACTGACGGCATAATCCTGAGGCATGCAACACTGAATCACCAAAGAATCACCTTTGTCGCCGACATGAGAAACAGTTCGGGTTTTACAAGAGATAACGGCATCATGCCTCTTCAGCCAATCACCTCCAAGCAATAGATCAAAAGCATCAAAACCCAGAACATAGAAATCACCAAAAAACCGATAACCAGAATGGAAGAGTTTCGCATTTCTAAAAATCCTACTAAGGTTCGCAAGACCACCAATAGGATTTGAAACACACAAAGGCTCAGGAGCCAACTCGAGATAAAGAAGATGCTCAAATTTATTACAAAGATCCACAAAGATAAAGCTATGTGAAGCTCCAATATCAAAGAGAACACAAATAGGAAAATAAAACAGAGAAATAGTGCCCTGAAGTGTACCTTAGTTATCACTAGGAGCAGGAGAAGGTGCACATGCAGGTGCAGGAGGTGGAGCTGGTGAAGATGCAGAGGTAACAGTAAAAATACCAGATGACTTTCCCTTCTGCTGAGTGGGGAAATTGTTCTTGAAATGGCCAGGCTGTAGACAAATGTGGCAGAGATCACGCCTGGTCAAACTAAGCTGGAGGAGGGACAGCTGCACCAACTAAAGTAGGACAACTATTAGCATAATGTCCCTTCTGATTACATCTGAAGCAAGTAATGGAGGATAGGTTGACAGACTGCCTCTGAGAAGAAGAAGATCCCAAAACCGGAGTCTTATTCCAATTCTTCCTTTGCTGACGAAAGTTGGGCTTTCTCTTCTTAGGATTACCAGAGGAAGCCTGAGATGATGCAGAACGAGCAGCTGGAGGATTCTTAGAAGTAGGATTCTCATATCTAATGGCCATATCCATCAAATTAGTGAAAGGGCTATGCACATGAGCGATGAGACGATCATAATACTCCAGACGGGCACCAGCAATGAATTTCTCATTCTTCTTGAGAGGGGTGTCAATCAGATTAGGGCCAAATTTAGAAAGTACATTGAACTTCCACTCATACTCAGCAAATGACATATCACCCTGCTTGAGATCCATGAATTCTCGATACATCTGAGACTTCCCTACCTTGGGCATCCATTTCACAACAAAAGCATCCCTAAAGCATGATAAAGGGACATAAGACAGATTTCAAAAAAGAAAACTGAACCAAATTTGAAACAAACGGGAGATGACACCTAAACTGCTCCCAAGAAATGTTAGCCTCAACGATGTGAGCTATAACAGTCTCCTACCATTCCAAGGCTGCTCCCTTCAACTGCCAAGCTGCCAACTGAAGCTACTGGGCATTAGTGATCTCAAGACCGAAGAAGATCCTCTCCAATCCCTTCAACCATTGTTGAGCCTTGATAATGCTCTCGGATCCGGTAAACTTGGTGCCACCAAGCTCTGTGTATTCCTTATAGAGTGTAGTGAACCTAACTGGTGCAGTAGGCTCAGGAACTGGGGCAACACCATGTCCCCTACCTCTACCATTCCTACGAATCATCCTGAAAAATCAAGAATGAATTTTAGGATAGAGGTAATTGAGAAACAAAGACAAGATTAGATAGGATAAGATTCGACAAGAACAAATATCCTAAACCAAGAAATTATTAACAAGGTGGCTAAGGAAAAGAAGGAAGTTAAGAAAAAATTGTTTTCAAAACAGGAAAAGTTTTTATATAAAATTAAACTTTTTGGAAAATCATTTGAAAAATCATTTTATACTTTAAAATACGTTCTCTCACAAAGAAAGGATTCTAAGAATGATTTTACTCATTCTAGGGTATTTCTACCCTATCTCTAATGAGTTTTGCTCCGTAGGCTAAGGTTTGCCTAAAACCAAAGCTCTGATACCAAATGTAACGACCCACTATTCTGGACCATTCAAATCGACAATGAAACCACACATGTCGGACTTGAATAATTTAGAACAGTAGATTGTAATATAATTTGGAGCAAATAAAACCAATCACAGAATCACAGATAAATCAAAATAACTTGCAATGGAAATAAATTAACCATAGTAGTTCATGAAGCTACTACAACATAGTCTCAAACACAGTTTAAAAATAAGTACAAAATCCAGGGTCTGAAAAGTAAATACAATAGAAATCCCAATACATAAATGTCCACTAGTACATAAGCTGAATAGAAATACTGAATGAAAATAGATAACAACTAGATAGATGGATAATCTTCAGGAAATACTCTAGCTCCAGAAGGTGAAATCCAAAGCTGATACTCAGGCTGACCTGAGCGTAAAGCAAAACATAAAACACTCGAGTCATGACATACATACTTAAACAATGTAAGCCAACTCAAGTGAACTGTAAAATAAATGCACAAGTAACTTAAAGGATGCTTAGGACCACCCATCATTTAAGGATCCGTTAAACTATTTACTATGTAGTAATATACGCTATTATAATAATGTCTAAAGTAAAGTATAATATAATTAAAAATAGCGTTAAGGTTTACATTTTCCACCTTAACACATTTTATATATTCCCATAGTCTATACAGTACCATAATCTCCCCCGTACTGGGCGTTGTCAGAGGGCACTCCATAGGTATGGTACAAAACCTATATCATATAAGGTGCGCTAGGGTAGATGACACGACACAACTAGGCAATGTCAAGGTATATATACCAATTGCACTTCCGGACCGGTGGCAATGCGTAGCAGCTACTACCGCCCACCTCGAGCCACACTCCCAAAAATAAAAGGTGTGCACCATATTAATCACAAAGTAATAGAATGGCATATGAAGAAGTGTGTCCGATAAGTGGAGCGACCTCATTAGCCCGTCGATTGCTCCTGTTTTATCCACCTTATGCCAACTGACGGGAGCCAGGTCCACGTACATACCTCAATAGAACGTCGCCACCATCCTACTTCATTCTGGTATCTCCACCGCTTACACGGTTGTTAAAGTGGTTTTCGGAGTTGGTAGAGAGTATGCCAACTTCCGATCCCTGTCTCTTTAACAACCAAATGTTTTTATTACCCGTGGTTATAAATTTCAAAATGGTTTACATTTCAAATCAAAACATATTCATTTAAACCATTTAAATTCAATGTCATTATCTTTCAAAAATAATATTCATTTCCAAAGTTGTAGCATTTCTAAGTTCATTCAATTATAACAATTTCAAAAAAAACATTGTATCACAACATTCGTAGCATTTGGAAAATGTGATAATACATAGAAATATTGTCTTTTCAGAAACAGCAACACTTAGAAAACATTACTGTAAGTATAACAATATTTTGGAAAACAGTACAGTTTTAGAAACAACAGCACTTAGAAAACATTATTGTAAGTATAATAGTATTTCAGAAAATAGTACATTTTCAGAAACAGCGGCACTTGGAAAACGTTACAGTAAGTATAATAGCATTTCGAAAAACAGTTCATTTTCAAAAACAGCAGCACTTAGAAACATTATAGTAGATATATGATTTTTCAGAAATATTGTACACTTTCAGAAATGGTAGCACTTAGAAACGCTACCTTAAAATCACAGCATTTTTAAAATGCTGCCGATACAAAACCAAGATTTCTTATAACATTTCAGAAATATTATAATTTCAGTTTTCACCATTTTTAACTTATAAAACATATCTCACGTTTTAGAAATATTTATTTGGATACCATTTAACTTATGATTAAATAAATAAAACTTTTATAAATAAAATATCCAAATTAAACTATAATCCATCTATTAAGTCAAAAGTACATTATTTTACTTAACTTTTATCTTAACAAATAACTTAATACTTTATTTAAAAATACCCATTTCATAAATAAAATATTTTTATTACTAAGTCAAGCTTAAATTTCTATTTGAAACTAATTTTTCTATTATCAAGTTAAGTCATATTTTAAGCTACATTTTAAACCATTTATTTGCTTATACATTTTTAACTTATAGAAAATCACTATAACATTAATTTAAATCATTTAAATCCAATTTAAGTTAAAATTTCATATTTTAAATTTCAAAAATACTTAATAATTTTTAGAAAATATTAAAAATTAACCACAGGTCTGTGTGTAATTTTCTAACCTAGGTCAGGTGATATGGATATGTATCATTTCAATCCGTAATTTAAAATAAAAAACCGGGTTCTATCATTTTAAACCCACAATCCCAAGTCAAACAAAATAAAATAAAAATCGCTTGAGCCTATCATTTCAGCTCATAACGATTTTTGCTTATTCTAATGTCCGTTCGGGTATGTATCATTTCAACCCATAGTGATTCTATGCTAATAGGGAACTTGTAGTGTGAGAAATAGGAAATACAATAAACAGTATAATATGGCATATCATATCAGGTGATGTAACAAATAAATATCAGGTTATAACATCATGAAATATCATATCACGGGCATATGTAAATTACTATCATATCTTCAACTACAATTCACATGCCATTGTTCCACAATTATATAAGTACAAATGTCGAGAGTGATACACTCACCTTCTAAAGCTGGAGATAACAATTTAAGACACACGAACAAATTTCGAAAAGCATGACTAAGCACGACTAAGATTCGAGTGGATGGAGAGTCAAGATTCAAATTTGGTAAACTGATAAATATGAACATACATAAACAACTATATTTATACAAAAGATTATGAATCAAAACAAAGCACCAATATAAATAAAATGAATCATAAATGACTTAACCACTACAAGTGGGCTTGGCAACCTTCACACATGGCTAGACCATCATCCAAATGGCTCGGCCATGCTTAGATATGAAGCACCTAGGCTCGGCTATGGCTAGAAATGAAGGGATGGAAACCAAAAGTCAAGTGGGAAAGCAAAGAGGCAAGGCAACACCGGTTTGGGTTCGGCCCTATGCAAATATGGCTCGACCATTGGTTAGCATGGCTCGGCCATTGGTTCATAGTGTGGCTTCAGGTCAGGTCATCACCTAAAAGGCATGGCTATGGACTATTCATGGCAAGGCAATGGTGATGGAATAGGGGTGGCCGAGGCTAGAAAAGGAGGAAGGGATGGTGTAAAGGTCTCGACTAGGGTTTGCGTACAATTTTGGTGAAGGGTTTTGGATCTATGGTCACTACTTGAGGTATGGAAATGAGATGGTGATGGTTGTGGCCGGTCTATGGTGGTGTAGAGGAGATGATGGTCGGCTAAGGGATGAGCATGTGATGGTGGCCGAGCATGTGCTTGAGAAAATAAAAGAGAAAGCAAAAGGAAAAGGAGGAACACAAGGAAGAAACTTACTGTAAATTTTTTTTTTTAGGAACGCAAACGAGAAATGATGAGATGAGGAGTGTTTTGTACGTGAATTTTTGAGGGGAGAAAGTGAAGTGAACGGTTAGGAGAGTAAATGTTTTGAACGACTAGAAAATGAAGAGCTTTACTTCATATCCAAGAAAAGGAACCTAAGTCTTTTTGAATTTCCAAGCCCCAAAATCCAATTAAAAATCAAATAGAAAAGTCCAAACAAAATAGAAAATGGAAATTAAAATGTAAAATAAAAATAAGTAGAAATTATAGAATAGAAAATAAACAGAAAATGCTGAAAATAATCGCATGTAAAGCGCTGAAATTTATCAAATTTTAAAAGTATGAAACGGAATTTGACGAAACGAAAAGTAGGACAAATACCAGAATTAAATATAGTTTGAAAGAAAAAGATTAGAATTTAAAAATTCAAATTTAAAAATTTCAACTGAAATTCAAAGTTTGAGAAAAGTTGACCAAAATATAAAATTTTCAGAAAATCTTTATTTTATTGTATTTGGAAATAAACAAAATCCAAAATTACATTGGAAAATTCCAAAATTTCAAATTTAAATGATTTAAAAACCAAAGTTTTCAAATAAATTCAATTAAAAGTATTTACAAAATTTATGGGTTGTTACATTCCTAGTAGTATATTATGAATTGTAATGGTATTTTTTGGAAAAGTTGGATATTTTGACAGTGCTATTTTGCAGTAGCATTTAGAAGATTCAAATGTATTATTAGCTTGTCAATACATCTACTCAAGTAGTTAAAGGTGTGACGCTTTAGACGGAGGTTATAAAGGTTATGCGTTTAAGCCTTTTAGACATTATAATGAGTGCTCTACCAGAATAAAGTATTAATTTTAAAAAAAATCTACTATTAGCTTATAAACCTATTAAGTGGTGGCATTTTTAAATGGGGTCAATTTTTATACTTAACTTTCTAGTAGCAATATGTGGCTTTTACAAAAGTTTGTCTAAAACATTTTATTTTATATTGGTGTTTTGTAGTATCATTTCATTTTTTAGTACTAGTAATAATATTATATAAAATAAAAACTTGAATAGAATATTTAGTGCAACAATGCTATCTTATAGTAGAATTTGTTATTGTAGTTCTTATTTTAAGTGTGGTGCTAAGGGCATAATTTTTCTCTTTCTAATACAAAAAATATATTAAAACTAGTGTACTTCTTAATACGACGATACCACCATAGATTCTAATTTCTCACTCAATGAACTTTCATCGAATAGAAAAAAAATTGCACGCTAAACTCTTCATCGCATGTTAAAACCCTCATGGACCACACTCCTTCATTGATGATCGATACACCTTTAACGCCAACGCTCCTTCATCTCCGACGTCACCAACTAAACGTTCAACGTCGACCTTCGCTGTCCATCATATCAGAAAACCCTAGTTTGCTGGAAAACCCTAAACAGTAATGGTTAACAATGATTGAGGAAAAAATAATTGGAGTGAAATAGCAATGAAGTTTGTTTCATTTTATATCATTTTTGTGTCGTTTTTCGATAAATATGAAATAAATATAGCACTAAATACATAACGTAGGTTTCTATGAATGATTTGGTAAGGAAAAACATGGTTGAAGATGTCAAAATCAATGACGTTGTTATTGACAATGTTGATGTAAGTATGATAATATGATATTATAATATGGATATTGCAGTCTTCTTTATAATTTTTAAAAAAAGCGTTTTGTAGGAAATGGATAACGAGGTACAAAGTAAAAACATGCCTGAAACTATTGATGATATGATGGTTAAGGATCAAGCAAATCTTCAAAATAATAAATCAGATAGTGGTGAAAGTGTTGAATTTGATGTAACAATTAGCTTTGTATCATATGAAGTAAATATTTTGAATAGCGGAAAAAATAAATTGTATTGTTTTTAGTTTATTATTGTTATTCCAAGTTTCTGGTTATCAAAGTGCCTCGATTCATTGGTGTAAAGTGCAAGTTAAAAAAAATTAAACATCATTGTAGTAATAATCAAATCGGATAAATTGGATTTTAAATAAGAACAAAATTGTATTTGGGTTGTGAAAGAGGTGACACATATCGAAGCCATCACTCTAGAAACGAAGAAAATGGTCGAAATGTAAAGTATTGTCCAGAAAGTGCTACTAGAAATGCAATTGTCTTTTTTTTAATCAAAATTGTAGGAAATGACACATTTTATCACTAGCTTCCACATACACTAGTGGCTCATCCATATGTTGGTAGATTATTAGACATGGAGAAAAAATTAGTCGATATGGCTCTTGTTGGGGTGCAACCACGAGATATACCCATTACTATAAAAATTCATTTTTTGAAAATGCTTCTGCTTTGAAAATAATATAAAATGTAAATATAAGTGCAACTTTCTGCATGGAATGTAGATCCATGATGCAACAACTAATGAAATAGCTCCTAGAGAAATATTATGTTTATTTCGATAGACTTGATCCTTCAAGTGATTATTTAATTAATTTAATACGGTCTCCTCTTGAATCTACAAGTTTATGTAATAGTTTTATATCGGTTTTATTATTTGATTGTACATATAAAATAAACCATTATAACATACCTTTATCAAAAATTGTTGGGATGATTTCTACAGGCTGAATATTTAGTATTGCACATGCTTTTTTAGCACATGAGAGGGAAAAAAATTACGAATGGGCCCCGTCAAAGCTTCAACATTTATGTACGCTCGATAAGCTATGCAAAGTGATTACCACAATCAGAGAATGGGCTTTAATCAATGGAGTGAAGAAAGTTTTTTCCAAAGAAAATTTAATGATGCGCATGGCATATAGGGATAACATTATAATGAATTGCAAACCAGAATTTGAAATGACCTCTTTGAGATGTTTTTGCAAAGTTGGAAAAGGTTGTTTATGCACCAACGGAAGAAGAATTTTGAATTGGTAGTTGTGATATTCCACAAGATTGGAAAGAATTTCTCAAAACTATAAATTATTTTCAAACCGAATGGATTTCGCATATAGAGTATGTATATTTAGCTTGGCGGATAAGACTAAACACCAGGGTAATATAACAATTAGAGTGGAGTCTTCACTTACTCAATTGAAAAAGCATCTTGGTACCTCAAAGGCGGCATTAATGGTACTTTGGTCAAAAATGGATGATACGTTGTACATACAACATGACAAATTAAAGTCTCATTCAAAAGAATTTTAGTAGCAACGAGAACGTGTTGCCAAATTTCATTGTTTAGAAAGCTACGAGGCAGGTTTTATTTTATGCTTTTCATTTAATTGTGCAAGAATTGGCAAATATAAAAGGCGTTAATATAAATTCATCTACTTATGATCATCTTAATCGAGTAATATATGGTCTTCATTGTGCCTATGAAATGTTTGAGTTTTACAACGATGGTCGTTCGTTACCACTAGAAATGATAGACGAACATTGGATGAAGCTGAACTATACTCCACGGGCTGAAGAATCAATGGAATTACTTTATACTCTAGAATTCTTATGTTTTGAAAAACTGTTTGATTCTATAAAGGAAGAAAATAAAATATTATTGGTGAAATTAGAAGGAATAACTTTACCATCAACAACTTATATGTTAGAATCTAAAACCACTCAACACAAAGTAATACCATCGCAGTAAAAAGAAGTTAACCGTGAAACGAAAAAAAAATTCGATCAACAAATGAGAACCATCATCTTATGAATTAGCGAAAGGTATGGAAGAAAAACTTGCTCGATCAAGTGTTAATATGAAATTGACATCAAGGCGTGGGAATCCTTATCCTAAGGTGGCATTTGATGCAAAGTTAATGAAGTCGTTGAATACTATTTTCATTTAATAGTTTTCATACCCGACTTTATGCACAAATACATTGTTAATGTTCAAGATGTAGCACATGATGGTAATTGCATATTTCATTGTGTAGTGGAGCAAGTATATGAATTGAATAATGATTGCATTTAAGCAAGAAAAACTATTGTTGTAGAAATCAATCGATATTGGGATTTATATGCATGACATTTTGATGTTTCGACTTGCAAAACTTTGAAAGAAGTTATAGATTGTTATGTTACAAATTGTTCATCTCATAATTGAACAGTAATGCCGAAATACGATATTTGATAGCAAATGCATTTAACCATGTAGTCATATATATTTAAGATAAGTAATCGCTTACCTTTTATCCTCATCGAAAAGGTCGAAATCTTGAGAAAGAAAATTGATTTATTGCTTGTGCATCTATACAAGTATGTCACTTTATTAAATTGGCACTTAAAGACGACGTGCATATCCCACTGGTAGCTAGCTTTTGACAAAAACTTACAAACGTCGAGACTATACATTGGAGCAAACTATTTGTCGATCGTCGGATTGAATTTGTGAAAATTCAACCTCAAGAGATGGCATCCATAGATGCTTTTTAATAGTGGATATAGTATTGTGTGTATTAAGGCATATTATTTTATGTAGTGGGGTGCACTATATGGTGTATTAGATCTTTGAATTTTGAAAATGATCAATGAAATGTAATGCTTTCTTATGGACTTGTAATGTAATAATGTGTTTGTTCGCCCTTTTATGAAACTATAATGTATCAATGTGTGTCCTTTATATTTGTTGTGCTATATGTTCTTTTAAGGATCTGTAATTTATTGATATGTTATGCTCTATATTTGTTTTATCTATGTAGGCAATGCATACAACAGTCAATAGCTGCCAAAACGAAAATAAAAACTCGATGGTTAATCACTAGCTAAGTACAAAATAGATGGTTTATAATTACCATATAGTGAATAATTTACAAAAGGACACATTGGACAGTGGTTTAACATTACGTACATTTAAATTTAATGGTGATTAATCACCGTGGGAACATTCACGACAGAATAATAAGCAAATGGTGGGTTTGTGTAATTTTGGCACAAAGATTTCAATGGTTGGTACACCATATAAATTTTGTGTCGATGGTAGGCAAACACTATATAGGTTGACAACAAGAGGAACTATTGAACAGTGGGTATGAATGACATTGTCATATTTTTTTGATGATGAACCACCGAAGAATGTTTAATTTTGCTGCAGGCAACCATTGATTGAGTTTTGCGGCATTAGAAATAGTCGAATAGTTGAATATTAGAACAAATTGATCGGCGGTAGTACACCATCGTAGATGTATTTTTTTCAACAGCCAACCAACGTATGTTATCCATGGCCTTATCAACAGTTGAACACTAGATTCTACACTCAAACTTGTCAAGATGGTGCTTAACCACTGCAGTTTATAATTGTTTACGGTTAATCGTTGCCGAATTACCTATTTTCTATCAAAAAATTGGTTTTTGAGCACAATAAAGTTATGGCTAAGGTATCGAGCAACATAAATTTAGAAGTTCATAATTTCAAGCACAACATATAAAGATAGTTGAAACTGGAAGTTAACTAATAAATTAAGAAAATTTATTTAACTAATTACTAAAGGAAAGTAAAATGAAAATGTAGCTTCGAAATAGAATAGAAATTTTTTGAAGAACAAAATTTTAGTAAACGGAGGACAGGGGTAAGGAGAGGTAAACTACGGGTCAATGTTTCTGTTCCTCAAAGGCTGGAATTTAAAATTCAAAATGTGTACTTGTCGATATTAATAAGAAAAAATAAATTGAGAACTTAAAATTTTACCTTACAACTAAGTGAAGCCCATTATGGACAATGGATGGTTGGCTAAACCATGAAGTTAGAAATGTGAAAATTTATTTGTAAAATATAGTTATGTATATATTTTAAAAAGAAAAATTTTATGAAAAATTTATTTATAAAAAGTTTTCATGCAACTTTGAAAGGAAAATATACATATCGTTAGAAATATTGTAAAAGTCAAGGATTTTGAGTTTTAACAATTTTGAAATAGTGCACGCCGGCATTAGGGAATTATCGGTAAGTTGCTTAGTGTAGATTTTACTTTGTAGTAGTAATCGCAGTATAATGGATATGGTGAGCGACAAGGAACCTGTTTTGTCTATGGAAGGTTTTCCGAGGTACCTTGTCGATGAGTGAAATTTAAAAAGGTGATTTCTGAAACAATGATGTTTTTGAACCTTACAAAAAAGTAACTTATGAAAATGATACCCGGGAAGTAGGAAAGGATCGAGGTAGTAGATCTCATGATACAGTGGAAAATGGTTACATAAGAGAGTGATGGAAATCTGGAATTTTCCATCTAGACCTTTTCAAGCGTAAGAAATAAGTTTAGAAAACTAAATTTTTCTAAATACGGAAGTTAGCAACGGTATGCTAAGAATTTATATGGTAAGGACTGGATGAAAAATTGCTTGAACTACGCTTCTATTTATAGAAGTGTAGGAAAATTTGGATGAAGTGTCATTTTTGATATTTCCAAAAGTTGCATTCATGTAAAACTTCCAGTATATTTAGGATGATAGCACCATATTTTCGTAATTGGTTTAAAAAGACATCATTCATATTGAAGGCGCCAATTAGAAATTATTGTTTATGCATATCATATGTATTGTGATGCACTGAGCACATGTGCAAGATTGTTGCAAAATTGGTTGTAACTAATTGATTGTTGGTGTAGAATGGATGTGCGATGGTTTACATGATAGAACTTTTACGGAATTTCAAGGACAATATTCATTTAGGTGGGGAGAATGTAACACCGTGTGTTTTTACATTAATTAAAATAGAAAATAACTAATTAATAATAAATTGTGAAATTGATTTTTTATAAATGTTGGAATTCGGCCATGAAGCTTATACCATTAGATTCATGGTGATTTTCTAATCAATTTTCATACTTAAACTTTTCCAATTAGAGTTCAAACAAAAAAGTTATCAGCGTTTGAGTTTTTGTAGTTGGAACTAATTGTGTATGTAATTAAGGAAATAATATGAAATTAACTGATAATTGATTAACACCGTTAAAGTTAACGGTAGCTTGATGTTTAAGCAACTTAATTACTGTAAGGAAAACGGTGATTAAACGTTAATTGAATGACTGTGGAAATAAATTAACGAAGAAATAAAATGACATAAAATGCACTGAATTGGCCTATGTAGGTCGACCTTAGGCAGTCGACTTAGGCTTAGGTCGTTCGGCCCGCATTAGGTTAAAGGCGATAGTAGACTTAGAACGTGCAGCGCAGATCTGATTCGGTTTTATCCGAGGGTTAGTGTTGACTTAAACCTGTATAAATTAAGGGGTAGGTTTCCACTTCCAACATTATTTTTCTAATGAGCATGGAAGCACTACCACTTTCTTTTCTCCTTCAAAATTTATAAATACACAGAAATAGGTCTAGATTGCATGGTTACACGTGGAGAAGAATAGAAAAGGATAAACGATGGAAAATAGGTTCAAATCAAGTTGCTATATAGAAGGTAAACTCAAGATCTAGTTCTAATTAATAAACCAAAATCTAAATCTCTTTTTACTAATTCAATTTCTAATGAGATCTGTATAAATAATATTTGTGGATCCACATAGGGAGTCAAAAAGTGGAGAATACAGATTAAAAGGTTAGGTCTAAATTAGATCCTGAATTTGGAAGTGCTAATGAAAGATGAGTGGGAATATTATATATATTTTTATATAATACTAGATTATATCATTGCAGAACTATTCCAACATGTTTGATAAGTTAAATTAAAATTCAAGTTAATCCCCGCTATATGAAATGTTGAACTTATCTTGCCATTGAAACTTTATTTTTAAATTGAGTACTTCCTTGTTATGAACAAGTTTCCAAATTTCATATGTAATTGATTAAGGTTGCGTAATGATTAGAATTACTAGTTTCTACGTCGGATATTAATTTAATAAAGCATAATGATTATAATTTTCTTTTACACAATGGACCTAAATAAAATTAGAGAATGAAGTTATTTGATTTTGGGGTTTTAGAGATATTTTCGTTTATTGGAATTTACATTGTTGTAAGTAGATTTTCATACATTCTCAACTCTAAATTTAACAAAAGTGTGATGTTTAAAAAGACAAGGAATAAATGCATGCTTATAAAAGAAAGAGATATACAAAATAGGGATGATTACCGTATTTTGTACTGTCTATTATAATAAATAAAAGAGAAATCCTTATCACTGCCACAAACCACCTCTTTTGAATACGATATGAAAATTTAGTGTGTTAAAATTAATTTACAAAGTTTAATTTCAATCTATTAAAATATAGTAAATTCCAAGAGTTGAATATTAAAGTAACAATGAAATAAGAAGGTTAACAAAATGGAAAGTAATGAAATAGAAAGTGCGGAATTCTAGGTAAGAATAAAAAGGAATAGTGGATAAAATGGAATAGAAATCAAAGCTGAAACTAACGAATGTAGTAGCAACGATATTGATAACTGGAAACAGGAAGAGATAAATGAATTTGATAAAGAAAATTTTAAACGCATAATAAAATAAAGACTAAGGTTCAAACATAAAAGATGTATAGACGATAAAGAAATTGTAAGAAGAATGAACATACGTGAACATGAAATATGTATATATGTGGTCTCAGATATGTGTTTATGACGAGTGTGTATAATTGTAATTCAATATGTAAATTAAAGGAAGGAAATAACATTGTGATTTATTATAGTAGATTGAAGTGCAAAGCATATTCAACCATAGGACCCTAGAGAGTATACACTTGCCTACAGATGAAGGGATACCATCAAGTTATGTTAGTGCTTAGAATGGAACCTCTGTAACTGTAGGCACTAGGCGGATCTTTTTCAGATGGTGAGATTGTACAAGCACTGTAGAGTAGTATGCTTTAAACTTGTTCAAAGAAGGGTATGCACTACGCAATCTAAATGGAAGATGGGTGGGATCGGACTTATGAAACAGGGCATGCAGGGCTGTTGTGCGTAGGTACCAAAACAAGGGGTGGGAGCTGCATATTTAAAAAACTCATCTTCGGTCCCTTACGGTCAATGAGAAGGACAGGGTTACAGCTAGCTGATCTCTTCCGCCTACCAGGATCGATTCACTTAAGTTATGCACCACTATAATTGTTTATTATTTTATTTGATAGGGCAAATAGTCAACCCATACAAAGATTCCTTCAAAACATGGACGGGTTAGAGGTGCTTGAGGCCGGAAATCCACGATATATGAAGCAGACAAAGGTGAAAATCCCTAAAGAATACAGGATCTACTGGGGTAAAGTTCATCGGTGCACACAATAGGGTTTCCTCAAGTGATACGATGATCATGATGAAGAGAGGCGATGGATCTTTATGAGGTGTTGAGTGATAGATACTAGTAGGATAATATCCTATTAATGGACGATGGGATACACACACACACATATACACAGGAGGTAGATGGGAATGGTTCATATCCAGCGGCGGAGTCGTAGCGACTAATGATCAATTTTGACATAACAAGAAATGGCTAATAATCGACATAAGCTAGTGTAATGTATAAAATGTATAATTTACCAAAAACCAAAACTTTGTTCTGACACCCTCCTTATTATAACCCACCAGATATAGAAGGGCAGGTTTTGGCATTGATTTGAAGTAGTTGTCTGGCTGAGACACTTGACATTTGAGATGTCGATTCTTGGTCAGTAATTATATTGATCTATTATACTTACTTATTTCCTCTATGATTTATTACCATTATGGTTCTGATATATTTTTATTTTTTGTAGGATACCAAATCAACGATCCATATTTCAGTAGACTTGTGTTTTTGGGATTGCAAAAAAATTGGATCCACCGTAGTGTGGGTTGTTACATTTGGTATCAAAGCATAAGTTAGTTGATTCTTGAAAGATTAGGAAATGTAGACTGAACATATTTGTATTTTTCTATAAACATAAATGTAGTGTATGCTAAAATAAAAAGAATTCCATTTATAGAGTGGCTGCATATGGAATATCCCAAAAACTAGATGGTGCATGACTTCCAAGTCCGGCTTTGATAGCCCAATGATTGTTGATCCCCAGTTTGATTGCCGGTTAATGATGTACAATAAGTCTTGATAAAAGGAAATTGAGCGTCCATGTGTTATATAGTGGAAGATGAAGAAGTCTCTTAAGAGGATGTGAAATGGTCACTCTAAATAATGATTCAATTTTCATATTTGGAAGGAAACAAATCAGTAAATTGAATGAATAATGTTATCAAGGGAATATTTAGAAGTCCACTTTGAGTCCAACGCAATAATAAGAAATTTTTGTGAAAAATTGAAAATGAAGTATAGATTTTATACTTTGAAAAGGACTTTTAATGGAAAAGCAAATAAACATTGGGTTATGAAAAATATATATCATAAAGGTTTTGTAAGAAATTTTCATCTGAAAAAAGTGATAAAGAAAAAAAGCTCATGGATCTTTCTATGTAATGAAAGTTTTTAAGATATTAAATATTTTTGCGGGTGGACAATCTAAGTTGTATATAAATAAAATATGGTCAATGGTATAGAAAAGAAGACTTAGGGTCATAAAACTTAAGCTGTAAGTGGCTGCACTACAATAGTTTAGGCAAAAGGATGGTAAACTAAGAGAAAAACAGTTGGAATTAGTGCAGTTTGGGCTAAAGAATTGAGTAGTTAGAAGTTGGGAAGTATAAATGAAAAACATATTTGATTTATTCTAATTAAGTTGTTAATTCATTGGAATGAAAAGAGATAACAAAATAAGTTTCCATGAATCAATCAAGTTAAAAAAATGTGTTTTGTTTGAAATAATAAGGAACGTAAATGCAAAGGAAGAGATCTACAAAATATCAAAAATTATTTATTCTGTACTGTCTATTTCAATAAAGAAATGAAAAAAAATTCTTTTTAATTTCACACAAAATACAAATCCTCTTTTACGCGATTCATAGAGAATTGTAAAATTAATGATTCCTCTTAGAGGAAAAGTAGTTCCAATGCATTAAAATATTTGATCCTTAAGTATAGTAAAAAAATGTAGTATTAGAAGTAGAGTCAGTAAATTATGTTATAAACAATGCTAGTAATCTATATTGGGAATAGGAAATTAAAAACAGAACAAAGGTGTGACGACCCATAAATCCGTACCCTTTGAATGAATAAACCACACACGTCCAACCCAAAAAGAATAGAATGATGGAAAGTCATGAGAAAGAAGAGAGAGGGTGAGAAGAAAGAAAGAAGAGAAGATGAGAAGAGGAGAAGAAAAGAGAAATAGAACCATAACAATACATAATCTCAAATCGCAACGGAGTAACAAATAATACAGATGAATAATCTTTACAAAAGAGAAACTATAATATACATACGTCAATCAGAGTATACAAATAAATAATTATCAGCCTGGGCAGTTATAACAACCAATCCTCATGAATGCTGATAATTTACAACAACAATGCAGTGGCAAATAAACAGATATGTGTATACGATATGAAGATCTTCAGCTCATTTGCTGAAGCTCTAAAAACACCCAAACTTAACCTATAAATATACTCGATCTGATCCGAGCATTGAAAGTGAAGAACGCTTGGATCAGTCTGCTAAACCATCGTGAGAAAAAAACATCTCAACTGAATTTTAAAGTTTTAAGATTACCAAACTTACAAAATAAAAGGTATCTCGTAAGACCACGTCCACAAATAAACACGGACTGATTTTTCCCTTACGATATTCAAAACAATTCATATCAAATTCCCTTATATTATAATAGTTTCTATTGCACAAATAATAATTAATCATAGCTGAAATTGTTACATTATTAAATTCCAGCATAATAGGTTTACAAACAAAATGGCAGACACGTAGTGGACATTGGATTTCATACAAATGACAAGGTATGGGACTACCTTCCGTACAGTACACCTCTAGAGGGATGGACCTAGGGAGCAGATATTGCCCGCCTAAACCAACACAAGATCGGCCTAACACTTCCTGGATAGTACCGAATATGCCATCACTCCGTTTGTTACCGACCTTTAATGGGTACCCGAGTCATACATTCACCACATACTTAGACATGTGTAGAGTAAATCTAGAAGGATCTCCTAATGGGAGAGACCCACTTAGCCTTGCTACTTCTACCTATTTTAGTCATTTCCTAAGGTGCAAGGCCAAAAGAGGTATCGAATACCTTTCACATATTACATATCACATCATTTTTGAATGCCACATTGCAATTTTAGTTGACTACTAATTGTCTTCCACAAAAATACAACCCTTGAGCTCGTACGTTTGAAGGAGGGTGTTAAGCTAAGAGAAGTTGCCTTCTTTGCCAGCACAGATGTATGTTTGTAAAAACCAATGTATGTAATCTTAGAAATTCAACATCAGACATCCATCCGTACAAGTTTTCTAGGAATAGGAAAAATCAAAGGTATTTTCCTACCACATCCTGTCGGGAAATCCATAGGATTAGTAGAGAATAGTCCTTGTATTTGATATTTCATAACAAAGATACTACTGCTACTATATGTATATTGGCATTTTAACCCCAAATGATCAACAAACAGTCCTTCACTATGAAAATCCTAAATATAAATATCATCAACACACCTGCACAATCGTCGCATATAGGTTGGTCTGAAGTGGTTTTCGGATAAACCGATCCCGGTCTCTTTGCACCAACAATGCAAAACTGTTACTTAACCTCATACAGAAACCAAGTCTCGTAGACTTATCACGTTTTCAACTTTGAACTTGCTATCCTTCAGCCAAGAAGGAAGCTCCGTGGATTGGAGTGATCACTCTGCACCGCTCGAATCAACATCCTCTACACAAAATGATAATCATGCCTACACAGATGGCTACGTACTAAATGTACGACTAACTAGTTTCCACACCAAGTCGAGAAACTGAAATGTCCAAAAATATAATTTAGCACTAAAGCAGTCATTAGGCCTGATTTATTAAATCATTTATAAATCAATTCATTTTCCAATTCATTTACTTCAAATTATCTTTAAAAAATATATTTCCAAAACCATTCAATCTTTCAATATTGGAAAACTTTTTCATGTACTTATTTTAATAATAAGTGAATTCACAAATCATTTCATTTCAACAGTTAGAAAATATTTCATATACTTAAATCGATGATTAAGTAAAACATTCTTCAAAACACACTTTATTTGGGTCAAAATGAATGTTGCGTAAAACAACGTTACGACAAGCCAAAAATACTAGTATAGGGATTCAACTAACTATTTTTAAATATTTCCTTTTGGTGATCATTTACTATAACAATAGTATTACAGTCCACGCCTTACTTCACATGAAAACGTCTATTTCAACAATGAACGTTGAAATTTATGTTTTCGATACTTTATATATTTTAAATTGCTTTTCCCAACCATTTAACTTCATTTGAAATATCATTTCCAAAACATTCATTTAAAGGATTTATTCACTTTAAAAAAACGCGAACATAATTCCTTTATAAACTTTCATATTTAATTTATCAAATTAAATTGATTTCACCTTTATAAAACAATGTTTATAAATTCCATTTATATTTTATAAAACTTCCATACATAAAATTCTTTTATTAGCAATTTCCCTTTATATCTCATTTATATGTCAAAATTCCATTATAAGTTTATTTACTTATAAATCTCTTAATTTACAAATTCATTCTTTCATAAAATCTTATTATTTATAAAGTCCATTATAAATCCATTTCTAAATTTCGATTGCAAATCCATTTACAAATTTATTACAATTTCATTTTCTAGTACTTATAAAACACCGTTTAAAAATCCGTTTCATTAACAGTTCAAAAATCAATATTGAGGCATATTTTACAAAGCCATAAATTTTATAACATAAAAATTATAACTTTTTATTCATTTAAAATAAATTCCTTTCTTAATTCATTCACAACTTTATTAAAAAAACTTAAATCCAAAATCACTTCAAAATCCTTTTTTAATTGAAATCATCATTTTAATATTTAAATTTTTCAAAAATATGACCCGATGCTGCAAAAGTACTAAATAAGGGGATTTGCATCAATGATATCAAACATGGCATCCATCACATCAAACATCACATAATACCGCATATATAACAATATGTGGAAATAAAAATCAACAATGGTGAGGGATCCAGTTGGATCCCTCCAACCTGCAACCTGCAACAAATTCACCTATGAGAAAAATATATACAATGTTTACTTCGAGGAAGACGCGTGTACAAAGGGTCATCCGCTCATAAATGGGAACGTATAGGGTCTCATCTTCTCCAATAGGCAGGATTATATCCAATTACTAATATAGCATAACATTCAAACAATCATCACATAGCATAAAATGAATTTATTCCTACTTATATAAAAATAAGCTAAGACAGAGAGAGTGAGTTTTACCCATTTTGATTGCTTCCGTCATTGCAGCGTTTTATTTCGACTAAAAATTAAACCAGTTTTTAATTTTAACCGAAATTTCCGTTAGCACAAATCAACTTCAATCAAGTCTTATTGCGTAGTATTTTCAGATACGAACCCAACGCAATCCATTTTATGCGAAAAAGACCTCGTATGACAAAGTTATGAATTAATAAGTTACACGAATTATAGCATAATTAATTACATCATAAATTAATTAATCACCTAATTATAATTTTAACCTTCCTCCCTTATCACATAACCCAGGCTTTACATCGAACCCAACACGCAAGACTTCCACGATTGTCGCACCACCCACGACACCACCTGACAACAATTAGAAACCATCACATCGACGCTCATCCTCCAGGTCATCCACGGCCTCGATGACGATGAACTAGGCCCCACTAGTGCCGCGTAATTCATCCACAAATGTAGCTTGAACGCGGCCAATTTTTTCCTCCACAGTGCTCTGATGACGATCATCGATGTTGGATTTGTAGATCTCAATGTACTCTACAAGTTTGTAGTTCAGAGTTTTTGCTAAATCTCGATGGTTAAGATATAATTGAGGGGAAAGATTGGAGCTTTCTTAGCCACTTAATTTAATGGTAGCGGCTAACCCTAATTAATCTAGGGTTTTGAAAGTTAGGGTCCTCTATTTATAGGAATATAAATTACTATTCACTCAAAAAAAATTCAAACTCTAAACGAAGCGTGCCACTTGGCGTTCATAATGTTTTACCCCTATTCAAACACAATGGAATATATATCGGAGGCTAATTCCATCGTATAAAAAAGATAGGTTTTCAAATTGAGTTATTTTAATTAAATTTCCTTTAATTAATTTCTATGCTTTTCAGCTTTGCACGACTAAATCATAAGCTCGATCGTCGTGAAATTTGAAATCCTATAATAGTTCAATATTATGGATCCAATGAAACTAGTTTCATCGAAATCCGAGACAGTGTCAAAAATGATTGTTTTTACACGTTAATTGAATCAAATAAATTCCAATTTCCACTTGCTCACTTTTAAATCAATTTTTAAAGGTTTTCTAACTCCATTCTAATTTAAATAGAATTTAAATCAACTTTATAAATTATTTTCATTCACATTAAATTCAAAATCCAATTATTTCCACAATTTCAAATATTAAATTAAAAAAATTAATTATCAAATAATTTAATATTTGAAATATGAGTTATTTAACTTATAAAATTTACTTATGAATATATAAAATCAAAGAAATATTCCAATTTTGAATGACTGAAATTCTGGGTCGTTACAAAAGAAAGGGCACATTTTCCATTGTTATGTGCATTTAATTTAAGTATCTTCTAAAAGTCCCCATTTTCTAATAGTAAAGACTCTGCTCAATGTTGGATGATTGGGTGGGTAGGAGATGTAAGGAAAATAATAGGATAATAGTTGTTCTTATCTACTCCTATTTTTATAATTTAAAAGTCATGAAAGATGTTTTAGAAACATTATAAATTTTATTTTTGAAAGGAATGGTTTGGTGAAAATAAATAAGTTTTTGAAAGAAAAACTTAATAATGGTTTAACTCAAAGTCCTAAATTTTTATAAGAGTTATAATAATCTTTAAAAGAAAAGGCTGGTTCAATTAAAATTTAGAATTGTTAACGTTCTCTTTTAAGTTTAGTGAATAAGTTAAATTCAAAAATCTTAAAACATAAGTTTTGAAAGGAATTAAGACACTTGGTATTATTTTTGAATTTAACAGAATTTTTCAAGTCGCACTTTTAAAGGCAAGAGTTTTGGAATTAATTATTTTAAGAATTTTGAAGTATTAATTTAAAAAAAGGATAAAGACCAAAATAGAATTTTAAATATGGAGTAGATAAGAATTAGTGTCTAGGTAAGACAGAGAAAGGAATAAGGCTATAAAGGAGGTAGGAATGATTACTTTTAAAATAGTAAGAAGTAATCCTTATAAAGCATAAGGACACTAGAAAGAGCATAGGAATGTTATTTTGATATGTGTGTAAACCTTAAATAGGATATTAAAGTACACCTCTATAAGTTTTGGATATGCTTGTAGGAGGCTTATGGATAAAGAAAAGATCAAGGATTGAGAATACTATCAAAAGAGTGGGATTAAGAGAAGGTAGTAATAGATTGTAATAAGATGGTATACACACATGGTGGATATTGGTAAACTTAAGTTGGGGAAATAAGAGAGGGATTGGAAGTTTATTTCCCCAAGATTTGTTGTCACTTAATATGAAAATTCATAGGTTGTATTTCTTATCCACTACAGCGAGAAAAGGCATAGTTATTCCATAATTGAATATGGAATGGAAGAGATGAATAGACCTTACTCATTGTAGGTAATAAAGGAAGGATAAGATATGGAGGTTGTTGTAGAGAGATGACCTGAAGGTCCGTTCTTGTAGTAGTAATAGTAGTTAGTGGCATGTGTTTCCTTCCAGTGTTATTTTTTCTTTTCGTGGTTGTAAGCATTAGTTGTTGCTATGAATTGTGCATGTTTAGGGAAACATTCATCTTTATGTGTTTCCTTGGTGGACCGCAACAAGTTGAAAAAGCAATAAAAAAGAAATTTTAGAAAAAACCACTTAATTAATGTGAGGGAAAAGAAAATAGTTGAAACTGGAAGATAAATAATAAATCGAGAAAATTTATTTAAGTAACTACTTAATAAAAGTAAAGTGAAAATGTAGGTTTAAAAAAGAATAGAATTTTTTTGAAGAATAAACTTTCAGTAGACGAAGGGCAGGAGTATGGAGAGGTAAACCACGGATTAATGTTCTTGTTCCTCGAAGGCTGAAATTTAAAATTCAATATGTGTGTTGGTTAATATCAACAAGAAAGAAAAGTTTTTGAGAACTTAAAATTTTACTGCACAATTAAGTGAAGTCTGTTATGGACCATGAAGGGTTAGCTAAACCCTAATGTCAAAAACATGAAAAATTATTTAGAAAATGTAGTTATGCATATATTTTGTAAAAGAAATCTTTCATGACAAATTTATAAGTTTTCATTATATATAATATGACTTCGAAAGGAGAACATACATATCTTTAGAAATATTGTAAAAGTTGATGATTTTGAGTTTAACAATTTTGAAATACCGCATGTTGGCATTAGGGAATAGTCGGTAAGTTGGTTAGTATAGATTTTACTGTGTGGCAATAATTGCAGTAAAATGGATACAGTGAGTGACAAAGAAGCTATTTTGTCTAAGAAGGTTTTCGAGGTACCATATCAATGAGTGAAATTTAAAAAGATAATTTCTGAAACAGCAATGTTTCTAAACTTAGAAAAAGTCACTTATGCAAATGGTACTTGGGAAAGTAGAAAAAGGATTGGGGCAAAGGAGTAGATCCCATGGTATAGTGGAAATAGTTAAATAAGATAATGATGGAAATATAGAAATTTCCATCTAGACCCTTTCCAACATAAGAAAATAGGTTTGGAAAACTAATTTTTTTTCTAAATATGGATGTTAGCAATGGTATGATAGAAATTTGGATAGCAAGGATTGGATGAAAAATTGGTTGAACTACGTTTCTTTTTATAGAGGTGTGGGAAAATTTGGATGAAAGGGCATTTTTGATAATTCAAAAGGTTGCATTCATGTAGAATTGCTAATATATTTAGGATGATAGCATTATATTTTCAAAATTGATTTAAAAGGAAATCATTCATATAGGGAGCGCCAATTAGAAATTATTGTTCATGCATATCATATGTATTGTGATGCAGTATGCATACGTAAATAGATTTTTGCAAAATTGGTTCTGCATTATTGATTTCTAGTGTAGAATGGGTGTGGGATGGTTTACATGACCGAACCCGCACGTAATTTCGAGAACGAATTTCTTTCAAGGGGGAAAATGTAACAACCCACATTTTTACATTAATTAAAATAGAAATTAATAAATTAATAATAAATTGTGAAAATGGAATTTTTGTAAATGTTGGAATTTGGCCACGAAACTTATACCATTAGAATCGTGATGATTTTCTAACCAATTTTCATATATAAACTTTTCCAATCGGAGTTCAAACGAAAAAGGTATCGGCATTTAAGTTTTCATAGTTGGAAATAATTATATATGCAATTAAGGAAATAATTTGAAATTGATTAATGAATGATTAACGTTGTTAAAGTTAATGATAACTTAACATTTAAACAACTTAGTTAAGGTAAAGGTAACGATGATTGAACGTTAATTGAATGATTATGGAAATAAATTAACGAAGAAGTCAAAAGACATAAAATGCACTGAATTGGCCTTTGTAGGTCGACCATGACCTAGCCACGGTCGACCTTGGGCGGTTGACCGCATTAGGATAGAGGCGACAGTAAACTTGGAACATGTGGCCCAAATCCGATTCGGTTCCATCTGATGGTTAGCGTTGTTTAAACCTTTACGAATTGAGGCCTAGGATTCCACTTCCAACTAATTATTTTTCCAACAAGTGTGGAAGTTCTGCCACTTTCTTTTCTCCTTCAAAATTTCTAAATACACAGAAATAGAGCATGATTGCACAGATGCACGTAGATAAGAATAGAAAATGATAGAGGACGGGAAATAGGTTCAAATTAAGTTGCAACATCGAAGGTAAACTCTAGATCTGGTAATAATTAAGAAATCATAATCTCTTTTTCCTAATCTAATTTCTAATGAGATCTATATAAATATTATTTGTGGATCCGAATATAGAGTCAAAAAGTGAAGAATACATATAATAGAGTAAGATCTGGATTAGATTTAGAGATTTGGAAGCGCTAATTAAAGGTAAGGGAAAATATTATATATATATATATATATGTGTGTGTGTGTGTGTGTCTGCATTGCATATAATATTAGATTATATCATTGCATAACTATTCCAACATGTGCCTGACATATTAAATTATATTGCAAGTTAATCCCCATTATATGAAATGTTGAACTTAATCTTGCCATTGAAACTTTATTTTTAAATTGAATATTCCATCTTATGAATAAATTTTCAAATTTAGTATGTAATTGATTAAGGTTGCACAATGATTAGAATTGTTAGTTTCTACGTTATATATTAATTTAATAAAGCGTAATGATTAGAATTTTATTTTATGCAATGGACCTAAATAAAATTAGAGAATGAAGTTATTTGATTTTGGGGTTTTAGAGATATTTTAGTTTATTGGAACGTATATTGTTGGAAGTAGATTTCCATACATTCTCAACTCAAAATTTAACAAAAGTGTGATGTTTGAAAAGTCAAGGAATAAATACATGCACAAAAAAGAAATAGATGTACAAAATAAGGATGATTACTGTATTTTGTACTATCTAATTTAATAAATAAAAGGGAGCTCCTTATAATTACAAACACCATAAAACCGCCTCTTTTGGATAAGATATGGAAATTTATTGTGTAACAATTAATTTATAAAGTTTAATTCCATTCTACTAAAATGTAGTAAATCCCAAGAGTGGAATATTAAGATAACAATGAAATAAGAAGGTTGATACAATATGAAGTAATGAAATAGAAAGTGCGAAGTTATGTGCAAGAAAAAAAAGAATAGAAGATAAAGTGAGTAGAAATCAAATTTGAAACTAATGAATGTAATAGCGACGATATTGATAAGTGGAAAATGGAAGCGGTAAATGAATTTGATGAAGAAAAGTTAAACACATAGTAAAATGAAGACCTAGGGTCAAACATAAAAGATGTAGAGGCAATAAAGAAAGTGTGATAGGAATGAATATACATGAACATGAAATATGTATATATGTAGCCTCAGATATACATTTATGAAGGGTGTGGATAATTATAATTTAATATATAAATTATAAAAAGGAAATGACATTGAGAGTTATTAGAGTAGGTTGAAGTGCGAAAGCATATCCAATCGTAGGACCCATGGAGAGTATGCGCTTGCGTATAGATGAAGAGATGCCCTCAAGTTATGCTAGTGCTTGGAATGGAATCGCCATAATTGTAGGCGTTGAGCGGACCTTTTTGCGGATAGCGAGACTGTACAAGCACTGTAGAGTAGTCTGCTTCAAATTTGTTTTGGAGGAGGGTATTGCCTTGATTTTACTAGGAAATCTAAATGGACAATGGGTGGGATCAGACTTATGCAACAAGATGTGTAGAGCTGGCATGCATGGGCACCAAATCAAGGGTAGCAGTTGCATATTTAACAAACACGTCATTGGTCCCTTGCGGTCAGTGGAAAGGATAGGGTTATACCTAACTGATTTCTTCTGCCGACTAGGATGGATTTAGTTGGGTTATGCACCATAACAATTATTTGTTTGTTGATAGGGCAAGGCTAGTTAACCCATATAGAGATTCCTTCAAAACACGGAGGGGGTGGAGGTACGTAGTGCTGGAAATTCATGATATATGAAGTAGAAAAAGGAGTAAATTCCCATGTAATACAGAACATAATGGAGTAAAGTTCATCGGCCTACCATAAAGTTTTCTCGAGTGATACGATGATCATGATGTAGCGAGGCGATAGATCCTTACGAGGTGCTGAGCGATAGGTACTAGTGGGGATAGCATCTAGGTCCATTAGTGGACGATGGGATATATCTTTATACATATAGATATAAATCTACAGAAGGTAGATGAGAATGGTTCGTACGCAGCAATAGAGTCGTAGCAACTAATGATAAATCTAACATAATAAGAAACGGTGAACAATCGGCATAAGTTAATGTTATATAGATAATGTATAATTTACCGGTCGCCAGAACTTTATTCTGACCCCTCCTCATTATAGCCCATGATATTTAGAAGGGTAGGTACTGGTATTGATTTAGAGCAGTTGTCTGACCGAGGAACTTAACATTTGAGAAGTCAATTCTTGGTCGGTAATTATATTGATCTATTATATTTATTAATTTCAGTTGTGAGTTATTACTACTAGGGCTCTGATGTATTTTTCTTTTTTGCAAGATATCATACCAACGATCGATATTTGTGTGGATTTGGGTTTTCGACTTACGAAAAATTTGAGCCCACTGAAGTATGGGTTGTTACAACATTACAAAGTCATCGTACACTAAGTTTAGCACAACAAATTTAATACATTACAAAGTCGATCATTTAATCTTTTCTTACATTTCTCGCGTTTGTCTGATTCAATCAAAGCTTCCTCTAATACGTCCATGGCTGCTCTTTCTGCTTCCATTAATGTTTGTATTCTTTTAGAGGACAAAAAATTCAAATTTTTCTTAAGTAGTGCAGCGGTACAGGTGGCCAATCTCTACATATGAACAAATTAGAATACAATCGTGCCACAAGAAATATATTACATTATAAACTAAATCTTACCAACTTCTCAATGACATCAACTTTTCTACTACTACTTTGTCTCATCTTCGGATGTAGAATTATAGGATATGATACTTTCAAGTACCATGGCATGTATTTATCAATACAATCCCAAGGTTTGACTACCAATGGTAATCTTGATTTCAAAGACAATACATGATCCTTCCAATTTTCAAAAAACTTAAAACAATTATCACACGCAACCTTATATTGGTTAGCATTCAATCATGTATAACATTTTTTAGGCTCCATTGGGCTACTTATGATTCGTTGACAAGTACCAAATTGGTGTAGTACCCTTCGTAGATAGTACGATTCAACAATATCAAAATGTAATGTATCACCACTGTAAAATGTAACATCAATCAATGGGTAATGAGATCTCACATCTCGATAAGGGTCCAAACAATCCCATAATGTTAAAAATAAACTCATAAAATATCATTAAGTAAAATATGTTTTTAAGATTACACTTACATCTTGTGCAGATAAATTTTTGAGTATTTCTCATAAACGAATTATGACTAAAGTCGCATCACTCGATTATTTCACCTTTTGCCATCTATACATCCTAGGCATTGTGTTATTATAATTTTTGCTAGGAATGGAAATTAGAAGCATATAGGTCATAAGTCCATGCCTACATTAATATGTGTTAATGTAGTAATATAATATTTATTAGACAATATAAAATAATGGAATATACTCACAACCAATAGTGTCAAGTATCCAGCCATTTGCATAACATCCGACCTATAAGCCAAACCTAGTGGACGGCAAAAGTAAGCTAATACTCCCGTTCTCCATACTTGTTCACCTAAATAATGTTTACTAAACATATCAAGTAATTAACTGGCACCATCATCCTAGACTTATCGCCAAATATAAAGCAACCTAAAAAATTAAAGAAGATAAGTACAAGAAAAAGTCTCATAATCATGTTCATTTGCGTCTTATTTGTTTGCTCTTTCACTGAATTTAACAACTAAAAAATGAAGCTTCAATGAATACGAATCATTTTTTGTCCCTTTTGCTTCACATACATCAATGTTAAGATATTCCACCAATAGGTCAATTGCATTTCAACTATCGTTCTCCTTGTATAGACAAGTACCAACTATGGGAACATTTAATATTTGGACAACATCGTCTAGTGAGATTATCATTTCTCCAAATGTCATATGAAAAGAGTTGATTTCTGGATGCCATCTTTTGACAAAAGATGAAATTGTTACACAATCAATATGCTTATACATATATTGCACTAAATTATACAAATCAGTATTTTTAAAATTTTCCACAACTTCACTTTGCATATCCTCTAAACTCCATTCTTATAGCGTTCTCCAATGTGAATTGCAGTTTAGTGGTCCTCTTTGATATAGTTAAGGGTATTTCCTTGTGGGCATTTCTATAACTTATAATAAATTATTAACTTTGTTATAAAATCTCGTTCGAAACAAAAGTGTTTTTCATTCTTTTATATGCTTATTATAATGTATTATAATTAATTAATTATTTAATTTAAATATACTTAATAGAATATCCATTAGTTGTGTGTTTATGATAGCAGTTATAGTTGTAATCGTGGGTATTTTATCATAACATAATATTAAATACATCATTTTTAATATTCCTAGTCAAGATATATTATGGCTGGATATTGATGCATCTATTGAGACTAGAGTACATAACGCTCTCCAAATATTGGAAAGTGTATTACTCATGATTGCTCGTGGCACCTGGAGGTCACATACTACATAACGCTCTCCAAATGTTGGACAGTGTATTACTCATGATTGTTGGAGGCACCTAGAGGTCACATACTTATAGTTATTGGATAACTATGGAATGACTCGTTCGATAGGTTTCTATTGGTTAATATGACTAAGGTCAAACAAAAAATATCGTTGTGACAACTTTACTTGGTTCTCTTGAATTAAGAATGCCGTTGATCTTAAATGTGGAAATTCGGCTTTGATTATAGTCAAATTATGGTTACGTGTCCATCAAATGACTATAGTTAGGTTAAGCAGAAGCCTTGGAAGTGAAACACTATCCAAGATAGGATTTGTCTCCTCAGTTATATGAGGTTAGTATCATAGTCTAATGAAGTCAACTTAAAGTCAAATTCTCAGGCCAGAGTAGTTTAGTTAAAAATAATTGTCATTATTAAACTAATGACTTTGTGTTTGGACTATAAGGTTGAATATGAATGATATCGGAATTTTGCCAGTTTCCAAATTCCATAAGTCCTAAAGTGATATAGTTTTGATGAAGAGAATTAGTGTAAACAATTGTCACTATCGGGTAACATTTAAATAAAGTAAAATTGGATTTTTACCAAAGCTATATAAGCAATAAATTTGGCTATAATGTCACGCCACTTGCTAAATGATGCATAAATGTTAATATTTGAATTGTTCGATATTAATAGCTAAACGAATTTAAATCTAAGAGTGTAATTCTTTTACTACTATATTTAATTAATTATAATTATTATTGATTAATTTAATTAATTAATATTTATGACACATTACTTATAATATTTTGTTTATTTTTTGTTTATCAATATTAGATAGTGTGTATAAAATAGTTATAGACACACATATCAATATACAATATCGTTCTACATTTAAATTGGATTTAAATGCACATTTATTTGATCGGGCTTGAAATAATTTGGAGGCCAATATAAGGGCAAGCATGTTCGACTACACTAGGGTACAAAGGAGGGGTTGTATTTTTAAAATGAGTTTGAAATAACAAGAGAGAAAAGTGGCTTTAGATCCACTTTTAGCTTCGAGCCTCCTTTGTTATTTAAACACTCATAACCCCTTCATTTTCACAACTTGTTTTGCCTCATCTCCCTCTCTCCCCATCAGGCTGACCACCCTATTACCGTCCTCCTCTAATTTTTCAAGCCATTAATATGCAATTTAAATACAAATCGAAGATCGACGGTTAGTGCTTCAGATTGGTATCTCTTTCTAGACTCTGGATACTAATCCAAAGAGTTATTTAATTCAGCATTTCAATGTATTTTATCTAGGCTTTGGACAATGTAAATCCTATATGTACATTATATATATGCGCATGTGTATACGTTTAGACAGTGTATGATTATCATCAATATCCAGATGTTGGTGCTATCTTCATTGGATGAATATATATATATATATATATATATATATATATTAAATTAAAAAATTATATATATTAATATACCTATACTTACGGCCTAAAAAATTATTACTTTTTAAATATTATAATATTAAATTGAATAGAAAATAAATATTGATTTTAATATAGACATAATTATACAAAGCATGTTTCAAATTTTATTAATATATATATATATATAAATTTTTCAAAAATAAAAAATTTAAACATATATATTTATATATCTTAAAATTTGAATGTTATACATATTATTCAGTTTAAATCGTATATCTAAATATAAATATAATATAATACACACACACATGAATATCATAAATATATGTATGCGTATATTTAATATATATATATGTGTGTGTGTGTGTGTGTGTGTTTTCGGAAATTGAAAAATTAATTTGTATTGATTTCCATTTTTTTTTGAATTTGTTCAGAAGGGAAACTGGCCGGAGCCGTAAAACCCTCCCTAGTGCGCCTACCCGGTCCGCGGGCACCCGAAGGCTGATCTTAGCATACGCACATGGTAAGCCCTTAAATGGGCAACCTGGGAATCGAACCTGCGACCTGCTTACCAGGAGGCAAGTGTCTCAACCACTAGGCCACATTTGCGGACTTTGTATTGATTTCCATACGTCAATATAAAAATATATTTTAATTAAAACTATTTTAAATCCCAAAGTAAAAAAATTATGGTCGAATGTGAGTGTATTCAATTATTAGTTTATATTAGAACACACACACACACATATATATATATATATTTCGTATATATATATATATATAGTAATTTTAAGTATTAATGTAATATTTATGTATGTATGCTTTTTTCGAGAAAAATGTGTGATCCTCTAGAAATAGAGGAGAGCACAAATGCAACTATATATATAACACAAAGTAAGGTGTTGCCAACATGCTTGGCAGGTAGCTAATCTAAGTACAGGTATCAAAGGATAAAAGCTCAAGTGCCCCTATAATGAGCTCCGACAACGCCATCGCCCATTGCACCCCAACTTCGAGCTCTAGCATAGCCACCACCCGATATTAAGGTGTTAGGAGTACCTGAAAAACTAAAGTATAACACAAAGCCAATGATACAGGAAGCCGACACCATCTAATAAGGAAGCTCCACGCTACTGACTTGGAAGCAATGAGGATGTGACAAAACTAAGGTGGAACTGCTAAATATTCTGAAAGGAAAACTCCGCTCTAAAGACTCATCAAAAATGGAAGTAGCGCCTAGCTGAAGCCGAAGATGTACTGGAAAGTGTCCCTCGATGCAATCTACAATCCTGCAATCAGCAATCCTATGTAACTGCAAAGAGAAACTAACACCCTATCTAGCCCAGGCATGTATCTTTGTATGTATATGCATATGTATATGTTTAGAAAAAAATTAGATTTCAAAATATATATTTGTGTATATCTGTTTAAAAGTTAACATACATACATACATATACAAACATACATACATACATATATATATAAATTTGAATTTGAAATTAAGTAGATCTAAATCTAAAATTTAAATTTTGAATTTTAGATTTGGTTTTGAAATCATAGTTTTCTACATTAAAACTGTTGAATATGCGCTTTGCGCTTATAAGATTTTTGTTTGATGATAATAAACATATATACATTCATTTAAATGTATTTGTTAATGTACTATTTCATTTTTTCATAGAATAAATAAATATTTGTTGAATAAAATAAATAACACTGAATTTGAATTCGAACAGAAATTTTATTCAAACAAATATTTATTACAATCTTGAATAGTACAAATTCATGCTCTCACTATACATAAACAATTTCGATTACATTACATCACAATTCAATTTACATAAATTCCTCACTACATATCACTCACACTCGTATTTATCTTCAACTTTATTCCAGTTAGAATCCAGCATCTAAGCAATTTGCAAAAATAAATTTTGACGCAGTAAAATTGAAAAGGAAATATTTTTGCAGTATAAAATAAAAATGATTTTTTATTTGCCTCAGTTATTTGGGTTGTTCGTCATCATTTATATGTGAATTCATCATACACGAACAATGTGACATGCACAGTGTATCACTGTACATGCCACAAGACCGTGCACATAGATATACACTTGATAATGCTACAGGGACAGGTGAGCACAAGGTCAAACCCAAATAAAAAGACGGGTTCAACTCAGGTGCAATAAAAATAAAATCTCGACTTCAGCACAAGGTCAAACCCGAGTTGTTGAAACTGGATTCAACTCAAGTGAAATTTCTCGAGCCAACTTGAAACAAGATCGAGTCCAGCTCCACATCAAGGAATGAACACACGAAAATGGAGTGCAACTACAAAGATGCAAGCACACTCAAACCAGAAGCATGCTCGATGCAAAAATCCAAACCAGGTTCAAATTATACAAGCTCCAGAAGGACAATGCATGTACAAGACTCAGAGACCAAGCAATGAACAACATACATGCAACTTGAACTTCACAATGAAACATTGAAACTGACTCGAACAAAACAGTGGCACATGAATACAAGATGGTCAGACCAAACAACAATACAAGTCGAGATGAACATAAAACCAAACAATATCAAGTTCAAATGCCATCACAGCCATCACAATGAACACATATACTCAATGCAACTAAAGCCTCACATCAAACCATGTCAACAAGACAAATGTATGTATCAGTGCAGAAGCAAATGCTACCATGACTCGAGTACATGCTACAACAACATTATATGATACAGTGATACAAGTAAAATACACAAACAAGACCAGAACAATTATGCCAAAAGTATGATTACAGCATCAAGGTGGTCAAAGCTAAAATCAAACAAATGCCACAGACTAAGCTCACAGGGGCCAGAAAGCAGATCTTAATCCAGAAGGTGAAAGGAATAAATAACATAACAGTTAAGTCAAATTCAGTTGAACAAAGCCAAGACCGAAGCCAGTAGGACAGAAAATATAGAATGAAATCAACATGGTCAAAGCAAATCAACGCAGTGATAAAAATTCAAGTGCGTATGCAGTATTGACGAAGTCAAAAATCAACACCGTGATGAGCACGGAAATTCAAAGCTTCAATTCAAAGCCGTGGGTATCAAGCATCAGAAATATATGATTATGAACAAGTCAGAGAAAATCACCATCATCCACATGAAAATCAATGGCCGGGCGAAATTAATTGACAAATTCAAATTAGTTTATACGAACGCAAATATAGGAATTCGACCTATATATAAACCATTCATCATCGGCAAATTTAATCATCGAGTTCAAGCATCAACCCAGTAAAGCAAAAGGATAAATTACATACCGAAATCGCAAACGTCGAACTCGATCAATCAGCAGTGAGCAACTCAGAGAAATAATCGATCGACATAGAGAGGAGCCAAATCAATCATACGATCGAGCAACTATCGGCTGCTTATTTCACAACCCTAATTTTGGAAGCAAGGAGCAAAAGAGCCAAAGCCCTAATTTAGTTGCAGAGAAGAACAAGCCGCCATCTCAAAGAGGAACGAGCAAGAAGAACCGGGCTAAAATAAAGAGGATAAGAAAATAGGGCCGGCCTTGTTTTATTATTAAAGGCTTAAGTTTAATTTTTTAATTAGGGTTTAAGTGTTATTTGTCTTTTAATTGTTGTTTTTATTTTTCAAATCAAAACTTGGTAAATCACCACCTAGGGATTAGGTAGTGTCAGATTGTCTAGTTAGAATTAGTTCAGTGAGCAGGGTGTGCGAGTTTGCAAAACTCTATAGGCGGAAGCAGAGTTTGCGAGTAAACGAAACTCTATAGGCGGAGCAGGGTGTGCGAGTCTAGTAGAGTGTTTGTGAGCGGGAGCAATGGTTTGCGAGTCTAGTAGAGTGTTTGTAAGCGAGATACTGTTTAATTCTAATAGAAATCTGGGAATGCAGCAGTAGGCAGGGGTTGCCGAAGCTGGGTAAATTTTGTGTGTGATTTACTTTTCAGCATATTTATTTCTGCAGTTTGTTTCTGTGTTTAATTCGAGAAAATTTGCTATAACCCTATTCAACCCCCCCCCCCCTCTAGGGTTAATCTAGATCCTACAAGTGGTATCAGAGCCTGGTATTTTTATTCAACTCTAGAGTCATGAATCCACCAAATAATGCTTTTTCTGAGGGGCAATCTATTGCTAGGCCACCCATGTTTAACGGGAATGATTATGCTTATTGGAAAGTTAGGATGGGTATTTATCTTAGTTCTATTGATTATGATGTTTGGGATATTATTGAAACTGGTTATAAACCTCCCACTATAACTGTTGGTGGTACTGAGATTCCTAAACCTAAGGATAGATGGGATGCTAACGATAAGAGATTAAAAACTACAAATGCTAAAGCCATGAATGCTTTGATATGTGCTCTTGATAAGAATGAATTTAATAGAATTTCTCATTGTACAACAGCATAGGAAATTTGGCACACTTTGGACGTGACACACGAAGGAACTTCTCAAGTCAAGGAGTCTCGTCTAGCCCTATTCAGCAATGAATACGAAAACTTTGTGATGGACAAAGGCGAGAGCATAAAGGATATGTTTGGACGCTTTTCAACCTTGGTTACAACGCTAGAGCGCTTGGGAAAGTATTCACTGAGGTAGAGCTTGTGAGGAAGGTGCTACGAGTTTTACCAATGAACTTTGAGGCAAAAGTCACGGCAATACAAGAATCAAAAGATCTGAGTAAACTAAGCATGGAGGAGTTGATTGCCAACTTGATGACATATGAGCTTGAACTAAAAGAAAAAGAGGAACGCAACAACTCTGAACCAAAGAAGAAGACGATTGCCTTGAAGTGCAAAGAAGAGAGCGATGAAGAAGAAGAAGATTCGATTGAAGAGTTTGCAATGGCTGTCAATAATCTTAGAAAATGGTCAAGATTCAAGCCACGCAAGAAGAAAACAAGTCGTAATAGGCCAAAAGATTCTGACCATTCCGATAATGAACCGACGTGCTATAATTGCAACAAGCCTGGCCACTTCATACAAAAATTCCCACTTCTCAAAAACAACAAAGGAAAGAAAAAGAAGAAGAAGGCCTTTGCAGCGACTTGGGATGATGAAGGAGAGGAAGTTTCGGATAGCAGCTCAGAGGAGGCTAACTTGTGTCTTATGGCAAAATCAAATTCAGAAGCAAGCTCCGAGGAATCTAGTGAGGCAGGTGAGTATTCCTATAGAGATCTTGTTTTTATGTGTCTTGATCTGACTAAGGTAGTGGATACTCTTTAATCTAAAATTGAAAAACTGAAATCTGATAGGAGAGAATTTACTCGTGAAAATTTTAGGTTAAAAACTGAACTTGAAAATATTCAAAACCTAGACTGTAAAAAATGTAAAACTTTAGATTCAGAATTATCAAGATTAAGAATAGCTTTGAGAATCTTGAAAAAGAAAACTTGAGTCTTAAGGAAAACATTGACACTAGGAAAAGGGATTTTATAAATAAATGCACCTCACTTGTAACTGAAAACACAACATTAAAAACCAAAGTCCAAAATCTTGAGAAATCTCTGAATAACCTTTCAAAAGGAGAAAAATCTTTCAAAATGTTATTGGGAAATCAAATTTTCGCTAACAACAGAAAAGGACTAGGTTTTGGGAAATCACAAGATGATGATAATGCAAAAGGTAAAAGTGTCTTTGCTTGATCTGAAATAATTGGACATCATGTTGAAAATTATAGTCATAGGAACAAGAACACAAAATTTAATCAAGTCAATTCAATGTGCACAATTTGTAGAAAATTTGGACACAATCAAAATAATTGTTGGTATAGACCCAAACACGTGAAAACTATACCAATTTGGGTTCCAAAAGGCACAAATATAAAATCTTTGAAAGTCAAACAAATTTGGGTGCCAAAAGGAATATATATAAATAGTTTTGGGTCTCCACAAACATATTTTCATGTTCTGCCACTAACAACCATGGACCTATAAAAACAAATAGGTCACAAAAATTGTAACGCCCCTAAAATTTTCGACTTTCGAAAATTCAACATCGACACTCACTTTATCGACTGTCGAGAAATCGAAGGCCAAAAACCGGAATGTTATGGGTTTTAAAAAGAATTTAAGAAAAGAAAAGAGAAGAAGAGAGAAGATAGAAAATAGAGAGAAAAGAAAATAGAAAAGAGAACAGAAAATTTAGAAGAGAGAGAGGAAAGATAAAAACAGAAGAAAATAGAAAAATAGGACGGAACAGAAAGACAACAGAACAACAACAGAATCTCACAATTCGCAGCGGAACAACATATAATAATAAATGAATAATCTTTAAACAAAGAACTATATCAGTTATTACATTACATTATATTACATTACATCAAATCATCAGAGTGTACAACATACAACATCAAACAATGCAGCGGAAAAAGAAATACTATATAGTAGTAATACGTCATGCCATCCAGCTTGCCTCCAGCAACTCCAGAATATCCAGAATATCCTGATAAACCTTAACTCTTAACTGCCCGTGTGGAAAATTGGTGGGCACCCAGAGTTTAGGAAGGAAAACAATAAACTCCAAGTCAGTCATGTGACTGGTGTGAGAACTCAAAACAGTTTATTTATCTTTAAAATCAAAATAGAGGAATATTTTTAAATTCGATTCGCAATGCTTTTAAAAATGAGACTACCATAAGGCCTCCTGCACACACACACATGCAAACGCAGAATCGGAGGAGATTTCTCCTTATGGTAGTCAAAGATGCTTGATACGCATTTAAAAGAACATTTGATATTATTGTTAGTGTATAGTGTAGGGAAAATTCATTTCGAAAGTAGAATATAAATCTTAGCCAACATACGACCATTATCGTATGCCTACTATAGCTAACTATGTTCAATAGCAGGTTACCGCCACATTCCATAGCAGGTTATACAACTAAAACCGTACAAGTTTCGTATTGTTTCTTTGGATTTCCAACGAATGATCGGGCCAAGGAACTTCCCATTGCCACATGAGAATGCCTCTGGATGGACATCCCCGAGAACCAAACCGGATCTCTACCAACACAGGGCCGGGTTACCCCTAACTGAGTAACAACTGACCGAATATGCCATCCCCCGGTCCTTTGGGACCTTTATCACCGAGCGCTCGTAATCAATTCACACAATCATAACAAAGTGTTTTCAACCTGAGTAAGTATCTGGGCTCCATACCATGATACCACCCTTTTCCAGAAGGAAATGGACACATCCTAAAGGGTGCTACCCCTCATAACCTTGCTGCTTCTTTCCTGTTTTGACCATTCACGGGGTGTGAGGCTCGACGAATTCACGTCCACAAAAACATACTTTATACAAAAGCCATGCTTTGGGTCAACAAATGATCAACACAATGATCACAAGGATAGACGATCAAATAAACGATCCTATCACAAATAATCAACACAATGATCATTTCAGCATCACTCAGCATGTCACATTACCAAATTGGGAATATATCGCTGATAACATTCAACTACATAACCTCTGAGCTCGTACGTCTCAGAGAAGGGTGTTAAGCTAAAAGAATAAATTCTCCGCCACCAACAGAAATATATTTGAAAGAAATCTGCTTTATATCTCAATTTGTAACGTCAGACATACAATCCATACAAGTCTGTTCCGGGCTCGAACAAAACCGAAGGCACTTCTTACGAAGCCCTTGCAATCCGGGTATTCACAATCCCGATCGAATTTCCCATCACTTAGGAGATCTCTATACCAGGAGCTACCCAGTGCAGAGACAATCGATAGGTCATCCTATCGCTTTCACAAATACTCGGTCTTCAACACCGATCTTCAAATGCAATTCATAACGACGTATCACATATTCGGAATGGGTTATACGACCCCATGGTCCTTTCCCGGTTAACCCGAATAGTGAGCGCTTATTCAAAAATAAGTGTAGCATTCACATTCAAACAAATCACATCAAATACCCATTCAAAGGGAAATATTGATAGTCGGTTATTGAACAATCAATAGATATGCACACATCACCAGATTCCAAATAATTTTCCAAATTATTTATTTTCCAAAATATCTTTACAAGATATATAAACTTCAACACTTCAAAAATAAATCAATATTTATTTTTAAACAAATTCCACCTTTCATTTATAAATTCCTTAGTGAATTTATATTCCAAAATATTCATGCATATACGATTTCAACTATTCATTTTCAATTTATCTTCAAAAGATAAATTCTAATTTTTCACTTCATATTGGAAAACAATTCCATACTTATTTAATAAGTAATTCACAAATTTTATTTATTTTCAACACTTGGAAAATATTCAATATACTTAAATCGAATTAAGTATATATTTCATTCTTTAAGGAAATCATTTACTTAAACATATTTATTTGGGCCAAAATGAATGTTGCGTAAAACATCGTTACAACGTCCCAAAATCACTAGTATAGGGATTCGAAATTAAAATAGATATATAAATCCCAATACTATACAAAACATTTCCTTTCGGAAATCATTTACTATAACAACAGTGTTATAGTCCACCATTTCCTTTTATTTCTCGAAACATCTATTTCAACAATAAACGTTGAAATCTATGGTTTCGAATCTCAACACATTTTAAAACATCGTTAGGTCGTTTTAATTCTATTTAAAACATTCAAATCTAAACCATTTTCTTTAACGTGTTATTCACTATTCAAAAATGTGAATAAACTTCGTTAACAAATCTCATCCTTTTATTCATTTTAATTCAAAGGATTATTCACAGTTAAAAATGTGAATATAACTCCATTAATAGGTTTCAACAATTTACTTATCAAAATAAGTCGTTTGCGAATTTATAAAACAACGTTTATAAATTCCATTTATATTTATTTATAAAAACTTCCTTTTTATAAATTCCTTTATTAACCTATTACAGTTTATAACTAAATTATAAACTAAACGTTCATATTATAAGTTAATTACTTATAAAACGATTATTTTACAAAATCGTTCTTTTAAAGACTTTCCAGTTTATAAATCTTATAACTTATAAGATCCATTTATTTAACCAATCTATTCTTCAAATAATTTCACCAAATTTATAAATCTTACTATTTATAAATTTCTTTTATAACTTCACAGTTTATAATTCTATAAATTTCATTCATTTATGAATTTCATTTTCACTTCATTCTAACACTTATAAAAACTCGTTTTATAACGTCCATATTTCAATTTACAAATATCCATTTATAAATCTCTTAATATAAATCAATTTATATTATTCTTTTAAAACGTCTTTAATATCCTTTATAATTTCATCCTTTTGATTTATAAAATAATTAAATTTCATAAATCCTACATTTAAACTTTTAATAATAACTTCAAAAATCTAGTTTAAACTATTTTATAAAATCATTAATCCATATTTCTCAAAAATCAGCTTTTAACTATATTCTCACAAAATCATAACTTTATAACTTTGAAAATTATAACGTTTATTTATTTAAAATGGATCAATTCCAAAAATATAGTATATTTTCAAAAATCACTTTATAATCATTTTAAAATTCCAAAACTTGGGTCCAATGATGCTACATACCAAATAGTCAATCACGACAACAACGACATCATATATCGATATGATAGTCCATCAAATATCAAAATATCTGAAATCAAATAAATACTGTTGAGGAATCCAGTTGGATCCCTCCAACCTATTTTCCTGCATCCAAAAACATTAGCACAATACCAATTTCGCTCCAGTACGAAATTATCGCGGTATATGTTCTTATTAAATATTATCCGCTTAATAACGGCGTAATAGGGTCTCATCCGCTAAAAAATGCGGGGGATCAACAACTGCAATATATACATATGCCAATATATATATATTGATATTATTTATAATACCAATTTCACTGTTTATGAAATATTCGCGGTATATGTTTTTAATAAATAACATCCGCTTACTAACGGCGTATAATGTCTATTTTAACAATCAATAGATAACAATCATCATTCAAACATGCATCCAAATATTTTAAATCTAACTATTTAAAATAAAATCGAAACTGATTCGATTGAGTGAGAAGTTCTCACCTTGATTTTAATTTCCGTTTCAGCTTTTATTTCGAATAAAATTAAACGCGCGTTTAATTTTACCCAAAATTCTCACTAACTCCAAACCACTCCAAACCAACTCCATCGCGTAGTGCTCGTCCATACGATTCCAACGCAACTGAGTTTGCATTTTTTCGACCTCGTATGAAAAAGTTACAATATTTTAAAGTTTACACGTATTTAAATAAACTAATTTCAACATAAACTTAATTAATTTTAAACCTATCTAGTATAGGCCGTTAGATCCTTGCCTCCATCAGATCTTGGCCGTGCATAGCCCTCCATCTTCCACACGCGCATGTTCTCCCTCACCTTCATTCTACAGCCGCACACCACAAACCCATCACTCCATATTAGGTTTTAGAAATTCGACCTCGTTTCTCGACTAAACTCCATCACACCACCGCCATCCTGAAGCACACAACGCAAGCTACCCACGGCCAGAAGCTCGGCACACTCGGCCCCCCCCTCGCACGCAGTTCGAGAATGAACTACAGCCCTTTGAACACAAATTCCCGTTGATTCGTGAAGCCATTCGCGATCTTGACCGTTGATATTAAGGATCTCGATGTGCTCTACATCTTTCATGTTGAAAGTTTTAGCCAAAACTTGATGGATTGAGAGATCAAAGGGGAAAAGTGAGATCAATTTCTGGCCCTTCAACCTAATAGTGGCGGCTAGGGTTCTATCTTTTTTTTTTTTTTTTTTTCTTGAGTGAGGGCTATTTATAAGAGAACGAACGACACTATTCATCCCGGAAATTCCGAACTCCGATTTACGCGCCGTAACCAGCGTTTCTAAGGTTTACCCCGCGTTCCGGACACAATGGAACAGGTTTCGAAAGCTAATTCGGAAGTATGTGCGAGTTATGGCTATAAACGCTCAATTTGAATTAAACCGATTTAAGTCGATTTCTAGGCGTTTTAATTTGTACCGGACAAACGGTAAATCCAATTGACACGAAATTTGAAACCATACAATAATATCACATTACGGATCCGATGAAACTGGTTTCGTCGAAATCCGAGACTTTTTGAAAAATGGCTATTTTAGCTCGCCAAATTTAAATTAAAAATAAATCGATGCGTTTCGAGCTACCACGCTCAAACAATAGCTCCGATTGACACGAAATTTGAAATCCGGTAATAACTAACTATTACGGATCCAATGGAACTGGTTTCGTTCAATTCTGAGACTGTTCAAAAATTGACTATTTTACAGTCGATTATTAAATATTAAAATATTCAATTTTCACAAATTAACTTTTAATTCGATTTTAAAAGTTCTAAAATATTGTTCTAACTCCCATATGATAAAATAAAATTTTACAAATCATTTTCAATCATATTTAACCTAATTTTCAATTATCTCCATAATTTAACGTATTAAATTATCGATTTAATTATCCAATTAAATCCAAAAATTCAAATAAAAATTTATTTGACTTATAAATTCACTTATAAATATTTAAAATTAATTAAATATTCATATTTTAATTTCTAAAAATTCTGGGTCGTTACAAAAATCTTTCTCGTGTAGGTGTGGCGGCAGACTAACGGTGTTCTCTGGATTTTGGCTGTTCTAGAAACACAACGGGCAACAAAGCAAAGTTCCTTAGCCTAGTATAAAGGTGACAGAATCACAATGGACAACAACAAAAATTATCGTAAAGGTAAAACAGGTAAATTTGTTATGAACGATATATTAAATGTGATAATCTGCACCGTAATCTGAATTAAATCAGCCTGTAATGTGATGATGAAATGAATGATGTCTTTAATTCTGACTTATTCTTAATTGATATTTTTTTGACTTGTTCTTACTTTGATTTGTGCTTAAAAGTTTACCAACCATCTTTTCATCATTGAACTTAATCTGTTTGGTCAAATTATAATGTTGATTGATTACTGTTTACTCATGCTATAAAAAGGATTTTAAGAAATTTTTGCAATTGTTGAAACTTTATGAAATTGTTGAAACTTCAAGAAATTGTTTTGAAATAATAATGAAGTTTTAATGACTGTTGATAGTTGTTCATCCTATGGTTTCTAAGTTTAACACTATGATATTTGTTTGAGTGTTAACATAGCTTCATTTCAGATTCAAGAGAATTTCATTCTGAGATTGTTTGTTGAAATTTCACAATCTGGTCTTTGACATCCAACGAGTGAATATTGAGTGAAATTTAAATTCAGATGCAGATTACACTGGTAATATAGTTGATAGAAAAATTACTAGTGGAACGTGATTAATCTTTGAAACATTCATTTGCTGCATCATTTTTCAAAGAAAATATCTGCATATTTTTCACTTGAAATAATTTTTCAAATGGCAGAATTTTTCTCATATAACCCCTTCGAGAAAATCATTGTTGACCATATTTTCAGATTAGTCATTCTTATTTGATTTTAAATGACAAATTTTGACTAATCTAACTCCCTAATGATTATCGAAAAGATCAATAGTGATTGAAAAAGTGATGAGTGTCGATATTTGTCATACATTACTCAAGACAATATATTTAGAAAAACTTCTTTAGAATTTCATAACAAGAGTTATAAAAACTTTTTGTTGGGTAAAAATTCCATGATCATTTCTATTTCTATCATCTTTCTATCGACCATCACTCATCAAAATCATATATAGTATGTAAATTTGTGGTATTTTATAAAGGAAATTATTATTATAAAGGAAATTATTTGTGCTTCAATTCATTATATTCTTTAATAAAAATAAATATTCAAAGTATTCACTCTCATTTAAAAGTCCTCACAGTTATGCATGGGTGAATTACTTGGATTTTTGATTATGTGCTTCCATGCTCATTTAAAAGTCCTTACGGTTATGCATGTATGGAACGCATATCAAAATTAATTGCTTAAATAGAAAAGTTGATTCTAATCCTATTTAAAAGTCCTCACGGTCATGCGTGGTTAGAAGATACTTGATTTCATTTTTTTTCAAATTAAATTGGAATACTACTAATCTCATTTAAAAGTCCTAACGGTTATGCATGGTTAGTAGATATTCAAATTTCCTGAAATAAATATACCACAAATAGACAAAACTGTATGATTTTTGATGATTTTATCCCCATCACTTCTGAAAGTGGAATATGCGCCTGACAAGGGTAATTATGATTTTTGTTTGAGTTTTATTGAAATTTGATATTTATAGTCAATTAAGTTAAATGTTGGATTCATGTCTGTCACTTCATCCCTATTTTTATAACACTGTTATTCTTTTGCTGATAACAAAAGGAGGACAGAAAAGTTAAGATTTTGTCAAATAGAATCAAGCAAAGGTCAAATAATTTTCCATTTGCATCTAGGCTCATTTATATATTTCTATTTGTATGCATATATGTAGGGGGAGTATTGTGTAGAGAGGGAGCATTTAAATAAGGGGAGCAAATTGAACGATCAAATACATTTAATACATTCAAAATCTTAAATATATGTTTGTTATCATCAAAAGGGGGAGATTGTTGAATATGCGCTTTGCGCTTATAAGATTTTGTATGATGATAATAAACATATATACATTCATTTAAATGTATTTGTTAATGTACTATTTTATTTTTTCATAGAATAAATAAATATTTGTTGAATAAAATAAATAACACTGAATTTGAATTCGAACAGAAATTTTATTCAAACAAATATTTATTACAATCTTGAATAGTACAAATTCATGCTCTCACTATACATATACAATTTCGATTACATTACATCACAATTCAATTTACATAAATTCCTCACTACATATCACTCACACTCGTATTTATCTTCAACTTTATTCCAGTTACAATCCAGCATCTAACCAATCTGCAAAAATAAATTTTGACGCAGTAAAATTGAAAAGGAAATATTTTTGCAGTATAAAATAAAAATGATTTTTTATTTGCCTCAGTTATTTGGGTTGTTCGTCATCATTTATATGTGAATTCATCATACACGAACAATGTGACATGCACAGTGTATCACTGTACATGCCACAAGACCGTGCACATCGATATACACTTGATAATGCTACAGGGACAGGTGAGCACAAGGTCAAACCCAAATAAAAAGACTGGTTCAACTCAGGTGCAATAAAAATAAAATCTCGACTTCAGCACAAGGTCAAACCCGAGTTGTTGAAACTGGATTCAACTAAAGTGAAATTTCTCAAGCCAACTTGAAACAAGATCGAGTCCAGCTCCACACCAAGGAATGAACACATGAAAATGGAGTGCAACTACAAAGATGCAAGCGCACTCAAACCAGAAGCATGCTCGATGCAAAAATCCAAACCAGGTTCAAATTATACAAGCTCCAGAAGGACAATGCATGTACAAGACTCAGAGACCAAGCAATGAACAGCATACATGCAACTTGAACTTCACAATGAAACATTGAAACTGACTCGAACAAAACAGTGGCACATGAATACAAGATGGTCAGACCAAACAGCAATACAAGTCGAGATGAACATAAAACCAAACAATATCAAGTTCAAATGCCATCACAGCCATCACAATGAACACATATACTCAATGCAACTACAGCCTCACATCAAACCATGTCAACAAGACAAATGTATGTATCAGTGCAGAAGCAAATGCTACCATGACTCGAGTACATGCTACAACAACATTATATGATACAGTGATACAAGTAAAATACACAAACAAGACCAGAACAATTATGCCAAAAGTATGACTACAGCATCAAGGTGGTCAAAGCTAAAATCAAACAAATGCCAGAGACTAAGCTCACAGGGGCCAGAAAGCCGAACTTAATCCAGAAGGTGAAAGGAATAAATAACATGACAGTTAAGTCAAATTCAGTTGAACAAAGCCAAGACCGAAGCCAGCAGTACAGAAAATATAGAATGAAATCAACATGGTCAAAGCAAATCAACGCAGTGATAAAAATTCAAGTGCATATGCAGTATTAACGAAGTCAAAAATCAACACCGTGATGAGCACGGAAATTCAAAGCCGCAATTCAAAGCCGTGGGTATCAAGCATCAGGAATATACGATTATGAACAAGTCAGAGAAAATCACCATCATCCACATGAATATCAATGGCCGAGCGAAATTAATTGACAAATTCAAATTAGTTTATACGAACGCAAATATAGGAATTCGACCTATATATAAACCATTCATCATCGGCAAATTTAATCATCGAGTTCAAGCATCAACCCAGTAAAGCAAAAGGATAAATTACATACCGAAACCGCAAACGTCGAACTCGATCAAGCAGCAGTGAGCAACTCAGAGAAATAATCGATCGACATAGAGAGGAGCCAAATCAATCATACGATCGAGCAACTATCGGCTGCTTATTTCACAACCCTAATTTTGGAAGCAAGGAGCAAAAGAGCCGAAGCCCTAATTTAGTTGCAGAGAAGAACAAGCCGCCATCTCAAAGAGGAACGAGCAAGAAGAACCGGGCTAAAATAAAGAGGATAAGAAAATAGGGCCGGCCTTGTTTTATTATTAAAGGCTTAAGTTTAATTTTTTAATTAGGGTTTAAGTGTTATTTGTCTTTTAATTGTTGTTTTTATTTTTCAAATCAAAACTTGGTAAATCACCACCTAGGGATTAGGTAGTGTCAGATTGTCTAGTTAGAATTAGTTCAGTGAGCAGGGTGTGCGAGTTTGCAAAACTCTATAGGCGGGAGCAGAGTTTGCGAGTAAACGAAACTCTATAGGCGGAGCAGGGTGTGCGAGTCTAGTAGAGTGTTTGTGAGCGGGAGCAAAGGTTTGCGAGTCTAGTAGAGTGTTTGTAAGCGAGATACTGTTTAATTCTAATAGAAATCTGGGAATGCAGCAGTAGGCAGGGGTTGCCGAAGCTGGGTAAATTTTGTGTGTGATTTACTTTTCAGCATATTTATTTCTGTAGTTTGTTTCTGTGTTTAATTCGAGAAAATTTGCTATAACCCTATTCACCCCCCCTCTAGGGTTAATCTAGATCCTACAAAAACTTATAATTATTTTATATTGTAAAGTGACTATATGTATATACAAATGAATTTATATAAACATTTACATTTGATAAATAATATTTTGTAATTTATATATAACTATATATATGTTTATATTTACATGTACATATATATTGACAGCACACATTTATACTAATATGTTTGTTGTGGTGTAAATCTCAACATTGTACACGGATATGTTAAACCATCTACACTATTTATGTTGCACTTGCACGTGCATACATATGTGTATACGATACGGATACTATAATATATATTATAAACATAACATTAAATAAAGTTTTACCTACAAATCAAATGAAATATTGATTTTATCTAAAATTAATTTAGATCATATCTAAAGAAATTTAGGCTTCATAGGCCCAATAAGCTCCAAATAGAATAAAAAATTAGAAATTTACCCTGCTACATGCCGGCCCAGATCTAATAATGGTATCAGAGCCTAATAGCCTATGCGATCGAAATTAGTCATGTTAGAGCTAATTAATTAAGCTTACCTATTTAGTAGGATGTCTAGAAAAGTAGTATCCAAGATTGAGTTTGGGTAGCCCTACCTAGCTATCAGCCTAGTCTGAAAGGTGAAGTAAGCCTAAAAGAGTGTTCCTACTAGAAAAGGAACAATTTGAATTGGATCTTAGGCTAATTTTCAAAGTTGTTTCGAAATAAAAATAAATTTTAAATTTAAAAGTTAAATTTAAAATAATAAATATAAATTATAGATGTTATAAATAATTTTCAAAAGGTGTTTCGAAAATATAATAAATAAATTTCGAATATATTATTATTAATAAGATGTATAAAATAAATAAATTAATTAAATAGTTAATTTATTAAACATATATATATATAAGATACATTATGATATATGTTACGTTGACTTGAATTTTTTTAATATAATGTAAGTGTGTGTATATATGAGGGAATTAGGCTCAAGGACAAATTTTGAAAAAAAATTAGGCTGAAGGACACGAAGTTTCATTTTTGGGCTGAAGGACAAACTTTGAAAGAAAATTGGGCTGAAGGACAATGCTAAATACAACTAGCATTTTGTACAGTATAAACACTGTAAAAAATGCTAGTTATAACTAGCATTATATCCAGTTTTACATTGTATAAATTGCTAGTTGTATTAGCATTGTCCTTCAGTCTAATTTTCTTTCAAAGTTTGTCCTTCAGGCCAAATTTGAAACTTCGTGTCCTTCAGCCTAAATATTTTTCAAAGTTTGTCCTTGAGCCTATTTTCCACTATACATATTATATAATAATAATTTTCAAAATTAGTAATATTTGATTTAAATTATTTAATTAAATAAATTACTTAAAAGTTAATTAATAATTAATAAAATACATGTATATAAAGATATATGTAACAATAAGTGTTATAGTATACATTTCAATATAAAATGTTACAATTAAGTGATATAAAATTAATTAAATTGTTAATTAATTAAATTAATTAAATAACATTTAATTAATATAATCTTATACATAAGACTATTATATAAGCTAATTAAATTATAAAAGTTATATAATAATAAAACTTATATAATATGATGTATAAATTAAAGGTGGAACATTAAGAAATCCTAAGTAGACTTAAGGAATACATACGTATAGTACATACACCATGATTTTTGATGTGTCCGACACTTGAATCATTAAGGTATTTCATAAGAAATAAATTATTCTATAAGTCGATATCACTCAATATAGTTAGTTAAAGATTTAAAATCTTTAATATAAAGTTGTCTTCTACCATTTATTTAATAAATTACTTGCATACTCTCTAGTTGAGCAAACTCAAGCTAAAGGTGTTTTTTGTAGTATTATCAGTATATATATAATAGACGAAGTAAGATGACTATGTGTATTTGTTGAGCAAGCTCAAGGTACATATTCTATACTTAGGACGTCGCGGAATAATAGGTATGAGTGAATATTCTCTTTCGATGTGCTGAGCAAACTCAAGATCGAAATGAGATTAGGACAAGAAACTAAGGGATAAGAGTTGTATATTATACAACTGGTAAGTAATTATCCATCGTCATTGGGGTTATGACCCGTTGAGCGAATTCTAGGTCGGAATCTCAAGACTGACAAGTCCTTACACCCACTAGTGAAGTCAAAACTTCTATGTTTCATTTTAGGGTTTGAAGAAACACAAAAGACTAGTGGGAGCTTCTTAATAAAATGAAACATAAAGTTTAACCTTGCTAATTTTATAAGAACATCTATTATGAAATTTTCTTAATCTACTAAGTAAAAACTTGCAAAAAAACTACACCCAAGCTATTTTATAAAAACGAAAAACTCACCATAACTAACTTTGTTGACTGACTAAGAGAAACAAAGATAGCATTAACTTATGAATGTCTTTGGTCATCAATAACTACATCTTCCGAACAACAACCCATTGATAATGCGAACCCTTGCACTGTGTATGCTAGACAAGCCGTTGAACAGGTAGCATGAAAACATTTATGTTTATAAGACTTTTGATAGTCTCGAAGCTTTATTTGGTGAACGATCCCATTTAATAAGACACAAACTTTCAAAGAAACTTTTCGATACCAAAATGACCAAGGGATGAAAAGTGGATGATTACATTCTAATGATGAAAGGCTATACTGATAGACTTGCACAATTAGCATAGCGATAAGTAAGGAGATATAGGAAGACTTGATCCTTGGGTCTCTTACTCCCCAGTATGAGTGGTTCATATTAAACTATAATATTAATGTTGAACATAAGCCTCGTGGAGCTCCTTAATATGTTGAGGTCGGTTGATTTTTTATCCAAGGAACAAGGAGTCGTACTTGTTGTAAAGGGGAACACATCTCAATGAAGAAGTAAAGGTTTAATAAGAAAAATAAGAAGACTGCTGTCATGGACAATGGTAAATGTCATAGCTATCGCAAGAAGGTTTACTGGAAATAGAATTGTTTGAAGTACTTGAAGATTGTTAAGGAGAAGAAGCGAAATGGTTTTGTCACTTCATCAAGTATATTTATGATTCAATTTTTTTCGCAGGCAATAAATTATCTTAGGTTTCAAATATTGGACATGGAACTCGCATTTGTAATTCGTTACAGGGGCTTAGAATTAAAGTCATATGGTAAAGGAGAAATAAGGCTTCAAATTGTCCATGGGTCTATTATAGATGCAACGGTGATGGAGATTTTCATTTGAGTTTGCCAAGTGGATTTGTTTGATATTAAATAACTTCTAATATGTAAAAGACTTTATTTATGGAATTATTTCTGTGTCTAGGGTATTTGAGATCAGTTATGTTTTTCACTATGCTAATAATATTGTGAATTTTATTTTAGATTGTAATAATGCCTGTGATGATTTTAGATAACGAAATTTATTGATTAGTATAAATTATGAATGTTCTATGTAACGACCCGGATATTTTAATAGTTTTATAACGTAATTAACTGAAATTTTGCTTGAAATTAAATAGGAAATTCTTGAAATAAAAATTTGATATTTGGAATACGTCTATTTAACCATAGAAAATGGTAAAGTTTTGTTTGAAAATATAAAAGTTAGTTTTGTTGTGTAATTTCAATTTCAGATTAAATCAGTTAAAATTGATGTAAATAAAATATTATTGGAATTTGAATATTTTAATATAATAAGAATGTTTAATATTTTCTGTGTGAGATGTCACCATTCGTTTCATCAAATTTGGAATTCTCTATCCCCGTTTATTTTATTTTCAACATTTATCAGCATTTATTTCTGATTTCTGTAGTATATTTATTTCGGTATTTCGACGTCCGATACGCGTCGAAATTCGCGAAATGATTTTTGCATCGGTTCCATATTTGGGTCTTTTAAGTTTTCAATGTCCTTTCAATTCCACCTTGTTGACAAATAGCCATCTACGGTTAATATTTTTCAAATTTTGACTTTTGTCCTTCCAGGTCCATTACTATTCCACCGGTTGTTTTATTTGCGTCTGTCCATTTCTATTCTTTTTCTCCTTGCTTTGGAAAAAAAGTATAAACAGTATATAAAGTGGTTATGTCAGAGAACACTTCTTCATTTCTGCTGCAACTTCTTTTCTCCCCTACCCATTCCTACCCCTCCTTCTTTTAATTCAGAATCTCACATATTATCAAAAAATACATATCCTGATGATGATGAAGCCTATCTCTCTTATATTCTTCTCCAAGCCTGCTCCTATTCGCCGAGAACCATCACCTTGCAAACTGCGCCTTTCCCTCTCATCCGCCTCCTACAATCACGAGGCCATGCGAACTGCCACCTCACCACGCCCTTGAGTCCGACTGATAATAACGCCTCTAGTGCTGCCTTCCCGCCTTCCGTGCTCCACCTCAACGCGCAAGCATTCCGACCAGTCGTCACCTCGCTTGCCGAATTGCCTGACCATCGCCTTCCTCCTTCTCTCTCGAATTGCTCCGAACATCTTCTTGAACCCCCTCTGACACAACTATATACGCCTCCCCTACAACTATCACACCCCCATCACAGCCTCTGGCCGCCTGTTCCCCTCTACTGCTCTTGCCCTTTCATTGTTCTTCTTTGCCGAGCAGCAGGCTTTGCCTCTTTTATATAAAAAATGGAACAGAGGAAGTACATATATGTGTGTGTAGAGGTTTGTGTGTATATTAGCTTGATCTGCCACCATCAAATTGCCTACACTACAACAAAACAACCATATTACAACTGTTCCTTTACAACTAACATAGATAGGCAGTTGTAATAGATATTATGCAACAACTGTTTGTTTTAGTAGTTGTAATAGAGCCACTTTTAACAACTGTATTTCAAAAGCGGTTGTAATATTTGATCAATAACAACTGTTTAATGTAGAGCAGTTGTAGATATTATGTACAACAACTGTCCCCACTAGTTGTCCGCAATTTATTTATTTTCTCGTGAAAAATTTCACCTTCCCTCCTTCGTGAAAACGAAGGCCGCTTGTTTCGTTTATTTTCTTTCTCCTCCGAACAAAAAATATAAATCTAACCTCGTCAATTTCGCTCGACGTCTCTGTTTCTAATGAAAATTTCGCTTTCCAAATTGTCTAAACTCCGCTTCTTTCGTCCACCGCTCGCCGCTGCTTCGCCATCGCTCTTCCGCCCGCCGCCTTCTTTTTCTCGCCATTCGCCGCCTTCTGCTTGCCGCCTTCTGCTCGCCGCCGGTCCTTCTGCTTCACCATCGTCGCCGCTGCTTCGCCATCGTCGCCGTTAGAGGTACATTAAAACCCTACTCATTTTGATATTGAACTAGTAATTCGCCATCTATTTCGTGGATCGATGCGATTTTGTGACCTTTTATTGCGGCAAAGGTTAATATATGAACTTTAATCTTGATTTTATACGAGTTTGTTGATTTGGAGAACAAAGGTGTTTCTTGAAAAAAAAATGCAGGATGTTGATGTTTGATTAAGTATTAAGAGAACGTAAATATGAAAATTTTTGAGAGGTTAGAAGCTGTTTTAGGATCTAAAGAATGGAAAGGAAGATATATATTATGATATCATCATTGATTGTAAACTGCAAACTGTATACTTTTGGTTTTGTAAATATGAAATGAATACCAAATAATATATATTTTTTTCCAATATTTATTTTGTTCTAGTTTGCATCTATGGTTCTTGTTGTATTCAATACATATCCATTTCTAATAACACTCGTAAATTTCTTAATATAGTAGGAACTTACAAATTCTTGTATTATCAATATCACAATATTAGCGTTTGTGGGTAACTTACAAAGAGCTGAGATGTGCATTTAAGGCATGTTCAGTTAATTTACTTTTATTTTGACTCTAAATTCTGTTAAGCGTCGAGAAAAAATTCAGCAACCGTTCATACTTCATAGAAATGTAATTTTCTACATCATATTCCGCAATTCCATGCCAAAAATCTGCTCAAAATTCAACGATGATCCAGAAAATTTGGTTGTATTTCTTGATTACAGGTGAAACTGTTCAAGTAAGCCAAGTGTTTCTTTGCATTGAGTCTCAAAAGTAAGTTAACATAGTGAATTTATTACGAACCAACTGTCTGTAAGATAACTGCAGTTGCAAAAGATGCATACAACAAAATTATGGTTAACAAGTGTTTGTGATTGGGAATAAGCGTGTATCACGAGAAACCGAAATGATATATGTGACTACTACTATGATGATAGATCATTACAATGATGTTTACTTGTATTTCTTTCTGTTTGTCTTTTTACTTTTTACAGATCTGGTTTACGTTTAGTGTTTTTCAGCAACATGAGTAGAGTTTCCAGTAGATATTATGGATGTGCACTGCGCTATAAATGTAAAATTTACTTTTTATTATTTCTGCTTTCTAATAGAATCAACTGGGAAAATGTTACTTCTATCATTCATTTTATAATCTATATCCCCTCATCATTAACTAACGAATTGAATACGTTCAAGTGAGATAAATGTAAATTATAATTTGGTATATGTTTAGTAGTCGATAACAAATCAATCCCTTTTATACTGTGAGGTGTTAGTGGTATCCCTCAGGCATTCAACAGTTTACCTTAGACGTGGTTTGCACTGGTGGTGCCCTGGCTTGAACTTCCTAGAAAATATAAACTAATAGTGATTTATGTGTGCATACTAGTATGAAGCCCGGATGTATGACACGGGTATAAATCTTTTGAATATAAGTTATACTATCACGTGTACATATCTAGGAATATGAAAATATGAACCAACGCCAATAAAGCAATTCGCAAAAGGCATGTGGTTTACATGTTTAACGTAGAGCCATTAAATTATTTATTACGTAAATTGTTAATATCAGTATTGTTTGCACCAAAATTGGGCACAACACTCTTCGGATGTGTTTGAAGAGATAAAATGAAGAGAATAAGTGTAAAACGAAGCAGATCTAACAAACACACCAATAAACATATAAGAAATTCATAGAAACACAGAGTGTTAGAGTGGTTCGGCGTGTTGCCTACGTCCACTATGAAGTTTTATCACTTTATTGCTTGATACTTGAAGATTACAAGTTTTTGATAACGAAGTACAGCAGATAATAAGCTTAAATTCGAGATCAATGGTAGTAATGGCGTTTTGGAGTGAACGTGGCAGAGTCCGGGCGCTCTTTTACTCTCAAAATTCTCCGACCCCCTTTCCGAATGACCAGAGGCTCTATTTATAGGTGCTGGAGGCAATATTTCGCCTAAAATTCGGGGAGACCGCTTCTGGCACGTGAGGGGGCCCACACGCCTGGATTCTGGAGGTCCGGGCCTACTTTGGGATCGATTTGACTCTTGGTTCGAATCGATCAAGAATTCATCCGATTGAGCTAAAATTTGGCATGAACATTCCTCATGTTGGCAGTAAGCTACAGTGAAAATTTCATAGCATTTGGACTTATAGATCTCGAGATATGATCGATGCAAGTTGGTCCGTGATCGATACGACGCAACTTCGCATCGATCAAGAATTCATCCGATGGAGCTAAAATTTGGCGCGAACATTCTTTAGGTTGCCAGTTGGCTCCTGTCCAAATTTGGTGGCATTTGGACTTATAGATCTCGAGATATGATCGATGCAAGTTGGTCCGTGATCGATACGATGCAACTTCGAATCGATCAAGAATTCATCCGATGGAGCTGAAATTTGGCGTGAACATTCTTTAGGTTGCCAGTCGGCTCCTGTCCAAATTTGGTGGCATTTGGACTTGTAAATCTCGAGATATGATCGGTGCAATTTTGGATTTCTCAAACGTGATCCATCAATATCTTGAGCATACGAACTCCGATTGACTTGAAATTTGTAACATTGGCTTTCTCAGCTTTGCTTTTCATGTCCTATAAATTGTAGCTCGATCCGGATTCGAAAAAAATTTACCGACATCCATAGTAGACCTATGTATAACTGATCTCCAGGACGAACCATCCTTGGTTTCTAGTCAAGTTCTTGGTGTCACGGCCTTGCCAAAAAGCGGGATAACATTTGCCCCCCAAAGTACGTCTTGTGCGAACATGACGTGCTTTGAAAACTGCCATCTTCACTCTGAATAGTTCCATTTAACTTGTTAAACCGTTATCGTCTTCTTGTTGGAAGTTGTAATCCTTGACTGATTTTTTAGTAATATGAACTGTTGACTACCAACTGTTGTACCATTGTAACCGATTATTGTATGATAACGATTAGCTATTTGTTGTTGTAATTGTCACCAGTTGGGCATTCGACCTGCGGATTTCTAAAATTGGAAATTAGTTCAACGTACATACATATATGTTAACCTGACTCTTGTTGACGTTCGCATGTTAATAAGTCGTTGTCGGTCTTCTCGTTTCGAATTCTGTATCGATCCTCTCCTGAATCATTGTGAAATTCGAGTTGCAACAACACTTGATGGTTGTTTTGGATTCATTCCTTCGCATCGATCCTCTCTTGGATCGATCTGGCATGCACTAAGGTAGACTTCGTATCGATGGTTATCGATACGAGATGGACTCACATAAGGTGTGCTTTGCATCGATGGATACGTTATATTGGGTCTCAGATTGGTGGATACAAAAGTAATGCTTTGTGTCGATGGAGTCGAACGATCCAGACGTAATCATGCAGTGATGCTTTGCGGAGGATATGCCATCTCTCTTCCCCTATTCAAGAAGAATTCCCCATGGTAGATAGTCTTTGATAGGAGTTCCATTTATGTATGTTCTCCATCGATTGGACGGTTCTCTACTGTTCTTCAGATAATCGTCTGATGCAGTGAATTCAGATATGAAGTATGCTAATGTTTGGCCATGGATAGCTCTCTAAGAGAGATAAGTGATATCAAACTGGCTTAACTTGATATTCCGTTTGAGTTATCTTTCAAATATCTAAGGTTTGCCATTGGACCTATCGTAATGGTTGATCATTGGAAGTGAAAAACTATGCTTTTCCCTGCCTCGTGCAGTCTGGGTGGTCGACATACGTCTAACACTCTCCATTTGTTTCTTTCAAGAGTAAAGGATTGGATAATCATTTTGGATAGAGGACATCACGGATAAACCTATTGGTTTTGGGTTGATTCGCCTCCTCCTTATGTGCAGCAGATCTTCCTAAATCCACGTCGCTTCGTTTTTATTCACCGAGAGATGCATCGGGTTAACATTTAATGCAGGGTTCTCAATGGTTGGTGAGAGTTCATATATACATATGATTGAGTCCAAGTGGACATATCAAATTCATCTGGAGCAGTGTAGTTGACTCTTGCATCATCGTTGCGTGGAGTTGTGATCTGATCTATAATACTCGTGACGGGTTGTAGGCACTTCATGTGCTTGTTTGCAATGGTAAGTGATTAGCCTTATAGGCATGTTGAATCAAAGGCTTAGTAGAGTTTAGCCTTGTATCTCGTGCTACAGCATAGCTGGCTCCAACTATGAGTTTGAGTCTACATGTGTTTCCACGCAATGCGTTTTCCATTCAATGTACTCGCGATCGATTGCTCATCGGAAGGGTAAGAATGATGATCAGTTGCCCATAAGTCCGGGCGTCGATCTGATGATTCTATCTCTAATCATCCTTTCGGTCGTAACTTAAAGTTGTTATGAATACTAGGCACGAGCTATAGGATTGAGTAGTCGTATCCAGTTCTTGGATGATCATACTCATGCCCCCAGTCTTGGGTTGATGGATGTATTGTGCGACTGATTAAGCCTAGCTTCTGCTGTATTTATACTGTAGTCCAAGCTGTAAAAGCTAGAGTTGTTTGATAAAGGATCAAATTATATTCATCTTATTTCTCGTGCATGCCCCCAAGTCGGGGGAATATCTCGATAAGCAGCAAGGTAGATAATGTTTGCTTCAATTTTGCATTCTGTCCCATTGAACCATAGGATCGAGTTAATCAATGGAAAGGTGAGTTATGCCTTACCCTGCATTCTGTCCTAGTTCTTTCCTCTAGGTAGAATACTTCGTTGCCTCATCGACATTCACTTTGCTTCTTATGTCGTCATACTCTGGGCAAAAACTGAAGAGTGAATCGTCCAGTAAGATCCAATGTAGGATTGATGCCTCCCTTGTCGAATCGAGGGTAAGAATCGATGCGTGGACAGTTAGCTTGCACTCATTGTGAATATCTCGTTTAGTCGGATCATGGTAAGAGTCAAAGAATGAATGGTCGTATTGCATTCTTTTGCAGTCGGGCGATCAACCACGTCCATTTCGGTTTATGTTCTCCCGTCAGATCTAGGGATAAAGTCAGCATAAATGCAGTCAGGTCATGGTCGTCCCGTCTCATTCTCTTCCTGGCGGTTCGAAGGAAGGTGACGGAGGATGAATGGTCAAATCACACTCATTCGTGGTTCTATCCATGCTCTGGTGGTCGAAGGTATTCGATGGGCGCTCGTGTCACATCGAATTGTAGTCGAAGAGGATCGATATTGGCCGTCGATTTAGTGATACAATGCAGAATGTACAAACCTCATTGCCTATCGATCCATTGGTTTGGTATGAAATGTGCAGATCGATATTGCCCGTCGATCCGGCGGTACGGTATAATTGGCTTCTCATAACCTCAAGCATCATTCTGATTGGTTAGCATTAAGGCCTCCATGCAGTCGTTGCCTTAAGTCGTAAAGGACGCTAAGCTAGCGAGGTAGCGAGTCACCTTTCGCTTCTTTTCAATGATTTCTTATTCTGCCCACAGTCGTAGAGTTAGTTTGTAGACAGTCTAATTGCTCCTGTAGCGAGTTTATATTCCTCCCTTCGACTTTTGGTCGGAGTTGGTGAATGAATGGTCGGATCACATTCATTCATTTGTCTACGCTCGTAGTCGTACTCCGGAGATGAGAGTTAGTTGAAGGGCCATTAGTCACACCTATTTGATATTTACATCCTTGTCCACACTCTGGGGACTAATAATTTTAGCAGAAAATGGTCGAACCACATTTTCCTCGATTAATTCCTCTGGCACTAGTCAATGGCGAATGTCGAAGTGTAGCCGGTCACATTGCGACAACTTTAATTTGATGTTCCTCCTTATGATTTTGGAGAAAGGAGCTAATTGGCGGATGGTTGGGTCATATCCGGCCACGTTGCATGCACAACCTGCCAGGTCATTGGCCAGAGTTAGCGGATGAACGGTCGTGTCACGTTCATTTGCGGTAGGATGGGTAATCACATCCATTTGGAATAAGACGTTCAGCTAGGTCCGTTTTGCGAATCTACATCTCCCTGTCTAATCAAGGAAGAAATCTTGTCTTGCTGGGTTGGAGTGCATCCCTATAAGATTATGTTATAGGTCCCATGCCGGGGATAAGTGTTGATGCATGAACGGTCATGTCATGCCCACTTTATGCTAGATGGTCGGAGCATTCGATTTTTAATGATAAGTATGCCCCCATGTCAGGGGATGATAGAAAAGCGGATGGTTGAATCACATCCACTTTTTGTCTACAGGCCTTGCTGCGGGATCAGAGTTGATAGATGGACAGTCGAATCGCATCCCTACTGATATTTATATTCCAATTCTAGCTTTGAGGATTGGAGTTGGTTGATGGGTTGTCAGTCAAATCCGTTTGGTATTTATACTCCAGTCTGCGCTCTCGGGACTGGATTTAGTTGATGTTTATACTCCAGTTCGCACTCTGGGAATCTGGAGTTAGTTGATGTTTATACTCCAGTTCGCACTATGGGAATCTGGAGTGTGCTGATGTTTATACTCTAGTTCGCACTCCGGGAATCTGGAGTTATTTGATGTTTACACTCCAGTTCGCACTTTGGGAATCTGGAGTTAGTGTTTATACTCCGGTTCGCACTCTAGGAACCTAGATTTGATGTTTATACTCCAATTCACACTCTGGGAATTTGGAGTTAGTTGATGTTTATACTCCAGTTCGCACTCTGAGAATCTGGAGTTGGCATGTATATTTTGGTTCACGCTCCGGGAACTTGGAATTGATGTTTATACTCCAATTCACGCTCTGGGAATATGGAGTTAGTTGATGTTTATACTCCACTTCACGCTCTGGGAATTTGGAGTTAGCATGGGTGCTTCGGTTTGCGCTCCGGGAACCTATAATGTATGTTTATACTCCAATTCATGCTTTGGAAACTTGGAGTTAGCACAAATGCTTCGGTTCGCACTCCGAGAACCTGTAATTTATGTTTATACTCCAATTCATGCTTTGGGAACTTGGAGTTAGCACGGATGCTTCGGTTCACGCTCCGGGAACCTGTAATATATGTTTTACTCCAATTCATGCTTTGGGAACTTGGAGTTAGCACGGATGCTTCGGTTCACGCTCCGGGAACCTGAAATATATGTTTTACTCCAATTCATGCTTTGGGAAGTTGGAGTCAGCCGATAGATGGTCAGTCACACCTATTTGGGCTTTTTAGGAATTCGTTCACACTCTGGGAACGATGGATTTGATGTTTATACTCCAATTCACACTCTGGGAATTTGGAGTCCGCATTGATGGGTTGGTTCGCACTCCGGAAACCTGGAATAGATGTTTATACTCCAATTCACACTCTGGGAAGTTGGAGTCAGCCGATAGATGGTCAGTCACACCTATTTGGGCTTTTTAGGAATTCGTTCACACTCTGGGAACGATGGATTTGATGATTATACTCCAATTCGCACTCCGGGAATTTGGATTCCGTTCACACTCTGGGAACGATTTATTGGATGTTTATACTCAATTCTCACTCTGGGAAGTTGGAGTCCATTTGCACTCTGGGAACGATTTATTGGATGTTTATACTCAAATTCACACTCTAGGGAGTTGGAGTCCGTTCGCACTCTGGGAACGATTTATTAGATGTTTATACTCCAATTCACACTCTGGGAATTTGGAGTCCGTTCACACTCTGGGAACGATTTATTAGATGTTTATACTCCAATTCACACTCTAGGAAGTTGGAGTCCGTTCGCACTCTGGGAACGATTTATTGGATGTTTATACTCCAATTCGCACTCTGGGAAAGTGGAGTTAGTGTTTATACTCCGGTTCGCACTCTGGGAACCTAGAGTTGATTGCAGGATTGTCGTGTGTCGGTCCGGTTCAGCCTTTGATGCGATGGCTTGCCCCCGAGTTGAGGGTTTCGCTTAGCAAATGATCGGTGAGATCTCGATTACTTTCCACTTATCTTCCATCAATGAAGGATGAGACTTAGTTTATGGACGGATGAATCGCATCCGTGTTCATATGGATCCCGCTTCTGCCAAGCCTAAGGAGTAAGATTAGTGTTCTGGCAAGCTTTGAGCAGGAGCAGAGGAGAGGATGGCTGAACTACATCTACTTTGAGTTGTGTATTTTCCCTTAAGTTAGGGGCAAGAGTTGGAGAGTAGACGGTCGAGCTACGTCCACTTTACGCTTTGTGCTCTTCCAGTCGAGTTGAGGAAGAGAGTTGGAATGATGGCTCATGATGATTAGCGAGTAAGCAATCGGTTGTTGATGACTATAAATTCAGGGTTGGCCCTTGATAAAGCCGGTTTGAGGCATGATTGTTTTGTCGAATCATTGATGCAAACTGGGGAGTGAACGGTCAAATCATATCCACTTTAAACACATGTCCTCAAATCATCCCAAGTTCTAATGTAGGATTGGATGCATAGATGGCCATGTCACATCGACTCTCGGTGTGATTCAAATTTTATTGGGCATCCGAGGAAGCATAAGTATTTTGGCAAGCTTGAAGTATGAGATGGAGAGTGCAGTGTTGGGACATATAACTCCAAATCTTTTTCAGACCTCTTGATTAAATTGGATAGGCGGATGGGTAGATGGTCGGTTGCATCCATTTTGCACTGGAGTCCCGACTTTATCAGTCTCTTCCGCTTTAATGCCATGCCCCCAAGTTAGGTACATGTAGGAGCCGACGAGTGGTTGAGTCATGCTCGTCATGATGATACCTCAATGGTTTGATCATAGTCCACGGAGGTCGTTTTGCACCCATCCTTCAGTACTCGGTTACAATCTCATTGATGTGTGAAGCGGCGTAGTATGCTCGCTATTGCACTTCGGTCCAGCCATTCACAGTTGGAAGTCTAACGCGAATGGTTCAGTTTGATCAAAGTTCTTGATTGATAAGGGTTGAGGTTTTCCGGCCCTTCGTTTTATGGGGCTCGAAAATATTGTCAGAGATATCCTTTCCGGAGCAGCCTTATGGCGTTGGCATCCATGGTAGCCATCCAAAGAAGAGGAGCTTCCTGATTTAGAGTATGGAATAGGTTTCCATCTTATCTTGCGACATTAATCCTTCATCTAGTTCATCAACTCAATATTGGCGTGGACATGTAGGTGTTGGCGTCGGCGGCTATCCACCAGTTCTCTTATCAAAGTCTGGAAATAAGCTTTTGTGTTGATTTCATTTATAAGTGTTGGCAGCAACGGGCTGTGGATTTTTATCAATTCGTTGGATGCCAGCTTCTTTATTCCCTTTAGCAATATGAGAAGTAGAAATGGTATGCCTAACTACGATTGACAGTCTTCTTTGAGGAATAGGGGATACAACGCATTGACGACATTTATCGCTTCTGGTAGAATCCATGTGCCATTCTCACTTCATGAGGTAGTATCGGAGGTTATATTTCTATAATACACGGACATAGTCGGCATGCTGAATTTTAGTTGGAAATTCTACATGTAGGATGGTCTCAATGAATAGGTCCTGACTGGGAACGATACTCAAATCAACATTATCAAGTCCATTTTATGGTTATGGGGTCTTCTAATACTAGTGAATGATGCATGCCTGATTGCCCAATGTTCGAATGGTTGGTAACACTGATTCGATGTGAGTTGGTTAAGAAGGGCTAACAGATAGGAGACCAGTATAGGGTATTAAGGAAGTTCTCTGGAGGTTGTATGCCATGCTTTTAGTCGTATAGATGTGGAACGATTAAGATGTGGGCATTTGAAGACGATTCAGTGGTGACCAGCTATGCTTTGAATTGGCAGAGTTGACATTGTAGAACAGTTGTCATAGTAGCCATCGTACCATAGTTGTCAATTCAAGAGTTTTAAAAGTTGGTCAATTGGAGGAAGTTGCAGTCCACCTTAGAAGCATGATATATTAATCAACTTCAGTTCTTGGTGTTTTAGCTTGGTTCTCCAGCCTCCGGGGGCACCAGTTGAGTAGTATTTCAATACCCATTTCTCGAGTGCATTTCAACAATTGTTGTTGTAATCTCCTATGTCCCGTCCGTCATGGAACGATCAGAATGTTTCTTTTTAGGAAATTTGGATCGTACCCGAATTATTTTTTTTAAAGATTCTGTATCCATCAAGCAACCTGAAAAAGTCCTTCGTATCGTTCTTGTTCGAATCCATCAGATGTGCTCGTCTTCGTATCGATCAGATGAATGGATACGAACTGCATGTGCGTATCGATACGAAATGGAGGCAGATGGATGGATACGAAGTACACGTGAGTATCGATTCGAATTGGAGGCAGATGGATGGATACGAAGTGGCGCTCCCTGATGGGTACGAAGTAGCACTCCATGATGGATACGAAGCTATGGATACGAGATTCACCACATTTCCTGCATTCGAAGCTATGGATACGAACTTCACCACATTTCGTGGATACGAAGCTATGGATAATAAATTCACCACATTCTCTGGATTCGAAGCTATGGATACGAAATTCACCACATTCTCTGGTTTCGAAGCTATGGATACGAAATTCGCCACATTTCCTAGATTCGAAAATATGAGCACGAAAAACAGCATTTTTAATGGATTTGAAAATATGAGCCTGAAAAACAGCATATTTTCTGGATTTGAGAATATGGGTACGGAATTCATGATGAATATGGTTCCTCTTAGATCTGGAGCAATCTGAATAGAATAGAAGGAACCATTGAACGATAGATCTGGATCTTCTCCTTAGATTTATGCAATCCGATATCGAAAGCAGATCCAAGGAACGGGAGAAAAACTGGGTTGTTCTCAGTGAAAGCACCAAAGTGTTTGCACCAAAATTGGGCACAACACTCTTCGGATGTGTTTGAAGAGATAAAATGAAGAGAATAAGTGTAAAACGAAGCAGATCTAACAAACACACCAATAAACATATAAGAAAATTCACAGAAACACAGAGTTTTAGAGTGGTTCGGCGTGTTGCCTACGTCCACTATGAAGTTTTATCACTTTATTGCTTGATACTTGAAGATTACAAGTTTTTGATAACGAAGTACAGCAGATAATAAGCTTAAATTCGAGATCAATGGTAGTAATGGCGTTCTGGAGTGAACGTGGTAGAGTCCGGGCGCTCTTTTACTCTCAAAATTCTCCGACCCCCTTTCCGAATGACCAGAGGCTCTATTTATAGGTGCTGGAGGCTAATATTTCGCCTAAAATTCGGGGAGACCGCTTCTGGCACGTGAGGGGGCCCACACGCCTGGATTCTGGAGGTCCGGGCCCACTTTGGGATCGATTTGACCCTTGGTTCGAATCGATCAAGAATTCATCCGATTGAGCTGAAATTTGGCATGAACATTCCTCATGTTGGCAGTAAGCTACCGTGAAAATTTCATAACATTTGGACTTATAGATCTCGAGATATGATCGATGCAAGTTGGTCCGTGATCGATACGACGCAACTTTGAATCGATCAAGAATTCATCCGATGGAGCTAAAATTTGGCGCGAACATTCTTTAGGTTGCCAGTTGGCTCCTGTCCAAATTTGGTGGCATTTGGACTTATAGATCTCGAGATATGATCGATGCAAGTTGGTCCGTGATCGATACGATGCAACTTCGAATCAATCAAGAATTCATCCGATGGAGCTGAAATTTGGCGTGAACATTCTTTAGGTTGCCAGTCGGCTCCTGTCCAAATTTGGTGGCATTTGGACTTGTAAATCTCGAGATATGATCGGTGCAATTTTGGATTTCTCAAACGTGATCCATCAATATCTTGAGCATACGAACTCCGATTGACTTGAAATTTGGAACATTGGCTTTCTCAGCTTTGATTTTCATGTCCTATAAATTATAGCTCGATCCGGATTCGAAAAAAATTTACCGACATCCATAGTAGATCTATGTATAACTGATCTCCAGGACGAACCATCCTTGGTTTCTAGTCAAGTTCTTGGTGTCACGGCCTTGCCAAAAGGCGGGTAACAAGTATTGCATTATGTGCATGTAAAGTAAAATAGTAATTACCCACTACAGTTGTAAAAGGAAGCAAATGGGCGGAGAAATAAGTAAACCTTGGCAGATAGTTGAAAAATTATTAGCATGATAGTATTAAACAGCAAAAAGCTTAAATCTCAGTTACAACAGTTCCATTGAAAAAGCATTCAAAAATTTATATGTGTGCCACATAATTTATTGTCATAGAAACTTAATAAAATTATCTTCTAACGTTTGATTTTTATTATGTTTGATACTAAAATAATGAGGTAAGAGACAACATCACTTACTATCGAACATTTTGATTTCCTTATCTTTTATTTAACTTGGCAATCAAGTTGCTCTAACAGCGTTTTCAATAACATCTCCTAAAACAGTAGCCTTTAATTGAAAAATCTCATCCTCAAGTGTAACTTTTTTGCTTATCTTCTATCTGGTTTTAGCTCTAGTTGATGCAATATCATCGTCTTCTTGAGTAATCTAGTTCATGGAGGAATCAAATATGTTGAAATTCTTTGGTTCTTGTTCATCAGTATCAACACTATCATGTTGAATTTGATCTTATTGCATGCAATCATATTGGAATTCATACTGGTCTGACTGTGAAACTTGTATTCCATTTTCAACCCAGGCTTTGTTATTTTGTTATGTCCTAGATTTGTATTCGTGAATTACAACATTAGCACTATCATCTTGCTAAAGATAGTCATTGTAGTCATTCTATAATTTAATTAATGAACTATCCGTATTAAGGACTGGAATGTGAACATTAACCGACTGTCCTGCATTTTGTTGTGTATACATGTTCAGTGTATTTTACAGCTGCTCTCAATACTTATATCATATGAACACTGCTTATCCTGATATACACGAATACAAATCTCCTCAAAAACGTTTGGAAAATATCTAACTGGTACTGAATCTAATTCTCCTAGTGATGAAACAAGGAAATAAAGGAATACTTGTACCGTTTGTTCACGTTTAAGGAATATTCTCATCCACTAATATACACGTCGGCATTACACGTTAATGTCATTGCGATCACCCCCAATAATGCACGTCGCATCCAACTCGCTTTCATCTTCCTTTTCCTATCATTAATATTGTGACTTGGAGTGTTAATCAATTTTCATGTACGATCCTCAGATATATATAAATGATAAACCATCATTTGTTGATGAAGTACGTTTACAGCATGAACTACTTAAAACTTACTAGTTTCTTTTGCCATTGTAGTCACTAGTTTCTTTTGCATGTGCGTCTAATCGGATTCACACAAGATATGGACAAAACATGGGTCAACCTTCCAAGGTTTCTTAATTTTTGGTTAATAGTTTCGTACTTATAACTACTTTGGATTGACTAAGAACATGTTTATTTTTTTTAGAATGACAGAGGAATACAGGCAAGCCGTTCGAAATTTCGTACATAAGCATGTAGAAAGGGAGGGTAATCCAGAAAAAATTATTTACCCATGTCGTCGATGTAGGAACCTTATTTGGCATTCTCCAAGATATGTTGTGACACATTTGGTGTGTTTTGGAATCAATCCAACCTATGATGTATGGATTTTTCATGGAGAAGAACATCAGTCACAAAATGAAGCCGACAAAGTGGCAGATACATATAGAATATACTTCGATGCAGAAATTGATGACGAGGAGAATGAGTATCGTGTTGACGATAAACATAGGGAAGGGACTAAGAAAATGATGGAGACATCCGAAATTCCTTTATATCCTGGTTGTACAAGCCACACAATGTTGTCTGCTACAATACTTATTTATAAACATAAGGCTCGAAATGGTATAACCGATACAGCATTTACGGAAATTCTTAAGCTCATCAAGGATATGCTACCTAAGGAAAACAAGCTTCCCGATTCCACAAACGCAACAAAGAAGTTGATTAAATCATTTGGTTTAGGTTATAGGAATATACATGCATGCGTAGATGATTGTTGTATGTTTAGAAAAGAACTTGCACATCATGATTTTTGTCCTAAATGTGGCAAATCTCGTTGGAAAAAGAACAATACAAGGGAAGATGGAAAACAATCCAAAATACCTGTGAAGGTTTTGAGATACTTTCCACTTATACCAAGGTTGAAAAGAATGTTCATGTCGCCAGAGACATCCGAACAATTAAGATGGCATAGCAAAAATAAAAGAGAAGATGGCGAACTGCAACATCCCGTAGATTCCTCTCGGTGGTCTACTATTGATAGAATGTATCCTTCCTTTGCATCTGATCCACGAAATTTGAGGCTTGGCCTTGCTAGTGATGGCTTTAACCCGTTTGGAGATTGGAATTCGACATATAGTTGTTGGCCAGTGTTTCTTGTTGCTTATAACTTCCCTCCATGGCTTTGTATGCATAAAGATAATATGATGCTATCTTTATTAATTCCAGGTCCGCGACAACCAGGAAATGATATCAATGTCTATCTGCAACCACTAATTGAAGATTTGAACAAATTGTGGAATGAAGGGGTAAAGTGTATGATGCATATAATCGTAGCGAATTTAGACTAAATGCAATTCTGATGTGGACAATACATGATTTTCCAGCTTATGGAAATTTAGCAGGTTGCACCGTAAAAGGTAAAAGAGCATGTCCTGTTTGTGGAATTAATACATGTTCGATTTGGCTATCATTTAGTAAAAAATGCGCATACTTAGGCCATAGACGATTTCTTGCACCTAATCATGAGTACCGCAATCGAAAAAATTTATTTGATGGAACCGTAGAAAATAGACAAATGCCTCCAATACATACCGGTGCCCAAATCTTTGAGGATGTTAAAGATATTGTTAATGAGTGGGGGAAAAAACAAAGGAGGAAGAAACAGATAGTAAGAAAAGAAAGCGGCGGGAAGTAAAGAAGAAAGGAATCCAAATGTGGAAAACGAAGTCCCTTTTTTTTATTTGCCTTATTGGAAGGTAAAATATAGCTAAAAATAAAATGTCTTTCCATTTTCTATCCATGTCTAGTAATTAGTATTTTACTATCAATTTAGTATATACATTTTTTGATTTTTGTAGGCACTTCCTTTGCGTCACAATTTAGATGTAATGAATGTTGAGAAAAATATTTGCGAGAGTATTCTTGGTACATTGCATGATATCAAAGGAAAATCAAAAGATGGAATTGCTTTACGTCAAGACTTGGAAGCCATGCGTATAAGGAAGAAGTTGCATCCTATAGATATTGGAAGTAAAGTATTACTTCCTGCTGCGCCGTGCACCTTAACAGACCAAAAAAAAGAGATCTTTTACGATAGGATGAGGAATTTGAAGGTGCTTGATGGGTATAGCTCAAATATTGGGAAATGTTTTGCAAAACAGGACAAAATTTCAAGTCTTAAGTCTCATGATTACCATGTTTTGTTGCAACAACTGTTGTCTGTAGCATTGAGAGGACTTTTGCCTATAGGCACAAGGAACGCATTATTGCGATTATGTTCATTTTACAATGATATATGCCAAAGAGTGCTTGATAGAGATAAATTAGAGTCCATGGAGAATCAAGTCGCGTTAACATTATGCGACCTCGAGAGATTCTTTCCCCCTTCCTTTTTTGACATCATGATTCACTTAACAGTGCATTTAGGGAGGGAAGCAAGAATTTGTGGACCGGTACAATACCGGTGGATTTATCCATTTGAAAGGTAAATTTTTTAAGAGTACTTAACACAATTACTAAAATATGCACTTATGAAAGAATTTTATGCTCATATCTTGATTATAGGTATATGAAAATACTAAAGGGTTATGTTAAAAATCAAGCCCGACCTGAAGGGTGCATAGCTGAGCGCTATTCTGCCGAAGAATGCATTAAGTATTGTGCTAGATATATTGAATATAGGTATGAATCTGGAGAAAGAAAAAATCGGAATGAAGTGTGACAAAGTGATTCCATACTCGATGGACGTCCTATTTCCAAAGGAAAACCCATATTACTTTCTGAGGAGGTGGTTGATGTTGCTCATCGGTATGTGTTGTTCAATACCGATGAAGTGGAGCCGTACATAGAGTAAGTATAACTACAACTTGATCATTCTATATGGATGAAATTAAATTTTAACTTGTATCTTTGCATATCCAGAATGCACAAGGAGGAGTTGAAACGTTTGAACCCTCAGCTTTTACAAGACGATGTGGAATTTTCAAAACTGCATTCAGAGACTTTTAGTTATTGGTTTGGAAAAAAGGTTGAAATATATTTTTACGTTTGAACAATTAAGCTTCATATATGCGTATATTGCTGTCATATATTATATACAACATTATACATATGTCCAGGTTAAAGATGAAAGAAATGTTTCAGATGTCAGCGAAATAATAAAATGGCTTTCGTATGGGCCTCGATCGCAAGTAGTTTCTTATACTGGCTATATTATCAACGGACGACGTTTCCATACTAAAGACTATGAGAACTCTACGCAAAATAGCGGTGTTTCCATTGAGGAGAATACTACTCGTGCAAATGGATCTGTTGAGAAAATTATTTATTATGGCGTCTTACGTGAGATTTTGTTGTTGGACTACCGTTTATTTCAAGTTGCTTTGTTTAAGTGTGATTGGGAAAATATTTATCGTGGAGTCAAGGTTGAAGATGGATTTACATTAGTTAATTTACATCAGTTCCAAAATCAATTTGCAAGCGACCTTTCATCTTAGCAACACAAGCTGTACAAGTGTTTTTCTCTAGAGAAAGTAGTTCTTCAAATTGGTATGTTGTTTTGAAAGCACCTCCTAGAGGTTTTCATGAATTAGAAAAATACGAGGAGGAGGAAAACTCAACTAGTAAACCAATAAATGAGTCGCTACTTAATGATAGAGATGTCGATAATGGAGATGAAAGTTACGTAAGGAAGGACTGCGATGGCATTTTGGTATGAATAAACATTCATTGTTAATATCTTATTTTATATGTAGTCATATGCCTTAAAGTCTTTAATTGTGTAGTTATGTCTTATATGTATCTTACTTGATGAATTTTATATATGAGTATGTTTAGAATAATGTTAGAGCCTTAGTTAATTTGTTTGATATTAACATAGTCGTTACATATCAAATTATACTAATTAGAATGATAATAATTTTTTACATGTTATGATTTTTTTTTTCCAAGTTGATCACTTGGTAAAAGAAGCTTGAACTTGTTGCATCCATGGGTGACGACGAGCAACATCGAGGAGAGGTAATTGTTTTGAACTTTGTATATTATGCGTTTCAACTATATGTTCTTATTTAGAACCCATATTTAGAATATATTTTGGCAATAGATGCGAAATATGTCTAATATAGTTTAGAATTCAATTTCCTTTTCATTTAAAGGTCTTATTCTAACAGACCGCAGGCAATTCTACATTTTAGAATAAGAGAAGCATTAAAATTTAAAGTTATTGTTTAGTCAATTAATTGTATTAACAAGTAGTGACTGAACGCACAGAAATACTGTCAAACTATAATTTTTTGTTGATTTATTAAATATTTACACTTAATTAAATACCAGATTCATACCTTTTAGAATCGTAAAATGATTGTTATAGAACTACTTGCTGATTTGTTAAATACCAGAAATACTTGCTGATTTGTTGTATTTCTGATCTCAAAGTAATAAATTGTGCTAAATTTTCTAATTTTAGAGCTTGAAGCAAGTAAATAAAAAATCGAAGAAGCAAAGTCTTGCTGCACTTGCAGCTGCTCGTGGTCTAACTGAGGCTAATGGTGGTATTAGAATCTCTAAAATGAAAGATGTTGAAGTTGAAGTTGCTTGTACTCTTAAAGATATGAATGCTAATGTTAGAAAATCTCCACGCAAGCACGGTAAAATTCCTCCACCCATCATTCCTTCTCGTAATTCAACCCCTTTCCGAAGCGTCAGTCTCACACACTCATCCAATCCTATTGATTCAACAACCCTCCAAAATGTCATTACCACACACTCGTCTGATCCTCATGATTCAACTCCCCTCCAAAACGACACTACCACACAGTCGTCTAATCCTCATAATTTAACATCTCATCTACATAACACTTCTACAAATCGTCAAAGGTCTGCTTCACCTACGAATTTAAATTCTTCCCCCGAAGAGGCAAACATGGTCAAAACTAAGAGAAAAAGAGGAAAAACAATGATGAGATTATTTTCTTTGACACCAAATGAGAAAGTTGAAGTTGAGTTCAATGATCTAAATCAACCTATCGGTACAAATTCCACGTATTTATCATCATATATAGGGACTCTAGCAAGAGAGATGGTACCCGTGACCATTAGCAATTGGAAGAAAGCCGACGATAAATTGAGGACTGATCTATGGACATGTATTCAGGTAATTGTACACAGTAGTTCAATTAACGTCCTTCTATTTACTGTGCTCTTGTTCATGGCTGATTCATTGGTAAGATGTCATGAATTGCAAAACTTAATTGCAAAACTATCATGAATGATTCATTGCAAAACTGTCATGAATTGTACGCAATTAGCTGACATAAGTCTCTATCCAAACTGATTTTGAAATTGATACATTTTGAAATTGTACGCAATATCTATTTACTGTGCACATGCTTGAGAAATCTAACTTCTTCAATCTTTATTTATGGCCCAAATTTGCACTTAATTGTTTCATAAGTCTTTATCCAAACTGATTTTGAAATTGATACATATTTGTATACATATACACGTATATGTTTTTTCTGCATAGCTTTGTGATGCTTGTATGTTTTTTGATTTTGTTGGCCTTGTGTACGTATACATCTTGCTGCAGTTCAGGTTTTGTATCATTGATGCTCAGTTTGCAGTTATGCATGTTTGTGCAATTCAGGTTCAGATTTAGGTTTGTTTGCAGTTATGCATGTTTGTTTTTTGATTTCGTACACGATAGTTTGCAGTTATGCATGTTTGTTTTTTGATGCTTATTTTGCTGTTCAGGTTCAGATTTTGTTGGCCTTGTTTTGTAGTTATTCATGTATTTTGTATAAATTTGAGTTTTGATCCATTGCTATAATATTTTATATATGGTGAAAATTTAAATCTTACATCTATAACGACTTTAATTGTGTATTTAAACTAAAACATTAATGCAAGTCTACAGTATCTATTAATCTGTATTTAAATTTCTGTTTTTGAGATTGTCCTTATACATATTTTCATGCGATAAATCAGGTTTTTTTATGCAAATTATTTTTTCCCAACTTGTATGAGTTTCTGTGTTTACTAATATTGAGGTCAAAATGGATAAGACGTGTCAATCTCAACTACCAATAATGACATTGTTTGATACATTCTATGTACAGGCAAGGTTCAAGTTGGATGACGTATACCGGGATATGTTCCTTCAGATGGTGGGACTGCGATGGAAAGAGTCAAAGTCAAGGCTAGTTAAAGCTATAAGAGTTGCAGCAAGGGATCCTGATGCTTCCAACAAATTAAATATGTTAAAACCAGATAATATTAAAAATGCTCAAGAATGGAATGATTTTGTCAACGAGAAATTAACATATGAGTTTGAGGTAGTTGGTTTTATTTTAATGGCTACAATTGAAAAATATTTTATTTTATTTTATTATACCTAATTTTAATGATTTTCTCTTATATAGTCGACGAGCAATAAATACAAAGCCAGGAGAGCAATGAATACAATTCCACACACTATGAGTCGAAAGGGGTACGCAAGACTATCGGAAGATATGGTAAGAAGAAATAACTTATAAAATTCATCCATTATTATTATCAGTAGCAATGTAATCGATTTGAGTGTAGTATGTAGTTTTTAAGCTCTTTTTGCAGAAAAAAGATAGTGGCTCATCAGACATCAGTAGGGAGCAATTGTGGTGTAGAGGCCACATATAAAAAATGGAGAACCGCTGAATTCTATCGTCGCCGACTACATAGTAAGGATAGATAGTACATCAAATTATTTCTTTAATATATGAACCTTACATTGAATGTTGTGACATCTGAAAAATGTATTTTTTGAATTTGTAGACTAATTCAAAAAGAGTACAAAAATACTCAAAGTTCTCAAGGAGTATCACTGAATGAAGATGGTGTGGGGAAGGTTTTTGGTCGTGAACATAGAGGTAGAATAAGAGGACTTGGTTTTGGAGTTGCACCAACTCAGTTTGGAGTTCGTATATGTAGTTCAAAAAAAGTACGTGAAATGGAAAATGAAATTACTACCTTGAAGGCTCAAATGAAAGAGCTCTCTGATATGTTCATTGCCGTAAGTTCTAATTGATTCACTGTGTTAACGAGTAATTGATATGCGGTTAAAATTTATTAGTACATGTCTAACATTTTTTTTTTAAACAAAATATCAATGGTAAACAAAATACAGCGGAAGAACCGGTAACTCCTCATGGTGATACGCCTCAGGTATTTTTTTATAACGCCGTAAGTTTTAGCATCCATCTAGTTTTAGCAAATTGAGCCCTCAAGACTCCCATAATGTGATATGTAAATCAATTAAACTGTGCTGCAAGTTTTTTAAATGATTATATTTCTTAGGAAGAAACCATATCAACCATATCCATCTAGCATCCATCTAGTTTTAACAAGTTTCATGCCTATCTCTATTTCAATTCTCTGCTTGGTTAATTGACAAAATTGATAGGAATATGCAAATTTTTCTTTTGAAGGGGGAAATGAACGTTTTAGCTTAAGCTCTCCACTTAATTCCAATGAGCCTGCAAACCTAAATATCTAGAAGGTCTAGGAATAATTAATTTGAAAAAAAAACAAACATTACTTCTGGTGCGAGTTGGCGGTGGTTTTGCGTTGAGAGATCTGGTTAAAGAAGAGGAAAGTTAGTTTTATGTTTATATATGGTAAAATGAAAATTTGAAAGGTTGCTGGTGTGAGGCAGTTAGATAGTGGTTAAGGGAGCATGTGATGCAGGCTGGTGATTGGGTGGGAGGAGCAAGCTGTGGTGACTGGGTGGCAGGCTATAGTTAGTTGTTGCAGTTGATTTGTAGAAATGTGGATATGTGGAGGTGTTAATATGTTGCAGTAAGTGTTTAAACAAAAAATTGAAACTGTAACAGTGGTTTTGGAGATGGTTAGTTAGATGTAGAGCAGCAGTGAAGTTTGGAATCGCAGTTGAACAAAGAAATGTGGGATGTAATGTTTAAAGTGTTGTTGCAGTAAGTTTGAAAAGTTGAAGTCTGTTGTAATGGTTGTTTGTTTGGTATGAAAGACTGTGAAGTTGACAGTAAGGCAGAACCATATTGTTCATGCCGTTAAAGCATTATTGCACAAATTTGTATTACTTAGTATATTTCTACCGCATAACCATATTTTAATACTTTCTTTATTGATCATATTTTTAATGTGATTTGCTTTTATTTTCAACATCATACCAAAAATTCCAATTATAATCCAACTATTACAGTTTTATACTCTAGCCTGCACTCTTTGTTTCAATTTGTGTATTTGACTATTTTCACATTTGCTATTTCTTATAAATTTGTAATGTTTGCGCTCATATATTTTGTATGCTTCAAGTCAAATTAAGATTTTTTTTTTAAGGGTTTATTTTGAGCCTAGATATTCCATCATCTAAAAATTCGAAGATTTCTTTATGATGGAGATTCCAGTATTAATAGTACTAGATTTTATTTTTTTTGGCGATTTTATGTTTGAGGATTCATTGGAATTCATTAATAAAATCTTTTACGACTTGAAAACTTTGACGGTTCTTAGAATTATCAGAGTTTGAGTTGGGTTAATTGAGTAAACATTACTCAGAAATTAGCTTATGTACCAAACAAACCGCAAGCACTTGCTCTGTCTTCGTCGCTATCGCTATGTGTATTTCTCTACATACTTTGTATCATTGGTACCTTTTTGTTAGATAAAGTTCGCCAATAATAATTTATTTTTGTTAACACAGTCCAGAGAAACCGAACAAGAGGAAAAGTATATGCAACAGAAGGAAACATCATTTCGAAGATGAATCTTTATGTAACATATAACTTATTGACCAACTACTGCCTAATTTGTTGATTTAATAAGTGAGTAAATTTGTTGATGTAAGCGAGCATGGTTAGTACAAGCTTAATGGTGCATATGCTCAGGATGCATTGACAAGCTAAATGGCACTACATTGGGTGGTCAAAGTATCCGTCTTTCATGGGGTGATAATCCAAAAAAATTGGTTTGGTCCCATTTAACCTTCTACATACCTATGAAATAAAAACGCAACTTTTATGCAAATGCACCACCACCATACCAAGTATATGGTGGTTACTATCAGCAACCCCATTGCAGTAGTAATAGTGGAAGAAAGCAGACAGGGGGTTGCTTCAAGTTTTGGGGCATGTTGGATGTTGTGAAGAAAGGGGTCTGAAGTGGTTTTGTGGCAAATTGGTGGCCAGGCACAATGGCAGCATGGTTGATGATGTTTGCAGAAGAGTGGCAGGGATGGTGGAGGAGCAGGTGGATATCTGTTATTGTTTGCTGTTATTGGCAGAGGGGATGGATGTTGTCGTTGTGACAGGGATTGTAGAGGATGATGTGATGGTTTTTGTGGTTTGACTGGAATGGTATGCTACAGTTGGTTATAGGCAGTGCAATGCAATGGAACATTGATGTGCACAGTGATTGTGCACTGCAATGGGGAAGTACCGTGTGCACTGCAATGGGGAAGTAAAGTGTGTTTAGAAGATGATGTATTTGGTTGAGGAAGAAAGGTGATTGTGGAGGAGCAGTAGCAAGTAATCAGTGGAGTTGTTGTAAGCAATGGCTTTGATTGATGAGGAGGAGTGGTAGCTGATGATATGAAGGCAGGCAAGCAGGGGTAGTCAGCAAGTAATGCTGTGGTGAACAGAGCACAGTTGTGACTGTGAGGTCAAGGAGTTATATGTGCAGATGTGGTTACTGATGTTGTTGTGAATATGGTGAGGATTTTGTGATTATGAAGTCAAAAAATTTCAAATTAAATTTTAACGCAAGTCACCATATACAATACTTTTCATGATAGCCCATTCATGTCTTGTTGTTGCTACAACTTGTGCACCAAGCTCTATAACTCTTTGTGTAGGTGATTGTGGAGTAATGGCATTTGAATTTCCATTTATACCATGGTTGAGCAGCAGTGGTTGTCTGAGAGTGTCATCTGTAATATTTTTGGCATTAGTATAGTATTACTATTTCATAAATTGAAGTTGAGTAAATTTTACACCTGGAGGTTGATGAGTGTAAATAGGTAACTTTAAACCATTATCAACTTTGAGAACATGTTGCTTGACCATTTTGATATTTTATACTTATCTGTGTAAATAATGTTACATGCAGTAATCTTTGTTATTTTTGTTTGCAGTCACGTCGAAGTAGCAACAATGTCACAAATGGTGGTAACATACGAATTCAAAATCATCCTAGAAAGTGCAAATTGTTGGGTGGGCACAGGAATGTTGTCGCAGAAGGAACAAATGCATCTACCGATCCTACTGTTTTAGTGCATCATGTGCCACTAGGTAAAGATGCTTGGAAGGTTTGGGTCGATGCGGTGGTGGATCCTGAAGCTATTCTATTTCGGCCTACCTCAGATATCTACACTATTGGACAAGCGGTTGGGACTACTATTGCTTGGCACAAGGAATTTATCTTGTTTGATTAGTACGTATGTATTTTTTACTAATATATGTTATGGATTTATTTTTGCTGTGTAATGGAGCTATGAACCCATAAATGGTGTAAACTTGAACTGTTTTTGATTTTTTTTGAATGTGATTGGTTCGTGTTGTTCCAATTAATTTGCATGATTATGGTTATTGTAAATGATATGTTGGTTTTAATTATAATATTATGAAATTACGGTTAATAGCAGTTGTGAAAAGAGAATTATATAGTTGTAAAAATATATGTTGCAACTGTCGACAGTAGTTGTAAAAATATTGATTACAACTGTTCTAAACACTTGTTAAATTAGTAATTACAACTGTCCTAAATACTTGTTAAAATATTATTTACAACTGTCCTAAACAGTTGTAAAAAATTCAACCACAACTACGTAAAGCAGTTGAAAAAGATCATATTGCAAGAGCTATCGGCAGTTACAAAAGGGTCTTATGACAAAAGCGACTGGCAGTTGTAAAAGGTCTTTTACAATTGTTAATGGACAGTTGTAAATAATTTTTTTACAAGTGAGACAAGCAGTTGTAAAAAGAGTTTTTACCACTGTCAGCAGCACTTGTAAAATACTTTTTTTCAACTGCGCCCGCAAGTGTCTACGTCAGTTGTCAAATAATCCTGCTCTATTACAACTGCGGATATTAAGACTGGTGAGCGTCAGTTGTAGTAGATCTATTACAACTGTTTTTGGCAGTTGCGATAGGGTATTTTTGTTGTAGTGCTAGCCCTCTGGCAACCTCTATCTGACCTTGCTTCCCACTTGATGGCCGAAGCCGAGAACGCACAGCAAGTTATAATGTATGTTTTGTAAACTAAGTAATTGATTTCAAATATTAAATAAATTATGCTATGTTATGTTATATACTATATTACGTTATGTTAATAATATTTAAACATTTTTGATTTAAAATATTTATTTGTAGGATCTGGTAAACTATGGTTTTATAAATATAGATTTTTCTATATTGAGAAAAGGGGAGCGGTAAGATATATTATGTCAGTTTATGTATATATTGATTATATATGAAGTTATTTATATGGTATAAGATCCGAGTACAAGTTTTATATAAGTTGTATATTAGTATTCATGAGTTGATTTTCTTCCATATATACTATGCATATGTTTTATTGAGATCTGATGAATGCTATAGATGTTTATGTTGTAATATTATACTTGTAACAGTATATGTGTTTTCTTATATTGTTATATATATAATATATAGTTGTAGTGACAATATATGAGTATTTTGATCTCTGCATTTTATATAGATTTATATATATAGTATATAAGTATTGTGATGTATAGGTTACATATGACATGTTAGTTATAATACATAAGCTTATACAAGTTTATACACACTCTTTAGTTATATATGTAAATTAGTTAAATATATAGGGTGGTATTATATATATATATGGTTTATTAAATTTCAAGCATACACTGCGTGGATACGATACGGTATGCGTATAATGGTTTATGTATATGGTATCTGCATACATATTTTATTATACACATGTACTTTCTGCATAGATATATTTTGTTGCCATCTTCTTTTATTTGCATATTCTACCTATTTCAGATTATCTGCATGCAATATAATGATATTCATACATAGATATATTGATCAATAATCTGCAATATAATGTGTATATATAAAAAGATTATAATTTTAAAAATATATGTATATTTATCGATGTTGCATTTTTAATATAATTATATAGACTTTATTAATAAATTATGTATATATGTATTTACAATATGAAAAAAAATTAAAAAAAATGTATATTTCTAAATTTAATTTTTAGTTTTATATAATATATATTTTGTTTCAGTTATATCTAGCTGATTCTGATTCGTTCTCATCAATTCAAACTATCAGCCTTGTTCGTCGAGTCTGTGTTCACCTCACTTTGCTTTGTGATTTGTCATTTGGATTGGTCGATTTTCCAGTTCAGGATTCAATTCGTAGCTTGTTCTGTTGTCAAACTCCTCTAGCCTCGAAAGGTGAGTAATCACTCACGATTAACATTCTTACATTTATTAAATTGATTTCATTTGAAACAACAATTGAAATATGCTGCTAGATTTAACCGTTATTTATACAATTATTACATATGATATGCTATTATCTGTAATTGTTCACCTGTGATATATGACACATATCCTATTGTATATATTTTATTTAATTTATCACTGATGATATATGCCTGTTATTGATATGTTATATTTTATCATATTTTATCATATTTTCTCTCACTCTACCAGTTCCCTGTTAATTAGAATTCCCTATGGGTTGATATGATACATACCGAACGATCTTGTAGAATAGGAGAAGATCGTTATGGATTGAAATATAAACCCAAGCGATTTTCATTGATTTTAAAATTTTGGGATTGCGAGTTGAAACGATACATACCCGTAAATATTTAAAATTGCGGATTGAAATGATAAATATCTGTATCACTTGACCATATGATAGAAAATTATATAAGGACACAGTTGGTCTATATTTTGAAAATGATTTCCAAAGTTTTGAAAGAAAATATATGGGTTTTGGTAAATAGTGATTATATATATATAATCTATAAATGTTATATATATATTTAGATTTTAAATTATATGTTTTGGAAATTTTAAATTTATAAATTTGTAACAAGCTGGTATTTTCAGCCATTTGCAGCCGCACATGTCGGACTTGAATTGCTCAAAATACCGCGTTGTAAATAAATTTGAAGCAAATGAAATACAAATTACAGAATCACAGACACAGAACAAACAGAATACCTCGCAGTGGAATATAAAATACATAGTAGTTCGTGAAGCTACTACGGCAGAGTCTCAAACCAAATACATAATACAGTCTGAAAAAAACATATACAATAGAAATCTCAAATACATAACAGTTTATAAATATCAGAGCTGAAATAGAACAACTGAACTGAAAGGGAACAGATAACTAGACAAGCAGAATCTCCAGCGATTCCAAACTCCAGAAAGAAATCCAAAGCTAAGCTGTAAATACTCAAGCTGACCCGAGCATAAAGTAAAACACAAAACACTCGAGTCGGGACATATATACTTATATAATGTAAACCACCTCAAGTGAACTGTAGTAGAAATGCACAATAACTAAAAGGATGCTTGGGATCGCCCATCCTTTAAGAATCGATTAAACTATAAATTAAATACATCCCGTGGTTAAAATTTCAAAATGGTATTTTATACTTTGAAGTCAAATATCATTTCGAAATTCAATATCATTCAAAAATCCATTTCAAAATATCAAATATCATATCTTCCAACCACATTCATTTATTTAAAATACCATTTCAACACACATTCCAAATGATTTGTATTTCAAAACAAATTACTTCATTTTTAAATCATAAAAATGAAGTTATTATATTTATAATTAAATTATTAACTTTCCAAAATTTTAATCTTCCAAAGTTCATTCATTCACTTAAGTTTATCAAAACAGTGAAAATTCACCTTTCATAGCATTAAAAAATGCTATGGAAAGTCACATTCAAAACAGTTCAATTTAACAAAAGATAGCATTTAAGGATGCTGTAATAGTTTACATTAGTTTCAAAGAAACTTTGTTAAATTCAACAATTATAGCACTTACAAAATTGCTATAATGGCCTTTAATTAAATTTAGCCATTTAGTTCATTATTATCAACTACAGCATTTACAAATGCTCTAAAATCATTTACATTAGAAATAATAGCATTTCAAAAGATGCAGTTAATTAACTTCAAATATTCAATATAATTTCACAAAAAATTATAATTTTATTTAAATCATTTCAAACTTATAAAATCATATATATTTTTACTTTTAAAACAATCATTCAAATACCCTTATATATGATTTTATAAAGTTAAATTTCCATTCAAAAATCAATATTTAATAATAATACATTTATTAAATTCCAACATTCAATTAAAATTCATTGAATTAAATTTTAACTTAAACTTAAGTTTTAAATTTCAAATATAACTTAATTTCATTTTTATTTAACTTAAAATTCACATTTAAGCCAAATTCATAAATTTCCAATTTTAGTTATATTTCCAAATTTCAACTTAAATATTCATTCATTTCACATTTTAACTTTATTCAAAAAAAATCATTAATATATTATAAAATCATTTTAAATTCATTAAAATCCAAATTATCATGAATTTATCATATTTCATATTTAATTTAAATTCCAGTTACCACCAAATAAAAATTTCCCAAAATAACTTACATTTCAAATTCTCTGACCTCCATAATTTATTTAACTTATAAATTTTCAGAAAATCAATAATACTTTACAAAAAAAGCATTTTTAATCAAATTTAAATCAAAATATTATAATATTTACATTTTAAAAATATTTTAAAAATTTTAGAACAACGTATTTTAACTATGGGTCTGTATTTCATTTTCTAGCCTAGGTAAAGTGATACGGGTAATATATCATTTCAACCCGTAATTTACAAAGAAAACCCGGGTTTTATCATTTCAAACCCACGGTCCCAAGTAAATGAAATAATTTGAAAATCGTTCAGGCCTATCATTTCAGCCCATAACGATTTTCTCATATTCTAAACTCCGTTCGGGTATGTATCATTTCAACCATAGTGATTCTAATCTAAAGGGAACTTGCAGTGTGACAAAGTGATATAAATAAAAGAACAGCATAATACAACAGTAATATATGATACAACATGTGTTTAAGCATAGGTGAACATCATATAATCATAGCATAGTAGATATAATATGGTTACGCATTTTACAGACTGAAAAGTGGTCAATTTACTAGTTATATAAGTATACGATGTCTGGTGAGAATAACTCACTGGTTTAGCTGGAGATGACAACTACGAATACACAAAAGAGATCCACACAATCACGATAGCACGACAAGATACGAGTGAGAGAGCCAAAGTATCAATTCCCTTGGAAACAAATCAAACAAAAACAGTACAATACACATAAGCTTTCAACTCAAAACGTTTAAACTATGCTAGAAATAAGTGCATAAAACAAAGCTGAAATGCTTTGCACTTGCTTCCAACTTTCATTCGGTTCAGACACAGGTGAAATAAAAGGCTAAAGAAAGGGTTTGGATCAGGTTTTGGTTTCCTAAGGGTCGTCCAAACATGGATGGAGATGGTGCAAAGGTGAGCATGCATGAAACAACACTAAACAACAACATACATGGTTTTCAATGCAAAGCAAGGCTCAAATAGGTCACGACCAAGCCATATGGGCATGGTCTTCTCTGGTGGGATCAAGGGAATTACGTGGCAGAGGATTTAGGTGAGGTTGGAGGTGGTGGAGGTGGAGTAGGTGGCGGGTAAGGGGTGATGAAGTGGTGGATTGCATTGTAGTGCTTGGCTAGGTGGTATTGTTGGAGTTTGGAGCATTTGGTGATGGATCTACCACTAAGGGTGGTGCACGGCCTGGCTGGGGTTGTAGAGGAGGTGGTGGAGATGGGTTTCAGGTGGTGGTGGAGGCGAAAGGGCAGAAGGAGGAGCAAGGCTGATCCTATAATGAAGAAGAACAAGTGCAAAGATCAAAGAATTCAGGCATAAAACAATGGAAAAAAAGAATTAAAGTTTACCAATTTCTCTCCAAAGCAATGGCTGAATTTTTCTTTCAGAAATGAGATGAGAAAAAGTTTACGTGAATGAGAAATGAGGTAGGTGACTGAAGGAATGAGGAGTTATGGCCAATTGAATGAAAAGATATGGTTGAAATGTGAAAAGGTGTGAATACCAAAGGCCTTAAGAAACAAAAAGTCAAAAACCTTTTCATATTCCTTTTTTATAAATTTAAACAACTGAAAATTATTATAAATTCAGATTAAATTCGAAAATATAACAAAAATATAAAATATACATAAATAAGTAATAATTATATATGATTAAAATAACAAAATAGCATAGAAAATGCAAACTAGTCTAGAAAATTTGAAAATAAACGGAATAAAATTTGGAAAAATTATATGGACTTGGAAAAATATTTATAACAAAGATAATAACATAAAATAAAAATGCATTCACAAAATAAGTACATAAGTTTTAATTAAATACAATTTAAATTAAGAAAATAGTAGAAAAATAGAAAACAACCTTTAAAAATAGGAAATAAATACAGTAAATTTTGAAAAAAATTAATTATCACTTTAAAAACATTAAAAGACAAAATATACATAAAATTACATATTAACACATATTAAAATAAAATATAACAAAGATAATATGATTTATATAATTTAAAATAGACAAAATTTCAAAATAAAACAAATTATACTCAAAATTAAAATGTACATAACTTTCACAATTTAAATCCGTTTTCAACGAAACGAAAAGAATTATTCAAGTTATTAAATCTATTTTCATAATAAAAGATAAAATTTAAGAATTTAAATATTTAAATTTGAAATTTAAAAGTCAAGATTTGACCATTTTGAACAGAAATTCATCTTTCAGTAAAATATCAAATTTATACCGGTTTGAAATTATAATTCACATAATAATCAACACCTATATTTAAAAATGAAATGTTTGAAATAAAGTAAGTTTAAAATAATTTCAAAATAAAATAAAGTCAAATATTAAAATATATGAAAAATCTAGGGTTGTTACACTCTCCCACACTCAAACCTTTTCGTCCTCGAAAAGGAAGGAAGCGGAGAAACAATAAAAAAAACAATGGGTTGGAAGACATCCTAAAAGAAGGTAGGGAAAAAGTAGATAGGAGGGAAAGCATGTTGAAAGACATGGATGAACCATTATTTTAATTTTTTTTATGTTTAACATGTTAAACATTTAATATGATAATTAGTTATTTGATTCAAATTTGATAGTTCAAAGTAAACAATATTTAAGACATTTTAAATCATGATTAGAATATCCTTTATACAATACGTTACCAAAATACTTTTATAACTCGATGTCTTAACAAGTTTACTTTCGTTCCTGCAGACTCTGGCTATGCGTTGATCGGGCGCAAAGCTAGAATTCTCCAAGTACTTAGTAGACCTGTTTCAACACCCAGTGAAAATACTAAAAATAGGTATGAGAAGTTCCGCTCAAAATCCAATGTCAAATGATGATAATACGATAGCAGTGGCCCGCTGCTGATCCGGTATTTACGTAATGGACACAACACTTTCCAGAAGATCCTTCTACCTTCCGGATTCCAGAAAAATATCGTAGCCAGTTCGTAAACAAGGGACCATCGACCCCTGCTGCAGTGGTACGCTGCTGATTCAATGATTTACACAATGGATGCATTTCCTTCCCGGAAGATCCATAAACAACAGATCTCGGGATCGAAAGTGCCTCCATTGGGTAAACTAAAGAACCATCTACCCTGAAAAAAAATCGAGGAACTCATGAGTTTAAGTCCGGACAACCATATCAGTTCGAATCCATTTCTGAATTCACCCAAGTCCATTAGGGTTTATCGGTCGAATCCATTCCTAGATTCCCCAAGTCCATCTAGGTCGAAGCATATCACTATACTTCTTCCGGAGCATACTTCCCATACCTCTTACATCAAAATATAATATACCATATATAGTAGCCCTTCAAAATCATAGCTTCAAATATCTCACTTATATAAATTCCATTATATATAAGATTTCATTTTCAAATCGAATACTTTCCAAAATCAATAGTATATCAAATCACACTTATATAGACTTTGATTATATAAGATTTTAATTTACAAATTGAGTACCTTTCCAATTCAACATTTTCAAATCAACTTCATACTTATACGAATCCATTTTATATAAGTTCGATAACTCCCAAATCAAGTATTTAGTAAAACAAGGTTCTCAATTTTAATTTGTTTCAATAACATTTCAGTGGCAAAATCATATATGATTTCGCCAAATCATTTCTTCCAAATTACATATATTCAGTTTCAAAGTTTCTTAAAATAATAGATCTAGAAAATAATCCAAATTTCCAAATCAACAAAATTTAGGTCAAACAAATTCATTTCCATTTCAAACATATATTCACTTCAAAATCATAATACTTTCAAAGTTATAAATCTTTCGAAACCAAAATACTTGAAATCATTACGCTTTGAAAATCATAACATTTCGAAATCATACATTTGAAATCATAAAACATTCCTTTAATTCTTTACATTTCACAAATATTCAATTAAACCCAAATCTTAAATTTCCAACTTTAATTCAATTCAAACCATCAGTTTCAATTCAATTTAGTTTTCCAACAAAACCATTTCAAATATTATCAAATTTCAAATATAGATTTGATCCACAAAATAAACTATTCAATCTTTAATATATTTCAAAGCTTAAATATACCATATTCCAAAACTAAATTTTATCATTTCATATATCTCAAATCTAGTTTCATAATTACTTAGTTTTGAAATATTCATTTCATAAATCCATCATTTTTCAATAAACTCAAATTACAAGTAAACCCAATATCCTTTTATACAAATATAAACTTCAAATATTCATTTATCAAAATTATTTATCATTTCAAATTCACATTCTTTATCAAAATAAAGATTATATCATGTCCAAACCATTTCAATCATAAAAATATCTAAGTTTGAAACCATCTCTTTTTAAAACCTTCAAACTATTTATTTCTATATGGAAAAAAATCCAATTTACCATTGGAAAGATTTTTTTCTTCTAAATATATACTTTATTCAAAACATTTCAAATCTATATTTCATACCAGTATAATTCAAAATAGTCTTATTTATTTCACTCAATAAACAATTTCAAACTTATATAAATCATATTACTTTATACTTTCACCATACCCAACTAAACTTATATTCTTTATCAAATACCTTATACCTTTCAAAATTTCTTAGCTTTGAAAAGTTAACCTTGATTTGGAAGTGCTCGAACCTTCAAAATAGTCGAAGAAATCATATTTTCAATCCAAGAGTTGGAAATCACCAACAAATTAGTAAATCAATTCCAATAGGTAAGGTTATACCAAAACAAATCTGAATCTCGAGGACTGAACACCGGCTTATTTTAAATCATTTCAATTATATATATATATATACACACGCGCACACACACACACACATATCTTTCGAATATCAAACCATACTTCGAAATTAGAAATCAAAAATTGGTTTCATAAAATCACTCGCATAGCAAAGCTACTAGAGTGGCCTCTCCCCCATACAGAAACTCAAAAATCAATGTCGATGATGCATGTATTCATCACCAAAATTATTTGTCAGCGACATAAGTGGGTTCTGGACTTTTATTTCTTGAAACTTCTTTGAAATCTCTTCGAAATCATTGGAATTCATTCGAATCCATTTGAAACATTTCTTATTTGGAAAAATATCTTTAAATCGTATTAGTATTATATATTTTCCAAAATCTTAAAAACCCATTTCAAAACACCGGAGTTCGATTCCTCGAAATTCAAATTCAAAACCCTTCATTTATAAATCATTTTTATATAAATCACATTTTCTTATAAATTTCCAAAATTTCAAATCCTTTCAAAGCTTCAAATTTTCATTTTCCAAAGTTAAAATCCTTATTGAAAACATTTCACTTTTATATACAAAATAGGGTCATCCTTATTAAAATAATAATTTCGACGTATGCACAAATTCAAAATACAATCAAACACAAATTTCCAAAGAATGATTCAAGGTTAGTTTTCAAGCAATACGGAAATTCGAATTTAGAGGAACTCTAATCAAATAGAATTCTGGTTCGAAGATAAACTCGAACGAAGATACGATAATTTTATTACCAAATAGAAGATGATAAGCCTATATAAATCGCGGGCGACCTTAACCGGTCAACCGTGACTTCAGGAATATAATCAATTTAGAAATCTAAGGCAAATCGACATTCGATCACCAAAGATAGAATCCGGGTAGAGCAGGAGATAGATAGCATCGAAAACCGAGGATACAGGAATCTCCGATGAATCGGTGCCAATTATAAAGGATTTTCACCCCATTACAAATCATTCAAAGATTTGCGGAATCACCGATCTTTATAGAGGTCATTCCAAAGTGGAGTTATGAAACGCTTCAAAATCAAAATGGATAGAATAGGGAAGACAAGACTGGATTTCATAACAAGTGGGAGCGTTCCAAAGTTCAAGGAATCCTAATCGATAAGAATCCTAACCAAGATATTTCTAACAAGATGGATACTGAAGGGATAAAGTTTTGAAAATCTTGGTTTCAAAATAAGAAAATTTTTATACCAAAATAATCTTTGAAAATCCTTTAAAAATCATTTGGAAATTATTTTATACTTCGAAAATACGTTCTCTCATAAGAAAGGATTCTGAGATAATTTCACTCATTCTAGGGTATTTCTACCCTATTTCTAATGAGTTTTTGCTCCACAGGCTATGGTTTGCTAAAACCAAAGCTTTGATACCAAATGTAACAACCTGGTATTTTCAGCTATTTGCAGCCGCACATGTCGGACTTGAATTGCTCAAAATACCGCGTTGTAAATAAATTTGGAGCAAATGAAATACAAATTACAGAATCACAGACACAGAACAAACAGAATACCTCACAGTGGAATATAAAATACATAGTAGTTCGTGAAGCTACTACGGCAGAGTCTCAAACCAAATACATAATACAGTCTGAAAAAAACATATACAATAGAAATCTCAAATACATAACAGTTTATAAATATCAGAGCTGAAATAGAACAACTGAACCGAAAGGGAACAGATAACTAGACAAGCAGAATCTCCAGCGATTCCTAACTCTAGAAAGAAATCCAAAGCTAAGCTGTAAATACTCAAGCTGACCCGAGCATAAAGTAAAACACAAAACACTCGAGTCAGGACATATATACTTATATAACGTAAACCAAATCAAGTGAACTGTAGTAGAAATGCACAATAACTTAAAGGATGCTTGGGATCGCCCATCCTTTAAGAATCAATTAGACTATAAATTAAATACATCCCGTGGTTAAAATTTCAGAATGGTATTTTATACTTCGAAGTCAAATATCATTTCAAAATTTAATATCATTCAAAAATCCATATCAAAATATCAAATATCATATCTTCCAACCACATTCATTTATTTAAAATACCATTTCAACACACATTTCAAATGGTTTATATTTCAAAAAAAATTACTTCATTTTTAAATCATAAAAATGAAGTTATTATATTTAATAATTAAATTATTAACTTTCCAAAATTTTAATCTTCCAAAGTTCATTCATTCACTTAAGTTTATCAAAACGGTGAAAATTCACCTTTCGTAGCATTAAAAAATGCTATGGAAAGTCACATTCAAAACAGTTCAATTTAACAAAAGACAGCATTTAAGGATGCTGTAATAGGTTACATTAGTTTCAAAGAAACTTAGTTAAATTCAACAATTATAGCACTTTCAAAATTACTATAATGGCCTTTAATTAAATTTAGCCATTTAGTTCATTATTATCAACTACAGCATTTACAAATGCTGTAAAATCATTTACATTAGAAATAATAGCATTTCAAAAGACGCAGTTAATTAACTTCAAATATTCAATATAATTTCACAAACAATTATAATTTTATTTAAATCATTTCAAACTTATAAAATCATATATTTTTTGACTTTTAAAACAATCATTCAAATACCCTTATATATGATTTTATAAAGTTAAATTTCATTCAAAAATCAATATTTAATAATAATACACTTATTAAATTCCAGCATTCAATTAAAATTCATTAAATTAAATTTTAATTTAAAATTAAGTTTTAAATTTGAAATATAAATTAATTTCATTTTTATTTACTTAACTTAAAATTCACATTTAAGCCAAATTCACAAATTTCCAATTTTAGTTATATTTCCAAATTTCAACTTAAATATTCATTCATTTCACATTTTAACTTTATTCAAAAAAATCATTAGTATATTATAAAATCATTTTAAATTCATTTTAATCCAAATTATCATGAATTTATCATATTTCATATTTAATTTAAATTCCAATTACCACCAAATAAAAATTTCCCAAAATAACTTACATTTCAAATTCTCTAACCTCCATAATTTATTTAACTTGTAAATTTTCAGAAAATCAATAATACTTTACAAAAAAGAATTTTTAATCAAATTTAAATCAAAATATTATAATATTTACACTTTAAAAATATTTTAAAAATTTTAGAACAACATATTTTAACTATGGGTCCGTATTTCATTTTCTAGCCTAGGTAAAGTGATACGGGTAATATATCATTTCAACCCGTAATTTACAAAGAAAACCCGGGTTTTATCATTTCAAACCCGCAGTCCCAAGTAAATGAAATAATTTGAAAATCGTTCAGGCCTATCATTTCAGCCCATAATGATTTCTAAAGTCCATTCGGGTATGTATCATTTCAACCCATAGTGATTCTAATCTAAAGGGAACTTGCAGTGTGATAAATTGATATAAATAAAAGAACAGCATAATACAACAGCAATATATGATACAACATGTGTTTAAGCATAGGTGAACATCATATAATCTAGCATAGAAGATATAATATGGTTACGCATTTTACAGATTGAAAAGTGGTCAATTAACTAGTTATATAAGTATACGATGTCTGGTGAGAATAACTCACTGGTTTAGCTGGAGATGACAACTACGAATACACTAAAGAGATCCACACAAGCACGATAGCACGACCAGATACGAGTGAGAGAGCCAAAGTATCAATTCCCTTGGAAACAAATCAAACAAAAACAATACAATACACATAAGCTTACAACTCAAAACGATTAAACTATGCTAGAAATAAGTGCATAAAACAAAGCTGAAATGCTTTGCACATGCATCCAACTTTCATTCGGTTCAGCCAAAGGTGAAATAAAAGGCTAAAGAAAGGGTTTGGATCAGGTTTTGGTTTCCTAAGGGTCAGCCAAACATGGATGGAGATGGTGCAAAGGTGAGCATGCATGAAACAACACTTAACAACAACATACATGGTTTTCAATGCAAAGCAAGGCTCAAATAGGTCACGACCAAGGCCATATGGGCACGAGGTGGGGTCAAGGGGATGATGTGGCAGAGGGTTTAGGTGAGGTTGGAGGTGGTGGAGGTGGAGTAGGTGGCGGCTAAGGGGTGATGAAGTGGTGGATTGCATTGTAGTGCTTGGCTAGGGGGTATTGTTGGAGTTTGGAGCATTTGGTGATGGATCTACCACCAAGGGTGGTGCACGGCCTGGCTGGGGTTGTAGAGGAGGTGGTGGAGATGGTTTACAGGTGGTGGTGGAGGTGGAAGGGCAGGAGAAGGAGCAAGGCCGATCCTATAATGAAGAAGAACAAGTGCAAAGATCAAAGAATTCAGGCATAAAACAATGGAAAAAAAGAATTAAAGTTTACCAATTTCTCTCCAAAGCAATGGCCGAATTTTTCTTTCAGAAATGAGATGAGAAAAAGTTTACGTGAATGAGAAATGAGGTAGGTGGCTGAAGGAATGACGATTTATGGCCAATTGAATGAAAAGATATGGTTGAAATGTGAAAAGGTGTGAATACCAAAAGCCTTAAGAAACAAAAAGTCAAAAACCTTTTCAAATTTCTCATATTTCTTTTTTATAAATTTAAACAACTGAAAATGATTATAAATTCAGATTAAATTCGAAAATATAACAAAAATATAAAATATACATAAATAAGTAATAATTATATATGATTAAAATAACAAAATAGCACAGAAAATGCAAACTAGTCTAGAAAATTTGAAAATAAACCGAATAAAATTTGAAAAATTTATATGGACTTGGAAAAATATTTATAACCAAGATAATAACATAAAATAAAAATGCATTCACAAAATAAGTGCATAAATTTTAATTAAATATAATTTAAATTAAGAAAATAGTAGAAAAATAGAAAACAACCTTTAAAAATAGGAAATAAATACAGTAAATTTTGGAAATTTTTTATTATCACTTTAAAAACATTAAAATACAAAATATACATAAAATAAAATATTAACACATATTAAAATAAAATATAACAAAGATAATATGATTTATATAATTTAAAATAGACAAAATTTCAAAATAAAACAAATTATACTACAAATTGAAATGTACATAACTTTCACAATTTAAATCCGTTTTCAACGAAACGAAAAGCAGTATTCAAGTTATTAAATATATTTTCATAATAAAAGATAAAATTTAAGAATTTAAATATTCAAATTTGAAATTTAAAAGTCAAGGTTTGACCAGTTTGAACAGAAATTCATCTTTCAGTAAAATATCCAATTTATACCGGTTTGAAATTATAATTCACATAATAATCAACACCTATATTTAAAAATGAAATGTTTGAAATAAAGTAAGTTTAGAATAATTTCAAAATAAAATAAAGTCAAATATTAAAATATATGAAAAATCTAGGATTGTTACAAAATTGGTTTTGAAAATATAATTTTTAAGATTTTACTTATAATTTTGCTATTTTAAAACATAAAAAATAGATTTAATATAAAATTTAATAATAAGATTTAATTTAATAAAAACTTAAGTTAATTAGTTTATAATATGTTAAGTATTTATTTAAATTTATATTAATATTTTAAAATAGATTTTTCTACTTAAATAATTAAGGTTGGGAAGATGAATTAATGTTGGCTTGGAATTTAAATTGGTTAATAAATGGATTTAAATAAGAATTGATTTAAACTTATTGATGGTTGAGGTTTTGAAAGATATGATTTATAACTTGATTTTGATAAAATGATGATTAAATGAATATTCTCGATTTTAAATAAAAATTAAGATTTAACATTTAATATTGATTAAAATTTATAATATTGGATTTTAAATAATTGTTATCAAATTTATTAGGTAAATACTTTCCAATTTGAAAAAATTAAAGTTAAATGTTGGAGTATAAATGAAATTTATATTGAAAATGTTTGAATATTTAAACTTTGAATCTTAATGGAATTGAAGAGATAGTTCAAACCTATAATTGAAATTGATAAAGATTGAAATAATTTCTTTAAAATTTGAATTGAACCATATCCTTTTGAAATTGAAAGTGTTATGATTTCAAAGTGTTATGATTTCAAAAGTTTTATGATTTCAAAGTGTTATGGTTTCAAATTGTTATGATTTCAAAAGCATTATAATTTCAAAAGTGTTATGATTTTGAAAGGGTTATAAATTTTGAAAGTGTTACGATTCTGGAAATGAATATTAGTTAAACTGAATAATGATATCGAATTGGTATGGTTTTTGAAGCGAATATAATATTTTGATATGGAGAATGAACTATTTGAAATGAAATGACCGCGGTGTGAAGTAAGCGTTTGGTTGTTAAAGAGACCGGGAAAGGATATTGTCATACTCTCTGCCAATACCGAAAACCACTTTAACAATTGTGTATGTGGGGGAGATTCCAGAATAAAGTAGGATGGTTTGGTGACGGTTCTATGAGGTATTTACGTAGCCCTAACTCCCATGAGTCAGCTTGATGCGGCTAAAATAGAAGCCACGTCGGTCCAAGTGAGGTCATTCTCCGATCGGACACATTTCTTCGATGCCATTCTATTGCTTTTGTGATTTGATTGGGTGCACCTTTGATTTGGGAGTGTGTCACGAGGTGGGCGGTAGTAGCTGCCACGCGTTACCACCAGTCTGGATACCAAAATGGTATATCTACCCTGGCATTGCCTCGAGTGCCTTGTCGCATGCCCTATCGCGCCTTTTACGAGTTTGTTTTGTGTCGTACCTACGGAGTGCTCCCTGATAGCCCACTTGCGAGGAGTTTATAGTATCCGTATTGATTATGGCATTATAAAAAATGTGTTAAGAGGAATATGGGTAACGCCTTAACGCTTAATAGTTTACTTTACTATAAACATGTTATAATAGCGTTTATTACTACATAGTAGATAGTTCCACGGATCCCTAGAAGATGGGAATCCCAAAAATCCTTTAAATTACTTGTATTTCAGTTGACATTTCACTTGAGTTGAATTTATTAATATAAGAATGTTAATCCAAACTCGGGTGTTTTGTATTTTTCTTTATGCTCGGGTCAGACTGAGTGTCACAACATTTGAGACTCACCTTTGGAGTTGGAGCTTCACTTGGAGATCCATCTGTATCTATTCAGCTTTTGGCTATCTAGTGGCGTTGTTCAGACTTGTCATCTATTTGTATTCGGACTACATTGTATTGGAGATATTCTGTTATATGTTGTTCCAAACTCTGATGTTTTATAGTAGCTTTAAGAACTACTATTTAATCTATTCTGCTTCTTATTACTGTAACACTTTGTGTCTGTGATTCTATGATTAATTTGTTTACTGTACATGCTGAGTTTTGCCAAATATAAAATTAACCATATGTTGTTTTGAGCAATTCAAGTCCGACGTGTGCAGATGCGAATGACACGAAATACCAGTCGTTACAAGTGGTACCAAAGCTCTGGTTTAGGAAAAACTTAGCATATTGGGTAAATTTAATTACAGAATCACCTTTGTTCGAACCTTAATTTCTCCTCTTTGATTAGGACTTCTTTTGAACTTCAAAACTTTCCTTTTGTTCTGAAATCCATCCTCACCCTTCCTACTCACGTTCTTTTGATACTGGAGCATCCCATATCTCTAACCTCAACTATCAACTTCATCATTTGTGTGACAAATCCCATCGGCGGTCCTGCCAACCTAAATATAATCTGTAAAGGGGTGAAACTCCATTATAACAAGCGTCGATTCACCGGATATTTCTATGTCCTCGTCTTGCGATGTTATTATTCCTCACAAAGCCCGAATCGTTCTCTAGTGGACAACCCGGGTAATTCTCTTGTTATTCAATGTCGAATGCCTCTGATTTAAGTAGAAAACTTCATCTTTCTCTTGATATTCAGCCTAGTGATCTTGACTCCACCCTTATTGTCTAACTATTTCTGGATATCTTTGGTAAAATCACTTCTCTTCTCTTCAAGCGAGAAATTAAATTTCTGCATCGATCTTATTCATGGAATCTCGGTTGACCGGTTAAGGTCGTCGTGATCAATATTAGTCTATCCATTCTTTCCACTTTTGTAATCTATCTATCATATCTTCCTTTCGAGCATATCTGCTTAGTTAGAATCCTCCTTGATTAGGGTCCCCTGCATTTGAATCTCTATCCTTGTTCTATGATATATTATTGAATCATCATGTGGGGAGTATATTTGTAATTAATATAAAATGTTTTATATTGTGTTATTGAGTTGTTGACTCTGAATTTTGGGTTTCAATCGATTCGTCTGATCAACGTTATCGATAGAAATTCCAAAACACTTGAACAGAACAAACTGACACAATATTGTTTTCAAATTTGGTAAATGAAATAAATGTTGTATGGTTATATATATCATATATAAGTATAAATTTTCTAAAATTAAATAGTTGATTGAATTGGTCGTTGGAAATGATAATATTCGATTTCCATTGATTGTTTTGTAACCATTGATTATTGCAACATAACATAAGTAAATGCAATTTATAAAACATGGTTTATAAATTGATTTGGAATTGAACTGAATTTTAATTAAGCATTTGAGAATTTAATTTTCGGTATTTTGAAAATTTGTTTTAAAATTTTAGGGTATATTATTTAAAAGGTATTTTCAAATAAAAATCATATCCAAAAAAATTTAAAAGTTTTTAATCAGTACTCTCCTCATTGTCGCTGGGAAATAATTTCGGTGATGACGGCAGCATCATCGATATTCATTTTCGAGTCTCGAAGTGGAAAGGTCCCTTAGTAGCTTTGCAACACTTTTGTTTTGGAAAAATAAGTTTGATTTTAATTTCTTATGTATCTTTTGATTTATAAAACATATATGTGTATAATTATTTCAAAATAGTTTGAAGTGAAACCAAAATTCTAATCTTAAGTTTATATGTAACATCCCAAAAAAATTTATCAATTAAAATTAAGAATATATTTTAACTTTTAGAATTTAATTTGGAAATAAATTAAAAAAAATCTCAAACAAATAAATAAGTGATAATAATATATAAATAAATTCCAATTTCTCTTGAGTTTAAAAATTTGAAAGAATGAATGTTTTAAAAAGTCATTTGAATTTAAATTTATATACATATATGTATATTGCATATATGAGTAGTTTTGAATGCAAACATTGAATTTGAATTTAAATTGTATAGGGATGGATATGAATATATGAATTGACATAAATGGATTTTTATAAATCAAGTGAATTGAGATTTAATTTTAAATTTTAAAGTAAGTGGCATTCAAAATCATTAAGATGTAATGTATATGATATAAATATTGGTTAAAACAACTTTTCTATTAACATTGTATATATACATACAAATGAATATGGGGGTGTATTCATTTATAAAATGAATATGATGTAAAAAGTTATAAGGAAATTCTTTTCTTTTGTAAAAATCACAAATGCTAAATATACATTCACATGGGAGATAGAGTAAAGAGATTAACAAAATTTAGATTTCTTGATTATTATTTACAAATGGCATTCAACATCATTATTGAATAAAATAATCAAATTAAAAATTATAGGAAACTTTTTAGCTTCCATTTTCAAATTTGTTTAGCTCCAAAACTCTGAAAAGTACAGTAACTAAGATTTAGCATTCCAAACTCCAACATTCAAAGAAAAAAAATCAGAAAAAAAGAAAACTGCCTAGCTTCTTCAATTCAGAAGTAAAAATCTGAGAATCATCTTAAAGCTTCAAGCCATAGTTTATGATTCCATCTCTCAGGTAGAATTTTAAACTTTATAGTTTAATGAAATTATGATTTTGAAATCAAGTTTTAACAATAAATTCAAAAATAACTGCAGATTTGTACAAACAAGTGCTTCAGTTTCTTTCTTAGGCCAGAGTAGTGCAAGGTTTTCTGAAATAAGTTAAGGCAAGTGATTTTTATAAAAACTTGAATTTGAAGTTGATAATGAATATTAAAGCAAGAATTAATCAATTAAATTAATCAGTTGCAGGAAGGAAATCAAGTTCAAGGCTAAATTAGATTTCTGGTTTCAACTGCAGGCCTGTTCTTTCTTAGTATAAAAGGAAATACAAATTGTAAGTAATTTTAAGATTTGTTGTTATTAATGATTAAGTAAATAAATACAACAAGGAGTAAGCAAGAATCTTTATTTATAACTTGCTGATTTAACTTCAAAATTTAAAGTAGGAAAAGAAAAAAATTGCCAGGCTTTATCTTTTCTTTTGAAACTGTCAAGAGCCTTTTTGTCTTCAGGAACTCTCTGAAAAAAATGTGAGTAAACCCTTGTTTATTCAGTCATTTGCTGCTGTTTGAAATGCCTGAATGAATGTTTGAAAGACACTTGCATGTGAATAAATGGTTGTGCTTGTGTTTTCTTTTGCCTGGGAATTTATTTCCTTCCCTGTTTCTCTGAGTTCTGGTTTACAGTGTTCATATACCAAACTCAAACCCCTTCTCTATTTTCTGTTGGATCTGAAAAATAAACAAATTGAAGTATGGTTTGGGCATGCATTTTGTTTAGTAACTAATCAAAGCAAGGCAGTATGTTTTTTTGAAACAGTAAAACACAGTCATAACTGAATTCTGGTTTACAGAATAAACCATACCAAAGTCCAAACCTCTCTCCCTCTTTGCTTCTGAAAGTGATTGTAAACAAATTAAAAATATTGTTTAACCATGCACCGTGTGTCAGTAATGAATTCAAGCATATATAGTTCCTTTTCCTAGAAATTATGAAACACAGTCACAATTCAAATTTTACAGAATTTCAAACTTCACAAATTTTAATTTCAGTAATACTATGTGAATCCCCCTTAAAAATAATGATTTAAGAAAGCAAAATGCAAAATTTTCATTAAGTTTTCATCGAGATTTTCGGGTTGATCAGAAAGTTGAACTTATGCCAAATCCCGGTAATCTAAGTGATTGTAGGCCTCGAGTTCGTGGTCACAGATTGTTTGAATGTTCAACATCACTAGAAAAATACCATTGTGATTTATGAAACCTTAAATTTTGAATTCGAGTTCAAGTTAGGGTTTAAGAACCCATTTCTGTTCATGTTCGAAATGATGGTGCTGCACCTTCAATGGGTGATCGGACTTCGTGCCTCCGGCGCAAATCACGGCGTCGCACGCTGATGAAGCTTGGGTCAAAATTTGATGGCCGCTGACGGTCAGAGGAAGAGGGGCGAGCCATTTTTCTGATATTGTTCTGATGGGTCATTTGGGTCGAGATGACTCGATTCTCGTTCTCGAAATTTATTTGAGTTCTGGGTGTTTGTGGAGTTTTGGGGGATGGACGTCGACTCGATGGTGGCTGCAGCTTCGACCAACGGCGATGATTTTGGCCGTGCTCGTGCACGTGGTGGTTGTGGTGTCAGTAATGATGGGTTAGGGAAGAAAGGAGGCCACTAGAAACAAGCATCGGGAAAAACATGGGGTAATCGAGTTTTAACTCGGGTGGAATATGGGTGCGCTGTGTAAAGAAAATTTTACTTAGGAAAAATTCAAGTAGGAATTTTTTTTTAAGCATACGGGTGAAATTGGGTAAAAACTCGAAGCAAGGGGTGTATTTTCTCGGGTTTGACCCGAAGCAGGTCTCGTGCCTGACAATACGAAACAGTCTACTTAAAAAAAAATTCAAACCCTTAACACTTTTTAAAACTATGTTTTCAAACAATGTTTTGATTAAAGTTTAAATAAATTTAGGACTTAAGTAAGATGTTTTAAGGATATTAAATATGAGTTTATTTAGTTTTGATACCATATTTTTATAAAGTTACTTATATTTAGTAAATAATGTAATTAGGTTAAAATGTTGTTTAAACCAAATCTTAATTTTTTTTAAAAAATAACTAATGATGAAAAGGCAATTTAATAAACAAGGTTTAAAGGGATAATCGAAGTAATTAATTTATCTTTTAATAATTATTGATTTAATTATTTTAAAAAGGGTAATCACTTAATTAATTATTTGATATTAAAAAATGGATTTAATAAATTATTAAGTTCAAATAATTTGTAATTAATTATTAATTAACTAAGAAGAAATTAAATTAAGGTTTAATTAATTAACAATTAAGAATTAATAAATTAAGATAATTAATAAAGGAATAATTAATTAATAAAATTGATTAAGATTTAATTAATTCATAGTTAAGTAAAAGTAATCATTGATTTAAAATAATTAATAAGATAATTATATGGTTAATTCACTTAAATCACAATCACCTTAATCGAAGATGATTGACTATCATCAAATATTCTATACTGGATTGATATTTCTGTTGTGATACTGTGATTGCTTTGTGATGAACTGTGATTTGTGATTTTTTCCTATATGTATGTAAAAAACCCTTTTGCCCATAAAACGACATTTGAATTTCGATGCGACAGGGAGTCGGATTCCAGTTGGTTATCCGAAACCCACATCGAATCATAATGATTGAATCTGTGATGATTGATGATGTTGCACTATTGTGTAAAACCCCTGGACCACACTATACACACACAAATATGGATTGCACAAGGAAATCGGTTAAGTCACAGATTTTTTTTTTGATTCTAAAGATTTAATTTTTGAATCCAAAATAGTTTTGAAATTGGAATTGAAAGCTTTTGAAAAGAGATTTCAAAATAAAAGTAATTTTGAATAACTTGGTTGAGTTTTGAAATTTAAATAATTTATTTTGAATTTGAATTCAATATTTGAAATTGGGTTCAATAATTTGGAAATTATGGTTTAAAAGGATTATACAAGTTATAAAGGTGTTTATATGGTTTTAACCATTTAAAGAGTATTGTTTTTGGGAATTTGAATTTAAACCCAAGTTTTGTACTTGAATGGCTTTAACTTATGTAAATATAACCAGTTTTTCCCAAAACGAAAACTATTTGTTTCAATTAGTAATAGCTTTCATTAAAAGAAAGGATTTCCAATTTGTATCGAATGATTTCAAGTTTGAAATGAAATTGTAAATAGTTTTGAAAGATTATGAATCAACCTTTGTGAAAGATTATTAAACCTTGTTTTGAAATCGAAGAGGATTTTAAATGGTGTATCTTTTATATAGAAGATTTGAATTGGGAATGGTTTGGAAGCTGTGAATTAAATCTTTGATTTAAAGATTGGATGAGTAAATCCAATTTGGAATCAAAATTGTTTCGAAATCTGTGAATAAATCTTTGTGAAAGAGTTGTAAGCTTTGTTCCCAAATTGAAGAGAATCTTGAGGGTGTACCTTTATATATATAAAAAGATATGGAATTGTAAATAGTTTTAAAAAACTATGAATTAACCTTTGTGGAAGATTGGTAACTTTGTGAAATAAATCTTTTTGTTTAAAAGATTTAAAGTGGTAATTTGTTTAAACCATAAAAAAAAGGTTCGGATAATAAGTTGTGACTTAACTGAAATCCCAATATCCATATGTTTTAAATATTGGGCTCATTATTCGGTTTAGCCGGGAGACGACCTTGTGTCATATAGCCCATTCCAAATAATGATACACCGTTATGGATAGCATTTGAAGACCGGTGGTGAAGATTGGATATTTTCGATAACGAAAGGATAACCCATCGGTTGTCTGTGCACTGAGTCGCGCCGGTATAGAGATTCCCTAAATGATGGGAAGTCCGATCGGAATTGTGAATACCTGGATTTGCAAGGGATTCTTCGGAAGTGCTTTCAGTTCTGTTCGAACCCGGGGCAGACTTGTATGGTTGTATGTCTGACACAACACTTTGAGATAGTAAACTGATCTCTATCAAATACATTTTTGTTTTGTGGCGGAGAATTTATTCTCTTAGTTTAACACCCTTCTCTGAGACGCACTAGCTTAGAGGTTATGTAGTTGATAGTTATCAGTGATATACTCTTAAATTTGGTAGTGTGGCATGCTGAGTGCTGCCGTGTATTATTTGTTGATCAAAGCATGGCTTTTGTGTAAAGCGTTGTTTTGTGGACGAGACTGCATCAGGACCTCACACCCCGGAAATGGTCGAAACAGGAAAGATGCGGCAAGGTTATGAGGGTCGCGCCCTTTAGGGTGTGTCATTCCCTTCTGGAAAAGGGTGATGTCATGGTATGGAGCCCAGATACTTCACTCATGTGGTCACTGCAAATCTATTACTTTGTGATTGCTTTGTGGTTGTTGGATTAGAGGTACCTCGGGTAAAGGTCCCAAAGGACCGGGGGATGGAACGCTCGTGTAGTAGTTACCTAGTTACAGAGGTAACCCGGCCTTGTGTTGGCAGAGAGCTGGTTAAGCTCTCGGGACATCCCGTCAGAGGCGAACCCATGTGGCAGTAGGAAGTTCCTTAGCCTGACCATTTGTCGGAAAATCCAATCTTCAATACGTGCTTTGTACGGTTTTAGTTGTATAACCTGCCATTTACATATGGTGGCGCCCCACTGTTTAGATGGTAGCTATAGTAGGCATACAATATTGGTTGTATGCTGGCTAGGATTAATATTATACTTTCGAAATGGTTTTTCTACACTATGCACTAGTAATAATATCAAAGAAATTTTCTCGTATCAAGCATATTTGACTATCATAAGGAGAAATCTCCTCCAATTTTGCATTTGCATTGTGTGTGTGGCGGGAGGCCTTATGGTAGTTTCATTTTCCAAAAAGCATTGCGGGTTTATTTTGAATTCTTTTGTTGTTTGTATTAAAAGATAAACTATTTTTGTTTGCTCATACCAGTCCCACGACTGACCTGGAGTTTATTGTTCCTTTACTAAACTCTAGGTGCCCATAATTTTCCCACACGGGCAGTCTGGAGTTGGGTTTTTCAGATAATCGAATAGTAGGTGTAGATTCGATAGCTTTCAGCCTTAGGATTTGGCAATCGCATTTGGATCGAGTTGCTTATTTTTGTGCGTCGTCATTTGGAAGTTCGAGCTATTTCTAGATTAGTGCCTTGGAGATGGAGATTACCGATACTGGTGTTCTGTCTTGAAGACCATATTGGAGATATTGTTCCGCTGCTGGTGTTATCTTTTCCTTCCACTGCTATTGTCTTGTATCATATCTCTGATGTATATTGATATTTAATGTATCATCTGTTGTATCATATTGTGTCAGATACTATATATCGATGTATTATTCATTTCTTCCGATGTGTTGTACTTGTGTGTTATAAGCTCCAGCAAACCAGATTCGATGTTTGGATCTGCGGCATTTGAATATGAGTGTCGTATTCGACGTCGATTTTTCAAAGGTCGAGTCAGGGTCGCTACATTATATATTAAGAAATGGTTTCAATTACTGAAATAAAGTGAAATTTTGAATAATTGGAATATTTAAAATGATAGATGAAATTAAACAAACTTGGAAAAGTTGAATTTGAATAAAATTTATTGGTATAATAATCAATTGCATTCTAATATATATAATTTGGCTAAAATATTCAAAAAGTCAAAATGTTAGGGTGTATATATATAATTGAAGGTTATAAAAGAAAAAAAAACTTAAGTAATAAGTGGTTCAAACAAAAATTGTATGGTATTTAATGACATTGGAATCATTAATAAAACTTATCTGGAAAGGGATTGAATGTAATTGAATAATATACAATAATAAATAATATGTACAAAAATGAAATTTTGATAAGGGAACTTATAAATAAAAAAGGAACTTGTTATAATGAATGTTTATATACCGACTAAGTGAAATAAATTGAATAATAAAAAGAGAATAGATTAAAATAAAATAAAATTTTGTTTTGAAATAAATTTTTATAACAAATATAATAAATTGAAATCAAATCAATTATATGAAAATATATTTGAATTGAAATCAATTAGCTAAACATAAATCGATTTTAAAATGAATGAATCTTATACGGTTTGGAATTAATTGCGGTATCTGGTAATTTATATTTCAAATCTATCTTTCTTTCTAGTTGATCATATTCTCCTACCTCGTTCCTTTACGAGGACAAAAATTTTTGAATGGGGGAGAATGTAACGACCTGGATATTTTAACAGTTTTATAACGTAATTAGCTGAAATTTTTCTTGAAATTAAATAAGAAATTTTTGAAATGGTAATTTGATATTTGGAATATGTCTATTTAAACATAGAAAATTTATTTGAAAATATAAAAGCTAGTTTTATTATGTAATTTCAATTTCAACTTAAATCAGTTAAAATTGATGTAAATAAAATATTATTGGAATCCGAATATTTTTATATAATAAGTGTGTTTACTATTTTCTGAGTGAGATGTCACCATCCGTTTCGTCAAATTTGGACTTCTCTAGCCCTGTTTATTTTATTTTCGATATTTTAACAGCATTTTTGGCACCGGGTATCGACTTTTGATACAACGATCATATCATTGATCTATGTACCATTATGTTCGTCTTGTCGTGTGGATTTCTATAGTATATTTATTTCAGTATTTCGACGTCCGATACGCGTCGAAATTCGCGAAATGATTTTGGCATCAGCTTTGTATTTGGGTCTTTTAAGTTTCTAGTGTCCTTTCAGTTTCACCTTGTAAATAATTAACCCTCCGCGGTTAATATTTTTCAACTTTGACTTTTGTCATTCCAGGTCCACTACAATTCCACCGATTGTTTTATTTGCGTCTCTCCATTTCTATTCGTTTTCTCCTTTCTTCGAAAAAAATGTATAAACAATATATAAGTGGTTATGTGAGAGAACACTTCTTCATTCCTGCTACAACTTCTTTTCTCCTCAACTCATTCCTACTACTCCTTTTAATTCAGAATCTCACATATTATCAAAAATATACATATGCTGACGATGATGACGCCTCTCTCTCTTATATTCTTCTCGGAGCTTGCTCCTATTCGCCGAGACCCATCACGTTGCAAACAACGCCTTTCCCTCTCATCCCCCTCCTACCATCACGAGGCCATGCGAACTACTACCTCACCGCTCCCTTGAATTCGACCGATAATAGCGACTCCACCACTACCTTCCCACCTCCCATGCTCGACCTCAACCCGCTAGCATGCTGAACAGTCGTCACCCCGCCCTTCAAACTGCCTGACCATCACCTTCCTCCTTATCTCTCGAATTGCTCCAACCATCTTCTTGAACCCCATATGGCACAACTATATACGCCTCCCCTACAACTTTCACATCCCCATCACATCCTCTAGCCGCCTGTTCCCCTCCACTGCTCTCGCCCTCTCACTGTTCTTCTTTGTAGAGCAGCAGGCTTTGCCTCTTTTATTAAAAAAAGGGAATAGAGGAAGTATATATGTGTGTGTAGAGGTCCGTGTGTATATTAGCCTGATTTGCCACCATCAACTTGCCGAGCCCTCTGGTAACCTCCATCTGACCTTGCTTCCTATTTGATGGCCGAAGCCGAGCACGCACAATAAGTTATAATGTATGTTTTGTAAACTAAGTATGTAACCTTCCTAAATTTTAGCCAAACTTAACTTGGTGATTTATTTAAATTTTGGAATTAAATTGTGAATTTAGTGGTGAATTAATTTGAGGATTTCATAAAATTAAAATATAAATGTATTGAGAATAAATTGGATTTGAAATTTTTTTTAATAGGAATTTGTTTCCTAATTATAATATACATATGTAATATTTTGAATTTGACATAAAATTCTATAATTAAGAACTTATATATATATATATGTGTGTGTGTGTGTGTGTGTGTGTGTATGTGTTTATTTATCAATATATAATTTGATTTCAAATTATTTTTCTTTAATTTGTATAAATATAAATAATAAGAAAAATATATAAATAAGAATCTAAACATATGATATATGATTATTCATAGTATATAAGTAGATTTTAAAAATTATTTTCTTTAAAAAGTTATATAAATAATAGAAAAAGGTGTAAATATAAACATTCATACATTTAAAAATATAATACGTGGTTAATATAAGAAATATAGTTGTATATATATAAAAGTAAAGTATAAATACAAAAGTGTAAATTTATTAACACAAGGGTTTAAAACATAATTTAAAAATTTATTAAAGAGAGAGTTTAAACACAATTTAAATCACATTGGACAGTTGTAATAAAATTAAAACATGTATTTACAAATGTGAAGAAAATAAACATGCACAATACAAGTGTTCATGTTAAGAAACAAATGTAAGCATAATATGATTTGTAATTACAAGTAGCAAGATGTCTTTGTTTTTCTTTTTGAATTTATTAAGTAAATGAACATCAAAATAAAGAAGAAGCCTGGCTGATCCATTCTCTTTTCTAATTTTTCTTCTTCAAAACAAAATAAAAACCTAGAAAAGAAAATCTGAAAACAATCTTTAACCTGGAAAACTAAAAAAATAAGAAATCAAAATGAATTCAACAAATTTCATTTGTTCAACTTGATTCAAAGATCTGAAACAATTTAAAGCAGAGTTGAATCAAGCAAAACAAAACTAAAACAAGATCAAGTTCTCAGCAACTTCTAATCTGAAAGTCAAAGCAGATCATCCATATAAGCAATATCAGGTTCAATCAAAAACAAAGTCCAGATCAAGTGTTTCCAGATCTTTCAAAACTAAAGCAATGAAAACAAAAGCAAAAAAGATCAAAATAAAATTGAAGCAAGCATCCAGATCAACTCAATACATAATCTAGTGCAGATCAACTTTCAGATCATCAAAAACAAAAGCTTGTCCTCTGTTTAAAAATACTGTGAGTAAACATCACCCTTATCAAACTTTATTTGCTTCTTTTGATGCATGTGATGAATCTATGAATTTGTGTTGTGAAATTTGTTGTATGATTGAAAAATGTCAATATGCCTGCATGTTTGTGTATGAATGTAGATTGTGTGCAAGCATATATGTACTCTTCTCTGTTCTTAATTTACAGGCTACCAAACCTATTAAAAATTCAAAATCAAATACCCCAATCCCTTTTAGGCTTTGATTTCTGAAAGGAAAATGTTAGTATCAACTAGATTTAAATTTTAAAATTTGATTTAGGTAGAAATTTGTAGTGAATACTTTGGAAGCTAAAATTTTACAGTAAAAATATATAAAGTCAGAAAGATCAAAGATTTCAATTTCAAGTTTTGGTTATGGGAATGAATTCGCATGTAGAAATGATGAATTTAGGTAGTAATTTCATGATTTTTAAACTTGGGAACGACGAGATATTTTTGTTAGTCCGAGAGATGATGGTTTTGATGACAACAACCTTAGATAGATTATAAAATATAAATACTAACATTATAAGTTTAGATAAATATGTATATGCAGGATTTAGCCATGCAGGTACCAAGAATGAAGACTGTACAATATAGAGATTCAAGATATCAAGATTGAAGACTCATGAGTATCAAGATTATCAAAAGTTCAAGAATTGAAGTAATTTTATTCTTTAATTAGAAATTTTGTTAAAACTCATAGAAAAGCACTGACATCTTAAAATCCAATTTATTTGTGGAATGGAATCCACTTCGAGCCTGTTAAAGGGATGGAACCCTAAGTAGGATGGAACCTACGAAAAATCTAGTGGAACATAATTTTGTATCCACTAATTTTAATTCAAATGATTTTACAAAATTATCTTCTTTTCAAAATGATTTCAAAACTTTCCTTTTAAAAGATTCAAAACTCTCTATCCTGATTTTAAATAAGTTTAGCCTCAAAATTATCTTTAATTTCAAAGTCAAATTACTTCTGATTTTAAACTATCTTTTAAAATAATATATTTAACTTTTAAATATTTATATTTAACTTTTAAATATTTATACTTAAGATTTAAATATTAGATTATAGTTAAATTTTATATATATTATTCTTTATATTTACCTACGTATTTTAACTATAGTTAAGTATAGTAGAAAAGTTTAAAATAGTTTTAATATAAGATAAAGGTTATTTTCAAAGAAAATCAAATCATCAAAAATTGCTTTGGGATGTCGACATGCCTATGGTGACCATGTCGACATGGTGTCAGCTGAGTTCAAAATTTAAATTTCAAAAGAAGTGCCTATTCGCCATAACTCTTCACGAATGGACACGGTTGTTGTTCTTCTATAAATAGGGGTTAGTTTCAACGAATTTATCATCATATTTTCTGGTTTTTTACTCCTCTTCTTCTTCTGCATTTCTTAATACGTATTCTTACCATTACTCTACCGAAATCAACATTGAATCAAACTCGATCATTAGTAGTTTGATTCTTTATCACTATCTCAACAAGATCCTCAGTGCTATTTAGAGTTATAGGCTTCTTTGTAATCTATTAAGTGAGAAAAATTGTGATTGTGGCCTTGAAAATCAATCAAGCGAAATAAGGTGTGATTGTAGCTTTGGTAAATCAATTGTGTAAACTTGTGGCCCGGAAATCAAGTATCTCTACCCAGAGGATTATGATTCTGGAGGGTGTACCTCATAGCCTTGAAATCGAGGGTGTAATTGTACAATTGCTTTTGAAAGGAAATCTGTGCTTGTGTTGCAGGACTGGATGTAGGGTAACTCCGAACCAGTATAAAATCCGGTGTGCTCTTTCCTTTATTGCTTTTAATTTATTTCTGCATTTGTGTTTTTTTCTGTGATCATATCTATGTTTGTATATTGCATACATCCGTGTTCAATTCAACATAAATTCAAAAGGATTTAGTAATTCGTTATAAACACTATTCACCCCCTCTAGTGTTAATCCTAGCCTTGAGATCCGTAATCCGCATTTTTTCAATTGGTATCAGAACAAGGTTTTCAAAGTTTCATAATCTAATTTTTGAAATTTTTTCAAAATGCCTATCAACACTGGTACTGTTACTAACACTAGGATTCCTGCCACTAGTTCATTTGTGGAAGGTCAGTCTACTGTCAAACCACCACTTTTTAATGGCAGTAACTATGCATATTGGGCATGTAGGATGAAAATATACTTACAATCTATAGGATTAGACACTTGGAATATTACACAAACTGAATATTCTGAACCCACAACTGATTTTAGACAGTGGACTGTTGAGCAAAAGACTGTTGCATAAAATAATTCTAAGGCAATGAATATTGTTTTGTTCACTAGATAGAAATGAATTCAATAGAGTGTCAGTTTGTAAGTCTGCATATGAAATCTGGAAAACTTTACAAGTTACTCATGAAGGAACAAGCAAAGCTAAACAGACCAAAATTTCCATGCTTACAAATCCGTTTCAATTATTTAAAATGAATCCTGATGAGTCTATTTCAGATATGTATAGTAGATTTCAGGATATTGTGCATTCTCTAATATCTTTGGAAAAAGAATTTTCTGAAGAAAATCAAGTCAGAAAGATTTTAAATTCTCTTACTCCAGAATGGGATCAAAAGACACTTGCTATCGAAGAGGCAAATGACATCAGTGCTCTAAAGATAGAAGAATTAATTGGAAATCTAATGTCGTATGAAGTTCAAATGATCGGAAGAAGAGAAAACAAAACATCTGAAAAGAAATCAATGGCGTTCAATGCATTGACCGATGGATCGGACTCAAACAACGATAATGATGAAGAGATAGCATTTATGACTCGAAATTTTAGGAAATTCCTGAAATATAGAAAGATGAGTAATATAAAGAGAAACAATTATAAGAACTCTGGAAATCAGAATGTAGTGCCAAATAATGTCAAATGTTACAACTGTGATGAACCAGGCCATTTCAAAAGAGACTGTCTGTGTCCAGATAGGCAAGATCCTCATATGAACAATGATCCAGCAAAGAAACGGAAGCGTACATTTACTGCTACTCTAGATGACTCGGACTCGTCCTCAAGTGATGATGATCAAAAGACAGATAATTCGAATTTGTGTTTCACAGCTATTCACTATCTTTTATCATATCTTTTCACTCTCATTTTCAAATTCAAACTCTCTCTTCAAAACTTCAAGCTCTCTACTCTCTACTTTAATGGCTTCTTCAAGCAACCCCTCCACCATGAGAATTTCCAGAAAAATAAAAGACAACTATTCAATGATCTGGAGGCAATAAAAGCATACATCAATTATGCTAATTATGCCAAAGTCCATCCTCGAAAGTTTTCTATTTTTCAAGATTTCTCTTCTTATGAACTTGATTCTCTTTTTGCAAACAATGGAGTTCTTAGTCTTATTGATGCTTCTCAAAATGATTTTGTTTGCTATCCAAATCTTGTCAAAATTTTCTATGCTAATTTAAACCGTGGATTTTATCATGGAAATGAGGATGAAATTTGGAGTAGTGTCAAATGCACTAGAATTGTTTTGAATTGTGATCTTTTGGGTACCATTCTCAATTGGAAGTGTACGGGAATGGATCTTTCTAATTTTAAAATCGATGAAAATGATCGTGAGACATTTCATCACTTTCGAAGGGAATGATAATTTTGAATTCAAAAATCAAAATTTTTGACCAAAGGCAAGAATTGTCAATCTTCTTTTGCAACATACTTTGACCCTAAGATCGGGGAATTTTAACAATCCTACTTCAAAAGTTTGTAAATCTCTTTTTGCTATTTTTGAAAATTATGAAATAAATTGGGCGCAAGTTATTTTGGATGAACTTCATCCTAAAAATCTCGAAATGGGTGAGAATACTTTATATCATGGAATTTATCTCACTCGGATCATTAACTATTTTGGAGTGGATTTCAAAGGCGAAGAATTTGTTTCTAGAAAAGTTTTCAATCATTCCAATATTTAGCTTGTGAAAATTCCATTTGTTTTTCAACCTTATGAGACCCTTGCCGAAAAGGAAGAGCGTTTGGCTCATGAGGAAATGGAAGAAGAGGAAGAAGAAGAAGGGGATGAAATGGAAATTGAAGAAGAAGAATATGAAACCTCTTTGGAAAGCATTGACTATCCTTCTAATCTATCCACCAAAACCCTTCTCAAAAACCAAAAGATGATTGTTGAGAATCAACGAATTCTTAAACGATCCGTTAGTAATAAGTTGGACAAAATTTCATCCAAGATGAACAAGTTCATTTCCAAAGTCAGCAAGAAACTTGGACTTTCTTCATCATCACCATCCTCTAACTAGTTTTATCTTTTCGTATCTTGTTGTATGTGTTTTAGCTTGTTTTAATTCGAAAGTTAATGTAGTTTCGTATGTTTAATCATTGTATCATCTTAGTATGCAATGAAATGAAATTTTCTTTCTCTTATCTAGCTTATCTTATCTCCATAATAAATGTTAGTATATCATATAAATATATATATATATACATAATTATTCACAAAATCTAAATAGTCATTTTTTTCACTAACCCATGTCGACATACCCTCTATGACCATGTCGACATGTACTGGTCAGAAATGACAATTCAGTTTGAATTTGAAATTAGAATAACAGCCATATGTCTATTCATTTCTACACCTATATATACCTATTTCTTCCTGAATTCTTTACTGAAAATTATTTCCCATCTTCTAATTCTTCATTTCTTTCACAAATTCAATTATGGCTAATCCAACTCACAATTTATCGGAAAATCTTGAAGAAACTCTTAATTCATTCAAGAGTATTCTCTCATTCATTCTTCGTAACCAGCGACACTTAGAATTGAGTCAAATGCAGATGATCAAGGAGCAAGAAAGGCATTTCGATGTAATACGATGGATGATTTCCTCCGTACACAAGGATGATAACGAAGCACATCCTCCAGTCTCTCTCACCAACGACAATGATAATTGGGATGCTATTAAGGCAGATCCAATCTTTGGAGAAGAAGGATGGGTGGAAGTTCCACGTAACGTTTGATTTGTATTTGTTTGAATTGATTGTTTGAATTAATTTGATTTGGTTTGGATTGACACTCGGTGTGGATTGATTTCTTAATTGGTTTGATGGTTGCTACATAAAAAATGTATATATATACATTGAAATGTATATAATCCTTGATTAATTATCATGTTCATAAGGATAATTATTTCTTAATCTATCTATTATATATTCCATTATATAGTTTATTAATGCAGGTACTCTAGTCCAAGAATGGGGGGAGTTAATTTTTGTTGATGACAAAAGGGGAGAAATATAAAATAGGGTAATTAGGCATAGATTAATGGGGAGTTATTAGTTTTAGGGGGAGTTATTAAGATAGAAATAAATATTTTATAAACAAAGGTTGTCATCATCAAAAAGGGGGAGATTTTTAGTCCAAGAGATGATGGTTTTGATGATAACAACCTTAGAATAGATTATAAAATATAAATACTAACATTATAAGTTTAGATAAATATGTATATGCAGGATTTAACCATGCAGGTACCAAGAATGAAGACTGTACAGTATAGAGATTCAAGATATCAAGATTGAAGACTCATGAGTATCAAGATTATCAAGAGTTTTTAGAATTGAAGTAATTTATTCTTTAATTAGAAATTTTGTTAAAACTCATAGAAAAGAACTTGCATCTTAAAATCCAATTTATTCGTGAAATGGAATCCACTTTGAGCCTGTTAAAGGGATGGAACCCTAAGTAGGATGGAACCTACGAAAAATCTAGTCGAACATTGTTTTGTATCCATTAATTTTAATTCAAATGATTTTACAAAATTATATTATTTTAAAAATGATTTCAAAACTTTCCTTTTAAAAGATTCAAAACCCTCTATCCTGATTTTAAATAATTTTAGCCTCAAAATTATCTTTAATTTCAAAGTCAAATTACTCCTGATTTTAAACTATCTTTTAAAATAATATATTTAACTTTTAAATATTTATACTTAATATTTAAATATAAAATTATAGTTAAATTATATATATTATTTTATATATTTACTTATGTATTTTAACTATAGTCAAGTATATTATAAAAGTTTAAAATAGTTTTAATATAAGATAACGGTAATTTTCAAAGAAAATCAAATCATCAAAAATTGCTTTGGGATGTCGACATGCCTATGGTGACCATGTCGACATGGTGTCAGTTGAGTTCAAAATTTAAATTTCAAAAGAAGTGTCTATTCGCCATAACTCTTCATGAATGGACATGGCTGTTGTTCTTCTATAAATAAGGGTTAGTTTCAACGAATTTTTCATCATATTTTATGGTTTTTTACTCCTCTTCTTCTTCCACATTTCTTAATACATATTCTTACCATTACTCTACCAAAATCAACATTGAATCGAACTCAATCATTCGTAGTTTGATTCTCTATCACTGTCTCAACAAGATCCTCAGTGCTATTCAGAGTTATAGGCTTCTTTGTAATTTATTAAGTGAGAAAAGGTGTGATTGTTGCCTTGAAAATCAATCAAGCAAGATAAGGTGTGATTGTAGCCTTGGTAAATCAATTGGGTAAACTTGTGGCCCAGAAATCAAGTATCTCTACCCAGAGGATTATGATTCTGGAGGGTGTACCTCGTAGCCTTGAAATCGAGGGTGTAATTGTACAATTGCTTTTGAAAGGAAATCCATACTTGTGTTGTGGAACTGGATGTAGGGTAACTCCGAACCAGTATAAAATCCGGTGTGTTCTTTCCTTTATTGCTTTTACTTTATTTCTGCATTTGTGTTTGTTTCTGTGATCATATCTGTGTCTGTATATTGCATACATCCGTGTTCAATTCAACATAAATTCAAAATGATTTAGTAATTCTTTATAAACACTATTCACCTCCCCTCTACTGTTAATCCTAGCCTTAAGATCCGTAATCCGCATTTCTTTCAATTTTGAATTAATCGACAATTGCATTTTGGTCAATCGCCGTCGAGTGGCAAGGTTATGGTCATCTAGATTAAGGTGGGAGGAGGCCTGAATGGTGGCAAGCTCAGGAAAAATAGTAGAAGCATTTATAGATGGTCGTAGCAGCGACACATCGTCAAACTAGGGTTTGACTGTTAGTGTGATATCCTGGAATTTCAAGGAATTTAAAATGTGATAATCTCTTAATTAATTGTTTAAAATTGGTTAAATTTGTTAGTTTCAAACAATAATAAATATGATGAGTTGTTTTTGAATATAGTTATAAATATATTTTTAAATGGAATAATAATTTACAAATCTAAATTGTGTTATTTTATAAATAGATTTTAAATAGACTTATTATTTTCAAATTTAATAAGTGTTGTTTAAATGTATATATATGTGTTTAAATTTGTTTTAAATAGGATAATTATTTACAGTTAATAATGTGTTTTTTTAAAATTGATATCTATATTTATTTGAATTGATTTTAAATTAGATTTTAAATCAAATTTGAATTTGGATTTAAAATTTGAATGTAAAAGATAAATATCTTAAAAATATTTTGGATATAAAATATGGATAATGTTTTTATTTAAGATAAGATGGTTTTATATTATTTTCTTTAAAGGAAATTTATTTATATAAATTTGGAAAATTATTTATTTAATAATAAGATAAAAAAAAGTTTTATATTTACATTTAAATATGGATTAAAAATATTATATATGATTTTATTTAAAATATGATTGGTTTTATTTTATTTTCTTTCAAAGGTTTGTTTTTTTATAAATTTAGAAAGGATTTATTAATTTAAAATACATTAATTAATTAGGAAATCATGTTTAAAAGCTTATAAAAATAATTTATAAATAATACAAAAATAAGTTGTTGCAAGTGTTAAAGTTATACACCTCTTAAGTAACATGTGTTAGCATATTAATTAAAGTTAGAGACAAGTGTCACATTTATTTTAATTTTCTTTTAAATTTTAATAAAATCTAAATCAACTTATATAAAATCCTAATCTTCCTCCTCATTTTCTTTTTCTATCTTCTTTCCAAAAGCCAAGAGAACCATACCTGTAAACCAAAAAACAACTCAAGTTCATATATCCAGTAAACAATTTCCTCTCCTCATTCACAAAATCTGAAAACATTTTCAAGTTTAAACCCTGTAATCCATTCCTCAAAAACAATTCAAACCCTATAATAATTTTCTCAAGCTTGAACACATCTCCTCCAAAACAAAATCCACAAGATCAAATACCCTATAATCATATTTCTCAAAGCTTGTAAAATTCTCAAACTCAAAATCTGAAACCTAACCTGTAAAGTTTTTCTTTCAAAGCCTGTAATAAAATTTTCAAGCAAGAGTTCAATTTCAAATTGCAATCTGGAAAGTATTTCCAATGCCTGGAACATTTTCAAAACTGCAACTTGGGATTAAAGTTGAATCATCATCATGTTCCAGTCTTAAAACATTCCAGTTTCAAGCAAAACAAAGCATTCAAGTTCATTTCGGTTTTAAAAAAAATCCCAGTTCTTTTCAAAGCCTCTGCTTTTCAAAATAGTGAGTAAACCTCAACTTAATAATCTTAAGTAATATCAGATATGTTGCTTGTTAGATTTCTAAAATGATTAATGCTTGCATGTCCATATATATAAGTATTATCTGTGTATATGAATGTGTTGCATGTGTATATGTATCTGATTTAAAGTATGCAATGACTGTTGTTTTTTGAATACCTCTGTTCTTAGTTCAGGCTTAAATTTTTGATCAAAATTCAAAATATTCTCTTATGATCTTTGTTAGGCCATAGTTTTCAAAAAAAATTAGTTTGTTTAAACTTGAATTCGATCTAAAAATAGTTTAAACATGTTTATATATATATAGTATCTGGAAATCAAGATTTACAGTAAAAAAAATTATAAACATGTTAAAATCAATTATTAAATATCTCTGATTCAAATATATAAATTAAATCGGCCTAGGTAGATATCATTTTTAAGATGAAAATTATGATTTTTAGATTAGAATTGAATGTGAATTTCGGGAATGTATGAAATTGGGTTTCTGAGCAAATTCTTGTGGCCACAACGTTTAGGGGAATCAGGATCTTGGGTGGAGGTAGAGGAAGGATCTAGTGGTACGAAAAAAAATGGATGGAGGGTTGTCCGATGGTCGTGGCGACGGCGGCAGGTGGATTTGGGTTTTAAACCTAATTTGGTCGAACTGGGAAAATAGGGTCAATTCTACTTCTCTGGTGTATCGAGTTGAATGGAATTTTAGGGATGGCTTCATTGATGATCGGAGGTGGTATGACTGTGGAGGCACGATGTCTAGTGATCGAAGATGCATCTTCGAGATGATTTTTTCCATGGGAGTTGATTCCAGTTTTCAACTGGAATGCTAAATTCTGGAACGAGGCTTGTGATGGTGGTTTGGTTATCAGAGACGATTGTTGCGGCGTAGGGTGATGTGTCGGAGGGTTCATCAGAGGTCGGAGATGGCTCCGACGATGGTGCATGTGCACGAGGTGATTCTGGTGTTTGTGGTTTTGAGTGTGGGTTTTGCTGTGGTTTGCTCGAAGGAGGTGTCATGTTGTTGAGTTGGTGACTCTAGTTGAGACTCGAGTAGTTCAGGGGGTCGGAACCTGTTAACAGTTTATTGGTTACAGGTTTTTAAAATTTAAATTTAAACTAAACTTTTGAAAATTTAAGAAAAGTAAATGGAACTTGGAGTGGCTCGAGTGATCCTCAGGTTCAAACTGAAGCAGATGATCAAAAGAATTTTTTTTAAAAGTTTTATAAAACAAGTTTCAAATTTAAATAAAGGAAGTTTAAATTTTTGAAATAAATCTTGTTTGTGAATACTAGCCTTTATAAATACAAATTTTTTCTTTAACATTTTATCAAGAAGTTTGAAATTTGTTTAATTTAAAATTTTGTTAAATAAAGTTAAAGTTATTTTTAAATTTAAGTAAAAAATTGGAATTTTAAAGACAAGTTTTAAAATCTAAATTAAATTTGGTTAAACCATCTTTTGATAAATATTTAAGGTTATGTAAAGGAAGTTATGTTTGGATAACTTTAAATTTATCAAGTTAAATGTTTATTTTATTTTAAAACTTAATTAATAGTTATTTAAGTAAAGTTATTCATAATGATAAATGGTTTAAAAATGTTTAATGATAACTAAGATATTAAGAAGATAATGTTTAATCTTAAGATAACTAAAGTTTTATTATCTTGAAATTAATTAAGTTAATTAAAGGTAATTAAGTTTAATTAATTAATTTAATTAATAATGAATAAGGATTAATTAAAGAATTAATTAAGAGTAATTAATTGATTTAATTTATTTATTTAAAATTAATAATTAAGGGTTATAAGTTAATTAATTAGATGTTAATTAATTTATAATTAAGAATTATTAATTAGATAATTAGAGACTATTAATTAATGATTAAATATTAATTAATTAATTAATGTTAATTAATTGGTAATTAAAAAGGTACTTAATTCGTAATTAAGATTTATTAATTAATAATTAGGCTTTATTAATTAATAATTAAGAAATTATTAATCTATAATTAAAATAAATTAAGGATCAATTAACTAATATTTAGGGTTAATTAATTGTTATTAAGGATTAATAAATTTGTTATTAAGTTTTATTAATTGATAATTAAGGTTTATTAATTAATAATTATGGATTAATTAATATGTGGTTAAAGATTAATTAATTTATTAAAGGTTAATTAAGGAATGAATTACCCAATTGTAATTAATCAAATGAACATGATTAATTAATTGGTTGATTAATTATGGATAATCTAGATAATTGATTAAGTATGAATACTTACTGAGATTAAATAGTGTAATTACTTAGTGAAGTAATTAATGTATAATTACTGGATGTAATCAATTAAAGGAAATTACTTAATGGGAAGTAATAAAAGAATAATTACTTAGTAGAAGTAATTAAGGATTAATTACTTAGTGTAATTAATTAAATATTAATATAATTAATTAAGGAGTTAATTGATTAAGGTAAGTAATTACAAGATGGTAATTACTGTTTATGATTAATTAAAGTTAATTAATGGAAGTAATTAATTAAGGATCATTAATTAATGTAGTTAATGAGAGTAATTAAGGATTGATTAATTAAGATTAATTAATCAATATTATGTGATTATAAGATAATTAATTAATTATAATTAATTAAGGATTAATGTAACTAATTATAGTTAATGAAGTAATTAAAGTTAATTACTTTAATGGTTTGTAGATAATTAATTTGTGTAATTAATTAAGGGTTAATTACTTAATGTAGTTAAGGGATAATTAATCAAGGGTGATTAATTAAGATGATGATTAATTAATTGGTTTAATTAATGATAATGTAAGCAAGATTTATGTGATGAAAATAATTAATTTAATTTATTTTAAATTAATTAGAGATGAAGTAATTAATTTAATTCATTTTAAATTAATTATAGATGGTGTGATTAATAAATCATTGCTTATGGATGGCTGATTGATATTGAATGTCTTGATTGTTTGATATCCTTGATGAGATATGTGTGATATGTGGTATGAGATGGTTTAGGTTGAATTGTGATGATATAGAATATCTATTTGCGAATATATGAATTATCTATTTGTGTGAATATAGATAATGATTTGAATTGAATTGTTTTAACTTTAAAACAACTTGGACCTAAAAGATGGCGTTTTGGATTTCGATGAGACTGAGATCGGGTTTGCTACATTATAGCATGATTGGGGGTTCTCGCTTTGCGTTAGGTGGCGAACGGGAGACTCTTTCCCCTACATGTCCTTTGAGGTAGTATAAGGCCTTGAGGGGTTGGTTACGAGTCGAGAGGTTGGCCGTAAAAGCAAACCCGAGGTACCAATGTAAGCCACGGCAGGGGTGGGATGGTTGAAAAGCCTACCAGTCGAGAGTGGCTGCTGACATGGTTGAAAAGCCTAGACCATTTCATTTGGTATCAGAGCGATAGGTTGAGTGAATACCTAGGCTCTGGAGTGGTGCCTTTCTTGAGAGAGCGTATTTGTACTTTTTATTTAACTATATATATCTGTTCTACCTATTTGTTGGGTTACCTGTTCGGTTTTCCAATTTGAGTTATAAAGGTAGATGAGGTAGTGGTGTGTGTAACACGACTACCAATGGAAGAAGGGTTCGAGTGTTTGAGGTTGGAAGAGTATCTGTCGAGACTGTTGACCAAATACCATCTCGAGTGACCTTTGTAGTATGGTGTAAGGATTTCTCTAATCTCTGAAGGAAACCTGTTAAGGTTCGGAGTCCATCTTTGAAGTTGGATGAGTAGAATTTGGATCTATCGGTTAGGCAGAAGCAAGTGATGGTATCTTGGCAACCTCAGGAAATAGTAGCTGCGTTATGAGACGCAGTGACTATGGATGTCTCCGAAGATGTTTATTTGGAGCAAGTTTAGGGAAGTGTGCCTGCATCAGTGATGAGAATGAGTTTGTGTTTGGTTTGGGGCTCGAGTTTCTTGAGGAGATGTCTACCCATCTCAAGGTTCTGTGTGGGATTGGTTGATCTTATTTTGATGATCGAGGAGCTTTGGATTAGGAAGTCTTTGGCATCTGTGGCAGCGTTGCGGCTCGGAGTGTTTTGTGTTCCAGCAGGAATCTTTTGGCTTTGCAATGTCCCAGAGGTGGAGTTCAGAAGCAGCAGAGTAGACCCGTTTCTTCGATGAATTGGTCAAGCATTAAGTTGTTCTAATTTGTGAAGAGAGAACAGTATCTATGGATATTGGGTTGGATGGGATCGCAAAAGTGACTTACAATAGTTTGAGTGATTATCTTGGATAATCTTTTGCTTGGGATTGAGGCATCTCTAGAGGATGTACGAGTTAGAGTTGTCAGAGATTTTCCGAATGTCTTCAGGGAAGTCATAAGTTTGTTTGCATTAGAGATTGAATTCCTTATCGACTTGGTTCAGCTAGGTAGAAGGACGTCTCCTAGAGAGAGGTTTTTGAGGTTTTTGGTGAAGCAGCTCATTATTTCTTGGAACTTATGAGTTTTCTCTTTATGGATTTGTTGAACCATATTTCTAGGATGTGTTGTCTAGTCTGTGCTTGTGTACATCGAACGACATTCTCATCTGCTCCAGATCAGAGTTGTGCAGCGGAAGCAAGGTAGCAATTATTCTAGGATGGAAGCAACTGGAAATTGCAGTGTTTGGATTAGAGGATTTCTACAGAAATTTTTTCAGGATTTGAGTCCAGATTGATGAGTGCTTCTATTTTGTCTTTTCCAGATAAAAGAAGTAAGTTGAAGTCTTCTAATAATTGTGGAATAGAGTTTGCATTTTTGATTTGGGTAGATCTTGAGAGGATCTTTTTGTTGAGTTATTTTTGGTCCAGTTTGTTTCTAGAAGCATCAGCGAAGGTTGAGCTGATCAAGGAAGGATGTGAGCAGCCCAGATCGTTAGAAGAGTTCTGTGAATAAGAATAGAGGAATTTGAAATCCGAAGTTGGAGACTTTGTTTTTGTTGAGATTTTCTCTGGTGAAGGGAGCAATAAGATTGGGTAAGACTGGGAAGTTAGCTCCATAGTATATTAGATTCTTCAGAGTTTTTGTAAGGATAAGTGTTTGGCTTATAAGGGTTGAATTGTCAGTTTAGAAGATTGGGATTCAATGTATTTCACGTATCTCTTAGAGAGTATGTATATGATCCATCATTAGTTTTGGAGCCAGCTATTTGGGAGGATTTGGATGTTGAGATGGACTTGACTATGGTCTGATAGCTTGTGTAGATTTTAAATCTAGATGAGTAGGAGCTCAGTAGCTTAGTAGTGTAGCTAGTTTGGATTCAGTAGAGTGAGTATTCTAGCGTCTGTAACTGGGAAACTCGGAATAATTTTAGGAAGCTTATCCAGATCTGTGTCCGGATAGCTAGAGTTGTTTGTTTGATTAAATTGATTGTTTGGATGAAATTGGTTGTTTGATCGATAGTGTATGGTTGATATGTATGCTTGTATTGTTGAAATAAAATAAAAACTTTGGATTATCTTTTGCTTTAAATTTCGACAACGAAATTCTTTTAAGGGGGAGGAATGTGATATCCCGGAATTCCAAGGAATTTAAAATGTGATAATCTCTTAATTAATTATTTAAAATTGGTTAAATTTTTTAATTTCAAATAATAATAAATATGACCAGTTGTTTTTAAATATAGTTATAAATATAATTTTTAAATGGAATAATAAATTACAAATTTAAATTGTGTAATTATATAAATAGATTTTTAATAGACTTATTATTTTCAAATTTAATAAGTGTGTTTAAATGTACATATATGTGTTTAAATTTGTTTCAAATAGGATAATTATTTACAGTTACTAATGTTTTTGTTTAAAATTGATATCTATATTTATTTGAATTAATTTTAAATTGGATTTTAAATTGAATTTGAATTTGGATTTAAAATTTGAATTTAAAAGATATATATCTTAAAATATTTTGGATATAAAATATGGATAAGGTTTTTATTAAAGATAAGATTTTTTATATTATTTTCTTTAAAGGAAATTTATTCATATAAATTTGGAAAATTATTTATTTAATAATAAGATAAAAAAATTTATATTTACATTTAAATATGGATTAAAAATATTATATATGATTTATTTAAAATATGATTGGTTTTATTTTATTTTCTTTTAAAGGTTTTGTTTTTTATAAAATTAGAAAATGATTTACTAATTTGGAAATACATTAATTAATTAGGAAATCATATTTAAAAGCTTTTAAAAATCATTTATAAATAATTTAAAAATAAGTTGTTACAAGTGTTAAAATTATAAACCTCTTGTAGGAAACAGGGGTGGCTATAACACAATGTTGGATCTTAAGGCTATTTAGACACTAGAAGTGGTGAATTGTGTATTAACTACTTACTTATGAATATAAAACTGTATTTACTCAAATTGCAAACAGAAAGAAGTAATCATAGAATAAGTAAGTAATAAAGTAAAATGCAGTAATGTAAATAACACCCGGATTTTTATACTGGTTCGGATTAACCAATCCTACATCCAGTCCTGCACTCTATTGTGCAGAATTCCACTATAATCGCTTGCTTTCCACGGGTGGCAAGAACACCTTTACAATCTTGGTTTCACGGGCTACAAGACACACCCTCTTTATTTTACAGGCTACAAGAACACCTTCTCCTTATCACCAACAACAAACTACGGCAAGTGGTTGTATCTTTAATACAGATTCTTGCAGATTCGGTACAATGATCCTATAGACCTCCAATGGCAATATATCTTTGAATTCTTAGAAGAATAGGATGAAATCAGAGAGAGAATGATGTGAATTAAAGTACAACTCTTTGATATTGTGTGGCTTGTAAATCAGTGAAGAATTGGAGTGAAATAGTATCGATTTGCAAGGAGATTTGAAGAGTATGCAATGGATTTCTTTTGCAAATGTTTGGAGAAGGAGTAAGAGAAAATGAGAATTCTTGATGTTAAAATTCGTTTTCAGGGGCCTTTATATAGTGGTTGAAGAGACGTGTTTTTTGGTGAAGAGGTGGAGGGAAATGTCTCTTCATTTAAATTTGAAATTCTGAAAACTACTAGTATGTCGACATGCCCAAGTACCCCATGTCGACATGGGTGTGTTGCAAAATGAACAGCAACACTAATAAGTGTTGCAAATTTTCAGCATTTCAAATTACTTTATATTTATGGATTTTTGTGATTCGGTTGAGGTCAATGGTTGATGATCTTCAAGTATAATTGTCATGAGATCTTTAACAAGATATTCTAAGGTTTAACCAACTCCTCATCACTTCAAACACCTTTATGCTTCAGCATTCTTCTCTAATTTGGTTTTGTTCTTCAATTGCTCTAATTGACCTTCTTTTATAATTCATTTGCTTCCACTGTTTTCTTGTTTATCTCTGTAAATGTCTCCATAATACATCTAATATGACTGCATAACTCGAAGATACAATAGTAGTAATATTTATATGGTTGTTTCATCGAAAGCAATACCTAGGGTATTAACAATCTCCCCCTTTTTGATGATGACAACCATATAAATATTTGAGAGATAAATATAATATTTTTATATTTGACTCCCCCTAACTCTATGCACTCCCCCTATCATTTTTCCTAGTATGTTTATACCTTTTCTCCCCCTTTGTCATCAACAAAAAGGGCGAAAAAGAGTCGCTTAAATCACTGCTAGACAATATGTAGAGTTTGTATATAGAGATAAATGCTTATAAACAAAACACTTGAGGGGAAACCAAATCAATTCAAAACATGAAATAAACTTATTAAGTAATAAGATGAGTTTTAGAGTTACTGACTTTGCCGATGCCAATAACAAATCCTTTTCATATTTATCCAATGTTCAATAGATTTCTTCTCATATGCTTTGAGCATTTGCTATATGATATACATTGTTTGGTACCTGAAAATTATAAAATATGCACACTGGTACCCTTTTTATTCTGGGTCCATGGGGTTAAGTTTTGGGACACCAAACCCATGAAGAGATTGAATGTCCTTTCAAAATATAATCATTAGATGAATGAACCTTATTAATAAAATTATCAATATATTTTTCTTTTTCAATATCATCCACCCTTTTTGGAACCCATAAATTAATGAATCTATTTGGAGGTTTTAACTTTAATTTCCTAGGTTGTGGTTTGAACTTGGTAGCCTTAACAAACTTAGTATTTGAATACTATTTTTCTTTAATTTAGCCTTAGGGGTGTATCCAAGTCCATGATTATTCCTAGTGTGTTTAGATGTAGATAATAATTTTTCTAGATTAACCTTCCCTTTGTTAAATTTATCGACATCAGTTTTTATTTTGCCAAAATCCTTATTACGGTTAAGAATAACATTGTCTAGAGATGTTATTTTGTCATTCAGATCAGTGATCTGTGACTTCATTGAAAGATTTTCTGATTTTAGGGATTCATTTTCACTTTTTAGTTTTTCAAAACTTCCAAGTGTCAAATCCTTTTCATCATTATACCCATTAAATCTTTCAATTTCAACTTTTAGATATTGTTTTTCTTCAGTTAACCTTTCATTAAATATTTTTAGTCTATCTATCTCTGCTAAACTATTATTGTACTCTTTCCTAAGTATTTTATATCCCTGATTCATATCATTCAAAACATTAGTAATTTCTTTACTAAAATTCCGTACCTGGTCATCCTTTTCCATGAAGCACATGTTGGAGTTTTCTGTTTCTGAATCACTATCACTTGATGATGTATCTGAATCATCCCATTTTGCATTGAATGCCTGTTTCCTCTCCTTATTGAAAGTGTTTTTCGATTTCATCAGTTTTGGACAGTCTCTTTTCAAATGACTGGGTTTATCACATTCGAAACACTTAACAACTTTGCCATTTCTAGAATTATTGTTGTTAGTTTTTCGAAGTTTGTTTGTCATCCAATACTTCAAGAATTTCTTGAACTTCTTGGTATAAACTCGATATCATCATCAATAACATCATCATCTGGTTCATCTTCGTCGATCATAGCATTGAGTGCTAGTGATTTCTTCTCATTTGCCTGATTCTCTTTTCTAATTTGCAACTTTACTTTATAAGACATTAGGTTACCAATTAAATCTTCTATTTTCATAATACTAATATCATTGGCTTCTTCAATTGCCAGAGTCTTCTGATCCCATTCACTAGGAAGTGAATTCAAGATCTTTCTGACTTGGTCTTCTTCGGTGATTTTCTTTCCTAATGATATTAAAGCATGTACTATATCTTGAAATCTAGAATACATATCATAAATAGACTCATTTGGTTTCATTTGAAAGAGTTGAAACTGGTTAGTTAGCATAGATATCTTTGTTTGTTTTACTTTATTGGTGCCTTCATGTGTGACTTGCAGATTTCTCCAAATTTCATATGCAGAATTACAAATAGACATTCGATTAAATTCATTTCTATTTAAGGAGCAAAATAAAATGTTCATGGCCTTAGAGTTATTAAGTGCTTGTGTCTTTTGGTCTAGTATCCATTTTGAATATTCAATTTGAGGCTCTATATACTCTATTTGGTAATGTTCCATATATCCAAACCATTAGATTGCAAATAACATTTCATCCTACAAGCCCAATAAGCATAACTACTCCCATCAAATAGAGAGGGTCTAGTGGTAGATTGTCCTTCTACAAAAGTGTTAAAAAATGTGTTACTAGTGTCATTAACCATTTATACTTTCAAAAACCAAGTTAGGAATTTTTGAAAACCAATGCTCCGATACCAAATTTAGGAAACTGGGGTGGCTATAACACAATGTTGGATCTTAAGGCTATTTAGACACTAGAAGTGGTGAATTGTCTATTAACTACTTACTTATGAATATAAAACTGTATTTACTCAAATTGCAAACAGAAAGAAGTAATCAGAGAATAAGTAAGTAATAAAGTAAAATGCAGTAATGTAAATAACACCTGGATTTTTATACTGGTTCGGATTAACCAATCCTACATTCAGTCCTACACTCTATCATGCAGAATTCCACCATAATCGCTTGCTTCCCACGGGTGGGAAGAACACCTTTACAATCTTGGTTTCATGGGCTACAAGACGTACCCTCTTGATTTTACAGGCTACAAAAACACCTTCTCCTTATCACCAACAATAAACTATGGCAAGTGATTGTATCTTTAATACAGATTCTTGCAGATTCGGTATAATGATCCTACAGACCTCCAATGGCAATATATCTTTGAATTCTTTGAAGAATAGGATGAAATCAGAGAGATAATGATGTGAATTAAAGTAGAACTCTCTGATATTGTATGGCTTGCAAATCAGTGAAGAATTGGAGTGAAAAAGTATCGATTTACAATGAGATTTGAAGAGTATGCAATGGATTTCTTTTGCAAATGTTTGGAGAAGAAGGAGTAAGAGGAAATGAGAATTCTTGATGTTAAAATTCGTTTTTAGAGGCCTTTATATAGTGGTTGAAGAGACGTGTCTTTTGGTGAAGAGTGGAGGGAAATGTCTCTTCATTTAAAATTTGAAATTCTGAAAACTGCTACTATGTCGACATACCCAAGTACCCCATGTCGACATGGGTGTGTTGCAAAATGAACAGCAACACTAATAAGTGTTGCAAATTTTCAGCATTTCAAATTACCTTATATTTATGGATTTTTGTGATTCGGTTGAGGTCAATAGATGATGATCTTTAAGTATAATTGCCATGAGATCTTTAACAAGATATTATAAGGTTCAACCAACTCCTCATCACTTCAAACACCTTTATGCTTCAGCATTCTTCTCTAATTTCGTTTTGTTCTTCAATTGCTCTAATTGACCTTCTTCTATAATTCATTTGCTTCCACTGTTTTCTTGTTTATCTCTGTAAATGTCTCCATAATACATCTGATATGACTGCATAACTTAAAGATATGTTAGTAGTAATATTTATATGGTTGTTGTCATCAAAACCAATATTTAGGGTATTAACACCTCTTAAGTAACATGTGTTAGCATATTAATTAAAGTTAGAGACAAGTGTCACATTTATTTTAATTTTCTTTTAAATGTTAGTAAAATCTAAATTAACTTATATAAACTCCTAATCTTCCTCCTCATTTTTTTTCTATCTTCTTCCAAAAGCTGAGAGAACCAGACCTGTAAACCAGAAAGCAACTCAAGTTCATATATCCAGTAAACAATTTTCTCTCCTCATTCACAAAATCTGAAATAATTTTCAAGTTTAAACCCTGTAATTCATTCCTCAAAAACAATTCAAACACTATAATTATTTTATCAAGCCTGAACACATCTCCTCTAAAACAAAATCCACAAGATCAAATACCCTGTAATCATTTTTCTCAAAGCCTGTAAAATTCTCAAACTCAAAATCTGAAACCTAACCTGTGAACTTTTCTATCAAAGCCTGTAATAAAATTTTCAAGCAAGAGTTCAATTTCAAATTGCAACCTGGAAAGTATTTCCAATGCCTGGAACATTTTCGAAACAACAACCTGGGATTAAAGTTGAATCATCATCATGTTCCAGTCTTAAAACATTCCAGTTTTAAGCAAAACAAAGCATTCAAGTTCATTCTAGTTTTCATAAAAAAATTCCAGTTCTTTTCAAAGCCTCTGCTTTTCAAAATGGTGAGTAAACATCAACTTAATAATCTTAAGTAATAATTGATCTGTTGCTTGTTAGATTTCTAAAATGGTTAATGCTTGCATGTGTATATATATAAGTATTATATGTGTATATGAATGTGTTGCATATGTATATGTATCTGATTTAAAGTACGCATGACTGTTGTTTTTTGGATACCTCTGTTCTTTGTCCAGGCTTAAATTTTTGATCTAAATTCAAAATCTTCTCCTATGATCTCTGTTAAGCCGTAGTTTTCAAACAAATTTAGTTTGTTTAAACTTGAACGTGGATCTAAAAATAGTTTAAACATGTTTATATATCTATATATAGTATCTGGAAATCAAGATTTACAGTAAAAAAAATTATAAACATGTTAAAATAAATTATTAAATTTCTCTGATTCATATATATAACTTGAATCGGCCTGGGTAGATATGATTTTTAAGATGAAAATTATGATTTTTAGATTAGAATTGAATGTGAATTTTGGGAATATCTGAAATTGGGTTTCTGAGCAAACTCTGGTAGCCACAAGGTTTAGGGGAATCGGGATCTTAGGTGGAGGTAGAGGAAGGATCTGATGGTACGGCAAAAAATGGATGGAGGGTTGTCTGATGGTCGTGGCGACGACAGCAGGTGGATTTGGGTTTTAAACCTAATTTGGTCGAACTGGGAAAATTGGGTCAATTCTACTTCTCTAGTGCATCGAGTTGAATGGAATTTTGGGGATGGCTTTATTGATGATCGAAGGTGGTATGACTGTGGAGGCGCCATGTCTAGTGATCGGAGATGCGTCTTCGAGATGATTTTGGCCATGAAGTTGATTCCAGTTTTCAATTGTAATGCTAAATTCTGGAATGAGGCTTGTGATGGCGGTTTGGTGATCGGAGACGATTGCTGCGGCGTAGGGTGACGTGTCGGAGGGTTCGTTAGAGGTCGGAGGTGGCTCCGGCGATGGTGCATGTGCACGAGGTGATTCTATGGTTTTGATTGTGGGTTTTGCTGTGGTTTGCTCGAAGGAGGTGTCGTGTTGTTGAGTTGGTGACTCGAATTGAGACTCGAGTAGTTCAGGAGGTTGGAACCTGTTAACAGTTTAATGGTTATAGTTTTTTAAAATTTAAATTTAAACTAAACTTTTTAAAATTTAAGAAAAGTAAATGGAACATGGAGTGGCTCGAGTGATCCTCAAGTTCAAACTAAAGCAGATGATTAAAAGAAATTTTTTTAAAAAAAGTTTTATAAAACAAGTTTCATATTTAAATAAGGGAAGTTTAAACTTTTGAAATAAATCTTGTTTGTGAATAATAGCCTTTATAAATATAAATGTGTTCTTTAACATTTTATCAAGAAGTTTGAAATTTGTTTAATTTAAAATTTTGTTAAATAAAGTTAAAGTTATTTTTAAACTTAAGTAAAAAATGGAATTTTAAAGACAAGTTTTAAAATCTAAATTAAATTTAGTTAAACCATCTTTTGATAAATATTTAAGGTTATGTAAAGGAACTTATGTTTGGATAACTTTAAATTTATCAAGTTAAATGTTTATTTTATTTTAAAACTTAATTAATGGTTATTTAAGTAAACTTATTCATAAAGATAAATGGTTTAAAAAGTTTTAATGATAATTAATATATTAAGAAGATAATGTTCAATCTTAAAATAATTAAATTTTTATTATCTTGAAATCAATTAGTTAATTAAAGGAAATTAAGTTTAATTAATTAATTTAATAAATAATGATTAAGGATTAATTAAGGAATTAATTAAGAGTAATTTATTTATTTAATTTATTTAAAATTAATAATTAAGGGTTATAAGTTAATTAATTAGTGGTTAATTAATTTATAATTAAGAATTATTAAGATGTTATTAATTAATTAATAAAGATTAATTAATTAAGTATTTATTAATTGGTAATTAAAAGGTACTTAATTTGTAATTAAGATTTATTAATTAACAATTAGGCTTTATTAATTAATAATTAAGAAATTATTAATCTATAATTAAAATAATTAAGGGTCAATTAACTAATATTTAGGGTTAATTAATTGTTATTAAGGATTAATAAATTGGTTATTAAGTTTTATTAATTGATAATTAAGGTTTATTAATTAATAATTATGGATTAATTACTATGTGATTAAAGATTAATTAATTTATTAAAGGGTAATTAAGGAATGAATTACCCAATTGTAATTAATCAAATGAATATGATTAATTAATTGGTTGATTAATTATGGATAATCTTGATGATTGATTAAGTATGAATGCTTAATGAGATTAAATAGTGTAGTTACTTAGTGAAGTAATTAATGTATAATTACTGGATGTAATCAATTACAAGAAATTACTTAATGGGAAGTAATTGAAGAATAATTAATTAGTAGAAGTAATTAAGGATAAATACTTAGTGTAATTAATTAAAAGATTAATATAATTAATTAAGGAGTTAATTGATTAAGGTAAGTAATTACAAGATGGTAATTACTGTTTATGATTAATTAAAGTTAATTAATGGAAGTAATTAATTAAGGATCATTAATTAATGAAATTAATGAGAGTAATTAAGGATTGATTAATTAAGATTAATTAATCAATAATATGTGATTATAAGGTAATTAATTAATTGTAATTAATTAAGGATTAATGTAATTAATTATAGTTAATGAAGTAATTAAGGTTAATTACTGTAATGGTTTGTAGATAATTAATTTGTGTAATTAATTAAGGGTTAATTACTTAATGTAGTTAAGGGATAATTAATCAAGGGTGATTAATTAAGATGATGATCAATTAATTGGTTTAATTAATGGTTACGTAAGTAAGATTTATGTGATGAAAATAATTAATTTATTTTATTTTAAATTAATGAGAGATGAAGTAATTAATTTAATTCATTTTAAATTAATTATAGATGGTATGATTAATAAATCATTGCTTATGGATGGCTGATTGATATTGAATGCCTTGATTGTTTGATATCTTTGATGAGATATGTGTGATATGTGGTATGAGATGATTTGGGCTGAATTGTGATGATATGGAATATCTATTTGCGAATATATGAATTATCTATCTATGTGTATATAGATAATGATTTGAATTGAATTGTTTTAACTTTAAAACATGTTGGACCTAAAAGATGGCGTTTTGGATTTTGATGAGACGGGGATCGGGTTTATAGATTTGGATATCTAAAAACCACATCGATCCAAATTAAAGATAGGTCGTGAATCTCGAGTGAAGATGAAGATACAGAGTGCAAGGGTTATTTCCTTAACTCTGAGGGTGATTTCAAAATGAGTATAACGAAATAATGCCTTTGGTTTCGTTCGAATCTGCAACGAACTTGTATGGATTGAATGCTTTCAGAGTATCATCAGGTGGACGATGAGCATTCTTAGATAGATGTGTTCTATAAAGGTAATCATAGCCTCAAGCCTCATCAACTGGGAATGGCTAAAACAGGGGAGGTGCAGCAAGGATAAGTGGGTCATGCCCCAAGTAGGACGAGATTTGCCCCTGTCTAGATGTCCCTTTTTATTCGGCTGTGTGGGCGATTGCTAGCTACAACCGCGGGGTTGTCTTGTTCGGAACTGTTCAGTAAGAAATGGTTCCTGCCTTGTGTTGCAGGAGATTGGGAGTAATCATCGGTGCGATGATCTAGGCCCCGTACTGTGACGGGCGGTACCCCAGTAGCCCTGCCATTGATGGAAACCCATTCTTCCTACATGCCCTTACGGTTTTGATTGTATTACCCACTTTTGTGGCTAGTAGCTGGAATTTAATAAATGTAACAATTTCGGCTATTTTCTATTTATTTGAAAACCCTAGACCCTATTATAATATCGCTGAATTTCCTATCAAATGTTTTGGTTAGCGTAAGGTAAAAACTTACCCATGTTTATGTGTGGGGAGTCTTATGTGATACCTTTTGTTTTTAAAGGTTTTCAAAGTTAAGCAACTTTAGCCTGTTTACTCATACCAGACTCATGTCTGACCCAGAGTTTATTTTGTTTTTCTTAAACTCTTGGGTACTCAAATTTTTACGAGTAGCCAAGGGATTTAGGTTAGATTTGACGAATTCTGGAGGAGATATGGAGTAGGAGGCTTCAGCGTTTGTAGAAATATAGTGGTTCCGCTGTGTTGATCTCTGTGTTATTATCTGAGTTGTACTTGAGTTGTATGATAGACAGGTGTTTATAGCTGTCTAGTATGTTTTGTATAAGCTGTGTAACTCTGATGTATATGATACTATGTAATATTTACGTGATTAATATAATTTATTCGTTCCGCTGTTGAGATTCTGGTGTTGTTTCTTTATTTCTTCTCTATCTTTTCTCTTTTGTATCCCTTTCTTAATAATGATGCGTCTTATTATGGAGATAAAGCGGGTCGTTTCAGTTAGTTTTATAGGTGGGTTTGTTAATGCAAGTTCGTCGTCGTTATGGAACCGGGGTGGACCGGACCTAGAGGGATCGAAGCAGGGGAATTTGACGAAGCTCCAGTCGAAGATTGCGTGGTCATCGGTAGTCAGATCCTCGGCGTCGAGGAAATTTCTAGACAATGGTTTGGTTCCAGTTTTTCAATCGAACAGTTAAATTTTGAATCCTAGTCGGAATCAAACTTCTAGGTGTTTGCCTGAGGCGAGGTGATCAACGTCGACTTGTGAGTGGTCGCGGCAGTGACCAGAGATGATCGTGGTGATGGTACACGTGCATGTACATGTTTTGTCTCTAAAGATATTCGAGTTTAGAAAGAAGAATGTGACACGGGACTGGGTTCGGGAAGATAATGATGGAGCTCGGAGTTGTCCTCGGGCTCGTTTGGTTTGATATCGGGGTTTAAAATTTAAACAGGTTTTAAAATTAATTGAAAGGAATAAAATGGCTTGGGTGCTTAATCGGGTTTTCTGATGTTGGGCTCGGGTTTCTTTCACTTGATAATTTAACAGGTTTTGAAGTTATTAAAGGATTAAGTTTTAAAACAAATTAAACAAAAAAATTAGGAAATATAAACTAAGTTTCCAAAAGTAAAGTATTAAGCAAGCTTTCAAGGATTTAAATTTTAAAGTAAATTGTTTTAAACTTGTTTGGTTTATATAATTTTGTATTAAGTCAATTATCTTACTAAATCTTTGAATGTTCTCAAATATAATTAAATGAAGGATTAATTACTTAATGCACTAAAAGATGATTAATTAAACAGATAATTTATCAAGGTGATTAATTTATTAATGTAATTAATAAATGATTAAAGGATAGTTAATTAAGATGGTTTGTAATTAATTAATGTTAATTAACCCGGATTAATAAATTAATCATAAGTAATTAATCTGGTTTAAGTTAATTATAATCAGATAATGAATTGATTTTACTTATGGATGTTTGGGCTGTATTGAATGTTGAATTGTTTGATATCCCTGATATGTGATGCTTTGCGATATGAATCATTTTGATTCGAACTGTGATGAATGTAATTTTATTATCTTTGATGAATTCATATTATTTATCTGTGCTTATCTGTGAATGAAGATAAGCGTTATAGGTTTATACCACTTATCGATATTGATGTGTTTGAATCTATGGTGATTGATCATGTTGCACTATTGTGTAAAACCCCTGAACTACACTATACACACACAAATATGGATTTCATGGGAAATCAGTTAAGTCACAGATATTTTGAATTTAAATATTATTTGAAAGTTGAATTTTGAATTTTGAAATGGTTTTGGAAATATGATTGGATGGAATATGGAAATCTTTTGAAAAGGAATTTCAAATTGAATTTAGTTTGAATAAAATATATCTTGTTTACAATTTGAAATTGATTTGGAAATTATGGTTTGAAAGGTTATACAAGTTATATAATGTATATATATGCATTTTAAACCATTTTGAAGTATATTGAATATATTATCTTGGGAAGTTAAATTTAACCTAAGTTTATACTTTAAAAGATATAACTTGTGCATATTTGATCGGATTTTTCCGAAACGAAAACCTTTGTTTTTTTCTAAATAATAATAGCTTTTATATAAAGAAAGGATTTCCAATTTGTGTTGAAAGGATTTCAAGTTTTGAAATGAAAATAATTTTAAACTATGAATGAATCTTTGTGAAAGATTGTTGAACTTGGTTTTGAAATTGAAGAGGATTTTAAAGGTGTATCTTTTATATAAAAGATTTGAAAAGGAATTGTTTTGAAAGCTATGAATGAATCTTTGTAAAAGATTGTTGAACTTGGTTTTGAAATTGAAGAGGAATTTAAAGATGTATCTTTGGTATAAAAGATTTGAAATGGAAATAGTTTTGAAAACTATAAATGTATCTTTGTAAAAGATTGGTGAACTTGGTGAAGTGAATCTTTTTGTTTAAAGATTAAAAATGGTAATTTGTTTAAACTATTTGAAGAAAGGTTTTGGGTAATAAGTTGTGACTTAACTAAGATCCTAATATCCATATGCTTTTTAAATTAAGCGCTCAATATTCAGTTTAGCCGGGAGAGGATTTTGTGTCATATAACCCATTCCGAATAGTGATACGACGTAATGGATAGCATTTGAACACCAGTGGTGAAGACCAGATATTTTTCGAAAGCAAAAGGATTACCTGTTGAATGTCTCTACACCGACTGGTCCCTGGTATAGAGATTTGATCTCCCTTTATAATGGAGAGTCTGGACGTGATTAGAGATTATTCGAATTTGCAAGGGCTTCTTTTGAAGTGCCTTCGGTTCTGTTCGAACCCGAAACAGACTTTTATGGATGTATGTCTGACGTTACACTTTGAGATGTAAAGCTCGTTTCTATCAAATATTTCTGTTTGATGGCGGAGAATTCATTGTCTTAGCTTAATACCCTTCTCTGAGACATACGAGTCAAAGGTTATGTAGTGATGATTACTAGTGATACATTCCCGATTTGGTAATGTGGCACATGAAGTGCTACTGATCATGTGTTGATCGAAGCATGGCTTTTGTGAAAAGCGTAGCTTTGTGGACGAGACTTCGTCGAGCCTCACAACCCGGAAATGGTCGAAACAGGAATATTGCGGCAAGGTTATTAGGGGTCGCTCCCCTAGGGTATGTCCATTTCCTTCTTGATAAAAAGTGATATCATGGTATGGAGCCTACATATTTAACCGTGTGGTTGTTGCTATTTGTTGGTGAATCTTGGGATAAAGGTCGGTAACGACTGGGGATGGCTTACTTGTAGGTGTTACCTAGTTACAGAGGTAACCCGGCCTTGTGCTGGCAGAGATCTGGTTTGGTTCTTGGGGGTATCCCTCTAGAGGTGTTCCATTTGTTAAGGAAGTTCCTTAGCCTGACCATTTGTTGGAAATACAAAGATACAATACGCGTCCTGTATGGTTTTAGTTGTATAACCTGCCATGGAATGTGGTGGTAACCTGCTATTGAACATGGTAGCTATAGTAGGCATAGTACGAAATGTCTATGCTGGTTAAGCTTAATATTATACTTTCAAAAGGTTCTCTGCACTATGCGCTAATAATAATATCAAAAGAATTTACGTATCAAGCATGTTTGACTATCATAAGGAGAAATATCCTTCAATTCTGTGTTTGCATTGTGTGTGCGGCGGGAGGCCTTATGGTAGTTTCATTTTTCGAAAAGCATTGCGGATTTCAATTTTAAATTCTTTGTTTGTTCTTGTTTTAAAACAAAAGTTTTTTTTCTTATAACAGTTCCATGACTGACCTGGAGTTTATTGTTCCCTTTCTGAACTCTGGGTGCCCACAGTTTTTCCATACAGGTAGTCTAGAGTTAGATTTCCTGATAATCAGCTAGTAGATGTTGATTCGATATCTTTGGAGTCATTGGAGTTTGGTGATCGCATCGATGACTGCCCTTGCTTAATGCAACATGATAGGGGGTTCTTGATTTACATTTGGTGGCGAACGGGAGACTCTTACCCCTACATGTCCTGGGTGATGGGTTGGCTTACCGGTTAGGGGAGTCGAAAGGCTGGCCGTAAAAGCAAGTTCAGGGTACCAATGTGTGCCACGGCGGAGGGTTTTCGCTGTTGAGGGCCGAAGGTCGGGTCGTCACATTTGGTATCAGAGCTAAAGGTTAGCTTTTGGAGTATAACACATTAGGTAACTCATTAGAGATAGGGTTATAAATACCCTAGGATGAGTATATCCCTAAGATATCCATCTGTATGCCTCCGTAATTTTTCTACTATCCACTGATAGTGAGTATGAGTGTAAGAAGAGGTCGAGGTAAGGGACAGGGGAGTACCACTACAAATGGTTAATACCCTGCAACAATGGGAAACAACTTTCTCTATCAATCTCTTTTGATCATCATCCGATTTCGATTCTTTGATGGCATTCGTAGCAGCTCCAAGAAGAAGCTTTGGTGTGGTGATGGCCCTGCGAATCGTGTAAATAAGTTCCTATTTCGTATACTCTTCATCAGTTTCCTATCAGCTTTTCGTTTTAAACTTTAATGAATTTTAAATTTAATTTGAAATAATTGGTCAATAAAATAGAAAGCCAAACTGAATTGAGTATCCATTTGTCTATCTTTGGGGTCCCGATATATTCTATGAACGATTAGTTATCCCTTCGAACTAACCAATGCCCCTACATCTTTCGCAGATCTGGTGACCTGAGTATCTTGTGAGATATGGAATGAGTTCATTCTCATAATTATTGTTGATATTCTGATTTGGTAAGCCAAATGCAGAATGGATATTCAGTTTGATCTGGTAAAACATTTTTCCATCTGTTCTTCGTTGTCTCCCTGTCTAGCAAATTTCGAAGATGAAATTTTCTTAAGGGGGAATCTGTAACATTCCCGGATTTTAGCCAAGTTTAATTGGTGATTTATTTAAATTTCGGAATTAAATTGTGAATTTAATGGTGAATTAATTTGAGGATTTCAGAAAATTAAAATATAAATGTATTTAGAATAAATTGGATTTGAAAATTTTATTAATAGGAATTTGTTTCATAATTATAATATACATATGTAATATTTGAATTTGATATAAAATTCTATAATTAAGAACTTATATATATGTGTGTGTGTGTGTGTGTGTGTGTGTGTGTTTATTTATCAACATATAATTTGATTTTAAATTATTTTTCTTTAATCTGTAAAAATATAAATAATAATAATAATGTATAAATAAGAATCTACACATATGTATATATGTGTATATATGATTATTCATAATATATAAGTAGATTTTAAAAATTATTTTCTTTAAAAAGTTATATAAATAATAGAAAAAGGTGTAAATATAAACATTCATGCATTTAAAAATATAATATATTGTTAATATAAGAAATATAGTTGTATATATATATAAGTGAAAGTATAAATACAAAAGTGTAAATTTATTAACATAAGGGTTTAAAACATAATTTAAAAATTTATTAGAGAGAGGGTTTAAACACAATTTAAATCACATTGGACATGTGTAAGAAAATTAAAACATGTATTTACAAATGTGAAGAAAATAAACATGCACAATACAAGTGTTCATGTTAAGAAACAAATGTTAGCATAATATGATTTTGTGATTACAAGTGGCAAGTGTCTTTGTTTTAATTTTTGAATTTATTAAGTAAATAAACATCAAAATAAAGAAGAAGCCAGGCTGATCCATTCTCCTCTCCAATTCTTCATCTTCAAAACAAAATAAAAACCTAGAAATGAAAATCTAAAAACAATCTTTAACCTGGAAAACTAAAAACAAAAAGAAATCAAAATGAATTCATCAAATTTCATTTGTTCAACTTGATTCAAAGGTCTGAAACAATTCAAAGCAGAGTTGAATCAAGCAAAACAAAACTAAAACAAGATCAAGTTCTCAAATTCAAGTTAAAACCTAGAAGTCAAAGCAAATCATCCATAAGCAAGATCAGGTTCAATCAAAAACAAAGTACAGATCAAGTGTTTCCAGATCTTTCGAAACTAAAGCAATGAAAATAAAAGCAAAGAAAATCAAATAAAATTAAAGCAAGCATCCAGATCAACTCAATACATAATCCAGTGCAGATCAACTTTTAGATCATCAAAAACAAAAGCTTGCCCTCTGTTTAAAAAGACTGTGAGTAAACATCACCCCTATCAATTTTTATCCGCTTTGTTTGATGCATGTGATGAATCTATGAATTCATGTTGTGAAATGTGTTGTATGACTAAGAAATGTCAATATGCCGGCATGTTTGTGTATGAATGTAGATTGTGTGTAAGCATATTTGTACACTTCTCTGTTCTTAGTTTACAGGCTACCAAACCTATTCAAAATTCAAAATCAAATTCCCCAATCCCATTTAGGCTTTGATTTCTGAATGGAAAATGTCGGCATCAACTAGATTTAAATTTTAAAATTCGATTCAGGTAGAAATATGCAGTGAATACTTTGGAAACTAAAACTTCACAATAAAAATATATAAAATCAGAAAGATCAAAGATTTCAATTTCAAGTTTTGGTTAAGGGAATGAATTCGCATGTGGAAATGATGAATTTAGGTAATAATTTCATGATTTTTAAACTTGGGAACGATGAGATATTTTAAGCTGATCAATAATTGCGTTTTGGTCAATTGTCATCGATCGGCAAGGTTATGGTCATCGAGATTAAGGTGGGAGGAGGCCTGAATGCTGGCAAACTCAGGAAATATAGTACAAGCATTTATAGATGGTCGTAGCGGCGACACATCGTCGAACTAGGGCTCGATGGTTAGTTTTATAGGTGGGTTTTTCAATGCAAGTTCGACGTCGTTATGGAACTTGGGTGAACCAGACCTAGGGGGATCGAAGCAGGGGAATTTGACGAATCTCCGGTCGAAGATTGCTTGGTCATCGGTAGTCAGATCGTCGGCGTCGAGGAAATTTCTAGACAATGGTTTGGATCCATTTTTTCAATCGAACAATTAAATTTCGAATCCTAGTCGGAATCAAACTTCTGGGTGTTTGCATGAGGTGAGGTGATCAACGTCGACTTGTGAGTGGTCGCGGCAGTGACCAGAGGTGATCGTGGCGATGGTACACATGCACGTACATGTTTTGTCCCTGAAGATATTCGAGTTTGGGAAGACGAATGTGACTCGGGACTAGGTTTGGGAAGATGATGGTGGGGTTCGGAGTTGTCCTCGGGCTCGTTTGGTTAGATATCAAGCTTTAAAATTTTAACAGGTTTTAAAATTAATTGAAAGGAAGAAAATGGCTCGGGTGCTTAATCGGGTTTCTTTCACTTAATCATTTTACAGATTTTGAAGTTATTAAAGGATTAAGTTTTAAAAGAGATTAAAACAAAAAGTTTAAGAAATATAAACTATGTTTCCATAAGTAAAGTATTAAGCAAGCTTTCAAGGATTTAAATTTAAAAGTTAAATTGTTTTAAACTTGTTTGGTTTATATAATTTTGTATTAAGTCAATTATCTTACTAAATCTTTGAATGTTCTCAAATATAATTAAATGAAGGATTAATTACTTAATGCATTAAAGGATAATTAATTAAATGGATAATTTATCAAGATGATTAATTTATTAACGTAATTAATTAATTAAGGTGATTAATTAAAAGTTAATTTGTTAATATGATCAATTAATTAATGAAAGTAATTAAGGGTAATTAATTAATGATTAAAGGTTGATTAATCAAGTGATTAGACAATAATTAATTAAAGGATAATTAATTAATGTGATTAATTAATTAAGGAAATTAATTTTAGGATAATTAATTAAAGGTTAATTAATTAATAATAAAGGATAATTAATTAAAGGATAATTAAATAATTAAAGGATAATTATTTAATGATTAAAGACTGATTAATTAACAATTAAAGATTAATTAATTTATTATTAAGGGTTGATTAATAAATGACTAAAGGATAGTTAATTAAGATGGTTTGTAATTAATTAATGTTAATTAACCCGGATTAATAAATTAATCATAAGTAATTAATCTGGTTTAAGTTACTTATAATCAGATAATGAATTGATTTTACTTTTGGATGTTTGGGCTGTATTGAATGTTGAATTGTTTAATATCCCTGTGTGATGCTTTGTGATATGAATCATTTTGATTTGAACTGTGATGAATGCAATTTATTTATATGTGATGAATTTATATTATTTATCTGTGTTTATCTGTGAATGAAAGATAATCGTTATAGTTTTATACCACTTATCGATATTTCTATGTTTTAATCTATGGGGATTGATCATATTGCACTATTGTGTAAAACCCCTAGACTACACTATACGCACACAAATATGGATTTCACGGGAAATCGGTTAAGTCACGGATATTTTAAATTTAAATATTATTTGAAAGTTGAATTTTGAATCCAAATGGTTTTAGAAATATGATTGGGTGGAATATGGAAATTTATTGAAAATGAAATTTGAAATTGAATTTAGTTTGAATAAAATATATCTTGTTTACGATTTGAAATTGTTTTGGAAATTATGGTTTGAAAGGTTATACAAATTATATAATGTGTGTGTGTATATATATATATATATGGATTTTAAACCATTTGAAGTATATTGAATATATTACCCTGGGAATTTAAATTTAACCCATGTTTATACTTTAAAGGATATAACTTGTGCATATTTAATCAGATTTTTCCAGAACGAAAAACTTTGTTTTTTCCAAATAATAATAGCTTTCATATAAAGAAAGGATTTTCAATTTGCGTTGAAAGGATTTTAAGTTTTGAAATGAAAATAGTTTGAAAACTATGAATGAATCTTTGTGAAAGATTGTTGAAGTTGGTTTTGAAATTGAAGAGGATTTTAAAGGTGTATCTTTTATATAAAAGATATGAAAAGGAATTGTTTTGAAAGCTATGAATGAATCTTTGTGAAAGATTGTTGAACTTGGTTTTGAAATTGAAGAGGTATTTAAAGATGTATCCTTTGTATAAAAGATTTGAAATGGAAATAGTTTTGAAAACTATAAATGAATCTTTGTAAAAGATTGGTGAACTGAATCTTTTTGTTTAAAAGATTAAAAATGGTGATTTGTTTAAACCATTTGAAGAAAGGTTTTGGGTAATAAGTTGTGACTTAACTAAGATCCCAATATCCATATTCTTTTTAAATTAAGCGCTCACTATTCGGTTTAGCCGAAAGAGGACTTTGTGTGATATAACTCATTCCGAATAGTGATACGACATAATGGATAACATTTGAATACCGGTGGTGAAGACCGGATATTTTTCGAAAGCGAAAGGATTACCTATCGAATGTCTCTACACCGACTGGTCCCCGTTATAGAGATTTGATCACCCTTTGTGATGGGGAGTCTAGACGTGATTAGGGATTATCCAGATTTGCAAGGGCATCTTTTGAAGTGCCTTTAGTTCTGTTCAAACCCGGAACAAACTTGTATGGAGGTATGTCTGACATTACACTTTGAGATGTAAAGCTGGTTTCTATCAAATACATTTCTGTTTGGTGGCAGAGAATTTATTCTCTTAGCTTAACACTCTTCTCCTAGACGTACGAGCTCAGAGGTTATGTAGTTGATGATTACTAGTGATACATTCCCAATTTGGTAATGTGGAATACGAAGTGCTGCTGATCATGTGTTGATCTAAGCATGGCTTTTGTGAAAAGCGTAGCTTTGTGGACGAGACTTCGTCGAGCCTCACAACCCAGAAATAGTCGAAACAGGAATCTTGCGGCAAGGTTATTAGGGTTCGCGCCCTTAGGGTATGTCCATTTCCTTCTGGATAAAAAGTGGTATCATGGTGTGGAGCCCAGATATTTAACCGTGTGGTTATTGCTATTTGTTGGTGAATCCCGGGATAAAGGTCGGTAACGACCAGGGATGGCTTTCTTGTAGGTGTTACCGAGTTACAGAGGTACCCGACCTTGTGTTGGCAGATATCCGGTTTGGTTCTTGGGGGCGTCCCTCCAGAGGCGTTCCATTTGTTAAGGAAGTTACTTAGCCTGACCATTTGTTGGAAATCCAAAGAAACAATATGCGCCCTGTACGGTTTTAGTTGTATAACCTGCCATGGAATGTGGTGGTAACCTGCTATTGAACATGGTAGCTATAGTAGGCATAGTACGAAATGTCTATGCTGGCTAAGGTTAATATTATACCTTAGAAAGGTTTTTTGCACTATGTACTAATAATAATATCAAAAGAATTTTATGTATTAAGCATGTTTGACTATCATAAGGAGAATTCTCCTCCAATTCTGCGTTTGCATTGTGTGTGCGACGGAAGGCCTCATGGTAGTTTAATTTTCCAAAAAGCATTATGGATTTCAATTTTAAATTCTTTGTTTGTTATTGTTTTAAAACAAATGTTTATTGTTCGCTCATACCAGTCACATGACTGACCTGGATTTTATTCCCTTTCTAAACTCTAGGTGCCCATAATTTTTCCACACGGGCAGTCTAGAGTTAGATTTCCAGATAATCAGCTAGTAGATGTAGATTCGATATCTTTCGAGTCATTGGAGCTTGGCGATCGCATCGATGACTAACCTTGCTTAGTTAACGTGATGATTGTGGTTCGTGCTTGTGGCTTGAATATAACCGCTTTTGGATTGGAGATCTTTTGGAGCATTGGATTGGAATGCAATTTTGGATCCTTTCTTTCTCTCTTGGAGATCATGTTAGAGTTATCTCTTCCATTGTTATCTTTTCCGTTGTTATGTATTGTCTCTGATATTGTTGTAACCATATTGTATCAACTGCTATATATCAATGATATTATTCATTTTCTTCCGTTGTGTTGTTGTACTTAATGTGTTATAAGCTCTGGCGAATTGGATTTTTACGGTTGAATTTGCGGCATTCGACTACGAGTGAAGTATGGATGTCGATTTTCGAACGCGAAAATCCAGGTCGTTTCAAAGTAATTGATTTCAAATATTACATAAATTATGCTATGTTATGTTATATACTATATTACGTTATATTAATAATATTTAAACATTTTTGATTTTAAATATTTATTTGTACGATCTGGTAAACTATGGGTTTTATAAGTATAGATTTGTATATATTGAGAAAAGAAAAACGGTAAGATATTTTATGTCAGTTTATGTATATATTGATTTTATATGAAGCTATTTATATGGTATAGGATCTGAGTACATAAGTTTTATATAAGTTGTATATTAGTATTCATGAGTTGATTTTCTTCTATATATACTATGCATAGTTTTATTGAGATCTGATGAATACTATAGATATTTATGTAGTAGTATTATACTTGTAACGGTATATGTGTTTTCTTATATTGTTTTATATATAATATATAGTTACTATGACAATATATATGTATTTTGACCTCTGCATTTTATATAGATTTATATATATAATATATAAGTATTGTGATGTATAGGTTACATATAACATGTTAGTCATAATACATAAGCTTATACAAGTTTGTACACTCTGTTTAGTCATATATGTAAGTTTATATAAGTTATATATATATAGGGTGGTATTATATATATTTATATATATATATATATATTGGTTTACTCAATTTCAAGCATACACTGTGTGGATACAGGTCTGCGTATAATGGTTTATGTATAAGGGATCTGCATACATATTTTATTATACACATGTACATTCTACATAGATATATTTTGTTGCAGTCTTCTTTTATTTTCATATAATACCTATTTTAGATTGTCTGCATATAATATAATGATATTCATACATTGATATATTGATCAATAATCTGCAATATAATGTGTATATATACAATGGTTATTATTTTGAAAATATGTGTTTATTTATCGATGTTGGATTTTTAATATATATATAGACTTTGTTAATATATTATGTATATATGTATTTACAACATGAAATTTCTATTTTTTTTTCAAAAATGTATATTTCCAAATTCAATTTTTAGTTTTATATAACACATATTTTGTTTTAGTTATATCTAGATGATTCTGATTCGTTTTCATCAATTCCAACTATTAGCCTTGTTCGTCGAGTCTGTATTCACCTCACTTTGCTTTGTGATTTGTCATTTGGATTGGTTGATTATCTAATTCAGTATTCAATTCATAGCTTGTTCTGTTGTCAAACTTCTCTGGCCTCGAAAGGTGAGAAATCACTGACGATTAACATTCTTATATTTATAAATTTGATATCACTTGAAACGACAATTAAAATATGCTGCTAGATTTAACCGTTATTCATATAATTACTATATATGATATGCTATTACCTTAATTGTTCACCTATGATATATGACACCATATCATGTTGTATATATTTTATTTTATTTATCACTGATGATATATGCCTGTTATTGATATGTTATATTTTATCATATTTGCTCTTATTCTGCAGGTTCCCTATTAATTTAGAACTTCCTATGGGTTGAAATGATATGTACCCAAACGATGTTGTGGAATAGGAGAAAATCGTTATGGGTTGAAATGATAAACCCAAGCGATTTTCATTGATTTTTAAATTTTGGGATTGCGGGTTGAAATGATATATACCCATGAATATTTAAAATTGCAGATTAAAATGATAAATATACGTATCACTTGACCATAGGATAGAAAATTATATACGGACACGGTTGGTCTATATTTTGAAAATGATTTCCAAAGTTTTGAAAGGTAATATATGGGTTTTGATAAATGGTGATTTTAAAAATATATATACATATATAATCTATAATTTATATATATATATATATTTAGATTTGAAATTATATATTTTGGAAATTTAAATTTATAAGTCGGTTTTGAAAATATAATTTTTAAGATTTTACTTATAATTTTGCTATTTTAAAATATAAAAAAATAGATTAATATAAAATAAATTTAATAATAAGATTTAATTTAATGAAAAATTAATTTAATTAGTTTATAATATGTTAAGTATTTATTTAAATTTACATTAATATTTTAAAATAGGATTTTCTCCTAAAATAATTAAGGTTGGGAAGATGAATTAATTTTGGCTTGGAATTTAAATTGGTTAATAAGTGGATTTAAATAAGAATTGATTTAAACTTACTAGTGGTTGAGGTTTTGAAAGGTATGATCTATAACTTGATTTTGATAAAAGGGTGATTAAATGAATATTTCTCAATTTTAAATAAAAATTGAGATTGAATATTTAATATTGATTAAAATTTATAAACTAGATTTTAAATAGTTGTTATGAAATTGATTAAGTAAATACTTTCTAGTTTGAAAAAAATTAAAGTTAAATATTGAAATATAAATGAAATTTATAATGGAAATGTTTGAATATTTAAACTTCGAATCTTATTGGAATTGAAGAGATGATTCAAACCCAGATTTGAAATTGATAAAGATTGAAATAGTTTCTTTAGAATTTGAATTGAACCTTAGCCTTTTAAAGTTGAACGTGTTAAGATTTCAAGAGTGTTATGATTTTAAAGACGTTAAGATTTCAAAGGCGTTATGATTTCAAAAGTTTTAAGATTTTGAAAGGGTTATAAATTTTGAAAGTGTTACGATTCTAAAATGAATATTATTTAAAGTGAACAATGATATCGAATTGATATGGTTTTTGAAATGAATATGTTATTTTCATATAAAGTATGAACTATTTGAAATGAAATGACCACGGTGTGAAATAAGCGTTTGGTTGTTAAAGTGACCGGGATCGGATATTGTCATACTCTCTGTCAATACCGAAAACCACTTTAACAACTATGTACGTGGTGGAGATTACAAAACGAAGTAGTATGGTTTGGTGACGGTTCTGTATGGTATTTACGTAGCCCTGACTTTCATGAGTTGGGTTGATGCGGCCACAACAGGAGCCACGCCGGGCCAAGTGAGGTCATTCCTCCTATTAGACACATTTCTTTGATACCATTCTATTGCATTTGTGATTTGATCAGGTGCACCTTTGATTTGGGAGTGTGTCACGAGATGGGCGGTAGTAGCTACTACGCGTTACCACCAGTCCGGATACGTAAACGGTAAATCTACCCTTGCATTTCCTCGAGTGCCTTGTCGCATTCCCTATCCCACCTTCTACGAATTTGTTTTATGTCGTACCTATGGAGTGCTCCTTGATAGCCTACTTGGGAGTCGAGTTTACAGTATCTGTATAGACTACGGCGTTATATAAAATGTGTTAATGGGAATATGGGTAACGCCTTAACGCTATTTTAATAGTTTACTCTACTATAGACCTATTATAATAGCGTATATTACTACATAGTTCCACAGATCCTTAGAGGATGGAAATCCTAAACATCCTTTAAGTTACTTGTATTTCAGTTGACATTTCACTTGAGTTGAATAATATAAGAATGTTAATCCTGACTCGAGTGTTTTGTGCTTTGCTTTACGCTCGGATCTGACTGAGTGTCACAGCATTTGAGACTCACCTTTGGAGTTGGAGCTTCACTTGGAGATCCATCTGTATCTATTCAGCTTTCGACTATCCAGTGGTTTTGTTCAGACATGTCATCTGTTTGTATTTGAGACTACATTGTATTGGAGATATTCTGTTGTATGTTGTTCCAGACTCTGATGTTTTATAGTAGCTTCTTGAACTATTATTTAATCTATTCCGCTGCTTATTACCGTAATACTTCATGTCTGTGATTCTTTGATTAATTTATTTACGGTATATGCTGAGTTTTGCCAACTATAAAATTAACCGTCTGTTGTTTTAAGCAATTCAAGTCCGACATGTGCGGATGTGAACGACAAGAAATATCGGGTCGTTACATTCTATGAGTATTTCTTCAAATAACGATATAAATAAAAATTATATTCGGCATTGTAGGCTAGGTTATATAAGTGAGAATGACTGCACAATTGAAAATCAAAGGTTTTCTCCTATCATTTGATTCTAAATCGTTTGACATGTGTGAGTCGTGATGGTAAGATGACCAAGCACCTCTTCTGTAGGAGCAATGAAAGAGTTAACGAACTCTTGGGGCCCGCACATACTGTTGTATGTGGCCTAACGCCTGTAATTACTAAAGATAACTGTTCTTATTTTGTAACCTTTAATAACGATTTATTGAGACTAAGATATATGTATCTTACAAAGAACAAATCTGATGTCTATGTCAAATTTATTGAATATAATAATGAGGTTGAAAATTTGACGAACTGAAAAATTAAAATACTCTAATTCAATCGAGGAGGTGAGTACGTTGGACAAGAACTCAAATGGTTCTCAAAAGATAATGGGATTATCTCTCATATTAATCCACTCTATACTTCATAACACTACAGTTTTCCGAAGCGAAAGAATTTAAGCTTACTAGATTTGGTTCATTCTAGATGTGTAAGGCGAGTTACCTCTATTATATTAGGAATATACATTAGAAACTGTAGCACATATGTTGAATTTGACACCCACTCAATCTGTGCCTAAGACACTATATGATATGTAGTGCAGGAACAAACCCTAACTCAATTATTTGAAAGTATAGGGTTGTTTGGCCTGCGTTAAGAATGTTGGTCCAAGTAAACTCAAGGTAAGATCAGTGTAGTGTAAATTATAAGATATCCCGAAAACTTGATGGGACATATTTTGTACCATACAAAGGAACAAAAGGTTATTGTTCGTCAACATGCTGTTTTTTTTTGAAAAGAAATTAACAGCGAGGTTGTAGGCTTGGATGAGATCCAAGAAATTGACACTAAGGACGAAACAGTGGGAGAATCAAGTTCACCCGTATATGAAAACATGCAACCTATTAGAAGATCTAATAGGGTCTCTACACTAGAAAGATAAAATGGTATTCTCATGGATGGTAAAACGGTGGAGTTAGACGAAGCTACTTCTCTATCATTCTAACAAGCACTATAGAGTAAAGACTCTTCACTTTGGCTTAGAGTAATAAAATTCAAAAATGGATTTCATGTATGAAAACAAAGTGTGGACTTTATCTTACATACTCGAAGGCATAGAACCTATCAGTTGCAAATCAGTTTTTAAGAAAAGCTAAATGCAGATGGACAAGTAGAGGCTTATAAGGCTAGAGAAGTTGGAAAAGTATTTCATCAAATTTAAGGTGTTGAATATGACAAGATATTTTCATCCATAGCCATGCTTAAGTCCGTTCGGAAAATTCTGGCTATTGCTGCATTCTATGACTATGAAATAAGGAAAATGGCTGTAAAGACGGCATTTTTAAATGGTGATTTAGAAGAGACTATCTATATGTCACAGCCCGAGGGTTTCAAGGTCAGTAAGAGTGAGGGAAAACCTTGCAAACTATTTTTTTTATTAGAACATAAAAGAAGCATGCATATACCAAAAGAGGGCAAGGAAACCTATTGTATTCTTAGTACTATGCATTAACGATCTTCTATTGATTGGCAGTGACATTTTGTTACTGCAATCAGTGAAAGCTTGGCATTCTAATAACTTTTCCATGAAGTATTTAGGAGAAGAAACATATATATTAGAAATAAAGTTCTATATAGATAGACATAAGTGGCTATTTGGATTTCCCAATCCCTATACATAGATGCCATACTTAAAAAGTTTAGTATGGAGAACCCAAGTGTGGAAATGTTCTAGTGCAATATAGAATCATTCTTGCTAAGAAGGACGCTCCTTGACTGATGAAAAGAAAGAGCAAATGAAGATGATACAGTATGCTTCGATGATCAGTTCAATAATGTATGCAATTCTATATACTAAACTGGAAGTAGCATACACATCTGGATGTGTAAGCTGATACCAATCTAATCCTGGAGAAAAGCAGTAGATGGCTAAAATGTATACTGAAGTATTTAAGAAATACAAGGAACTTATCCCTAATATATGGTAAGGGAGACCTCCTTATGAAGGGTTATATCGATTCTAGCTTTCAAAGTGATATCGATGATAGTAATTCAGTGTTGGGTTATGTTTTTACTATTAACAGTGAGCCTGTCAGTTGGAAATGTTCCAAATAGGAAACAGTAGTTGATTCCAGATGAGGCCAAGTACATAGCCCTTAATGAAGTAGCTAAAGAAGTGGTCTGAATGCGTTAAGTTTTTAAGTGAGCTTGGAGTGATTTCCGACACGGAAAACCTAGTGGCATTCTTTTGTGATAATATTGTGGCAATACGGATCACAAAGGAACCAAGAGCACACAAGAAACCATGACATATTTTTCGAAAGTTATGATAGAGTTAAGGGTATGCTATAGAGTCAACTATGTAATTGTTACGTATACCTAACTCGATAACCAATCTTATTTGAAACAAAGGTGTTCTCTTTCTATTATGTACTTGATATAATATGTTATATTAATTAATTTTATTAAAAGTATATTTAATAGAAATCCATAAATGGTATGTTTTGTGATAGTATCTACAAGGAGTTGTAATCATGAGTGATTTATCGCAATAAAATAAACATACCATTTAAATATTTCTAGTCAAGATGCATTGAGACTGGATATAGATGCATCCGTTAAGACTAGAGTAAATAATACTCTCCAAATATTGAGCAATGTCTTACTCATGGCTGTTAGGGGGCACCAATGGGTTGCATACTGATAGTAATTGGAAAACTATGGAAAGACTCACTCGATAGTTCTTATGGTTAATATAGCTAAGGTCAATAGAAAATATCGATGTAACAATTTACATAATTCCCTTGACCTGAGAATACTATCAAGCATTAATGTGGAAAGTCCACTTTGATTACAATTAAATCATGGCACATTGTTCATCGGACGACTATAGTTAAGTCGAGTGGAAGCATTGGAAGCGAGACACAATTAAAGAGAGAATTTGTCTCCTCGGTTATATGGGGTTAATATCACGATCAATCGAAGTCAACTCAAAGTCAAAGTCTCTAGCCATAGTAGTTCAGTTAATAATAATTGCTATTATTGAACCAAGGACTTTGTATTTGGATTATCAAGTTAAATATGGAAGATATTGGAATTTTGACCATTACCAAATACCATAAATCTTATTGTGATATGGTTTTTACAAAGAGAATTGGTGTAAATAATTGTCACTACTGAGTAATGCTTAATAAAGTAAAATTGGATTTTACCAATTCCGAGTAAATGACAAATTTGATCATAATGTCACACTAACTGGTAAGTGATGTGTGAACGTTAATATTTGAATTGTTCGATATTAATCGCTGGTGGAATTTATACCTAAGAGTCACATAACGGAAACGTTGAATGCTCCTATTACTACCCAATTTAATTAAATTATAATTTTATAAATTATGTAAATTAATTAATACTTAAGAAAAATTAAACATAAAATTTTATTTGATGTTTATTGATCAATATTAGATGTGTGTGTATAATAGTTATAAATACACTAATCGATATATAATATCGATACATGTCTAAATTAGATTTAAATGTGTTAATTATTGATCGGGCATTATATGATTTTAAGGCCTATATGGGGCTTGATAGAGTGCGACCATGATCAACCTAGGGGAGGCTGGCTATATGATGGCTATGGGTGGATTATATTTTGAATTAAAAAGAGGAGATTAGGTAAGAGAAAAACAAGGATCTATATCCTTATTTTACACGTTAAGATCCCCTTTATTAAAATCACTCTACGTAATGACCCAACTTTTCGAACTCCAGAAGTCGACACTAATGTATCTTCACGTGCTGAACAACTAAGTACTGAAAAGACAGATTGTTTAGAGAAAGAAAGGAAATAGAAGATAAGAAGAAACTAAACAAGCACATAATCTCACAATGCAATGGAATAACATATATTAATCAACATAATACTGTACAAAGTTTCAAAAATGATGCATCAGAGTCATACTAACACAATTATATCCTTGGACATTTATAACAGCCTGCCCATACCTAACTGATACAAGATGCATATAATACAACAGAAACAAGATAATAACTAGCCATCGATGAAGCCTCTTGCTCCAAACTCCTCCAAAATGCATTCGTGGGACATCTTGAATTATTATGTTTAAAAAAACTTCTTTAAAATCAAAGGTATCTTGTAAGACCACGCCATACATAAACACGGATAGGTTTTTACCTTATGATAATCAAAACATTTTCTATAGAAAATCCAATAATATGATAATAATGTCTAGAGTACAAATACTTATTAATCTTATCTGAAGTTGTTACATCATTAAATTCCAGTATACTAGGCTCTACAATCAAAACCATAAAGTCACATATTGGATATTGGATTCTACATTATGACAAGGTAAGGAACTACCTTCCAATGGTACAACTATAGATAAAATGTACTGAGGTCTAACAAGAACATCTTGTACCCCTACCATATAGGAACGGCCTACCACTTGACTAGTAGTACCGAATATGAGCACCCACTTTGGGCCCCAAAGCATGTATGAATAGATAGTAATCGATTTAGGTTTGGGTTGACCATACCTTGATAGGAGAGACCCACTTGGCCCTGCTACATGCTCGATTTTTGTCATTTCCCATTTTATGGGGCTTGAGGCAACGATTACCTTCATTTAGCACTTTCCATTCAGAATGCTACACTTCCCTCCAAGCATTAATGCAACGCTAGCATTCATCCATACAAGTTACATCTGGCACTGAACGAAACTGAAGGCACTACTTCCACTACACCCATTTTGGAATCACCCTCAAGGTTAGTAGAAAATAGCCCTTGCACTTCAAAACTCCATCTTCAATTCCATGCTCTTCAAGATGTCTTCAGTTCGAAGTGCTTAAGTTGGATTGAAGTGGTTTTCAGATAACATATACGATCTCGGCCTCTTTGAAACAACTTTCGATAGTTTCCAGTAAACTCAACCCCGGTTTTTAAGAAATAAACAGACAAAGGTAAGAGCGGAGTTCATCTCCTAACTGTTGGTGGAAGAATTTCCTTACCATCTATCCTAGAAGAACGAAACGAGATTTGTAAGCACAGTACAGCATCATTGGAGATAATCGTGCCATATAATTTATGTGTTTCTCCTAGATATTTCAAAAGTTACGTTTTGATCCAGGTTTGATAGTCAGTGATTTAACTATCAAATATACAAACATTCAAATAGTGATTTAATTCCTTATGGGATGTACCAAGCCTTTATTAATTAACCTTTCACTAATTAATTTTTTTACAAAACTTGATCAAAAGATCTTTTTAAAACACTATTCCTAAATCCCTTTACATCCCTTTTATATTTGGAAAACCTTTTTTACTTATCTCAAAAATATAAGTATTTACCAAAACATTTGGAAAGTTCCCTCTTCTCAAATTCCATATTAAATAGCTAAGAGAATCCCTTTTCAAAACATCACTTACTATCAAACCCATCCACTTTATAAAACCAATTCACTTATCCCTTATAAAAATTCTTTTTATAAGTTCACTTCATATTTCAAACCGCCTTATAAATCTTGAAACTAGATTTAAACTTCTTTTTTCAGTCCCTAAAATGATTTATAAAATCTCTTTTCATGTATAAAAGTCTTTATAAAATTTCCTTTATAAAATATCTTTGACATTACAAGATATGATTTATGAAATCTCATTTTTAAATTACTTTAGATAAACCCTTTTATTTAGTAAAACCCATTTTATAAACAAGTTATTATTAATAAATACTTTTATAAAATAATTATATAACTTAAAAATCATTTATAAGCTTTAAAACCCCAATTTTTTTAAAGAATTAGAGCTAATTTAAAACAATACTTTATAATTTCAAAAGGAGGCTTAGCAATCCCAATGGTGCTTATTCAAGTTACCATTTAGTTTCAATTTCACTTTCAAGTCATTCAAAATTTATTTGCATAAGTCAACATATATGTAAATACATTTCATATACAAATCAAGGAATAACTTGTCAATACAACTCAACTGGCATATACATGTCCAAATTATATAATAGCAGGATGATGGTTTATCCTGCTAAATAGATGTCCAAACAATTCGATCAATTTATAGCAGAATGGGGATTTATTCTACTGTCAAATGTTCACACAATCAAATAATCAATCTATAGCAGAAGGGAGATTTATTCTGCTATCGAATGTCCATATAATCAAACAATCAAATCATAACTCATTCACGGGTATTTTTCTACTTAGTAGTACCAACATTTGAATTCCTTGAGTTCAAAAACATCTCTGAAAAAGAAGTACCTTTAAAACAATTTGATTCTTGGAGACAGAATTTAAAACTTAAGCTTCTTTTTTTTAAAAAATTATTCATAAGTTAAACCCTTATCTAAATCATAACTAATCCTAATTAAATATGAACTTAATTTAATTATAAATTAAAAAATAATTAAACCTTTAATAACTAACTAAACATTGATTAACTATTATATAAATAATTTAAACCTAATTAATCCTTTAATGATTATTAAATAATAATTTAACCCTTCATTAATAATTAATATTAACTAATCTCATTTAATTAATAAAAAACCTTTAATTAAAACTTAATTAATAAAATAAACCTAAAATAAATAATTTATTTTCAATTAAAGCCTTGGTTGATTAATAATTAAAAGTAATTTAACACTTAACTACTTAAATATATAAATAATAACCCTATATATAATAATAATTTATTTAAATTAGTCTTATCTTTAGAAGATAATTAATTAGAAACTAAACCTCATTAATTAAATTAAATAAACATTGTTTAATACTTAATCAATTATTAATTATCAAAACTTAATTATTTAATAATTAATTATTAAAACTTAATTAACCTTCTAAAACATCATTATTAAGTTTGTAAAACATTTTCAAAACACCTTGAAGTATAAAAACTAAATTTTCAAAAATCTGATTTTTTGTTTTATCGAAACTGCATCCATAGCGACTATCGCTACGTATACGTAACTTGAATTTGTTTTTCCAAGTTACGAACTTTTCAATTCTCCACTTCTAGCTTTGTTTCATTTTAAACCATAAGAAAACATTTAGAGACTAAAACAAAGTTTAACTTTAAAGTTTAAAAAACTTAAATACTTCAAAATCATTTCCTTCCAAAGAATCCAAAAATCTCCTTTTAACATCTCAATGTTAACTTATAAACATACCACATCACAATCAAGTTCACATCAATATCATATCCATAGTTACAACCAACGTCAAATCCAAGGTTTATAAACTATATCATAACCAAAGTTTACAAATTTACAATAATACTAAGGTAGATTTCATTTCAAGTCCACTTTTTTCCATCTTGAATCATCCATATCCACAAATAACCAAACATATAACAACTCAAATATATTCACACAGATCATAAAGTAATTTATGCAACATATGCCAAGTTAAAAACTTTGCAATTAAAACTAGTGTTTACTCACCGAAAGCTTGAAAAACCACACAAAAACCAATCGAACATAGGTCATCTTCTCACTGATTTTTGATCATGTCTCGAAATTTGACAAGTCATAAAATGAAAAGTTTTAGAAGATTATTTTCTCTACAATTTGGAAAAAAGAATCGCTTAATTTCAGTTTGTTTTAAGGGAGATATAGTCAAAAGAAGGAGGGCATTTTCGGCCTTAATAATATGGGTCCGAAAATGAGTCAAAAAAAAGAAATTTTCATCCAAAATTATTCGAAAATTTAAAAAGTCATTCAAAAGAAAGTTTTAGTCACTGGAATTCTATATGGTTTTAAAAAAATCTTAATTTGAAGTAGTATGAAAGAAGTTATGGCTGAACGAAATGGGAGGAAAATGGAGAAGAAAGAGTTTTAAAATAAGTTTGAATATTTAAAACAATTTAAAACTTTTTATTTTCATAATCTTAAAAACTAACAAAAGAAGCCATTAAAAGGTTTAGAGCTTTAAAAGAGAAGATGAGTTGCCATGGAAAATAGAAAAGTGAAAATAGAAATGACAAAAAAGGGAAAAAAGTGTTATTAATAAAATGAAAAGATGAAATTACCAAAACTCTCTTAGCCTTTGCTCTTCATTCACTTGCTTCCACATCACCATCCATGCCTCCTCCCATGAAGCTAACACCTCCACCTTGCACCTCCTTTGTACTTTGATTCAACATGCATTTAAACCTTAGTCCTTTATGTTTTTAAAGGACTCTTTCATTTTAAAATACCTTTTTTTTAATTTTTAGGAAAAATGCCACATCGCTACTTATATAAACTTATATAAATGCATATATATTTATGTGTATATGTAATTATAATTAATAAATGTGTAAATATGTTTGAATATATTTTCATTAGAGTTCACAATGTTTGTGACAACTTTTAGCCGATGAAACATCGAAAATTCGAAAAACGAATTCCGGCCACGTTTTCTGTTTTTTATCGAACTATATAGTTTTGTAAACAAGATTTTAAAACTATTTTACCATCATTATTAATCATTAAAAAGAGTTTTATTTTCATTATGAAACCTATATATTGAATATTTAAAATTAGTTACATATTTGTAAATCAAAACAGTGAAATTGCGGGGCTTTACACTCTAACCCTCATTTTCTTTCTAGACTTTTTGCCTCTCCTCTTGACCAGATCAGGATGCTACTCCTCCTTCTCCATAACTCAAATTATCAAGCATTGAAACATCAAATTAAACACAATTCGATTGTCGGTGGTAGCTGTGTTTGGGAAGCTAACAACTTCTGAATACATGATTTTATTAAGGGATTTTTGTTCTATGTTTCAAGTTGTAACAACAAGGCTTTGGTGAAAGGTACAGATCCTTATTCATAATCACTCGTAAATGTTTATTATATTTATCACATTGTATAGTTTAGTGAATTATTATGACAGATATGTATATGTTTGTGTCATCGCATTTGATGAATTGAATAAATGTGTACATAAATTAAAAAAAATTATATATGCATGCTTAGAGCTCACGCCAATGATTGAAAAAAATCAAAATTATACAATAATAAATGATTAATAACTAAGTATTGATTTCAAATAATAATCAATAATGTAAGATTTAAATTTGCAAAATATTTATTTACACACAATGTTTTTTGGATTTAGTAATTAATTTTGTTCTCTATATATAAGTGTGTGTGCACGCGCGCGCGTGCGTGCCATATATATAAATATATATATTTATGTATTTTATTAACTTAAATTTAATTATGCAATTTTTAAATATATATATATATGTATGTATATATAATTAACATAAAATATTTGACACAGAATTGTAATACAAAATTATATTAATAATTTTCTTTCGTAGATTTATATATATATATAAAGGATTTACCATATAGAATTTAGAAAAAAAAAATTATTAAATAAACATTAAGCCAAAAAATAATAATTTACCTTTGGTCGTAGCATGAAAGGGTGTGTGTGATTTTGTTTTTAACTATTATTTATATTGTAATATATGTTTACATGTATATACATACACTTATATATTTTATGTATATAATTTTAAAGTTATTTAAATATACATACTTATATGTTATTTTTGATTTTGAAATATATGTGTGTGTGTGTATCATTACATTAAAGTTTGTTACAAATTAGTTTGTTAAATCAAATTTCAAAATAATTTAATAAATGTAATTATACTTATTTTTATTTATATAAATGTAATATATGAATTTTATTTAAAAGCTATATTTCATATTATACAGAATTATATTCAAACATATATGTCTATGTAGTTATATTATTTGTATGTACACTTATATACATTGACGAAAGACATGTATATAGAGTGGCTAACATCTCCGTTGAGGTGTAAATTCCAACATGCATATACGGGCATGTCAAATCATGTATTCAGAAGTATGTTGCACATGCATGTACACACATATATGTATATCATACATACATATTACATAATACAAATTATAAAATAAATAAAACGTTAATTTACAAAATAAAATAATGATTTTCTTTAAAACAAAATTTAGATAAGATCTAAAAAAATTACATATTATAGGCCCAGTAAGATCCAAAATGGAATAAATTTTGAAATTACACCTTTATCCCAATGTGTATGGTCTATTTCCAACAATGGTATCAAAGTCAAATAGTCTATGCAACCTAAATTAGCAGTATTATGGCTGATTTATTAAATCCTTCTCACATAGTATAATGTCTAGAAAAGCATGTCGAAGGTTGGTTTTAGGCAATCAAGTACTTTTCCCTATTTGACTATTAACCTGGCCCGAAAGGATGAGGTAAGCCCGAAGATTATCCCTAATTGAAAAGTCCCAATTTCAATTGGCATTGGGCTAATTTTAAAATTGTTTTGAAATTAAAATAAAAGTTTTAAATGTTAAATCTAAAATAATTAATAAAAATATTATAAATTTTATAATATAGAATTTCAAATTATTTTGAAAATTAAGATAAAAATTTAAATTTAAAAGTTAAATCTAAAATAAACACATACAATAAAAGTTTAACATAATTTTTCAAAATGTTTGAAAATGTTATAAAATTAATTGAAAAAACATTATTTATTAATAAGATTAATAAAATAAATAAGTTAATTAAATATATGTACATGTATAATATCTATAATGATATATGTTACGTTGTCCTGAATTGTTTAAGACAATATGAGTATACATGTACGTATACAAAAACTTCGAAATTAATAAAATTTAATCAAAATTTTTAATTAAATAAATCAATTAAAAGTTAATTAATTAAAACACACACACAGATTTATATATATAAGATATATGTCCATTACTGTAAAGGTTATAGTATATATATTCAATATAATATGTTATGACTGTATAATATAATAATTAGTTATATTGTTAATTAATTAAGTATGATTTAATTAATATAATGTTGCACATAAAATATTGTATAAGTTAAATAAAGTATAAAAGTAATATAATAATAATATAAATGTATAAACCGAAGGTGAAATATTGAAGAAACCCTAAATAGACTTAAGGAATAAATAGATAAGTAAAAGTACATATACCATGTTTATGATGTCCTCGATACTTGACTCGCAATGGTATTTCATATGAATTACATTATTCCATAGATCGATATCGTTCAACTAAATATATCAAAGATCATGAATCATTAATATAAGTATTGTCCTCTACCATTTCTATATTACTAAATTACTTGCATACTCTCTAGTTGCTGAGCAAACTCAAGCTAAAGTGTTATGTATAAAATTATTAATATGTTCACTAGATGAGGTAAGATAACTATATGTATTTGTTAAGCAAACTCAAGGTACATATACTATACTTAGGCCGTCGTGAAATGGTAGGTATGAGTAAATAATTTCTTTTGATTTGTTTAACAAACTCAAGCTTGAAATGGGATTAGTGCAAGGAACCATGAGTTAGGATTTGTATATAAAATAACTGATAAGGAGTTATCCATCATTTATGGGGCAATGAGTTGTTGAGCAAACTCAAAGTTAAAATGTTAAGACAGACGAGTCTTTAGCACCCACTAGTGAAGTCGAAAGATTTCTATGTTTCGTCTCAGGGTTTGGAAGAACATAAAAGACTAGTTGGAGCCTTATTAGAAAATTAAATGGTAAAATTAACCTTTCTAATATTGTAAGAACATCTTCTACATAAAATTATAATAATCTACAATGATAAATTTATGCAACTAATATAATTGATACAATGTTTATAAACTAAAATATACAAATGAACTGAATTAATATTGACAAATATAAATATAAAATATTCTCACTAATAAATATTTTTGTATGTTATTGTTTCAATACTCATGCAAGCGTCTTATTTTAAAACTGCTAAATACGTTTGTAATTTAGTCACTTACGTGTTTCTTTGTCCAAGACCGTGTATTGCCTTCGATGAGTTTGGAACTCTAAAAGCAATATAATGATATGAATATTTGATTCATTTCCAATCACATATAGATGTTATATGGTGAAAAGTCACCACTTGTAATGTATGAAACTTCAATAAAATTAGTTCATTCAAAATAAGTAAGTAAACCATGGAGTGAGATTATGTATTCAATGTGATTAATTAGAATTATGATCTTGTTATGTTAAATGTAATATTATACGAAAAGCTACAAGATAGATCTAAGAATTCGATCATTGAAATGTCGGATTGATCGGTTTACGTAAAGTGCAATTTATTTGATATTCTTGAAAATACGAATGACCAAATGTACTTCTGTAAAGTGTTCTTTACAACATTGTAGTAAAAGTTTCCTTTGAATGGTTTAATCATTTAGAAAGGAAAATGAATGTACAAAAGTAGATGTAACTTAAAGAACCGTTGGAATGAAGAGAGTGAATTGTCACTTCTGTTTCATAAAGAAACATTGGAAACAAGAATTTAAAATAATGATAGATACTTAACATTGAAATGAGAAATATGATTCTACTTCAAAATTGTATTTCCATGTAGAAAATTATTTTCAATGAGATTTATTTCTTTGAGTTCAAGATATCTGATCTAAAAGCTATCGACTGTAAATCGGTTACAGTGGATGGAATAAATAGCATATATTAAGTAGTTGAATGGAGGTTCATATTTCATACACTATTATAGTAATGGTGGAAATAGTGAGTGTATGCCAAATAACACTTATTGGTCGCATCAAGTTACGAAAATTGTTTTAGTAAAAATACCAAACATTGTTTATGAAATAATAAATGTTTTAAGTGTTAACTGAAAAATAGACATAGTTTTATTTCGGTATGAATATTATAAATATTCGTTATAAAATAAAACTATAATGTGCTATTTGTTTTTATAACAATTGTGACGCATTGGAATATATAGAAGTATATGAAATTATTATGGAATTATAGACTAAGCTATAGTTTTGAAAAATAATTTGATTATATGATTATGAATCATATAATACTAGTTAATTATATCTCAAACAACTATGAGCAAAGCACCCATTGAGTGAGAGCTTGATAAGAGTTGATGAACTCTTCGGATTGATACATATAGATGTATGCAATCGCAGATTTATTAATACCAAAATAGTTCCGTATACTTTGCTATATACACTGATGAGTTGTCACCGACATGGACATGTGTATTTTGATACACATATAGATAAGCTCATAGAGTATAAAATGGAACTAAATAAAATAACGTGTAATAGAAAATAAAATTGATTCGATTTGATCGAATATGTGAGTATGTTGGAAAGAGGCCAGAATGTACCTAAAAATGAACAAAGATTCAATCTTAAAAGTCACTCCTCCCTGTGACACATAATGATGTATCAATAAGGAGTAATCGAACTTTATTGAACAAAGTATGATTAGTTGTAAGTGAAGTTGAGTTACTTCTTTCTATAAGGTCGTATACTTAAGGGTATTACACGAGGTTAAAATTAATTTTATCTAAAGAACAGTTTACAAAATAATACAAGATAAGGGTTTACAAAAAACCCCAATATATCCTAGGCCTAGGAGTTGGCAAACTGTGTAAGTCGAAAGACTGCACGTAATAATTGTACATGTTGGATCTTATATGAATCACCACAAAAGAATTTTGGTAACGATTGTAATTAGCTGACCTATTTATGTTTTGAAAATAAGTTTTATAAACTAAAACCAAATCAGTTTATATATAAGTAAGTTCATAAAGCGTTTTGTGAATACCTATTCCATTGTATTGAGAAACAATTATTGTTTCAAGAAATATCAACTTCATAATGAAAGAATTTCTTTTAGTAATTATTGGTAGTAAAACGAATTTGGATACGATCCAAGGACAAACTGACTACAAGGGATGAAATAAAATTAACCAAACCTAAATGAACATGACGCATTAGAATGCCCAATAAATATTCTTACATATTGAAAAGAAACTATGAGTTTCTTATCAATTCGAAAAAGATAATCCTCAACTGTTAATTAAACCATTTGAGAGTATTGACTCCACAATACGGTATGATGCAAATTCGAGGTGGATTCCAGGTACATTATCAAAATATGATTTGAGTAGTTGTACCTAAAGGGATATGATCCACCGGTCGTGAATGTGTCTTCAAGAGTATGACTAATACAGTTGCAATATAGTGAGCAACGTTGGCACGGATAATATCGTAAATTTCAATTAATGAAATTAGTGTAATATATTCGTTATTCAACATGCTTAAGTTAATTCGGATTTACTCATGAAATTATCGCTTGGTATGACTTTGTGCTTTGGTACATATGTGTTGAAATGGAAAATTCTAAATAATGATTTAGAACAGACTATTTGCACATAACAACCAAAGTTTCTGAAGTCAGTGAGAATGATATTGAATCTGTGGGTTTTTTAGATATGATCCAAGAAATGATATGAAAGTATCATTCTATAAGCATCATAATTGAGTAAGTATTTTGGTAGAAATATCAAATAGTTTGATTATCAATCAAAATGCAGAGAAAGCGTGTCTATAAGAACTACTAAAGGGGCTAGCATATTCGTTGCGGTGTAAATCCCAGCATCTATATATAGGTATGTCAAACTATGTACACTGTACTATGTTGCACGTACACATATATATGTATATGATACTCATTCATATTATATAATACAATTATAAAATAAATAAAACCTTACTTTATAAAATAAATAAAATATTGATGTTATTTAAAACAAAATTTAGATAAGATCTAAATAAACTTAGATAGGATAGGCCCAATAAGACCAAAATGAAATAATTATTTTGAAATTTAGTCATTTACCCCACTGCATACTGGCCTAGTTCCAGCAAGTTATACCTTGTCAGAGAATTCGCTGAGAAAAAAAGAGGTTGCGATACGAATGGTAGATACCAAGGACAACATAGCAGATCCATTCATAAATGGTCTGGCTCAGTCAAACCGATCTAAGGAATGGGATTGATATTACATAATTGGCCATAAGTGCAAATGGAAGATCGGTAGAGTTAAGGGTATGCCATTGGGGCGATTCTGTAATTTATTGTAAATTATTAACTTTGTAACAAAATCTCGTTCGAAATAAAGGTGTTTTTCTTTCTGTTAGATGACTGTTATAATGTATTATAATTAACAAATTATTTAATTAAAGTTTATTTAACAGAAAATGTATAAATGGTCTGTTTGTTATAGTAATTACAATTGTTATAATCATGAGTATTTTATCACAACGTAATATTAAACACATCATTTTAAATGTTCCTAGTCAAGATGTATCGAGACTAGATATCGATGCATCCATCGAGACTAAAGTATGTAATGCGCTCCAAACATTGGGCATAATATTGTTCATAACTGTTAGGGGGCACCAAGAGGTTATGTACTGATAGTTATTGGATAACTGTGGAATGACTCACTCGATAGTTTTTCGTTGGTTAATATAACTAAATTCAAACTAGAAAATATCGATGTGACATCTTTACTCGGTTCACTTCACTTGAGAATATTATTCGCCTTCAATGCGGAAACTTCGGTTTGATTATAGTCAAACCGTGGCACAACGTCTATCGAATGACTATAATTAGGCTGAGTGGAAACATTGAAAGTGAAATGCTTTTCAATAGAGAATTCATCTCCTTAGTTGTATGAGGTTGGTATCACAGTTAACTTAAGTAAACTCAAAGTCAAAATCTCTGGCTAGAGTAGTTTGGTTAACAATTGTTATTATTGAACTAAGGAATTTGTGTTTGGACTAAAAAGTTGAATATGGACGATAGTGGAATTTTGACCATTAACAAATTTCATGAGTTTGATATAATTTTAACGAAGAGAACTAGTGTAAATAATTATCACTACCGGGGCGGTTAAATAAATAAAATTGGATTTTAATAAAGCTAAAGTAAGTGATAAATTAGGTCATAATGTCACACCGCTTGCTAGGTGACGTGTGAACATTAATAATCGAATTATTCGATATTAGTCGCTGATCAAATTTACACCTAATTGTCATACAACCAAAGCATTAAATGCTCCAGTTATCACTAGATTTAATTAATTAGAATAGTTATAAATTAATTAATATTTATGAAATATTAATTATAAAATTATATTTAGTCCATGTTAATCATATTAAATAGTGTGTATAATATAGTTATAGACGTACATATTGATATATGATATTAGTGTGCATTTAAATTGGATCTAAATACACATTTATTTAATTGAGCTTGAAACGATTTGAAGGCCCATATAGGGGCAAGCATGGTCGGCCACATTAGGGTAGAAAGAAGGGGTTGGCTTTTTTAAAAGGAATTTGAAATAACAAGAGAGAAAAGTGGATCTAGATCCACTTTTAGCTCCTATTCTCTTTGTTATTTAAACACTCATAACCCCTTCATTCTCACTGCTTGTTTTTGCCTCCGCTCTCCCAACATCAGGCTGACCACCTCATTACTCTCCTCCTCCAAATTTTCAAGCCATTACAACACAATTTAAATACAAATCGAAGATCGGTGGTTTCTGCTTTCAGATTGGTAGCTCTTGCTAGACTCTGGATACTAATTCAAGGAGTTATTCGATTCAGCATTTCAAGGTGTTTCATCTAGACTTTGGACAAGGTAAATTCTTCTTTTACATTTATATATATGTATGCATGTGCGTGCGTGTTTATTATGGTATATGTATGTTTAGATAGTGTATGATTATCACGAATTTGTATATGTTGGTGTTGTCTTCATTGGATGAATTTTTATATGTATATGTTAAATAAAAAAATTATATATAATATGCATATACTCGCGACCTTGAAAAATTAAAGTTTTCCAAAACTAATAATGCTAAATTGAATTTAAAATAAAGATTGATTTAATATAAACATAATTATATAAAGCGTATTTTACATTTTATTAATATACGTACATATATATGTGTGTGTGTATTTAAAGTTTTCAAAAATAATAAAAATTTAATTATATATTTTAAAATTCGAACGTAATAAGTTTTCAAAAATGAAAAAAAATTGGATGTATATTTATATATTTTAAAATTCGAATGTAACACACATATATATATATATAATATACAAATATCATAAAATATATGTATGTAAATAATTGATATAATATGTGTGTGTATATTAAGAAATGTTTTGGGAAATTTAAAATAAAACTATAATAAAAATTTAACAGAAACTATTTTAAACCGCAAGTAAAAAAAATTCTAGCTGAATGTGTGTGTGTGTATTTAATTATTAGTTTGCATCAAAACATACATATATACATACATACATACATATACATATACATATATATAAGTTAATACATATTAATTTGAATGTTAAATTAAGTAGATCACGCCTAAAATTTGTATTTTGAATTTTAGATTTGATTTTGAAATCATAGTTGTCTATATTAAAATTTGAAATTATTTTATATTGTAAGGTGACTGTATATACATATAATTGAATTTATATAAACATTTACATTTGCAAATTTATAATATATATAAAACTATATATATAACACACACATATGTACATGTATGTTGATATCACACATATAAACAAAGGGATTAATATGTGTGTTGCGGTGTAAAACTCGGCACTTATACACAAGTATGTTAAACCATGTACACCATTTGTGTTGCACATGCACGTACAGACAGGTATGTATAAGATACATACATACATACATACATATATATATATATATATATATATATATATATGTTCTAACAAATCAAATAAAATATTGATTTTGTTTAAAATTAATTTTGATTGGATCATAATAAATTTAGACTCCATAGGCCCAACAAGATCCAAATAGAATAAAATAATTTGAAACTTACCCACATACCCCGTTGCGTGCTGGCCTAGATCCAACATCTCTTCTGTAATACAACAAATCACAATTCAGCGCAATAAATTATAAAAAGTAAATGTTTTTTACTAAAATACACGAACTTCATGCTTATTCGAAATTCCATATTCAATATGTGTTAAAACTTTTTAGGACAGACTCGTTTATGGTTAGTAAAGAATTGACAACTCCACTAGCTTTGGAACTAGTAGGACTGCTAATTGGCAACTTAGTAGATGGTGGTTCTTGGTCATCCGACTCATCCTCCTCGCTAGGTCCATCACTATCCGACTCATTCTCATTTGGTCATTCATTTGAACCATCACCATTTGAACCTTTACCGCTTGATTCGTCTCCACTACTATTTTCATGTTTTTTTCCAATTCTTTTTCCAATACTTTTACAATGGCCATTTTCCATTCATTTTCAAGTTCCTCAGCTCTTTTGCGTTGTAAGAACACAGTCATTGGTTGTTTATCTTTTTCTATACACAATAGAAGGATTTATCTACGAAGAAATACAAAGGCAAAAAATTTCAAGAACAGTCAAAGATTTTTGCGACCAAAAACCATCGTAAAAAACATTTTCCTATGACCAAACACAACTGTAAGAAATGGTTTCCTACAGTGCTTAACCACCGCAAGAAAAACGCTGGTTCAATCTTTGATTATCGTTGGAAAAAAAATCTTCGGTTTTTAACCGCAGCCAGTCATCATACTCAAATACCTCAAGATCAACAATGTGATGTTTTATACAACTTAGTCGTATCAGCTAATTAGGGTTTGAGAGCTTATTTTGAAATTGAGTTGATTGAGGTTGCCGAGAGCTACTAGTAGTTTTTGCGACTAGACTTCCCTAGAACAACCAACGTTCTTCATTTTGCGAGAATGGTGATTGGGTAGGTCGACGTAGCTTTTCTTAATTTTATTTACAAAAGTAGTAGAATTAGGGTTAATAGGGTGGTAGCCCATGTTTTGAATGGTATAGTATTTTTTTAGCAAAGGTATTAAGAATGACAAATATAGATGCCCTTAGCACTTATGTCTTTTAATAACATTAAGTGCTTTAGGTTTGTACGGAACAATTTATGTTATACTGCTATCTCGTAAATATCATTTTATTTATCTATGATGTAATATTATTACATTTCGTTAGTGTTTAATTCAATTTTGTTTTTTTAACATATTTGCTCTATCGTTCATTGGTCGCATTTTTTACAAGAATTTAAAACCACATTCTATATAGAAAGATTTTTTTTTTTTCTGTGATGTTAATGGTGACGATAGGGTAGGAATGGTAATGGGGCGGGTCTAGGGTCCAAACCCAGTCGACCCGTCCATGTTTTGACCCGTCCAGACCCGCCTCATTGGGTCATTGGGGCGGGTAGACCCGTGATCCGTTCATGAATGCTCCGGGCCTAGGGTCGGGTCGGGGCTCGGTTAACCCGTCCAACCCGACCCGCACTACTAACATCTCATGAAACTGCTTTATTACTATAATGATTTATTAATTTTCTTAGATATAAGTGATTCTAGCATGAATATTAAAATGTTCCAATAAATAATCTATATAAAAAATTAAAGTATTAAGTTGCGTCATTGATAATTATACAATAAAATATGCATATATTTTCTGAATTGTTATTGTACACATCATTTTTACTAGCTTTCCTTAGACACGTTTTTATTTGTATTTCATGTATTATTTGGTGATAACGAGTATAAACAAATAAACATATGTAAGTTGGTACACAGTTTTGAATCAATACATGAGACTCATCGGGTCTTGGGGCGGGTCGGGTATACCCTGGTCCGTACGGTTCGCAGGTATGGGGCAAATTCCAGACCCGCACCGGGTCTACGGGCAGGTCTGAGGCGAGGTCTAAAAAATCCGGGACGGGTATGGGGCACTAAAAACCCGCCCCAACCCGCCCCATTGTCATTCCTACGATAGGGGTTTGACAATTAATAACGCAACAACAAGGGAGCAACGATTGAAAAGTGCGGTTGGGTGAAAAATGGCGTGATGATTTTCGATACCCTTCTAAAAGTATAAAGGTTAAAAATGGTGCCATGGAAAAGTCAACCAAAAACCAACCGAACAAAGTCAAAAGTTAATAAGTTTAAACCAACCAAAAAAGTAATGGATTTTTTTATAAATGACAAAAATTTGTATTTTTTTAGCCTCAAGGACACGACATCAATATTTTAGCCATAAGAACAAACACGCTCTCAAAATCAGTAATAAGGACAAACATTCTTCTAAAATTAGTTATAAGGACAAGCTGTCAAAATTATCAACCATCACTCGTCGCATCACCACCCACCATCACCCGCTCCACCAACCTCATCGCCGCCCACAACACCACCTGCCGCCATCACATGCTACCCATAACTCTACTTAAAACTGATACCTAAAAACTACTAACGGTAACTAAAAACTGCTACCAGTAACTAAAAACTGCTACGGACAATTAAAACTGATACAAGCAGCTAATACTTAAATAAACCATCCATAATGTTCTAGGTTCTCGAATTTATCAAATTCGATCATTATTATGTAAGTTTATAGTTCATTCTTTAACAAGCATTTCAACCATAACAATTATCATTGTAGAAAATCAGTTCATCATCATATTTAAAGCAAATATAGACCACCCATAATCAACATCTATCAAGCTCATGAAATTGCAACTTTATCTCATATAACGATGCTTTTGACTCAAGCATCTCCATTCTTCGATGCAAACCAAATCGAGTGGCTCCACTTTAACATAAACATGGATTACATTCAACTAAGGCAGTGTGCACAATGGAGCACAACAGCGGTTCATCTCTAGGTAAAAAAACAGTTTTTACAAAAATGATATCTACTGTCACTAAAACTGATACCTAAAAACCGATCCTTAAATTAATAGTAAAACTGATGCTCAAACAAAATTCATTAAATACTTGATACTAACGAAACACTAATTCAACTCAGTGACCATCATATTTACGATGTAACAACTTTATTTTTTTATATAATCAAACAAACAAAACGGTAAAAAAACTTTCACACTGCATTATTTTAAAAAATGATGCTAAAAAAACAAAAATAATACCTTAAAAACTGATCATCACTACACTCAACGCAGCAATACATTATCAACCAAACCAATATGAATGCAAAAAATAAAATAAAAATTAAAAAATGTTCGCTTCAAAATGCGAATTTGTTATAGTAAAATAATTTTGTTATACAAGAAAAATCAAAAACTCAAAAATAACAAGTATTTTCAAAAATGATACCTACAAACTGAAAAATTGATACCTAACAGCTAATACCACTTTCCTCTCCCCTAATTCTTTTATAGCTTGTTCTTCTTCTTCCTCAACCTGCTCTTCTTCTTTCTCGAATTATTGTTTCTTCTAAAACACCACTTCACCACGACGTCCATGCCATCAGAACCATCAATTTTCGATCATCGGATGACTTCAAATTGAGTCACTTCAAAACCCTAGCCGTTGTCATCCACCGTCGAACCAACCACCCTTGCAGTCAACGCCAACGCCCTCGCCGACAACACTGTCTAAACTTGACATCGCTCCTGACTTTTTTTTTGTGTTGGTCATGCTCGCTAATTTCTTGTACTGCCTCCAAATTGAAATTTAAAAATTGTCCTTCATGCTAAAATACTTGAAAATCGGTCCTTGAAACTAAAATGCTGAAAATTTTTATCCTTACATTTTTTCCCGAAAAATAATCTTCACAAACCCACCAAACTCAAGTTCACCTTTTCTTTTTCTTTAATTTTTTCCTCATATTCTGTTGTATAAAAAGGAAGCGAAACAAACATTTTATTAACTGAAGTGTGATTTGACCTAAGATTGTTCTCTTCAACATACAACTCTATTTCCAATGAATTTAGTTCGGTCATCACATTATCGAATGTTTGCTCATTTACATATGCCAACCAAGTGAGCCAAAGTCCATTATTAGGTAGCATATCAACCTATCACTGCATGCCCATTTGCTAACAGGACTGGTAATCAATCAAATATGAATAAAGCAAATGTCCACCTTTATCCAAACATCTACCATCAAACTACTAATAATTTAAGGGTATAAAGTGAAAGCTTTTCCCAGTAATTCAAATAATCCAGCTCGCAGCAAGGTTATTCTTTACGTATAAACTATAACATATAAAAACATCAGATCCAAGCAAAAAATATACACTAAAACATTGGACTAGTAAATTCTCACCTAACAATTAAAATAACAGTAAACATGAATTTACACTAAAAAGGGAAGGAAAAGGTCTACCATTTATCCCTGTATATGCTGAAAATAATGGTCATGTAACGCACATCAAGAAGCTATGAGGTTTTCTTATGCAGAAATGAACTACGCTCTGAAAGTGGAAATATAATTTCACCAAGGTTACAAAATGCACCCTTATCGTAAATGTTATTTTTAACAACTGCCTCCACCTCCACGTTTTGAAGAGGAGATCTTCGGAAAAATAACATCCATTTACTTTCTGGTTGCCTTGCCTCACCGTTCATCGCACTTAAGCTCGATTTGAGCGCCGCAGCACTTGCTTTTGCTTCATTCACTTTTCTTTTCCAACTTACGTAATCTTGCCACTTATAAGTCTATTCATTGCCACAAATATGCACTTGATTAACTTAAGTTTTAGTGTAACTCAGAACTAACTGGACATAAGCATCATCAATTTTGAAGGACTGCCTATAATTAACATAGTTTCAGATACAACTCATAATCGAATCTCTCCTAATAATGACTAAAACTACTTCGTTTCATTTCAACTATGGGTCACAGTTTTCAAATTCAAAACTTAACCTTTTATGTTTCCCTTCTCTTCTCATACTACAAACAAAACGCCAAGATGCTTAATTTAGAGGACCAAAGACTAGATGCACAAACTTGATTATTGGAAACAAAAATGCAATTTTTTTCGCACTAATAATTGTCATATATCAAACGACTACAAGCTTCTTCTCTCATTTGCTTACAGCAAGTACATATGTATGCATAATGTGTGTGCCCTATATTAGTTTGTTATGTCTAAGCAAATTGCAGATACCGAGCTAGCCAAGTAGAATTCATTCCCATAGTTTGCAAGCAGTTCTAGGTAACATGCTATGCTTTGATAGTTATATAAATGATTTCATATTGATTGATCTTACTTATCAAAGAAATGAATCTAGAAACCGAATGAGAAGTCAGAAGTATAGAGCAAAGGATGAATTGACAGTACCTCATTGGTAGTCGTGTTAGTGAGGCAGAGATGAGCATGATATCCAAAGAACCCAGCCAACAGCAACGAAATGATTAACAGAAACACGATGACAAGCATTTGGGTGTTGTATGAATTCAGTAACCACTGTAAAACAAAAGTCGTAATTTCAATACTATACTGTTGGCAGCAAAACACATACATGGTTATTTTAAGATACCTGTACAATGTGTGGAAATAAACCAGAAAATGACTTCTCGACGTTATAATAAACTGAAAAAGAGTAAATATCGACAATGAGGCTATACACCAATAACAAGAGTGGAAACGATGGGTATTATGAGGAAGGCAAAGAGTGGTTATGTGCAAGAGACTACCGGTTAGTATGTATATAAATTTCTGTTCTTCCAATCTTCCAGCCAAAATCAACGCAAGTATAGCCACTCCATATAAACATATCGCCAGATGCCTGTCACAAATGAATAATGACAATAAATTTAAGTAAAGGATTGGGAAGAACTAGCATAAACATTCATACATCATGCATATGAGTTTTTTGAATAGTCCTTGTATGTGGGGTATTTTCTGACTACTTATGACGTGTGCATATGCAGAGGGTTCAAAGAGACATCTCTCTATCAGTTCATTAAATCAAGATTGAAAAGCAGTGGATGATTTGAAGAAATATAAGTATTCTCACCAGAACAAAAAAGCCATGAAGTATCTAGTATTTTTCTCCCCAATGCAATTATTCTGCAAGTAAACGTAAAACACATTCATGTGAAAAATTATAGTTTGTACTCTAGAATCAAGAGTAACAGTTGGACCACTAATTTAACACACACCATCCATCCACAGTGGTGATCAAATCTAGCAATGCATCGACCACATATGCCACAATGCTTAGACCTAGCAGGCCTGCAATTAAATGTAGAAATATGGGTGATTGTTTTAGGTTAATTCTATTAAACCTGTTATTTTCTTCACACCCCATCAAGACAACAAACATTAAGTTACTATTTATGCCTAAACAAGTTGATCTAAATTGCCACATCAAAAACGAGGATATATTAAAACATATTCTCTTCCAAACCCTAATCCTTAAAATGACAAACCATAAATCCTTACCTAAATCTATATTTATAGGAAAAATTGTATGTTTTAGCATTGGATGTGGTTTCCATCTTCATTTTTGATGCGAATATGATGGAACAGGATTATTTGTTTGAACAATTTGATGAAGAAGAAAAGAGATAAGTAAATTAAGTCAGAGGAAGAAGATAAATAATAAAAGTTATATTCCTAGCAGAATTGGTACATGAAAGGTGTTAAGGGAAATTTGCAGGGTGTAAAATTTCTATTGAAATAATGGGATAAGAAAGAAAATATTGGGTGTAAACAGATTTAGCATTTTACTTAACAGGCTAAATAGTAGGAGAACCTACACAGCAACCATGAATAAATTTTCGTTTACAAAAAAAGAGCCACATGTCCCTGTTTTTTATGTTGTTATAAGAAAAGTCCATGTAGAAATGAACATGTAAATTTGGTCCCTATTTTTGAAACATAGAAAACGCATGGTGCCTTACACTTTTCTAACAGAAACTGCAAGCTAACTTGCAATTTTTAGATTTTGAAACTTTCTATTGAAAATTTTGAATCTTTTTAAGCTTTTGAAATTTTTGATCAGGAAAGTGAAAGCTAATTTGGGATTTCTGATTTTGAATTTTTTCTGAAAATTTTGAAATTCTGAATTTTTGAAAAGTGCTAGTTAACTTGCGATTTCTATGAGAAAAGTGCAAGCTAGTTTGCACTTTCTTTTGAATTCTTTTTATGAAATTTTCGAAAATTTTGGAATTTTTGAAAAGCGCAAGTTACTTGTACTTTCTATTAGAAAAGCGCAAGCTAGTTTGAGCTTTCAGAAACCTAATTTACGTACTCATTACTACAGGCGCTTTTCTTATAAAAACATCAAAAATAGAAAGACTTCTATGCAAAACCCCTTTCATTTACATGTAAACTTCGTTCCTTTCATTTACATGTAAACATTATTTCTCAAATCCTAGGAACTGTCTTGCGCTCTATGTTCATATTTTCCTTCAATACACTTGCACTAAGACTTCAAGAAAGGAATAAACATGCTATTTTCAAATTTTCGAAAGAGAGAGAGAGAGCTATCACAACATGAAGTACCAGACTGTTTTACGCATACATCCCAAAGTAAAGGGTTTTACAACTAGCCAAAATAATAAGTAAATACGAAATAACAGTAAGAACAAACTTTGGAATTTTGCAAGTTCGGCAGTCCTTCTCCATGTAGATGACATTGTCGTAAGGATAGACAGACATGTAATTCGAAACATTTTCAATATTCACTGTTCCTGGATCCGAGAAGCTAGTTAAGACAAAAAATAGAACGCCAATACCAATCGCTACCATGCTTAAATACCTACACCATGATGGAACAAAATTAGGATGACAGAAATAATGGTTTGTGGTTAGGAAATTTACCAGAACTCGTATAGAATATTACCTATGATATTCACTGACATATGGACCAGGAATGTATCTGAATGACGAGTATGCAACAATTCCATACGTTAATCCTAGTATGCCCAGATAAAATAACTGCAACAATGATTTCACATTGTTGTAATGAAGGATCTACTAAATTAAGAAGAATATAGGAGCTAGAAAAGGACGCATGTGAGACAACATGATGCTGAAAAGAAGCCATGCACTCATATGACAGAACCAAAATTGTAAACGGGGTTTGGAAGATTATACTTTACTTAGTCATAACATAAGTGGCCGTGGCGGAGCTAGCCTTGGAGCTCAGCTAGGGCAACATTAAAAGGAGATTTATGAATCACTAATTTTCTTTTATTGACAAATGAAATTGGGATTTAGAAACTCTGATTCATTCAGATAGGGCCCACATATAATTTCAGCTATGGCCTACTAATAGAGTTTCATTTTCTATAATAGTTTTTAAGCTTTTCACCTAGGGTATTGGCCCCAGCTTGCCAATACTAAGCTCCGCCCCTGATAAATGGTTAAATACAATGAAAGATACAAAACAATAGGTTATATAGCACTGTAGAGCAATTTATCAATGAAGAATTTTAGTCTAGTGATTTGTAATAATTCGAAAGCAACAGCATTGGTAGAATCAAGAATAAAGGGTAACATTACTTTCGCTGCATAGTTATAGCGTTGAGTTTACACGTACCCTTTAATTACATAAAATCATCCTTCGCCATTGAGTTTTGCAACAGCACAGCAGCCTAAATCAATTTTCTCAAGACCAAATTTTATTAACAATGAACTTCGCACTTGATACCTTTTCGTTCGTTATTGTATGTTTATTTTCGTAAAATTAACAATCATGCTGGGTCACAAAATGCATGGAGGTATCAATAATTTTGTGGGGCAAACTCTTCTTCTCAGCTGCTATGCCGATCAATAAATAAAAAAAAAAATCATTGCTCTTGGAACTCTTCGAGGAAAAAACTCCACATTAAAGAGGATGCAATTTCATTGGTTCTTAAAATTATTTTCGATTAGGTTGAAATGTCTATCAGTACTCACAAGGAAACATATATACAAACAATCCAACTATAAACAATATTTAAAAATAATGAGGACATGATGTCCATTTTGTAGTAGCTATTAGATAATGGATGAGACAAATGTAACATACCTGTAAGATGGGATTAGGTCGACCACAACAATAATTTTCAACGGCAAGAACAACATTTGTTCCTCTTGGCCCACAAATGATAGAAACAAATCGTCTGTTATGATGACAATTAGCACTTTAAAATAATGATTGGTAACAATGATCACTAACAAATCAACCCAAGATCATCGTATCAAATGATAAAGAATTCAACAGAACTATGCCAAAAGGGTGAATTTTCAAGTTTGGAATGGTGTAGTGTTATTGGCCTGAAATCTTTACGGTAATGATTAGAAGCCAAAAATAAGCTGCCGTTTTCTGAATCACTGAGACAGTGAAACAGAATTGGTGCCTGATTTTGTCCAAAAAAAGGCAACCCAATAGGCGCTTGGATTTAATCAACATCTTATACTTGGGTCACAGAAACTCTAAAATGAATGTGTTAAAATTAATGATTTAAATGCATGGGTTGCATTAGAGATGAAGCGGAGAAGGGATCTAGAAAAATTTAGAGAAATGCAGAAAATTGAGCCTAGGCCAAGAGCTCAGTTCCACAGACAGAATGGTATCATTCTATCAATTACATTCAGAATGTTAAATCTCGTTCATCTCACTGAAGATCTTGTCGGAGATCTCATTTTCATACTTGGACGAGACATAACTTAAAATCTCATACATATCTCATTTGACATTAATCTCATCCACGATATTAAATGAAATCTGTATCCGGATCTCAACCTGAGACACCATTCAAAAAAAATTCTCTCTTTTATATAACTTTTTACTTTTTATATGATCCAAACAAAATTATTCTACTAACCATTATTATTTAATAATTCCTCTAAGGGAACTGCTACTGAGAATACCATTTCATCTAGCGGCAACTACAAATTTGTAGAAATAAAATTCAAATAAAATTCTACTTACAATATGAGATTCCAATACCGCTTCTAGCAGCAAATATACTTGGTCAACACAATATTGAACCTCTGTTGTACTTTTTCTTTCTACTAACAAAACTTATCGCTGACCAATCATCTAATGTTCTAAATAATATTCAAAATCTTGAAATTAACCACGGATAATGCTTATGAAAAAATATTAGTTTAGCTCGGATCATAGACTATTCAGGAATTCTCGCAAACCAAAAATACACAGCCGAACATCTTTTAAGTATTAGCTTTGAGTTCAAATTATGATAATTAATGTTTTGGTCCATGGTTATTAGGTGAGAGTTTTGTGTCGATCGATCAGGGTGTTTTTTATCGCTTCATGGAAAATTGCATGTCAATGGAAGTTGAAATCGTTGACTACGAATTAATTATTAAAACCTCGTCGTTGTCGTAAATATGCTAAAGTTCTAACTTTTTACCACCAAAATTTAGTAATGTTTACCACTGCACTCCACAATATAAACATAATTTCTTTCCTGTTCTAATTTATTTGTTTCATTTTTTTTCCCCACAAGAACCAGTTAAGTAAACCTGAAGGTGCCTCACCCAAGCCCACAGACATACACCAGGCTAGCGAAAGGGGGCCTTGCATGTTATTGTGAAAGAATGTGAATTGGGGACTCGAACTTGAGACCTCCCATTTCAATTGTTTTTTTTTATTACTAATTAAATTAATTTCGCAATTTTGAGAGTGGCGACTTCTGACTTTGGTTTGGAAATTTCACAATACCGCATGGAATCACTTTGTCCCAATCTTGGTTGACTATTTATATTTTTAATCTATGCTTATATTTGTGTTTTGACATGTGAAAGGTGATGTACGGGTGTTAAAGTAAGAAGAGAGGGTAACTTTGTTGTGATTTTTAAAACAAACATACACTTAATTCTTTTGATATTGCCTTTAGCCAAGATTAATATCAGTTTTGCTCTTAGTCAATATGTATCTATAGACAAAATGATACACAGTATCCTGCCTTTAATCCTTTTTTTCCACTTTATATCTGGATAACTCACAACAAAAGACTTCATGGATCTTTTTTTATACAAATGTTTATATGAGAACGAATTCTTCAGATAATACCAAATTACTGCTAGCCTTTTTCAAAATATCTTCTCTTTCTAGTACATCAGTTTCTTACTATGCAAATTAGTATGTTATAATTCCTTTTTTGATAACAGTCATTAAGAAGAAAATCAACTTTAGATTCATAAATTAACATAGACCCGAGATGTATTTCAAGATAAAAGATGTCAATTCGAGATGTGCATTCTGATATAAAATTATCTCATCCAACTTCTCTATGAGATGCCATGAGTGAAAATATCGAGCATGAAAATCTGGAGACTAGTTGTGACTGAAATCCAAGATACTTTAATTGTAGTCTATAGATAGTTTAGCCACTAATACTTCTCAACAACAGCAGCAAAAAGTGAAATTTCCTTCAAAGTGATTGTACACAGTCCAGCTATTGGAACCACAAAAAAATCTTTTATCATTGCTTCACCGTATGATTTGTGTTTCTTTGGGTTGGTCGACCAAAATGAACATATTCATTAGCTAGTTTTTCAATGGAGATTTCATGTTAGAAATATTTGCATATGATGGAGGCTATACTAAAACGAAGTACCACATTATAGTAGAACAGCTAATATATATCAACCAATGAATCAATATCAACATTACTAGCATGTTCAAGGATGTGGAAAACCAGAAAAGAAATTAGCACCGGACTTGCAAAACCTAATTTCGTCAAGATTCATAATTTAATCGCATACCCATATATCTTCCTACAAAAATCGGTTTCTGAGACACTTTTTTTTTTACTTTAAAAACACATCATCAAACTAAACAAAATATACAATTCTAACGATATTTCAGCTTAATTTCAAACAAAATCAACAAGATACCAAAAATTTCACCAGAGACTAAATTCAACCGATTTGCGCTCTAAGAAACAAAATATTAATCGGAAAGACCAAAAATTAGACAAGTCGAATAAACTTACAGAATATAGTCATATGCCCCAAAAGTGATGAAATAATTGATCCGCTGAACAATTGTGCCATGAAAAATGGGCCACTGCCCGCATAATAAGGATACGACGACGATGGTGGTGATTATACCGTGTGCTACTAGAGCCCACTGCACCTCCATTTTTTATCTGATTTCTCCTCTTATTTTTTAAATTGAAATTTTACTAGAGATTGTGATTTTAGTTTAGTCGTGTTTCGTTAGTAAGCTTGAACTGAGCCGGCAGGACTTAAATTTAGTGCACAAGTTAGATTAGCTAATTTTATTCCTCCAACAATAATCTATTGGCATACGTCAAACATACAATAAACTGTTGTACATTAAAACTTACTTTACATACACATCTCTTTTCAAAGCTATTATTGTTTTCATCTTCATCATTCTCACTCTTTAAAACTTAAAATTCATTTATATAAAATTAGAAATCTCTAATACTAAATTATGTTTAAATTCAACAAAATGAAGTTAATTTTTAGCACTAATATTGTAACTTCTTTAAATTTTTAAAAAAATTCATCATTTCATCAAAATCAAATTTAGTTGTAGAAAAATAAATTTAAATACTTTCAATCTAAGGAATTTTGTTGGGTTAGATTTTCACGAATAACCGTAAATCAATCCAAACAAATGCGGAAGAAATAATATCGTGTTGTAGTGCGGTAAAACAAACAGCAATAGGAAAATACAAAACAGCAAATCATAGAAGAAATCAATGCATCGTCAATTCTCTCATTCATATAGGAAACGTTTATCCGTTTGACTTTCAGTTTCATCCAATACGTACATGTTTGGTAAGATTCCTTCTTTAAGCAGCCGATTAGAGAATTATATGATTACTTCAATCTTCCAAATCACTTTCATTGTACTCTTTAATACAATAAAAGAGAAATATATTTGAGTCATTATTTCAACTATCTACCAACTCTTCTTTACTTGAAAAATAATATCACTGAAATCAACCATATCTTTCAAATCTTTTTAATATGGAAATATTGTATCATCGAAATCTAATAATCTCCACCTTGATCTATATTTTCATTCTCCACCTTAATACTATATTTCCATCCTAGCTTACCAACTTGGCATGCATCCTTTTACTCTAAGCAACGCTCGAATAAGATACTATGGATACTTCCCCCATGAGCTTCGACATGACCATCACCCATTGCACTATGTCAATGAACTCCAGTAAGGTCATTTCCGCCAACGAAGTGTTGAAAGTACCATTTATGATAGACCATTTATGATAGACCTATCAATCTCCACCCACGTCTTCATTTACCAACTCACTCTCCCCATGTGTCACCAAGTGGCACCTAGCATTTCAGTAAGCGAATCAAATTCGAGCAATGCTCGAACTTTACAACAAGTCTAGCCTTGTATCTCTCATCGTCCGTCGCCATATATACCCACTCCTATGGCTCGGCTTCCTTGAGGGGTGGTAGTGTAACGACCCGTAAAATTCGGTAATTAAATTTCTTAATTTAAGAAGATTTTGGTAACTTAATGTTGAAGGAAAAAAATTTAGTGAATTATTAATGGAAATAATAACTTGGATAAGATTGGTAAGTTAATTTTAATACTTGAATGTAACAGTATAAATGTAAGTTAATTGTTAATAACTTAGGTGTAATTCCAATAAGTGAAACAATATAAATGTTGATTATATTCTTATTGTAAATAAAGAATGTTTCAAAATGAAATGATTAAATTGATTTAAAATCTTAATTAATGTGCGCATTAATTTATAATGGGATATAAGAGGTAAATTAATAATTTAAAAATGTTAACTTGCCAATAAAATAACGTATAAGGAATGGAAATGGAATAATATTGAAACAAATATAATTTGTAGATGAATAATGAATAATAACTAGGGTGAAGTATAACAATGGTTATTAAAGCTAAACTTTGATAGATTGAATGAAACTACAATAAATGAAATAGTGTAAATGTTATGACTTAGTTATAATGGGAATATGAGAAAAACAAGTGTAATTATTGAATTAATTTGTGAAATATTATTATAGATAGTAGTTGTTTGTGAAGAATAAATAAACAAGTATTATAAAGGATATAATGGTTGTGTTACCCGTTAATTCACCAAGTGCCAGTAAAGATAATTAAATGTACTTTAATGATAATTAATAAAATAACAGAAAGGGTGAATGTAAATTTAAATTAGAAATGTAAACTTATTATAAGGTAGTAATTGGTGTAATAGAAGCATGAGACCAAGTAAGTAAATTTATCGGGAATATTAAATGTATTGGATATAGATTAATGGAATAACGTTAATGCAAACTAATTTAGCGCAATCACTATTAATTGAAACCTATTGAAATAAATGGAATTAAGTATTGCGTTAGGGTGGATTTAAGGTAATATTTGGTAATAATGTATTGTTATGGTTTATGAATGAATTGATAATTAAATTTAAAGGTAGTGATGTTAATATAAATTGACTATAAACAAGAAATCCCAATAAAGGAGGAAATCCAAATGCTATATTTGGCAAAGATTTCAATACTAATGTGAATTATAGTTAATACACAATAAAGAAAGTAAGTTGAGTATATTTATGTAATATAATGTAAAAACCAGCATTTACTATATTATTTGGAATTGGTGGATGTGATATAAAGATTTAAACCAAATAAAAACAATTTGTTGGAATAAACATTCCATAATTGGACTAATTGCAAATGAATGAAATTAAATATTTATTTATTCGTTAATTGAAAATTTAGTTGAAATTAGAGAATATTAATGTTGTAGATCTTGAGTCCAAAGTTAATTTCATCCATCTAGCCTCAATGAATTGAATAATAGAATGAAAAGTAAATTAATTGGAATTATTGTAAATTAAATTTTAATTTTTAAATGTAAGGAAAATGAAGGTTAACGCTGAAATTGATGAATGAATCAACGTTAAATTGACATTTAAATTTGTTTAAATCATTGTAAATGTTGAGAAATATAAAAGTGATAAAATTTATCAATTATATAATTGAAAGTTAAAAATTGGGTTTAATTGATTATTTATTTAATTAATTAACTGGAAAATAGCCATTTTGGCCACTGACTCGGATTTCCACGAAACCAGTTTCATCAGATCCGTAACGGTGAATTATTATAGGATTTCAGGTTTCGTACCGATCGGACCTGTCGTTTGATCGTAGGAACGCGAAACGCCTTGAAATCAATTGAAATCAATTTGAAAATTTTTGATTTTATCATAACTTCTTCATACGATGGAATTTGGACTTGAAACCTTTTCCATTGCGTTTAAAATATTTTAAAAAATCTATTTTGATATATGGGTTGACACAATTTCATTCCGGAGTCGGAACGGGCTTTTTGGGCCATTTATCGTTCAGCACGTTTATAAATCGGGTCCAACTATTCTATTTCAATCTTGCCTATATATAACCTGATATAAACCCTAGCCTACTCCTATTTCTCATTTGTCTCTATGTACATTTCAACTATCACTCCTCCTCAATGGCAAACAAATTGTAGATCCAAACACAAACCAAATTTCAATCCAAATCAAAGTCAAAAAACCAAACTCCTCAAAAAAATTCAAAAAAATTATATATCGAAGCTCTTGAAGAGTGTAATCTTCTGGTGTGATTCGTTTTTCAAATCGATACACCGTTTGCCCAGAATTCACCAATCAATTCTCGGTATTCCATTGGTGGTTTTTGATCGTCGTCCGATCGTGGAATAAAGGGTACCATCGCGTAGAGGAGGAGAAGCCTAGTGCATCAGGGTTGTTCGTATGTCGTTTTTACGGCTCGATTGATCGGAAAAATTCGATTTGGGCAAGCTTTATGCGGCGGCGGCTGTGTATTTTTTGTCGAAATTGGTGACGGAGAGATCGCGCGAGGAGGGAGGGCGCTCCACCTGGAGGAGGCGACTCAGTTCAATGGTCGCAGCTTGCTTGGCGACGGCGATGTCGAGCGAGCGAGGCGGCTAGGTTTTAGTTCGCGACCTGTAGTTGTAGTTGCTTGCGCATGTAGGGTTCTGGAAGAAATAGGATGACGTGGCATAGACTAGGTGAGTTTTTTTATTTTTATTTTATTTTGTTTCCAATCGTTCAAACGCGCATAACTTTCTCATAAGATGCCCAATTTGCCTGCAATTTTTTTATTAGCATCGCATTTAAATTCTAGACATTTTGGCGCTAGTTTGGATGAATTTGGAGACTGTGCAATTTTTAAGTTTAAATTGGATTTAAATTCAGTTTGTGAGTGTTTTAATCCATTCACAACTTCTAAAATTTCTTATGTTTGTTAAATTAATTTATGTTGTGATTATGAATTTATTTATGACTGTTTGTGTATTTTTAATCATCATCTCAGTTAATTGCATTTATTTAAATTAAATCGTTATTTAATTTATTATTGAATATAACTGTCAGTTAGTTACCGGTTATATATTATCAGTTATATATTGATATTGATCGATTGTTTTGGATGATGATTGTGATGGATGAATGGATGTTTTGTTTATATCATCATAACCTGCAAGTTGTTATGCATTTGTTTTATTCGGGATTTCGGTTTGAAATGATATAACCGCAACTTTTATTCTAAATTACGGATTGAAATGATAAATATCCGTATCACTTGACCATAGGATAGAAAATTATATACAGACACCGCAGTCTATGCATAAAAATATTTTGAAATGATTTCTATGGTTTTGTAAAGAATTTTTTTTTTGAGATATTGATTTGGATATTATATAAATGATATCTTATATATGGTGAAATTCTTGGCTTTGAGCTATTTATAAAATTGATTTAAAGTATAAAGGAAGTTTAATAATAAGGTTTGATTTTATTAAGATATAAATATGGTTAAGTATTTGTTCAAATTTTATTTCTAGAGTTATAATAACTTAAAGGGAAATAAGGAGGGAAGATAATATGAAATTGATTTGAATAAAAAATTTAAGAATTATACTCAAATAAATTTGATTTGAAATTTAAATAAAATCGTGATTTTTAAAGAGTACGATTTTTATAACTTGATGTTTAGTCTAAAATGATTAAATGAATATCAAATTGATTTGAATGAGTATATCAAGTTAACTAAATTGAAAGAATATCCAGTTGTTTGAAGTTAAAGGTTTTACTTAAATTTTATTGAATTTATTAAGTAAACATTGAATTTGATATATATGGAATTATCAAAGAATTAGTTTACAATGGTTGAATATTTAAGTTTTGAAATATATTGAATTTGAAATGGTTTATTTGGAGGTTCAAATCAGTATTTGGAATTTATTTATGAAATTAAAGAAGCTATTTTATTTTATAAAGTAATTTAATATTTAAACCATTTAAGTGGTGTAGTTATATTTCAAAATTATGAAATTCAAAGTTTTATGCTTTGGCAGGCTATATTTCAAGCATTTGGTTTCGAAATATTTAACTTTGAAAATGTTATGTTTTTGAAAAGGATATATTTGGAAAATGATATCATATTGATTTGGTTTTAAAAGGGAAAATGATATCGTAATTATATGGTTTGGAAATGGATATTATATTCTAGTTTTGAAGTATAAATTATTTTGAAATGACCGCGGTGTTATAATAACGTTTGCTTATTGAAGAGACCGGGATCGGAAGTTGTCATACTCTCTGCCAACTCCTAAAACCACTTTAACAACCGTGTACGCGATGGAGATTCCAGAATGAGATAGGATGGTAGCGACGTTTCCTTTGAGGTAAATACATGGACCCGACTCCCGTGAGTTGGCATAAGGTGGCTAAAACAGGAGCGATTCTCGGGTCAATGAGGTAGCACCTTTGATCGGACACATCCCTTCGATATTATACTTTGACTTTTGGATTGATTTGGTGGCACTTTTGATTTTTTTTATTTAGGGGTGTGGCTCGAGGTGGGCGGTAGCCGCGCGCTACGCGTTACCACCAGCCCAGATAGCAATTGGTATATCTACCCTGGCATTGCCTAGTTGTGCCATGTCACCTACCCTATCGCGCCTTGTACGAGTTTAATTTTCTCCCGTAGCCCGTGGAGTATTTAGGGTAGTCTCCTGATCTGGAGATGCGCTGATACTGGATGGACTACTGGGACTATTACGTGTTAAGGGCTATATGGGTAACCCCTTAATGCTATGAAAAAGTATGTTTATTTTACTATTAGACACTATTATAATAGCGAAATATTACTACATTGTAAATAGTTTAACGGATTCTTAGGAGATGTGAATCCCAAGCATCTCTTGAGTTACTGCATTCACGTTGACACTGGATAGGAGATGTCAAATCCCGTAAACATCTTTGACGCCGTTCCACTCACATTGTTTATTGTTGATTTAACTTACATAAGATCTTTTAGTTCTGACTTGAGTGTTTTGTCTTTTCAATTCGCTCGGGTTAGCCTGAGCATTTCAGGATTTGAAGCCTTTATCTCTAGAGGACGAAGACGAAGATTTATTATTATATATTATAGTATTCCACTACTTTCACATTGTTCCGCTGCATTATTATTGATTACTCTCTGGTATGGGTAACTCTGATATTGTATTGTATAAGTAAAAAAAATCAAATGTTTTTGTAAAACAGCTTCATGAACTATTTATTTGATTATTATATTTTATCGTTCCGCTGCAAGATTCTTTTTTTTTTTCTTCCCCTATTTTTTCTTATTTACCCCATAACAATCCACCCTCCTGTATGGTTTAAATCCGACATTTGTGGTTTATCGTCGATTTAAACCGTCTGAAAAGGCGGGGTGTTACATCCGGTGTTAGAGCTTTGGTTTAGTGAAACCTTAGCTTTGTGGGGTCTAACTCTTTATTAATAGGGTAGTAATACCCTATGATGAGTCGTTGAGTGTATATATGAGAGAGCTTATTTGTTAGTGTTATAAAAAGGTTTTAATATTGTGTTAATTTGTTCCGTTTTGTATTTATAAATTCTGGTTGATGCATGGAACGCTATGACATCAATAGGGATTTCTAAACGCTTAATAGGACAGACTGACATAATATCTGGTTTTAATATAGGTGAATGAAATAATTTTTCCTACTATATTTTCTGTATATAAAATAAATTTTTAAATGATATATATATTTGGTTGCAATATATTGGTTGTTAGGTAATGAAATTTATAAATAATAGCTGAAATAAGATTGAAAATAAAATAAATCAAATTGGAAATTTTAGAACTTTAGTCCGGGGTTTTGAAAATTCTTTCAAATGATTTTGGAATTTAATAGTGATATTATTTAGAAGTATTTTCCGATATAAATATTTCAATATAATTTGAAAGAATTGTTTTAAAAGAAATTTTGGAAAGAAATTAGTTTTGTACTCCCTTCTCTGTCGTTGGAAAATAATTTCGGTGATGGCGGCCGCATCATTGACATTCATTTTCGAGTTTCGAAGGGGAAGACCACTATAGTAGTTTTACCGCAGATTCATTTTTGATAAACAAATATAAATTTTAATTTTTTTAAATATAATGGGATATATATATATATATATATATTTAAATTGTAAGTATATACATGTATCTATTATTTTAGAATGATTTGAAATTTATCCCGGTATTTAGTTCTTAAGTTTCCATTAATTAATAGTTTTAATTATTATAGTGAATTGGAACGTAGGTAATTAATAATTGAAACATCTAAAGAAAATAAGAGATTTAATGCTAAGTTATAAATTAAATAAAAAGAAATTTTAAATTTGTAACATATAAAACAAAGGATTATTATTGAACATTTAATTAATTGAGAAAAACTTGTATAACTTTCAATTACATTCTTAAAGGCATATATATAACTTACGAAAAGATATAAAAGTTACAATGTTTAATAAGAAGTTGTAATAGAATATTATACAAGTAAAAATTAGAAATAATTAAAGTATTTAATGAAATTCTTTTATAAATAAGAATTTGATGTTGTAATTGTTGTAAACTTAAGTTATAATTAGGATTGCTGAAATAATGGTAATAAGAAGTAAGTATTGTAGGTATAAGATTATAAACTTAAGTAAATGAATATAATGCAATAAAAGAAACTGGCATGATATGAATAAATGAAAATGAGATTTTTGTAAGAATTGAATAAAGGTAAATGAAACTGTAAGAAATAAAATGTAAGTCAAAAAGATAAATCATTATATGAAAAATAGAAATCAAACAACAAATGAAAGAATGGAATTAATAAGGATAAACTAAATCTGTTGTTTGAAATTGTTGTTGTTTGTTTTGGTTTATGGTTGTTTGGGCAAGAATACTTTAAAATTGTTTGGATAAATAAATAATCTATTTAGTTTCATCTAAGACTGTTGAGTAAATGATGCACTAAGTAGTTATTTTCCATTCTATACAATTTAAAGTTGAACTCGAACAACTATTTGTTTTGTTTGATATGAATGAATGATTGATTTGTGTTTGATGTGTATGATGTTTGTTGCAATTGATTGTTGTTGTATTGATTGTTTGTTTGTAGTTGAAACAACCTTAAATATTTTATTTTATATAATTGTTAATCTTTTTGAATCATATAAGTGAAATGCAGGTTATGGAAGCAATTGTTACTGCTTTTGGTTTCATAATTAAGCGTCAATTGCCCGACAAATAGGTACATTTTCGGATTACGGTTTATAGCGCTATTATATTATTTTTCCCATGTTGGCATATATTATTTTGGAAATACGTGTTGTGTATTGTTATATTTGATATTATATTTTCTTCCGAGCCTCTCCGTACAAAGGAGACTCTGCCGAAATTTTGGACCTAGAAATTTTTTTTGAAAATGTTTTCCAAACTTTACTAATTTGAGTACAAAGGGATTTAATAGTTATAAATTGATATTTTATTTCAATTATTAAATTTTGTAAATTTATTTGTGTATAAATCTAATATTTTAAGTAAGATATATTGATTTCTTAATTTCTCTTTTCCCTTCTTTTTCCTTTTCGGGGACAAAAAGTTTTGAGTGAAGGAGGGTGTAACGACTCGTAAAATTCGGTAATTAAATTTCTTAATTTAAGAAGATTTTGGTAACTTAATGTTGAAGGAAAAAAAATTTAGTGAATTATTAATGGAAATAATAACTTGGATAAGATTGGTAAGTTAATTTTAATGACTTGAATGTAACAGTATAAATGTAAGTTAATTGTTAATAACTTGGGTGTAATTCCAATAAGTGAAACAATATAAATGTTGATTATATTCTTATTGTAAATAAAGAATGTTCCAAAATGAAATGATTAAATTGATTTAAAATCTTAATTAATGTGCGCATTAATTTATAATGGGATATAAGAGGTAAATTAATAATTTAAAAATGTTAACTTACCAATAAAATAACGTATAAGGAATGGAAATGGAATAATATTGAAACGAATAAAATTTGTAGATGAATAATGAATAATAACTAGGGTGAAGTATAACAATGGTTATTAAAGCTAAAACTTTGATAGATTGAATGAAACTACAATAAATGAAATAGTGTAAACGTTATGACTTAGTTATAATGGGAATATGAGAACAACAAGTGTAATTATTGAATTAATTTGTGAAATATTATTATAGATAGTAGTTGTTTGTCAAGAATAAATAAACAAGTATTATAAAGGATATAATGGTTGTGTTACTCGTTAATTCACCAAGTACCAGTAAAGATAATTAAATGTACTTTAATGATAATTAATAAAATAACAGAAAGGGTGAATGTAAATTTAAAGTAGAAACGTAAACTTATTATAAGGTAGTAATTGGTGTAATAGAAGCATGAGACCAAGTAAGTAAATTTATCGGGAATATTAAATGTATTTGGATGTAGATTAATGGAATAACGTTAATGCAAACTAATTTAGCGCAATCACTATTAATTGAAATCTATTGCAATAAATGGAATTAAATATTGCGTTATGGTGGATTTAAGGTAATATTTGGTAATAATGTATTGTTATGGTTTATGAATGAATTGATAATTAAATTTAAAGGTAGTGATGTTAATATAAATTGACTACAAACAAGTTTAATGAAATCCCAACAAAGGACGAAATGCAAATGCTATATTTGGCAAAGATTTCAATATTAATGGGAATTATAGTTAATACACAATAAAGAAAATAAGTTGAGTATATTTACGTAATATAATGTAAAAACCAGAATTTACTATATTATTTGGAATTGGTGGATGTGATATAAAGATTTAAATCAAATAAAAACAATTTGTTGGAATAAACATTCCATAATTGGACTAATTGCAAATGAATGAAATTAAATATTTAGTAATTCGTTAATTGAAAATTTAGTTGAAATTAGAGAATATTAATGTTGTAGATCTTGAGTTCAAAGTTAATTTCATCCATCTAGCCTCAATGAATTGAATAATAGAATGAAAAGTAAATTAATTTGAACTATTGTAAATTAAATTTCAATTTTTGAATGTAAGGAAAATGAAGGTTAACGCTGAAATTGATGAATGAATCAACATTAAATTGACATTTAAATTTATTTAAATCATTGTAAATGATTGAGAAATATAAAAGTGATAAAAAATTTCAATTATATAATTGAAAGTTAAAAATTGGGTTTAATTAATTAGTTAATTAATTAACTGGAAAACAACCATTTTGGCAACTGACTCAGATTTCGACGAAACCAGTTTCATCAGATCCGTAACGGTGAATTATTTTAGGATTTCAAGTTTCGTAGCGATCGGACCAGTCGTTTGATCGTACGAATGCGAAACGCCTTGAAATTAATTAAATTGAAATCAATTTGAATTTTTTTTGATTTTAGCATAACTTCTTCATATGATGAAATTTGGACTTGAAACCTTTTCCATTGCGTTTAAAATATTTTAAAACATCTATTTTGATATATGGGTTGACACAATTTCGTTCCGGAGTCAGAACGGGCTTTTTGGGCCATTTATCGTTCAGCACATTTATAAATCGGGTCCACCTATTATATTTCAACCTTGCCTAAATATAACTTGTTACAAACCCTAGCCCACTCCTATTTCTCATTTGTCTGTACGTACATTTCAACAATCTCTCCTTCTCAATGGCAGACAAACAAATTCTAGATCCAAACACAAATCAAAGTAAAAAATCCAAACTCCTCAAAAAAATTCAGAAAAATTATATATCGAAGCTCTCGAAGAGCGTAATCTTCTGGTGTGATTCTTTTTTCAAATCGATACACCATTTGCCTAGAATTTGCCAATCAATTCTCGACCGTCCATTGGTGGTTTTTGATCGTCGTCCGATCGTGGAATCAAGGGTACCATCGCGTAGAGGAGGAGGAGCCTAGTGTATCAGGGTTGTTCGCATGTTGTTTTGACGGCGGGATTGATCGGAAAAATTCAATTTCGGCAAGCTTTATGCGGCGACGGCTGTGTATTTTTCGTCGAAATTGGTGACGGAGAGATCGTGCGAGGAAGGAGGGCGCTCCACCTGGAGGAGGTGACTCAGTTGATAGTCGCAACTTGCTTGGCGACGGCGATGTCGAGCGACCGAGGCAGCTAGGTTTTAGTTCGTGACCTGTAGCTGTAGTTGCTTGCGCGTGTAGGGTTCTGGAAGAAATAGGATGATGTGGCAAAGAGTGGGTGAGTTTTTTATTTTTATTTTGTTTTCAATCGTTCAAACGCGCATAACTTTCTCATACGATGCCCAATTTGCCTGTGATTTTTTTTTGTTAGGATCATATTTAAATTCCAGACATTGTGATGCTGGTTTGGATGAATTTCGAGATTGTGCAATTTTTAGGTTTAAATTGGATTTAAATTCAATTTAAATTCAAAAGATGGGTGTTTTAATCCACTCACAACTTCTAAAATTTCTTATGTTTGTTAAATTAATTTATCTTGTGATTATGAATTTATTTATGACTATTTGTATATTTTTAATCATCATCTCAGTTAATTGCATTTATTTAAATTAAATCGTTATTTAATTTATTATTGAACATAACTGTCAGTTAGTTACCGGTTATATATTATCAGTTATATTGATATTGATTGATTGTTTTGGATGATGATTGTGATGGATGTATGATTTTTATGATGGATGAATGGATGTTTTGTTTATATCATCATAACTGCAAGTTGTTATGCATTTATTTCATTCGGGATTGCGGTTTGAAATGATACAACCGCAACTTTTATTTTAAATTACGGATTGAAATGATAAATATCAGTATCACTTGACCATATGATAGAAAATTATATATAGACACCGCACTCTATATATAAAAATATTTTGAAATGATTTCTATGGTTTTGTAAAGAAATATATGTTTTTTTTTAGATATTGATTTGGATATTATATAAATGATATCTTATATATAGTGGAATTCAAGGTTTTGAGCTATTTATAAAATTGATTTAAAGTATAAAGGAAGTTTAATAATAAGGTTTTATTTTATTAAGATATAAATATGATTAAGTATTTATTCAAATTTTATTTCTGGAGTTATAATAACTTAAAGGGAAATAAGGAGGGAAGATAATATGAAATTGATTTGAATAATTTTTTTAAGAATTATACCCAAATAAATTTAATTTGAAATTTAAATAAAATCATGATTTTTAAAGAGTACGATTTTTATAACTTGATGTTTAGTCTAAAATGATTAAATGAATATCAAGTTGATTTGAATGAGTATATCAGTTAACTAAATTGAAAGAATATCCAGTCGTTTGAAGTTAAAGGTTTTACTTAAATTTTATTGAATTTATTAAGTAAACATTGAATTTGATATATATAGAATTATCAAAGAATTAGTTTAAAATGGTTGAATATTTAAGCTTTGAAATATATTGAATTTTAAATGGTTTATTTGGAGGTTCAAATCGGTATTTGGAATTTATTTGTGAAATTAAAGAAGCTGTTTTATTTTATAAAGTAATTTAATATTTAAACCATTTAAGTGGTGTAGTTATATTTCAAAGTTATGAAATTCAAAGTTTTATGCTTTGGAAGGCTATATTTCAAGCATTTGGTTTCGAAATATTTAACCTTGAAAATGTTATGATTTTTGGAAAGGATATATTTGGAAAATGATATCATATTGATTTGGTTTTAAAAGGGAAAATGATATCGTAATTATATGGTTTGGAAATGGATATTATATTCTGGTTTTGAAGTATAAATTATTTTGGAATGACCGCGGTGTTATAATAACGTTTGGTTGTTGAAGAGACCAGGATCGAAAGTTGTCATACTCTTTGCCAACTCTGAAAACCACTTTAACAACCGTGTATGCGGTGGAGATTCCAGAATGAAGTAGGATGGTGGCGACGTTTCCTTTGAGGTAAATATGTGGACCCGACTCCCATGAGTTGGCATAAGGTGGCTAAAACAGGAGCGATTCTCGGGCCAATGAGGTAGCACCTTTGATCGGACACATCCCTTCGATATTATACTTTGACTTTTGGATTGATTCGGTGACACTTTTGATTTTTTTATTTGGGGGTGTGGCTCGAGGTGGGCGGTAGCTGCGCGCTACGCGTTACCACCAGCCCGGATAGCAATTGGTATATCTACCCTGCAATGCCTAGTTGTGCCGTGTCACCTACCCTATCGCGCCTTGTACGAGTTTGGTTTTCTCCCGTAGCCCGTGGAGTATTTAGGGTAGTCTCCCTATCTGGAGATGCACTGATACTGGATGGACTACCGAGACTATTACGTGTTAAGGGCTATATGGGTAACCCTTAATGCTATGAAAAAAGTAAGTTTATTTTATATTAGACACTATTATAATAGCGAAATATTACTACATAGTAAATAGTTTAACGGATCCTTAGGAGATGTGAATTCCGAGCATCTCTTGAGTTACTGCACTCACGTTGACACTGGATAGGTGATGTCAAATTCCATAAACATCTCTGACGCCGTTCCACTCACAGTATTTACTGTTGATTTAACTTATATAAGATCTTTTAGTTCTGACTCGAGTGTTTTGTCTTTTAAATTCGCTCGGGTCAGCCTGAGCATTTCAGGATTGAAGCCTTTATCTCTGGAGGACGAAGACTTATTATTATATATTATAGTATTCCACTACTTTCACATTATTCCGCTGCATTATTATTGATTACTCTCTGGTATGGGTAACTCTGATATTGTATTGTATAAGTAAAGAAAATCAAATGTTTTTGTAAAACAGCTTCATGAACTGTTTATTTGATTATTATACTTTATCGTTCCGCTGCAAGATTCTATTTTGTTTTTTTTCTTTCCCTACTTTTTCTTCTTTACCCCATAACAATCCGCCCTCCTGTATGGTTTAAGTCCGACATATGTGGTTTATCGTCGATTTAAACTGTGCGAAAAGTCGGGGTGTTACAGGTACCAATTATCAAGTCTGATTCTTCTTCAACGAATCAATCCCCTCCTCCATAGCATAGATCCATTCAAGCTGTCACTCGAACTCATAACTTCTTCAAGGTCGAAAGGCTCAACTTTCATATAGTGCGTAGTCAAATTGATCATTGAGGCTGAGATTTGCATAGTTCTAATCGTGGTCTTCTAACTCTAAACCTAGCCCAAATAGGTATAACTTCACCTAAGTTTTGTCAACTCTGCCTTGAGCTGAATCATCTCTATCTCATAACCATCACCATCATTGCTAGTGGAATTTTATGGACCTTCATGTAATTTGTCAACGATTGCAATTACCATGTCTTCTTTTGCAGCTCTGACTCTGCTACTAGGCTTATATGTGAGAATAGTTTCCATCTCTTTAAGCCTTTCAGCTTCTGAATCTACCAACTAGGTGGATTCTCCTTCAACTTGAACACATAGCTGACTCGTCAAATTTGACATGTCTACAGTGCACTATCTTCACATCAACAGGGTTTCAAACGCGATACCCATTGATTCCTTCTATACAGCCCAAAAATATGCTTTGATAGGCTCTAACCTCCAACTGTCATTTCTATACAGGGCTACCAAATATACAAAAATAACTAATATTTATAGATGTACATTTCCACATTTCCTCTGGAATCTTTCCATTAATGGTTAAGCATGGAATTCGATTGATAATATATGTTGTAGTCGATAAAGCTTCAACCCAAAAACCTCTAGATAAACCCGCTATCAATCTCAAACAACGATCTTTTTTCCAATATAGTCATATTCATCCTTTTAGCGACTCCGTTTTATTGCGGATCTCTACGTGTAGTAAAGCATCTTCGCCGTGATACTTATAGAAATTTATGAAATTTTTAGAAATAAATCCGCTGCCACTATTGGATCTCGGTACTTTCAACTTCCTTCTGACTTCATTTTCTACCCATGCCTTTTAAGTTTTGAACTTCTCAAAAGACTCTAACTTTGCTTTCATCACAAACTTAGGGTTGGACATTTAACCGACTTAACTGATTTAACTGACCTTAATCTAACCGTTTTAATCAACAAAATCAGTTAACCAAACATACGGTTAACCGATCGATGTTAACGGACCAAAATCGGGTCGGTTAACTGTTAAAGATTTTATAACATCGGCTAACCGTTTAATCGAAAATAATTTTTATTTTTACCAATTGAAACCCGACCCGCTTAACACAATAACCCAAACCTGATGAATTACTCGCGCCTCTTTCATTTTGCCTCATTTTCATCTCGTTCATTTAGGAAAAAAAACCATAGATCTATATTTTTTTCATTCAACAAAATTGTATATCTCATATGCTTCAAAATTTACATCGATCCAACATCGGGCATGTCTTGCTTGCTTCCATGAATCCGTGTTATCTGGTGAGTCGGTGGCCATCGATTTGTTGAGCTATGGTGAGGAAGTGGAAGAATGTAAGCTTTTATTTTGGCAGTTTTTTTAGTCTGGCATACTTTTAGTTTGATTGAATCTATATATTGTTATGATTAATAAATCGACCTAATTAATTATGTATCAACTAGTCAAGCATATTACTGAACTGTATTGTATTGAACTACAGAAAGTAGTCATTTTTGTATGTATAATCGCTAATCCATATACTTAACTACTGAATTGAAAGTAGCATTTTTGTATGTATAATCTATACATGTATTGAGCAATTAGATGTGAATTTTGTAATTTGTATGCACAGTTTTTGATTAGTTTGTAATGCAAGTTATAATACCATAACTGATACACACACATATGGTATAGATTGATATGGTATTAAACTGTGTGTTCATTTGAATGTTTTAAACTGTGTATTATACATGCAACTGATATATATATATATATATGTGTGTGTGTGTGTGTGTGTGTGTGTGTATGTATATATGTATGTATGTATGTTATATTATTAAACAGAAACTGTTATGTAATATATATGGTATTGACTCAGACTGATAAACACACGTATATGCAAATGATACACACACATTATGAGTGCGTGTGTATGTGTAGATAAGTGTGTTTTCATGTATATACGTCTACATGTTTTGTTCATGCATTAATATATAGAAATAGGTTGATGTGCTCTACTGTGTTAGGGTCTGCAAATCCCTAAGGCTTATACCTTGTTGTGGTATATTTCAGCACTTGATCCGTGTCAACAAATTTGTACAAAACTAAATAGAAACAAGATAATTCTCTTGTAGTATACGTATTTGGTAGGTGACCTTACTATTAGTCATTTTATACGATACATAGAGCAAGATTGGAAGCCAATATGGGGTTTTAAAATTGATACCAGACCCAATGGTCTTTTTTTATTAGATATGAAAATACAGACGATCTCAGTATGATACTACATAGAGGGCCTTACATATTTAACCCTCGAATTATGATCATCAAAAAATGGCATGTTCAAACTAAGTTTACATAAGAATATTTAACTTTGGTTCCAACATGGATCAAACTATTCAATTTAAAAACTGAAATTTTGCCTCTATAGGAAGTGTATCTGGAAATCCAATAGTTCTTAATAAGATTAATGCAATGGAAATACATATAGCCTATGCAATAGTTCTTGATAAGATTAATCCAATAGTTCTTTTACGGTCAGTCTAGGTAATTTAAAACAAATAAACCACTATGACCCATAGTATTCAATATATTTATATTATTTGTGGTCCAAATTAGTGAAGTCAGATGATATACATGCATCATAATCTAAGTAATTTGGGTGCATTCTTTCCAGGGTGTGCTCCTATAGTATTGCTTGCATATGTTATTGAGTGTGTACATGCACGTATTTAAGCGTAAATATATATGACTTGCTGTTGGTTGTGCATGTCCATTTATACCTGAGTTGATCCGTCATATATTATTGTTTCTATTTCTATCTTGGATCATTGCCTTTGAATTGATTGCTTCACCTTGTCTTGTTAGTATGTGTCATGCTGTTATTATATAAATATATTTATGGGGTTGATTTTGGACTTGCCGGTATGTGTGAGATATAAGTCTGTTGGTGTAACGATCCGTAATTTCACTACTTTGAAAATGGGATATTTAATTATTTTAAATATTCAAATGTAGAATTTTCAAACTTAAAAAATCATGTTTTATATGATAAATAAGAGTGGTAAACTTAATTTTGATATTGAATAAAGATTCTGGATTTCCAATGTAAAATTGAAACAAGCCAGATTCCGATAATGTAGGATAAATGTTCGTGAAATTTGCTTAAAAGATAATTAATTTCTTTTAAATATAAGATATAATAGATATCAAACTCATTTGATAATAATAATAATAATTTAATTTATAAGGTTTGATAAATATATAAAACCCATTCTATTGACAAATTTCGTCGCATATCGATAAATCGATGTTGCATTTTTTACAAAAAGACTTGAATATTATTTTATAAGTCAAATATACTTGTTGTAATTATTTAAAGATAATAAGAAATTTATTTTGAAGTTTGGTTTACATGAATAAATAGTTTAACAAAAACATCAAAATGTGACCGTAAAACGTTTTATCGAAAATCAACGTTTTGTTCAAAATAAGTTGCAGCATCATCGTTGCACCTTGGATAACATGTTTGAAACATATAAATGTATATATTTTAATGCGAATCAAGTTTACTTTTACTAAATAAGATTAGAAAACTTCTAGAAGTCATTGGTAAAAGTAAGTAAGAATTAACAAACGTAAGAAAACGCAAACATCACATCAAATCAAAACCAATATAATTATGATATTATTTAATTAATCTTTAAGTGATTAAGACATAAAGTAAGAAGTGAAAGGATGATGTTAAGTGTTGAAAAAGTGGATGTTGCTTTAGGTTGAAGTAAGGATAGTTAGGTAATTTGGTAAAAGGTTATTTTGGTAAATTTACCACTTCATTCTTTTTCTATAAATACCCACCTCCTTCTTCACTTTCATTCACACTTCTTCTTCTTCTTTTCTTAAGCTTCTTCACCTTCTTCCACTCCTCTTTAATGGCTTCCAAGCCAAAGGAAAAATTAGAAAGAAATAATATCAAAATATTTATAAAATATTCAAAAGAAATCAATGTTCATTCTCTTCAAATCAAACTCATCTTTTTTCCATATTTTACCTCTTCTTCTCTCAGCCATAACATCTTCAAAACAAAACCAAAATAAAAAATTTATTTTTTCAAATCATGTATTTTTCCAATGGCTACAACTTTTACGTTGACCACTTTGTCTCATTCTAAAATAACCATATCAAAAATCCACTTCTTTTCAGTGCATTCTCTGGCCCGGTTTTTAAGACAGAGAATAACCCATTTTGTTTTGACAATAACTTAATCATAACTGACCCAGATTAAGAAATTCTTTTTTTTCAATCATATGAAATTCCAGTGGCTACAACTTCTATGTTAATCACTTTTTCCAGTTTTGAGGTTTGCTATACATGAAACTAAATTCTTTGAAGTGCATTTTAGGGCTTCATTTTTATTCCGACAATACATTTTCTTCATTCTTTCATATCTTCCTTAAAAAACTTGGATTCAATTCATTTTTTTTTCATGTTCAAGAGAAATAATTTTAAATAACGTTTCGGTTAACAAGTTTTCTATATTTTAAGACTTAGAGGGCCTAAAATCAGAGACAAAATAACCTATTTTTCGAATCTAAATCTTTGGAATTCAAGTTCAAAGCTCTATCGCTTCTTCTCTATCCTTTTCGCCAACCTACATCTCAAGCCTGATCAAGCTATTGGAAGGAAGAGGATGATGTTTGCTAGTGTTTAATAGAGTTGAAAGTAGTTAGAGAAGTGTTGGTTGATTAGAATATTTGTAGGAAGTTTATTGCTTTGGTTTATGGCGAGAAACTCTATTTAACATCTGTATTTATATAAGCACATGTTTGATGATGTGTTATGATTGCTATTGATGCTAGTATATTATTTGATCAAGTATTGATTGTTTGATATGATTATTAAATTGTTTTACCAAGTCACGTTAATACACATCGATAAGCACAAAGGAAATCACTCTCCTTTTGAAAATGAAATGGTGTATATGGAATGCTTATACCATTTGGAAATAGTTTTAGTTAGAATTTTTTTATAAACATTTAAATATGTTTAAAGAAATAAAGAAAGCAAATCAAGGTTTCATCTTGTATATTTTAAAATACGTCCAAAACAATTTTTCAGAAAAATCGCGCTTTTAATAAAGTGATCAAAATTTAAAATTGATATTTTAAAAGTATGAAATAAACTTTAAAAAAATTTAAAATGTTTTAAAAGAGATTTAAGTTGTATAGGTGGATTTTTAAATGATATAAAAGTCGTTTTGAAGAATATAGCTTTTAAAGCACTATTTGCAATGCTTTTCGCTGTAGTTTTTAATAACTTTTGAAACATAGTTTTAAAATTAACAGTTCTTTCCTAAATCTTTTGTGAATGATTTTTGAAAGAATAATTAAGTCATTTAAAGATGATTTGGATGTTTTAATAAGAGTTTGAATAAATGGTTAAGATGAATTGTTTATAACACTTAAATAGTAGTTGAAGAATACTGAATATAATAACAAATTGAGTATGCGAAAACGGCTAGTACATTTGCCCCGCCTAAGAAAACTAAACGGTAAAACAAGGTGTGTAACTAAGGTTAGGAATGGAGCAACCAGTGCGCTGAACTTACCTGGTCTTTGCTTTATCTTTTAGACGAGGGGTGGAACAGATCGAAAGGAAAGCCCAGATACTCTAAAAGATCATATTTTTAAAGTTTTTTCCAAGATAAAAATGATCTTCATGATGTACGATTACTTGTCACTAGTCCCTAGAGGTGAAATTTAACATATTTAAGGTGGCAGTAGTGCTCTGTTATGAAAATCTTTGATTTGCAAGAATATGATTTGAAGTTAAGAAAGAAATCTTTGATTTAGATTTAATGTATGATATGGGAATATTGTCCCTAAGATAAAAGTTATGACTTGAATATAAGAAATATTTTATTAAGATTTAATGAATAATTTGGGATATTTTCTTAAGTAAAAGATGAACTTGTTTGAAATTATTCCAAGATAAAAAGAAAGGTAAATAAACCAAATAATTTGATAAATGAAGCTTAATGATTGCATATACTCATGATAAGAAAATGAAATAAATTGAAAAGAATATATCTGTGAGTGATATTTGATTAAATGGAAAATAAAGTAATTGATTTATGATTGACAATCATATATGAACTTAATTTTTTTTATCGATGATTGGATTCGAAGGAACTGGGGTCGGATTTGAATGATTCCTTTTAAAAACCCACTTCAAACCAATCGACATTCGAAGTAAAACATGTTTGAAGACAAGTGATTTTGAAGATGGAGATCTTCATGATATAGGGCTATTTGCCACTGGTCCCTCAAGGTGAAAATTACCATATCATATGGTGGCAGCAGTGCTTTGTTATGAAAATATTTGATGCAAGGACTTCTCGCTATTAATGAAGTAGGAGAGTACCTTCAGTTTCATTCAGTCCCAGAACGAACTTGTATGGATGATTTTCTGGCATTGGATTTCTAAGATCGTAACATTGAATTTTACTAACGTACATCTACTTGGTGGTGGGGAAGGAAACTTCTCTTAGCTTAACACCCTTCTCTGAAACGTACGAGCTCAGAGGTTGTATGTTCGTGAAGGTCAACAGTGTTATAAAAGAAATGGCAATGTGGCATTCAAAGTGAAGAAGATGTGCTATGAGAAAAGGTAATCGTTTACGTCCGGCCTCATTACCCGGAAATGAAAAAAATAAGATAGAAGCAGCAAGGCTAAGTGGGTCGATCCCATTTAGGAGATGTCATCATCCTTCTAGATTTACTCTACACATGTCTAAGTATGTTGTGAATGTATGGCTCAGGTACCCGTTAATGTTCGGTAACGACCGGGCTGATGACATATTCGGTACTATCCACTGTGAGGGGTAAGCCGGTCTTGTGTTAGTTTAGGCGCCCAGTATCTGGACCCTAAGTGCATCCCTCTAGAGGTGTACTTTCAGAAGGTAGTCCCTTACCTTGTCATTTGTGTGGAATCCATTCTCCTATAAGTGCCTTCGGACTTGATTGTAGAACCTAGTATGCTGGAATTTAATAATGTTACAATTTCGGCTAAGATTAATAAGTTTATTTGCAAATGTTTTCAAAGAATGTCATTAGAAACAATATCAAATATTTTGATATAAAAATGTTTTGGTTGTCATAAGGGAAAAATCGTCCATGTTTATGTGTGGGCGTAGTCATATGAGATACTCTTTCTTTTCAAAGGGATTTTATTTCCAAGGCTGGTATATGACACCGTCATTTATATTTGAGTTTCTCACGCTGATTTATCAAGCTTGATCCTGGTATTTTCAATAGTCGGGTCAGATCTGAGTAGTTTTAGGTTTAGTGAAGATGGTTGGAGTTTCCAAAGAAGAGCTGGATATAGTCATCTACGTATGCACATATTCTATTATCCGCTGCAATTGTTTGATATTTGTCAGCATTTGTAAGGATAGATGTTTATAACTGTCCAAGCTTGACTCTGATATATGTATCTTTAGAAAACTGTAAAGATATTGTTCAATATTATATGTATTATTCCATTCGCGTGAGATTCTGTTCTGTCTTTACTTTCCTTTTCACCCTTTAAAGATCCGCTTATTCGTGCAATTTGAGTTGGACATGTGTAGTTTATTGTTGGCTCAAAGGGTATGGAAATTCGAGTCTTTATATTTGGTATCAGAGCTGAAGGTTAAGCGAGAACCTTGGCTTTGGTGGGTAAAGACTCATTAGAGATAGGGTTAAGAATACCCTAAGATGAGTAACTCATTAGAGATAGGGTTAGTAATACCTTAGAATGAGTTGAGAGTATTATATATGAGCGCGTACTTGTTAATGTTATATATAAAGGTTTTGTTTTGAAAAATTGGTAAATGAAATAATTTTACCTAGGATTATATTTTGATCACAAAGTATATATTTTGAAAAGTTATATAGTTAGAAATCAAGATAAGTGAAATTTAAATATGAATATCTTGTGATTAGAATTTCACAGTTTGAGTATAAGATGTTTGATAATAAGATTGGTTTAAGAAATGAACATATGAAATAAAAATATATTTAACAAATAGAAAATGATTATGGAAAAGGTAAATGTAATAGGAATGAGAATTTAAATTCAAGTAATTTAAAAGAATTGTGGAAATTTAAATGAAGTTAATTAATATAAGATGAATTTATAAAATATATTTCATAAACAATCTTTAAAGGATTTAGAAAGAGATATTTTACGATAACTAGTTCGAATGGCTAGAAAATAAACTAAAAATGGGCAGGAGATGTGTTCGGATGGTAAACACTTCTCTTAAGTATTACTCTTCTTGTTAAGAGAATATATAATACTATCGATAGTACCCAATTCCTTGGTATTATCTTGGAGTTACTCGATCTATATAATTTCTTAAGTTAAAGAGATAGTGTGAACCATTAACTGGTAAATTGATTAGTAATATTTATAAAAGTTTTTAAACCAAAGATAAATTTGGAATCACTAATTGATAAGATAAAGCAGGATTCTCGACGATTTTGGACAATCGAAAATTTCTGAGTCACACCAAACTCAAAGCTAAGGAATTTATGAAATTTTTTGGTAAAAGATAAACAATTGTGAAATATTTTGAGTAAATGAAATTGGATAAATATAATTTATATAAATAAAAAAGATTTAATAGTGGAGAAATTTATAATAGCATTAAATCAGAAATAAACTTTATAGTTATGAATTTGAAATGATAGCTACCCACAACAAATTTTAAATCTGCAATTCACCCGGATATAAAACTGATCGGAAATTTTGGAGTTGTATACATACTATTAGGATGTAAAAGGGTATTGTACAAAAATAGATTTAAGTCATGAACTATTTATACACTTAAGTAAAATAATGACTCTTTAAAAAAAAATTATAACCTAGAAAATGTTTTAATAATGAATTCTACCATTAATTAAGGATTTGGTTTAAGTTTTTAAAAGTGATGAATTTACATATTTATGTTCATAAGATATAATAAACCTAAGTAATAGTTTTGCGAAATGATTCATAAACAATATTAGTATTACAGAAAATATAGTAAAAAAATGAATGTGAAAAATAAAGGATGTAAATAAAGATAATTTGGTATAACTGAGAAAAACCAATAGGAATAAATACGTAATTTATACGTAAGTCATTTCGGTACACAAATTTTGATATAATATCAAGTACGGAACTTTAAAATGTTTACACCGATCCGGAAAAGGATTTATCACTCGATTTTTTGACTACGAGCATTGATGATGGTTTGTGGTTAGTTACTCGAGTTTTCTATCATAGTTAAAAGCTATGCAAGGAAAGCAAGTGTATCTGATCTAGAAGCTTGATCAGAGTCCGTATTAGAGGATCGGGGATTGATACTGGTTGGAAAGAAAGTTCTGAATTCGAATAGAAGATAAAATCAATATACAGATGATTTAGGTACATCTTATGGGTTTAAGTTTGTGAAATAATGATTTCGGTAAAAAATTGTGGGTTTAGGTTCAAGGGAATTTCGGGGATGAAATTCTTTTAAGTAGGGAAGAATGTAACAATCCGTAATTTTTCCACTTTGAAAATGGGATATTTAATTGTTTTAAATATTTAAATGTATAATTTTAAAACTTAAACAATCATGTTTTATATGATAAAGAAGAATGGTAAACTTATTTTTGATATTGAATAAAGATTTTGGATTTCTATTGTAAAATTGAAAAAAGACAGATTCCGACAAAGTAGGATAAATATTCGTGAAATTTGTTTAAAGGATAAATAATTCCTTTTAAATATAAGATATAATTGATATCAAAATCATTTATTAACAATAGTAATTTAATTTATAATGGTTTGATAAATATATAAAACCCGTTCTATAAAAGTTGACAAATTTCGTAGCATACTGATAAATCGATACCGTATTTTTACAAAAAGATTGGATATTGTTTTATATTATTTTATATGTCAAATATGCTTGTTTTAATTATTTAAAGTTAATAAGAAATTTATTTTGAAGTTTGGTTTGCATGAATAAATTGTTTACAAAAACGTCAAAATGTGATCGTAAAACATTTTGTCGAAAATCAACGTTTTGTCCAAAATAAGTTGTCGCATTATCGTCGCACCTTGGATAACCTATTTGAAACATATAAGTGTACACTTACTTTTACTAAATAAGATTAGAAAAGCTCTAGAATTCATTAGTAAAAGTAAGTAAGAATTAACAAAAATAAGAAAAATGTAAACATCACATTAAATCAAAGCCAACATGATTATGATATTCTTTAATTAATCTTTAAGTGATTAAGACATAAAGTAAGAAGTGAAAGGATGATGTTAAGTATTGAAAAAGTGGATGTTGCTTTAGCATGAAGTAATGATAGTTTGGTAATTTAGTAAGAGATTATTTTGGTAAATTTACTACTTCTTTCTTGTTCTATAAATGCCCACCTCAATCTTCACTTTCATTCACACTCTTCTTCTTCTTTTCTCAAGCTTCTTTACCTTCTTCCTCCCCTCTTTAATGGCTTCCAAGCTATAGGAAAAAACTAGAAAGAAATAATGTCAAAATATTCAAAACAAACCAATGTTCATTCTCTTTAAATCGAACTCATCTTTTCTCCATATTTTACCTCTTCTTCTCTTGGTCATAACTTCTTCAAAACAGAACCAAAATATAAAATTCATATTTTCAAATCATGTATTTTTCCAGTAGCTATAACTTTTACGTCGACCATTTTGTCTCATTCTAAAACTAACCATGTCAAAAATCCACTTCTTTCCAGTGCATTCTCTGGCCCAGTTTTTAAGACAGAATAACTCATTTTTTTTTGACCATAACTTGATCATAACTAATCCAAATTAAGAAATTCGTTATTTCATATCATATGAAATTCCAATGGTCACAACTTTTATGTTAATCGCTTTTTCTAGCTTTGAGGGTTTGCTATACCTAAAACTAAATTCTTTAAAGTGCATTTTAGGGCTTCATTTTTGTCAATCCGACAACACCTCTTCTTCATTATATCATATCTCGCTCAAAACAACATGGATTCAAATGATTCTTTTTCAAATTCAAGAGAAAAGAATTTCAAATAAATTTTCAGTTAACAAGTATTCTAAATTTTAAGACTTAGAGGGCCTAAAATCAGAGACAAAATAACATATTTTTCGAATCTAAATCTTGGGAATTCAAGTTCAAAGCTCTATCGCTTCTTCTCTATCCTTTTGGCCAACCTACATCTCAAGCCCTGACAAACTATTGGTAGGAAGAAGATGTTGTTTCCTAATGTTTAAAAGAGTAGGAAGTAGTTAGTGAAGTGTTGGTTGATTAGAATATTTGTAGGAAGTTTATCGCTTTGATTTAGGGTGAGAAACTCTATTTAACATCTGTATTTATATATGTACATGTTTGATGATGTGTTATGATTTCTATGGATGCTTATATATTATTTGATCATCAAGTATTGATTGTTTGATATGATTGTTAAATTGTTTTATCAAGTCACGTTAATACACGTCCATAAGCATAAAGGAAACCACTTTCTATTTGAAAATGAAATGGTGTATATGTAATGCTTAAACCTTTTGGAAATAGTTTTGTTATAAATGTTTTATAAACATTTAAATATGTTTAAATAAATAAAGAAAGCAATTCAAGATTTCATCTTGTATATTTTAAAATATGTCCAAAACAATTTTCTAAAAAATTCACGCTTTTGTAGTAAAGTGACCAAAGTTTAAAATTGATATTTTAAATGCTTTAAAATTATGAAATAAATTCTAAAAAAATGTTTTAAAAGAGATTTAAGTTGTATAGATAGATTTTTAAATGATATAAAAGTCACTTTGAAGAATATAGCTTTTAAAACACTATTTGCAACACTTTTCGTAACGCTTTCCGCAGCAGTTTTTAATAACTTTTAAAACGTAGTTTTAAAATTGACAATTCTTTCCTAAATCTTTTGTGAACGATTTTAAAATAATAATTAAGTCAATTAAAGATGATTTGGAAGTTTTAATAAGAGTTCGAATAAATGATTAAGAGGAATTATTTATAACACTTAAACAGTAATTGAAGAATATTGAATATAATAACAAATTGAGTATGTAGAAATGATTAGTACATTTGTCCCGTGTGTGAGAGCTAAATGGTAAAACAAGGCGTGTAACTAAGATTAGGAATGGAGCAAACAGTGCCCTGAACTTACCCGGCTTTTGCTTTACCTTTTAGATGAGGGGTGGAAAAGATCGAAAGGAAAGTCCGGATGCTCTAAAAGATCATATTTAAAGTTTTTTTTCAAGATAAAAAAAAGATCTTCATGAGGTAGGATTACTTTCCACTAGTCCCTGGAGGTGAAATTTAACATATTTAAGGTGGCAATAGTGCCGTGTTATGAAAATCTTCGATTTGCAAGAATATGATTTAAAGTTAAGAAAGAATCTTTGATTTAGATTTAATGAATGATTTGGGAATATTGTTCCTAAGTTAAAAGTTATGACTTGAATATGAGAAATCTTTGATTAATATTTAATGAATGATTTGGGAATGTTTTCTTAAGTAAAAGACGAACTGATTTGAAATTATTCCAAGATAAAAAGAAAGGTAAATAAACCAAATAATTTGATAAATGAGGCTTAATGATTCCATATACTCATGAAAAGAAAATGAAATAAACTGAAAGGAATATATCTAAGAAAGATATTTGATTAAATGGAAAAATAAAGTAATTGATTGATAATTGATAATCATATATCAACTTCACATTTTTGTATCGATGATTGGATTTGAAGGAACCGGGGTCGGATTTGGATGATTTCTATCCGAAAACCACTTTGAACCAATCTATGTTCGAAGTAAAATGTGTTTGAAGGCACTTGATTTTGAGGATGGAGATCTTCATGATGTAGGGCTATTTGCCACTGGTGCCTTGAGGTGAAAATTACCATATCATATGGTGGCAGTAGTGCTCTTTTATGAAAATCTCCGATGCAAAGACTTCTCACTACTAATGAAGTAGGAGAATACCTTTGGTTTCGTTCAGTCTCATAACGAACTTATATGGATGAATATCTGACATTGTATTTCTAAGATCATAACGTTAACTTTTACAAACGTGCATCTGCTTGGTGGCGGAGAAGGAAACTTCTCTTAGCTTAACACCCTTCCTTGAGACGTACGAGCTCAGAGGTTGTATATTTGTGAAATTCAATAATGTTATCAAAGGAACGACAATGTTGCATTCAAAGCGAAAAGATGTGCTATGAAAAGGTAATCGTTTTCCTCAGGCCTCATCACTTGGAAATGACAGAAACATGGTAGAAGCAGCAATGCTAAGTGGGTCGCTCCCAATTAGGAGAGGTCATCATCCTTCTAGATTTACTCTACACATGTCTAAAAATGTGGTGAATGTATGACTCGGGTACTCGTTAATTTTCGACAACAACCAGGGTGACTATACAGTCGGTACTATCGAGCCTGAGGGGTAGGCCGGTCTTGTGTTGGTTTAGGCGCCCAGTTCTGTAACCTAGGTGTATCCCTCTAGAGGTGTACTGTCGGAAGGTAGTCCCTTACCTTGTCATTTGTATGGAATCCATTCTCCATAAGTGCCTCCGGACTTAATTGTGGAACCTAGTATGCTGGAATTTGATAACGTAACAATTTCGGCTAAGATTAATAAGTTTATTTGCAAATGTTTTCAAAGAATGTCGTTAGAAATAATATCAAATGTTTTGATATAAAATTTTTTTGGTTATCATAAGAGAAAAACCCGTCCATTTTTATGTGTGGTCGTGGTCTTATGACACACTCTTTCTTTTCAAAAGGATTTTATTTCCAAGGCTGGTATATGACACTATCCTTTATATTTGAGTTTCTCACACTGGTTTATCAAGTCCGATCTGGGTATTTTCAATACTCGGGTCAGATCCGAGTAGTTTCAGGTTTATTGAAGACGGTTAGAATTTCCATAGGAGAGCTGGATATATTCATTTATGTATGGACGTATTTTATTATCCGCTGCAGTTGTTTGATGTTTGTCAGCATTTGTAAGGAAAGATGTTTATAATTGCCCAAGCTGAATTTAGGTTAGAATCTGATATATGTATCTTTAAAAAAATTCTGCTATAAAGATATTGTTCAATATTATAAATATTATTCTATTCGTGTGAGATTCTATTCTCTCTTTATTTTCTTTTTCACCCTGTAACGATCCACTTATTCATGCAATTTGAGTAGGACATGTGTGGTTTATTGTCGACTCAAAGGGCATGGAACCTTTACAGTTGGGTTATGGTATTTTGCTTTGATATTACTAAATTTTGTTTTGTGAAAAAATGCTACATATTTGCAGCCATGTGAATTTCTTTGAGTTGCAGCACCTTGTGTAATTAGGTGTTTCAACACTTAACATGGTTCAGTGTGAATTGCTTTAGTGGCAGCACGTTGTTAAAGTTTAAATTTCATTTATATGATTGTATGTTTAACCATTATATGAAAGGAGAAGCAGAGCTTGTATAATTTAAATGTGAATGTGTACTTCTATGTATATCAGTTAAATTGAATGTTTTAAATTATGTATTATATATTATATGCAACCGTGAGTTTGAATGTTTAATACACAGTATTGGACTTATATGGTATTAAACTGTATATGCAACTATTATGTATATTAACCGTATATGTAACTATTATATAGACTAATATGGTATTAAACTGTATAAGCAACTATTATATATACTAACTTATAGTTTAATACAAAGTTATGCACAATTATATATGGTATAGACTGATATGTAAGTTCTAGAGAAACAAGAGATGACGATGAGTTTGTGGAAGAAGTGGATGATGAGGAAACCGATGAAAAAGACATCAATATTAGAAAACCTCCTCTACACACGAAGCGCAAGCCTTCTCCGATATGGGAACATTTTACTAAAGAAGCTAATTTCAATTTTCATAAATGTATTAGCAACTATCGTGGTCAACAATTTGCATGCGATTCTAAATCAAATGATACTACACATTTAAATTACCAAATAAAACATTCATGTAAGTCCATTCCACATGATGGTGTTAAGAGACAAAAACTAGCTTTTGGAAAAAATAGTAATAGTGAAAGTAGTTGCAATCTTATCGCATGGTCATTTAATAACGAGGAATGTAGAAAAGCATTAGCTCAAATGCTAGTTATTGGTGAATTCCCTTTTATTTTTGTAACGACCCGTAAATTTCGATAATTTAATTTGTTTATTTAATAGGATTTCTAATTTAAATTTAGGAAGAAACAGAAATCTTATTTATTTATAGGAAGAGAATGTTGTAATTAGATGTATCAAGGGAAATTAAAATTTACAATTGAATTTTATATTGCAATTAATTGTAATAGTGGAAATTGTTGCAATTGGATATAAGGTTAGAAATAAGTAAATAAAGGCAAGTATTGAATTCATCAATGAAAATAAATTTTTATTTAATACAATCCCTTTTTATTAACTATTGTAAAGGGTTAATTAATTGAAATGGAAAATTTGACAGTAGATTCAATTTGTATGTTGGATAATAAATTGCAATAACTAAAGTTAGTAATTAATGGGTTAAAGGGAATACCAATTTACTCATAAAGTGAATATAAGTAAATGTAACAAAATAAATAGGAAACGATAATTATTCATAAGTGATGGTTGATATAAAAGGAATAACTAATTGGATTTAGAATCTTAATTTGTATGTGTGCATATATTTAATGGAATATGAGAAAAACAAATGTAATGATTTGATTAATATATATGTTATTCATTCAGGGTATTGAATAAAAATTTGGAATCTAATTGTAATGAATGGTAATTGTATAAAATCAAAATAAGATAATGAATTGCATTAATTGTGGGTTGATAGTAAGGTGTGAATGGGAAAGTGATTGTTATATAAATTGAATGGAATTCAAATTGATGGGAAAAGTAAATGGGTACTTAGTAATAAATTTAAACGGACTTAAAAATGGAATTTATTTAATTAATAGATATAACAGATAAGGATACTTGTAAATGTGGGATTGAGAGTTTTACAACAATTATTATGAGTTATATTTATATTCAGTCATTCAATTTAATTTGTAAATCATTGAAATAAATGGAACGTTTAAATAAATTTAGTAATAATGGGGAATAACGTAAATAAATTCTTCATTAAATGATGGTTAAAGTATATAAAGAATGGAGGTAAAGCTTTATAAATTGATTTGAATCTAAAATTTAATGAAAGGAGTAATTGGAATTAAATGGATCAAATGTTTGAAGTTACGAAAATTTTAATTTAGATAAAAGGGGTATGCATTTATGTAATAGAGGATGAATCTGTTGTTAAGTTTATTTATAAAATGACGGTTGGGTAAATGAAAGGGTGCAAAAGTAAGCCTGTCAGTATATTGAAGTAATATATGATAATAGGTTTAATCGAAATAAATGAAAATTTAACATCTAAATATTACATTAATAGGGATTTAAGTGTAATCGAAGATTAGTAGGATAATAAATTTTGAATCTAATATTAAATCCATCGATTTGAAATATGTAAATGGAATAACCATTGATTTCTTTGATTTAATATAAATTTTAGAAAATTAAATTTTAATTTGTGAATTTAATGAGATTAAAGATTTATATTGAAATTTATAAATTTACCTTCTCTAATTTGACATCTAAACTTGTTTGAAACTTTGTAAATGATTAAGAATTTTTAAAAGTGATAAAATGGGTCAATTTTAGAATCTAAATATAAAATTGGATTTTATTTATTTATTTTGAATTTATTTAATTAATATAAAAATAGCCATTTTGGTCACGGACTCGGATTTAGACGAAACCAGTTTCATCGGACCGTAACAGTGAATTATTGTAGGATTTCAAGTTTCGTAGCGATCGGACTTGTCGTTTGATCGTACGAGCGCGAAACGCCTTGAAATCGATTTAATTGAAATCAATTTGAAATCAATTTGGAAATATTGAATTGAGCATAACTTCTTCATACGATCGAATTTGGGCGTGAAATTTTTTCCATCTCGTTCAGAATATTTTAAAATACCTATTTGATATATGAGTTTATCCAATTTCGTTCCGGGGTCAGAACGAGCTTTTTGGGCCACGTTAGCGTTAGCACGTATATCCAACACGATCCATCTATTCAAATCTCTAACCTGCCTATATAAACCCAATTATAAACCCTAGCCTCCATCTATCTTCATTTCTTTGTGCGTTCATTTCCCTCAACTCCTCCTTTCCAATGGCTGCAAACCCTAGATCCAGTTTCAATCCAAATCAAAAGTCAAAATTCAAACATCTCAGAAAAATTTCTAAAAATTATATGTTATAGTTCTCGAAATACGTAATCTGCTGGTACAACTCGTTTTTCGTTTTGATTTGTCGTTTGAGCAGAAGAAATCAATGAAGTATCGGCCGTTCATCACGTCGTCACAAAAATTCGTCAGATCGGGAAATCGCTTCTGGGTATTGTAGAGAGTCTAAGGGGAATTCCATCGGGACAGGTTGCAAGTCGTTTCAATGGTCGGATCATCGTATAAATTTGAATTAGGGTTTGGATAGGGGGGCGGTGGCCGGCTCTGGGGGCCACGTGGGCGAGCCGCAGGGGTATGAATAGGAGCGGCTCATCAAGGCGAGCGGATGGTGATGGTCGGCCGTGGGTTGGTGGCCGGTGGCGTGATAGATCGGTGGTCAAAGGTGAGATGTTCACGTTTTTTTTTTGGGTTCGAGCTGCTGCGTGAGGGCCTGGGTTCACGGTCAAACGCGTGAGAGAGGGGAGAGAAGGAGGGTGACGTGGAAAAATGTGTAAGGTGCTTTATTTTGCTTTTTAATTTATTTTGATTTCAATCGGTTTAAAATCGAATATCTTCCACTTACGAGCTCTGTTTTGCACGAATTTTTGTTGTTGTTAGGATCGTATTAAGATTCCAGATCTTTTGACGCTGGTTTGGACAGTTTTGGAGACCGTCGAATTTTTGGGTTTAAATCGGATTTAAATTCGATTTAAATTCAAAAGGTGAGTGTTTTAACCCACTCACAACTTCTAAAATTTCTTATGTTTGTTAAATTGATTTAAGATTTGAGTAGAAATTTGTTTATGACTGTTTGGCATGTTTTATTCGTCATCTCAGTTAAATCGCATTTATTTAATTTAACTGTTAATTTATTTTATTTATTGCATATAATTTGACGGTTAGAATTTATTTATTTGCATATTAACTGCCTATCATAGTTATATTTATTTTTATTTCATATTAACTGCCAGTTAAATTTACATTTTATTTTTGCATATAAACTGCTAGTTTAACAGTAGTTAAATTTCTTAGTGAGTACAAACTGTTAGTTAATACATGTTATTTATTACCTGTATAATTTATATTCCCTATATTGATGTTGTTTAAATTGGATGATGATTGAAATAAATGGTTGATGATTGATATTTGGATGAATGGATGCTGTATTTTATATTGTATAAACTGCAAGTTATCGTGCATTTCATTCATTCGGGATTGCGGTTTGAAATGATATACAACCGCATTTTTATTTTAGATTGCAGATTGAAATGATAAACATCCGTATCACTTGACCATAGGGTAGAAAATTTCATACAGGCACCGCGGTATATATATATATATAAATATTTTGAAATGATTTTCTATGATTTTGTAAAGTTGTATATATATGGTTTATGGGATATTGATTTGGTTATTGATAAAGGTTATTATATATATAGTAATTTCCGGTTTTTAAGCTTTGTATAAATTTGATTTGAAGTTTAAAATAAAGTTTGATTTTAAGATCAAATAAGATTAAGCATTTATTAAAAATTTAATTTCTGGAGTTTCATTGACTTAAATGAGAATAAGGTTGGAAGATGAATATTAAGTTGAATTGGAATTAAATAAAAAGTTAGAATTTTTAAAGGATATGATTTTATAACTTGATGTGTGTGTTGAGTGATCTAAATGAATATCAGGTTGATTTAAATGAATATATAATAAATTGAAAGATTTTCCAGTTATGTGAAGTTAAAGGTTTTTCTTAATTCATTAAGTAAATATTTCAAGTCTAAATAATAAGAAATTGAATTTAATATATACGGGATTTGTCAAATGAGTTTGTTTTGAAATGGTGAAATATTTAAAGCTTTGAAACGTAAAAATTTAAAATGGTATTTGGAAGTTTAAATCGATATTTGGAATTGATTTGTGAAATGTAAAGAAGCTATTTTGTTTTATAAAAGTAATTTAATATTTAACCATTTGAGAGATGGAATTTGTTTCAAAGTTATGGTTTTCAAGGTAGTATAATTTGGAAATATTATATTCAAGAGTTTTGATTCCTAAATATTTTACTTTGAAACCACTATGATTTTTGGAAAGAATATATTGGAAAATAAAGATGATATCATATTGTTTTGGGTTTTAAAGGGAAATGATATCGTATTTATATGGGTTTTAAAATGGATATTTTATTCTGGTTTTAAAGTTTAAATGATTTTAAATGACCGCGGTGTTATAATAACGTCTGGTTGTTAAAGAGACCGGGATCGGAAGTTGTCATACTCTCCGCCAACTCAGAAAACCACTTTAACAACCGTGTACGTGGTGGAGATTCCAGAATGAAGTAGGTTGGTGGCGGCGTTTCCTATAAGGTAAATACGTGGACCCGACTCCCCTGAGTTGGCATAAGGTGGCTAAAACAAGAGCGATTCTCGGGCTAATGAGGTCATTCCTCTGATCGGACACTCCTCTTCGATATTATACTTTGACTTTGGATTGATTCAGTGGCCACTTTTACTTTGATTTTCGGGGGAGTTTGTTTCGAGGTGGGCGGTAGCTGCGGCAACGCGTTTCCATCAGCCCGGATAGCAATTGGTATATCTACCCTGACATTGCCTAGTTGTGCCGTGTCACCTACCATAGCGCGCCTTCTACGAGTTTCTATTTGTGTCGTACCTATGGAGTATCCTCTGGTAGCTTCCCGATCAGGAGGTATTACGGTACTGTATAGACTATTGGCATTATTTGTGTTAAGGGCTATATGGGTAACCCCTTACGCTATTAAAAAGTAAGTTTATTTTACAATTAGACACTATTATAATAGCGCAATATACTACATAGTAAATAGTTTAACGGATCCTTAGGAGATGTAAATCCCGAGCACCTCTTGAGTTACTGTACTCATATTTATTTCTGTTAATTTAACTCACATAAGATCTTTTAGTTCTGACTCGAGTGTTTTTGTCTTTTCAAATTCGCTCGGGTCAGTTCTAGCGTTTCAGGATTGGAAGATTTTATTCTGGAGGACGAAGACGAAGATTTGTAGTATTACTATCTACTATATTATTCCACTACACTATTTAATTCCACTGCATTGATATTATTGGTACGTGAACTCTGATATTTATTGTATAAAGAAGAATCATTTGTTTTGTAAACAGTTTTATGAACTGTATATTTATTATTATATTTTATTCTTCCGCTGTGAGATTCTGTTTTGTTTTATTTCTTTCTCGTTTTTCTTATTTACTCCATAACAATCCGCCCTTCCGTATGGTTTGAATTGGCATGTGTGTCGATTTGAAGTGTGCGAAAAGGCGGGACGCTACATCTGGTATCAGAGCTTTGGTTTAGCGATAAACCTTAGCTTTGTGGGGTTTGACTCTTTACTAATAGGGTAGTAATACCCTATGGGAGTCGCTGAGTGTATATATATGAGAGAGCATATTTGTTAGTGTTATAAAAAGGATTTAATATTGTGTTAATATGTTCCGTTTTGTATTTATAAATTCTGTTTGATGCATGGGACGCTATGACATCAATAGGGATTTCTAAACACTTAATATGACAGACCAACATAATATTTGTTTTAATATAGGTGAATGAAATAACTTTGCCTATTATATTTTCTATATATAAAAATATTTTATAAAGATATATATTGGTTGCTATAGATTGGGTGTTAGGTAATGAAAATATTAATAATAGTTGAAACTAAGTTGAAAATAAAATAAATGAAAGTGGAAACTTAGAATTTAAGTTCCAGAGTTTTCTGAAGATCTCTTTCGAATAAATTTTGGAATATAATAATATTGTTTATAAGTATTTTTTTGATATAAATATTTCAATATAATTCGGAAGAATTGTTTTAAATAAGAAAGTTTTGGAGAAAATAGGTTTTGTACTTTCCTCTTTGTCGCTGGAAAATAATTTCGGTGATGGGGCCGCATCATCGACTTTCATTTTTGAGTTTCGAAGTGGGAAGGCCACTGCAGTAATTTACTGCAGAATTATTAAGAAAATTTTCGTTTTAATTATAATTGGATATATATATATATGTTAAGCATAGATATCTATCTATTATTTTAAATGATTTAAATTTAAGCCCGGTATTTGGTTCTTCAGTTCCAGTTAATTAATAGTACAATTAAGTGTAGCAAATTTGAACCTTTAAGTAAAGAAAAATTTAATACAATAGGAAGAGAAGTAATGTAAATAAACGATTGTAAACCTTAGTAAATGGATAAAGGAAATTCTTTATTTTATAGGAATTGAGGTTATAAGGCTACAAATTTGGTGTAATTAAAATGTTACTATTATTAAATATAATAGAAATATTAGCATTAAATAAATGAATGAAATTAAAAGTAAGTTGAAATTGTAACTTATAAAACGAATATATAATTAATGAATCATTAATTAATTAAAGGAATTGAGAAGAAACTTGTATAATTTTCACTTACATTCTTAAAGCATATATAACTTACCATACAATAAAAGTTGCAGTGTTAGTAAGAAAATGTAAGGGGGAAATCTTACAAGTAAAGCTTGAGGTAATGAAAGTATTCAATGAATTTGCTGTTATAAATGGGAATTTAATGTTGTAAACTTAAGTTGTAAATTGAAATTTTACCATAATTAAAGGTAAGTATTATAATTAGATGATTTTAAAACTTAAGTAAATAGAATGAAATTCTATAATAAATGAAACTGGGAGAAATAAATAAACAAAATTTAGAAATGCATAAATGGAATGCAATAAAAAGAAACTTATATGACATTAAAATGAAAGATGAATATTGTAAGTAATAAATGAAAATAAATGAGGTAATCACTCAATGAATGAAAGAAAGAAAATCAAATAACTAAAGTATGAAATAAAATTTATAATAAGTTAATTTGATTTGTTGGGTTGAATTGTTATTGTTTGATTTATGGTTGGTCAGGTAAGGAAATTCGAAATTGTTGGATGAATAAATAATTTATTTCGTTCCATCTAAGACTGTGAGTAAATGATGCACTTGATAGTTATTTTTCACTCCGTACAATTTCAAGTTTTGAACCTGAACAACTATTTGCTTGTTGATTGAATGGTTGTTTTGAATTGTTGCGTATGCTATTGTTAAAGTTGATGGTTGTTGTATTGATTTGTTGTTAGTGATTGGAATCCACTTAAATACTTCACTTTATATAAATTGTTAACCCTTTAGATTTTATAAGTGAAAATGCAGGTTATGGAAGCAATTGCTACTGCTTTTGGTTCCATAAATCAAGCATATATTGCCCAACAAATAGGTACGTTTCGAATTACGGGTTATAGCGCTATTTTATATATTTTCCCGTGTAGGGATATATTTTATTTTGGAAAGTATTTTTGTATATTGTTATATTTATATTATAGTTCTTCCGAGCCTCTCTGTACAAAGAAGACTATGCCAAAATTTTCCGTAAAATTTGGACTTAGAATATTTTGAAATGTTTACCAAACTTTAGTAATTTAAATGTAAAAAGATATAATGATTATAAAACGGGTATATTTTATTTAAGGAAATAAATTTAGTAAATTATTGGTTATAAGTTAAATATTTTGAATAAGATGTAGTGTTATTTAATTCTTCTTTTCCCTTCTTTTCCTTTTCGGGGACGAAAAGTTTTGAGTGGGGGAGAGTGTAACGACCCGTAAATTTCGATAGTTTAATTTGTTTATTTACTTGGATTTCTAATTTAAATTTAGGAAGAAACAGAAATCTTATTTATTTATAGGAAAGAGAATGTTGTAATTAGATGTATCAAGGGAAATTAAAATTTACAATTGAATTTTATATTGCAATTAACTGTAATAGTGGAAATTGTTGCAATTGGATATAAGGTTAGAAATAAGCAAATAAAGGCAAGTATTGAATTCATCAATGAAAATAAATTTTTATTTAGTACAATCCCTTTTTATTAACTATTGTAAGGGGTTAATTAATTGAAATGGAAAATTTGACAGTAGATTCAATTTGTATGTTGGATAATAAATTGCAATAACTAAAGTTAGTAATTAATGGGTTAAAGGGAATACCAATTTACTCATAAAGTGAATATAAGTGAATGTAACAAAATAAATAGGAAACGATAATTATTCATAAGTGATGGTTGATATAAAAGGAATAAATAATTGGATTTAGAATTTTAATTTGTATGTGTGCATATATTTAATGGAATATGAGAAAAACAAATGTAATGATTTGATTAATATATATGTTATTCATTCAGGGTATTGAATAAAAATTTGGAATCTAATTGTAATGAATGGTAATTGTATAAAATCAAAATAAGATAATGAATTACAATAATTGTGGGTTGATAGTAAGGTGTGAATGGGAAAGTGATTGTTATATAAATTGAATGGAATTCAAATTGATGGGAAAAGTAAATGGGTACTTAGTAATAAATTTAAACGGACTTAAAAATGGAATTTATTTAATTAATAGATATAACGGATAAGGATACTTATAAATGTGGGATTGAGAGTTTTACAACAATTATTATGAGTTATATTTATATTCAGTCATTCAATTTAATTTGTAAATCATTGAAATAAATGGTACGTTTAAATAAATTTAGGTAATAATGGGGAATAACGTAAATAAATTCTTCATTAAATGATGGTTAGAGTATATGAAGAATGGAGGTAAAGCTTTATAAATTGATTTGAATCTAAAATTTAATGAAAGGAGTAATTGGAATTAAATGGATCAAATGTTTGATGTTACGAAAATTTTAATTTAGATAAAAGGGGTATGCATTTATGTAATAGAGTATGAATCTATTGTTAAGTTTATTTATAAAATGGCAGTTGGGTAAATGAAAGGGTGCAAAAGTAAGCCTGTCAGTATATTGAAGTAATATATGATAATAGGTTTAATCGAAATAAATGAAAATTTAACATCTAAATATTACATTAATAGGGATTTAAGTGTAATCGAAGATTAGTAGGATAATAAATTTTGAATCTAATATTAAATCCATCGATTTGAAATATGTAAATGGAATAATCATTGATTTCTTGATTTAATATAAATTTTAGAAAGTTAAATTTTAATTTGTGAATTTAATGAGATTAAAGAATTATATTGAAATTTATAAATTTACCTTCTGTAATTTGACATCTAAACTTGTTTAAAACTTTGTAAATGATTAAGAATTTTTAAATGTGATAAAATGAGTCAATTTTAGAATCTAAATATAAAATTGGATTTTATTTATTTATTTTGAATTTATTTAATTAATATAAAAATAGCCATTTTGGTCACGGACTCGGATTTCGGCGAAACCAGTTTCATCGGATCCGTAACAGTGAATTATAATAGGATTTCAAGTTTCGTAGTGATCGGACTTGTCGTTTGATCGTACGAGCGTGAAACGCCTTGAAATTGATTTAATTGAAATCAATTTGGAAATATTGAATTGAGCATAACTTCTTCATACGATCGAATTTGGACGTGAAACTTTTTCCATCGCGTTCAGAATATTTTAAAACACCTATTTTAATATATGAGTTTACCCAATTTCGTTCTGGGGTCAGAACGAGCTTTTTGGGCCACGTTAGCGTTAGCACGTATATCCAACACGATCCATCTATTTAAATCTCTAACCTACCTATATAAACCCAATTATAAACCCTAGCCTCCATCTATCTTCATTTCTTTGTGCGTTCATTTCCCTCAACTCCTCCTTTCCAATGGCTGCAAACCCTAAATCCAGTTTCAATCAAATCAAAAGTCAAAATTCAAACATATCAGAAAAATTTCTAAAAATTATATGTTATAGCTCTCGAAACACGTAATCTGCTAGTACAACTTGTTTTTCGTTTTGATTTGTCGTTTGACCAGAAGAAATCAATGAAGTATTGGCCGTTCATCACGTCGTCACAAAAATTCGTCAGATCGGGAAATCGCTTCAAGGTATTGTAGAGAGTCTAAGGGGGATTCCATCGGGACAGGTTGCAAGTCGTTTCAACGGTTGGATCGTCGTATAAATTTTAATTAGGGTTTGGATAGGGGGCGGCGGCCGGCTCTGGGGGCCACATGGGCGAGCCGCAGGGGTATGAATAGGAGCGGCTCATCAAGGCGAGGTGGATGGTGATGGTCGGCCGTGGGTTGGTGGCCCGTGGCGTGAGAGATTGGCGGTCAAAGGTGAGATGGTCACGTTTTTTTTTGGGTTCGAGCTGCTGCGTGAGGGCCTGGGTTCACGGTCAAACGCGTGAGAGAGGGGAGAGAAGGAGGGTGACGTGGAAAAATGTGCAAGGTGCTTTATTTTGCTTTTTAATTTATTTTGATTTCAATCGGTTTAAAATCGAATATCTTCCACTTACGAACTGTAACGCTTCCGATTTTTCGTTGCCGAAAAACCGAAATGTTATGGGTTTAAGAAAAAGAAAAGAAGAAGAAAGAAGAAACAAGAGAAAGGTAGAAAAGAGAAAATAGAGGGAAAAGAAAATAGAACATAAAGAAAATAGAACATAAAGAAAATAGAACAGGACAACATCAGAACAACAAAATCTCACAATTCGCAGCGGAACAACATATAATAATAAATGAATAATCTTTAAACAAAGAACTATATCAGTTATTACATTTTATATATTTCATTTCGTCATATCATCAGAGTATACAACAACAACAACAAATAGTGCAGCGGAAAAAGAAATACTATATACTAGTAATACGCCATCCAGCTTGCCTCCTGCAACTCCTGAATATCCAGAATATCCTGATAAACCTTAACTCTTGACTGCCCGTGTGAAAATTGGTGGGCACCCAGAGTTTAGGAAGGAAAACAATAAACTCCAAGTCAGTCATGTGACTGGTGTGAGAACTCAAAACGGTTTATTTATCTTTAAAATCAAATAGAGGAATATTTTTATTTCAATTCGCAATGCTTTTAAAAATGAGACTACCATAAGACCTCCTGCCACACACACAATGCAAACGCAGACTTGGAGAAGATTTCTCCTTATGATAGTCAAAGATGCTTGATACGCATTAAAATCAAATCAATTTTGATATTATTATTAGTGCATAGTGTAGAAGATATTTCGAAAGTAGAATATAAATCTTAGCCAGCATAGGTACCATTATATTATGCCTACTATAGCTACTTCCTGAGGAAGCAGGTTCTACAACTAAAACCGTACAAGTCACGTATTGTTTCTTTGGATTTCCAACAAATGGTCAGGCCAAGGAACTTCCCATTGCCACATGAGAATGCCTCTGGAAAGACATCCCCGAGAACCAAACCGGAACTCTGCCAACACAAGGCCGGGTTACCCCTAACTGGGTAACTACTGACACGAGCACGCCATTCCCCGATCGTAAACGACCTTTCTCACGGGATCCCGATAACCAACAACCACAAAGTAATAAATTCGTAGTAACCACATAGGTTAAATATCTGGGCTCCATACCATGATACCACCTCTATCCAGAAGGAAATGTACATACCCTAAAGGGTGCTACCCCTCATAACCTTGCCGCATCTTTCCTGTTTTGACCATTTCCGGGGTGTGAGGTTCGACGAAGTCACGTCCACAAAAACATACTTTATACAAAAGCCATGCTTTGGGTCAACAAATGATCAACACAATGATCACTAAGATAGACGATCAAATAAACGATCCTATCACAATAATCAACACAATGATCATTTACAGCAACACTCAGCATATCATATTACCAAATTGGGAATATATCGCTGATAACTTCAACTATATAACCTCTGAGCTCGTACGTCTCAGAGAAGGGTGTTAAGCTAAAAGAATAAATTCTCCGCCACCAACAGAAATATATTTGAATGAAATCGGCTTTACGTCTCAATTTGTAATGTCAGACACACAATCCATACAAGTCTGTTCCGGGCTCGAACAGAACCGAAGGCACTTACAAAGAAGTCCTTGCAAATCCGAATAATCTCTAATCACGTTCGGATTTCCCATCACATATGGAGATCTCAATACCAGGGATCAGCCAGTGCAGAGACAATCAACAAGAAACCCTTTCGTTTTCGAAAATATCCGGTCTTCAACACCGATCTTCGAATGCAATTTATAACGACGTATCACATATTCGGAATGGGTTATACGACCCCAAGGTCCTTTCCCGGTTAACCCGAATAGTGAGCGCTTATTTTAAAAAAAATAAGTGTGGCATTCAATTTCAAACAATTCACAACAAATACCTATTTAAAGGTAAATATTGATAGTCGGTTATTGAACTATCAATAGATATGCCAACATCACCAGATTCCAAATAATTTTCCAAATCATTTATTTTCCAAAAATATCTTTAGAAGATATAACATAATTTTCATTCTTTAAAAATAAATCAATATTTATTTTTAAACTCATTTTCCAAATTCCATTTATAAATTCCATATTGAATTTATATTTCCAAAAATGTTTCCATGAGTATACGATTTCCATTCGAATTCTAATATTCATTTTCAATTTATCTTCAAAAAGATAAATTCCAAATATTCACTTAATATTGGAAAAGCATTTCTATACTTATTTATTTATAAGTAATTCACAAGCCTTTTTATTTTCTATGCTTAGAAAATATTTAATATATTCTAATTGAAATTAAGTATATATTTCATTCTTTAAGGAAATCATTCACTTAACCATATTTATTTGGGCCAAAACGAATGTTGCGTAAAACATCGTTACGACAACCCAAAATCACTAGTATAGGGATTCGAAATTAAAATAGATATATAAACCCCAATACTATACAAAACATTTCCTTTCGGAAAATCATCTATTATAACAACAGTGTTATAATCTACCATTTCCTTCTATTTCTCGAAAACGTCTATTTCAACAATGAATGTTGAAATCTATGGTTTTGAATCTCAATACATTTTAAAACATCTTTAGATCGTTTTAATTCTATTTAAAACACCACATCTAAAATAATTTCTTTAACAAAATATTCACTATTCAAAAACGTGAATATACTTGTTAATAAATTTCATCACTTCTATTCATTTTATTTTAAAGAATTATTCACTGTCTAAAACATGAATATAATTCCATAAATAAATTATAACAATTTACTCATTGAAATAAGTAGTTTGCGAATTTATAAAACAATGTTTATAAATTCCATTTCTATTTATTTTATAACTACTTTCTTTATAAATCTCCTTTATAAATCTATTCAATTTCAAATCTCAATGATATACTAAAATTTCATATTATAAGTCAAATACTTATAATCTATTTATTTATAAAAATCATTCCTTCAAACTTCCCAAATCTATAAATCTTATAACTTATAAGATTCAATTATTTGTCCAAATTCCATTCCTTTAATAACTTTATGAATTTTATTTTGTTTTCCTTTACAAATTTTATAAACCTACTATTTATAAAATTCTATTTATAACTTCATCGTTATAACCCCATAAATTTCATTCATTTGTGAAATTCATTCACAATTCATTCTAACTCTTATAAAAGCTCGTTTAATAATCCCAATATTTTTAATTTATAAATATCAATTTATAAATCTTTTTAATATAAAACAATTTATATTATTACTTTAAACATCTTTAAACTCTTTTATAATTTCATCATTCTGATTTATAAAATAAAATTTTTATAAATCCTATCTTTAAACTTCTTATAATAAATTCAGAATTCCCAGTTCAAACTATTTTATAAAATCACTAATCCCATATTTTCAAAAATCAACTTTTATCTATATTTCTCAAAAATCATAATTTTCATAATATTAAAATTATAACGTTTATTTATTTAAGATGAATCAATTCCAAAAATATTTATAAAGCGTATATTTTCAAGAATCACTTTAGAAATTAAAATCATTGTTTTAACTTCAAATTTGGATCCGATGATGCAACACATCAATAGCCAATCACAACTTTCAAACATCATATATCATCCATGATAACAATCAAATATCACAATATATGAAATCAAATAAATATTTGTGAGGAATCCAGTTGGATCCCTCCAACCTGTTTCCCTGCATCCACAGACATTAGCACAATACCATTCCATTTCAAGACGGAATATCGCAGTATATGGGATTTTATAAATATATATCCGCTTACTAACGGCGCAATAGGGTCTCATCCGCTAAAAGAAAATGCGGGAAATCAATCAACTGCAATATATACATATGCCAATATATATATATTGCTATATATAATATATAATACCAATTCCACTTTAAGGTGGAATATCGCGGTATATGTGTGTAATAAATAACCTCCGTTTACTAACGGCGTATAGGGTCTATTCACATCCAATAACTATATATAACAATCATCATTCAATCATTCAATCAACACAGTCAAACAATTTTAAATCTATCTATTTAAAATTTAAATAAACAATAAAAATTCCTTTTGAGTGAGAAGTTCTCACCTTTATTCCCGTTTGCAATCCACTTCCAATTCAACTTGTTTTCTTCATTTATACCTTGTATAAATATTATACACAATTTATTAATATTCGAATCAATCGAATAAATTAAATTTTCATTAGATAATTTTAATTCGTCGGTGATTTCATTTTAAAAATTAAATTAACTTATGGTTTTATTTTTAAACCAGTTTCTTCTTTAACAAATTTATTTTAACTAAAAAAATAAAATTTCCTTTTTAATTAATTCTATTCAACTACAATTTAATTTTTAAAACTAAATTTTCTTCTTAAATAGATTTAATTAACTTATCCTTAAATTGAATTTATTCAACTAATTATTTCAATCTCAAGCTAATGATTTCTATTTATTTTATTTTAAACTAACAAATTCCTTTTATTCTTAAAACAATTTCTTTTAAATAAATTTCTTTTAGTAACTTAAAAACAATTTAAATTAACCGATGTTTTTAATTTAAACTAAATTTTTCTTTTCCTTTATTCCAAACTGCTTTCAAATAATAATAAAATACTTTTACAGATTTTTATTTTAAACTAAAAATTAAAAATTGAACTGATTTTCTTTAATTAAATTTGTTTAAAATAAATTTAGTTTTCTTTAATCATTTCTAAGAATAAATTAAATAAGTTACTTAAACAAAAGGTACATAAATAAGTTATTTTCAATCAACTAGTAAATTGTATTCATTAGGAATTTTTTTTTCTATTTTTGTTTTCAACAATATATATACAATTTGAAATTTTAAACAGAACTGTTTTTTTTTCTGCTGCATATAAATATTCACATGTACTATTCTTTAATATCTATGAATATATTTTATTTAATTAAGATAAATTTTGTAATAATAAAAAAAACAAAATACCTCACTGCTTCGTCCTCCGCGGCACCGCCTCCCGTGGTCGCACGAATTCGAACCTGCGAGAACATTCGCCGTGCTTTCAGATCTCGACTCGCGCTCGAGAATTCTCATTCAACCTGAGAACTCCTCGCCGCCGCTGCCCAATTCTCCTCCTCCAAGTCGACATCGAAGTCGACATTGATGTCCTCTAACCTCGCGAATGCCATCGCGATTTCCAATTTCACAACTTGACAGCGCCGCCGCTCCTACAGCCGCGATTCACCCAATTTCGTGTGCCGCCCCTCCCAATCGTGGCAAACACGAGCGCCACTTCATGCTTCGAGCGCGCGCCCTCTTGCGATGCTTGAGACCAAACTCGCAAACGAAGATTCAACCTCGGCTTTGATTTGAATAAAGGAGGGCTGCGGCCACCATTTTTTTTCTCGAAATTTTGATTTTGAACGAGGGTAAGGGGCTTCGGCCATTATTTTCATTTGATTTCGTTTCTGAGAGAGGGAGAGGAGATTAAAAAGGAGCGGCCATTAATTATTTTTTTCTTTATTCTTCGTGATTTTGATTTGGACGAACAGAAGGGGATATATAAAATGTAAAGGATGATGGCTTGCACGATTCTTCAGTGATACTAGGCACGATTTTAGGCTAGAATATAGGGATGCTGTTGTTGACTAATTTAAATTTTAAATTTAAATTGAATTCGTTGAAAATTTCAACGCGTTTACTCACCGTGTGCTCACATAACAACTCCGAAAAATACGAAATTTGAAATCCGAGAATAATTCAATATTACGGACCCAATGGAACTGGTTTCGTCGAATTCCGAGACTGTGCCTCGGACGGCTATTTTTAAATATCGATTCAAACGATTTAAAATTCAAAACTGAACAAATCACTTTCAAATTCAATTCTGAAGCTTCTGTTATCTTCAGTATTATCAATATGAATTTTACAAGCCTTAAAATATTTTTAATTAGCTTAAAATTGAAGATTCAAATTTTTATTCAACTTTCAATAGATTAAATTCTATAATTTAATCGCCAAATTCATTCTGATAATTTGAAATTCAATTCAAACCATCATTCAAATATTTAAAATTAATTAAATATTTCCAAATTAAATTATTTAAAATTCTGGGTCGTTACAATCTTCCCCCCTTAAAAGAATTTCGTCCCGAAATTACAAGTTAAGAAGAATGCCCTTATCCCGTCTATCATTTTTCACAATCCAAATAGTTTTATCAACTTACTAACCTAAATCTTTTTACTAGAGATTCACTATCATTTCAACTAGCTTTCCAATTCCAATTATAAGTTTCAATCAACATTGTTTTCCTAACAATTCAAATTTAAATTCAAATTCAAATTTCAAACTTTCAAAATTTCTCAAAAATTTTCTAACACCCTAAATTTTCGAAAAATTTCGCCAGCGTCTCCTTTGCGCGGCTAGCTCGGTACGACTACAAAATGGCACCACGGCCCCTCAGAATCAAAAAGAAAAGAGAAAAGCCAAGTGGCTAGAGAAGAAAGTCATCAAATCTCATACTGAAATTCAAATACGTACCTTTTTGTCGAGCCATTTAATTTTATCTTTGAAATCAAAATCTCAATTCCTTTATATACCTGTATAACCTGCTAGTAGTAGCATACAAATCCAAATACAATATTCAAACCAATTTGCCAATTCTATTGCAAAATTTCGATATATGTTTCTTATATAATTTAACTTCACTATTGAAGTTACATATTCATTTCATTCAATTTCCATTTCAATTTCAATTTCATTCACAATTTAAATTTCATTCGAATTCAATTTCACATTTCAATATTTCAATTCATCTCGAATTTACTTAATTGCTCAATTCAATTTTATTCACATTCTATATTCATATTCATTCCATTTGAGAATTATTTCACAAATAAATAAATTATCAAGTTAATTTACTTGAATTCAATCCATTTTATTTAATTTCCATATACTAATGATAATAATTCTATATTATCACTTCCTAACAATCATGCAACCATATACTATAATAATTCATAGAAAACCATTTCTTTTCTATACAAAAATAGTTTTGGGCAAAATTATCTTATTTACCCGATTCAAAAACAAATTTTATATTCACTAACAAATACGCTCTCATATCTATTATTACATTCAAACTCATTCTAGAGTACTGCTGACTCTATCTCTAACGAGTAATACCCAACAGAACCATGGTTGTCGCTTAACCATAAGCTCTGATACTAAATGTAACGCTTTCGATTTTTCGTTGCCGAAAAACCGAAATGTTATGGGTTTAAGAAAAAGAAAAGAAGAAGAAAGAAGAAACAAGAGAAAGGTAGAAAAGAGAAAATAGAGGGAAAAGAAAATAGAACATAAAGAAAATAGAACATAAAGAAAATAGAACAGGACAACATCAGAACAACAGAATCTCACAATTCGCAGCGGAACAACATATAATAATAAATGAATAATCTTTAAACAAAGAACTATATCAGTTATTACATTTTATATATTTCATTTCATCATATCATCAGAGTATACAACAACAACAACAAATAGTGCAGCGGAAAAAGAAATACTATATACTAGTAATACGCCATCCAGCTTGCCTCCAGCAACTCCTGAATATCCAGAATATCCTGATAAACCTTAACTCTTGACTGCCCGTGTGAAAATTGGTGGGCACCCAGAGTTTAGGAAGGAAAACAATAAACTCCAAGTCAGTCATGTGACTGGTGTGAGAACTCAAAACGGTTTATTTATCTTTAAAATCAAATAGAGGAATATTTTTATTTCAATTCGCAATGCTTTTAAAAATGAGACTACCATAAGACCTCCTGCCACACACACAATGCAAACGCAGACTTGGAGAAGATTTCTCCTTATGATAGTCAAAGATGCTTGATACGCATTAAAATCAAATCAATTTTGATATTATTATTAGTGCATAGTGTAGAAGATATTTCGAAAGTAGAATATAAATCTTAGCCAGCATAGGTACCATTATATTATGCCTACTATAGCTACTTCCTGAGGAAGCAGGTTCTACAACTAAAACCGTACAAGTCACGTATTGTTTCTTTGGATTTCCAACAAATGGTCAGGCCAAGGAACTTCCCATTGCCACATGAGAATGCCTCTGGAAAGACATCCCCGAGAACCAAACCGGAACTCTGCCAACACAAGGCCGGGTTACCCCTAACTGGGTAACTACTGACACGAGCACGCCATTCCCCGATCGTAAACGACCTTTCTCACGGGATCCCGATAACCAACAACCACAAAGTAATAAATTCGTAGTAACCACATAGGTTAAATATCTGGGCTCCATACCATGATACCACCTCTATCCAGAAGGAAATGTACATACCCTAAAGGGTGCTACCCCTCATAACCTTGCCGCATCTTTCCTGTTTTGACCATTTCCGGGGTGTGAGGTTCGACGAAGTCACGTCCACAAAAACATACTTTATACAAAAGCCATGCTTTGGGTCAACAAATGATCAACACAATGATCACTAAGATAGACGATCAAATAAACGATCCTATCACAATAATCAACACAATGATCATTTACAGCAACACTCAGCATATCACATTACCAAATTGGGAATATATCGCTGATAACTTCAACTATATAACCTCTGAGCTCGTACGTCTCAGAGAAGGGTGTTAAGCTAAAAGAATAAATTCTCCGCCACCAACAGAAATATATTTGAATGAAATCGGCTTTGTAGGATCGATTTCACCCTAGAGGGGGGGTGAATAGGGTGATAGTGTAAATTATAAAAATTAATCGCGGAAGCTTATAAATTAATTTCAATTCAGATCACAGAATAGCAGCACAGATATCGTAGAATATAAATAACAGAATAAAACAGAACAACACAGAATTTACCCAGCTTCGGCAAAACCCTGCCTACGTGCTGCCCCCAAGGTTTCTACTAGAAATTAGATAGTCCCTCGCTTACACACGTAAACTCGCTATACACCGCTATTGACTAATCTAACTCTACGCTCAAAACCCTGCCACAACTCAATTACCGAGTTGCGAATTCTCAAGCTACACACCGTAGCTTGTCCCCTAGTCACACGACTAGAAAATTAAACGGTTTAAAGAGGAAAATACAAATTAAAAACAAATTAAAATAAAATAGCCCTAATATAAACAAAAACAACAAAACCCTATTTATAAATTTAAAGCCCTTATTTTTACTGCCGGCCCCTTTTATATTTTAGCCCGTCACTTTTATTTTCTTCGTTCGTTTATTTTGAGATGCGGCCGTTCCTCTTTGAAACAAAATTAGGGCTTTTCGTCCTTTCGATCCAAACTAGGGTTCTTTAAGCGCCGACCTTTGATACTATTCAACTTCGATGCTTTGATACTGTTCGACTTCGATGCTCTTTGATTTGCTCACCGCGGCTGCTTCGTTGATCGAACTCCGGTATGTAATTATGTGCTTTTTCTTTACTGATTTATGCTTTCTGGAATTCGATGCCGATGATGATAACTGGGTTTGGTATTTATATAGATTCGTCCCCCTTGAATTTCGTTCGTATATGTTGATTTGAATTTGTCTACTGAAATGCTCTGGCCGTATGATTTTGATCGAATGTTTTAGATTGTATTGACTTGTTCATAAAACTATATACTTCAATTGCTTGAATCCCACGGCATTGATTACAACTCCTTGGTCATCACGTTGTTGACTACAGCTTCTTGATTGCAACTGCTCGGCCTTGACTTGTTCATAATCGTATATTTTTGGCTACGGCTACGATTTTGACTTGTTCAACATTGACTTCGGTCATGATTTGTTTTTGTGAATTTCTGATGGGCTTCGACTTGTTGTTGTGATGAATTTCTTGACTACCACGGTATTTTGTTGCATTCATTGGTTGAAGCTTGGCTTCACTTGTGTACACTTGAGTCATTTGAGTTGCTGTGTTGATCTTGGTTTTTGGTGCATTTGTGCATTGACCACTTCGACTTGTGTTTTTCACTATTGCATAATTGTTTCTGACCTGTTGCATGCATTGCTATGACTTGTACTTGTACTTTGTTGTAACTGGATATTGATCATGTATCAATGTGCCACTGTCACTGTTTGTACTGTCATTTTGTATTCATCCCTGTAGTTGGTGGTCTTTCTGAACTGTGCACATTGTTGCATGCATTAATTTAAGTGTTCATGTTGCATTCATGCTGGTTTAGTCTTGCACTTGCTTGAGTTTCACTGAACTTGATATCCTGGTGTATCATTGCACTTTGCACTATCCATACTTCAGTTTGGGTTCACTTGTTCATACCACTGTTTCATGTGTGCTCTACTAGTTGCTGTGTTGATCACTTTCACTGCTGTTGCATGCATTTGTCTGGTTCTTGTCCTATTGCATTTGAGGTTCCCTGTTGCTGTTGGTCTGGAGTTGTTTAATGAAGAGGTTGAACCTGTTAGTCGAGCTTGCATACTTCATGTAGCCTTGTGTTGAACCCAGTTTTAAAACTCGGGTTTGACCTTGTGCTCAATTCGAAATTTTCAATGTTATTGCACGTGAGTTGAACCCGGCTTTTCATTTGGGTTTGACCTGTGCTCACCTGTCCCTGTAAATCGATCAAGTGTATATATCGGTGTGCACGGCCTTGTGGCATATACAGTAATACACTGTGTATGTCACAAGTTGTTCGTGTATGATGAATTCAAATTTAAATTATGACGAACAACCCAAATAACTGAGGCAAATCATATTTTCAAAATTATCTTTTATTTTTGAATTGCAAAAATATTTCTTTTTCAATTCTACTGCGTTGGTGTATATTTTTGCAGATTGCTCAGATGCTGGATTCAAACTGGAATGAAGATGAAGATAAAAATACGAGTGTGAGTGATATGTAGTGAGGTGAATATGTAAAATAGTGATATAATTAGAAATTGTAATTGAAAATGTATAGTGAATAGAGAGAGCTTGAATTTGTACTATTCAAAATTGTAATAAATATTTGTTTAAATAAAATATTCGTTTGAATTCAGATTCTATGTTATTTATTTTATTCAGCAAATATTTATTTAATCTGTGAAAATAAATAGTATATTATCAAATACATTTAAACGAATGTATATATGTTTATTATCATCAAACAAAAATCATGTAAGCGCATATTCAACAATCTCCCCCTTTTGATGATAACAAACATATATTTAAGATTTTGAATATGTTAAATGTATTTGATCATGGATATGCATTGCTCCCCCTATTTAAATGCTTCCTCACTACACGATGCTCCCCCTACATATATGCATACAATTAGATAATATGCAAATGAGCCTAGATGCAAATGGAAAATTATTTGACCTTTGCTTGAATTTATTTGACAAAATCTTAACTTTTCTCTCCCCCTTTTGTTATCATCAAAAGAATAATAGTGTTAGAGAAAATAGAGATAAAATGATCGATATTAATCCAATATTAAAACTCAATCGAATATAAACTATTAAATTTCAATAAAAAATCAAACAAAAATCATAAATATTTTGTTAGGCGCATATTCCACTTTTAGAATGATGGAAATGATGTCATCATATAAAACCATACAGTTGTGTCTAATTGTGGTATATTTATATCAGGAATTTGAATATCTACTAACCATGCATAACCGTTAGGACTTTTAAACGAGATTAGTAGTATTCCAATTTTATTTTTAAAAAAAATGAATTCAAGTATCTTCTAACCACGCATAACCGTGAGGACTTTTAAATGGGATTAGAATCAACTTGTTTATTTTAAAAAAAAACTTTTGATATTCGTTCCATACATGCATAACCGTGAGGACTTTTAAATGAGCATGGAAGCACATAACAAATTCCAAGTAATTCACCCATGCATAACCGTGAGGACTTTTAAATGAGAGTGAACACTTTGGTATTTATTTATTGTTATTAATTTTTATTTTATATATATATATATATATTTTTTTTTATTATTTAAAAAAATGAAAAACGAACGATTCCTGTTTAAAATACCACATGTCGACAAACTATATAGAATTTTGATGAATGATGGTTGATAGAAATATGATAGGTATAGAGATGGTCATGGAATTTTTACCAACAAAAAGTTTTATAACTCTTGTTTACATTTCTAAAGAAATTTTCTAATTATACTTTCTCGAGTTATAATATATAATCAATATCAACACTCATCACTTTTTCAATCACTATTTTTCTTTTCGATAATTTGTAGGAAAAAAAATGTTAAATATTCAGCAAATTTCTAAAACACCTAGACTGAGTCGTAGTTTACAAAAACTATTTTCTGGTAGGGGTTTTGTAAAGATGTCTGCCAATTGAGAATCAGTTGAAATAAAATTTATGCAGATATTTTCTTTGGAAATATGATCTCTAATAAAATGATGTCTTACATCTATATGTTTTGTTCGCGAATGATGTACAGGATTATTTGTGAGATCAATTGCGCTTTTGCTATCACACATTAGTGGTACACGTTTAAAATTTAGGCCATAGTCATGCAAAGTTTGTATCATCCATAAGATTTGAGCAGAGCAACCGCTCAAAGCAATATACTCTGCTTCTGTTGTGGATAATGCAATACAATTTTGTTTTCTACTCGACCATGCAACTAATGAATGTCCTAACATAAAACATGCTCCACTAGTACTTTTTCTATCAACCAAATTTCCAGCATAATCAGCATCTGAAAAACCTTTCAATTCAAAATTATCATTTGATGGATACCAAAGACCAAACCGTGGGGTGTGCAATAAATATCTTATAATTCTTTTAACAGCTTTTAAATGAGATTCTTTTGGGTTAGATTGAAAACGCGCACATAAGCAGACAGAAAACATGATGTCAGGTCTAGAGGCGGTAAGATAAAGGAGTGATCCAATCATACCTCTGTACAACTTTTGATCAACTGTCTTACCCTTTTCATCTTTGTCAAGTTTAAGTGTTGTACTCATGGGAGTTCTTGCTGGTTTAGCATCTTTCAATCCAAATTTGTTGACAAGTTCCCTGATATATTTTGTTTGAGAAATGAATGTGCCTTTATTGCTTTGTTGGATTTGAAATCCTAAAAAGAATTTTAACTCTCCAACCAAGCTCATTTCAAACTTTTCCTGCATGACTTTTTCAAATTTCTCATACAATAACTTGTTAGTAGCACCATAAATGATGTCATCAACATATATTTGAACAATCAAAATATCATTGTTTTCATGCAACAGAAATAGTGTGGTATCTACACATCCCTTTTTGAACCCATTTTCAAGGAGATAAGAAGTAAGACATTCATACCAAGCTCTGGGAGCTTGTTTTAATCCATATAATGCCTTCTTTAGTTTGTATACATGGTTTGGATATTCATGACTTTCAAAACCTTCTGGTTGTTCAACAAACACATCTTCTTTTAAAACTCCGTTAAGAAAAGCACTCTTAATGTCTATTTGTCTTAGTTTAAATCCTTTGTAGCAAGCAAAAGCTAACAATATTCTAATTGATTCTAGTCTAGCTACAGGCGCAAAGGTTTCATCAAAGTCAACTCCTTCAATTTGATTGTATCCTTTAGCAACTAGTCTAGCTTTATTTCTAATTATATTTCCAGATTCATCATATTTATTTTTAAAAATCCATTCTGTTCCTATAACTGGATAATCTTTAGGTCTAGGTGCTAGACTCCAAACATTATTTCGTTCAAACTGATTTAGTTCTTCTTGCATGGCCATGAACCAGTTTTCATCATTAAGGGCTGAATCTATGCTATTTGGTTCTATTTCTGAAATAAATCCACTATATAAGCACAGATCACATAGATTTTTAAAGGATGAACGAGTTTGTATACCTGCTATAGGGTTTCCAATTACCAATTCTGGTGGATGGTCTGTTTTGTATTTCAGCTTTTCTGGATCCAGATTTCTTCGGACTTCTTGAGTTGTGGTTTCTTTAGCATCAGCAGTTTCTTTTGGTTTTTCAAATTCATCTTTTTCTTTCTCCTCTTCAACGTTGCTATTTGGATGTAACCTGTTCGTCAATGCCTTCATCAAATTTCACATTGATTGACTCTACGATTGTTTTAGTCTTTTTGTTGTAGACTCTATAAGCTTTGCTTCTCGAAGAGTAACCCATGAAGATGCCATCATCAGCCTTTGCTTCAAATTTTCCTAACTGATCACCTGTATTAAGAATATAGCAAGGACATCCAAACACTTTGAAGTAAGCGATGTTTGGTTTTTTGTTGAACCATAGCTCATAGGGGGTTTTGTTAAGAATCGGTCTGATGATAACTCTATTCATTACATAACATGCTGTATTTACAGCTTCTGCCCAGAGATGCAGAGGTAGTTCATATTCATTTAACATAGACCTAGCCAATTCTTGTAAAGTTCGATTCTTTCTCTCAACTACCCCATTTTGTTGTGGAGTACGTGGTGCAGAGAACTCATGTTTGATTCCGTTTTCATCACAGAAAGTTTCAAATTCATAATTTTCAAATTCTCCACCATGATCACTTCTTAACGAAACAATAGAGACTTCTTTTTCATTTTGCACAAATTTTGCGAATCTTGTGAAGTATGAAAAAGTTTCTGATTTTTTAGCTAGGAAGTATACCCATGTATATCTTGAGTAATCATCAACTAACACAAAGCAATATTTCTTACCTCCTAAGCTAGCAATGTCATTAGGTCCAAATAGATCCATATGAATTAGTTCAAGAACTCTAGAAGTGCTTACATTGTTTTTGGCATGGAACGATGATTTTCTAAGTTTTCCCAAAGTACATGCTTTACAGATGTTCTCAGTTTCAAACTCATGAGATGGCAACCCTCTTACCAAACTTTTCCTTTTTAATTTGTTTAATAAGTTCATACTAGCATGCCCTAAACGTCTATGCCATAAATTCACTTCTATATCCTTAGCTACCAAACATTTAGAGAGGATGAGATCATCAAAAGATAGAGAATATATATTACCTTTCCTTTTTCCAGAAAATAAAATTTCTTTTGATGATTTGTCAACAATTTTGCACATGTCAGAATCAAAGATAACATTCATACCTTTATCACATAGCTGGCTGATTGATATCAAATTGTGGTGCAGATTTTCAACATATAAAACGTCATTCAAGGTAAATGTCTTGTTACCTACTTTACCTTTACCGACAATTTTACACTTGTCATTGTTCCCCAATGTGACTCTGCCACCTTTGTACTTTTCTAGGCTAAGGAACTTCGATTTATCGCCTGTCATGTGCCTGGAACAGCCAGAATCCAAGTACCATTGCTGTTGTTCCTTAGCCTGCCAGCATACCTACACGAGAAGAGAGTTTAGTGACCTATTTGTTTTTATAGGTCCATGGTTGTTAGTGGCAGAAAATTTTGAAAAATGATTTTGTGTAGACCCAAAACTATTTATAATTGTTCCCTTTGGCACCCAAATTTGTTTAACTTTGAGAGATTTTATATTTGTGCCTTTTGAAACCCAAATCGGTATAGTTTTCACATGTTTGGGTCTATACCAACAATTATTGTGACCGTGTCCAAATTTTCTACAAATTGTGCACATAGAATTAACTTGATTAATCTTGTTTCAACAATTTTCGAATTATTATATCCAAGTCCTTGTCTAACCGTATTAACAGTTTGCTTTGCTAATAGCATATTCAACGATTTTTCACTTTTTGAAAATTTATCTAAAGTCGTTGACAATTGTTGGACTTGTGATTTGAGAGATTCATTTTCGTTTAACAACTGTGTGCACTTTTTAATAGAATTCTCTCTCCCAGTATTTTCATTCTCTTTTAAAATCAGAATTTCATTTTCAAGGGATTTTATATTGATTTCCGATTTTTTAATTTCTTCTTCAAATGTTGGACACTTATCACACTTAGGAATTCTACATTGATAGTTCTTAACTAATTGATCAAGTTGTTTATTGCATTCTATCAAAGTATCCTTTTGAGATTCAAGTTTAGCATATTTTTCCCTAAGTCGTTCATAACAGCCATTTACTTCATGGAAATAAATTAGTAATTCAGAATGAGTGAGTTTTGATACCTCGCTTGGCTTGTCGTCATCACTGTCTGTAACTTCACCATGAAGACACATATTTGCTTTTTCACTCTCACTCTCGGTGTTATCACTTTCATCTTCGTCAGTTTCATCCCAAGTAGCCGCAAAGCTTTTCTTCTTTAGTTTCTTTCCTTGATTTGATCGTTTTTGAGGACATTGTGGCTTGATATGGCCGGGTTTGTTGCATTTGTAACAGATGATTTTCTGATCTTCTGGGTTGTCTAGTGCTTTGCCTATTCTGTTTTTCAATTCATGATTTCGAGCTGGATTTCCATATTTGCGATTCCACTTTTTGAATTTCTTTATTAGTAGCGCTAGCTCTGCTGCTCCATCATCATCGTCATCATTCTCATCATCACTTTCAATTGTTCCTTTGAGAGCTATTGATTTCTTTCGAGTATTTCCACCTTCACGCTCTTCCTTGAATTTCATTTCTAGCTCATAAGTGGTGAGATTTCCGATGAGTTCTTCGACTTTGAGTTGTTTTAAATCTTTCGATTCTTGAATGGCAGTTACTTTTGCTTCAAAGCTTCGTGGAAGAACTCTGAGGATTTTACGGACTATTTCCAATTCAGTGTATGTTTTTCCGAGAGCTTTTGATTTGTATACGATGTTGGAAAGTCGTCCGTACATCTCTTTGACATTTTCTTCTTTCGCCATTGTAAAGTTCTCGTATTCGCTACTTAGCATGGCAAGGCGAGATTCTTTGACTTGAGATGTTCCTTCGTGAGTTACTTCTAATATGTGCCATATTTCCTGCGCAGTTAGACAATGTGAGACACGATTAAATTCAAACTGATCTAATGAACAGATAATAGAATTCATAGCTTTGGCATTAGTATTCTGTAATTTATTTTCTAGTTCTGTCCATTGTTCCTTTGGTTTCTCTATTTCCTGATCATCTACAATTATAGTTGGTATTCTATAACCTGTCTCAACAATATCCCAAGCGTCAATGGTTTTCAAAAAAAATTTCATCCTATTTTTCCAAAAAGCATATTCACCATTGAACATTGGTGGTCTAACTATGGATTGACCTTCTGCAAAAGCATTATTAAAAGAAGCCATTTTAAAAATTCAAATTTTTAAAACAAAAAACCGATTTTTTTAAACACGAATTTTAAAAAAATTGATTTTTGAAACACGAATTTTTAAAACAAAAATTGGTTTTTGTAAAATCAAATTTTTAAAACAAAAACGGCTTTTGTTCCTAGCTCTGATACCACTTGTAGGATCGATTTCACCCTAGAGGGGGGGTGAATAGGGTGATAGTGTAAATTATAAAAATTAATCGCGGAAGCTTATAAATTAATTTCAATTCAGATCACAGAATAGCAGCACAGATATCGCAGAATATAAATAACAGAATAAAACAGAACAACACAGAATTTACCCAGCTTCGGCAAAACCCTGCCTACGTGCTGCCCCCAAGGTTTCTACTAGAAATTAGATAGTCCCTCGCTTACACACGTAAACTCGCTATACACCGCTATTGACTAATCTTACTCTACGCTCAAAACCCTGCCACAACTCAATTACCGAGTTGCGAATTCTCAAGCTACACACCGTAGCTTGTCCCCTAGTCACACGACTAGAAAATTAAACGGTTTAAAGAGGAAAATACAAATTAAAAACAAATTAAAATAAAATAGCCCTAATATAAACAAAAACAACAAAACCCTATTTATAAATTTAAAGCCCTTATTTTTACTGCCGGCCCCTTTTATATTTTAGCCCGTCACTTTTATTTTCTTCGTTCGTTTATTTTGAGATGCGGCCGTTCCTCTTTGAAACAAAATTAGGGCTTTTCGTCCTTTCGATCCAAACTAGGGTTCTTTAAGCGCCGACCTTTGATACTATTCGACTTCGATGCTTTGATACTGTTCGACTTCGATGCTCTTTGATTTGCTCACCGCGGCTGCTTCGTTGATCGAACTCCGGTATGTAATTATGTGCTTTTTCTTTACTGATTTATGCTTTCTGGAATTCGATGCCGATGATGATAACTGGGTTTGGTATTTATATAGATTCGTCCCCCTTGAATTTCGTTCGTATATGTTGATTTGAATTTGTCTACTGAAATGCTCTGGCCGTATGATTTTGATCGAATGTTTTAGATTGTATTGACTTGTTCATAAAACTATATACTTCGATTGCTTGAATCCCACGGCATTGATTACAACTCCTTGGTCATCACGTTGTTGACTACAGCTTCTTGATTGCAACTGCTCGGCCTTGACTTGTTCATAATCGTATATTTTTGGCTACGGCTACGATTTTGACTTGTTCAACATTGACTTCGGTCATGATTTGTTTTTGTGAATTTCTGATGGGCTTCGACTTGTTGTTGTGATGAATTTCTTGACTACCACGGTATTTTGTTGCATTCATTGGTTGAAGCTTGGCTTCACTTGTGTACACTTGAGTCATTTGAGTTGCTGCGTTGATCTTGGTTTTTGGTGCATTTGTGCATTGACCACTTCGACTTGTGTTTTTCACTATTGCATAATTGTTTCTGACCTGTTGCATGCATTGCTATGACTTGTACTTGTACTTTGTTGTAACTGGATATTGATCATGTATCAATGTGCCACTGTCACTGTTTGTACTGTCATTTTGTATTCATCCCTGTAGTTGGTGGTCTTTCTGAACTGTGCACATTGTTGCATGCATTAATTTAAGTGTTCATGTTGCATTCATGCTGGTTTAGTCTTGCACTTGCTTGAGTTTCACTGAACTTGATATCCTGGTGTATCATTGCACTTTGCACTATCCATACTTCAGTTTGGGTTCACTTGTTCATACCACTGTTTCATGTGTGCTCTACTAGTTGCTGTGTTGATCACTTTCACTGCTGTTGCATGCATTTGTCTGGTTCTTGTCCTATTGCATTTGAGGTTCCCTGTTGCTGTTGGTCTGGAGTTGTTTAATGAAGAGGTTGAACCTGTTAGTCGAGCTTGCATACTTCATGTAGCCTTGTGTTGAACCCAGTTTTAAAACTCGGGTTTGACCTTGTGCTCAATTTGAAATTTTCAATGTTATTGCACGTGAGTTGAACCCGGCTTTTCATTTGGGTTTGACCTGTGCTCACCTGTCCCTATAAATCGATCAAGTGTATATATCGGTGTGCACGGCCTTGTGGCATATACAGTAATACACTGTGTATGTCACAAGTTGTTCGTGTATGATGAATTTAAATTTAAATTATGACGAACAACCCAAATAACTGAGGCAAATCATATTTTCAAAATTATCTTTTATTTTTGAATTGCAAAAATATTTCTTTTTCAATTTTACTGCGTTGGTGTATATTTTTGCAGATTGCTCAGATGCTGGATTCAAACTGGAATGAAGATGAAGATAAAAATACGAGTGTGAGTGATATGTAGTGAGGTGAATATGTAAAATAGTGATATAATTAGAAATTGTAATTGAAAATGTATAGTGAATAGAGAGAGCTTGAATTTGTACTATTCAAAATTGTAATAAATATTTGTTTAAATAAAATATTCGTTTGAATTCAGATTCTATGTTATTTATTTTATTCAGCAAATATTTATTTAATCTGTGAAAATAAATAGTATATTATCAAATACATTTAAACGAATGTATATATGTTTATTATCATCAAACAAAAATCATGTAAGCGCATATTCAACAGGCTTTACGTCTCAATTTGTAATGTCAGACACACAATCCATACAAGTCTGTTCCGGGCTCGAACAGAACCGAAGGCACTTACAAAGAAGTCCTTGCAAATCCGAATAATCTCTAATCACGTTCGGATTTCCCATCACATATGGAGATCTCAATACCAGGGATCAGCCAGCGCAGAGACAATCAACAAGAAACCCTTTCGTTTTCGAAAATATCCGGTCTTCAACACCGATCTTCGAATGCAATTTATAACGACGTATCACATATTCGGAATGGGTTATACGACCCCAAGGTCCTTTCCCGGTTAACCCGAATAGTGAGCGCTTATTTTAAAAAAAATAAGTGTGGCATTCAATTTCAAACAATTCACAACAAATACCTATTTAAAGGTAAATATTGATAGTCGGTTATTGAACTATCAATAGATATGCCAACATCACCAGATTCCAAATAATTTTCCAAATCATTTATTTTCCAAAAATATCTTTAGAAGATATAACATAATTTTCATTCTTTAAAAATAAATCAATATTTATTTTTAAACTCATTTTCCAAATTCCATTTATAAATTCCATATTGAATTTATATTTCCAAAAATGTTTCCATGAGTATACGATTTCCATTCGAATTCTAATATTCATTTTTAATTTATCTTCAAAAAGATAAATTCCAAATATTCACTTAATATTGGAAAAGCATTTCTATACTTATTTATTCATAAGTAATTCACAAGCCTTTTTATTTTCTATGCTTAGAAAATATTTAATATATTCTAATTGAAATTAAGTATATATTTCATTCTTTAAGGAAATCATTCACTTAACCATATTTATTTGGGCCAAAACGAATGTTGCGTAAAACATCGTTACGACAACCCAAAATCACTAGTATAGGGATTCGAAATTAAAATAGATATATAAACCCCAATACTATACAAAACATTTCCTTTCGGAAAATCATCTATTATAACAACAGTGTTATAATCTACCATTTCCTTCTATTTCTCGAAAACGTCTATTTCAACAATGAATGTTGAAATCTATGGTTTCGAATCTCAATACATTTTAAAACTTCTTTAGATCGTTTTAATTCTATTTAAAACACCACATCTAAAATAATTTCTTTAACAAAATATTCACTATTCAAAAACGTGAATATACTTGTTAATAAATTTCATCACTTCTATTCATTTTATTTTAAAGAATTATTCACTGTCTAAAACATGAATATAATTCCATAAATAAATTATAACAATTTACTCATTGAAATAAGTAGTTTGCGAATTTATAAAACAATGTTTATAAATTCCATTTCTATTTATTTTATAACTACTTTCTTTATAAATCTCCTTTATAAATCTATTCAATTTCAAATCTCAATGATATACTAAAATTTCATATTATAAGTCAAATACTTATAATCTATTTATTTATAAAAATCATTCCTTCAAACTTCCCAAATCTATAAATCTTATAACTTATAAGATTCAATTATTTGTCCAAATTCCATTCCTTTAATAACTTTATGAATTTTATTTTGTTTTCCTTTACAAATTTTATAAACCTACTATTTATAAAATTCTATTTATAACTTCATCGTTATAACCCCATAAATTTCATTCATTTGTGAAATTCATTCACAATTCATTCTAACTCTTATAAAAGCTCGTTTAATAATCCCAATATTTTTAATTTATAAATATCAATTTATAAATCTTTTTAATATAAAACAATTTATATTATTACTTTAAACATCTTTAAACTCTTTTATAATTTCATCATTCTGATTTATAAAATAAAATTTTTATAAATCCTATCTTTAAACTTCTTATAATAAATTCAGAATTCCCAGTTCAAACTATTTTATAAAATCACTAATCCCATATTTTCAAAAATCAACTTTTATCTGTATTTCTCAAAAATCATAATTTTCATAATATTAAAATTATAACGTTTATTTATTTAAGATGAATCAATTCCAAAAATATTTATAAAGCGTATATTTTCAAGAATCACTTTAGAAATTAAAATCATTGTTTTAACTTCAAATTTGGATCCGATGATGCAACACATCAATAGCCAATCACAACTTTCAAACATCATATATCATCCATGATAACAATCAAATATCACAATATATGAAATCAAATAAATATTTGTGAGGAATCCAGTTGGATTCCTCCAACCTGTTTCCCTACATCCACAGACATTAGCACAATACCATTCCGTTTCAAGACGGAATATCGCAGTATATGGGATTTTATAAATATATATCCGCTTACTAACGGCGCAATAGGGTCTCATCCGCTAAAAGAAAATGCGGGAAATCAATCAACTGCAATATATACATATGCCAATATATATATATATTGCTATATATAATATATAATACCAATTCCACTTCAAGGTGGAACATCGCGGTATATGTGTGTAATAAATAACCTCCGCTTACTAACGGCGTATAGGGTCTATTCACATCCAATAACTATATATAACAATCATCATTCAATCATTCAATCAACACAGTCAAACAATTTTAAATCTATCTATTTAAAATTTAAATAAACAATAAAAATTCCTTTTGAGTGAGAAGTTCTCACCTTTATTCCTGTTTGCAATCCACTTCCAATTCAACTTGTTTTCTTCATTTATACCTTGTATAAATATTATACACAATTTATTAATATTCGAATCAATCGAATAAATTAAATTTTCATTAGATAATTTTAATTCGTCGGTGATTTCATTTTAAAAATTAAATTAACTTATGGTTTTATTTTTAAACCAGTTTCTTCTTTAACAAATTTATTTTAACTAAAAAAATAAAATTTCCTTTTTAATTAATTCTATTCAACTACAATTTAATTTTTAAAACTAAATTTTCTTCTTAAATAGATTTAATTAACTTATCCTTAAATTGAATTTATTCAACTAATTATTTCAATCTTAAGCTAATGATTTCTATTTACTTTATTTTAAACTAACAAATTCCTTTTATTCTTAAAACAATTTCTTTTAAATAAATTTCTTTTAGTAACTTAAAAACAATTTAAATTAACCGATGTTTTTAATTTAAACTAAATTTTTATTTTCCTTTATTCCAAACTGCTTTCAAATAATAATAAAATACTTTTACAGATTTTTATTTTAAACTAAAAATTAAAAATTGAACTGATTTTCTTTAATTAAATTTGTTTAAAATAAATTTAGTTTTCTTTAATCATTTCTGAGAATAAATTAAATAAGTTACTTAAACAAAAGGTACATAAATAAGTTATTTTCAATCAACTAGTAAATTGTATTCATTAGGAATTTTTTTTCTATTTTTGTTTTCAACAATATATATACAATTTGAAATTTTAAACAGAACTGTTTTTTTTTTCTGCTGCATATAAATATTCACATGTACTATTCTTTAATATCTATGAATATATTTTATTTAATTAAGATAAATTTTGTAATAATAAAAAAAAACAAAATACCTCACTGCTTCGTCCTCCGCGGCACCGCCTCCCGTGGTCGCACGAATTCGAACCTGCGAGAACATTCGCCGTGCTTTCAGATCTCGACTCGAGCTCGAGAATTCTCATTCAACCTGAGAACTCCTCGCCGCCGCTGCCCAATTCTCCTCCTCCAAGTCGACATCGAAGTCGACATTGATGTCCTCTAACCTCGCGAATGCCATCGCGATTTCCAATTTCACAACTTGACAGCGCCGCCGCTCCTGCAGCCGCGATTCACCCAATTTCGTGTGCCGCCCTCCCAATCGTGGCAAACACGAGCGCCACTTCATGCTTCGAGCGCGTGCCCTCTTGCGATGCTTGAGACCAAACTCGCAAACGAAGATTCAACCTCGGCTTTGATTTGAATAAAGGAGGGCTGCGGCCACCATTTTTTTTTCGAAATTTTGATTTTGAACGAGGGTAAGGGGCTTCGGCCATTATTTTCATTTGATTTCGTTTCTGAGAGAGGGAGAGGAGATTAAAAAGGAGCGGCCATTAATTTTTTTTTTCTTTATTCTTCGTGATTTTGATTTGGACGAACAGAAGGGGATATATAAAATGTAAAGGATGATGGCTTGCACGATTCTTCAGTGATACTAGGCACGATTTTAGGCTAGAATATAGGGATGCTGTTGTTGACTAATTTAAATTTTAAATTTAAATTGAATTCGTTGAAAATTTCAACGCGTTTACTCACCGTGTGCTCACATAACAACTCCGAAAAATACGAAATTTGAAATCCGAGAATAATTCAATATTACGGACCCAATGGAACTGGTTTCGTCGAATTCCGAGACTGTGCCTTGGACGGCTATTTTTAAATATCGATTCAAACGATTTAAAATTCAAAACTGAACAAATCACTTTCAAATTCAATTCTGAAGCTTCTGTTATCTTCAGTATTATCAATATGAATTTTACAAGCCTTAAAATATTTTTAATTAGCTTAAAATTGAAGATTCAAATTTTTATTCAACTTTCAATAGATTAAATTCTATAATTTAATCGCCAAATTCATTCTGATAATTTGAAATTCAATTCAAACCATCATTCAAATATTTAAAATTAATTAAATATTTCCAAATTAAATTATTTAAAATTCTGGGTCGTTACACGAACTCTGTTTCACACGAATTTTTTTTGTTAGGATCGTATTAAGATTCCAGATCTTTTAACGCTGGTTTGGACAGTTTTGGAGACCGTCGAATTTTTGGGTTTAAATCGGATTTAAATTCGATTTAAATTCAAAAGGTGAGTGTTTTAACCCACTCACAACTTCTAAAATTTCTTATGTTTTTTAAATTGATTTAAGATTTGAGTAGAAATTTGTTTATGACTGTTTGGCATGTTTTATTCGTCATATCAGTTAAATCGCATTTATTTAATTTAACTGTTAATTTATTTTATTTATTGCATATAATTTGACAGTTAGAATTTATTTATTTGCATATTAACTGCCTGTCATAGTTATATTTATTTTTATTTCATATTAACTGCCAGTCAAATTTACATTTTATTTTTGCATATAAACTGCTAGTTTAACAGTAGTTAAATTTCTTAGTGAGTATAAACTGTTAGTTAATACATGTTATTTATTACCTGTATAATTTATATGCTCTATACTGATGTTGTTTAAATTGGATGATGATTGAAATAAATGGTTGATGATTGATATTTGGATGAATGGATGCTGTATTTTATATTGTATAAACTGCAAGTTATCGTGCATTTCATTCATTCGGGATTGCGGTTTGAAATGATATACAACCACATTTTTATTTTAAATTGCGGACTGAAATGATAAACATCCGTATCACTTGACCATAGGGTAGAAAATTTTATACAGGCACCGTGGTATATATATAAAAATATTTTGAAATGATTTTCTATGATTTTGTAAAGTTATATATATATGGTTTATGGGATATTGATTTGGTTATTGATAAAGGTTATTATATATATAGTAATTTTCGGTTTTTAAGCTTTGTATAAATTTGATTTGAAGTTTAAAATAAAGTTTGATTTTAAGATCAAATAAGATTAAGCATTTATTAAAAATTTAATTTCTGGAGTTTCATTGACTTAAATGAGAATAAGGTTGGAAGATGAATATTAAGTTGAATTGGAATTAAATAAAAAGTTAGAATTTTTAAAGGATATGATTTTATAACTTGATGTTTGTGTAGAGTGATCTAAATGAATATCAGGTTGATTTAAATGAATATATAATAAATTGAAAGATTTTCCAGTTTTGTGAAGTTAAAGGTTTTTCTTATTTCATTAAGTAAATATCTCAAGACTTAATAATAAGAAATTGAATTTAATATATACGGGATTTGTCAAATGAGTTTGTTTTGAAATGGTGAAATATTTAAAGCTTTGAAACGTAAAAATTTAAAATGGTATTTGGAAGTTTAAATCGATATTTGGAATTGATTTGTGAAATGTAAAGAAGCTATTTTGTTTTATAAATGTAATTTAATATTTAACCATTTGAGAGATGGAATTTGTTTCAAAGTTATGGTTTTCAAGGTAGTATAATTTGAAAATATTATATTCAAGAGTTTTGATTCCTAAATATTTTACTTTGAAACCACTATGATTTTTGGAAAGAATATATTGGAAAATAAAGATGATATCATATTGTTTTGGGTTTTAAAGGGAAATGATATCGTATTTATATGGGTTTTAAAATGGATATTTTATTTTGGTTTTAAAGTTTAAATGATTTTAAATGACCGCGGTGTTATAATAACGTTTGGTTGTTAAAGAGACTGCGATCGGAAGTTGTCATACTCTCCGCCAACTCAGAAAACCACTTTAACAACCGTGTACGTGGTGGAGATTCCAGAATGAAGTAGGTTGGTGGCGGCGTTTCCTATAAGGTAAATACGTGGACCCGACTCCCCTGAGTTGGCATAAGGTGGCTAAAACAAGAGCGATTCTCGGGCCAATGAGGTCATTCCTCTGATCGGACACTCCTCTTCGATATTATACTTTGACTTTGGATTGATTCAGTTGCCACTTTTACTTTGATTTTTGGGGGAGTTTGTTTCGAGGTGGGCGGTAGCTGCGGCAACGCGTTTCCATCAGCCCGGATAGCAATTGGTATATCTACCCTGGCATTGCCTAGTTGTGCCGTGTCACCTACCATAGCGCGCCTTCTACGAGTTTCTATTTGTGTCGTACCTATGGAGTATCCTCTGGTAGCTTCCCGATCAGGAGGTATTACGGTACTATATAGACTATTGGCATTATTTGTGTTAAGGGCTATATGGGTAACCCCTTAACGCTATTAAAAAGTAAGTTTATTTTACAATTAGACACTATCATAATAGCGCAATATACTACATAGTAAATAGTTTAACAGATCCTTTGGAGATGTAAATCCCGAGCATCTCTTGAGTTACTGTACTCATATTTATTTCTGTTAATTTAACTCACATAAGATCTTTTAGTTCTGACTCGAGTGTTTCTGTCTTTTCAAATTCACTCAGGTCAGTTCGAGCGTTTCAGGATTGGAAGATTTTATTCTGGAGGACGAAGACGAAGATTTGTAGTATTACTATCTACTATATTATTCCACTACACTATTTAATTCCGCTGCATTGATATTATTGGTATGTGAACTATGATATTTATTGTATAAAGAAGAATCATATGTTTTGTAAACAGTTTTATGAACTGTATATTTATTATTATTTTATCCTTCCGCTGTGAGATTCTGTTGTGTTTTATTTCTTTCTCATTTTTCTTATTTACCCCATAACAATCCACCCTTCCGTATGGTTTGAATTGACACGTGTGTCGATTTGAAGTGTGTGAAAAGGAGGGACGTTACAATTTTTGTGGAGGGTGACGGCTTTCTTCTATTTTGTCGGGAATTATATCCAAGTTTTGAAGTTCCTTCATGCAGAACAATTTGTAGGGATATGCTTCAATTATATTAGGACTCGATAGAATCTCTTAAAAAATTGTTCTCAAAATCATCGCATAGTGTTTATCTAACTACCGATACATGGACATCTATTCAAAATGTGAATTATAAGGTTTTAACTGCACACTTTATTGACAGAGGTTAGAAGTTACATAAAAGAATTATAAATTTTTGTGTGATTACTAGTCATAAAGGAGAAAATATTGGAAAGCTTATTTTTCAGTATATCAAAAAATGGAAACTCAAAAGAATAGTGTCTATCACACTCGATAATGCTTATGCAAATGAAGTGGCAATCGTTGTTGTGCTCATATAACCAATTTAATTGTCAATGATAGGCTAAAAGAAACTAGTAGTACTATAGCTAGAATTCGTACTACAGTAAGATTTGTGAGATCATATCCGCCACGATTGACTAAATTTAGAGAGACGTGTTTAAGTTTGGGAATTGAGAATAAACCTATGCTTATTTTGGATGTACCGACTAAGTGGAATTCAAAATATTTGATGTTGGAAGTGGCTTTAAAATACAAAAAGGTTTTTGATGATATGAAAGAAAATGATGGTATTTTTATTGCTTACTTTGATGATGAAATTCATCCTCCGAGTTCTACGGATTGGAAAAATGCTGAATTATTTGTTAAATTATTAAAGTATTTTTATGATGTTTCTTTAAAATTTAGCATAACTTTATCCATTAGTGCAAATGTTTGTTTTGCCAAGCTTAGTGGAATTCAAGAAGAACTTAGAGCATTGGTTGATAAAATAAATCCTTGTCTTGCTAAAATGGAAACTAGTATGAAAATGAAGTTTGATAAATATTGGAGAAGCGAAGGTAATATGAACAAAAATTTATTTGTTACGTGTGTGCTTGACCCAAGGTATAAATTTTAATTTTTGAAGTTATGTGTTGAAGACATGCATGAAAAAACATTGCCAAAGACATATTAAAAAGTGTAAAGAATATTTTGATAAGGTTGTTTGACTTTTTATGTTAACGATTCTACATTTGGAGCACAAACGTGTGAGGAACCACAACTTAGTACGCTCGTTGCTAGTGATCGTGTTGAGGATGTTAGTTATGTTCTTTCTGGAAGAATGATTACTTTCTAAGATAGGTTCAACAACACGATAACGAAGGCAATGAACTAGAAAAATATTTAAATGCATCGATTGAGGGTACACCAAATAATTTTGATGTTTTACTATAGTGGAAGGTAAATAGTTCCAAATATCATGTTTTTTGAAATGGTACTTAGATACAGCATGTCACTTGGACAACATAACATAAATCACATGTCAATATATGTTTGAATCACGCTACGCAAGTTTTGAACTTGTGACCTCCCGCACCAAAGTCAAATCATTTAACCACTGTGATAATGGTGCTTGTCAATTTCGTGTTTTATATTTAGTCGCTCAGGATCTTCTTGCTATTCCAGTATCCATGTTTGCTTCTAAATCCACTTTTAGCACCAAAGGAAGAATTATATATCTTTTTCATAGTACTTTGAGTCCATGGATTGTCGAGGCATTAGTTTGTACTCAAAATTGGTTAAGGTCCAAATCAATTTTTGTCGATCATCGGATTGAGGTTCCTATCGATGATGTTTCTTATTATAATGAACTCCTATCAAGTATATTTGCATTTGTAAAATAATATATATCTTTATTTGTTGGATTTTAAATATAATGCTCTGATTAACTTGTTTTCCATGTATATTTTGTACATGGATGTCAACGAGTCGCCATCATCTTTTATGTTCACCATGGATAGTCCATATTCGTCATCGTTGTATTCACTTTCACCACGGTTAGTTTCGTTTAGTAGAAATGTTCATATAATTTACATTTATGTTATAAATAAATAAATGTTATGTTAATTATTATGTGATAAATAAATAAATATGTGTTAATTATTATTTTTAGGAAAGAAAACTTCTTATGACAAATTTTTTTAATAGATGGTGCAAGGCTGTTCTTCATTCCAAGAAAGAAATGGCATCATTTGATTGAAGGGATGATGCTTAACATTAGATGCATATGCATCCACAGCCAATGCTATTTGTTAGTTAGTAATTAGTCATATGACCCTATTGCAAAACTCACATAAATTAAGAGGTTTAGAAACATAAAAATTTATAGTAGAATTTTGTTCCTGCAACTGGTATATTTCTAATCGATTATAGAATATGTTTGATTGTTTGATTTCAGGTGATAGGAGATGTTATATAAACAATGACCTATAATTTAGAATTATTGTTGTTATTTCAAGTATGAGAGTATTTGTAAATTAAATAGTTTGTTTATAATTTACATATATATATAAACCCGTTACTTTTTTAATTTACAGTTTAAACCTATTCATCAAATATATAATTCCGTTCATACCTATTACTTGTTTAATTTACAGTTAAACCTGTTACTTTTTTAATGTATAGTTTAAACAGCCTCTTTGCAATTTAATTTACATATACGTAAATATATTCATTAAATATAAACATGTTTATCATATATAAATCCATTATTTGTTCATATATACTTGTTTAAGCTTATTTATAGTTTAATTTCATATATAATATAATCTCATATGTACTTCAATCCAAATGTGCCTTTATTTCTATCTAATATCAACTGTTTACAGTGTGTATACACACACACATATTATTATCATTTTTATTCTCACTTGTATTATAGTTTATACAAAGTGGGAACTATATTATGTTTACAGTATATATACACATAGACATAATATTATCATTTTTACTATCATGTGACTGTTTATAGTTTAAGCCTGTTTTCTGTATATGCTTTAATCCAAACACAAACTATATATAATCCAAAGATCTCATTTGTTCATCTAACTCAATTTTTAATAACATTTGATTAATTGTTTCACTATTGAAAATAATGATGAGAATCAATTTGGAGAAATTTCAACCAAATTTTAATACAAGTGCATGTGGTTTGCTTATACAACAAATTGACCAGTATATAGGCAAAATATATGACAGATTCAATTGCTATAAAGATGAGAAAATTGAGAATTTCCTGAGATAGTTTCTTTAAACACATATTTTGCCTATATACTATGCTGAGGCTAGTAAGCAAAATATCTCAGTAAACCAAAATCTGACACATGCAACTGCTTTAAAGATGAGAAAATTGAGAGTTTCTAGCATAGTATCTTGGTATCTCAGTTTAAGCATTAGTATCAATTGTATTATATTAAACTATGTATTATAAGACTATGCAATGCAATTCTATTTACAGTGGAAGTTGGAAAATGGATGGAGACATGGAGTTGAAAGCTGAAGCTAGAGCATCTATGTAATGCAATTTTATTTTACAGTTTAGTTTACATTTCTATGCAATGCAATTTAATTTACAGCGGAATTTTCATTGTATGTACTATTTAATATTTAAACTTGTACTTCTAGTATTGTATTATTAACTATGAATTGTGGACTGTTGTGAATTTTGTGATCTTTGCTATGCTACATATACAATATGCATGTCATGAATTAGGTTGTGAATTTTGGAATGTTGTGAATTATGTTGCCATATATACAGTATGCATGCTATATTGTCACGAAATAAACCATTAATTTGCAGTATGTTCAGTTAACTATTGGCCAACCATGCAACGGTTAACCGTATGCCTTAAACGATTAACCTTGCAACGGTTAACCGTTTAATTTGAAAGGTTAATCAAACTATTAAATTTAACCGGTTAACCATGGTTAAATTTAATCCGTTAACCATGGTTAAATTTAACCAGTTCGGTCAGTATGTAGGACTAATTTAACTGCTGAAATGGTTAAACCAAACCGTTACTTTTCATTGGTTAACCGTTCGAATTAACCGATCAGTTCAGTTAATCTATCGTGCCCACCCCTAACGAACACCCAAACTCTGAGAGTAGTCGTCGATAAAAGATATAAAAATACTTCGCTCCTCTAACAGAAGCTGTATGTGACGCCCCACCTCTATACCCACGCTAGCCAAGAACACTACTGCGAATGCTGTCAACTAGCACGGAGAATAAGGCTGTTGAGGAGCGACCATCCATGTAATTGCTTTGTGCGAGCATCGATATGTCAGATAGTATAACATGCAATTCTTTTGGAAATCCGACATGCCGACACAAACTCAAAACTACTACACAATGGCTATAATATCTTCGGAAACAAATATAGAAATAAACATAACATAAATCAGTCACAGACAATTCATATCACAAAGGCGGAAATAGATATGAATATTACACATAAAAGTGTATATCAGAGTAGTGGTCAAAAGATCCATGATAATACAAAAGAATAGCAACACGTGCTATACAAAATAATACAACTATGAGTCTATATCTCAAGTGTATACAACAAAATAAACTACTAATCTAAGTAGTTTGCCAAAAGTCAGAGTAATGATCCAGGATGAGAAGTCGAGCAGAAGCACCTGTAACATCTCGGTCTGACCCGAGTAATATTTCATAAGAAAATAATAAACGGATCAGTCTAGCTATAAATATCAGATGACATGATATAACATACAAGATATGGCATAAACATAATATCCATAATGGCATACTACTATAAGCATGTAAATGATAATCAACAAAAGATTAATCAATATCACAAGAATCTTCTCAAAGATCCAAAGAGGGCATCATACCCTAAACCTGTACTCATAACAAGTCAATGATATAAATTCCAGAAATCAACACACGAAATCCAGAAATCACAAAGAAGTATGTGTGAGTGGAATCACACAAGTGGTGTCTAGGCTAACCGAAAAAAGTATGTGTGAATGGAATCACACAAGTGGTGTCTAGCCTAACCAAAAAGCAAAAAGGGTATGTGTGAATGGAATCACACAAGTGGTGTCTAGGCTAACCGAAAAGGTATGTGTGAATGGAATCACACAAGTGGTGTCTAGCCTAACCAAAAAGCAAAAAGGTATGTGTGAATGGAATCACACAAGCGGTGTCTAGGCTAACCGAAAAGGTATGTGTGAATGGAATCACACAAGTGGTGTCTAGCCTAACCTCGCAAACAAAGAGACATCGCACATTGCTAGTCTAAATCACAAAGATGATCGTCATGATCAACGAGAAGTGTCAATTACACTAAGCTAGTAAATATAAAAGTTTAGCTTCATGTCCCATAACCACTTACTTAAATTAAACATTTACGAACAAACTGTAAATCTCCACTAGAAAATTGTCACAAGAGTTTCAATCGAACAAGTCCAAGAATTAACCGACGAAGTAAACGCAAGCGTTTCATACCACTTTTTTTACTAAGCCGTTTAATTAGATTTCTCATACGAGTGAGATAAAGGTTTGTATATACTAATAGATTGAAAAACTGTTTTGTAAACGAATTTGGTATTAAAGTAGAGTTGAAATCATTTGAAGAAAGAGTTTTGATATTTACTACTAGTATAGAAAACCTTTATATTTTTAAAGTGACAAATCACAAAGAAGATTGTAAGAACAACCAATTACTAAAATTCACATTCGAAGACGTGAATAAAATCCAAAGAAATCGATACCAAATCCATAGAAATGGATATTTCCAAAAAGATCCATAAAAAGAAGTCATCAAAGTCGACAATAAGTGATAACGATTAATAGGATCGCTAAAATCGATAAACAATGGAAATTCAATCCAAAAAGGCAAAATGGACTCAAACAGCAGGTTCAGTCGACTGAACAGAGTTTTCAGTCGACTGACCCTGTACCTGGAAATTTTCTAGGTTCAGGAAACTTTCTGTTTCCAGTTTTCAGTCGACTGAACAGAGAATTCAGTCGACTGAATCATGCCTGGAAACTTTCGGGTTACAGGTTCAGTCGACTGAACAGAAGATTCAGTCGACTGAATCATGCCTGGGCTGTTTTTCAGCCTATTCAAATGAAGAGCAAATTCTTCCAAAATGCAACCGGACGAACATTGGCTCTAAGGGTTTATGCCAATCGGCAACCCAGCCCTATATGCTCCTCGGTGCATCACTAAAAGCATGATCAAACATCCATAAAAGGATTTTCACACAAATTTAACTTAAAAACCCAAAAATTGGAATATTCACAAAACCAATCCAAATCAAGAGCAAATGCACATGAAGAAGTGTTAGGAATTCATACCCAACAACCAAAGATAATTATAGTCATAGATGTGAGATAAAAATCTCACCTTTGAACTAAATTTATGAAGATGAAGCTTGAAAGCAAAGGGGAATCAACCACTCTTCAAAACCAACTCTAGAAGCTTGAATCTAAGCTTAAAAGAAGAACATTCCCTAAGTTAGGTTTAGGAAATTTCTGAAATTGAATGGAGAAAGAGTTGGAGAAGAAGAAGAGAAGCTTACCAATGGGTTCTTCTTGAGTTTGGAGCTAAAGCTTGGATTTGCAAAGGAAGCTAGGGCTTGGAGTTTTAATTTCCTCTTCCACCCTCCATTAACATAAAAGCTTGAGTACTAGGAAAATAGGAGAGAAGTGAATGAAGAGGAGAGGGTTGGAACTGAGTTAAGTGGGGTTAATGGGCTCAGCCCAAACCAAAGCCCTAAGTTAAAAGTGGCAAAAATCAACTTTCTCCAAACATATCGAAGCTTATACTCAAAAAGGTCGCAAATGGCATTTTGAACTCAATGGAGGTGGCCTCGAGTCCTAATTCGACCGTATGCAAAAAGTAGCTTTTCGGACTAAAATCCGACTAACGATAAAATATTTAAATATAAAATCGATAAATATGCGGGTTGTTACACTATAGCTACCGGTCCAAATATCCTTATGGACATACTGTAGTACTCCTTTGGACTCATATCTGCCGATACCAAAAACTTATACCAAAAGAAACCTTCATCGACTTCCCCAATAAACACTCTTGGTAGAAATCTATACGGTTGAAGCTTTTACCCTTGATCCTCTTCCTTCTACAAAGATGCTGCAAGCTCTTCCCTGAGACATATCTGAGATGCCAAAGTATGGTAGCATCCAAAGCTCGTGAACAATCAACTCCAACACACGACACTCCAAGAGCTGTAGATCCTTTCGGTAGATAAAGATTCCGGATAATTACTCCTTGCATCAATATAAGAGCACCATGTGTAACACCTTGGAATTTTATCGTTTAATTTTGACCATTTAATTAATTTTAAATATTTAAATAATTTTTTTCTATATTAATAACTTATATTCAAATATAATGATTATTTAGATATTTGAACTGTGAATTAAATATTAATTAAATGGATTTAATAGCCTTATTAAACTCCTTTTAATTAATAAATAATAATGAAAAACTCATATTGTAAATTTATTTACTTAATGGATGGTTCGAATAAATAATAAGAAAATCAATCGTTAATAAAACGACTTGATTTTTATTATAGTATTATTAATTGAATTTATTGGATTTTCCATAATATTTAATTCGGAAAATATTAAATTTTCTTTTTGCGTATTTTACTGCAAATGATGGTAGTTTTGAAATTTCATAAAATAAAATAAAATGTGCATTTTATTTATTAATTTGTGATCGTGTTGCATTTTGGTGCATGGTCGTATTTTTAATTCTATTGTTTGCGATTTGTACACAAATGGAATATTGTGTATGGAATACCAAAAAACCTTCTTTTCAAAACTTTTAAAATCAAATCAAAATCCAGAATTTTTTATAGCGATATGATGATTACTTGGTAATATTGTCTAACTTGAGAATTGTGGTTTAATTTAAAATAAGGTAAACTGTTTTTAAAAAAATCAAAGTCAATGCTTAAACCATTTTCATTTAGCCTTTTCTTTTCCACTTCCCTTCTCTTTCCTGTTTACAGAAACAAGACAAATCAAACTTCCATGTTCAAATTCAAAATAAAATCCAATATCGAACTAAAAATCTTAAAACTAGATTCATTGTGTTTATAGTAGCTAGATCTACAAACCCATATGCTCTAGGTCGTGTGCGATGGTGTTTGGCTGTAGTTGATGTGAATTGGAGGAGCTAATGTTTGAGCTCCTGTGAGTTTAATCGACGATATGTGGAACGAGGTGTTGAATTGGGTTTATGGCATGGAGGAGCATTGGTGGAGGAAAACTGGAATGGTGTAACAACCTGCACTTCAGTGGGCCCATATTTTCGCTAAATCAAAAACCCAAGTCCACTAAAATATGGATCATTGGTTTAGCATCCTGCAAAAAGGAAAGTATATTAGAGCACTAATGATAATAATTCATAGTGGAAATAAGAAAATATAATATATCAATATAATTACTGACCAAAAATTGATATCTCAAATATCAAGAGCCTCAGACGAACAATTGCTCCAAATCGACTCTAGTAACCACCCTTTTAAATCCTGTGAGTTGCAATGAGGAGAGGGTCAGAACAATGTTCTGGTGACTGGTAAACTATACATCTTATACATAACACTATCTTATATCGATTGTTCACTATTTAATGTTATGTTAGATTTATTACTAGTCGCTAGGACTCCATTGCTACGTAATACCTTGTAGATCTATGTTTATATAGGTAAACACACACACACCCTAAGTCTACTAATTGACCTAGATAGCATCCCCACTAGTATAAATTTTTCAGCACCTCGTAAAGACCCATCACAATCGTATCACTAAGGAAATCTTGCCGTGCGCACCGATGACCTCCAGTCCACGACCTTCAGTTCATAGGTTCCTAATACTTCGAGGATTTTTCATCATATAAGCCATCCTTTTGCATACCTTTGTCCGCTTCTTGCCATGCATTTTAGGCTCCACGCACAACTACCCCATCTATGTTTTGAAGGATTCTTTGTATGGATTAACTTGCCTTGTCTTATGAAACAACTAACAAACAATTGTGGCATTGCATAACCCAACTAAACCAATCCTGGTAGGCTGAAGAGATCAATTAGGTGTAACCCTATCCTTTCCGTTGACCGTAAGAGACCGATAATGAGCTCGATAAATATGCCACTCCTACCCTATGGGTACCCAAGTACACCAAACTTTTACATGCACTTGTTGCAATTCGTTTTGGTACCTAAGCACATCAGACTTTCCATGCCATGTTACATAAGTTCAATCCAACTCACCATCCATTTAGATTGCCTAGTGCAATCAAGGCAATACCCTCACTTAAAAACCTTGAAGCAGGCATAATTTGACTATGTACCTTTAGCCTTGACATAATTATAACATATATTTATAGTTGTGATAAACAACTTATAATCAAGGCAACAAGCATAGTCTAGACCTAGGGATACCCCCCTAGTACGAAATCGTGCACTTACCACGGGTCCTATTGGTTGGATATATTTTTAGCATTCCAACCCAGTCTAATGAATTTTAGACATTGGTCCATTAATTATAATAGACAATTTATAGTTATTCACACCAGTCATAAATGCATGTCTTAGGCTACTTATATACATATTTTAGACTTATGTATACTTATTCTTCTTTTATTTTCTTTATTTCTCAACATCTTTTATGTCTGACTTTAAATCTTCAATCTTACTACGCGTTTATCTTTTATTTCATTACTTTCATTTACCGCTTCTCAATTTCAGACATAAATATCGTTGCTACAACATTCATTAGTTCAACTTTGATTTCTATTCCATTTCTGTAACAACCCGCCAATTTATCACTTTGATAAATTAGATTTATTTTTAAATTTATGCAAATAAAAGGATAATATTGTTTCAAGTGATAATAAGTAATAGTAATCTTATTTTGAATAAATATTTTCCTTGAAATTTATATCGATAAAATGACATTATATTTAAATAATTGATTTATTTAACTTAAATTGAGGTTTAATGATTTTATAATTATTTTAGTTGTAATGAACCAGAATTTCTATCATTTGAAATTCGTATATTTAATTGATTTTTTAAATATTAACAAGTAAAAATTGTAAGTCGAATAAATTTTTATTTTGAATATGAGGATTTAATTGGATAATTAAATCGATAATTTAATATTTGAAATTACAGAAATAATTGGAAATTGGGTTTAATGTCATTAAATTTGATTTGTAAAGTTGTATTAAATCATATTGGAGTTAGAATGATGTTGTAGTACTTTTAAAACTGAATCAAAAGTTAAATTGTAGAAATTGAATATTTTAATATTTAATTGACGAATAAAAATAGTCATATTTCAAACTGTCTCAGATTTCGACGAAACTAGTTTCATCGGATCCGCAATGTTATATTTTCGTAAGATTTAAAATTTCGTGTCAATCAGTTTTACGGTTTGTCCGGGGCAAGCTAAAACGCATAAAAATCGATTCGAGTGAATTTTGAATTTAATAGTCGATTCAAAAACTTATCTTACAAATTTGATCGAATTGGCTCCCGATATATATTCCATTGCGTTCGGAATAGGGGTAAAACATTATAAACGCCAGGCGGCGCGCTTTGTTTGGAGTTCGAAATTTTTTGGGATGAATAGTGCGCGCGTAAATTTCTATAAAAGGACCTCATTCCTTGTTTTTGCATCAAACCCTAATTCATTCAAGCTTCAGCCGCCACTTCTAATTTAATTGCCAAAAATATTCCTTCTTCTCCCTCAATTATCTTCCAAACCGTAAAATTTTACAAGAAATCTCCAACTACAATATTGTAGACAACATTGAGAACTACAAATCTAACGGTCATGATTTGAAACGAAGCATCGTAGAGGCCAAAATTCTGTTGTAAAGTCACCGCGTTCGCACACAAAATTCGAGACGAGATGAGGGCCGAGCTTTCCTATGCTCTGGCCGAGCACGGAGTTTGGGTCGTGCTACGATTTGGTGGTGGTTGATCGACTTGGAATCGATCGTAGAGGGAGCGAAATTCGCCAAAGCACGGCGGCTATGGGTTCAAAGGAACGCATATTATCCTGGAGATGGAAGAAAAGGATTGTTGCAGCCTGGATTTCATCAAGCAAAATCGCATGGTCCAGAATTGTTTAAGGTTTAAAAATAAAAGAAAATTGAAATTTATTAATATTTAAATCGTGTAATGTTTAAAACATCATAACTTGTTCATACGAGGTCGAAAAATGACGAAACGAATTGCGTTGGCTTCGTATTGTCGAATACTACGCAATAGACCTGGATTGGGGCTGACTGGAGCTAGTGAAAATTTAGGGTAAAATTCAACGCGCGTTTAATTTTATTCAAAATAGAACACTGCAACTGTATTTGAAACAAGGCGAGAACTTCTCACTCAATCGAAATTGTTTCGATTTAAATTTTAAATAGTTAGATTTAAAATTGCTTGATTGTGTGATTAAATGATAAATTATTATCTATTGTATTGAAATAGACTCTATACGCCGTATATTAAGGGAATGTTATTTATTAAACACATATACCGCGATATTTCACCTTAATGTGGAATTGGTATTATATATGTACTTGAAGTTGATTTTCCCGCATTATATAGCGAATGAGACCCTATTGCGCCGCATAATAGCGGATAATATTTTATATAAACCCATGTACCGCGATATTCCGTCTTGAAACGGAATTGGTATTGTGCTAACATCTGTGCATGCAGGGAAACAGGTTGGAGGGATCCAACTGGATTCCTCACCCGTATTGATTTATTTATAGATATTGCGATATATTCTGTTATCATATTGATATATGATGTTTTGGATGCCGTGATTGTTATATTTGGTGCTGTTGCAGCATTGGGCCTATTCTGGGAAATTAAAAGTGTTAAAGTAATGATTTTCAAATTTAAAAGGATTTTAAAGTGATTTTTGAAAGTATACGTTTTATTGAATTTTGGAATTGATTCATTTTAAATAAATAAACGTTATAAATTTTTATATTATAAAAGATTATGATTTTTGTGAAATATAACCGAAATGTAATTTTTGAAATAAGTAGTTGATAGATTTTGTAAAATGGTTTAAATTGGGATTTTTGAATTATTAAAAACGGGTTATATAAAATATTTCTAAAATTGATATTTATAAATTAAAAATATTAGGAATATAAAACGAGTTTTTATAAATGTTAAAATGAAGTATAAGTGGTTTTCATAAGTGAATGAAAATTTATAGATTATAAATTGTGAAGTTATAAAATGAATAGATTTTGTAAAATAAAAGATTTATAAGTAATTAACTTATAAATTGGATTTTGGCATTTAAATGAGATTTAAATAGAATTTGTTAATTGAGGGATTTTATAAGTTGAAGTTTTTACAAATATATATATATATATATATATATATATATTTGAATTTATAAACATTGTTTTATAAATTTGAAACCAATTGAATTTGATAATTCACCAAAGCACGGCGGCTATGGGTTCAAAGGAACGCGTATTATCCTGGAGATGGAAGAAAAGGATTATTGCGGCCTGGATTTCATCAAGCAAAATCGCACGGTCCAGAATTGTTTAAGGTTTCAAAATAAAAGAAAATTGAAATTTATTAATATTTAAATCGTGTAATGTTTAAAACATCATAACTTGTTCATACGAGGTCGAAAAATGACGAAACGAATTGCGTTGGCTTTGTATTGTCGAATACTACGCAATAGAGCTGGATTGGTACTGATTAGATCTAGTGAAAATTTTGGATAAAATTCAACGCGCATTTAATTTTATTCAAAATAGAACACTGCAACTGTATTTGAAACAAGGCGAGAACTTCTCACTCAATCGAAATTGTTTCGATTTAAATTTTAAATAGTTAGATTTAAAATTGCTTGATTGTGTGATTAAATGATAAATTATTATCTACTGTATTGAAATAGACCCTATACGCCGTATATTAAGAGGATGTTATTTATTAAACACATATACTGCGATATTTCGCCTTGATGTGGAATTGGTATTATATATGTACTTGGAGTTGATTTTCCCGCATTATATAGTGGATGAGACCCTATTGCGCCGCATAATAGCGGATAATATTTTATATAAACTCATGTACCGCGATATTCCGTCTTGAAACGGAATTGGTATTGTGTTAACATCTGTGGATGCAGGGAAACAGGTTAGAGGGATCCAACTGGATTTCTCACCCGTATTGATTTATTTACAGATATTGCGACATATTATGTTATCATATTGATATATGATGTTTTGGATGTCGTGATTGTTATATTTGGTGCTGTTGTAGCGTTGGGCCTATTCTGGAAAATTAAAAGTGTTAAAGTAATGATTTTCAAATTTAAAAGGATTTTAAAGTGATTTTTGAACTGTTTTATTGAATTTTGGAATTGATTCATTTTAAATAAATAAACGTTATAAATTTTTACATTATAAAAGATTATGATTTTTGTGAAATATAACCAAAATGTAATTTTTGAAATAAGTAGTTGATAGATTTTGTAAAATGGTTTAAATTGGGATTTTTGAAGTATTAAAAACGGGTTATATATAAGATTTATAAAATTGATATTTATAAATTAAAAATATTAGGATTATAAAACGAGTTTTTATAAATGTTAAAATGAAGTATAAATGGTTTTCATAAGTGAATGAAAATTTATAGATTATAAATTGTGAAGTTATAAAATGAATAGATTTTGTAAAATAAAAGATTTATAAGTAATTAACTTATAAATTGGATTTTGGCATTTAAATGAGATTTAAATAGAATTTGTTAATTGAGGGATTTTATAAGTTGAAGTTTTTATATATATATATATGTGTGTGTGTGTGTGTGTGTGTATAAATTTGAATTTATAAACGTTGTTTTATAAATTCGAAACCAATTAAATTTGATAAGTAAATATGAAAGCTTATTTAAGAAGATATATCCACGATTTTGGACAGTGGATAATCCTTTAATTAAATATGTAGAACTGTTGAATTTGGTAAACAACTTATATTCACGATTTTGGACGGTGAATGATATGTTAAAGAAATTTTTAGGAAGTGATCTTTTAAATAGAATTAAAACGATTTGAAGTTGTTTTAAATAGGTTAAGGATCGAAACCATAAATTTCAACACTCATTGCTGAAATAGACGTTTTCGAGAAATAAGGAAATGGTGGACTATAACACTGTTGTTATAGTAAATGATTTTCAAAAGGAAATGTTTTATATAGTATCGGGATTTATATATCTATCTTAATTTCGAATCCCTATACTAGTGACTTTGGATTGTCGTAACGATGTTTTACGCAACATTCGTTTTGACTCAAATAAATGTGTTTAAGAGAATGTTTTCCTTAAAAGAATAACATATATACTTAATCGTGTTTTAAGTATATTGAATATTTTCTAAGTATTGAAAATAAATAGATTTGTGAATTACTTATTGTTAAATAAGTATTTGGAAATGTTTTCCAATGTAGAAATTGAAATGGTTTAGAGAATACATCTTTTTAAAGATAAATTGAAGTGAATATTTGGCAAGTTATTAATTTTATGGAAGATTAATAAAAGGACCTAGTGATTGTTATCGTGTTGAATATTTGTTGGTTTGCCTTAATAGTTAAATAACCGACCATCAATATTTACCTTTAAATGGGTATTTATTGTGATTTGCTTGAATTTGAATGCTACACTTATTTTAAAAATAAGCGCTCATTATTCGTTTAGCCGGGAGTGGAAATTTGGATCATAAATCCCATTCCGAATAGTGATATGTCGTAATGGATAGCATTTGAAGACCGGTGTTGATGACCAGATATTTTCGAAAACGGAAGGATTACCGTCAAATGACTCTGCATCGGCTGATCTCCGATATGGAGATTTTATCACCCTTTGTGATGGGAAGTCCGGTCGTGATTAGTGAATATCCGAATTTCAAGGGCTTCTTTAGAAGTGCCTTCGGTTTCGTTCGATCCCGGAACGGACTTGTATAGATGTGTGTCTGACGTTACAATTTGAGACGTAAAGCTGGTTTCTATCAAATATATTTCTGTTGGTGGCGGAGAATTTATTCTCTTAGCTTAACACCCTTCTCTGAGACGTACGAGCTCAGAGGTTATGTAGTTGATGGTTACTAGTGATATATTCACAATTTGGTAACGTGGCATACGAAGTGCTGCCGATCATTTGTTGATCAAAGCACAACTTTTGTATAAAGCGTAGCTTAGTGGACGAGACTTCGTCGAACCTCACACCCCGGTAATGGTCAAAACAGGAAAGATGCGGCAAGGTTATTAGGAGATAGCGCCCCCTTAGTGTATGTCATTTCCTTTTGGATAGAGGTGGTATCATGGTATGGAGCCCAGATACTTAACCTATGTTGTTGCTGCAAACTTATTATTTTGTGGTTGTTGGTGTATCTCGGGATTTAGGTCGGTTACAACCGGGGGATGGCATATTCGTGTCAGTTGTTACCCAGCTAGGGGTAACCTGGCCATGTGTTGGAAGAGATCCGGTTAGGTTCACGGGGCGTCTTTCCAGAGGCGTACCCATGTGGCAATGGGAAGTTCCTTGGCCTGACCATTTGTTGGAAATCCAAAGAAACAATACGAGCCCTGTACGGTTTTAGTTGTAGAACCTGCCATTTAATATGGTAGCTATAGTAGGCATACTATAATGGTACCTATGCTGGCTAAGATTAATATTGTACTTTCGATATTTTTTCCTGCACTTTGCACTTATAATAATAATATTGAAAAGAAATTTGCGTATCAAGCATATTTGACTATCATAAGGAGAAATCTCTTCCAATTCTGCGTTTGCACTGTGTTTGTGGCATGAGGCCTTATGGTAGTTACATTTTCTAAAAGAATTGCGGATCTATTTTAAAATATTTCTTTGTTTGTTTTTAAAGATGAACTGTTTTAAATTCTCACACCAGTCCCATGACTGACCTGGAGTTTATTGTTTCCTTCCTAAACTCTGGGTGCCCACCAATTTCCACACGGGCAGTCTAGAGTCAGGTTATCAGGTTATTCTGTAATTCAGGAGATGCTGTGGAGATCTGGAGGCAAGTTGGGTGGCATGGCGTATCAATTAGTATATAGTATTTCTTTTCCGCTGTTTGTTTGTTGTAAACTCTGATAATGTAATGTAATGTGATGTAATGTAATAACAGATATGATTCTTTGCTTTAAAGATTATTCATTGATATATTATATGTTGTTCCGCTGTGAAATGTGAGATTCTGTTATTGTTTTCTGTTGCTTCTTCTTTCTTTCTTCTTCTACCTCTTCTTCTTTAACCCTAACAATTCGGTTTTCTGGCCTTCGATTGTTCGGCAGTTGATACAGTGGACGTATTAATGTCGACTTTCGTGAGTCGAAAATAGCTATCGTTACATGTGGTATCAGAGCATATGGTTAAGCGACAACCTTGGCTCTGTTGGGAATTACTCATTAGAGATAGAGTCAGCAGTTCTTTAGAATGAGTGTGAGTGTAACAATAGATATGAGCGCGTATTTGTTAGTGAATATAAAAATGTTTTATATTGTGTTTGCTTATCCGTTGAGCTGTTTATGAATTCTGGTCGGTGCGGGAAGTACAACCGTATCGATAAGGTTTTCTAAACACTTAAACGAGATAAACCGACATAGTATCATTTTAAATTGGGTAAATGAAATAATTTTACCTTGATTATATTTTATATATAAAGAAATAATTTTTCAGAATTATTAAAATGTATATAAATTAATTGTTTGGTTGTTGAAAATGTAAGAATATATATAAGTTAATTAAAAGATGTTTGAATAATCTAATTAAAAAAAATAATTGTATAAGAAAATGAATTATTAAGATGGAATTATAATTAATGTGATTTACAATTGTGAAATAATCTTATATATAAGAAGTGAAACTATATGAATATATTTATAAATGTGAGTTGTAAATAAAAATGAATTTGAACTATGAATTGAAAATGTTGAATCATGTTTATTTTGGAAATTATTTTCCAAAATTAAAAGTTGAATAGTGAAATTCTATTAGAAAAGACTTATAAATGTGAGTTATAAGTAAAAGGAATTTTTTGAAAGAATATTAAACACTGAATTCACTATTGTTGCTGGGAAATAATAAGGGTGATGACTGCAGCATCATCGGTATCATTTTCAAGTTTCTGTGTGATGGATTTGCTACCATAGTAAATTGAAAATTGAAGTTTGGTTGTGATAAACAGATTTGAAATTTAACTAAAGGAAAGTTAAATAGAATTTACTTTAGAATTGGAATCTGAATTGGATTTATAAGTGGAAATCTAAGTTAAGTTAAACAAATGATGTTTGAAATGGAATATAACTTAAGTAATGTTGAATGAAGTTGATTTTGGTATCGAAGTAAATTAATAAAGTGAAGTGATGAATATGAACTTGAGTTATATAAATGAAATTCAACCTTATTTGTAAAAATGAATTAGCAATTGAATTGAACTAATGAATTGAATGTTAATCAATCTAATGTAAATGAATTGATATGGAATAGTGGATGTAGTTGTCAATTCATTTAAAAGCTAATGAAATCGAGGATTGAATAATTCAATTAAAGGTAATTAAAATTGATGAACCAAATTGAATGAATGTAAACAAAGTAAAGAAATTTGGTAATGTTGGATAACATTGTTTGTTAGATGATGGTTAGTTGATTGTATAGAAAATTCATATGAAATTCAATAAATGAAAATGAAAGCTAGAAATCATTGAATATGATTTAATTTGGAAGTGAACCAAATGGAATATGAATTAGTGAATGTAAACTAATTGAATATGAATAAATGAATATTAGTAAAAATATCCAATGATAATGAATCAATTGTGAATAAATTGAAAAAACCAATTCATTGAATATAATGAGAAGTGAATTTATATTGATTTGGTTATTGATTGATTGGATAGATATTGGATGTAGTTGGATGATGGTTGTTTAATGGTTGGATTTGTTGCTTTTGTTGCATTTGCTATATTGGCATATGTAGTTGTCGTAGTGATATATGTTGTATATTGATAATACTTTCATATATACATGTTTCTTATGTTTGTTGAGTGTTTAGTAGGTGCGGATTGTGCTTGCTTCGCTATTGGAGCTCGCTTTCGTGCTATATTGTAAGTCGAATAAATTTTTATTTTGAATATGAGGATTTAATTGGATAATTAAATCTATAATTTAATATTTGAAATTACAGAAATAATTGAAAATTGGGTTTAACGTCATTAAATTTGATTTGTAAAGTTGTATTAAATCATATTCGAGTTAGAATGATGTTGTAGAACTTTTAAAATTGAATTAAAAGTTAAATTGTAGAAATTGAATATTTTAATATTTAGTTGACGAGTAAAAATAGTCATTTTTCAAACAGTCTTGGATTTCGACAAAACCAGTTTCATCGGATCCGTAATGTTATATTTTTGTAAGATTTCAAATTTAGTGTCAATCGGATTTACGGTTTGTCCGGGGCAAGCTAAAACGCGTAGAAATCGATTCGAGTGAATTTTGAATTTAAATAGTCGATTCAAAAACTTATCTTCCAAATTTGATCGAATTGGCTCCCAATATATATTCCATTGCGTTCGGAATAGGATTAAAACATTATAAACGCCAGGCGGCATGCTTCGTTTGGAGTTCGAAATTTTTTGGGATGAATAGTGCGCGCGTAAATTTCTATAAAAGGACCTCATTCCTTGTTTTTGCATCAAACCCTAATTCATTCAAGCTTCAGCCGCCACTTCTAATTTAATGGCCAAAAATATTCCTTCTTCTCCCTCAATTATCTTCCAATCCGTAAACCTTTACAAGAAATCTCCAACTACAATATTGTAGACAACATTGAGAACTACAAATCTAACGGTCATGATTTGAAACGAAGCATCGTAGAGGCCAAAATTCTGCTGTAAAGTCGCCGCATTCGCGTACGAAATTCGAGATGAGATGAGGGCCGAGCTTGCCTATGCTTTGGCTGAGCATGGAGTTTGGGTCGTGCTTTGATGTGGCGGTGGTTGATCGACTTGGAATCGATCGTAGAGGGCGCGATAATTCGCCAAAGCACGGCGGCTATGGGTTCAAAGGAACGCGTATTATCCTGGAGATGGAAGAAAAGGATTATTGCAGCCTGGATTTCATCAAGCAAAATTGCACGATCCAGAATTGTTTAAGGTTTAAAAATAAAAGAAAATTGAAATTTATTAATATTTAAATCGTGTAATGTTTAAAACATCATAACTTGTTCATACGAGGTCGAAAAATGACGAAACGAATTGAGTTGGCTTCGTATTGTCGAATACTACGTAATAGAGCTGGATTGGTGCTGATTAGAGCTAGTGAAAATTTTGGATAAAATTCAACGCGCATTTAATTTTATTCAAAATAGAACACTGCAACTGTATTTGAAACAAGGTGAGAACTTCTCACTCAATCGAAATTGTTTCGATTTAAATTTTAAATAGTTAGATTTAAAATTGCTTGATTGTGTGATTAAATGATAAATTATTATCTATTGTATTGAAATAGACCCTATACGCCGTATATTAAGCGTATGTTATTTATTAAACACATATACTGCGATATTTCACCTTGATGTGGAATTGGTATTATATATGTACTTGGAGTTGATTTTTCCGCATTATATAGTGGATGAGACCCTATTGCGCCGCATAATAGCGGATAATATTTTATATAAACCCATGTACTGCGATATTCCGTCTTGAAACGAAATTGGTATTGTGCTAACATCTGTGGATGCAGGGAAGCAGGTTGGAGGGATCCAACTGGATTCCTCACCCGTATTGATTTATTTACAGATATTGCGATATATTCTGTTATCATATTGATATATGATGTTTTGGATGCCGTTATTGTTATATTTGGTGTTGTTGTAGCGTTGGGCCTATTCTGGGAAATTAAAAGTGTTAAAGTAATGATTTTCAAATTTAAAAGGATTTTAAAGTGATTTTTGAAATATTTTATTGAATTTTGGAATCGATTCATTTTAAATAAATAAACATTATAAATTTTTACATTATAAAAGATTATGATTTTTTGTGAAATATAAACAAAATGTAATTTTTGAAATAAGTAGTTGATAGATTTTGTAAAATGGTTTAAATTGGGATTTTTGAATTATTAAAAACGGGTTATATAAAAGATTTATAAAATTGATATTTATAAATTAAAAATATTAGGATTATAAAACGAGTTTTTATAAATGTTACAATGAAGTATAAATGGTTTTCATAAGTGAATGAAAATTTATAGATTATAAATTGTGAAGTTATAAAATGAATAGATTTTGTAAAATAAAAGATTTATAAGTAATTAACTTATAAATTGGATTTTGGCATTTAAATGAGATTTAAATAGAATTTGTTAATTGAGGGATTTTATAAGTTGAAGTATATATATATATATATGTGTGTGTGTGTGTGTGTGTGTGTGTGTGTGTATAAATTTGAATTTATAAACGTTGTTTTATAGATTCGAAACCAACTGAATTTGATAAGTAAATATGAAAGCTTATTTAAGGAGATATATCCACGATTTTGGACAGTGGATAATCCTTTAATTAAATATGTAGAAGTGTTGAATTTGGTAAACAACTTATATTCACGATTTTGGACGGTGAATGATATGTTAAAGAAATGTTTTAGGAAGCGATCTTTTAAATAGAATTACAACGATTTGAAGTTGTTTTAAACGGATTAAGGATCGAAACCATAGATTTCAACATTCATTGCTGAAATAGACGTTTTCGAGAAACAAGGAAATGGTGGACTATAACACTGTTGTTATAGTAAATGATTTTCCAAAGGAAATGTTTTATATAGTATCGGGATTTATATATCTATCTCAATTTCGAATCCCTATACTAGTGATTTTGGGTTGTCGTAGCGATGTTTTATGCAACATTCGTTTTGACTCAAATAAATGTGTTTAAGAGAATGTTTTCCTTAAAAGATTAAAATATATACTTAGTGTTTTAAGTATATTGAATATTTTCTAAGTATTGAAAATAAATAGATTTGTGAATTACTTATTGTTAAATAAGTATTTGGAAATGTTTTCCAATGTAGAAATTGAAATGGTTTAGAGAATATATCTTTTTAACGATAAATTGAAGTGAATATTTGGCAAGTTATTAATTTTATGGAAGATTAATAAAAGCAATACTAACTAGAGACAGATTGGTGGCTACTGGGATGCAAATTGACCATCTGTGCCTATTCTGCAATGTGACCCCAGAATCTTCTGTACATCTTTTTTTGAATGCGAATACTTATCAAACATCATATGTACCCTGATGAACAAAGTTGGTATACCAAGCCCTGAAGGTAACACTACCAACTTGTGGAATGTGTTGATGATAGCAACGAGGTGGAGCCATAAACGAAGGGATATTATCTTCTTCGTTTTAAAGATTTACATGTGAACGGTCTGGATGGAATGGAATTCAAGGTGCTTCAGGGGTGAAGTCAGTGTGGCGCATCAACTGTGGGTCAAAATCATGGCGAAGATCGCTTCTGGGTTAAGTTTTTCCAGGCGGGGCTTCTCACCCCATTGCCATGATTTTTGGAATTGATATGGGCCTTGTGTTTTGCCATCTCGTGCATATTCTTTTGCATGTCTGGTATCGCAAATTTTGAGATGTACCTCTTCTTCACCTCTCGGTTACCCAAAGTGATTTTGCTGTGCTTTTTGCAATGTGTGTTTGTGTTGTGCATTTGTGTGTTTTTTTTCCATTCAACAGTGCTCTGTTGTTTCCTTTTTTCAATTTGCGACTATAGTGTGTTATAGTCGTGTTTCTTTCTTTCTAATTTCAATAAAACCTGGTAGGGGACCGGTCAACCTGCTTGCATTTCAAAATAAAAGGGCCTAGTGATTGTTATGCTGCTGAATATTTGTTGGTTTGCCTTGATAGTTAAATAACCGACTATCAATATTTACCTTTAAATGGGTATTTGTTGTGATTTGCTTGAATTTGAATGCTACACTTATTTTAAAAATAATCGCTCGTTATTCGGTTTAGCCGGGAGAGGACCTTTGGGTCATAAATCCCATTCATAATAGTGATATGTTGTAATGGATAGCATTTGAAGATCGGTGTTGAAGAACGGATATTTTCGAAAACGTAAGGATTACCGTCGAATGACTCTGCATCGGCTGATCTTCGATATAGAGATTTTATCACCCTTTGTGATGGAAAGTCCGGTCGTGATTAGTGAATATCCGGATTTCAAGGGCTTCTTTGGAAGTGCCTTCGGTTCCGTTCGATCCTGGAATGGACTTGTATAGATGTGTGTCTGACGTTACAATTTGAGATGTAAAGCTAGTTTCTATCAAATATATTTCTGTTGGTGGCAGAGAATTTATTCTCTTAGCTTACACCCTTCTCTGAGACGTACGAGCTCAGAGGTTATATAGTTGATGGTTACTAGTGATATATTCCCAATTTGGTAACGTGGCATACAAAGTGCTGCTGATCATTTGTTGATCAAAGCACAACTTTTGTATAAAGCGTAGCTTTGTGGACGAGACTTCGTCGAACCTCACACCCCGGTAATGGTCAAAACAGGAAAGATGGCAAGGTTATTAGGGGATAGCGCCCCCTTAGTGTATGTCATTTCCTTCTGGATAGAGGTGGTATCATGGTATGGAGTCCAGATACTTAACCTATGTTGTTGCTGCGAACTTATTATTTTGTGGTTGTTGGTGAATCTCGGGATTTAGGTCGGTTACGACCGGGGGATGGCATATTTGTGTCAGTTGTTACCCAGCTAGGGGTAACCCGGCCTTGTGTTGGCAGAGATCCGGTTAGGTTCTTGGGGCATCTTTCTAGAGGCGTACCCATGTGGCAATGGGAAGTTCCTTGGCCTGACCGTTTGTTGGAAATCCAAAGAAACAATACGAGCCCTATACGGTTTTAGTTGTAGAACCTGCCATTACATATGGTAGCTATAGTAGGCATACTATAATGGTACCTATGCTGGCTAAGATTAATATTGTACTTTCAAAATGTTTTCTTGCACTTTGCACTTATAATAATAATATTGAAAAGAAATTTGCATATCAAGCATATGTGACTATCATAAGGAGAAATCTCCTCCAATTCTGCGTTTGCATTGTGTGTGTGGCAGGAGGCCTTATGGTAGTTACATTTTCTAAAAGCATTGCGGATCTATTTTAAAATATTTCTTTGTTTGTTTTTAAAGATAAACTGTTTCAAGTTCTCACACCAGTCTCATGACTGACCTGGAGTTTATTGTTTCCTTCCTAAACTCTGGGTGCTCACCAATTTCCACACGGACAGTCTAGAGTCAGGTTATCAGGTTATTCTGGAATTCAGGAGATGCTGTGGAGATCTGGAGGCAAGCTGGGTGGCATAGCGTATCAATTAGTATATAGTATTTCTTTTCCACTGTTTGTTTGTTGTAAACTCTGATAATGTAATGTAATGTGATGTAATGTAATAACAGATATGATTCTTTGCTTTAAAGATTATTCATTGATATATTATATGTTGTTCCGCTGTGAAATGTGAGATTCTGTTATTGTTTTCTGTTACTCTTCTTTCTTTCTTCTTCTACCTCTTCTTCTTTAACCCTAACAATTCGGTTTTCCGGCCTTCGATTGTTCTACAGTTGATACAGTGGATGTTTTAATGTCGACTTTCGTGAGTCGAAAATCACTATCGTTACATTAGTTACCCAAATTATTATTTTAAATGACAATAATTCATTTCAAATAGTTATAAAGTGATAATGAGTTGTTTATAATAGTTTATTAAAGTTATATATTAGATTTGAAAATATAAGGAAAAATCGCCATCGTTTTATCGGTATAATGGCGATTTTTATAAATAAATTTCAGCATTAATGTATATGGTTTTATAAATGAGATATGATCATTTTATTTAGTTTAAAACGATAAGAAATTTATTTTTGAATTTTGTTTATGTGTGTGTGTGTGTGTGTATATATATATATGTTAATAAATAAGTGAAAATATGACCGATAACCGGTTCTCTGGATTTCAACGATTTAACGAACAAAAATTGTTCGAAGTGTAATGCATCTACATGTACATACATATATATATATATGTGACATGCACATGCGTAAAGAAATACACATACAAACACACACACACACACACATACATATATATTACAAAAATGATTTGATAATTCCTAAGCTTAACCTTTAAGTAACCATAAAGCAAACATCACTTCGTAGTCCCACAACATCACCTCATATCAACCACCACATGGCTTTGGAGGGGGAAGCTGTGTGCTAGAGGTTAGGGGAGGGGTGTGGGCTAGGGGTATTTTGGTAATTATGCAATATAATATTTATTCTAAGGGTTTTCTATAAATACCACCTCTATTCTCACAAAAATGCTAATACCGTTCCACTTCTCCTTCCCCTTCTTTTCAAGCTTTCTCAAAACCTCTTTAATGGCTTCTTATTCATAAAAAAATATAACAAAAATTAGAAAAATATATCAAATAAAAGAGGAAAATGTGTACAGTAGTTTATAATACGATCCACTTTAAAATTAGTTATAAACACCTCCTTTGCTCTTCCAAAGTTCACGACCACCATGCCACACCACCAGGCCCCGAGAACGAAGGCTATGCCGAGCTACTTCAAGGGTCCAAAGCTCGATTTCGTGGAGTTTAATTTCATGATAGCGGAGCCATAACCGATTTTCTATTCGCTTGAAGGGAAAATGAAGGTGAGAACCCGTAAACTATTATATTATATGTTGAATGATGATACGATGTTTGCAAATGAATGTTTATTATGCTTTGTCATCAAGTTTGGATTGTTTCATGAATGTGGAATATATATGCAAGTCATGAAAATACACGTCGATAAGCACAAAGGAAATCACTTTTCTTGGATTAATGTAATGGTATGTATAGAATGTTAAACTTCTCTAAAACTATTTAAAAATGAGTTTGAAATGTTTTATAAACATTAAAAAGTGTTTTGGTGAAGTTTGAATGAGAATGGAAAATCTAGTCAAAATAGGCGCGTCGCGTAGCGGTAGTTCACGCTTTCGCGCCATAAAAGTCAAGTGAGTGTAAAGAATGGAATATAGCTCGGAATTCTTCGAAATAAGAGTTTTTCAAATGGTTATATCCATAGTTTTCCAAGGAAGGAATAAAATTGAGATTTTAATTATTAGATTTTGAGATATGAGTAAAACAAGCTTTTTGAAAAATCACGGTTTTGCAGTTCGAAATCCAAAACTGGATTTCGTTGAAAATGATGTTTTAAAATTATTTAAAAATATGAAACAAATTCTAAAAATCTTTTAAAAGTTATTGAGTAATAAAAATGAATTTTCAAGTGACAAAAGTCGTTTTGATTAATATAGCTTAAAAAAGCACTTTCCGCATCACTTTTCTATAACCTTTGAAATATAGTTTTAAACTGAATGATTTTTTGTAAAATCTTTTATAAATGTTCTCAAATGGATAATTAAGCATTTTAATGGTGATTTGGAAGTTTTATAGTTAAAAGAATTTAAATAAACGATTTAAAGAAAGTTATTACCAATTTAGTGATTTAATTGACTCTATAAGCCGACGAATAGACTGGATTTTCTATTCGTGAGATCCGGATGTGAAGTAGGAGGAGTAGGAGGAGTGCCTTTGGTTTCGTTCAGTCCCTGAAAGAGCTTTTATGGATGGATGTCTGAAATTGCATTCTTGAGATTTCATCGTTGACTTTTATAAACATACATCTGTTTGGTGGCAGAGAAGGCAACTTCTCTTAGCTTAACACCCTTCTCTGAGACATATAAGCTCGAAGGTTGTACGTTTGTGGAAGTCAATAGTGATTGATGAATTGGCAATGTGGCATTCAAAGTGGAAAGTGTAAAGTGAAAGGTAATTGTTACCTCAAGCCTCATACCCGGGAAGTGGCCGAAACATGGTAGATGCGGCAAGGCTATGTGGTTCACAGCCATTACGATATGATCATCCCCTTCTAGATATATTTCTACCTGCTATAATGTTTGGGTTTAAATTATTGTGGATGTATGCTGTGAGGGCACTTGGATAGGTTGGTAATAACCGAGGTGATGACATATTCAATACTATCTAGTGAGAAAGGTAGGTCGGTTTTGTGTTCGTAGAGGGCAGATGATCTGTGCCTTGGTACTTTCCTCTAGAGATGTACTGTCGGAAGGTAGTCCCTTTACCTGGTCATTTTTATGGACGGTCGTTTTGTTTGTAAAACCTAGTATGTTGGAATTTAATAATGGTAACAATTTCGACTAAGAAAATAAGTTTGCTTGCCAATATTTTTAAAGATATGTCATTAAAATAATATCAAGTGATTTTACATAATAATGATTTGGTTATCACAAGGTAAAAATCCGTTCCGTGTTTATGTGCGGCGTGGCCCTATGAGATACATTTTTTGGTTTTCAAAACACATGTTTTGACTTCTCACACCAGTCCCATGACTGACCTATAGTTTTTTCCTTTTCCTTAAACTCTGGGTGCCCTAATTTTCCAAGGCAGCCTAGTAGTCAGGTTTAGTTTAGAAGAAATCTGGATGGAGCTTGAAGCATGGAGCCAGAGGATTTTTTTGAAGATTTTGGTCTATTTCCACCACACTGTTGTACTATAGTATACCGCATTTGTAAGGATGGGAATTTATAACCATCCATGTTTTTAACTTTGATAAATGAATTTTAGATGTAAAATTTTTATTGAAATAACATATGTGAGATTCTGTTCTATCTTTATTTTCTTTCTTACCCTTGAGAATCCACTTCTCCGGCACTTGAATTTACGGCATGAGAATACCAAGGATGTATTTGTGTCGGTTTTCGAGAGTCGAAGAAACATGTCCTCACAACTTCATTCAATTGTCAGACTTAATCCATTTCATTAGATTATCAGACTTAGTCCATTAGATTATTAGGCTTAGTCCATTTCATTTCCCCAGCTTCTTACTCTTACATATTAATCAAACTTCCTTTTTCATCAGTTTATGTTTTATTAACTTTTTAGTTATATTCTTATTTCAATATTCCGCCTTTGGAATTTACTATATTTTCATAAATTGAAACTCAACTTTATCAATTAATTACTATACAGTAAATTTCCATGTCTTATATAAAAGAGGGGGTTTGGGTTGTGTTTGTAATAACATGGTGTCTCTTTTTATTTATTGAAATATGTGATACAAAATAAAATAATCATCTCTATTTTTTACACCTCTTTCATTTACAGGCATATATTTACTTATTTTCATTTCAAACATCGCACTTTTGTAAATTTAGACATGATAATATGGAAATCTACTTGCTATGATACAATTCCAATAAAATAAAATGTCATAAAATCCCAGAAGTCAAATTAACTTTATTCATCAAATCGGACAAAATGAAACCCTAACTCATCACCTTTTAGTTAACTAATATTCGACATAGAAACTAACAACTCTAACCATTATGTAATTATAGAAATAAAACTAATCATTACACGATTGTAGAATTAAAACTAATCGTTACGTAATTACATAGGCATGTTCATATCTCAACTTTTCACATTTACAAATTCATTGCAACTTAAATGCAGTTCTTAGACATATAGGAATAGATTTGCAATGATATAATCCAGTATTATATAAAAAAAAAATATTCCTACTCATAATTAGTTAGTGCTCCCAAATCTCTAGATTCAATCCAGATCTTATCCTAGTATCTGTATTCCCCACTTTTTGACTCCCTATTCGGATCCACATATAATATTTGCACAGATCTTATTAGAAATTGAATTAGGGAAAAAAGATTTAGATTGATTAAATAGGACAATATTTAAAAGTTGACCTTTGATGTATCGATCTGATTTGAATCTACCTTCTATCCTTTATCCTTTTCTATTCCTCTCCAAATTATATACGTGCAATCTATTATATTTCTATGTGTTTATAATTTTTAGAGGAGAAGAGAAAGTGATAGAACTTATGCGCTCATTGAAAAATAACGAGTTGGAAGTGAAGCCATAGGTTCTAATTTATAAAGTTTCAAATCAGTGCTAACCCACGAATGAAACCGAATTAGATCCGGGCCACGTAGCCTAAACTAAATGCCGTCTTTAAAACCCTTTGGGTCGACTGATCTGGATCCATGTTTGACCGCTTTAGGTTGACCTATGGTAGGTCAAGATTGATCCTTATAAGCCAATTCAGTGTATTTTAACTATGTTGATTCCTTTGTTGATTCCTTTCTCTTATTCTCAAATTAACATTAATAACGTTATCTCTTGACTTAATTATATTTCTCAAATGTTAAGTTAATGTTAATTTTAATTATATTTATCAATCATTAATTAATTTTAAATTATTTTCTAAATTACATATATAATTATTTCCAACTACAAAAAATTCAAACGATAATAACTTTTTCATTTGAACTCTGATTGAAAAAGTTTATGTATGAAAATGGATCAAAAAATCGCCAAATGTCTCGTAGCTAAATTCTAAAATTTGTAAAAATTTCATTTTTCACATTTTATAATTTATCAATTAATTTGTATTTTCATTAATTAATGTAAAAATGCGGGGTGTTACAAGTGGTGCGATTGAGTTTTGGGAGTCGCATGTTTTATATATAGCAAACTTGGGGTTGGGTTGCGATTGTTAAGGAGGTGTCTGAGTTGTGGTGATTGGGCGTAGATCGAAGCTTGTGCGGAGAGAGGGACGATGAGGAAGTCGACTGGCAATTTCATTGAGAGGGGAGGATTTTGGGAGGGAAGATGCACAAGGCCATGGTGTATCTTCGTATATTGTGCGCATGATTTAAGGAGAGGGAGAAGATGATTTGAGTTTGTTTATTTGTAATTAATTAAGTTATTAATGTAAATTAATTAATTTAATTGATTTGATTTCTTATAAATTAAATATATAACTCATACGAGGTCGGATTTGGATGCAATCTTTTGCGTTTGACTAGAATCATCATTATCTACGTGCTAGAATTACGTTCGATTTTAGATAGAACCAAAATAAGAAAACATCAACTGGAGTTTTGGTGAGTATACTCACCTTTAAATAAACTATATAATATCTGTATGCTATAGATTATTGTTGAATGCTTGAATAATATTTTATATATTATTATTTGATTGTCTGTTTGTATTTCATTCCTGCTTAAAATATGGATGGCACAAATAACCATTGTGTTGTAGGAAAAGAAATAGAAGGAAAGTCAAAGCGTATTCGTAGCGAATAGGTCACTATAGGACACTTCGAAAATACACATTCATCTATGTGATTTACAGGCGACGTTTTTAGAGATCTTAAGTGATTTCTCATCAATATTAATTTATTTACATTCTTATGTTGCGTATGTTGTTATTTGGTTGAAATATTTATGACATAATTTTTTATTTGTGTAAGTATCGCTATAGTAATTATCGCTATACCGTCACTTATGGAATATTATCTCCTTAAACTCTTTGTTGTGTGTTGAACTTGAGCTTATATTTTTACAAAAAATATATCTGGTCATGTTTTTGCACTTTGAAAATTGTTTAAACTATATTTCAAGTATTTTGAGAATTTTGAAAATAAAGGATGTATTGATTAGAATTTATAAAAGGATTTATAAATTTAATTAACTACTTCACAAAATAATTAACATTGTTTTAAATTATAAAAGGACTATAAATTTGATTAATTATCTTTCAAGATAAATAATGTCATTTTAAATTTATAAAAGATTATAAATTGGATTTAATTATCTATCAAGATAATTAATGTTGATTAAAATATATAAAGATAATTTACCTTAAATATTTTTTAAATTCTTTTCAAATGTATTTGTAAGGATTGTACAAGTATATGAAAAGAATTGGATATTTAAATTTATTTTTAATTATTGTTTAACTTTAGTAAAGTTAATTAATAAATTTATTTATGATGTTTAAAGTTAATTGACCGACTTAATAAAAGTGTTTTAAAGTTAATTACTGATTTAATAAAAGTGATTAAGTTAATTAATTATTTTAATAATAGTGATTAAAGTCAATTAAGTAATTTAATAAAGATGTTTAAAATTAATTAATAGATTTATTAATTGAGTATAGTGGAATAATTGTCTCTTGGGATAATTAATATGGTTTTAAATTTATAAAAGAACCATACCAATTTCTTTTTGGATGATCATCATTGTTTTAAATTTATAAAAGCGTTTTAATTGATTTATTATAATTCGGGAAAATAAATATTGTTTGAAAATTAATAAAGATAGTTTATAAATGAGAAAATCCTTTAAAAAGGAAGTGTTTTAAAAAAATAAAGCTAAGTGTAAATTGTTTTGAGTTTATAGACAATATTTTAATAATATGACCCTTCTTTTTAATATGCTTAAAAATATAATTTTCTCTATAAAATAATAATTTAAAGAGTGTTTTTAAGTGTTTTACAAATATTTGTAATGTGAAAACCAAGCATAGGTTCAGTTTTAAAAGTTCAAAAGTTTTAATTCGGTTACGGAAAGGATAATAAATGGTGTCGCTTATATGGAAAGGATTTTGTCATACTCTTAGCACTAAACGCCAAGGTATGAAAACTCTTTTCAACCTGGATGCTTAAAATTATAGTTAAGGCAATGCTTAGAGGTACTACATTTACTTCCCCGACTTCATTTTTATCCAAGGGATAGTACAAGTTTGAAATCGACGAAAGGTATGAGATATAATTTCCATATAAGATCATTTTGATTTTCCCGATGGTTAATTAATTGACTATTGATTCTGCTTCCTTCTTTGTTTGTTTGTTAATGATAATACCATTTTACTATCATTATTTTTTGATTCATCATGTTCGGATAGTTTAAGAGCATTGATTATTGTTTGTAGATTGTTAATTTATACACAATCAATTTATGGGTGTTTATTATTTGACAACTATGAGAATATTAAAATGAACCACTTGTGATTAAATTTCACAATTTGACTATAAGTATTCGGAGAAGATGTTAAATTAAAAATCATCTTTGAATAATGCTGAGTTAAAGATGATTTTTTTAGTAAAGTTGTTTAATATAGTCTAAATGAGAAGATAAGGCATTTTGATGACAAATAATTGTGAAAAATTTAGTATAATAAAGGAAAGTTATTATAATGTAAAATAATTATACAGTTACATTTTATATGAGTATGGTACATATAAAAAATGAGTTATATGATTTATATATGGTGTTTTATAAGTAAAAAGGTTTTTGATAATTAAATCCCGGTATTGCTTGAATTGATTTCAAAAAGATTTTGGGAAAAGTAATGGTAGTATTACTTGGAAATATTTGTAAGTAGAATATTTCGAAGAGAATTTTAATTAAAGATACATTTTCCTTGAATAGTTTGGGGGAAACATTTGGATTTGTAATTGTGACAATCTGAATAATCTTCTAAGTGATGATTGAATGTTTCTTAGGAGAACATTGTGGTACATCTAGTAAATTATTCTCTTTAACATTGTGCGATCGAAATGAGTTCGAAACTTAACAAACCCAAAGTGACTATTAGTGAATAAATTGTCAATATTATTTCATATAGAAATATATATGGTGTGTTTTCAAAAAGGGTTTTGGAATAAAATCCAGGTATTTAGTTCTTAAGTTTCTTTAAAGGAAATTGATTCAAAATATAAAGCATTTTTATGAGAGAATGTTTTGATAAATGAGAATTTTTTAACTCTTGGATTAAAAAGTAGATAATATAACTCAAGTTTTAGATGGATTAAATTAGATAAGAAGATTTTAATAAGCATTGTTTTATTAAAAATAATAGTTTTTGTTTAAACATCTAAGTCTTATAAACTATTTGGTGATATTGGGCTAACTTGTAAACACCTTTCCTTAGAACATTCTATGGTAAAATGGTCAAAGGGTTGACTCATTTTCAAAGACCCATATTTTTATTGAGCCTCCATCTAAATTTTGAAAAGTAGATCAAAATTTACATTTTGTATGTACTCTTAGGATTTATAAGAGTATTATGCAAGTAAATAAAATTGAGTAAGTTTTTAATTTAATGTTTTATAAAGTTGTGTCTTTATTAAATGTTTATAAACTTAAGTGGAAATTTGTGAAATAATTCATAAATAATTTTACTATTGAATGAAATAATATAAACTAAAATGAAAGTGATTAAGAAAGAGATTGGTGTAGCCAAGAAACCAATCGGATTAAGTATGCAAGTTATATGTAGATCATTTTATTCGCACGGTTCTCGATCTTGGATTCGAGTACATAAATTCACGGTGATTCACACCTGCCCAAAAGAGGATTTCTCACTTGATTCTTTTTGATGAATACTTAATTCAGATTCTTGATATGATACTGAGGTTTTTTATCGTAGTATATGGTTATGTAAGGAGAACAAAGGTTTTTAATCAAGGAACCAAATCATAGTCTACACTAGGGAGGTCGAGTGGGCGATACTAGTTCGAAAGTAAGTTTATGTATTCGAGCAAGTGGTCAGATCGGATATTGGGTATGGACAATTTATGTACATCATGCGGGCTAAAGTATATTAGTATGCCTTGTTGTGTGACTTAGGAAACTTTTGGGAGTGACTTTCAATTTTTTTTCTAAGGTGACTTAGGTAATCTTCTAAGAAATAGTATGCTTAGAAAATCATCTACATCATTGGACAATACAGAAAGTTATAAATCTAAGTAAAATTCAAAATATTATTGGTTAGACATTAACATTTTAAATAAAGTTAAGTGTTAGTTTATTCCTTATAAAATTTTATTTGATTGATAATGTGATTTTATACAATATAGTTTATAAAGTTGTTGTTTATTAGGACTTAAATCTCGGTGCTTTTGAAAAAGTGATTTCGAAAGAATTTATGAAAAAAAAATATTAATTCTTGAAATATTTGGTGAAGTGTTATTATTTTAGAAAATTTGAAAAGAGTTTTTGTGAATTGATTTTTCAAATATTTTTTGTTATGACTAAAATTGGGCAATTGGGGGTTTTTCGATTTGGAAGGCTCGCTAGATATATTTGCTTACGTTGGTTGTTATTTTAGGAGGAACCGGAATACCATTGGATGCTCTATATTGTTTTGATTCTAGAGTTGTACCACGCTTCGATGAGAAGAGGCCCCTCCTTGTCATAATTGATTTTGGTTTCGATTTATTTCTCTTTCCAGAAATCTAAAAATATATTTTGAATATAAAAACCCAAACATTTAGTTCTAAATTTATCTTTTGAAAAGATTTGATGCATAGTATTTTATTATAGAGTATTCTCTATACTTTTGTTGCATATGGTTGTTATATTGTTTACGGTGCTATTAGTCTTTGTCAGTATCATTCTCTTTTAGATTATGAGTATAAGATAGGTATAGGGATGCAAGAGATTACTATTTGGTTGCTTACGTACATGCATTCACATTAAGATAGTAAGTTGCCTGCAAAATAAAAATCAAATGCAAAAGGGATACATTTTAGATTTAGAAATTAGTATTTTGATTGATGATTTTATGTCTCGGAAATAGGAGGCCACTTGTTTCTTTTGTTTGATTTGGTCCAGTTGTAGCGAGTTATTGTTGTCCGAAGTCATCCGCACAAAGGAGGTGCGACCAGAATTTTCCATAACATAAAGAACTTTAAAGGTTTAATAACTTATTTTAATTAATAGTTTTCAAACTTATGGGTTTGTAGATATTTTCTTCCTTTGGGAACTTTAGGAACAAAATTCTTTTAAGAGAGGAGAATATAACATTCTGGAAGTTTATCGTTTTAATTTGAATATTTAATTAATTTTAGATATTTAAACAATTGTTTTTTATATTAATAACTTATACTCAAATGTAGTGATTGTTTATATATTTGAATTATGAATTAGATATTAATTAAACTGATTAATAGCCTTATTTAATTCTTTTCAATTGATAAATAATAATGACAAACTAATTTTATAAATTTATTTACAATAGTAAATGGTTTGAATAAATAATAATAAAATCAATTATTAATAAAATGACTTGATTTTTATTATAGTATGTTAATTAAATTTATTGGATTTTTCAACAGTTTTTAATTTGGAAAAATTTAAATTTTCGTTCGTCATATGTTAGGGCAAATGATAGATTTTGAAATTTCAGATAATAAAATGAACTATGCATTTTATTCTTAATTTGTGATCATATTGCATTTTGGCGCACGATCATATTTTTAATTCTATCGTTCATGGTTCATATGCAAACGGATTTGTGTAGTGGAATATTGCAAAACCTTCTTTTCAAAACTTTTCAAATCAAATCAAAATCCAAATTTTTCGATGGTGATGTGATGGTTACTTGGGATTATTGCCTAACTTGAAAATTGTGGTTTACTTGTATTTGAAGCAAGGTAAATTGTTTTTTAAGTCAATGCTTGAACCATTTTCATCTTCATTTAGACTTTTCTTTTTCCACTTTCCCTTTCTTTCCCATTCACAGAAGCAAGAAAAATCAAAATTCCACATTCAAATTTCAAAATAAAATCGAACACTTAACTAAAAATCTTGAAACTAGATTCACTAAGTTTGTAGTGGCTAGATCTATAAACCCATATACTTTAGGTCATGTGCGATGGTGTTTGGTTGTAGTCGACATGAATTGGAGGAGCTAGGGTTTGGGCTCCTATGAGTTTAGTCAACAATTTGTGAAATGGGGTGTCGATTTGGGTTTATGGCGTGGAAGTCCATCGGCGGAGGGAAATTATAGGGGTGTGATTGAATTTTGGGTGTCAAGTTTTTTTTATAGAATACCTGAGGTTGGGTCGCAATTTTTAGGGAGGTGTTGGAGTTGTGGTAGTTGAATGCTGATCAGAGCTCGCAAAAAGAGAAGGACGTTGGCGAAGTCGGTTGGCGATTTCGTTGAGAGACGGAGGAGTTTGGGGGGAAGATGCACACGACCATGGTATATCTTTATGTACGGTGTGCACGTTTTAGGGAGAGCGAGAAGATGAATTTGAGTTTGGTAATTTAAAATTAATTATGATATTAATGTAAACTAATTGACTTAATTGAGTCAATTTCTTATAAATTCAATATCTAACTCATACGAGGTTGAATTTGGACGCAGTCTTTTGCGTTGGACTCAAATTGTTGTTATCTACGTGTTGGAACCAATTTCATTGAATTTGGAGATAGAACTGAAACGTGAAAGCATCAACTGGAATTTTTCTTAGTTTACTCTACTGCCATAGATTCTTGATGAATGCTTGAATGATAGTTTATATATTATTATTTGATTATCTATTTGGATTTCATTTTTTTAAAATGCGAATGGTATAAATAACCATTGTGTTGTAAGGAACAAAAATAGAAGGAAAGCTGAAGTGTATATGTAGTCAATAGGTCGCTATGACACTTCAAAAATACACATTCATTTGTGTGATTTACATGAGACTTTTGTAGAGAGACCCTGAGTGTTTCTCGCTAATATTAATTTACTTATATTCTAATGTTTCTTATATTATTATTTGGTTGAAATCTTTATGACATAATGTTTGATTTGTGCAAGTGTCGTTATAGCGATTATTGCCATACCGTCACTTCTAAAATATCATCTTCTTAAACCCTAGTTGTGTGTTGAACTTAAGCTTGTATTGTTATAAAATAAATGTTCGGTTGTGTTTTGCAATTTGAAATTTTTTTAAACTATATTTTCAAGTATTTTGAGAATTTTGAAGACAAAGGATAATTATTGATTAAATTTGTAAAAGGAGTTATAAATTTAATTATCTTTTGGCATAATTAACACCGTTTTAAATTTATAGAGAGATCATAAAATTTTATTTATTATCCATCAAGATAACTAGTGTCATTTCAAATTTATAAAAAATTATAAATTGGATTTAATTATCTTTTGGGATAATTAATGTCTTTTAAAATTATAAAGTTTATTTACCTTAAATATTTTGTAAATTCTTTTCAATTGGATTTATAAGGATTGTATAAGTGTTTGAAAAGAATTAGAGGTTTAAATTTATTCTTAATTATTATTTAACTACAATAAAGTTCTTAATAAATTTACATATGATGTTTAAAGTTAATTAAATAACTTAATAAAAGTGTTTTAAAGTTAATTAATGAATTAGTAAAAGTGATTAAAGTTAATTAGCCGGTTTAATAAAAGTGATTAAAGTTAATTAACTGATTTAATAATGGTGTTTAAAATTAATTAATTGATTTATCAAAGGAGCTATAAGTGTATTAATTGTCTCTTGGGATAATTAATGTGGTTTAAATTTATAAAAGAATTGTATCAATTATCTTTTGAGATGATTAACATTATTTTAAATTTGTAAAAGCATTTTAATTCATTTACTATCTTCGGGGATAATAAATGTTGTTTGAAAGTTTATAAATTATAGTTCACAAATGAGAAAATATTTTAGAAAGGTACTGTTTTTAAAAATAAAGATAATTTTAAATTGTTTTGGGTTTATAATAAACAATGTTTTAGTGACATTTGTTCTTGACTCTTCTTTTTAGTATGCTTAAAAATATAACTTGCTCTATAAAAAGAATATTTTAAAGAGTGTTTTTAAGTGTTTTATAAATATTTATGATGTCAAAACGAAGCACAAGTTCAATTTTAAAAGTTTAAAAGGTTTGATTTGGTTACAGAAAGGATAAGAAAATTAATTTTTGTAAATGGTATCGCTTATATGGAAAGGATTTGGTCACACTCTTAGCACTTAACGTCAAGGTATGGAAACCCGTTTCCATCTCAAAGGTTAAAATTATTATCAAGGTGATGCCTAGGGTTAACACTACATTCGCTTGCTGGACTTTATTTTTAACCAAGGGATAGTACGATTTTGAAATCGACGAGCGGTGGAAAAGTTATGAGATTTGATTTCTATATAAAATCATTTTGATTTTTCTAATAGTTGATTTATTGAATATTGGTTTAGCTTGCTTTTTTGTGCATCGTCAATTTAAGATGATTTGTTGCTTATTTGAGCCTAGATATCCTTTGTAAGAAATGACTAAAACAAAAGAGCGGGTAGGGGCCAAGCTATGTGGTGTTGCTCCCATTAATGTATTTTCACATCTACTATTAATTGGTTTCAATTGTATGCACGTGGAGATGTGAAATACTTGAATACTCGGTAATGTTGGCGGAGTCCAGCTTGGAGGTTTCCAAGAGCCATCATAGTTCGTAATTATATCTCTAAAGGTGTACTTTCAGTGAGAGTGGTGCACCCTCCTAGTCATTATTGGAAAATTCCATTCCTTGTCGATTCAAATCTTTGAATTTTCTTAATTGCATCGGGAAGTGACTGGAGCTCTTATCAATGTTTAAATATTTGGGTCCATTCTTTAAGTTTGGATTTTGATATTGTTTATACCCATTCTTACAAGTTTTGGTTTTGTTCAAACTTATTTCCACTCTTTCATGCGTGGAAGTTACTCTTATGAGGTAAAAACCTATTCTGTGTTTAATGGCATGGTGTCACAAAATTATTATGTATTCACCATATATTTTGATTTTTCTCACGCGGGTTTTTTCAGACTGATCCGAATATTATTTTATTATAATGCTTGGGTTAGACTGAATGTTTTTCCAGGTTGACATTATTGGGAAATGAAGCTTATTGAGTAGAGCTAGATGTTCACCTCTTATAGTATTTTATTTCTGCTATATTATTATATATATACCCATTTGCAATTGTAAGATCAGGAAGTTACAACTGTCTAGGCTGATGGGGTTTGTTTTTAACTCTGATACACCATGTAATTTAGAGTGACGACATTTACTGTCTTTGTTATATTATATGTTGTCATTCCATTGTGAGATTATGTGTTTCCCCATTCATTTCCTTTTTCCTTTTCCTTTTATTTTACCCTAATAATATGCCTTTTCGATGATTGGATGTTCGACATTAGAATACCATAGATATATTTAGTGCTGACTTACGATGGTCGAAAAGGTGGGCCATTGCACCACGTGTCACCTTCAAGCTATCCGACTCTATCGTAATCCTACAACCCAAAAATGCTAGTTGACCCAAAGACAGAAGAGATTTTCTTAAACTTGGAACATAATAGACTCCATTAATAGTGCGCATCACGCCATCATGCACGCGAAGACGCATTGATCCTTCTCCTAATTACTTACAAGTAACATCGTTCCTCATTAATATGGCACCTCCCTTCTTACGTTCATAAAAATAGAAATACTCTGTCCTAAGCACCATGTGAAAAGATACCTATAACATCCCCACACCCCTTAATATACCTAAAAGGACACACTAAAAGACGTGGTGCGTTGTAAGTATAACTAAAGCTAACAGAGACTAAGATTCACAAGACAAATATAGATAAAAACAACGGAAACTTAAAATAATAACATAATTAAAACAGAACTTCATAAATACGTCAAATACCAAATACCACATTGTTGCAACTTTTCTATTGATTAGAAAAGCACAAATTTTAATTAATTCTGCAAGCGCACAGGCATGTAGTATGCAGATCGAGCATAGGGAATTGTGTTTTAAAATATTTGAAATCCATTTTTAAATCTTTGGCGTGTTAAACAAATTCGATGGTGGTTCCTGAATAGGAAATAAAAATAATAATATACTTCGAATTGATTTTGAATCTAATCAAATTCCAATCAAAATATAAAATTGTAGAAATCAGAGCAAAAACTAAGAGTGCTTAAAAGGAAATCATAGAGCAAACAACTGAAATAAAATGAACTGAATTGATTAACTAACTGGAAAGAATATAGAAAATAACTAAGAACAATAAAAAATAAATTGAAAAATCTAATTAACAATCCTACGTATTCTGTCCGAAAATAAAACACTGCTGCAATTAAAACTAAACTAGAAGAAGAGTGATGTGGTAAGAGATGATTTTCCATCCGCATTGCTCGATGCTATATGAAGACTTCAGCCTCCAAAAATAACCCTACTATTCAGGCCCATGTGCTTGATATTTGGAGAATAATAAGACCACCTCACTTTGAATTGGTCTTTGCTTTGTTATTTGATTAACAAGTGGCCTTGCTTTGAAAGATTTTCAGGCTAAACTTTGAAAGTGTACTTTCAATATTTGCATTTTATTTCTTGCATGAATAGCACACATGTTGGTGATGTAAGATGCATTTCTTCATGAACGATATGTGCTTTCTCTTCGAATTATTCGGTATTCAAAATGTTGCACTCTTTTTCTGCATGTCATTTGAACCAATGGATGGCACAACCGATTAATTTCAATGTTGCACTTCGAAATCTATAATCTGCAAAACCACAATAAAATACTCATATAATACCGCTTTTAAAATAAAAATATATGAAACAAATGGTTTAAAATGCAGAAAAATACGTTCATCAAATACCCCCACACTAGAACTTTATTTGTCCTCGAATAAGCAAGAAAATAAAAACTAACTAAATCCTTTTTCGTAGGAAACACGATTGCATTAAGCGTATGCAACAAGCCGTTAAACCTCCAAAGAAATCAAAGTCCCGAGAATAATGGGAAATGAGAAAAAATTTGAAAAGAAATTTGAAAACAAATAATGATATGATTTTTTTTAAAAGTGATGCCACACCGTGAAATATGAACAAACAGAATGAGATATGCATCCCCCCAAACTGGAATAAGACAGTGTCATAACTGTCTAATGGAATGCAAATGCAAAACAGAAAAAAAAATATACAACCTGATATGTACAAGATAGTGGCTTATGCCGAATAGCTAGGTTAATGGAGATTCACGAACTCGTCGTCCTCGTGTTGTTCAAACTCTAGAAATGTCTTCAAGCGTTGTCCATTGACCTTTGAAATGGAACTGTCCCCAGGATTTTCAATTTTAACTACACCATAAGGGTATACTATTTTCACAATACATGGACATGTCCATCGAGATCTCAATTTTCCCGGAAATAAATGAAGTCTGAATTATATAAGAGAACTTTCTGACCTACTTCGAATGTCTGACGAAGTATGGATTTATCATGATAAAAATTAGTTTCTCTTTATAAATCTTTGCATTTTCATACGCTTCATTCTTAGTTCTTCTAATTCTGACAATTGTAATTCACGATGCGTTCCGGCTTTTTCTATGTCAAAATTAAGGTATTTGATTCCCCAAAGTGCATGGTGCTTGAGCTCAACGGGTAAATGACATGCTTTCCAAAGACTAATCGATATGGTGACATTCCTAGATTGGTTTTATAAGCTGTGCGAAATGCCCAAAGGGCGTCTATCAATTTAGATGACCAATCTTTTCTGTTGGAGTTAACTGTCTTTTCAAGAATTTGTTTAATTTTTCTATTAGGAATCTTGACTTTACTGTTAGTCTGTGGATGATATAGAGTAGATAGTTTATGAGTGATAGAGTATTTCTTAAGAAGAGATTCAAAAGCACTATTACAAAAATGAGAACCATTATCACTTATAATGGCTCGAGGTGTGCCAAAACTGGAAAATATGTTTTCATTTAAAAATTTGACAAAAACTTTATTGTCATTCGTTCCGCTGAGAATGGCCTCAACCCATTTAGGCATGTAATCAACTGCAAGTAGGATGCAGAGATTTTCAAAAGAATTAGGAAAAGGACCCATGAAATCGATGCACAAAACACCAAAAATTTCAATGACAAGGATTGGGTTTAGGGGCATCATGTTACGTTTGGAAATACGACATGTTTGTTGACATCTAGCGCATTTGGAGCAAAATTCGTGGGAATCACAAAAAAGAGAAGGCCAATAAAAACCGCATTGTAACACCTTGGAAGCAGTTTTCTTTGCTCCAAAATGTCCTCCACATGCTGATTATGTGAAAAAGAGAGGATGCTATGGAATTCATGTTCGGAGACACATCTACTTATGATTTGATATGTGCAATATTTGAAGAGATAAGGACCGTCCCAGTAAAAGTTTCGAACATTGGAGAGAAATTTTTATTTATCTTGTTTTGGCCAATGGGAAGGTGTTTCATTTGTGACAAGATAATTTACGATGTCCGCGTACCATGGTGCACTGGAGAGGGAAAGAATTTGTTCATCGAGAAAATGATCGTTGATTTGAGAGTTATCGAAGTTTTCATGAACAATACGAGAAAGATGATTAGCTACGACATTTTCAGAGCCCTTTTTATCCCATATTTCTTGGTCAAACTCTTGAAGAAGGAGAATCCAACGGATTAAGCGGGGTTTGGCATCCTTTTTCGTGAGTAAATACTGCAATGCGACATGATCGGTGTAAACTATGACCTTAGAACCTACGAGATATGATCTAAACTTATCGAGGGAAAAGATAATTGCTAAAAACTCTTTTTCTGTGGTTGAGTAATTCAATTGAGCTTCGTTAAGAGTTTTGCCAGCATAATAGATGACTCGAGGAAGTTTATCGATTTGTTGAGCTAAGATGGCTCCAATGGCATAATCAGAAGCGTCACACATTAATTCGAAAGGAAAAGTCCAATATGGAGGTTGGAAGATAGGTGCAATGGTCAAGATTGGTTTAAGGGTTTCAAAAGACGTTTTACATTCATTGGAAAATTCAAATTTAACGTATTTAGCCAGAAGATTCGAAAGAGGTTTTGAATTTTTTGAGAAATCTTTAATGAACCTCCTATAAAATCCCACATGGCCGAGAAATGAGCGATTGTCCTTTACGGACCTTGGAGGAGGAAGGTCAACAATAAGATCAACTTTAGATTTGTCAACTTCTAGGCCATTTTTGGAGACAACACGACCTAAGACTATTCTTTGCTTAACCATAAAATAACATTTTTCCCAATTAAGAACAAGATATTTCTCCTTACACCGCTTTAACACACGTTCTAAACGAAGGAGGCATTGATCAAAAAATGACTCATAGATTGAAAAATCGTCCATGAATATTTCTAAGAAATCCTCTACCATATCAGAAAATATACTCATCATACATCTTCGAAAGGTAGCGGGAGCATTACAAAGACCGAAGGGCACGCGACGATAAGCGAATGTTCCGAAGGGACATGTGAACGTCGTTTTGTGTTGGTCCTCTAGCGCAATGGGAATTTGATTATAGCCGGAGTTACCATCAAGAAAACAATAATATTCATGACTGGCTAAGCGTTCGAGCATTTGATCAATGAAAGGGAGGGGAAAATGATCTTTTCTTGTTATTGCATTGAGTTTTCGATAGTCGATGTAAACGTGCCATTTTGTTTTGACTTTTGTCGGAAGAAGTTCGTTATTCTCATTTTTGGTCACAGTGATTCCAGACTTCTTGGACACAACTTGTACCGGACTAACCCAAGTATTGTCAGAGATAGGGTAAATTATGTTATTGTCTAAACATTTGATAATTTCTTCCTTTACCACTTCTCTCATATTAGGGTTTAATCGCCTTTGAGCTTCGCGAGTGGGTTTATCCTCGTCGACCAAATGTATTCGATTTTCAATGATTGATGGACTATTTCCCTTAATGTCAGCAATTATCCATCATAATGCCTCTTTATTTTCCCTTAAAATTTTCAAATGTTGTTCTTCTTGGTCCTTAATGAGATTGGAGGCCAAGATTATAGGGAAGTTTTCCAAAGAATCTAAGTATGCGTACTTAAGATCAGTTGGAAGAGGTTTGGGGTCTAATTTAGGGCGTTCTTCTTTTGAGGTTCAGTAGACATCAACTGATTGAATTCTAGCGAATTATGAGAAGAGCGGAGCATATCATTTAATTCATAAATGTATTAGTCTTTATTTAAATTGGAATTAAAATGATCTAGGAACATGTTAAGAGACTCCGTAGTATCACTAAAATCATTTTCTACAATTGTTTGGATCATGTCAACTTCTTCTATTTCAAGATCCCTTGCTTGTCTGTTAAGATTGAATATATATAGTTCAATGGTTAGGTGCCCAAAGGAAAGTCGGAGTTGATCGTTCCTACAATTTACGATAGCATTTGATGTTGCTATAAATGGACGACCTAATATCAAAGGAATTTGACCGTTAGGATTTGAGACAGGTGCAGTCTCTAGGACTATGAATTCGATTGGGAAATAGAATTGCTCGATTTGTATCAAAACATCTTCAACTGTGCCTAATGGTTTTTTGACAGATCGATCAACTAGTTGAATTGTGATGTTTGTAGGTTTTAATGCCCCTAGTCCAAGTTGAAAGTACACAATATAAGGCAAAAGATTTACACTCGCTCCAAGATCGAGTAAGGCATGACTAATGTGAGTGTTACCGATTTTACAGCCGATTGTAGGACAGCCGGGGTCCTTATACTCGATTGGGGAGGGATTTGAAAGAACAGAGCTAGTGTTTGCAGTTACATATGCAGTCTTAGGAACGTTAGTGGCACGTTTTTGACTACATAGCTCTTTCAGACATTTTGCATATTGAGGAATTTGCTCGATGGTATCAAGAAGTGGTATATTGATTCGAACTTGTTTGAAGATTTCAAGAATTTGGTCAAAATTAGCAGGCTTCTTTTTTTTGTTGAGTCTATGAGGAAATAGAGCTATGGGTTTATAGACTCGTTTGGTAGTTTTTTCATTCGAAGAAGAAGGTGTGATATTAGAGGGTAAACATAAGGGAGCTGGAATGTTGGGGTTGCTAACATCAGAAAGCAAAGAGTGGTTGGGATTGCCAACCTTGGATGAAGAATTAGAGTTGTTTGGATTGACAACATCGGGTGTTAACTGAGTTTTAGAATTTTGAACAGGGGAAAACTTAAGAAGGACGTCAGGGTTGCCGACGTGGTTGTCCACCTTCTTTCCAGACCTTAATGTGGTGACAACATTAACTGGATTTACATTTTCATCCTCACAAAGATTTACTCCTCGAGAGTTATACTTTGGATTCACTTCGGTTTGATTAGGCAATTTACCTTTCTCATATATTTTCATGAGATCCTTCATCATTATCAACGTTTGTTCATTTTGTTTAGTGATTTTCTCAATTCTCGCATCTTGGTTAGTGATTTGTTCATCTTGTTTAGTGAGTTTTTTTTCAATCGAGCAATTTCTTGTGAAAGCTGAGAAGGTTGGGTTGATGGATTGAAATTAGGATGCCTATATGGTTGATTTGAAGGTTTTGTTTGAGGAGTGGGTTAAGAATTTTGAGCATTAGAAGTTGGGGCTCGATAATTCGGATTTGGTATCATTGGATACATATGCGATGGATTGGCCACATTGTTAGGATTTGACCATGAAAAATTGGGGTGGTGCTTCCAGCTAGGATTGTATGTGGATGAATAAGGACTATTTTGAGCTATAACATTGATTTGGTCTTGTGTGTAGTAATGGGGTAGTCCTTCTCCTTCTTTAGGAGTTTGGGCATCTATAGGAAGATGTGATGGATCAATGGAATATACTCCTCTATTTAGAGTACGAATTGGAACACGAATTATTTCCCAATGCATATCCTTTTCCGAATACTCTTTTAAAAATTCCCAAGCTTCCTCATCTATTTTTTCCATGAATTCTCCTCCGCACATTGATTCGAGTTGGGATCTTATTTAATAGTTAAGCCCTTCATAAACGATTTGGCACAAAACGTGTTTAGAGATTGCATAATGTGGAAAACTATATAACAATTGATTGAACCTTTCAAAATATTTTGAAAAAGTTTCTCCTTCAATCCGAGAGAATTGGTTGATTTCAGTTCGTATTTTAAGAGTTTTGTGGAAAGCAAAAAACTTTTTCAAAAATATAGTAACGAAATCGTCCTAACTTTTAATTGAATTTGTAGAAAGAGAATTAAGCCATCTTTTTACACTTTCTAGAAGTGAAAATGGAATAAGCCTTAGCTTGATGGATTCATTAGAAAGTTGTTGCATTTTAGTTGTAGAAGCATATAAGTCAAATTCACTAAGAAATTCATATGCATTTTCAAACCCAGTGAATTTTGGTACCCCTTGGATAAAAGAATGTTTTAGCTCAAAATTATTTCCTTCGGCAGGTAGAAATGAAATAACCGAAGGTTGAACATTCCTAGTTGGATAGCATCGGTCTCTAAGGGATAATGGCCGGTTCTCATGAAATTCATTATTTCCAACATGTGAGTTAGGTGACGATTTTGGTGAACTATGATGTGAACTGTGATGTGAACCGTGATTGCTCATATTTGTTTGATTTGAAATTTCCGTTGATTTGTTTAATGAGATATTTTGGCTTTCTAAATGATTTAAATTATTTCTTGCCCAAACGCGCATAAACGAATCAAGGTGTAATAGCTAAAAGTAAATTTAAACAATTTCAGTTTGGCACCTGTCGAGTAGAAAATTACTTAAAGATGGGTATGGCGTCCGTCCACTGCAACTGAGTAGTGTTAGTGATTCAAACTCCACTGTTTGTAATTGTTCGATCCTTAGATGCTTATTGTTGAATGGCTTTGATTTACCGAGTTGGAGCTATTTGAGTTGGTATGCTGTTGCTACAAGTTCATACCTCCAAGGGCTGATAATATGAAAAATGCAATTTGTGATACGCAGTAATAACGCCAGCAGCTAGTGATAGAAAATGCGAAAGCAACGTGAAATGTAAATGAAACAACAAACGAAAAGAATTGAAACAGCGAAAATATCTAGCGAATGAAAAGACTTAAAAAAAATGCAAAGAAATAAATTAACACGAATAGACTTAAAAAACAAAAAATCGAAAATTTCAAAATAGCAATTCCCCAGCAACAGCGCCAAAAACTTGTTGCGACTTTTCTATTGATTAGAAAAGCACAAATTTTAATTAATTCTGCAAGCGCACAGGCATGTAGTATGCAGGTCGAGCATAGGGAATTGTGTTTTAAAATATTTGAAATCCATTTTTAAATCTTAGGCGTGTTAAACAAATTCGATGGTGGTTCTTGAATAGGAAATAAAAATAATAATATACTTCGAATTGATTTAGAATCTAATCAAATTCCAATCAAAATATAAAATTGTAGAAATCAGAGCAAAAACTAAGAGTGCTTAAAAGGAAATAATAGAGAAAACAACTGAAATAAAATGAACTGAATTGATTAACTAACTAGAAAGAATATAGAAAATAACTAAGAACAATAAAAAAATAAATTGCAAAATCTAATTAACAATCCTACGTATTCTGTCCGAAAATAAAACACTACTGCAATTAAAACTAAACTAGAAGAAGAGTGATGTGGTAAGAGATGATTTTCCATCCGCATTGCTCTATGCTATATAAAGACTTCAGCCTCCAAAAATAACCCTACTATTCAAGCCCATGTGCTTGATATTTGGAGAATAATAAGGCCACCTCACTTTGAATTGGTCTTTGCTTTGTTATTTGATTAACAAGTGGCCTTGCTTTGAGATATTTTCAGGCTAAACTTTGAATGTGTGCTTTCAACATTTGCATTTGATTTCTTGCATGAATAGTACACATGTTGGTGATGTGAGATGCATTTCTTCATGAACGATATGTGCTTTCTCTTCGAATTATTCGGTACTTAAAATGTTGCACTCTTTTTCTACGTGTCATTTGAACCAATGGACGACACAATTTCAACGTTGCACTTCAGAATATATAATCTGCAAAACCACAATAAAATACCCGTATAATACCGCTTTTAAAATAAAAATATATGAAACAAACGGTTTAAAATGCAGAAAAATACATTCATCACACATACATGTTTGAAAATTTAATATGTCTCATGAAACAAAAACTCATAGTCTCAAAAATCAAAGTACATAATATCCCTCATAATAAGCCAATATATGGAAAGAACAGAAGCTGAAAAGAAAAAAAGTACATAGTAGAAATCTCCTCCAAGAAAACTCCATGTAGCAGCAATCTACTGACTTCTCCCTTTATTGCCTATTGAGGGGTAAGGGGAAAATAGAGGATTGCGTTAGACTAAAAGTCCGGTGAATGATAGTAATTACTAGAGTCTTTAAGTAAAGTAAAAGTAATAGACTCGACATCAGTTCTAGTATAAAAAGAGGAAACAAATGAAATAAAAAAGAGATAAACCGAAAATTAATATGATTAACTATAGGATAGGTTAACTTTGATTGTTTGCACTTGCCCTTGATTTCTACTTTGATTGGGTTGAATTCCTAATCCTGTAATTAGGATGTAACCCTAATCCTACCCTTTTGATCGGCCTGCTACTCTATAATACCTTTTTGTGGACCAGCTGCTACATAACTCCCTACACAAAATGTTACCGTGGACCAGACGACATATATAGCTCCCTACACAAAAGATATTTATTTACAGTGGACTAGATACTATATAACTCCCTACACATAATGTTACTATAGACTAGAAGACATATATATCTTTCTACATAGAAGGCAATGGTGTCTACGAAAGACACACATACTAAGCGCTTGGAACTCATAGCTATTACTGAGCACTCGAATGGAAGTCTCATGCGTAATTGCCACCATGCCCATGCTACTTTTTGCTCCACCTATTGGGTCTTCTTATTACCTCAAACTCCAACATAAGCATGCCCCTCATCCTACTTCAGGCTAACGTGAGATCACCGTGTGTCCATAGAATCTATAGGGGAATGTTGTTGGTACTGGCCCTTCATTCGAACAATATCTAGTCACGCCCCTTATCCAAATCTCCCATGATTTGGACTTTTATTTGACCAACTACTACCAATCTTAGCATAAGCTTGCCCTTGTCTCGCTTCAGGCTAATGTGAGACTATCGTTTTGTCTAATAGGGAATGCTATTTGGTACAAGCCCCACTTTCATCTTTTCTTAATAACTTAGGTAAATTATTTAAATAAACCTTTACATTTTTCTCTACCATATGTGCTTATTAATTTCTCCTAAGTCTTAAGATAAGCCTTCTACTTTTTCTTATTAAAACCTACGTTATAATCATGCTTATTACTTAACCCAAGGTCTAAGTGTGAAAATAAGCCTCTTTTTAGTAACTAGGCCAATCTTTTCAATTTAGTCCAACTAACGTCATAATTAGGCATATTTTCAGTCCAATTCCATTTATATTATAGTCTTTGTAATTTACATCTTATATTCTATTATTTCAGTTTTCTTATAGTTTAATCCATATTTGCGTTAATCTATTCTAATCCATACGCGAGGAAGAAGGAGGAATAAAAGAAAACTGAAAATAGAAAATAATTCTAAAGAGTAGAAAGAAGATGTAAATAACGTATAAATAACAGTAAATAAACTAACATAATGTAAATAAACTGTAAATAAACCAAAAAACTATAATTAACAGAAATAAACTAAAATTACTGAAAATAATAGCTGAAAGGAAATAGACTGAAAATAATTCTAAAAACTGTAAATAAACCACTGAAAAGGCTATTCCAAAAATTTTAGTAAAACTACAACTATTGGAAATCCTATTATTTTAAATTACTTAAAGAAATCTTAAAATAATTACAATCACTCACCTATGGTCCTAATATCTTCCTTTGGTCTTCCCGGATTCACTTGGAGGTTTTAAAATATTTTTATCAAAATATTCTCCCCTTGGAATAATAATTTCTTTTAGGGTCCTTTCTGTAAAGGTGAATCCCAGCGGAGAAAATCTAGAAGGAGAAAAAATGTTAGGCCTAGGGTTCTATTTACAGGTGTAGAAATGGATCTCACACCCTTGGATTTTGGGATTGAATAGGATGCAACCACGTCATAGGCTGAATAGCAACCATCAGATGCAAGAATGGAGGGACCGGATTGGTTTTAAGAATGCAAAACATGTCAGTCGGTTAAAAAAATCGCACCGTCATTCGAACGGGCAAAAAATCGTTCATTTTCCCCCGAAACAAAAGGCGGGTCAACCGGGCGGTTGACCGTCCGGTGCGGTCTACCTGCCTATATATTTATTTCCTTTATTTTCTTTATTTTATAACTTGGTCGTATTAGCTCGGTTTTTAACGTTCTATATAAGAAAATTGACCATAAAATTATCACGGACACAATGGTGCAACTTCCATGGCTTAATTCCAATAATTTCACAAAGTTATTTTATTATTTAATTAATAAATGAATTAATTATTATGGGTTAAATTTCGGGTTGTTACATTCTCCCCTCCTTAAGGGATTTCGTCTCCGAAATCTCTAAGGATAAAAGAATCTAAATGTTTTCATCCAATTCTACAACCAACTACTCAATTATCAACCATTCATCAATTGTCCTTAAGTTTTTCTAATGCAATTTTATGATACTTATGCAATTAATGTAGTGCAAATGTCTCTAACTAATGCAAAAGATTAGGCGGTCCACTGATTCAGTTGACCTACTTTTATGCAATCATGTCCATGTCATGTGTCTAAATAAATGCTAAAATTTCATACTGATAACTGATAATTCTATATGCATGCTACAAATATCTTCCAAATGCAACAATCATGTGATAAACATCCATTTATAGCAACTATGGAAAAAAAATGCGCACACATTCATATGCATATGCTCTAGTGTCCTAGCTAGGCCTATCCCTAAGGAATAATAATGCCTAGTGTACCTATATGCATTCGTCAACATCCACTAGCAAACACTTGCAACCACTAGCATACATCACTCACAACTTGTTCTATTAAAATGTTTACATCAAATCCTACCATTCATAGGTTAAATGCTAAGTTCTACCCTCCCAAAGGATAATAAAAAAAGAACCTATTCAAATCTAAAGATGGAAAAAGGATTCTCAAACTTACTATCAAAAAGATGAGGATAGACAGTACGAATCTTCTCTTTTGTTTCCCAAGTGGCGTCTGCAACATCATCTACCCATTGATCCTTCACCAGTGGAACCTCCTTATTCCTTAATTGCTTGGTGTCTCTTCCAATAATCTTCGTGGGATACGCCAAACAGAAGCTTCCTTTTCTACTTCCACCTCCTCCAACTGACTAGGATCTACAACCTTCGCCGAGTCATGTAAGCACTTTCGCAAGTGCAAAACATGGGAAACGTCGTTCACTCCTACGAGCCTATTAGGTAGCCTTACTCAGTAAGCCACCTCCCCAACTCTTTGTGTGATAGGAAATGGTCCAACAAATCTATGGGCTAACTTTCCATTTGATCCGAATCTTACCACCTTCCTAAGCGGGGATACTCTGATAAAAACTAAATCTTCAACCTCAAACTCTAAATCTCTCCTCCGCTTGTCTACATACGGCTTCTGTCTGTCTTGAGCTGTCTTCATCCTTTACTGAATTAAATCCACCCTCTCAGAGGTTGCCCTAACCATATCAGGTCCAAGTAATAACTTCTCCGTAGACTCTACCCAACATGATGGGGACTTGAAAGGTCTCTTATATAAAGCCTCAAATGGTGCCAATCCTATACTTGCTTGGTAACTATTATTGTACGCAAACTCAACCAACAAAAGATGCTCCTCCTAAGTTCCTCAAAAGTCCAAAATGCACATCCGCAGCAAATCCTCAAGTGCCTTATTTACCCTCTCCGTTTAGCTATCCGTCTACGGGTGATAGGCCGTACTCAACCTAAGTTGCGTCCCTAAAGCCTCCTGTAAGTTTCTCCAAAACTCACTAATGAAAATGGGATCTCTATCGCTAACAACGCTATAAAGAACTCCGTGTAGATGGGCTATCTCGAATATACAAGGATGCCGAATATGAAGACATACGCTTACTCTTAACTGGGATGAAGTGGGCACTCATGGTCAATCTATCAGTAATCACCCAAATGCTAGTGTTCCCCTTCCTTGAATGGGGTAAACCATCAATGAAATCCATAAAAATGTTGTCCCACTTCCACTCCGTTATATCTAAAGGATGAAGTAATCCACCGGGCTTCCGCTGCTCTTCTTTTATCCTTTGGCATATGAGACACTTAGCTACGAATTCTGCTACATCCTTCTTCATACCACCCCAAAAGAACATCCTCTTCATATCTCGATATATTTTTTCACCACCCAGATGAATAGTCTTACGGGAATGGTGCGCCTCCTCCAAAACTGTTTTCAACAAGTCAGTGGTGTGTGGAACACAAAGCCTCCCATCTCTTCTAAGCCACCCCTGTTATCTATGGAATAGCGTTGGAGATGTCTCGAGACCTCTCCTCGGCTAATCCTATTCGGAATGTCAATGAGCTCTAAATCCTTCTGCTGCCTCGAGCCAATCTGATCCATAAGGGTAGGCCTCACCTTTAATGTCACCAATAATCTGAAAATAATGTCCGTAGAGGGCTTAAAATCAAAGGTAGAAATAAACTCCAAGCTCCTCCACCCTACGAATAAAGGACTAAAGGTTGCTTTCTTTCTACTTAGCGCATCCGCAACCACATCACCCTTGCCAGGGGTATAAGCTATCTCAGAATCATACGAGGCTAAAAACTCCATCCACCTTTGTTTCCTCAAGTTCAAGTCCTTCTATGAGATTAGGTACTTCAAAGACTTAAGGTCGGTAAAAAGCTCAAACCTTTCTCCAAGAAAATAGTGCCTCTAAGACTTAAGTGAAAAAACTGTGATAGTCAACTCAAAATCGTAGGTAGGGTAGTTCTTCTCATGCATCCTCAACTGCCTACTACCATAACACACTACCCTCCCTTCTTGCATCAACACTGCTCCTAGACCCGTTCCGCATGCATCAGTGTATACAGTGAAAGACTTAGATCCATTGGGTAAAACTAACACTGGTGCACTAGTAAGGGCTCTCTTAAGCTTCATGAAGGAATCCTCACAATCCACGTCCCACACGAAATCTTTATTCTTCTTAGTAAGGCATGCAAGTGGTGCCGAAATCTTGGAGAAGTCCTTAATGAACTTCCTATAGTAGCCAGCCAATCATTGGAAGCTCCTAACCTCGGTAATGTTCTTGGGGGCCTTCCAATCTTTCACTATAATAACCTTGGCAGGGTCAACAACCAAACCTTCTATCGAGACTATGTGCCTCAAGAAACGAACTTCCTCTCTGCAAAAATAACACTTCGAAAACCTAGCTCTCAAATGATGACTACGAAGTATGCTAAGAACCTCTTTCAAATGAACAATATGCTCCTCCATATTCTTGGAAAATACTAAGAAATCATCCACGAGTACCATCACAGACTTATTTAGGACATCCCTAAAGACGTGGCTCATCAAATCAATGAAATAGGCTGGAGCATTAGTTAGCCCAAAAAGCATAACCAACCACTTGAAGAATCCATCCGTTGTCCTAAAGGCAGTCTTATCTATACTGTTGTCAACGACTCTAAGCTGATGGAATCCCATAACTAAATCAAGCTGGGAGAAAATCGAAGAATTTACCAATAGGTCAAAAAGATCATCAATCCTAAGTAGTGGATACCGGTTCTTCTAGGTGAGCTTATTTAATTCTTTATAGCCCACGCAAAGTCAGAGAGAACCATCCGCCTTAGTCGCGAAGATGACTGGCGCTCCCTACTTTGATATGCTCCTTCTAATGAATCCCTTCTCTAAAAGCTCACGAATCTGCTTGCTCAATTCCTTCCTCTCCTTAGGTGCCATGTGCCTCATAGGTAATGCTACTGGCTTGGCATTCTCGGTCAAATAAAATTTGAAGTCAATCTCTCTATTAGGGGCAGTCCCCTAACCTCCTTAAAGATGTTTGCAAAATATCTGACGACAAGAACCGAATGTAACTCTGATGACGATGAATCAAGGGAATAGAGAAAACTCAACATGACTGAGCCTTGCAGGTTGCAAGATACCCCTAGAGTCCTACCGCTGCAAGTCTCAAGTCTAAAGTCTCTCATCTCGTAGTCTAATATAGCTCTGTATGTGGATAGCCAACACATCCCTATGATCATCCCATACCCCGAACATCCCAAAACATAGGCGTCGCAGTCAAATTCTACGCCTGGGATAAAGATTTTCAAACCCCTGCAAACCATAGATAAGTGTGTCTATCCTCCTATGGGATTTGAAACAATAATGGGTTGTACTACTAATGATATGTCCAAGTGCAAACAATCTACTAGAGAACTAGAGATAAAAGAATGTGATGCTCCAGAATCAAATAAAGTCCAAATGGAAAAATCAGATATAGAAATCAAACCTTCAATTGTGAATTTCATAACTCTATTTGGAATACTATTGGAAGGTGCTGTGTCTAAGGCCTAAATCTGCGCAATTGGTGCACTCACTCTCTTGGGATAACTCCTACTCACATGACAGGGGTGCCTGCAAGTTTAACACTTACCCTTCATCTTCTCCTTCTAGCAATCCTTGGCCATATGTCCAACCTTCCCACAACTATGGCACTCTATTCCCTTCTTAATCTGCTTTCGAGGACCATCACCTTTCTTTTTATTCTTATTATTTTCCCACCACTTCTTCTTTGAACCTACTGATTTAACCTCCTCTTTAGTCTCTCCCTCCTTGACTGTATCTGATATAAGCGCCATCTCGACCAAAGGCTCATAAGTAGCTCCCATCGGTACTTGAGTTAGCAATAATCCCTTAAGGGGTTGATTCAATCCCTTCACAAACTTCATAGCTTTCTTGTGCGGCGTGTTCACCAAATCATACCAAACCACGATAACTCATTGAGTTGATTTATGTATTCCTTAATAGACAAACTCCCTTGCTTTAAATTAATAAACTTCTCCAGCTGAACACTTTTCCGCCTGAGATAGAAACTTCCTATCGAATCGCTTCCGAAATCCATCCTAAGTAACATTTCTACCCTCCAACTCGATCACCTCCCACCAATAATATGCCTCCTCCTTTAGCTGCCAAGCGGCTAGCTAAACTCGTTGCTGACCATCTAATCCCAAAAGACCGAAAATCCTCTTTGTGTCCTAGGCCAAGCTCTAACCTCTACAAAAGTCTCCTTGCCAGAAAAAGTATTCCCGCCCAAACTCGCAATTTTTTTTAAAGCTTAGAGAAATTGATGGCGGCAGGTGGGTTAATGGGATTCCTACCCGTTGGTGCAGGATTTGGCATAGGCCTATGCACCTCTGGAGTTGTGTCTTATAAGTACCTACAAAACCATGCTGGGACTGGAATGCCCTTAGGAAGCTTAGGGGCATCAACCATTCTACGAAAAGAAAACTACAGTTTAGAAAAGAATCAAAGAGAGATTGAACTGGACTTGTGAGGGGATTTATAAAAAAATTATACTTAAAAATCATTTACAAAAGTCCTTTTTTGAAAAATATTTTTATGATAAATTATTTTGAAAAATAATAATTTTTTTGGAATCCTGAACCTTAGGCTCTGATACCAAATGTAACACCGACATCCCTTAACATAACCAAAAGGACACACTAAAAGGCATGGTGCATTGTAGGTATAACCAAAGCTAACAGTGACTAAGACTCACAAAACAAATATAGATAAAAACAGCGAAAACTTAAAATAATAACTTAATTAAAACAGAACTTCATAAATAAGTCAAATACCAAATACCACATACATGTCTGAAAATCCAATATGTCTCATGAAACGAAAACTCAGTCTCAAAAATCAGGTATATAATATCCCTCATAATAAGCCAGTACATAGAAAAAACAGAAGCTGAAAGTAAAAGAAGTACATAGTAGAAATCTCCTTTAAGAAAACTCAACATAGCAGCAATCTACTGACTCCTCCCTTGATTGCCTATGGAGGGGAAGGGGGAAGGAGAAAATATAGGAGTGGGTCAGACTAAAAATCTGGTGAATGATAGTAATTACTAAAGTCTTTTAGCAAAGTTAAAGTAATAGACTCTACAACAGTTTTAGTTTAAAAAGGGAAAACAAAGGAAATAGAAAAGAGATAAACCAGAAATAAATACGATTAACTATAGGATATGTTAACTTTGATTGTTTGCACTTGACCTTGATTTCTGCGTTGATTAGACTGAATTCCTAATCCTATAAGTAGGATGTAGCGCTACTCTATAGTACCCTTATATGGACCAGATATTATATAACTCCCTACATAGAATGTTATTATGGACTAGACGATATATATAGCTCCCTACACAAAAGTCATTTATTTACTGTGAACCAGATACTATATAACTCCCTACATAGAATGTTACTGTAGACTAGACGACATATACTACTCTCTACACAAAAGGCAACAGTGTCTACAAAAGACACCCGTTCTAAGCGCTTGGAACTCATAGCTATTACCGAGCACCCGAATAGAAGTCGTACGCGTAACTGCCACCATGCCTGTGGTACCTTTTTCTCCACCTATTGAGGCTTCTTATTACCTCAAACTCCAGCGTAAGCACGCCTCTCATCCCACTTCAGGCTAACATGAGATCACCGTGTGTCCATAGAATCTATAGGGGAAATGCTGTTGGTACTGGCCCTTAATCCAAACAATATATAGTCGCGCCCCTTATCCAAATCCCCCGTGATTTGGACTTTTATTTGACCAATTACTATCGTTGTTAGCATACGCGTACCCTCAGCTCGCTTTAGGCTAATGTGAGACCACCGTTTTGTTTAATAGGGAATGCTACTTGGTACAGGTCCTACTTTCAGCTTTGCTTATTAACTTAGGTAAATTATTCAAATAAACCTTTATTTTTCTCTCTACTATTTGTGCTTATTAATTTCTCCTAAGTCTTATGATAAGACCTGTTCTTTTTCTTATAATAAACTACATTATAAATCATGCTTATTACTTAACCCAAGATCTAAGTGTGAAAATAAGCCTCTTTCATGTTTTACTATTTTTAGTTATAATTCTAAGTTATAACTAGGCCAATCTTTTTAATTCAGTCCTATTAAGGTCATAATTAGGCGTACTTTCAGTCCAATTCTATTTATGTTACGATCTTTGTAATTTACATCTTATATTCCATTATTTTAGTTTTCTTACAATTTAATCCATATTTGCGTTGATCTTATTCTAATCCATACGCGAAGAAGAAGAAGGAATAAAAGAAAACTAAAATTAGAAAAAAATCCAAAGCGTAGAAAGAAGATGTAAATAACGTATAAATTATAGTAAATAAACTAAAAATACTGTAAATAAACTATAAATAAACGGAAAAACTCTAATTAACAGAATAAACTAAAATTACTGAAAATAATAGCTGAAAGTAAATAGATTGAAAATAATTCTAAAAATTGTAAATAAACCACTAAAAAGGCTATTCCAAAAATTTTAGTAAAACTACAACTATTGGAAACCCTATTATTTTAAATTACGTAAAGAAATCTTAAAATAATTACAATCACTCACCTTTGGTCCTTAGCTCTTCCTTTGGCCTTTCCGGGTGTAGTTGGAGGTTCTAAAATATTTTTATCAAAAGATTCTCTCCTTGGAAAAATAATTTCTTTTAGGGTCCTTTTTGTAAAGGTGAACCCCAGTGGAGAAAATCTAGAAGGGGAAAAAGTGTTAGGCCCATGGTTCTATTTATAGGTGTAGAAGTGGATCTCAGACCGTTGGATTTGGGGATCGAATAGGATGCAACCACGGCGTAGGCTGACTAGCAGCCATCGGATGCAAGAATGGAGGGATCAGATTGGTTTGAAGAATGCAAAACGCGTCAGTCGGTTAAAAAAATCGCACCATCATTCGAACGAGCGAAAATTCATTCGTTTGCCCCCAAAACCAAAGGAGGGTCGATCGAGCGGTCGACCGGCCGATCGACCTGCCTATATATATATATATATTCCTTTATTTTGTTTATTTTATAACTTGATCGTATTAGCTTGGTTTCTAACATTCTATATATGGAAATTGACCAGAAAATTACGACGGACACAAAGGTGCAACTTCTGTGGCTTAATTCTTATAATTTCACAAAGTTATTTTATTATCTAATTAATAAAAAAATTAATTATTACGGGTTAAATTTCGGGTTGTTATAATACCCATGAATCCAATGCCCATTGGTCTGATACATCGAAAATAGATGCAGTCAACACATCATTAAAAACATCCTTCTCCACTGCAATAGATGAAGAAACATCAGTGTTATTTCTCTTCCTCAAATCTAGACAACCTTTCTTCCAGTGGCCATGCTTCTTATAATGATGACACCTTTTGTCTTTAGATTTACCTCTCCAACCGCTTTCAGGCTTTCTTGACTTGGAAACACCCTCTAAAAATAATCTCCTTCCACGTATTTCTTCTTCTCTCTTTGAACAGCCCTTGACTACTATTAGCTTCTACACTTTCGCTCATAAGCTTCATTTGATCTTTTATCTCTTTGCTCAGGAGTCCTGTCTTTACATCTTCGAATGTCAGCATGCTTCTGTCATAGATCAAGCTATTTGCGAATACCGTGTATCACTTTGGAAGAGAGCACAATACCGCCATAGCTTTTTGCTCTTCATCCATATTAAAATCAACAGTTTTCATTTTCATCATTAAGTCATCAAAGAAGTTAAGATGTACTTTCAACGAAGTATCTTCCCGCCTCTTATATGTGAAGAAATTTTCAACAAAATTAGCCTATTTGTGAGTGACTTCTTCATGTAGAGATCCTCCAATTTCTTCCACAAACCTCTAACAGTAGTTTCTCTATTAATCTTTGGGATGAAATTCTCACCATGGCCAATTGGAGAGTGGTAAAGGCCCATTCCTCCATTCCTTCCTTTTCCATTCTGAGATATCCATTGGCAATGTTTCTACATCAAACACAACTTGACGAATACGATTTACTCTCAACATTATCTTCATCCTCCAATGCCGCTTCTCAAAATCATTATCTCCATTCTACTTCTTTATAGCCAGCTGTGAATAAGATGCTGCATATGAACCCTTAATTTAGGGTGCATACTCCTGGGTAGGTCTAACCTCATTTGTCTCTCCAAATCCTGCCATCTTATTCATCACTTTTTAGCCCTAGTCTTCAATAACAACCTTCAAAGTTCAAATACCAGACTATTAGGGTAATTTTACATAAATGACTGTAAATTATACCAAATAAACGTGAAAGTAATAAGATCATGTTGTAGTGTGATAAAATAAAAAGCTACACGAGAACAAAACAACAAATCATAGAAAAAAGCAAATAGAGAGTTCTCATACAGATTTATAGTGGTTCCACTATCATGAGTTAGTGTACATCGATTTCAGTGAGAGGAGATTTATTTCTTTCTAAGATAGGAGAATTTTACACGACTGTTAATAGAGCCTAAGAAGAAAATGAGAAATACAACTTAAGATGATGATTATAATCTCTATAGAATACTATCTTTTTATAGAGATTATTACTTGGGGTTCAAGTACTTGATTTATGGTTATAAATCAATGCCTCATCAATTCTTCTATTCATATGAGAAATGTTTATCCATTTGACTTTTTAGTTTTCTCCAATTTGCACGTGCCTTATAAGATTTCTTCTTTAGTCAACTAATTACAGAATTGATTGATTACTTTAGCCTTCCAAATCACTATCCTTCTTATAAAGATGATTCGTTGCTCTCTTTAGTACAATGAAAGAGGCAGTATCTCGACTAGCTATGAGCCATAAAGATAACTTTAACATTTAGAGTGAGTTTGGTTATTTATAACTTGTGCTCTACTGATAAGACCCGTCGATGATGACCATAATGACCAATATGTTGCTTATAGTAAATGGGTTGCTGACCTCAAAATCACCCAAGTATTCAGGTTCTCTACTCTAGACAAATAGTTGCAAAGGCAGCACGAGTTAATGTCTGTCTATGAGATTTTTGATAGTCTCAAGATACTATCTGGTGAGCATTCTTGTTCCGCAAGGTATGAGACTCTTACGAAACTGCTCAACACCAAAATGCAATAGGGACAAAAGTTGGATGATTACATGTTGATGATGAAGGGCTCTTTTGAGAGGCTTGCATCATTGGACATGACTATAAGCAATGCGTTACAAGTCGACTTGATCTTTGGTTCATTAACCCCTCAGTATGAACTGTTCATACTAAACTATGATGTGAACAATCTGAATATGAATCTGGTGGAGCTCCTCAATATGTTGAGGTCAACCAAGTCAAATCTAAGGATCAATGATTATGCTTGCATTTGAAGGTGGGACATCAACTTTGAATAGTTCAAAGAATTGAAAGCGAGAGGGCAAGAAGAAAAGTAGGAGACGAAAGAAATTGATGATGACAAGGGTGAGTGCCACCACTATTATAAGAAGGGACAACGGTAGAAAAACTGTCCTGAGTATCTTAATCATCTAAAAGAAAAGAAGCGGAACAGTTCTACTGCTCCATTAGGTAAATTTATGATTCAAAATAATTTTGAGATCAATAAAATATCTTAGGTTTTAGATACAAGGTCTTAAACTCATATTTGTAACTCATTACATAGGCTTAGAAATTGGCGCCGCATGGCAAAGGGCGACATGAGACTCAAGGTTGCTGATGGGTCAATTATAGATGCAATGGCGGTAGGAGATTTTTATTTATTTTTTCCTAGTAGCTTGTATTGGATTAAATAACTGCTATCTTATTAAAGACTTTATTTGTGCCATTGTAACTGTTTCTAGACTGTTTAAGAATGGATGTGTTTTGCTGTGCAAATAATGTTATGAACATTAAATTGAATGGAAATAATATTTGTGAAGGTGTTCTTGAATGACATTCATGCAATCAATGCAAATTATGTATGTTCTATGAGTAGTTCCAGTGTAATATAAATGATAACTATCTTTCGCATTGTAGGCTTGGTCATATTAGTGAGAAACAACTACACAAACTAAAAACTGAAAGTTTTCTATTGTCATTTGATTCTGAATCATTTGACAGTTGTGACTCGTGTCTCAAAGGAAAAATGACCAAGCACCTCTTCAGTGGAAGCAATGAAAGAGTTGATGAACTATTAAAGCTATTACATATTGGCCCAATGCCTGTAATAACCAAAGATAATAGTTCTTACTTTGTTATCTCAAATGATTTTTCGAGACTAGGATATGTGTATTTTATGAAGAACAAATTGGATGTCTGCGAAAAATTTAAAGAGTATAAGAATGAATTTGAAAATAAAATGAACCAAAAGATTAAAATTCTTTGACCTGGTCAAGGAGGCGAATACGTTGGATAGGAACTCCTATGGCACCTAAAAGATAATGGAATTATCTCTCTTATTACTCCACCTTATACTCCACAACACAATGGTCTATTGGAACGAAGAAACCGAACCCTGTTAGACATGGTTTGTTCCATGATGATTTAGGCTAAGTTACCTCTGTCCTACTGGGGATATATGCTAGAAAGTGCAACACATATGTTGAATATATACCCATTATGTCTGTGCATAGGATTCCATATGAAATGTGGCATGAGAAGAAACCCCACTTCAATTATTTGAAGGTGTGGGGTTGTCCATCCTACGTTAAGAACGTTGGCCCAAATAAGCTTGAGGTGAGATCATCTTTGTGCAAGTTTATTGGATATCCAAGAACTCTAGGGTATATATTTTCTACAATACATAAGAATAAAAAGTGATTGTTTCCACATATGTTGTCTTTTTGGCAAAATAATTTTTGTTAGATTTAGATGAGGTCTGAAAGACTAACGCTGAGGTTGAAATATTGGGATAACCGAGTTCACCTACACAAGATAACATGCAACCTATTAGAAGTCTTGTAGGGAGTCTCACAAACTACAGAGATGCTACATTTTCTCATGGATGACCAAAAGAAGGACTGTGACTCATTTGACAAAACTCCTCTATCATACCAATGAATATTTCAGATAAGGGCTATGCACTTCATCTTGGAGCAACGAAATCCAAGATGGATTCCCTATATGATAACAAAGTACGGACTTTGTTTGACACACCCAAAGGAATAAAACCCATTGGTTGCAAATGGATTTTTAAGAAAAAGCTAATGTAGATGGAGAAGTAGAGACTTATAAAGTGAGGCTAGTTGTGAAAGAATTTCATCAAATTCAAGGTATTGATTATGATGAACCATTTCGCCCGTAGCCATAATTATGTCCATTCGAATTATGCTACCTATTGCAACATTATATGATCATGAAATATGGAAAATGGATGTTAAGATGGAATTTCTAAATGGTGATTTAGAAGAGACCATATATATGTTGTAGCCCGAGGGTTTTATGGTCGGTGGAAGTAAGCGCAAGGCCTGCAAGTTATTAAAGTCCATTTATGCACTTAAAAAAGCTTCAATAGGTCGGAATAAGTATTTAGATAAGATAATCAAATAGTTTGGTTTATTAGAACACAAATGAGGCATGCATATGTAGAAGGGAACATGGCAAAGCTATCGTAATTTTAGTGCTATATGTCGACGATCTATTACTGATTAGAAATGACATTTCATTATTACAATCAGCGATAACTTGGCTTTCCAAAACTTTCTCAAAGATGGATTTAGGAGAAGCCGCCTATATACTGGGTATAAAGATCTATGGTGATGGACCTAATAGGCTACTAGGATTTTTTCCAATCCTTATACATAGAAACTATACTAAAAATGTTCAGTATGGAGAATTCCAACCATTGAAATCTTCTAATGCAATATGGAATTGTCCTTTCTAAGAAGGATGCTGCTCATACTGATAAGGAGAAGGACCGTATAAAAAGGATCCTCTATGCTTCAGCCATAGGATCCATGATGTACGCTATGCTATGTACAAGATTGGATGTGGCATATGCATTAAGGTGCGTAAGTTGACACCAATCTAGTCCTGGACAAAAACATTGGACCGTTGTAAAATGTATACTAAAGTATTTATGAAATACTCGAGGCTTATTCCTCGTAAACAAGAATGATGACCTCCTTATGATGGGGTATACAGACTCCAGCTTTTAAAGTGATATAGAAGATAATAAATCAGTATTTGGTTATGTCTTTACATGTAACGACCTATAAATTTTAAAGATTTTTAATAACGTAATGTACTAAAATTTATTGAAATTTTAAATAATTGAAAATATAAGTTTGATATTCGGAATATAATACGGCAAATGGTAAATTTTCATCAGATAGTATAGAAGTTTATTTTCTTGTGTAATTTTGTTTAAATTTAAATCAGTTAATATTTGATGACAATAAAATGTTTTCCAAATCTGAATATTTTTATACAATAAATTTTTAAGTCATCTTCTAAGTGAGACGTCATCTTCCGTTTTATCAAATTTGGAATGCTATTGCTCCGTTTATCTTAATTTTGGCGTTTTAGCAGTATTTTCGGTACCGAATACCGACTTTTGGTAGGATGATTGTAATGCTGATATCTATGTACCGTTTTGATCATCTTGTGGTGCTGATCTCCACAGTATATTTAGTTGTTTGTTTCAGTGTCCGATGGACAACAGAACCTGTGAAACGGTTCACTGTATCGGTACGTTTCGAGCCTTTTTATTTTCTTGTGTCCATTCGTTATTTACCATATATATCAAACAACCACCTGCTTTTATTATTCCTATTCGTATCTATGACTTTTTTTATACCCTCTTTTCAATCCATATTCGTTCTGGTTTACATAAAAAAAGTAAAGTTTCATATATATTTTTGCCTTGAGAAACAACTCGACCTCCCCTTGCTTTTGCTCTTCTCCATTCGCCTCCCTATTGTATACACCAGCCGAAGCTTTCCTAAACCTCGCCTATATTTCTCCTTCTTCACTTCATCAACCAAGCCCTACGCAATCTCCTGCACACGGCAAGACAACTCGCCTTCCACCTTCCTTCATGTTCGGCCGAGCCTCATCAAAAGCCGCACCCCCTCTCATCTCTCCTCTCTTCTAAATAAAAGGTAATATATATTATTTATTCATACATATTTGTGAAGTATGAATTTTCTATAGAGTTTTATAAGTTTATATATGTATATGTGTCATTTACATCTATATATGTGTGTGTATATAAGCTAGAAATATGGTTTACTTTGCCTGCTTTTGTATTATATTTAATATATAGATTTGTTATAAGTATTTATTTGTAATTTATACAATATTTTAAATATAATAGATCGTATATATATATATGTATATATACTATATTAATTGATATATACTATTAACAGTTTGCAACCACTCTCTTGATTTTTATATATGTAAACATATATGTAGTTAATTATATGGTATAGGATCTGTTAAACTATATATGTAAGTTGGTTTTAATATAGAGCCTGCATATGTATTTTTGTTGGTTATATAAGTATAATTTATTATAACAACTTATATATATATATATATATTTAAGTATGTATGTATATATATATATACATATTTATAGCTAGATCTAGTTATATATATTATATATAGTCTGTTTAGCTGGCATATATAATGTATTGTTGTCTATAAGTATAAGTTTAAATATACATGTGTGTGTATATATATATATATATATATATATATATTAGTTGTATAGGTAGTTTCGCATATATTAGCTACAGTTGCAGTTTTATATATTAGTACATATATTAAGTTTATATTAGTTTTATAATACATCGGTTGTATTATAGTTAGTATTATATATATATTGTACATATTTTATTTCTCAGTGTTTCATTTTGGCAACTGGTATACATTGGTTCTGTATAATAGTTTATATATAAATATATCCTCTGATTTAATTTTATATCCAAAGACACGACTTTTAAAGTATATATACAAGATATATATATTAGTCTGTTATGTTTTAATGTAAAGATTTATAATAGTTTATATTAAATATAGGTTTCTATAAATATATATATATATATAACCTGTGGAGTTATATATGGATATATAGACTTCAATAAAGCAATGATTTTTATAAAAAGTTGGATCAGAAGCATTAGCTGGTAGATATATATATATATATATATATATATATATATATAAAGTTGTTTAATGTGTATAAGTTATATAAAGTTGTTGTATATATAAAGTTATATAGTTTGTGTATACATATCAGTTTGATTTTTAAAGATAAAGTAAGGGTTTATTTGATGTTATATTTGTATATATAGATTTTAAACATGTATTTTGGTTGAATATTGGTTTTAGGGAAACTAATAATATAATAATGCATATATTTTCAGTTTAGTTCAAACTGATTTGATTCATTCTCATCGACTCACATTATCAGCTTGTCCGTCGAATTCGTGCCAATCTTGCTTTGCTTTGGAATTTGTACTTGCATAATCATCTTATCCTCATTCATCTCTAGCCTTGAAAGGTGAGCAATCACTCACGATTAACGTTCTTATATTTATTAAATTTGGTTTCAATTGAAACGACAATTGAAATATGCTGTGGTTAGCTATTTAAATTGCTATATATATGCGATTATCTGTATTTGTTCACCTGTGACATCTGACACCATGATATGTTATTTATATTTTATCTGTTATTGATGATATATGCCTGTTATTGATATGTTATATTATTATCATCACTATTCTCACTCTACAACTTCCCTTTTAGTATAGAATTACCTATGGTTGAAATGATGCATACCCGGACGATCTTGTAGAATAGAAGAAAATCGTTATGAGTTGAAATGATAAACCTAAGCGATTTTCATTGAATTTAATTTGGGATTACGGGTTGAAAAGATATATATCCGTAGATAATCAAATTACGGATTGAAATGATAAATATCCGTATCACTTGACCATATGACAGAAAATTTTATGTAGACACCGTTGGTCTATATATATTTTGAAAATGATTTCCAAGGCTTTGAAAAGAATATATATGGTTTGATAAATATTGATTTAAGATATTATATATATGTGTGTGTGTGTTATTTTATAAAGGTTTAAAATTCTAGATCTCTAAAATTATATGTTTGGAGATTTAAATTTATAAGTTAGTTTTGAAATTATGAACTTTAAAAAATTTACCTACAATTTTTCAATTTTTAAAATATACAAATTGATTTTTAATATAAAATAAGTTTAATAATAAGATTTAATTTAATAAAGTTTGATTTAATTAATATATAATATGTTTAAGTATTTATTTAAGAATTATATTTTAAAAATAGTTTTTCATAATAAATTTTGTAAGTTAAGGTTGAGTAGATAAATTTAAGTTGAACTGAAATTGCATTTATTTAAAGAATTATACTCAAATAAGTTGGATTTAAAATTTATTAAAAATTGAGATTTTAAAGATATGATTTTATAACTTGATTTTGATTAAAAGTGATTAAAATGAATATTTTCAAATTTACATAAATTGAAATGGGATATTTAGTTTATTTGAGTTTGTAATTTGAAGTTTTATTTAAATGTTACTGGAATGATTAAGTAAATATTTCAAAACTAAATAATGGTAAAGTTGAATTTGAGATATAAAGGAAATTATCGAACTTAGTTTTGTAAAGGTTTGAACATTTAAACTTTGAAATCTATTGAAGTTGAAATGGTTTAATTTGTAGTTTTTATCTATATTTGAAATTGATATATAATGGTTTATTGAGATTTGAATTGAAATGGAAGAACCGAGATTTGATTTAAATGGAATTTGTAATTCGAGTTAATTTGAATCAATTTGTAAAATTTACGAAAACTATTTTATTACATAAAGTATTTTTAAATTATATTTAAAACTATTTTTATACTTTACTTTATAATTTTTTATTATAAACTATTTTAATTTTTAACTATTTTATTTTATAAATTATTTTAGTATGTATATTATTAAATTTATAACTATTTTAATATACTAATTATTTTAATATAAACTATTAAATTTATAACTATTTCAATATACTAATTACTTTAATATAAACTATTTAATTTATAACTACTTTATATACAAATTATTTTAACGCATAAACTATTTTATTTTATAAACTATTTTATTTTATAAACTATTTTAATATATATACTATTATTAATATCTAAACTGTTTAAGGGAAAGATGTTATGAATTTCAAAGTTATGATTTCAAAGTTACGACTTTTAAAGTGTTTTGATTTTAAAAGACTTATGATCTCAGAAGTGTTATAACTTTGAAAGTGCTATGATTTTGGAAACGGATATATTTTAAATAAAATGATATCGTATTGATATGGTTTTGAAATGGAAATGATATTTTGGTTTTAAGTATGAACTTTTTGAAATGAAATGACCATGGTGTTATAATAACGTTTGGTTGTTAAAGAGACCGGGATCAGTTATTGTCATACTCTCTGCCGATACCGAAAACCACTTTAACAACTGTGTACACGGTGGAGATTCTAGAATGAAGTAGGATGGTGGAGACAATTCTGTTTGAGGTATATATGTGGACCTGACTCCCGTGAGTTAGCTTAAGGTGGCTAAAACAGGAGCAATTGACGGGCCAAGTGAGGTAGCTCCTCCCGTCGAACACACTTCATCGATACCATTCTATTACTTTGTGATTCATTCGGGGGCACCCTTGGATTTTTGGGAGTGTGGATCGAGGTAGGTGGTAGCTGGCTAAGCATTACCACCAGCTCGGAAGTGTAATTGGTATATCTACTCTGGCATTGCCTAGTTGTGCAATGTCACCTACCATATCGAGACCACTACGAGTTTGTTTTATGTCGTACCTATGGAGTGCCCTCTGGTAGCTCCAGTTTATGGGTTATTACGGTACTGTATAGACTATGGCACTATAAAATGTGTTAAGGGGATATGGGTAACGCCTTAATGCTATTTTACTAGTTTACTTTACTATAGACATATTATAATAGCGTATTTTACTACGTAGTAGATAGTTCCACGAATCCTTCGAGGATGGAAATCCCAAACATCCTTTGAGTTACTTGTATTTCAATTGATATTTCACTTGAGTTGGATTTATTAATATAAGAATGTTAATCCTGACGCGAGTGTTTTGTGTTTTGCTTTATGCTCGGGTCAGACTGAGTGTCACAGCATTTGAGACTCACCTTTGGAGTTGGAGCTTCGCTTGGAGATCCATCTATATCTATTCAGCTTTTAGTTATTCAGTTGACTCCAGTGATGTATTCAGATTTTGTTTTTTGACATTGTATTAAGACTTCTATGTATTCGTGACTCCTGGTGTATCTTGTTTAACTCTGTTATATATAGTAGCTTCATGAACAATTATTCATTTGTTTCCGCTGATTATTGTTATATTACTTTGTGTCTGTGATTTTGTGATTTATTTATTTACTATATATGATGATTTTTTCCAAATTTAAATTAATAATCTGATATTTTGAGCAATTCAAGTCCGGCATGTGTGGATGCGAATGGTTGAAAATATTGGGATGTTACATTATGCTTAAAGATGGGGTCGTCATTTGGAAAAGTTCTAAATAAGAAACAATAACTGATTCAACAACGGAGGCTAAGTACATTTCCCTAAATGAAGTAGCTAAAAAGACGGTCTAGATATGTAAATTTTTAAGTGAGCATGGAGTGATTCTTGATACCAAGAATCAAATGGCATTGTTCTGTGACAACAATGCGACAATACATATCGCAAAGGAGCCCGGAGGATACAAGGAACAACGACACATTCTTCACAATTTCCACCTCATCGGAGAATTCAATAAGAAGAAAGAGGTCGTGATACATAGTGTAGGTATCAAGGACAACTAGTAGAATTATCCAGTAAGGGTCTAACTCTGTCAGTTTTGGAGAAATTGATTGAAGGGATAGGATTAAGATTTCATAATTGGCCCTAAGTGCAAGTGGGAGATTTATAGACTTAGCAATATGCCGCAAGGACAATTATATAATTTACTATAAATTTTTAACTTTATAATTAATTCTCATTCATAATAAAAGGTGTTTTCTTTCTATTATATATTTTTTATAATGTGTTATAAATAATTAAATGTCTAACTAAAATATATTTAATAGAAAATCCATAATGGTGTTTGTGATAATAATTACAAATGGTAGTAATTATGAGTCTAATATCATAATATATAATAAACACATTATTTTAAACATTCCTAGTTAAGATGTATCGAGACTGGATATCGATACATCCATCAAGACTAATGTATGTAATCCTATCCAAATGTTGGGTAGTCTAATAGTCGTGATTATTATGGGCCCTAAGAGGTTACGTACTGATAGTTATTGCATAGCTATGTAATGACCCACTCGATAGTTTTCTGTTGTAAATACAACTAAGGTGAAACAGAAAATATCGATGTGACTATTTATATAGTTTTCTTAATTTGAGAATACTGTTGACCTTCAATATGAAAGCTCCACCTTGATTATAGTCAAATCACGATGACCAACGAACGATAATAGTTAGGTCAATTGAAAGTATTAGAAGTGACACACTATTCAAGAGAGGATTCGTCTCCTTAGTTATGATTCACACGGGATTCCACGTGCCCCATGCTGTGGGAATAGTATCATGATAAACTTAAGTCAACTGAAAATGAAAATCTTTAGATAGAGTTATTCAATTAATAATAATTGTTATTATTGAACCAAGGTCTTTGTATTTTCACTATAGAGTTGAATGTGGACGATATTGGAATTTGACTGTTACAAAATTTCATAAACCCAAAGAGATACAGTTTTGACGAAGATAATTGGTATAAATAATCTTTACTACTGGGTAACGCTTAACAAAGTAAAATTTGATTTTATCAAAACTAAATAAATGGTAAATTTGGCTGCAATGTCACATCACCTACCAAGTGAAGTGTGAACGTTAATATTTGAATTGTTCGATGTTAATTGTTGACCGAATTTACACCTAAGAGTCACACAACCGAGACATTGAATTCTCCTTTGACCACCTGATTCAATCATCTTATAACTATTATATATAAATTAATATTTATGAAATATTGATTATAAAATATTGTTTGATGTGTTGAATAATATTAAACGGTGTGTTTATAAAAGTTATAAATATACTAAATGACATACGATATCGATACGCGTTAAATTTTGATTTAAATGCTAGAATTTTTCTTTGGGATTACAATGTTCTAAGGCCCATAATGTAGCATGTTTTAGCCGGCCTTGGTTGTGTAGGAAATGGCTGGTAAGGCATGGGTTTTGATGTGGTGAAATAAAAGGTAAAAGTAAGAGAGAAAAGTAAATCACGATCCATATTTTGCTCCCTTGTCTTCCTTTACATAAGGCTTATTTCTTTCTTTTGTTCACCATACTTTTTCCACCCTTTAACAAGAAAATTCCAGGGCTACCATAGCTTGTTAACACACACAAAATTCAAGTTCAAAAACACATCAAATTCAACACTATTCGATAGTCGATAGTCAACAATTCAGGAGACAACGCCTTTCGAATTGGAATTCGATTCAGGAGTTCATTTCAATGCTTCAAGTTGTGATCTTTTGCCATTTGTGAGGTAATTATTAGGTTTACTACTTTATATTAATGTTCATTTAATTATTATTCTATATACCAGCTTATCAAATGTACTTCGAATCGGATATAATTGTCTTGTCACATATGATGGTTGTTTGTATATAAGCATTAATAAATAATTTTTCTATATACATATGTAAATATCATAGTGCTTAAGGCTATGCAATAATTTTTTTGTATTAAATAACATTATTTAAATATATAATTACCTTAGTGTTAATTTAAAATAATTATAAATATATAATACATGTTTTAAAATTTTGAAAAATTCATTTATGATGATATTAAATTTGGCCAGAGAATTAAAAAATTAATTAAATAATATTTTTTAATTGATTTAAGTATCTAAGTTTTAATTTATTATGATTACAAATATATAATTTATGTTTTAAATTTTGGAAAAATTCATTTATGTGAAAATTAACTTTCTAATCAAAAAATTATTGTTGTTATATATGTATAATATATTTATTTACTTTAAAATGATTTACGAAATTGTAAAATACAATTATATAAATTTACAAATCATAATAATTTTGGTCAAAAATATATAATATTATCACATATTTCATTTTTGAGATAAATTTTATATTTATTTTTAAATAATAATTTCATGTGGTTTTATAATATAATAATTGTTTATATAATTAAATTATTAAAGCTGAAAGTAGATTTAAATAAAAAATTATATATATATATATATATATATATATATATATATATATATATATATATTTGGGCCGAGTGCAATAAGATAAATTTTTATGTATAAATTTTATTATTCATTGAATTATATATGTGTGTACATATATATATATATATATAACTTATTATGTGTTTATGTATGTATTTATATCATTTTGCAAAAAATTCTCTTTGGATTTTAGGTATGTGTATATTAAATGCTAAATTATTATATATACGTATTCACATTTAAAATAATTTTATACTTTAATTATATTTGTATATGTAAACAAATTTACCTATATATATTTCATAACATTTTATGTTTAATTAATTACATCCAGTATTTGTAATATACACACACATTATTTATATCTTATTATATTTGATACATACATATGTAAACATTAGAATAACACAATTACACACCTGAGGGCGTAATATATCCATTGCGATGTGAATCCTAACGTCTATATAGGGGCAGTTAAACTATGCATACATGATTATGCTGCACATAAATGTACACACACACACACATATATATGATACACATATTCAAATTATAATACAAATAATATAAAATAAAACATAATTTTAAATTTAAATAAAATACCGATTTAAAACAAAACTTGAAAAGTTCTGAATGGGTTTAGGCTATATAGACCCATTAAAGATATAATAAAGGAATTTTTTTAAATTTACCCTTTAACTCCGCTATAAGCTGGCCCAGTTCCATCAAAAATAACATATTATTTTAAATATTCTTGGTCAAGACATTCCAAGAAAAGGTATCGATACATCCATTGAACCAGAGTACAAGACGCTCTCTAAATGTCGGTAGTGTATCACTCATGGCTACTTTAGGAACCAAGAGTTTATGTGCTAATAGTTATTGGATAACTATAGGATAACTTGCTCGACAATTTCCAGTTGGTTAACAACAACTATGTCAAATAAGAATCTTGGAATAACGGTGTTACACAGTTCTCTCAACATGAGAATATTGTTAAGTTTCAATATGGATACTCCGATTAATTATAATTAAATCATTGAATGACGACCATTAGGTGGCTATAGTTAGGTCCGAGTTGAAGCATTGGAAGTAAAATACTATCCAATAGAGAATTCATCTACCTAGTTATGCTAGGTTAATATCATGGGTCAACTGTAGTCTACTTAAAGTCAAAATCTCTGACCAGAGTAGTATAATTAATAATAAACGTTATTATTGAAACAGGGACTTTGTTTGTGGACTAACTGAGTTGACTATGGAAGGTATTGAAATTTTGACCAAAACCAAATTCCATAAGTCCTAATATGATATAGCATTGATGGAAAAATTGCTATAAATAGTCGTTGCTAAAAGGTATCGCTTAACTTTAATAATAGTTGTAACATATTTGGTGTCATACTTTTTTGGTATCAGCGTAAACTGCCAAAAATGCCCCTTTATTTAATATCACTTACACATTGGACCTAACTTCTTTTACAGATTCAAAATTCCCCTCTATAAATATTATCAGATCTTGATAATACTTAAACATAGGATCTAACAAATAAATCTCTACAAATATTATCAAATCTCAGTGTTGCTTAAATATAAGATCTAACAACTAAATTTCCTTTACAAATTCAAAACTTTCCTCTACAAATATCACCAAATCTTAATACAACTTAAAAATAAAATCTAACAAATAATCTTCTTTTACGAATTAACAAAAAACCAAAAATTCATACTAACAACAAATTCGGTGTTGCAACTAAGAAATAAAAATTCATACTATCTGCACATGATTTTAAGGTAAAAATATGGCTGGACATTTGTGAAAATTATTTCTCTTGAATATATTACACATTCAATTTGTAGAAAAACAAATTATGCATAAAGCACATGTTATAATCGCATGCGAAGCGTGTGCCGTAACGCTCATATTTTAAAATTAGATTGATGAAGATTTGTATGTAATAAATTCAGCCAAACTGTCACACTAGTAGCTAAGGTGACATATGAATATTGATATTCCAATTATTTGATACTAACCATCGACTTAATTTACACCTACGAGTCGTACAACCATGTTGTTGATTTCTCTGAACCACATGATTTAATTTATTTGTAATTGTTATAAATTAATTAATATTGATGAATTATTAATTATTTTAGTTTGATGTGTTGGGTGCCGGTAGTATTTTCGAAGTGTCATTAGTAATTAGTTGGACATGTGTATAAAAGTTACATATGAACGTATCGATTTACGATATCGATACGCATTTAAGTACAATTTAAATGTCATTAGTTGTTAAATTGGTTTTGGTTGTTTAAAGGCCCATGTTACTTTTGTTTTGGTTAGCCATAAAAAGGGAAGAGGAGGAGATATTTTTATTTGAATGGTAGATCTGATCCATGATGCATGATCACATATTCAATATGAATGATTACAGTAATGATCTTATTGTATTATATTCGACACTAGAATGAGAACTTCAAGATGGACCTAGGAATTCAATTACTAAAATATCAATTTGTCAGTTTACATAAAGTTTAACTTATTTGGTATCCTTAAACGTTAAGGATGACTAAATGTACTTTTGTAAAGGGTTTGGTACAATCTTGTAGTAATGATTTCCTTTGAATGGTTTGACAATTTGAAAAGGAAAGTGAATGTACGAGAGTGGATATAATGTAAGAAAATTTGGGATAAAGAGTGTGAATGGCCATTTTGCTTCATGAAAAGTCATTGGAAATGAAAATTGTATAAATACTAGAATATACTTAGCATAGAATGAGAAATGTTTTTTGTATTCCAAATGTATTTTCTTTTATAGAAAACAATTTCTATGAGAGTTGTTTGTTTGAGTTTAAGATATTTGACCTGAAACTCTCGACTATAAACTAGTTACAAGAAATGAAAAAATAGCCATATTAAGTGAATGAATGGAGCTTCGTACTTCATATGCTAGTTTAGTAACGGTGAAAATAGTGGAAGCATATCATATAACACTTATCAGTGGACGCAGCAAGATATGAAAAATTATTTTCATAAATATACCAAATATTATATATTAAATAATAGTTATTTTCAATATTGATTGAAAATAGATATAATATATTTTGTTATGAATATTATGAATATACGTTATAAAATAAATCTATAATAATGGTATTTGTATTCATAACAAAAATGATACACTAGAAAATACAAAACTATCTAAAAGTTTTACAATCATTTGGAACTATGGACTTAGCCATATTTATTGGAACTACGGACTAAGCCATATATCTAAGAAATGATTCTTTTATCATATGACTATGAATCATATGATACTAACAATCTCAAACGATTAAGGCCAAAGCAGCCATTTAGTTGGAGCAATAAAAGAGTTTGTGAACTCTTCAGATTGATACATATACATATGCATTTGTATGTCTAATGATACAAAAAGGTTCCACATACTTTATTAAATTCACCGATGAATTATCACAAATATGAACATGTGTATTGGATACACTTGTAGTACGTCCATGATAAGTTCATTGAATATAAAACATAAGTAAATAACATAATGTGTAACAACCCGATATTTTCAACCATTCGCATCCGCACATGTCGGACTTGAATTGCTCAAAATACCGCGTTATAAATAAAATTTGGCAAATCTCAGAACATACAGTAAATAATAATCACAGAACACAGACACAGAGTAAGAAATGCAGCGGAAGTAAAAGAGATAGTATTCTGAAGCTACTATGTAAATATATCAGAGTTAAATAAAATACAATAGAATAAATAAAGTACAACAGAAGTCTCAAGATGATAACCAAGTACAAGCCGAATAGAACAACATAACTGAAATAGATAAAACTAGATAAGCAGATAATCTCCAGCGATTCCAATCTCCAGAAAGTGGAATCCAAATCTATGGATAACTCAGGCTGACCAGAGCGTAAAGCAGAACACAAAACACTCGAGTCAGGACAATATATACTTATATAATGTAAACCAACTCAAGTGAACTGTAATAAGGTACACGTAACTTAAAGTATGCCTGGGACCGCCCATCCTCTAAGGATCCGTCAAACTATTTACTGTATAGTAATATTGCGCTATTATAATAATGTCTACAGTAAAATAAACTTATTTTAAATAGCGTTCCAGGCTACCCATATCACCATTCATACATAATAGTCCCAGTAGTCCATCAAGTATTAGCATATCTCCAGATCGGGAGACTACCCTAAATACTCCATGAGCTACGGGAGAAAAATAAACTCATAGTAAAGGCTCGGTATGGTAGGTGACACGGCACACAAGGCAATGCCAGGGTAGATATACCAATTACTCACACGGGCTGGTGGTAACGCAGCAGCCACATAAGCCCACCTCGGAACACACTCCCATATCAAAATCGAAGGATGGCCATCTAATCAATCACAAGAGTATAATATCGAAGGAATGTGTCCGACCAGAGGAGCTACCCTTTTTGGCTTGAGATCGCTCCTGTTTTAGCCACCTTAAGCCAACTCACGGGAGTCGATTCCATGTAATATACCTCAAGAACGTCGCCACCATCCTACTTCATTCTGTAATCTCCACCGCGTACACAGTAGTTAAAGTGGTTTTCGGTATCGACAGAGAGTATGTCCATATCCGATCCCGGTCTCTTTAACAACCAATCGTTATTATAACCCGTAGTTATAATTTAAAAATCATAGTTTATACTTCAAAATAAATTAACATTTCAAATTCAAATCTTTATCAAAATAAAGATCTAATCATTTCCAAACCATTTCAATTTATCAAAATATCATATCTTTCAAAATTCATTTCAAATCATTATTTGAATTCAAATCCAAATATACATATTTAAATACCTTTTTAATTCAAAGATATCATTCATTTATTATCATTTCAAATCACCTTTTTAATAGTTTATATTTAAATCAAAACAATTCATTTAAACCATTTAAAAGTGAAGTCATTATATTTAAAATCAAATATTTAGTTCCCAAAATTTTAGACAAATTCTGAGCTCATTTCTTTAAATCAATACCTCAAACATTCATATCAGCCTACCGCAACACTTATCAAGTGCTACTGTAGCCCTTTATTTAGTTTCAGATTTTAATTATCTTTATGTTATCACAGCACTTACCAAGTGCTGTAATACCACTTAGTTATAATTTATACATAGTTCATTTTTATCAACCACAGCACTTACAAAGCGCAGTAATATCAATATATCAAAATAAAGATCTAATCATTTCCAAACCATTTCAAAATATCATATCTTTCAAAATTCATTTCAAAACCATATTCATTTTATTCAATTTAAAATACCATTTCAATTCACATTTCACATCAGTTTATATTTCAAATCAAATTACTTCATTTAAATCAAAAATGAAGTTATTACATTTAATAATTAAATTATTAAATTTTCAAAATTTTCAACTTTCAAAGTTCATTTATTCACTTAAGTTTATCAAAACAGTGAAAATTCACTTTTTGCAGCATTTAGAAAATGCTATGGAAAGTTTCATTAAAAATAGTTCGATTTAACAAAAGACGGCATTATTAAAAATACTGTAATAGGGTTTACTTAAATTTCAAATAAACTTAGTTAAATTCAACAATTATAGCACTTACAAAAAAAATGCTATAATAACCTTTAATTCAATTTAGCTTTTTAGTTCATTATCATCAAATACAGCATTTACAAATGCTGTAATATCATTTACATTACAATTAATAGCATTTCAAAATGCAGTTAATTAACTTTAAATATTCAATATAATTTCACAACCAATTATATTTTTATTTAAAACATTTTTAACTTATAAAATCATACATTTTCACATTTAAAAACATAATTTAATTTTCCTTAAGTTCATGATTTTATAAAGTTAAATTTCCATTCAAAAAAAATCAAGATTTAATAATAATTCACTTATTAGATTTCAACATTCAATTTTAAATTCATTGACTTAAATTTCAAATTAACACTTAAGTTTAAAATTTCAAAATATAACTTAATTTCAATTTTATTTACTTAACTTAAAATTCACTTTTAAGCCAAATTCATAAATTCCCATTTTGGTTATATTTCAAAATTTCAACTTAAATAATCATTCATTTCACATTTTAACTTTATTAAAAAATCATTAATATATTATAAAATCACTTTAAATTCATTTTAAATTCAAATTATCATAAATTTATCGTAATTTCATATTTAATTTAATTTCCAATTATAATTAAATCAAAATTTCCAAAATAACTTACATTCAAATTTTCTAACTTTTCCATAATTTATTTAACTTATAAATTTCCAGAAAATCAATAATACTTTACAAAAATAATTTTTAATTAAGTTTAAATCAAAATATGGTAAAATTTACATTTCTAAAATATTTTAAAATTTTTAGAAAAACATATTTTAACTACGGGTCTGTATATAATTTTCTATGCTAGGTAAAGTGATACGGGTAATATATCATTTCAACCCGTAATTCAAAAAGAAAATCTAGGTTTTATCATTTCAAACCCGCAGTCCCATGTAAATGAAAATAACTGAAATTCATTCAGGCCTATCATTTCAGCTCATAACGATATCCCTTATTCTAAAGTCCGTTCGGGTATGTATCATTTCAACCCATAGTGATTCTTAATCTAAGGGGAACTTGTAGTGTGATAAACTGATAAAATTAACAGAACAACATAATATAATAGTAGAAAATGATATAGCAGGTGTATAACCATGGATGGATATCATATGATCATAATATAGCAGATATAATATGGTGATGCATTTTACAGATTCAAATGTGATCGATTTACTATTTATACAAGTACAAAACTGCTTGGTGAGAATAACTCACTTGTATTAGCTGGAGATGACAGACAATTACACACAACAAAGATCTTCGAAGGCACGAAAGCATGAATATTATTTGAGAGTGGAGAGCCAAAGATTAATAACCTTGGATACATTCAAAAAAAAAAATATAACATAAGTTTCAAACTCAAATATACAATTAAACAATGTTAGAGATGAATGCATAAATCATCTCCAAACCACTTGCACTTGCCTTCTACCACCTATGCTTCAGCTATAAGTCAGAAACACATGGCTAAGGAGTGGGTTTGGATTTGGTTTGGGTTCAAATGGGTCGGCCATACATAGGAAAAGATGATGCAAATGTATGTGTGGGTGGAACTAACACTACAAGGCAACTACCATGGATTCTATGCAACATATGGGTTCGGCCACAAGCTAGCATGGTGTGGCCATCACTGTAGTGGGCTGGAGGATGGTGTGGTAGAGGGATTCAGGTCATCCATGGGTGGTGGGGGTGGAGTTGGTGGCGGCCAAAGGAAGGTTGAAGGTGATGAAGACATAGGTGTTGGCTATGGTGCATATAGGTGAAGTTTTGTGCAAGTATTGTTGGATTTGGTCACATGGGTGCACGGCCATGGGCTTTGACAGAGGGCTACAGGTGGTGGTGGGTGGTTCAAGTGGTGGAGGAGGCAGCCATGGTGAAGGAGTGGAGAGAAGCCTAGCATAGAAGGTGAGAAAGCAAGTAAAAATTAACAAATAAGAAGAAAACAATGAAAAGAGAAAAAGAATTTTACCCAAAATCCTTGGAGATGATGGAGGCCGATTTTTTTTTTTCAGAAATGAGAAGAAAATTCACGTGAAAAATGGTAGGGAGAAGTGGTCGGCTGAAGGAAATGAAGAGATATGGCCAATTGAATGAAAAGTAAGGTTGAAATGTGAAAAGGTGGGAATACAAATAGCCTTAGGAAATAAAAAGCCACAAACCTTCCACATTTCTCTATTTCTTTTTATAATTTTAAAAATAACTGAAATATATATAATAATTCAGTCAAAATTCGAAAATATGACAAATAAACAAAATATAAATAAATAAATATTAATTACATATGATTAAAATAAGAAAACAGCACAAAAAATGAAAACTAGTCTAGAAAATTTAAAAATAAATAGAACAAACTTTGGAAAAAATTTATATACATGAAAAATATTTATAAATAAAGATAAGAACATAAACTAAAAATGCATTTTCAAAAATAAATAAATAAATTTTAATTAAATATAATTTAAATTAAGAAAATGGCTTAAAATTGCATACTAGGCTTTAAAAATTTGGAATAAATTCAATAAACTTTAGAAAATTTTTATAATCACTTTAAAAATATTTAAAAGTCAAAATATACATAATATAACATAAATATACAAATTATAATAAGATATAACAAGTAAAAATATCATTTATATAAATTAAAACAAAGAATATTGCTAAATAACCCTATATACAGACAATATTGTAAAGGGTATAACTTTCACAATTTAAATCCAATTTCAACGAAACGAAAAGCAGTATCCATGATATTAAATCTATTTTAATAATAAAAGATAAAATTTAATAATTTAAATATTTTAATTAAATATAAAAGTCAAAGTTTGACCAGTTTTGACCACAAATACATTTTTCAGGAAAATATTCAATTTATACCAGTTTGAAATTATAATTCATATAATAGTAAAAATTTATATTTAAAATGAAATGTTTGAAATAAAAAAAGTTTAAATTAATTTAAAAGTAAAATAAATTCAAATTCAAATTATATGCAAAAAAATCTAGGTTTGCTACACTTTCCCCCACTAAAAACTTTTCGTCCCCAAAAAAGGAATGAGGTACGGGAAAGCACAGAAAAAAATAAAGTGAAACAAGATTAAGACAAGATGACAAGGTGATTGAAATTATACCTTATAACTATTTTTATAGGTAAGTTTAACAAGGTGGAGATTATCAAAGATTATAGAAAGATTTCTAAACAGAAAAATTATAGAAAAATGCCTACACCAGCCTGAAGCAAGATAGGGAAAATAAGGACAACAAAAAGATAGTTTGAAAAACAAAATAAGATGATAAGTTAGAAACCATGGAAATTTCAACTTAAATAAATAATTAATTTTTACACAAGTAAAAAAATCTTAACTATCTCAAATTTTATTATCTTATCTTCTAATCATCTTAAATTAACAATTTCTAAGATCATGGATTGAAAAATAATCATTCATTATACTCATAATGTACTTAATAAATTTAATTCTTCTTTATTTCTACTTAAAGTTAAATTTATTTCTCTCAATATATTTTATCATCTATGCCTATTATACTTACTCTTATTATAACTGCTTTAATTTATTGTTAGTTCCATTAACATCATTTTATATTGTAAATTATTCAATTAACCTTTTATTATATTTACCCATGTTAATCATTTTATAACTAAAATTTAAGTGTATAACATTTATTTTAACCATTCAAATTTTATTTATAAAATCTTTTTATACTGTATATTATCCAATTATATTGTTAACTTCTATATAATTTGGGTAAGTTATATTTAAATGCAATTGAGTATTATACAAATAAAACTTTCTAATTCCCTCATCTCAAGTTTGAATAATTTATCTCAAATTTTGATTTTCTTTTTATAATTGAAATGATTCATTAAGATAAAGTTTAAGAATAAAATTTCTGATTCCTTTCAACCATTTAGAGATAAATAAATTTATATACAAAATATGTCAAATCAAATTTAAATCATATATCTATATATATTATAATTCCAATCTTATTTTAGAAATTCAAATCAATTAAATTTCCCAAAACAAAGCTGTAGCAAGACTACAGAACAGTCTCTTCACTTCGAAACTTGAAGATGAATGTCGATGATGCCGCGGTCATCACCGAAGTTATTTTCCAGCGACAAAGAGAAAAACACTAATTTTAAACTTTAAAATTTCTTGGAAACAAATTTCTATTAGAGAATACTTTAAATAATATACCCATTTTAAAACATTAAACACAAGGTTTGAAACCATCGGAAATTAAATTCTCAAATTTCTTATTTTAAACTTATTTCAGTTCCCAAATCAATTTATAAACAGCTATTTATAAATTCATTTATAGAACAATAAATGATAAATCAAGTATTATCATTTCAAATGATTAATTTAAATTAATTTATTAAGTTCCATAAATTTACTTATATCAAAATTTATTTCATTAACCAAATTTTAAAATAATATTGTGTCAGTTTGTTCTGTCAAAGTGTTTTAGAAATCCTATCGATAGTGTTGATCAGACGAATCAATCGGAAACCCAAATTAACATCAACAACTCAAACAACACAATATAAAACAAAACATTAATAGTGGTTTACAAGTACAATTCAAAATGTTTGGAAGATAGATTGGAAACAAAAGACAAGATGATTGAATAACAAAATAGGGAGGTGGATAAGCTTAAATAAATCGCGGGAAACCTTAACCGGGTCAACCGTGACTTAAAGAATAAGATCGATGTGGATTTTCTAGGGTAAATCTACATTCGATCTCAATAAGTAGAGTTTGGAATAGTAAAAGATATTAGCATCTAAACCAAGAATAGATATAAATCTCTGGTGAATCGATGCTAATTGTAATGGAGTTTCCCTCTTTATAAATGAATTTTTGAGATTAGCGGGACCGCCAATTCACTATAAAGCTCATTCAAAGTGGAGTTATGGGATACTCTAGAATCAAAAGGAGATGAATAGTGAGGAAAATGAATGAATTTTGGAACCGCAGGGAATGTTCCAAATTCAAATGAAATTTGAATCAAAGAGGAAGAGATTCAAATTTCAATGAAAGTGATTCTGTAACTAAATTTACCATACATTCTAAGTTTTGCCTCAAAACCAAAGCTCTGATACCAAATGTAACAACCTGATATTTTCAACCATTCGCATCCGCACATGTCCGACTTGAATTGCTCAAAATACCGCGTTGTAAATAAAATTTGGCAAATCTCAGAACATGCAGTAAATAATAATCATAGAACACAGACACAGAGTAAGAAATGCAGCGGAAGTAAAAGAGATAGTATTCTGAAGCTACTATGTAAATATATCAGAGTTAAATAAAATACAATAGAATAAATAAAGTATAACAGAAGTCTCAAGATGATAACCAAGTACAAGCTGAATAGAACAACAAAACTGAAATAGATAAAACTAGATAAGCAAATAATCTTCAGCGATTCCAATCTCCAGAAAGTGGAATCCAAATCTATGAATAACTCAGGCTGACCGGAGCGTAAAGAAGAACACAAAACACTCGAGTCAGGACAATATATACTTATATAATGTAAACCAACTCAAGTGAACCGTAATAAGGTACAAGTAACTTAAAGGATGCCTGGGACCGCCCATCCTCTAAGGATCCGTCAAACTATTTACTATATAGTAATATTGCGCTATTATAATAATATCTACAGTGAAATAAACTTACTTTTAAATAGCGTTCCAGGCTACCCATATCACCCTTCATACATAATAGTCCCAGTAGTCCATCTAGTATCAGCATATCTCCAGATCGAGAGACTACCCTAAATACTCCATGGGCTATGGCGGAAAAACAAACTCGTAGTAAAGGCTCGGTATGGTAGGTGACACGGCGCACAAGGCAATGCCAGGGTAGATATACCAATTACGCACACGGGCTGGTGGTAACGCAGCAGCCACATACGCCCACCTCGGAACACACTCCCATGTCAAAATCGGAGGATGGGCATCTAATCAATCACAAGTAAGAGCATAGTATTGAAGGAATGTGTCCGACCATAGGAGCTACCCCATTTGGCCCGAGATCGCTCCTGTTTTAGCCACCTTAAGCCAACTCACGAGAGTCGGGTCCACGTAATATACCTCAAGAACGTCGCCACCATCCTACTTCATTTTGGAATCTCTACCGCGTACACAGTTGTTAAAGTGGTTTTCGTTATCGACAGAGAGTATGTCCATATCCGATCCCGGTCTCTTTAACAACCAATCATTATTATAACCCGTAGTTATAATTTAAAAATCATAGTTTATACTTCAAAATAAATTAACATTTCAAATTCAAATCTTTATCAAAATAGAGATCTAATCATTTCCAAACCATTTCAATATATCAGAATATCATATCTTTTAAAATTCATTTCAAATCATTATTTGAATTCAAATCCAAATATACACATTTAAATACCTTTTTAATTCAAAGATATCATTCATTTATTATCATTTCAAATCACCTTTTAATAGTTTATATTTAAATCAAAACAAAACATTTAAACCATTTAAAAGTGAAGTCATTATATTTAAAATCAAATATTTAGTTCCCAAAATTTTGGACAAATTCTGAGCTTATTTATTTAAATCAAAAGCTCAAACATTCATTTCAGCCTGCCGCAACACTTATCAAGTGCTACTGTAGCCCTTTATTTAGTTTTAGATTTTAATTATCTTTCTGTTATCACAGCACTTACCAAGTGCTGTAATACCACTTAGTTATAATTTATACATAGTTCATTTTTATCAACCACAGCACTTACAAAGCGCTGTAATATCAATATATCAAAATAAAGATCTAATCATTTACAAACCATTTCAAAATATCATATCTTTCAAAATTCATTCAAAACCATGTTCATTTTATTCAATTTAAAATACCATTTCAATTCACATTTCAAAACAGTTTATATTTCAAATCAAATTACTTTATATAAATCAAAAATGAAGTTATTACATTTAATAATTAAATTATTAAATTTCCAAAATTTTCAACCTTCAAAGTTCATTTATTCACTTAAGTTTATCAAAACAGTGAAAATTCACTTTTCGCAGCATTTAGAAAACGCTATGGAAAGTTACATTCAAAATAGTTCAATTTAACAAAAGACGGCATTTTTAAAAATGTTGTAATAGGGTTTACTTAAATTTCAAATAAACTTAGTTAAATTCAATAATTATAGCACATAAAAAAAATGCTATAATAGCATTTAATTCAATTTAGCTTTTTAGTTCATTATCATCAACTACAACATTGCAAATGCTGTAATATCATTTACATTACAATTAATAGCATTTCAAAATGCAGTTAATTAACTAAATATTCAATATAATTTCACGTCGAATTATATTTTTATTTAAAACATTTTTAACTTATAAAATCATACAATTTTACATTTAAAAACATCATTTAATTTTCCTTAAGTTCATGATTTTATAAAGTTAAATTTCCATTCAAAATAAATCAAGATGTAATAATAATTCACTTGTTAAACTTCAACATTCAATTTTAAATTCATTGTATTAAATTTCAACTTCACTTAAGTTTAAAATTTCAAAATATAACTTAATTTCAATTTTATTTACTTAACTTAAAATTCACTTTTAAGCCAAATTCATAAATTTCCATTTTGGTTATATTTCAAAATTTCAACTTAAATAATCATTCATTTCACATTTTAACTTTATTAAAAAATCATTAATATATTATAAAATCACTTTAAATTCATTTTAAATTCAAATTATCATAAATTTATCGTAATTTCATATTTAATTTATTTTCCAATTATAATAAATCAAAATTTCCAAAATAACTTACATTAAAATTTTCTAACTTTTCCATAATTTATTTAACTTATAAATTTCCAAAAAATCAATAATACTTTACAAAAATCATTTTTAATTAAGTTTAAATCAAAATATGGTAATATTTACATTTATAAAATATTTTAAAAATTTTAGAAAAACATATTTTAACTACGGGTCTGTATATAATTTTCTACGCTAGGTAAAGTGATACGGTAATTGTAACGACCCGAAAATTTCGTTAACTAAATTTGTCATATTTTCCATAATTTTTAATAAAATGAATGTTAGGAATTTGGTGTTGCCATTTGTTCTTATTAAAAGTTAACAATTTAAAATGAGATTTCCAATTCAATAAAATAATGTAATTATTGTGGTTTAATTTTTGAATGGAATATGTGAAAACAAGAGTAATTATGGAATAATATGTTATTTATTTAGAGTATTGAATAAAAAAAATTTGTAAGCCAATTTTAATTAATGGTAATAATGCGATATAAGCTAATAAATTTGATCTCAATGCGATAACCATTTAATGAAGGTAATGAAACAGGATTTAGGAAAATGTATACTAGGTATAAATCAAATAGAAGGAAACAAACGTATATATCGAATTGATTTATGAATAAATACTTTGGATAGTAATTGAATGTACAGTAATGGTAATTTAAAACCTATTTATAGTAAGACTGCATAAGATTCAGTAAATTAAGCGGTGGAAAGATTTTTCCTAGATATACTTTGAAGATGTGAAATTAAAGGTGAATATTAAAATTGGTTAATGTAAAATAACATTGATTAACCGTAAATGGGAATAAATTTGAAAATAAAAATTTATGTTAATACAAGTTGATCATTTATAAACTTAAATGAAACATTCCAATTTAATAAGAGGTATTCGAATGTTATGTTTTATTTAAAGGTAATAATTGGATTTAATTGGAATTTGTGTATATTGGATTATATAGGAAAGGAGTATACAAAAGAAAATGTGAATAGTAGAGTAGCAACTGAAAAAGGAAGAAATTGAAATAAGGGCAATAAACATTGTATAAATTAATAGTAATAAATGCCAACATTGAATTGTAATAAATATAATTAATATTACAAGTGGGTGAACGTAAAGATAAGGGTTAAGAGTGTTGGAATAGGTATACTAGAATAACTATAAAGTGTAAATGTACGTATTTATAGCAACATAAATTATTGAAGGAAAATAATTGGTAAACGGGGTTTGGGCTAAGGAAATGTTATTGATTGTTTTGAAACCTTATTTATTATGGGAAATTAATTTAGCATAAGAAAAACCAATGCAAATATCTAATTTATCAGTAAAGCAATAATAATAAATAGTAATCAATGCAAATTTATGTAACAATAGAATGTGAAATTTGGGGAATAGGTGCAAAGTATATATGAGTTGCTAAAAGTATGCATAATAAGTGCAAATTTAATAAATCAATGGGAGTATAGATTTAAGTATAAAAAGTGATATTTTTAGTTTAATTTAAAGTTTTGCAAAAGAAATGAAATTAACCTTTAAATATTTCGTTTATAGAGATTTAGCTAAAATTTAAGGATATTAAAAATATAGACTTTGAACCCGACATGGAATCCATCTACTTAAAAATTTATAGAAGGGATAAACCTTGATTATTTAATTTAATAGGGATTTTGGGAACTTAATTTATAACTTTGAATATAAATGGAATTGAAGATGGGACACTGCAATTGATAAATTTATCTTCTCTAAATTGATAATAAAATTTTGTTAAAGAATTTCTAATGATGAAGAAATATTAAGGTGATAAATTGTCAACTCTATAATTGAAATATAAAATTCGATTTAATTGATTTAATTTAATTTTATTTAATTAATATAAAAATAGCCATTTTGGCCACAGACTCGGATTTCGATGAAACCAGTTTCATCGGATCCGTATCAGTGAATTTTTGTAGGGTTTCAAGTTTCGTATCGATCGGACCTGTCGTTTGATCGTACGGACGCGAAACGCCTTGAAATCGATTTAATTAAAAATCAATTTGAAATCAATTTGGAAATTTTGTTTTCAGCATAACTTCTTCATACGATTAAATTTGGACGTGAAACTTTTTCCATCGCGTTCAGAATATTTTAAAATACCTATTTGGATATATGGGTTTAATAAATTTCGTTCCGGGGTTAGAACGGGCTTTTTGGACCAACTACCGTTAGCACGTTCGTAACTCGTGCCCACCTAGCCTTCTACAATTTGTCTATATATATGCTGTGATAAACCCTAGCCTCCATCTTCTATCATTTGTCTGTACGTTCATTTTCTTCATCTCTTTCTCTTCCTTAATGGTTGCAAAACCTAGATCTATCTACAGTTCAAAAATCGAAAGTCAAAATTTAAAGTCTCCAGAAAAATTCTAGAAAAATATATGTCATAGTTCTCGAGATACGTAATTTGCTGGTATGATTCGTTTTTCGATTCGGGTCTCAGTTTTTCCAGAAACCCTAGTTTATCCATGGCCGTTTATCATCGTCGCAACAAAATTTGTCGGATCGCAAAACCCTTTCTGGGTTCTGCAGAGGGGACCAAGGGGAGGCGATCTATGTGGTTATTGCATCGAATCAACGGTTGGATCTCTCGCATAATTCGAATTAGGGTTTCGGCCTAGGGTTAAAGTGGCCGCGGCAGAGGCCTTAGGGGCGACCGGACCTATGGGGATGGGTGCGGCTCCTCGAGCTGAGTTCGATGGTGGTGGTGCTATGGCCAACGGTGGCCGTTGGTGGCTAGGGAACGAGGTCAAAAGGGCGGTCAACGTTTGTTTGTTTGGGTTCGTTTTCGTGATGCTCTCTGTGTCTTCGGCCGCGTACAGGTATGAGGGGGTGAGGAACGTGCTAACGTGGAAGCTTTAGTGTGGGTGAAATTGGTTTTTGTTTTAAATTTATTTTTGATTTCGATGACGTTTATTCGAATAACATTCTCATACGATCTCGTTCTCACGCGAAATTTTTTTTGTTAGGATCGTAATTAAATTCCGAATCTATTGACGCTGGTTTGGATAGATTTGGAGACCGTCAGATTTTTTGAGTTTAAATCGGATTTAGATTCGATTTATATTCGAAAGGTGAGTGTTTTACCCACTCACAACTTCTAAAACTTCTTATGTCTGTTAAATTAATTTTAGATATGAGTAGAAATTTATTTATGACTGTTTGGCATGTTTTATTCATTATCTCTGTTAAATTGCATTTATTTAATTTAACTGTTAATTTATTTTATTTATTGCATAAATTTGACAGTTAGAATTTATTTATTTGCATAGTAACTGTCAGTTATAGTTATGTTAAATTTTTATTTCATATCAACTGACAGTTAAATTTGAATTTATTTTTGCATATAAACTGCTAGTAACAGTTATTAAATTTATTATTGAATATAAACTGTTAGTTAATACATGTATTTATTACCTGTATAATTTATATGCTCTATATTGATGTTGTTTAAATTGGATGATGATTGTAATAAATGATTAATGATTGATTTTTGGATGAATGGATGCTGTATTTTATATCGTATAAATTGCAAGTTATCGTGCATTTCATTCATTCGGGATTGCGGTTTGAAATGATATACAACCGCATTTTTATTTTAAATTGCGGATTGAAATGATAAACATCCGTATCACTTGACCATAGGGTAGAAAATTTTATACAGGCACCGCGGTATATATATAAAATATATTTTGAAATGTTTTGGTTTTGTAAAGCTATATATATATGGTTTATGGATATTGATTTGGTTATTTATATATGTATAGAAATTTTCAGGTTTTAAGCTTTGTATAAATTTGATTTGAAGTATAAAATAAAGTTTGATTTTCGAGATCAAATACGATTAAGAATTTATTTAAAATTTAATTTTTGGAGTTTTAATGACTTAAAAGAGGACAAGGTTGGAAGATGAATATTAAGTTAAACTGAAATTAAATGAAAAGTTAGAATTTTAAAAGGATATGATTTTATAACTTGATTTTGTGTAGAGTGATTTAAATGAATATCAGGTTGATTTAAATGAATATATAATAAACTAAAATATTTTCCAGTCATGTGAAGTTAAAGGTTTCTTAAAATTATATTGAATTCATTAAGTAAAGATTTCAAGTTAAAAAATAAAATAAATAAGTAATTGAATTTAATATATATGGATTTGTCAAATGAGTTGTTTTTGAAATGGTGAAATATTTAAAGCTTTGAAACATAAGAATTGAAGTGGTATTTGGAAGTTTAAATCGATATTTGAAATTGACTTGTGAAATCTAAGAAGCTATTTGGTTTATAAAGGAAATTTAATATTTAACCATTTAAGAAATGGAAACTTGTTTCAAAGTTATGATTTTCAAGGTAGTATAATTTGAAAATATTATATTCAAGAGTTTTGATTTCTAAATATTTTACTTTGAAAATCCTATGATTTTGGAAAAGAATATATTGGAAAATAAAGATAATATCATATTGTTTTGTGTTTTAAAAGGAAATGATATCATATTTATATGGTTTTGAAATGGATATTTTATTCTGGTTTTAAAGTATAAACTATTTTGAAAGGACCGCGGTGTTATAATAACGTTTGGTTTTGAAGAGACCGGGATCGGAAGTTGTCATACTCTCTGCCAACTCCGAAAAAAACTTTAACAACCGTGTACGCGGTGGAGATTCCAGAATGAAGTAGGTTGGTGGCGACGTTTCCTGTAAGGTAAGTACATGGACCCAACTCCCGTGAGTTGGCATAAGGTGGCTAAAACAGGAGCGATTGACGGGTTAATAAGGTAGCACCTTTGATCAGACACATCCCTTCGATATTATACTTTGACTTTTGGATTGATTCGGTGGCCACTTTTGATTTCTTTGATTTGGGGGTGTGGCTCGAGGTGGGCGGTAGCTGCGGCTATGCGTTACCACCGACCCGGAAGCGTAATTGGTATATCTACCCTGGCATTGCCTAGTTGTGCCGTGTCACCTACCCTAGCGCGCCTTATACGATTTTGGCTTTGTACCATACCTATGGAGTGCCCTCTGACGACGCCCAGTACGGGGGAGATTGCGGTACTGTATAGACTATGGGAATATATTTTGTGTTAAGGGCTATATGGGTAACCCCTTAACGCTATTTAAAAGTAAGTTTATTTTACAAATAGACACTATTATAATAGCGCAATATACTACATAGTAAATAGTTTAACGGATCCTTAGGAGATGTAAATCCCGAGCATCTCTTGAGTTACTGCACTCATATTTATTTCTGTTAATTTAACTCACATAAGATCTTTTAGTTCTGACTCGAGCGTTTTGTCTTTTCAATTCGCTCGGGTCAGTCCGAGCGTTTCAGGATTCGAAGTTTTAGCTCTGGAGGACGAAGACGAAGATTTGTATTACTATTATCTACTATTATTCCACTACACTCATATTGTTCCGCTGCATTGTTATTGGTATGTGTAACTCTGATATGTATTATATAAATGTTTGTAAACAGTTTTATAAACTGTATATTTTATTATTATATTTTATCCTTCCGCTGTGAGATTCTATTTTGTTTATTTCTTCTCTGTTTTTCTTATTTACCCCATAACAATCCGCCTTCCGTATGGTTTGAATCGGCATGTGTGTCGATTTGAAGCGTGCGAAAAGGCGGGACGTTACAGTTGGTATCAGAGCCAGGTTTAGCGATAAACCTTAGCTTTGTGGGGTTTGACTCTTGTTAATAAGGTAGTAATACCCTATGGGAGTCGCTGAGTGTATATATATGAGATAGCGTACTTGTTAGTGTTATAAAAAGGTTTTAATATTGTGTTAATCTGTTCCGTTTTGTATTTATAAATTCTGGTTGGTGCATGGGACGCTATGACATCAATAGGGATTTCTAAACACTTAATAGGACAGACCAACATAATATTTGTTTTAAATATAGGTAAATGAAATAATTTTGCATATTATATTTTCTATATATATAAAGTAAATTTTCCAAAAGATATATATATTTGGTTGCAATAGATTGGTTGTTAGGAATAAAATTTATATATAATAGGTAAAATAAGATTGAAATTAAAATCAATGAAATTTGGAAATTTTAGGACTTAAGTCCGGGATTTTTGAAAATTTGCTTTCAAAGGATTTATGAAATATAATGATTTGGCTTATAAGTATTTTCTTATATAAATATTTAGTATAATTCGGAAGAATTTTTTTAAAAAAGATTTTGGAGAAAATAAATTTTGTACTTTCCTCTCTGTCGCTGGAAAATAATTTCGGTGATGGCGGCCGCATGATCGACTTTCATTTTCGAGTTTCGAAGGGGAAAGGCCACTGTGGTAAATTCTACTGCAGATTTATTTTGAAATTATCTAAAATTTTAATTGTTTTAAATATAATTAGAGATATAAAAGTTGTAAGAAATTATTTATCTATTATTTTTAAAATAATTTGAAATTTGACCCGGTATTTGATTCTTAAATTTCCATTAATTAATTGTTTAAATTATTTTAGTGGAATAAAAGGTAAGTAATTAATGAATTGAAATCTCTAATTTAGGCAAGAAATTAATGCAAAGTTATAAAGGGAAATTTGAAAATTTTAACATATGAGACAAAAAGTAATATTGTTGAACATTAAATTTAATTAAAAGAAGAGATAAAACTTGTATAAGTTCTTTTGCATTTTCTTTAACATATATAACTTACCAAATATGAAAAGTTGAAATGTTAAATAAGAGATTGGAATAGAATATTATACAAGTAGAAATTTTGGAAATAATGAAGTATTCAATGAATTGCTATTATAAATGAGAATTTAATGGCATAAACTTAAGTTATAATTGAAATTTTACCATAATTAAAGGTAAGTATTATAAATAGGTGATTTTAAACTTAAGTAAATAAAACGAAACTCTTTAATAAATAAGGATTGATGTGTATGGTTATAAAATTTAGTATGATTTAAATGCTACTAGTTGAATAAAATGGAAAGTAGGTAATATAAATAAATGACTGTAAACCTTAGGTAATAAATTAATAAAATCCTTTATTTATAAGAATGAATGTTATAAGGTTAAGAATTTAAGTGTAATTTAAAAGGGGTTACTGTAATTAAATATAATAGAATGTAAGCATTTAATAAATGATTGAATTTGAGAAGTGCATTAAATGTAATACAAATAAAAGAAACTTACATAACATAAATAAAATAAAAATGAATAATGGTAAGTAATAAGTAGAAATAAGGAAACAACCATTGAATGAGAAATAAAATTTGAAGTTTGTTAGAAATAGAGGTAAATTATAAAAAGGAAAATTTATGTGGTTTGAATAAAAGAAAGGAAATCAAACAACTAAAGCATGTAATGAATTTATATAAGTTAATTTGATTTGTTGGTTTAAATTGACATTGTTTGGTATATGGCTGGTTGGGTAAGGAAATTTGAAGTTGTTGGATGAATAAATAAGCTATTTTTGTCCCATCTAAGACTGTTGAGTAAACGATGCACTGGATAGCTATTTTTCATTCCGTACCATTTCAAGTTTTGAACCCGGACAACTATTGGCTTGTTTGATTGAATGGTTGTTTGTTTGTTGTGTATGCTGTTTGTTAAATTTGATGGTTGTTGTATTGATTTGTTGTTAGTGATTGAAACCACTTAAATATTTCACTTTATATAAATTGTTAAACCTTTGGATTTTTATAAGTGAAATGCAGATTATGGAAGCAATTACTACTGCTTTTGGTTCCATAAATTAAGCATAAATTGCCCGACAAATAGGTACGTTTCCGGATTACGTTTTGTAGCGCTATTTTTATATATTTTCCCGTGTTGGGATATACAATTTTGAATATTCTATATGATACTTTGTTATATTTTGGTATTATATTTTCCCGAGCCTCTCCGTACAAAGGAGACTCTGCCAAAAATTTCCGTAAATTTTGGACTTAGAATTATGTTGAAAATGTTTTTCAAACTTTAATTATTTAAGTATAAAAGGATATAATGATTATAAAACGGGTATATTTTATTTAAGGTAATAAATTTAGTAAATTACTGTTTATAAGTTAAATATTTTGAATAAGATGTATTGTTATTTAATTCTTTCTTCTCCCTTCTTTTCCTTTTCGGGGACGAAAAATTTTGAGTGGGGGAGAGTGTAACGACCCGAAAATTTCGTTAACTAAATTTGTCATATTTTCCATAATTTTTAATAAAATGAATGTTAGGAATTTGGTGTTGCCATTTGTTCTTATTAAAAGTTAACAATTTAAAATGAGATTTCCAATTCAATAAAATAATGTAATTATTGTGGTTTAATTTTTGAATGGAATATGTGAAAACAAGAGTAATTATGGAATAATATGTTATTTATTTAGAGTATTGAATAAAAAAAATTTGTAAGCCAATTTTAATTAATGGTAATAATGCGATATAAGCTAATAAATTTGATCTCAATGCGATAACCATTTAATGAAGGTAATGAAACAGGATTTAGGAAAATGTATACTAGGTATAAATCAAATAGAAGGAAACAAACGTATATATCGAATTGATTTATGAACAAATACTTTGGATAGTAATTGAATGTACAGTAATGGTAATTTAAAACCTATTTATAGTAAGACTGCATAAGATTCAGTAAATTAAGCGGTGGAAAGATTTTTCCTAGATATACTTTGAAGATGTGAAATTAAAGGTGAATATTAAAATTGGTTAATGTAAAATAACATTGATTAACCGTAAATGGGAATAAATTTGAAAATAAAAATTTATGTTAATACAAGTGGATCATTTATAAACTTAAATGAAACATTCCAATTTAATAAGAGGTATTCGAATGTTATGTTTTATTTAAAGGTAATAATTGGATTTAATTGGAATTTGTGTATATTGGATTATATAGGAAAGGAATATACAAAAGAAACTGTGAATAGTAGAGTAGCAACTGAAAAAGGAAGAAATTGAAATAAGGGCAATAAACATTGTATAAATTAATAGTAATAAATGCCAACATTGAATTGTAATAAATATAATTAATATTACAAGTGGGTGAACGTAAAGATAAGGGTTAAGAGTGTTGGAATAGGTATACTAGAATAACTATAAAGTGTAAATGTACGTATTTATAGCAACATGAATTATTGAAGGAAAATAATTGGTAAACGGGGTTTGGGCTAAGGAAATGTTATTGATTGTTTTGAAACCTTATTTATTATGGGAAATTAATTTAGCATAAGAAAAACCAATGCAAATATCTAATTTATCAGTAAAGCAATAATAATAAATAGTAATCAATGCAAATTTATGTAACAATAGAATGTGAAATTTGGGGAATAGGTGCAAAGTATATATGAGTTGCTAAAAGTATGCATAATAAGTGCAAATTTAATAAATCAATGGGAGTATAAATTTAAGTATAAAAAGTGATATTTTTAGTTTAATTTAAAGTTTTGCAAAAGAAATGAAATTAACGTTTAAATATTTCGTTTATAGAGATTTAGCTAAAATTTAAGGATATTAAAAATATAGACTTTGAACCCGACATGGAATCCATCTACTTAAAAATTTATAGAAGGGATAAACCTTGATTATTTAATTTAATAGGGATTTTGGGAACTTAATTTATAACTTTGAATATAAATGGAATTGAAGATGGGACACTGCAATTGATAAATTTATCTTCTCTAAATTGATAATAAAATTTTGTTAAAGAATTGCTAATGATGAAGAAATATTAAGGTGATAAATTTTCAACTCTATAATTGAAATATAAAATTCGATTTAATTGATTTAATTTTATTTTATTTAATTAATATAAAAATAGCCATTTTGGCCACAGACTCGGATTTCGATGAAACCAGTTTCATCGGATCCGTATCAGTGAATTTTTGTAGGGTTTCAAGTTTCGTATCGATCGGACCTGTCGTTTGATCGTACGGACGCGAAACGCCTTGAAATCGATTTAATTAAAAATCAATTTGAAATCAATTTGGAAATTTTGTTTTCAGCATAACTTCTTCATACGATCAAATTTGGACGTGAAACTTTTTCCATCGCGTTCAGAATATTTTAAAATACCTATTTGGATATATGGGTTTAATAAATTTCGTTCCGGGGTTAGAACGGGCTTTTTGGGCCAACTACCGTTAGCACGTTCGTAACTCGTGCCCACCTAGCCTTCTACAATTTGTCTATATATATGCTGTGATAAACCCTAGCCTCCATCTTCTATCATTTGTCTGTACGCTCATTTTCTTCATCTCTTTCTCTTCCTTAATGGTTGCAAAACCTAGATCTATCTACAGTTCAAAAATCGAAAGTCAAAATTTAAAGTCTCCAGAAAAATTCCAGAAAAATATACGTCATATTTCTCGAGATACGTAATTTGCTGGTATGATTCGTTTTTCGATTCGGGTCTCAGTTTTTCCAGAAACCCTAGTTTATCCACGGCCGTTTATCATCGTCGCAACAAAATTTGTCGGATCGCAAAACCCTTTCTGGGTTTTGCAGAGGGGACCAAGGGGAGGCGATCTATGTGGTTATTGCATCGAATCAATGGTTGGATCTCTCGCATAATTCGAATTAGGGTTTCGGCCTAGGGTTAAAGTGGTCGCGGCAGAGGCCTTAGGGGCGACCGGACCTATGGGGATGGGTGCGGCTCGTCGAGCTGAGTTCGATGGTGGTGGTGCTATGGCCAACGGTGGCCGTTGGTGGCTAGGGAACGAGGTCAAAAGGGCGGTCAACGTTTGTTTGTTTGGGTTCGTTTTCGTGATGCTCTCTGTGTCTTCGGCCGCGTACAGGTATGAGGGGGTGAGGAACGTGCTGACATGGAAGCTTTGGTGTGGGTGAGATTGATTTTTGTTTTAAATTTATTTTTGATTTCGATAACGTTTATTCGAATAACTTTCTCATACGATCTCGTTTTCACGCCAGATTTTTTTTGTTAGGATCGTAATTAAATTCCGGATTTGTTGACGCTGGTTCGGGCAGATTTGAAGACCGTCAGATTTTTTGAGTTTAAATCGGATTTAGATTCGATTTATATTCGAAAGGTGAGTGTTTTACCCACTCACAACTTCTAAAACTTTTTATGTCTGTTAAATTAATTTTAGATATGAGTAGAAATTTATTTATGACTGTTTGACATGTTTTATTCATTATCTCTGTCAAATTGCATTTATTTAATTTAACTGTTAGTTTATTTTATTTATTGCATAAATTTGACAGTTAGAATTTATTTATTTGCATAGTAACTGTCAGTTATAGTTATGTTAAATTTTTATTTCATATCAACTGACAGTTAAATTTGAATTTATTTTTGCATATAAACTGCTAGTAACAGTTATTAAATTTATTATTGAATATAAACTGTTAGTTAATACATGTATTTATTACCTGTATAATTTATATGCTCTATATTGATGTTGTTTAAATTGGATGATGATTGTAATAAATGATTGATGATTGATTTTTGGATGAATGGATGCTGTATTTTATATCGTATAAATTGCAAGTTATCGTGCATTTCATTCATTCGGGATTGCGGTTTGAAATGATATACAACCTCATTTTTATTTTAAATTGCGGATTGAAATGATAAACATCCGTATCACTTGACCATAGGGTAGAAAATTTTATACAGGCACCGCGGTATATATATAAAATATATTTTGAAATGTTTTGGTTTTGTAAAGTTATATATATATGGTTTATGGATGTTGATTTGGTTATTTATATATGTATAGAAATTTTCAGGTTTCAAGCTTTGTATAAATTTGATTTGAAGTATAAAATAAAGTTTGATTTTCGAGATCAAATACGATTAAGAATTTATTTAAAATTTAATTTCTGGAGTTTTAATGACTTAAAAGAGGACAAGGTTGGAAGATGAATATTAAGTTAAATTGAAATTAAATGAAAAGTTAGAATTTTAAAAGGATGTGATTTTATAACTTGATTTTGTGTAGAGTGATTTAAATGAATATCAGGTTGATTTAAATGAATATATAATAAACTAAAAGATTTTCCAGTCATGTGAAGTTAAAGGTTTCTTAAAATTATATTGAATTCATTAAGTAAAGATTTCAAGTTAAAAAATAAAATAAATAAGTAATTGAATTTAATATATATGGATTTGTCAAATGAGTTGTTTTTGAAATGGTGAAATATTTAAAGCTTTGAAACATAAGAATTGAAACGGTATTTGGAAGTTTAAATCGATATTTGAAATTGACTTGTGAAATCTAAGAAGCTATTTGGTTTATAAAGGAAATTTAATATTTAACCATTTAAGAAATGGAAACTTGTTTCAAAGTTATGATTTTCAAGGTAGTATAATTTGAAAATATTATATTCAAGAGTTTTGATTTCTAAATATTTTACTTTGAAAATCCTATGATTTTGGAAAAGAATATATTGGAAAATAAAGATAATATCATATTGTTTTGTGTTTTAAAAGGAAATGATATCATATTTATATGGTTTTGAAATGGATATTTTATTCTGGTTTTAAAGTATAAACTATTTTGAAAGGACCGCGGTGTTATAATAACGTTTGGTTTTGAAGAGACCGGGATCGGAAGTTGTCATACTCTCTGCCAACTCCGAAAACCACTTTAACAACCGTGTACGCGGTGGAGATTCCAGAATGAAGTAGGTTGGTGGCGACGTTTCCTGTAAGGTAAGTACGTGGACCCAGATTCAAATGTGATCGATTTACTATTTATATAAGTACAAAACTGTCTGGTGAGAATAACTCACTTGTATTAGCTAGAGATGACAAATAACAACACACAACAAAGATCTTCGAAGGTACGAAAGCATGAATATGATTTGAGGGTGGAGAGCCAAAGATTAATAGCCTTGGATACATTCAAACAAAACAAATATATATAACATAAGTGTCAAACTCAAATATACAATTAGACAATGTTAGAGATGAATGCATAAATCATCTCCAAACTACTTGCACTTGCCTTCTACCACCTATGCTTCAGCTATAAGTCAGAAACACATGGCTGAGGAGTGGGTTTGGATCTGGTTTGGGTTCAAATGGGTCGGCCATACATAGGAAAAGATGATGCAAATGTATGTGTGCGTGGAACTAATACTACAAGGCAACTACCATGGATTCTATGCAACATATGGGTTCGGCCACAAGCTAGCATGGTGTGGCCATCACTGTAGTGGGCTGGAGGATGGTGTGGTAGAGGGTTTCAGGTCATCCATGGGTGGTGGGGGTGGAGTTGGTGGCGGCCAAAGGAAGGTTGAAGGTGATGAAGACATAGGTGTTGGCTATGGTGCATATAGGTGAAGTTTTGTGCAAGTATTGTTGGATTTGGTCACATGGGCTTTGACAGAGGGCTGGAGGTGGTGGTGGGTGGTTCAAGTGGTGGAGGAGGCAGCCATGGTGAAGGAGTGGAGAGGATTCTAGCATAGAAGGTGAGAAAGCAAGTAAAAATCAACAAACAAGAAGAAAACAATGAAAAGAGAAAAAGAATTTTACCCAAAATTCTTGGAGATGATGGAGGCCGAACTTTTTTTATAAAGAGAAGAAAATTCACGTGAAAAATGGTAGGGAGAAGTGGTTGGCTGAAGGAAATGAAGAGATATGGCCAATTGAATGAAAAGTAAGGTTGAAATGTGAAAATGTGGGAATACAAATAGCCTTAGGAAATAAAAAGCCACAAACCTTCCACATTTCTCTATTTCTTTTTATAATTTTAAAAATAACTGAAATATATATAATAATTCAGTCAAAATTAAAAAATATAGCAAATAAACAAAATATAAATAAATAAATATTAATTATATATGATTATAATAAGAAAATAGCATAAAAAATGAAAACTAGTCTAGAAAATTTGAAAATAAATAGAGCAAACTATGGAAAAAATTTATATACATGAAAAATATTTGTAAATAAAGATAATAACATAAAATAAAATGCATTCACAAAAATAAATAAATAAATTTTAATTAAATATAACTTAAATTAAGAAAATGGCTTAAAATTGCAAACTAGGCTTTAAAAATTTGGAATAAATTCAATAAGCTTTGGAAAAATTTTATAATCACTTTAAAAATATTTCAAAATCAAAATATACATAATATAACATAAATATACAAATTATAATAAGATATATCAAGTAAAAATATCATTTATATAAATTAAAACAAAGAATATTGCTAAATAACCCTAAATACACACAATATTGTAAAGGGTATAACTTTCACAATTTAAATCCAATTTCAACGAAACGAAAAGCAATATTCATGATATTAAATCTATTTTCATAATAAAATATAAAATTCAAGAATTTAAATATTTAAATTTAAAAGTCAAAGTTTGACCAGTTTTGACCACAAATCCATTTTTCAGGAAAATATTCAATTTATACCAGTTTGAAATTATAATTCATATAATAATCAAAATTTGTATTTAAAATGTAATGTTTGAAGTAAAAAAAGTTTAAAATAATTTAAAAATAAAATAAAGTCAAATTTAAATTATATGCAAAAAAATCTAGGGTTGTTACATAATGTGCAAAAGAAAATAAAATGATTCATTTTGATCAAATAGGCGAGTGCATTGCAAAAGAGTTCCAAATTTATCTAAATTGAATAAGATTCTATCTCAAAAGTCACTTCTCCCTATGATAAATAATGATGTATCTAATGAGTAATCAGACTCTATTGGACAAAGGGCGAGTGATCATGAGTAATGTTTAGTTAACTTTATTGTGTTAAGATGTGTACTTAGGAGTAATTACATGGACTAAAATTAATTTCATTTAAACCATAGTTTACAGATCGTACAAGCTAAAAGTTTATAATAAACCCCTACATATAATAGGTCAAGGAGTTAACAAGTTGTATGAGTCAAGAGATTACATGTAATAATTGTTTGTGAGGGATCTTTTGTGGATCACCCAAAAGGAGTTTGGGGTAGACCTATATTGATCGACCTATTTATGTTTTAAAGATAAGTTTCGTGAACTAAAAATTAAATTAGATTTATACATATATAAAGGTAATTCATAAAATATTTATTAATATATATTCCGTTAGACTGAGAAACAATTGTTATTTAAAGAACTCTAACTTCACGAGGAAGGAATTTCTTTTAGAAATTATCAGTAACAAAATGGATTCGGATACGATCCAAAGATAAAACTGATCACGAAGAATGAAATGAAATTAACCAAGCTAAAATAGACACAACTCATTAGAATATCTAGTAAAACATTAGCATTAAAACAAATTACGAGTTTTGTTTAATATCAATGTTGAAGAATGAATTTTCTCGATCATTAGTAAATCATTAAAAGTATTGACTTTTCTATATGGAACGATGCATAAATCCTAAATGGATTCCAAGTACAATATCAAGATATGATTTGACAGTTATACTTGGACCTAAAGGGATACAATCCATCGGCTACAAATGTGTCTTCGAGAAGAATACCGATGCAATTAGAATATAGTAAGTAACGTTGATAAAGATAATATAATAAATTTTGTTAAAATTAACATAACAGATTCGTCATTCAATATGCTTATGCTTATGTTAATTCAGATTTACTTGCAAAAAATTCTCCAAGTATGATTTTGATTTTTGGTACGTATATTTTGAAACAGAAATTCTAACTAATGATTTAAAATAGACTATTTGCACATGACAAACAAGGTTTACATATCAAAGTAAACGGTGCGATACCGAGTTTGAGAATTTCAAATAGGATCCATGAACTTACATGAAAGTAGTTGACAGGCATCATAATCGAGTAAGTTTTTTGAAAGAAAAATCAAACAGTTTGATACTCAATCAAAATATAGAGGAAGCGTGTGTCTATAAGAAAGAATGTTAAAAGTTACTAAGATATTTCTAAACTATAAGTAAACTATGCATTGCTACTGCTTGTTAATAATGTATTAATTTTAAAATCAGTTTTTGTTTGTTTTTGAATCCTCAATATTGGATTTGAAAATAAAATCTTTTATAGTTGATATTAAAATGTTTAATATGGAGTGTATAAGATGGATTTCTAAACATAGTAGTAGGAATTATTATATACACTATGTTTTCTACATCATATTTCGCTTAGATATTTAGTACATTGAGTGGATATCAAATCTTAATTAAGATAACTAAACGGTAGTTGCGTATTCTCGAATTTTTATGAAATAGTAGATAAATTTTTATAGAAACAACGAATTAATATTCAGACTTGAACTTCATAAATGATATCAAGCATTGTATGTCGATCCTAAATTCAGGTTCAAATCTTAGTTAAGGATCTTTAAGATGTTCCAAACAAGGTGTTATGGCTAATTCAACAATTCGGCTATGTACATCGCCTTGAATAAGCACAACGATAAAAGAATGTGTGTATATATGCATAAATTTATATCCAAACTAGGGTGATTCCAAATGTTGCGCTCCGACATTGTTATATGGTAAAAATACCGTGATGAAGTTCACTAAAGAACATAGACCCACTAGAATTCGATAAACTAACTTCAAAAGTTTCCATATGATAAAGACGGATTATCAACAATGGAGAAAGTCGATTGATAGAGAGATATTTAAGACAATACAACATACCAATTCAATAAGACACTAATTCGATTAGTTTTGAGAAAATCGATCAAAATTATGGGATTAATATTCCATAATTAACCACAAGTGCAAGCGAAGATTAAGAGAGTTAGGGTATGACTTAGGAAAAATTATGTAATTTGTAACATATATCTAGCTCTAACAAATCTTATTCGTAATAAAGGTGCTTGATTTCTATTATATACATTATTACATAGTGATATAATTAATTAATTAATTAATTAGATTAAGCATATTAAATTGAAAATTATTAAATGATATGTTATGTGATAATAATTACAAGGAGTTGTAATCGTGAGAAATTTATCAAAAAATGTAATGACATATTATGTAAAAATTTCCTGGTCAAGTTGTTTAGACAAAGGATATCAATACATATGTTAATACTAGAGTACATAATGCTCTCAAAATGTTGGGCAGCGTATTACTCATTACTGTTGGAGGCACTAAGAGATTGCATATTGACAATTATTAGATAACTATATAATGACTCACCCTAGGGTTTCCAGTTAGTTAACAACAACTAGGTCAAATATAAAATCTCAAAGTGACGATGTTACATAGTTCTTTCGACCCGGTTGGGCTTCGATATGGATACTCCACTTTATTTGTAGTTAAATCATGGCATGGCTACCATAACCGACTATAGTTGGGTCTGAGTTGAAGCATTGAAAGTGAAACGGTATTCAATAGAAAATCCATCTCCTTAGTTGTATAAGGTTAGTACCACAATCAGTTATAGTCAACTAAAAGTCAAAATCTATTACTAAAGTAGTATGGTTGATATTAAATATAAGTATTGAACCAAGGACTATTTTATGGACTATCGAATATGGATGGTATTAGAATTTTGACAAAAAACAAATTTCACATGTCCTAATGTGATACATTTTTTACGAAGAGAATTGGTGTAAGTAGTCATAATTAAAAGGTATCACTTAAACTGTAAAATTAGATTTTATTGATGTAGATTTGTAAGTAATAAATTCAACCAAATTGTCATACCACTAGCTAAGCTGATGCGTGAATGTTAATATTCGAATTATTAATATTAGTAGTTGACCGAATTTTCACCTACAAGTTGCGCGACCGCGTTGTGGATTTCTATGATATACCACACAATTTAATTGATTTATAAATTTTATAAATTAATTAATATTTATGAAATATTAGTTAATTATGATGTATTAGGTGTCAGTAGTATTTTCTTGCGTCATTAGTAATTAGTTGGATGCGTATATCTAAATTACCTATGTACATATCGATTTACGATATCGATGCACGCTTAAATACGATTTAGATGTCATTAATTATTAAATGGTTTTTGGTTGTTTAAAGGCTCATATTGTCTTCGTTTTGGTCAACCGTTACAAAGGGCGGGGAAGATATATTTTGATTTTAATTCTAGGTTTGATTTATGAACTAGTAATAGGAGAAATGGTAAAAGAAGGTGAATTCATCTCCTCCTCCTCTATAAAAATCAATCTATCCTCTCACTCTTTTCTTTTTAAAACTATCCCTTCCTTGGCTTTCATACTCTCTCCCCCACCTCATAGTCGCACATCAAATCAAAATAAACCTATGGTACTTTTAATCGTTGCAAGGTTTAGAGATCGGTTCAAGGTGAATCTAGGAGTTTTCTTCAACAACCATGCATCCAATGACTTTAACTTCAAGAGGTATAAGCTATTTTACACATTAGGTTATATACATCATGCAATAGTTAGAATACATACATACATACATACATACATACATACATATATATATATATATATATAATTTTGTGCGCACATATGTCATCTCTTATTTTTATATGTTATTATATCAGAATGAAAATTATGTTATTAATACTTTTGTTAAGATATTTATATAAAATAATTGATAACTTTTCATTTCGACAATAATATAGTTTGTTTATTGCTTTAAATTTTAAAATTAAATTTTAATAATTTTAAAAACACTATTTATTATTTTTAAAATTACATGCACATATAATAATAATTCTAAAATGTTTATAGAATTGTGTATATGCAAAATATTTTGAAATTTTTTTATTTCCATAGGCGTGTACATATATTAATAAAATATTTTTATATTTATATTTAACAGTTTAACAACGTCAATGTTATCATATGTATAAATGTAAATGTTTAATTTATTAATATATAATAAAAATATTAAAAATAGTTTTGGATTTAAAAAAATGAAAAACTGTATAATCGAAAAGAAATAAATTTAAATAAAATAGTTTAATATTTAATTTTAGTGAAGGTTACATACTTTGATTATTTTATAAATATGTATGTATGTATATAAAGAAATGGTAGATTTTTATTTAAAGTACAAAATACTTATCTTAATTAATTAATAAATACTCTAAATGATTTTGTTAATCTAAATTTCGAATTTAAACTATATTGCTTAGTCAAAATTATATATTTTAGATATTGAAATTTGCTTTAAATTATATTGATTAGTTAAAATCTAATCAAATATTTTAAAAGATCAATTTATTTTAATATATATATATATATATATCAAACTTATATTTATTTTTATATATAGTATATATTCAAATAATTTTAAGTATGCCTCATCGATGTACCCTGTGGATGTTGTTGACGTTCGCTCTGTTTATGCTGTTGTGATTTCACTTCTTGAGTTCATGTCTCCTACCATTGATGTTCGCTCTTTTGATGTTGAGGACAACTTAGTGGGTCATCTGTATTTGGCTCCCTCCTTAGATAACTTCTTTTGGGGCTCATTTCAGCAGGCTTGGATTCATGAGCCTTCTGAAATGAGATTTGACCCTAAGGGTGTAGGTTTTATAAGTATATTGTGGAGATTATGAAGAAATGATACTATTATTATTATGTTAAGGGTGAAGGCCTTGTGCTCTCGGTTATAGGTCAATTAGGTGATCTGAATCATTCTTTTATCTCGAATTCTTCATGGGATAGGAAATACCATTACAGCTTAGATTCTATGGATTTTGTTCTTACGTTAGCTCCTCTTTTCTCTTGGTATTATCATGTTATTGGGCCTGAATCTTCAGATGAAGGGAGTGGATCTTCCTCCTCAGAGGGAGACTAGCTTAGATTGTTGTTGGTTAGTAATTTAGCATTTTCACTAAACTTTTGTGCTTTATTTTTATATTAGCTATTATGGTGCATGTATTTGAACACATGATCCATATTCTTTTATACATGCAGACGGCCCACTATAAATGTCGGCTAGCTTTGCTATTTTTTTTTGAGTATGCCAATGCACATATAAATGACAAATGTATGTGTTGTAGATGAAAATCCCAACATCAACATACGTATGCGTTAATTGTATTCACATTATTATGTTGCATAAGCACATTATGCACACATGAGTGTATATTGTTATATTCATAAACATTGTACAAAATTAGTTATAATTAAATTGTTCATTAATTAAATTGATAAATTAATTAAAATTGGATTTTATTTAAATTAACTTGTTAGTATAACCAATTGGACTTTATAGGCCTATTATAATCCAAATATGAGAAAAAGTTAAAACATACCCAATGGACTGCTGCAGATATGCCCGGTTCTTACAAACGTTTCTATTATGTCTTGTTCAACCGCTACTTTTTTGAAAGTCCAAATACTATACATTAAAATGCTAATGTATCGAATATATCCGATTTATCTAAGATAAGTTGGACATAATACCCCTTAACTACTTTTCAAAGAGCGTTTGGGATCTCCATGAACATGGCCTTAACCGTAATATATCTATCTCTAAGTGTCTCCATTTGCATCTTAGAAATAATTATCCGTATATTGTTATAAGAACATTTTTTTTCTACAAATGTTCATTTTTCTCATTAGGTTTTTTATGATGTTTTATTTTTGTTATCCAATTAGATTTTATTGTGGAATCATATCTTTATCATAAATGGTTGTTTTTTTTCAACATGTAACATTGTATGCTAAATGATGTTTGTTGATTAAAGATTTACAATTTCATTTTTTCCGCCAATAGGAGGAAAGTAAAACTAATGGTAACTAGGGACACATCACTATTTTCAAATTATCATTTTTACGCCCCTACCTTCTACATCCATGTTATATCCAGTTCGTTCATTTTCACATTTTTTACTTCTAGTTTTATCCTAATCATTTGTTAATCGTGTGAAATCAAAGATCACAACTCTAATCATCCATTAAACATCTAATCTTTAATCATAATTCCTGGTTGCACGCTATCTTTAGCCGTAATTGTTTGATATTTTTCCCTAATCAAGAATCAGTCAATTGCATGAGAGGGTTATATATTTTGAGTGTTTTTCGATTTTAGCTTTGAGTAATTGTTTGATGTTTGTTTTGTTTACTAATATTTTTTTAAATGATCCAGTTTTGGTATTTGGTTTTTATATTCATTTTGTAACACCATGGATCCAGCGACCGAAATATTAGAGGAAGTTTACTACTGATAGCTCAGACCAAAGGGCACAGAAGGAGCAATCTCTTGTATACACTATTTTGGGTCAACGTAGACATAGTTCAATACCTGATTACATCTAAAATAATATTTACCTCATCTCGACATAAGGAAATGTAAACAAATTCTAGAATTGAATAACTCACATGTTAAGAAAATAGACAAGTAAATAATGACACATGTATTGATATATGGTAGAAATGGTAACATATATATAGCTCAAAACATGTATTATACATGGGCCGTTGAAATAAATCACTTTAACCTTGGCGGACTAAGTATAATCCAAAAATAGCCTACTCCAAATGTCCATATTTTCTGCAACCAATCTTTGAACATGTCCACAACTTCTTGAATAGCCTCATCTCCGTCTATCTCTGCATAAACTGAATAGTGCTACGGATCTTGGCTTTCAACCAATGGTTGCTAAACTCAAACTTAGTAGTACTCCAAAGAATAATATATACTACTTATAACCATCTCTATAGATCGCCTAATAAACCAAATAGACCGATGTCCATAGGTAGCTATCCTGAAATCACACAACCATAGCCTGACCTGAGGCGTTGTCACATACATGACAAACCTTAAGTCAGGCTGGAAATCAAGCTGTGAGTATAAAAATGCTCAAAAATATAACATAATAATGTTTAAATATGTTACACACTATATAACTCTACTTGGTTATAACACAGATTTATTACTATAGTCAGTACCTATAAATAATTCCAGTAAGCTCTGTACTTAAAACCATTTAAAAATATATTTCCTAATTCCTTTTATTTCAAATTACTTCCCAAAAATCACTTCAAAATGGATTTTCAAGTCACATATATAAAAATAATTTATTCACGGAAATCCCATATGTTTAGAAATTATAACCCAGAGGTCCAATTGACAAACTATGTCAAAATACAAGTTTTATATGCAAATAACTTATCAAAGTATTTCTTAATTTGTATAAAAATAATCTTTGCAATTGTTAACCCGCATTTTGGCAAGGCCGTAGACAGGCGGATTTAACTAAATCGATTGCTCGTTTGTCGAGACTTGAATATGATGGGTTCGAGCCAGCTGGATGGATAGACGGTCATCATGGATGGTTCAGTGTATGTGGCTCGGCCTAAGTTGTTTGACAGGTGCCACTCGGCTAAGGATGACAGGTCATGCATGGCTCGGCCTAGGTGGGTCGGCCAAGATAGGACGATCGGGTCTGGTTCGGCATTGGAGTGGATTGTCAGTGGAGTGGTTCGATCAGGATGGGGTCGTTCAGTCTGGGAGGCATGATTTGGTTAGGATGGGGTCGTTTTGTTTGGGAGGCATAAGTCGGTCAGCATTGGTGGTTCGGCCTCGATGGGATCGGCCTTGATGGACCGGTTATATGGGATCGGCTGTGGTGGTTCGGTTTGGATGGGATTGGCTTCGGAGGGATCGGGTCATGTTGTTCGGCCTGTGGTGGTTCGGCAAGTATGGGGTCGGTGTTTACATTTCCTGGTTCGGCCGGGTGGATAGGATTGGCATTGAGGAAAAAGGGATCAGATCGGCATATGGAGTTTTGGTTCGGCATCAGCTTCGCTCCGGGTTCTGCCCTAGTTTTTTCTGAGTCTTGGATAGGTTTGCTTCGAGTCAATACCCTAGCTACTTCGGGTCAGCTTATTGGGGACTTGGGTTTGGTCATGATGAAGGATGTTGGCTCGGCTATGGTCTTGATGGGACTGGACTACTCAGGAAGCCCAGTAACTCAGGTTTTGCATATAAATACAACATGTGGGGCTTTAGAAAAGGGATCCTCGTTCTATTTTCCTTCATCTTCTACACTAAGGCTGCTCTACTGTTGTTGTCCTAAAAACTCTGGATTGTAACTGTAATTGATTCTAACATCAATAAAATGAAAAAATCTAGAGTGGGCGTAGGCCGGAGTCAACCAAACCTCTATAAATCCTCTATTATTACTGCTTTCTTTTTAACTTTTACCGTTTTTCATATTTATACTCTCTACATACATTCTATCTATGATGTGTAACTGTGATTTGGTGCTTTCATCTGGATTTGGGTGTTAGTGGCCAATTTTGGCATTAACATTTTTGGTGCTTTCATTGAGAAAGCTAGCACTCATGGATTCTGAAGCTTGGATTTTTGATTTAAAGGCTTAGGAACTTGGATTCTGGAGACTATGGCAAAGCAATCAACTAGGATACAGAGGACAGAAAGAAGTCAACAAGAGGGAAGTCAGGAGGCTTCCTCTAGAGCTAATTAAGCCTCCGTCTACAACACTATGGACGAGATCCAGGTCATGATGAATTCCATGCAGGAACAGTTGAAAAAGCAAGAGGAAATGATGCAGACACTTTTCAAAAATTTTGGACAAGCAGGAACTGCAGGAGCTTAGATCCATGGAGCTGGATCAAAAGGACTCAACCGGCAAGTAGATGGAGTGGTTCAGTAGGGGCAACCCCCAATCTGCAAACAACTATCAATGCGGATGGATCTAGACTCAGGGGCACGTCGCCAGGTAATGTTGGACCACCCATGAAGGGATACCAAATGATGCTACACAGCCCGATGCCAACAGGAATGCAGGAGTGCATGACGAGGAGTATGCACCGGAATTCCTTTGAGGACTTAGAGGGTAGTTAGGAAATGTAGATGGGGGGCATCCCTTGGCAGGTAACACTGGATTGGCTGACATCATCAGGCAACTATATGCGGTGGTCTGACAAACAAGGATTTGGAGGGAGTAAACAGAAGTCCGTTTACCCATAACATTAGGATGGCTAGGAATCCACCCGATTTCAAGCTATCGACTCTGGAAGTATATAATGGTAAGACGGATCCCACTGACTAATCGATGAGGTACACAAGGCATATGGAAATACTGAGGGCATCAGAGGAAGTTACGGCTCGGTGTTTCCTCCGTTACTTGACCGATATAGCTGTTATGTAGTTCAGACAGCTAGAGGATGGATCTATTGGAACATGGACAAAACTGGTGGATAAGTTCTTGAGATGATTTTGAGTTCACATAAAAAGGCCGAAGAATGTGACGACACTTACATCAGTTACGTAGAGGGCAAACGAATCGCTCAGGACATTCTTAATTCGGTTTAATGCAGTAGTTGCCTCAGCGGATCGGTCGGATCTATTAATGATACCGATGGCGGCGGTGTCAGGAGTCAGGGATAATTCAGATTTCAAAGTATCGTCGATATGGGATCCACCAATGGATCTCGAAGAATTCTTTCATGAAGTTGATAGATTTCTTCGACAAGAGGATGCATGTTTGGATATAAAATCAAAGGAAGAAACATGGTTAAGGATGGAGGATCGCCCGGTGAAAGCTCGGGTAAAGACAAGGATAAGGGGAAAAGGAAGCACTGGGGAAAACCAAAATTCTCCACTTACACAGAGTTGAATGCAACATTGGAACGAATATTCTTGGATACTTGGGATCGTCTTCCTTATCGATGGCCCAATAAGGAGGGAACCCTTAGAACGCGAAAGCGCATCAGGAAGGCACTGTCTATTTCATGATCTGGACGGGCATGATACTAACAGCTGCCGACATCTAAAGTATATAATCAAGGAATGTAAGGAATGGTCAGTTGCAGCAATATGTCGAAACTTGAAGTGCGGTGGTGGAACAGGAGCAGCCACCACTTACCTTGAACGAAGATGGCACGAGGCCCAGGAATGGTTGCCGTTTGGTCATCAACTAGTCATGATGGTTTGGAATAAGTAACAAACTACGGGAAAATGGATAAATCACTTACTCATGTATGGGGTCAGAGATAACCCTTAGGCATGCTCTAAGATGATGGTTTACAGAGATGCTTCGGTTTGTGAAATCTGCTTTTTCCTTTTGGCTTGGGCATTTGCTTTTTCTGCTTTGGTTTTGGAGTTAGGTTTGAACTCCTGGTTTTGTTGATTTCTTGGTTTGGATTTTGATTTGGATGCTTGATTTTTGATTTGGATTTTGATTTGGACTTTTGAATGGATTTCCACTTTTCTGGTTTGAATCTGGATTTCGGATTGGATTTTGGTTGACTTTTTATTTGGTTTTTGGCTAAAAGGTCGTCGAGCATGGACTATGCTTGGCAAGGGTCCAAAGAGACCAGGATTCGGCCTAGGACTTAGGCCTCATATTATCTATCGATTATTATCACAGGTCGTCGAGTATAGTCTATACTTTTCAAGGGTTCAGAGCGACCAGGATTCAACTTAGGATCTAAGCCATGGCATTACTTAGGGTTCAAGGACACTGAACCAGGAACATCATGGCATTACTTAACATAGGTCACCGAGTGTGGATTACGCTTAGCAAGAACCCGAAGAGGTTGTAGATTGGGATATTGGTTATGAACAACTCAGGATTTAGGCATGGACCCAGATCGGTCTTGGATTTGGATATCGAACCGGAGAGGTCATGGATGTGGTTATTGGTTATTGGATATGGATGGATTAGAAATTGGTTGTCGCGTTTGGATGAATGTGGAATTGGATAAGGATTTGGTTACTGGATAGGAATCAGATATCGACTCGGAATAGTCGTAGATTTGGATAAGAATATGGCAATGACACTTGGGTAAAATGGATTGGATTATGAACCAGAAGGTATGGCTATGGATAACATATGGACTTTGGATGTCGGATTTGAGGCTATTAAAAACACACCCTCCAATAGCAAGACATGTTTTGGGGGGTAAATGTTAACCCGTCTTTTGGCAAGGCCATGGACAGGCGGATTTAAATAAATCGGCTGCTCGTTTATCGAGACTGGAATACTATGGGTTTGCAACAGTTGAATAGATTGACGGTAAGTCATGGAAGGTTCGATGTATATGGCTTGGCCTAGGTGGTTCAGCAGGTGCCATTCGGCCAAGGATGAAAGGTGATGCATGGCTCGGCCTAGGTGGGTCGGCCAAGATAGACGGTCGAGCCTGATTCGGCATTGGAGTGGATCAGTAGTGGGATGGTATAGTCAGGATGGGGTCATTCGATCTGGAAGGCATGGTTCGGTCGGGCTGGGGTCATTCGGTCTGGGAGGCATAAGTCGGTCGGCATTGGTGGTTCGACCTCGATGGGATCGACCTTGGTGGACTGGTTATATGGGATCGACTGTGGTGGTTCAGTTTGGATAGTATTGGCTTCGGAGGGATGCGGCCATGTGGTTCGGCCTGTGTGCTTCGGCAAGTATGGGGTCGGTGTTTACATTTCCCTAGGTCGGTCGGGTGGATATGATCGGCATTGAGGAAAAGGGGATCAGATCGGCATATAGAGTTTTGGTTCGTCATCAGCTTTGCTCGGAGGAGAAGGCGGTGCATCCAGATGAATCAATTAACAAGTTTGAGCTTGAGAATCATACGATGAACGAAGATAAAAGAAAGATTCTCCATGAGTCGATGCTTTTACACGAAAAGTAGAGGCTCGATACCCAACACCCGGAGGTTGGAGAAGGTTCAGGTGTTGAGCATCACGACACAAGTATTGATATTCCTACACCAACCCGACCTGAATCTGCACCAGTGGTTGATCTCCAATCCATTCCTGATTACAATCCGAAACAGCCGCAGTTATCTCCAGTTAGAGAGCACACTTCTGAAGTCGTTCAGCTGTCCATGAGCCAAACTAAGGAAGGTACTCTGAACATTCTTCATACATGTCCAAAATAAGGGGCTTGATTTGGAGCGTTTACTAACGGTCTGTCATTTTCTCTATCCAGTGATTGGAGTTAAATTGATTGCGCCTCCTATAACTTAAGAATCGCATCAAGCGCAGGAGGCCATCATTACTGAGGCAACCACCACAATAACGACTGCATCGATTGATGGAACGTAGGGATGCACACTCTCTTTTGATGGACAGATGATGGAGGAACTTCTCAGTCGTCACAATGACCTTTTTGCGGACCTACCATTAGTTATGACTAGAAATGCACCTGCTACTGGTTCTTCAATGCCAACCACCGATGCCTCCAGCGAGGCTCAAGTAATTCGTGAAGAAGAGATATTGGCCGAAATCGATGCTAAAATGGAGGCAGCGGCTCATGATGGTAGTTCTGGAGGTGGAATGGCAGCACCTGGCCCGGCTACGTTGAGAATGATATCGCCCGGAGTATAGTTGTTGATACCAGCACATCTATCCCGCCTCCTGTAGTTGATCCAAACCCTCCGACTCTGCCTGCAGGAAGCATTCCTATTCATTTGAGATCGGAGGAGGAGGTAGACATAATGCCACCTACCGTAGACCAGCCGTCGAAAGGCAAAGGGTCGAAAAGGAAGATTACTGGTGGCTTCAACGGGTTCACGCCGAAGAGGAAACCAAAGAAGAAAAGAGAATAGACGCTCTTCCTCCTTGGCTCAATTTTGAGTAGATAGGAATTTTCTTTTAGCTTTCGTAGGTCGCGTGTAGATGCGGGTTTGGCCCCTGCTAGTGGGAATTTTGGAAATAACTTGTACATGAATTTCTACCACAAGATAGTTGAAATGAAACTCTTTTTTGGCGTCAACTTAATTATTGTCTATTTTGCTTAAGTGTTCCAGTATTTGAATTCCAGTTCAGTGTATTTGTGAAGTTCCAAACTTTTGAGTCGATTTTGTTTTTATTTGTCAAGTTCAGAAATCACAAACACGAGTCATGACCGGGGATTAAGTTGAACTTTGATGTTGCACTGCTTTAGTCAATGGTTGACACTTAAGTTCTGTTAGTCCGTGAGATGATGGTTTTGATGAAAACAACCTTAGAATAGGATTATAAAAATATAAATACTAACATTATAGTTTAAAAATATATGTATATGCAGGATTTACCCATGCAGGTACCAAGAATGAAGACTCTACAGTATAGAGATTCAAGATATCAAGATTGAAGACTCATGAGTGTCAAGAATATCAAGATTATCAAGAGTTCAAGATTTCAAGTAATTTATTTTTTAATTAGGAATTTTGTTAAAACTTCTAGAAAAGTACTGGCATCTTAAAATCCAATTTATTCGTGGAATGGAATCCACTTCGAGCCCATTAAAGGGATGGAACCCTAAGTAGGATGGAACCTACGAAAAATCTAGTGGAACATTGTTTTATATCCGCTAACTTTTATTCAAAATGATTTTACAAAATTGTATTTTGTTTTCAAAATGTTTTCAAAACCTTCCTTTTAATAGAATCAAAAACAGTTATCCTGATTTTAAAATATTTTTAGCCTCAGAATAATATTTCATTTCAAAATCAAATTATCCTTGGTTTTAAATTGTCTTTAATAATAATATATTTAACTTTTAATATTTATACTTAGATTTAAATATAAAATTTTATATATACCAAAATATTATTAACTATTCTTACTTATTTATTTTAACTATAGTTAAGTATATATATAAAAGTTTAAAATAGTTTTAATATAAGGTAAAAGTCATTTTCAAAGAAAAACAAACCACCAAAATTTCCTTTGGGATGTGGACATACTCAATGTACCCATGTCGACATAGTGTCAGTTAATTTCAAATTTTAATTTTCAAATCAAGTGTCTATTCGTCACATCTCTTCATGAATGGACATGGTTGTTGTTCTTCTATAAATAGGGGTTGTTTTCAACGAATTTTCATTCATATTTTCTGGTTTTCATTTCTCTTCTTCTTCCACATTTCTTTATACACATTCCTACCATTACTCTGCCGAAATCAACATTGAATCTAACTAGATTATCTCTGGTTTGATTCTCTATCACTATCTCAACAAGATCTTCAGTGCTATTCAGAGTTATAGGCTTCTTTGTAATCAATTAAACGAGAAAAGGTGTGATTGTGGACTTGGAAATCAATCAAGCGAGAAATGGTATGATTGTAGCCTTGGAAATCAATTGGGCGAACTTGTTTCCTGGGAAATCAAGTATCTCTACCCAGAGGATTGTGAATCTGGAGGGTGTACTTCGTCGCCTTGAAATCGAGGGTGTAATTATACAATTGCTTTTGAAAGGAAAACAATACTTATGTCTGAGACTGGATGTAGGGTAAATCCGAACAAGTATAAAATCTGGTGTGTTCTTTCCTTTACTGCTTTTACTTTATTTCTGCATCTGTGTTTGATTCTATGATCATATCTGTGTCTGAATATTGCATACGTTTGTGTTCAAATTAATAAAAACTCAAAAAGATTTAATAATTCCTTAAAACACTATTCAGCCCCCTAGTGTTTATCCTAGCCTTAACATCCATAATCTGCATTTCTCACAAGTTCTGTCCCCGGTTTCAGGGATAAGTTGTAAAGATCGACCAGCGATTGCATTCCGACTTCATTTCGTCGAGCTTAACGTCGTTGAATCGATCCTGAAACAAGTGAGAGTCGAGTGATTGAATCACACTCACTCACTCATTAATGATCACATCCACACTCCCGGGATTCACATTTGTACGTCGATGGTCGATCACTCCTATTCAAGTTTTAAGTATGTGTCCATGCTCCAGGGACTTAAGTTATTTTACGAGCGGTCATTCACACTTGAGTTATGTTTGTACTCTGACACACTCTGGGGACTAAGAGTTATTTGCGGTCGATAATCTGGTTCACACTCTAGGAATCCTGAGATAATCGAAGTTTGTACTCCAGTTTGCACTCCGAGAACTTGAAGTTGGTTGATGTTTATTCCAACTCACATTCTGGGAATTTGGAGTCGATGTTAATACTTCGACTCGCACTCTGGGAATTCGAAGTTGGTGTTTATACTCCAGTTCGCACTCTGAGAACTTAGAGTTGATATTTATACTCCAATTCGCACCCTGGGAATTTGGAGTCGGCCGATAGATGGTCAGCCACATTTGTTTAGGCTTTCAGGATTTCGTTCGCACTCCGAGAACGATGGATTTATCAGGATCGTGGATGGTCGATTCACATCCACCCCAAGTTTACAAGTGAGGTCGTTAGATGGATGGGTCCATCTCCCTCAAACTTGGTTAAGATATGGTCGAAGTCGTTTGGTGGATGGATCCACCCTCTTTGAAACCGCATTCATAAGTTTATACTCCAGCTCGCACTCTGGGAGACTGCAATTAGTTAAAGGATCGTCGTGTGCCAATCCTTCTATAGCTTCAGTGTGATGGCTTGCCCCCGAGCTCGGGTTTCACTTAGTGAGTGGCCGGTCGTATCATAGTCACTCCCTATTTGAATAAATTCCACCGTATAATGGAACTTAGCTCTTCGTGCATTGTGATGGTTGTATGTCACATTCAATAAATCATAGCTCTGGCTCGAAGAGATGGCATTTTATTCCCGAAATGAGAAAATACGGCAAAGTCAGTTGCCTTATTACTAATTTAAATTTTGAAATGCAGAAACAAATTAAAAATGAAATATAGACTAAAATAAATAAAGCCTATCATGTGTAGTAGCGATGGAGACTCTCGCTTTTCTAGGTTCTTGGCAAAGTAAGACCGTCAACGGTCGATAACTTGAATGTGCCATCTCCTAGCTTTCATTCAATCACATACGGTCCTTCCCACGTTGCACTTATGTGCGAAGGAACCGGGTAGATTCTTTCGAGGATGAGATCGTCGAGTTCAAAGGTTCGGGGTCGAACCTTGGCACTGTATAATCGGGTGACTGAACTTTGGTATGCGGCTGCCCTCAAATCAGCCTCTTCGTGCTTCTCATCCAACAAATCCAAGGATTTGGCAAGTAGTATGGCATTTGTCTTTGGATCATACCAAGTCACACGATGAGAAGGTACTTCCATCTCGAGTGGAATAACGGCTTCTGAACCATAGGAAGGGAGAATGGAGTGTGTCCGGTCGCGGATTTGTGGGTTATCCGGTAAGCCCATAGAGCCATAGGAAGCTCATCAACCCACTTGCCCCCGGCCTTTTCCAATCGTTTCTTTAGAATAGACTTGATAACCTTATTAACAGCTTCAACCTAGCCATTCGCTTGAGGGTGTGCAACTGCAGAGAATTTCTTTTGAATGTGGAATCATTGGCGGAAATCCTTGAATTCAACGCTGCCGAACTGGGTTCCATTATCAGTGATGATGGTATGTGGGAGACCAAATTGACAGATAACGTTGCGGACTACAAAGTTGATCACCTTCTTTGTGTTGACTGTAGCAGGTGGTTCATCTTCGGCCCATTTGGTAAAGTAATCAACTGCGACGATGGCGTACTTCGCACCACCTTTGGCCAGAGGTAGAGAGCCAATGATGTCAATGCCCCATACTACAAACGACCATGGACTGACCATTTGGGTTATCTCAATAGGTGGGGATTTAGAAATTCGAGCATGCTTTTGGCACTCATCACATTTTCGGGCTGCTTCATCGTGGTTTACAGTCAGCCAATAATATCCATATCGAAGTACTTTCTTAGCGAGAGCTTGTCCCCCGATGTGATCGCCACATTCTCCTTCGTGGACATCATGTAATAATCGCTTAATTTCATCATAGGCAATACACGCTAGTAGCGGAATGGAGTACTCTCTTCTATACATGACTCCATTCTGAATAGTGAACCGTGCAGATTTACGAAGAATTTGTCTCCTCTCACTCCTGCGCTCGGGTAGCGTTCCATGCTCGAGGTAATTTCGGAACGGAGTCATCCACGAATCCTTATAGGGAGTGATTTCAAATATCCAGCCTGTTTGCATTTGATCAATGCTTGGGGAAGATAGCGTTTCCACAGGAAGGAGTCCCATTTGTTATGCTTCACATGTACTTGCTAACTTTGCCAATGAATCAGCCTTTTGATTACGCTCACGGGGTATATAGAAAATGACAAAATAATCAAACTGATTAAGTATCTCCTGGACTTGAGCTAGGTAAGCAGCCAGTCTTTGATCTTTTGCCTGACATTCACCTCGAAGTTGACACACAACTAATTGTGAATCACAGTAAATTTCCATAGCAATGATTCTCAAATCTCTGACGAGTCTTAATCCGGCAAGTAAGGCTTCATATTCAGCTTCATTATTGATCGCATGAAAATCAAACTTTAGAGCATAACATATAGACCGACCTTCGGGGGTTTCAAGTACAACTCCAACACCGAGCATTGGTCGTTTGATGCACCATCAGTATACAACTTCCAGATATACTCGGGAGATTCACTGGTTTCAGGCAAGTCCTCTGGGATGCTAAACTCGACTGTGAAATCCACTAGGACTTGTCCTTGAATGGCTCGCCTTGGAGTGTAAGAAATATCAAACTGGCTCAGTTCGATATTCCATTTGAGTAACCTACCAATCATCTCAGGATACGTAAGGACCTATCGTAATGGCTGGTCGGTGTAGACAATGATAGGATGAGCCTGAAAATACGGATGGAGCTTCCTTGCAATAACGAGAAAATAAGCCAACTACTCTAGTTTTGGATAATTTTTCTCAGCTCCGGTCAGCCGTTTTCTAATATAGTAAACTGGTTTTTGCACTTGGTCTTCCTCCCAAATTAAGGCAACACTGATCGCCTTTTTTGATACTGCCAGGTAGACTTACAACTTCTCGTGATAGATAGGCTTTGACAAATAGGTGGTTTGGAGAATGATGAATCAGTGCTCGGAATACGCCTTAACACTCCGTGGTCCATTCAAAGTTTCGTTTCCCTTTTCGGATCAGGTCGAAGAAGGGAATGCACTTATCGGTGGATTTTGAAATGAACATGCACAATGCTGCTACTTTCCCGTTAAGGATCTGGACTTGTTTTATAGTTCTCAGAGTTTCAAGATTTCTGATCATCCAGATCTTTTCGGGATTGGCTTCGATTCCTCGAGCATTGACTATAAACCCAAGGAATTTTCCGGATACGACCCCAAAGTGACATTTCAAAGGGTTGAGCTTCATTCTGTACTCTCTGAGGATATTGAACATTGATTCCAAATCTTTGATATGATCAGGGGGAAAATGCAACTTTACAAGCATGTCGTCCACATATACCTCCATGGTCTTTCCGATCTGGTTGGCAAACATCTGATTGACTAATCGTTGATAAGTAGCACCAATGTTCGTGAGTCCGAATGGCATGACCCTTTAACAGTAAAGTCCCAGATTAGTTATGAAGCTGGTATGTTCTTGATCGGGTAAGTGCATGGGTATCTGGTTGTAGCCAGAATACGCATCCATGAAGGATAAAAGTTCATGCCCAGCTGTTTAGTCTACGAGCTGATCAATTCTGGAAAATGGGAAACTATCTTTAGGACAAGCTTTATTTAGTTCTAAGTAATCAACACACGTTCTCCATTTTCCATTCAGCTTTGGGACAACTACAGGATTTGACACCCATTCTGTATATAACACATATTAGATAAATCCATTTTCTTTAAGCTTTTCTACCTCTTCATTAAGGGCGGCAGATCTCTCTGGATCCATACCACGCCGTTTCTGTTTGACCGAGTTATACCATGGGTCAATATTCAAAGTGTGACTCACGATGTCCGGTGAGATCCCACACATGTCTGAATGCGTCCGGGCGAATACGTCGAGGTTCATCCGGAGAAATTCAACCAATTCCTTCTGTGTATGTTGGCTTAACTGAGATCTAATCTTTACCATCTTTGATTCGTCGTCATTGTCGATCGGGACATCGATTGTCAGTTCGGCCGAGGAAGCTTGACTGTCTTTAGTTTCATCTTCACTTTCAATATCTCTCGGGTCAAGATCCCTTTGGAATTGGTTGGGCTACTCGAGCCTTGGCCAGGCACCAATTTTCAATTATTAGTAAAACGGACGCAGTGAGATTCCTCTACGTCCTTTCCTTTCTCCTTTTGCTGTGCCCCGCACAGCTCAACAACATAACAGGCTCGTCCAGCAACCTAATCTCCTTGAATGACTCCAACCTCACGATCGTTAGGAAATTTTAGAGTCAAGCACCATAGGGTAATGGCTACCCTGAATTCAACAAGGACCGGTCGGCCCAAGATAGCATTGTAAGGGGAGTCTATGTCCAACACAACAAACTACGGTGTTTGGACTCTTCGGCGTTCTCCAACTCCTAATTCCACTGGTAGTTCCACTACTCCAGTAGGTATAGGAGCGGTCCCATTGAATCCGTGGATTCGATATTAGCAAGGCTTTAAATCTTTGGCTTCCATCTTCATTTGGTCATAAGATCGCCTAAACAAAATATTAATAGAACTTCCACTGTCAACCAAGATCCTCTTCATCCAAGCAGGACCTACCAGGGTTGATATGAAAAATGGATCAATAGGGGGACTTCTGTTGAATATGCGCTTTGCGCTATATGATTTTTGTTTGATGATAATCAACATATATACATTCATATAAATGTATTTGGTAATGTACTATTTTGTTTTTCATAGTTTAAATAAATATTTGTTGAATAAAATTAAATTACACAGAATTCGAATTTGAATTCAAACAGAACAAGTTAAACAGATTTTGAATTCAAACAGAAATTTTTATTCAAACAAATATTTATTACAAATTGTAAATAGTACAATTTCATGCTCTCACTATACATGTACATTTTTGATTACAATCACATCACATTTACATCACGACCTTACTACATATCTCTCACACTCATATTTTTTGTCTTCAACTATAATCCGGTTTGAATCCAGCATCTGAGTAATCTGCAAAAATATTTTAAACGCAGTAAAATTGAAAGAGAAATATTTTTGAAATTTGAAAGAAACGATGATTTTGAAAACATTGTTTGCCTCAGTTATTTGGGTTGTTCGTCATCATTTTTGACTGTGCAATATCTGTGCATATCGATTTTTTTTTATCAGGGACAGGTAATTACAAGTGGCTGCAGTACACACGTGTACATTCGTATACGTGTGCACTGCCTCGCCAACTCGTGTGCAAAAATCAAACAAAAGCACAGAAATCAAAAACAAGGTCAAACCCAAGATAGGTTCAACTCAAAGCACCACTGACCAGACATTGCAAACACAGTCTCAAGCATGAAACAAGGTGCACCAGACCAGATTGCAAAAATAATCAAATATACACAAATGCAGCCCAATAGACTACAGCAACACAGTAGTAAGACTGCATCCACAGAAATACACAACTACAAGGCATTTTCATTGCAACTGCATAGCTACACAACAAAGCAAAGACCAGAAACTCAAGCTTCAAAAAGCTACAGCAACAATGCACCAATAAAGTCGAGACAAAGCAACTGTTCTTAACAGCAAGTTCAAACCAAAGCACAAAAGTGCACAGCAACACAAAACTGCAGTGGACAGCAAAGACCACATGCCACAATATCAAAAAAAACAGCAAGAATATGAGTGCAAGCCAGAGTGAATGCAGACAAGCACATGAATACATAAAGCTACAAGTGATGCAGCATCAATCAAGAAGTGATATGGTGAAGCACTAACTCAAGATTACAGGGCAGTGGACAGTACAAGACTGACCAGAATACAAATGAATCAAGTCAGGCATGAAGACAATGCCAACAACAAAAACAGCAAGTCAGTGGCAAGACCTCAGTGACACAGTGAAAGTTGCACAAGATATAGAGCCACAACAAGTCCAGCAACAAGTCCAGTTGCAACATGGTGAACAAGACACAGTGCTGAGCACATGCAAACTGCAATGAATAATGCAACATGACCAAATATACAAACTGAAGACTGCACGAAATGTATGCAAACATAATGCAAGTTTATATGTGCAGAAAGTTACAAGTATCAACGAATTGGATGAACAAAACTCGAGAGCAACAGTGAAAGTGCAAATCATGTCAACAAGACAAATGTATGGATCAGTGCCAAAGTCGAAAAATAACAATGCAGACGTACAAATGTAACGCAGTGATAAAAATTCACGTACGAATACAGTATTAATGAAGTTCAACATTACAGAGATGATCGAAGTAAAATACTAATCAAGTCAGAACTCAGTGAAGTCAGTGAAGTCGAAAGCAACAGGGATGAACACTGTAAACATTGAAGCCGTGGATATGATTCAAGAAATCAAAACAGTGCAGTGATGATCAGGGCACAAAACCAAGTAAGAAATTCAAGTGTGTAAATTTGACAAAGTCAAATATCTCAAATCACGAAATCAATTCAAGCCGTGTGAAACAAGTTACTACAAATATTAAATTGACAAAGTCAGATTAATCCTCAGCATTAAAGCGTAATCGAACGGCAAAACAAGAATTTTTGCAGCAATCAGTCGAACGCAAAAATAGGAAATCAAATCCTATTAAAACCCTAATCATCATCGGCATTTCAATTCGATCGAGTTCAAGTATCAAATTAGAAAAGCAAAAGGAGACAGCACATACCGAATTCACAAGCATCAAAACTCGATCGAGCAACTGCAAGCAAGCTAGGGCAACCAATCACAGATCAATTGAAGAAACCAGAGCCATAATTGCAACGAAGAACCGAAGCCCTAATTGCAACGAAGAGCCGAAGCCCTAACTGGATCAAAAGGGAACGAAGCCCTAACTGGAACGAAGCCGCCATTATTTCTCACGAACGAAGATAAAAAAAAGGATCGGGTGAAATAAGGAAGTGGGCCGGTGTTCAAAAAACAAAAGGGGTTTTTTTTGTTATTAATTAATATTGTTAATAAACTTATATTAATAATGTTAATTAGTTTAGGGCTATTTTGTTCTTAATTATTGTTTTTTTTTATTCTACGAATCAAAGAGTTTAGGTAAATCACCACCTAGGTTTTAGGTTGTGTCTGATTGTCTATTTAGAGTTAGTTCAGTAAGCAGGGGTTGCGAGTTTGCAAAACTCTATAGGCGGTAGCAGGGTTTGCAAGTCTGTTAGAGTATTTGTAAGCGTGATACTGTTTAATTCTAATAGAAATCTGGGAATGCAGCAGTAGGCAGGGGTTGCCGAAGCTGGGTAAATCTTGTGTGTGATTTACTTTTCAGTATATTTATTTCTGCAGTTTATTTTTGTGTTTAAATTAAGAAAATTTGCTATAACCCTATTCACCCCCCCCCCTCTAGGGTTAATTTAGATCCTACAAGTGGTATCAGAGCCCGGTTTATTTTTTTTTAACTCTAGAGTCATGAGTCTACAAAATAATGCTTTTTCTGAGGGGCAATCTATTGCTAGGCCACCCATGTTTAACGGGAACGATTATGCTTATTGGAAAGTTAGGATGGGTATCTATCTCAGTTCTGTTGATTATGAAGTTTGGGATATTATTGAAACTGGCTATAAACCCCCCACTATAATCGTTGGTGATACTGAGATTCCTAAACCTAAGGATAGGTGGGATGCTAACGATAAGAAATTGAAAACAACAAATGCTAAAGCCATGAATGCTTTGATATGTGCTCTTGATAAAAATGAATTTAATAGAATTTCTCATTGTACAACAGCACAGGAAATATGGCATACTTTGGAGGTGACACACGAAGGAACTTCTCAAGTCAAGGAGTCTCGGCTAGCCCTGTTCAGCAATGAATACGAAAACTTTGTGATGGACAAAGGCGAGAGCATAAAGGATATGTTTGGACATTTTTCAACCTTGGTATACAATGCTAGAGCGCTTGGGAAGGTATTCACTGAGGTAGAGCTTGTGCGAAAGATACTACGAGTTTTACCAATGAACTTTGAGGCAAAAGTCACGGCAATCCAAGAATCGAAAGATCTGAGCAAACTAAGCATGGAGGAGTTGATTGGAAACTTGATGACATATGAGCTTGAGCTAAAAGCAAAGGAAGAACGCAATAACTCCGAACCAAAAAAGAAGACGATTGCCTTAAAGAGCAAAGAAGAAAGCGATGAAGAAGAAGAAGATCCAATTGAAGAGCTTGCAATGGCTGTCAATAATCTTAAAAAATGGTCAAGATTCAAGTCACGAAAGAAGAAAATAAGTGGTAATAAGTCAAAGAATTCTGACGATTCCGATAATGAATTGACATGCTATAACTGCAAGAAGTCTGGCCACTTCAAACAAAAATGTCCACTTCTCAAAAACAACAAAGGAAAGAAAAAGAAAAAGAAGGCCTTTGCAGCAACTTGGGATGATGAAGAAGGAGAGGAAGTTTCAAATAATAGCTCAGAGGAGGCTAACTTGTGTCTTATGTCAAAATCGGATTCAGAAGCAAGCTTAGAGGAATCTAGTGAGGTAAGTAACTATTCTTATAAAGAACTTGTTTCAATGTGTTGTGATTTTACTAAAATAATTGATACTCTTGAATCTAAAATTGAAAAACTAAAATTTGATAGGAGAGAACTTGTCCATGAAAATTCTAGGTTAGAAACTGAAATTGAAAATATTCAAAACCTAGAATGTGAAAAATGTAAGATTTTAGATTCAGAATTATCAAAACTGAGGAATAACTTTGAAAGTCTTGAAAATGAAAACTTGAATCTTAAGGAAACCATTGACACTAGGAGAAAGGATTTTATTAATCGATGCACCTCACTTGTTACTGAAAACTCAACATTAAAAACCAAAGTCCAAAGTCTTGAGAAATCTTTGAATAACTTTTCAAGAGGCGAAAAATCTTTCAACATGCTATTGGGAAATCAAATTTTTGCTAACAACGGGAAAGGACTAGGTTTTGGGAAAACACAAGTTGATGATAATGCAAAATATAAGAATGTCTTTGATAGATGTGAAATATATAGATGTCGTGATGAAAATGATAGTCATAGGAACAAGAACACAAAATTTATACAAGTTTGGGTTCCTAAGAATTCTAAAAACAAATTTCATGTTTATTGGAATAAAAATAAAAGGACTAAACAAGTATGGATTCCAAAGGGATTGTTTATTCACAATGCTTCTATCAATAATAACATTGGACCTAAGAGTTTCTCTAGGTCATCTTCCTCTCTTCTTATGTAGGTCAGTTGGCGGGCTAAGGAACAACAAGAATGGTTTCTAAATTCAGGTTGTTCTAGACATATGACAGGTGACAAATCGAAGTTCCTTAGCTTAGAGAATTTTAAAGGTGGAAATGTGATCATGGGAGACAATAGCAAGTGTAAGATTATTGGCAAAGGTGAAGTTGGTAACGGTATTTTTTCTTTGACTAATGTTTTATACGTTGAAAATCTGCATCACAATCTCATTTCTATTAGCCAACTATGTGACAAAGGTATGAACGTGATTTTTGATAGTGATACTTGCAAAATTATTGATAAATCTTCTAGTAACATTGTTTTTATGGGCAAAAGAAAAGGGAATGTTTACTCACTTTCATTTGATAATCTAAAACTTTCTAGATGTTTGGTAGCCACTGACGAAGAGGCATATTTATGGCATAGGAGACTTGGACATGCTAGCATGAGTCTCTTAGAAAAACTCGAATCAAAAGAATTAGTCAGAGGGTTACCACATCAGAAATTTAAAAATAATAAAGTGTGTAAAGCATGTTCCTTGAGCAAGCTTAGTCGATCATCATTTCGTCCTAAAAACATTGTTAGCACATCAAGGGTCCTTGAACTAGTTCACATGGATTTATTTGGACCAAATGAAATTTCAAGCTTGAATGGAAAACGTTATTGTTATGTATTGGTTGATGATTATTCTAGATTTACATGGGTTTACTTTTTAGCCAAAAAGTCTGAATCTTTCGAATATTTTTCAAAATTTGCAAAACTTGTTCAAAATGAAAAAGGAGTTACAATTAAAACCTTGAGAAGTGATCATGGAGGCGAATTTGAAAATTTTGAATTTGAAAATTTTTGTGAAGAAAATGGTTTAAAACATGAATTTTCTGCTCCACGAACACCTCAACAAAATGGGGTGGTTGAAAGGAAAAATCGTACATTACAGGAATTGGCTAGATCCATGTTAAGTGAGTATAAGCTACCTCTAATCTTTTGGGCAGAGGCAGTGAATACTTCGTGCTATGTAATGAATAGAGTAATGATTAGACCAATACTTGGCAAAACGTCTTATGAACTGTGGCATGAAAGGAAACCTAACATTTCTTATTTTCGTATATTTGGGTGTCCTTGTTTCATTCTTAACACAGGTGATCAACTTGGAAAATTTGAATCAAAGGCTGATGATGGAATTTTCATGGGCTATTCAACAAGGAGTAAGGCTTACAGGATATATAACAAACAAACAAAGACAATTGTTGAGTCAATCAATGTGAAATTTGATGAATCTGATCTGGAAAAAACGACTGAAAGGATGGTTGACGATGGAGTAGATCCTGAAGGCACTGAAGAAGGGACATTTAGTGAGAAAACTGAAAGGAGGACTGTTGATGCTGATAAATTAAGGTTCAAACCTAATCATCCTCCTGAATTAATTATTGGTGATCCTACGGAAGGTATACGTACTCGTTCCTCATTTGATGAAAATTTGTGTGCGTTTTGTTGTCATAGTGGTTTTATTTCTGAAATTGAACCTGATTCTGTTGAAATGGCTCTTAATGATGAAAATTGGTTTTTAGCAATGCAAAATGAACTTAATCAATTTGAGAGAAACAAAGTCTGGAATTTAGTTCCTAGGCCTAATGACTATCCAATTGTAGGGACTAAATGGGTGTTTAAAAATAAATTTGATGAATCAGGAAATGTAATTAGAAACAAGGCTAGGTTGGTTGCAAAAGGTTATAACCAAATAGAAGGCATAGACTTTGATGAAACATTTGCTCCAGTTGCTAGGTTAGAAGCCATTAGAATCTTACTAAGTTTTGCATGCTACAAGGGTTTCAAACTTAAACAAATGGATGTAAAAAGTGCCTTTTTGAATGGTGATTTAAAAGAAGAAGTTTTTGTTGAACAACCACCCGGTTTTGAAAATCATGAATTTCCAAATCATGTGTATAAGCTAGAAAAAGCATTATATGGTCTTAAGCAAGCACCAAGAGCTTGGTATGACTGCCTCTGTACATATCTTTTGGAAAATGGTTTTAAAAAGGGAAGTGCTGACACGACTCTGTTTCTATTACATAAAGAACATGATTTTTTGATTGTTCAGATTTATGTGGATGATATTATTTATGGTGCTACTAATGAGCTTTTGTGTGAGAATTTTGAACAAGTCATGCAGGCTAAATTTGAGATGAGTTTGGTTGGTGAATTGAAATACTTTCTTGGATTTCAAATTAAGCAAAGCAGTGATGGTATCTTCATTTCACAATCCAAATATGTGTTGGAGCTATTGAAGAAATTTGGAGTCGAAAATTCCAAACCATTGAGAACTCCTATGAGCCCATCAACAAAGTTGGACAAAGATGAGAAAGGAATTGCAATTGATCAAAAGAAATATCGAGGGATAATCGGTTCACTTCTCTATCTTACTGCTTCTAGACCTGATATTATGTTTTCTGTGTGCTTGTGTGCACGTTTTCAAGCTAATCCCAAAGAATCTCATTTAAAAGCTACTAAACGAATTTTGAGATATCTTTCACACACACACAAATTTGGACTATGGTACCCCTCTTGTGAAAATTTTGATTTAGTAGGTTATTCCGATGCTGATTATGCTGGTTCATTAGTTGACAGAAAAAGCACTAGTGGGACATGTTTCATGCTAGGACATTCATTAGTCTCATGGTCAAGTCGGAAACAGAATTGTGTTGCATTATCCACCACTGAAGCAGAATATATTGCTTTGGGAAGTTGTTGTGCTCAAATTCTATGGATGATGCAAACTCTTTCTGATTTTGGCTTAGTCTATAAACAAGTCCCATTAAAATGTGATAGTAGGAGTGCTATAGATTTGTCAAATAATCCTGTTCATCACTCTCGCACAAAACACATTGATGTGAGACACCATTTTCTTCGAGATCACATTGCTAAAGAAGACATTTGCATTGAATATATTTCAACAGAAACTCAACTTGCTGATATTTTCACAAAACCTCTCCCCGAAGACAGATTTTCCAAATTACGTTTAGATTTGGGAATTATAGAGGTTGACTAATCATTTTTTTTTAAAAAAAAATTTTGATTTTTGAATTTGATTCTAAATGACAATTTTTTAACTAATCTAACTCCCTAATGATTATCGAAAAGATGAATAGCGATTGAAAAAGTGATGAGTGTTGATATTTATCATATATTAAAACTCGAGAAAATATAATTAGGAAATTTCTTTAGAATTTCATAACAAGAGTTATAAAAACTTTTTGTTGGGTAATAATTCCATGACCATTTCTATTTCTATCATCTTTCTATCAAACTTTACTCATCAAGATCATATTTAGTATGTCAATTTGTGGTAGTTTACAAAGGAAATCATTTGTTCTTCAATATCTTTAAATCAGTGAAGGAAATTATTTGTGCTTCAATTTATTATATTCAGCAATTAAAAATAAATATCCAAAGTATTCACTCTCATTTAAAAGTCCTCACGGTCATGCATGGGTGAATTACTTGGATTTTTTATTATGTGCTTCCATGCTCATTTAAAAGTCCTCACGGTTATGCATGTATGGAACGCATATTAAAAATAATTGATTTAATAGACAAGTTGATTCTAATCCCATTTAAAAGTCCTCACGGTCATGCGTGGTTAGAAGATACTTGATTTCATTTTTTAAAATTAAATTGGAATACTACTAATCTCATTTAAAAGTCCTAACGGTTATGCATGGTTAGTAGATATTCAAATTTCCAGAAATAAATATACCACAAATAAACATATCTATATGAATTTTTTGATGATTCTATCTTCATCACTTCTGAAAGTGGAATATGCGCTTGACAAGGGTAATTATGATTTTTGTTTGAGTTTTATTGAAATTTGATATTTATATTTAATTGAGTTAAATGTTTGATTCATGTTTATCACTTCATCCCTATTTTATAACACTGTTATTCTTTTGCTGATAACAAAAGGGGGAGAGAAAAGTTAAGATTTTGTCAAATAGAATCAAGCAAAGGTCAAATAACTTTCAATTTTTTGCATATAGGCTCATTTACATATTTTTATTTGTAGCCATATATGTAGGGGGAGCATTGTGTAGAGAGGGAGCATTCAAATAGGGGGAGCAAATGAAATTATCAAATACATTTAATATGTTCAAAATCTTAAATATATGTTTGTTATCATCAAAAGGGGGAGATTGTTGAATATGCGCTTTGCGCTATATGATTCTTGTTTGATGATAATCAACATATATACATTCATATAAATGTATTTGGTAATGTACTATTTTGTTTTTCATAGTTTAAATAAATATTTGTTGAATAAAATTAAATTACACAGAATTCGAATTTGAATTCAAACAGAACAAGTTAAACAGATTTTGAATTCAAACAGAAATTTTTATTCAAACAAATATTTATTATTACAAATTGTAAATAGTACAATTTCATGCTCTCACTATACATGTACATTTTTGATTACAATCACATCACATTTACATCACGACCTTACTACATATCTCTCACACTCATATTTTTTGTCTTCAACTATAATCCGGTTTGAATCCAGCATCTGAGTAATCTGCAAAAATATTTTAAACGCAGTAAAATTGAAAGAGAAATATTTTTGAAATTTGAAAGAAACGATGATTTTGAAAACATTGTTTGCCTCAGTTATTTGGGTTGTTCGTCATCATTTTTGACTGTGCAATATCTGTGCATATCGATTTTTTTTTATCAGGGACAGGTAATTACAAGTGGCTGCAGTACACACGTGTACATTCGTATACGTGTGCACTGCCTCGCCAACTCGTGTGCAAAAATCAAACAAAAGCACAGAAATCAAAAACAAGGTCAAACCCAAGATAGGTTCAACTCAAAGCACCACTGACCAGACATTGCAAACACAGTCTCAAGCATGAAACAAGGTGCACCAGGCCAGATTGCAAAAATAATCAAATATACACAAATGCAGCCCAATAGACTACAGCAACACAGTAGTAAGACTGCATCCACAGAAATACACAACTACAAGGCATTTTCATTGCAACTGCATAGCTACACAACAAAGCAAAGACCAGAAACTCAAGCTTCAAAAAGCTACAGCAACAATGCACCAATAAAGTTGAGACAAAGCAACTGTTCTTAACAGCAAGTTCAAACCAAAGCACAAAAGTGCACAGCAACACAAAACTGCAGTGGACAGCAAAGACCACATGCCACAATATCAAAAAAAACAGCAAGAATATGAGTGCAAGCCAGAGTGAATGCAGACAAGCACATGAATACATAAAGCTACAAGTGATGCAGCATCAATCAAGAAGTGATATGGTGAAGCACTAACTCAAGATTACAGGGCAGTGGACAGTACAAGACTGACCAGAATACAAATGAATCAAGTCAGGCATGAAGACAATGCCAACAACAAAAACAGCAAGTCAGTGGCAAGACCTCAGTGACACAGTGAAAGTTGCACAAGATATAGAGCCACAACAAGTCCAGCAACAAGTCCAGTTGCAACATGGTGAACAAGACACAGTGCTGAGCACATGCAAACTGCAATGAATAATGCAACATGACCAAATATACAAACTGAAGACTGCACGAAATGTATGCAAACATAATGCAAGTTTATATGTGCAGAAAGTTACAAGTATCAACGAATTGGATGAACAAAACTCGAGAGCAACAGTGAAAGTGCAAATCATGTCAACAAGACAAATGTATGGATCAGTGCCAAAGTCGAAAAATAACAATGCAGACGTACAAATGTAACGCAGTGATAAAAATTCACGTACGAATACAGTATTAATGAAGTTCAACATTACAGAGATGATCGAAGTAAAATACTAATCAAGTCAGAACTCAGTGAAGTCAGTGAAGTCGAAAGCAACAGGGATGAACACTGTAAACATTGAAGCCGTGGATATGATTCAAGAAATCAAAACAGTGCAGTGATGATCAGGGCACAAAACCAAGTAAGAAATTCAAGTGTGTAAATTTGACAAAGTCAAATATCTCAAATCACGAAATCAATTCAAGCCGTGTGAAACAAGTTACTACAAATACGAAATTGACAAAGTCAGATTAATCCTCAGCATTAAAGCGTAATCGAATGGCAAAACAAGAATTTTTGCAGCAATCAGTCGAACGCAAAAATAGGAAATCAAATCCTATTAAAACCCTAATCATCATCGGCATTTCAATTCGATCGAGTTCAAGTATCAAATTAGAAAAGCAAAAGGAGACAGCACATACCGAATTCAAAAGCATCAAAACTCGATCGAGCAACTGCAAGTAAGCTAGGGCAACCAATCACAGATCAATTGAAGAAATCAGAGCCATAATTGCAACGAAGAACCGAAGCCCTAATTGCAACGAAGAGCCGAAGCCCTAACTGGATCAAAAGGGAACGAAGCCCTAACTGGAACGAAGCCGCCATTATTTCTCACGAACGAAGATAAAAAAAAGGATCGGGTGAAATAAGGAAGTGGGCCGGTGTTCAAAAAACAAAAGGGGTTTTTTTTGTTATTAATTAATATTGTTAATAAACTTATATTAATAATGTTAATTAGTTTAGGGCTATTTTGTTCTTAATTATTGTTTTTTTTATTCTACGAATCAAAGAGTTTAGGTAAATCACCACCTAGGTTTTAGGTTGTGTCTGATTGTCTATTTAGAGTTAGTTCAGTAAGCAGGGGTTGCGAGTTTGCAAAACTCTATAGGCGGTAGCAGGGTTTGCAAGTCTGTTAGAGTATTTGTAAGCGTGATACTGTTTAATTCTAATAGAAATCTGGGAATGCAGCAGTAGGCAGGGGTTGCCGAAGCTGGGTAAATCTTGTGTGTGATTTACTTTTCAGTATATTTATTTCTGCAGTTTATTTTTGTGTTTAAATTAAGAAAATTTGCTATAACCCTATTCACCCCCCCCCTCTAGGGTTAATTTAGATCCTACAACTTCAACCTTATCAGCGTCTCTATATCGAAAGACGATGTCATCGGTCACCATCTTATGTTGCTTGGTCGGATCCCCATCATCACAACTACTACAACACTCGAAGTCCACATGCCTAATAGAGCTCGCATACGACTCCATTTCCCTCCAGCTTTGGTCTGCTGGATGAGGGCCACCACTCATAGTATTTATTACTAACCTCCTACTGGTACAAGCGAGTTCCTCCTGTCTCGCCTGATTATGTACATTATTTTGAGTCGATGGGCCCGCATCTCCAGACTGCAGGGCCCGCACATACTGTTCCAACTTCCTCTCTCTAATCAACTTCTTAATGAGATCTTGTAAATGAAGACACTCATTTGTATTATGGCCGTAACTCCTGTAAAACCTACAAAATTTCCCTGTTTAGATCTGCCTCTCCAACGATGACTTCTGAGTAGGTTTCTTGTATTGGATAGTATTGCAGGTTTGTAGATAAACATTCTCCCGCGACATATTCAAAGTAGTGTAAAACATAGGCGCTCTATGTCATGGACCATGGTTTTGATCTCCTTTTTTGTTTTGATTTCCATTATCTCTCTGCTGATTTTGCTTGTTTTAAATGTTTAACCGCACCTTTTCGGAACTCTCCTCGGTATGTTTAACAGCAATATTACTCTGAATTCCTTCACCACTAGACCCCACGTCATCCTTCTTCCTAGACTGTTTTGCATCTTCCCTTCTCAAGAACTGAGCTGCTTTGGAATAGAATCGGTCCAACGATGCTGCAGGCTTTCCAGCCAACCAATTTCCAAACTTGGAATCAAGATCAATCCCTTTAGTCAATGCCATCAAGATAGAGTTGTCATTGGGATTGCTTATCTCTACACATGCAGCATGAAATCTCTCTAAATAACATCGAAGTGTCTCTCCAAGAGCTTGAGTGACTCTAGATAGAGTATTAACATCCTTTGGCCTTGAGACATGCATCCAAAACTAGTCAACAAACCTGGTTGCCAGTTGGTCAAAACAAGAAATAGATCGGGGTGGCAAACAAGTGAACCACATAGTAGCTATGTGTCCTAGAGAGATCGAGAAGCTTCGACATTTAACTACATCATCAGCTCTCGTAGCACTCATCAACCATTCATATTTCATGATATGTTGATTAGGATCAGAACTTCCTTCATAAACTGGTAAAGTCGACATCCTGAATTGCCGAGGTGGTTCTACATATAGTATGTCATCAATGAAAGGGGTATGACTCTGAGAGATTCCTCAGTCTTCATTTGTGAGACCCTGACTCTCATGGATCATCTGACGAATCATCGTCGGTAAATCCGGCATCTAGACATTCTATGCACGTTGAGCTAAAGTGCAGTCGGGTTCCACAATGCAAGGCGGGATCGGACGCGGTCGATGGTCCATGTCTCACCTCCTTGATTCTAAATCTTCAGGTATGTAGGGTTCGGGAGTACATCCATGCTGACAATGGTTCAGATCTAGTTGATTTTGGACATTAACCCTTGTTCAACAGCAGTGGAAGTAGCGCGAATGTCTTCGGTATAATGAGGAACAGTACCTCCCCAGGAGGAGGGTCCAGTCTGGTAGCTGGTTGATGGGCTAACTCTTGGTTGTCCAATTTTCAGTGTAGGTTGATGTCTGGTAGATTGAGTGTAGCTTACGTCCAGTCGTGGGCATGTAGATCTATGATGGTAGTCGGATGAAGCTGAACCTTCTATGGACGAGTAGGAGGCATGATCCCTCCTGGATCTCCTACGCCTTTGGCGGTTTAGTTGATTAATCAATTCTAAGTTGGCACGCAGTTGTTCAGTAAGTTGTTGTTGACTCTATATCAACTCTTGAAGTAGCGTTGAAAATCTTGTCTAGTGATAGGGCCCGACGGATCTGATGGTCCGACAACATTCTGGTTGGATGGAGGCGGTTGTACGGGATTCTCTCTGTCTCTCTTTCTTGATTTGCAGCTGTAGAGGCGGTCTTTGTGCTAACCATGGTTGATGATGAAGTCTTTTCCTAGATTTTATGCAAATCTGAATAGGTTGGAAGGATTCTGAACTTGAGATCTGGATCTTCTTCTTGGATTTGTGCAATCTGTTATCGACGGTAAATCGAAATAGCAGGAGAAAACTTGTGTTTTCTCAATGGAAGCACCAAAGTATTTGTACCAAAATTAGGCACACACTCTTCGAAAGTATTTAAAGAGATAAAAATGAAGAATATAAATGTAAAAGGAGGATTATCTAACAAACACTTCAAAAATAGACGATAAAAAACGTGCAAAAACACAAGATTTTAGAGTGGTTCGACATTTGGCCTACGTTCACTATGAAATTAACGATTTTATTAATATTCACTTGCTGGTTACAACTGGATACAACGGATTACAATGATGAATTTTGAGTACAACGGCAGCTATGAAGTGCAACAATGGTTTCGGCAGAGTCTGGACATCAAAGAGCCAAAAGTCCTCTTTCTATAGGCTTTAGGGTGCTATTTATAGGCATAGACCGAAAATATCTCACTCAGAACTCGAGAGACCTCTTCTGGCATGTGAGTGGGCCCACGCAATCGATCCCATGCGATTTTGACTCGATCCATGATCGATATGAACGGAATTCGTATCGATCAAGATTTAACCCAATCGAGTCGAAACTTGGCATGAACATTCCTTAGGTCGCGCGTAAGCTCCTGTGAAAATTTAGTAACATTTGGAATTGTAGGAATTATAATCGATGCAAACTTGTGCTTTCCGACTGCTTTCCTATTCGTGTCGATGCTTTTCACATCGATCTATTCGAATCGATCTAGGCACGTGCCTACAAGTTGACGTGGCGCTAACTCTTCGGATCGATCCACTTTTCATGCCGAGTTGACTGCTTCCTTATTCGTGTCTAATATCGATGCCTTGTTCGCATCAATCGGTTTTGGCTTTGTTCGTATCGATTGTCTTGCTATTATTCATATCGATCGACTGATCTGTTATATACCTACCAATCGTTTTTCTGGTTCTGTTTGTATCGATGGAAGTGTCTAATTCGAATTGATCTGTGGTTGATAGATGCAAAGTATATATGATGTTTCATCGATACGAACTAGGAACTCGTATGGCAGTCAATGGATACGAAGTGAACTTGTATCCTGCTGGATACGAAGAATACCATCAGTCGATGGATACGAACAAGACAACCGCTTGGTCGATGCGAAGTGGAGTTATTTTACTGATGGATTCGAATAGATTAACACTAACAAAGCCTATTCTCCTGAGGATACAAATTAGTGAGTCCCGATGGATACGAAAAGATGCTCGCCTATGACACGAACATGCTGGACTTCTAATGGATACGAATAGATGGATGCATACAAGTTGTCTTCCTTGGATTGTATCGATCATATCTTGAGCATACGAACTCCGATTGACTTGAAATTTGGAACGTTGACTTTCATAGCTTCGCTTGTCATGTCTTGCCAATTTTAGCACGATCCGGACTCAAACAAAACTCATCGATATCCATAGTGAGCCTGCGCATAATCGATATTCAAGTTGAGCGATATTTGATTTTCAGTTAATTCTTTGATATCACGGCCTTGCCAAAAGGCGGGATAACACATTTTGAAGGAAAACATGTTGAAGATAAGATAATTAAAGATGAAGATATTCATGATCTAGGGCTACTTGCCACTAGACCCTCGGGGAAATTTACCATATCATATATTTGGTAGCAGTGCTTCGTTATGAAAATCTTCGAATTACAAGAACTAATCGCTACTGATTCTAGGGTGATTCCCAATACAGGATGCAGCAGAAGGAGTGCCTTTGGTTTCGTTCAGTCCCAAAATAATTTGTATGGATGAAAGTTTGATGTTGCATTTTAAAATCACATTAATTGATCTCTATGAACGTATCATCTGTTTGGTGGCGGAGAAGGCAACTTCTCTTAGCTTAAGACCATTTCCTAAGGCGTATGAGCTAAGGAGTTATAGGCTTGTAGAATCAATTGTGTGATTATGGAAGGCAAGGTGGAATTCAAATGAAAGATGAAGTGCTATGTGAAAGGTAATTGTGACCTTAGGCCTCACACCCAAAAATGACCAAAACTGGGTAGATGCTGCATGGCTATGTAGTTCGTAACCATTAGGGTATGATCATCCTCTTCTAGATATATTTCTACCTGCTATGACGTTTGGGTTTAAACTAATGTAGTGTATGCTAGAGGGCGATCGTGTAGGTCGGTAACGACTAGGGTGATGACATATTCGGTACTATCTAGGAAGAGGTAGGTTGGTCTTGTGTTGGTAGAGGACCATCAGTTTGGCCTTGGTATATTCCTCTAGAGATGTACTACTGAACGGTAGTCCCTTCAGCTGGTCATTTTTATGGAAATCCATTCTCAAAATAAGTGCCTGCCATTTTGTTTGTAGAACCCACTTTTTGGCTAGTAGGTTGGAATTTAATCACTGTAACAGTTTCGGCTAAGATTAATAAGTTTGCTTGTAAATGTTTTCAAAGAATGTCATTAAAAATAATATGAAATGTTCTGATATAAAATGTTTTGGTTATCATAAGGTAAAAACCCATCTGTGTTTATATGCGACATGGTCTTATGAGATACTCTTTCTTTTCCAAAGATTTTTCACAAATCTATGATTATGACACTATCATTTATGAATTGAGTTTCTCATGCTAGTTTGCCAGACCAACCTGGGTATTTTTATACTTGGGTCAGACTCGAGTAGTTTTAGGATTAGTTGAAGACGTTTGGAGTTTCCAAAGTAGCGCAAGAGATCTTCATCACGTATGAACGTATTCTATTTCGCTGCATTTGTTTGATATTTTTCATCAATTGTAAGGTCATGCATTATAACTGTCCAAGCTGAATCTAGGTTAGACTCTGATATACGTTTTAAAAGATTTTCCAATGTAAAGAATATTGTTCAATAATATATGTTATTCGATTCGAATGAGATTATGGTCTGTCTTTATTATCTTTCTTACCATTGATGATCCATTTTTTCGTTCAATTTGGGTTAGACATGTGCGGTTTATTATCGATTCGAATGGTAGGGAAATGTGGGTTGTCACAAATATTTAAATCTTGCGATGTTTTAAATATTAAAGTTATCGCTAGGAATTTTGATAGTTGTATTTTTGTTGATGTGTCCGGATTATATATTTTATGAAGTAATTTTAAAATTTAAGCTTACTTGGTATTCTTTGAAATTGTTGGAGCTATTTACTATTGTAAGGGGTTTTGACAAGTAATTGAGTACAAGTAAGAAATGTTTTCATTAGAAAAATCTTTTGATGAAATATATGTTTGTACAAAGTATGATTTGATACAAAGGTAAATAGATAGAATATTTTGAAGAAAATTTGAAATTGAATTATGTTAAATTATATGTTGAGTGCTTTTAGAATTCTAGTCGATGCGCCTGGCTAGCTTTATCGATAGGAATTCCTAAATGCTACGATGAGACATATGGACATAGAGTTTTGAAAAGTTTATTAAATTTTGAAAAGTTTTGAATAGTTTTGAAATTCTTGAATACTTTGTAAAGTTTTGTAAAATAAAGTAGTATTTTGGAAAGAAGTAAACTTTTTTTTCGAAAAAAGATTAATTTAATAATTTAAGTGTTTTATAAAGTTTGTGAAAGAGTGAAATAATTTGGGAAGAGGAAAATAATTTTGAATACATGTATATATTGAAATTATTATTTTGTTGATATATTTTAAAGAATGTTAGACTTGATATTTTAAAAGGATGTATATCACCCCTTATGAAGTATTTATTGATTTGTGTTGAGTGGTTTTGTATTAAATTGATAAATATTGATATACAATTTTTTTATGTTTCCCTATTAGTAATTCAATTGACTGGTTATGCCCCTTAGTTGACTAAATTAGTGTAAATCCAAATTTGAGAGCAAAACACTATTTCAGTCAACTCCTTTATTGTTTTAGTCATTTGGGATCAATTGAATGAACTTGTATATTTTGATTTTCTAGTAATATTTATTTTGTATATTTTATAATATTTATTTATAATTAACCGGTGATCATAAGTGTTATTCTATATTATATTGTAGTCCTTTTGTGAATAATTATGATGTTTAAAACTTATATAATTATAAATAAATATGTATATGTCTCTTCCATAATAAAAATCAATATTATTACTATTACTATTAATGTTAATATTTATATTTCTTATATATTTACATTTGTGTATTTCTAATATAACTATATTAATGGTGCGTATATTTTCCATTTTTTTGTGAATGTTTTTATGTTATAATATATTGTGATTTTTATAAATTTGTTTATATAAATCATAAAATTTAAAATGATTTTTATTGGAACTACTGCTATATTTCATTATAAAAAAAGTGAAAATTTTAAATAAATTTTACTTTATGATTAATAAGTATTTTGAGAAGAGTCTTTAAGTGTGAATTTATACAAACATCTTATGCAAATTTTATAAAGTTAGTAGAAGTAATTTTGAGACTTATAGTAACATTTCATGAATATTTAATGTAATGTTTTGAATTAAGAAAAGCGATAAATATTTTAGAAAAATGAAATTTTGATATCAAAATGAGATTTTGTGCATAATGTTTTCAAGAATTATGAACTGTTTCTGAATAATTTAGAAATATTTATTGTTTTTATTTTTATTGAAATTGATTTCTATTTGAAAAGGGTATGAAAATATGAATAATGGAAAAATAAAGCTTTTATATAAAAAAATATTTGGATATTTTGAATGAAGAATTGGATTTCGATAATAATAAGTCATATTAAAATTGTATTATATTTGAAGGAAGTAAATACTATTTTAGAAAATTGTGTTTTCAAATACTTATGATTTGGAAAAGGTGTGAAAACAATTGTAATTAAATTTTGGTAACTAAAGGAAGATTTGGGAAGTTTGATTTTGAAGTAAAAGTTTGTTTACTAAATGTTTAGTATATTTATATGAAGATCTTTTATAAATCAAGGTTTGGAGTAGTTGATTATGAATTAAAAGTCATAGCAAGCTATGTTTTGAAGATTTGCGACTTTAGAAAAAAAGATTTGAAAATAAGACATAGACTTTATTTTAGGTGCTTTTTAAAATTTTGAAGTTTATTTTGTGAAATTGAGATTAAATTGAGGATTTGCGTTATGAAGCATTTTTTTGAGAATTTGAAGTTTTGAGTTTACATCGTTGGTACCTTCTACATTATATATGGATATTAGAAGTGGTTCTAAAAACTTTTGTAAAGTCGCAAGAATTTTGGAGAAAGTAAAATTATAAATCATTTTCGTCATCATTTTTTTGGGGATTAAAATATAGTGAAATGTTTAATAATTTAGAAAGCTGTAAATTATTTGAAATGATTTGCTCAAAATTTGAAATCATTGATTATAAATTTCTAATTGGACTATGTTTTGATCATTTATGGTTTAAAAAAAATTAAGCATGGAAGTATAAAAACAATTTTGTTTCAAGTGTTTAGTACATTTTGAAATTGCTGCGTGGAATTGGAATTTAAGATAAAGCATTGATTGTAAAGTTATTGATTTTCCAGAGATAGTATTTCAAATTTATAAATATTCGAGTTATATATATATATATATATATATATATCTTGGAATTTTTTTGAAGAAGATAGTCTTATGAATTATTTTGTGAATTACAAGCAACAATAAAATGGTTTAAATACTTGGAAATTTACTAAGAGGCTTTGTATCATAACAATTTATTTGTTGAGGTAATGAAATAAATTTATGTTGATATGTATATATATTGTTGTATGTGTTGTGTATTTAAAATATTTGTATCATGGAATTAACTTCTAAAAAATTTCAAGAATTTAATATTTGAATTATTTTTATTTGTAATTATTAGATATTATTCCAAATGAGTTGTTTAACTCATAGTCCATGACCATGGCATTAGGAATGAAATGATAAATCATTGTATTTTGAGGACACCTTGGAATTTATTAATTGATGTTGTTTAAATAAGTTTATAATATTCTGATAATTGTTTATAAAGTTTTAAATATAGGAGTAGTAAAGCTAATTGTTTTAGCTTGTTATAGATTTACCCTATTGGAAATTGTGAGGATGAATTTTCTTGAGGGATGAGTCTATAACAACCTGGTGTTGAGCGATAATTAATTAATGATAAAAGTGATGGTTTAATTAATTAAAGACTAATTTAAAAGTTAAATAAGGAAGATTTGATTTATTTGTATATTATTAAATTTGAAATAATTTTGAGATGATGAAGGTGATTATATGTTTAATAAAGTCTAATAATATTAGTAAATGTGATTAGAGATATATTTTAAAAAGAAAAGAAGTTTTATTCTATATAAATGAATGATTTGGAAATTATTTAATAATTAAGTTTGAAATGTAATTAAGAAATGATTTAAAACAAAATTAGTTAAAACATAAATAATAATATTTTATAAACTTTTATATGAACAAGAATGAAGATTTATATTTGTGATAATTTTAAGTAAAGTTCTGAATTGGTTTTGATTAATAAGAAGAAATTTATTAAATGGGTTAAAGGTAATAGTTTTGATTTATTAAATAAAATGAAGAAATCCGTGGACTATAAATTCTATAAAAACTTGATAATGTTTTGTAGTCACTCTAGTAATGTAATCATGTTTTGATTTGAAGTATTATAATGTTCTATGTTGAAAGGAAAATAGTTTAAAAGCAAAAAAAAGAAAAGGAAAGAAATAGTAACGGGTTAGGTTGTGTATAAAGCCCAAACCCATTACTTCCATTATCTCGACATTTCTAAGTCTAGAGTTATCCCTCTTATCCATTTCGAATTCACGTATACTTTCTCCTCCTCATTTTTTCTTAGCTTCATGTAAACAAAAGTATATGAAAGCCCTCATCTCCATTTTAAAATCAAAATAAATATGAATAAATTCTCAAAAATTTCAAAATTCAAGTATATACATATTAACACCCCCGCATCTTATGGCATATTGGAAGTTTGCTTTTTGATCATGTTTCGTAGCAATATGATTTTCAAAAAAGAGCTAATGTCTGGATTATAAGCAAATTGGAAAACTATGGCTAAGAATGTAGCATCCGTCATTCCGTACCCTTTGAGCTGACATATAATCACACTTATCCAACCCAAATTGTACGAAAGGGAAAATAACTAGGGGTTAAGAAGAAAAAGATAGAAGAAACTAGAAACAACAACATCAGAATCTCACAATCGCAGCGGAGTAAAATATAATATATACTAATAAATTTTAAATATAAGAACTGTACTTTTAATATATATACCATTATCAGAGTACTATAGACAACAATTAATCTGGACAGTTTAATAACTTGTCCTTACACAGCAGAAATAATAATCAAGTACGGATGTACATCTTTGTCATCCAGCTCGTCTTCTAAGCTCTATAGCATCCTATCCAAAATCTGTAATACTCGGTCTGACTCGAGCATTATAATAAAATAACACCGAGTCAGTTTGGAAAACCAGCATGAGAAGACACACTCAATTTGAATTATTAACTTTTATCAAAATCCTTTGAAACAAAGATATCTCGTAAGACCACATCACACATAAACACGATGGGTTTTTACCTTATGATAACCAAAATATTTTTATCAAAATCATCTGATATTATAATAGTGTCTATAGAAAGTAAATAGAAAACAGCTGAAATGCTTACATCTCATGTTTTAGTATAGTTGGGCACAATCAAAACCGTACGGTGCTTATTGGAGATTGGATTCCATATAATGACTGGGCTACCAGGGTACCGCCAATTATAGTACACCTCTAGAAAAATGTACCGAGGACCTCGTCAGGGTCCCCGCAACACAAGACCGGTTCTACTCCTAACCTGGATAGTACCAAATATGTGATCACCCCGGGTGTTCCTACCCTTATCTTATCAAGCGCTCTCTTTTCCATGTACAACCATATCCATAATTTTAATATATCTGAGGATATCTAGAAAAGTGATAACATACCTTAATTGGGTGCGACCCACTTAGCCTTGCTGCATCTCCCTTATTTTAGTCATTCTTGGTTGATGAGGCTTGAGGCTAACGAGTACCTTTTAAGATCAATTTCACTTAGAATGCTCATCGTCCTCCAGTGATGATGTTCTGATAGAACTCATCCATATAAGCTGTCTTGGGTCTGGACAAACCGTGTCACCATCTTCGTTGTCTTCACAATATCCATTCTTAATGTTCAAACTGGATCGAAGTGGTTTTCGGATAATTAAATCTGATCTCGATCTCTTCGAAATGATCAGCAAATTTGGCCAAAATTGATAGTCGGATATTTAACTATCAATAAAACATCCATAAGAAGTCACTAGGCCCATAATATAATTTTTCCAAAATTTATTTCAAAATATCTTTATAAGATATATATTCAAATCCATTCCAAAATTTCAATATTTGAGACAACTCAAATACTTATATCCATATAAGGATATTTCAAACCATCCCTCATTTCAACACTTCGAAAAGATTTAAAAATATATTTTTCTAAACCCCTTACTTCTCAACACTTAGGAAAGTTCCATTTATTCCTCTTTTCTCAAAATCCATCACAATTTATATTGTAAATTACTTAACTCGTTTATAATGAATTCTATAAGTTCCGGGCTTACTTACTTAATTTTCTTTAATATTTCCAAAGTCAAAACACTTGTTTATAATTTCAAATATCCATTTCTAACTTCTTTTATGAATCCTAATTCATTTTTTTGAAGTTTATTTTTTTTAATACTTCGAAAATTTTCCTTACATTTTCCAAATTCCATGTTGAGAATTCTTCTTATAATCCCATCTACGAAACCACGTTCCAAATCTCGAGAAGATTTGTAAATAAATTTAAAACATTAAAAAATTCTATATATATATATAATAAATATTTAAAAATAATAATTTATTTTTAAAACATGTTCAAGAAATGATTAAAATATCGAAACTCTTTAAATAAAACATCAACTCTCATTTCCAACTTATTTTTATATAAACTAATCGGTTTACAAAGCTGATTATAAAAAATTAGAATTTATTTCAATTAATATTTGATATTTGATATTTGAAATTTTACTTCTGATGTATTTCAATAATAACTATCTTTTAATTACATAGTTTAATAAATAATATTTCCTTTTAAACAAAACTTAGCTTCTAAATAAAAATATATTTTTCTCTTAAAAAAAATCCCAATAACCAATTTAATTTAAAATCCCTCTCGATTCACAACACATCAATTCCATTCTGATTTCCTAACCATTCTCACTTTTCAAAATAGAGTATGCTATTCTTCCCAAACCTATTTTCGTGTCTCGATATAAATTCACACTATGAACTTATATTCCAATTTATCAACTAATATCATTTCCCTTATTTATAAACGTTGTTTATAAATTTTATAAACTCATTTCCAAATTTATAACAGATTTACATTTATCACTCCATTTATAGATCGATTTCTATTAAAATCCCATTTACAAATCTATTACTCAATAAATTCCAAATATTTCTTGAACTTGTTTAAAATTCCAATTTCAACTTCTTGCCATATTTTTCACAATTATCATTTGAAATCCATTATTAAAAATTCTTTGTATAAATTATTTAAATCTCTACTTTAAATATTTTTACGAATAGTTAGATACAACTCCAAATCAATTATTGTTTTATCCAAATCAATTTCTTTTAAAATAAATCCAATTTCAATATAGATGTTTTTATATCCAAATCTCCTTTTAAATTCCTTCAAATTCAAAAATAATATTTGTGGTATTTAAAATACCAAAAGTTAGACCAGTGCTCTATAGCATCCAATGATTCACATCACAACAATAATCTATAACAGCTTATTCTAACACATCATATATTATTATATATGAAAAACAATCAATATAAATTTTGAGGAATCCAGTTGGATCCCTCTAACCTGTTTTCTTACATCCACGATGTTAATACAACATAAAAATACCAATCCCACTTTGAGGGGAATATCACGGTATATAGGTTCGTCGGCTATTATGCGGGGCGCATAGGGTCTCATGCGCTAAAAATAAGCAGGAATATCAAACCAACTACTAATATATACTACTATATATTTGATAACATCCAACTGATAATAATAATTATCAAATTATCCAATCAACCAATAATTAAATTTTCAACATTTTAAATTAAACTAGCAATCAAAAAATAAGTGAGATTTGCTCACTTTGCTTGCAGTCTTTGCGATAGCGATTTATTTCGATTAAAATAGAAAAAACGTTTAATTTTACCCAAAATATAGCAGCTCAAATCTATCCAAATCATAACCATCACAGAGTTTTCATGAATACTAACCCATCGCAACTTGTTTCGTCCGATTTCGACCTTGTATGACAAAGCTATGGATTTTTAAAGTTCACACAAATTTAAATATATATATAATTTAAAAAAAACTACACAAAATAATCCAGGCCGTCTATTTCCAGATTTGAGACCAATGCCGCAAGTTCTTTCCATCTTACCACTTATGTATGCTCCAGGCAACCACGCTCCCGTTCGAACCCAAAGTTTGTCTCGTTCAATCGCTCGCCGCTCCACCTACAACGCGTTGGAGATTGATCGGAGAGCTTTGATGCATGCACCAACCTAATAGCCACCACCGCTCACGACCTGGCTGAGCTCGGCTCTTCCCACATTTAGAAACGAATGTCGTACGTTTGAACAAGGATCGCCGCTAATCCATAGCTCTCAATTTGATCGAAGTCATTGGATATTTCGTGTTCGACGAGCTCTACGATATTCTAGTTGAGAGTTTTCGATGATTATTTACAGATTGAGAGAAACTTGAGGAAGAAGAAGATTAATTTTTGGCCATTGGAGATATGTAGAGGCGCGGCTGTAATAAAAGACTAGGGTTTGTTGTTGGACGCATATATATACAAGCAATATATATTATTTTAATATTATTTTGACTTTTCTCATATTTTTCAGGCGAACTCCAAACGAAGCCCGCGGCCAGAAGTTTATAATATTTACCCCTATTTCGAACACAATGGAAAATATTTCGGGGCCTAATTCGATTGTATGTGAAAGAGAGCTTGTTGAATCGAATTAAAATATTAAATTTTGGATATTTAGTTCAACACGCTATTATCCCATACGACCAAACGATAACTCCAAACTCTATGAAATTTGAAATCCTATAATAACTCACTATTACGGATTGAGAGAAATTTGACATCCACTTTTTTAAACCCTTTAATTTCATCCCAACATTTAGTTTCCACTTCTGATTCAAAACCCTTTCTTTCAATTTCAATTCATAAATCAACCTTTTTAAGTTAACAAAAAAATTCAAAAAATTTTCACCACCCTAAATTTTCAAATTTTTTTGGCAGAGTCTCCGTTATACGGAGAGCCTTTTGCAATATGATAAGAGAGATAAAAATATATACATCGACCTACACGGCTGGGAAACACAATATATAACAATATTTATATTTTTGCTATATTTAATCCGAAAACGTACCTTATATTAGCGTTTTTAAGCGAGCGGCTAATTTTATATGCAATTTGCGCAATCAAACTGAAGAAAAATAGCTCCATGTACCTGTACTTACTCAATTTAAACATGTAAGAATAAAAAACGTGAAATTTAATAACATTTTATTAATTTAAATGGTTAAAACACATAAGCTTCATAACCTAATCATGTAAACATGTATTATAAGCAATTATAAGGTTCCGATACTAATTTGATTACTTTTAAACGATCCATATTCCATTTCATTCAATTCAAATGATTTACAACCCAATTTACTTGCATTCACTTTATATTTATACCAAAAAAACTCATATCCACTCCAAATTGATTTAAAAATCAATTTATTCACCTTCTATTTATTCATAAAAAAAATTATCTTATTTTTTTTATTTCCGTTTACGTCAAAAAACAATTTTTCTATGCAAATTCGACGATATTCATTTAATAAAATGACCATTTAAACTTATAGCTATTTTAAATTGATTCCAAATCAATTTATATTTAATTTTATTCCATTTCAAATTGATTCTCAATCAATTTATTTACATTCAGTTCATATCCACATTCAGTATATTCAAATTCATTTTATTAAACTCGAAATCATTCCATGCTAATTTATTTATGAACCATTCCATAAATTTATTTAAGCCAAGCTTCCATCCAAAATTATTAACTTAAGTTAATTTGTTTATTCTCAATTTATTTCAACCATACAACTTAAGTTCCTTCCCTTTGCAACAAAATTCCATTTCAAATTTCTTCTTCTTCTATAGTTCAGGTAATTCCCATAAGTTCCCATACAAACTCATTTGTTTATATCTTCACAAAGTTTATACTTGAGTTCTTGAACCATTTTATAATTGAAATTATAGTATGTATCCATTTTACACTTCAAAATTTATATATAATTTAATTTGGTATGGTTTCAAGTCTAATTAATTTATTTGTTCATTCACTCGATCCACTACATTTTTTAATTCCATACTCGAATTCATTTAAAATAACATTCAATGCCATATTCAATTTATTTACACTTAAATTGAATTTATTTATAGCTAAGGTCGTTACTATTTCAATCCAATTCCATTTTATTCGACACATTTCCAATTATACTTAATTCGCTTATAATTAAGTCGAATTTTATTTATAACTCAAATTTCATGTTCAATATCCACTTTTAATCCACAATCCAATTTTATTCAACCAAGTTAAACTCGATTATTATATTAAATTAACTAATTACTTTATTTGACTAGTTCTCTTCCAATTTGTAATTCATATCCGATTTTTATTTTAAAAATCACTTTATTTAAGTTACTTGAGTTCAAATTCATTTTGTAGTTCGAGTTTGGAATTTTTATTTTTTCACCAAAATATTAAACCATTTTTTTATTTTTGGTTTTCTATTCCACCTTTTAATTTTATAAGTTATACAGCTTATTTTCCACATTTTCATCAGTTTTATACTCGAGTATATTCACATTTTATTTTTAACTCAATTTTGTAACCGCTTTATAACTTAGGCATATTTTCATTTCATTAATTCCTGTGTTTATAAGCTATTCAAACTTATTATTCACCATTCCATATTTTTCCTCACTTAATTTTTTTTATTCCATTTAAATTTATAACTTATAGTTACATAACTATTTCATTATTCGAATTTATATTCAATTTAATTTGTTATTGTCTCAATTCCCAATAAATTTTTATTTAACTTTCCTTAAGTTAAATTTAATTTATACCATCTATTTTAATGTACTTAAGTTAAAATTTATTTCCAAAACTCAAATTCATTACTTTCTTTCCTTGTTTAAATCATTCTCAATTTATAAGTTCATAACTTATTTTTTGATGTTTTTACCAACATTTATATTGAAATTCCAAAATTCAAACACCAGATTTTTATTTCAAATCATTTTGGAATCACAAATATCCCAAATCACACCTTTTAAGTTTAAACCAAAATTGGTTTTTATCCATAACAAATCCCTTCGGGATTTGCAAAACGACACTAAAAATCTCAATATCAAATCCCCCGGTAGCAATCCGTCACTTGAAAACTCGAAATGAACATCGATGGTGTCATGATCAACATCGGAATTATTTTCCAACGACAGTAGTGAGTTCAGTTTTATATCACTCCCAAAAATCCATTTAAAATATTTTCTATTCAAAAATATCTCCAAAATAATAATACTATTATTTATTTTCAAACACTGTGGAAAATATTTCCAAAAATCTCCGGGATTTAATTTTCCAAATTCTGGTTTGAATCCATTTTTAGTTTTTAATTCACTTGTATAATTCTTGCTTATACAATCTTTATTTTCGTTGTATTTAACCATTTCAATTTTTTTATAATCTTGTCTCGGTTATAATAATATCAACCAAATACTCCAATATGCTCTAATAATTTCAGAAAATAATTTCTTTTATATCAAAATATATTTTTAGGTAAAATTATTTTATTTACCCCCTTCAAAACGATACTGTGTCAGTTTACTTGTCTAAGTGTTTAGACACTCCTATCGATTTAGTGGCGTCCCGCTATTCGACCGGAATTTATATACCACTCAACAGATAAGTCAACACAATATAAAACAATTTGTATTCGCTAACAAATATGCGCCCATATCTATTAATGCACTCAACTCATTCTAGAGTACTACTGACCCTATCTCTAATGAGTAATCCCTACCAAAGCAAGGTTCTCACTTAACCTTCAGCTCTAATACCAAATGTAGCAGTCGGTAGGCTTTTGAACCATCCCAACAACGGCCAATTTCCACAGTGGCATACATTGGTACCTCGAATTTGCTTTTACGGTCAGCCTTTCGACTGCAACCAACCACTTCAGGACATATAGGGTTAAGCGTCTCCTACTTGCCACCAAACACGAAGCGTGAACCCCCTATCATGCTGTAATGAAGCAAATCCGATCCCGATCTCTTCGAAACGATCAACGATTTTGGCCAAAATTGATAGTCGGTTATTTAACTATCAATAAAACATCCATAAGAAGTCACTAGGCCTATAGTATAATTTTTCCAAAATTTATTTTTAAAATATCTTTATAAGATATAAATTCAAATCCATTCCAAACTTTCAACATTTGAGACAACTCAAATACTTATATCCATATCAGGATATTTAAAACCACCCCTCATTTCAACACTTAGAAAAATGTTTAAAAATATATTTTTCTAAACCCCTTGCTTCTCAACACTTAGGAAAGTTCCATTTATTCCTCTTTTCTCAAAATCCTTCACAATTTATATTGTAAATTCCTTAACTCGTTTATAACGAATTCTATAAGTTTCGTGGCTCCTTACTTAATTTTTTTTAATATTTCCAAAGTCAAAACACTTTTCTATAATTCCAAATATCCATTTCTAACTTCTTTTATGAATCCTAATTCATTTTTTCAAAGTTCACTTTTTTTTAATACTTCGAAAATTTTCCTTGCATTTCCCAAATTTCATGTTGAGAATTCTTCTTATAATCCCATCTACCAAATAAAACGCATTCCAAATCTCGAGAAGATCTGTAAATAAATTTAAAACATTACAAAACTCTATATATATAATAAGTATTTAAAGAATGATAATTTATTTTAAAAACATGTTCAAGAAAATATTAAAATATCAAAACTCTTTAAATAAAACATCAAAACTCATTTCCAACTTATTTTTATATAAACTAATTGGTTTACAAAGCTTATTAGAAAAACTAGAATTTATTTCAATTAATATTTGAAATTTGAAATTTTACTTTTGAAGTATTTCAATAATAACCAGCTTTTAATTACATAGTTTAATAAATAATATTTCCTTTTGAACAAAACTCGACTTCTAAATAAAAATATATTTTTCTCTTAAAAAAAATCCCAATAACCAATTTAATTTAAAATCCCTCTCGATTCACAACACATCAATTCCATTCTGATTCCCTAACCATTCTCACTTTTCAAAATAGAGTCTACTATTTTTCCCAAACCTATTTTCATATCTCGACATAAGTTCACACTATGAATGTATATTCTAATTTATCAATTAATATCATTTCCCTTATTTATAAACATCGTTTATAATTTTATAAACGCATTACCAAATTTATAACAGATTTACATTTATTACTCTATGTATTAATCGATTTCTATTAAAATCCTGTTTATAAATCTATTACTCAATAAATTTCAATCATTTCTCGAACTTGTTTGAAATTCCAACTTTAACCTTTTGCCATATTTTTTCAAATTTATCTTTGAAATCCATTGTTAAAAATTCTTTGTATAAATTATTTAAATCTCTACTTTAAACATTTTTATGAATAGTTAGGAACAACTATAGATCAATTATTGTTTTATCTAAATCAGTTTCTTTTAAAATAAATCAAATTTCGATATAAATATTTTTATATCCAAAATCTCCTTTTAAGTTCCTTCAAATTCAAAAATAATATTGATGGTATTTGAAATACCAAAAGTTAGGCTAGTGCTATGTAGCATCCGATAATTCACATCACAATAATAATCTATAACAGCTTATTCTAACACATCATATATTATTATATATGAAAAAAATCAATATAGATTTTGAGGAATCCAGTTGGATCCCTCCCACCTATTTTCCTACATCTATAGATGTTAATACAACATAAAAATAACAATCCTACTTCGATGAGGATATCGCGGTATATATGATCATCCGCTATTATATGTGGCGCATAGGGTCTCATCAGCTAAAAATATGCTGGAATATCAATCAAAGTTTACACAAATTTAAATATGTATGATTTACATTTTTTTATACCAAAAAATCCAGGCCGTCTATTTCTGGATTTGAGGTCAACGCCGCACGTTCTTTCCTTCTTCCCACTTACGCGTACTTCAGGCAACCATGCTCTCGTTCGAACCCAAAGTTTGCCTCGTTCAATCGCTCGTCGCTCCACCTACAACACGCCGTAGATTGATCAGAGAGCTTCGATGCATGCGTCAACGCGATAGCCACCATCACCCACGACCTGGCTGAGCTCAGCTCTTCCCACGCTTAGAAAAGCATGCACGAACGTTGTGCGTTTGAACAGGGATTGCCACCAATCCATAGCTCTAAATTTGATCATAGCCATTGGATATGTCGTGCTCGACGAGCTCTACGATATTCTAGTTGAAAGTTTTCGATGATTGTTTACGGACTGGGAGAAATTTGAGGAAGAAGAAAATCAATTTTCGACCATTGGAGATATGTGGAGGCGCTACTATAATAAAAGGCTAGGGTTTACTGTTGGACGCATATATGTACGTGCAATATATATTATTTTAATATTATTTTGACTTTTCTCATATTTTCCGGACGAACTCCAAACGATGCGTGCCGTTAGGCATTTATAATGTTTTACCCCTATTTCGAACACAATGGAACATGTTTCAGGGCCTAATTCGATTGTATGTGAAATTTAGCTTTTTGAATCGAATTAAAATATTAAATTTTTGATATTTAATTCAACGCATTTCTATCCTGCTCGACCAAATGATAACTCCAAACTCTACGAAATTTGAAATCCTATTATAACCCACTATGACGTATCCAATGAAACTAGTTTCATCAAAATCCAAGACAGTGCCAAAAATGACTATTTTTACGCATTAGTTAATTATAAAAATTTCAGATTTCTATAAATTAACTTCTAACCCAATATTAAAAGTTCCCTAACTTCATTTTAATTCAAATAGAATTTATATCCACATTAGAAATCATTTTCGATTCATATCCAACTCGAATTCAATTACCAACACAATTCGAATATTGAATTCACTATTCTCGAATTACAACGAATGGTTGTATTTGAAATTTAATTTAGATTTCCAATTCAACCAAAATTTCCATATTCAAAATCAAATCAAACAATATTTCAAATTCAACATTTAAAATAAATTAAATGTTCAATATCAAACGACTAAAAATCCGTGTTGTTACAAAGGTTAGTGAAACTATACACTCACAACTATGTTTGTATGTGTAAATTTCATTTTTGATACATTGACATTTATGTATTTCATACATATTCTTCTCCTATGCATCGTATGTTGATTGGTCTTGGATTGCTTTTGTTTAACAATGCGACTATAGAGTTTGAATCAATTTCATTTAGATGTTTTTTCTGATCTCCAACAATTCAGCCGACTGAAGGAAAAATTTAGCCAACTGAAAGCCTACTTAGTCGACTAGGCATTAGGTTTAGTCGACTATACATATATATAATTGGATTATATCTCTATGTTTCAGTAACTCAATTGACCGAGGCTATAATTCAGACGACTTAACTAGTGAAAAATGTAAACTCGAGAAATAAACCCAAATTCAATTGACTTGTTTACTGCTTGTTAGCCGACAGTTTCAATCACTGGTGAAGTATTTCAATCGACTACTCACCTGTTTATTCCTAAAGCAAGTGTAGTCTAGCGGTAGGCTTGTGCATCTCATCCATCTTGCCTAAGTTCAAGTCTCATGTTGTCCTATTTTTGTAAATGTATGCTTTAAGGGTAAATAAATTATATTAACATTGGAAATAAATTTAAATAATAATTATATAAATTAAATATATTTTTTTACGAAGAAAATTTTATTTAAAACTTAATATTTAAATTTGTTAAAAGTATATTTATGTTTTATTTTAAAGAAGTATTTAATTATAAAAAAAATTGGAAATTGCTTTTATAAATTGAGATTTATCTATAAAGTGATTTTGGATGTTTTATATCTATATAAATAAAATTTTAAAATATAATATAATTTTAAATTTTTTATTTTAGTATTATATAAATGAAGAGAAATTATTCAATACATAAATATTTGACAAGATTTGTTCGTTTTAGAATATAAAATTTATAAGGAAAGAATTTTATTTAAGATATTAATTAGTTAAAGAACGATTTTGTTAATTATTATTATTATTACATGTCTCAATTAGATTAGAATTTGATATATTTCCTATGTTTTCTGAATCCTCATCTCTTTTGCATTGATTCTTGATACTGTGAATGATTCATCGTTGATAGTGATTTGAGTTACATTTAAGATGATACCGCGATGATATCCTTCAATTTGAAACTTGAAATTTTATTTCTATGTGATGAGGAATTTAAATAAAAGGATTAGTGATATCGTGTGATATGGGACTTTCGGTGACACTTTTCTGGTTATTCATTGAACTTATCATATAGAGATACCTAGTGTGGATTGATTGTATATTACGAGCCTTGAATAATTATTTGAATAACATACAGTGGTATGAGATGTCGTTATGTCATTTGCTTGATTATTAGTAGTAAGTAAATGTCACTCAAATGGGGATTGCAGTCATGTACATGTGATACTCGACGAGGAGTATCGTATAGTCAGGTGGTGACTTATGAGAGCCGTGTATTGGCCTATTATTAGAGATATGCATAGTAATCGGATACAAGTACTATATGACCATCCATATTATGTCCAGCTTCCTTTATTTTTTGAAAGTGAACCAGATTAACCAGTATCCATCTTGCTGGTCTGATCGTGTTGTTGGTTATTATATTCGATGCACATCACACGATTGATTTTTGTTGCCCCTTGTATCAAATAAGGCAGCAGTTTGTTACCATTAGGAGCAAAGTAAATTCGTGACCGAGGCTACGTGTAGACGATTCATGGGTGGATGGGATCATGATATCCATCAAGGTAACTGAAGACTGTAGGAATGGACGCTTACTCTGCGGTAGGCAAGTAGACTTAGGTTTTTGGAGCAGGCTTGCGGTAGGGCGGCCATTACTCTCCCGTCTGGTTTAGGGTATTAGTTGCATTAATTAGTAGCATTTCAAGCTTAAGTGCCACTATTGGTAATTTAGAAACAAAAAATTAAACAAAAAAAGAAAAATTGCTGCTATCGAGTGTTCCCGTGAATAATTATTAAAATTTTGATGAAACTTTTTCAACCGTTCATTTTTCTTTTTCTCCCGTGTATTACTTGACAAATTTTGCTTCTCCTCCTCAATGAACAAAGGAAAAGCTTGAAATTTCCTTTTGGATCTAAAATTTAAAATAGTGATTCTCATTCTTGAACGATAAAATCAAAACCCTAGCTCATAGTCGACATCAAATCGCTCCTTGACTTCAATGTGCCGTTGCGCCTTAACCCCTCATCTTGCCTCGACCAATCGTCATGCCTTAACCTCGGTAAGTCATCGACATCGCAGTATAGACCAGTCTGACTTGACGATGGAGGATGTAGCTTGGAAGACTACAGTGCTGGATGGAGCAACGTTAAACTCTGGTGGGGCTTTTGATTGGGCTTGGAAGGGCCTTCTACTCTGAGTACCTTAGTGCCAATTACCATGGTTTTATGGTAAGCCAAGAATTAACCTTTTGTAGATAACACTTTGGTATTGATATGACATAACTCACTATTAGGCTAGATTAAACAATGAATTTATTGGTTATAAGTAAAGTAATTTTACCATGTGATTCAATTTTTTATAGAGATAATCTTGCTTATCTGTAGAAAACTGGTTAGTTCTAAAACTTAAGTACCTAAATCAAAAGGGGATGCAAATGAATTTATATCAAACATATTGTCAAATAAGATTTATATGTTCCACGGTGAACGTTGTATTGTTTATTATTTAAGTGTAATGATGAGGTATATAAGTCATATTTTACATCTTATAAAGTGTAACAACCCCACCGCTATACCCATATTATTAAAGAATATTACAAGTAATGTCTTCTGATAACACGGAGAATGTGGCTGTTTAAGAGCGACTTAATATGACTACATCTTTGGACTAACACCGACACGTCTTTATTACAATTTTAAGGATCTGAACCAAAAATTTTGACGTGTATAGTATCAATAAAAAGTAATAGACATATAGGTTTAAAATATTCATAACAGTGTATAATATAGACAAATTAGAATCAGAGTCACGGGTCACAGCAGAATAATACATAATAAAATGTGAGTCTACAAAATATCAATACTAAACCCGCATAATATATACATCGTATCCAAAATACTGCATCAAGTACATAGTGACTACTATATGATATACATGACATATCCTCCTAAATGTTAATATATACAATAATGAAGTAAATTGAAACAGTCAAAGTAGTCTACTTCAGTGCGGACACAAAATTCAAAAGTCAACGAGTCCTCGTACCTGTAGAGTCTCAACCCGACCCGAGTATTTCAAAATAAACGGGTCAGACTATATCTAATAAAAAAGGTGAGATAATGATATCACATATATATGATTTAATAATAATAATAAGCCATAATAAAAATACGCCCGAAACCAATATACAATAAAGCACATTAGTCAAAATCACCATTTCATAAATCCATATATATCAAGTCTAAATTGGACTATCATCAAAAATATGGTGATAACAATTTAGAATTCTCTAAAACTAAAAGATACTAAATATCCATCTCAAAATCTTTGAAAAAACAATCAGCGAAGAAATAATAATAGTAGTCAACTATCAATTTAATACCGCGACATGGAATCTAACTATCAGTTTAATACAACGACACGAAGCCTATGAGCTGCTCCTAGAAGCACATCGCACCGCCTCAACCCTTGCTCGCGTCGTTGGCTTTGGCCGCGATATTGTTTTATTTATTTTTTCATTTTGATTATCGATTTAGGGTTTTTGGAAAAGGAGTGAACGGGTGTTGAATTGAGGATATTAGGAAGCTGTTCGGGCTTTGTGAGAGTAAGTAAGCCTCCATTTTGTTATTAAGGTTTAATTCCTCTTTTGTTTTCTTTTTATACTATTTTCAAGTAACTCTTCCATACGTGTTTAATTATATATCCATTTAATTTAAACTGATTTATACTTCATTCGACGCAATAAAATTCGATAATTACACAATTATATTCAATTTAATATTATTTCATTAAATTTAGTTATCTATTGAACTGATATAAACAAATTTGTTCATCTTCGTCGATTTATTGATATTACTGAATATCAAAGACATCTCCTTTTCATCCATTTCAAGTATATAAAATTATTTGCACTTCAAAATATTTTATGTTTATTAAAACATTTCATCTGAGTTTTAATATATTATCTTTATCAACCAATTTAATTTTATTAAAACAAAATCCTTTATTAAATAGACTAACTAAATAATAATTTGACTTTAAAAATAAATAATTGTCAAAAATTGAATTCAAACACTTCCGTCTTAATTAAATTATTTTAATATTACAGCTTCTAAAATAGGGGCGTTACATAAAGGATTTGCTCATCGTATAAAATTAGCAAAAAATTGAAATGTATGATATTTCCCCCCTCACCTGTCAGAGTAGTTTCTTTGTAAAATTTGCTAACTTTTGAATACAAACAAAATAAACTCAATTCTTTACTGGATAAGGATCAATGTTATGTAACAAATGTTAAACGAACTAGTTAATGGGGTAAGAAGAATTGCTGGGCTTTAAAATATATGCATGATTTGCTAATTTGTAATGTTCAATTACTCAAAACAACTCTTTAACCTTTAGATCATATCTGATATCACATATTTGATCAAAGTATTGTTAAGCAATGTTATGTTCCTATTAGGAAGTGAATTCATTTATGATTCCCATTGAATTGAGCAATATTAATGCTACATGACAATGAATCTATTCTAAGTAGCAATCAAAGTCACTCACTGATGTGAGAACTAATGTGAAAGTTTTATTTTATTTATGAAGTGCTAATTGACATGTGTGAGGTTTAAACCGAGATCTTTGGAACCATAGTCCAAATAGATGTGTTGGAATTCCTATTGAATGAAAATATACATAAGTCCCACATCGCCAAAAATTGCTAAGCAATACTAGTATATATATGGCTTTGCAATGAAGGGGTTGTGGCCTAAGGGCACCCAAATGTAAGCTTTGTTGTGAGGAGGGAGATCATGATTCACCACCACACACGCGCGCACGCCGCCGCCACTGTCCGACCGAACCAAACCGGGCCGGGCTCGGGTTTTAGTTTGGATCTAAATGATCCTATTTTTACTGCAACTCTGGGCCGGGGTTTTTAACAGTTGCAGGCTATACGAACAGACGCGACTGTTCAAATGCGGACGCGGAGTGACTAAGGAGATGCGACTTCTGAAGCGGGTGCGAACCGTTAGACGCGAACTGGTGCGACCCGACTAAAGAAGTGCGGGCGAACAGAAGCAGTGCGATGCAAACAGATGCGAGGAGCAGGCGGGTGCGACCCGTTAACGAACAATAGCGGTTCAAAAGGCTACGGGTGCAACCCGTCAAGCACACGCGACTGTTTGAAGGGATGCAGACGAAATTATAAATAGGAGAGAATCCTGATCACATTCTTATTCCATTCCAATTTTAATTTCTTCTGCTTCTTCTTCTCTACCGCTCTAGACAATATATCACAGAGTTGACATACTCATTACAATCTCGTGCAGATTACGTCTGTTGTATCTTGGGAGACTTTAAATAAAGTCTTAAGGAAATTGATACGACAAGCTTCAGACGGAATTTCCGTCTCAACCGGTTAGGTTTATAATTTATTTATATATTTATTTATATATATCATTTTCGTTTCCATGTTGTACTATTTCTTTAAATAGTATAACGTTTGATCTATCGATATAGTTATTATTACTATAGTTGTTAGATTGTGGTTGTAATTTAATTACGACATATTGCTTAATTTAGCAAATACAGACTTTCGGAGTAATGGAAATCTGATCGATAAACTTTCGAGACAAGTTTATAATTGACTATTTAATGTTTTGGTATACTAGACGTATAACATCTTAAGACTTTCCTGTTTTAAATAAAACCGAGATGGCAACAGTTGAATTATCAACAAAGGCTACTACACATAACATGCCCGATCCTTTTAAAAGAGACGGTGACGATTTTCCAACATGGCAGAATCAGATGTTATTTTATCTCCACAATCAGTCTGCATTGGTATCTCGAGGAGGAGGAACCAATTCCTGCACCAGGCAAGGAATAAGATGTTGATACGTGGAAGCATTCCAATTTTCTATGCAGCAACTATATTCTGAATTGTTTCGACAAGGTGCTATACAAAGTATATAAGCCTCTAAAGACAGCAAAAGCACTCTGGAATGCACTTGCTATGAAGTATAAGATGCAGAATATCAGTCTTAAGAAATTCATTGTAGACAAATTCATGGACTACAAGATGGTTGACTCCAAACTGGTGACTGCTCAACTGCATGAACTGCAAATCATCATTCATGAACTCGAAGCGGAAGGTCATAAGGTTGAAGAATCGTTTTTGGTTGAAGCCATCACAGGAAAACTGTCGCCGTAATGGAGAGATTACCGCAATTATCTAAAGCATAAGAAGAAGGAAATCTCTTTACTGGATCTCATAGTTCGACCGAAAATTGAGGAAGATAACCGTGGAGTTACAAAACAAAGCGAGGAGGCATTTGTGGCTGAAGGTTCAAAGACCAAAAACAAAAAGAAGAATTTCCAGAAGAAAAGGAAAGCTCCAGACAACAAATCAAAAGACAACAAACGAAACAAAAAGTTTAACGGCGAGTGTTGGGCTTGTGGAAAGGTTGGACATGCCGCTAGAGATTACAGACTCAAAAAGGACCGCAATAAAGAGGCAAATATATTAGACAACAGGAAGTAGACGAGTCCAACTTCTTGGCAGTGGTATCTGAATGCAATTTGGTTCAGAATTCTAACCAATGGTGGGTAGACACAGGCGCTACTCGTCATGTCTGCTCTGACAAATCCATGTTTTCTACATACTAGAAATTCGATCACGAAGAAAAACTCTATTTGGGTAATTCTGCAGTATCCATGACCAAAGGCAGTGACACAGTAATCCTCAAGTTTACTTCTAGAAAAACTGTCAAATTGAACGACGTGCTTCACGTTTCAGATATATGCAAGAATCTCATCTCTGGTGCAGTACCATCGAAGAAAGGATTCAAAATGGTATTCGAGTCAGACAAGATGGTTCTATCCGAAGCTGGAATGTATATCGAAAGGGGATATTTATGTGATGGCCTATTTAAAGCAAATGTAGCCGTCATCGGCAATAAAACTATGTAATCTGATTGTGCTATTAATAAAATTGAAGTTTCTTACTTGCTTGAGCATGAAATTTTACTATGGCATGATAGATTGGAACATATAAATTTTCGAAAAATGAAAATATTATCAAACTTGGGATTAATTCCGAAATTTCAAGTAGATTAGAACTACAAATGTGAGACATGTGTAGAAGCAAAAATGGTTAAAAAACCATTTCAATCTGTTGATAGAAGCACCGAACCATTAGGTTTGGTTCATACAGATTTATGTGAATTTAAATCTTTACCTACAAGAGGTGGGAAAAAGTACTTTATCACGTTTATTGACGACTATATGCGATATTGCTACGTATATCTTTTGAATAGTAAAGATGAAGCAATTACATCATTTATAAAATACAAGGTTGGGGTAGAAAGTCGGTTAAATAAAAAGATCAAGATATTGAGATCTGATCGAGGTGGAGAATATGAATCATCATTTGAACAGTTCTAAGCCGAAAATGGTATAATTCATCAAACAACAGCTTTATATTCATCACAACAAAATGGTGTAGCCGAGAAGAAGAACAGAATGTTAAAAGACATGATTAATGCCATGCTTTTAAACTCTGGTCTACCGACGAACTTGTGGAGGAAAGCCTTAAATATGTCTAATCACATATTAAACAAAGTCCCTCACGATAAAACAAGAACAATTCCATATGAGTTATGGAAGTGACACAAACCAAGTTTTAATTACCTCAAAGTGTGAGGGTGCTTGGCAAAAGTTCCAGTTCCGCCTCCTAAGAAAGTTAAACTTGGACCAAAAATAGTAGATTGTTACTATTTAGGGCCAATCCAAAATATAGTGCCTACAGATTTTTGGTATTCAAGTCTGATATAGCTGATATTCATGTAAATACAATCATGGAATTTAGAGATGCCACATTCTTTGAAGACGTGTTTCCGCACAAAAGGAATGAAGGGAATAATGTCCCTAAAAGGACAAGAGAAAAATCAAGCAATTCACATGAAGATGAAATTCATCATGAGATTAAGGAAGTTGAACCAAGAAGAAGCGTAAGGGTTAGGACTTCCAAGACATTTGGTTCGGATTTTTTCACATATGTGTTAGAACACGAACTTCAAATGTACAAGGAAGCAATGTCATCTTCTGAATCTTCATGTTGGAAAGAAGCAATCCAAAGTGAGATTGATTTAATTCTAAGTAATAAAACGTGGGAAATTGTTGACATTCCACCTGGAATAAAACCTATTGGCTGTAAATGGATTTTCAAGAAGAAAATGAAAGCATATGACTCTATCGACAAGTATAAAGCCAGATTAGTAGCCAAAGGATATCGTCAAAACGAAGGAGTAGACTTCTTTGATACATATTCGCCGGTAACACGAATAACCTCTATAAGAATGCTAATAGCAATTGCATCGATCTATGATCTAAAAATTCATCAAATGGGGATGTAAAGACAACATTCTTAAATGGAGATCTCGATGAGGAGATCTACATGGAGCAACCTGAAGGTTTTGTTTCCAAAGGAAATGAAAACAAAGTCTGTAGATTAGTAAAATCAATATACGGACTAAAACAAGTTCCAAAACAATGACACACGAAATTTGATAGTGTCATGATGAGAAATTGTTTTCGTATAAATGAATGCGATAAATGTGTTTATTATAAACAAATTGGACAATCATATGTGATGATTTGTTTATATGTAGATGATATGTTAATATTTGGTCCAAATACTCGGGTAATAGAGACCATAAAGAAGATGTTAATTAGCAATTTCGATATGAAAGACTTAGGAGCTGCAGACGTTATTTTGGAAATCAACATAATAAGAACACATAAGAGAATTGAATTATCTCAGTCATACTATGTAGACAAAGTGATTGAAAAATTTCAAAATTTTGGAATTAAAGGAGTAAGAACACCTTTTAATCCATCAGAAGTATTGCATAAAAATACTAATGAGAGTGTAATGCAACTGGAATACTCTTGTATAATAGGATGTCTCATGTATCTCATGAATTGCACAAGACCAAATACAGCTTATGCAGTAAGTCGACTGAGCAGGTATACAAGCAATCTAGGAAAGAAACACTGGAAAGCACTAATGAGAGTGCTTGGATATTTAAAAAATACCACAAATTATTCCTTACATTATGAAAATATCCTGCCGTTTTAGAAGGATATAGTGATGCAAACTGAATTGCTGATACAGATGAATCAAAATCAACAAGTGGTTATGTATTTATCTTAACAGGGGCAGCAGTGTCATGGAAATCTACTAAAAAAACATGCATAGCTTGATCCACTATGGAATCGGAGTTCATCGCTTTAGATAAAGCAGGCGAAGAAGCAGAATGACTTCGTCATTTTTTAGAAGATATTTCATTTTGGCCTAAACCTGTACCGGCCACATGCATACTGTGATAACCAAGCTGCACTAAGTAGAGCACACAACTCTGTGTATAATGGAAAGTCACGACATATTCGTCGATGCCATAACACAGTAAGACAGTTACTCTCAAATGGAACTATTTTCATAGATTATGTGAGAACAAATGATAACCTAGCGGATTCATTTACTAAAGGTTTATCAAGAGATAAAATTGACTGCGCATCGAGGGGAATGAGTTTAAAAGCGTAAACCACCAAAAATTATTTTATATGGAAACCTATCCTAGCGATTGGAGATCCCACGGACTAGAATCAATAGGCAAACCAGTTCTGAGTAACTCAAGACGTAATGCATTTGTGTGGACATAGTTCAACTCCATTCCTATGCTGCACAATATAAATGCATACCTACAGAAGTACTTAAAGGTTAAAACTATGTTTTTTAATGATGACCATATCTTAAAAATAACAAGTGGGGTATATGTAGGATACTTTTAATGGTTGCGATCACCTATGTTAATGTGAGCTTGACCTCAAATCCATATGTATGGCTAAGCTATACTTGTATATATATGGCTTTGCAATGAAGAGGTTGGAGCTTAGGGGCACCCAAATGTATGCTTCGTTGTGAGGAGGGAGATCATGCATCACCATCACACACGCGCGCACGCCGCCGCTATCCATCCGACCGAACCGAACTGGGCCGGGCTCGGGTTTGGGTTTGGATGATCCTATTTTTACTGCAAAACTGGACCGGAATTTCCAACAGTTGCAGGCTATACAAACAGATGCGACTGTTCAGATGCGGACGCGGAGTGACTGAGGAGATGTGACTTTCGAAGCGGGTGCAAACCGTTAGACGCGAACGGGTGCGACCCGACTGAAGAAGTGCGGGTGAACAGAAGCAGTGCGACGTGAACGAATGCGAGGAGCAGGCGGATGCGACCCGTTAACGAACAGTAGCGGTTCAAAAGGCAACGGTTGCGACCCGTCAAGCGGGCGCGACTGTTTGAAGGGATGCAGACGAACTTATAAATAGGAGAGAATCCTGATCACATTCTTATTCCATTCCAATTCTAATTTCTTCTTCTCTACTGCTATAGACAATATATCACAGAGTTGACATACTCATTACAATCTCGTGCAGATTACGTCTATTGTATCTTGAGAGACTTTAAATAAAGTCTTAAGGAAATTGTTACGACAAGTCTCAGATGGAATTTTCTTCTTCAACCGGTTAGGTTTATAATTGATTTATATATTTATTTATATATATCATTTTCGTTTCTACGTTGTACTATTTCTTTAAATAGTATAACGTTTGATCTATCGCTATAGTTATTATTACTATAGTTGTTAGATTGTGGTTGTAATTTAATTACGACATATTGCTTAATTTAGTAAATACAGACTTCCGGAGTAGTGGAAATCTGATTGATAAACTTGTGAGACAGGTTTATAATTGATTATTATCTGTTTTGGTATACTAGACGTATAACAACATGTTTCTACTTTGTTTTCATGCAAGAACCATCTAGCTGTGTTTCAACTAAAAAACAACGCATCTTAAAAAATTCAGGTTTCTAAGGCTTGTGCTTGCCAATTAATTTACTAAATCTTTGTTTTTGAGCATTCTTTATGATGGCTTAAGCAACAATTCATCTTTTTAGCTAAAATGGAAACCATGAGCACTTAAAGTGTATCAACATAGAATTCGAGAAAAGACCACATGATTCACATAATGCTTAATGTACAGTTCTCTTGCAAATGGACGGGATTATATCTGAAATGTGATTAAATGAATGTACTTTTATGAAAGAGATATAGATCTCAAAACTCAATGTCTATTAGGTTGACGCTAGTATTGGACAATATGTTGTTGTATAATTAACTGTTTTTTGTGTCGGACAAATGGTTACTTGCTTGCCTGTTCTTTTTATTTAATTAAATATTATCCTATTTCTAGGCAGAAATTTAAAAAATGTGAATATGCTAAGTTACGATTACTTAAAACAGATGGGATAGGTTGGGGTGTTCTTGCTGATGAGAATATAAAGGTATTAACAATTTTGTGGTACTGTATATTCATGGTTTTAAATCTTCTATATATCGCCCGAGATCTCCTCCGGGATCTTCTTTTCACACTTAAACGAGATGAGACATCAAATCTCCTCCATGTCTCCCTCGACACTCATCTCGTCCGAGTTATTTCAAATTTCATCCGAAATATGAATCAAAATCTTAATCCGAAATCTTACCTGAAATTATACACTTTTCTTATTTTGCAAAATATTTTTTTATTTTCATATTGATTTAAAAAAAACTACTCAAACCAATTATAATTTACCAACTTCTTGAACATATTCTTTACTTTTTACTTTAACGAGTCATAGTGAAAAGTTTCACTTCTTTATTATGTTCAAATAAAAGAATATTATTCAATCATTACCAAATCAATTAAACTAATCAAGCTACTATTCTTGCAAAAATATTCCCTTTTCCATGTAAACTAGTGTGTAACCCGTGCGTTGCACACGGTATGTTGTTGAAAATAATATTATATATTTGAAGTATATAATTTATTATGCAATATCTGATGATTTTTGTTAGGATAAATGAGTTATAAACTAAAATTATTATATTTATAATTGTGTATTTTTGTTATGAGATTTGTTTATTTTTATATTTGAATAAAAAAAAATATCATTTTTGTTGATAGAAATGAGTTAGGCTTCGATTTATTATTTTTTAGAATTCATTATTCGGCAATTAAATAAATGAAAGTAAACATTCTTAATAAATTTTGAAATTAATATTTTTATAGAATTTCATAAATAAATTCATATGCATATATTCTGAAATTGACATTTAGATTTTGATACATTTGACTAAAAGATAAATGATGTATACATTAAATTTCAAATATTACTTGAGAGAACAATGATAAATACCTAAAAATAAAAGTGTAATACCAAAGACTCAATATATTTGTATGCATTTATAGTGCTCACATGACATATTTATCAAAATAACTATATGATAATATCACATTGATAAAAAGTATTTATTTAACTACTAAAACAAATATGAAGTGAAAATAAGACCTGAAACGTTACAAATAATATTTTCATTTTAGTTATGTGAAAAAATGATTTTTAATCATCGTTTCATACCTTACTATTTTTATTTTATAATAAAATTTTCAAAAAATACTTAACATTTATGTAAAAACGATAATAAAGTATGAAAAAAATATATTTCTAAACAAAATATGGTATCATTTTGGTCAATTTAGTTAACTCAGATTACAAATATAACTAATTAAAATGTAACATTTTGTACAAAAATGTACTAATTGAGAATATTTATTATTTATTCAATATTATAGAATATAAACATTCATCACTTATCATTAAATGTAATGTTATTCTTCACAAAATATAATCTAATAATAATAAAGAGTCCATTTGACGTAACAATTTTATAAGGAAAAAAGTTATTTATGTTTGTACCAATTTTGAAAACAAATTTTTTGTATATACTTGTTTGTAATGAAGTACCATTTTTAGAAAGAAAAAATTATGTACATATTTCTTAGTATTAAATAAATAATTCTATAAAAAGAAATTTTATGAACTTAAAAGTAAATAAATGTAATAGTATCAAAGATAATTTTGTATATAGTTGTGAAAATATTAAATTATATGAACTTGAATGAAAATATAGTTTTATCATTTATGTCAATACAAATACATACACATTGAATTACCATTTTTTCTAATTTATTAGATCAATTAATACATATTTGTTATTGAATTCAGTTAAAAATTAAATTCAAGATTAATTAATAAATTCAAATATATGGACTTGCATGTGAAATAATACAAGAAAACTTAGGAGAATTCCGTAAATAATTGTTAAAATTATTGAATGTTGGCATTTAAATGCAAAATGATAAGAGAGAATATCAGCATGACATTGTAATAGTTTGCACATAATTGTGGAAATTTAAAACTATCTGGACTTGAATGAAAAATTGATTTTACCATTTTTGTCCATATGAATGTTGTACACATATTGGATTGTTATTTTTTAAAATTTGTTAGATCAATATGGCTACTCATTTATTGTACTTATTTAAAAAACTTAAATTTAAGATCAACTAACTAAATTTGATATATATGGATTTAAATGCAAAATACCAGAGAAAATTTGGAAGAAACCTATAAATAACTGTTAAAATTAGTTTTAAATTTTAATGATAGAAGAGAGAACCATTAGAAACATCATAATAATAATAAATTATAAGGATGTGAAAATAAAATATCTTGAGAGAATTAAGGAGAGGGAGGAAATTCCTAGATTTAATAACAGAGCTTTAAATTTCTCTGCTTTACTATTATTTAATAGATAAGCATGTTACCATTTTTACTTTTATTATTACTAAGAAAGTTATAACCGTTAAATAAATTTTTGACATATCAATTTTAGACACATAAGTGCATTCGAGATATTCTCGAGATGCATTATAAGACCCGAGATGTCAATCTGAGATGTACACCCGATATGTACTCATCTCGTCGGAGATCTCACTCGATACGAGATAACTTGTGTAAAAATTCCGAGACGAAACGTTACCGAAATCTGATATTTAAAATCTTGTGTATGTGTATTACATGTGTCCCTGTACGGCTGTACGCACATGCATTTGGTGTGTATGGGTGCACGCGCATGCACACACGTGCGTGTATCCACTTTGCTTGTGGAATTTCCTATAGAAAATTGATTTTCTTCAGTTTGTAATACTTAGGCTGGACAGTTTATTATTGAATATTGTGGAGAGGCAATATCATCAAACGAAGCAAAACAGAGAGATGAAGGTGAAGGCGAGCACTCATATCTTATTAGTTAATTGCTTATGTGTGCTCTTCTTTATTTTGGATTAGATTTTCCCCCATCAGTTCCGAACTTGGTGTCCAGATTGACTGTTTCTTTATGTTGTTGCTTGTATTACATCAGGTAATATAAGTGGAATGTTGTCTTAGGCAATTTTTAATGTAAACTCTTAAATTGTTAGGTGCGAGGCAATGTCTACTTATCCAAGAACCTATGGTTTGATTAATGCAGCTTCTTTGTTTACACTCTACAAAGACAGGTACTGTTTTGCCATTTTAATCAGATAAGACAGTAGTCTCTCATATTTTCTACATATGATATATGTAATCATGCAATAATCTGCGTAGTCTACTTTTTGATTTTATAGCTGTGCTTTTGTGTTACGAGGGTAGCTTCAGAGGAACAGGGGTGTGGGGGAGAATTGGGTTGGGCTGATTGGATGTGGACGGGCGAAAATAATTAGCAGGTGTGCTTGACAGTAGAGGGAGCGGCGAGTCGGAAATAAAGATAGGACTGAAAATGGGTTGGTTATTGGAAATTAAAGGTGGAAAGTGGGGGAGGTAATGGGCCGGAATTTCTCTGGCCTAGCAACCTTATGGAGGATAAAAACAGTGGGCTGGAGGGGCGTATGGGCTTGAGTTAATAAAATTTGCGGTGTCAGATGATTTTAGGCCCGCCCCATCAGCAGAGCAATAGAAGTGCCGCTGCATTAAGTGACCATGCAAAGTAAGAGCTTGTCAACCGCTGATGTTGGTGAAGCTGAGCCGCCAATCATCGGAGTTAGAACAGCAGCTGATTCAGGCAAGCTTGAGGGAGCAACAAAGAGAACAGTAGTAGCGACATCGCAAACAGCAGTAGCATTGGGCTTGCAGACATTAGAGGAAGCACCATGCATTTGTACACTAGCATTGACATGAACAGGTTGATTAATACCTTTGTTTTGAAACTTTTGGCTTTTGTTAGCTTGTGCTACATAATCAAACGCAGAAGTGGCTTGTAAGTTATGGGTTTTGACTTTACATAATTCATTTCTGTGAAGACGTGAGAACAACAATATTTTTTTGCTTCAATTGTTTGTTCGTTTTAGGCTTCTTAACCTTCCAAGATCGCTGCACACAGTTGACGTAAATATAAAATATTTTAAATTGCAATAAAACATAAAAGGTTCCAGAATATTAGTAGTTTACTTTCATGGTATATGCAGTGAAAACTCATGTGTAAACCTATATCCTGATGTGCAATGTGTGAAGACATTTTTACATGTAGTATCCAGGAAAGCTTTTATTAGTATTCTTAGTACCAGTTACACAATCATATTGATTGCCTTTGAAAGCTCGAAAGTACATGTTTGGATAATTCAAGTTTAGTAGTGTGGAATTGGAGCTCTGCTGCCTGTGAATCCTATTTGCTGAATGAACCCAGTGAGCTTGTATACCGATTTTCACGAGTTGCTGCTTTTGCTGTTATTGGGGATTGTAGGAAGAGATGTAAATCCATAGTTTTGAGAGTATAAAATTATCATTATATTGTTGCGAGAAACATTTTGTATCGAATTGTTTGTATAATGTATTTCATTATGCGACTGATGTGTTTTTTTGTTGTTTGAGTGTGATAATTATATGAATGATTGTTGGTTTCATATTAAAATATGTCAATTATTACCGTATAATATATATATGTTGTGAACAAAATGAAGTGGATATTGAGTGAGCCACCACAGCGTGGCAAATTTGCATAAAAATCAATAATTTTTTTGCATCACCTAATAAAAGCTACCAATATATATATGGTGGCAGAAAAAACTCTACCACAATATTTTGTGATAGCATCGACAATACTTTTAACGGCGTTTATACAGGATACGATAAAAAAAATTGGTTGCGTTTGCAGAATGCTCAATAAGTTGCTTTTCGGTAGCGTTATGAAAACGCAACAAAAACTCCAGCATTTTTATTTGCATGTCATGTAACGACGTTTGTTTTAGACTACCATAAGTTATGGCAGTCCTTTTTCTACGCTACTAAAAATATTTTTTGATGTAGTGAGTGGATTGTCATATCTGTCTCGTTCTTATGATGAACTGACTATATTAGAGACTGGATGAGTTTAAAGTATAGTTAATCCACGTTATCTCTATACTGTTTGATGGCTTGATGATTTTGAGATAGCATTTGTTTATTAATGTGATTTAGATTGTGGTAGATTCATATTTATGGTTTTATGATGTTGGATTAGATGGGATGATTCTGTAGGCTATCTCACTTTACAACTTGTTATGTATGTTATTTTCATATTATATCTGATATTACCTATGCCAATATATTATCTATTATCATTATAGACATAGTCTGACCCATGTGTTGTTTACAATACTTAGGTTAGTACGAGATATTTTAGGTTTAGGAACAAAAAGACCATTTTGTGCAGGTTGGGCACAGATGGTGACTAGGAAGTTATTATATGGTCATTATGTATTATTGAGATGTATTTGGATTCATGTATTGAATGTTTTTATGGTAGATTATATTTGTTGTATATTAGACTATGAATACATTTCTCTTATATGTTATTACTGTATTTTGACTCTATGTTCTTCTTGTTATTATATATGTGTGTGTGTGTGTGTGTGTGTATATATATATATATATATATATATATATATATATATTGTATATTGTTCTATCCTGAAGGCGCACGTATTTATTGCTTTGTACTGAGACTGTATATATGTGTGGGTTATTCATTCGTTATTTGAATACATATATGTGTTAATTCAAAGGAATATTCACGTGTGTACCACATATCACCTAATTCTCCGTATTATCCGACGATATTATTTAGTAATACTCTTGGGTAGTATGGGTATAGAGGTGGAGGGAGAGACATTGCATACATTCACTCAATACGCGCCTCATACCTAGGGAATCCTAAACCTAAGCTCTGATACCAATCGTGCACCTTCCCAACGCACTGATTTAAAGCCTTAAATGACTTTCAAACTCGCATTGTGCCATGAAGTATGAGTCATTGCGTTTTTAGAACATTACATGATATAGAGACCAATATAAGATTTAAAACATCCTACACTTTCAGATCTCACAACAGAAGAATATAAGCAAATCTAACAATAGTCTCCACATACGCAATCTATCCAATAACTGACATTATACAATTCCCAAATAATAACATGATGTCTGACTGATAATATAATATAATAACTAGTACGTAAAGAGACTATAAATAATATAACTCCGAGTGCCTAGTCTCCTCCTTTATGCACTGTGTCTGGGCCAAATCACTTGCTAGGCTGTCCTCTTATACTTAGAATATATAAGGCACAGACAATGGTGTGAAGCCACGATCAAGCGAGACCAAGAGATGGACTCTCTGTAATATTTTTAGTATGGATTTGTGCCTCCCTTAGGTAGGGGATCGGAACCTATCCCTTCCCCTAGGGGATAAGATCATATTACTTCCCTAGGCATGGGATCAGATCGTATTACTTTCCTAGCTAGAGGATCAGATCGTATTACTTCTCTAGGTGGGGGATCAGATCGTATCAACCTAGCAATTCTATTCAACTGGAATCGATTGATATCTCTGAAAAAAACACGTACACAACAATGTAAACAAACTTTAGAAACAAGAAGCCAACATCAGGATGGATCAACATAAGGGTTCGCATGACCTCTAATGGTCATCTAGACCGAACGGGCCCCAATCGCTCAATACTAGGAGTTGAGCCATGAAACTTTTTGGGTGACCTCGTCCACATCGTGAGATCCTACCTATGAAATTTCAGGAAGATATTCAGTCATCTTTCCTTGAAAACCTTGTGGATAGTAAAAATAATGGGTTGGAGGGGAGTAAGGGCTTGAGTTAATAAAATTTATGGTGTCAAATGATTTTAGGCCGACCCCATCAGCAGAGCAATAGATGCGGCTGCATTAACTGATCATGCAAAGTAAGAGCTTGTTCGACCATTGATGTTGGTGAAGCCGAGTTGCCAATCATCGGAGTTAGAATTGCATCTGATGCAGGCAAGCTTAAGGGAGTAGAGAGAACAGTAGCAGCGGCATCACAAATAGCAGTAGCATTGGGCTTACGGACTTTAGAGGAATCACCATGCATTTGTACACTAGCATTGACATGCGCTGTGACTACTCATTTCTTTGACTCTCGAAAATCAATACTAATACATTCTCGGTATTCACGTGCCGTAAATCCAAGTGCCGAAGAGACGGATAATCAAGGGTAAGAAATAAAATAACGATAGAATAGAATCTCATACGATTGTAATAACATATATTATTTCATATATATATATATATATATATATACAGTGAAAATTTTAAATACATTTATTAGGGTTAAACATGTACAGCTATAAATATCCGTCCTTACAAATGCAGAATACAACAGTACCGAAGTGTGGTGGAAATAAGATAATGGCCTATTGAAGAATCTTCTAACTCCATGCTTTGAGCTCCATCCATATTTCTTCTAACAAACCTGACTCTAGGCTGCCTGAGAAAATTAGAGCGTCTAGAGTTTAAGGAAAAAAGAAAATAAACTCCGGGTCAGTTATGAAACTAGTGTGAGAAACTCAAAATATGCTTTTTGAAAATAAAAGGGTATCTCATAAGATCACACCATACACAAACACAAAACATGTTTTTACCTTATGATAATCAAATCATTTGCTACGCAAAATCTGAGAATATTATTTTTAATGACATTCTTTAAAAAAAGGTTTTCATATAAACATATTAAAATAGCCGAAATTGTTATGTTGGTTAAATTTGATGGGCATAATAGTATTATAACTAAGCCCGAAGGCATTTATTGGAGAATGGATTTCCATACAGTGGCAGGTAATGGACTACCTTCCATACAGCACATCTCTAGAGGGATGTACTGAGTATCCACAAACAGTCATCTGCATTTGGCAAGACTGGTCTATCTCTATTTGGCACTCTTACACGGCCTTAGTAGAAATCGAATATGAAATCACCTCGGTCGTTACCGACATATTTAGGGCCCCATAACATACACAACATACTCGACATATAAAGAGTTTCTAGAAAAGCCATGATCATACCCTAATGGTTGCGAACCACGTAACCTTACGGCATACCTTGTTTAAGCCATTACTAGGTGATGAGGTCTGAGGTAGCGATTACCTTTCGTATAGCACATTCCACTTTGAATGCCACACTGCCATTCCATAATCACACAACCGATTTCTACAAACGTGTAACTCCATTATCTTGTACGTCTCAGAAGAAGGTGTTAGGATAAGAGAATCAAATAGAGATTAAATGAAGAATGAAATTAAAACAAAGCAAAAAATCATAAAGGAACACACAAACTTTTATAGTGGTTCGGCAATCTTGGCCTGTGTCCACTTCATATTTTTATTGATCTTCCACTTGATTATCCATATATCTTCCTAGAGCACACATATTTTCATGGCAACATTTATTTGTAACAAAAGGAATCTCTTATTGTTACATGCTACCAATCTCATATATGTGCTCATCTCTTTTAGAATATCTTGTGATGTGAGACTAATCATAATTCAATCTACGCACCCACTCTAATACAATGCGAGCCACACCTAATAGATCTCCACCTTGGTGAGCATTTTTTCAATCCAACTTGAAGTTATACAGAGTCCTCAAACACTTGGATAAGGTTGCTAACACCTCCAGCGGTTTAGATTAGGTCGCTACCACCTCCAGCGGTTGGACCAAGCTATTTCACAAAGAGTTCTCTTTTCCACGTGTTCTAACTTATAACTCCACCTTAATGAGAATCCTGAGCTCAAAACACATATTGGAGCATACTTAGGTCAACACTGTATCATATTGGTCCCATCGAACCATCGGCTTTGACACCATGTTGAATTTTTCAACACCCCCTTCGCATCTTCCACGATGCGCGTGCTTCATTTAGCGTAGAAGAGGCAAGACCACTGAACGAAGCTCTTATGGTACCAGCGTCATGATTGGATATCCCTATATCCCCCTAGAGCACACATATTTTCATGGCAATATTTATTTGTAACAAAAGGAATCCCTTGTTGTATATATGCTCATCTCTTTTAGAATATCTTGTGATGTTGGACTAATCATAATCCAACCTACATACCCACTCTACTGCAATGCGACCACACCTAACAAAAACATTTTGAATTAGTTTCATAAATAAATAAATTTTGATTAGATGAAAATTAACATGTATTTTGTTGATTTACTTTAAAATAGTTTATACATATATATATTATAATATTTCTTTCACAAGTTTATGATATATATATTTTTTTTTGCTGTAATCATATAATGTTGTTTTGAGAATTTATTTTACATAACCCGCGACTGTGCCCCCCCCCCCCCCACACACACACACAAATATTTTTCTTTGAAAATGACACACACACCATGCACGGATATGTACGTATGTATGCATGTATGTGTATATTAATCTTTGTTCTAATAAATAACAATAAATATGTTATTTTGATCTTAATTTTTTTAACATTGAAATCAGTTTTATGAATAATAATGTAGTAGATGAGTATGAATCAATCTTTAGTTTAGATTTATTTTGAAAATAATAAGGAATCAACTCCAATTCAAATTTTCTTTCTATTTTAATTTATAATTCTCTGGCAGATTAATTAAAGAATAATTTCTTTAAGGCTGAATATAAAACATAGTGATTAAAAGTCTTTTTTAATCAAAATAGATTCTTAGTTTATGGTTCTTTGATCAATACCACTAATGTTTGGTTTAAATGAATAGATGTTTAAAAGAAAAATATATTTTAATTTGAGATTGAATATATGCGCACATGTGTTTGTGTGTTTGTGTAATTATGTGTGTTTACACATATATATGTATATTTGGTAATTTAGGCTACGACTACGACTCTTTTCGTACTTTAGACTATGACTAGGTTACAATATTTGTTGTTTTGTGCATTGAGTTATCACTAGAAGTCAACAATTTGGCAAACCAATTTTAGAGACCACATAAAATTGTCATTCTAGATTTTAGTTTCAATAGTTATCAATAGTAAAATACATGTGCACAAGCAAACTTTCATGCATCATCAAATTATTCTTATGTGCATTAGTAATTGTGAGTTATGATTTTTGACTTTGTGAAATTATACTGAAAACTTGCTTACGTTCTTAAATAGTTCAAATCCTACATTCCCAAAACTCCATGTCTCCACACTCTAAATAAATCTCCATCGTTCACATTTATCTTTAAATAATAATCGATACTTAGATTAAAAAAGAACCAATGCGACTGAGTTGACAGAGGACTATTTGAAACTTTTCTCTGACCAAACATTGAGAAATTATTTACTCATACGACATGTTTCCATCCTGGGAGAAATTGCACAATAAGGTAGCACCTACATTAATTCGAATTGAACCCTATAGATTTTTACCTGAAAGAGTTATGAAATGCCTTGAAAAATAACATTGGTTACTAAGCCACCTTCATTGACAATTTAAAAACTTCTATTGAATGGTTTTACTATTGATACTTTAATTACAAGTACATATACACGCCCATGTGGGTCTGCATTTAATCACAACGTACATGCATTTTTAGTTGTACCTGTGGAAATATATTTGATAGTAGCATCCCCATATTTGAACTCTACCTATGCAGAAGCCGCTATTTTTTTGTTCAGACTGCAATAATTTCTTCATACTAACTCGAAATCAGTCGAGACTTCGACCGATAAACTCCCATCTAAATTACAAATAAAAAGGAATACTCAGATAGTTCATCTAGTGAACGTATACCGTAGTTATTCATGAAGACTAACAGTTGTATTTAGAAAATAACAGGCTACGTCCCCGTATTTGAACTCCGCTTGGGCAGAAGCCGCTACTTTTCTTGTGCATACTGCAATAACTTTTTCATACTAACTCGAAACCGGACGGAACTACGACCGCTTAACTCCCACCTAAATTACGAACAATATAAAACACTCGGATACTTCAGCCTATGAACGTATACCATAGTTCTCTATGGTGATTAATAGTTATACTTAGCAAATAACAGACTATATCCCCACATCAACGCTTACTGTAGTTCTACATGGTGACTAATAGTTGTACTTAGAAATAACAGGATACATCCTCATATTTTAACTCCGCCTAGTAGAAGCCGCTATTTTTTTTCTTCAGACTGCAATAACTTCTTCATACTAACTCGGAATCAGACAAAACTTCGGCTGATGAACTTCCACCTAAATTACGGACAATATGGTACACTCGGATACTTCATCTAGTGAACATGTACCGTAGTTTTCCATGGTGACTAACAGTTGTACTTAGAAAATAACAGGCTACATCCCCGTATTTGAACTCCGCCTAGGCAGAAGCCGCTATTTATTTTGTTCATACCGCAATAACTTCTTCATACTAACTTGGAATTGGACGAAACTGTGACCGATGAAGTCCCACCTAAATTGTGGACAATATAGAACATTTGGATACTTCAGCTTATGAATGTATACCGTATCTCTCCATGGTGATTAACACTTGTACTTAGAAAATAATAGGCTATATCACCACTTCTACACTTATTGTATGTAACAATCCTGATTTTGGTGATTACCTGCAATATTAAATTATAACGGTGGTTATAATTTAATAGTGGAGAAATAAAATAAATTAGAAATGTAAATTTGTTAAAATTGTTTATTTAAAATAAACAATGGGTTTTGAATATAAAATGTTGAAAATAAAGTTTTAAACTTTATTATGTTTGTTTGTGATAAAAATGAGCATTATATGTTTTAATTTGATGAAATGCAATAATTTTGGAAATTATTGCCAAATGTAATTTTTATTAATTTTAAATGAAATATTTGAATTTAATATGGTAAGTATTGTAAATAAAGAGGTGGAATTTTTTTCTAAAATAATATTTGGATGTAAAAATGATGTTAACACGGTTTGTTATATTTAATTGGACAAGAAAACGATTTTTTTGGAAATTTTGTCGTTAAAAATATTTTTTTATGTAATTAATAGTGTAAATTGAAGTATTTAGTTAAAAATAAGAATTTAATGAGGAAAATGGAGTTTAAATGGCTAAAATAGTTTTGATGTGTTGATAAAACATTTTTGTAAACATAAACACATATTGTATAAATTTATTTGGTTAAATAATGAGAATATGTGTAAGTAAAGTGAAAACATGAATTAACTTAGTTAATTTTTACTAATTATGAATACATAGCCTTATTGGGTAATGGATTCAAGCCAAAAACCATTTCTCTAGAATGAGCAGGAGATAAGGGTTGTGAGCTGCACGTTCATTTTCTCCTTCTCATTATTGTCTACTTCTGTAAAACTTGAAAACATCAAAAATGGCTGCCTTCTCCTAAGTAAATTCAAATCTAATACCAATTTCCCCAATCCCTTGAAAAATTAATCAATTTGAAGCTATTTAATTTAGGCAATCAATCCAAAACCAAAAATCTATTTCATCTAATTCAAATTTTGAGAACTTGTGTTGTCTGTAACAATTCTTTTCTGTTTGCATGTCTGTATACTTTCTTTTTACAGGTTCCTACAATTAAATCAAGGCAAAAGCTCCTATCTTCCTCAAGTTTTCTCAAGTTTGTTCTACAATTGTGCAAAATCTTGTTTATAACTCATAAAATCTAGCTTAAATCAGGTTTGCAAGCTGAAATTGGTTGATTTTTGCTTACTGTAAAATTATATCTGTTGTTTGAGTGATTACAGTAAGTAGTGGTTCTAGAGTCCTTCTTGTTGTGTTCATATCTCTCAATTCTTATCATGAATCAATGCCGGATTTTTTTCGGATTTTTTTCTAAGTGTAGTAGTTTGTGCATGTCAAATTTCATTGTCTAAATAATTTGGGAAGTGCTTGAATTCGTTGCTCAAAAATTGGATCGAAAAAGACAAAAATTGCCTTTAAGAATCGCGACCATTAAGTCGACCCAAAAATCCTGGGGGTAGACCCTAGGGTCGACCTACGCTTCACAAGGGTTGACCTATAGGTCGACCTGTAGGTCGACCTGAGCTAGTTTTTTTCGCAATCTATTTTTTTGTTCTGTGCATTATTTTGTGTTCTTCTGCTCGATCCAACGACTCTTGCAACCAATTCTAGTGATATTTTAGTGTGTTTTGAAGGACTTTAACCTACCAATAGGTAAATCAACATTATAGTTGATCCATACATCGGATTGACATATTTTTGAGATGATTTCTTATGCCGATTTTATGGCGTTTTCGATGATTTCAGTTGTTTACGAGCACGAGTTTTCTAAAACAATTTTGAAATGATTTTTCTAATAAAATAACTTTTGAAATAAATATTTTACACTATTTATAATTATTTCTAAAGCTATTAAAAAAATATTTCTATAATAAAGAGAGTTTCAAAACCAAAATCTTCCAAACAATTTCAAAAGTGGGTTTTAAAACTAGCTTTCTCAAAGCAAATTATTTTCTACATATATTACACGTTTTTGCACTCTTCAAGCGAATGAGGAAGCGATTTAAACGATTTTGTAAAACATTTGGTATGGGACACATGCGCTTACTTTTTCGGTTAATTCCGGACTTGTTCGACCGAAGTTATACATAAGAGTGAAATTAACTACCTTATAATAAACAGTTAAGTGAGAACGTGTGGTGTGGGACGCAAAATTGTCACTGATTTGGTTACTATCTGAAAGTTGGTGACACTTTATTTTGGACCTTTGGGTTGATTGCCAGTACTTAGGCTGCTTGGCCCTATATAAAGTTCTTGGGCTAATCACGGACTGTTGGGGTCCTATTTGAGGCTGTTGGGTCTCTTACATATAGTACTTGGCGGGTTGCTTGGTTAATTATTGGACCGTTGGATCCTATCTACTATATAGCTGTTGGGCTAATTTTTGGACTGTTGGGTCCTATTTCTTATATTGTTGCTTTTCTAGATTTCTTTACGTTGATTTCTAGAATTTAGATGATTTATAAAAAAATTCACCATGGTTTCCCCTATTGGATTATTTATATAGCCTGAGTGCTATCGTGTTGTTTATTATATGGTGAATACATTTTGGATTATGAACTCTTAGTCAAGTTCTATATATTGTGATTTATGGTTGCCTCCTTTGGCTTTTTTGAGATTTATGATTTCCTATTCAGGAATTATGGTATTGATGGACGACATTAATTTGGTTATTGATCCCGATGATATGAGGCAATTATTTGTGACTAATTCATGTTATCGTTGAACTTGCCTCTTTCGAGATACCTCCATATGATTTATCTAGTGATATTATCTCCTATGATGTAGTTGACATATTTTTGGTGTAGCTTCTTATCTTTTGTGAAGAAATTTATCGTTTATCCATATACTTCACTATCTTATGCTAATCAGTATATTTAAGCTAGACTGACCTGTGTATTTTATATACTCGGGTCAGACCGAGTTATTTCAGGTTAGTCACCTGCTGTAAATTTCTACTTTTCTGCTTCCTCTATGGATATTCTACTAGTATTCTTTTGTTTAGCTTTGTAGTGTTTTGTAAACTCTGATATGTATATATTCTTTTGAATCGATGTATATATTGTGGTCCATGCCACTTTTGTATCACTATGTAGTGTACTAGGATTTATCTGTTTACATGCATATATATGTGACCGCTGTTCTATGATATGTTATATTTGTTATTGTTGTATTTTGTTTTGATAGATCCGTTAGCCACCGTAGTTTTTCGTTAGACATATATTGAGTATGTCGATCCACTTGAGAAAGATAAAAGAAAAATAATAGTTAGAGCACCCAATCGACGTATTCAATACATGTTTAAGACAAGGCTATGGTTGGTCGCTCCTAAACAGCCATATTCTCCGTATTAACAGGCAGTATTACTCTGTAATGCTCTTTGTTAATGTGGGTCTCAATGTGGGATGTCGCGGCTTGGTATTTTGTCAAATTAAAACATATAATGCTCATTTTTATCACAAATAAACATAATAAAGTTTTAAAACTTTGTTTTCAACATTTTATATTCAAAATCCATTGTTTATATATATAAAATAAACAATTTTAACATATTTACATCTCCATTATTAAATTATAACCACCGTTATAATTTAATAATACAGGTAATCGCCAAAATCAAGGTTGTTACGCTGTAGTTCTCTATGGTGACTAATAGTTGTGCTTAGAAAATAATAGGCTACATCGTCATATTTGAACTCCGCCTAGGCAAAAACCGCTATTTTTTCTTCAGATTGCAATAACTTCTTCATACTAACTCGGAATCAGGTAAAACTTTGACCGATGAACTCCCACCTAAATTACGAACAATATTGTACACTCGGACACTTCATCTTGTATACACACACTTTAGTTCTCCATGGTGACTAACAGTTGTACTTAAAATATAACAGGCTACATCCATGTATTTGAACTCCGCTTAGGTAGAAGCTGTTATTTTTTTGTTTATACTGCAATAACTTCTTCATACTAACTCGGAATCCGATGAAACTTCGACCGATGAACTCCACCTAAATTACGGACAATACGGTACACTCGGATACTTCACCTTGTGAATGCACATTATAGTTCTCCATGGAGACTAACAATTGTTCTTAGAAAATAACATGCTATATTCCCACTTCAATGCTCATTGTAGTTCTCCATACTAATAATTGTACTTAGCAAATAACATGCTACATCCTCATATTTGAACTCCGCCTAGGCAGACGCCATAATTTTTTCTTTTAGACTTCAATAATTTCTTTATACTAACTCGAAATCAAGCAAAACTTCGACCAATGAACTCCCACCTAAATTATGGACAATCTGGTACACTCGGATACTTTATCTTATGAACGCATACTGTAGTTCTCCTGGGTGACTAACAGTTGTACTTAAAATAACAGGCTACATCCCCGTGTTTGAACTCCGCTTAGGCAGAAGTCGCTATTTTTTTATTCAGACTGTAATAACTTCTTCATACTAACTCGGAATTAGGCGATACTTCGACCGATGAACTCGCAGCTAAATTACGGATAATATGGTACACTTGGGTACTTCATCTTGTGAATGCAAACTGTAGTTCTCCATGGTGATTAACATTTGTACTTAAAAAATAACAGGCTACGTCCACACTTCAACGCACTCCATGGTGACTAATAGTTGTACTTGGAAAATAATATGCTATATCCTCATATTTGAACTCCGCCTAGGCAGAAACCGCTATTTTTTTCCTAACTATAATAACTTCTTCGTACAAATTCAGAATCGAGCAAAATTTCGACCGATGAACTCCCACCTAAATTATGAACAATATGATAACTTAGGTATTTCATCTTGTGAACGCATACTGTAGTTCTCCATGCGGACTGACAATTTACTTATAAAATAACATGCTACCACATCCCTATATTTGAACTCCACTTAGTGCAGAAGCCGTTATTTGTTTTGTTCAGACTTCAATAACTTCTTCAACTAATTCGAAATCCGACAAGACTTCGAACGGTTAACTCCCACCTAAATTACGGACAATATGAAACACTCGGGTACTTCATCTTGTGAATGCATACTGTATTTCTCCATGGGGACCGACAGTTGTACTTAGAAAATAATAGGCCGTCACATCCCTATATTTGAACTCCGTCTTGTGCAGAAGCTGCTATTTTTTCATTCAGACTGTAATAACTTCTTAATGCTAACTCGGAATTAGGTGATACTTCGACCTATGAACTTCCACCTAAATTACGGACAATATGATACACACAGATACTTCATCTTGTGAATGCACACTATAATTCTCATAGTGACTAACAGTTGTACTTAGAAAATAACAGACTATGTCCACACTTCAACGCTCACTGTAGTTCTCCATGGTGACTAATAGTTGTACTTAGAAAATAACAAACTACATCGTCATATTTTGAACTTCGTCTAGGCAGAAGACGCTGTTTTTTTATTCAGACTGCAATAACTTCTTCATACTAACTTGGAATCAGGAAAAATTTCGACCGATGAACTCCCACCTAAATTACGGATAATATGGTACACTCTGATACTTCATCTTTTGAACGTACGCTGTAATTCTCCATGGAGACTGATAGTTTACTTAGAAAATAAAATGCTACCATATCCTTATATTTGAACTCCTCCTAGTGCAGAAGCCGTTATTTTTTTTATTCAGACTGCAATAACATCTTCATACTAATTCGGAATCCGGGGAGACTTTGACCGATGAACTCTCACCTGAATTATGGACAATATGAAACACTTGGATACTTCATCATGTGAACGCACACTGTAGTTCTCTATGGGGACTGACAGTTGTACTTAGAAAATAACAGGCTGCCATATCTCCATATTTGAACGCCGCCTAGTGAAAAAGCAGCTATTTTTTCATTCAGACCACAATAGCTTCTTCATACTAACTCTTAATCAGGCAAAATTTTGACCGATGAACTTCCATCTAAATTACATGTAACGACCCATCTTTTTGGACGGTTTAAATCGACAATAAACCACACTTGTCTAATTCAAACCATTCAAAAGGAATGATTGTTAATGAGGGTAAATAAGAAAATAATAGAAAAGAAGGAAAAACAGAGCACAGAATCTCACAGCGGAATGACAAAATATAATAATTAAATAAACAGTTCATGAAGCTGTTTTACAAATGACATTTGATCACACTTTTACAATTCAAATCAGAGTTATACATACATCAGAAAATAAAAAAAAATAATGCAGCGGAACATAGGAAGCAGTGGAATAATTATATTAAATAGTAATAATATACATTCTCTTCGCCTTCGTCCTCCAGAAAATAGTCTTCAATACACTGAAAAGCTCAGACTGACCCGAGCGTAATGAAAACAAAAAACTCGAGTCAGAACTAAAAGATCTTATGTAAGTCAAATTAATCTAAAATTAAAATATGAATACAATGGCTTTAGAGATGTTACGGGATTTTCATCTCCTATAAAGTGTACAAATGTGAATATATTTATTGAAAGATTTCAAATAATTCGAGGTATTAATTTTAACCACTTTAATAAAAAAAATTGAAGTTTAACTTAAACCTTTAAATAATTCAATTCCAATACATAATCCAGATTCAAGAATTTATACGGATATATATACCATTTCAACCTGTAACAAAAGTCAACATTTTCAAATCAATGAAACCATTCGGGTTTATCATTTCAACCCATAACGATTTTCCCCTACTCTATAAGATCATTCGGGTATGTATCATTTCAACCCATAGTGAACTTGCAGTATTATAATGATATAAAATACAACATTCATTCATCCAATATCAACAATCAACCATCAATCATAATCATCATCCAAATCAATCAATAAACGACAATAGATAATTAAAAATAAATAACAGGTACTTAACTGCCAATTTAAATTTAATACTAAATTAAATAACGATTTAATTCAAATAAATTCAAATTAACCGAGATGACGATTTAAATATACCAAATAGCATTAAATAAATTTTCAATCATATCATAAATTTAAGTTAACAAACATAAGGAATTTTAGAAGTTGCGAGTGGGTTAAAATACTCACCTTTGAATTTAAATTGAATTTAAATCCAATTAAAGCCAAAAATTCAAATAGTCTCAGAATTCATCCAGACCAACGTCAAAATATCCGGAATTTCGATACGATCCCAGTGGAGAAAACCGCGCATGAATCGAACCTCGTATGTAAAAGTTATATACATTAGAACATTATACAAATTGAATTATAAAATAAATAAATTAATAAAATTATCGTACACGTCACCTTCAGATTCCCACAAGCAAAACCCTAAGACGCAACTTCGTTCCTGAATTCAGATAGCCTCCAATGTTTGGAAGCGCGCCGCACCACCCTACGGCCGAGCTGCGACAACGCGAGTGTCGCCTGTAGCTTCTTCCACGACGCCGACCCCCCCCCTCAGGCCTCGCGAACGAATAACTCCACCCCGGCCATCGCGAAAATTGCAAACCCTAGCGAATTATTGCCGTTGATCCAGCCGTTGAAACAAAGAATGAGCCGCCCCGATGAACTCTGCTCATCGATCTCCACCAGTCTATGTCGACGATTCAATGATCCATCGTCGTTGATCACGATGTGATGAACGGTCGAAGATCACCCATCAGTTCTGGCCACACAGAAACCCAAATCGAAAAACAAATCACATAATTGAGTTGCGCTCGTCGAGGGCTTCAAATCGATATATAATTCGATATATATTGAAAAGTTTAAATTTTTGATTTGATTTTTGATTTGAAATTGAATTGAGAAGCTTGGTTTGTCTGCCCTTTAAGAAGGAGGAGTAAGTTGAAATGTACGTATAGACAAATGAAAACGAGGAGTGGTTAGGGTAATAACGAGGTATTTATAGGCAGAACAGAAAAATAGAGTGAATGGACCAGATTGATTTGGATTGGAACGATAAACGACCCGAAAAGCCCGTTCTGCCTCCGGAATGAAAATTGATCAACGTATATATCAAAATAGATTTTTTTTAATATTTTTAAACTCAACGGAATAGGTTTCAGGTCCTAATTCCATCGTATGAAGATGTTATGTTAAAATCAGCTTATTTCAAATTGATTTTAATTAGATGATTTCTTGGCCTTTTTAGTCTGTACGATCAAACGACAAGCCTGATCGCTACGAAACTTAAAATCGTAAAATAATTCACTACTACGGATCCGATGAAAATGGTTTCATCGAAATCCAAGACAGTGGAAAAAATGACTATTTCCACGTTAATTAAATAAACTAGTATTAAAATTAATTAAATCGCTTTTTAATTCAATGTTTATAAACTAACCAATTTCGTCATTTTAAATCACTTAAACACTTATAATAATTCAAAAAAAGTTTACACATCAATTCAGTGTTAATTATTTCAATAATTACAGTGTTCAATTTTTATTGTAATCAAATTAATTTCAATAAATTAATTTTAATCAATTCCAATCTTTTTGTTAAGTCCATTATTACCCTATAAACATAGTTAAGATTTTTTTTTACATTTCATTACATTAATATACTCCAATTTTCATCTTCTATTTGTATTAACTATTATATTTCCATTTTATTGAATTTTGGTCAATTTCACATATTAGTTAAGATTAAAGTATCAATTAATTTATTTATATTGGTTTCATTCTCTTATTAAATCAATTATTATCTTATGAATAAAATTAACATTTCTATTCCTTTTATTACATTCAAAATTTTTAGTTGTTGTCTTTACTCACATTAATGTAACATCTATTTGCATCAAATTTCAATTGATGAAATATACTCGAAACAAACAACAATCGTCACCATTTACTACAATTTATAACATTTGCAAGTTATTGTTTACAATTAATTGTTATAACTACTACTACCAATTTCAATTGATCATACCTTATTTTATTAATAAATCAACATACGAATTATCAATTTAACCTATATTAACTGTACTAATTAAGTGAATTAATCTCAATTGATTTTTAATTAAATTAATAGGTTAAATAAATAGGTACCACATAATAATTGTTTTTTTTCTTCTTTTTATCACACTTGCAAGGGTTTATTATTTACAATCAACTATTATGATTATTTACATGATATTGATTTTATTCATTTACCATTTATTATTAAATAAATTCCATATTTACATTTGTTTACCTATTTTACTTTATAACCAAGTATAACATTTTCATTATTTCATTAATTGGAATTTCATTTCAATTGCTAATAATTAGCTTTAATTAACATTGATGCATTTCATTTTAGTATTCATTTCATTGTTAAGTTACAAATTTTTATTTTTCTAACATTATATTACCAAAATATCATTAAATTAAAAATTTTAAATTATCGAAAATTTCGGGTCGCTTATACACTACGAACAATATTATGGTACACTCGGATACTTTATGAAAAACGCATACTGTAGTTTTTCATGATGACTAACAGTTGTACTTAGAAAATAACAGACTATATACTCATATTTGAATATTATTTATCTATGAGACGTAAAATGATATATTTGAAATTTCAAAAAGAAACCGAGTAAATCTATTCAATGAATTCTCTTTATTAGTAGTAAAGATAAGTAGTTGCTAAATGATATGCTTACATGAAAAAAAAGATAGTCTTGATCGTCGATCATACGTTTCAAAAGTGGAGGTTGTTGTTCTTCGTTATCGGTAAGAAATAAATGTCCCTCCTTCTGAATATCCAATGAATGACAGTAGTAGCAACCTTTTCCATGGTAGTGAACCAAAAGGAAATGGAACCAGAACAAAGTAATATAAAATGACTAAAAGACATAATATACTGTTAGGAACCAGCAACATTTTCTATGCTACTGAAGCCAAAATGAAATGCAGCATGAACAAAGTAATCATGATAAATGCACTCACTTTAATTTAGTCAGCGTTGTATTTTTCTTTATATAAAATGCAGCTATTCAACAAATCAATAAAATGAACTGACAGCCACATGATTTCATAACATTAAGTGAAAGAATCGACCTAAAAAAGATGGACATGATATATCAAATACAACAATGAAATTCATAAAAGAAAAAAATGTTTCAAGAATAACTGCATTACTATTAAACTTGCATCTCATTACTATTAGACGAAAACAATGTTTCAAGAATTTGATGTATTGATTACTAAACCATATCACAGATTTTTAAACCATGATATGAAATACTTGTAGCAACATGCTACGCCACTCACATTTGAAAAATGTAAAATGAAAGCAGACTAAAAATGTAATATCATATTAATATTGAGCATTGCTATTTCATTTTACCCAAAAATCTTTCCACAATACTGGTTGTAAGAAAGAAACTAGTGAATTCTGGATTTGATAAGACCAATACCATCAATGATTGTTGTTTTTGCCAGCCAAATAAATGCCATTTAAAAAGGGAAGGAAAAAAAAAAAGAGTCACGTTTGTGTGGTTTTGCATTAAATTTTGAAATGGCATGTTCAAATTAAAAATCGGAATTAAAATTTCAGTCGGCCCAAATAAAATTTTGAATTTAAAATATTGATGTAATATTTTTAGATCAAATTTCAACTCAAAATATTCATGAATTCGAGCCAAAGAATGCATGGATTTGAATCAAATTTCAACTCAAAATATTCATGATTTTAAACCAAATGGTAAAATACTTCTATAATTTGCAATACATTATGGATTTGAATCAAGTTTTGAAAGCAAAGAATCAATGAAGAAGAGAAGCGTCCGAATAGTATAAAGTGGGGTCCTAGTTGTATAATTTTTGATATTTTGCAAAATAAGTATTAAGGAGCGTATAGTACTGGGATAGGGATAATACAACAAAATAGGCTAAGTTGTTCAAAGGTCGTGTATAGGTTATTTAGAAACACAAAAGGTAAAATTCAAATTATGTTGAAAGGCAAATATAATTAACCTCCCTTTAAGTTCATACACAAACAATATATAAGTGTAAAACCTATGCGGTCAACAAGAAACTCCACAGTTTGTAGCCATCAAAGAAAATTTCAAACATCAATGAGAATTTGTACACGGATGTTTTATGTCTTTATTTGTTTAGCATGCACCTTCTGGCTTGCTGTTTGTAATTAGACATAAATACTCAATGAAGAAAGAAAAACAATATAGGTTGCAAGTATGATTGATATGAATTTATTCGTAAAAGGTAGCACAGTTTGTTTTTCTAGTTCTGCAAAACTTATAATAGTTTTGCATATACAAGTGTATATTGCACAGGAGCATGGTTGATATGTATACTTTGAAAAGTTCATACATGTGCATGCATTGTGCCAGTCGCTCGAATATGTGAAAGTTAAAGCCAATTCAAACTACCAATTTGTAGCAACTCCTCAAGTTTGCATGTATAAGAATATTACCTATTTGTTAGCCCTAGAGCTAAGATGTGGTGTAGCAAGCGTTATAAAATTCAGTGCCTCAAGACCATAAATGTTCCCTAAACGTTCATCATACTCACCACAGACACTTGCATCTTTAGATCTGGGTCTGTAAATTAGACTTACTGCATATCTAGCAACAAGTCCATCGACCGATGGGTCACAAATGAAATTTTCTTCGGTCTAAGTTTTTGATTTACTAGTTTTGCCACCTGTCAATACGAAATTAATTAAATGGTGATATTGTGATGAAAACAAATACCCCATCAGTTTTGTTAGAGATCATTCCCACTTAACATAATTGTGTGTTTCAGAACCACTCATTGCGAGGTTTAAATTTCATCAATTTATTCGATTATACAATCGGTAAGCATTGTTTTGATGTAGTAATATTTACTCGCTAACATATATTGAATGTTGTTGATTCTATAGCTAGATAAAAAGGTGTAAAAACTACTACATTTGGATGGTTATTGTCTTATGAAATATACGTTGTTGTGTGAAGAGGGGAAATGCCTTAGCATGGGACCGAGTGGTCAAGAATCCGATTGCCAGTCCATACTACATAACAAATAAATCTATAGCTATACTCAAGGTAGAATGGGAAAATGAGGACACATTACAAGAATTTACTGTTTATAGCAACGGACGGGGGCAACGGCCTCCAACGGCCATTGACCAACGGCTAGCAACGGCAAGCTTTTTCTCGGAATTTTTTAATAACAAAGAACACTTGCCATTGGAAGCCGTTGGAAATATGCCGTTGGCGACCGTTGGAAAACCGCGAGTAACCTGCAGCTCGATCTTCTTCTTCCCCATTCCATTTTCATCCGAAATTTATTCCAAAAACCCCCCATTTTCCCCCCTAAAACATTTCCAACCTCATTTTATCCCCTTCTACACGTTCTGGCATCCCCATCTTCGTTTGCAAGCTTCACAACCTCCAAAATCAGGTATTATTTGCTAAAACCCTGATTTTGTTAAATTTTTTATTTTAGTTTAAATTGGTAATTTTAATGTATGTATTGTGCTATTGTTCGTGTAGTGTAGTGTATTGGACCTTAATTACTGTTATTAAACTAATTATTGCATGTTTAACTATGATTTGTTAAATTAGGTTTATTATTAAATTAGTTTCAAACTTAATAATTGTCACTAAACTAAGCATGAACCTCACTTGTTATTATATTGGTGATTGAATTGCGTAAAAACGTACGTAGAAATTAAGTGATTATATTGACATATAAATTGTTCACTTTTGACATGTTATGATACGATATATACGTGATACAGTTTGTGCATGACTGAATGTGATTTGTGATGCGATTATATGTATAACATTGTTCGTTTATTTTATACGTTGCGCGCACACACTGGATTTTTTTTGTTTTAGGAAAAAATCATTATATATGCGTTGATTCAACAATTTGTTTATTGATATAAAAGTTTAAATTTTACGAAAATAAAATTTAAACTTTTATAACGCTAATTTAAAATTTTAAACCCTTAGAGTGTTTTTGGCCCCGTCTGATAAGTATTGTATATGATCGTTGTGTGGATATTCGTTTTTTAACAGAACGGACATCTATATTCATCGTATACAGTATTTGTTGGATTTATCCCTGTATTGGACAAGTTACAAAAACAATAACGTAATTAAATCTCGTAAATCATTTCAGTTTAAACGATTCGCAAAATTTCGACAGCGCTTCCCTTTATGTTCCCTGTGTACACGCAATTGTGTACTGTTCAGGGAACTAAAACGAAGTGCTGTCGAAATTTTGTTGGATCGTTTAAATTGAAATGATTTATGCGATTTAATTACGTTATTGTATTTGTAATGGGAGATAGGATGACCCATCAACAAAGTGTCAATGATCAATTAATATCAAATTCGCTAATAAAATTGTTTAAATAGAATATAATGTTCATTTCAAAATAAGCTTTTAGTATTATTTTAACAGATATAACAAAAATAAGAAGAATGTTTATAAAATTGTTTTAACAAAAACAAAAATAATGTATGTTACGCCATGTTCATTATTCTGACACCATTTGCATATTAAATTAATCAATGTTACCCTTGCTTTCTTTATACTATGATTTCATATAGGTATGTCGAGACGCAGACGTTCACACTCCGAATCTTCCAGCTCACAGAGAGGTGATGATGCTGGTCCTTCACAGCCGGGTGTTCGGCCTATGGTATGGCTGAAACCCAAAGCCGATGGCAGGTAAGTATAAAGTTTCAAAATTGAATTTTATTCCATACAATCTTTTATCAAATATATATAGTAGTAACGGAATATTAAAATTTTTTTTCTGTTTTTACACTGCGGTGGGTTTTCGTTGGAGCCTTCCAACAAAGTACCCACGATCTCGCGACGGGCATATATGGCTCGTATGACCTCGTGTTGGCAGAGGTGGACTGCGATACCAGAGGGGGTGCGGGAGGCTATCTGGCAGGACTTTTTGGTATGTGTGGTATAGCAATTATTGCATTATGCAGTCATGTACATTATGTCAATTCATGTTTGCACTATTTATAGCAACGATGACAAAGCGCGTGCTGCCTATGTAAGTATAACATAAGTAACTAAAACTTACAAGTTAATTGAAATAACGTAATTAACTAAATTCAATTATATTTTGCATGACAGCAAAAGTTTCAGGAAGCGCGGACAGCCTTACTTGAGAGTACGGGACGAGCTCACTTGACCCCCGATGAGGAGGACGCCATTTTTGAGTCCGTCATGAATCCAGTGACCCGCAGCAGACGCTACGGATATGGAAGCCAATCGGTTAGTTAATTTGCAATTATTTTAATACTAATTTTTTAGTGCAGTTGATAATTTAAATTTGTTTACAGGTTCAGACAGCCTAGAAAGAATATCAAAGGGCCAAGATAAAGAAGAGATTGCGCAGCTACGAGCTGAGCTTGCTGAGATGCGGGAACGCAATTTGTTGCATGAAGCGAGGACGGAGGAGTTGAACCGGCGTATGGCGGAGTTCATCGTACAGTATGGACAGCCTCCTTCATCTGGTGGTTCTGGTGCTGAGTGATTTAGGTATGCTTTGTTATTGGCATGTATATTTTGGAGTTGGTGAGAATTTGATACATTTTGATGTGATGGTTTGTGTATATTTGGATTTCATACATTCTGATGGTTTGGTTGTGGATGTTGGTTTGGATTTGTTAATGTTGGTTTGGATTTTTTAATGATGGTTATGTTGTGTTCTGTTTGGTTGTTGGTTTATGTTGAAATATATGTAAGATTTGGTTATATATATATATATATGTTTGGATATAGCCGTTATATGTATATGCTCGAAATGGAGCTGTTTTGATATAATTGTGGTTATGTGTGGCTGGAAGCAAGCACCGCTGCTTTTCTATAAAAAAAATACCCATATTTGCAACGGCTTCCAACGGCCAATTGGTCATTTAACTCCAACGGCTTCCAACGGCGTCCAACGGCATATTCCAACGATTTTCAACAGCATGTTGGTCAACAGGCTTTGCCACGTTGGCAAATTTACCGTTGGTATATCCACGTTGATGCCGTTGGAAGCCGTTGGAAACTGTTGAAGTGTATACCAACGGCAATTCCAACAGCCTCCAACGGCTTTCCAACGGCCTCCAACGGCCATTCGCCGTTGGATATAGCCCTTTCTCTTGTAGTGACAGCCTCAATTTCTACAAAATAAAAGCCATACAAAAAATTAAGCCACATACACATATCAACTACTTATCCATGTTTATAAAATGGTAGAAAAAAAACCTGATGGACCAACTTACCTCTTCTGCTAACCGCTCTTCCATAATATGTGAACATTCGTAACGAATGACCTGTCATTTTTAACGTTATGAATGAGAATATTTAATTTACTTAAATAATCAAATTTGATTCGAATATAATAAATAATAAGAAAATTAATTTTTAATGACATATTTTTATTCCAATTTATAGGATTTTTCCATACATTTTAATTTGAAAAATATTTAAATTTTCGTTTGACAAATTTTTCCTCAAACGAAGATATTTTTAAAATTTCACAGAATAAGATAACTAGTGTATTTTACTATTGTCTTGTGATCATGTCGTATTTTTATGCGCGATCATATTTTTATATTTGTCGTTCACGATTCGTACACTAATGAAATTCTATGTAGCGAAATACTGGAAATTATAAATTAAACAATCTAAGACTTCTCCTTTATTCCCTTTTCCCCTCTTTTCTCATTTCCTTTACTATTCAATTTACAGTAAAAAAAAATGCTTCCTTCTTCAAAAACTAAAATATCTAGCTACGCTCAACTAAAAATTACAATACCAGATTCGATGAGTTCGTTGTGTCGTAGGCTTCAAATCTATGTGAAGTTTGATAGGCACGGTATAGTTTACGTTTGATCAACGTGTGTAGGCCATGCTAGGGTTGAGGCTTAGTGGAGACTTAGGCGATGGTTGGTCGAATGGAGGGTGGCATTGTGAAATTGGTGCGAAGTCGAGTCAAATGGGGTTGGTCGGAGAACCTGCAGTCATCGGTAGCAAATCGCGACTTTAGGGTTTGGGTTGTGACATGAACATGTCGTGATTTTTTTAGGGGTTTGAGTTTGAAGATCTTGGGTCTGGGAGATGGAGCATGCCAAAAGAGAGTAACCTGCGAAGTCGGATTGTAATTTCGTCGACCGAAGCTTGAGATTTGGTGAACAGCGTGTATGATTTGGGGTTCGTGCATTTTATCCATGCATGGGAAACTACAGAGAGGGAGGGATAAGGATAAAGGAGTGGTTAATTAGTTTAGGTGGTGATTAATTAAATTAATTAATTAATGAATATTTTATTTCATGCCCTTATAAAATGAATAACTTCTTCATACGAGGTCCAATTAAGATGCAGTCTTTTATCTTATGCTCGTAGGAGTGTTACCTACGCATTGCAAATAGTTTCGTCAAATTTGAAGCAAGTGGAATTTTGAGCTAAAATCGAACTACGTACGAATTTTGATCTAATAGGAATGCTTAAGCATCAACTAGAATTCTGGTGAGTTTAGCCACCTTTAGATGAATACAATATGATATATAGTAGATATAAATTATTGTTTTGTGCTTGAATGATTAATTGGTTTAGTTAGGTTGAATTTCCGCTTTAGAAGGTGAATGACATATAAAATGAAATACAGGGATTTTGTAGAGGAAATCGGATTTCTCGTTACTATAGATTTTAATTTCAGTTATATACTTATTGTATAAGTTATTGAATGCTAAAGTCTATAGTTCTCCATATTAGATATGACATTGATATATGTTAAAAGTTAAACCTTTTTAGTGATAACTGTAGTAGGGGCATTGGTTAAGTGCTATGCTAGCTATTGGCCTCATTAATGTATTTGAAAATACTATTATTTGCTGTTTTGATTTGAAAATGGTTTTGATTCAATAATGATTTTAAAAGTGATTTTGGGAATTTTCTTTGGCAAATTGTTTAGAAATCATTTTGAATTCTTTATTTTATTTCAACCTTTTTGTTAATCCTTTCTAATTTATATGGAAATGTTTTAAAAGTACTTCGAGAAGTAATTACTTTATGAAAATGTTCTTATAATGATGAAAGTTTATTTTAAAGGAAAATAAAGGGGAATTTATCTTTTGTAATAAAGTAATTCTATTATAAAAAGAAGTTAACAATATTTTGGAATAAATATCGGTAAAATGTTTAATATAAAATGTCGCATGGAAAGAGAGATTTATAAATAGTATTTTATAAATAAAAGAGAGGTTTATGAGTAATATTTTATAAATAATAGAACAGATTAATAAATGGCGTTTTATAAAAAGGGAAATGATATCATTTTTATAATTTGGTATAATAAATCACATTTGTGGATTTATAGTAATATATAGAATGATTGTTTTGTGGATAGTATCTGGTTCTATCTTGAAACTAAAGGTTTGTGAGCAGTAAATAAGATTTATAAAAGGAGTTTTATAATTATATTTGGAGATTTATAAAGGAGTTTTATAAATATATTTGAAGATTTATAAAAGTAGTTTTATAATTATATTTGGAGGATTATAAAAGAAGCTTTATAGGGAGTTTTATAAAAGAAATTTTATAAATTAAAAAGAGATTTATAGAAGAAGTTTTATGAGGAGATTTATAAAAAGGAGTTTGTAAATATAAAAGAGATTATGAAAGGAATTTTATAAAAGAAAATAGGATTGGATTTCTATAAATGATCACTTTAAATTATGATAGTCAAGAAGTATTCTTCTCATAATTAACATCAAATTTCGGGGTAAGACAACTCATCTCTATCCTAAGAGTTAAGAATGTATATCAAGATAAGGATAGTATGCTTACTTGTCCGACTACATTTTTAATTGAGGGATAATACAAGTTTGAAATTGGAAAGTAAGGGTAAATAATCTTGGTCTAATTCCCATATGATCCATTTACTTACACAAAGAAGGAAAGTGTATTGAGTTTATTGTATCGATGTTTTAAAGTACATTTGTTTTAACCCAAATAAGTTTGATTTAAAGTGAAATCTTTCTTAAGGTTTTGTGAATATGCTTATACTGTTGAGATAAGTATATGGTTACATTTTCTATGTATTGAAAGTTTAGTGGTTTGTGAATATAGTTATACCGATGATATAAGTATATGGATATTTTCCAAGTAGTGAAAGAGTATAAATGAGTAGTGAATGAGTAATATACTTGTGTATATCTTTTGTAAAGGTATTTTAATACAAATATTTGAAATGAGATTTTAATTAATGAAAGGATTAATTAAAGAGGCTTAGTGTGCTCAACCATGTTTGGTTTCTTGTGAAATTAAGTCACCAATCTGATTGTCTTTTTATTCGATAGTTAAATAACCGACTATCAAATCTTAGCTGGTTTTGAAATTTTCGATTATCAGTTCGGAGAGACTGGGATCAGACTTGTTATCCGAAAATGTAATGACCTACCTTGGAACAGGTTTAAGTTTCAATCCAGAAAAGGCCCATGGAAACTTAGATCCATTCTAAGGGGTGGCTGTTGGTTAGAAAAGGAAGAATAGTAAAGAGCAATAACTATTCTTTTAGAACTCACAGTGGATGGAATAAAATATAATAGCAAATTGTACCCATTTATTTCAAAACCATTTGAAATGTCATAATACAAAACATCATCAAACTGTCATGTAAAATCTATCACATCATTTATCCAAAATACTAGGTATGACATAAAACATCATAAAAGATAATAATAACTACCATAAGCTTAAGCCACTCCATCTTCAAGCATCATCACCGTCATCATTACGTCCTTAACCTGCATTGTAATGAGGAGGGAGTCAGAACAATCAATGTCTAGTGAATAAAAACCCCGAGTCTTACCATTTTAGTCTTTGGCAATATATTTCAAAATAAGAATATGTCTAAAATATATAAAACCATTTAATACTTCTTATACGGAAAGGAGGCGGTTTCACCATTAACCACTTAATACTTTTCATTCTCGAAGCAGGCTACCTAAATCCTATGTCATAAATACCTAACAATGCGAGAGATAGTATCCAAGCCACTTAATATCTTTTATTGGAATAGGCAAACTCTGGCCATTTAAGATCTCAATTGAGGCAGAACCATCATTTAATACTATTCCCAAGGCAGACCCTTTAAAGTGACCATCTTGTTGACATCGCATGGAATCTCTTGAGCCACTTAATACTTCTTTATGGAAAGGTGGACCCTAAATCAGTTACTTAATACCTTATCCAGAAGCAGACCCCTTTCGAGATACACATGTCTTGCCTAATAACTAGCCCTTTGGCCGTTTAATGCTTTATTTGGGCAGAAGAGGTGAGCCCTAAAACAACCACTTAATACCTCAAGACCTCGAAGCGGGCCCTTCGTATTATGGCATATTCACATAATGACGTCTCATATTAGTTTGACTACTCGTAGAAACCGGTAGCTAGATTAGCTAGGCAGATTTGCCCTATAGAATTTGAGACTAACATTGCATTATCATAAATATTTATCATAGATGATGTCTCACACTAATGTGAAGCATACACAACTGCTGGTAGCCTCAAAGTGAAGGGCATACTTCTATCATGCAACTCTACTGACCTCATATCCATATGACTTAGCCATAACTTAAACACTCTTCACATATAGTACTCATCTCACAGTTTCACAATTAAGGCCTTACAAGGAATCTTCCTTATTATGCCTCAAAATATTAATTACCTTCCTAAGGTCGAATAGATGATAACTATTACCTATCTAACTATGCAATTATACGTTATAATAATACGTTTATTATGCTAATAGAAATATATATATATATATATATATATATATATATCAACGTCCAATAACTTCTAAGCGTGTGGTTTATATGCCCTAAACTAGCATTAAATGTCAATTCCTTTAACCATAATACTAATACTAGTTCTCTCTCTTCAGATTTTCAAGATTTCAATATCCATAATAAGGATAAAATATTCATATCCAAAACTTCAATAAATAGACTTGTAAATAGAAATAGAAACCCAATTTATTGCATGAATCCAATGGAATATTCTAATCAATAGGAATTGCAATCCTAATTTCATATTCTATTCAGCTCCTCTTTTACCAAAATAAATGAAGGAATTTGTATGGAATTAATGGTGTAAATTATGAATAGAATTTGTGCTCTACACCCTTATTTCATTTTTGAAAAATCACAATTTGAATCGAAGAAGGAGAGGAAGTGGAATAGACTATGAAATTATCAAAAATTGTACAAACAATATAAATTCCATCAAATTAATATAAATAATCGAGAATCTCCATCTATAATTGACATTTCAGCATAAAAATGAATTTTAGAGTATTTTACCTATTCTGTTTTTACAATCCCAAAATCCCTAAGGCATGTTCAAATCCATAGATATATATTAATCAATTAATGAAATAAAAATACTAAGGTTTCCACTTATAGGTTATCCTTAGATTTTCTTGTATGGATTTGCAATGCCAAAGCAATTCTTTTCTAGATCTTCTTCTTTTGATATACATACACAGTGAAGGATGGGCATGTGGGTGTGTGTGTAATTTGTTTAGATTCAGATAGGTTGGAGGAGAAGAAAATATATTAAAAAATAATTAGAAAAGGATTAGAACCGTACTTGAATCATTAATTGAATTTCTGAATCTAACTGAAGATAGAAAATGGAAGGGCTTCGTTGAGTTTCCAAATGTTTATGAATAAAAAGTGGGGAGGATAGGGTCCTATTTATAGGAGTTAAAACATATTAGAACCAAGGGATGAAATTAGATCAAAAAGGGATAACTGTAGACTGTTTAACAGCACAAACCCTAGCCGCCACTGTGAGGCACTAGTTGACCGCCTATGCTCAATCGATCGACCGTTAGAGGTCGACCGGTTGGATAGTATAGGTCGAATACTCATCTTATTTCGGGAACATTGATTTGTTTCCGTTGCTCGTTTATTTTATTCCGTAATTAGCTTTTGGCGTTAATTGTTTAACTTAACGTTTAACTTAACCCTAAACTAAACCTATAGTTAATTTATGAAATTCAAACCCTAAATTTAAATATTCCTTTGAATTTGAATTCAAACTAAATTAATCTAAGTATAAAAACTTCAAATGCTCATAACTTCTTTTTTTGAGCTACGTTTTTAGCATATTATATATGAAAATAGATCAGAATTTCACCATGAATGCAAAGGAATAATGTTTGTTGTTAAATTCAGACTTCTATAAAATTTTCATTTTCAACTCTATCTTATTTAATTTAGTTCACTGAATTCATTTATGGTTGATTTTATAGAGTGTTACATTCTTCCCCGTTTAAAAAGGATTTTGTCCAGAATCTTTCAAGGGGAGACAACGTAAAGTGCAATAACATCCATGTTACAAAACCAAGTTATTTACACAACCATCTACTCAACTAAAATGCAATGTAATTATGTAATGCATACATACTAAAATGAGCTCAATCCTAGTGTAAATGTGTAAATCAAGTCAAGCAAGTTTGTCTACAAATATTGTAAACATGCATAAAAATTTCTACATGAGTATAAAGTGATTGTGAAAAAGTGTAACGACCCGTAATTTTTCCACTTTGAAATAGGAATATTTAATTTATTTAAATATTCAAATGAATAATTTTGGAACCTAAACAATCATGTTTTATATAATAAATAAGAATGGTAAACTTATTTTTTATATTGAATAAAGATTTTGGATTTCTATTGTAAAATTGACAAAAGTCGGATTTCAATAAAGTAGAATAAATATTCGAGAAATTCGTTAAAGGATATATAATTCTTTTTATTATATATATAATCGATATCAAACCCATCTGATAATAATAATTTAATTTATAATGGTTCGATAAATATATAAAACTTACTTTATAAAATTGACAAATTTCGTCGCATATCGATAAATCGATGTCGTATTTTTATAAATAGATTTGGATATTATTTTATAAGTCAAATATGCTTGTTATAATTATTTAAAGATAATAACAAATCAATTTTTAAGTTTGGTTTACATGAATAAATAGTTTAACAAAACGTCAAAATGTGACCGGAAAACGTTTTGTCGAAAATCAACGTTCTGTTCAAAATAAGTTGCCGCAACGTTATTGCACCTTTGCTAACACGTTTTAACACATATGTTACACATTTTAATAACTAAATAAGTTTACTTTTACTAAATATTATTAGAAAACTTCTAGAAGTCATTGTTAAAAGTAAGTAAGAATTAACAAAAGTAAGAAAAAGTAAACATCAAATTAATATCACATCAAAAGCCAACATAATTATTATTTTACTTTACTTAGTTCTTAAGGGATGAAGACATAAAGTAGAAAGTAAAAAGATGGTGTTAAGTTTGAAAAATTGAAGTTTTCTTTAGGTTGAAGTAATGTTAGTTTGGTAATTTGGTAAAAGATTATTTTGGTAAATTTACCACTTCTTACTTTTTCTATAAATACCCACCTTCTTCTTCACTTTCATTCACATTTCTTCTACTTCTTTTTTCAAGCTTCTTCACCTTCTTTATCTTCTCTTTAATGTCTTCCAAGCCATTGAAAAACATTATAAAGAAATAATGTCAAATTATTTACAAAATATTCAAAAAAAATCAATGTTCATTCTCTTCAAATCAAACTCTTCTTTTCTTCATATTTTACCTCTTCTTCTCTCGGCTATAACTTCTTCAAAACTGAACCAAAATGTAAAATTATTATTTTCAAATCATATGTTTTTCTAGTGGCTACAACTTCATGTTGACTACTTTGTTTTATTCTAAAGTTAACCATGTCAAAAATCCACTTCTTTCCAGTGCATTCTCTGGCCTAGTTTTTAAGCCAGAGAATAGCCCACATTGTTTTGATCATTACTTAATCATAACTAATCCAAATTAAGAAATTATATTTTTCAACCATTTGAGATTCGAGTGGCTACAACTTAAGTTGATCACTTTTTCCAGTTTTGAAGTTTTCTATCTGTGAAACTCAATTCTTTGAAGTGTATTTTCAGGCTTTATTTTTGTTAATCTGACAATACCTCTTCTTCATTCTGTCATATCTCCCTCAAAACAACTTGGATTCAAGTGATTCTTTGTCTCAAATTCAATAGAAAAGAATTTTTCAACAACTTTATATTTTACAAATTTTATAAATTTTGAGATTTAGAGGGTCTAAAATCAGATACAAGATAACCTATTTTTAGGATCAAAATCTTGGGAATTTAAGTTCAAAGCTCTACCGCTTGTTCTCTATACTTTCGGCCAACCTCCATCTCAAGCCTCGGCCAAGATATTAGAAGGAAGTGAGTGTTGTTTGCTAGTGTTTTATGGAGTAGGAAGTTGTAACAACCCACATATTTTACGATTGAATATTTAAATATTTTATTTAAATATTTTATCGTTAGTCGGATTTCAGTCTGAAAAGTTACTTTTTGTATACGGTCGAATTAGGACTCGGGACCACTTCCATTAGGACCAAAATGCCGTTTGCGATCTTTTTGAGTATAAACTTTGATATGTTTGGAGTTAGTGGAATTTTGCCACTTATTCACTTTGGGTTTTGGGTTTGGTTTAACCCATTAGCCTAAACTATTAACTCTAGCTCAACCCCCTCTTCCCTTTATTACTTCACTTTCATTTCCTAACACTCAAGCTTCATAAAAAATGGAGAGAGGAATGGGAAATTAAAACTCCAAGCCCTAGTTCATTTGCAAATCCAACATCTAACTCCAAATCCAAAGAGAAGCCATTGATTCAAGCTTTTTGTGATTGAGGTTGAAGTGTGGTTGATTCTTCCTTTGCTTTTAAGATTCTTCTTCATTGATTTTGTGAAAATGTGAGATTTTTATCTCACATCTTTGTCTATAACTATCTTTGATTGTTGGGTATGAATTCCTAACACTTATTCATGTGCATTTGCTTTTGGTTTGGATTGAATTGGTGAAAAACCCAATTTTTAGTGTTTTGGGTTCAAATCTTTAAAAATCTTAACTTTGATGTTTGAACACGTTTTTGGTGATGCATCGAGGAGCCAATAGGACCGGGTAGCCGATGGGCGTAATCCCCTAGCGTCCGTGCTCAACCGGTTGCAAATTTGAGGGAGTTTTGCATTTCTATCCCCTAGGTCGCTCGGCCTGCACATTTAAGTCATTCGGCCTGCATATAGGCCACGCCATGCTTAGGTCGTGCCATGGGATAGGTCGTTCCATTACTCAAGTCGCTCGGCCATTAGGTCGTTCCATTACTTAAGTCGCTCGGCCATGTGTTAATTCGCTCGGCCATTAAGTCGCACCTGCTATAGGTCGCGCCATGTTAAGCCGCATCTCTTAGGTCGTTCCATTACCTAAGTCGATCGGCCTACTCTCACCCCTTAGGTCGCATGACTTAGGTCGCTCGGCTTGCTCGCACCACTTAGGTCGCTCGGCCTGCTGCTATGGGTCGCGTCATGGTTTAAGTCGCAACCATATAGGTCGCTCGGCCTGCTGCTATAGGTCGCGCCATGTTAAGTTGTTCTGTTAGGCCTCATGCTATTTCCTAAGTCGCTAATCTCTTAGGTCGTATGCCGTGGAGTCACATGTGTTAAGCCGCTGATTTCTTGTGTTGATTTATATTAAGTCGTAAGTCGTGGCTGATAAGTCGCAAGGGTATTTCCACTTTGATGGATTTGGAATCGAATTCTTTGGATTTTATTCACGTCTTCGAATGTGAATTTTTGTGACTTATTGTTTCTACAAACATTTTTTTGATTTGTCATTTTAAAAATATAAAGGTTTCAATACTAGTAGTAAATATCAAAACTCCTTCATCAAAACGATTTTAACCCTATTTTATTACAAAGCTTGTTTCTTAAACCGTTTTCTAATCTACTAGTATAAATAAACCTTTACCTCACTCGTACGAGAAATCTAATTAAACGGCTTAGTAAAACAAGTGGTATGAAACGCTTACGTTTACTTCGCCGGTTAATTCTTGGACTTGTTCGATTGAATCTCTTGTGACAATTTTCGAGTGGAGATCTACAATTTGTTCGTAAATACTTAAGTTAAGCAAGTGGTTATGGGACATGAGGCTAAGCTTATATATTTACTAGCTTACTGTAATTGACAATTCTTGATGATCGTTGATGATCATTTTTGTGATTTAGACTAGCAAATGTGCGATGTCTCTTTGTCTACGAGGGAGACTAAACTCCGTTTCTGTGGAGCTTCGGCTCAATTTGGTGGGGTAGCGACCCATGGTCTTCGGGCCGTTTTGTGGAGGTTCGGCTCAAAATTAATGGTTAGCAACCATGGAATAGCGTTCCATTTTGTGATACACGTGTTGGTGAGTTTTCATGCTCCCATTTTGTGATAGGCCTCCCCCTTTTTATGATTTCTGGATTTTCATTGATGATTTCTAGAATTTGTGTTTCACCAATTTTCGTGATTTACATTGATAAGTCTTATCAATATTTGTGCATTGGTGAATTTGTGTGTCATTAACTTTTGTGATTGGCATTGATATAATGATCAATACTTATGGTTTTAATGAATAAAAATAAAGAGTATGACATTCTTTTTTATCTTTGAGAAGATTCTTGTGATATTGATTAATCTCTTGTTGATTTTCAATTACATACTTATCACAATATGGTTTTATGGTTATCATACGTTTTTGTCATATCTCTTATTCTATATCATTTCATCTGATATTTATAGTTAGACTGATCCGTTTATTATTTTCTTATTAAATAATACTCGGGTCAGACCGAGATGTTACAGGTGCTTCTGCTTGACTTCACATCTGGGATTATCACCCTGACTTTTGGCTAACTACTTAGATTAGTAGTTTTGTTTGTATACATTTGAGATATAGACTCATTGTTGTATCCATATTCTTTTTTCTAGCACATGTAGCTATTCTTTTGTGATATTGTGGATCTTGTTTGACCACTACTCTGATACACACTTTTAAAGTGTTATATTCATATCTATTTCCGCCTTTGTTATATGGATGTCTGTGACCGATTTGTGTTATGTTTATTTCTATATTTGTTTTCGATGAATATATATATAGCCACTGTGTAGTATCTTTGAGTTTGTATCGGTATGCCGGATTTCCTCCTGAAACCAAATGCATGTTGTACTATTTGACATACCGGTGCTCGCACAAAGCAATTACACGGATGGTCGCTCCTCAACAGCCTTATTCTCCACGCTAGTTGACGTCATTACACCATAGTGTCCTTGTCTAGAGTGGGTATAGAGGTGAGGCGTCAAAGTTTGGTATCAGAGCAAAACTTCAGAACAATGTAGAATAATTTAACAAGGATTATCGCCCTAAGTCCATCTTAGGAGTCGTGCTTTAGGATTTAATTCGATTCTTCGTACCGATTCATCCTATTTTCTTTATGATTCCTTATTTTATCTTTCAAGATTGCTTGATATCCATTTGGTGAATAACCTTTTTCTTCTTCTTTCTTTCTTTCTAAAGGAAGAGAAATGGTTAGACCAGGCCGTCCCAGCGCCGGTCAATCTAGTGCTACTCTCCAAGATGGAGTATTTATGTCTGCCCAGCAGCTTCTTGATCTGGTAAAGAATGCTCAAGCAGCCGGTTCTAATCCGGAGTCTACTCACCCTAAGTCTGGATTTGCATGTTTGTGCAACGATTATACCAATTTGGGTGGAAAGCCATTCAAAGGTTCTGAAACTATTATTGAAGTCAGGCTTGGCTGAGAATGTGCGATCGAATCTTTTCTCGCATGAATCTTATTGATCTTCACCGTGGTCAGGTGGCCTCTAGTATGCTCCAAGAAAGAGCATTAGATTGGTATGAGCTCCTTATTTCTAAAATAAATGAAGCGGATCTTACTTGGAAGAAATTCCGAGAACGATTCGAATCAAAATTTGTGCCAGAAGCTGAGAAAGTGACATTGGCTCGTCGTTTCATTGACCTTGTTCAAGGTGAATTCTCTGTGGTAGATTATGTCGCATCCTTCGAGTCACTTTCTAAATACGGGGTCGAATAAATAAACACCCCATTGAAGAAGAACCAAAGATTTGTCTATGGCTTGAATAAAAATCTCAAGAAGCCATTACTTCTAAAATTAGAAGTTTCTTTTGATCAACTCATTGATATCGCTCTTCGACTTGAAGAGGCAGATAAGGAGAGTGATGTTGAAGTTATGGGTGCCAAACCATACTTCAACAACAAGAAAAGGCCTAATAAATTCAGAGGTCCTTATCCCAATAAGAAAGGGAAGCAAGCAACTTCGGTGGCAAAGACTTCTACCTCTAGTAGTGGGCAATGCTACAATTGTGGTTCTAAGGACCATTATGCGAACAAGTGTTCAAAGCCTCATGCTTGTCGCTATTGCAAAAGCCCGGATCATTATTTATCTTCTTGTCCCAAACTTCAAGGCAAGAAGGAGGGAAAGCTTAATGTTTCTCACGCCCCTGGCAACACATCTTGTGGTCAAGATATTTCTCATTCTATCCTTGATGACATTATTTTATTTCGTGATCACCCTATTCGAGTTCTTTTTGATACTGGTGCGTCCCATTCTTTTATATCAAAAGAACTTATTGATACTTTTCCTTTGAGTGTTGTCGCTTAAATGACTTCTTTGAGAATTGCGAATCCGGTTGGTGGATTCGCAACAATTAGTTTGCTTTGTAAAGATGTCGAGATTATTTTGTGTGATTTTTCTTTCCGAGCCGATTTGCATGTTATGCGCTACTTAGGCTTTGTAATGATTTTGGGAATGGATTGGCTTAACCGCTATGAAGCCCAAATCCTATGTCCCGAGCGGACTATTCATCTTCGACATCCTCAATCTGTTAAGCAGATTTCTATTGATCTTAAAGATTCGGATTCCAGCTTGGTTGCATCTTTATATTCTTTAAATCCGCATGATGACGATAATGATGATGAGAAAGATATTATTTCTCTTATTCACGTTTTTCGTGAATTTTCCGACATATTTGTGCCCGTTTTAGGATTACCACCTAAGCGAGCAATTGAGTTCAAAATTAATCTCATCCCCAAAGCTCAACCTATCACTCATCCTCCTTATCGCATTTCCAATAAGGAAAATGAGGAGATGCGCAAACAATTATCCGAATTGGAGACGAAGCAATTTATTCGCTCTAGTTCCTCGCCTTGGGGAGCTTCGGCTATTTTTATGAAGAAATCCGATGGTACACTTAGGATTTGCGTTGACTACCGCAAGCTTAATGATCTTACTATCAAGAATAAATATCCTTTACCTCGGATTGATGATCTATTCGATCAACTTAATGGTGCTAGAGTCTTTTCACAATTAGACCTAGCTGCCGGTTTTCATCAGCTTCGTATCGCAGAGGATAACATTCCTTTGACATCGTTCAGTACTCGTTATGGATCTTATGAATGACTTGTTATGCCATTTGGCTTAACGAATGCTCCGGCTTATTTCATTGACCTTATGAACCGAGTTTTCAAAGGTTTCCTCGATCGATTCGTTCTCATCTTCATTGATGATATTCTTGTGTATTCAAAAACCGAGGAGGAGCATGAAAAGCATCTTCGGATTGTGTTCGAAACTCTTAGGAGTAATCAATTAAAAGCAAAATTTTCAAAATGCCACTTTTGGCAATCTCGTGTGAAGTTTCTCGGTCATATTATTTCCGAATCTGGAATTTCCGTGGATCCTTCAAAGATTGAAGCGATTCAAAATTGGAAGAGACCGGAGAGTGTGACGGAAATCCATAGTTTCCTCGGATTGGCAGGCTATTATCATCGTTCTATTAAAGACTTTTCTAAAATTATCGTGCCTCTTACTAGCTTAACAAAGAATGGTGTTAAATATATTTGGTCGGACAAATGTGAAAATTCTTTTCAGAAATTAAAAGAACTCCTTTCCGATGCTCCTATTCTTGTGGTTCCCGAGGGAAACCAATATTTTATTGTTTATACCAATGCTAGTCGCGTTGGTTTGGGTGCCGTTCTTATGCAAAGAGAACGTGTTATTGCTTATGCTTCTAGACAGTTGAAGCTAGCCAAGACTAGATATGTCACTCATGATTTAGAGCTCGCGGCTATTGTTTTCGCCCTTCGTATTTGGCGTCATTATCTTTTGGGAGAAAAATTTATTCTTTACACCGATCATAAATCTTTGAAGTATCTATTTTCTCAAAAGGAACTTAATTTGCGCCAACAACGTTGGCTCGAATTTCTTGCAGCTTATGATCTTGATATTCTTTATACTCCTGTAAAGGGAAATCGTGTTGCAGATGCACTTAGTCATAAGCAACAAGCGGTTGTTTCTATGATGATATCTGAATGGAGCGATCTCGAGATTTTATCCACTTGTGAGATTCAAGATCATGTATCCAATTTGTGTTCATCTCTTGTTTTATCTAGTCTTGAGGCTCATCCTTCTCTTTTAGACCGCATTCTTGAAGCTCAAAAGCTAGATCCCGAATTGGCTCTTTATGGCCAAAATTTTAGGGATAAAATTGATATTGAAGAGTTGAAAGACTTTGATATTGATTCTCGTGGCGGTATTCGAAGATTTGGTAGACTTATCGTGCCAAATATTAGTAATCTTCGTAAAGACATTATAGAAGATTCTCATCGTTCTAAATTTACCATTCATCCCGGTAGTAGTAAAATGTAAGCGGACATGAAGCGACTTTATTATTGGGAGGGAATGAAATCTGATATTGCTAACTTTGTTAAGTGTTGCATGACTTTCCAACTCATTAAGGCCGAGCACCAAAGGCCCGGTGGGTTATTGCAACCTTTAGAAATTCCAATTTGGAAGTGGGACCAAATTTCCATGGATTTTACAGACGGCCTTCCCCGTTCTCGTTCGGGTCATGATAGCTTATGGGTGATAGTCGATAGACTTACTAAATCCGCCCATTTTATTCCCGTTCGATCCAATCGAACCGTTCCTCTCTTGGCTAAACTCTTTATTAAAGAAATTGTAAAATTGCATTGAGTTCCTTCTTCTATTGTTAATGATCGTGATCCATTGTTTACTAGTGGATTTTGGAAGAGTCTTCAAAAAGCTTTGGGAACGAAGCTTAATTTTAGCACCGCTTATCATCCTTAGTCCGATGGACAAACCGAGCGTGTGAATCAAACTCTTGAAGATCTTCTTCGTGCATGTGTTCTTGATTTTGGTGGAAGTTGGGAAGATCATATTTCTCTTATTGAGTTTTTCTATAATAATATCTTCCAATCTACTCTATGGAAGACCATGCCGATTTCCTTCTTGTTGGCTTGAGGCCGGTGAGAAGCTGGTTTTAGGTCCAAATTTTATTCGTGATTACACAGAGAAGATTGACCTTATTTGTCATAGGATGAAAGAAGCCCAGAGTAGACAGAAATCCTATGCCGATAACCGGAGAAGGAAATTAGAATTTTCTGTGGGAGATCTTGTGTTTATTCGTGTTTCACCTACGAAGGGTTTTGTACGTTTCAGTCGATTGGGAAAGTTAGCACCTCGATATATTAGTCCATTTCCCATCACCGAACGTATTGGTTCTGTGGCTTATCGCCTTTTATTACCGGCTCAGTTTTCTGCTATTCATGACGTGTTTCACGTTTCTCAATTACGGAAATGTCTTCGAGATTCTGATTCTATTCTTGAGCCCGGTGTTGTGGAAGAAATTGAAGTTTCGCCTAATTTAACTTATGAGCAACATCCTATTCGTATTATTGCTTCCGAGGTCAAACGCCTTCGAAATAAATATGTTCCGCTTGTTAAAATTCAATGGTCCTCAAATCCTAAGAATTTCTCTTGGGAATCTAGAGAGTTCATCGAGCGAACACATCCGAACTTACTTTCACGTGCTCTTTGAGGTGAATTTCTTTTGTGTTGATATGCTTTCATGGTTGTTACCTTATATTTTCTTCTTAAATATTGCGTGGATGCAATTTCTTTAAGGAGGGAAGTCTGTAACAACCCACATATTTTACGATTGAATATTTAAATATTTTATTTAAATATTTTATCGTTAGTCGGGTTTTAGTCCGAAATGTTACTTTTTGTATACGGTCGAATTAGGACTTGGGACCACTTCCATTGGGACCAAAATGCCGTTTGCGATCTTTTTGAGTATAAACTTTGATATGTTCGGAGTTAGTGGAATTTTGCCACTTATTCACTTTGGGCTTTGGGTTTGGTTTAGCCCATTAGCCTAAACTATTAACTCTAGCTCAACCCCCTCTTCCCTTCATTACTTCACTTTCATTTCCTAACACTCAAGCTTCATAAAAAATGGAGAGAGGAATGGGAAATCAAAAATCCAAGCCCTAGTTCATTTGCAAATCCAACATCTAACTCCAAATCTAAAGAGAAGCCATTGATTCAAGCTTCTTGTGATTGAGGTTGAAGTGTGGTTTATTCTTCCTTTGCTTTTAAGCTTCTTCTTCATTGATTTTGTGAAAAGGTGATATTTTTATCTCACATCTTTGTCTATAACTATCTTTGATTGTTAGGTATGAATTCCTAACACTTATTCATGTGCATTTGCTTTTGGTTTGGATTGAATTGGTGAAAAGCCCAATTTTTAGTGTTTTGGGTTCAAATCTTTAAAAATCTTAGCTTTGATGTTTGAACACGTTTTTGGTGATACATCGAGGAGCCAATAGGACCGGGTAGCCGATGGGCGTAATCCCCTAGCGTCCGTGCTCAACCGGTTGCAAATTTGAGAGAGTTTTGCATTTCTATCCCCTAGGTCGCCGGCCTACACATTTAAGTCACTCGGCCTGCATATAGGTCACGCCATGCTTAGGTCGCGCCATAGGATAGGTCGTTCCATTACTTAAGTCGCTCGGCCATTAGGTCGTTCCATTACTTAAGTCGCCCGGCCATGTGTTAAGTCGCTCGGTCATTAAGTCGCACCTGCTATCGGTCGCGCCATGTAAGCCGCATCTCTTAGGTCGTTCCATTACTTAAGTCGGTCGACCTACTCTCACCCCTTAGGTCGCACCACTTAGGTCGCTCGGCTTGCTCGCACCACTTAGGTCGCTCGAGCTGCTGCTATTGGTACCATATAGGTCGCTCGGCCTGCTGCTATATCTCGCGCCATGCTATAGGTCGCGCCATGTTAAGTTGCTCTGTTAGGCCGCATGCTATTTCTTAAGTCGCTGATCTCTTAGGTCGTATGCCGTGGAGTCGCATGTGTTGAGCCGTTGATTTCTTGTGTTGAATTATGTTAAGTCGTAAGTCGTGGCTGATAAGTCACAAGGGTATTTCCACTTTGATGGATTTGGAATCGAATTCTTTGGATTTTATCCACGTCTTCGAATGTGAATTTTTGTGACTTATTGTTTCTACAAATATTTTTGTGATTTGTCATTTTAAAAATATAAAGGTTTCAATACTAGTAGTAAGTATCAAAACTCCTTCATCAAAACGATTTCAACCCTATTTTATTACAAAGCTTGTTTCTTAAACCGTTTTCCAATCTACTTGTATATATAAACCTTTTCCTCACTCGTACGAGAAATCTAATTAAACGGCTTTGTAAAACAAGTGGTATGAAATGCTTGCGTTTACTTCGTTGGTTAATTCTTGGACTTGTTCGATTGAATCTCTTGTGACAATTTTCGAGTGGAGATCTACAATTTGTTCGTAAATATTTAAGTTAAGCTAGTGGTTATGGGACATGAGGCTAAGCTTATATATTTACTAGCTTACTGTAATTGACAATTCTTGATGATCATTGATGATCATTTTTGGGATTTAGACTAGCAAATGTGCGATGTCTCTTTGTCTACGAGGGAGGCTAAACTCCGTTTCTGTGGAGCTTCGGCTCAATTTGGTGGGGTAGCGACCCATGGTCTTCGGGCCGTTTTGTGGAGGTTCGGCTCAAAATTAATGGTTAGCAACCATGTACTAGCGTTCCATTTTGTGATACATGTGTTGGTGAGTTTTCATGCTCCCATTTTGTGATAGGCCTCCCCCTTTTTGTGATTTCTGGATTTCCATTGATGATTTCTAGAATTTGTTTCACCAATTTTCGTGATTTACATTGATAAGTCTTATCAATATTTGTGCATTGGTGAATTTGTGTGTCATTAACTTTTGTGATTGGCATAATGATCAATACTTATGGTTTTAATGAATAAAAATAAAGAGTATGACATTCTTTTTGATCTTTGAGAAGATTCTTGTGATATTGATTAATCTCTTGTTGATTTTCAATTACATACTTATCACAGTATGGTTTTATGGTTATCATACGTTTTTGTCATATCTCTTATTCTATATCATTTCATCTGATATTTATAGTTATAATGATCCGTTTATTATTTTCTTATTAAATAATACTCGGGTCAGACCGAGATGTTACAGGCGCTTCTGCTTGACTTCACATCTGGGATTATCACCTTGACTTTTGGCTAACTACTTAGATTAGTAGTTTTTGTTATATGCATTTGAGATATAGACTCATTGATGTATCCATATTCTTTTGTCTAGCACTTGTAGCTATTCTTTTGTGATATTGTGGATCTTGTTTGACTACTACTCTGATACACACTTTTAAGTGTTATATTCATATCTATTTCCGCCTTTGTGAAATGTCTGTGACTGATTTGTGTTATGTTTATTTCTATATTTATTTCCGAAGAATATATATATAGCCACTGTGTAGTAGCTTTGAGTTTGTATCGGTATGTCGGATTTCCTCCTGAAACCAAATGCATGTTGTACTATCTGACATACCGGTGCTCGCACAAAGCAATTACACGGATGGTCGCTCCTCAACAGTCTTATTCTCCGCGCTAGTTGACGGCATTACACCGTAGTGTCCTTGTCTAGAGTGGGTATAGAGGTGGGGGGTCAAAGAACTAGTTAATGAAGTGTTGGTTAATTAGAATGTTGGTATGAAGTTTATCGCTTTGGCTTATAGAGAGAAACTCTATTTAACATCTCTATTTATATATATACATGTTTGATGATGTGTTATGATTCATATGGATGTTTATATATGCTTTGATCACCAAGTATTGATTGTTTGATATGACTGTTAAATTAATTTACGAAGTCACGTTAATACACGTAGATGAGCACAAAGGAAATCACTTTCCTTTTGAAAATGAAATGATGTATATGGAATGCTTAAACCTTTTGGAAATAGTTTTAATATGAGTTAGAAATGTTTTATATACATTTGAATATGTTTAAAGAAATAAAGATAGAAAATTAGGATTTTATCTTGTATATTTGAAATATGTCCAAAATAATTTTCTAGAAAAATCGCGCTTTTGCAACAAAGTAATCAAAGTTTAAAATTGATATTTTAGATATTTAAAAATTATGAAATAAATCCTAAAAAATCCTTTAAAAGAGATTTAAGTTGAAAAGTTTGATTTCTAAATGATATAAGAGTCGGTTAGAAGAATACGACTTTCAAAATATATTTGCAACACTTTTCGCAACGCTTTTTAATAACTTTTGAAACGTAGTTCTAAACTTAACAATTCTTTCCTAAATCTTTTATTAATAATTTTAAGTGAATAATTAAGTAATTTAAAGATGATTTGAAAGTTTTAATAAGAGTTTGAATAAATGGTTAAGAGGAATTGTTTATACCACTTAAATAAAAAGTATGGAATATTGAATGTAATAACAAATTGAGTATGCGGAAACGACTAGTACATTTGTCCCACCTATGAGAGCTAAACGGTAAAACAAGGTGTGTAACTAAGGTTTGGAATGGAGAAACTAGTGCTCTGAACTTACCTGGCCTTTGCTTTATCTTTTAGACGAGGGGTGGAATAGATCGAAAGGAAAGCCCGGATGCTCTAAAAGATCATATTTAAAGTTTTTCCAAGATAAGAGAAAAGATCTTCATGATGTAGGATTACTTGCCACTAGTCCCTGGAGGTGAAATTTACCATATTTAAGGTGGTAGTAGTGCTCTGTTATGAAAATCTTCGATTTGCAAGAATATGATTTGAAGTTAAGAAAGAAATTTTTGATTAAGATTTAATGAATGATTTGGGAATATTGTCCCTAAGTTAAAAGTTATAACTTGAATGAAAGAAATCTTTGATTTAGATTTAATGAATGATTTGGGAATATTGTCCCCAAGTTCAAAGTTATAAATTGAATGAAAGAAATCTTTGATTTAGATTTAATGAATGGTTCGAGAATATTTTCCCTAAGTTAAAAGTTATAACTTGAATAAAAGAAATCTTTGATTCGGATTTAATGAATAATTTGGAATATTTTCCCTAAGTTAAAAGTTATAGCTTGAATATAAGAAATCTTTGATTAAGATCTAATGAATGATTTGGAAAGATTTTCCTAAGTAAAAGAGAAAATGATTAGGAACTATTCTAAGATTTGAGAAAGGTTTAAATAAATCAATTGATTTAATAAATGTACTCTTGAAAATAAAATGGAATAAACTGAATAGAATATATCTAAGAAAGATATTTGCTTTAAATAAAAGGTGAAGTAATTGATTGATGATTGACATCCACATATGAACTTAACATCTTTTAAAGCGATGATTGGCTTTGAAGGAACCGACGTCAGATTTAGGTGATTCCTATCCGAAAACCACATCGAACCAATTTACGTGTTCGAAGATTGAAGATGTTTAAAGATGGAGATAATGAAATGAATAATAACAAAGGACTACTTGTTGATTAATTGGGGATAAACTCCCGATTCACTATATTGTAGCAATGCTCTCTTTGTTATGAAAACCTCAAAACCACAAGGTCTTCTCGCCTAGTAACGGTCGAAGAAAATACCTTCGGTTTCATTCAAGTCCCAGAACGAACTTGTATGGATGGATGTCTGACAGTGCATTTTCTAAGATTACGCACATTGGTTTTTACAAACATACATCTATGATGGCGGGGAAGGCAACTTCTCTAAGCTTAACACCCTCCTTGAGATGTACGCGCTCAAGGGTTGTATTTTTATGGAAGGCAATTAGTAGTCGATGGAAATGACAATGTGCAATTCAAAGAAGATATGCTATGTGAAAAGGTAAATGTGGCCTTGGGATTCATCACCCAAAAATGACAGAAACATGGTAGAAGCAGCAAGGCTAAGTGGGTCGCTCCCAGTTAGGAGATGTCATCATCCTTCTAGATTTACTCTACACATGACTAAGTGGTGAATGTATTAATCGGGTACCCGTTAAAAGTTGGTAACGATCGAGGTGATTAAATATTTGGTACTATCCAGCGTTAGGGGTAGGCCGGTCTTATGTTGGTTTAGGCGCCCAGTATCTGGACCCTAGGTGCATCCCTCTAGAGGTGTACTGTCGGAAGGTAGTCCCTTACCTTGTCATTTGTATGGAATTCATTCTCCAATAATTGCCTTCAGATTTTTTATAGAGCCTAGTATCCAGAATTTAATAATGGTAACAATTTCGGCTAAGATAATAAGTTTATTTGCAATGTTTTTCAAAGCATGTCATTAGAAATAATATCAAATGTTTTGATATAAAAGTGTTTTAGTTATCATAAGGTAAAAACCCATCCGTGTTTATATGTGGAAGTGGTCTTATGGGATACTCTTTCTTTTCATAGGTTTTTATTCAAAGGTTGATATATGACATGTCTTTTGTATTTTGAGTTTCTCACGCTGGTTTATCAAGCAAGATCTGGGTATTTTCAATACTCGAGTCAAAACCGAGTTATTTCCGGTTTAGTGAAGATGGTTGGAGTTTCCAGAGGAGAGCTGGAGATATTCGTCTTTATATGGACGTATTTTATTATCCACCGTAGTTGTTTGATGTTTGTCAGCATTTGTAAGGATAGATGTTTATAACTGTCCAAACTAAATTTAGGTTAGACTCTGATATATGTATCTTTAAAAAAAATTCCACTTTAAAGATATTTGTTCAATATTATATATTATTCCATTCGTGTGAGATTATGTTTTGTCTTTATTTTCTTTCTACCCTTAAAGATCTGTTTATTCGTGCAATTTGAGTTGGACATGTGTGGTTTATTGTCGGCTCAAAGGGTACAGAAATTCGGGCCTTCACAAAAAGTGTGGAAAACATCTCCTACCATCTAATCCAGCAACCATGATGCAACCAAAATCCAATTTTAAAGAGAAAATTTACCCATGAGAAGCTCTAGATGAGTAGTCTTCATCTTCTTCTCGGTTTCCCATGTGCTTTCCATTGAGTTGTCTCCTTATTATACTTGGACCAGCCTAATTATTTTATTGCAGAGTCTCCTAGTTCCGTGCTCCACAATACACGTGATGGCATGAGGTACTGTTGGCTCCATCCAGAATACCCCTAACTGATTAGGCTCAACTCTAATAGCTGTGTTGTGAAGACATTTTAAAAGGTGAGGAACGTGGAAAATATTGTGGACTCCTACCATTCTGTCGGGAAGTTCCATGCAATAAGCAAGTTTTTCCATCCTTCCCAAAACTCTGAATGGCCAAACGAATCAAGGCACTAATTTTCCAGAATTCCCAAACCTAACCACTTTTCTAAGAGGAGATACTTTGACAAATACCATATCTCTAACCTCAAGCTCTTTCCTTCTTCTATAGTCTTGCATTTCATTCATTGCTTGATCATTTCTACTTTTTCGATGGTATCACAAATCAAATCAAGCTTGAGCAATGTTTTGTCGATGGTTACTATAACACCCCATATTTTTAGTGACATTAATTAGGATATTTAATCAGTTAAATTAAATAAAATAATGTGACAAGATTAATTGGTTGAGATTTGATTATAATTAAAGGGTAGCCGTGTCTAAGTGTAAAATGAACTAAAGTAATAAAAGGAAAATAAGTGTGGGGAAACAAGTAAGGGCATAATAGGTAAATGATAAAACTAATACCCTAAACCCTTAGGAAACAAACACATTCATTACATTTTCTCAAGCAAAGAATATTATGAGGTCGGCCACCATTTTCATTCTCAAGGGAAGATAAAGGTAGGATTTCAAGAGAAAGAAGTTAATCAACATATTCAACATCAAATCTCACATCTTTTAATCTCAAAGCTAAGGTGAAAAATTACTACATCCCTTCTTCTTTTTTATGATTTCGGTTTTAAGATGAATCCGAATTTTTCTTGCAAGTTTAGCCATGATTTTGAAGAGAAAAATGTTTATATATCCTTGTTGATAATTTATACATGTTCATATAGATTATATGATATGTTTTAATGTTAAAACCCTACCTAATGACATCCAAATGCCTTGCTATTTTTAATATAGACTAGAAATGTTACTTTAATAACATGATTCAATTTTCATATTTTTTTGAATTATTGTGGATTTTATATAAATTTTCCAGTGAAGAAAATGATTTGTTGGATTGTAAATTATTTACGGTTAAATAATTAATTACTTGGGTTTGAAATTTTTATATGTTGGAAAACGGATTTTCTGCAATTTTTTCAGATTTTTCCTAAGTGTTTTGACGAATATATAAAATTATTTAAGGTATTGGACTTAAATGTTTTATATATTTTATTAAGGAGAAGGAGCATTTTATAAAATAAAAATCATTGTTTATTTCCATATTGTTGGTAGCTCCTTTTTTTGAAAAGTATTTAGTATCGAACAAGATTTTGAAAGATAAAGGTAGGTTAGTTGAAAAGTTTTTCCTTTTAAGTTGAAAACAAGTAAATCATTCTTTTAGCATGTTCAACCACTTTCGGCATTAAGGGTCGACCCAGACCTTTCGACATCATTGCTTTTGAAGCCAATGCATATGGTGACAATCTACTTGATAAGTAATGTATTGGACAAGGTCGAAGGGGTACTTGGTCAAAAAATTAGGTCCTAAAGAGGTTGGGGTATGTTGTTTATAAGCCACAAGTAACGCTTGCTTTGCTTTCGAAAAGAAGCTTTCGACATTGTTGCATTCGACCGGGTCAAATACTTAAAGTTTAAAGCTTTCGAATGGGTCGATTCCCCTAGTTACCGCCTTTCTACCTTTCTAAGTCATTAGCTTCTGACAAGGTCGAAAGGTAAACTTGTTTTTTAAGAACCAGTTGCTTCTCCCATGCTTTCGAAAGGAAGCTATCGACATAAATGTTTTACCCTTTTATTCTAATTGAATAACCTAAGGTTTTAAAAGAGGTGTTTTAAAGTATTCAAAGGCTGGGGCCTATTATTTAAAAGATATATTTTAAAGCTTTCAAAGGGGTCAAAAGCTAAGCTTTCGAAGGGGTCGGGAGCAAAAGCTTTCAAAGGGGTCGAAAGCAAAGATTTCGAAGGAGTCGAAAGGTTTTAAAAAATGCTTTTCCATATGTTTTAAATTGAACCCAAATGCTTTCGAAAGGTACTGTTTTTCTAAAGCTTTCGACGAAGTAGAAAGGTATCATTTTTCTGAAGCTTTCGACGAAGTCGAAAGGTATCATTATTCTAAAGCTTTCGACGGAGTCGAAAGATATTTTTTTTGAAGCTTTCGAAGGAGTCGAAAGGTACTATTTTCTCCAACTTTTGACAAAGTCGAAAGATGGTCTTTTCTGATGTTTTCGAAAGGTTTAATGATTTCGAAAGGTCTTAGTCGATAGTTCTTAGTCGAAGGGTCCTATTTTCTAAATGTTTTTGAAAGGTTTGAAATGGAAGATTTTTCCCAGGTTTTCATATGGCGATCTTTTAAAGTGTTTTAAAATATGATGTAGGAATTTCAGTGGTTTCTAAAGGTATAAATGAATGGTTTCAAAAGGATGGTTTGGCCTTTCGGCCTAAATGAAAGAAAGAGGGTTTCCATTGTTTCGATAAGGGTACATATATAGCATAACAAGCCGAGTTTGAGTAAAGCATAAAGTATGAGTATATTCCTTGTTTAAGTTTGATTTAAAAAGGGTTTTAAATCAATGTTCAGATGAAAAGGTTTTCAAGGAAAATTATGGAAGGTTATCCCTAAGTAAAATGACTCAAATATTAGAATACCAGATGCGACTGGTATATGGTCGCGTCCTATACATTAGCATTTAGCCCAGCTAATTTAGTCCAAAATTCTCGCTTGTAGGGCTTTTTTATAGGTAAGAATAAAATTTTGGTTGCACACAGAAAGGAATATGTTTTGTATACAGATAGGTTATTCGTAAGCCCGCAAAACCATTAGATCAAATGATCTTGGGAGATGTTAAGTTAGGGACAGACCGTCTAGATGAAAAGTATTTAACAAATAGTTAAAGGACAGACTGTCCAAAAGAGAAGTGTCTAACAGTTGTTAGATTATTTTGAGATTTTATCTAGTAGGCCTGAGTCAGCCAATGACTAATAGTCAGCCAAACAAAACTATAGTATTTGGACAGATAGTCCATTTGTTACGTTATATATATATATATATATATATATATATATATATATAATGATGCTTTATGGGTTTTTTTAACCAGTTTCGATTGCAGGATGAAGGTTTGCAAAAATATATGTTTTAAGAGGATATTAGTGAGGACAAACCCGTTCTGCTAAACAGTGTGGTCTCACTTAATATCAGATAACCAAGATGTATAGTATTATTCACACCAGGCTTTATGTCTGACTCAAAGTTTATGTTTCTCTTTAAACTCTTAGGTGCTCGAATTTATTTGAGTTGGCCGAGGAGTTACGGCTTTACACGTTTAGTAGGATGACAAATAAAGCTACTGGAGGCGAGCAAGAGGCTAACGGATAGCTATTTTGGAGTTCCAGTTCTTGTTTTATGTTTATTTCCGCTGTGTGTATTATGTCAGTTATGACAATATTACTTTGATCATCTAAGGGGGTATCTTCATATACCGCTCTTGACGTAATTTGTTATAATTTTATTTTATCATTGCCTGGGAACTTTTTGAGATTTGTAATTTGAATATGGAACATGTGTTTTGAAATGTAATAAAAAAAATTTGTTTTGAAATCTATGATTTGTTTGATATTCAAGTGCTTCTAATATTATAGATACCATAAACATAACCGTATTTAGTTGCCGGAATTTAGTGCTATGGATGACTGCAACATCTATAACACTTAGCTTTAGGCCTCTAGATAGGGGATGTTACAACTTGATATCAGAGCATAGGTTTATGAAATACTTTAACCAAAAATGATTTTTGAAAACATAAATCCCTAGAAATTAGAGATGAGATCGGGGTATGGGATAACGCTATAGTAACGCACTTGTATTTGCTATGTATAAGTATACGCTTTGTCTCTAGACTCCTATCTTTATTAAGATATTCTTTTGTATCTTACGAGGCTTGAATACGATATGGACGAAAGAAGAGGCAAAGTTAATCTTGGAGGAGAGAGCACCACCACTAATGGAAATACTCGACCAAATGCTAGAAGAGGTCAAGGTCGGGCTCAGGTTGAAAATGTTGGTGTTGGGGTTCTTCAAATGGACATAGGAGCCATGTATCAACTTTTCATAAATATGATGCAAGTTGGAATCGCTGCTAGGGTTGTAGGAGGAAATTCCACGGGAGGTGTTCAAGTAGCTCCAGTGGTTAATCAGTATGCTAACTTAAGCAAAGACTATGCTAGGCTTGGAGGGAAGCTGTTCATTGGAATCGAAGATGCTATAGAGTAGAGAACTGGTTTACATTATGAAAGGATATTCGTTGATTTGGGATTCAACGACGAGCCAAAGAGGAGACTTGCCTCAAGACAGCTTCAAGGGGTAGCTTTATACTGGTGGAACAATGTGACAGCTGGGGTGAATGAAGAGGAGATGACGTGGGCTGAGTTTAGGAGAAGGTTCCATGAAAGATTTATGTCAGTTATGGCGTAGTCTGTCTTGATAAGGAAGTTTGCTTAGCTTGAGCAAGGAGAAATGTCAGTCCTGGAGTATGCCAGTAGATTTGATGAGTTAGCCGGTTATGAGTATGCCACGGTAGATACAATGTTGAAAAGGAATGAGAAGTTCATTAGAGGTTTAAAACCAGAATTGGCTAGGGCTACTTTACTGCACATCAGAGATCCATGTAATGTAATGGTGGAGATAGCGTTGAGACAGGAGGAGATGTTGGCTTGCTTAGAGAAGAAGAAGGAGAAGGAGGTTGCACATGGCCAAAAGAGAGTTTTTCCACAAGAAGAATGCTCAGAAGGGAGGAGCAATAAAGAAGGGGAAAATCTAAGGTGGTCTGTTATATGTGTGACAATAATGGCTATTATACCAATGAGTGCAGGTCAGGAAAAGGAAAGAAGGTTGTTGAGAAGAAGAGAGTTAGATGCTTCAATTGTGATCAGGTGGGGTACTATAAGAACCAGTGCAAAGAGCTAGAAAAAGGAGAGAAGGGCCATGTATATGCATTGGAATCTGCTACTTCAAAGCCAACAATGTAGGAAAAAGGAAAGCAGTATTGGGAGGTATGCTTCAGGTCCATGATATATTTGTTAGCGTTTTGTTAGATACTAGTGCATTGCATTCTTTTATATCTTAATGTTTAGTAGGTAAGCTTAACATAGAACCTACATATTTAGTTACATCCTTCAGGGTTGCAAATCCGATAGGTGGGTATGCAACACTTGGGATGAAGTGTGACCGCTCAGAGTTAGATTTGCTAGGTTAGTCTTTGTTTTCACTTTGCATGTATTTGACTTCGTAGGGTTCAGAATTATATTAGGTATGGACTGGTTGAGCGAATACAGTGCTAGGATATTTTGCCAGGATAGGGAAATATCACTGAGGCACTCGGACTATAGAGATCAGATAGTTTATGCCGTAGAAAACCCAAGTTGTGAGGTGAATGTTTTATTGGGTGTAATGGAGTTAGAAGATGAGTTAAATCACGTGTTTAATAGTTACAGAATTTGCGAACGTATTTGAGCCGGTAGTTCGATTGCCACCGAAACGAGCCGTAGAGTTTCAGATAGATTTGGTGCCTGGAGCAGAACCGTTAAGTAGGCTGCCAAGCCGGATTACGCAAATAGAGATGAAGGAGTTGAAAGCCCAGTTGGTAGATTTAGAAGGCAAGAGCTTTGTTAAACCAAGTAGTTCGCCTTGGGGAACAACCATTGTATTTGTTAAGAAACCGAACGGATCGTTAAGGCTATGCATCGATTATCGTAAGTAGAGAAGACGATAAAGAATCGATATCCCTTGCCAAGAATTGGCAATTTGTTTGATCAGCTGAATGGACCCAAGGTATTTTCTCAGTTGGATTTGACTATGGGTTTTCATTAGCTTAGGTTAGCGGAAGATAGTATACCTTTGACAGCGTTCAGAAAAAGGTATGGGTCATACGTCATACAAATGGTTAGTTATGCCGTTTGGACTCATGAATGCGCCGACATTCTTTGTAGACTTGATGAAACGAATTTTCGGTGAGAACTTGGATAAGTTCATGTTAGTATTCATAGATGACATTTTGATATACTCTAAGGATGAGAATGAGCATGAAGATCATCTTAGAGTTGTGCTAGAGACACTTAGGTAGAATTATCTAAAGGCGAAGTTTTCTAATTATCACTTTTAGAAGAAAAAGGTTAAGTTTTCTGGTCATGTGGTTTTAGAGAAAGGATTGTCAGTCGATCCAGATAAGATCGAAGCTGTGAACAATTGGAAGAGACTAGAGACGGTAACCGAGATCGGGAGTTTTCTTGGATTTGCTAGCTATTAGTATAGATTCATTAAGGACATCCCACAGATAGCAGCACCTTTGACATAGTTAACTAGGAAAGATGTGAAGTTTGTTTTGTCCAACAAATGCAAGGAAGCATTCCTTAATTTAAAGCATTTGATGACCAATGTCCAATGTTAGTAGTTTATGATGGTAACCAAGGGTTGGTAGTATACATAGATGCTGTGGTACTGAATTGGGAGTAGTGTTGATGTAGAAGGGCAAAGTCATTGCTTATGCATCTAGGCAGCTTAGACTGCACGAAGTAAGATACTTTACTCGTGACTTAGAGTTGGATGGGGTGATTTTTTCCTTGAATATTTGGAGGCATTATCTCTTGGGGAAGATATTTGAGTTGTATACCGACCATAAGTCTTTGAGGTACTTGTTCTCTTAGAAGGAGCTGAACATCAGGAAACATAGTTGGTTGAAGTTTTTAGCCGCTTATGATTTTGGTATAGAGTATACTCCGGGGAAAGGAAATAAGGTGGCTGATACTCTTAGTAGAAAACATCATGATGTGGTGTTAGCGATGTCGGTAGATTGGAAAGATCTAGAGACTTTAGCCAGTTGCGGTGTGCAGTTGAGATCTACTGCTAGTTTTAGTAAGGGTGCTGGCAGATTGTCATGTTTAGAAGTAGGATCAGTTCTGATCGAGAGAATAGCTTCTAAATGATGGGAAAATCTAGTTTTAGCCGAGAGAATTAGAGGGCTTGAGGTTGGATCAGAGATCGATGATTTGAATGATTTTTGTCATGACCAGAGGGGATGGTTGAGAAAGAAGGGACGATTATGCGTTTCAGATGTAGAGAACTTGAGGAAGGAAGTTCTAGAAGAATGTTATCGGTCAAAGTTCACTACTCATCCAGGAGGAATGAGGATGTATAAAGATACGAAGAGAAGTTTCTTCTGGGAAGGACAAAGAGGGATGTTGGCTTATGCGTGGAATAGTGTTTGAACTGCCAGCAAGTAAAAGCCAAGCATCAAAAGTCAAGTGGGTGACTTTAGCCATTAGATGTTCCAGTATGTAAATGGGACTCTATTTCTATGGATTTCATATTTGGGTTGCCGAGATATAATAGAGGGCATGGAAGTATATGTGTCATAGTGGACAGGTTGACCAAGATTGCCCATTTCATCCCAGTTAAGTCGAATAGGATGACACTTGTATTAGCTAAGTTATTTATGAAGAATGTGGTTAGGCTACACAGGATTCCTAGTAGTATTGTTAGTTATAGAGATTCCTTATTCACCAGCGAGTTCTGAAAGAGCCTATAGGAAAGTTTGGGAACCAAGCTCAAGATGAGTACTACTTACCATCCACGGACAGATGTGTAGACAGAAAGAGTTAACAAGATCTTAGAGGACTTGTTACGAGCTTGTGTATTGGATTTTAGGAGATCATGGGAAGAACACATACACCTAGTCGATTTTTTGTATATCAGTAGTTATCAAAATTGTATAAGGATGATACCGTTTGAAGATTTGTAAGGAAGACCATGCAAATCCCCTGCATGTTGGTTGGAGACCAGAGATAGGTTAGTCCTCGGTCCAGATTTAGTTAAGGAAGCCGCAGAGAAGATTGAGTTGATAAGGGAAAGAATGAAGGAAGCTCAATCTAGGTAGAAAAGCTATGCAGATAGAAGACGGAAAGACCTAGAGTTGTCTGTTGGAGACTATGTTTTCATCAAAGTATCGAAAATGAAAGATGTTATTAGGTTCATGAAAATAGGGAAGTTATCACCAAGGCTCGTAGGACCATTTCCTAATTTAGAGAGAATCTGGAAACTTGCATACAGAGTAGAGTTACCAAATAACTTGGCAAGAGTCCACGATGTTTTCCATGTATCTCATCTGATGAAGTATGTTAGGGATCCAGATACTACTATAACACCCACCGTGTTAGAAGATTTAGTACCGGAACCATACCTGACTATAGGTAGGAAACCTATCAGGATAGTCGAGAGAGATGGGAAAAAGTTGAGGAATAAGATATTTAGATTAGTGAAAGTCCAGTGGAGTGACGATACTAGAGACTGTACTTGGGAGATTGAGAGTAGGATTAAAGATACTTATCCTGACTTGTTTTGATGGTATGTCTTACCTTTGATTGTTTTGATGTGTTCCTTATCGTAATTTCGAGGACGGATTCTTTAAAGAGGGGAGATTGTAACAACCATATTTTCAGTGAGATTATTTAGGATATTTAATGAGTTAAATTAAATAAAATAATGTAAGAAGATTAATGGGTTAAGATTTGATTATAATTAAAGGGTTGTCGCACCTAAGTGTAAAACGAACTAAAGTAATAAAAGAAAAATAAGTGTTAGGAAATAAGGAAGGGCATAATAGGTAAATGATAAAACTTATACCCTAAACCCTTAGGAAATCAACACGTGTTCATCACATTTTCTCAAGCAAAGAATATTGTAAGGCCGACCACCATGTTCATTCTCAAGAGAAGATAAAGCTAGGATTTCAAGAGAAAGAAGTTAATCAACATATCCAACATTAAATCTCACATCTTTTAATCTCAAAGCTAAGGTGAATAATTACTGCATCTGATTTTTCTTATGATTCAGTTTTAAGATGAATTCCGAATTTATCTCACAAGTTTTGCCATGATTTTGAAGAGCAAAATGTTTATATATACTTGTTAATAATTTATGCTTATTCATATAGATTATATGATACGTTTTGATGTGAAAACCCTAATGACATCCAAATGCCTTGCAATTTTAGATATGGATTAGAAACGTTATTTTAGTGATGGGTTTTAATTTTCATAATTTTCTGAATTACCATGGATTTTATATAAATTTTCCAGTGAAGAAAATGATTTAATGGGTTATAAATTATTTACGGTTAAATAAGTAATTATTTGGGTTTGGAATTTTTATATGTTGGGAAAAAAATTAAAATAGATTTTTTGGAATTTTTCAGATTTTTCCTAAGCGCTTTGATGAATATGTAAAATTATTTAAGGTATGGGACTTGAACGTTTTATATATTTTATTAAGGAGGAGGGGCATTTTATAAAATAAAAATAATCGTTTATTTCTAAAATTATTGGTAGCTCCTTTATTTTGAAAAGTATTTAGTATCCAATAATAATTTGACAAATAAAGCCAGGTTAGCTGAAAAGTTTTCTCTTTTAAGTTAAAAACAAGCAAATCATTCTTTTAGCATGTTCAAGCACTTTCGGCATTAAGGGTTCTGACCCAGACCTTTTGACTTCATTGCTTTCGAAGCTAATGTGTATGGTATCAATCTATTTGGTACGTAACGTATTGGAGAAGATCGAAGGGGTACTTGGTCGAAACTTTAGGTCCTAAAGAGGTTGTAGTATGTTGTTTTATAAGCCAAAAGTAACGCCTACTTTGCTTTCGAAAGGAATCTTTCGACTTGGTTGCTTTCGACCAGGTTGAATACATAATGTTTAAAGCTTTTAAAGGGTTTAATTCCACTATCTACCGCCTTTCTACCTTTCAAAGTCATTAGCTTTCGACAAGGTCGAAAGGTAAACTTGTCTTTTAAGAATCTGCCGCTTCTCCCATGCTTTCGAATGGAAGCTGACGACATAGATGTTTTACCCTTTTATTATAATTGAACTATAACCCAAGGTTTTGAAATAGGTGTTTTAATGTATTAAAAAGGCTGGAGCCTATTTTTTAAAAGATACGTTTTAAAGCTTTTGAACGGGTCAAAAACTAAGCTTTCGAAGGGGTCGGGAGCAAAGCTTTCAAAGAGGTCGAAAGCAAAGCTTCCATAGGAATCGAAAGGTCTTAGTCGAAAGGTTTTGAAAGAAGCTTTTCCATATGTTTTTAATTGAACTTAAATTCTTTCGAAAGGTACTGTTTTTCTGAAGCTTTCAACAAAGTCGAAACGTACCGTTCTTCTGAAGCTTTCGACGGAGTCAAAAGGTATTGTTTTTCTAAAGCTTTCGAAGGAGTCGAAAGGTACTATTTTCTTCGGTTTTCGATAAAGTCGAAAGGTGGTCTTTTCTGCTGTTTTCGAAAGGTTCAATGGTTTCAAAAGGTCTTAGCTGGTAGTTCTTAGTCGAAGGGTCCTATTTTTTGAATATTTTCGAAAGGTTTGAAATGGAAGATTTTTCCAAGGTTTTCACAAGGCGATGTTTTAAAGTTTTTGATGTCTAACGTTTTTAACTTTTGAAGGAAAAGAAATTTCAATGGTTTTGAAAGGTTTAAATAAATGGTTTTGAAAGGAGGGTTTGGCCTTTTGGCCTAAATGAAAAAAAGGGTTTTCCATGGTTTCGAAAAGGGTAGTTTCAAATGTTTAAAGGTTTTCATCAACAAGGATTTAAGTAACGTGTGTGTGTGTGTGTGTGTAGCAAGGCAAGGTGAGTTTAAGTAAAGCATAAAGTATGAGTATTTTCCTTGTTTAAATTTGATTTAAAAAGGGGTTTAAATCAATTTTCAGATGAAAAGGTTTTCAAGGAAAGTTATTGGAAGTTATCCCTAAGTAAAATGACTCAGATTTTAGAATACCAAATGGGACAGGTATAGGATCACACACTATACATTAGCTTTTAGCCCCAACTAATTTAGTCTAGAATTGCAGTGTGTAGGGCTTTGTCCCAAGCGAGACTAAAATTTTGGTTACACACATAAAGGGATATGTTTTGTATACAGATAGCTTATCGGTGAGCCTACAAAAGCATTAGATCAGGTAATCTTGGGAGATGTTAAGTTAGAGACAAACCATCCAGAAGAGAAGTATTTAACTGATAGTTAAAGGATAGATAGTCCAGAAGAGAAGTATCTAACAGTTTTAAGATTATTTTGAGATTTTGTCTGGTAGGCCCAACTCAGCCAATGGTTAATAGTCAGCCAAACAAAACTATAGTATTCAGACAGATAGTCCGTTTGTCACCTGATACACACACACACACACACACACACACACACACACACACACACATATATATATATATATAATGATGCTTTGCAGTTTTAACCAGTTTTGGTAGGAGGATGAAGGTTTTCAAAAACATATGTTTTAAAAGGATATTAGTAAGGGGAAACCCGTTTCGCTAAGCGGCATGGTCTCACTTTATATCAGATAACCGAGATGTATAGTACTGTTCATACCAGGCATTATGTCTGACTCGAAGTTTATGTTTTCCCTTAAACTCTCAGGTGCTCAAAATTGAATTGAGTAGGTTGAGGGGTTAAGGCTTTACAGGTTTAGTAGGATGACAAATAAAGCCACCAGAGGCGAGCAGGAGGCTAACGGATAGCTAGTTAGGAGTTCCAGTTCTTGTTTTATATTTATTTCCACCGTGTTTATTATGTCATTTATGACAATATTACTCTGATAATCCAAGTGGGTATCTCGTATACTGCTCTTGGCGTAACTTGTAGTAATTATGTTTTACCATTGCCTGGGAACATATTGGGATTTGTAATTTGAATATGGAATGTGTTTTGTAATGTAATGAAAAAAATTTCTGTTTTGAAATCTAGGATTTGTTTCATATTCAAGTGTTCCTGATATTATAGATACCATTAATATAGTCATATTTAGTCACCGAAAGTTAATACTATGGATGACTGCAGCATTTGTAGTACTTAGCTTTGGGGCCTCTAGATAGGTGATGTTACAATTCCCTACTAACAACTTGGCAATTTGCACCGCGTTCGATAAAGTGTTGAAAAAAGGGCAATACCAATCGTTGTTTGATAGCTATTATTATAGGCGAAATCTATAGATGTTGCTCCCAATGTCTTCCGAAATCCAAAATGCAAGCCCTCAAAAAGTATTCCAAAATCCTATACACCCTCTCGGTTTGACCATCAGTTTGTGAGTAATATGCAGTGCTAAGATTCAAAGAAGTTCCTAAAGCTGCTTGTATGCTCCTCCAGAGCTCGCTGGTGAACAAGGGGTCCCTGTCACTAACTATGCTCATAGGAGTGCTCATAGGAGTTCCATGAAATCGAACTACCTCCTTGATGTAGATCTGTGCAAGATAAGTGGCAACTCAATTGTTCCTAACTGAAATAAAATAGGCAATCATAGTGAGTCTATCCGTAATAACCTAAATGGCTTCCTTACCACGCCAACTTCTAGGCAATCCTTCCACAAAATCCACTAAAATATGCTCCTACTTCTAAGTTGAAATTTCCAATGGTAATAGTAACCCTCCAGGCTTTCCTTGCTCAACTTTTACCCTTTGACATGTCAAGCATTTAGCAACAAACTTAGTCGCACTCTTCTTCATTCCATGCTAAAAAAATCTTCTTTATATCCTTGTACATCTTATTTCCTCCAGGGTGAATGATCATCTTTGAGTGGTGAAATTCCATGAGCACCTTTCTTAACAAACTATCAACCATTAGGACACAAAGGCATCCATCTCTTCTTAAGCATCATTTCTCATCACCTGAGTACCTACTAGTGTAGGAAAAATGCTCTCCCTTCCTCAGCTTTTCCAAAATCTCTACTATCTTCTCATCCTTTATTTGCTCAAGCCTTATGCAGTCTATTAGGGTTGGTTGGATCTTCTTAACTACTAAAAACCCTTTGATGGATTTTGTTGGTGGTAGCAAGTTAAAATTGGAGAGGAACTCTAACTTCCTCTATTCATATATAGAATTTAGGGTAGCGGCCTCCAACAAAGGGCATCGATGACTACGTTACTTTTCCAGGAGTGCACTAACCCTAAATTTGAACGATGCTATATATTCCATTCATCTCTGCTATCTAAGATTTAGATTTTCTTTTTTGGAAAACATGTATTTTAATGATTTATGGTTAGTGAATAACCCAAACCTTTCTCCTAAATGATAATACCTCCATATCATCAAGGCAAAGACGATAACTGCCAACTCCGAGTCATGGATTAGATATCTTTCTCATGATTCTTTAGTTTTCTACTAGCATAAGCAACAATGTTTCCTTTTTGCATTAGAACTGCTCCTAACCCTATGCCACAAGCATCTATGAAAATCATAAATGGTTTTGTTCCATCGGGAATAGTGAGCACATGTGCACTTTTCAATAACTTCTTAAGCTTCTCAAATACCTTACTGCATTTATCGTCTTAAGAAAACACTAGGCTTTTCTTGGTCAAAGGGGTAGGGGGCTGCTATTCTTGCAAAATTCTTAATGAACTTTCTATTGTAGCCTACCAACCTGATAAAACTTCTAATCTTTGAAGCACTTCTAGGAGTCTTCCATCCTTGAATAGCTTTCACTTTAGCGGAGTCTACTACCAGTCCTTGCTCGAAAACAACATGCCAAAGAAATTTAACTTCTTTTCTCCAAAAGTGACATTTAGCAAATTTGGCCTTAACCCGCCGCCTTCTCAAGGTTCCTAATACCTCTCTTAGGTGGTGCTCATGCTCCTCTTTTCCCTTGGAGATAACCAAAATATCATCTACGAACACAACAATAAATTTACTAAGTGGCCCTCTAAATATTGTACTCATCAAATCCCCAAAGTATGCAAGGGCATTCGTTAATCCAAAAGACATCACTTCTGACTCATAAAGTCCATATGGTCTGAAAATTATAGTTTTCGACTTTCTTTCTTCTACAATCCTCAACTTATGGAATCTAGTTGCTAAGTCTAAATGATAAAAGACTTTAGCTCCTCCAATCTAATCAAACAAGTCATTTATCCTAGATAAAGGGTACATATTCTTCCTTGTCAACTTGTTCACTTCCCTATATTCGAGGCAAATTCTCAACAAATCATCTGCCTTAATGGAGAAAACAGCAAGGGCTCCCCACTCTAAAGTACTCTAATGGATGAACCCTTTCTTTAATAGCTTAAGATTTGCTTATTCAATTCTCCTCTTTATTTTGAGGGACATGAATCTTAAAGGCAGGGCGATTGACCTTGCATCATTCTCCAAATCTATTCGGAACTCAAATCTCCCTTTGAGGTGGGAGACTCGAGACTTCCTTAAGAACAACAAGAAATTCACAAACTATGGGTACGATGGTAGCTCTCCAATATATAGATTTAGTGAGTATAGATGGCTTAACTCAACTAAGTCTTGGGGTGTACAAAGAAATTCTATATCATTGCATCTATAACTTCTTAATCGTACAACCTTCCTATCACAATCAAGGATTTCTTCATAATATGCTAACCAATCCATACTTAAGTCCACATTTGTCAAAATTTAAAACATATACATTACATATGAAATCAATGTCAATTATGTCAAACACTAGATCTTTGCAAATAAGAGAGATGATTCAAACTCCCAATAGGGTTAGAGACCACTATTGGGCTAGTGACATTCTGGCTTTGAAAGTTTAAGAAGTATACTACACTCCTAGATATAAAGGAATGTGATGCCTTTGAATCAAATAGAGTATGAATTGTAGCCTCTAAAATAAGAGTTATACCTTTTAATGCTACTTTCCCTGGTCTCTCGATGGTCTACTTGCAATAGAGATGGCTTCAATAGCATAAGCTTATCCGCTTGATCCTTCCTTTGCCAACTTAGAGCATTGATTCTTGAGGGGTCCTTCCTCGTGGCAATTAAGCCACTTTCCTTTAAAAGCTTCCTTCGCCATACTCACCCTATAATCTTTAGCCTCATGATTTTTCTTCATGACCTTTCTTCTAAAATTGCTTGCACACCTTACCATCCTTCTTAAACTTCCCCATCGACTTCTTTTTAGCCCAAAAGCTTCCCTTCTTGGACCCTCCTTGCTTTTGGGTAGGTGCAACCTCTCCTTTTCCGCCTCCTTATCATTTATATTGGCCATGTTTAGCATTACCATCTCCATCAACATCTCATACGTGGCACCAATGAGTACTTGGGTCAACAACATTTCTCTTAGCTTGGAATTTAATCCCTTCACGAATTTCAGGACCTTTTTCATAGTTGTATTTCTCAAGCTTACCTCGAATTTAGCTATGTTTATGAACTTAGTTATGTACTCATTTTAAGTGGAGCCTCCTTTCCTAAGCTGAATGAATTTCTCCAATTGGAGACTCACTTCTGCCTCAGACATAAACCTTATCTCAAATTTGCTTTTGAATTTATCCCATGAAAGAATCCTTCCATCCATTTCCTCAGTCACCAAGTTCCACAAATCTAAAGCTTCTCCTTTGAGGAGTCAAAGATGCCATCCTCCTCTTTAGCTGATCTTCCTAACGAAGCTCTCTAAATATTTTCTCGCAATCATTAACCCATGCTTTAGCTTCTAATTATCCCACGGTTCTAGAGTATGCCTTCCCTTCCATATTAAGAAAGTCCTTAAATAATTTAAGAAAGTTAATAGGATGGGATGCTACATCAACATGTAGGGTAGCAGGTGCCATCGATGTAGATAGAGGAAAAGAAAATTACTTGACAGTCCTAAGATATTATCTAAACCATTTAGGAATTCCACGAACGAAAGGTCTTCCATGGGCAGGGATCTCAGTTATGAGAGAAGATTGATTATCAGTCATACCAACTATCTGTAGGTAAAATATATAGTGATGATTTCCAAAATAGTATTATGTTGAAAGAAAAGGGTTGCCTAATGTGTGCACGTATGTTCATAGAAATATAGGGGTGTGTGTCTACAGTAAGGATTTTTGAAAACCCTTTTTCAAAAATATTTTCAAAAATACAAGTACGCCACTTATACGTATAGTATCTCCATTGATTGGGTAACCTAAGCTCTAATATCAAATATGACAACCCACCTCGAAATTGGCCTAAATTTTCACCTAAAAAACTCTATCGAAACATAGATCCATTCTAACACTAGCCGTTGGTTAGAAAAGTAGTAATAGTACAGAGCAATAACTATTCTTTTAGAACTCACAGCGGATGGAATAAAATATAATATCAAATTATACCTAATTTTTTTCAAAACAATTTAAAATGTCATAATACAAAATCATTAAACTGTTAAGTAAAATCTGTTACATCATTTATCTAAAATACATGGGTATAACATAAAACATCATAAAAGATAATAATAAATGTCGTAAGCTTAAGCCACTCCATTTCAAGCATCGTCATCGTCATCACTCTATCCTTAACCTATGCTGTAATAAGGAGGGAGTCAAAAAAAAATATCTGGTGAAAAGCCTCGAGTCTTATCATTTAGTACTTGGGCAGTATATTTTAGAATAATAATATGCCTAACGTACATAAAACCATTTATTACTTCTTATAAGGAAAGAAGGTGGGTCCATAATCAACCACGTAATACTTTCCGTTCCCAAACCAGGTTACCCAAATCCTACATCATAGATATCTAACAACGTGAGATATAGTATACAAGCCACTTAATACCTTTTATTTGAAAATAGGAAAACTCTGGCCATTTAAGACCTTAATTGAGGTAGACTCCATCATTTAATACCTATTCCTAAGGCAGACCCCTCAAAGGTGACTATCTAGCTTACATCGTATGGAATCTCTTAAGACACTTAATACTTCTTTATGGAAAGGTAGACCCTAAATCAATCACTTAATACCTTATCCTGAAGTGGACCCCTGTTGAGATACCACCTATCGTTCCTAATAACCAGCCCCTTGGCCATTTACCCTACAGAATTTGGGATTAACCTCGCATCATCTCATATATTTACCATAGGAGATGGCTCACATCAATAGGAAGTGTATACAACTGCTGGTAGCCTTAAAGTGAAGACCAGACTTCTGTCATGCAAGTCTACCGACCTCGCATCCCTGTAAATTAGCCATAATTTAAATACTCTGCACATATAATACTAATCTCACAGTTTCATAATTAAGGTCGTACAAGGAATCTTCCTTATTACGCCTTAAAATATTAATTACCTTCCTAAGGAGGAATTAATGATAATTATTACCTAACGATACGCTAAATTTATTTTTCTAATAGAAATAAATATATATATCCGCATCTAATAACTTCTAAGCGCGCAGTTCATATGCCCTCAACTAGCGTTAAATGTTAGTTCCTTTAACTATAATACTAATATAAGTCCTGTAAAACCCACATCAGAACAGGCCTATATTTCGCCTTAAAAAAGACTCATCGAAACATAGATCCATTCTAAGCCAAGCTGTTGGCAGTAAAAAGACATTACAGAGCCATAAATAAACTTTTTAGAACTCACAACGGATAGAACAAAATTTAATAGTAAAGTGTACCCATTTATTTCAAAACTATAAAAAAAGTCATAACACAAAATCCCATAAAAACCGTAATGTAACATCTATTACAACAATAGTTTAAATCCGTGGGTACACACGAAAGAAAATAATAATAAATACTGCCACTAGCCTAGCTTCTCCATATTTAAGCATTGTCACGGCCATAACTTCGTCCTTAACCTATGTTATAATGAGGAGGGAGCCAGAACAACATGTCTCTAGTAAATAAAAACCTCGAGTCTTACCTTTTTAGTACTTGGGAAGTATATTTCAAAATAAGAATATGTCTATGAATATATAACCACTAAAATCATTTAATACTTTTTTATAAAAAAAAGGGGCGGGTCTAACCACTTAATGCCTTCCATTCCAGAAGTGGATTTCTAGAATCACATATTCCAATCATAAGTCATAAATAGCTAATAATGTGAGAGATGATACCCAAGCCACTTAATACTTTCCAATGGAAAATAAGCCGACTCTGGTCATTTAAGACCTTAATTAAGGTAGACCCTATCATTTAAGACCAATTTTTAGAAGTTTTCTCCTCAGTGGTACTATCTAGTCGACATCATATGGAATATCATAGGCCATTTAATACTCCCAAGTGGAAAATAGGCAAACGCTGGTCATTTAGTATGGCAAATCCCATCATTTAGGACCTATTTCCAAAAGTGAACCCCTGTAGATATACCACTTAACATAACCCCTTGGACATTTAATACTTCATCTAGGGAAAAAGGTTGGTCCAACCACTTAATACCTCAAACCCCGAAGCATGCCCTTCGTCTTATGGCCCATATCCATAATGACGTCTCACATTAGTCATCTACTCGTAAGTAGCCATCAGCCAGGTTAGTTGAGCAGATTTCTCCTATAGAATTTGGAACTAACCTCACATCATTACAAATATTTATCATAACGATATCTCAAATAAACAAAAGTGTACATAACTACTAGTAGCCTCAAGTGAAAGGCGGACTTCCATCATGTAACTCTATTGACCTCACATCCCTATGACTTAGCCATAAATTAATTACTTTATACACATACACATACACACACACACACTCACCTCACCATTTCATAAATAAGGCTTTATAAGGGATCTTTCTTATTATGCCTTAAAATGATAATTTGGCTATATAAGAGTTTCCTCTTATGTTCGCCTCAAAAATAATTACCTTTCTAATGGTGGAAAATAAATATAAATAAATGCCTAATTAACTACGCCATATACGCAATAGTTATATGTTATTTACGTAAATAGAGATAAATATCTGTGCCTAATAAGTTCTAAATACATGGATTTTATTCTCTAAACTAGCGTTAACTGCCAATTCCCTAACCAATTATTATTACAAATCCTTTTTCTTCGATTTCTCAAGATTTCATGGAATTCTGATGTTCAAAACTGGGAACAAATATTCATAACCAAAACTGCAATAATAGAGTTGTAAATAAAATAGAAACTCAATTTATTAGATCAATTCAATGGAGTATCTTAAACAATAAGAATTACAATCTAAACCCCATATTTTATTCAACTCCTCTTTTTACAAAGAAATAGATAAGAATAAGTGGTGCAAACTACGAACATAATTTATAGTCTAAACCCCTTATTTGATTGAAGTATCATAATTTAATTCAAACGAGAGGGAGAAGTGGAATAGACTATGAAATTATCAAAGATCGCATAAACGAAAAAAATCACATCAAATTAATGTAAATAACTGAGAATCTTAACTAGAATTGTCATTTCGAAATGAAAAAGAATTTTGGGGTATTTTAACTATCATATTTTAGAAATCTCAAAATCCCTAAGGCATACTCAGATCCAAAAGAAAAACACTAAACAATTACTGAAAATAAATACTAAGGTTTCCACTCACAAATTAGCCTTAGCTTTAATCAAATGGATTTGTTGCCTTTTGATCTCTTTCAAAATCTCTCTCTTTTGATACACACAGACATAATAGGGAAAATGTATATATGTTCATTAGATTCAAAATAATTGGAGAAGAATAGGATAAGAATAGATTGGAGGAAGAAGAAACAAATAGAAAATAAGGCGAATCCTTACCTGGATTCTCTATGGAGTTTCTAAATCTTATTAAAGGGATAGCAATGGCAGACTTTCATCATATTCCCCAAAATAATATAAATAAAAATGGAAAGGGTAGGGTTCTATTCATAGGAGTGGTAACGCACCAGAACCGTGAGATTGATGTAGGTAAGAAATGGGTAAATATGTAGCGTACAACCGAATAAAACATAACTAAAACCTTAGACCCCAATAGCAACATCTGTTGCCAAGCGGTCGAGTGCCCTTGGGTAACTGGTCGACCACTAGGGTTGACCGCTTGACCTATTCTGGTCAACTGCTTCTCTTATTCATGTGACGTTTATTTCTTTCCATTGCCATATTATTTTATTCTCTATTTAACTTTTTAACATTAAATGTTAATTAAACTTTTACGTAGTCCACAAGCTAATTTTTGAAATTTAAACCCTTAATTGGATTTCTTATTTGAATTTGAGTTCAATCTAAATTAATTTAAATCTAAGAACTTCAAATGTTCATAACTTCTTTGCTTGAGCTCCATTTACAATATATTATATGGGCATAGATCAAAATTTTGCCACGAACGCAACGGAATAACTTCCGTGGTTAAATTTGAATTTTTATAAAATTTCCATATCCAAATTTTACCATATTTAATTCAATTTACTTTTATTTATTTATGTTCTTTTATGAGGTGTGACATCTTCCACCTTAAAAAGAATTTTGTCCCAAAATCATCCAAGGGGCGTAACTCGCAATACATCCATGTTATGCAACCAAATTCTCTACACAACCATCACTGAAACAATAGTGTAATGTGATTATGTACTGCAGATATATAAAATGAGCTTAATCCTAGCAAGAGTGTGTAATCATGTCATGTAAGTATGTATGCAAATATCCTAAATATGCATAAATATTTCTATATGAGTGTAAAATGACTATGAAAAAGCGTAAAAACCATCTCTTACCATCCAATTTAGCAACCGCGATGCAACCAAAATCCAAATTTTGGAGTGAAAAATTATTAGTGAAAAGCTCTAGGTGAGTGTTTTTCATCTTTTCCTTGGTCTTTATGTGCTTTCCACCTGATTGTCCTTCCATTGTACTCGGACCAACTTAATTACTTTATTGCGGAGTCTTCTAGTACCGTGAGCTCCATAATGCGTGCGGTGGCACGAAGCACTTTGGGTCCATCTCAAAATTCCCCTACTGATCATGATCTATTCTACTAGTGGTGTCCTGAAAGTATTTCCTAAGGTGAGAAACATGGAAAACATTATGAATTCCTGGCAACTTGTTAGGAAGCTCCACACGATATGTCTCTATTCTTTTTAAAATTTTGAATGGCCCAATAAAGCTAGGTGCCTATTTTCCAGGCTTGCCAAACATAACAACTTTTCTAAGAGGGGAGATTTTAACAAATATCTAACCTCCAACCTTGAATTTAAGCCCTTTTCTTCTTTTATCCGCATAAGATTTATAATGGTTATTCGCTACCTTCATCCTTACCTGATCAACTCTACTTTTTTGTGGTACCACGGATCAAATTAGGTCCGAGCTATAATTTATCGATGGTTTCCAACCAACAACTAGGTGATTTGCACGACTGCCCAGGAAGTGCTTCAAAAGGGGCCATATTGATAGTAGTTTGATAGCAATCATTATACATAAACTCAACTAAAGGTAGATACTGCTTCCAATGTCCTCAAAAATCCAAGATACAAACTCTCAACAAGTCTTCCAAAACTCTATCCACCCTCTTATTTGTCCATCAGTTTGTGGGAGATATGCCATGAGAAGGTTCAAAGTAGTTCCAAAAGCTGTTTGTAGGCTTTTCTAAAACTCGCTAGTGAAAAAGGGGTCCTTACCACCGATTAGGCTTACAGAAATTCCATGTAGACGAACTACCTCCTTAATATAAATCTGGACGAGAGAGGCGCTACTCCTATTTCTCCTAATTGGATCAAAATGGGCACTGTTGGCGAGTCTATCTACAACAACCAAATAGCCTCATTGCCCTTCTGACTTTTAGGCAATCCTCCAACAAACTCCATCGAAATATGTTCCCACTTCCAAGTCAGAATTTCTAAAGGTAATAATAATCCACAGGGCTTCCCTTGCTCTGCTTTTATCTTTTGACATATGAAACACCTAGCGACAAATTCCGCTACTCTCCTCTTCATCTCATTCCAAAAGAAAAGTCTCTTCATGTCTTTGTACATCTTATCTTTTCTAGGATGAACGGTCATCCTTGAGTAGTGACACTCCATAAGCACATCTCTTATCAAATTACCAATCATTGGGATGCAAAGATGTCCACCTCTTCTCAAGTAACCCTTCTCGTTAACTGAGTACTTCCTAGCATGGGAAAATGCTCTCCTTTTCTTAATTTTTCCAGAATCTTTGCTAACTTATCATCTTTTACTTGCTCGTGCCATATCGATCCATCAAGGCTGGCCTAATCTCCATAATGGATAGAAAACCTTGGATAGGTTTTATTGACGGTTGGAGATTAAAATTCGAGACAAACTCCAATTGTCTCCATTTATATATAGCACCTAGGGAAGCATGTCTCCTACTAAGGGCATCGGCGACTATATTCCCTTTTCCAAGGATATATTAAATACCAAAGTCAAAGGATGCTACATACTCCATCCATCTCTACTGCCTAAGGTTCAAATCTTTTGCGAAAAATAGGTATTTGAGTGAAGTATGATCAGTGAATAACTCAAACCTTTCCCCTAAGAGATAATGCATCCACATCTTTAAGGAAAAAACAATGACTGACAATTCGAAGTCATGCAATGGATACCTCTTCTCATGGTCCTTTATTTGTCTACTAGCATAGGCAACTACAATCCCTTCTTGCATAAGAACTACTCCTAATCCTGTGCATCATGCATCTGTGAAAACTGTAAACGGCTTGGTTCCATCTGAAATAGTGAGCATGGGTGCACTAGTCAATGACTTCTTAAGCTTCTTAATTGCCTTGTTGCGTTTATCATCCCAAACAAAAACTAGATTCTTTTTAGTCAATCGGGTTAAATGGGCTGCTATTTGTGTAAAGCTTTGATGAACTTTCTATAACAGCCTACAAACTCAAAAAAACTTCTAGCCACTGATGCATTACTAGCAATCTTCCATCCTTGGACAGCCTCTACTTCAATAGGGTCTACGGCCAATCCTTTCTCCAAAATGATATGCCTAAGGAATCCAACTTCATTTTTCCAAAAGTGGCATTTAGAAAAATGGCTTTGAGTTATTTTCTCCTCAAGGTCTCCGATACCTCCCTAAGGTGGTCCTCATTCTCTAAATATTCTACTCATCAACAAACACCATGACAAATTTATTAAATTGCCCTCTAATATTCTACTCATCAAATCCACAAAGTATGATGAGGCATTCATCAGTCCAAAAGGCATACTTCCCACTCATAGAGTCCATCTGGCATATGGAATGCGGTATTTGGCTTACTTTCATCTGCAATCCTTAATTAATGGAATCTCATTGCTAAGTCCAATTGGGAAATGACTGTAGCTCTTACTAGTTGGTCGAAAAATTCATCTATTCTAGCTAAATAGGACCTATTCTTCTTTTCCAGCTTGTTCATCTCCTTATAATCAACAAAAAGTCTCAAAGAAACATCAGCCTTAGTAGCGAAAACAACAGGGGCTCCTTGCTCAGAAGTACTCCTACGAATGAATCCTTTCTTCAATAGCTCTAAGATTTTCTCATCTAATTCCCTTCTTTCTTTTGGGGGCCATACGTCTTAAAGGCAGAGCGACGTGTCTTGCGTCCTTCTCCAAATTGATTCGAAACTCAATCTCCCTATGGGGTGGGAGATCCTAGACATCCTCGAAGACATCAAGAAATTCACAAACTATGGGCACATATAATGGCTCTCAACAACAGATAGATTTAATGAGTATAAATGGCTTAACTCAACTAAAGTTTTGTATGTACAAAGAATTTTAGATAATGACCACCATGACTCCTTAATCGTACTACCCATTTATCACAATCAAGAATGACTCCATAATATGACAACCAATTCATACCTAAGAAAATCCATACCCCTCGAAATTTAGAATGTATGTAATACATATCATCAACATCGCATATGTCTACGCAAGGTCTTTGCAAATAAGAGAAAGATGGGTCAAACCCCCAATGGTATTGGAAACCTCTATTTGGTTATTGACCATCCAGGTTTTAAGGCTCAAGAAATTTACCATCCCTAGCTATAAAGAAATCTGATGCCCCCGAGTCAAATATAGGTACAAATAGTAACCTAAAAATAAGAGTTATACCTTCTAGAGCTGCTTTTCCTTGGTCTCTTGGTGGCTTACTGGCAACAGGGACAGCTTCAATAGCGTAGGCCTATCTTCTCGATCCTTTCTTAGCCATCTTAGAACATTGATTCTTATGATTCCCTTCCTCACGACAGTTAAAGAACCTTCCTTTAAAGGATTCCTTCATCAGACTCACTCTACAATCTTTAGCTTTATGACCATTCCTTTAGCATCTCTTACACACCTTTACATCCTTCTTAAGATTCCCCTTTGACTCTTTGTTGGCCAAAAAACTCCCCTTCTTAGACCCTCCTTGCTTTTCGATCAGTACAGACTTCACTCTCTCTTATCTTCCCCATTGGCCACGTGTAGCGTCGCTATTTGTACCAACATCTTATATGTGGCCCCATAGGTACTTGGATCAACAATAATTCTTTTAGCAGGGAACTTAATCCCTTCACGAACTTCATGGCCTTTTTCATAGGTGTGTCTATCAGCCTCATCCCGAATTCAGCCAATTCAGTAAACATAGATATAAACTCCTTAAGGGTAGAATCTCCTTATGTTGGCAATATGAACTTTTCCAATTGTAAGCTAACCTCTACTCTAGACATGAATATCATCTTAAATTGGTCCTTGAATTCATCCCAAGAGAATATCCTTCGTAGGTGCTCATTACTCACAAAGTTCCACCAATTCAAGGCTTCTTCACTGGGTGCTAAGCTGCAATTCTTCTTCTTAGCTGATCATCCTAACCAAGCTCTCTAAATATCTTCTCGTAGTTACCAATCCATGCTTTTGTTTTTGAATATCCTTCATTTCCAAAGTATGTCTTCCTTCCATATTGAGAAAGTCCTTACATAGCTTAGGAAAGTCGGCAGGATGAGGTATCGCATCAGCGGCCAGGGCAGTGGGTGCTACTGGTGCAGTTGGAGGAATAGGAATCGGCCCAACAATTATAAGATATTATTTAAACCATTCAAGCATTTCATGGATGGGTGGTCTTCTATGGATAAGGTTCCCTTATTCGAAAGAATATTGATTATCTGCCACGTAAACTATATGTAGATTAAATGTTTAGTGATGATTTCCTAAGATAGTATTTATATGATAAAAGAAAGTAAAAGTTTGCTAATGTACGTGCATATGTTCAAGAAGAAAGGTGTATATATATAGTAAGAATTATTTTGAAAATTCTTTTTGAAAACCTTTTCCAAAATAACAAATATGTCTCACATACATACAATTATTCCCTGTTGATCGGGTAACCTAGTGCTTTGACACCATATATAACAACCCGCCCTAGAACATGCCTAAATTTCGATCGAGGAAAGGCCCATCGAAACTTAGATCCATTCTAAGGCAAGCTATTGGTAGTAATAAGAAATTACATTATAAAGTTATAACTAAACTTTCAGAACTCACAGTAGATGGAACAAAATATAATAATAAAGTGTACCAACTTATTTTAAAATCATAAAAAAATTCATAGCATAAAATCTATAAAAACCGTAATATAATATCCGTTACAACAATTGTTTAAATCCATAGGTACACATGAAAGAAATAAATAATAAATACTACCACTACCCAAGCTTCTCCATCTTTAAGCATCGACCACATCACTCTGTCATTAATCTGTGGTGTAATGAGGGGGGAGTCAGAACAGGAAATGTCTGTTGAATAAAAAACCTTGAGTCTTACCTTTTCAGTACTTAGGTGGTATATTTCAAAATAAGAATATGCCTATGAATATAAAATCATTAAAATCATTTAATATTCCTTTACAAGGAAATGAGGTGGTTCCAACAACTTAATACTTTCCATTCTAGAAGTAGATTTCTACAATCCCATATCTCAATCTTTCGTCATAAATAGATAACAATGTGAGAGACGGTACACAAGCCATTAAATACTTCCCAGTTTAAAATAAGCAGACTTTGGTCATTTAAGACCTTAATTAAGGTAGACCCCATCATTTAGGACCTATTTCCAAAAGCATCCTCCACAATGGTACTATATAGCTGACGTCATATGGAATCTCATAGGCCACATAATACTTTCAAGTGGAAAATAGGCAGACTATAGTCATTCAAGAACTTAAATAAGGTAGACCCGATCATTTAAGAGCTATTTCCAGAAGTGGACCCCTATGGAGAAACCACTTAACATAATCCCTTGGCTATTTAATTCTTCATATAGGGAAAAATGTGGGTCCAACCACTTAATACTTCAAACCCCAAAGCACACCCTTCGTCTTATGGCCCATACCCATAATAACGTCTCACATTAATCCTCTATTCATAGGAACTGTTAGCCAGGTTAGCTGGACAGATTTTCCTTATAGAATTTGGAATTAACCCCACATCATTTCAAATATTTATCATAAAGATACCTCAAATCAATAAAAGTGCACACAACTGCTAGTAGAATCAAAGTGAAAGGTAAACTTCCACCACACGTAACTCTATTAACCTCACATCCCTATGACTTAGCAATAAATTAATTATTTTATATCCGTATACATAGTTACTCATCTCAACGTTTCATAAATAAGGCCTTATAAGGAATCTCTATTATTACGCATTAAAATAATAGTTAGGCAATATAAGAGTTTCCTCTTATTTTCATCTTAAAATCAATTACCATTATAACGGGGGAAAATAAATGTAAATAAATTCCTGATTAACTACACCATATATGCGATAGTCGTACGTTAATTACATAAATAGAGACAAATAAATATTTGCACCTAATAAGTTCAAAATGCAAGAATTTTACGCTATAAACTAACACTAAATGTCAATTCCCTAACCAATTATTATTATAGGTCACTTTTCTTCAATTTCATAAGATTCCATGGAATTCTAACGTCCAAAACAGGGAATAAATATTCACAACCAAAACTGTAATAGTAGACTTATAAATAAAATAGAAACTTAATTTATTACACCAATTTAATGGAATACCTTAAACAGTAAGAATTGCAATCTAAACCCCATATTCTATTCAACTCCTCATTTTACAAAGAAATAGATAAAAATAAATGGTGTAAGCTACGAATAGAATTTGTTATCTAAACCCCTTATTTTATTGAAGGATCACAATTTAGCTCAAAGAAGAAGGAGAAGTGGAATAGACTATGAAATTATCAAAGATTGCATAAACGAAACAAATCCCATCAAATTAATGTAAATAATTGAGAATCTCAGCATATAATTGACATATTGAAATAAAAAGGAATTTCGAGGGATTTCATCTATCATTTTTTCTAAATTCCAAAGGCTTAAGGTATATTCAAATCTAAAAGAAATACATTAAACAATTGATGAAAACAAATACTAAGGTTTCCACTCACAAATTAGCCTTAACTTTACTCAAATGGATTTGTAGCTTTCTGCTCTTCCAAAATCTCTTTCTTTTGATATATATATATATATATATATATATATATATATATATACATACAACAGGGAAGAGGTATATATATTCATTAGATTTAGAATAATTAGAGAAGGATATGATAAGAATAGATTGGAGGAAGAAGAAAAAAATAGGAAAAAAGTTGAATCCTTACATGAACTCTCTACGGAGTTTTTAAATCTTATTAGAGAGCTAGCAATGGTAGAGTTTTGTTGCATTCATCAAAATATTACGAATAAACATAGAGCGAACAGAATTCTATTTATAGGAGTTGAAACGCACTAGAACCGTAGGATTGAAGTAGGTAGGAAATGGATAAATCGGGAGTGCACAACTGAATAAAACATAACTTAAAACCCTAGCCGCCACTGGCAACATCTGTTGCCGAGCGGTCGATCGCCCTTGGGCAACCGGTCAATAGCTACCGTCGACTGATTGACCTATTCAGCTAGATCGCTCCTCTTATTTAGGAGACATTTATTTAATTCATTGTCGTATTATTTTATTTCCTAATTAACTTTGTAGCATTAAACTTTTACTTTTCCCTCAAGCTAATTTGTGAATAAACCCTAAATTTGATTTCTTATTCGAGTTTGAATTCAAACTAATGTAATTTAAATCTGAAAACTTTAAATGCTCATAACATCTTTACTTGAGCTCCATTTTCAACATATTATATATGGAAATAGATCTAAATTTCACCACGAATGCAACAGAATAATTTATCCGGTCAAATTCCAACATTTATAAAATTTCCATATTCAACCCTTGTTATATTTAATTCAGTTTACTTTATTTATTTATGGTTCATTTTATGGGGTGTTACAAGTCATTTCCCTTCAGATTTCCAAGATTTTAATATCCATAACATGGATTAAATATTCATATCCAAAATTACAATAAATAGAATTATAAATAGAAATAGAAATCCAATTTATAACATCAATTTAATGGAATATCCTAAACAATAGAAATTACATTCTTAAATTCACACACTATTTGTAACGACCTAGAAATTTAGTAAATTAATATTTAGAATTGTTTAAGTAATTAAATCTTGAATTTAATGTTATTTAGGAAATTTAATTAGATAAATTAAATAGAGTAATGATGATAAGGGAATTGAGATTTGAATAAACTATATATATGGTCGTGCTTATTAATAAAGTAAATGGGCTTTAATTGGGTCATAAACTTATTAAATTACACATGGGCATATTAGTGAATAGCTATTTTATTTTACACGACTATACACTCCACATCCTTATCCATTCAAGTTCATTTTTCTAAAATCAAGAAAATAATAAAACGCAAAACCCTAAGAGCTAACCATTAACAAGGAGGAAAAACAGAAGATTACAATCTTCAACTAAGGATCAAAGGTAGGGAGGATTAAGCACTAATAAAACTCAAATTCCTTATCAAATCTAAGGTGAATAATAGTTCAATCCATCTTTTTTTGTTTTAATTTATCGTATGATTTCGGATTTATGAATTTATTTCATTTCTATGATATTTTGAAAGATGATATGCTTGAGTTATTGAGTGTTTGATTTAAAAATTTTATTTATATGGAAAATTCTTATGGTTTCAGGGTGAAAACAGAGGGTTGTTAATTTAAGAATGCCATGGAAAAAAATTATGTTAAGAAAAACATGAATTTGGAGATGGGTTTTGATATTCAGAATTTTCCAAGCTATAAAAAATTTGTTACAAATTTCTAAGGGAAAATATGGTATGTTTGGTTTTAAAATATATTTCGAGTATTTCAAGAAGAAATTGGGTTTGAAATTTTAATATGTTTAACTACATGATAAAATTGAACTTCGGTGGTTTTGGGGATCTTTCCTAATTGATTTACTAGGGAAAATAAATTATTTTAAGAGAAGGACTTATTTGCAAATACTGGTTTTGTTAATGGAAAGGCTTAAACATTACATTTCTTTGATTTAAATCTGATTTAATGCGGCAGTTTTTAATGTAAAGTATTTGAAAAGTTTTATGGCAACCAATCAAAGATTTATTAAAAGGCAAGTGGTTACAAAGCAATTACTAAAAGTGGCTAAATTTCAGCCTTTAACTCAGAAAAGTAGGTTCCGCCTCAAACAACCTTACCTTTTGACTACGTTGAATATGCATCATCCCAATCGAATCCTACATAGTCGAAACACACATAGTCAAAACACACATAGTCGAAACCAATACACAATGTATCACTTAGATGGTACGCGGTGGATTGGAAGGAAGCCGTAAGCCTTGGTGTCGAAAGGTATGCTTCGGATAGAGGCAAAACCCTGTTTTGTTTTCAAAAGATAAGAACTTGCCTTGCTTTACGTAAAGCTTTCGACACAGTCGAAACATATGCTCTTGAAAGGTTTTATAATTAGCTTTCGAATAAGGTTGTTATATTATGTAAAGGAGTTATCTTTCGAAGGGGTACTTTTTCCTCAAATAAGAGCTTCCGAATGGATTGGTTTCGACCAAGTCGAGACCAAGCCGCTAATTTACCTTTTGACTATAGTGATGCCATCTCTGCTTTCAAAGGGTTACTTCTTTTTTGAAATTTTCCTGAATGCTTTCGAAGGGGTTGAGGTTTTCCAGGTAATGAAGTCGAAAAGGGGTTTGGACATTGTACTCCGAAGTTTAAATGTAAAGGTTGTTGCTTTCGACTAGATGGTTCCGACACCATCAACTTTTCTCCAAAATAATTTTATAATTGGTTTCGAAAGAGATACTTTCATATATAATTGACCCAAAGAATGTTTTTAAATAGTAAACCCAATGCTTTCGAAAGGGTACTTTTATTTGTTTCGAAGCTATGTTTTAAAGAATATTTTTAATACTATCGAAAGGTATGATTTGGTTCAAACGGATTGATTTATAGAGCTTCGAGAGGTATATACTTAGATTTTTGAAAGGTGGTTTTCTATGCTTTCAAAGAAGGTCATCCAGTAGTTTCGAAAGTGATGTTTTAAGATTTCAAAACAAATGACTCATTCTCATTTTAAAAGGAAATACCATGTATAAATATAGACTTTGAAATATTATACCCATTGTTATTAACCCATAAATGTATGCTGGAGAAGGGTAGAATAATTAAATAGGTTGATCAAGTAGTGAACATAAATTAAGGAGTGATAAAACCTTAAAACTAAAGATATTGGCAGGGGGCCAATAGGCTTACAGTAAGCCCATGAAAAATGTATATAACTAAAGATATTGGCATAGGCGAATGGGTTTACAGTTAGTCCATGAAAACCGTATATAACTATTGATATTTGCAGAGGTCAATAGGTTTGCAGTCAGCCTATGAAAACTATGATTTGATACTGGCAAAGGCTAGTAGGTTTGTAGTTAGCCCATGAAAACTATATTCAGATTAAGATATTGATAGTTAGTCAATAGGTTGCTAGTTATCCAATGTAAACAAAGGTAAGAGAAAAGATATTTGAGTTACCAATAGGTTCTTAGTGATCCCATGAAACTATGAAATTGGATAGATAGTATATAAACATTTAATAGGTTAATAATAACCCTAGAAACTATAACTGAGATAAATAGTCAGAATGAATGAGGATAGGTAATCCAGATCTGATTTAATTATTTTGCATATCATCATAATGTCTTGAAATATTATGTTTTAACTATTGTGGATGTAGGAACATAGTATATGGTTTTATAAATGTTTAAGAATACTAGTGAGGGGAAAACCCATTCCCTTAAGCTGCATGGTCTCACTAGGTATCTAAATGGTTTGAGATGGTAGATTATTATTCATACCATGCTTTATGTCTGACTCAAAGTTTTTTTCCCTTCAAACTCTCAGGTACTCAATTGATTTTGAGTAGGTTGAGAGTGAAGATTTTCAATTATTCTTTTTGACGAATAAAGCTTCTGAGGATGTGCAGGAGGCAAGCTTGTTAAAAGAGTTCTTTTATTTCCGCTATGTGTTTTGGTTGTAAAGGTAAATTATTATGGTGCCTTATTATATACTCTAATCAACCGAGGGGGCATCTTCATATATTTTGCTCTTGGCTTATTTTATAAAATTATATGTTGTCAAAACGTGCTCTGGGAACTGGGATTATGTAATCAATTTGGAATATTTTGAAGTGGAATGTGGAATTTGTTTGTTGTTTAAATATTTTCCACATTCTTGTGTTTCTGTGTATCAGTTTGCCTAATATCGCCATATTTGGTCACCGAGGATTAATAACTATGGATGACTACAACATCCGTAGCCATTAGATTTGGGCCTCCAAATAGGAGGATGGTACCGGCGGGTATCAAAGGATAGGTTAATGAAACTTTAAAAGAAACTTAAACCTAAAAGGTTTGCAAACGTAATCCAAGGAATCCGATAATAAGATTGGGGTTTGGGTTGACGCCGTAGTAACGTACTTGTATTTGACATATATAGTTATATATAACTGTGTATTCCCCGCTCTCTTAGACCGTTCTTTTTTATCTTACTAAAGCTTGTATGCAGATTACAAGAAAGGAGATATGGAAACAGGAAACGAAAGAGGACATCTCCATTGAGAAAATGTTACAACTAATGGAAATGCTCGACCCACTACCAGGAGAAACTCGAGTCGATCAGCTAATGCTAATAATATAAATGTTGATGCCAATGTAGATGCTAGAAATCCGCTAGTAGATATGGGGGCAATATATCAGTTCTTTGTTGGTCTGATGTAAGCAGGAGCTGCTGCTGGTGTTGTTGGAAATGTAGAAGGAGCTAATCATGTGGCTTCAGTTGGGAATAATTATGCTTTTCTAAGAAGAGACTACACCAGTTTGGGTGGGAGACCATACTTGGTAAGGAAGAGTGCCATAGAGGTTCAGAATTGGCTATTACATTATGAGCGTATATTTATTGATTTGGGTCTGATTAACTGACAAAAGAGAAGGTAGGCCTCTAGACAGTTGCATGGGTCAGTACTACATTGGTGGACTAGTGTTACTGCCGGAGTTCCGATAGTGTAGTTGACTTAGTCTAATTTTAAAACGAGATTTGAGCAGAAGTTTGTATCCGAGTTTGCTAAGTTAGAACTGAAAAGGAAGTTTATGTATCTAGAGCAGAGAGAGATTTCATTTGTTGAATATGCCACTAAGTTTGAGGAGCTGTCCCGGTATGGACAAAATATTATAGACACTGACATCAAAAGAAATGAGAGTTTCATTCTAGGATTGAGGCCCTAGCTCACTAGAGTGACCATGACACGTGTCCGTGATCCTTGTTATGTAGTGGTGGAGATAGCCATTTTCCATGAGGAAACGCTTGTTAATTGTGCTAGAGAGAATCTAATGGAAGTTCCGGGTTTTCAAGGGAAGAAGAAGAAGTTCATTAAAAAGAAGGAAGTCCATAAGGGAGATACTACTGAGAAATCAATGGCTGAAGTAGTTTGTTATAAGTATGATAAGATGGGTCGCTTTGCTAATGAGTGCCAGTCAGGAATCGGGAGGAAAGCTGCAATTAAGAAGAATTTCAAATGCTTCAACTGTGAGCAAGTTGGGCATTACAAGAATTAGTTTCCAGAGCTAGTTAGGGAGGACAAAGGAAAAGTTTTTGCTATAGGACCAGCTAGAACTACTGCAGCTGATAAAGGAAAGAATGTGATGGAAGGTATGTTTTTGATTCAAAGTATACCAGTTAGTGTACTTTTTGATACCGGTGCATCACATTCGTTTATATATCAGTGTTTGGTTGATAGACTGTGCTTAGATACCACCTACCTTATTATTTCCTTAAGGTTTGTGGATCCGTAGGAGGGTATGTAAATTTAGGGTTGAGATGCGACCAGTTATAACTTGACTTGTTAGGTCAAAAGTTTGCATGCAGTCTATATGTCATTAATTTCGTAGATTTCAGGATCATTTTGGGTGTGGATTGGTTAGGTAGGTATGAGGTTAGAATATTTTTCCTTGATAGGGAGGTATCACTAAGACACCCTAATAGTCATAACCGAGTCATAATCTTAGTGGAGAACTCTAACCGGAGTGCTAGTGCTTTACTTAATGCCATTGAGGTAGGAAATGAGTTAAGTCAGGTTCGAGTAGCAAGAGAGTTTGCAGATATCTTTAAGCCAATACTAGATTACCACCAAGAATAGCAGTTGAGTTTAGAATAGATCTTGTGCTAGGAGCTGAACCTGTAAGTAAACCACCTAGCAGGATGACACCGATCAAGATGAAGGAATTGAAGGTGTGGCTAGTGGATCTAGAAGGAAAGTATTTTACTAAACCAAACATTTGCCTTGGGGAGCAACCGTAGCGTTTGTAAAGAAACTAGATGGGTCGTTAAGGGTATATATCAACTATCGTAAGTTGAATGAAAGGACAATTAAGAATAATTGTCCTTTGCCAATAATAGATGATCTGTTTGATCAGTTGAGTGGAGCCAGAGTGTTTTTCCAGTTAGATTTGGCGACAGGTCTCCATCAGTTAAGAGTGGTGGAGGATAGTATTCTTTTAATAGCATTTCGAACTAGGTATGGTTCATATGAGTAGTTGGTCATGCCATTTGGATTAACTAATGCACCTGCTTTCTTCATGGATTTTATGAACCGAGTTTTCCAAGAGTATTTGGATAGGTTTGCGCTTTTTTTTATAGATGATATTCTATTGTACTTTAAGGATGAGAGAGAGCATGAAGTTTGTCTTAGAGTGGTACTTGAAGCGCTGAGGTAGAATCAGCTAAAGTCAAATTTTATCAAGTGTCATTTCTAGAAGAAAGAGGTTAAATTTCTTGGTTATGTGGTTTCAGAGAAAGGATTTTCAGTCGATCCAGATAAGATCGAAGCCGTGAATAATTGGAGATACCAGAGACGGTGGCTGAGATCAGGAGTTTTCCTGGACTTGCTAGCTACTATCGGAGATTCATTAAGGATTTCTCGTGGATAGCAGCACCCTAAGGGCAAGCCATTAACAAGGTGGAAAAAAGGAAGATTGTAATCTTGAACTAAGGATCAAAGCTAGGGCGGATTAAGCAAAAAAAAAACCTCAAAATCCTTACCAAATATATGGAGAATAATAATTCATTCCATTTCTTTCTATTTTATTTATCATATGATTTCGGATTTATGAATTCATTTCGTTTCTATGATATTTTGAATGATGATATGCTTAAGTTATTGATTGTTTGATTTAAACAATTCATTTATATGGAAAATCTGTACGGTTTTAGGGTGAAAATCGAGGATTACTGATTTTAGGATGCCATGGAAAATTCATATGTTAGGAAAAACATAAATTTGGAGATGGGTTTTGATTTTCATAATTTTCCAAGCTATAGAAAATTTGATATGAATTTCTAAGGGAAAATATGATATGTTTGGGTTTTAAATTTATTTCGAGTATTTCAAGAAGAAATTGGGTCTGAAAATTTTAATATGCTTAATTACATGATAAAATTGAATTTCAATGATTTTTGGTGATTTTTCCCAATTGATTTACTAAGGAAAATAAATTATTTCAAGAGAAGGACTTGTTTGCAAATACTGATTTTGTTAATGGAAAGGCTTAAATGTTACATTTCTTTGATTCAAAACTGATTAAATGTGGCAGTTTTTAATGTAAAGTATTTGAAAAGTTTTACGGCAACCAATCAAAGATTTACAAATAGGCATGCGGTTATAAAACAATTACTAAAAGTGGATAAATTTTAGCCTTTAACTCAGAAAAGTAGGTACCGCCTCAAACAGTCATACCTTTCGACTACATTGACTATGCCTCATCCCAGGAAAAGCCTACATAGTCGAAACCCACATAGTCAAAACCAATACACAAGGTGTCAAGCAGACTGAAAGGAAGGCGGATGCCTTGGTGTCGAAAGGTATGCTTCTGAAAGAGGCGAAACCCTATTTTGTTTTCAAAAGATAAGAGCTTTCCTTGTTTTACTTAAAGCTTTTGCCGGAGTCGAAACACATGCTTTCATAAAGGTTTTATAAATGGCTTTCAAATAAAGTTGATGTTAGCACCAAAATTGGTCACTAACACCCTTAGAGAGATTGTGTAGGGAGATTAATGAAGAAAGTAAATTAAAATAGAGAACAATATGTAAATTTCAGTGCGGAGAACAAGAACACCAAATTTATAGTGGTTCGGCATAACTGCCTACATCCACTTCGAAGTTGATTTCATTGATAGTTGATTATAGATACAATCTGTTTCTAATTACTTGAATACAATTGCAAAACAAAAGATTAAGTCTTGAGTGAGTGTTGAATGCGGCAGAGTTTCCCCAGTGTTCCCAAAAAACTGATCCTTTTCACTGTGCCCCTGCCTCTCTATTTATAGACGAAGATGGGTTGGACTTCCCTGGTGGGCCTGGTAGCTGGATATCACGGCCTAAATGGAGTAAACTTTGTGCCGACCCGAACATGCCGAACGGCCAAATGCCGATCCATCATCTTCATGCCGAATGATGCGGTGTTACGTGGGAAGAGTAGACCGAGCAATCAATCGAAGCTGGACGAGATTGAAAGAGTGCCGAACAATCATATGCCGAGCGTCCTTGGTATGCCGAACAATCTTATGCCGAGCATAGCAAATTCAAACGCTCTGAGCGTCGTGGGAAGCATTTGCACCGAACGATACTGGAAGCCGAACCAGTGACTTGGCCGAACGATGTTTGTATGCCGAGCAGAGCTTAGGCCGAACGATACTTTGGCCGAACGTTACCCATGCCGAACTATATCTTGGCCAAACGATTCTTAGGCCGACCAATAGTTAGGACGAATGATAGTTTGGTCGAACAATGTTTCGACTGAACGGTAGTTGATGTTGGACAATTCTGCCATGCCGAACGTTCTCACATGCCAAACGTTATTCGATACCGAACGTCTCCCAATGCAGAATGCTCTGCCATGCCGAACGTTCCGTAGACGCCGAACGAACTTGATACCGAGCACACCCTGGATGCCGAGTGCTTCTTGGATGCCGGTCGCCGATCGATCCAGTTGAGCCGACCGGTGGAAATGCCGAATACTAAGTTGCCTGGTCAAATCCCCTGGAAACACTTGCCCTCCAAAGTGTGTCGCGTGACCGAACGTGATACGCTTTGAACTACGAGTCCTTTGTGCTTCGCTTCGAGCCTTGGCCGATTACTCTTGGTGGTTGTTTTCTTGTGAGTACCGGGTGGGATGGCGTGTGCCGAATGTAACGCGAATGCCGAGCGATACAACCGAAGACGAACATCCCATGTACGCCGAGCGAAATGAAATCCGATGCTGAACGATGTTGTTTTGACCGGTTCTACTGGTCAGTGTCTCTTCGACTTCTTCTCCTTCCCTTAAAGTCGGCACGTTCCTTCTTCTCCTCTTTCCACTTTTTTACCTCCGCTACCTTGTACTTGATAACCTCGCCAATTCACAGCCTCCAAAGATTCAACAATCCTTTCCAAGTCTCGATCTACTAACTAGGTATCGATTCTTCTATCTAAATCCTTTCCATAGCTAATCAAGTTCATAGAGGAACCATAGCTGATAGGTGTATGAAAGGGTCGAGTCTCAGTTTAAGATATTTTTAGAGTTTTTAGAGTTGAATGATGAGGGGGAAAGGAGGAGTAACTAGAGATGAGCATACAAGGGAGCTGTTGGGAGTTGTATTGTGATTCGGCACGGTTTCCCTTGTGCCGAATGTGATTGGAGGAAAAAAACAAAGGGGGAGTAGGAGGTGGTTAGGATGTCGTATGGCATGGACTGGCATGACTCGCCGAACGACATGTCCTTGTTGTTCGGCGTGGATGGAGGAAGAGAGGAGAAAATGAAACTGTAGTTAAGGACGGAGTGCGGAGTGTTGATGCTCGACATAACTTTTTGGTTCGGCATGACTCGTCACATGCCGAGCATTGGGATGGGGGGTGAGGGCGGAAGTATGAATTAGGTAGGATGTCGAACGTTACTTTGGCCGAGTAGAACTTAGGCCGGTCGTTATTTAGGCCGAATGATAGCTTTGCCGAACGATAGTTTGTCCGGTAGACAGTTAGGTCGAACAACATTTAGACCGACCAATCATGACTACCAACCCATATCTCTGCCGAACAACACACAAGCCGGACAATTATAAATGTCGAACCATGCTTTACAGGCCGAAAACTTATGGATGTCGTACCATTTTTTAGCCTAAGAGAACTTAGGCCGAACGATCATTTGCCATGCCTAACCATATAACAAAACCAGGTCAAAGACTCAAGCATACTAGCATATTGAACTGATCCGGACTGATAACTTAAATCGACAAGAACAGATAAAAGCTTTTAACTCGTAGTGCCAATGTCTGAGTCTAAAATTAAAAGCATCACAAGGCTGGTTTTCGGAGACGGTCAGCGATGACGGTCTTCGAAGGCGACGGTCCCAAGCTTGACTATATATCATTAATTCTGTGACTTATAATCTCTCAGCACTTACACACGAATGATCGCACTAGTTCACACACCACACGTGGAGAATTCTTGTGTTGTTAATTCTGACGTCGATTGTTTTTTTAGTATAGTTCAATTAGGTACTCTACAGGATTCAATATTTATTGGAAATGACTAAGAGATCTAGCTCCTCCACGATTTCAGATAGACCGGGACCGTCCACCCGACATGAAGTCGCGGATGTTTCAAATCTGTCAACCTCCCTTGCACATAACTTAGCCCCCAACGCTTTGGAGGCAGCAATTCTTTTGGATAAACCTGTGGATTCACAGGCTTCGAAGGTCAATGAAGTTGCGCTCCGGCGAATAAGCTCCATTCATGGGATCCCTTTTGACGACGTGTTGGTTCCCTTGGGGCACGATCGTCCACACTTGCCCCCAATTGGATGCACGACGTGTAATAAATTCATGTGCTGGGTTGGTAGCATGCCACCGTTCAGTTTATTTCTTTGGGATATGCTGCAATACATTGACATTGACCCGTCGTAATTGCACCCGAACTGCCACGCATTTATCTACGGTACCTACATCCTCTTCATGACCATTCTCTCTACGCCCCTAACTCCGGGCGACATCAGATATATTTATATGGTCAAGAAGCGGGAAGATAGCCCCTCTTACATGTTTCTCGAGCCTTATCCCAAACGCCAAATCTTAACTAGGGCGTGGAGCAAATTTTCCCTATACAAACAGGATTGGTTCTATGTGCGTTGCCCTCCTGGTTTCGCGAGGAGATGGGTGGAAGGAAGTAAGTCTTTTCTCTGGATCGATATTCATACTTGGTCAGAGCCACGCCTTTTCTAACTCTTTTTTTCATCTTCTTAGGTATTAATCCCCGCCCTGACGGTCATGGGTATTCCGAAGCCGTCGAAGCCATTAGAGCTCTTCCTGCCGAGGAACGGGACATCCGAACCCTCATTTCAAATGAGTCACTGTCGAGGTTCGGACTATTAGCAGAAGGTCGTCGGATAAGCCTTCCTGAGGGCGTCTCCAAACCTAGGCCCGCATCCGATAAAGAGAAAAAATTAGCTGAGTCATCAGCACGTCATGCTCCTGACGCACCAGAAGAGGGGGAAACTCAAGGGAACGAGACATCCGAAGCACAAGGTGAGAACTTGGGTCCCGCTCAGGATCCAATAGTCGAAGTGCACGATATCAAAACGTCTTCCTTCCCTTCAAATAGGAAAAAGGGATTGACGTAGAAGATTAGAAAGGAGAAGGTTAGTGGAACTTCAAAAGTTACGCACATTCCAACGGAGAAAGAGGCCTCTTCACAGCATGTAGAAAGTTCTTTAAAGGGCCTATCGAACCTCTCCATTCCCGATGACCTGCTCAATTACGACTTCAACGATCCGGAAGCATTTCAACTTCACTCGCCCATCAGAGGCGATGCGGGCGCTCTAGCCCAAAGTCAGGGAGAGAAAACTCTCATTAGTAAAGCAACTGATCCGTCGGGGGGAAACACTAGGACATGCACAAACACTTGCACTTCAATTTGCACTTAGATTTTCATCGTCGCGCTACTCTTCTCATTGCTAACTCTTTCTCAAATTTCGTACAGGTGGCATGGGACGTGCACACGACATTGATCGCCTCCGCGAGTCGTCTGTTTTCTAATACTCCGGGCGTGATTCAGGTTCCGGGAGACGTCGGGACAGAGAAGATGATGGCGATAGGGATTATCATTTCCGGGACTCATCATCTCGGAAGAAAACATAATATTAGCCCATGTACCACCATCATCCCTCTTCTCATTCGAAACCAAGCAAAGACAAGTGTGGCCATAAGGGGTCGCAATCCGATGTCCTTCGGGATCAACACTCTGACTCCTCTACCACTCAACAGTCCCGAGATCCTCACAGGAGGGCTGAACTTTCTAAGCCGTCTCCTCCTTCTCCTGCAACAGATCCAACCATGTCGGAGAGGCTGGCCGAGCTTAAGGATAAATTTCCAAAAATCTGCTTTGATGGCCTGAAATTCCTTCCGGCGATTCATCCTATTCTCGGACATGTCAAGCAGAGCGCCATCGCCTGTACCAACGACGTCTATGTTCAACATGATGTGTTTGTTCATTTGGCTGAAAAACTTTCTGAAGTCTCCGTGGAGCGCCAACATGAAATCGATTGCCTGAAGCTTGAGGCTATCCACGACAAAGACATCATTAAGGTTCAAGACGAAGAGATTGCAACTTACAAGTCTGAACTTGAGGTCGCCCATCAGAGCGCCAAGGACACCGCTGAGGCTGTCACTCGTCTCGAATCAACTCATAAGAAAGAACTCGATGCGGCGGTTCAACGATGTGGGGCTTTGGCTCTAGAGAAGGACTCGTTTCAAAAGGAGAGGGATGCATTCAGCTTCCGAGTCAAGGAACTTGAGGAGCAGCTCCGCAGAGAGAAGGAAGAGTCACAACGATACTGTGACGAGATTGTTGCCACTCGACTCTTAAAAGAAAAACTTGAGGGCGAGATTTCCAGAGTTGAGGCATTAAAGAGTGAAGCCCGTGAAGAGGGCCAGAAGATAGCGTCCATTGATATCTACTCGCCTCTTGAGGCGGCTAAAGAAGAAGGCAGGGAAGTGGTTAAGAGCGTGTTTGACCCGCTAATCGCTAAATTCAATGCCTGCGTCCTCATGCATCGAGACTTGACTTTTCTGGGCGAGGGCTATCTTGAATTTTTAGCCGAGGCATGGGAGGCCTTGATAGAAATCAGGAAGGCCAAGCACGGTGCTGAAGAGATTGATGAGGGGGCCTTGATAAAAGAATTCCTCAAGGGGAATGAGCCTTCAGACTTGTCTGCAGCTAAAGCTATATATAGCAAAGGCTCCCCTTCAAAGAAAGGGAAAGAAGTTATTACTGGTCCATCCGGGGTCGTGCCTCCAGCTCATGCGCTTACTCGATCGGCCGATACTCGATCAATTTTAGCAGCATATCGATTACAATCTAGAGGACCTCGGCCTTGGCGTCCATATTCGGTCTCCCATTTCGGAGGGTGAGACCCCCTTGACGGCTGAGAGCCTGCCGGAACATGGTAGATAACTCTTCACTTTAAGATTTCAGAAGTCGTCATTCTTTATGAAGGACTATTGTATTCTAGTGCTTGTTTTTCATGCTTTTGCGCAGGCCGTTCTGATCCCGGGCCCACTTCGAGGAGCGATGTCGCCAAGGAGGTAGAGGAAAAGATAGGTGAGGCCACTCAGGAAGGAGAAGCTCCCGGGCCAGATGCTTAGGTGATTGGAGCGCTGGATGAAGACAAATATGAGACTTCTTCTCCCATCGAGGGGAGTTATGAAGTAGAGATTACATGCGCCTTCGAACATACATCTGAGCTAAGTATGAAGGAGCAGCTCGAGAAGGAGAAGAGAGAGACAGCCGAAATCAAGGTCGAGCTTCGAGTTGTGGACCCAGATGATCCCTTGCACAAGCCATTGAAGGTCATTCTCCCTGGCAGGTCCAAGCCCGTGCATGTTTCCCGTACTTCTGCAGCTGCTACCCCTCCATCAAAGAAGAGTGCCATGGGTAAACGCACAGGGGAGGAGTCGTCCGAGAAGACCGCGAAGGTGAGGAAGTCAAAGAAGCACAAGAACTGGCCATTACTCTTGTCCAACGAGAGTTAGTTTAAGTTATGTAATTATTTTCATCACTTCCATGGTCTTTGTAAATAGATTGTCTACTCCAAACTTTGTAGAAAAAACGATGTCTGAATAAAGCTTAGTTCCTCTTTTTTTTGTCTTTCAAAAGGCTCTTGTCGTTCAATTTTTGTATGATTGTGATTTAAATCCGAGCCATTGTGAATAACGTAGACTTCTCGGTTCACCTTCGTATAGCTCGGAGATTCTTCGAGAGTTGCTCATTCTTCCTTCTGCGCTTCAAGCACTTAGAATATTTTTTAGTTCACACATCGGGGACATAGAGTACTCCAGTCCGCGCTCTGGGGACTTGGAGATTTGAGTCGATTATACTCAAGTCCACGCTCCGAGGACCTTGAGTACTCCAGTCCGCACTCTGGGGACTTAGAGATTTTGAGTCGTTTATACTCGAGTCCACGCTCCGGGGACTCAGGGTACGCCAGTCCGCACTCCGGGGACTTGGAGATTTTGAATCGTTTATACTCGAGTCCGCACTCTAGGGACTTAGAGTACTCCAGTCCGCACTCTGGGGACCTGGAGTTTTTGAATCGTTTATACTCGAGTCTGCGCTCCGGGGACTTAGAGTACTCCAGTCCGTACTCTGGGGACTTGGAGTTTTCGAATCGTTTATACTCGAGTCCGCTCTCCGTGGACTTAGAGTACTCCAGTCCGCACTCCGGGGACTTGGAGATTTTGAATCGTTTATAATCGAGTCCACGCTCCGGGGACCTTGAGTACTCCAGTCCGCACTCTGGGGACTTGGAGATTTCGAATCGTTTATACTCAAGTCCGCGCTGCGGGGACTTAGATTACTCCAGTCCGCACTCCGGGGACTTGGAGATTTTGAATCATTTATACTCGAGTCCGCGCTCCAGGGACTTAGAGTACCCTAGTCTGCACTCTGGGAACTTGGAGATTTTGAATCGTTTATACTCGAGTCCACGCTCCGGGGACTTAGAGTACTACAGTCCGCACTCCGGGGACTTGGACATTTTGAATCGTTTATACTCGAGTCCGCGCTCCGGGGACTTAGAGTACTCCAGTCCGCACTCCGGGGACCTGGAGATTTTGAATCGTTTATACTCGAGCCCACACTCCGGGGACTTAGAGTACTCCAGTCCGGACTCTGGGGACTTGGAGTTTTTGAATCGTTTATACTCGAGTCCGCGCTCCGGGGACTTAGAGTACTCTAGTCCGCACTCTGGGGACTTGGAGTTTTTGAATCGTTTATACTCGAGTCCGCGCTTCGAGGACCTAGAGTACTCGAGTCCGCACTTCGAGGACTTGGAGATTTTGAATCGTTTATACTCGAGTCCGCACTCCGGGGACTTAGAGTACTCCAGTCCGTACTCTGGGGACTTGGAGATTGTGAATCGTTTATACTCAAGTCCGTGCTCCGAGGACTTAGAGTACTCCAGTCCGCACTCTGGAGACTTGGAGATTCTGAGTCGTTTATACTCAAGTCCGCACTCCGGGGACTTAGAGTACTCCAGTCCGCACTCCGGGGACTTGGAGATTTTGAATCATTTATGCTCGAGTTCACGCTCCGGGGACCTAGAGTACTCCATTCCGCACTCCGAGGACTTAGAGATTTTGAGTTGTTTGCACGTGTGCGTACGTCAGCCAGAATAATACGGTTTCGTTTGCCTATCACAGGATCTTCATACGTAGAAACATCAGTAATTTATGGAAAAGATGGCTTCAAGCCTTTATTAATGAAAGCAAGCTGAATTGTCTTACTACATGCCAAGAACTAGAAATAAAGGCGTACTGGAAATAAATGCAACTAATACATGAAAGAAATAGACTAAGTATAATAATGCCACAAGTGCTCGTCGTTCCATGCTCGGGGGAATGTCACACCATCGACGGTCGTTAGCTTGAAAGTTCCTTCTCCAAGCTTCCGTTCGATGACGTATGGACCTTCCCATGCGGGATTCATATGAGACGGGATCAGAAAAACTCATTTCAAAACGAGGTCTCCCACATTAAAAATTCTTGGTCTGACCATTTCGTTATAATATTTTGCGACTCTATGTTTGTATGCGGCCGCTCTCAAATTGGCCTCTTCGCGTTTTTCGTCAATGAAGTCCAATGATTCCAATAAAAGATTTTGGTTCAACTTGAGGTTGTAATAAGTTACCCGATGTGATGGAACTCCAAGTTCCATGGGTATGACAGCTTCCGTGCCATATGCCAAAGCGAATGGAGTGTGGCCATTCGCGGTCTTGTGGGTGGTCCTGTAGGCCCAAAGCGTTGTTGAAAGTTCATCCACCCACTTGCCTCTAGCCTTTTCCAGACGTTTTTTCAACATGGACTTGATTATCTTGTTTACGGCTTCCACTTGTCCGTTAGCTTTCGGGTGAGCAACTGCTGCAAACTTATTTTCAATGCCATACTTCTAGAAAAATTCTTTGAACTCCTTTCTTTCAAATTGAGTCCCATTATCTGAATGATGGTCCATGGAAGGTTGAAACGACATATGATATTTCGTACGACGAAATTAATAACCTTCTTGGTGGTTATTGTGGCCAGAGGCTCTGCTTCTGCCCATTTGGTGAAGTAGTCGACCGCAAAAATTGCACATTTCACTCCACCTTTGGCTATGGGTAATGAACCAACTAGGTCAATTCCCTACATTGCAAATGGCCAGGGACTAACCATTTGCATGAGTTCCGTCAGCGGAGCTCTCAGGATTTTTGCATATATCTGGAATTTATCACATCTTCTCACATGGTCTGCAGCATCTCGATTCACAGTTGGCCAGTAGTATCCATAACAGAGGATCTTCTTTGCTAATGTCTGCCCCCCAGTGTGGTCGCCGCATTCTCCTTCATGGACTTTCTCCATGACTTGTTTTATCTCACCATGGGCAACGCATCGGAGTAGTGGGGTCGAGAATCCCCTTCGATACATTATTCCATCCTATATTACATAACGAGAAGCCTTACGAAGGACTTATCGTCTTTCACTCCTTTCTTTACGTAAGATCTCGAATAGCAAGTAATGCTTGATTGGGGTCATCCACGATTCCTCCTTGATTTCTGCTTCTAACACGAAATCTACCTCCATCATATCTGTACTCGGAGTCTCAACAGGAAATAATCCCATTTGTTGTGCGTCGTCTGTGCTTGCGAATTTTGCCAGTGAATCGGCTACTCTGTTTCGCTCACACGGGACATGTGAAATATCATAACACTCGAGATTCGCTAGCAGCTCCTGAACTCGAACCAAATATGGGGGCAAGTCTCTACCCCCTTGCGTGGTAGTCTACTCGCACTTGGTTCACCACCAGCTGCGAGTCGCTGAAGATTTCAACCGATTTTACTCTCAGTTCTTTGATAAGTTTCAAGCCGGCGATCAACGCTTCGTATTCGGCTTCGTTATTTGTTGCTGCGAATTCAAGCTTCAAGGCGTAGCAGACTGATCGGTTCACAGGAGTTACAAGAACTAAGCCGACCCCCGAACAATGGTCGTTAGATGCCCCATCGGTGTACATCTCCATCGAACGAGAGGTATGACATTGTGGTCGTTTGACTCATCTGTCATAGTAAATTCAACAATGAAGTCAGCTAGTGCTTGTCCTTTTATGGCCCTTCGCGGCAGGTAGGTAATGTCGAACTGACTTAACTCAATATTCCATTTAAGCATTCTCCCGGAAGTTTCTGGTCGTTGGAGTATCTTCCGCAAAGGTTGATCAGTGTAGACACTGATCGAGTATGCCTGAAAATACGGGCGAAGCTTGCGTGATGTAATCACCAAGCAATAGGCTAGCTTTTCAATCTTTGGATAATTTCTTTCTGCCCCCGTCAAACGTTTACTAACATAGTACACTGTCTTTTGAACCCGGTCTTCCTCGCGAACCAAGGCTGTACCGATAGCGTGCTGGGATATAGCCAAGTATATGTACAACATTTCATGGTCTATTGGTTTCGACAATACCGGAGGACTTTCTAAGTGCCTTACAAGAGCTCTGAATGCTTCCTCACAGTCGGATGTCCATTCGAAATTCCTCTTTCCTTTCTTTATGATATCGAGGAAAGGAATACACTTGTCTGTGGCCCTGGATATGAATCGGCTCAGCGCGGCCAACTTTCCGTTCAAGCTTTGCACCTGCTTTATGGTTCGGGGCACTCGTATATCACGGATGGATTGAATCTTCTCTGGGTTAGCCTCGATTGCTCGTGCATTCACAATGAAACCCAAAAACTTTCCCGACGCTACGCCGAATGAACACTTCAAAGGATTGATCTTCATTCCATATTATCCGAGTATGTCAAGCATCTCCGCTAAGTCTCGGATGTGGTCGTTTAACTGCTGCGACTTCACGAGCATGTCATCCACATAAACTTCCATCGTTTTACCAATCTGGTCTTTGAACATCCAATTCACCAGACGTTGATAAGTTGCTCCCACGTTTTTCAATCCAAAGGGAATCACTACATAGCAATGCAACCCAATGTTTGTGACAAAACTGGTGTGTTCTTGGTCTGGGAGGTGCATCGGGATTTGATTATATCCGAAGTACGCATCGATAGATGATAGTAACTCATGCCCGGCAGTTGAATCGACCAGCTGGTCAATCCTAGGCAACGGGAAACTATCCTTCAGGCATGCTTTGTTTAAATCAGAATAATCGACACAAGTTCTCCATTTTCCATTCGCTTTCTTTACTAGCACCGGGTTAGAAACCCATTCAGGGTAGAGGGCGTCGCGGACAAACCCATTGGCTTTGAGTTTGTCCACCTCCTCTTTGAGAGCCGCAGACCTCTCTGGGTCCATGCCTCTCCTTTTCTGTTTCACAGGAACATGTCTTGGGTCTATGTTCAACATATGACTCGCAATTGTAGGAGAAATCCCGCACATGTCAGAATGTGTCCAAGCGAAAACATCAAGATTCGCTCGGAGGAAGTCAGTAAGGTTCTCGGCCACCACGGGGTCGAGTTGTGATCCAATTTTAAGAATTCGTGACGGGTCATCCCGGCTGACTGGGATATCAATTGTTAGTTCAGTCGGCGCTGCATTTGTTTCCCTGGGTCCCCCATCATCGTCTCTCGGATCTATGTCTCTATGGATCCGAGAATGTTGCCCGAGCCAGGGCTCGGGCGCTACTTGTCAATCATCAGCATTTCGGATGCGGATGGAGCAGTCCGCAACCTTTCCTTTCTCTCTACGCTGAGCCTCTCTCAGCTCATCCACATAGCAGGCACGTCCGGTCACTTGATCGCCGTGTACCACTCCAACACCACTGTCTGTGGGAAATTTTAACGTCAGACACCAAGGGGCCAATGCTGCCCTAAATTCTGCCAAGGCTGGACGTCCTAGAAATACGTTATATGGAGAGTCAACGTCCAACACTATGAATGGTAGGATCCGTACCCTCCTAGCCTTGCCCCAATTCAACTAATAACTCCACATATCCCACTACATCCGTTGCTGCGCCATTAAAGCCGTGGATTCTGGCTTTAGACGGTTTCAAATCCTTAGTCTCCAGCTTCATTTGGTCGTACGCCTTCTTGAAGATGATGTTAATAGAACTTCCATAATCAATTAGAATTCTCTTCACAAATGTCGGCCCGATTGTCGCAGATATGACCATCGGGTCGATGGTAGGGGCCTCCACTTTATCTGTATCTCTGCTCATGAATACAATATCATCATTCATCGTGCGCTGCTGCTTTGCACGGGTCCCATCTTCCACATTCGAACAACACTCATACTTCGCATGTCTTAAAGAGTTAGCATATCGCTCTATCTCCTGCCAATTCTTATCCGCAGGATGAGGTCTGCCAGCAATCGTGTTGATAACCAATCTACCCACGGTTCGAATAGGTTGTTCTGGTTGGCGTGGAGCTGGCCCACGTCCGGGGTCCGATGACTCTTGTCTTCCGTCTTGTGGGTCTTTGACAAACTCCTACAGCTTCTTCTGTCTAATCAGCTTTTCAATAGCGTCATGGAGGTGTCTGCACGCCTCTGTGTTGTTCCCATAAGACTCGTGAGAGCGACAGTACTTTTCAATCCGCTTCTGTTCCTCCGTTGATTCCTTTGGACGTGGTTTCCTATACTGAAAAGTGTTGCAAGTTGATAAATAGATGTTCTCAAGTGATGTGTTGAGCGGGGTGTATTCATTGTAGGTCGGGATCCTTGACTTCCATTTCCCTGACTCTCTTTTCTTTCCGGGATTTCCACCTCCGGATCCTTTAGACTGCCCAGGCTTGTTTTGGACGTTGACTTGAGCTTTTCCCGAATCATCACCGGTTTGCTTCATGGCTACGGTACTCTTCACTGTCTCCTAAGCAAGCCCTGGTGCCTTGTCTCGTCTTGTCCATCGAGCTTCTTCCCTTCTTATGAACTGATGAGCTTTCGAGTAAAAACGTTCCAGCGTGGCTGGGGGCTTTCCCGCCAACCAATCTCCGAATTCAGAGTCTGGATCCACTCCACGCATTACCGCCATCAGAATTGCATGGTAATTTAGATTGCTCACTTCGGTAGCAGCAACATGAAATCTCGGCAAGTATGCTTTCAACGACTCTCCCAGAGCTTGGATTACACTTGATAAGGACATCACATCCTTTGCGCGAGTGGTGTGTATCCTGAATTGCTCTATGAATTTCATTCCAACTCGTCAAAGCTGGATATAGATCATGGGGGAAGTCGAGTAAACCACATGGTGGCAATTCCGGACAGAGTGATTGGGAAGCACCTACACTTGGTTGCATCATTAGCTCTTGCAGAATCCATCATCCATCTGTACCTCATCACATGCTGCTTGGGATCAGTCTTCCCTTCGTAGGCTGGGATAGTCGGCATATTGAACTTCTTGGGGTACTCAGCCTGCAGGATACCATCCGTAAACAGAGTATGGCTTCTGGACACTCCCCAATCTTCATTGTTCAAGCCTTGGTTTTCTCTCATCAACTGCCTAACCATAGCTGTTAAGTCCGCGGTTCGTATGGAGGATGGAAGGTTGGGTTCCGTTCCAAGGGACCGTGTGGGTTGGCGTCCCGCCTGATTTGGGTCTTGGAGATTCGGGTGTCCAGTCTCTTTGTGGGCTTGATTCCCAACGCCTGCTTATGCACCTTCATCCTTACGGCGTCTACGCCTAGGAGGTTCATCAGCGGCCGTTGAACTATCAGATTCAAAATAAGGGGCAGGGTTACCTCCAGCATTCTGGTGCTGCTGCTGAGCGAGCTGAGTCGTGAGGTTAGTGTTGGCTTGAATCTGCTCAGCAAGTTGCCTTCTACTTTCCTTGAGTTCTCTTATCAAGTCGTTGAACTATGTTCGGGAATCGACTTCCACTTAGTTTTGGGAGGAGGCCCTTGCACCTCTTGTTGCTTGCTGATTTCTAGGTCCAACTTGTTGTAAGCTAGCAGTTTCGTGGAGATCTGCGTTATGAGAGGCCGACCTGGTTTGTGGTCTTCCCATGGTAGAGTTGTTGGTTATAACTCCGAATAGAATCAACCGATGCCTTGTCAATGATCTTGGATCTCCTCTGGGGGATTTATGCAATCCAGTAGCTACAAAGCAGATCCTAACAGCCTGAGAATTCAATTCTCAGTGAAAGAACCAAAATGTTAGCACCAAAATTGGTCACTAACACCCTTAGAGAGATTGTGTAGAGAGATTAATGAAAAAAGTAAATTAAAATAGAGAACAATATGTAAATTTTAGTACAGAGAACAAGAACACCAAATTTATAGTGGTTCGGCGTAACTGCCTAAATCCACTTTGAAGTTGATTTCTATGGATTTCATTGATAGATGATTACAGATACAATCTGTTTCTAATTACTTGAATACAATTGCAAAACAAAAGATTAAGTCTTGAGTGAGTGTTGAATGCGGTAGAGTTTCTCCAGTGTTCCCAAAAACCGATCCTTTTCACTGTGCCCCTGCCTCTCTATTTATAGACGAAGGTGGGTTGGACTTCCCAGGTGGGCTTGGTTGCTGGATATCACGGCCCAAATGGAGTAAACTCTGTGTGCCGACCCGAACATGCCGAACGGCCAAATGCCGATCCATCATCTTCATGCCGAATGATACGGTGTTACGTGGGAAGAGTAGGCCGAGCAATCAATCGAAGCCGGACGAGATTGAAAGAGTGCTGAACAATCTTATGCCGAGCGTCCTTGGTATGCCGAAAAATCTTATGCCGAGCACAGCGAAGCCGAACGCTCTGAGCGCCATGGAAGCATTTGCACCGAACGATACTAGAAGCCGAACCAGTGACTTGGCCGAACGATGTTTGTACACCGAGCAGAGCTTAGGCCGAACGATACTTTGGTCGAACGTTACCCATACCGAACTATATCTTGGCCAAATGATTCTTAGGCCGGCCAATAGTTAGGCCGAACGATAGTTTGGCCGAACAATGTTTGGGCCGAACGGTAGTTGATGCCGGACAATTCTGCCATGTCGAACGTTCTCACATGCCGAACGTTATTCCATACCGAATGTCTCCCAATGCAGAATGCTCTGCCATGCCGAACATTCCGTAGACGCCGAACGAACTTGGATGCCGAGCGCACCCTGGATGCCGAGTGCTTCTCGGATGCCAGTCGCCGATCGATCCAGTTGAGCCGACCGGTGGAAATGCCAAATACTAAGTTGCCTGGTCAAATCCCCAGGAAACAGTTGATATATTATGTAAAGAAGTTATCTTTCGAAGGGGTACCTCTTCCTTAAATAAGAGCTTCCGACAGGATTGGTTTCGACCAAGTAGAGGCGAAGCCACTATAATACCTTTTGATCACATTGAAGCCATCTATGCTATTGAAGTGGTACTTCAATTTTAAAAAACTTCCTGAATTCTTTCGAAGAGGTTGAGGGTTTTGAGGGTAATGGAGTCGAAAGGGGGTTTCGACTCTGTACTCCAAAGTTTACATTTAAAGGTTGTTGCTTTCAACTAGATGGTTCTGACACCATCAACTTTTCCTTGAAACAATTTTATAATTGGTTTCGAAAGAGATGCTTTCTTATATAATTTGACCTAAAGAAATTTTTTAAAAAGTAAACCCAATGGTTTCTAAAGCGTACTTTTATTTGTTTCGAAGCTATGTTTTAAAGAACGTTTTTGATACCATCGAATGGTATCATTTGGTTTCGAAGGGATTGATTTATAGATCTTCGAAAGGTATATACTTAGAGTTTTGAAAGGAGGTTTTCTATGCTTTCGAAGAAGGTCATCCAGTGGTTTCAAAAGTGATGTTTTAAGATTTCAAAATAAATGACCCATTCTTATTTTAAAAGGAAATGCTATAGCATAAATAAAGATTTTGGAAATATTATTCACATTGTTATTAACCCACAGATGTATGTTGGGGAAGGGCAGAATAACCAAATAGGTTGATCCAGTAGTGAACATAAATTAAGGAATGATAAAACCATAAAACTAAAGATATTGGCATGGGCCAATAGGTTTACAGTAAGCCCATGAAAACTGTATATAAGTAAATATATTGGCAGGGGCCAATAGGTTTACAGTAAGCCCATGAAAACTGTATATAACCAATGACAGGGGCCAATAGGTTCATAGTCAGCCCATGAAAACTATGATTTTTGATGTTGGCAAGGGCAAGTAGGTTTGTAGTTAGCCCATGAAAACTATATCCAAATTAAGATATTAATAGTTAGTCAGGTTCGTAGTTAGCCCATGAAAACTTGGATAAGGGAAAAGATGTTGGAGTTATTAATAGCTTCTTAGTGATCTCATGAAAACTATGAAATTAGACAGATAGTCCACGAACATTTAACAGGTTAATAGTAACTCTAGAAACTATAATTGAGATAAATAGTCAGAATGAATGGGAATGGGTAATCAAGATCTGATTTACTTGTTTTGCATACCATCATAATGTTTTGAAATACTATGTTTTAACCATTGTGGATGAAGGAGCATAGTACATGGTTTTATAAATGTTTTGTGATACTAGTGAGGGGAAAACCCGTTCCGCTAAGCGGCGTGGTCTCACAAGATATCTAAATGGTTTGAGATGGTAGATGATTATTCATGTCAGGCTTTATGTCTAACTTGGAGTTTTTTTCCCTTTAAACTCTTGGGTACTCAATTGATTTTGAGTAGGTTGAGAGTTAAGGTTTTCAGGTGTTCTTTTAGATGAATAAAGCTTCCAAGGACGTGTAGGAGGCAAACTTGTTATTAGAGTTCTTTTATTTCAGCTATGTGTTTTGATTGTAAAGGAAAATTGTTTTAGTGCCTTATTATATACTTTGATCGACCAAGGCAACATCTTCATATGTCATTCTTGGTGTATTTTGTTATAATTATATGTTATCTAAATATGGTCTACAAACTGGGATTATGTAATCAATTTGGAATATTTTGAAATGAAATGTGGAGTTTGTTTGCTGTTTAATTTTTTTCCATATTCTTGTATTTCTATGTATCAATGTATCTAATATCGCCATATTTGGTCACCAAAGATTAATAACCATGGATGACTACAACATCTGTAGCCGTTAGTTTTGGGCCTCTAAATAGGGGGATGTTACATTAAATATAAATAAAAATGAATTTGAAAGTTGACTTAAATTCCATTTAAATAAAAATGAAGATTGTAAACTTTTAGATTAGATTTAAAAGCCGCTAAATTGGTTTTAAATTAATTTGTTTAAATTAACGAGTGAAAATAGCCTTCCGAGGTACCGCCTTGGATTTCGATGAAACTAGTATCATTGGATCCATAGTAGTGAATTATTATATGCCGATGATTTCATGGTGATTTGGTGTATCGTTTGGTCACATGAGATCAAAATGGGTAGGAATTAATTTCAAAAATTATATAAGATAATCGGGTTTAAAAAGCTATCTTCTGCATATGATCAAATTAGCCTTGAGACCAGTTCCTTTGCATTCAAAATTGCGGTATAACATATAAAACGCTAGGCGGCATGTCTCGGTAGGAGTTCAAAATTTTGGGCATTTAAATGCTTGATATTTTAATTAATACACACACACCCCCCCCCCCCATTCTATAACTATACATTAGGCCTTATCCCTGACCATACTTAGCACGTCTCTGCCCATATTCTTATCGTATTTTTAAGCATTGCATGAACCAAAATGTTAGATTCACCATTTTTATTTTCAAATTTAAATCGTGGCCAATCTAACGAACCTAATCATCTCAAGACACTGGAGTCTGAATTAGGGTTCAACCTTAACTAGGAAGATGAAGAACTCGAGGCATTGAAGGAGATGGATGGTTAGATCTTACTGGATCGTGATGAGGTGACTGTAGTTCGTGGATGATCGGCGAAAGCAAGGTTAGTCGATTGCGGCGTTTCAGTGGACCTAGGGGCAATGGGGTCTGAAGGAGAACCATCAGGGTTGGAATGGGCTATGTACTGGTGAAGTTTGGTGACAATTGGCGACCTGAGGTGTTGGGGCTAGGCAGTTTAATAGAATTCATGTTTTTAGGGAAATCAAGGTGGTGGCGCCTATTTGGATGACCACGTGGTGCGTCGAGTGGAGGTTGGGCTATCTAAGGATGAGGTGAGGTAACTGGTCATGGCTTATAGAGGCGGAGGAGTTCAAAAATGAGAGGCGGCTATAGTGTTTCATCTTTTGGGTAAGACAAGATTAGGCAGGCTGACTTTGTTTAAGCGATTGTTAATTAGGGTAATTAGTTTGAAGTTTATTAATTATTTAAAGTTAATTATAGTTTAAATAAAAAGTTCACCAATTTATACTTAACTCGTATGAGATCAAATTAAACACTGCGAGTCGCGTTGCGATCGCACCAACAAAGGCTACGTTATGGAGTTAGATTGGATGGATTCAGAGCTGATAGAAAATTGGGTTAAAATTGAAAGTCCGTTCAATTTTAATTCAAAAAGGAACATTTTGGTGACTGTTAAAATAAATGTGAGCTAATTTCACCTTGTTGGCTAGCTAGTTATATTTATAGTTGGTAAAAATATAGATTTGATGTTTGGATGATTTACTATTTTATATTATTGGTTTGGATATATTCCGGCCTCTTGATCGGATGAGACCCTTTTACATTCCCATGTAAGAGCGGATGAGACCCTTTTACATTCCCATGTAAGAGCGGATGATCCTTTGTATTTGATCCATCCTCGAAGTGTTTGATATATCCTTTTTGATTATATATTTTATGTAATGCTGGGGGACAGGTTAGAGGGATCCAATAGGATTTCTCACCCATGTTGATTTTATTTACATATATATGTGTTGACATATTTTAGCTGTGATGTAAGGGAACAGGTTGGAGGGATCCAACGGGTTTCCTTGTTATTTTTGAATTGGTTTCAATAATATTCCGGTTATATGCATTATTAGATAATACACCTGGTTTGTTGGAAATATGGCTTATAACATCGTTATATGTTAAAAACTGAAATCCAGTAGTAATAGGAAATCAATATCAATATTGGTTGAGCATTCGTTAACTATTGGCCTCAAATTAGTATTTTAAGAATATTATAAGTTGCCTTTTGAGTTGGAATTGGTTTTGAGACAAGAAATGATTTTTAGATTCGAAATTGGGTTTAAGAAATATTTGTTTTAAAGATTATATATTTATATATAATATCGTTTTAAGTTATTTAATTATATTATCATTGCTTTAAAATTATTTAATTATATTAATGTTGTTTTGAAGTTATTTAATTATATTAATATTTCTTCATAGTCATATAATTATATTAGTATTGTTTTAAGTTATTTAATTATATTTATATTGTTTTAAAGTTATTTAATTATATCAGTATTGTTTTAAAAGTTGTTTGCTTATGGTTAATATTGTTTTAAAGTATTTTCCAAAATGTTAATATCTTGGAAGGTTGTTTATTTTATGAATAACTATGGTTGAAATTAATAATAAGGATTTATTAATAGGGTTTTGAAAATAAATTATTATTACTTATAATAAGGTTAATGACTATTTTAATTTTGGAATGTTAAACTATTTAGAAAGAGGCTTAATATATGTTTAAAACAAACAATACCTTTCTACTACATTGATGACTTCAATACCCTCGAAAGGTAAAAGAATCGGTGGAAGGCTTCGACTAGGTCGAAACCCCTTATTTAAAGCATTGATTTATAATTAAAGGATCTACTTCGAAACCCCTTTTTTCTTCTAAAGCAAATTGACAACCCCTTCAAAAGCTATTATAAAGCCCCTTTCGAAAACATACATATCGACTAAGTCAAAAGCTTGGTAAAACAAAGGTAGGCGCTTAAGTTTTTAAAATAAACCAAAATATCATCTCTGAAAGCTACCCTTTCGAAACCATACCTTCCGCCTTTACTCCAAACCACTACGTACCATCTAAGTGATACCTTGCGTATTGGTTATTGAACTTAATGGGGTTTCAACTTGATTGAAGTCGAAAGGTAAGGGTCGAAAAGTTCCTCCATTAAAGGCGAGACCTGTTTATTTGGAATTAACACTAAATTAGGCGACTTACATAAACTAACCTGCCTACGTGTAAACATATATTGGTTGCTTTAGTTAACCGCCTTTTTATTTTAGATAAGTATCAAACTTAAACTTTGCAAATAAAACCTTCCTTTTAATTTATACATAAATCATTTTGATCCTCTTCTCAAATAATTTATTTTGTATATTAGATCACTTAAGAAAAATCCTCAAAAATCACAGTAGTTTACTTTGATCATGTCATCTAACATATCAAAATTTAGGACCCAAATTCTCAATATATTTTTTAAAATATATTTATAAACCAAACGTACTATATCCTCATTCAAAAATTCATAATAATCTTTCCAAAACTTGGAAAATTCTCAAATTTGAAACCCAACACTAAATTTATGTTTTACATAATATATAATTTTCCTATAGCATAAAAACATCATATCTTACGGTTTTGATCTAAAACCGTACAAACACTTATTTAAACAATCTTGTTCAAATTCAAATAAATCAAATTTGAGCATATCATCATCAAACATCACATATTCAACAATTAAAGATGGAAATTCTTGCTCACCTTAATCATTGATAAGGAATGGATTGAGATGAGTTTGATTTCCCCCTTTTTTACCTTTTCTTCTTTTCCTTTTCAATTTCCTCTTCTTCTTTTCTTACGGTTTATATTTGTGAAGAAAGAATCGTGTACGTGAATGGCCAAAGGAATATATATATATATATATGGGTAAATAATTTGTAAGGATAATTCCCATTATACCCTTTTTTATCTTTATTTTTCTATAAACCATTCTTTAGCCCACTTAATTTAATAAGCACGGCCATTTATATTTATAAAAATCTCAATTCCCTTATCGTTTAACATTCACATTATTTATTTAATTTATCTAATTAAATATCTGAATTAGGGGTGTTACACATTGTAAGAGTGGAAGCGGGAATGACAAGTGGTTGTATGGGTAAAGCAATCGAAAAAGGAGTAGGAACATCATCAATCTTTTCCTTCTTGATTGCCAAGACTTTTTTAGCTAGTAAGGTCTTCTCCTTCGACACCAATGGCCTAGATTTTTGCTTAGTGGCCCTTATAATGACTATGTCCTTATCCCTTTCATCATATTAGGATCATCTATAACTTCTTCAATCAATGCATGAATCTTTTCAGCGTTAGAACCTAACATTTGACTGGTTAACAAAGTTAGGATATGAATGGGGGAAGACACGATAACTAATTTTTCACTAAAGCCTGGGTACCCGAAGTCAAATCTCCTTCCAAAAGGGGCAAGAACAGGTGAATCTAAAACTTGAGAAATTGAAAATTAGATATTTTAGACATTGATGGGTGTCATTTGAGCATTCTTGAACAGAAGAGGAGTTAATGGTATAACTCAAGGAGAAGTGAAGATCACTTATAAAGGAGTTCTTATAGAACTACACTCCATAATCAGAGATAAGATGGCCAATTTTGGATGAACTCTGGCTATATGTAGCCAGGCTCTATAGAATTATATTAAACATCGGTTGAAGATGTCAAAGTTGTTGAGGTTCCTAATCACTATAGTAGTTGGAATTGTTGTAATTCCATAGGAAGGGGTGACAGATTTAGTAGTGAATGGCCTTAATGTGGATGAAGTGATGACATTAGAAGTTTCCGTCATCACAATTGGAGTCTCTGTTAGGAATCCCATAGAAGCATGAGTAAAACTTTTACCCAAATCATTTGAGTTAGATTCAGGGAGGATCTTACAGGCCTATCAGTAAGAGTGAAGACCTTAGATTCTAATAAAACTTTGCCAGTGGTAATTGCATCCAAATCCTCATCATCTAAGAGGTTGAATTCCATCTTATCCTCATCGACCTCAATGCCATCTGTGTGTTCCCTTTCTTACTTAATTATTTTCTCCCAGGCCATAGCTTAGGCTCTAGGAATCTCTTATTTGCCACCTTAAATTATAGAACTTGATAGTGTTTACATAGGAACGAACTAGGGTAAGCTCTATTTGGGATTTAGTTTGGTCCTCGATAAGTTTTACATGGAGCTCTATGTCCTTTTATAGTTGTTGAGCATCAACCAGTTGTGCTACATATTCTTGAGCTTGAGCTAGAACATCATGTTTCTCTTTCTTTTCAACCTCCAATGCAGTCTTAAAAATTTTGATTTCCAAAGCTTGACCATTAACTGTCTTTCGAAGATCATTTTTTAGAGTAATATTATGACTCTTATGATGTGTGGCTTTAATATGATTATGTTGCAATTGAGATTTTTCTTCAAAATCTTTTTCTTTCATCTTCCAATTTCTTCTCCATAGCTCAATGAGATTTCTTAAGCTTGTCAACTTCTTTATCTAGGTCGACAATAATGCGCTTTTTGTCTTGCTCTGCCAATTCCTTCCCTTGAAGCTCCACCATTTTTCCCTATTAAATTCAAAAAGAACTTCGACGGGTTTCCTTCAATTGTAATTTTGATCATACACAGCACCCACACAGGTTGTGACTTCTGCTACACTACAGGTAATATCCTTCAAATTATAGACAAACTTGATTACATCAATGCATAACTTTGGGAGATATAACACCCCACATCTATACCCACACCACCAACGAGTATTACTAAGTAACACTGTTAGATAATATGGAGAATGAGGCGATATTAGGCCGCCACACGTGAATGTTTCTTTGGATTAATACCGGTACATATTCAAAAATCGAACAAACAACTCACCCTTACGTACACGGTATCGGCACAGACTAATAAGCATGTTTAATAACATATGATATAAAATAAATCATAGAGAACATAAAGTAATTAACACAGCAATAACATATAATATAAAATATGCACAAGTCGGTCCATGAAAATAGTTAAAGGCCCACTATCTCTAAAAATATACATAGCATGTCCAATATATACATCTCAACAACACATGTAAACATGTAGCTACAAATATACAAAATGATACTCAACTCTATAATATATAACTATTCTCCTCTACGCCCAACAATCAAAAGTAGGCCATCTAGTCCCTGATCCTATAATATCTTCGACTGACAAGAGTATTATATAAATAACACATGGATCATTCTATGTCTAGAATGTAGACATCGATGTAAATTAACATCTAGCATGGTATAAACAATTTTAACACAAGTGGCAAATACATATCTCAAGTTTCAACATATCTTAAAACCATGCACATAAAAGATAACCCATCTCCAAGTAAAGTCGATCAACACATCAATAGGGCATATAATCTTATAGGTGAAACAATAATACATCTAACTAGTAACATGCATAAGAGGTCGTCACACATCATGTTGCATGCTCACATCAATTCGAGCATTACCACTCAGTTAATTGTAAAGTAGACATACCTAGGCTACCATCTTGCTCAATATATATAAAAACACATAACAATCGTCCAAATCAAACATACACCAAATATAAATATGTCATACCCTCAGTAGTCAGGGTCATCTCTCAAATAACCATATAAAAGACAATTACAACATCCAATTCCATGCTCTCATCCCTCAAGCTATTCTCAACAGCGGTATAATTGATGTGTATGGGGTTACATAACTTCATAGACTTATAGTTTCCTGAATTATCGAATAGATCGATAATCATATGATAATCATCTGGACTTTCAATCTTATAGTAATTAACTTGGCTCTCAGCCGATGAAATAATAATACAGTCTATTAAACCACTAAGAATCCACTCAAACCCTGATTTAATGGATAGTCATCTGTACTTTCAGTCCTATGTGCTCTTAGCATCATAAACAACTATTACGACATCGGTCTTAACAAATGATCTAATTGGCTCTCAAATGTGTACACGATGATCTAATATAGATGAATAAGTATGTATCTATACTATCTAATCAATAATAACCAAACGAGAGACCGATAACTCTCAGCTTTCTCCATGAGCTGCTTTCACATGCTCTCAATGCTACTTCTATTAAGTTAACTCGATGGCCATCGTGACCTAATACCTATCTAGTGCAAGACTACGCCATGCAATGGTCACAACCCTATAAGTGCCCCGATGGTAATAGACTGTTGACCTATCTGAGACAAGGGCATTGACTCTTAGCCTTGGCTCTCAGCTATACACATAAAAAGGGTGTATAATGGATTCAGGGAGTGACCACGCAATCAGGCCGTTGGAATAGATTCTAGCCTAACCTAGTTTACTTCACACCAAAAAATAGGAGTATATACACAATAGATAGACACTCATATGGATCTTAGTTGGCTCACTCTTAGTTTACATCACCATAAACATAATACCCTATATATTAGACCCTAGTTGAGTGTTGTCTGCTTACAAAAAGTAATTGAAAAAATATCAGCTCGGGCATCCAATACCACTTGTTATTATTCACCTGTTTACTCAATGCTTCCCAATTACACTCGCATAATATTCCGCACCATGAGTCAAAAGAGTAATCAGAATAATATTACTAAATGTCACATACGAAATGGTATTACTAATTTCTTTGCTTAAATTTCCTAACAATCTAGAATTTCACACAATACTATTCTATATAACAAGTCCAAAGAATAACCAGAGAAATATTATTGAAAGTCTCATACTAAATGTTACTAAAACTTTGTTTATTCTAATTCCACGATACATAGAAATATAAATCATTCAAAACACACAATACTATTATTTATTGATTTGGAAGGTCTTTATCATAAAATACACTTTTCCAAATATTCAATGCAATTTCAAACATCAATATTCAATTTAAAAAGATTAAATCATAAAACTCACATTCTTTCTATAATAATTCAATTCAGACATCTTTATATATGTATAAGTATATTTCCAAAAGCTTTTAAAATAATTTTCCTTTATTATATATATATAACTTCCAAGGTTATTCTTAACAAGATATATAAATTTTATTACCAATAATTTTCTCGCAACAAATTAAATCATACTCATCTTATTAATATTCATATTAATATTCCAAGATATTATTTTCAAAATTTCACTTACAATTAAATAAATTGCATTCAATCTATTATTACTTCAAGGTATTATTACTCAGACTTCCAATTTATTAGATCCATATCAATTTAACTCATCACTTTTATATAAATTTTAAATATAAAAATCCTTTAAATATTTTTTATAATCATAGATAAATAAATAAATATGTGTATATATACTTTTAAATATTCAGTTATTTAATAAAATACTGAAATCATCACTTTGCAAATATTTTCTGTTCTCATAATTCTAAAAATTATCTCACTATTATATTTTCTATTAATAACAACATTTTCAATATTAGATCACAATTTATATTCGAAATATTTTATTCAAAGCCTCCAACTTTAACTCACTATCCCCTTCCAATAAATTTTAAGTATTGTATCTAACTAAATCAAAATTACGTTTATTTTGCACAACATCTAATATTACCGTATTCAATAATCAATCAACTTCCATTAGAACAACAAGTCAATAATACTTTTCACACAATTCCGACCAATTCATTCTATATAAACCATCTACGATCACACAACAATCCAATAATATCATAAAAGAGAGATTAGATATAGTTGTGAGTTATAAAATTAACTCACCGAAATGATGTAATCAACTTCAGGATCCCTTTAGCCCTTAGCTTCAACTTGACATCACTCCCCACACATGCAAGCACTAGCATCCAACTCGTTTATGTCACTGCTTCAGCTCAGGTCGAACAGCCCTCGAGTCACCTTCCATGCTAGCACTCATGCCATCACTAGCAACTTAATCGACATCGACACACCCCCTGACTCACACCGTCATCGATTGTAGCTTTATTGCCTCAATAGCCTACCATCGCACCTCCTTAGAGCCGACTGAGGACTCTGCCTTACGCCATTTCTAATCTTGCATCCATGTAAAAAAGTTAATCAGGTCATGATTTTGATTCATAATCGATTAGGATATCTCGAAAATGAAAGGGGAGAACGGGTTTTAGTTGGTGCGGTGATGGGCTTAAGGAAGGGTCTAAAAGGAATGGTTGGGGAATGCATTGGAACAATGTTATTTATAATTAGATCCCTATGAAACAAATTTCCATTTTCTCTCTTTTATTTTAATTTTATCCTTTTTATTCCCATATATAAATACTCTATTATACATTTTATGAATATATTCTCAATTTAGTTGAATTGGTTGCTTACAAAAATATATTTCGGTAGTTTCACAAAATATATATCCATTAATTATTTATTTTCGTTGGTTTATCAATTTTATTTTTTTTTTTTTTTTTTGAATAGACAGCGAGGTTGACTGGACCCCTACCAGTTTATTGATTAAGGAAAAACAAAAAATACAAACGCAACACAAAAACAAAAAGAAACTAGGAGAACTGACAAAGGAAAGAAAAGGAAAACAGCACAAACGAAGACAAAAACAACAGGGAAAACACCACAGAAGGAAATACCACAACAGCAAGACAAAAGGCCATGCAACGGAGAGGCCATGCACAACCAAGGAGGGCTACGACCAAAGGTCAAGATGATGATGGGAGAAACAGTGTCCAGAATGACGTACCCCAAACTTGATCTCTCTCATCAACTTAAGCCAAAAACTCGCAGCCGGCATGGTCACCATCTGGAAGCATCGCATATTCCTCTCCGTCCAAACATTGCGTATATACACTTTCAGCACGAAGAACACTATATCCCATCTACAGGGTCGCCACCGAGTTGCTTTACGCAGAACAGTCCAATCAGCAGTGGAAACACCATGAATTCCGATGACCCCAACTTTGGTCATAAGAGAAATCCACATGTTAGCAAGAAAGTTGCACTCAAAAAGAATATGATCAACAGTTTCAGGGGATGAATTGCAAAAGACACAAAGGTCGACCACATTCATACCAACTGCCAAAAGCTTGTCTCTTGTCATCAATGCTTTGTTAATTGCTTTCCAGAACAACATATTATCAGAACAACTCGTATACGCTGTCCAAACCACTTTGACCCAAATGCAATCAGGTAACTCGTGAATGTTAGCGAGGTGATTGAAGACCGAACTGATGCTATGAGATTTGCCACACCAGGAAAGAGCCTGAACATTATCAGTTAAAACATTGCAGTTTGCCATGCTTCTCCACAGGTTGCTCACAGTTTGATTACTTGTATGCGGTGCACTCAACTTCCCATCTGTTATATAAGTAATAGCCTTTGCATTAGATCCGATGCCGGATTGCTCCTGCTCATGAGCAGTTAACAGTTTAGACAAGATGCAACCATAATTAACCCATGGATCCTTCCAAAAGCTCACAGTACTGATAGGGGATAAATTGAATTTTAGCAATGGAAGTAAAAGCGGTCTTATACTCATTATTTTCCGCCATATCCAGCTGCTACCCTGAGCAACCACCATCGTCCAGAAGTCTTTATCCTTAATCTGATATCTCCATGTCCACTTCACCCACTGACTGTCCTTCTTCTCTAATATGGCATTGACATGAGAGCTAACAGCAGCAATATTCCAAAGTTTTATGTTCTTGATACCAAGGCCACCTTTTCTAATTGGTCTTTCCAAGGTTGAATAAGGAGCAGGTATAATTTTCCTATTGTGAATGGAACCTGTCCAAAGGAATCTCATCATGGCAGCTCTGATCATGTGGAGGACTTTGGAAGGTAGAATGAAACATCTGGCCCAATATACTGTCATCGAAAAACAAACAGCTTTAATCAACACAAGCCTTCCAGCCATGGATAGAAGTTTAGTTGTCCAAGTTGACAACCGACTCGTGATTCTCTCAAAGAGGGGAAGGCAAGCAGATTTGGTAACTCTCGAAGTACACAAAGGCAGACCTAGATAAGTCATGTTATTACTCATTGGTTGCAAGCCAGAAAGAACTTCAATTCTGATCCTCTCAATGTTGTTTAAACCAGCAATAAGAATATGGGATTTGGTAGTGTTTAGTTTGAGGCCAGTGGCCCTGTAGAACTTGTTCAAAATAACAAGAATTTGCTGAATGGACTGGTCAGATGGCTTGGTGAAGATCATTATGTCATCAGCAAAAAGTAGGGAAGAAATACAAAGGGGCTGACATTTTGGATGATACAACACACTTTTGTCTTCAAATTTTGGGGTAAGCATGCAGTTGAGAGCCTCCATGACAATGATAAACAAATATGATGATATTGGGTCCCCCTGCCTCACACCTTGCTTCCCTTTGAAGTGCCCATTAGATAATCCATTGTAACACAGAGAGTAAGTAGGACTGGATATACACACATACACCCAGGCCACGAACACCTTAGGAAAACGCATAGCCGATAGAATACGAACAATAGAAGACCATTGTAAACTATCATATGCTTTACTTAAATCAAGCTTCATCATAGCACGTGGAGAAATATGACTTCTACCATAACCATTAATTAACTCATGAGCTAACATAACATTATCTAATATGTTTCTACCAGGAATGAATGCAGATTGATTTGGGGAAATAATTGTTGGCAGAACTTGAACAAGCCTTGAGGCAAGGATTTTTGAAATGCATTTATAAACAATGTTGCAGCACGAAATCGGTCTGAATGACGCTGCATTAATTGTGGGTTTTACCTTAGGAATTAGAACAAGGTTCGTTTCGTTTACTTCCCTCAACATTTTAAATTTCTCAAAGAAGTTATGAATAGCTGCCAAAAAGTCAGTTTTCACTATTTCCCAGCTATACTTAAAGAACACAATATTGAAACCATCTGGCCCACCGCAGGCGCTCGATTTCAGGGAAAATAAAGCTTTTTTAATTTCATTATCAGATACTTTGGCAACAAGCATGGCCTTCATATCTTCCTGAAGCTTGGGGAGGGGGATATTATTTAGTTCATCAAGTTCTGGTGTAAAGCCAGATCTGTTACCAAGTTGATCAGTGAAGGATTGAAGGAGATAACTGTCAATCTCCCCAGCTGTTGTTAGGAGATTCCCTGCCTCATCCCATAGCATGTTAATACGGCTTCTTGCTCGCTTGTCTTTGATAGATGCATGGAAAAAATTTGTGTTTCTATCCCCTTCAGCTACCCACTTCTGGTGAAACTGCTGCTTCCTCATACTAGCCTCAGTATTAAGAGCTTCATTGAGTTGGAGAAAAAGTTTGGATTCGTTATGAGCGAGGATACGATTGGAGGGATCTTCATTAAGCATATCTTGAGCATGTTTCAGCTGAGTTTTGATAATTTTGATTTGTTGCGTTCCATCCCCATATTTTCCATGAGCCCATTGCTGGAGTGCTTTCCTTGTAGCTTTCAACTTCCTGCATAGAACAAACATTGGATTGCCATAAACATTAATAGACCAAGTTGATGTTATTATATTAGTGTACTCAAGGTCAGAAACCCAAGCATTATAAAATTTAAAAGCTCTTTTTCCTCCAATAGCCATACTAGAAAGGGTAAGGATTATGGGGGAATGGTCAGATAAGATAGGATGAGGCATGAAGGAAGAGATGGTTGGCCAAATAGAGTATGCAGCTGCATTGCAAAAAGTGTGGTCAATATTAGAGAATATTCGAACACCAGAACGGCTTCTGTTATTCCATGAAAATGGAACACCATTTCTAACAACAGGTTGCAGGTCAGCATCAGAAAGGGATATATTCAATAGGGCTATGTCCCTAGGCAGCAGAGGCCGACCACCAAACTTATCTGAAAGGTTCAAACAACAGTTAAAATCCCCCAGAACGAGCCAAGGATGGGTGCTTTGACGTAATGAAGGGAGAGTGTTGAGAAGAGGTTGCCTGGAGGCAATAGCGTTGTGAGCATATATAAAGGTTATATATAAGGATAACTGGGTAGGCAGAAAAATTGCATGGAAGTGCATCATTTGCATGGTGGAAAGAATGAGATTGAGGGAGAAAACAGAAGGGTCATGAACAACAAGGATACGTCCATATGATGCTTCATTCAAGTTGTGGTTGTAATCCCATGTTGGATTTATGTAGTTAGCTGCTTTGATGGATAATGGAAGAGACAGCTTGGTTTCCAAAATGGCAAAAAGCTTGATGTTATGGTCATGGATGATTGATTTAACATGGTCGAGCTTCTCAGAGTTATGGGCACCCCTTATATTCCAAGCAGCGATTTTGTTCGTCATGAAAAACTATAGGGAGAGATGGGACACTCCTGCCTTACTCCTTGTTGAAGGAGGATCTATTCTTGCTGATTTATACTTAGCAGGGAGAGAGGGGGACTTTGTGGATTTGGTTATTTCAGAGGGTGGATCACAAGGGGGAGAGACCCAACCTGGAAGGGTCCCCTTGAAAGTGTACGGGGAGGCGATCGAAATGGGCAGAGGTGGTAATAGTTTTGATGCTGATATTGGGAAGAGAGATAGAATGGAAGTTTCAATTGCTTGCATGAATTCTTGCTCGTGACACTGCTGAGTTATAGTAGTTGCAGTCACCTTTGCATGTGTTACGTTATTGTTTTTGCATGGTTGTTCAGAAGTACATCCAGTTTCATAAGCATTTTCCTCAGTACCCATTGGACTTTTTATCTTGTTTCCATGACTTAGAGATGTGTCAGTTTTCTTGTTTAGCTGGGTTGACTTTGCAATTTTAGGCACTAAATCAGGGGGATCAATAGCACCTACCTCTGTAATTCCGTTCATGTTCCCCATTGTGTTTTCTCCAGCTTCAGGACAGAGCAAAGAAATAAAAGGGTTATGGGACAAAATTGCTTCGGGTAAATCATCAATCTGCACGGCACCCGCACGAAGTAATTCTGAATCCTCATTTGCCTCAACCTCAGTATTATTCAGTGTCTCGTCTGGCTTGTCCTCCTCAGCAATATCACCATTCACTGGAAGAACAGTAGTTATTACCGTTCTATTTTCTTTATCAACTACACACCTTTGGTCATAGTCATTGGACCTAACCTTCCTATAAGGTACCCTTCTCCATCCATTCCTCCTTCCAAATTTATCCTTGTCATCCACATTAGTGGCTTCCTTCTTCTGGTTAACAAACTTATTATCACCAGAATGTACATTTTTGGGTGCCTCCTCATTCTTTGCACTTAAAATTCCCTGAACCATACAGTCCTGCTTGTCATGACCAAATTCTTTGCATAAAACACAAATCTTAGGTTTCCACAAGTAATCAACCTTCACTACTTGCGTATTGCCATCTAACAATTTAACTGAAAACGTCTCTGGTAAATCAAAACTTGCAGTTACCTCAACCATACATTTGGCATACCCTATCCTCTCTAACTTTTCAGTTGCTTCATCCATACAGAGAAATTTTCCTAGTCTTGTTGCTAACCAGTTAATGCCTAAATGAGACCAGCAATAAAGGGGGATATTGGACAGTTTAATCCACACTGGAACAGTTTTGATTGTACTTACACTATTTCCAATGGTGGGATCCCATTCCTTCACTATAAACAACTTGTTCCTCATTACAATCGGATCTGACTGGATGATCTTCCTTCTATCCTCATCAGAGGACAGATTGAAGAGGAACAAGTTCCCATCAGACTTGACTTGAATTGAGCCTTTGAGTTTCCACACCCTCTTTAGATGATTCAAGACTACTAGGTAGGGCAGCGGTTTATCGAGGAAGAATCCAACAAGGTACTGCCCCCAAATCTCATTACCAGCTTGTATAACCTCAGCAGGAGGAACAATGGCTTCCCCATCGAAAACTAATGGAAAATTCACAGGGGAGAATATACCTGCATTGCGCGGCTTAGTCTTGAAAAGGGAACACCAGGGTGAGGCTTGAGAAATAGATGAAGGCATGGTAGGGGAAGCAGAAACAGATGAAAGATTTGATACTGGAACAAGGGAGGGGGTTGGAAGGATAGGAGGAGAATCGACAGGACAGGAGTGACTGATGACAGGACGAGGAGGAAAAGGCGGAGGGTCCAGGGGTCGGAGGTTGAACGAAGTGATAGATGAAATGCACGGACGGTACGTAGGGATGGAGGTGGAAGAGAGAAGCGGGAAAGAAGGATAAAAAGGACGGGGGGGAGAGGCCATGGAAGGAAAAAGGAAATCATTATAATATTAAATGGAACTTATTTTCATCTATTTCAATGGGATAAAAGTTATTTACGTAATAACAATAGTTTATATTCATTATAATATTTTGATCGAGTTCAATATATTTTCTGAACATAATTTATTAATTAATTCAATTTATCTAATAAATTTTTTTCTTAAATAATCTATTATTTGGTCAAATATATTTCCAAAAATAAAAATTGTCCAAAAATGGACTCGAATATTTTATTTTAACTAAAAATAATTTATTGCACAAATATAGAAAGTCGGGTTTTTATAGGAAAGCTCTTTGCATAGCTACAAATTATGGAATAGAAATAGATTTTGTAACTACCATGGAAGCAGGAATAGGAACTTGATCTTTGTCGTGTCTTTGCCTAGAAGGATCAAAGCTGTAGGCCTAACTGGTTGGATAGGCTGCTTGGATTAGAGTTCATTGGTTGCATGGTAGGTGACTAAAGTGGGTGCAGTTGGAATTTGGGATGAAGGAACATGTTCTAGTCTTGTCAAATAGTGGTCCATACTTATGAGCAAAGGAGAGCAAGCTCAATGTTGGGTAGGAAATTTCCTACCTAGACGAAGGATCAAAGCTGCAGGCCCAACTGGTTGGACATGCTTCTTGGATTAGAGTTCATTTGTTGCATGGTAGGCGGCTGAAGTGGGTGTAGTTGGAATTTGGGATGAAGGAACATGTTCTAGTCTTGTCAAATAGTGGTCCATGCTTATGGGAAAAGGAGAGCAAGCTCAATGTTGGGTAGGAAAAGTCCTGCCTAACCCTCTATCGTGGTCCACACAGCATTTGTGATCTCTTTCTCACTGCTCTCCTGTTTTCTAAGAGGCCCGGTAGAGTTAGATTCATGAGACAACCCACGATGTCAATGTGAATAATCGGGCTTATAATAGTCAATAGAATAGCTTTGAAGATTATTTAAAAGATGTCGACATTTCGTTGAGCCTGAAAAGAAAACACAATCCAATTAAGACTTAGAAATCGGAGGACAACACGTGTAGGGTAAACATATGATGACTTTAACTATTATAAAGTGTTAGTGCGTCCCAATGGCCACCATGGACCATGATCTTGAAATTTATTAACCGCAGTTCTCTTTCCTCCGACAATCATAGGCATGTTTGATTTAGATAGATAGGAGGACCTATATCACCATGGCTACTATTATTAAGGCAACAAGAAGGAGTTTTGTTTGATATGCTCTCGAATGAGCCATATATGTCGTAAGTCAGAGGAATTGGTATTTCTTCCTTGATCGGAGCTTGATGTGTTATGGATCAAGACGAGGTGAAATAATTTTAAGCTTTAGATGATGAGGAATACATGGTATTTAATCGTCGCTACCCGTCTCTTCAAAAGACTCATGACCAAGTTTCATGTCCTTACCATCACCCTCATCCTCATCATCCTCATCATCACCGCCATCATCGTCTCCTCCTTTATGATGTCATCATTACCATCTCCCTCCACATTCTCTTCTTGATTATCGAAGATCTCGAACAGAAGGAATCTCTAGGTTATCCTCAACTTAGGGCTTAACTCCAGCCTCTCGAGTAGCCTGAGCATCTCTACAAACATTGGTCAAGAGGCCAAAACTACAATCATTATACAAAAGACCGAAGTGTCACATCCTTTTATTCGTCAAAAGAAATCTCATTTTTGGCTCTTCAATAGGAATAGCTTGCAAGCTTAGGGAATACGTTCTAGAGCTGCACAACTAGGTCTCCTCGAAATGTCTGTAAAGTTATGAAATAAAGTAGTTAGCAGTTCAGATAGATTAGCCATATCGATAATAAATATGATAGCAGAACTTATGTCTTGATAGTTATTTTTGAACAAAGCCAAGAGGGAAGCACACAAAGAAGTACTCATCCTTGAAATAACTGAATTTGTTCCAAAGGCATATGAAAATGCAACAACCCTTAGAAGGTTCCAAATAAATAAGAGAAGGACTTTCTTTTCACATTTTGAAGGCGTATAAATAATGGATCTCCTCTAGTGAGCTCCCTGCGTAGTTGATGAAGACATACTATATTATTTTTTTAAATGAGGCACAACTATTTGGATGAAGTAGAATAAGGGAAAACATTGTAAAATGAACCACAAGTTGGATAAAGTGTTGAAAGGAGGGAAACATCTGGATAGGCATGTATACCGATTGCAAGCAGTGTAGCCCTCAAACAGATTATGAGCATAGTGAAAGGGATTTAGGACTAAAACATCTTCGAAAGGGCTGTCGTGCCTTTCATAAATTTTTGTAATCCTTGCTTCATCTGACTTAGACATGGAAGAGTCCTGAGGATTATATAGAACTATAGCATCTCCAAGATCAATCTCGAGGGCAACATCATGAATGCTTAATTTGACATCACAAAGGGAACAACCTACAGAGATTGTCTCGTCGAGTGACGAGGTGATTGAGGCCGAAAGGATGGTCGATGCAAAATATCCAATAGATGTCAACGTGTATCAACCAATTGGTTCTTATGCATTGACAGGGGCGATGATATACAATTCAATCTAAGTAGTGTTTGTCATGTGTACAGAGCATGATGAATGTGAACACTTTGTGTAGTGTTGGAAAATGATTACCACAGCATAATAGAACCACGTGTTGAATTTCACCCATCATCGTACCGTTTACAATAATAGAACCGTCTTTGGGAGCGACACAAAATTTCTCTTTATAGGGACATAAAAATGAAATATTTGATTTAAAGCAGGGTTGAGAAAGTTTATTGTATACCAAAGCATGATTGATGTGATCATTATCTAAAATCGTCCTACTGGAGCTCTACTATGGACCCATACTCTACCAAAATCCATAAAACTTAATTGAATTCCTCTTTTAATTCAAAATGTTAGCCAAAATTCTAAAAGTTAGCCACCTAGGAAACTCGAGACATTACCATACCAAATGCATAGTGGACTTAGAGTAAGATAAAAAAATGAAAAATCAAAGTTGATCTTGAGAAATTTTAAGGAAAACTCTAGATCAATCTTGAGATTCCAATGACACTTCAATTTTATGTAGTGTGGACATCATGGTTGAGTTAAATGAGCAAAACTAAACTTCAACCGTGGTAGAGTATGGTCAATGTTCACTAGTAGACGCTTGCAACCCTAAGATGGTGCCACCTACCTAGGCGTAGAAGCAATGAATAATGGTGGCCTAAAAGAAAAAAATCTAAATTGGGTTTTGAATCAATTTGGGGAACAAATCAAGTGGATCTAGGGTCAATTAATTCAAGTGATTAACAATAGTGGCATTGGTTGAGATAATTTAACATCAAGGTTAGGAAGCGACAATTAGTTGAGGCCAAAGTTAAGAATCGGTAATGGTTGGAAACTAGAGGTGAGGTTGGAAATAAAGATGTAAAGGAAAAGGTGAAAAGTAGGATAAGGAAAATTACTTAAGCACCAAGTCTCCATCAATATCTGTAGTGAAAATAAGTTCCTAGTCCATAGCCTTGACTCGATATCGACTTGTAAAAAAAGAAAAAGAAAATAAGCAATGCAGGAGAAAAGTACACCGTGAAGATTGAAATCCTACTTGATCAATTAAAAGAAAGGACATTTAAAAATTTTCCAAAATTCGAACGACGAACTTGAACCACACGCTTCAGTTCTTATATCATCCAAAGGATTTGAATCGATAATTGTTCAAAGTGATATCATGATCCAAAGAAGATGCACTGCTTTGTGAAAATAGTTTAGAGAACGAAACATATATTCAAATAAGGGTTTGAAGTCAATGGATTATTTCGATCCAAATCATACCTTGTTTACACATGGTATACTTTGGGGGGCAAGTGTTGTCCATCTTTTGAACCAAGCCATATCCGAACGTGTGAGAACCATTAGATGGTCATGAGATGAACTAAAAGTCCTAAATCATAACTTTGGAAACAAAATTCAACTGGAATTCAGTGATTGATGCATAACTTCGCTTGCCACTTGAAGACGCCTTGCTAATTTCCAAATAAACCAAGTGATGAAGATCAAAATTACAAAATCATAACCCAAATTCTTAAGTGGGTACCAAGTTGATCAACTCTGTAACGAGTCATGAAGCTGATCAATATAACTAATTCATAGGCTTTATGAATGAAGGAAAAACAAAGACAAATACATAAAGGACCATAATTTGGCATTGACCTATGAAGGTCAACTCGGTATCGAGTTGACACAGCAGATGTTGATCTCTTCATGGAACCTTCTATCCAATATAAAGAATGCAGGGAGAACGTTTTGGAGCTTATCTCGCTAATATTTGTCTATAAATAGCGGAAAAGAGGCACTAAAATGTGGTCCTTCCTAAATTTACTGATTTTACCTTGAGGCTTTGTTAGATTCTTACCGACTTGTAAACAGCTGATTTGTAAACTCACATTTTCAAAGAACATTAGAAATCATTAACAAAGTTTAAGTGGACGTAATTTATAGTATTTTTCAAACCACAATAAATTCTTGTGTGTTAGTTACTTTGTTTTCCATTTATTTCTTCATTAATCTTTGCTTGTAACCTGATCAGGTGTTTGTCCAACTTTTGGTGCAAACATATATAACATACTAGAATCCAAAATAAAATTAATAATAGTTTAAATAATGTATACTTTTACGAACATAATATTTTTTTAAAGTGTGTGTGTGTGTATGTTTAATTTTACTAAATCATTTATTACATATATATATATATATATATATATATTAAAATGCCTTTAATCCATAATAAAAATTAATAAATTGAAACATAATTATACAAAATAATTATTAATTTATAAAAGTATATATTTACAAATATACATACTAATATGATTTTAAAACCATGCATATAAATTTATATATATAAATAAGACAATATATATAAAAGATAAAATAATATAATTTAAATGATTTAATATATATATATACATACTTATTTATAAATGAATATATTTATTCAAATCAAATGATATCAACTTAAATTTGTTTTAATATATAATAAATAATGAAATTTATTTATAATTCCCGTACGTATATACATATACACTTACACACGCACAAACATACATGGAAAAAAAAATCAAAAAATGTATTATGCATAAAAAATTTAAGCATTATTTAGATCTATATACATACGTAACACTGGTATGATTTTGATGATGTAGAACTAAAAAAAAATAGAGGATTACCTAATAAATGTGTCCTTAGATGTATAAACAAATACAAAGTACTCTGAATTCTAAAAATCAACACATGTATGTCGACATATTTCCCCCAAGTATGTTAATATATCTACATGTATGTCGATATATCTCCCTCAAATACGTCGACATACCGGTCATTTTTTTGTTTTTAAAAATCAAACAAAATGATTTCCCCTCCTTCCCTTCATAAATAGACATGCCTCTTCAACCATTATATAATGGCTTTAGAAAATAAAATTTATAACACAACATTCTCATTTTCTCTTACTACTTCATTTCCATACATTAGTGAAAAAGATCCATTATCCTTCCACTTGGTTTGCAAATCCATACTCTTTCACTCCAATTCTTCAAGGATTTGCAAACCATACAAAATCATAGAATTTATACTTAGATTCATATCATTCTCTCTCCGATTTCAATCTATTCCTCAAAGAGTTCAAAGACATATTGCTATTGAAGGTCTGAAGGATTATTGTACTGAATTTGCAAGAATCTATATTGAAGATACAATACTTATCATACTTAACTGTTGATTATAAAGAGGAGAAGGTATTTTTGTTGCTTGTGAAATCAAGACTATGATCTTTTAGCCCGGAAAATCAAGTGGGTGTATTTTGTGGCCTTTGAAATCAAGATTGTAAAGGTATTTTTGACACATGTGGAAAGTAATTGGTGATAGTGAAATTATATACGGTATAATGCAGAATTAGATGTAGGACTAGTTAACCCAAACTAGTATAAAATTTCTTGGTGTTATTTATTTTACTGCATCTTACCTTTCTACGTACTTATTCTATGATTATTGTTTCTGTTTGCAATTTAAGTAGATAAAATTTTAAATTCATAAGTAAATTTTAAATACTTAAAATACACACTTCACCCCGTCTAGTGTATAAATAGCCTTAAGATTCATTCCCCGTTGAGTTATAAACAACCCATTTTCCCACATTTCTTATCATAGTGACTGGTTTTCAAATATTCATAACTTGATTTTTTGAAAATTATAAATGGCTAATAAGACTAGTAATACTTTCTAACACTTTTGTAGAAAGACAATCTACTGCTAGACCCCCACTGTTTAATGGGAGTTATTGTTCTTATTGGGATTATAGGACAAAAATTTATTTGTAGTCTGATGGTTTCGATATTTGGAACATTATCCAAACAGAGTACACTAAGCTTCGAATGAATTATGCATAATGGACCGGTGATCAAAAGATACAAGCACTCAACAATTCAAAGGCTATGAATATCTTATTCTGTGCCTTGGATAAAAATGAGTTTAACATAGTGTCTATTGGTTAAAGCACATATGAAATTTGAAGAACACTACAAGTCACACACGAAGGCACTAGCAAATTTAAATATATAAAGATATCTATGTTAACTAATCAATTTCAAATATTAAAAACGAAACAAAATGAATTTGCTTATGATATGTATTCTAGATTTCATGATATATTACATGTATTAATATCATTAGGAAAGAACGACGTTACTGAAAAGGACAAAGTCGGAAAGATCTTGAATTCACTTTCCAATGAATGGGTCATAAGATTCTGGAAATCGAAGAATCTAATGATATTAGTACTACGAAAATAGAAGAATTAATTGATAATCTAATATCCTATGAAATACAGCTGCAAGTTAGAAAAGAGAATCAAGTAAAAGGGAAGAAAGCACTAGCACTCAACGCTACAAACGACAATCATGAACCAGATGACGACAGTAATGAGGAAATCGATTTCATGACCAGGAATTTCAAGAAATTCTTGAAATATAGGAAGATGAACAAACTTCAGAAAACTAACAAATATACAGGTAATTCTAGAAATGGATATGTTGCTAAGTGTTTCGAATGTCACTACTACAAAACATGCCATTTGCATCGCCTCGTTTGAATCGGTTGAAGTAAAAACTGATGCAAATAGAACTATTTTTGCATCAGTTCTGTCTTAATAACCGATGCAATTGATACGTGGAAAGCAATAGGTAATAAAAAATTAAATTTTCATCTGTTGTCACCAACAACCGATGCAAATATGTCGATGCAAATAGTTTTAGTCGCATCAGTTTTAAAGTCAACCGATGCAACTACGTTAATTTGCATCAGTTCACCTGCAAAGGCGATGCAATTTCAAATTATTTAGGTTGTACAGGTCAGATGAAATCACTTTTGTTACGCACCCGTTATTCCCGCCATCCCAATTTCTTATTTTCCCATTCGTTTCTTCAAAACAAAAAAAACCCTAAAATTTATTTTCACCGTTAATTTCAAACGTGATTTCGTGGATTAGATTTGGCCACGGCTTCTCATTATCAAGGTACCAAATCTTCCTTTTTTTACTTTACTCGAATTGTATTCCTTTTTAATTTGAGTTGCGCGATTTGAAGAGGGGCGAATTGCAGTGGTTGAAAGGAGGTGGTATTTGCAGAGGCGATGTTTGCAGAAGGCGATGGCGTATTGGGTGGTACTCGTACTAGCGATGAGGGCGGTCGAGGTGGTTGATTTGGGTTTGAAGTTGGGTTCAAGGTGGTTCGAGTTTGAGGCGATTGGGTTAGCAGAGGTTCTGTAAATATTGGTTGATAAGAGTATCCAAGTGTAAAAGGCCGTGATGTTTGTGGATTTGCAGGAGCTTGATTTGTTATGACGACAGAAGTATGAACTGCCTTCATCTATTTTATTTCAGGTAACAATCTAAGCTTTTGTTTGTTTTAAAATGGTTCTCTTTGCGCTATCTTATTGTCATTAAAAATTCAAAACTTTGATTGTGTTATTGAAAGCTGATCGTGAACACCAAGCTGAATACATTCAGCTTTTAAGCAAAAAGATAAAGAATTTTAACTTTTTTATCTAAAGTATGTTTTGGTGTGTATCTATTTTTTAAATATGTACATTTGGTAATTTATTTCCATATTCGGTTTTTAAACATACAATTAAGGGCTCGAAATGATGCTTTGGCTTGTAAGCAAGGACACAAAGTTTTTGTTTTGAAGCAGTGAGAAAATTGGTGAAAACATAAAACATAAAGCACTTGTGATTCTTTTGTTACCCTTTAATACTGTTACCCAACCAATCTAAGTCTTGGTTGCAGCTCACCCTAAATAGAAGCGAGTTAAAGTCGGTTGTATGCTATTCTCTACTTCAACATGCAGTAGAATCACAATCAACATCAGTTCTCTCAGTCACCCAGACACTCGGTCAACCAACTACACCCAGTAATACAACCACTCAGCCTCAGCAATACATGCTTCAGCAACTCATTAATATCAGCATGTATACAAGTGCTTCAAAGTGCAGTTTCAGCAAATGTGCATTCCTCGGTGTAGTTTCAGCAAATAGAGTCCAGCATTGCTTAATGTCGCCCAGTCGTCGTCAAATGCTCATCTGAACTGCATCGGCAATAGATGAAGTTTGCATGTTAAGTTGTTTGGACATCAAATTTTTGTAAGTCTGTTAAATGAAATTTCTTTTATTGTACTTTAGGGCACCTTTCTCCTTGTGTTTCCACATCTGTTGCATGATGTGCTTGGTTTTGTTGCTAACCTTGGACACAATGCGGTACATAATCTAGTTTGGCCTTGATGCATTTGCCTCTACATCAGCCAGTTTCACAAAAAATGTTAACCATATTTTTAAATATACCATTTTACTCTTGTTCTGCCTCAGAAGGAATGAGTTCATTAAAAGGAACTTGTACTGGCTCGTCAGAATGATCAGTAGCTAAATTGCTTCTGGAATAAGAGTCATTCCAGTTGAGTCTATATAAGTGCCTTGCTCTTTAGTCAGAGAGAATTGGTCATGAGTTGAGAGCTTATCTTGTGAATCAGCAATGTTGGCTATATGAAAACTTTTCTCAGCATTATTAATTGAGTCGCTGAGTTTATGTTGGATATTTTAACTTGCACATTTTTAGACATTTCCTGATGCGCAGAATTGTTGCCATGTATAAAACTAGATCGATCTGCTGAATTTATATTTTGAAACCGGATTGTGTGCATCATCTGAGTTATTTGATGCATTAAAAATATTAACAGTTGCTGCTTTATTCAACATATCATATGACAGCACATTCTGACTAGAATTCTGCTGAGAGTTCGATTCATTATTGGACTTGTCCCCTGAACTATCTATTTCAATATGCCAGTGATTTAATGCATTACAAAACTTGTATGCATTTGCCTTGGACACAATGTGGTACATAATCTAGTTTGGCCTTGATGCATTTTGCAATAAATTACAAAACATATTTTAAAAATTTGGTTAATATTTATTTTAAACAAAAAGATAAGTTTACATAGTTTACAACAAAAGATAAATGCATTGATTTTATTACTAACGTGAAACATTATAGTAGTCCATGTATCTGGCAATCCATTACTAACGAATTTTGTGTATGTTGTCATACATGAAAGACTTCTCCTCCATGAAAAGACAGCCATTTGCAATAGGATTATGCATGTGGTACCTTGCTTGTCCCTATATCGTAAACATGAATGCATGAAAAACATCCAACTTGAATATGCTGTAACTTCTAGTCTTCAACTGATCAATTGAACCCATAAAATGGTTAAATGTATGAAAACATTTGTGATAGGAAACAAACATAATTAGATCAGCGGCACTATTATACATCATTCCAATAAGCAAACTTCTACAAATAAATAACACCAACACAAAGACCAGAAGTTCGAAGCTTTGCTTCTACTATTATTATCATCATCGTATCATAATCATCACAAGTAAAACAAACCTTAAACAGTCAAACAATGATGGTTTCAAACTATATATAATCAAATTACTCCGATTTTAACCTTGTATTTTCCTGGAAAAACCAAATCTGTAGTGTTTATTTATTTATTTCATTACTGCATAATTACTGAGATGATTTCAATTATCCTTGAGGTAATGGAATTATCTTTGGTCAAACTTTTTAGTTTATCTTCTTGATGTATATTATAAAAATTATAAATACTTAATTTAATTTCTAGATATAGTTGTTGAAAATCGCTTTTTCCTGTTATCCCGCATATTGGATTCTACAACCACAAAAGAGGTATCTTGGTTTTCCTGAAACTTTGTTTCAGCTTCTTATTCTTTAGTATATTCCTTTTCTAATATTATTTTAGGTAAGTAATGAAAAATAGGACTTGTTGGTGTGATCATCCCATTCACTATAGCTAGAGGTGTATTTTTTAAATATTAAAACTTAGAACTATGTATGCTTAATTTGATAATGCCTAATTGATTATGATTGAAATATCCATCTGAATATATGTTTTTACAATGCATGCTCACGAAAATATCTCTTGTTAAAGTGTCAACCCATAACTCAATCCGAGATATAGCATACCAATTGTACATAACATTTACCTATCTTACCTAGAGACAAATAGCTTAAATGCCCTTAGTTTTCTTTGTGATAATACACACAAGATCTAAAACATAAGGAAATATGCATGCAGAAATCACTCTGCGCCTTGTGTTGGGGAGTAGAGAAGTGGAAACAGCAAGCTGGTGTAAGAATAGGCAGTTAGTCAGGTTGTCCAACTGCAGCTGAATTTTTGGAAATGCTGTCTCCAAAGAGCAACACCTGTAATGTTGAAGAAGGCATAACTATAATGGATACTCTTGCTGACAACCATGGTTACAATAACTTAGTGAAACCAGAAAGTTCCATATATTTGTTAGCTTCAGTAGGATACGAGAATGCAAGTCAAAGGAGGTTGATACAGGTACAAACTTTCCTAACCTATATCTTAGATTGCATTTTTATTTTGGATAATCTTGCCTTGTATATATTTCTAATGTATGTTGTTTTAACTAATATAATACGCAGTTGCCAAATACTTCTTTGGGCATCAACAGTAGCAATTTGATAGGCCCATAGTTGGCAGGTGCATCTTTAGACATCAACAACAGTAGCAATCCGATAGGCTCACAGTATGACTACTCATCCTATCTGAATGATTACATAGGGAATGTTGGAGGGGTATCTTCTTGCTACTCATATCCTCTTAATTTACATTGTGTTACTGACTGTGTGATGCCCAAAAATAAGTGAAAACACCATAAATAAGTTGCTCATATTTCTTCCAATGTTGTTTATAAAGATAGGAAACCTACTATTTTTTGTGTTATAATCGATGAACATTATTCTGTATTAATATTTTTATATAATATTTTAGATAACATTATTCTGTATTACAAAGATAGGTAACAATGTTGTTTATTCTGTATTAATTTCTAGTTCACCATAAACATACATATGTCAGCTACTATAAAATAGTATAAATTTATATTAGTTGTAATTGTCTAAGAATATTTTGTAAATGGCCTATTGGAAGGTAATTATTACTTGCTACCATAAACCTACTTAAATTGTTGTTATCACTTGCTAGTTCCATCCGTGCGTCTCATCAGTTATCGCTTAAAATTAATTTCTGAACTATTTGCTAAAACTAATATTTGTTGCGTCATGTGCAGTTGGATTTGATGCAGAGGAATTGATTTCACAGGAGTCCGGCAACTTGATTCCTTCTTCTTCTTGCAAAGGTAATTATTACTCAGTTTAATAAAAGCTGGCTAAATTTTTTTTTTCCTTTGATGTCATACTTGGGTTAGGATTACAGTTTCGATTACCAATTTAAACCCGTCTATCGCCTTTTTAGTTTATCTTGTACAGTAAGCAAATACTTTTTTATTTATTTTATCCAGTACTATTTTAAATAACAGCTTAACTGTATTTCCAATCTGCATTTAAAATTTTTTATTACTGACCATTAGCATCATAAATTCAGATAGTTAAACAATTCAGGTAAATGGAAGTTACCAACTGCAGGAGAGTTTCATATTCCTTGTTGTTGATTGGTGTAGATTCGAAGTTCAATTGTGATAAAACCCTATAAAAACAGGTATGACAATTTAGAATATTATTCACTTCATGATAATTTATATTTTTATATCAATTTTTTAGAGTGACTAACAGAGATTTAGGTAAAAGATATTTGAAATAGACTGCAGCAATGAAAGCATAGTAGAAATGAAAGCACAGTAGCGATGGGGCAAGGCAGTGGTAGAAATGAGGGCATAGTTGTGTGCTGTTGAATGTAAGAAGTTGCAGAGGAGTGGCAATTTGTGGCTGTGCAGTTTGTAGAAGTGAATAGGTAGTGGAGTAAGGAATGATAGTTTAGCAGCAGTATGTTGTGTTGTGGATGTTGCTATGGGGCAGATAGTGGAAATGATGAGGCTGATGAATCGTGAGAAATAAGCAGAGATGATTGGATGATGTATGGCAGTGAGCAATGTGAGAAGTGAATTGCAGTTTATAAGGTGTTGCTGATGGGATGGTGGTAGGTTGGAATGTGTATGAACTACTGACTGTGCAGTGAGAATGTTTGGTGAATTACCAATGGAGCTGCTAACTCCTACCATGTTCTTAATAGTCACTTACTAGATAGTAGGCTTGACAAACAGTGCTGCTGCCTTCTTCTCAACTCTCTGTGTACTTCTACTAAATGTACTAGTATCACAAGGGATAGGATTAGTGGCTGGTGCAGTCTTCTCAGACTTAAAAAACGCCATTACCTGTGTGGCGACCGTGCAACTTATATTCATGCTATTAGGTGGATTCTATGCTCAAAGAGTTCCCAGTTTCATTCCATGGATTAAGTATATATCACCAAATTATCATGGCTATAAACTTGGAACGGTTGCGCAGTATACTGCTAATACCACTTATCATTGTGGTAATGTAATCTGTAAAATTGGAGATTTGCCTTCTGTGAAATTGGTTGGATTCGGTCATATATGGTTGTTCATAATTGGAGTAAGTATAATTATTGTATAAAAACGTAAAAGGAAGTATAAAGTTGTTTTGTTTCTCAACCGTTCCAGTTTGTGAAGGTAAGTGTGTTGTTACTTGGATTTTACTCCACCATTTTGAATTATATACCGGTGAAATTAAAGGCTATACGGTAATTTAAGACTGTTAGAGAGGAGTTTAAGACTATTACTTGGAAGTTTAAGTCTGTTTATAATCCACTTAGTACACTGGCTAGTATATTTGTCCAATGGATTGAACCCAATACATCTAGCCATGTAAACCAAATATTTTAATTTTGTAGTGTTATTCACTTGCATGTTCTTTGATTAGCAGAATTATGATCAGATTATCGTCAATAGAGAACAGAGAGTTGATATTGAAGAAATTATTGGCCAAGGAAAAGGTTGAAGAAGAACTTGACTATAAAGAACTTGCAACCATGACAGAGGGGTTTAGTGGCAATGATCTTAAGGTTTGTTGTACTATGTTGTGCAATAGTGGTTTAACTACTGTAATCATTGCGTTACTGTCTAATGTAATTTGGATTATAGTATATTTACTAATGCATTTGTTTCACAGAACTTGTGCACGACAGCAGCATACAGACCTATAAGGGAGCTAATTCGAAAAGAGAGACTGAAGGAACTGGTATAATCCTAAAACTTTGATGCTTCTTAGTTCTAAATAGTGAAGCATTTTAATGCAATGTACACTTATGGTCTGAACATTGAGTTAGCATGCAATTAGACTACTTTAATTTCTTATCTTCATCTTATAAATGACCAGTCTTACTTTTTTTTTTACTGTCAACCAAACATCCAAACATATACTGTTTTGCACAGGAGAGGATGGAAAAAATAGAACAAGGTGAGGATTCAGAAGCTACTGAAGAAACAGGAACACCAGCAGTCGTTCTTAGACCACTAAATATGGAAGATATGATTCAAGAAAAAAATCAAGTAAGTTCATTTAGTCCAATGGTTATTTATCCTTTTCAACATTACTTTCTTTTCAAGTAATCTACATCAGTTATTAAGCTCGATTGTCAATTTATCCTTTTTGCATTGAAGCTAACTTATAAATTGAATTTGTGTTATCAAAAAAAAGTTTGCATGTCATTTGTGCATTATTGTTCATTTTCAGTTCAGTTTTCAATTGAATTTAGGCATTAGATTACTGTTCGTTTAATTTTGTGCATTCTCTATGCATTGTATTTTCTCGTGCGCATTCCAATGTGTGCTCCTCTGTTAATTCCCTCTTCCATCCTACTATAACTCCAACAAACCCACTCCATACAACCCACCACAACACCGAATTCTCTTTTTAGTTTTGACTTTGTTTTCTGTTTTCACTTTCTCGCTGTTTTTTGTTTTCTTCTGAAATTGCATTTGTATTTAAAAAATTTGCAGTTCATCCACTGTTTGCACTTGTAACATTCAAAGTCACATCCATTTCTATTTTTTGATTCTCCATTTTTACCGTTATAATTGCATTTCCATTTCCATTTTCTGTTAATTTCTACATTCCCATTTTCTATTTACATTTGTTTGTTTTGTGCAACCTGCATCTCTGTTGCCAACATTCCTATTCCCTGCTCCACCTTCATTTCAAACTCCATGCCACCATCATCTACCTTACTTACCAACTCGCCCGCAACACCTCTTCTGTCAAATCATACAACCTGAATTTCGCATAAATCCAACCTACAACACCCTTCAACACTCCACATCCTGTGCCATACACTTCAGCCACCACAACTCCAACAACCTTCAATAACCACCACGACCAACTTCTATACCTGCAACCAATTCTGCCTACAGTCAAAACTCGACCAACCATGCAAAACTCCATCGACCAACAACCATCTCCTTTACACCTCCTCACCCGCAACTATACAGCAACCACCAAAGCTATTGTTACTTGATGTTACTGATTTTGCACTGAAGGTAAAAACATGTGATTCGGCAGTCATCTTTATGTTTGCAATATCAAGTTACACTGACATGAGTAGCAAAATTTAACTTACAGGTTCAGAGTAAATTTGGCTCTGGAAAAAAGGATTCTGTAAGATTCCAATACCTCTTTGTTCTTTTTGATCGTCTTGTGTATACGTGACAATATATTTAAGTTCTGTTCTTCAGTCTATCCACTTTTACATTTATCTACATCAGTTCTTTGGGCAGCAGCTTGATGATGGATATTGGGGGATGTTTGATGTTAAGTGGTGGAGGAGTTTGGGTGTAAGTAATGTCAGTAATTGCTGCGAAGTGTATGTGTTTTTTTTATGGAGGAAGTGGAGGAGCAACAAATGTTGGAGGTCGATGCTGTTACTGATGAAGTGTGCACAGTGATGCACAGTGGAGATGACAGAAACCAATGTTGTAAATGAAGGTGAAAATTTGTAAACCAAAGCAGAATTTGTAAATGATAATGAAATAATCTTTTTTTTATTTAATTTTTTGTGTATGTTTTTTCTTTATATATATATATATATATATATATATATATAAAGATTATCAATAATATATATAGTCTATTTGAGTACTGTAATAATGGTTTCTGAGGGATTAGTTTGCATCGGTTGTTATAAAAAAAATGCAATAGAGGGATTAGTTTGCATCGGTTTTCAACAACCGATGCAACAAGTTCCTTTGTTGCATCGGTTTTCATTACAACCGATGCAACATGGGGGGCTATGTTCAAGCAACCAACCATGATATTTTGCATCAGTTGTTAGTAACAACCGATGCAAAAAGGACCTTTTTGCATCGGTTTCAGAACTAATGCAAAAGTGTTAAGCCTATTGCATCGGTTGCATATGCATCAGTTGTTGAACTGATGCAAAAGGGGGGGTAAACAACCGATGCAAATGGCCTGTTTTGTAGTAGTGTGTGATAAAATTGGTTATTTGAAAAGAAATTGTCCAAACCTAAAGAAATCAAAGTACTCTTTTAACACTTTCAATAAGAAGAGGAAACATACTTTCAATGCAACTTGGGATTATTCAAATACATCATCAAGTGATAGTGATTAAGAAACTGAGAATGTCAACATGTGTTTTTATGGCAAATGATGTCCAGGTATGGAATTGTAACGAAGAAATTATGAATGTTTTAAATGATATACATAAGGGATATAAAATGCTTAGAAAACAATATATAATGGATAGATTAAAAATGTTTAACGAAATGTTAACCAAAAAAACAATGTCTAGAAGATGAAATTAATAAACTACGTGGACATAATGATTTAAAACTTGAAAATTTTGAAAAACTAAAAAGTAAAATGAATCCTTAAGATTAGAAGTATTTCAATGAAATCAGAGATCAGTAATCTAAATGACAAAATAACATCTTTGGACAATATTGTTATTAACTGTAATAAGGATTTTGATAAAATGAAAACTGATGCTAATAAATATAACAAAGGGAAGGATAATCTTGAAAATTTATCATCTGTATCTAAACCAGCTAATAATAAACATGGACTTGGATACACTTCTAAGCCCCAATCAAAGAAAAATAGTACTCAAAGTACTAAATTTGTTAAAAGTACAAAGTTCAAACCAAAACCTAGAAATTAAAGTTAAAACCCCCAAATAAATTCATTAATTTATGGGTCCTTAGAAGGTTAGATAATAACGAGAAAGAAAATTATATTGATAATTTTATTAAATAAGTTCATTTATTTGATGATTATATTTTGAAAGGGTATTCAATTCATTGGTTTGGCTTACCAAAACTTGACCCTATGAACCCTAAAATAAAATAAGGTACCAATGCCCATATTTTATATTTTTCGAGTACCGAACAATTGATACAGAGCAACATATGTTCAAAGCATATGATGAGAAATCCATAGATACCCAGTGACATTATATACAAAAATGGTGGAATTGTAAAGGATATGTTATTGGCATTAGCAAAGTCAGTAATTCTAAAATTCCTCTTATTTTAAATGTTTTACTTGATAAATTTTTCTTTAATGCTTTGTATTTATTTTGATTCTCCTCATGAGTTCTATTTATATACATTTATACACACATACGCGCACGCACAAAAACAAACTCTGTACATATTGTCTAGTTGTGCTTAAGCGATTCTTTTTCATTTATTTTTGTTGATGACAAAGGGGGAGAAAATGTATAAATATAACAGGAAAAATGATAGGGGAGTGCATATAGTTAGGGGGAGTCAAATATAAAAATATTATATTTTATCTTTCAAATATTTAAATGGTTGTCATCATAAAAAATAAGGAGATTGTTAATACCCTAAGTATTGATTTTGATAAACAACCATATAAATATTACTACTAACATACGTTCAAGTTGTGCAGTACTTTTAGATATATTATGGAGATATTTTACAGAAATAAACAAAAACTCAGTGAAAGCAAATGAATTATATATACGTGTGTGTACGCGCGTGTGCATACACACACACACACATATATACATATACATACATACATATACATATACACATACATATATATATATATACATTCATATATATATACACACATACATATAAATACATACATACATATATATACATATATACATATACATATTTATACATACATACATACATACATACATACATATATATACATAAATATATATATATATATATGTGTGTGTGTATGTACGCATGTATCCTTATTAATAATTGGCTTAGAAACGCAAATTTTTGGTCCGCCTACAAACTTCCAAAATTGCCCTTTGTATTTTATTCTTCATTAATCTTTAATAATAGTTGTAATACATTTGGTGTCATACTTTTTTTGTCAACGTGAACTACCTAAAATGTCTCTCTATAGATATTATCAAATCCCTTAAAATTAGAATCTAACCAATAAACTTACATTACAAATTCAAAATGTTTATCTACAAATATTAACAAATTTAATATCACTTAAAAATAGGATCTAATAATTTTTTTTTTACAAATTCAATACGCCACTCTATAAATATTATTAAATCTTAATCATTTTAAAATATGATCTAACAAATAAATTTACTTACAATTCGTTCTTTATTAATTAATAATAGAAAAAATTCAAACAACCAAAAATAGTAGATATTGGAACTTAGAAATAAAAATTCAACCAATCTACATAATTTCAACGTAAAATATGATTAATATTTGTGCTCTATTTTCTAAATGTGTTGAAACATATACAATTTGTAGAAAAACAACCCACGCACGAAGCACAATGCCATAACTCTCGTGTGTGTGTGTGTAAGATTAACTAGAGCAAATGTAAAAACAAAACTGATTAAAAAAGAATGAAATGCAAATGCTGTAACGACAGAGATATTCAAAGTGATGAATCTTTGTTAAAGACCCCGTGGCAATACATGAAGATCATCAACCATTGACCTTAATCGAATCGTAGAATATCAACAAATATGAAGTTCTTTTAAGCCTAAAAAGCAACACATGTATGTCGACATATTCCTTAAGTATGTCGACATATCCACATGTATGTCAACATATCCACATGTATGTTGACATATCGACCTCAAGTATGTCGACATATCAACCGTTTTTTTATTTTTAAAATTAACATAAAGGGACTACCCTCCATCCTTTCACCAATAGTTATGTTCTTCAACCACTATATAATGGCTCTGGAAAATGAAATTTACAACACAACATTCTCATTTTCTTTTACTGTTCATTTGCACGCTGTTGTGAAAAAAATCCCTTAGATATTCTTCGACTCTATTTGCAGATGTGTATTCTTTCACTCGTATTCTTCAATGATTTGCAAACCATATAAGATCAGAAAATTTGTACTTGAATTCATATCATTCTCTCTCTGATTTCAACATATTCCTTAAAGAATTCAAAGATATATTGATATTGGAGGTCGACAGGTTCATTGTTTTTAATCTGCAAGAATCTGTACTGAAGATACAACTACTTGTCATACTTTGCTGTTGATTATAAAGAGAAGAAAGTGTTCTTATAGCCTGTGTAATCAATAGGGTGATCTTCTAGTCCGCCAAATTGAGAGGGTGTATCTTGTAGTCTGTGAAATCATGATTATAAATGTATTTTAGCCACCCATGGAAAGCAAATGGTAATAGTAAAATTCTGTACGGTACAGTGCATGACCGGATGTTGAAATGGTCAATCCGAACCAGTATAAAAATTCTTGGTATTATTTATTTTACTACATCTTACTTTACTACTTACTTACTCAGTGATTATATGTTTCTGTTTGCAGTTTGAGTAGATAAAGTTTTAAGTTCATAAATAAGTTTTTAATAGTTGAAATATATATTCATTCCCTCTAGTGTATAGATAGCCTTAAGATCAATTCCGCATTGTGTTATAAAGAACTCATTTTTCTACACAAATCAATTCCTTCAAGCTCAATTTTATTCAATTCACCAAAAATAGTTTCAAAACCCTAATTGAGTACCAAACTCAAACCGCGCAATTTTTTTTTTTTGAACTGGTACTTTATATACAACAAATCATTGGGACAACAAATCGCATGTCAAATAAACGTTGGAAAGCAAGTTTCGAACTTGCGACATTCTGCACCAAAGCCGAATCAATAAACCGCACAATATTATCTTGAGCAAGTTTAAATTAGCTAACATACACCAAAAATATTATTAATTAGTATACACCAAAAATACTTTATATGCACCGTTTCTTTTACAAAATTACTTTTGTTATGTCCTTTATTATCTTCCATCTTTCAAACATAATACTCTTTTACACAGACTAAGAAATTTTAGCAATAAATTAAGCTTAAATTTGTCAAAATGACCTTTATTTTAGGTGCTAACATTGTAACTTTCTTTAAAAAATTTTGAAGAATAAGATTAAAAGAAAAGCAATATAAAAGTAGGGTAATTTAATAATAATTTTGTTATGAAAATGGTAGTGTACGTTAGATGAATTTTGATGTATGCACAGAATTTGCCCATGTTTATTTTAACAACATTAACAAATATAATTAGGCCCAACTATATTTTAGTTATCCATGGGCTAAATACATCCACGGGCTAGATACATGGATACGGGTGAAGAATAACTTCAAAACATCAGCGCACAACCCTCTCTTGCTGCCCTACAGCTCAAATGCTGGGTTCTTCTCAGATCTCATCACGCATCAGCTAATGGAGAGAACAAAACCCTAACACTGTAAGCTTACTTCACTAAACCATTTATCTATCTTATCATTCAGATGCAAAAATGTTTGTTTTTCTCGTCCCTAAAATTGTTCGTAGTCCATTTTCATCCCCAATATTCAGAAAAACTTGCGAACAATTTGTAAACTATTCATCAGTTTCACAAATTCACCAAAATCGAATCATAAAAGATTCACTATCAGCAATAGAGAATGATTATCATACGTCGCTTACCAACCTTCTTAAATCTTATGGTTTCACTGATCATCAAGTAGCAAAATTCTTCACAAAGTTCCAAATTAACCTCAAATATAATCCGACAACTGTCCTTAAACCTAAGTTAGATTTCTTCCTTGAGGTCGGTTTTTCTAAAACTCAATTGGCAAAGTTCATTACTTCAAATTCCCCTATATTGGAAACAAGCTTGGAAAACCGATTAAAGCCAAACATACTTCTACTTAATTCCTTCTACAGGACCAAGGAACATTTAGTTCGTGCTCTTTTTTCCACTTACAAGTTATTGCAGAGCAAACTAGAAGCCAATTTCTTTCCCAATGTTGGAACTTTAACAAGTCATGGAGTTCCTCATACTAATATTGTAAAGTTCGCCAGCCAACATCCAAGAGCGCTACTGATGCGACCAAAAAAGTTTGAGAAGATGGTCCAGTTAGTCGCTACTAAGGGATTTGATCCATGTTCTAATTTGTTTTGCATAGGGATTCATGTCATTTCTACAACAAGTTCGTTGACATGGAGCGGAAAAGTGAGTTTGTATAAGAGTCTAGGATGGTCAGAGAATAATGTTGTCTCTGCATTCATTAAACATCCATGGTGCATGGTTGCTTCAGAAAAGAAGATTAAACGGGTAATGGATTTTTTTGTTAACACAAGGCAATGTGAGCCATCTTATTTGGCAAAAAACCCAGTGCTTATCAATTTAAGTTTGGAGGAGCGCATCATGCCAAGATGCTTCGTTATGGATATACTTGTGAAGAAGCAGTTGGTTAAGAAGAGTACTGTAAGGCAATATTTGATAAGCAACGACAATTTCTTGGAGAGGTATGTGGTGCCTTATCAAGATCACGTACCTGAGGTACTTCATGCTTACAATAGTAGTTATTGTTTCCCATCTATAGAAAACAAATCTCAGAATTCATAGTTCCAGCATATCTGCGTATGTTCTTAATTTTTCGTGGGTTGGTCTTTTCCCATGAAGTTCAGACAAAGTTGCAATTTTGTGGGCTGTTGCCATTTATCACCTGGAAATCTTACCAAGATTTAAGCTCTTCAATATTGTTTCATTACTCCTTCACAAAAAATGCATACTGGTATGAGATTGCAAGTCATTTGAACTATATTGAAGCCAAAGTGTGCTTTATGATTATGTAATGTTTAATTTTATTTTGTTTTTCTGGAAGAATAATGGCATCTCCAACAACACCTTAAGTCTATATTTTATTCAGTTTTGTGGAAATTTGGTCCACATCTTACTTATAAGAAAAATATTTTCTAGATCTCTGTTATTTTCTTCTATTCTTCAGTCCATGATTTTTACTACAAATTTATGCATAATAGATGTTTTCATTGCTACAAATCTATTCAATTTTTTTGCTAAATAATGTATCAACGGTAATCTACAAGTTTTGATCCTACAAATCAGATAATAGACCATAATGGCTTATGAAGCTTGAACGCCCATTCCATGCACCTGTTAAAGAGGAGACCAACAAAAAAATCCATTTAATTTTTCTGCTAAAGTAATATCTCAATAGTAAACTACGAGTTTTGATCTCACAACCATAACGGCTCTTGAAGCTTGAATTCCCAGACATTGCTTGAGCCTGTTCAAGAAGCCACATACATTAGGCACTTGTCCAGGAAGTAGATCTCTCCTTTTCAATAATAAGCTATCTGCTTACACACACACACGTGTATTTATATAAAGGAAAAAGAAAAATATAATGCAAGAGAAGATCAAATGTGTTTATTATACTAGAAAGATTAAAATTAATAACTGAAATGTTATAGCTAAGCTCTTAGTGAACATGTTTCTAAACCATGCCACGGTGAGACAAGCACATGATTGAATGCATTCTTCATACGTTATTCTGCAATCTACCATCTACAAAACTTAACATTTGGGGATTCATAATATTACAAAGGGTGGATGGTGGAGTCGCTTTATGAAGATTGGTTTTTTTTTTTTTTTTTTTTTTTTGATGCTGTAGTTTGCCGTATGGCCCATGGTCTATGCGTTCGATGTTATACTATTTTTTTTTTTTCATTGTCAAGGCAATTTTGTTTGGTAGAATGACAAACTATGGTGAAAAACTGTCAAGCATAAATTGTGCATGCTTGCTTCTAGGCTGCAAACGTTTTAAGCGTAAATGACAAAACCATTGTTTTTTAGTTTGTTGATGTTCGGTTGCTAAGGCGGACAAGGTTGTTGAGTCACAAGTTCTATGAAGGTTTTGATTTCTGACAAAGAAATAAAGGCGATCGACAAAACAAGGTCATTATGGCTATAAAGAGCTACATATGGTACTCTAGATTATAGGTTGATTATTTGATATTGTAATAGTGATAAACTTGTTAAAATCTATCCTCAAATAATCATGCATTTCAAGGAAATCAATATATATACGACTAAATTGCAGTTGCACATTTAGTGTGCAACTTTACAGGGACCGGTCGACCGGTCATAAAATAGGCGGTCGACCGTTCCTGTATAATTTGCACACTGAACGTGCACACATGCACATAACGACTATATATTTGAATTCCTGTCTACTGGTCATTTTTTGACCTGTCGACCGTTTTTAAACAGAGAGCAACTTTTCCAAAAGACACTTCTTTCTCCAAAGGTTGCATCTTTTACCTTTCATCAAAGATCATATCTCTTAATGGCAACTGCTCACAAAGAGTTACAACCATTCTTCTCTATATAAAATCATCTAAATCATTGATTAATACAACATGATTGTATATGCTTTTTACTCTAATCTCTGATCTTACTTTCTACATACTCCTGCATTCTAAAAGCTCTCGATTATTTATTGAATCATTAAAACTATTTCATATCTTTTGATTCAATAAGTAATATACTTTCCTTAATCTTTTCAAAACATCATTCGCATACTTTGAGGATAAGATTATAGGAAGGGTGTACTACTAGTGACAAATCCGTGTTTTCAAGAGCACAAGTTATCAACAACAATTGTATTTGTTCTTTTGTTGAAGTCCTCTGTGTTGTAAGAGGCAAGTGTTGAAGTCCTCAATGTATTAGAGGCGTGAAATCCCGTTCGTTTGCTCGGGTGTTGTAAACCTGTTCCTCCGGGTGAAGCGAGGTAGTTAATAGTGAAAATCCAGATAGAAGTCTGGGACTGGACGTAGGACGGTGCTTCGAACCAGTATAAAAATCTCTGGTGTGATTTTTCTATTTTTATTTACTATGCTATTATCATCTATTTCCGCATTTATATTATAGTCTATATTACACGATCCGTGTGTACTATACTAGCACGTGCACGATCACACACTTTTCATTTGGTATCAGAGCAAGGTTATCACATAACCGTAACACAGTTATTTGATATATTCTTGTAATATGGCAAATAACGCAAGTATTAGCACTCAGAACACCACGTACATGGAAGGTCAATCGACACAAAGACCTCCATTTTTCAATGGTCTTAACTATGGTTATTGGGCAACACGTATGTCATTCTTTATGCAATCAAATAGCTATAATGCTTGGAATGCCACTCAAAGAGAAATAGTGAATCCAACAACTGATTATTCAGAATGGACTGTGGCTGAGAAAACGGCAGCAGCCGTAAATGCAAGAGCAATAAATATGTTGTTCTGTGCATTAGACCAAAATGAATATAACCGTGTTAGTATCTGCACTACTGCATATCAAATTTGGCAAACGCTAAAAACCACTCATGAAGGTACTAACAAGGTTAAACAAGCCAAAATAGCCATGCTGAAAAGTCAATTTCAAAATTTCAAAATGAAACCAAATGAGACAATCAATGATATGTATTCACGATTTCAAACTATCCACCATGCACTTATTGGCTTAGGACAAAAATATTCTGATTTTGATGTTGTTTCAACAGTCCTACATTCTCTGACTAGTGAATGGGAAGGAAAAGTATTAGCAATTGAAGAAGCTAATGACCTTTCCGTCATGAAGCCAGATGAATTGATAGGAAATTTAATGTCCTATGAAGCAAATTTGCAGGCTAGAAAAGAACAGAAAGAAGAAAAGAAAAATGTAGCATTTCATGTTGAGAAAGTTGAAAATGAATCAGATTCTGAAGACGAAGATTTGGCATTTATTGCGAAGGGATTCAAAAAATTCCTAAAATATCGAAAAGCCAGTCGTTACAATAAAAGGAAACCTGTATCAAATAAACCATCTTCATCTGCTATAGAATGTTTTAACTGCCACAAAAAGGGACACATGCAGAAGGATTGTCCAGAACAAAAGAAGAAGTCAGAAAATGACAAATTCAAATATAAGAAGGACAAATCAAAGAAACGAGTCTTCTCAGTAACATGGGATGATTCAGGGTCATCTTCATCAGAAAGTGAAAGTGGTTCGGAAAATGAACAAGCTAATGTTTGTTTTATGGCAACAGAAGATGAGGTACAAATTCCTACATTTGATGAATTACTTGATATCAATGCTGAATTGATAGTCAAATATAAAGACATAAAACGTCAATTGAAAGTAGTCAAAGCAGATTTAAGTAGAGTAGAGTTTGAACGAGATATGTTAACAAATGGGAAGAAAATATTAGAAGAGGAACTTGAAAAAATTCAAGAATCATCATCTAATGTTGACTCTCAACTATCTCTTTTGAGTCAAGAAATAGAAGCTCAAAAAGAGAAAAATAATGCTCTCACTACTGAAAATCATGAGCTTAAGGCAAAAGTCAAAATTCTAGACCTAGAAAAAGCTAGTTTACAAACGAAGTTTGATGACATTACTCAAAATGTTTCTAACTTTAACAAAGGTCGAGAAAATTCGACAAAAATCATTGAATACTCACAATCTGCATCAAATAAACAAGGTCTGGGATATAAGAAAAAAGAGATCAAGGGTAATAAAAGAAAGAAGAAGGTACAAAAGATTGAAGTTAAGAAAAATCTTAGTTTATTATATTCCAAACCAAAGCCAGTTGTGCAATTTCAAAAGAAAAATACAAAGACTATCAAAATATGGGTTCCTAAAACAAATAATAATTTGATTAGGAACAAATACATTCAGCAATTCATGAATACTGTGCATCTTAATAATAATTATATATATAAAGGGGATACCGGACCCATATGGGTTTGGACTCCTAAGACCTAACTCTTAGGACCCTATAAAAATTGGGTACCATGGACTTAATCCTATTTTTGCAGGTCCCACTTAAGAAAAGAGGAAAGTGGATATTGGACAGTGGTTGCTCGAAGCACATGACGGGAGACAAGAGCTTATTAACAAATATTACATACTCAGATGGTGGCTCCGTCACTTTTGGAGACAATTCGAAAGGCTATATCATCGGCAAAGGCGATGTGAGCAATTGCGGTACATCTAACTTACCTCTTATTACAAATGTCATGCTAGTTAAAAATTTAAAACACAATTTACTTAGTATTAGTCAGTTATGTGACAAAGGTTTTATAATCTCTTTTTCGAATAATAAATGTAGTATCTTAGATAGAGACCACAATTTAGTTTTCGAAGGTTTTAGAGACAGGAATATATATATTCTGAATATGAATATTAATCATAATTCAGATATGTGTCTTGTGGCTAATGATAATGATCCATGGCTATGGCACAAACGCTTCTGTCATATAAACTTCAAAACTATTGACAAGCTGGCCAAAAACAATCTAGTTAGAGGTCTACCCAAAATTAGTTATAAAAACGATAGTTTTTGTGATGCCTGTCAGTTAGGAAAATTGACAAAATCGTCATTCAAGTCAAAAAGGGTCATATCAACATTACAACCACTTGAACTACTACATATGGATTTATTCGGACCAACACAGGTTCAGTCAATAAACCATAATAGATATGTATTTGTAATAGTTGATGACTATTCTCGTTATACATGGACTATTTTTTTGAAGAACAAGAGTGACACTTTTGACCATTTCAAATCTTTCGTCAAAAGAATTCAAAAATCAAAAGGGCTAAAAGTTAAAAACATAAGAAGTGATCATGGTGGTGAATTCGAAAATAACAAATTTGAACATTTTTGTACAAAAAAAGGTATTAACCATAATTTTTCGTTTCCTAGAACTCCACAACAAAATGGAGTTGTAGAACGGAAAAATCGAACATTACAAGAATGTGCAAGAACGTTATTAAATGGATCCACTTTACCAAAACATTTCTGGGCAGAAGCCGTCGCTACTGCGTGTTATGTTTTAAATCGTGTGTCTATTCGACCACTTACCAAAAACACGTCTTATGAATTATTTAACGAAAGGAAGCCAAATATATCTTACTTCAAAGTATTTGGTTCAAAATGTTTTATTTTAAATACAAAAGACCATCTCGGAAAGTTCGATCCGAAAGCTGATGAAGGTATATTTATCGGTTATTCGGAAAGAAACAAAGCGTATCGTATTTTCAATAAACGAACCAAAACTATTGAAGAATCTCTTCATGTTTCTTTCGATGAATTCTTTAAACCTTCTCAGTCAAAACCAGATAATGTCGAAACTATATTTACTGACACTTCTCTCACCACAAATTATGACTCTGACTCTGAAAATCTTATTGACAATATTTCCCAACAACAACCAGTTTGTGAGATACGTTCCCCTCCAAGATTATTGAGACACCATCCAGTTCAAAATATAATTGGCGAGGTTAACTCACAAGTAAGAACTAGGAATCAATTACATCAAATGGGTCATGTTGCGTTTCTATCAAATATTGAACCTAAGAATCCAAAAGAAGCTGCTACAGACGATTACTGGATCATTGCCATGCAGGAAGAACTAAATCAGTTCGAGCGCAATGACGTTTGGGAACTTGTTCCAAGGCCAACTGATCAGTCAGTTATTGGTACTAAATGGGTTTATAAAAATAAGGCCGACGAACAAGGAAATATCACCAAAAACAAAGCAAGATTAGTAGCACAAGGATATAATCAGGAAGAAGGTATCGATTATGAAGAAACTTTTGCACCAGTTGCTCGACTAGAAGCTATTAGAATTCTATTATCTTTTGCTTGTCACCATAATTTCAAACTTTATCAGATGGATGTCAAAAGTGCTTTTCTCAATGGATTTATCAAAGAGAATGTCTATGTCGAACAACCTCCTTTGTTCCTACATGAAAAATATCCTGACCATGTGTTCAAACTTAAGAAAGCTCTGTATGGCTTAAAACAAGCACCTCGTGCTTGGTATGAACGATTACGTAGCTATCTTATTAACTCAGGATTTCAAATAGGCAAAGTCGATCAAACCTTGTTTATTAAACATTCTCAAAAGGATATTCTAGTTATCCAGATATATGTAGACGACATCATCTTTGGTTCAACAAACGATAAACTCTACAAAGAATTTGCAAGTATTATGACCAAAGAGTTCGAAATGTCTCATATGGAAGAACTATCATATTTTCTTGGACTTCAAATCAAGCAACTTCCGAATGGTATATTTATCAATCAAGAAAAATATTGCAGAAATCTTATCAAACGCTTCGGATTACAAAATACATCTGGTAAACCAACTCCTATAAGTACAACTACACATCTTGAAAAAGATGAAAATGGTAAGAGTGTTGACCAGAAATTATATCGAAGCATGATTGGTTCTCTTCTTTATCTTACAGCTAGTGGTCCAGATATAATGATGAGTGTTTGTCTATGTGCACGCTTTCAAGCAGATCCAAAAGAATCACATCTACGAGCAGTGAAACGTATAATTCGTTATCTTAATAATACCAAAGATTTCGGTCTTTTTTATCCAAAGGAATGTCCATTTGAATTAGTATCATATAGTGATGCTGATTTTGGCGGATCACGAACGGATAGAAAAAGTACAAGTGGTACGTGCCATTTTATTGGAAAATCACTTGTCTCTTGGTTTAGTAAGAAACAGAATTGTGTTCACTATCAACATGTGAAGCCGAATATATATCAGCGGCTCTTGCTTGTACTCAAGTGCTATACATGCAACAAACTCTTCAAGATTTTGATATTCATTTATCAAATTCAATTATATACTGTGATAACACAAGTGCTATAAATCTCTCTAAGAATCCGGTGAATCATTCTAGAACCAAACATATTGATATCCGTCATCATTTCCTTCGAGATAATATTGAAAAATGAAATATATGTCTTGAATATGTCCAAACTGACAATCAATTAGCAGACATCTTTACTAAGCCTCTGCTCGAATCTAGCTTTATTAGATTACGAAGGGAGCTTGGTTTAATCTCAAGAAATGATCTAAACTAATAAATACTAACGATCATCCTTTCTTTTAATGATCGTCTTTTCCTTTCCTATTGTATAACTTCAGAGAGCTATTTTTAGAGTTAACTTAAGCCTCTGCTTGTTTTCATGGTTAAAATTTTCTGTTCACTCACATCCATACGTTTATACATAAGAAACTTGTATATAAGCTTGTCCAAATTTCTTACTTTATTCATCTTTTCTTATCCGACCATAAGATTCTATACAAAATTCTCTATGGCTCACATTTGTGATAAATGTGCTCAAGAATCACACATTTCCATTACGAGTTCTGAGTCGGAGGAATATTATTCTCCCAAAACACCAAAACAAAAACCAAGTTACCATCATCAATGCTCTTGTATTTCTGGTAATACACCAAACTCAAAACGGGTTAAAAAGACGTTGTTTTGTTCTCCTCGTACCAAAGCACAGATCGACGAGATTCATCACTATCAGAAACATCAGATAGATCTTCAGAGACAACTCCATTATGGGCAAAGCCAACTTTATCATGAGCAACAACGGACATCGGCACGTTTATCCGTTTTAGAGAAGATGGCATCATTCTTCTGTAGTTCTAACAAGCATGACGTGCATGAACCAATGCCGTCTAGGCCATCAACATCTAAAAGTCCTAACTCTTGGGATCGGAATTATGAGATGAATGAAGGTGCTCATAAAAACTGGAGTCCATGGGCAAAACGTATTAAAGAAAACAAAGATAATTCTAATGACGAACCTACCACTTCTCATTAGATTTATATATACTTATTGTATCGTTTTCCATCTATCACTCTTGTAATAACGTTTATATTTTATAATAAGAGTGAAATATAGTTTATATAGCTTGATATATTCAAAAAACTTGCAAAACAAACTGCATTTCTTCAGCAAGCAAAACCGGTCGACCATCCAAAATATGACCGGTCGACCGTTTGGCCTCTGTTTGAAAACGGTCGACCGGCCATAATCCATAGGTCGACCGGTACGCATTATTTCAGTTTTTATATATATCGTCCGTCCTTTTATTCCTCTATCTTCCTCATTTTATTACTTCCAGTAACTTTTTCACCAAAGCCCTAAATCCACTCCCCAAAATTTCAAAGTTCCTATTCTCCAAATTCTCCAACAATGGCTCCTCCGCAAAAGAAATCCAAGAAAGGAACATCCTCCGAAACTTCATCTCTCAATATCTCCGCCAAGAAATGGCTTCAAAGTCCGATAGCCATAACAAGATGGAATCAAATGACTAACTACAAGTTTCATCCGGGCTCTTTCATCAAGTTTGATGATTTCACGTCTTATGGAATTCGTAGGTTAGCCAATAACTCCAACATTTCTCCATTGATAGATTTTTCAGAAAATAATGTGGAAATCAATCATTTGATGATAAAATTGTTCTACGCCAACATGAACCTCGACGAGTATCAACCTGATAATCCGAACGGAGTCATTTGGTCTGTCGTCTGTGGCAAACAAATTTTTATTACTCATGATAGGATTGCCTCTATACTTAATATACCAAATTGAGGCGATGAGTTTTCATCTACTTTCTGTGAAGTCTTCACTCGCGATAGCATCAGTCATCAGTTCATAGAGGACAATAGTGATGGCACAAAGTCTATTGGACTTCGACCCACCGCCAGACTACTACATCGCGTCTTGATGCATTCCCTGTTTCCTAGACTTGGAAATTATGATGCGGTATATAAAGAAAACTTCAAGGCTCTCTATGCTATTTATGGCGAAATCCAAATCAATTGGGTTCATATGCTTTTTGACGAAATTCTCAAGGTAAATAACTCTACAAGACCTCATTTCTTCTACAATGAATATATCATGCGTCTTTTGTTAGCTTGTGGGGTAAAGCCTTCTGACTCTGCCACCTCGAAACCAAAATGTATTGATTCCATAACCATCAAACGCATGAAGCTCCCTCCACCTTATCTTGAGATTATGCCTTTTGAAGAATGACAACAAAGAGGTCCAAGAAAACAAAAAGCAACTTCCTCTCAACCTCGTTCCGATGAAGTGAAACTGTTAAAATCAAAATCATCCACAAAAGAATCACTTGAAACTATTGCGCGTAACCAATTTTTGCTTGAATCACGTCTCAAGCGCATGGACTCTAAAATTGATAAACGCTTCAATAAGGTCAAGTCATTCTTTGGTATGCTATGGGATGCTATATCATGTACCACATCCACCTCTGTTCAAGCACAAGACCCAGGAAAACGTCCTGCTCCTCCTGTTTTCAACTGGACATCATCTGAGGAGTCTACTGGTATGAGTGGACATGGACATGGCGAATCATCTAGAGGGAACAATGATGAAGAAGAAGAAGAAGATGATGACGACGACGATGATGATGATGATGAAGAGGAGATAGGATCTGCCTCATCTTAGATTCTATTGTCTATTATGGTTAAGTACTTTAAAAACATCAATCGACAATTCTACTAAATAGTGTCGTTATTTTTATTTTTCATTTGACATTATGGTCTGTATTATACTCTGGTATGTTTTGGATGTGTTAAGTTTTATTTTGCTATGCACATTATGGGGATTACACTCCTATATTATTCCAGCATCTGTTACTCCTTTTTGTCGATGACAAAGGGGGAGAAAGGGCTAACAATTTATTGCAGGAACATACATATATATATATATATATAAATTCAAAGAGGGAGATCGCATACTCAGGGGGAGATTCAGATTTTCAGATATATATTGTCATCAACCAAAAAGGGGGAGAATGTTGAGTCACAAGTTCTATGAAGGTTTTGATTTCTAACAAAGAAATAAAGGCGATCGACAAAACAAGGTCATTATGGCTATAAAGAGCTACATATGGTACTCTAGATTATAGGTTGATTATTTGATATTGTAATAGTGATAAACTTGTTAAAATCTATCCTCAAATAATCATGCATTTCAAGGAAATCAATATATATACGACTAAATTGCAGTTGCACATTTAGTGTGCAACTTTACAGGGACCGGTCGACCGGTCATAAAATAGGCGGTCGACCGTTCCTGTATAATTTGCACACTGAACGTGCACACATGCACATAACGACTATATATTTGAATTCCTGTCTACTGGTCATTTTTTGACCTGTCGACCGTTTTTAAACAGAGAGCAACTTTTCCAAAAGACACTTCTTTCTTCAAAGGTTGCATCTCTTACCTTTCATCAAAGATCATATCTCTTAATGGCAACTGCTCACAAAGAGTTACAACCATTCTTCTCTATATAAACTCATCTAAATCATTGATTAATACAACATGATTGTATATGCTTTTTACTCTAATCTCTGATCTTACTTTCTACATACTCCTGCATTCTAAAAGCTCTCGATTATTTATTGAATCATTGAAACTATTTCATATCTTTTGATCCAATAAGTAATATACTTTTCTTAATCTTTTCAAAACATCATTCGCATACTTTGAGGATAAGGTTATAGGAAGGGTGTACTACTAGTGACATATCCGTATTTTCAAGAGCACAAGTTGTCAACAACAATTGTATTTGTTCTTTTGTTGAAGTCCTCTGTGTTGTAAGAGGCAAGTGTTGAAGTCCTCAGTGTATTAGAGGCGTGAAATTCCATTCGTTTGCTCGGGTGTTGTAAACCTATTCCTCCTGGTGAAGCGAGGTAGTTAATAGTGAAAATGCAGATAGAAGTCTGGGACTGGACGTAGGACGGTGCTCCGAACCAGTATAAAAATCTCTGGTGTGATTTTTCTGTTTTTATTTACTATGTTATTATTATCTATTTCCGTATTTATATTATAGTCCATATTACACGATCCATGTGTACTATACTAGCACGTGCACGATCACACACTTTTCAAAGGTGAGTTGATAATACTTTGACGAGATATAATGACTTGTTGATTTATATGTATAGGCCCTCAGGGTTGGTAATGCATATAATAATACTTGCCCTTCCACTATTTGTTCTTCTCAACCCTGTACTTCTTTAAAAGTTTCTATTGGACGTTGGCCATTAAAAGTTTGCAGTGGGCTTATACCTTCTAGAAACTTGATTCCTCACATTGATTTTTATAGTCATATGTATTGGCTCTAAAATTCTGGACTGACAAATGTGTTTACGTATTCCTGTACTATGCATCATAAATTATCAATGTTTCTTAGAGTTCAATCCTTTGATTGCGCACTGCTACTTAAATGTTGATTGCATCTTCATTTTCGTCAGCTTCAGTTTGGATCAATCTAACTAAGCTTACTTTTTCGTTTTTATTTTGAAAGCTAAAATGAATTAGTTTTTGGTTTTCAAAAACAGAAATGTCCCGTATTCAAGTTCATTCAAACGAACTGTGTTAGTGTCTGTATATGGGCCACCACCAGCAGCTAAAGAAGAAATGACAATTTGGTCATATATGTTTATTTTAATAATAGCAATTGCTTATGAAAATATTTGTTATGTAAATAGAAAGGATGAAATGATTTTATGTCGTTGAGTTTGGCAAGCTATTATTTTACACAAGATTTAGCATAATTTCCTATTTATGTTTATGCATATACCACTTCATTTATTTTAAGCACGCTTATGAGGATGTTGATTCGAGAACGGATGCAAGTTACTGAAGATATTTTTTGCTAAGGATTGCTGAGATATTAGATACTATCAAAAGCTAAATGGTTATCCAGAGTAAAATTTGAAACACGGTTCAATTCATTTAAGTCGTGATTGCTCACATAAAAAACAATTGAATCTTGTTGCCGAGGATGCAAAAGATTTTCATATATCTTCTCAGCTTTGCATTCATAACTTCTGTAAAAAGGATTTGTTTTTTTTTGGGTCCTTTTCTCTTTGCTACATTAAAAAGCTTTGAAGGTTGTAGCATAGACACTTTCCATATGCTACTGAACTACTGTATTCATCTGTACAAAATTAAATCGGGCGAACCTGTGTACAGTTGTTTAGGTAAAGATAAACAGAAAATTGAAATTTGATTAGTAGTTATTGCGTGAAACAATGAAATTCGGCTGAGTCGTGTACGTTGTCACCCTCTTAAAGAGTTTTGGCGTTCTGCTCAAAGGTGCAAAGCTGTTCTTAAAAAATAAACGTCATCGCCTTTAGCCGATAAAACAGCCTTTCTAATCTTTAGAGAATATCAACATGTCTGCACCTTTTTCTTCTATCTATCTATCATTTAAATAGGCAAAATGGAAATTGTATATGTTACCAAGTTTTTAAATCTCGAATTTCGATCACGTCTCGAAAAATTTAGAGAGCTTATCTCGTATCGAGTGAGATCTCGAACGAGATGAGTGCATCTCGGTTTCTAAAATTCATTTCGGAGTATATGTCATATCGAAAATTAGTTTTCATACACCTAAATTTATAATACAGGAAATTTTCTTCAAGGACACATTTTGGGGCTTTTTTTTATGAAGGACGGCCCATAAATATTTTTCTTTAAAGGACAACTTAGCGTTTTTAGTTTAGCGGCCCAATTCTCGCGCGCTTATTCTTCTTCTTCATTCGATCCAAATTTTGAGTCGCGATCAACTATCTTTCTCCTAATTGTAATATCAATCAACGTTATTCCTTTATTTCAATTTCGTCCACTTCAACGATTATTTTTTTCTTCTTCCATGCTTTTGTTGATCTCGTTCTTTTCATATCTGTACGGTGATCTCGTTTTTCTCAGGTATGCTTATATCAATCTGTTTTTTTGATTTTTTTCTATTCGAGATAAATAAAATTGTTCGTGATTTATAATTGTATTTATTATTATGAATGATGCGCAGTGTTGTTCTTCTCTTTATTTTTTCATTCGTCGATGGATGATTGTGGAAGTACCAGCAGGTTTTTTATTGTTATACTCGTTTCTTTATGCAGTGTTGTTTTGTAGTTACTTTTCATTTGATTTATTTTGCATTTTCTTGCATTAATGTTGGGATGATTGGAGAAGTGTCGTTGGTTGGGTTGTATATAAATTTGTGATTGAGCGGAAAACTACTGTATTTTAGGTTCAGTTTCTGAGTATCATTTTTATATTTTCTTAGTATCATTTTTTTTAATCAGTTTCTAGGTATCAGTTTTATCTACGGTAAGTATCAGTTTTGTAAAATTGAATAATTACTGTTCTAAATCGTATATATTTTTACTACTGTTTATTTTTTATTTATTTTTTGGCAGTGGGGATAACAGCCTTCTTTGTTTGTTTGTGATGAATAATAATACTTTTAGCACTCGATTGTGTATCGATTGCTTTTTGTTCGATTTGAAGAATGAGATATGCCGATATTGGTCTCAATTAACTCCTTCTTGCATTCAGATTTCTTATGTACTTGAGGGCAAAGTTATTATGGTTGACACTGATTCTGATATTCAGAGCATACTTTGTTTTCAATTACACAAGAAAAGTTCTTTCTTTGGTTTTACTGTTAAGGTTAAGGGTTGTGAATTGGAAGTTGTTGATGGTGCTTGTATTTCAAGTTCATCCTATGTTTCTGCTTCTTCATCTTCTCTTGTCTCTGTCTGTTTCAATGTTGTTGTTAATGGTAAAAGTTATTTAAAAGATATGTTGAGAAGAGGGTCGACATTAAGCATTTTCAATTTTGTTGGTTTTTGTTTCGGAGGCGCTGAACATTTTAGAGAGTTTTTGATGGCATATCAAATTCAAAAGGGGTATGAATTAGTATTTTTAAAGAATTGTGCTACAAGAGTTACTGTAATTTGCTCTTCATATAAGGATGGTTGTCTTTTCAAAGTCCATGCTTCCTGTGATTCTGGAGAATTGAAAAGGTTCTTTATCAGAAATTTGGTTCCTGATCATTCTTGTGGGGCTGGTCTTAGACATGTGAATAATCCACATATATCTAGTTCTTTTGTTAAATCGATGATTATTGATGAGATCCGCGATTGTCCAAGTAAAAAGCCTAAGGATATTATACTTGATTTTAAAAGAGAATACAATTTTCAGTTGTCTTATGGTTATGCTTATCATGGGAAACAACTTGCATTGATGGAGTTGCACGGTAATGATGCTTTGTCTTATAATGATTTGAGTTGGTATTTGGAAGCAATGAAGAAATCTAATCCAGATAGTTATGTTGATATGGATGTTGATCCTTGTAGTAATGAATTTCAAAGGGTGGTTATTGCTTTTGGCGCTTGTTTACTTGGTTTCAAGTCTTGTCGTCCTATGATATTCTTAGATGCTACTCACTTGAAGGGACGTCCTGGTGTATTGATGGGTGCTACTGCAAAAAATGGTAATCAAGGTATATGTTTGTTTTCAAACTTGATTTGTTTGTATTGAGATTATAATACTTGCCATAATTATTAATGTACATTTTTTATCATAATTTGTATTCTGTTGGTATCAGTTTTAAGAAATGTAGTTTATAAGTAGCAAGTTTCTAGTATCAGAATTTTCATTGAATTAAATTGTAAATGTGTATTTCGTATAATATGTTCATACTGCTAAACAGGAGATTAGTATCATTTTTTGTATATAATTAGTATCAGTTTCACTTAGTTCATATATGGTATCATTTATAGTTATGTAGTATTGGAATTTGTTTTGTATCGAAATATGTCATTTTTTGTTTCTTTGTTGTTTTATAATGAAGATTAATGTGCATAATGTTGTGCTTATCAATATTTTTATAATGGTCATACCAGGTTTTAGGTATCAGTTTTGTTACTGTTAGTATCAGTTTTATGAATTGTTTTATATTTATGGTTGTAGTTATTTTTATTTTATTTTTTACTAATTATTTTTTCGTTTGCAGGTTTCTTCCCTTTAGCTATGAGTGTAGTTTCTGTTGAAAATGTGGATAACTGGACATGGTTTTTGAAACATTTAAAACAAATGCTTCAAGAAGAGCGTACTTTAGTTTTTATGTCCGATCGCCACCAAGGTTTGCTTGCAGGTGTTCGTGATATTTTTCCTTCAGATTATCACAGTTATTGCTACTTGCATATGGAACAAAATCTTCTTTCTGCAGTGAAAGCCAAAAATGCAAATGTGTCTATTGTTGATTTATTCAAAATGTGTTCTAGAGCTTCAAATCTATATGAATTTGAAGGAGCATATTCTAAGTTTTGTCAAATTGGTGGTGTTGCTGGTGTTAATTTTTTAAAGGATAAGCCATTTGATAAGTGGGTGGATTTATTTTTTTCAGGGAAACGTTATGGTGAATATAGTTCCAATGTTGCAGAAAGTTTTAACAGTTGGATTTTAAATAAACGAGCATTGCCTATTACTTTGTGTTTAGATGGTATTCGTATTAAGATTATGGAACAAATGGCTAGAAGAAGAGAAGAATGTCGTTTGTGGAGAACAAGTCTATGTCCTTCTATGGAATTACGTTTAAATGAATTGATTGAAGAAGGGTTTGGATGGGATGTATATAAATCTTCTGATTTGCTTTTGAAGTGAAATCTCCAAACCCTCATTCTGTTGATTTGAAGGAGTGCATTTGTAGTTGCAACAAGTGGAAAATTACAGGATTTCCTTGTGCTCATGCTATAAAGTGTATGAACAAGTCAAAGTTGTCTGTATATGATTTTGTCGAGAATTATTTCACTGTTAATGCTTATCGATGTTCTTATGTCAATGCTATAAATCCTATTCCAAATTATGATAGGCCTATTGTTGATGGTAGCATACAAGATGTTATCAAGCCACCAAAGGAGAAACGTGGTGCTGATAGACCATCAGTGAAGCGCAAAGGAGGATTTTCATATTTTCATAACAAGCAAAACAGATGTGGCGAGTGCAAGCAATTTGGTCATAATAAACGGAATTGTCAAGCTTCAAAGAGGATATGATTTGATTTTATATTTTTAATTTGTTTAGAGTAATAAGTGTATGTGAGACTTGTTTCAGTGGTCTATAGTAATTGAACCTTTTGTTATTAATTTGTATTTAGTATAGCGTATTATGGAATTGATTATAATTTCAGCTATTTTAGTATATATTATAGTATCAGTTTTTTGTTTTTGCAGTATGATTTCTGTTGTTTGTTTGTGGAAGTTTTGGTATCAGTATCATTTTTATAGTATCCTTTTTTTACAGTACCAAATATTATCAGTTTATAGCTGTATCAGTTTTTTTACGTTTTGGTATCATTTTTTAAGTTTTGGTATCAGTTGATTTGGTTGGAGATAATGTTTCAATGATTGGATATAAACAGTTTTATTATCAGTTTCTGTTTGTTTTTAGAATCAGTTTTGTGTATTATAATATGTGCTATAATTTACAGCAGTAGTCCTTAATAATTATAATAATATATAGTGTTTGCAAAACCTGATACCTGAACTAATTCTTGTTTCATACAGTATGTTGAGTTTAAGTTTTAACAAAACTGATTTTATCAGTCATAAGAAGTGATTCCCAGTTACTGTTTTGTATTGTAATGTTACATGAAATTTGATAATATCATCTTACAACTGATAGTTGTATCATAAAACTGATAATATTATGTTGGATCCATAGTTGGATGATAGAACATACATTATTTAATCTTGTTATAATATAAACAACAGGAAAAGAAAAGAACACCACCACAACATGTCATTCCAGGAGATTAGAATTGTTTTTAGAAGTAAAAGCAGCAGTGTTTTGCTTACAGAACAACATTACTTCATAAGTGTGAAATTACAACAGAACATCATTAATTCACAGCTATACATTTGAACATAACAACATTACGTCACAGGAATCAAATTTAATTGTGAAATAATGCAATGTGAACTCATTTCCTTTCTTTTCCTTGTTCTTTTAGGCTTGACATGTATTTTGACAGACTCCAGCAGTGTTCATCGTCTGTTAATATTGCATGTGTAATTCTTGCTCTTGTTGATAATATATCTTTCTTTTCAATTTTAATTGGTATTCTGCTTCTGTTCAGCGAAATGATGAATATCATTACAAAAATCCCACAGTCAAGCCTGTTTAAACCAAGATGTAATATTAGTATTAATTTTCATCTGCTTTATTAATAGGTTTATAATTAGTACAAAAATTTGAATTTTAGAGATAATTGTTGTAACAAACGGAATTTTTCGACTTTCGAAAATTCAACATCGATACTCACTTTATCGACTGCCGAGAAATCGAAGGCCGAAAAACTGAAATGTTATGGGTTTAAGAAAGAAGAAAGGAAGAAGAAGAGAAGAAGGTAGAAGATGGAGAGAAGAAAGAATAGAAAATTTTAAAATAGAAGGAAAAGAGAATAGAGAAGAGAATGAAAAGATAGAACGGAACAGAAAACAACACAACAATAACAGAATCTCACAATTCGCAGCGGAACAACATATAATAGATAAATGAATAATCTTTAAACAAAGAACTATATCAGTTATTACATTTTATACTTTACATCATATCATCATCAGAGTGTACAACAACAAACAATGCAGCGGAAAAAGAAATACTATATAAACTAGTGATACGCCATCCAGCTTGCCTCCAGCAACTCCTGAATTCCAGAATATCCTGATAAACCTAACTCTTGACTGCCTGTGTGGAAATTGGTGGGCACCCAGAGTTTAGGAAGGAAAACAATAAACTCCAAGTCAGTCATGTGACTGGTGTGAGAACTCAAAACAGTTTATTTATCTTTAAAATCAAAATAGAGGAATATTTTTAAATTCGCAATGCTTTTAAAAAATGAGACTACCATAAGGCCTCCCACACACACACACATGCAAACGCAGAATCGGAGGAGATTTCTCCTTATGATAGTCAAAGATGCTTGATACGCATTAAAAATAACATTTGATATTATTACTAGTGCATAGTGTAGAGAAAAATTCATTTCGAAAGTAGAATATAAATCTTAGCCAACATAGACATTTCGAACTATGCCTACTATAGCTACCATCCAAACAGTGTTGCGACACCATAAGTGAATGATAGGTTCTACAACTAATACCGTACAAGTTTCGTATTGTTTCTTTGGATTTCCAACAAATTGTCAGGCCAAGGAACTTCCGATTGCCACATGAGAATGCCTCTGGAAAGACATCCCCGAGAACCAAACCGGAACTCTGCCAACACAAGGCCGGGTTACCCCTAACTGGGTAACTACTGACACGAGCACGCCATTCCCCGATCGTAAACGACCTTTCTCACGGGATCCCGATAGCCAACAACCACAAAGTAATAAATTCGCAGTAACCACATAGGTTAAATATCTGGGCTCCATACCATGATACAACCTCTATCCAGAAGGAAATGTACATACCCTAAAGGGTGCTACCCCTCATAACCTTGCCGCATCTTTCCTGTTTTGACCATTTCCGGGGTGTGAGGCTCGACGAAGTCACGTCCACAAAAACATACTTTATACAAAAGCCATGCTTTGGGTCAACAAATGATCAACACAATGATCACCAAGATAGACGATTAAATAAATGATCCTATCACAATAATCAACACAATGATCATTTCAGCAACACTCAGCATGTCACATTACCAAATTGGGAATATATCGCTGATAACTTCAACTATATAACCTCTGAGCTCGTACGTCTCAGAGAAGGGTGTTAAGCTAAAAGAATAAATTCTCCGCCGCCACCACAGAAATATATTTGAAAGAAATCGGCTTTACATCTCAACTTGTAATGTCAGACACACAATCCATACAAGTCTGTTCCGGGCTTGAACAGAACCGAAGGCACTTACAAAGAAGTCCTTGCAATCCGAATAATCTCTAATCACGTTCGGATTTCCCATCACATATGGAGATCTCAATACCAGGGATCAGCCAGTGCAGAAACAATCAACAAGAAACCCTTTCGTTTTCGAAAATATCCGGTCTTCAACACCGATCTTCGAATGCAATTCATAATGACGTATCACATATTCAGAATGGGTTATACGACCCCAAGGTCCTTTCCCGGTTAACCCGAATAGTGAGCGCTTATTTTAAAAAAATAAGTGTGGCATTCAATTTCAAACAAATCACAACAAATACCTATTTAAAGGTAAATATTGATAGTCGGTTATTGAACTATCAATAGATATGCCAACATCACCAGATTCCAAATAATTTTCCAAATTATTTATTTCACAAAAATATCTTTACAAGATATAAACATAATTTCCATACTTAAAAAATAAATCAATATTTATTTTTAAATCTAATTTCCCAATTTCATTTATAAATTCTATATTGAATTTACATTCCAAAATATTTATGAATATACGATTTCCATTCAATTTCTAATATTCATTTTCAATTTATCTTCAAAAAGATAAATTCCAAATATTCACTTAATATTGGAAAAGCATTTCTATACTTATAAAATAAGTAATTCACAGATCTTTTTATTTTCTATACTGAGAAAATATTTAATATACCCTAATCGAAATTAAGTATATATTTCATTCTTTTAAGGAAATCATTCACTTAATCATATTCATTTGGGTCAAAACGAATGTCGCGTAAAACATCGTTACGACAACCCAAAATCACTAGTATAGGGATTCGAAATTAAAATAGATATATAAATCCCAATACTATACAAAAACATTTTCTTTCGGAAATCATTTAATATAACAACAGTGTTATAGTCCACCATTTCCTTTTATATCTCGAAAGCATCTATTTCAACAATAAATGTTGAAATCTATGGTTTCGAATCTCAATACAGTTTAAAATATCTTTAGATCGTTTTAATTCTATTTAAAACATCACATCTAAAATAATTTCTTTAACATAATATTCACTATTCAAAAACGTGAATACACTTGTTAATAAATTTCATCACTTCTATTCATTTTATTTTAAAGAATTATTCACTGTCTAAAACATGAATATAATTCCATAAATAAATTACAACAATTCCTTATCAAAATAAGTCATTGCGGATTTATAAAACAACGTTTATAAATTCTATTTCTATTTATTTTTATAACAACTTCCTTTTATAAATTTCCTTTATAAATCTATTCAATTTCATATCTCAATGATATATTAAAATTTCATATTATAAGTCAAATACTTATAATTTATTTATTTATAAAAATCATTCCTTCAAACTTCCCAAATCTATAAATCTTATAACTTCTAAGATTCATTTATTTATCCACATCTATTTCCTAAATAACTTTATAAATTTTATTTATAAAATTCTATTTAGAACTTCACCGTTATAATTCTATAAGTTTCATTCATTAGTGAAATTCATTCACAATTCTTTCTAATACTTATAAAAGCTCATTTTATAATTCCAATATTTTTAATTTATAAATATCAATTTATAAATCTTTTAATATAAAACAATTTATATTATTACTTTAAACATCTTTAAACTCTTTCATAATTTTCATCATTCTGATTTATAAAATAAAAAATTTTATAAATCCTATTTTAAACTTCTTATAAAAAATTCAGAATTCCCATTTCAAACTATTTTATAAAATCACTAATCCCATATTTTCAAAAATCAACTTTTAACTGTATTTCTCAAAAATCATAATTTTCATAATATTAAAATTATAACGTTTATTTGTTTAAGATGAATCAATTCCAATATTTTATAAACGTATATTTCCAAGAATCACTTTAGAAATCAAAAATCGTTATTTTTAAACTTCAAATTTGGATCCGATGATGCAACACATCAATAGCCAATCACAACTTTCAAACATCATATATCATCCATGATAACAATCAAATATCACAATATATGAAATCAAATAAATATTTGTGAGGAATCCAGTTGGATCCCTCCAACCTGTTTCCCTGCATCCACAGACATTAGCACAATACCATTCCGTTTCAAGACGGAATATCGCGGTACATGGGATTTTATAAATATATATCCGCTTACTAACGGCGTATAGGGTCTCATCCGCTAAAAGAAAATGCGGGAAATCAATCAACTGCAATATATACATATGCCAATATATATATATTGCTATATATAATATAATACCAATTCCACTTCAAGGTGGAATATCGCGGTATATGTGTGTAATAAATAACCTCCGCTTACTAACGGCGTATAAGGTCTATTCACATCCAATATATATATATATAACAATCATCATTCAATCATTCAATCAACACAGTCAAACAATTTTAAATCTAACTATTTAAAATTTAAATAAATAACAAAATTCCTTTTTGAGTGAGAAGTTCTCACCTTTATTCCCGTTTGCAATCCACTCCCAATTCAACTTGTTTTCTTCATTTATACCTTGTATAACAATTTTATACAATTTATTAATATTCGAACCAATTGAATAAATTAAATTTTCATTTGACAAATTTTAATTCATCGGTGATTTCATTTTTAATAGTTAAAGTTACTGATAGTTTTATTTAAACCAATTTCTTCTTTAAAATTTTATTTAACTAAAATTTAAATTTCTTTTAATAAACTTTATTAACTAACTCCTTTTAATTTCAAACATGTTACTCTTAACAATTTGTCTAATCCAAATTTAATTTCAACTAAACTTACTTAAATAAATTAAGTTAACAAATTTTCCCTTTTTTAAAATAATTCTAACTAGAAATTTCCAATTTAAATTAAATTTCCTTTTCATAAATTAAATCAACTAATAGATTTTGGTTTTAACTATTAATTTTGCTATAAATAATTTTTTTTTTCTTTTATAAATTTCCTCCATTTGAAACTAAAATTTTAATTCAACTAGTATTTTATTTATAACTTTAAATTAATATCCTTATATCAATTTCTTTGAATAAATTTATCAAATCGAAGAATTAAATTTTAAACAAAAATTACTTAAATAAATTTATTCAATTACAATTAAATTATAAAACTAAATTTCTCTCCTTTTTTTTTTTTTATAAATCGAAAAATCAATTATCATTTAATAAACCTATTTGAAGCTATATATTTTTTTTTCTTTTTCAAATACACATATATCTACTTGTAAAAATAACTCGTATAGGTTTAAACTCTTTTTTTTTTTTTTACTGTAAGTTTATAAATGAAACTGCTTAAATATTTAAATTGAATTAAAAATCTACAATTACCTCACACGCAGGCTATCCCCATCGCAGCTCCTCCTCGAGTCGCGCCTGCGACCCTCGTTCGCCATGCCCCAAATCACGGCAAGGATAAGCCCACACGAGCGCGCACCTTACACGCCACCGCCTCCACCTCGCGTTGCCGCCGAGCCCCCCAAATCACGCGCACGAGTCGCCGCCGCCGCAACCCCCATCTCCATCACTTCGTACGCGTGCGCGCGCCACGGTGCCCTAGAACTCACCGACCTCCTCAAATCGCGCGCCGCGATCCCACGTCGCCGCCTCATCAGCCGCCTCCACCTCTTCTGTGCGACACCGAAACCCCACCGAGCAAATTGCAATCCCCCCCCACGACACGCGCGCGCCTCGAGCGCCTCAGATCTTATGTCACGGCCATGAATTGTTAATGTGAAGAGAGAAAATTGAAAAGGGGGAAAACACGAGGCTTCGGCCATTTATGTTTTCAATTTGAATTGAGGGAAGAGACGCGAAGAAGTTCGGCCATTATCGTTTGGTTTTTCTTCGTTCTTGTGATTCGAACTTGCGTGTTATATCAGAGAGGGGGAACGTGAAGAAGCATGCACTGCACGATGTTGTATCGTGATCGTAGGCGTGGGTTTAGGCATGATATTAGGGATACTGTCCTTTATTTAATTTATATTTAAATTTAAATCGTTGAGAATTTCGACGCGTTTACTCGTCATATGCTCACATATAAACTCCGAAAAATACGAAATTTGAAATCCGGCAATAATTCAATATTACGGACCCAATGGAACTGGTTTCGTCGAATTCCGAGACTGTGCCTCGGACGGCTATTTTTAAATATCGATTCAAACGATTAAATTTCAAAACTGAACAATTCAGTTTAAAATTAAATTCTGAAGCTTCTAAAATCTTCAGTACTATCAATATGAATTTTACAAGCCTTTGAAATATTTTTAATCGGCTTAAAATTGAAGATTCAAATTTTTATTCAGCTCTCAATAGATTAAATTCTATAATTTAATCGCCATATTCAAAGTTATATTGAAAATTCAATCCAAACCATCATTCAAATATTTAAAATAAATTAAATATTCTCAAATTAAATTGTTCAAAATCCTGGGTCGTTACAATTGTACAACAATACAGTACGTTTTGAATTAAAATATTTAGCAGTTATACTAGTACACTATGTATTTATTTCTGTAGGTATCAGTTTATTTTTTGTAGGTGTCAGTTTTGTTTCTGTAGGTATCAGTTTCTTGTTATGTAGGTATCAGTTTTCTTCCTGTAGTAAATGTTTATTTGTATTTAAAGTTTATTGTATTGAGAGATAATAATTCTCAATATTTTTATTACAAATCAAATTCAATTAAATAAAAACGGTATATAATGATGTCTAGAAGTATGTATTGAAAATTATGATGCAAAAACATTTATTATAATGGAAAAAAACCTTACGTGTCTGCTCCCTGCTGTGCACACTTTATCTGATGCATTTCATCTGGTTTCACTGCCATGTCTTTTATGTCATTGCTTTTCCAGATTTCTTGGAGCATTTCCTCTATTTCATTTCTCTAAAACAGGTAATATATTAAAATTTTAGCTCATATTCACGGTGATAAGTATTTTTTTAAAAGAAAGATAAATCTCTTACCAATTTTATAGCCTCCTTTAAACTTGAATTGTTTCTTTCGTTTGATCTTCTTGGGCGGTTAGAATCAATGTGGCACCATTGCATTGTTGGGTATGTTAAAGTTACTAATGTCCAGTGGTTACCACAATGCAACGGAAAATATATACTTTCAGTAAATTTGTCGTGTACAATAGATTCTAGCATAGGGAGAATGAGACTTTTCTTCACACTCTTCATATCACAGACAATTGCTTTCTGTTTAATATGAAAATAAGTTATGATATAATAAATGAAGCAATTATTATGTATTTGAATATTAAAGTTTTATTTACCGTCATTGTTGTTGTGAAAGCATAGCTGTGGTCTTCTATTCCACATTTTGAAATGTACCAATCTATAATCTGTATTAAAATCAGAATAGTATACTTTTTTTATTGGTGGAGCTATATTAAATTGTTAATAGTTTCATTACTCTTAGTAGTTGGTGTGTATGTTGATAAGTATAAAAATAATAAAGCATAAGGTCAATTTAAGCATGTTGTGCATTTTGGTATCAGTTTTGACGTAAAGAAAAAAATTATTATGTACCTGCCCGTCTGTTTTGCCTCCTTCTAGTAGAAGTTTTATTGCATTCTTTGTTATGACACAACCTCCTCTGATTGTGTCATTGTCTTCCCATGCCACTACACTATTTTGATAACAACAATTTGTATATGTTAGATAAACTAAATTTCATATTTAAAATTAACATACATATTTGAACACTTGCTTTTGTGATGATGTTGTTAATGAAAAGAAAGTTTTGATCACATTTTGTTGCTCAACGTTGAGGTAGATCAAACATTTGCAATGACCAAGCCCTATCTCGTAAAGTGTTGGCTCTATTACTGCAAGTGGCTTTGGACTATTGTCTTGGTCATTTTGGTTTTCAACATTTTCTTTTTTTTCAGGTTTCTGCTTTTGCTTATTTGCAACTTTCTTTTGTTTCATCCCATATTCAAAGCTATCACGTTGCTTTTTCACTCTTGTTCTTGCCTTTAATCTTTGAATGTGTTGCTTTGATTTTTTTGTCAGTTGATTTTATGACTTTTTGTTTCCCTTTTCTAACAGATGTTTGCCCATGTTCTTCTGCATCTTTTTTTTCAGTTTTTTCGCTTTCAAAGTTTTGTGTGTCGTAAAGCTTGAAGGATGGAGGGGTAAAGTCAAGCACTGAAGCGACATACGGTATACTTCTGTTTTTTTCGTCTGTATCCTGTTGAAGAGTTTGAGTATCTTCTGAGCTGTCTCCCTGCACTTCACTTTCTTTTTCCAACTCTTCTTTTTGGTGTACTTCAGTTGAAGTTTGTTTTTCTTCTTCATGTTCACATTGTCTTTCTTCACTGCTTGTTTTTTTACCCAATTCAGTTTCTATTTCGATTGGCATTTGTTTGTTCATTTGTTCTGTTTTATCTGCTGTTTTTTTTACACTCTCTTCAGCTTTTTCTTCATTTTTTTCTATTTCCATTTGTACAATAGTATCTTCATCTAGTTCATTTTGTAAAATGTTGCTTTGTAGGTTGAAACTTTCCTTTTTATTTTCACCATTTTCTTCACTGTCATTCAAAACATCTTCAACTTTATTGTTGTTGTTTTCAGCCTGTGATGTTTTCTCTTCATTCTCTTTCAGTTTCAACTTTATTTCTTTCAACTCTTCTTTCAACCTGAAAACTTCTTGCTCTGCTTTAATTCTTTTCTTTTTTTCCACTTCTAATTCTTTTTTTGTTTTCTTTGTTTCTTCTTCCAAATCTTTTATATGCATTTGGAATATCCTGATGCTTACATCTTCCTCAAATGAATGTGCAGTTTCTGTGGTTTCTTCAAACTTTCTTTTCTTTCCATGCTTTTGTTTTTGAATTTTGGGAAATTTGTGTTGAACAGTCTCTGTTTGAAGTAGACTTTCTTCATATGGGCTGAGATTTGTGATTTCTTTCACCTAGAAAATTGGTATTGGAAAATTTGTTTCAGTTTTAAGCTATGATATCAATTTGCAATGATAATTGAATTTTTACTGTAATGAAAAAATAAAATTGTATTCAATAAAACAAATATTTATTTATGATTATTTTCTGATACTATTAATATCAGGTTCAATCATATTAGTATCAATTTCTTATAGTATAAGTATCAGTTTATAATCATATTAGTATCAGTTTCTTATACTATAACTATCAGTTTCTAATATGTACAATTATGGTATCAGGTATTGGATTGTAGCATCAATATAAATTGTGAAATTATAAGGTATCAGTTTTTGCATTCTAGTATCAGTTTGGAATACATCCACATTTATTTTCAAGCATGTAATCATTTGTTATCAGTTTTTTCATTTTTGTCTCAGTTTATGATACTATTAGTATTTGTTTCAAGCAAGTAAACATATTGTATCAGTTTTTTTCATTCTATTTTTTGTTATTGATACTATTTACTATATTTTGCTATGATATCATTTTTTGATCACTGTAGTATCAGTTTTATGCTATAGGATAAATGATCGACAATAAAACTTTATTATGCATAATAGTTAAAGCATATTGATTAACATAAAATGAAATGGAATTTTTACTTACATCACCCTCTTTCACGTTATCAAAAACTGCTTTGACTGCTTTGTCTTTGAGTTTCCTTAAATCCCATTTTGCAAATCTTGGTAAGGCTGGAGTATAATATTGTCTTTATTGAATGAGATCCAGTTTCTCACAAATGCAATACTGTTAACATTAAAAGAATTGATTAGATATGTTTGTTAAAAAAATAACTAATAAATTTTTTAATAAGTAATCTTACCAGTGGAAGCATGGAGCATCCCGACATATTTCTTGGATTATGAATGAACTTCTTAACAAATTTATTGAAATTCTTTTCTATCGTCAGTGGCCAAGAAACTAATTGCATTGTCTCTACATTAATTAAGTATGGAAGAAGTCCCCATCTTAATTTTTGCTGGTGGTTTGGAAAGAAAAATGTTAATAGTATTTCAATTACTATTAACATTGGCAAGTCTTCTACATACTCTTTTTTCTTTTTTGCAACTTCTTGCTTTATTCTTTTTTCCACAACATTTCTTGTTATATAAGTGCTGTTGCCGAAGTTTCTGTTTGCAAATTCTCTACATTGCATTGGAATTGTTTTGTTTGTCATTTTTTGAGTCGGCTCAATGTTAATTCCTTTTAGTGGTAGGCCAAAAATCAAACTTATATCCGTTGCTGTAACTTTCATCTTTTCTGTGGAAAATAAGAAAGCATCTTCGACAACTGAGTAGCATTTGTACAAAGAATCCAAATTGTGTTGATGCTTTTTGCATTCTTTCATCATAATTTTCTCTTCATAGAAAACTCTAAAGAAGTTGTAGAAAGGAGTGCTCTTCATTATATCCATTTGTTTCTTTGATAGAGCATTTTTTTGTTTTATCAGTTTTACTGTTTTGAATATTGCCTGCAGTCCACATCGGTAAGCTGTTTCATGCTTTTTGTCTTCAGATTGCTGTTTTGTTTCCGATCTTTCTTTTATGTATTTTGGATGAGCATCAACAAAATCATCATCATCCTATTAGATAAAAATAAAGACAGTAAGTTATCTGTGAAATAAATTATGTTTAAAAACAACAATAGATTCGGGTATTAGTTGTAGTGAAATATCTTCTGTCTAATATACAACAATTTCAATTTTGAAGTAACTAAGTATCAGTTTTGCAGTACCTAAGCATCAGTTGGTATTAAGTAGGTATCAGTTTTCTTTAATCAGGTGTCAATTTTTCCAAGTAGGTATCATTTTTTTATAACTAGGTATCAGTTTTTTGTAACTAGGTATCAGTTTTTTGTAAATAGGTATTAAGTTTTGTAAATAGGTATCAGTTTTTTGTAAATAAGTATCAGTTTTTGTCTGTTTCATATTTCAACTAAATGATACTGACTATTATTTAATCAAACAATTTACGCTTAATGATAAACACTATTATTACTTGTTACTAGGTATCAGTTGGTACTAATTAGGTATCAGTTTTCAGTAATCAGGTATCAAGTAGGTATCATTTTTATATAACCAGGTATTATTTTTTGGTAATTAGATATCAGTTTTTGTTAGTACGTATCATTTGTTTGTTTGTATCATATTTGAAACAAATGTCACTGACTATTGTTTTATCAAACAATTTATGCTTAATTATAATGACTATTATACTAGTAATTGGGTATCAGTTTGTTATACCTATTAGCCTTTTCTTTTACCAAATGATTTACAGGTAGTATTTTTGAAATATACATTATGGTATAAAGTTATGATGTTTTATATTTTACCGAATTGAGTTGTTCTTCGTCCGGTTCTTGATCCACAGCTTCTTTATCTTCTTTTTGCTGAGATTTAACAAAATGAAATTATTAGTATTTCAATGTTGCTATAACAAAACTATATTAATTTTGTTGTGTTTGATTTTATATTAATAGTTACCTTCTTTGGTATACTTTCACTTATTTCTGGTTTGCTTGTTCTTGCTGTCATTTTTTCCTCTCTTTTCTTTGTCCTTTTTTCTCTATTTTGGTTTTGTTCTTCTGTTGCTGTAGGTTTTTTAAGCCTTAATTTGTTGCTCTTTCTCTTTCGTGCCGACGCTATCGTTTGTGCTAAAGGAAGGTTTTCCTCTTCTATCTCTGCATTTACTTTTTGAGCATCTGCTTCGTCGACATTTCGATTTCGGTTTTGTTGATTCGCTGTCGACTTAGTTAGGTTTTCTTCGGCTTTCGATTGTTGTGGTCGTTCTTCATCTACATTCGATTTCTGAGTTTCTGTTGGAGATGTAGATTTATTTCTTGTTTGCGGTGCCCTTTTTTTATGTCGAGGAAAATTAACGTGAATCCTTTGGTTCGAGCAAAATTACCGATTGTTGGAGTGTAAGGAAGGAGGAAGAAGATGGACAGAGTTTTTCGTTTTGTTTGAATTTATTTCTGGCCTTTGGGCTTTGTCCTTACGGTAAAAGTTATATGCGCGTGTCCTTTTGGAAAAATATATATTATAATTTGTCCTTAAAATTTTTTTCCCCATTTATAATACTAGTCACTACCTTATGGAAAACACTATGCACTTACCTTGAATGTATCACACGTTTATCATTAATTTAATATGGAAAAATATCACTTGTATCATATAAAATATACAAATAACTAGATTTCATGAATAATGTTCAATACAATATCATATGAGATAAAGTAGACAAGAAACAAACCATAACTTATGCACATTTACTTTGTTTGATCATTCACTTAACTTTCCTACACAATATAATGTCTCATTTCTATCCTTTATGATTTATAGTGCTGCAAGGGAAATCTTAATTTTATAACTTCAAATACAAAAGTCTACAAGTATAATTAAGATATTCTATGTCTGATTATAGTATTTAATTATTAGCAAATAAAATCTCATTAAACAACTAATAGCATAGATATTTCAAACAAACGTAGAAAATAGCATACATACTACAAACAATTTTCAAACATTTAGTAATATTATAATAAAAGCAAAAAATGATATACGAATGAACATGTAATCATCAAATGAAATTAATAGATGAAAGAGAATTCCTTTATTGTTTAAAAATAAGCCTTGAGAAAAAAAAATTATAGCAGCAAAGACTAAATGAATTCAAATTGGGAATCATTTGTAACATAAGTTAAATAAGTCAAGCGCAAAATTTATAGCTGCAAAAAAATAGGGTTAGGAAAAAAACTCGAGAAAGTGTCAAAAAAAGAAAAATGAAATCGGATGAAAATTAATTTGGATCAGAAACCTACACGAAAATCATAAAGTGAAATACTTACCATAATCAATGTAGATTTTATCATCTTATACTCGTCACTGCTGTAAAATAAGGGATGAGATTAAATGAGATTTATATAAGAAACAAGGGTTAGAAAAATACAATTAAGAAGGCTTAAATTAAGATAAAAGATGAGTCAACTTTACACGGAAAAAGAGTTGATTTTTTCCAAAATTCAACAACTCGGTCGATATCTTGTGTTAAATCTCGTTCGAGATACCGAACGAGGTACTAAAATATCATCCGAGATTTGGGTCATACGAGATTCAAACGAAACAACATATTTCGAATTGTCCGGGCTTGAAAACGAGATCTCGGCCGAGATGAGCGAGATTTAAAACCTTGTACGTTACTAAAATGATGGAATGTTAATGAAATTTGATTTATTCTCATTTAAAACAATATTGTAATACTATTAGCTTTTGTAACGGCTCAATAATAATGTCACATAAATATATTACCGTTGTGCAAGTGTAACGGCTCAATTACAATAATGATTCATAAATATATTATCGTTATAAACTTACAACGACTCAATTATAATAATGGTTTATAAACAAATTACCATTAACCTTTTTTTAATTTAATTTTTTAATAAATTCACTTCATAAACAAAAACATTTCCAATAATCCCCCGCTTGAATTTTTAAAATATATTTTTCGAGCAGTTTCTGAAAACATAAGATTGTGCATAAACAAAGGTGTCTTTTGACGTGAACCTTTGCATAGTGGATAGAGTTCAATTTTTACTAGAGTGACACGTAGTCTTGAACTCTATTCCTGACATCAGACCACACACAATCTTTCTAGTGTGCAATCAAGTAAGCCAGTGTATTTATGGCCATGCACGTCTATTCCAGTTTAGTGAATGCTCTAGGAATTTTGCTCAAAACTGCATAAGAAACGGGCACATTTTCACATTCATGTGAGTTTTTTTTTTTTTTTTGAAATGGTACTTTTTATATACAACAAATCATTGAGACAACATATTCGAACTTGTGACCTCTTGCACCAAAGCCCTATCAATTAACCACTTGGACAATGGTGCTTTTCACATTCATGTGAGTTTATCAAGAGTACTCCTGAATGTAGGTACTCCACTCCAAATAAAGTATAGATCTCATTAAGAGTTTCTATTAACTCATTCTCTAATCACTTCAAGAATACTTGCTTCTTAATATAAAAATAGTATATCCAACTAATATCACTTTACAGCTTATTCTTACCCATTAAGCCTAGTTCTTGGGATCTCCGGTCATTATATCGGGTTATCATTGTGCGTGACTCAACAATCTAAGGGAAGTAGTCTCATTCTTTTAGAAGTTCTAAGGACTTTCTCTCTGGCCAGTCCTTTCGTCAAAGAATCTGCTAAATTCTCATCACTGCGTATGTGATCCATTTTAACAGCACCTGAAGAGAGTAGCTCTTTAACAGCACTGTGCTTACGACGTATTTGTTGTTACTTGCCATTGGAATAACGGTTCTGTACTTTGCAATAGCTGCGGTACTATCGCAATGGATCAACACGGCTGGTATCGGGTTTTCCCATAAAGGAATCTCAGCTAGTAGATTTCTTAAGTACTCTGCTTCTTTATAGTTGTGGCTAGTGCTATCATCTCAGACTCCACAGTAGACTGAGCCAAAATAGTACGTTTCTTGGATTTTCAAGAAATAGCTCATCCGGCAATGCTAAAGATATAGCCATTGGTTGCTTTTAAACCATTAGATAAAGTATTCCAGTCTGCATTGGTGTAACCTTCAAGGACAGCTAGAAATTAATGTAACCCAAGGTTCATGGTTTGTTTTATATATCTCATGACACTCTCAATAGCGTGCCAACGCTCTATACTAGGTCTGCTAGTAAACCAGCATAATAATCACACGACATAGGCAATGTGGGTCTAGTACAATCAGTGACATACCGAAGGCTACCAATGAAGTTTGCATAATCAGACTGTCTTACACCTTCACGGTGTTCTTAAAAAGCTTTACACTAAGATCATATGGTGTACATGCAAGTTTACAGTCAAAGTAATTGTATTTCTTTAGAATCTTCTCAATATAATGAGATTGATCCAAAGAAAGTTCCTTTTCGGACATATTAATCTTAATACCAAGAATTATACTTGCTTCACCTAAATCTTTCATATCGAAATTGGCACTTAACAAAGATTTAACAGAGTTTATGGCATGAATGTTTGACCCAAAAATAAGCAGGTCATCTACATACAAACATATGATAGTACAAATGTCACTCTTAGATTTATAGTAAATGCATTTGTCACTTTCATTAACTTTGAAATCATTTGAGATTATTAAGTTATCAAAATTTTCATATCATTGTTTGGGTGCTTATTTTAAACCATATAATAATTTATCTAACTTGCAAACTTTATGTTCTTAACCATGAACTACAAATCTTCCAGGTTGGTCCATATAAATTTTCTCTTCTAATTCTCTATTTAAAAAGGCAGTTTTAACATTCATTTGGTGTATTATTAAATTATGAGCAGATGCATGTGAAATCAGTACTCTAATAGATGTAATCCTAGTTACAAGTGAAAAAGTGTCAAAAAAGTCTACATTTTCTATTTACTTAAATCCTTTAGCTAACAAACGGGCTTTATATTTATCAACTGTGCCATCAGGTTTTATTTTCTTTTTAAGTACCAATTTACAGCCTATTGAATAGATCTACTAAGTGTCAAGTCTTATTGGATTCGATGGAATCCATTTCATCATTTATAGCCTCTTGCCACAATTTGACATCTAAGGATTATCAGGCCTCTTGGAGGTTTAAGGGATCCTCATCTATAGTAAAAGCACAAAAATCTAAACCAATTTTTTTGCATTTCTTGCTCTTTTATTTCTTCTAGATTCATTTTTAGAAAATTTATTAAGTTCTGCTCTAATAGGCATGATGTCACTTAATGTGTCCCTACTATTCCTCAATTTAAAAGGAAATCTAGATTTATAAAAATCAACATCATTAGATTCTATTATATTATGTGTATTCAGGTCATAAAATCTATATGCTTTGCTATTAATAGCATAGCCAACAAATACATATTCATATGCTCTACTTGCTAATTTTATTCTCTTAGCGTCTGGTATACGAACATATGCCGAACATCCCCAAGCTCTAAAATAAGACACATTGGTTTATAATTTCTTAAAATTTCAAATGGTGAGATTTTACTTTTTGATTTAAGGATTCTATTCAATACATAGCATATAGTCAATAAAATATCCTCCCACCAATGTTTTGCTGCATCCGAATTCAATAAGATAGCTACAACTAATTCGGTAAAGGTTCTATTTTTTTCTTTCAACTTTACCGTTCATTTCAGGTAAATAAGGTGCAGTTCTCTCATGAATTATACCATGCATTTTGTAGAAATCAAGAAATAAACTAGACTCATATTATGTTCCTTTATCACTACGAAGTCCTTTAATTTTCTTATTAGATAGATTCTCAATTTCAGTTTTAAATAATTTAAACATATGAAATGGATCACTTTTATTTTTCATAAGGTATGCATAAGTAAAATTAGAACAGTCATCAATAAAAGTGAAAAAGTAACGGTGTCTATGTCTAGTCAGAGTTCCATCAAGCTCACATATAAGAATGAATCAAATCTAAAGGTTCGAAAATTCTATCAACTGAGTTATGTGGTTTCTTAGTGATTTTTGCTTGACTACAAATTCACATTTACCAAAATCAATATGTGACATTTTAGGGATAAGATGTCATGTTATGAATTATACGTTTATTCACATGACATAATCTAGAGTGACAGATATTAAAATCACACAATATATAAGCAGAAGCAGACATTTTACTACATTCAACATTCAGTTTTAACACACCATCAGTTGCAGCAGAAGCCATTGTTGTCTGGAACGTCTTCAAATTGTTGGTAACAATGAACTTTGGTTGAGTCGGGTACGTTGTCACTCTCTTGAAGACGTTTCGACGTTCTGCTCGAAGGTGCAAAGCAGTTCTAAAAAAACAAACACCGCCACCTCTAGGATAAAACAACCTCTCTAATCTTTAAAAAATATCAACCTGTTTGCACATTTGTCTTCTGTCTATCTATCATTTAAATAAAAAGAATGGAAATTGTATATATTACTAAAGCGATGGAATGTTAATGGAATTTAATTTATTCTCATTTAAAACAATATTGTAATACCATTAGCTTTTGTAATGGCTCAATAATAATATCACATAAATATATTACCGTTGTTCAAGTGTAGCGGCTCAATTATAATAATGATTCATAAAATATTACCATTATAAACTTGCAACGGTTCAATTATAATAATGATTCATAAATATATCACCGTTATAAACTTGCCACGGCTCAATTATAATAATGGTTCATAAATAAATTACCATTAACCTGTTTATTTTATTTAATTTTTTAATAATTTCACTTCATAAACAAAAACATTTCCAATAGTAAATTATTATTTATTGAAATGTCTTACAAAATTCATCTATTTTGATGTTGGTACAATCAAATTGCACTTAGATTCGTAGTAAATTATTATTTTTATACCCCATGGTAAATTATTATTATTATACCTAGGGCCAACGTTCAATTATGTTACATATAGTATAGCCGGTGAAAGCGAAAAACAATTGAAAATCGAGTTGAAGCCGGTAAAATTAGATTACCGAGCAGTAACTTAACTTGTATGAGTCTAAGTCCTCTTGAACGTTCTCTTTAGTGTTTAACATGTCAAATATTGAACAAAGTGCAAAATGAACATCACTATTTTGTGCTAACTTAAGGCCAATGGCAAAGGAAAGAGTAAAATGTATTTACCATATGGTTACATGGCTAAGGGGCAAAATAATGTAATATTTGGAACAGAAGGTTCAAAATGTGTGTATTTAAACCAATGTAATTTCAACCAATGTGCTTGTAAATATTCTTACGGTCATTTTCTTTTCAGAATAAATTCATGTAGCTTTATATTAAGTAACAATATGTACAAAGATATAATACAATTAGAAAATCAGATAACTGTGAGCTTAACATTTTATTTCATTCACTAAAACCATGAGCTCTAACCGAATTATTTTGATAGAGCAAACTTCTAGTTCATCACTGCAGAATTACATCCTCTGACCGGCTATTTATGAGCTCTGTGGGACTCAACGTCAACACGGATGGTTATGTGCATTTATAGTCTTCTTTACTAAAGGCTGAAGATAACATATCATAAAGCGGAGTCCGTGAAATCCAATTTTATCTTATTTTGGCCAATTTCGTTGAATATTGTTGTCTTTTATTCCGAAAACTGTTAATTTCACATCGTAATATTTCCCATTCCAAATTTTTTGTTTAGGTAGTTGAAATGTGAAGGTGAAACAAAAATAAGACATTGTTTGGTTTGAAATGAGTTTATGTTTTGCGTTTCATATACATGTCAAATATTTGTCAAATTTCGTGTGAGTGAACGAGAGATTGGAAAATCTTAATCATTCTAACAAATGATACAAAAGAAAGTAATAAGATATCTTTTTTATTTTCCAATAGACGAAAAACAAGAAAAATGTTATTTTCAATTTTATATGTTAAAACCATTTTTTAAATCGATCGTTTTCCATCCGTTTATCTTTCATTCATTTTAAACTGATTTTGAATACACAAAACTCATTTTATAACCATGTGGGCCCTACATGTTTACAATTGCGAAAAGAATTTTTAAGGAAACGTATCTTCCAAATTAACTAAAACTACTTAGAGCTTTGCTAATAGGATTGGGTCAATCAGTGACCAACCTCCAATGGAGCTTTCGTTGGCCCATTTGAAGACCAACCGAATCAAATATTAATGAGAATTTTTATTCTCACAACACTAATTTGAAATAGTTGTACTGAATGCTTACACAAATACGAATTGGCAAGTAAACGTTTATTAAAATGCCATGAACAATAGTAATTATGTAATTGTATGCTTATACAGTTAATATGTAGCATATTGACTGCTAAAACGACAATAACTAAATCTAACCAAGTACAATATAGGAACAAGTAGAAAATAACAAAAGAGAACTAAATCTAACCAAGTACAATATATGAACAAGTAGAAAATAACAAAAGAGTAAAGAACAGAGAATTAACGTAGTTCAAATGTTAAGAAATCATACATTCAATGATCAAATCATTCAATCTTTTAAATTCTTTTTAGTGCAAGAACAAAAATCAATAGAGATTTTATTTATAGGCTTTACACCAATAAGTTATCTGAATATAAAAAATTCAATTTATTTCTTCTGTTACAGTCTTTTGCTCTATAGATAAAATGACGTTGCATGATACATCATTTTCCGTAATTTATAGGTTTTGTTGGATTTCGCCACTGGTCCTCCATCCATATATCTTTGGTTGTATGTTATGTATTGATGATTTGGCTTTAGACCTAATAATTTTGGCTTTGGTGGGATAATCTGTTTTAGGCGGCATAATTTTATTTTGAAATGTTAAAAGGAGGCGATTCTGCTAGATGCTTGCCCCCGGTCTAAAGGTCATTTTATTAGTTGAAGTGCTTAAATTTGCTTTGTAATCAGTGATAATCCCGCTGTGCTACTCTATGCAGGCAGAGTAGTTATGTTAATGCTTTGGTGGTGCATTGTACCATGAAAATATTGTTATAAACTTTTGGTGTTGGAATTTGACGACGCGGCTCAGAAAGGGACTACATTGGTTAGCAGCATAAAGCTTTCAGACGTGGGATGATTCGGTGTGGAATTCATTGGGTCCGAGTGTTGTATCTGGAACTTGCACATTTTTTGTATGATGTAAGCTTTTAAGCCCGTTTTACTATGTACTACACTGATCCTTTTCTAAAAACTTCATATACGAATCCTACCCCAATCATTTCCAGTGAAAAATAGGTGTAGTACCTGCCCCTCAAGTCCGAGCTGATGCATACAGCAGATTTGTAATTTTGCACTCACCTTTTTAGTGGTCTAGTCATCAGCTTTTACGTTAAATTCTCCTTAACACACAACAAACTTTGATTGATCTTTACGTTTTTCATTGTCAGTTACAGCGTTTTGTATTCTTTGAAATTAGCTTCGTATTTAGAGAATCTTTTTGTGCGATCATCGAAATCTAACGGTTTAGAATTTTTTCTGTTTTCATGTTAACGGCTGGGATTCTTTCCTCTTTTTTATATATGTTTGTATTCCTCCTCCATTTCTATTTTTATTCATTTGCTATTACAAACGCCGTCCTCTTCCTTGCTTCTTGCCATTGCTGTCTGCCTTCCCAAAATTTAAATCATAAAAAACTATAAATATTCTTCTATTTGATTTTATTGCTATTTCGTTTGCCTTCTATTTCTATTTTTCTTTTATGTAGGGGATCCTAGCATGATTTTTCCCAACTATCAATATCACCTACAATGTGTTCAAATGTCTAACTCAACGTTGTTGTTTATGTATTTGATCAAATGCCTAAAACTTCATGTTATTTTCCTTTTACCTTTGTCGACCCTATCCTTCGATTTTTCTCATAATTCCTCAAGTTAAGTCACGATTCCTATACATGCATTATTTCTACCATCTGTACTCGTAAGCAAATTGTTTACCACATTCTCGATAATTTCGGGATAAAATAATATGCCTTTAAGGTCCCTTCTTTGTCCAAGCGTATCCACCAGCCCCTTGAAGGATATATTTCAACATCTTCTAAACACATACATTGTGGTATGTGGCATGTACCTACCCCCAACTCTATAATGAAGGAATGGTTGGAAATTCTAGGGATTTCTCCTATTCAAGCAGCTTTGGTTTCATATTTTATATTGATATGCACCTATATCTTTTATGCCGAGCATCTAACTTTACCATCCACTTTCCGCGAGTTGCACTTCCTCTATTCTCTATGGAAATATCTTACGCCTAGTTGTGAGCAGTTTATCATACTAAGACTCTTAAAAATTGTTGAATTTGGATGATTCAAATGTTCATTAAAAGGGAAAGAAATTAATTAATTGATTCAATCAAATCAATTAATTTAGCTGATATATGGAAGGATATTTTAAGGAAACTAATTAATTAGTAAATCAATTAATTAGTCTGCTATATGAAGAATTAAATTATTAGGCATGGAGAATAAATGAAAGATATGAAAACGAAGATCACGCCTTCTATTTATACTAAAATCAAATCAAGCAAATTGGAAAGATATATGCGTAATCAGGAAATTGATTTGCTTAATCTCCAAGCAACCCTTCATTATCAAGTCTATATAAATGAAGGAACTTTATCTTCATATGAACAAGCAAGTGTAGTATCCACCATTATTCTTTCCTCTTTCTTTTGTACTCTCTTCTTTAGTGAAATAAAAAGTTGTTGGGTCTCCGTGGACGTAGGATATTCATATCCGAACCACGTTAAATCTTCCTGTCTTCTATTTCTGTTATTTTTCTGTAAGACTGCATAATTCCTTTTAAGTGTCATTGATATCTAAATAGGCAATACTAGATTCTGAACAAATAAACCGCTTCCGCTCAAAAAAAAAAAAATCACTACAGTTTGGTATCGGAGCTAGTGTTATTGTTTCTGTTTGGATATTAATGGCTACTCTAGTAAGTCTGTTGGCAGATCTGGTGTCAATTATGGAGTAACACGTTTTGACGGAAAATGAGATTTTGGTACTTGGAAGATGAAGATGGAGGCTGTATTGAAGAAGGAGAAGACTTACAAGGTTGTTTCTGCGCCTGAGAAATTGAAAGATATTGATGCAGCTGATTTGGAAGAGATGGAAGATGAAGCTCTTACAACAATTCAGTTGAGCCTTTCAGATGAAGTTCTTAGAGAATTCTCTCAAAAGAAGACGGCGAAAGAACTATGGGATGCATTATCGGATGCATATCAAGACAAGTCTCTCACTAATTGGATTATTCTTCAGCAACAACTTTATTCATTCAAGATGAAGCCTGGAGCTGATCTCATGGAGCATGTAGATGCTTTGACGACTTTGATTATGAACCTGAAGGCAGCGGAAGTTGATATTACTGATGAGGCTCAAGCTGTGATCCTCTTATGTTCCTTGCCTAAGGAGTATACTGCTTTTGTTAATTCCATGATTTATGGCCGCAGTAAAATTAGCCTATCTGATGTAAAGGCTGGTCTTCATAATGAAGTATTAAGAGGTAGATTGGCGAGCACTAGCTTGGATAGTGATACTGAAGGCTTATTTGTTCAGAGAGGTAGAGGCCAAAGCAGGACGAAGAAAGGTGGAGGACGGAATTATTCATGGTCTCAGTCTAGGGGGCCTAAGAATTTGACTTGCCATTATTGTAAAAAACCAGGGCACTTCATAGCACAATGTCCCAAACTTAAAGGTAGAAGAAAAGATCCAAAGCAAGCTTCAGCTTCTACAGCAGAGAAATCAGATACAGAAAGTGACACCGATGTATTTACAGCTTCTGGCTCTTCTGGGAAGAGCAACTTATGGCTGATTGATTCTGGCGCATCCTACCATATGACACCTGATAGGAACTGCTTTTCCACTTACCGTGAAATTGATGGAGGAGAAGTTCTGATGGGCAATGATGCTTCTTGCCGTATGGTGGGTGTTGGTAGCGTGATGATTAGGATGTTTGATGGTGTTATTCGTACGATCACCGATGTTAGACATGTACCTGATTTGAGGAGGAGCTTGATTTCTGTTGGGGCATTAAGTAGACTTGGCTTGAAGATTGTAGTGGAAGGAGAGAAAATGAAGATATCGAAGGGTTCCATGATTGTTATGAGAGGTGTGAGGGCAGAAAATCTTTATCTACTAAAGGGAACTACTGTAATTGGTGAATCGGCTTCTGTTACATCTGTTGATTCGGATTCTTCCAGATTATGGCACTTACGGATGGGTCACATCGGTGAGCGCAGCATGGATGAGTTGAGAAAACGAGGATTGATTGATGGAGTTCATCATTCAAAACTTGGTTTTTGTGAAGAATGTGTTCTTGGAAAGCAGACGAAGATTTCTTTTGGTACAGGAGAGCATAAAGCAAAAGCTGTCTTGGAGTATGTTCATACAGATGTCTGGGGTCCCTCCCCTTGTCCGTCTTTAGGTGGAGCCAGATATTTTGTTTCATTTATAGATAATTTCTCTCGTAAAGTATGGGTATACTTTCTTCAGTCAAAGAGTGAAACCTTTGCCAAGTTTCGGAAGTGGAAATCTATGGTTGAGAAGCAGTCAGGGAAGAAATTGAAAGTTCTCCGTTCAGATAATGGCGGTGAATTTGTATCACAGGAATTCATCGATTATTGTGAGTCTGAAGGCATTAAGAGGCATTACACCACACCAGGCGACCCTCAGTCCAATGGAGTTGCAGAAAGGATGAATCGGACATTATTGGAGAGAACAAGATGCCTTAGACTGACTGCTAAATTGAAGAAGGGATTTTGGGCTGAAGCTTTATCTATGGCGGCTTTCCTCATCAACCGCACACCTTCCACTGCCATAGATATGAAGATCCCTGAAGAAGTATGGAAAGGAGAGCCTGTTAGCTATTCATTTCTCAGAGTGTTTGGTTGCCCAGCTTATGTGCACGAGAGCAAAGGGAAGCTGGAACCTAGAGCTTGCAAGTGTATTTTTCTAGGTTATAGAAGAGGAGTGAAGGGATATAGGTTGTGGTGTTCTATTAGCAAGAAGATCGTTATGAGCAGGCATGTGACTTTTGATGAGAAGGCCATGTTGAAGGTGGAGCCTTCCTCATCGGATGACAATGAGAGGACATGTGAAGAATACCAGACACAAAGCAAGTCATCTGTTGATTCTTTCCATAGACGTTCAAATGGTGTTTCCGATGACACCGTGGTTGATGAGGATAATATCGATGTTGGTACAGAGGATCAAACTCAAGGTGGAGCTCATTCAGAACCTAGGCCTGTCAGACAAAGAAGAAAGCCTAAGTGGCTTGATGAGTTTGTTGGATTGAGCATCGAAGATATTAACTTCGATGATATGGCAACATATGCTTTGAATGTTGTCCATGATGAGCCCTGTGATTATAGAGAAGCCATCGCATCAGTTAACGGTTCCAATTGGTTAGTTTCTATGGAGGAGGAGATTGAATCATTGCAGAGAAATCATACTTGGGATTTGGTGCCTCTTCCCACCGACAAGAGAGCTATTGGATGCAAGTGGATCTATAGAGTGAAAGACGGCGAAAATGGTAATCTCAGATACAAGGCAAGGTTAGTCGCAAAGGGGTATGTTCAGAAGAAAGGGGTAGAGTATCATGATATCTTTGCTCCAGTGGTTAGGCATACTTCTATTCGTATTCTTTTGGCATTGGTTGCTCATTATGATATGGAATTAGAGCAACTAGATGTCAAAACTGCATTCTTGCATGGTGATCTGGATGAGGAAATTTATTTAAAGCAGCCGGAAGGGTTCATTGACAGTAGCAGGCCAGACTATGTTTGCAAACTCAACAAATCTCTATATGGACTGAAGCAGTCTCCTAGACTATGGTATAAGAGGTTTGATAAGTTTATGCTTTCACAGGGATACTCCAGAAGTTTCAAAGACCAGTGTGTTTATTTCAGGAGATGTGATGGTGATATGATTTATTTGTTGTTATATGTTGATGATATGTTGATTGCATCTCGGAGTATGGTCAGAATTAAGGAGTTGAAATCGGAGCTCAGTAGAGAGTTTGACATGAAGGATTTGGGAAAGGCACAAAGAATATTGGGTATGGAGATAAGCAGGGATAGGAAGCGGAGAGAGTTAAGGCTCACTCAAGCTCAGTACATCGAGAAGGTCCTCGCTCGATTTGGAATGGAGAAAGCTAAACCGGTTGGCACTCCATTAGGCTCTCATTTTAAGTTGTCAAAAGACTTATCTCCCTCATCGGAAGAAGACAAAAGGTATATGGCTGATATACCTTATTCTAGTGCTGTTGGTAGTCTTATGTATGCGATGGTGTGCACAAGACCAGATTTGGCCCATGTAGTGGGTGTTGTGAGTCGATATATGTCTAACCCAGGCAAAGAGCATTGGCAATCTGTGAAGTGGATTCTTAGATATCTTCGAGGCACTTCTTCGGTGGGCTTGTTATATGGTGGAGTGGATGGTGACATTTTTCTTAGAGGATACTGTGATTCTGATTACGCTGGGGATAGAGATGCTAGAAAGTCAGTGTCGGGCTATGTTTTTACACTTGGCATAGGCTCGATTTCATGGAGATCAAAGCTGCAATCTATCGTAGCTTTATCGACTACCGAAGCAGAGTTGATATCGATTGTGGAAGCAACAAAGGAAGGATTGTACTTACTTCAGTTGTTGGATGATCTTTCAATGCTGCAGCAGACAGTAGAGCTATTTTTAGACAGTCAGAGTGCGATTCATCTTGTAGAAAATCAAGCTTATAGTTCACGGACGAAGCACATTGATGTTAGAGGTTTCTTTCTTATGCTTGAGGAAGAACGAAGAAAGATCAAATTGTTGAAGGTGAGTACTTTGGATAATCCTTCAGATATGATGACAAAGTCACTTCCTAAGGACAAGTTTGAGCATTGCTCAAACTTGATCAGTTTGATACCTGTTACTTGAGCGCCATGGGGCGCTAGACCCAACAACTTATATGTTGATTATTTGATGATAAGGTGATGAAGAGAGATTGTTATATTTGAATCAAGGTGGAGTGTTGAATTTGGATGATTCAAATGTTCATTAAAAGGGAAAGAAATTAATTAATTGATTCAATCAAATCAATTAATTTAGCTGATATATGGAAGGATATTTTAAGGAAACTAATTAATTAGTAAATCAATTAATTAGTCTGCTATATGAAGAAATAAATTATTAGGCATGGAGAATAAAGGAAAGATATGAAAACGAAGATCACGCCATCTATTTATACTAAAATCAAATCACGCAAATTGGAAAGATATCTGCGTAATCAGGAAATTGATTTGCTTAATCTCCAAGCAACCCTTCATTATCAAGTCTATATAAATGAAGGAACTTTATCTTCATATGAACAAGCAAGTGTAGTATCCACCATTATTCTTTCCTCTTTCTTTTGTACTCTCTTCTTTAGTGAAATAAAAAGTTGTTGGGTCTCCGTGGACGTAGGATATTCATATCCGAACCACGTTAAATCTTCCTGTCTTCTATTTCTGTTATTTTTCTGTGAGACTGCATAATTCCTTTTAAATGTCATTGATATCTAAATAGGCAATACTAGATTCTGAACAAATAAACCGCTTCCGCTCAAATAAAAAAAAAATCACTACAAAAATGTCCTCCACTTCCTATCCAACGAGACTCAACCGTGGATGGATTAGTATTTCTTCATTTCAAACTGCGATGGCTTTATCTCTACTTTGCAAGATTCGGGTACGACTTCCCTTCTCTTTCCTTTTTCCTTTTCCTTTTGCTTTTCTCGACTCGACTGCTCTATTTAATCTTTTTTTCCATCTTCGGCCCATCGACCATACTTTACTATGGAGGAAAATGAACAGTTTGAGGCCTGTAGGGGCTTAGTTTGTGCTTTGGATGCTATCGTTTGTAAATGCTTAATAATATTCACCGAACAACTTCTACACCAGCACAATTTTTCATGATCCATCTTTACTTTTTATTTAGTTTCTGCTGAAGAGAATGTATGCAGTTCCTCCTCTGTCGCTAAGCAAGATATTAACATGTTTTAACATCAGCCGATATTGTTTGCATTACATTTTTCTTTAGTCGTAGAAGATAGATATTCGTATATGACCAAGGTCTGTTTACTTATGTTTTTTTTTAAAACTCCGTAGGTAGCATGTCTTTGCAAAACCACCCTAAATTAGGCTTTGTATTCACAAGGCCTAGATCATGAAAGCTTGCCAAAGAAGATAACAAATGAACCAGGGAAGATCCTTCTATGTAGGGTAACAAGCAAAAGCACTTGAAGGAAACCACACCTCCGGAACTTCCTCAGTAGGTGATGCCTGTTTCTTCACTTCCTCCTCCATCGTGCACCTTATCGCTCCCAGAAGAGGATGCAGAGCCGATCTTGTTGATGGGACACATGGTGATTCTAATATCTCTGCCCCACTCCTGCTCTTGTGCTAACTTTCCTTTCTGCATCCATCTTTCATGCTACGCTCTTTGAGGGGTTCCATAGGGGCTTTATTCAGGCAATAAGGAGTGTGTATACAGCAGATTAGGTGTATTTTTTTGTTTTAACTTTTGTTTTACTTTGTTTTAAAGTGACACTTTTTCTTTCGAAATGCTGCTGCATTTCGAATGATGTCGGGATGAGCTAGATTTTGTCTGCTACAAACTTGGGACGGTAGAAAAATTTCTCACACCTAACTGGAGAAGAAAGTGGTGCAACTAAAGACTAATCTTGCCTCTTGGATGGCTAAAGGGACTGAACGTCAAAGCAGAACAGGTGTTACAACCCGTCCCAAAACCTAATTTCGATCAAACAAACGCCCATGGAACCTTAGGCCCATCACAAGGCTAACTGTTGGATTGATAAAATTAAAACAATGCATTGTACACAGAGGTATCTATCTATACTTTTTGAATCTCACGGTAGAATGAATAAAATATAATATCAGAAACAAATACTCATTTCATAACGAAAATCATTTCAGAAACATAACATGTTGAATATTACAACATATTTACATAAAGCCTCAATAGCACAAGATCTCAAAATTACATAAGTGTCTGAACTGGGTATAATAAATATACTTAAAAAGCATAACTAGATAGATAACTGCCACAATTTTTCACATCCATCTTCGTCTTCTAAATCATAATTGCTCTCTCTAAACTATGTTGTAATAAATAGTGGGTCGGAACAATATATGTCTGATGAAATGAAAATCTCAATTACCATAATTATAACTTAGCACTTTAATCTAAATAAGAAATGCCTTATGTGTTTAAGACTCTACCAAATGTAACAGTTCCCCTAAATAGTGGTGCTACAAACATTAATAACTTTAACCGTAAGCCTAAAGGCCTTTTCAGTCCAATTCCAAAATTCTAACACAACTAACATCAATGATGCAAGAGAAAGTGACGCAGCGGATTAACACTTCGACGTGCTAATAATGTTTTGATACAAATTGACGCAGTTTCTTCTTCACGAAGTGATTTCGTGCCAAGTAAACCAAGATAAATGCCCAAATCCGTTGATCTATCGAGATACCGGATTCTATCTATCTTCAACACGTTGATCGTGCACGACTCTGCGTTAGAAGATCTACGATTCTTCGACGTTGATCTTGCGCACGAAATTCCGTGAATTGGCTTCAAGTTCGTTGATTCGAGCGCACTCGAATATCCAAAAATGGAAGAAGAAGGAGATCACACTCAACTTCAACAAAAGTGGCAAAAAACACACAAACAAATTTTATTCAAAAATCAACTCCCTTTACAAGTGACACAACACCACTATTTTAGGAATTACAACACAACACAACCGACCTAACATTATGCGACCCAACACAGGTGACACGCAACCTACGGGTTACACGACTTAACACATGCGATATAAGAAAATACAACATCACATATACGACATACGACCTAACAATCACGACTTAGCAAACACTACGAGTTACAACAATGCAACATAACAATATACAACAATACAACATACGACCCACGACTCACGAGTTAACGACATAAGGAAAATACGGCTTCATGCGACATAAGTTTCAGTGACTTAAGAGAACCAACCTTCATACGACATAAAAATAATGCGGCTTATAGAGATGCGGCATAAGCTTCATACAACTTAAGAACAAGGCGGTCCTTCATGCGACTCAAGGAAACACGACAGCGACATAAGGAGATCAGCAACATAAACATCAGCGACTTAAAGAAGTAAGCGACTTAAAGAAGCAACGACTTAAGGAATGCGCGACCTAAGAGATGCAGCTTTGTTGGCTTTGTTTCTTTGATCCGTTAGGTCGTGAAGCGACTTAAGTTGGCGTGACTTAAGATGGCGCGACTCATAGCAGGAGTTAGGTCGCTCGCATAACGCGTTAGGTCGCTCAGGCGACTCAAGCATGGAGTTAGGTCGCTCACGCGACTTAAGGCCTTGTGCGCTGCATTTTTCTCCACCGCATCTTCTATCTCGTTAGGTCGCGTGCGACTTAAGACAAGCGAACGACTTAAGGCAACCGAACGACCTAAAGCAAGCGGCTTATCATGGTGCGCTGCATTATCCTCCCCTGGTTGAAAAGAATTTGACCCCGAATTTACACTTTCCTCTTCTTCGACATGCTTATTCTCATGATATGGAATCAAGTGTCTGACGTTGAAAATGTCAGCAGTATGGATATGATCCGGCAGTCTCAACTGATAAGCATTCTCATTAATCTTCTTTACGATCTCCAAAGGACCAATCTTTCTAGCAGCTAGCTTGTTGTAAGCACCAATAGGGAATCGATCCTTTTTCAATACTGCATATACAAAATCTCCTTCTTTGAATTCAACATGTCGTCGTTTGATATTTGCGGATTGCTTATATTTCTCATTCGCCTTAAGCAATCGCTCTTGCACAACCTTGTGGCATTCTTGCAATTCATTCACAAAATCACTAGCTCGCTTGATCACTCCTTCTGCTGTGGAACTGTAGATAAATCCAATGGTCCCTTCGGAATTGTTGAATAAACAACCTGGAGTGGACTGAAACCAGTGCTACGATTAACTGCATGGTTGTGTGCGAACTCAACTTGACACAACTTGGAATCCCAACTCTTCAAATTGTCATTCACGATGCATCTCAATAGATTACCCAAGGATTTATTCACAACTTCTGTTTGTCCATCCGTTTGTGGATGATAAGCACTACTAAATTTCAGCTTGGTCCCGACCATCTTCTGTAGACTCATCCAAAAATGACTCAGAAAACGAGTGTCTCTATCTGATACAATAGATTCAGGCAACCCATGAAGACGATAGATCCCTATGAAGTATAACTGTGCAACATTAATTGCATCTGCCGTCTTCTTGCATGCGATAAAATATACCATTTTTGAAAAACGATCGACCACCACATAGATAGAATCATTGCCACGTTGCGTCCTCGGCAAACCCAATACAAAGTCCATACTAACATCCACCCATGGCTTAGTAGGTATAGGCAACAGCAAATATAAACTTACATTTGTCGTGGTCCCCTTTGAAACTTGACAAATATGGCACCTCTGAATAAACTTTTCAACTTCTTTTCTCATTGACGGCCAAAAATAAGACTGTGAGATCAACTGCATAGTACGGTCGCGGCCCACGTGTCCTTCTTCATGCAATGCTTTAATAATTTTCATTCGTAAGCTGCAATCTGGAATACACAATTGATTTCCTTTAAATAGAAAACCATCAACCAACGCATATCCATCCCTGCTTCTCTTCTTGACTTTGTCTAGGATCCTGGAAAAATATGAATCTGAAGTAAGAAAATCTGGAAGTAAGTCGAAACCCATCACCTCTACTCGCATAGTTGTTAGCAAACTACTCCTTCGACTCAATGCATCGGCAACGCGATTAGTTACTCCAGACTTATGCTTGACGACGAATGTAAATTGCTTCAAATAAGCTATCCACGATGCATGCCTAGCAGCAATTTTATCCTGCCCTTGTAAATGTTTCAATGTTTCATGATCCGTATGCAAGACAAATTCTTTGTGGAACAAATAATGTCTCCAATGCTTCACAGCCTGCACAATAGCATAAAACTCCACATCATAAGTATTGTATCCCATCTTTGCTCCAGAAAGTTTTTCACTAAAATAGGCAATTGGATGACCCTTCTGACTCAACACTCCTCCAATTCCAACTTTTGATGCATCCGTATGTAACTCAAATAGTAACTGAAAATCTGGCAACACTAGAATCGGTGCTGAGGTTAAAAGTTCCTTGATTCGCTCAAAAGCAAATCCTGCCTCTTCCGTCCCTGAAAACTTTTTTCCTTCATACAATCAGTAACAGGGGCCATCACACTACTAAAGTGTGGTATAATTCTTCGATAAAATAAAGCTAACCCATGAAAACTTCTGACTTCTGTGATAGTTTTGGGCTGTGGCCAATTTCTGATTGCGGCTACTTTACTCTGATCCACCTTTATTCCCTCCTTGGATACGACATATCCCAAAAATAAAACACTTGGCGTTATGAACACGCATTTCTACATCGCTGCATAGAATTGTTCTTGAGGAAGAATAGTTAACACCTTTCGCAACGGTTGAATATGTTCCTCTGTGCTTGCACTGTAGATCAAGACATCATCAAAGTAAACAACAACAAACTTCCCAATGTAAGGTCTGAAAATTTGATTCATCACCCTCATAAATGTACTTGGTGCATTAGATAGACCAAACGGCATTACCGGCCATTCATATAATCCTTTCCGAGTCTTGAATGTTGTCTTCCATTCATCACCTGGTCTAATGTGAATCTGATGATAACCACTCTTAAGATCAATCTTCGAAAAGATTACAAACCCACTAAGTTGATCCAATAGATCATCAAGTCTTGACATAGGAAATCTGTATCTGACAGTTATTTTGTTGAGTGCCCTGCTATCTGTACACATTCTCCATGAACCATCTTTCTTCGGCACTATCAAAGCTGGTACAACACAAGGACTGAGACTTTCCCGAACACACCCTTGCTCAAGCAACTCCTCAACCTGTCTCCTCAACTCTTCATGCTCCTTCGGACTCATACGATAATGTGGCCTATGCGGTAAAACAACACCTGGCACTAGATCAATCTGATGTTGTATGTCTCTCAATGGCGGTAACTCCTTGGGTAATTCCGTAGGAAAGCATCGTCAAATTCATTCAACACTGGTCTAACCTCCGCAGGAATTTCACAATCCTCACTTGCTTCATACCCAATCGACATAAACATTTCAGCACTATCTTTCACCTCTTCAACAAATTCTTCAAAGATAATATGCTAGTTGATTCCACCTTCTTCTCTGCCTTGCTTTCACTTTGTTCACGCTTCTTAGGAACCAAAGTAATTTGAGTATCTTCAAACATGAAACTGTAGATGTTGGTGCGGCCATTATGTTGTACAGCTCTATCATATTACCATGGTCTTCCCAAAAGTAAATGACACACATCCATATCCACAACATCACACCAAATATCATCTTTGTACTTCTTCCCAATAGAAAATGTAACAAAAGCTCGTCTTCCCACTGTAACTTCTCCACCTTTCCTCAACCATGCCAGCTTATAAAATCTATGATGTTTTTCAGTCTTCAACCCTAACTTCGTGACGGCTTCTTCAGAAATAATGTTATCACAGCTTCCCGCATCAATAACAAACCGACAAACCTTCCCCAAGATAGTACATGTAGACTGAAAGATATTGCTTCTTAGCCAACTAGAATCATTCTCATGCTTTGGCACTAAACAAGACCTCCTCATCATCAAATTACATCCTTCATCTCCTGACACAACTTCTTCGTCATCATCAAACTTTGATGGTTGAGAATAGTCAACTTCAGCTTCCACATCCTCATACTCACATTCCTCTGCAACCAAGGTTCTCTTCTTTAGCTTTGTACATTCATTGCTTTTATGACCAAATTCCTGACAATTATAGCACTTGATACTGTCGTCGACCTTTGCTTTAACGGCTTCTTTGACAGTTGGTTTATTAACTACCTTGGAAACGTTAGCACTACTACTAGCACCCTTAGTCTGTTTGTTAGAATTTGTAAACACACCACCTCCTCGTCTTCCTTGCTTCTTCCAAGCTAGAGCTTTCTGATGTGCTTCAGCAACAGACATTGGATTAAACATATTCACCATGTCTTGAATTTGCATTCATAGCCCTCCAATATATCTATCTGTTAGCTGTTCCTCGGTCTCCGTAATATCATTCCTCGCAATTAATTGATAGAATTCATCTGCATAATCATTCACTGTCCTCGTCCCTTGTCTCAAGTTCTGCAAACGTTGATACATAAGAGATTGATAATTGTATGGCAAAAAAGTTGCTTTCATCATCTTTCTCATCTTCTCCCAAGTAACAACTTTTGATTTTCCCATTATCTCCCGAGTTAGTTTAGTTTGCTGCCACCAAGCCATAGCTCTTCCCCTTAATCTTGTAGCAACTAACTGAACTCTTCGATTCTCTGGCACCTCCTTGAATTCCAAAATTTCTTCAACATTTGACAACCAATCAAGAAATTTTTCTGCTTGCATATCACCTTTGAATTCTGGAATTTCCATTCTCATACCTGACTCCCATTTACGATCATTTTCTACATCAAGATATTGATTCCGCACTTGGCCTCGATCTCGGTAATGAATACTTCCTCTATCACCATATTCCTCAAAATCATATGTACTTTGATATCGATCCCGTCCATCTACATCTCTACGATCACGCATGTCCCTTCTATCATGTCTTTCAACATCACGATATGGATCATCTTCAAATCCACGATGAGTTCTTCTTTCTTCATTTTGATACTCATTCATGGTGTTCTCTTCTCATTGAAATTGAAGATTCTCTTCTATCTCGATAAGATTGTGGTGACATTCTGCTTTCTCCCGAAACTGATGGTGAAACCCTGTTTCCACTCTGATGCGAAACTGATGAAGTTCTCCTTTGACTTTGATTCATGTCTTTCATCAATTTCTATGACTTTCTAATACCTTCATCGAACTTTTCATTGATACGTTGTTCCATCTGCTCAGCTTCTTGTCTTCTATACACATCTTCAACATTATGATAACGATTAGCACGTCTCGGAGGCATGATCTTCAAACAATCTCTTTTCCGATCTAACTTGCTTTAACTCGGCTCCGACTTAACTTGGTTTAACTCGGCTCGGCTCTGCACTGCCTGGCTTTAACTCGGCTTCAACTAGATCTTACTTAGCTCTGATACCAATTAAGTGACGCAGCGGATTAACACTTCGACGTGCTAATAATGTTTTGATACAAATTGATGCAAGTTTCTTCCTCACGAAGTGATTTCGTGTCAAGTAGACCAAGATAAATGCCCAAATCCATTGATCTCTCGAGATACCGGATTCTAGCCATCTTCAACACGTTGATCGCGCACGATTCCGCGTTAGAAGATCTATGATTCTTCGACGTTGATCTCGCGCACGAGATTCCGTGAATCGGCTTCAAGTTCGTTGATTCGAGCGCACTCGAATATCCGAAAATGGAAGAAGAAGGAGATCACACTCAACTTCAACAAAAGTGGCAAAAAGCACACAAACAAATTTTATTCAAAAATCAACTCCCTTTACAAGTGACACAACACCACTATTTGTAGGAATTACAACACAACACAACCGACCTAACATCATGCGACCCAACACAGGTGACACGCGACCTACAGGTTACACGACTTAACACATGCGACATAAGAAAATACAACATCACATATACGACATACGACCTAACAATCACGACTTAGCAAACACTACGAGTTACAACAATGCGACATAGCAATATACAACAATGCAACATACGACTCACGACTCACGAGTTAACGACATAAGGAAGACACCGCTTCATGCGACATAAGCTTCAGTGACTTAAGAGAACCAACCTTCATACGACATAAAAATAATACGACATAAAAATAATGAGTTTCCTTCCTTTTACTGTTGTTGATTCATTAGATTGCAAGTCCAGAATCAATGACCTCTAACTATCGAATAATATTATTTTAATTTGAAATATATTTGAGAATTTTGGAGTGGATTGGGAGCTATGTATTAACCAAAAATGTAAAAGGAATGATGGCCAAAAAGATTTTTAATTATTTTTAGAGATACATACATACATAAATACGTACGTATATATAAGGTTGTATTAGAGAGAAACGAGAAAAACCTTCTTATCAATTCTCACTTAATCTCAACCCATTATCTCCAGCCCAGTTTCCTATGTTTTAGCCACCGCTAGACCTTCCCAAAACCGAAATTTTGCATCCCTAATGATGGGCCTTAAACTCATCTATGCCCAAACCAAAATACCATGCAATTAATCTAATTTAATCGTTTGTCGATATTGATATCGATCAATATATCTGTAACTTTTATAAATAAGTATAACATTATTTATTTCTCAAATCATTTTCAAATTTTATAATTAATATTTCATAAATATTAATTAATTTATAACAATTATAAACTAATTAAATCGTTGGTCTAAAGGGAATTCATCGTTTCAGCTGTGTAACTCTTGAGTATAAATTTGGTCAGCGATTAACATCGAACTATACTAATATTAATGTCCACACGTAACTTAGCAGGTGGTGTGACATTATTGCCAAATTCATCACTTACTCATTTTCGGTAAAATCCAATTTTAGTTTAATAAGCGTTACCTGGTTGTGACATTTGTTTACACCAATTCACTTCGTCAACTTTGGACTTATGAAATTTGGTAATGGTCAAAATTCCAACCTCATCCACATTAAACTTTATAGTCTAAATACAAAGCCATTGGTTCAGTAATAACAATTATCATTAACCGAAATGCTTTGGCCAACGACTTTGACTTTGAGTTTACTTGAGTGGACAGTGATACTAACCACATATAACTGAGAAGACGAATCCTCTCTTGGATATTGCTTCGCTTCCAATACTTCCACTTGACCCAACTATGCCACTCGATGGACGGCGTGCCATGATTTCGCTGTAACTAAAGTGGAGCTTTCATATTGAAGATCGACAGTATTCTCAAGTCGACATAACTGTGTAAATCAGTCACATCGATATTTTCTGTTTGACCTTAGTTATATTAACCAATAGAAAACTATTGAGTGAGTCATTCCATACTTATCTAATAACTATTAGTACGTAACCCCTAGGTGCCCCCAGTAGTCATGAGTAATACATCATCCAACATTTGGAGAGTGTTACGTACTCCAGTCTCAATGGATGCATCAATATCCAGTCTCGATGCATCTTGACTAGGAACATTTAAAATGGTATATTTGTTTCGTTGTGATAAACTACTCACAGTTACAACACTTTGTAACTAGTATCACAAAATATACTATTTATGGATTTTTCTAAAAGTGTACTTTCAATTAAGTTAATTAATTAATATAATCACATTATATCAAGTACATAATAGGAAAAAATACCTTTTATTTCGAATAAGATTGGTCAACGAGTTAGATATATATAACAAATTACATAATTGCCCTTAGGGCATACCCCTAACTCTATCAATCTCCCACTTGCACTTGGGGTCAATTATGGAATCTAATTCCAACTTCTCCAATTAGTTTTCATAAAACCTATTAGATTAGTCCCTTAGTGAATAGGCATGCTATTATTTTTTAATTATCTACTTTGTCGATTAACTCTTTCAGACACTGATAAACTACCTTTATAACATGGAACGATTCGAAGTATGTCTTTCGACTTTTAGTAAGCTTTAAGTTCTATCATGACCAATTTCATGACATTGTTATCTTATAATAATATTATGGGATTCTCAACAATTGGAAACACCTTTGGCTCAATTATGTATTTGTGCATTTATATCTATATACATTGGTTTATTGTAGCGCTATTCAAGTTAATGTTCTCAACATTTTGTTGAATCGACCACAATAACTTTCATTTTGAAACATTTTCAAATTAAAGATTTTAGCTTGAATTTTATCATTGACTTGTTGTACTCAATATCACTTATAAAAGTTTGTGTCCAAACGTTCCATCATAATTAGTTTGTCGTTTCTATAAACAATTCTCTAGTATTTCATAAATACACGAGAACACCTCAACAACCATTTAGTGATATCAATTTGGATTTTTTATTTTCTACATGTATCAAATACATAAAAAAAACACAATATCATACACAACATAACCTGTATGATAATTCCTATTGCTAATGCATAAGGAATCCAACTTACATGTTCCCCTTTTGATAGGGTGCTCTTGCATATCATTTTGGGACAATCCCTATATCTTTTATACTCACAATAAGTGACATCATATACAATCCAAAATTGAGTGTTAAAATAACTAAAATTGATTTTAATACAAGCATATTGTTAAAATCAACAACGTGTTGTTTACTTATAGTTTAGAATATCAATGTACCTTTTAACATTCTTTCTTATGAACACACTCATCTTCTGCACTTTAATTGAAAATCAAACTATTTGATATTTCTATCAAAATACTTATTCAATCTTGATGCTTATAAAATGATACATTCGTATCATTTCTTGGATCATATCCAAAGACTCACAAACCTAATATCGCTCCCGCTGACTTCGAAACATTTTTGGTTAATATGTATAAAAGGCTTACTCTAAATCATTACTTAGAATTTTTGTTTCAATACATAAGTACCATACACTAAGTCTTATTGACCGATAATTTTTTGAGTAAATCTGAATTAACTTGAGCATGTTGAATACCGAATTTATTATGCTAATTTCAACAATTGAAATTTGCAATATTATTTTTATAAACATTGCTTATTTAATTCCAACCACATTAGTTTTTCCAATAAAGGCACAATCTCGACCGATGGATCACATCTCTTTGGTTACAAATACCAAAATCGTACTTTGATAGCGTACTTGGAATTCTTTCAGATCAGCGCATCATACCATATAAAGTCAACAAGCTTAATAGTTTAATTCAACAACCGGGGGTAATCTCTATTTTCGAGATTAATAAGAAACTCATAGTTTCTCTTTGATGTACGAGAATACTTATTAGACATTCTAATGCTATGTGTTCATTTAGGTTAGTTAATTTCACTTCATGTCATATAATCAATTCTATCTATGGATCGGATCTAATTTCATTTAACTATCAAAAATTTCTCAAAGAAATTCCTTCACAATGAAGTTGATATATCTTAAAACAACAATTTTTTCTTAGTGCAAGTAGAATATGGATTCATAAATGCTTTATGAAACTTTTCATTTATAAAACTGATTTTAGCTTACAAAAATTATGTTCAAAACATAAATATGTCATTTGATGACAGACCTTTCCAAAAACCTTTTTGGAGATTCATACAAGATCCCTCATGAACAATTATTACGTGCAATCTTTCAACTGGCGTAACCTGCCAGGCTTAGGATACGTTGGGATTTCTTATAAACCCTTATCTTGTATGATTTTGTAAACTGTTGTTTAGATGAAATAATATCAACCTTGTTCACTAATCTTAAGTACATGACCTTATAGAAAGAAACTAACTTAACTTCACTCACAATTAATCGTAAATGGTCCAACAATGTCTGATTACTCCTTATCGATACATCACTATGTACCACATGGAAGAGTGATTTTGAGATTGAATTTATATTCATTTTTAGGTACATTTGGAAATCTTTCCAACATACTCACTTTTTTGACCAAATCAAATTATTCTATTACATGTTATTTTATTTGCTTTTCTTTTATATTCTATAATTTTATCATAAATTTACTACGTGTGTATCTAATACACATGTTCATGTTGGTAATAAATCATCGATGAATATAACAAAGTATGTGGAATCCTTTTGGTATTAATAGACTTGTGATTGCATACATCAATATGTATAAATTCAAAGAGTTCATCAACTCTTATGATGCTTCCACTTAATGAGTGCATAGCCATTAATTTTTTGAGATATAATTAACCTGTATCATATGATTTGTAATCACATAGTAAAAATTTTTCTCAAAACTATGGCTTAGTATATAATTCCAAAACAACTGTAACTAATATTAGATACATATGTATTTTTGTTACATCACTTTTACTATGAAAAAAATTCCATAATATAGTTCTGTTTCATAATGAATATTCATAATACTCATATTGAAATATTGTTATATCCATTTTTCAGTCAATACCAAAAAAAATTATTTCACAAATAATGTTTGGTACATTTTACAAAAACAATTTTCGTAATTTGATGCAATAATTAGGTGCTATATGGCATATTCCCACTATTTCCGCCATTACTATAATAATATACTAAATTTAAAGGTCCACAGTTCACTTAATATTGTTAATATTATTTACTTATTTCATATATTGCAACTAGTTTACAGAGGAGAGTTTTTTGATCAAATATCTTGAACTCAAAGACGTAAATGTTATAGAAAACAATTTTCTATATGAAAACACATTTTGGAATAAAAATCATATTTCATGTTCTAATATTAAGTATCATTTATTATTACAATTCTTATTTCCAATGTTTTTCTATGAAGCAGAAGTGACTATTCATTCTCTTCATTTTAACTTTACCTTAAATTACATCTATTCTTATACGTTAACTTTTCTTTCAAATGGTCAGACTATTCAAAAGAAAACCTTACTACAATATCATAACAATCCTTTTACAAAAGCGCATTCGATTATTCTTAACATTTAAGACATCAAATATGTTGCACTTTATGTAAACCGATCAAGATGACATTTCAACGATCGAGTTCTTAGATGTATCTCATAGTGTATGGTCTTGTGTTGCATTAACACAATATGATCCTTTTGAAATCATTCAAGTTGAATACATGATCTTAAATACTGTATATTAGCTTACTTCGAATGAACTAACTTAATCGAAATATGTACCCCACAAACTATAACCATTCACCATATAACATTTATATGTGAAAGTACACGGATCAAATATTCAAAGTCATGAATTGCATTTAGAGTTCAAAAACTCATAAAATGCAGTACACTATCTAAACCAAATAAACATAAGTGACCAACTTAGGAATGTATTAAGTAGTTGAAATTGGGCACTTGCATGGGTATAGAGACATTATATAACATGCAACTAGAATTATTAGTAAGTATATATTATATTTCTATTCGTCAACTTTCAATTCAGTTTGTTTATATATATTAATTGACAAATGTTTTATCAATCATATTAAATGCAAAAATTTATCATTGTAGATAATTATAATATTATATAGCATATATTCTTATAATATTATAAATATCATCTCATTTTCTAATAAGGCTCTCATTAGTCTTTTATATTTCTCCAAACCATAAAATGAAACATAGAAGTCTTACAACTTCACTAGTGGGTTTAAGACTCGTTTGTATTGGTATTCTGACCTTGAGTTTGCTCAACAAATTATAACCCCACAAACGATGGATAGCCTCTTATCGGTTGTATCATATACAACTCCTAACCCATTTCCCCTTGTTCTAGTCTCATTTCGACCTTGAGTTTGCTTAACAAATCGAAAGAGATAATTCATTCATATCTACCATATCGTGATGGCCTAAGTATAATATATGTACCTCAAGTTTGCTCAACAAATACATATAGTTATCTTACCTCATCTGTTTAATATATTAATAATACCGCATAATATCCCTAGCTTGAATTTGCTCAACAACTAAGGAGTATGTAAGTAATTTATTAATATATATATATATATATATATATATATATGATAGTGGACTACATTATATTGAAGATTCATAATCTTCAATATATATACTGAGTGATATCGACTTATAGAATAATATATTTCTTATGAAATACCCCGACAATCAAGTATCAGACGCATCAAAAATCACGGTATATGTACATATACATATGTATTTATTTCTCAAGTCTATTTGGGTTTCTTTAATGTTCCACACTAAGTTTAAACACATATCATATAAGTTTTATTGTTATATAACTTTTATATTTCATATTACTTATATGATAGTCTTACGTACAATATATCATTAATTAAGACTTATCTAATTAATTTTGATCAATTAACTCTTTAATTAATTTTAAATTAGTATTCCTATATAACTTTTATATTGGACATATCTACTATAACATTTACAGCGTATACTATAATTTTTATAGTGTAGCACACATATATCATATATATGCGTATTTTATTTAATTAATTAGCTTATAATTAATTTATTCAATTAAAAAAAATTTACTAAAATTTATTAATCTCAAAATTTATCTTGTATGCATATATGTACACTTATGCTATCTTAAACATTTGAAAGTAACATAAAATATATTAACATATGTAATACATGCATATATGCATTAATTAATTAACATATTTAATTAATTTATTTTATTAACCTTATTAATAAATTTAAAATTTGAAATTATTATATAAATATTTTCAAATTTCTTGAAAATATCATTATCCTTTCAAACATTTTGAAAACTTATGTAGTATCATAATTTTTATAATAAACATGTTTGATTTTAAATTTAATCTTTATCATTAATTTTCAGAACGATTCTGAAAATTAGCCCCAGGCCCAAATTAAGTTGGGTCTTTTCTATTATGAGCAACCTATGGGCTCACTTCAGCTTTCGGGCCAGGCCGGTAACTAGGTAGGACATGGTTGATTACCTAATTCCAATCCTAAACATTACCTTTCTAGACACCGTACTGAATGGGCAAGCTTAATTAGTTAGCCCTAATGTGATTAATTTAGACCACATAGGCTATTGGGCACTAATACCATTGTTGGAACTGGACCAGCCCGCAACGGAAGTTATGGGTGAATTTAAAAAATTGACCCTATTGGATCTTAATTGGGCTTATGAAGGCTAATAAATTAGAACATTTCCAAATTTCATTTAAATAAAATCATTTATTTTATTTAAATTAAAACATATGAAATTAATTTTATTTTATTTTGCTTACACATAAATGTATCATATACATATATGTGTGAGTGCATATGTAACATAACAATCCGTGAAAGGTATAATATTCCCATATGCAGATGTTGAGATGTACATCACAATAGACATATTATCTCATTTTGTACATCTGTATGTTGTCCAAATATATGCATGTATATGTGTTACAACACACACACGTATGTATAAATATATTATATATAATACATGAACACAAAACATTTATATATAGACAAATATATATACAGAAAGAGAGAGAAAAATTATTAAAAATTATTCATAATTCAAAATTAACTTAGTTTTGCAAACGTAATAATCTTAATATTTTAATTTGTAAATATTATGAATAGAATAAAGTTTTCATCCATAAATAATTAAGATAAAATAATCTATTGATGAAAATTCAAGTTTTATAATTTTTGAAAATATAGGATCATAAAATAGAGCATAAAAAAAATCTGGAGATTTTTCAAACTTGAAATATTATTTTGAAAATAAATATATTGATTTCGAAAATAATTATTTAATATAAAATAATATATTATTAAAAATGCAAATTTTAAAATTTCAGAAATTCTAGGATTGTAAATGAAAGGTTACGAAAAATTTTGAAGAAATTTTCAATTAAATTATTATTTTTAATAAATCATAGACAATTTTTTTGAAATAATATTAATTATTAAATAATAAACTTTATTGAAAAAATCCTAAATTTTTTCTATGCGTTTCTGGAATGATATGTTGTGTTTAAAAATATAAAATTGAATTTTTAGTATAATTATTATTTTTTATATAATAAACAATTCAAAATCAATAAATGTTAATTTAAAAATATGAATATATGTATGATAATTAATTTTCGAATATGTAAATTCGTATTATATGTAAATAAGTGTACTATAATTTTTAAATCATATAAATATCTTATATATATGCATATATGCTATTATGAGAGAGAAATATACACTAATATATATATATATATATATATATATATATATATATATATATTTATACGAATTTATTAATAAATATATATAAAACAATTATTAATGACAAAATTTTATTTTGTACAATAAACAACATTTGTCTATACATAAATCAAATAGTATAATAAAAAAATTACATATTACCAAACTGATATGTGACAACTACATTTACTTACCAAATATCACGTAACTAAAGATATAGTTGCAATATATTTAAACAGATATGAAATTGCTCTTTATTGGATCATAGAATATAATGTAATTACTGTAATATGAATTAAAATATCAATTTATTGATGCCTTTGAATCCACGTTGATGTAATAACTTCCCTTCCTTTTACTGTTCTTGATTCGTCAGATTGCAAGTCCGGAATCACCGACCTCTAACTATCGAATACTATTATTTTAATTTGAAATATATTTGAGAACGTTGGAGTAGATTGAGAGCTATGTTTTAACCAGCAATGTAGAAGGTAATGACGGCCATAAAGGTTAGTAATTATTTTTATAGATACATACATATGTGTGTGTGTGTGTGTCTAGGGTTGTATTAGAGAGAAACGAGGAAAACCTTTTTACCCATTCTCACTTGATCTCAACCCATTATCTCCAAGAAATTTCCCTATGTTTTAGCCACCCAAGACCTTTGCTTCCCAAACCGAAATTTTGCAGCCCTAATGATGGGCTTTAAACCCATCAAAAGCCCAAGCCAAAATACTATGCAATTAAATCTAATTTAACCGCTTGTCAATATTGTATATCGATCGATATATTTATAACTGTTATAAATATACATAACAGCATTTATTTCTCAAATCATATTCAAATTTTATAATTAATATTTCATAAATATTAATTAATTTAATTAATTAATGTACACAATTATAAACTAATTAAATCGTTCGGTCTTAAGGGAATTATCATCTCGGCTGTGTAACTCTTGGTTGTAAATTTGGTCAGCGATTAACAACAAACTATTCTAATGTTAATGTTAACACGTCATTTAGCAGGTGGTGTGACCTTATGGCCAAATTTATCGCTTACCCATCTTCGATAAAATCCAATTTTAGTTTAATAAGCGTTATCCAATTGTGCGGTTTGTTTACACCAATTCTCTTCGTCAATACTATATCACTTTGGACTTATTAAATTTGGTAATCGTCAAAAGTCCAACCTCATCCACTTCAACTTTATAGTCTAAATACAAAGTCCTTAATTCAATAATAACAATTATTATTAATCGAAATGCTCTGGCCAAAGACTTTGACTTTAAATTAACTTGAGTTGACCGTGATACTAACCGCATATAACTGAGGAGACGAATCCTTTCTTGAATAGTGCTTCACTTTCAAAACTTCCACTCGACCCAACTATAGTCACTTGATGGACCTCATGCCATGATTTGGCTATAATCAAAGCGGAGCTTTCATATTGAAGATCCACAGTATTCTCAAGTCGTGAGAACGGTGTAAATCAGTCACATCGATATTTTCTGTTTGACCTTAGTTATATTAACCAACAGACAACTATCGAGTGAGTCATTTCATAATTATCCAATAATTATAAGTACGTAACCCCAAGACGCCCCCAGTAGTCATGAGTAATACACTGCCCAACATTTGGAGGGCATTGCATACTTCAGTCTCAATGAACACATCGATATCCAGTCACGACGCATCTTGACTAGGAACATTTAAAATGGTATATTTGTTTCGTTGTGATAAATTACTCACGGTTACAACACTTTCTAACTACTATCACAAAATATACCATTTGTGGATTTTTCTATTAAATATACTTTTAATTAAGTTAAATAATTAATATAATCACATTATATCATGTATATAATAGGAAGAAAATACCTTTTATTTCGAACAAGATTGGTCAACGAGTTAGATATATGTAACAAATTACATAATTGTCTCTAAGGTATACCCCTAACTCTATCAATAAGTTATTGAAGTATTTTTTTCTCTCAGAAGGAGCTGAACATGAGATAGTAGAGGTGGTTAGAGTTTTTAGCTGCTTATGATTTCCGTATTGAGTATACATCAAGGAAAGGCAACAAGGTTGCGGACGCACTTAGTAGAAAACATCAGAATGTGTTGTTAGAGAGGATAGCTGAGTGGAAAGGTTTGGAAGCCTTAGCAACTTAAAGGGTACAATGGAGAACTAAGAGTAGTTCAAGTATCGAAATCTTTGTTATCATGTTGGAAGTTCGACTAGGTATGATGGAAAAGGTTGCTTCAAAACAGCTAGAGGATCCAGTGTTGGCTGAATGGATCAGAAAGCTGAGAGATGGAACAGAGAGTAATGACTTGAAGGATTTTAGTCTTGACCAGAATGGGTGGTTGAGAAAGAAAGGAAGATTGTGTGTTTCGAATGTGGGAGACTTAGGAAGGAAGTTTTAGAGGAATGTCATCGCTCAAAGTTCACTATTCATCTGGGAGGAATAAAGATGTATTAAGACAAGAAGAGACGTTTCTTATGGGAAGATATGATGAGGGATGTAAGCATATGGGTGAAGCAGTGTTTAAACTGCCAATGGGAAAAAACCGAACATCAAAAGCCAAGTGGGTTGCTTCGGCCTTTGGACATTCCAGTGTGAAAGTGGGATTCTATTTCCATGGATTTCATAGATGGGTTGCCAAGGTCTAATAGAGGAAATGAAAGCATATAGGTTATTGTGAACAGACTGACCAAAAGTGCCCGTTTCATTCCAATTAAGTCAACCACAACGACACCCGTGTTAGCGAAGTTGTTTATAAAGAATGTGGTTAGACTGCACGAAATTTCTTGTACTATAGTGAGTGATAGAGGAAGTGAGTACCGCTTACCATCCATAAATCGATGGGAAAAAGGAAAGAGTTAGCAAAATCTTGGAAGATTTGTTATGAGCTAGTGTGTTAGATTTTGGAGGATCATGGGAAGACCATCTACACTTAGTCGAGCGTTCTTATAACAATAGGTATCAAGCTAGTATAAGGATGACACTGTTTGAAGGTTTATATGGAAGGCTATGTAAATCTCCCATATGTTGGCTAGAGACCGGGAATAGGTTGATTCTTGGTCGAGAGTTAGTCAGAGAAGTTGCAGAAAAGATTGAGTTGATTCGAGCTAGAATTAAGGAAGCTCAAACTTGGTAGAAGAGTTATGCGGACAAGAGATAGAAAGATTTAGAGTTTTTTGTTGGAGAGCATGTTTTCATTAAGGTGTTGTCGATGAAGGGTGTGATTCGATATGGGAAAATCATGGAAGTTGGCACCGAGGTTCGTTAAACCATTTCCTATTATTGAGAGGATGGAGAAACTCGCATATAGAGTGAAGTTACCGAGCAATATTGCAGGGGTCCATGGTGTTTTCCATGTTTCTCATCTAAGGAAGTGTATTCGAGATCCAGATACTACTATATCGCCGACTGTGTTAGATGGCTTAGTTATAAAACCGAATTTGACTATAATTAGAAAGCCAGTTCACAAAGTCGTGAAAGATGAGAAAAAGCTTCGGAACAAGACAGTCGGATTAGTTAAAGTCCAGTGGAGCGACAATGAAAGAGACTGTACTTAGGAGACTGAGAACAGGATGAGAGATACTTATCATGATTTGTTGATGGTATGTTTTACCTTTGATTGTTTTGATGTGTACCTTATCTTAATTTCGAGGATGAAATTCTTTAAAGAGGGGAGTCTATAATACTCCATATTTTTAGTAACATTATTTAGGATATTTAATTAGTTAAATAAAATAAAATAATCTAAGATGATTAATGGATTAATATTTGTGAGTAAATAAGAGGTAGCCGTGCCATGTTAAATTAGTGAACTAAAGAATAAAAAGAAAATAAAAAGGGTTAGGAGGGAAAAATGGAAAGAAGGCATATCCTTATACCCTAAACCCCTTAAGAATTCATTCTACACGTTCATTCATTTTTCACAAATCAAAAATATAAAGCTAAGGCCGACCACCCATTAGGAACAAAAAAGAAGAATTCAAGAGGAAGAATCAAATCACTTAATCAAGAATAAATCTCGCATCCTTAATCAAAAAGATAAGGTAAACAATGACTACATCTCATATTTTTTATTGATTTCATTTTTAGGTAAATTCTGAAAGTATTTGCAATCGTTTTGCCATGTTTTGAATGACAAATGGATATATGTATACACACACACACTTGTTGATGATTTAGACTATTTTATACGCATTTTATGATGAGAATTGATTTAGAAAACCTACTATATGACATCCAATTGCCTAGCTAATTTAGATTTAGATCAGAAATAATAATTTAGAAATGGGTTTCGGTTTCATAATTTTCTGAATTTATGTGGATTTTATATGAATTTTCTTGCAAGGAAAATGTTATTTTGGGTTAAAAATTAATTACGACCAAATTATACTAGCTTAGGGTGTGAAATTTATATATGTTAGAAAACATAATAAAAATAATTTTCTGGAATTTTTATGGAATTTTCCTAAGTGTTTTAATGGATATATAAAATTATTTAAGGTATGGGACTTAAATGTTTTATATATTTATAAAGAGGAGAAGGGATATTTTGTAAATAATTCAAATTATTATTTTTGAAAATCGGCAGTGCTTTTAGAAAAGAAAAATGTGCAACTAATCATAATTGACAAATAAGGTAGGTTAGGTGCAAAGAAATAGTTTAAAAAGTCAAATCTACATGCTTTTGTCCTATTTCAATGCTCTCGGCACCAGGCTTCCGACTTCTTACCTCCGCCTCCGACTCCATCGAAACCAATGCACATGGTATCAGATATCAGGTATGTGGTGATCTACAAAAAGGCGGAAGGTATTGCACCGAGACGAGGGATTCCGAAGGGTTTAAAGCACCACTTTGCTTTTAAATGAAAAATATGCCGGCTTTGCTTTCGATTGAATAACTTTCGGTTTGGTCTGCTTTCGACTGGGTCAATGATTTTAAAAGAATGGTTTTCAGAGGTTGCGCCTTTGTTTTTAAGTAACTGCTTTCGACTCGGTTTAAGCCCTTGACTACCTCTTATTACCTGTCGATTCAAATTGGTTTCGAAAGGGTTATCTTGTTTTTAAAACCAAGCCGCTTCTCCAATTATTTTGAAAGGATGGTTTCGACACCATCACTTGTTTACTTAGGAAGTGCTTTCGAAAGAGATGCTTTCGACTAAAATGTTTTAAAGACACTTTTTTCTCTATAAAAGCTAGAACCCAAATGTTTTCGAAAGAGATATTTAATGGTTTTAAAAAGTGCTTCCACATGTTTTAAAAATTGAACCCAGACGCTTTCAAAAGGTCTGTTGTTTACAAAGGTTTTGATGCTTTTGAAATGTTTAAAGAAAGGTTTCTAAGGGGTGGTTCCCCAATGATGTCGAAAGGTCTAAGAGGAAAGGTCTCCCAATTGTTTTGAAAGGTTTATAAGGAACGTTTTCCAATGGTTTCGAAATGCAATGTTTAAAGGTTTTAGAAGAAGGATGTCTAAGGTTTTAAAGTTTTCAAAGGAAGTGTTTTTCAATGCTTTCGAAAGGATAAATATGAAAGGTTTCGAAAGGTATGATTTCGAAAGATATGTTTTGGCTATTCGGCATAAGGTCATAAAGTAAAATAGTTTACTATATTGGAAAGGGCACATTCAATGGTTTCGAAAGGGTTGTTTAAAGGGTTTAAACAAAGGTTTCAAATGAGTTGTTTTAGGAAATATGGCTTAAGTGTTTCTAAGTCAAAAAAGGTTTTAACTTATATTGTGGGGAAGAAGATCCTTAAAAATTTCATCAACACTATTTTGGGTAAAGTGCATGTATATATATATAACATGGCAAATAGCTTAGAGTAAAGCAAAAAGTATATTTTCCTTGTATATGTATGATTTAAAGATTTAAAACATTTTGAAAAGGTTTTTGAGGAAAAATTTAAAGGGTAGTTAACCCTAATAAAATGACTCGGATTAGAAGAATAGATGAGACTTGTGTAGCGTCGCGCTCTGTACTCATTAGCTATTAACCTCTAGCTGATTTAGTCTAGAATTCCAGTGTGTAGGGATTTTTCAGATAGAGCAAAATTATGATTACACACAAAAGGAACATTTACATGGAGACAGGTTATTGGTAAGCCGAAAAACCATTAGGATCAGTTAGACTTGGAGAAGTAAGTAAGGATAGACTGTCCAGAAGAGGAGTATCCAATAGATGTTAGAATTTTTATGTTTTTTGGTAGGCTCAAGTCAGCCAAGGGTTAGTAGTTAGCCAAATAAAAATATAGTGTATGGAAAAATAGTCCATATGATAACAGATGTATCTATACATGATATTACTTTTAAGATTTAACCAGTTTTGGTTACAGGAGTATAAATTTGCAAAAGATATGTTTAAAAAAGATATTAGTGAGGAGAAACCTATTCCACTAAGCGACATGGTTTTACTTAACATCTTATAACCGAGATGTATAGTATTATTCACAACAGGATTTATGTCTGACTCGAAGTTTATTTTTCTTAAACTCTCGGGTGCTCAAAACTGATTTGAGTAGGCTGAGGGTTAAGGTTTACAAGTTTTAGTAGGCTGGCAAATAAAGCTTCCGAAGATTAGCAGGTGGTTGATGGATAGCTACTTAGCAGTTGCTGTTATATTTTGGATTGACTTCACTGTATTATATATATAGTACTCTGGTCAACCAATGGGGCATCGTCATATGTCGCTCTTGGCATATTTATGTAATAACTATATTTTATCTGATCCTGCAAAAACGATGTGATTATGTAATTTGAATATGGAACATGTTTTGGAAATGTAATATGTAAAATGATTTATTTTTTGTAATCTGTGATTTTGTTTGATATTCATTTGCATTTGATATTATAAATACCTTTAAATAGCCATATTTAGTCGTCGGAAGTTAATACTATGGATGACTGTAGCATCTGTAGCGCTTAGCTTTGGGTCTCTAGATAGGGGATGTTGCATTCTTCCTACGCTAGGTTAGCATTATCTTACTTATTCTATTTGGCCTCTAGCTCGTTGAGTGCATTTCAAAACTAGGACTTGTTTCTCTTATGAAATGCTAGGCTTAGGTAAATAACATATTGGTACTTATTTCATCTCTTATACATCCTTTGCACTAGCTAACTTGGCTGAGGTGTTTGTGGAAGAGTTCCCTTCTCATGGAAATTGATCGATACAAAATTTCTTAAACTAGCATAGTGACTGTTTATATAACTCAACGTATTTTGTAAACGTCAGTTATTTTTCTTGGTAACTTCCCTTTATTTGATTGATGAATGGTCGGGAATCACTATAAATTTGAATATGAGTTGCCTTTATTATATATGCCATTTCCAATCTAGCAATGAGCGCTTCATACTTAGCCACATTTATTAGTGGCAGGGAAACCAAGTTGGATTGCACCATATAGTTTTTGTTTATCAGGTGTGATCGGCACATGCCCAATACATGCACCATATTCATTTGACATTCCATCTACATAGAGCTTCCACTGCCAAGATTTTTCTTTGGTCTCTTTAATTTCTTGATTAGCTTGTTATGTCCATTCAACAATGAGATTGGGAAATGCTTGTCATTCGATTACATTTTTTGGGAAGTATGAGATATCATATTGGCTAAGCTCAATTTCCCACTATAGTAGACGCCCTAAGGTTTCTATTTGTGTAGTTTCTTCTTTAATAGTTGGTTTCGATAACATAGGCTTGAAAATATGGATGTAGCTTCCAAGTTGTTAGTAGAAGATTATACACTAGTTTTTCTATTAATGTATTCTTCAATTTGGTGCCAAATAGAAGTTTGTTGGTGAAGTGTATAAGATAGTGCACTCCATCATCTTCTCTTACTACAACTGTGTTGATAGCTTAATTGGTTACAATAAAGTATACAAATAAATCCTCACCTACGATCAGTTTTGAGAGGGTGGATGTGGTGGATAAATGATATATCAACACTTGAAATCCAGTTTTGCATTCTTCAGTTCATTCAAAGTTCCTTCCCTTCTTTATTTGATCAAACAATGTGACACACTTGCCAATGGCTTTTAAAATGAATCTACTAAACATGGCTACTTTTCCACTCAGACTTATTATGCCTTTTAGCTTTTCTAGAGCTTCCATTTTCGTAATTGCATCAACCTTTTGTAGATTGGCCTCAATTCCCTTAGCACTTACTATGCACCCTCGTAAATTCACTGGTTGAATGGAGAAGGTTCATTTGAGTGGATTTTGTTAGTACCTTAGGTATTGGTTTTGATGATAACAACTATAGTACATTATATAAAATATAAATACTAATGTTTAATCAAGTAATATGTAGTATATAGTGCAGGATATTAAACACGTGTTGATTAAGAAGACTGTACAGTATCAAGAGTAGATTCAAGATGATAATTGAAGACTCATGAGTATTAAAGAGTTAAAGATTTCAAGATATTCCAGATGAGTTGTAAAGTCATAGAATTTTTGTTTATACCTCGATAACACTTTCTTGATCTCTTTCTCAATTTCAAATAAGTATTTAATTATTTTTCAGACATCTTGGTTTTGGAATAATCTTTTTAAAATATTTCTCAAAATGATTTTCAACCTCTTATACTTACAATGATATTATTTTAGCAATTTAAGTTTATATATTGATTTTTTATTTACACTTTTGTAAGTTATAACTAAATTGATTTATATTATTTACACTATATTGAATACTCATATCAAATCTTTCAAAATTATTTTACAAAGTTTTATTATGTAATATTTCGATTAAAATGTGTATAAACTATATTTAAATGATTCTACAAAGTATCAAAGTATTTTACAAAGCAACGGATTTTCAAAATAATATTTTTAAAGTATTTTTCAAAATACAAAGGATATGTCGACATATATTATCAATGTATATCGACATAGTGCCAATTTTCAGAATTCAGATTTAAATGGAAGTGTCTTTTCATTGTATCTCTTCACGAATGGGCATGACGGTTGTTTCCCTATATATACCAGAATTCCAAAAGAATTTTTTATATCTACTTTCTTATTCTTCTCTCCACTTTTCACTCTCTCATTTCCTAAATCAAATATAACCAATCTCTATCGAACTTCAACAAGAATCAAATTTAATCATCATTAGTTTGATTCTTATGCATAGACTCTCTGATTTCTTTCATCTCTCTCACTGAAACCAAGACCAAAGTGTTATCCAAGGGTTATAAGATAAATTGTAATTAAGATTAAAGATCCGAGTCTGTAAAATTCAATCAAATAATATTGATGTTAACCCAAAAAATGGATCAAATCCCTGGACTGAGTGTGAAAGCACCAACCTTGTCTATTAAGGCAAATAGAATGAGAACAAGAAACAATAGCTTGCAAACAAAGTAAAAAGATAAGTGATTTATAGAGTGGTTCGGTTGCTAACGAAGCCTACATCCACTTTATAACTTTTGTTATTAAATGGCTACAATTACAAGTGGTATATGATTACAATTTGCTTGGATCTTGTGAATTAGATCAAGTCACCAGCGTTAGAATCCACCGGAGAATCACAATGAACTCCTTTGATCACTATTATTCGGGATAGAAAGAATGAAGAATAGTTTCTGTAGAGTTTCAACTACCAGTCCATAAGATCCCCTTTATGTTGTAGATGGAAGAATGTTTATAGAGGTTGGAGAGCTACTAGGCCAGGCCTTCTTGCCAGAAGCTTGCAAATGACCATAGGAAGACACTGCAAATCTCATCACAAACCAAGCTACCCTGATGGATTGTTGGTGATCCATAGCTTCTGTCTTGTTCACGATCCAACGTCTTGAGATGCTTTCCTTTGGCTTCTACTTTAAAGATCGTAGCAACCAGGTGAAATAGTATGGATCTCTAGCGATCCATAGTACATGGATTTTTGGACTTAGCTGATTTTTGGACTTTGTCTTCCGGGGTGTATTTGTTGTCTTGCATTCATGTTCTCCATATAGATTGTTGCCTAGTTTTGATGATGATCTTTGCACTAGTTGCATCGAACCGTTGATTGAATTAGATGGATGTTCATTCCATGATCTAATAGCTTGGAATTCCATCAAGCTTAGCCATCACTCCTAGAACACCTATTGGACCATGATGTAAGAGAATTGGTAGACCTATGGCCGAATACTGTGGATAGCTAACGATCCATCGCCTTAGCATGATTTCACTTTATTTTCCTTTGATCCTTCTTGTTTGGTTCTTGAGCTATTCCCACTTGACAAAGCTGTTCCGACATCCTTTGGATTCTGTTGGGTTAAAAACCTGGATAACATTTTCCCCCAGGGTATGCTTTCATTGGAAACAAAATGTGCTTTGGAACAAGACAAGTTTTGGACTGCTATTCTGTAAATTTCAGTGAATCTTCGGAGTCCATCTCAAGATATTATTTTCAATTGATTGACTTTTAGTAGCCGTTCGTTTTTTGATTTCGATTTGAATTTCAATTCCTAGTATTAACTATGCAATTTTTATTCCGTAGTTTACACAAGGGTTTAGGTCAGTAAGTGGGTGCACGATGTAGGTTTGGAGTCGACTTATATATTTTTAACTCGACCAGCGATGAAGCTAAGTTTTGTCTCGAAAGATTATATGCCATTCTAGAGCGAAGTCTTGCTTTTTATATTTACTGTTTCTTTCCAAGGATTTGGTTAAGTTCCTATCGTTGTTTTGAATTTTAATGCAATGATTTATTCCACAATCAGATTTAATGGATGGTTCAATCGCATCACTCTTCCCATTTCTGTACTCGGGTGATCTAGAAAAGAAAAGCTTCCCGCGTCGCTTTGGACAGCGGTTCCGTTATCGATCGTTGATTGATAACGGGTAAGTGTGGAAAAGATAATTTCAAAGAACGATATGGATTTTTTTTCAAACGTAAACAAGCTATCTACACTCGATTGTTTATTTGCAGTATTTGGGATACTGGACACTTCTTATGTAGATAACAAACTGTATCTTTCCCGACCAATGCTCAGAACTTGAATGATAAACATATGCCGACTTCCCTTGGATTCCAAGCGTTGGTTATATGAGGATATATTTAAAGTAAAACATACTTGATAGGGTTGAATGCCAAGTTTTGTTGTTGAAAATTACTTTTCGATCGTCCAACCTTTAGTCTGGTGTAGGGACTTCCACTCCTCCAGAAGCTGGGCCCTTCGTAACTTAGGCTTTACTTATTATTCCTTTCATGTTGAGATGATTGATTATAGTTAAATTACAAGGCACAACTGCTCTTGTAGAGTTGTAGTTGAAGTTCGATCAGGCATAGTTTCAGTCTACGCAAAATAGGGCATTACTTATTCGATTGCGATTATCCTTCCTTTGTGTTTTTCGAAATTCAACCTGCACACCAGCCTCTATCTTCAGGGATATTGGTTTAATTTCTCTTTTTCGAGCATTACTTTTCTCACTATTGCACCTCTTGTGTTCATGTGCGGCATACTCGTTTACTGTAATTCTATACATGTAAGTATACTTCTATGATCATTTTGGCATATTTTATTTCATAGCTCTGTTCAGATCGATGAAATAGCTTGGTCTAGCCAATTCTATAGCTTATCCTACTTATGCTCAGTTTAGTTAACAAAGTATTGGTGTATCTGCCCTAGTCTATAGGGTTGATTCCTTTGAATACCAAGTCTACATGTTTTCAGGAGATAAGGTCTCCTAGGCAATACATTCGATAACCCTAGTTAACACGACTTTGTTGCTTGATCCCAAACTCTGATTTTTCAATAATATATGTTTCCTGACTGTAATTGAATTCCTCTAAAGTATACAGTCATCCAATGTCATTCTAGGTACCTGTGCTGGAAAGATGCGTCGCCATCATCTCTTTGTTAGAGTGAATTCTTCCAAGTCCAGTGTTGAGACCCTAATCATGAATCGGTTTCTATCTCTAGAAACTCATGCGTGGATGACTCAAGTCTATGAAATTTTTCCTTGATATTATGAATCTTCAGATAACATGAGATGACAGAAGGTTGGGCAAAAGATTCAATCAAACTCTTACTTTTATTCCCAAACGCCGATGTATCAAAGTTTCATTCTAGGGTTTCTTCTTAGCATCACCAAACTTCGAGTAATGACATATTCCTGCAAGTTGAAACAAATGATCTAGTTAAAACATAAGTAGGTCATCAATCCTTCTCGTCATCGCCAGACTGCAAGCGATGATTTATTTCTGAACATTAAATCCTTCTTTCCTTTGTTGGTGATTTTGTTCCTCGAATGCTCTGTTTTGCGATATATAACCATTATCTAACCAACTTCGTAGTAATTTGTGTTTGGACGTTGTAACATTTCTTTTGATCAATTATCTATGCATCTCCCTGCTCGAAGGACTAGCTATTTCGAACGTCTATATTTAGGCGATTGTGAGAGATGGAGAAGTTTGGGATAAATGATTCGATTGCCCCTGGTCTTGCTCTTAATCCTATTCTAGGATTGTGGAAGTCTAATAGATTTAATTCCTACCTTTCGTGATTGTCCTTACATGTCCTTAGTTGTGCATGCTTCGCTTGATTACTGTCGTTACAAAAGTTTTGTTCATATGCCAATTCCTCTCTTCAGGAATGGATAAGCTAGCTGCTTGGTTCCAAGCTATAGTTCCTCCAGGCTACTTAACTCTTTCTAAATTGAATTCTAGAAATTTTGTTGTGCACCAGCTTTCGTCCCTAGAAATTAGCATATAAGCGATTCAACGCTGGGATTTTCTTTCGACACTGCCTTATTCTCGTGCAGTGGCTGATTCCTACTATGTAAGGTCAAACCATCCGGTTCCTTGCAAAAGGTTATGTCTTATGGTCGTTGTCTATCATCGGGAAACAATATTTTCTAAAGATAAGGGTAGATACTTAATTGAGGACCTACTTCTATCTCTGGAAGCTAGTTCATTGATGGCTCACTACAATGAGTGTTTCTCATCGACCCTATAGATTAAAGTTTTCCTAGCATTGTCGGGGCAGCACCGGTACTTAATGAGTGAAAAGTTTCCCGGCATTACTGGGGAAACACCGGTACTTATGAAATAGAAAGTTCCTAGCATTTCCGGGGCAAAACCGGCACTTAGGAAATAAAAAAAATTCCCGACGTTTCCAGGGCAACACCGGTACTTAGAAAATGATTGAAGGCCTTGGCATTGCCGGGGCAACACCGACACTTAGGAGGTTGGAATCAATTTTTCTCGTCGATTCGACGGTAGTTTTAATCTAGTTAGGGAACTAGTTTTGGTCTTCGAAAACTAGCACTTCGATGATTGGATTATAGAAGTATTTTCTTAGTGCTACTAGTCTTCGAGTAGCATTAAAGTCATGTTGGTGAGGATTGAATCATTCATCCGATCCTGTAGAGATGAGTAGATTCCTATTAACCCAATGTGATTGTTTTCTCAATGTTGCTTTACTTCGGGATACGCCATGTTCTAGAAGGATGAGAGTCCTAGGCGTTTCCATTGTATAGCTTTGTTTATAACCGTCAAGTGTTACCGTTGGAAATGCAGGATTGTTGATTAACCAATTCCATAGGTTATTCTTATTCACGGAATATCGGATTTCCTCCAACAGGTTTTTGTTGTGATCTAACTTCTATATGTGGAACCCTTCATTTCTAGGCGGAATCATTCATTTCTAAGTGTCAAATTTCAGGTTCTTACAGAAATTTAGAAATTATGGAGCAAGTCATCATTTTTCTGTGCTCATTCCTATCCTGGCCATGGACTGGTAGAGTTCGGCAGTGTTTGTCTTGAATCTGTGACACTTAACCTTACTTATTTCAGGCCATATGTGTTATGCTGGGCTGATAGCATTATTGCAGATATCAACTTTATTTGTTGGTTCCAATCTTCGGGAATAAATGGTTTAGCTATTCGATTTCGAGTGTTCTCTCCTTACCATTGTTTGACTTCATATAACAACTAGTTTTCTATAAGTTGGGGTTTGAGACCTTAGTCGATCACCTACTTCTGCCTTTGGAAACTTGTGTGTTGATGATTTGATTTTAGAAATGCCTTCCGTCATCGTCTATTTCTGGACGATGGTAAGTTCCTCCTTTTATTGCAAGTTGTAGCGATTTCTATCCTAACCAAGTTTTAATGTGTTATGTGCCCCTCAGTCCATAGGGTTGATTATTCTGAACAATTGACATGAGACTTGATGTTCTAGGCGGCTCCCTAGATATCCTTAGTCAAATGTACGTTGCAGCTCCTATCTCTGGGAATTCGTGACTTGGATGTCTTGAATTTAGGAATTTTGTACATTAACTTTGGTTAAAGATCAGAATTCTTTGTCGACTTTTGGTTTGTGAACTTTGTGGCACTACCGGAGCAATGCCGGTTTTCGGGCAGCGGGAGTTGATCCAAGTTAATCCTGCAATAGACAAGTTTCCAGGTGTTGGTGGGACAACACTAGTACTTAGAAAATTTTAATGGTTTGCTGATGATGTCAGAGCAACACTAAGCGATGCTTGTGCGGCTTACGAAATGCACGATTTTTAAGAGTGCACGACTTATAAAATGCACGGTTTTTGAGAGTGCATGGCTTATGAAATGCACGACTTTTGAGAGTGCATGACTTATGAAATGCGTGGCTTATGGGATGGATACAACTCGTCGATCCGAAATGGTTTGGAACTTTTTTACATTGCCAATCTCGGGTAACGTGAGTATTTCATGCTTCGAGAGTGTGGTTCCACGGTTCAAGAAAGGATGCATGGCTTATTGCAGTGTGCGGTTTACGGAGTGCACATAATGATTTGGGACTTCTTGGTGTTGGAGGAGCGGTACCAGTTCTTAGAAGGTAAGGATCGATTTTTCCCATCAATTTGGCTATTTGACTTTGCTCAAACGCGATTTTCACTAGTTCTAAGAGATAACTAGTTTATGAATCAGGTAACTATAGCTTGGACAATCCTCTTGTATTTTGGGCAGTTGTGCATGGCCAAACAGATAAGGTTGCCAAGGTAGATAAATCTACAACCGACCGCATGGAGATGATTACGAAAAAAGAGCTTATGGGAGTGCAAAGCAAGACCTCATTTTTTGGTCCAAACTGCCTTTAGAGAATTGGTTTTTCACCAGCATACAGTCTAAGAGGAAAATAAATTGGTCACTAATGGTGGTAAAGGAGGAGTTGGGAAGAAGTAAGCAAGTATTATGCTTCTGTTTCTTTTGTTGCGTAGCTAGGTCATTAAGTCTGTAGTTTTCAGAATGCTAGAATTTTTTATCGGGCATAGCAGAACTATGGTATGATTAGTCTTAGCCTTCCTCGAGGCTATTCAAATGTGTGTGGTGCCCCCCATGCCACAGGGTTGTTGGCGTACCTGAAGTGCACGCAAGGTCTCTCCATAACTCGTCTAGTTTCCCCATGTCCAATGGTTGTGGTTCTCCTGAGTTCTAAGTCTTGGCTTGATTTGAGTCAGCCTCTGATTAACCACAAGGTCGGTTCGGTTTTAATTTAGTTCCTTTGAGGGACTTTGAAGCTCTGGAGTTCGACAGTGTTTGTTTCATATGTCGTTGGAAGTGATTCCATTAATTATGTAGAGTGACTGATATGATTGCTGATTTATAGCCCTAGAGCGCGACTTCGTTGACTTCAAGGGGCTCGGGATCAGATGACTACTTATCTTCTTGTTCACCTTTGCAGATATCAGCTGTACATAAATTTCGCTGATACCGGTTCGCCTTCACAATGCTTTAGTTCGTGAAAGGCCTTCTCGTTCACGAAAGGTTTTTTGGATCAGATGACTGCCAATTTACCAGTTTGCCTTCATGATGCTTTAGTTCGTGAAAGACCTTCGTGTTCGTGAATATTTTTTTGGATCAGATGATCGTTAATCTACAGGTTTATCTTCATGATGCTTTAGTTCGTGAAAGACATTCATGTTCACGAAGGGTTTTTTGAAGTAGATGACCGTTAATCTACCGATTCACCTTGACGATGCTTTAGTTCGTGAAAGACTTAATGTTCGTGAAGGGTTTATTGGATCAGATGACCACTAGTCTACCGGTTTACCTTCATGACATTTTAGTTTGTGAAAGACCTTCATGTTCGTGAAGGGTTTTTTGGATCGGATGACCACTAATCTACCAATTTACCTTCATGATGCTTTAGTTCGTGAAAGACCTTTATGTTCACAAAGGATTTTTTGGATCAAATGATCACTGATCTACAGGTTTACCTTCACGACGCTTTAGTTCATGAAAGATCTTCACGGCCGTGAATGATTTTTTAGATCAGATGACCTTTGATCTACGGATTTATCTTCACGATGCTTTAGTTCATGAAAGACCTTCACGTTCGTAAAGGGTTTTTTGGATCAGATAACCGCTAATCTATCGGTTTACCTTCACGATGCTTTAGTCATGAAAGACCTTCACCTTTGTGAAAGGTTTTTTTAGATTAGATGACCGCTGATTTACCGGTTTACCTTCATGATGCTTTAGTTCGTAAAAGACCTTCACGTTCGTGAAGGTTTTTTTTGGATCAAATGACCACTGATCTACCAGTTTACCTTCACAATGCTTTAATTCGTTAAAGACATTCATGTTCATGAAGGGTTTTTTAGATCAGATGAGAGTTGATCTACCTGTTCACTTTCACGATGCTTTTATTTTCGAAAGTCCTTCATGACGCTTTAGTTCGTGAAGGATTTTTTATGGTCAAAAGATCGGCGACTAGACGGCCTTGAAATGATAATTTATCAATTCCGAGGTGAATTTTGGTCGGCTGTCCAGTGATTAGACGACCTTAAAGCAATAATTCATCAACTCCAAGAAGTGTTTTGGGTCGTGTGTCTAATGGCCCGGTGGTCTTAAAGCAATGATTCATCGACTTCAAGCAGGATTTTTGGGATTCAGCTCATGGAAACACAGTTTTATCAGTTCCTACTGACTAAGGGGTTGGATGTGTTTGTTCGACGATTCTTTGGACAAGACTTCTTGATGCTACCAGAGAAACATCGGTTCTCAGAAGGGGGTTCGATATGACTCGTCAAGGGCATAGAAGCATTTCTTTTTCCTTGTTGTCTGCAATGCTCGGATTGTTCCAGTAGGGCTCATTTAGAAAAGGAAAGTAGATAAGGATGGATGAGAAGGTATCTCTTTAAGTTGTTGCCCCATTTTTTGGTTGCTAGCTAGCTATAGTTTTATTTGATAATCATCCTTTTGTACTATTTCGTCAGTTAGCTATGGCACTTTTCTACTGGGTCTTAGTAGCCTTGCTTGGGCAAAAGGTCTCTAAGGACTTGTCGCTCCTTCATCATTTGGTATGTTCTTTGGAAAATTGACGGGTTTGCCTTCTTCCAATTGCATGAATTCTAGTCTCCAGAATCGATTTTCCTTCCCGTAAAATTCTTCCAGGGTAGTAGGTTGTTTCATCACTTAATGATTCCTAAGGGCCTTGCAGGAGACTGCATCCGTCACCCTCTCTTTGTCCATATGCTTGTCATACCTGAGAAAATTTTCCACTTGCTTGGAGTCAACACATGGTTCACTTGGAGTCGCAGAATTTGAAGCGCTGGGTTGGTGAAAAATGTTTTTAGGAGCCGTTTGCATGTTTGCTTGGAGAAAATCTTGGTTTTTTACCGACTCTGATTTTTTGGGCTAGAATTTACTAGGTTTACTTCGAGTCAAATGGGTGGTTACTCGAGTTTGACTTCGAGTTAGGACTTCCAAATTCTGCTTCAAGTCAAATAGGTGATTACCCGAGTTCGACTTCGAGTCAACCCCAAAGTGAGTTTTTCAACGATTATTTTGATGAATTTGACGATGAACATTCCTGATTTGATGATGGGATCTCTACGAAGGTATTGGAAGTTGGTCAGTTGGGAGTGGTTACAATATACTATGGGAGCTTGGCCTTATAATCGATTTCGTTTTGTATAACATCTTCTTGGTTCTCCTGCCTCCAGGAGTACCGTTTGAGTAGCAGTTCCTCATCCCTTTCTTGGCACTGAGCTGTAGCATGGATTTTAGAGAATCTTCTAGCATTTTGCACATTGGCGTTTTCATCCAGTTTATCTTCCTTAAATTGTTTGTCACCTTCAAAGTCGGAGAGAGCTATCGTTATATCCTTCCATGGGGTTTTCACACCTAAGTTCAGATTTGTAGTAGGTGCTTTTGTAATGGGTGGAGCGTTAAATTTTTCTTCCATAATGATTCATGGAGCTTCCCACATTTCTTACTTTTGCTTTTGCCTTCTGTTTCTTTTGTTCAATCCAGAAACAGAAGAATGCTCTTGCTCCATAGCCGCCTTCAAACACCGTTCTGAGTGTAGTTAGTGATTGGAGCGCTAATAAAGCATCTATCTTTTCCATAAGAGCCTTTTGACTATTTACAATTTTATGGTCAATTTCATCAACCATCTTGTTCAATTCTCCCTTAGTCGCAACTTCATGCTATATGGATATCTTGGAACCCGATCACCAGAGTTGGCTCCTAACAGTAGGTTGTTGGGGTGGTTGACTTCAATTTGCTGAGGGTTTGTTTCTTCTCCAGCAATTATAGCTCCTATGGATCTTTCGGAGGTAGTTCTCTTTCTTCCTAGTGCCATTGATTCTCAATAGCAAATCTTTTAGGCAGAGATTAATGATCTAACTTCTAAACCTATTTGATCCAAAGTAGATAGCTAGATCTAAACCCGAGTTAAGTTCTCAGTGAAAGCACCAAAATGTTAACCCAAAAAATGGATCAATATCCTAGATTGAGTGTGAAAGCATCATCCTTATTTATCAAGGCAAATAAAATGATTAAAAAGAAATAATAGCTTGCGAAGAAAGTAAAAAAGACAAGAGATTTTTAGAGAGGTTTGGCTGTTAATGAAGCCTACGTCCACTTTATAACTTTTGTTATTGACTGACTGCAATCACAAGTGGTATATGATTACATTTTGCTTGGAACTTGTGAGTTAGATCAAGTCACCAGTGTTAGAATCCACTGGGAATCATAGTGAACTTCTTTGATTACAATTATGTGGGAGAGGAAGAGTGAAGAATAACTTATGTAGAATTTCGATAGCCAGTCCAGAAGATCCTTTTATATTACAGATATGATAGTATCTATAGAGGTTGGAGAGCTACTGAGCCTGGCCTTCTTGCCACATGTTTGCAAATGATCATAGGAAGACACACTGCAAATCTCATCACGAACCGAGCTAACCGGATGGATCACTAGTGATCTATAAGCTATGGATTGCTAGTGATCGATAGCTTCTGACTTATTTATGGTCTAATGTATTGAGATGCTTCTCCTTGGCTTCTACATTCAAGATCATGGTGGCCTAGTGAAATGGTATGGAACGCTAGCGATACATAGTATGCACTTGGCTGATTTTTGGACTTTGCATTTTGGGGTGTATTTGTTGTCTCGCGTTAATGTTCTCCATGTAGCTTGTTGCCTAGTTTTGATGATGATCTGTGCACTGGTTGCATTGGACCGTTGATTAAATTAGACGAATGTTCACTCCACTCAAACTTAGCCATCATTCCTAGAACACCTGTTGGACCATGATGTAAGAGGAGTGGTAAACCTATCAGCAAAGACTACAGATCGTTAGCGATTCATAGAAGATGGATCACTGACGATCCATTGCCTTAGCATGATTTCACTTTATTTTCCTTTGATCCTTCTTGTTTGGTTCTTAAGCTATTCCGACTCAATGAAGCTGTTCCGACTTCCTTTGGATTCTGTTGGGTTAAAAACCTAGATAACAATTGCTATACTTGCGGGTGTTATTATTGCCTGTAAATCAATTGGATATGCCTAGTAGCCCGTAAATCTAGGGATGTGCTTGTAGCTCGAAAATCGAGCACCTCTACTCAGAGGTTGAGATTCTAGAGGGCGTGTCTTGTGGCCTTGAATTGGAGATTATATTTTCATTTACTAGTTGAAAAGAAATCTGTATAAGGAATTATGCAGAACTGGATGTAGGGTAACTTCAAACCAGTATAAAACCCAGTCGTGTTTTTTCCTTTTTACTTTTAGTGTATTTACTTTTATTTGTACTTTAATTTTGTGATTATTTTCTTTGGTTGTAATTACATCATTCCAAGTAGAATCTTTGTTGGCATCAAAATTGACCACCATCATCCAATTACAAGAGAAAGAACCAATATCCAGTCACAGATCACAGATAGAGTATATGTAGAGAGTATAATACAAAGAATTGCCAAAATTAAAATTAAAGAAAGTAAAAAGACAAGATTTATAGTGGTTTGGTTAACTCTGGCCTACGTCCACTCTAGAAAATTCCTTTTTATTATACTGAAATTTGATTACAGTTACAACTTGAAATTCCAGAACAATAATGGCAGAGTAGCATCTAAGTAGAAGAAGATGAGGAGGAGTAGAATGAAGATCCCCTTCTCTGAATCCACGCCTATTGTACTTATAGGTGAAATCTTGGCTACAGGGCCTCCTCGCCTACATGGGCCCACCATAGCGACCGTCGAGCCTAACTCTTCCATCTTTGCCGACCTGAAGTAGCTCATGTGCTGACCCGAAGCAAGTGACATGCCGACCCGGAGAAAACTCAAAGCAGACCCGAAGAAAACTTGTAGCCAACTCGAAGTGAAGACAATGCCGACCCCAAGCTCCTACTTCTTTGTCGACCCGAGGTTGAACATGTCGACCCTAAGCTGAAGTTATGCCAACCCAAAGTTACTTCCTATAGGCGACCCTAAGTGAAGTTCTTTGCCGATCTAAGTGATTTGTACGCTGACCCGAAATAGACCCTGTGTCTACCCGAAGTAATTCCCATGGTAACCCGAAGTAGTTCCTGTGCCGACCTCGAATGAACCAAATGCCGACCTCAAGTACATGCCGACCCGAAGTAATATTCCGACCTCGAAGCAATTCCTTATGCTAATCCGAAGTCATGCTATTGCCGACCTGGAGTAATACGCCGAACCCAGGTAAAATGCCGACCCCAAGCAAATTAGCATGCCAATCTGAAGTAATGGCTATGGTGACCCAACGCAATGCATTTCCTGACTCGAAGCATTCCCTTTGGTGACTCTAAGTAGAGCCTAAGAAATTCGTCTCTTGTCAAAATCCATATTCTAAGTACCCTGCGTCGTTTATCCATCAACCATGATTAATCCTGGCTTCATACTCGTGTTTATTATCCATAATTGGTCATCCATCTATCTAAACCAAGTCTATGATATTCCAGCCTTGATAATTGTGAAGTCTATTGTGTTAAATCTTCCTGTATACTGCCTTGCCCAAAAGGCGGGTTAACAATCTTGAAAATTAGAAATACATTCATATAATTAATTAAACACTATTCATCCCCCTCTAGTATTAATTTAGCCTTAAGACTCCTATTCGTTGATCCACATTTGGTATCAGAGCATTGGTTTTCAAAATATTCATTATCTGATTTTTGAAAATTTTAAATAGCTACCAACACTAGTAATGGTACTGTTAGTAACACTATTAATACACTTGTTACTAACTCATTTTTCAAAGGACAATCTACTGCTAGACCATCCCTTTTTAATGGCAGTAATTACACATATTTGTCATTTAGAATGAAAATTTATTTATAGTCAATTGGTTTAGACACTTGGAATATCACACAAACTGAGCACACTGAACCCGAGACTAATTTTGCATAGTGGACTGCTGACCAAAAAGCAGTTGCACAAAGTAACTCTATGACTATGAATATATTATTCAGTTTACTAGGTAGAATGAATTTAATAGAGTATTTATATGTAATTATGCATTTGAAATTTGAAAATTTTTGCAAGTTACACAAAAAAGCACAAGCAAAGTTAAACAGGCCAAAATCTTCATTTAACAAACTAGTTTTAATTATTCAAAATGAGTCCAAATGAGTCCATATCTGATATGTATAGTAGACTACAAGATATAGTACACTCACTTATTGAACTGGGTAGAAGTTCTTTTGAGGAGAATCAAGTTAGAAAATTCCTCAATTCACTTACTCTTGAATGGGATCAAAAGACTCTTACAATCGATAAGGTTAATGATATTAATACTCTATAAATTGAGGAGTTAGTTGGCAATTTAATGTCTTTTGAAGCAAAAATGCAGGGAAGGAGAGAGAAAAAGCAATAGAGAAGAAATCTACAGCTTTTAATGCAATGACGGACAATCTGAATTCAAAGCCATAACGATGAATAAATTGCTTTCATGATAAGGAATTTTGAAAATTTTCTAAAATATACGAAGATGAACAATTTCAAAAGAAATGACAAAAAAATTCAGGAAGCAGAAGCGGAAATGGAATTAGATGTTATAACTATATTGAACTGGCAATTTACAATGAGACTGTCCCCATCTCGATAAACTGAAAACCATAACAAATACCGGTTCATCCAAAAAATGGAGAAGAGCTTATGTTGCAACACTAGACAATTCAGATACTTCCTCAAATGATAAACAAATCAGATATAGAAATTGCTAGCATGTGCTTTACAGCAATACATAATTCAAAACAAAATGGTGAAATGGATCAGAAAAAGGTACGCTTTTAGTATATCAAAAGTTATAATTTCTTGAATGAATTTTTTGTTGCTTTATTGGTTGTTAGGAATATCCATAGATAATATTATTGTTGAATATTGTATTATTGCATTTTAAATTTAAATATTTTATATATTTTAATATTATAAAATAGTTTTAAAATTATTTTTTGAAAACACATACATACATACATACATACATATATATATATAAATATAGGATATATTTCAAAAAAACCATTTTTGAAAATTTCGACATGTATGTCGACATACACCCTTAGCATATGTCAACATACTTAGATTTTGAATTTCCCTCCACTTTTTCACCAACTCCTATGTTTTGAAAAGATGTCTCTTGACTAGAGAACATGTCATTTGATTCTTTATTTATCTAATTTATCTCCATTCATCCATTTTTCACTTTCATTTTCGAATTCAAAAATAATAAAATCTCTTATCTCTTCAAACTACTCTTCAATTGCATTGTCAAGCAATACTAAGCCAACCATGAAGCTTTCTAAGAAAATAAAAGAGTGTCTTTTTTATGATCAAGAAGCCATGCAAACTAATATTAAGTACATATCCTTCGAAAAAGTCTTTTCTAGAAGATTTGCTATTTTTGAAGATTTTTCTACTTATGTTCTTTTAATCTTTGTTTGCAAAATGAAATTCTTGGTTTAATCGATGCTTCTCAAAATTATTTCATTTGTTATCCAAAATTGGTGAAAATGTTTTATGCAAATTTAATAGGAAAGTTTTATGATGGAAGAGAATGAGAAATTTGCAGTAGTGTCAAAGGGACAGATATTGTTTTAAATTGTAAACTTTTGGGTCTCATTCTTAGGTGCAAATCTAATGGAATGGACCTTTCTACTTTTAAAATTGATTTCCAAAATCATGAAGTAATCCATGACTTTTTTGAAAGTGATGATGATATAGAATTTAAAAACAAAAACCGGTGTCCAAAAGCAAGAATTTTAAGCGTTCTTTTGCAATAAAAAACACTCCTAAAACAGGTAGTAACAATAACCCGACACAAAAAATTTTCAAAGGTCATTTCACCATTTATCACAAATTGGTCTAAAGTCATTTTGGATGAACTTTTTTCTAAAAATATTTCTAAACATGAAAACACACTATGTTATGGTGTGTATCTTACTCGTGTTTTCAGTTATTTTGGTGTTGATCTTAAAGGAGAGGAAACAATCCTCGAAAATATTTGTTAAGGCCAACATTTACTTATGCAATTTACCCTATATTGAGCCTTATGAGACACTTGCAAAAAAGCAACAGTGGATGGCTTGGGAAGAGGAGAAAGGAACAAGAGAAGAGGAGGAGGAAGGAGAGGAAACAGAAGTCGAGGAGGAAGAACAAGAGGAGGAAGATACTTCCTTGAAAAGTATCAATATGCCACCTAATTCATCAAACAAAATCTTCTCAAAATTCAAGAGAAGATCATCCACAACCAAAGAAAGCTTAAGCAATCATTCTCAAAGAGATTTACCTCAATTTCCAACAATATGGATAAATTCTTCGGAAGGATCATCACAAGCTTGGCGGTTCTTCTTCATCCACATCTTTCTAGTTTTTTGTTTAAGCTATCTTTGTATTTGGATTTTCTATTTTTAAGTTTATGTTGAATCTTGTGTATATTTCTTTTATTCCTCATATTCATCCTTATTATCAATGAACATTCTATTTCTTGTTGCTATACATTGTCGAATATCTTTGGAAAGTCATACAAATATAATAGTATAGGATAAAACGATAGAATTTTAAAATAAAGCATCTTTGAAAAATATGTTGCATATGTCGACATGTGCAAATCATGTATGTCGACATATAAGGACCAGTTTTCAAAACTTTTTAAAATTAAAAAAAATACTACCAAACATTAATTAATTTCAAACGACTTCTTACCCCTACATATACCTACTCACTTCAAAAAATCATTATTTTCAGTCTCTATCTTCACTCTTTTTCATATATAAACTTATCTCTTAAATAATGGCTTCCTCACATCAAAAACTTTTTGAAAACATCGAAGAAACTATTGAATCATTCAAAAACATTCTTTCTTTCATCATACGAAACTAGAGGCACTTAGAATTGAGTCAAATGTAGATATCAAGGAGCAAGAAAGGCATTTTGATGCGATACGGTGGATGATTGCTGCCTTGAACAAAGAAGAACCAACCACCAATCCAGAGTTTATCATCAACAAAGATGATAAAAATTGGGATGCTATCAAAGCGGATCCAATCTTTAGCGCCGACGATGGGTTGAAGTTCCTCAAAATGTCTAGTTTAAATAGGTTTAATTGTACATAAATGATAATACCTGATTTGGTTTGGATTTGATTGTTTCAATTTGTGTGGATTTGTCTGAATGGTGTGTGACGTTAACTTTGTTCGATCGGATGAAAAATTACATTGATTATGATTATTTCATGATTATCTAATTTTACACATCACTTACCATTTTTATACAATCATTCTCATTATCATTGTATACAATTATTATTATATATGTTAATTAGTATTTTATTTGGAGTTAGAGTTAGAATTAGAGTAGGAGTTAGTATTAGAGTTATAGTTTTATGTGGTTATTTTTTTGATGGAAAAAGGGGAGAAATATATAAAATCTACGCATAGATTAAGGGGAGTTTTCTAACCCAAGGAGGGTTATATTATATTTTATATACATAGTTGTCATCATCAAAAAGGGAGAGGTGTTCGGTACCTTAGGTATTGGTTTTGATGATGACAACTATATGACATTACATAAAATATAGATACTAATGTTTTATCAAGTTATAGTGCAGGATATTCAACAGATTTTGGTCAAGAAGACTATACAGTATCAAGAATAGATTCAAGATGATGATAATTGAAGACTCATGAGTATTGAAGAGGTCACGATATTCCAGATAAGTTATAGAGTCATGGAATTTTTGTTAAAACCCCGATAGCAATTTCTTGGTCTCTCTCTCTATTTCAAGTAAGTTTAAATTGTTTTTCAAATATCCTGGTTTTAAAAAATCTTTTCAAAATATTTCTCCAAATGATTTTCAATCTTTTAAACTTATAAAAATATTATTTTAGTGATTTTAATTTTATATATATTGAATTTATGTTTATCTTTAGTAAGTTATAACTATATATTATATATATTATTTACATTATATTGAATACTCATATTAAATCATTTAAAATTATTTTTTAAAGATTTATTAAGTTATATTTAGATTAAAATGTGTATAAACTATATTTAAATGATTCTACAAAGTATCAAATTATTTTACAGATTAATGAATTTTCAAAATAATATTTTTAAAGTGTTTTTCAAAATAAAAAGGGATATTTCGACATATCATATCCTTATATTTTGACATAGTGGCCGTAATTTTCAAAATTCAAATTTGAGTGGAAGTGTGTTTTCATTGTATCTCTTCGCGAATGGACATGATCATTGTTTCCCTATATATCCAGACTTTCAAAAGAATTTTTAATATATTATGTCTTATTCTTCTCTCCTCTTGTCACTCTCTCATTTTATAAATCAAAATATACCTAAAATCTGTCGAAATTCAACTAGAATCAAATTCAATCCTTACTACTTTGATGCCCCTACATCTAGTCTCTGATTTCTTTCATCTCTCTCACTCATACCAAGACCAAAGTGCTATTCAAGAATTATAGGATCAATTGTAATCAAGATTAAAGATCTGAGTCTTTAAACTCTATCAAATCATATTTTTATACTTATGGATGTGATTGTAGGCCGTAAAATCAATTGAGTGTGCTTATTAGTCCGTAAATCTAGTGGGTTTTCTTGTAGCAAGTGACTCTACCCGAAGGCCAGGATTTTCGAGGGTGCGTCTCATAGCCTTTAAATCGAAACTGTATTTGCATTTACTAGTTGAATAGAAATCCATACAGGGAATTATGTAGGACTGGATGTAGGGTAACTCCGAACCAGTATAAAATCCTAGTGTGTTCTTTATTTTCTACTTTCATTGCATTTACGTTTATATGCACTTTGATTATGTAGTTGTTTCTGCGATTGTTAATTACATCATTCCAAGTAGAATCTTAAAGAATTTGATAAATATTCATATAATTAATTAAACACTATTCACCCCCGCTCTAGTGTTAATTTAGCCTTAAGAACCTTATTCCACTAATTCACAGATTCAACTCCTAGTTGAACTTCCCGAGAGTTGTAAATGTTTCTTCCAAGTCTTGCACTTGACTAGGTTCTTTCTTTGACTTCACATGCATGATGTCAACATATACCCCCACATTTCTCTCCATTTATTCACCAATCTTTGATAAGTTGCTTATGTGTTTTTCAATCCAAATGACATAGCTTTGTAGTTGCATAGATATTTATCCATAATGAATCTGGTGTGTTCTTGGTCTTGTTTAAACATGGGGATCTGATTATACCTTGGGTATGCATCCATGAAGGTAAGTAGTTCGTGGCCACTGGTTGCATTCACTTTCTGATCTATTCTGGGTAGAGGGAAGTTATTTTTAGGAAAGATTTTTTAAGGGGGCAAAGTACATGCAAGTTCGCTACTTTCCATTTGGTTTCTTCACTAGAACCATATTTTCTATCCGTTTAGGGTAGTAAACATCCCTAATGAAGTCGTTTTTCTTTAAATTTTTCACTTCCTCATGCAAATCATTGTACCTATCATGATCTAGTGAATGTCCTTTTTTTCTTACTGGATGCGCTTCTAGGTCAATATTCAGGGTGTGGTAGATTAATGATGAATGGGTCCAAACTAAATCATTGGCAAACTTCTTCATGAAACTGATCAACTTAGAATGTAGTTCTATATCTAGATCACTGTCCACCTTCACAGACTTTGATGAATCCATGGGATGTAACCGAACATCTTCTAGTGCATCTTTTGGATCGATTTATTTGGTGTTCATTCCTAACCTCGGATCCACCAAATTTCTAGAGGCCCTGAAGCGGCCATGCTATTTGAACTTTGTGCATCATCACTAAAATACTATGCATAAATGTAAGCATATTCATTTGTGTTGATCATGTGAAAATAATCATGTTTCTAAGTTCACGCTGGCACTATTTTCATAGGTTGACCTCTATTAGTGTCAGCGATCATATGAAACATGGATCCAATTCCTTGAATTGGCTTATGACCTACTATGTTATCACTTTTTATGTATAGTAGAGGACTGAACAATATAATATGAAACAACTTTATTTCTTGGATTTATAGTTATATAGTATAGTTCTTTAGCTAAGACCGCTCTCCCCCAATAATCCCTATTCTATCAGGGGCATGGACATAACTACCTCATATCAATGAGAGCAAGTTTTTCTAGGAAGGTGTTGTATGGTGATGGTTGGTCTACGATTAGAATACTAGCACAGAATGACTTATGCGATGAAGAAGTTCTAGAAGTCACTAAAAGTTTGGTCAAGCCTACTAGGATGGTTGCAGTGTTGTTGAATCCATAAATCTACTCTAGAATTTGTTTTAAGGTCTACCTTGGCTATTTCATACATTCATAAGCAGCTTTGAAGATAACATTTATAAAGCTTATGGAATATACAAACACTCTTTTTTACGATGAAGTTTGATATTTCCACCATAACTACTAGGAGGTCCTGATATGGGAAGATGACTTTTACCGACTCAGGGTAGTGAATGTGATGTCTAGCACATGTTGTTTTATTAATATGGTACGTGGTTCAATTTTTAGTCTGCAAGTCCTGGACATACCTCTCCACTGAATTTTTATTTTTCCCAATAAGATGGGGTCAACCATGAATCGAACCTATTATGAATTTTCTATATGGAAAATGATAATTTTCGAATATAAATTAATATGTAAAGGTATTAACATTAAAATTTTAGTTCTGATAAAAAATAGAAGAAGCTAACTTAGAATTTTGATGAATTTTTAGAAATTTTCCCATTTATTTTTTGAATTTTTTTGAATTAATTGGTAAAGAAAACAACACCTTAATTAATGAAAAATAATTCAAGAAAATAATAATTAAAGTGGGTAAATTTTTGGGTTGGTTAGAGAATACCTCCGTAAGTTATAAAAACCAATGAATAAATGACATGAGTACAGCTAGGTAAAAAGATCCTACTTTATTAAGGCAAAATATCGTATTTCACTTAACTACAGATTTGCCATTATAACTTATGATAACTTTGTTTATACATGAAATATCCCTAAGTCTTTACATTCAATAGCTTCAAAATGTCAACCCTCGATATCTCTAAAATGACGGCATGCAATAGATGTAAAAACTTGTCATACAATAGCTTATAAAAGATAAACATGTGATAGCCCAAAAAACTTGATATGCCATCGCTATTATGTACAACCTTTGATAGCTTTATTGTTTAATGTTCAATAGCAATTGACTTGTCAACACTCGACAACTTTTATAAAGAATACATGATAGCTTTGTTTCTCAACCCTTGATAGCTTTGAGTTACGAGATGCTATAGCTTCAGAAGCTTGACCTTCTATAGCCTTAAAATATGATAGATTTAAAGCATGATTTCTTGTGGTGCGATAGCTTCTAGTTTTGATAGCTTAGTAGTGTGATAGCTTCAAGGTGCGATGGCCTTGAATTGCAATAACTTTGAGAAGTGGACGCTCAATAGCTTTTGGACTAGGCATGCGATAACCATTTATGCTATAATTCCTTATGTAAAACAAGAAATGCCTAGTAGTATTTTGGAAGCTAGTTTACAAAATTTTGATTGAAAATTTTGTAAGGATAAAATTAAGATGGAAAAAAATAAGTTCAATGTAGAAACTGATTCAAGATAGAATAATGAAATAGCATAGGGAAGTTAAGAAATGATAGTTGCAACATTTAAAACTAAGATAAAATTGTTTTATTTAATGTATGTGTAAGGTATAAAACAAACGAAGAAAAGAAATGGATTGAACCTAAAATCATAAAATATACCACCCATGGACTTGTTGAATGATAGGTTGCCAAGACTAATGATATTTAAAATTCAATGGTATATGGCTAGATGCCATGACTTGGAAAGTTTATAGGGTCCAATTCAAAAGATTAACTCTAAGGAGCGTATTAACATAAAAATGGATATATTTTAATTAATGAATCAACAATATGAAACGAAAGTTTTTTTTGATGCTAGCAGGGGTTATTGATGCATAGTGGGACGTGTGCTAGAATGAATTTGGGGTGCTTACATTCAAACTCCTAAGATGTCAAGGGGCTCTAGTCATAATGGCTCTCGTGGTGGAATGAATGGCCATTTCATCAGTGAAGTTGTTTGAGAAAAAGATAAATCAGCGATGGATAGAACTAGGAAGGTAATCACTAAGCAAGTTTTAATGGTAGCTTTAGTATTAATGGCTAAATAAAAGTCTAGATGATGCTTGTGAATGTGATTGATGATTATATGAAATGGTTCATATATTGAGTGTTAGGCATAGGGTATTTTAAAGATTATTATATTTGTATACTCATGATGTGATGATGGTTTACATGATATGATGCGATTGCTGCTGATGAAATAGTGAGGGGAAAAGTCGATCCGTGCTTTAGCGGCGTAGTCTTACTATATATATTTAGGGTAAAGTATTACTCATGTTGGGCTTTATGTATGACCCATGTTTTTATTACTCCCTATAAACTCACGGGCATTCATTCAAGTAGCTTGAGTTTATTGTTTGGACAATTTGCGCGTGAAAGATGGATAAAGAAGCCAAAGATGAAGCGGGGGCTTGTTGCTAATAACATTATTTTTGTATTCGTTGTTGTAATATCAAGATATATAACTTGTTAAGCATTCATGTCGGCTTCTTCTTATGTTGAGCATGACACTATTTATATATGTTTTGTTATATTTTAACCTTGTATGGGCATGATTAGGATTATGAAGATGTAATTGACAATTTATATAATGAAGAATATTTAGCTGCTCTATTTACTTAATGTTGTGGAAAAAAAGCACCGATCTCATTTTGCTACTTGAAAATAATTCTAGTGATGACTACATCATCATCAACGTTCATTTTTTGGTCTCGAAATGAAGGATATTAAACTGTCTTAGAATGCTATATCTTTCTAATGCCAGAATATGTTGTCATCAACAATGCTTCTCCACTTGTGATTATGAATTGTGTAGCGTATGCTTTAAACCGATTAATAAAGCCATGCAAGCTCTGTTTGTATCTTTGCTTGACGTAGATAAGGTATTTGAATATAGGAAAACTTTCCTTTCAACATTGAATTGCCGTCGGAAGTTGGATGATAGCCGAGCCCCTGAATAAATTTTCCCATATCTGTACCTTTTGAACTGCCCCGATGCTATAGTAGTTAGATAGATCGGGATTAATTTAGATCGAACTAATTTTTCTCAGAAAGTTAGGGGTATGCTTTAGGGGCATTTATGTAATTTGTTACATACATCTAAGTGTATAACCAATCTTTTTCATAACGAGATGTTTAATTTTCTATTATATACTTGTTGTATTGTTATATATTAATCAATTAATTAATTTAAGTATATTAAAATAAAAAATCATTAAATGATATGTTATGCGATAATAATTACAATAAGTTGTAATCATGAGAAAATAATCTCAATATAAAATAATATATTATGCTAAATATTCTTGGCCAAGATTGTTAACAAAATAATATTGGTCAAGATGTTTCAGGAAGGGACATCAATACATCCGATGAGATTAGAGTGCATAACACAGTCCAAATATTAGGCAATGTATTACTCATGGCTGTTGGGAACATTAAGAAGTTACATACTTGCAGTTGTTGGATATCTATGAAATGACTTGTCCGAGAATTTCCTGTGGTTAATAACAATTAATTCAAATATGATATATTAGAGTGATACTGTTACCAATTTTTCCAACTTAAAACACCTTGGAACTTCAATATGAATATTTCGCTTGGATTATAGTTATATCAAGGCATAGTGATGCATCGAGTGACCAGAATTGGGTCTGAGTTAAAGCATTGGAAATGAAGCATTGTTCAATGGAGAATTCATCCCCTCAGTTGGATGAAGTTAATATCATGGTCAACTATAGTCAATTCAAAGTCAAAATCTCTTGGCAGTGTAGTATAGTTAATAATAAATGTTATTATTAAACCAAGGACTTTATTTATGGACTAAATGAGTTAAATAAGGATGGTACTGGATTTTTGACAAAAACCAAATTTCATAAACCCTAAAGTGACATGGTGTTGGCAAAGATAATGTACATAAATTATCATTACTAAATGGTACTGCTTAAGATGGTATAAAATACGATTTTACTGAAAAAATCTATAAGCGATGAATTCATCCAAATGATCACATCACTAGCTAATATGACATGTGAATGTTATTGTTTAATTTATTCAATATTAATTATCGACTGAATTCACACCTTTCAGTTACACAATCGAATTTGCGAATTCTCTAAAAACCACACGACTTAATTAATTTATAAAATATTATAAATTAATTAAGTTAATTAATATTTGAGAAATACCAAGTATTATTTAATTTATTTGATGTTTGGGAGTTGTTTGTTACTACTTTAATGCATATATAAAAGTTATATTTATGTGCATTGATATACCATAATGGTGTAACTTTAAATGATTTTAAACAAAAGATATTGCATTAAGGAATTTATTGAAATTTTGTGCCATTTAATAGCATTAACGGACAATTATGACTTGAGAAGACAAGGGTGGAGAGAGAGAAAATTAGGGGATTAGTTAGGGATGTTTTAACTAAAAGAAAGGGGAATATTCCATTCTTTCAAATAAAACAAATCCGCTAATTTTATTCTAATTTATTATTTCATTCTTTTTTATTTTTTCTTTTGTCCATAGTCATGGCTGAAATTAATCTATCCCTTCCAAACCAAACCAACTCAAATCAAATGAAAACGTCAAATAAAATAAGGGCTAAGTGGTTCATCATTTTCTTACTAAACTGGGTGTTGATCTACTTAGAGATCCGAGGAGAAATCACAAGTCAAGGTCTTACAAAGGACATGACTTTTTAGGTTTGTTTTCTTTTTATTTATGCTCATTTGTGATGTTTAACCATGTCTTAACTCACATACACACGCGCACGTGGGCTCACACACGCACGTGCGCACGCGCGCACACACACATGTATGTATATTGAATTATCACTTATTGAATCTATTTTAAACCACTTGTATATTATCATTTTAATGTAAAATCTATCTTGTGTGTGATTTGTTGTGTATCAGTACTATTATTAAATTTGAAACCATTAGTTAGCTGCAAATTTTACTTTGTTATCATAATTAAATTAATTAATTAGTTAATTTAAAATCAATTTGTATTTGATTTATTTTGTATACCGATATTATTTATTAGATCTAAGGTTATTTATGTAGCTCTGATTTACTGTAACAAAAGTTTACTTTTATTATTGCTGTTAATTCACATATAAACATGGGTTTAATGTTAAATTAATTGAATTGTGCCTATATATAATCTTATGCTTTAATTTCATATTTTCAAGATTTTAAAGCAACATCAAGTTAAATCCTTTGGTTTGGTTAAAATTTTTAATTAATATATTCAAATTTGTTTTTTAGTCAAATATATGGTTTTGAAATTAAATCTTAAATTACAATATGCATAGGTATGTGTATGCATATATGCAATGTTTCAAAATAATTATGTCATTAAAGTTATATATATACGCATATTAAATTATGACAACACTATATTATAGTTTGTTTTCGTGTTGAATGTGTATTTTCAGATTTATAACTTTGAAGTTTGGATATTTTGTTGTGATCAAGCATGAAAATTTATGGTATTGAGTCTATTATTAATTAGTGTTTGTGAAGGAGGGAATTTGAAATAGCACGTTATTTTGTTTCCTTCTAATTCTTATTCGATTAGATCAAGATTTAGTGTAAAAATTTATTTCCTGTTTCACTACCAATCAAGCATTCTTTTACTTTGAAATTATCTGATTTTATTATATAGATTTGTTTTCATTAATTTCTATATGAATATATATTAAATATATATAAGAGGCAATGAAATATTACATATATGAATACATACATACATGTGTGTATTTGTGTGTGTGTTTATATATATATATATATAGAGTTGTCGAAGTGTGGGTGAGATAGTTGTGGACTACCTTGTCGTTTTTGAATTATGCTTCCACTCCATCAACTGATTATGTAGTGACTGCCTTGTGCAACATATGTGTGTTAGTTTGTTGGTCAGCTTGTGTTCATGTCATTCTTATATTCGATAATAGTTGGTTTTGACCTCTCATGTAATAACACCTCTTTCGAAAGTGTGTCGTCCCTCTTGGCTGGTTGCTAAGATTGTATGTGAGTTCCTAAAGGTATTGTAGGTTTTCCAATTATGTCTTGTATGTATGCTTTATGCAATGTTATTGAGTGTAAGTGCCCTTTAGGCGTATGTGCAAAAGTTGTAGAGGATGTTTGTCTTACACCTATATTAATTTTGAACCTTTAAAAGGTGGATGAGCTACTATACAAACTGGCTTGCTTTGCAACATTCATACATACATACACACACATATACCTAGTCAAAGTGAAGCTTTTTTGGGCTTCCAGAAACAACCTTATAATCACAAGGATCACATGAAAATGACGGAGGATAGTGCCGTCATTTCATTTTTCCACGTTGTGGAGCGGTTCTTCTTTTACCACGTTAACCATTTCTGCTCATTTTTCTCAGTCCGCCTTTATCGACTATTCATCTTTACATCACCTCCAATGTTAAACCCTAATTTATCCCCTAAATTTTGTTCAAATCCTTCATTGTTTCCACATAAAATCATAATTTTATTCTTCTACAAATTTTAAACAAAATTCTAGGGCTTCATTTACGTTTTCAGTGAACTCCAATAATCTGATGATGAACAAGCAGTGATGAGTGACAACGATGACTTAAAAGATGGAGAGCCTCTTTCGGTTAGGTGAAAAATTGGAAGAAGACAAATAGGTATAATTTATTTGTGCATTTTCAATTAAACTTTCGTTATTTTCTTTTATGTAGTATATTTATATTTTGAAATTTTCTGGAAAATTTATGATGGCCGTGTCTCATTAGTAGAATTGAGGTTTAGATGCTTGCTGTATTTACCTCAGCTTTAAATTGATGCTAATTAAATATAATTCATTTAATCTTTGGAGTTAACTTTTTCTATTGTTGTCTGTTTGATATTAATGTATGTTTCAGTTATAACAGAAACAAATGCAAACTAAAGTGTAAACGAATTAACTGTTTAATTTCTTCGTATTTGTGATAGATTTGGACTTATGCAAGTTATAGATTTGATAACCTCCCTAACCAGCACAAAATCATCCATTTTTCTTTTGAGTTATCTCTATCAACGAATATGAATTACAATATTGCTTTACTCATTCATGCACCTACTAGATTTTAGATATTAGAGAACAAATAGAAGCAACTTTATGTGGCCGTTTATATTATTTTACATGACATTTAGATTTTTTTGTAATGCGTTTTATGGAATATTATTCAGTTATACACAATTGAAACTAAATTAACATAAAGTCTTGGAAATATTTGAGATAAACCTTATTATGAATATGACACGTATGATGCATACGAATAAATTAACTATGAAGTTAATGATTTAACATGGAAAGTAATTAAAATAGAAGTAACTTTGAAGTAGTATAGGAAGTAGCTATTTTGCAAGATATATCACATACGTACATGTTGATCATTAATTATTTGGAAATATGGAAAACATAAAAATTAATCATAACACCCATTATGACTCTTTATTGATACAAAATGGTCAGTTGCCTATTTTCTAAGGTAAATATTTCTTAATACAAAAAATGTTTATTCGCATTTTGAGGAGAATTCAGTTTCAGTAAGTAATTAATGAGAAATATTGAGATTTTGTGCTAACTTTTATGTGTGGAAATATGCATTAATTCCTTCCATTATGAATTTATACTATATGTATTGGCTGCTTTTTTACCTTTAAACTGCTCGAGAGATTAAGGTAGAATATTTGTGGAAGTTATGGTTTTTGTGTGTATATTTAATTGCTAGGTTTGCTGAAGTATTTTTTAATTTCCACAGTACATCTGAGATTGTTATGCTTCCTTTTTTTATTCATACTCTGACCAAAAAATATTTGAATAACCATAACTTCCACACATAAAATATTGTGGAAGTCTAAGAATTTATCAATCTTGGAAAAATTTGGGAGATTAATCTCATTTTTATTTTTCCACTTAAATAGAACCGTGTTTGTACTTTTGCTGCTCAAGCGTTCAAGGTGATCAAACAATGACATATAATATATTATGGTGATATAAATCAAATCAGGTTAAGCATCTAACTTTTGTCCTTGATGTTATATAGAGAAAATAAGAATAAATAAGAAACTATAATTATATTTTGGTGTGATTTCACAGCTATTGTTTATCTCATGGTGGCTCTGGGCAACTCCATGTTGCAAGCAAAATAATTTGGAAACAATAGAACTTAAAACTGTTGCCATTTAATAAGTTAAATAGTAAAAAATTTAACATATTATTTAATAATTATTTTAAAAGATATGGTTATGTACTTTTGATCAAATAATTTGCCAATACTGATACAAGCATGTTGTCATTATGATTTTGATGTTATATATCATAGTATATAACCAACCATTATATAATTTTTTTGTTCATTGTTTCATAATTATATCAAACAATATCTATTTATCTTTTAAATTACTACTAAATCAGTTATGAAGGAGGTAATTATAACCATCAAATCTAATAAAATAGAATATCTAACCAATTTAATATGTGGCGGTTAACATTATTTTACATGACATTTTTGAATTTTTTTTAACGTTTCTTATGGAATATTATGCAGTTATACCTAATTAAAACCAAACTAACATATAGCCTTGGAAATATTTGAGGCAACCTTATTATGAGTATGGCACTATGATACATACAAGCAATGTAAGCTATGAAGTTAGCAATCAACATGGAAAGTAATTAAGGTAGATGCAACTTTGAAATAATATGGGAAGTAACTACTTTGCAAGAAATACCAGGTATTCACATGTTGATCATTAATTATTTGGAAATAAGAAAAAAATTAAAAATTAACCGTAACGCCTATTATGTCTCTCTATTAATACAAAATGGTCAGTTGCTTAATTATTGAGCTAAATATTTACAATTCTTAATAAAAAATGTTTATTTGCATTTTGCGGAGAATATAATTTTAATAAGTAATTAATGAGAAATATTGAGACTTTATGCAAACTTTTATGTGTGGAAATATGCATTAATTCCTTCCATTATTCATTTACACTATACGCATTGGTTGCTTTTTTTATGCCTTTGAACTGGTCGAGAGATTGAGGTAGAATATTTATGGAAGTTATGGTTTCTGAATGTTTATTTTATTACCAGGTTTTGTAAAAAAAAAAGAAAAAAATTGTAGTAAGTCTGAGATTATTGTGCTGCTTTTTGTTTTTAGTTAACAATTTAAAGTAATGAAGGCTACTGATTATGACAGGAATAAAATAGGCCTCTATGGTGAAGAACATAGATAAAGACCACATTGCATTTGGAAACTTATTGTGTTCAAATTGATAACATACTGAACAATGTTCTACATTTGAATTTACATTACACTTGAGCAACATCATAAACTAAACACATTTGTTCAAATGTTGTTATTGTTAAAATGCAGTTAAGAAGTGGATAATAACGAAGACTACATAAACACGATGTTGGATGGCAAGCAAAACCATCTTTTACAAACGAAGCATATTTGGAACTAACATAAACAATTTATTCAATAAATCTAAAGTGCAAAAGCCAAAACTGTTACGGGGAATTGGTGGTGGAGCGACCATAGTTGGTTTCGTCCTTAATTGCTACAACATTATGTGTAGATAAGTGCTTTCTATTGTCTTCTACTCTATTTTTTTATGTGCACTTTCGTAGTTGTTATTGAAATGAAGTTGTAACATATAATGTTAATTTGTTACCAGTATAATATGTTCAATGAATAAATAAAACTATTTTGAAACCAATTTTTATTCTCATATAAATGTTCACAAATGTTTTGTTAACATAGTGTCGACAAAATTCAAATTCTGGTTGAATAACTTATTTTCAATTAACTAGGTTTGGTCATTTATATTTGGTCCATGTATTTACTTAACATTATACATCTCTCTATTTATGCAAACTTGTTCTGTAGTTTTTCATACCATGTGTGTACTTTGAATAAAATTAAGTTAGTTTGTGTTTGCCTTTATGCCTTTAAACTCGTGTATATATAAAGAAAATACTTCAGTCAAAAGGTCAAAATGAAGCCTTTTTTGAAATGACCAGAATGCCTACGTTGGAAATTAACTGTAAATGACATTTTAGTCAATTTAGTATCCCAGCATCTCCACGTTCGCTACAAAACAGATCCACCTCTTCACCAATTTCTTCATTCCTTCGTAAATAAAAGGGCTTTAAAAAACTGTCATTAATGGCTGATGCATGCTCAAATTTCTTCTCCTTTGCATCCTAAAGGGATATTTGGTAAGTAAATGGTCTTTTATTCTGAAAAAAAACATCATCTACTAAATGTGTGTGAATTGTTTTTGAATTGTAGTTTTTGATTCATTATCAAAATCAGATCCACTTAATTAAACATTTTCCTTACCTTTAAATTTTAATTCAAAATCATTATCATTTACACCTTTATAGATTCAATAATAGCAAATTCATAGAGGATTTTCTCACAATTCGTTGGCAATCTTCTCTTCAGTGCCTCCTTTATGCTATTATCCAATGAGTGCATACACAGATGGTATCGACCGCTGGTTTCACGTTGGTCTCCCTTGATGAGCATGCAATGAAGTTGTAAGTCTTTGAAATAGTTTTTGTGTTAGATTTTAGATACTAACATATTTCAATACTTGTACAGATTTATGTACTTTATTACCTTTTATGTTTGCAAAATTGACGATATAGGTAGTTTAGTTTACCATTTGATGTCCATCAAGTCAAGTAACTCGATACATTTTCTATGGATATGCTTGATAATCTGAGTATTTTGGGAATTACAGCTCAGCGAGAATGAGTTGAATCATGGCAGCAGAGGTCTCCCTAAGGATTTGCTCTTTTTTCTCCTTTTCTAGTTCAAAGTTTTCATGCCATGGAATTCTGATGGGAAAAAGTGATCAAAAACTAACTTTATTTTTCATTTTTCGGTTTATGGTTCGTCTTTTTGTGTAAATTAAGTTCGCTCATTTTGTTGTAAATTACAGTATATGGGTTTTTGAGAGTGGAAGATATAATAATAGATTACATCAACAAAAGCATTTATGAAATTGAGCTTATTCACAATGAGTATTAAGAGAAAGATGACAGTGAGTCAAGTGATAGTATTTAGTATATTAGCTCTCACGTTGAGAGTGGAAGATGTTGCCTGTCCATTTTGACCTGTAGGTCAGCAGAATGTATTTGAATCCACACATCCAAAATTAGTACATATCTAAGGCTAACCTCAAAATGGAGTATTTATAACATATATACTTTTAAAATGCATGTATCAGAACTTTGATACGCGTTATCCATTAGTGTGTAAAGCCTATCATGGGGCATGTGATGTCGTACTATATAGCATAGCCCATATGCTTAGGGAGCATGTGTATGTGTCTTTTCATAATGTTCATATTCTCCACAAAAGCATATGTACAAAGCTTTGTATATTTGAAATTTTATACGTCCAAGGTCTACACATTTTCCAAGAAGTGTGGTATACTCCATTTACATTCACTAAGAAACAATCATTTACATGCACTCAGAAACATACATTCTGAATCGTATCATATGTACCTTTATATATGTGAGAATTAATACATATAAAACTTGTGTACGTATTCAGAATTGGATATTTGATATTAAAATTTGCTTATGCCTAAAATTTAACGCTTATCCAAAAGCACCCTAATATTTAAAAGTTATATCCTTTAAATATCAAATGTCATTGTGAAGCCACACAACTTGCATATATATATATATATATATATATATATATATATAACCACTTGCATTTGAGATTATATAGCAATAAATATATTTGAACTCAGCTATGTGTTTGGAAATTGCAGGCATTGAAAACTTACTTGCATTTCAGAATTGGATATTTGATATTAAAATTTGCTTATGCCTAAAATTTAACGCTTATCCAAAACCACCCTAATATTTAAAAGTTATATCCTTTAAATATCAAATGTCATTGTGAAGCCACACAACTTGCATATATATATATATATATATATATATATATATATATATATATAACCACTTGCATTTGAGATTATATAGCAATAAATATATTTGAACTCAGCTATGTGTTTGGAAATTGCAGGCATTGAAAACTTACTTGCATTTTATACTATCCAAAATCATTGAAGCTTATTCTCTTTCAAATGTCTGAAACTATGAAGATTTTGAATCATGCTTACAAAACCCATGCGTGTGTCTATATATATGTGCTTATGTTTACAGCCGTACTTTCATGTCTATTGACGCTTGCTTACAGATTTAGTTGCATTTAACTATTGGTTTTGACTGTGGTAGTTTTATGTTTGATTTCATTGATTATTGGTGATTTATTTGACTTCCGCTTAAAGAAGAAAAAAAGTTCGTAAAGTGAAAGAACTGTACCACTCTTTCTATTTCAAAATATTATTTATTACCAAGGATATTTGAAAGTTACAATGTTTTGAATTTCAATTTAATTTTCATTTTATGTCTACATTCGTCAATCTTTGCAATGAAGCAAAGCAATTATTCACGTTCATTTGACGTGGATGCTTTCTGAAAGTTAATATCTGAAAAATACATTATTATAGGAACACGTCAAAGTCATTTTATAAATTCAAAAACCTCACAAACATTGTTTCTTAATACCAGTTCCTCCTGCGTACGTGCATCGCACATGCCATTTAAAAATAATTTTTATTTATTGAATTCTCTTTATTAATAATAGAGAAAAATGAAAAATATAGTTTCCTTTGGATCATAAAACCATTTAAAAATCATTATTATATTTGTTCGTATATTTTAAATCTAAGAATGGTTTTGAAATCATTTTTTAGAAATTTTTATATATCATTTAGAAAACATGAAATGATTTCTAAAGTGCATTTAATTGATTTTAAAGAGTATTAACAATAATTTTTGACAATATTCTATAGTTGGTATAAATAATCTATTTTTGCAAATTATAAATATATTTAAAAATAATTTTGTAATTACGGAAGGTTGTGAAATGATTTTTAAATGTTGTTAAGTGGTCTTGAATGTTTTAAAATATATAGGTAAAGATTTGGAAATAATATTTTTGTTACTATTATTGTTTGACTTTTCATTTTAAGCGGGTTGTCTTGCGAAAATTGTTTACTTTCAAGATTTTCTTAAATAATATTTGCTCTTCATTTGAGTTTGCATAATCAGTGAACTATTGAATGAGCTGGCATATTTATTCGACTCTGTAGGTTCAAATGCAATAACCGTTCAAGTTTTTCTTGCAGTGTAAGTTATGCACGTCTTAGATATGTTTCATGCATGTATTAATTCTTTTTATGTCAAATTTATTTCTGAGTATAATAAAAACGTCAACTACAGGGCCTTTATGCAGATATAAGGGGAAATTCTCATAATCTACATACTATCTTCGTAGATTTCCTTGAAAAATGCATTTATATGAGCAATAAACAAATGTTTTGCCAAAATCTATTGATTTATTAATTAAATGTAAAATTAGGAACCATGGTTCGCTTACCTGTTCGTGGCATTATTAATGAGATGTAGTATGGAAAACTACAACTTACAGGAAGTATGTGGCGTAGTATTGTATTCAGTTTGGTGATTTGTTTTTATTTTATTTGTCATTTTGCCTTTTTCTTAAAAAGAAATATTTATAATGACTACTATATATCATTTGTTTCAGATAAGAGAGTTTGGAGGTTTGTAGTATATGTGGAACCGCCTTCGCAAACGACCTTTTGTTATTTTTGATGGTGCTTTCTTTTCAATAGGTATTTTTTTTAAGCTGGCCTATTTATTGTTGTGCATAATAGGATATATAGAATATGCTGCAAACTCGCCTTAGTGTATATGTTTGCAATTTTCTTAGTATTGAATGCAATGATTAATTTTCAATTGAGATATTACAAATATATCATGTTCCTTCACTATTTAAAATGCTCAGTTTAGTACATTCTAATATGTATGAATTATTATGCTTAGTTATTTATAAAATGGCACCATTTTAGTTTTGTTCACAGATTAACTAGACACCTAATTGCTGATATGTACCAAATAGTTATGTCTAAGTAATCAAGGACTAACTAATTTATCCACCATTAGTTGTTTATGTCTAATTTTGTACTTTAATTTAATTAGGTTAATGTTGTGCATGTGTACTGGAAGATAATAGAAATTTTTAGATTTACTTACAAGTGGACTTATGGGTTGGATTGTATAAGTGATAGTATAACTAGGTAGTTGTAAGAATACTTTTTACTGCATCAACTTTTTAATTTGTTGTTTCTTTTACTTTTATTTTGAAGTATAATTCCCATATTGTCATATTCAAGTCCAATAAAAGCAAATTCAGCTTCACTTGCGATAGAACAAGATGATGATGTTTAAAAATTGTGGAAGATTTGGATGATTCTTAGTATTTGAAATTTCATCGTGATAGCATAGAGAAGCAATATTTTTTCTGGTTTATACCATAATTAGTTAGGAGATTTAGCATATATAGTTGCAAGTTTCAGATGATGTTCAACCATATTATATTACCTAAAGTGATACGTAGAGAGGGAAATAGTGGTGTGTTTTCTATGTAATGTTGGTGCATAACTAAAAAAACATGACTTTAAAATAAATGTTTTAATGAAATAATTCATATGAGGAAGTTGAAAATGAATGCCATAATGATCTTACTACCTAACCGTTTATTTCTTATTTATAATCTAAGATGTGGTTGAAATTAGTTTTAATATGCATGGGAAGTTTGTCTAAAATGGAACTAATGTGGCGATATATAAGAGCAACTCAGCTTCGCATAATTTTTTATGTGGTCTAATTAATAAGAAATGATTCTTAACACTTCATCCAATTTGAGCTATGTTTGCTACATGTGGATTACAGTATCATATTTTAACATCTTTTATATCTTTTACTTTACTATTGTGTAGTACACTTTTTCCATTTTTACAGCGTATAGATTGGTAGTGGTGTAGCACAAATGAAGTGATCATGACATAATTTCTCTTTTTTTTACCGTTTCTCCTTGCAATTTCACTTATGTAAAATTATTGCTCCACAGAACCGAGTTTCAGCAAGTTTTCTTATAGTTAGAGCTCTTATTAGCAACAAATGATTCCTTTTTTGTACATTTTATCCCACTTTTTCTTTCATACAGGAGAACAAATGAGGATATACTCTTAGGAAAATGTTTTGTTCCAAGCAAGAGTATACAATTATTACTCTTTCTTCAAAGAACTCTCAATGGATGGGCTTCAAACTTGAGTATTGATGAATTCCATCTAATATAATTGAGGGGCATCTGACGCTGCAAAGAATGATGTACATGCACAGTGGAGTTGAGGCAAAACATCTGTAATCTTCGGTTTGGTGTTCAAGTATGAGGGGCGAAAGATCATCGTGAGGCGCATCGTTGTTGCACGTGATCCAATCAAGGTGAGCGTTCCAGTTAGCGTTTATTCTACTGTCCTTTGTGCTTATGTTTACAGCCGTACTTTGATGTTTATTGACGCTTGCTTACATATCTAATTGCGTTTAACTGTTGGTTTTGACTGTTAGTTTTATGTTTGATTGCATAGATTATTGGCGATTGATTGGACTTCCACTTAAAGAAGAAAAGTTTGTAAAGTGGAAGAACTGTATTACTCTTTCTATTTCAAAATATTATTTATTACCAAGGATATTTGAAAGTTACAATGTTTTGAATTTCAATTTAATTTTCATTTTATGTCTACGTTCATAAGTACTTTACAAGGAAGCAAAGCAATCATCATCGACTAAACACTAGCCTTCTAATAAGTCACCATCAACTATTTTTTGTCTCATATATTTTAACTCATTTTTCATGCATCATATGTCTAATTTGAATGTTTCATGTGCCAATTTTTTGTTGTAGTTTCTCATGGTTTCAGTTATGATCTTCAGGTTTCAGATTTGATGCTGCATAAAGTGATAAATGTTGCATGCTACTACTGGCTTTCCATGACAGAAGACGGAAGAAAATGATTCATAAAAGCTTATAACATAAATTACAATTAAGTTTGCTCTGACAATGCATAATATGAATGCTTGCTGTAAATCCTTTTTCGTCTTATTTTTTTCACAACCTGCAACTAACATTACCTTTTATAATATGCTTTTGATCCGCTTATGTTGTGATGTCTCTCCATTTGACATATAGGTCAGCAGAATGTATTTGAAACCACACATCCAAAATTAGTACATATCTAAGGCTAACCTCAAAATGGAGTATTTATAACATATATACTTTTAAAATGCATGTATCACAACTTTGGTACGCGTTATCCATTGGTGTATAAAGCCTGTCATGGGGCTTGTGATGTCGTATTATATAGCATAGCCCACGTGCTTAGGGAGCATGTGTAGGCATCTTTTCACAATGTTCAAATTCTCCACAAAAGCATGTGTACAAAGCTTTGTATATTTGAAATTTTATATGTCCAAGGTCTACACATTTTCCAAGAAATGTGGTATACTCGAAATCATTTACATTCTGTAAGACACAATAATTTACATACACTAAGGGCATCTCTAGTGAGTTAAGGGCTGAAATTCAGAGCATTCAATATTCAGCCTTCAACTGAGCTGGAAATTCCAATGGCCAGACATCCACTTAATGGATGTCTGGCTTCATGCGCCCATTAAATGGGTGCCAGCCCCCCTCCACGGCTACATAGGTTTGCTGGAAGGGGGGCTTGGACCCTTATTTATTGGGCGTCCAAGCCCCGACGTCCATTTAATGGGCATCGGGGATTGGGCTCTCAAGGCGAATATAGTTTTTTAAATTGAAAACTAAATATTAACCTTAATATTCAACGCTGATTCACGAGTGGGGAGGAATTCGTAATATTCAGTGCTGAATTAGAACGAATGGAGATGTTCGAAGAAAAATACATTCTGAATCGTATCATATATACCTTTATATATTTGAGAATTAATACATATAAAACTTGTGTATGTATTCGGAATTGAATATATGATATTAAAATTTGCTTATGCTTGAAATTTAACGTTTATCCAAAACCACCCTAATATTTAAAAGTTATATCCGTTAAATATCAAATGCTATTGTGAAGCCGCACAACTTGCATATATATATATATATATATATATATATATATATATATATATATATATAGCATTTGAGATTGTATAGCTATGAATATATTTGAACTCAACTATGTGTTTGCAAACTCAACTATGTGTTTGCAAATTGTAGGCATTGAAAACTTATTTGCAATTTATACTATCCAAAATCATTGAAGTTTATTCTCTTCCAAATGTCTGAAATTATGAAATTTTGAGTCATGCTTACAAAACCCATGCATGTGTGTGTCTACATATACGTGCTTATGTTTATAGCCGTATTTTGATGTTTATTGACGCTTGCTTACAGATCTAATTGCGTTTAACTGTTGGTTTTGACCGTGTCAGTTTTATGTTTGATTTCATTGATTATTGGTAATTGATTGGAGTTCCACCTAAAGGAAAAAAAGTTTATAAAGTGAAACAACTGTATTACTCTTTCTATTTCAAAATATTATTTATTACCAAGGATATTTGAAAGTTACAATGTTTTGAATTTCAATTTAATTTTCATTTTATGTCTACGTTCAAAAGTACTTTACAATGAAGCAAAACAATTAAACACGTCCATCGGACGTGAATGCTTTTTGAAAGTCAGTATCCAAAAAATGCATTATTATAGAAACACGTTGAAGTCATTTTATAAAATTCAAAAAATCTCACAAACATCGTTTCTTAATACCAGCTCCTTCCATGCACGTGCCAAAGTATTCGTATGACTCTCACTCTCTCTTGAGAGTGGAACTCCACGGAAACGTAGTGCATATGATAGAGCGGTTAACTAATGTTAACCTTGATTTCATAGTTTGTTTTCAACCCATGGAAATTTCAAAGATCAATTTCTGAAAGGGAGTGTTACTGGTGGGCACAACAACGTTCAATCTCAGTGCCTAACATTATCAAGAGTTAATAGCCTAAAGGGAGGAACTAAAAAAGGAGAATCAAGGTCTAAAAGGCTGAAATGTTCTAATTTATTAGATCTGTCATTTTGGATTCAAGGACTAATGACGTCGAGTCAAATAAGGATCTGGTGAATTTAGGAACTCCGTCGCGGATCGGTTATTGCGAAAGAAGAAGCGATCACTGATACTGATGTAGAGATAAAAGGAGGTAAGGGCTCAAGGTTTAAACATAATATCTGGGAATTCGTGAATTGTTGCAAGCGAATCAAATGCTGATCTCAAATACTGATCTGGGTATGGAGGATGATTTTCAGATGTAAGACGACCCATTACAGTCAACGGAGACGGTATCCTGAATAGACAGATTTAAAAATCTATTTGCAAACGAGCTACGTACGGAGATGCAGTTAATGAAATCATCTCGGCAGATCTAAAGTCGTTGATGAACTATAAGGGATGATGTCATGTGAGGATGCGGTTGTGAAGAGCGACGGTTACTCTCACATGCACGACGTGGTCGTGGTAAATACAGCGAGATGAGGACTGTTGCTTTTTAAACGGTGCATTTAGGTTGCATGACTGAACCAGGAAGACACGTGTTAAATGTCTTTGGTTTGGGTAATGTTACTATGCATTGGGCCACCATGTATTGCTGCAGATATCTGTTGTGCGTGAGACCAAACACGTTGATTACCGTACACGTGCACATGAGTTAGAAGGGTCCGGACCGAAGATTACATTTTAGTCCTTTGTATTATGACGTTTGCTTAAAGATTGTATTTATTCGGCAAAATTAGGTTTTAGTAATTGTGCTTGATTAGGGGATAAAGGAGTTTATGATTGTAAGTGTTGTGTATTTATGTTTGCTGTATTGTATTATGTGTATACTATATTTGTTAGTTATTAATATATGAACCAAGTTTCAAAATAAAAATAAAAATATGATACTATAAATATCTGTGTACAATCCATATACTTAAGATATAGTATATTCGAATAGATATACACACTTAAGCATTTATGTTCCCGATATTCATATGAAATTGTTATATGTATATGAAGGAATACTATTTATGCACATTCAATAGATATAAATCCTAATATTTATGTGTATGTATAGTTATACGCGTGTTTATACACTACAAGATAATACGGCTATTACAACGGTTCATAGCCGTTGGCGGCCGTTGGAATAGCTGTTGGAATAAATCTCACGCCTTCCAACGCTTTCCAACGGATCCAACGGACCATTTCCAACGGCCGCTAACGGCTTGGAGCCGTTGGAATCCATTAGAAACCGTTACAATAAAATGGGCAATAAGCCGTTGGAAGCCGTTGGAAAAACTGGATTTATTTTGCTGTAAAACAACACGCCTATTTACCTTTCACCCACACCATTTCCAATCCATTCAATTTTATTCCATTTCCAATCAATTCCACACATATATATCAATATCAATACAAACAACACACATAAATCAATAAAACACCAATATAAACAAACCAAACCGATCAAACATCACAAAATATACCATCAACGTACATACCATCAACAAATGTCGATAAACCATGTACATACCATCAAAATATTTCTCACCCACTCCGTACCAATATATACAACATCACCATCAACATCAAAACATCTCCAAGTCAATATATACATTGTTCAAACACAAATACTCAAAAACATACCTTCTCAAGGATCCTCGTCGCCTCCAGAAGCACCAGACGACGAAGGAAGGGTACCATGATTCTGCAAATACTGCGCAAGCTTTTGATCCAGCTGCTCCACCTGGATGGCTCGTAGACGATTCTCCTCCCGTAGCTGCTCAACCATAGCTCTAAGCTCCTTGATTTCTTTTTTGTCTCGGTCTTTTTGAGCTTGTCGAGCCTGCAAATAGAAATAATAGCAAAATGGTTGTCTCAGCATATAAAATATTATAACATTATATATCTAAACGCTGATTTTTTGTACATATGTAAAAGGATTAATTACCGTTAGGTTTCCGAAGACAAAACGTCTACTCCATTGCGCCGGATCCATAACAGTGGTAAAAATGTTATCCTGCTCCTCCTGTGTCAGCGCATCACGACCAGACTGCTGAAGCGCATACGCTTGTGCCTCCTGCAACCTCGGCTATAATGAAAAAAAACAATTTCTGTTGAAAAATAGTAGCATGTAATTATTTTGCATAGCTAGAAATTAATAAACTTATCGGTGTAAGTATTAGAAATTAAAAAATGCATACATATGCCTCGGTCGCCCTATCTTGGTCACCCCACTGACTGATATATGATATTGCCAGCCTCATCTACTTGCCTAGACGCGTGGGTGTGAGCAAACACGTCCACTAAGCCAACAGAGCCTCCACGAGCTCGTTCCTGCAATTGATAATTTGGATAATTTAACTGTACATAACTAATTACTGAACTGATCAATATACAAATGTGATAATAGATAAATTTACCAAATCTTCGCGATGATGCTGGAAAGATTTGGAGCCTCCACGGTGTGATACAGGATTCCTGCTCCTGTTTGCCGAGTTCCTAGCTGACTCCTCCAGCAAATTTACAATGCTTGATTATTTATTAAACGGTAAAAAATTGCTGAGATTTATTGTAGATTTACCTTGAACTCCTCAGAGTTCCACCACTCAACCCACTTCTCCCATACAGTCGCGCTCATCCACTTGGGCTTCTTTCCTACTTTTTTAATCTCCGACATAGTCTCCCTACAGTTCTTCGCGATCCTGGAGTTCCAGTGGCGCTCTATACAATGAGAAAATATTACTAATTATTTATTTGTATTTAATGAATCATCTTGTAAAGCGGTATAAACTTACCAGAAAATCTTGCCAAATCGTCTCTCTCACGTCCTCGGGGATCTTGCCCCACTTGGGTCAGCAATCGGTCATCCTAGCCATGTACGCCTGCTTCAAAATGTTCAGAACCACTTTGGATGGCTCCAACTCAAATCCACTGCATTAAATATAAAATTGAACTTTAGACAATTGTAGATATATCATGTACAATTAAAAAATTAAAATGCTATGCTTGCTAATTATGATACTTACGTCTCATCAGTCTTAGGCTGCAAGTAAACAAGTGGCCGAGCTGGTGGCTCACCACTACTCTCTCCAATATGACGTGAAGAGCCACGTCGCCGAGACCCAGAACCAGAACCAGACATAATATATATATACCTGCCATATATACATACATATACAATTCATAATAATTATGATATGATGAACCATTAGAAAATGTAATACAATATGCTACAAATGTGTCATGTTGTGTATGTGTTGAGTGTGCGAGTATACACTTATTGTCATTAAAATTGTATAAATTGGATAAATGCATTATTAATCAGAGAACAATGTAATGTGAATACTTTTAAAAATTACCGGATATTACTCAGTCGTCCTCATCGTTTTCTGATTCAGACTCGGTTTCGTGCTCTATGTCGTTTTCCTCTACACTCTCAAATGCTTCGACTAATACATTTGTCTCATCATTTAAAGGTCCAAAATCAGTTTGATCATCTGTAATTGCTATTTCAGCATTTTCCTCCAGATCTGCTTGATAGGCTTGTTCGTCTGGAATATTTTGTCCATCGAACGTAAATCTTGCTTTGGTTTTAAAAACTGCAGACCAATCTGCTTTATCCCTTTTTAGAGATGGATAAGGGGCATAATAAGCTTGTAGGGCTTGTTTGGCTAGTATAAACGGGTCGTACTTTTGATAACGCGAGGTATGTTTAATTTCTATAAGATTATATTTTGGATGCACGTTAATACCAGAACCTGGGACATTGCTGAAACAGTTGCATCTAAACAAATAAACATTCTCCACGGGTCTTGTAAAATATGTCAACTGCAATATCTGAGTTAACACGTCATAAAAATCATTTATATGATTATTAGGGTCATCACCGCCTTTAACAAATACACCAGTATTGTTTGTTAATTTTTCAGCACCGTATTCTTTGGTGTTGAATTTATATCCATTAACAAAAAATATTGGATACGTATTAACTTTTCTTTTCGGTCCAAACGCCAAATGTTTCAGTCCTTTATCGAGCACATTATTTGTGGGATCAGAAACGTATTTCGAAAACCAAGTACTGAAATCTTTGCTTAAATCGCCGCCTGCATTTTGTGATTCATAAATACTGCAAACACAAACATGATATATTACATTATTATTTATTCACACGTGTAGTATTAAATTAACAAAACTTAGAATGTGCTAATTACTTAACAAATGGTGCAACTTCAGGACAATTAAGAAGAATATATGTGTGTGCTACATGGTATTCTTTATCATCTAGCCATACTTCCTCACATTTTCCAGCATGTCGGCCATGTTGTTTAAAAATAGATAATACTGATTCAGAAGAAGAATCTTGTTCAACGGCCTGATCGTCATTACGCGGAACACTTACAAATGATAAGTTCACATGGTCTTTAAAATAATGAGAGAAAAAGAAAGAAGCTTCTTCTTCGATATATGATTTGCAAATAGAACCTTCAACTCGAGCTTTTTGTCTCACTTTTTTCTTTAAATGATTTAAGTACCTAATAAAAAATATTTGGGTTAAGTATTAACTACTATATTTATACTTAAATCAACATTTACATACTCAATATAGTAACATACCTTTCGAATGGATACATCCATCCATATTGCACAGGACCTCGAAGACGTGCTTCATATGGAAGATGAACAGGTAAATGCTCCATTACATTAAAGAAACCCGAAGGAAATATTTTCTCCAGTTTGCAGAGCAGTATAGGAATTTCTTCTTCAAGTTTAAGTAGACGGTCAACTTTTAACGTAGTTGAACAAAGCTCCTTGTAAAATAAACTAAGTTGTGTTATTACCATCCAAACTTTTACCGGTAACAATTCTTTGAAAGCGATGGGTAACAAATTTTCCATCATTACATGACAATCATGGCTTTTCATTCCACTCAGTCTTCCATTTTTATAGTCGACACATCTACGAAGATTAGAGGAAATTCCATCGGGAAATCGTAACCCTTCCACCCATTGTAACAGTACTTTAACTTGGTTGCTGTCTAGTTCATAGCATGCTTTGGGATTTTTATTGTCGGGAGTCATATGAAGCTCAGGACGATTGCATATTTGCTTTATATCACGTCTAGATTTCAAATCGTCCTTAGTCTTTCCCTTCACATTCAAAACTGTATAAAACACATTATCAAATACGTTTTTTTGTTATGCATCACGTCAATGTAATGACGGATTAATAGATTTTTTCAATAAGGCAATTCCCAGAATATACTTTGTTTGCACCAATTATGAAACGTCGATTTACCTTGAATTTCTTCTTGTTGTCCGGTCTCGTGTATCTTTGGATAATCTTTTACAAGTTCATATATATCCTCGCTTGACAAAACCGTTGGTGGTTGTAGAGTCTCATGTCTATTAGCTATGAAGTTTTTTTGTCTCTTCTAAAAGGGTGATTAATATGAAGAAAACATCGATGACAATCAAACCATGAAATTTTGTTTCCATTTGGCAAAGAAAATGCTCGTGTTTCTTCCATGCAATAAGGACAAGCAAAACGACCGGTCGTACTCCAACCCGAAAGCATTGCATATGCAGGAAAATCGCTAATAGTCCATAATAAAGAAGCGAACATCCGAAAAATTTTCTTTTTTGATATGTCGTATGTTTCAACTCCTTCATACCATAATATTTTCAACTCTTCGATTAACAGTTGTAAGTAAACATCAATGCCCTGTGTCGCATCATCAGGACCAGGGACGACAATCGTGAGAAACATATATGGAGTTTTCATACACATCCACGGAGGTAGAGTGTAAAGTGTGATTATTATAGGCCAAGATGAATATTTAGAACCAAACTGAGAAAACGGTGAGAAGCCGTCTGTACATAAACCTAGTCTAACATTTCGGCTCTCCGCTGCGAAATCGGGATATTTCTTGTCAAAATGTTTCCATGCTTCTCCATCGGCTGGGTGTGTCAACGTACCTTCTTGAGATGTTCTCACACTGTGCCATCTCATATGATGCGCTGTTACAGATGATGCATATAATCGTTGAAGTCTAGGGGTGAGGGGCAAATAATGCATACGCTTGTACGGAACTTCTTTTCCCTTCTTTTTCCTCGATTTGTATCTTTCCTGATTGATGTCTTCTTTCCAATACAACATGCAACCCTTTAAACATATATCTATTTTTTGATATGGCAAATCGAAAGATGACAAAAGTTTTTTCACTTCATACTAATTTTCGCACATTAAATTATCGGATGGCATATGACGTTTAGCAGCTTGCACAACAGCCGTAAATCTAGCTTCTGTAAGGTTGTATTTTGATTTCATTGCAATGTATTCTGCAGTTATCGATAATTGAGAGCCGCTTAAACATCCATTCCAAAGGGTTTTTTTTAGCATGATCCAATAAATCATATATTTTTTTAGCTCCAACATTTGGTTCCTCTTCGATGTTAACATCGTCGTTATCAATTACAACGGTAGAGAATATTGATCGTGCTGCATCTTCGACCATATGTTCTATGAGATTCGTACTACCTTCTTCGCTGATGACCTCCACCGACTGTTCTTGATTATTAGGGGCTACAATTTCTCCATGACGATCCCACAACAAATAATTGGGTACGAAACCGAATTCGCGCAAATGAACCTTAGCCATATTCGGTTCTAAATAGTTCAACAATTTGCTTCTACTACACGGACAACGAATTTCTTCATCGTTTGCAATATTACTTATAGAAAATTCGATGAACACTTGTACCCCTTTTAGAAAATGTTCGCTTATTGCGCCACTAATTTTCCTTCTTTGATACATCCAGCTCCGATCATTAAAGTAATTGACCATGTTTCCCTATTATAAAACCTATGATAGAGTAAAAATGTTATAAATCATTCATTTTATATTTTGCAGGAAATTTTCCAACGGCTTCCAACGGCCGCAAACTGCAAATTTCACAAACTTTATTTTAAATAAGCAACTATTGTTTCATTGCCACTTATGTGTCTTTCTTTGATGGTCGGTCATCCTACTTCCCATTACAAACACAGTAGTAATTATATTCCGTAAATCATATCATGTTAAACGATTCACAAAATTTCAGCAGCATTTCCCCCGTGTTCCTTGTATCGTACACAAATGCGTGTACACAAGGAACGTAAAGGAAATGCCACCGAATTTCGTGAACCGTTTAAAGTGATATGATTGACGGAGTATAGTTACTTTATAGTGTTTGTAACTTGTCCAATACAGGGACAAATCCGACAAATGATGTATCAGATGATTAGAGTTGTCTGTTTTGTGGAAAAAAACGAATATCCCTAAAACGATCATATACAACACTTGTCAGACGGGGCCAAATATATCTAAGGATTTAAATATTTGTTTATATTAAATTTAAATATATAACTCGTTTAATTAATATTGGTTTATATTTTACCGTTTTATTACATAAGAACTAAATTCATTTATACACAAAATTTGTACACAAAATTCATTTATTACAAAATCATTTACATACTAAATCAATTCACGTATTCGCATGAATACAAAACTCGTGTTCGCACACATGCAATATCCATTCTAACGGCTTTCAAATGCAATAAACTCTATCACGCACATACGTTTAATATACTAACCAAATCAACATAAACTATAATGCAATATCCTAAATTACGAAATTTTCAGTCGGTTACAATAACTTGTTCATTATGGTATAATAGTTGCAATTATTGTAATATGCATACACTAACAAATAGGAATCAATCAACATCCAAATTAAACCCTAAATCAAAAAAACCTAAATATTAGGTTTAGCAAAATTACCGATTTGGAGAGCTAGAAGGGTGGAGATGGGCAGGAGCAGCTTGTAGACAGCGTTGGAGGTGGTTGAGATGGTGTTTGGGCCGGCAGCTGAAGTTTGGAAGTGGTGGAATGTTGAAAATGGGGGGAAGTAGTGAAGAAGAGGATGAATGAGCCGAAAGATCGGTCTTTGGAAATATGCAGGAAATTTTCCAACGGCTTCCAACGGCCGCAAACAGCTATTTTCCAACGGCTTCAAACGGTTACGTCAAGATCCAACGAGCCGTTAGAAGCCGTTGGAAATGCCGTTGGAAGCCGTTGGAAACTGGGGGTTGGAATACACTGTAGTTCTAGTAGTGATATTTCATTATGTTATGTCGTTATATCATTTAACGTATACATGATAAATTCAAATAAAACATTTAGTTAGATTAGTTAACGTGATCAATTAATAAATAGAAAATAGTGTCAAATAAAGTATGATTTTACTGAATAAGAAGATTGGTTATACTGAAACCCATTAGACTTCATTAATCCACTATAATCCAAAGATATTTTCTTTGAAATCCACCTATTTCACTCTCCATAGATCAGCTTAGTTCCTTCAATGATATCACAGCTTGAATGATCTATGCGATTTAGTTAGCAACTTTAGGGCCAACTAGTTAGATCTACCTATCTGATGAATGTCTATAAAAGTACGATCTAATCTTGAGGTTAAATAATTAAATATTCACCCCTTTTTGGCTACTGCTAGCCTAAGGAGTGGAGTAAGTCCAAATGATTGGCCCAATTATGAAGGCCTAAACTGACTTTGGGCCTTGGGCTAATTTTCAAATAAAAGTTTGAAAATTTTAAAGTTATTTTAAACTTAAATATTAAATTTAATATATAAAAGGATATTGATAATTGTTATACAATAAATCTAAAATTTACATTTTATTAATTAAATAAGTAGTTAACTTAGAATTAATTAATTAAAATATACATATATAAAGTGATATATGTATAAGTGACTATAAAGATTATAGTTGAAAATTTATCTTTAATTGTTTAAGGGAAATTAAATAATTTGTTTTGAAAGGTTTGAAATTATTTAATTAAATTATTTAATCAAATAAATGATTTATCTGATAAATAATTTAATTATATATATTATATATGATGATATATATGTAAATAAAATATAAAGTTTATAGCCCAATAATCAAGGACCACTAGCTCAAGTGGTACGACCTTTAGATTGTAATTCTAGAGGTCTTTGGTTCGATATTTCAAGACACCAAGATGAGTGTTTTACTTAAATTAAATATCACCTTTGCTATTAAAAAATATATAAAGGTTATAGTTCGATAACTTAAAATGTTTTGATTTTCTCCACATTATTTTAAGAAGTTATAAATAAATTTTGAAATTAATTAAATATTTAATTATAAAAGTTAGTTAATTAACATATTTATATACATATTTATATATACATACACATATTTCAAGACATATATATATATATATATATATATGAAACTATAATGGGCATAATTGAATATTCTTTTTATATAGTTTAAGATGACTAAAATAAAATTTCCGAAGTTTTAAATAAAATTTATTTAAATTAGGTAATTAAGTTAAAAATTGAAATTGATTAAATATGAATCAAATAATAAGGTTAATGTTAATTAAATATGATTTAATTATTAATATATATTTAAATATTATATAAATTAATTGAATTATAAATGGTTATAAATAAATTAAACTTATATACCATATATGTATAAGTATAACGAAAGTGCCTCCGAAGTAAACCTAAAATAAATTTTTGGAGTACGCACATATGTAAATATGTATACCATAATTTAAGTTGTATCCGACACTTGAATCACGAAGGTATTCCATAAAAAATACATTCTTACTTAAATCGATATCACTTTAATGTTTATGTTAGAGAGTATGAATATTTAATATGTAAATTGTCCTCTATTGTTTATATATATTGATAGATTGCTTGCATACTTGTTAATTGTTGAGCAAACTCAAGATATGGATGTTACATGTAGTACTATTAATATATTGTTAGATAAGGCAAGATACATGAATGTATTTGTTGATGAAACTCAAATTATGTGCATTATACTTAGGTCATTGTGAAATAACAGGTAAGAGTGAATAATTTCTCTTGATTTATTGAGCAAACTTAAGGTCAAGATCGAGATTATGGTAAAGGAAAGAGATTAGGAGTTGTGTACGATAGAACCGATAAGGAATAATTTATCACTTGGGGGCTTATAATTTGTTGAGCAAAATCAATGTCAGAATCACAAGATAAGCGAGTGCTAATACTCGCAAGAAAAATCGAAAGATTTCTCTATTTCTCTTGGGGTTTGGAGGAATATAAAATCTAATGGGAGATTTATTAAAACAATGAAACGATAACATTTATCCTTTCTAATATTTTAAAAACATATGCTACATAATGTTATATTATCTACTTTAGTAAACTTGTGCATCCAATATAATTGATAAAGTTGTTTATTAATTGAAATATACAAATGAACCAAATTAGTATTGACAAAGAAGCATAAAAGATACTTACCAATAAATTGTTTGCAAGTCGTCTCTTCAAGACCCATAAAAGGGGCAAATTATATAACAACTAAATACATGCACAACTTGTTCATTTAAGTGTTTGTTTGCCCAAGAATGTGTATTGTCCACTATGAGTTTTGAAATCTAATGCAATACAAGAATATGGATGTTTGATTCGTATTATATTACATATAAAAGTTGTATTATGAACACTCATATCCATAATTATAAAATCTGAACGACTTCATTTGAAATGAGCAAGTAAACCATAATTCGAGATCAAGTATCCGATAGGATAGAGTACAATAAGGACCTTTTTATGATAAAGGTAATCCAGACCAAGAACTACTAGGCATATTTGGAATTCGAATTCGATCACTTAAATGTAAGTTTGATCAGTTTACTTAAGTGTAATATTTTCAACATCCTTAAAATGTTAAGGATATTCTAATGTGCTTTTGTAAAGAATTTGATTCGGTCCCGTCATAAGAGTTTTCTTTTAAGCGGTTTGACTATTTGAAAAGAAAAACGTTGCATAATAGTTATTGTAACTTAAGCACAGTTGAGATGAAGAGAGTGAATGATCACCTTTACTTCATGAAGAGACATCAAAAACAAGAATTGTACAAAACACGAGTAATTGTCTGCTTGCTTCAGAATTATCAACATAAACTGTGGTAAGATTAAATGATAATCTAGTGAAAGGATGAGTAAGGTTGCAATGGATGAGTTTTCTATGAAGATCATGGTTATTGAGGGTGAAACATTGAGGGGTCCATAGGATAAGAATGCGGTTGAAAAGAGCAATAGATAGGTTGTGAATCAAGGACCAATTCAGAGCAATAAGTTTGGCTACTTTGGAAGTTAATTCTATGTGGAGTTTGGTTTCACTTATTTTCACCAGTTGAAGCAAGGAAAAATGATGAGATACTTAATTTCATGCAATTCTATATCACAACGCGCACCCCTAATATTCCAATGTCCATTGTTATCTAACATAAATAATTTTTGAGTTTGGAGTTAGATAGCCTATTGGTCATTGTCGTGGTAGAAGTGGATGCTTTGTTAAATTTGGATGTGCATGGAAGAATCCGCTCCTCTGTGAATTCCCTATCTAAATCAAGATCTTCTTCTTCTTCAGATTTCTTTTACTTGTTCTTATTCCTGTTTTTTTACCGCTCATATTATTATTTTCCTCTACAAGATTTTTGGATAATGGGTCAAACATTGTAGTAGGAGACGTAAAGGCTATAGTACCTAGAGGAAGGATTTGAATGAAGTAAGGGGGTTTGATAAGAGAATATGGACTGGAGAGGTAAGTAGTACCGGAAAGGTCTGCATCTTGAAAGGAGTTGCTGTTCAATTTATCATTAAGAGTACGACGAGTAGATGAAGGAGAGTTTGAGAAAAGAGTTTTCTGATTAGATGTAGAAATGTGGAGAGGAGAAGTGAAAGGATTTTTAGTTGAATTTGAGGAATCAAGACCAAGGCTGATGTTTGGAGAAGAATAATTACTGCTAGGTTCAGCAAATAAGTTTAAGGCCATGCATATATAATGCACATGAACAATCAGATTTTAGGAAGGATTGGAAGTTAGTTTGTTGGCACAATTATTCAGAGATGCGGAAGGATCAGATTGGATAAGGATGTGAGAAATGCGGATTAAGGATCTTAAGGCTATGATAAATACTAGAGAGGGGGGGTGAATAGCGTTTTAGAGAATTGTTAAATCATTTTGAGTTTTTTTATAATTTGAACACAAATGTATGCAATATTCAGACACAGATATGATCACAGAATCAAACACAGATGCAAATATAAAGTAAAAGTAGTAAGGGAAAGAACACACCGGATTTTATACTGGTTCGGAGTTACCCTACATCCAATCCCGCACACAAGTACGAATTTCCTTTCAAAAAACAATCTTTACAATTACACCCTCGATTTCAAGGCAACGAGGTACACCCTCCAGATTCACAATCCTCTAGGTAGAGATACTTGATTTCTCGGGCAACAAGGTCACCCAATTGATTTCCAAGGCTACAATCACACCTTATCTCGCTTGATTGATTTCCAAGGCCACAATCACACCTTTTCTCGTTTAATTGATTACAAAGAAGCCTATAACTCCGAATAGCACCGAGAATCTTGTTGAGATAGTGATAGAGAATCAAACCAGAGATAATCTAGTTAGATTCAATGTTGATTTCAACAGAGTAATGGTAGGAATATGTATAAGAAATGTGGAAGAAGAAGAGGAGTGAAAAAACAGAAAATCTATGTTAAAATTCGTTGAAAACATCCCCTATATATAAAAGAAAATAGCCATGTCCACTCGTGAAGAGATATATCGAATATACACTTCTTTTGAAATTTAAATTTTGAACCAACTGACACTATGTCGACATGGGTAGGTTGAGCATGTCGACATCCCAAAGGAATTTTTGGTGATTCGTTTTTCTTTGAAAATAACTTCTATTTTATATTAAAACTATTTTAAACTTTATAAATATACTTGTCTATAGTTAAAATACATAAGTAAATATAGACAAAATTTTACTATAATTTTTTATTTAAATCTAAGTATAAATATTTAAAAATTAAATATATTATTATTTAAGATATTTAAAACTACGGATAATTTTGATTTTGAAATTAAAGATTATTTTGAGGTTAAAAGTATTTGAAATCAGGATAGATGTTTTTGATGCTTTTAAAAGGAAGGTTTTGAAAACATTCTGAAAACAAGATATAATTTTGTGAAAATCATTTTGAAAAAAAATTAGCGGATACAAAACAATGTTCCACTAGATTTTTCGTAGGTTCCATCCTACTTAGGATTCCATCCCTTTAACAGGCTCGAAGTGGATTCCATTCCACGAATAAATTGGATTTTAAGATGCCAGTGCTTTTCTAGGATTTTTAACAAAATTTCCAATTAAATTAAAAGATAAATTACTTGAATTCTTGAACTTTTGGTAATCTTGATACTCATAAGTCTTCAATTTTGATATCTTGAATCTCTATACTGTACAGTCTTCATTCTTCGTACCTGCATGGTTAAATCCTGCATGTACATATATATCTAAACTTATACTGTTAGTATTTATATTTTATAATCTATTTTAAGGTTGTTCTCATCAAAAACATCATCTCAAGGACTAACAATTTCTCCCTTTTTGATGATGACAACCTTTTTATAAAATATTACTTCTATCCTAATAACTCCCCCTTAATCTATGCCTAACTACCCTATTTTATACTTCTCCCCCTTTGTCATCAACAAAAAAAACATATCCAAACTATATAACTCCCCCTTATTCTTGGACTAAAATAACTACATTAATAAACTATAAAATGGAGTATATAATACATATATTAAGAGATAATCTAAACTAATAGACTTGATAATCAAACAAGGATCAAATGTATATTTATACATGTTTTGTACAATCATCAATCTACACTAAATATCAATCCATATAAAACCAAATTAAAGTAAATCAAATCAAATCAGTCAAAGCAAACAATTCAAACAAAGCAATAAAATTAAACGTTATGAGGAACTTCCACCCATCCTTCTTCTCCAAAAATAGGGTCTGCTTTAATAGCATCTCGATTTTCATTGTCATTGGTGAGAGTGACTAGAGGATGTGCTTTGTTATCATCCTTGTGCAGGGAGGAAATCATCCATCGTATTGCATCGAAATGCCTTTCTTGCTCCTTGATCATCTGCATTTGATTCAATTCTAAGTGTCGTTGGTTACGATGGATGAACGAGAGAATATTCTTGAACGAATTAAGAGTTTCTTCAAGATTCTCGGATATATTATGAATTGGATTAGCCATATTTGGACTTGTGAGAAGAATGAGAGATAGAGTAGATAAGAAATAATATTCAGTGATGAATTTTGGAAGAAATAGGTATTTATAGGTGTAGAAATTCGTTTGAAATGAATAGACATATGGTAGTTATTCAAATTCAAAATGAAGTGTCATTTCTGACCAGTACATGTTGACATGGTCATAGGGGGTACGTCGACATGGGGCAGTGAATTTTTATGACTTAATTTGATTTTATGAATAATTGTGTGTGTATATATATATATTTATATAATATACTAACATTTATTCTAGAGATAAGATAAGCAAGATAATAGAAAAGAAATTCCATTTCATTTCATACTAAGATGATACAACGATTAATCATAAAGAACTACATGAACTTTCAAATTAAAACAAACTAAAACAAATACAACGAGATACGAAAAGTTAGAACTAGGTAGAGGATGATGATGAAGATAATCCAAGCTTCTTGCTGACTTTGGAAATAAACTTGTTCATCTTGGATGAAATTTTGTCCAACTTCTCATAACGGATCGTTTAAGAATCCGTTGATTCTCAACAATGGTCTTTTGGTTTTTGAGAAGGGTTTTGTTGGATGGATTAAGAGGATAGTCGATGCTTTCCATAGAAGTTTCACCTTCTTCTTCTTCTTCAATTTCCATTTCATCCCCTTCTTCTTCTTCTTCTTCCTCTTCCTCTTCTTCCATCTTCTCATGAGCCAAACGCTCTTCCTTTTCGGCAGGAGTCTCATAAGGTTGAAAAACAAATGGAATTTTCATAAGCGAAATGTTGGAATGATTGAAATTTTTTCTAGAAACAAATTCTTCTCCTTTGAAATCCACTCCAAAATAGTTAAAAATCCAAGTGAGATAAATTCCATGATACAAAGTATTCTCACCCATTTCAAGATTTTTAGGACAAAGTTCATCCAAAATAACTTGCGTCCAATTAATGTCATAATTTCCAAAAATAGCAAAAAGTGCTTTGCAAAATTTTGAAGTACGATTATTAAAACTCCCCGATCTTGGGGTCAAAGTATGTTGCAAAAGAAGATCGACAATTCTTGCTTTTGGTCAAAAATTTCGATTTTTAAATTCAAAATCATCATTTCCTTAAAAAATGTGATGAAATGTGTCATGATCATTTTCATCGATTTTAAAACTAGAAAGATCCATTCCCGTACTTTTGCAATTGAGAATGGTACCCAAAAGATCACAATTCAAAATAATTCTAGTGCCTTAGACACTACTCCAAATTTCATCCTCATTTCCATTATAAAATCCACGATTTAAATTTGCATAGAAAATTTTGAAAAGGTTTGGATAGCAAACAAAATCATTTGAGAAGCATCAATAAGACTTAGAATTTTATTGTTTGCAAAATGAGAATCAATTTCATAAGAAGAAAATTCTTGAAAGATAGCAAACCTTCCGGGATGGACTTTTGCATAGTTAGCATAATTGATATATGCTTTAGTTGCCTCCGGATCATTGAAGAGTTACTCTTTTATCTTTCTGGAAGTTCTCATGGTGTAGGTGTTGCTTGAAGAAGCCATTAAAGTAGAGAGTAGGGAGCTTGAAGTTTTGAAGAGAGAGTTTGAATTTGAAAATGAGAGTGAAAAGATATGATAAAAGATAGTGAATAAATAGATTCTCAAAGGACATGTTCTCTGGTCAAAAGATGCCTTTTAAGAGAATTGAATGAAGTGAAAAGATGGAGGAAAATTCAACCATTTGAGTTTAAATTTTGAATTTCAAATTCTGGTACCCATGTCGACATCATGGTAGGGACCATGTCGACATGTGCCTATGAATTTCTATGATATATTCTTTCCTAAGTACTCTAATATATATATATATATACTTATTATTTTTAATGTCTATATATTTGGAATATTATTAGAATTATAGTATTTTCAATAATATATTATTATACTAATGAAAATAAAAAAATAAAAAAAGTAAAATAATAGTAAAAATTTTAAAATTCAAATAACACACCAATTCAAAATCAATCAATCAAGCAATTAAGCATCTAATTCTAAGCATGCAATTTCAACCAATTGTATTGTAAATGTGTACCATTTGAATCATCCGTCTTCTGATCATTATCGCTTGAGGACGAGTCTGAGTCATCTAGAGTAGCAGTAAATGCACGCTTCCATTTCTTTACCGAATCATGGTTTATAGGAGGATTTTGCCTATCTGGATACGGACAATCTCTTTTGATATGCCCTGGTTCATCACAGTTGAAACATTTGACATTGTTTAGCACTACATTCTGATTTCCAGAGTTCTTATAGTTGTTTCTTTTGAGATTATTCATCTTTCTGTATTTCAGAAATTTTTGAAAATTTCTGGTCATAAAGGCTATTTCTTCATCGTTATTGCTTTTTGAGTCTTATCCATCAGTTAATGCATTAAATGCCATTGATTTCTTTTCATATGCTTTGCTTTCTCTTCTCTCGATCATTTGAACTTCAAACGACATTAGGTTTCCAATTAATTCTTCTATCTTTAAAGTACTTATGTCATTTGCCTTTTCGATCATAAGTGTCTTTTGATCCCATTCTGGAGTAAGAGACTTTAGAATTTTTCTGACTTGATCTTCTTCCGAAAATTCCTTTCCCAAGGATATAGAGAATGCACAATATCCTAAAATCTACTATACATATCTGAAATAGACTCATTAGAATTTATTTTAAATAAATGAAACTGATCAATGAGCATGGAAACTTTGGTCTGTTTAACTTTGCTTGTTCCTTCGTGAGTCACTTGCAAAAATTTTCAAATTTCACATGCAGATTTACAAACTGACACTCTATTAAATTCATTCCTATCAAGTGAACAAAATAGGATATTCATTGCTTTAGAATTTTTTTGTGCAACAGTCTTTTGCTCAGCGGTCTACTGTGCAAAATCAGTTGTGGGTTCAGAATATTCAGTTTGTGTGATATTCCAGGTATCTAATCCTACAGACTGTAAATATATTTTCATCCTACGTGCCTAATATGCATAATTACTGCCATTAAAAAGTGGCGGTCTGACAGTACACTAACTTTTTACAAATGAACTAGTGATAGGGATACTAGTGTTAGTAACAATACCAGTGTTGATAGCCATTTTGAAAACCTTTTCAAAAATCAGATTATGAAACTTTGAAAACCTTGCTCCGATACCAAATGTGAGAAATGCGGATTAAGGATCTTAAGTTTAGGATAAACACTAGAGGGGGGTTGAATAGTGTTTTAGAGGATTGTTAAATCTTTTTGAGTTTTTGTTAATTTGAACACAAATGTATGCAATATTCAGACACAGATATGATCAAAGAATCAAACACAGATGCAAATATAAAGTAAAAGCAGTAAAGGAAAGAACACACCGGATTTTATACTAGTTCGAAGTTACCCTACATCCAGTCTCGCACGCAAGTACGGATTTTCTTTCTAAAAACAATCTTTACAATTGCACCCTCGATTTCAAGGCAACGAGGTACACCCTCCAGATTCACAATCCTCTGGGTGGAGATACTTGATTTCCCAGACAACAAGTTCACCCAATTGATTTCCAAGGCTACAATCACACCTTATCTCGCTTGATTGATTTCCAAGGCCACAATCACACCTTTTCTCGTTTAATTGATTGCAAAGAGGCCTATAGCTCTGAATAACACTGAGAATCTTGTTGAGATAGTGATAGAGAATCAAACCAGAGATAATCTAGTTAGATTCAATGTTAATCTCGGCAGAGTAATGGTAGGAATATGTATAAGAAATGTGGAAGAAGAAGAGGAGTGAAAAACCACAAAATCTGTGTTAAAATTTATTGGAAACATCACCTATTTATAGAAGAACAATAGTCATGTCCATTCGTGAAGAGATATGATGAACATACACTTCTTTTGAAATTTAAATTTTGAACCCAACTGACACTATGTCGACATGGGTAGGTTGATCATGCCGACGTCCCAATGGAATTTTTTGTGATTTGTTTTTCTTTGAAAATAACTTCTATTTTATATTAAAGCCATTTTAAACTTTATAAATATACTTGTCTATAGTTTAAAATACATAAGTAAATATATAAAATAATATATACAAAATTTTACTATAATTTTATATTTAAATCTAAGTATAAATATTTAAATATCAAATATATTATTATCAAAGATAGTTAAAACTACAGATAATTTTGATTTTGAAATTAAAGATTATTTTGAGGCTAAAAGTATTTGAAATCAGGATAGATGTTTTTGATGCTTTTAAAAGGAAGGTTTTAAAAACATTTTGAAAACAAGATATAATTTTGTGAAAATCATTTTGAATAAAAATTAGCGGATACAAAACAATGTTCCGCTAGATTTTTCGTAGGTTCCATCCAACTTAGGGTTCCATCCCTTTAACAGGCTCGAAGTGGATTCTATTTCACGAATAAATTGGATTTTAAGATGCTAGTTCTTTTCTAGGAGTTTTAACAAAATTTATAATTAAATTAAAAGATAAATTACTTGAACTTTTGAACTCTTGATAATCTTGATACTCACGAGTCTTTAATTTTGATATCTTGAATCTCTATACTGTACAGTCTTCATTCTTGGTACCTGCATGGTTAAATCCTGCATATACATATATATCTAACCTTATACTATTAGTATTTATATTTTATAATCTATTCTAAGGTTGTTTTCATCAAAACCATCATCTCAAAGACTAACAAAGGAGAATGACTGTATTAGGTGAGGATTTGTAATAAATTGCCACTATCAGCATGCACATGGGATACATATGATCAGTGACATGCATATTAGGATTTAAGCTCTTACAAGTGCTGATACTATCAAAAATAGGAGATATACTGTCTAGGGTGTCTGAGATAAATTGAGGTATTACATTTTCCTCAGAGAATTGAGTGATATCATCATCAAGAGGAGGCATATCCATAACAGTAATTTGGTTTACCATGTCACCTTCTTCTAAGTTATCTAATACAGAGAAGAGTTTTAATCATTATGACATTAAGTATTATTAAGTGGAGAGCAGTTTAAATTAACAGTACCATTAACCTTTTCATTTTCAATTGGAACAGCAACCAGAGAAACTGGGTTTAGAGTTGAGGCACTAGAAACTTGATCGTTCTTATTGGGACTATCCTAATTCACTGTCAATTTCTTTTTCCCTATTTGTATTGTGGGTTTTACCTATCGAGAATAAGAACTTTTGCTTCATTGTACATTTGATTCTGCATATCAGGCCAAGTCATTTGATAAAAGTTATTCCTATTTTAAACGGAGCTATTAACTAGCTGCTCATTTGGTTGTTCAAATACTGGTCCATGAATGTGCATGTCACAAGAATCAATGGCATGCCCAAAGGTATGGCAATGTGTGAAAATGAGGGGTTTACATGCATGCTCAAAATACACTCTTTGACCGTACCCATCTCCAACATTAGTATATTCAGGCAATTCCTTATCCGATGAAATTTCAATTAAGCATTTCGCGTATTCAAGTCGCTCTTGTTTCTCCATAGCCTCATTAGACCATATCAATCTTCCTATATGGTAAGCAAGCCTTAATGCCAATAAGAGTCCAAGTTAAATGGGGAATGTTATAGAAATGAACCTAAATAGGTACATTCTTGACTTGTGCTTGAATAGCTCCAATAGAGGTTTTCGACGAAGTAACAACAAACATTAGACCTTTAATAAGTACGAGTGCGAACCCGTGTTATGCATACAGATTATTTTGAAAAACTTGTTATAATGAATAACACAATAGTTATATACCCGGTATTAGTTGTATGCAAAGAAAATGATTGAATTGAATCCTACGCAACCTTTAAGGGGAATTTACTAAAAGTTTTTGCTTGCCCTATATAAGGATGATATGTAGCTATAGATTTTTCAAGAAAAGAAGACAGTGGCTGCATACAGTTGTATAACTATGTCGTTAGCATTAGCTATTGTTGAAAGGAGACAGCAAGGCTGATGATATCAGTATGTTTTCTGTTTTCATTCCTATAAAAAAATAAGTACAGAAAACAACTCAGTAAACAAAGTTATAATTAGACTGTTAAGTCCATTCCCAAATATCTTATGTAGCTGTAGTATATAAGATAGGCCGAAAACTTAACAAATAAAAATCATTTGTTATTTCAGAACACAGTGATAAAACCTTTTTAAGATGCAGCATATTAAAGTCATGAATAGCAATACCGTTTAAATTTTTTGACACAAATAGGAATAGAGCTTCACGTTTACAAATTTGTGTTGTGTGCAAATTTTCAATTGATTTGCACTAATTCCAAAACTGCAGCGGAATGCTAAAGCACATAAACAGTTAAGAAAAGGATCTACCTTGTCGACTAATTATCAATCACAAATTCAATGAAAAATAGTTACCAAACAAAGAACAAAACAGAAGAGCGTAGAGATTTAAGGTGGTTCGGCTAGATTGCCTACGTCCACGGACCCAACAACTACTCTTTATTTCACTAAAGAAAGAGAGTACAAAAGAGAGAGATTACAAAATTATAGGTAGTAGAGTGAGAGACTAACCTATAATCACAAATTGAATAATCAATTTCTCCAAAGACTTGTTTACGCTCAAAACTCCTAATTGATTGACTGCAGAAATTAGGATTTACTGAAGAAGATGATAATGGTGGATGCTCTCTCACATTCACATACATACGAAGATGAAATTTCTTCATTTAAATAGACTTGATAATGAAGGATTTCTTGGAGATTAAGAAAATCAATTTCCTGATTATCCAAATATCTTTTCAAATTGCTTGATTTGTTTTTAGTACAAATAGATGGCGTAATCTTGGTTTCCCTATCTTTCCTTTAATTGATTGATTCTTCATGCCTCATTTATTTCTTCATATAACAAATGCATTGACAAATTAATTGATTGACTAATTAATTAGTTTCCGTTCAAAATATCCTCTGATATCTTTCCATATGCAAGCCATATTAATTGATTGATTGAATCGATTAATTATTTTCTTGTTTTCTTTGAAAAATATTCGAATCACATAAATTCAACACTCCACCTTGATTCAAATATAAAATCTCTCTACATCACCACATCTCGACAAATTGTTGGGTCTATGTTAACAAGCTCAATATGAACTAGTTTTTGCAATATTTCCCAAACAGAGCTTCCAAATCTTTCCCAAGAAGAAGAAAGATAATATGCACATCAACAAACAAAAAGCATATGAGAAAATACCAAAATTCTTCAACAAATCCGATGTTGGAGATGAACATGTAGATACTAAACTTCGAGAGATTAATGGAGATTTAACAGCGTGCTTCACCTTCTCCATTCCAAATTGAGTGAGGACATACTCAACATTATCTACTCTAATCTCCTCCACAAGAATTTTGCTAGGCTTTCTTAAGTCAACATCAGCAGACTCACCCATAAGCTCCACAACATTCAAAGCATAAGATGAAGAATCATCGCTACAAATATGCTTACAAATAGGGCCATATGAACCAAAAGGCCTTTCCAGCAAGTGAGCTCCACCTAGAGTCAGAACCTCTGTAATATTCTCATCAACCATGGTATCATCAAAAATATCAATATCTCTCCGAATAGGGAAATAATCTGATCACTCCAAATATGTTTGGCAATTTTTTGTCCTTTCAATGTCATCACTTGATAGAGGCTCCACCATAAATAAAGACCGCTCATTAAATATCGCATGCCTGCATACCTAGTAGTCACAATTTTCCTAGTTGTTTTACACCATAACCTATACCTCTTAACTCCTTCTCTATAACCTAACAAAATGTGCTTACTTTCTCTAGCCTTCAACTTATCATGTCTCTCATCTTCTAAACAATCTGAACAACCAAACACTTTAAAAAATGAATCATCAACATGCTCTCTTTTCCATATCTCTTCTGGGATCTTCATATCTATGGAAATAGAAGGTGTGCGGTTGATGTGAAATACTGCCATAGATATCTCTTGTGCCCAAAATCTCTCTTCTAGACCAGCAGTCATTCTCAAGCTCATAGCTCTCTCCCACAATATCTGACATATGCTCTCCATCACTTCATAATAATGCAATTCAATAGAAATAGAAATATCTCTAATTACATGGTCGGATGCGCAATAGTTAGTGAATTCTTGTGACATAATTTCAATGCTATTTCCAACTTTGAGAATCTTCAAACGCTTCCTCGACTACTTCTCTACCAAGGCATTTCACTTACAAAACTTGGCAAATATTTCGTCTTTGGCCTTCAAGAAATAGATCCAGACCTTACGTGAGAAATCATCCACAAATAAAACAAAGTAACTGGCTCCACCAAAAGATGCAACTACGGTGGGTCCCCGCACATAAGAATGAACATACTCTAGAAACTCTGTAGTTCTAGGCCTTCCAATAGAAAATGTGACATGCTTCTTCTTTCCAAAAGAACAATCTTCACAAGAGCTAGGCTTTGACTGAAAAACACCATCAATCAACCCACACTTCTTTAATACTTCAAGACTCTCCTCATCAACAAGACCTAAACGAAGATGCCATAACTGAGTAGAATCTGAAGTACTAGAATCAGTAGAAACTACTAACTCTTATAAGACTTTCTCTCTATGAAGCACATAAATATCATTAATTCATACCCCTTTCATCACTACCAAAAAAACCCTTCGCCGCTCTCAAATTCTCTCCATCAATTATTATCCCCATACCAAGTCTACTCAAAGATCCAACTGATAAAAAACTTCTACGCAGTATCGGAACATGTCTAACATCTATGATAGTCTTAACAATACCATCATGCATCCTAAACCTCACACTTCCAACTCCCACAACATGACAAGATGTGTCAAACCCCATATGAATTGCTTCGCCATCAATCTTCTTGTAACTGATAAAACAGCTTCTATCCGGCGTCATATGACAAGAGGCTTTAGAATCAATCAACAACTAGTATGCTCTAAAGGTGAAATACTGGCCGAAAATAATGATGTATTACTATCACTTCTATCTGAGTCTGATCTAACTGCCGACAAAACTGAAGCTTTCACTTTCTTCTCTCTCTTCTTTCTAAGAGCTGGATAATCCAGTATGAAATGCTCCTTCTTCTTACAATAATAGCAAGCACCCCTTCGAGGACCCTTGAAGTGGGATCCATTCATATCTCTACCTCCAAGGTGCTTCTGGCTTTTATCTCTTCCTCTAAATGAATGAAGTTGTTGCTGAAGAACACCGTCATTAGTCTTCACTTTCCATGTTCCTTAAACTCCTTTTCTAACATATTTGATAATGCATAATTTTTCATACCACTACTAAAAGAATATGCCATTGAACTAATCTAGAACAAGGCAGCTAGCTCCGATACCAATCTATTGTGCAAAAAATTTCAATTGATTTGTATTAATTCCAAAACTGCAGCGGAATGCTAAAGCGTTGAAAAAATTAAGAAAATGATCTAGCTTGTCGACTAGTTATCAACCACAAATTCAATGAAAAATAATCACCAAACAAAGAAAAAAACAGAAGAGCGAAGAACATAGATATTTAATGTGGTTCGGCTAGATTGCCTACGTCCACGGACCCAACGACTATTTTTATTTCACTAAAGAAAGAGAGTACAAAAGAGAGAGATTACAAAATTATAGGTAGTAGAGTGGAGAGACTAACCTATAATTACAAATTGAATAATCAATTTCTCCAAAGACTTGTTTACGCTCAAAACCCCTAATTGATTGACTGCAAAAATTAGGATTTACTGAAGAAGAGGATAATGATGAATGCTCTCTCATACTCACATACATATGAAGATGAAATTTCTTCATTTAAATAGACGTGATAATGAAGGGTTGCTTGGAAATTAGGAAAATCAATTTTCTGATTACCCAAATATCTTTTCAAATTGCACGATTTGATTTAGTACAAATAGATGGCATAATCCCGGTTTCCATATTTTCCATTGAATCATTGATTCTCCATGCCTAATCACTTATTTCTTCATATAACAAATGCATTGACTAATTAATTGATTGGCTAATTAATTAGTTTCCTTCCAAAGTATCCTCTCATATCTTTCCATGTGCAAGCGAAATTAATTGATTGGTTGAATCAATTAATTATTTTCTTGTCTTCTTTGAAAAATATTTGAATCACATAAATTCAACACATCTGCTAGGTGTGCCTCGCATTGTATTAGAGTGGGTGCGTAGATTGGATTATGATTAGTCCCACATAGCAAGATATTCTAAAAGAGATCAACATATATACGAGATTGGTAGCATGTAACAACAAGGGATTCCTTTTGTTACAAATAAATATTGACATGAAAATATATGTGCTCTAAGGGATGTAGGGATATCCAATCATGATGCTGACACCGGATTCTCTATAAGGTGGAATAATAAGTTAGAACGCGGCATACTCCAACCGCGTGAAAGAGAAATCTTTGTGAAACAGCTTGGCCCAACTGCTGGAGGTGGTAGCGACCTAATCTAAACTGCTGGAGGTGGTAGCGACCTTATCCAAGTGTTTGAGGACTATGTACAACTTCAAGTTGAATTGAGAAAATAATCGCCAAAGTGGAGATCTGTTAGGTGTAGCTCGCATTGTATTAGAGTGGGTGCGTAGATTGAATTATGATTAGTCTCACATCGCAAGATATTCTAAAAGAGATCACCATATATATGGGATTGGTAGCATGTAACAACAAGGGATTCTTTTTGTTACAAATAAATGTTGTCACGAAAATATATGTGCTCTAAGGGATGTAGGGATATCCAATCAGTGGTCTTGCCTCTTCTACACTAAATGAAGTGCGCGCAGAGCGGAAGATGCCAGGGGGTGCTGAAAATTTCAACAATTTGATAGGTTTGAACTAAATTTTTTATTTCATTGTTTTTTGAGTAAAGTAGCCATTTAACCCAATGAATGATATTGTATTTCAGGTGTAAATGGTTTGTTTTCCGCTGTCTAAGAGTGAATGTGCCTACCTATTTTATGAATGCATATTTGTCACAATAGAGGACACCAAAGCATAATAACCATTTTCCAAATATTTTAAATACAACAGAAATATTATTTTTTAAACCTACAACTATTTAAGAATACAGTCGCTTTTGAAATATTGCATAGCATAAAGTTGAATTTTTGTAAACATGTAAATTTAATAATTCTTTTATTTTCAAAATTTGACATTTTTAGTATCTTAAATTGTATTGTTTAATGGTTCCCCTTTTTGAAAATCTGAACGCCATTCGTAAACTTTGTTATTTAATACATAAACATAAACAGTGTAAGGTTATTTTGGGCATGTAATATTAGTAATATACCATAACCAACATATTCATTTTCCACTATCTTGAACTTAAAATTTTCAAATAAAAATAGGTCATACTTATCATTTCAGTCTTTTAATGTTCTTTGCATTAAAGAAAAAACATTATAATATGTCATCATAACTGACAACTACAGGAGAAAGAAAGCAATATTTTAGTGGTTTCAAACCCACGGGATAAATGATGCTCTTGCATCCATAAAAGAAATGAGAAAATCATTCCAAAACAACCGAACAAACACAAATGGCAATAACTTTTGATTGATTCTTAATGGATATCGCAACGAAAAATGGATATCATAATTAATAATGGACTTCACATTGAAGGAAGAAACTTTTTCAACAAAGGTTCTAGCATTTGTTTTCTAGATAATTGAATGGTTATAGAACTTTTGCTTCCAAAATATTTCTTAAGGATAACACTATTTGAACATGGAAATGGGATATAAGAGAAGGCTGGATGATGAGTATATACTTTTATACATATCTTGAATGTGCCACACCTACCAAAAAACACCCACCATATATCATTAAATATTTCAAAAGTCACTTGTGAAAGTAAATCTTACTATCTTATTTTCTAGCCATGGTGGTCACCATTCAGTTTACCGTATAGGAAAATTTGAGAACCATTAACTATATTATTGCATGTCCACCACTTATTCTAATCATTAAGTCTCAATTTTATTGGGGTATTAAGACATGAGCATCAGATTGACCAAAGGAAAAATTGTTTGGATGTTAAATAAATTGATAATAACTATAAGGTAATGCTTACTTTGTATTTCCATCCAATATAGAATATGCAATCTTGGGAAATTATAACCAAGCAGGAGAATAATATGGGAAGCATGCAATGCGATTTGATTGTAGATAGGCACATAAACACAAATATTATGTTACCCGGCACCTTGGTCCGACTACAAAACGACATTTGAAGATATTGCCATTAGCACTAGACAAGATTCTAACCATGAAAATCTTGAAGATATAAGGGTTTGATGCAATCGGCAGGTTTTGGCATTTATGTGTGGTTCGGTAGGTACGGTTCGATGTGTGCCGCTCGGTCTGGGTAACTCGGCACACGTCACTCGGTCAAGATCGCTCGACATGCATCGGTCGGTCGGTTGATTCGTCATCACTCGGCATGTACCGTCGGTTAAGGGAGTAAAGTCACACATGACTCGATTAGATTGGATTGGAACGTGTGGCTCGGTCAACAGCGCAAGTCACATGTGGCTCGGCCTAGACGGGTTAGCAGGTATTGATTGTAAAGTGGGAGTTATTGCCATTCAGTTAGAAGTCGTTCGACGTGCGTAGTCGGTATATCTGGTTTAGTGTATGAAAAGGAAGTTAGCCTGATCGTGGAACCAACAGTGAAGTGAGAAAGCTGGCACTGCTTTACTTCGAGATCCACCCCGAGTTACTCTGAGTCCTTTAAGAGTTCGCTTCGAGTCAGTTACCCGCTGACCACCGATCGTCCATCCTTGATCCACATTTGTTGTTCGGTGTATCTCGCTTGGCATGCCTGGGTCGATCGACTTGAGGTTCCCGTATATGGGCCAAAGTACTTTGCTCCTAGGCCTGAGAAGAAAGTCCAAGCTATCTTCGTCTATAAATAGAGGGGCAGGGGTATAGTGAAAAGGGATCTTTTTTCGAGAAGTCCGTTGACACTCTGCCATTTTCTACACTTATTTTCTTTCAGTTAAAACTTGTACTCGGTCTATTTGTTTACGGATTGTATCTGTATTCAAGTCTTAGAGGAAAGCAATAAAGATCATATTAACAATGGATGTAGGCAGTTACGCCGAACCACTATAATTCCAGTGTTCTTGTTTCTGCAGTTAGTTTTGAATACATTGCTCTATTTTAATTTATTTTCTTCATTAGTCTCTCTACATAATCCTACTCAAGGGTATTAGTGACCAATTTTGGTACTAGCATTTTGGTGCTTTCACTGAGAATAGCATTCTCAGGCCGTTATGATCTACTTTGCCGCTACTGGATTGAAGAAATCCTCCAAAGAAGATCCAAGTTCGTTTACAAGAAGTTCAGAGATTCTACTCAGAGTTCCTACCAATAACTCTACAATGGGAAGACCGCATACCAGATCAGCCTCCCATAATGCGGATGTCAACAAGATCGCTAGCGTCCAACAAGTAGGACCCAACAATCAACAAGCTAATCCAGGTGCAGGGACCACGACCACCTTAAACCAAACAGATGTTGTCATCAGAGTGGAGTTCAATGAGCTTATGAGAGAACTCGTGGAAAGAAGGAGATAGCTTAATGAGAAGATTCAAGCTAACGCCAATCTCATGACCCAAATTACACAACAACATCAGAATGCTGGAAGAAGTCCTGCTACCTACTCATCATCTGACAGTTCCGCTTCGTCTGATGAACATCCTAGGCATAGGTGCGACAGAATTGAAACAACGCAAATAGGTGCAGTAGATCAATCCAACAGGAATGGTCCAGGTTCCCTACCTGGAGTCGTGACTCCTCATTTGCATCTAGGAGACCGCTCTCAAGTTGGAATGGGAAACTTAGGATCTGGAGCGTGAGTGGAAGCTGACCAACCAGCTTACCAGTGACGCAATGAAGCGGGTCCCTAGGACGCTCCTTTAGGAGTTCATCAATCAAGGAGGCACCAGTCGGGACGGTCACGCAGGACGAAGTTCAACTTGCCACCTCCCATCCATACCCCGGACTTGTCAGCCGTGGTCAGACAGCTGATGAGTGAAAATCAAGGCTTGTCTAATGATGATTGGGGCATGGGTAGAAGTCATACTCCATTCGCTGATGCTATCCTACAAGCAGAATACCCCTGGAAGTTCAGTATGCCAACCATTCCAGCCTATGAGGGGAACACTGATCCCCGACAGCATGTAATGAGATACGAGTGGATGATGGACTCGGCTAGGGTGAATGATGCAACTAAGTGTAGATGATTCCTAATAACCTTACCTGGAATCACTATCATGTGGTTCACCAGACTTCCTCCATGATCGATCTCTAGATTTGATGAGTTAGTGATGAAATTTGTGGAGCAGTTCAGAATTCATACCACTTGTCCAAAGGACGTGATGTCTTTATCCAGTATAATTCAAGCCCCAAAGGAGTCCTTAAAAGAATATTCACAAAGATTTCATGTTGCAGCTACTGAAGTCGGCAACCTGAATGACCACGCTATTCTCATGGCCGTGATGCGGGAAGTAGATCTAGACTCGGAGTTTGATGATTGGCTGGCAGGAAAACCTCCGGCTACTCTGGAATGTTTTTATTCAAAGGCATACCAGTTCAAGAGAATGGAGGAAGCCATGTGGATGAGGCGAGGTAGTGCGCCAGGGCCTGGCAAAGAGGCGGTGCAAAGTAACATTACGATAAATAGGCTGGTGACAATTCTAGAAAGGTCAAGGTTAATGTTCAAAACAAGCCCGAGCAGTTTAAAGCATTTGGAAGGGAAAATTCCAAAAGAAAGAGGGAAGATGGAAAGTGGAAGCCAAGGATCCCGACCTACAATGAATACACTCCTCTGAACGCATCTCTGGAGAATATTTATTTGTCAACTTGTAACACCTTCCAATATCGAAAGCCGCGCCCAAAGGAATCCACCAAGAAACAAAAGCAGACTGGAAAGTACTGCCGATTTCACGAGACCTATGGGCACAACACTGAGGAATGCATACACCTCCATGACACTGTAGAGAAATTGATTTGGCAAAAGAAGTTACAGCAGTTTGTCAAGAATCCACAGGAAGGCAGACAAGGAACGTCAGACCCCGATCGCGGGCAAGCTCCATGCCATCTTGAGGAACCTACTCGGGCTGTAGGTAGACTAATCATAAACACGATAGTTGGTGGGCCCCATCCAGCAGACAAGATTTGGCAAGAAATGGAATGCTATGCTAATTCGTTGAAACACGCGGACTTTGAATGCTGCTCAAACTCAGAAGATGGGATTCCAGCGAAACATCAGCGAATGATGACTGATGATATAGTGTTCAGAAGTAGAGATGCTGATTGGGTGGAGGCACCTACCATTGACTCGATGGTCATCTCGGCAACGATTGGGCCAACATTTGAGAGAATGATAATATTTATTGATTGCGGGAGTTCTATCAATATTATATTCAAAAAGGCATACGACCAAATGAAAATGGAGGCAAAAGATCTGAAACCATCTAAAGCCCGCATTCACGGTTTTAATGGTGCAGCCACTAATGGGATAGGTTTTGTTGAATTACCAGTTGAATTAGGAGAAGGTGAACGTAGGAGGGTAAGGATCCTACCATTCATTGTGTTGGATATTGATTCCCCGTATAATGAATTTCTGGGCCGACCGGCCCTGGTGAAGTTTCGGGAAGTTTTGTCCCCGTGGTATTTGACTTTGAAATTCCCGACGGATAGTGGATTTAGGGTTGTACATGGCAATCAGGCGACAGGTCATGCATGCTATATGGCTGAGCTAAGAGAGGCCCAACGGAGAGAGAAGGGAAAGGTTGTGGACACTCTTTTTGCATCCAGGTAGCGCAAAATTGACAAGTAGCACCCGAGCCTTGGCTCGCGCAGCAGGGTCGGATCTATAGAGACATAGATCCGAGAGACGATGATGAAGAACCTAAGGAGCCTGAAGCTGCACCGGGTGAACTAACGATTGACATTTCAGTCAGCCACGATGACCCATCATGGGTACTTAAGATTGGATACCAACTCACTCCCTCGATGACCGAGGACCTAATTAACTTCCTCCGAACGAACTGGATGTTTTTGCTTGGACCTACTCTGATATGTGCGGGATTTCTCCCGCCATAGCAAGTCACATATTAAACATTGACCTAAAATATGTGCCAGCGAAACAGAAAAGGAGAGGTATGAACTCGGAGAGGTCTGTTGCTCTCAGAGAGGAGGTGGACAACCTTAAAGCCAATGGGTTCGTCCGCGACGCCATCTACCCTGAATGGGTTTCTAACCCCTTACTAGTGAGAAAAGCAAATGGGAAATGGAGGACCTATGTTGACTATTCAGACCTAAGCAAGGCATGCCCTAAGAATAGTTTCCATTTATTCAGAATTGGCCAGCTGGTTGACTCCACAGCCGGACACGAATTATTGTCATTTATGAATGCGTATTCGGGATACAACCAAATCCCGATGCACATTCCAGATCAGGAACACACTAGGTTTTATCACGGACATCGGGCTATATTGTTATGTGGTGATGCCTTTTGGTGAAAGAATGCAGGGGCGACTTACCAGCGCTTGGTAAATCAGATGTTTAAAGACCAAATTGGTAGAACAATGGAAGTCTATGTGGATGACATGCTTGTGAAGTCACAGCAGTCAAACGACCACATTCGAGACTTGTTAGGAACTGGAGATAGTAGTTTTGATGACAAAAACCATTGTTATTATAACTTATATACTGACACTATTGTCAAGATATATATGAATGTTATTATGCAGGATATATATAAGATAGGTACTGATTATTAAAGACTGCATAGTATAAAGATCAAGAATGAAGAAATCAAGTTTGAAGACTCATGAGTATCGAGATCAAGATTTCAAGATAAGTGTCTACTTTTGTTAAAACTTCATAATAGCGTGGAAATCTTCATTCCAAATTTCATTTGGGATGAAACCCATTTCTATCTTCTTAGTGGCATACAAACCCACGACAAGTAGCTTACAAACCTACGATAAGTGGCTTACAAAACTATGAACATCCAGGTTTTGTACAAGTTCTCGAGTCCTGGTGTGATGAGATCTTCTATAGGAAGAAGCTTGCGAAACTATTTCAAAATGGTTTTTCAAAACGATTTTCAAAACCTCTTTTTAAAATGTTTTAACCTTACAAATTATCTTTTCAAATGATTTTCAAAAAAAACGTTTTAGCCTTAAAATATTCTTTGTTTTTGTTTTTAAATAAACTATTGTTTTAAACTTCATTTGTTTTTAAAACTATCTTCTGATTTTTAGATATTTTTTATAATGTATATATACGTGAGATTTAAAATCAAATTTATATATACATTCTAAAAATATATTTTCTACTCTTCTTTGTTTTAAAACATAGGAAAATTAGTTATTTTACTCTAGAATCATTTCATTTTGTTTTCCTTTCCGTACCATTTTCAAAACAAATTTTACATTGTTTTTAACTAAGGGATGTCGATATCATGGGATACCCCATGTCGATATGGTGGCCGTTAAATTCAAAAGTTTCAATTTTCAAAAGAAATGTCTATTCGTTTAAATCTCTTCACGGATGGTTATGACCGTTACTGGTCTATAAATAGCCTTCACAAACGAATTTTTTTAATCAACTATTTTCTTATTTTCGTCACTCCTTCTTATCCACAAATGCATATTCTAAAATTTTCATATTTTTAAGATCGTGCCAAAATTCTGCCTAATTCTTAAGTGAATCAAATTAGAATCTCATTCTTGTTTGATTCTTTGCCCTCCCTCGAAGATCAAAATGCTATTCAGAGTTATAGGATCAATTTGTAATCAAAGGTTTATCGAGTCTCTCTATAAGGTGTGGTTATGCCTAGAAATCAATTGGGTGATCTCGTGTCCCGTAAATCAAGAGAATTTGCCCCGAACTCAAAGACCGAAGGGTATCTCAAGGCCTTTAAAAATTGAGGATTGTAATCTCGGCGTTGGTATAATAAAAAATCTGTACGAGGTGTTTGCCTTGGTACAGGACTGGATGTAGGGTAATTCCAAAACAGAGTAAAAATCCGATGTGTTCTTTCCTTTTACTGCTTTTTATTTACTTTCTACATCTGTGTTTGATTCTATGATTGTTCTGTAATTAACTACTGCATTTTTATTTCATAATTTTTAAATTAGTCCATATAAGTCTTAGAATCCATTAAATACTATTCACACCCCCTCTAATGTTAAATCAGCCTTAAGATCCTTAATCCACACTCACTTACAAGACTTAACGGAGATGTTTAATATACTTAGATACTACGAAATGAAAATCAATCCACTAAAGTGTTCCTTTGGTGTTGCGTCGGAAAAGTTTTTGGGCCTTATTGTTAATGCACGGGGAATTGAAGCTAATCCAGAAAAAATTCAGGCTACTCGAGACATATAAGCTCCCAGAACTATAAAGTAAGTACAAAGTATGAATGGAAAGATCACCGCGTTGAGTCGGTTCATATCCATAGCGATCGATAAATATATTCCCTTCTTTGATGTGATAAAGCAAGGGAAGAGAAATTTTGAATAGACACTCGACCGTGAGGATGCCCTCCGAGCTCTGGTGAAACATTTGGAAAGTCCTCCGGTTCCGTCAAAGCATGTAGACCATGAAGTGTTATATGTATACCTGGCCGTGTCTCAGCATGCCATCAGTACGGCCTTGGTTCACGAGGAGGACCGAATTCAAAAACCATTATACTATGTCAGTAAACGTCTAACGGGAGCAGAGAGAAATTATCCTAAACTTGAGAAGCTAGCCTTTTGTTTGGTGATCACATCACGCAAGCTTTGCCATATTTTCAAGCATATCCGATCAGTGTTTAAACCGATCAACCTCTGCGACAGCTGCTCCAACAACCAGAAACCTCTTGAAGGTTGTTGAAGTGGAACATTGAGTTGAGTCAATTCGATATCACCTACCTACCATGGAGAGCTATCCAAAGGCAGGCGCTAGCGAACTTCATTGCAGAATTCACCATGTCAGACGAGCCAAGCAGCGAGGACGTTATTCCCCCCATTCGATGAAAACTATACACCGATGGGGCATCCAACGACAGTTGTTCTAGGGCTGGTGTTATTCTTATAACTCTCGAAAGCTGATCAATTTGTTATGCATTGAAGCTTGATTTTCCAGCGATGAATAACGAAGCCGAGTATGAAGCATTACTTGCTGGATTAAAACTTATCAGGGAGCTCGTAGTAAGATCAGTTGAAATCTTTTGTGACTCACAGTTGGTGGGGTAACAATTGCGGGGAGACTATCAAGCAAGGGGGCAGAGACTTGCCCCATACCTTGCATAGGTTCAAGAGTTGTTGGCAAACCTTGAATAATACGATAATCCACACATCCCGCACGAACAAAATGGGGGAGCCGATTCATTGGAAAAATTCGCAAGTACTAGTGATGCACAGTAGATGGGATTGGTTCCCGTAGAAATCTTACATGCTCCGAGTATGAATAAGATGGAAGTAGATTTTATGTTAGAAATAGAAATCGAGAAGGATTCTTGGATAACCCCATTCAAGCAATACCTGCTACACGGGGTTTTGTCCGAAAGAAAGAACGAAAGACGATAAGTCATTCACAAAGCTTCACGATATGTAATGCAGGACGGAATAATATATCGGAAGGGATTCTCGATCCCCTTACTTCGGTGCATTAACTACGATGAGATAAAACGGGTCTTAAAAGAAGTTCATGAGGGAGAATGTAGCGACCATACTAGGGGCAGAAATTAGCGAAAAAGATCCTCCGCTATGAATACTATTGGCCAACCAAGAATCGAGACATTGGGGACTATGTACGAAGATGCGAAAAATGTCAAAATATGCAAAAATCCTAAAAGCTCCGCCGACAGAACTCACACAAATGTTTAGACCTTGGCGTTTGCAATATGGGGAATCGATATAATCGGCTCCTTGCCAATCTCCAAAGGTGGTGCAAAATACGCAATAGTTGCAGTCAATTACTTTACCAAGTGGGTGGAAGTAGAGCCCATAGCTACAATCGCCACCAAAAAGGTCATTAATTTCGTTGTGTGAAACATCATATGCCATTTTGGCCTCCCGCGAACTATCATTATGGACAATGGAACTCAGTTCGAAAGTAGGGAGTTCAAAGAATTTTGTCAAAGTATGGCATAGAAAAGGTTTGCAGCAGTTGCTCATAAAAAAGTCAATGGACAAGTAGAAGTCGTAAACAAAATAATCAAATCCATATTGAAAAAACGTTTGGAGAAGGCTAGAGGCAAGTAGGTGGATGAGCCTCCGACAGCACTTTGGGCTTACAGAACCACCCACAAGTCCGTGACTGGCCACACTCCATTACATTGGCATATGGCACGGAAGCTGTTGTACCCGTGGAACTTGAACTTCCTTCACATCGGGTAACTCATTTTGATCCTAAGAGAATCATAATCTCTTATTGGAATCACTGGACTTTGTTGACGAAAAACGTGAAGAAGCTGATTTAAAGGCGGCTGCATATAGGCATCGAGTCGCTCGATATTATAATGAAAAGTTCCGGTCGAGAATCTTTGATGTAGGCGATCTCGTTTTGAAGAAAGTTTTTCCGATCCCATCACATATGAATCGCACATGGGAAGGTCCATACGTTGTTGAACGGAAGCTTGGAGAGGGAACTTTGAAGCTAGCGACCGTCGATAGCGCGACAGTCCCTCGAGCGTGGAATAGCGAGCATCTACGTCATTATTACACTTACTTGTTTCCTTTACATTTTAGTGGAAATTGTTTCCAATATGTTTTTTCTTTTGTTTTCGGCATGTAATAAGACAATTCAGTTGTTCCTATTTGATTATTGATAATAAAGGCTTGAAGCCGCTTTTTTATGAACCATCGATGTTCTATGTGTTGTAATTCCATGACAAAAATCAAATCACATTATTCAGTCTGACGTATGAAAGTATGCACAAAATTAAAAATAAATTGATAAACGATTTAAAAATCTCTGAGTCCCCAGAGTGCGGACTAGAGTACTCTGAGTCTCCAGAGCGTGGACTAGAGTATAAATGACTTAAAAATCTCTAAGTCTCCAAAGTGCGGACTAGAGTACTCTAAGTCCCCAGAGTGCGGACTAGAGTATAAACGACTTAAAAATCTCTACGTCCCCAGAGTGCGGACTAGAGTACTCTGAATCCCCAGAGCGCAAACAAGAGTATAAACGACCAAAAAATCTCTAAGTCTCCAGAGTGCGGACTGGAGTATTCCGAGTCCCTAGAGTGCATACTAGAGCATAAACGACTCAAAAAATCTCTAAGTCTCCTGGAGTGCGGGCTAGAGTATTCAGAGTCCCCAGAGCGCGGACCAGAGCATAAAGGATTTAAAAATCTCTAAGTCCCTGGAGTGCGGACTGAAGTACTCTGAGTCCCCAGAGCGTGGACTAAAATATAAGCGATTTAAAAATCTCTAAGTCTCCAGAGTGCGTACTAGAGTACTCTGAGTCCCCAGAGTGCGGACTAGAGTATAAACGACTTAAATCTCTAACTCCCTAGAGTGCGAACTAGAGTACTCTGAGTCCCCAGCGCACGGACTAGATTATAAACGACTTAAAAATATTTAAGCCCCCAGAGTGCGGACTAGAGTAACCTGAGTCCCCAGAGCGCGGGCCATAGTATAAACGACCAAAAAATCTCTAAGTTCCAGAGTGCGGACAAGAGTACTCTAAGTCCCTACAGCACGGACTAGAGCATGAACGACTCAAAAAATCTCTAAGTCCCCAAAGTGCGGGCTAGAGTACTCTAAGTCCCCAAAGTGCGGACTAGAGCATAAACGATTTAAAAATCTCTAAGTCACCGAAGCACAGACTAGAGTACTCTGAGTCCCCAGAGTGTGGACTAGAGTATAAACGATTTAAAAATCTTTAAGTTCCTGGAGCACGGACAAGAGTACTCTGAGCCTTCAGAGTGCGGACTAGAGTATAAATGATTTAAAAATCCCTAAGTCCTCAAAGTGTAGACAAGAGTATAAATGATTCAAAAAAATCTAAGTCCTTAGAGCACGGGCTAAAATTATTCTAAGTCCCCAGAGCGTGGACTAGAAGATTTGCGATTCAAAAATTTTCCAAGTCATGTGGAAGCGGACCAGAGCTTATGTAACCCACAAGATTTTGAATTTTGACTACAAGTTAGATAATAAGCTAAATAGAAAAAATCATCGAAAACAAAGAAACAAAATTTTATTTAATAATCGAAGATTCAGTTTCACTACAACTTCTCCTGAACTCGGGGCAAAATATCTATTTACAACGACTATGAAAATAAATAGAAACAATTACATAATTCAGACTTATTCGGGTTGGATAAGGCATAATTGGATGGCTACCGTTTTGATTTCTTTTCCTTCCTCGGCTTCTCCGAAGGCTCCTTACGCGAGCGTTTCATCTTGGATGCTTTACTTCCTAGTGAGATGGAGTGCCTGGGGAAGGAGGAGGAACTTCCAGTGGCCTAGTCCCACCAGGGAGAATGACCTTCAAGGGCCTGTTCAGGGGATCATCCAATTCCACCACTTGGGGCTCAACCTTAGTCTCAGCTTTCTTCTTCAACTCTTCCAAGATTTGTTCCTCTATGCTCAATTTTGAAGTATGTTCGAAGGCGCCCGTGATTTCGACTTTGTCGTGTTCTTCTGTAGTTGAGGGGTTCTCAAGTTTGTCCTCATCGAGCGCTCCAATCATTTGAGCATCAGGTCTGAGCGCATTCTTAGTGTGAGATGCCTCTCCCAATTTCTCTTCCTTCTCTGTGGTGGCATCGCTACTTGGAGTTGGTTCGGGGTCAGAATAGCCTACACGAAGTTATAAAAGACAAATGTTAGAATACATTTATTGCCTGCTAAGAAAAGATGGTTATTTGAACTTTAGATAGGGAGGTTAAATACTAGTCACTAGCTGACTCTCGGCTGTTTTAGGAGTCTCACCCTTTGGGATAGGGGATAGAGCGTGAATATCGAGCCCAGGCTCCTCTGGGTTATAGCCAATATGCTATTCGAAAGGATCTAGTGATGAGCGACATGTCGGATGAATAGGAGGATGGACTGGAGACTCGGTTCTGGACGGACCAGCAGTGTCATTTTTTCCTTTTGATGAGGAGGAGTCTCTTCCGTAAAGGGCCTTAGCCGTAGATAAGTCAGTGTGCTCATTATCGCGAAGCACTTCCTTCACAAGAGAATCTTCATCAACCTCTTCAGTTTCCAACTCGACCTTTTTAATTTTTTCTAAAGTGTCCCATGCTTCAGCCAAAGATTCAAGATAGCCCTCGCCAAGAAAGGTTAGGTCACTGCATGAGAACTCGAGCATTATACTCGGTAATGAGTGAATCAAACAAGCACTTAATTTCCTCCCTACCAGCTTCAGTAGCAGCCTTGAGGCGAGAATCGATTTTCGGGAACACTATTCTTTTACCCTCCTCGCGGGCTACGTCCTTCAGCGCTTCATCTTTGGAGAGCTCCTCATCAAGCTTTGTTTTTAGAAGTCGTGTAGCAACAATTTCGTTACAATATCGTTGCGACTCCTCTTGAGCAGCAGTTTTTTCTTCCTACTCCTTGAGGAGTAGCTCCTCCAATTCTTTGACTCGTTGAGCAAGGACATCTTTATCTTTTTGAATGGAGTTTTTCCTAAGGCTAAAGCGCCATAATGTTGAACCGACTCATCGATTTCCCTTTTGTTGGTGGCCTCCACGCGATTGACTGCCTCAGTAGTATCCTTAGCATTCTTCTAGGCGGCCTCAAGCTGGGATTTATACAAGGAAAGCTCTTCATCCTAAGCTTTGAAGATATCTTTCTCGTGGATGGCCTCAAGTTTCAAGCGATCGATTTCATGCCGACATTCCATAGAAACTTCTAAAGCTTTTCCCTCCAAATGAACAAGCGCGTCATGTTGGATGTAGACATCATTATTGCAAGCAATGACACTTTGTTTAACATGCCCTAGATTAGGATAGACCGCAGAAAGAAATTTAATCCATCAAAGCATAATGCTGGAAATGTGGCTTTAAGCCCGGCTAGCTTTTTTGCTATCGATGGATCGTGTGTAGGGGCTGAGGAAGTTTGTTTAGTCGAAACCACAGACTTCTTTGAGGCTCGCAAGATTGCCTAGTGCTTGATGAACCTGAGTGTTGGTCGCAAGGAGCTTCAGATTGAGATCCCCTTTGAGAATATTTCGCCTTGCTTTGTTCTGGTTGAGGAGGAGGATCATTGGGGTACGAAGAATGGCTGTAAGTTTTCCTTCGAGATGGCGATGAATCTCGATGATGATAGTCTCTATCGCTGTTGTCGTCTCTATTTCAGTGTCTATCAAACCCCGAGTCTCGGCCGGAGTGATGAAAGATAGAAGACCCACGAAGGCGGTCAAATCCGTGAGTGCTCCCCATATCACCTGCATAGAAATTAAGTGAGGACAAGTTAGCAAGAATAACATGATAGCCGAAGTTTAAGTTCAGGGTGCAGTGTAAGTGTTCGTGTGTGTCCTAGTGATTCCCCCCGACGGACCAGCTTCTTTTGCATTACTAATTGGGGTTGACTCTCCATGTTGACCGACCGAATCGCCTACATCGCCTCTCATGGGCGAATTAAGCCCCATTTCTCCTGGGTCATTAAAACCATAATTCAACAAGTCGTCGAGGATGGTTAGGTCTAAAAGACCTTTTAGTGAACCCTCTGGATGTTGGGGAGACGTTTTTTTTCGATCAGAGTGATGGTAACTTTAGCAGTCCCGCCAACTCTTTTCTTCTTCAATTTATAGGCTAAGTTTTTTGCTTCTTCGAAGGGGGAAGCGAATTGTTGATGTCAGGTACGTCGGTTATAGGCGAAATATTAGAGCCTAAGTTCTCATCGGTCTTTTTTGGCGCCTTGGCCTCCTTTTTTTCACCTTCTTCATATACATCGGGGGTTCCCCCGTAGAGGGCATCGAAGGGCCAGTTTACCCTTTTCCTTTTTCCGAGGCAAGTCCGGTTGAAGTGGCACTAGGAGGAAGACTTGTTCGACGGCCTTTTGCCAATAATCCGAACTTTAAAAGAGATTCATTGGAAATGACGGATTTGATCTCCCGGTCTCCCAGGGAATAGCTCGAATGGCTTCGACGGCCTTAGAATACCCGATGCCTTCGGGACGTGGGCTGATGCCTGTAAAAATCGAAAAAGATTTAGAAAGAATGCACTTTGTGCCGCAGATAAATATTGATCTGGAAAAGGAACTTACTCCCTTCCAGCCATCTTCTCGTAAACCTCAGAGGGCAGCATACATGGAACCATTCCTACTTTTATTGGGTGAATTTACTCCATGCCCCCGTCAGGATCTGACACTTGGAGTGTGGCTCAAGGAATATGTAAGATGGACTATCAGACCGTCTTTTGAAGCAATAGATGTAGCGGATGTCACCGAGAGTGGGGAGCCTAAATAGGATGCTCATGAAGAGAATACAAGTGTCATAGATAAACGCATGACTATTGGGATGTAGCTGTGTCGAGGCGATCCCGATATCATGGAGAAAGGAGTTAAAAGGTGGCACGCTACTGACCCAACACATGAATTTTTTGCGAACTGTATATTCAACTGGGGGCAGGTGAGGACGATCTTGTCCCGATGGAACTAATTCGTCGTGAAAAGGGATTTCATGGATCGAACATAGCCGGCAAAAAGCGGTTTCACCGATTTTTGAAGCTTGAGAATCAGTCGGATTATCCAGGATGATTACTCCATCTATAGCATCAGGTGTCGGGCCTATAACTGCAACAGATGGATCCGGAATACCCTACGTGGTGGTTGTCGGTGGATCCGAAGTACCTACTACCTCCTGTTGAGAGCCTGGATCAGGCTTATCGAAAACTATAACATAGCTCGATTTTCTGGACATCTCTAAAGAGCAATGGATGTGGATAAAATCCTATTTGAACTATACTTGAAAGAAAATCAATATTACATATAATGATGAAAATATTCCCCCTGTGTGGTGTGTGGACTAGTGCAATCTTTCAGACATGAGTATAAAAGAATGAAAGCTTTAGAAACCAATGAAGTGTGATTGCGCATTAAGCTATCATCTTCGAAGACCGTCATTGTTGACCATTTCCGAGAGCTTGTCCTATGATTTTGTAGTAGGGGTCTTGAAATCGGACAGTGGCATTATATGTTGAAGGCTGTTGTTTGTTTTTGTTAAGTTAAACTCGCGTTTATGGTCCCTGAAAACTACAGAGTCGTTAATCCAAACTAGTTCCATATGTTCATGTATTTAAGTTCTTGTTATTATTTATTTTCCCGTGGTTAGGCATGGAGATATGTGACCTTAACATGTTCTATGTTTAAGTGGATAAGATTTTAGTTGTCAATGCCGTTTGAAGTCCGAGGCCGATCGCCTTTCAGAACCCCCATACCGAACCACCTATTCATAGGCTACAGAACGGCCACTAGACCGACAACTCCATCCCACTCACTCTCACTCTCTAATTACCGAATGACCACTTGACCAACAACACCATCCCGCTCACTCTCACTCTCTAATTACCGAACGACATCCTCGCTCCATATACCGAACACTCATAGTGGTCCTTCACCCAGCCGCATTACACCATTCGGTATCGAAGAACTCTCCATCGAATAACCGACCGAACCACATACTACCAACTTCCCACTCTAGATGTCGAGCGCCTGCTAAACCTATGCCTACTACTCTTACATGCTCCTACCGACTCATAACACCTCGAGGGGTTATGACACTACAACAAAAATACTCTATTACAACGCCCTTTTTACAACAGGCATTGACTTCCCGTTGTAATAGCAGGCTATTACAACGGTCCATTCAGGCCCGTTGTCATAGATGCCCTATACAACGTCTTTTTTACAATGGGCAATGACTACCCGTTGTAATAGAATGCTATTACAACGGTCCTTTCATGCCCGTTATAAGAGATATCAATTTTACAACGATCATAAAATGGCCGTTGTAATAGATACCAATTTTACAACGGTCATAAAATGCTCGTTATAAGAGGTGTTAATTTTACAACGGGCTAAAAATGCCCGTTGTAATAGGTGCCAATTTTACAACAGGCTAAAAATGCCCGTTGTAATAGGTGCCAATTTTACAACGGTCATGAAGTGCCCATTGTAATAAATGTTTGTTGCCCATTTTTGACAACCAATAATTAATAATTACGATGCTTTCTTACAATTAATATTTATTATTTATTAATATTTAATAATTATTCATTAATAATATTATATTAATCATATGTTACTAATTACTAATTATAATATTATATTACTAATTACTAACCATTAATAGTATTATATTATTTACTAATATTTAATAATTAATCATTAATAATATTATATTAATCATTTATAACTTATAATAATTAACAATTATTATTAAATAATCACTAATTACTAATTGTTATACATAATCAGTATTCCAACAGGCTTAATTTTACTATCCAATTATTAGTAAGTAACATCGAGTAATTAATATTAAATATATAATAAATTATAATTAATAGTAAGTATTAATAATTTATGATTAATAGTTACTATTAAAAATTAAATATTAATAATATGTACATATTAATTATTAACAGTTAATAATTAACATTAAATTTTAATTAATAAATATGAAGTAACATTTAATAATTAATTTTTACTAATTAATAATTACGATTAAATAATTAATTTTCTCGATTATTTTCATTAATCCTGAATTTTTTAGCTCCGTCTACCGTTGTAATAGATATCAATTGCAACTATTTTCTTCTGCATGTTGTAGTACATGCCAATTTTCAACAACTCTTAACCGCTGATCATCCTTGCCTTAAATCAACGTTTAATGATTATTATTAATGTTTAAATAATAATAATTAATTTGAAACATGAAACAATTACCATTAATAATTAATATTAATAATTACTATTCAATAATCAATCATTATAATCTGCTTTTGTTCCCCCAAAACTTTCACAGCCCGCCTTTTGCCCAAAAATTACTTCTTCCCCTAAAACGCAATAGAAACCCTTTCCCAAACCTGCCTCTCACGCTTCCAAATATGCCTCCTATGTTCCTAGACCCTCGTTCTCAAAAACCCTAATTCATAAATCGACAAAGCCAAGACTGCTTCTGTAAGCTCCTCCACTGCAAGCTCCTCCAGCCACAAGTTCTGTCGCTGCAAGAATAATTATAAATAACAAGATGGTATCGTATCGTAATTATAATAATATCGTAATTTGAAGAGGTTGAGGTCGCTACAGTAAGGTGATTCAATGTTTTGAAGTTCGAAAAGGCGATTCGATTTTGGGTATGGTTTGCTTGACTAGGCGATGGGTTTGGGCATTGGAAGGCGCGGTTCGAGGTAAGGGTTCGTGAGGAGTTGCAATTATTGTGTTTGGGAAGTTCGTTGTCGCGGTTGCAATCAGGGGTTAGGTTCGTTGTCGCGATTGCAGTCGAGGTTTGGGAAGTTCGTTGTCGCGATTGCAGGCAGAGCCATATCCAGGCAACAGTGCAAGTGGTTGTTGTTCGGATGTGGTGGTAGATGAGGTTGATTTTGGTACGTTTAAGGCAATAATTAGGCAACATATTCTTCCTAAATTCCTTCATCCAAGAGATTTGCGTGAATTAGATGCTGCTGAGTATGACGAAATTGCTGAAGCTCCTGATCGTGCATTATCACTTCCGTTTAAGGTACGTTTCATTATCTCCCATGTAGAAATGTTATTGAGGTACTAAGTAAGATTCATTGTTTACATTTACTTTTTAAAGGCAAATGCTATTGTAAAGGTGACCCTACAACCAACTTTTGTAAGGATGCGTCAGTCATTCCATGATCTACACCAATAACCATTAATCAATCGTAACTATTTTTTCCTTTAATCTATATAAGGCCGTGATTGTGCAACCTTTCCTTTTTAACGGAATAATGGTGATATCCTTTTAACATTACTGAATATAAATGCTTTGTGGAAAAAAAACTAATTGCAAGTAAATTTGTGGGGAATCATTAAAAAACTAATTGCAAGTAAACTGAAGTCTTACAAACCATAATTGATTACAAAGGTTTCTACAGCTTCCGCAATCTTTACTTTCTGATGTGGATCTAATTGCAAGATACTAACTTTTCCTTTTATTGAGCCTAGAAATTCTAAAAATAAGATCGATTTCAAGATTGTATAAGCTTTGCCATGTCATCACCATTAACTTCCAACTCTTTCTCGTCCTCCTCTTTCACAAAAAGTGCATGCATTTAGAAAGCGAAACTTAGAGTTGATTAAAAATGGTTGAGCTATAGCAAGTGTAGCAAAAATGAGCTACTAGTCTTAAAAGTGAGTTTGTAGCTCGGTTTAAAACCGAGTCAAAGCTCAATTATGCAAAACTGAGTTGTAAGCTTAGTTGCAAATAAACTTGCAACTGAGTTTTGCAAGTCAGTTTGGAACTGAGTAGGGAACTCAGTTTCAAAACTGAATTCTGTAACTTAGTTTCCAAACTAATTGCAACGTAGTTTCTAAACTAAGTGAGTTTTGCAACTCAATTTAAAACCGAGTTGCGAGTTTCCAAACTCAGTTTCAAACTGAGTTTCCAAACTGAGTTTGGAAACTGAGTTCTGAAACTAATTCTATAAATTTAATTATACTGAGTTTCAAAACTTAGTTTGGAAACCGAGTTTCAAAATTTAGTTCGAAAACTTTCATTGGAAACTGAGTTTCAAATCTATATCTCTTCAACGTACCCGATCGCAACTTATTTCATTCTAAATCTAGGGTTCGCATAAAAGAAATCGATCAACAATAAAATAAATACTTCTTGTTTTGATTTGTGTTGAATTCATAATGTTCTATTCTCAAAATTGCGTATAAATGCAATTTTTTAAGCTCAAAACTTAGCTTTAATATCAGTCTTTAATTGTAGAATTTTGCATAGAACATACCGAGAATGATGCTCGAACGCGCAAAAATAATGCAAGGTGAGAAAGGCTTAGGTCTTGCACCTTTTCGCCTTGATTACTTTGACAAGAAAAACAGATCGAAACTAAATTTTACTATTTAGTTTGTTAATACCATATTTAATATGAAGTCACTGAATGTTATCCATTTCTTGATCTGTAAGCACATTGAATTTTCCAAACCCGCCAGGGTTTTAATTTTGGCAGTTAATAGTTTTGAGTGATTTTCCATTAACTAATATCACAACACAATATTACAAAAGCTGTAATATTTTGAAAAGAAAAATTAGGAACAATTTGCAACATATTAACTGATATTGTAAGTTGAGTATACTATCACACTTTATGATCATTGTATTGTTTCATTTTATGATCGCATCTAAAAGTATATTTAGTGTACTAAAATACCCCTATGCACGTATGATACAATGCACTTATAAAAGTGTATATAATACCAATTACCGATAATTATATTTTTATAAACAACAAACAAAACAGACAGAATAAGCTTTTATTGTATTTCATGATTGAGTATTCATAAAAGAGTATTGCATTTATAATACAATGCAATTGCATGTTCTGAAATAGTACAAATTAAAGTATATTTTAAATGATTACCTTCCTGATGGTCTATGTAATAATTCTTTTGCACTTGAATAACAACTTTGTTACTGAATGTGCTACATATATAAGAGACAATTGTATAGTTAAAGAAAAATTGCACACAAATCATCTAAGTATCAAAAAAAATTAATGCCCATGAGGTATAGCATGTAAAAAATAATAATGTTTAAGCATTAACTAATTTTTATGATAATAATTTTATGATATGCCAACATACAGAGTCAAGGTAACTTGAAATCAGAGTGAAAGTAAGAATATTATATTATAGTATTTTTTATATATAACGGAGATCTGCTGATTGAAAGGGCGATTTACATATCTTGCCATATTATCAAAACTAATCAAAAGAAATTACTAGAGTTGTGTCTCAATGAAAGCAGAGAAACATAGCATATAATGATAGGAAATTGCTCGCACTAAAACATAGATTAGATGTGCCAAGTGTTAGTTGTTTTTACTTCTTTTGCACATGCCCCTTCGGATTTGCATGACATTACCTTAACTGTTGCTTATTTAGAACAAAACCAAATATCTATTTTTAATACTTGGTAATTAAGTTAATGATTCATTTTTAGCCTGAATGAACAATTACTATGACAAATACATAGTGAACGGTGAAATCATTTCTTGTACAAATATGGATCTTTTACAGTCTATGGACAATCCAAAAGAATCCAAATAACTATTGATCTGAACATGGAGTTCAGTATTCAGATATTATTCCTGTTCCAGCATTAGGTACCACAAAAAGTAATTAGACATTTAACACGTCAACATTTTGTTCTTCTCCTTACCTTGAATTTTCATTAGGTTTCTTATATCCTGATTTTACAGCATGTGATACCCCAAATAGTTGAAAACTACTATGCCGCAAAATCTATTTTAAAAGCTTTGCAAAAAAATCCAAACATGAATAAAAATTGAAATGGTGTGGAAGTATTTGTAATTTAATCATGTAGTTATAACCAATGAGGATTTGTAAACAGGAGTGAATACTAAAACCAATGAACAAAGAGCAACTTGCACAGCCTAATCTCAACTCTAATTGGATTACAATGAGTCCTGATATGGAAAACATAAGCACTGAGGAGTGAGGATAGTGAAATTTAATTTATAACATTTTACATACTTTTTCAGTGTGCTCCTTCAACTTTGTTAGTAAGCAAAAGCTTGGTGTATTATTATTGTTGAGTAATTAATTATTTTAATTTTCAAAGGAAAAAAATGCATGTTTTTGATACTATAATTCATCACATCCAATCTTCTATGGATAAATGTTTACTCATGCATACGCATCCTTCTTACTTTTAGCTCACAAGCCTTCTTTTCTCGTTGTTACTTTAACAGGCTATTCGTTCATAGTCAACAAGAAAGTCACTGGTGCTTTTATATGAAGTGAGTAAATATTATTTTATAACTTAAAATACATTTTATTCTATGACCTACCATATCACAAAATGAAATTCCTTTTGGAATTATTATTTAATGACCTGGATAAACACTGAATTCATAGATAAGATGTTTTGGAATTTGATTGTTTTTTCAACACAAAATTATATGAAGTTCAATTTTTTCTATGTATTTCAACTCTAATTGAAAATACTACACGTAATATGAAATAATAGTTTATTTGTTTGTTTTTTGTTTATATGCTAAGCACTTATGCATAATGAATGAGAAAAAAAAATCTGGCAGAAGTAGAAGTTAACAACCTAATTCTTATAGTTATGATTTACCTTTGTCTTATATCCATCACTTACCTTTTTTCCCATAATATGATATGCTATTACCTTAATGGCTTTTCTTTTGCTTCACAGCTTACGAGTAGGGAAAAGCTGTTAGTAAACAACTTTCTAAAGTATACACCTATGTTTGATAGATTCCAACATATTCACTGGTTCCACCAAGACTAAAATTGACAGATAATTTTTTATTAAATCAACAATATCTATTTTTAACCATCATTGTGGTTCAGAATGATTTATTTGTAGCAACTACCAAGTATCCCTCTTATTTAGGATTCAAAGAAGTTTCAAACTCCTTATAGAAACAAATATATACTTACCTATGATTATTATTTTAGATTGGTGCAGGGACAAATCCACTTGAAGGAGCAGCACTGGGTATGTCTCTTCTAGAATCTGTTGCCGAGTATGGTTCATTTTTGACGATTGCTACCGCACATCATGGAGAATTGAAAACAATGAAATACAAGTATCAAGCTTCTCACGGTACAAAATTCGTTTTTGTGTAATTCTGGTTAGTCACATTGGTAATTTACTTATTTACAAGGTTATAAACTAGAACAAGAATAAAGATATATAGCTGCAATGCAATCTGTTGATGTGATTCATACTATGATATTAGTATTCAGTTCACTGAACTCCCTGATATTCCATTTTCCTGCATTTCTATTTTGTAAAAATACAGCAATGAAGATATGGTATATAAAATGTTTTCACGTGCTCCTGCGAATGAAAGCTTGTTGGACCAATTATTCAGGCAAGTCATGTATGGTATTTCAGGTGATGTTGAAATTCATGAATTACGGAGGAAGATGGATGTTTTGGTCCGTGATGCAGAGAGAAGGAGTGGTTCGCGAGTTGTATATGGTGTTTGGTGGCAGATGTTGTCAGGTGCAGCATTGTATTTAAGTAGAAGGCAGTGGGTAGTGGTAAAGGAGATATGTGTGCTTGTAGAAATGAAGAGGCTGTGTGATGTTGGGTTGGTTGGTAGCACGGTGGTCAGAGGTGCTGTGGTACGGGGAGTGGGAGTTCGAGGTCGCAGTTATGGATGGTGGAGATTGCACTGGTGTGCGTAATGTTTATGTGATTGTAACTGTTCTTTTTTATTTTTTATAAAGAAATGTACCGTGCACAGTGAAAATGCAAATGAAATGCAAACACACTTGAAATGAAATGATTTTGGTTGTTTTATGATAATGTTTGTTACTCGTTAAATTATTCATTATTGGTATGGATGTACTGCATGGATGCTGCTGAATATTTTTTTAAATTTGTATTTATTTTGCAACGGTCAGAAACCGTTGCAATATCATGTATTACAATGGGCTATGCCAGTTGTATTACAGTCTTTTACAACGGGCTTTAATTGTTGCTACAGAGCCTATTGCAAGGATCGATGACCGTTGTAAAAAGGTGTATTACAACGTTCATTGTCCGTTGTAAAATACGGTTGACCTATTACAACGAGGCCTAATACAACGGGCGCATGCCCGTTGCGAAAACCATATTACAATTGGCATTGCCCGTTGTAAAATGACTGTTTTGTTGTAGTGTGATTTTCTCTCTCTATATATAGAGACCTCCTCACCGAAGCAAAGTGGCCGACTGCTAACTCCCACACCTCTTTGACCTTGCTTCCAAAAGCCATCCATGGCTGTTTCCCTAAGTCAAAGTCTACTCGTACTAAAAGCGCTTCATCATCAACGCCCAAACATCTACTCACTACGTTTCTCTCCTCTCGTGTTCATCACGCTAAGCCGAATTCCTATGTGGTTCGGCCCTATAGCTCGAGTTCGAGAGGGTAAGATTTGGGAATTTACGGTATTGTAGAGAACCTCACCGATATGATAATTTAAGGACGAGATGTGTGCTTCTTGAAACTCAAAGTCGAGGATGGCTAGGGAGTGTGTTGGAGAAAATGATTAAGTGGAGGGGTATAGCAGTTCGACAAAGGAGTGGAGTTTGGGTTTTTGAGTGAAACTGATTGAAAGGGAGTAGTGAAGTAAAAGTGGGAAGATAAAGTAAGAGTCGGGGCTTTTCTATGAAGAGGAGGATGTGAATCGGCATTCACCTATGGACCCAGTCACCATGCTACATGGGTTCGGCAAGGCAACATGCCAAACCATCCTAGTTAGGCCGAACGAGTGGGGCATGCTTTATAAGCCGACCTCACTCTTGTAAAAAAAAAGAGAAGAGAGAAAGAAAATATAACTAAGTAAAGTCAGTCACATTTCGGCCTATGTGAGATCGTATACGTTAGGCTTTTGAAAGCAAGCGCGTCGTGTTGCTTCACACGACACACTTTAGGGAGCAAATGTTACCCGACACCTTGGCCCGTCTATAAAATGACAGTATCGTTAGCACTAGACAAGATTCTGACCAAGAAAAGCCTGAAGATATAAGGGTTTGATGCAATTGGCATGTTTCGGCGTTTATGTGCGGTTCGGTAGATATGGTTCGGTGTGTGCCACTCGGTCTGGGTAACTCGGCACACGTCGCTCGGTCAAGATGGCTCGGTATGCATCGGTCGGTCAGTTGAGTTGTCGTCGTTCGACATGTACCGCTCGGTCAAGAGAGTGAAGTCACACATGGCCTAGTCAGATTGGATTGGAACGTGTGGCTCGGTCAACGACGTAAGTCGCATGTGGCTCGGCCTAGACGGATTAGCAGGTATTGATCGTAAAAGGAGAGTTATTGTCGTTCGGTCAGAAGTCGTTCGGTGTGCATAGTCGGTGTATCTGGTTCGATGCACGAAGAGGAAGTTAGCCTGACCGTGGAAACAATAGTGAAGTGAGAAAGCTGACACTGCTTTACTTTGAGGTCCACCGTGAGTTACTCCGAGTCCTTTAAGAGTTCGCTTCGAGCTAGTTACCTGATGACCACCGTTCGGTCATCGTGGATCAGCATTTGTTGTTCGGTGTATCTCGCTCGACATGCTTGGGTCGGTCGACTTGAGGTTCCCATATATGAGCCAAGGTACTTTGCTCCTAGGCCTGAGAAGGAAGTCCAGCCTATCTTCGTCTATAAATAGAGGGGCAGGGGTGCAGTGAAAAGTGACATTTTTTCAAGAACTCCGAGTACACTCTGCCATTTTCTACACTACTTTTATTTCAGTTAAAACTTGTATTCGAGCTATTTGTTTACGGATAGTATCTGTATTCAAGTCTTGGAGGAAAACAATAAAGATTATATTAACAATGGACGTAGGTAGTTACGCTGAACCACTATAATTCCGGTGTTCTTATTTCTGTAGTTAGTTTTGAATACATTCCACTGTTTTAATTTTTTTCATTAATCTCTCTACATAATCTTACTCAAGTGTGTTAGTGGGCGATCAATTTTGATGCTAACAGATATATTTTTACACGTGCTGCCAATATTGTCAAACACTTTTGTATAAACTGCCATTATTTTTAGACATTATTTAACCGTGTATATGTGTCGTATATATATAATTAATTTTAGACACCATTTAATATATAAGCTATCAATTGACTGAAAATCAACGTGGTGTACAGTAAAAGTTTAATGCAGTGCAGTTTCTTTAATGCGTGAAATTAGTCACTATTAACTCTTCAATTAAACAGAAGTCAAATATAATAATGTGGATAAATATGCATGGGAAATTTGTGATTAATTTAAGGTTAGGATTAGATGAGAATTAGTTTTAATGACTTTGCACAATTGCGATGACCAATGTCTCATTTCACTTAGTTGAAGTGAGTATTATGGTGATTGATCCGTTAGGCAGGTTGACATTTTCATTGGTGAGCAAGTCTGCTTTATCAGCCCAATGCGTAGGCACAATCTCACTTTCACTACGAGTAGTACAACCAAAAATTTGTGTAAAATCGGTGAATAGTTAATAGGGCAGTTGTGTCGAAATGCATCATAATGTAAGTACAATTACTATGCCATTGAAGCAGAATCTTTATTTCCTTAAGCTAGGTTGGACGACCACTCTTTTGATGCTTGTTATCTTCTTTGTCTGAAATTCCTATTAGTATGCCACGTACATCGGCAATGCATTTGTGCATGTATTGGTAATTTTTACGTTGCGGTCAATGATCAATGTATGCACAATATCGACTTTGTTGTGAATAATTTACGTAATGTGTAGTTGTGAATGTATTCTGATTTTGGTTTACCCGTTAAAGTGCCTAAACTGCCAATCCTTGAAACTATTGTTTGGTATGAAGCTATAGCAAAATGATGCGTTGGTATTTGTTACATGGCAAAAAACCCAAAATATGATGCATCAGTACTTACTTCAAAAATATTGATGCATTGGTTTTTATTGCATTTGTATTTATTGCTAGCTGAATAATTACTATTACTCAAAATTTGATTTCAATAAATGGCAAAGATAAGGCTTGTCGACATCTATTACATAAGACGGTCACCAAAAAATTGAAATGTTCTGCTATGGAAACAAACATCCATAGCCGTTGTAAAAGGTATGCTGAAAAGTTAAAATCACCTCTTATTAAAGCAGCCTTTCTCTAATCCTTACTGAAATCAACGTTTGAGTACTTGTAACTATTCAGCTAGCCATGTTGTGAGAGAAACAGAAGACGAAAGAAGTCTGCCATCATTATTTATGTAAAAGAGCATTAATAGGGATTAAATTTTAAATCTTACAAAATAATGAATCTACATATACCAAATATACCAAACACCCCAATCAGCGGATGCAAGATTTTGAAGAAAATATTGCTAGAATACAATAAACCAAAATTGGTTATATGATTGGAATAAATTATGAACATACAGGCCTTGAATTTTTTATGTGGATGCATTGTAGGTGAGGTCACAAACCCTGAAATTTCTTTGTAAATGCACAAGAGGTGTGACTGAAGGAAGCAACAATGAATAAAAGCATCAAAACGGAAGTTATATTTGACTGAAATGCTAGAAACTGGAATTATTTTAAGGGCTAATGGTAAATTAGATGTGGGTAAAGAACATGGACAGTGTTTTATTGGATCTTTTATATATCGGAATTAATAAAATAGGTAGAAGAAAATTGTTCGCAAAAGTCAGTGTTACCCAAAAATAAAATACAGTTGATGGCTGTAAAACTTTTATTTTCTTGAAATGGAAAGTAATTTCTTGAAATGTAAAGTATAAAAAAATAAAATACAGTTGATATGTCTGTATAGATCAGGAGATATATCTTAATGGATAATCAGTGTACAAATAAAGGATTAATTGCAAAAACAATAGAAGAACAATAGAATCGGACAGTAAAAATAATAACCAGTCAATAATGGAGAAATAAAGAAGCAACAATGCAAAACCAAGCAAAATTTGTAATAAAACTATGTAAGAAAATGTGTAATAAAACAATGTACGAATGCAGCCACCAGCATACCTGCTGTGAGCTATCGGCAAAACTATGATGTTACCTAAGAAATTAGCCAGTAGAGAGCAGCTATTTCAATATACTTACTACTTAATCATCAAAACTCTATGTCTAAACAGTTGACCCATATTGATTTAATTGAAAAGAATAGAGAAAAGTTAACGAGTTAGCGGAAGCTATATTTGAATTCATAGTCGCCGTTGGAAAAGTAAATTTGGTTTAGTTTTTCATATTGACACAGACCCTATACCTTATATTAGATCTGAATTCATAGTTGGTGCTTTTATTAACTGATTAAGAAAATGAGATAGATCTAAAAGATAAGAACTAGATCTAATCTTTCAAATTGACATAAACCGTAGATCTGAATTATTTCCATGAAAAAGATCAGGAGAATAAACAGAGCTTATATAATTTGAAAACCATAACCCCTTATTCATAATGTTGGCATTTTCTAATTTGGCCCTTCAACAAAATAGAACTAGTCAGCGGGTTAGGGAGGAAGCAGCGTATCTACCCGGTCAGCATCTACACATTAATACCATGAAAATCGTACATGTAAGTCTTTTAACTTTAATTTATAATTTGATCACTTTAATTAGGCTTTACACCAAAATAGCACGACGCGTTTATTTTACATATGTGTCCCGCATATTGAAATTTTCCAGAAGTCTCCCCCTGGACCATATATGTAATAACCTTATAATTTAGTTTAACTTTATGAGCTTCAAAATTTGCTATTTATAACATAAGGTGTTTCAGAAACAATCTCGTTGATTAACTTTGCTGACAAAGGATCAAAGCGGCTTTCGTTACTTTTAGTATAACTAAACCAATCAATGGTCACATATACCAACACAATCAAACGATATAAATCAATCATGAGATGCGTAGCATGGAAATTACAGGAGATGCGATCTATACACGTCTATTTTCAATTGGTCATACTTTAGTGAGATCAAAACATTCAATATTTGAACAACCTAGAGCGTAAACTAAACTTTATTGCTTTATTTGATCGGAAAAAAGAATATGATATATATTTTTAACTAAAGTATAGACCAATGTGTCATATGACAGTACCAGATGCAAGCTCCCCCTGAACCTAAATATTCTAACATAAAAGTTACACAAATTGAGCAAGATGCTCATGAAAGACTTTGGGTGATAGTCCTTTTGTAAGCGGATCCGCCATAGTGGAGTTTGTTACAACATATTCTATGAATTACAATCTATTTTACAATCTTCCCTTACTGGAAAATAATATGTTATTTATTATTACAATATTATTTTAACAATCTTTCAATTTCTTTATTCAATAGTCCATTACTTTATAAAAAAATTATACAATTTTTTTCCATCGTGGAAAGTCCCATAACGAAAAATAACAAAGAAGGCTATAAGTATATCTATGAATTCCTTATATAGCTTCATCTAGAAAAAAATAATAATAACAACAATATTATTGTTGTCTGAAGTGGATCTTTTGTACTCTTGGCATCCAAAATATTCGAACTGTAATGTCTTATGATCTCCAACCAATCCGTCTTAAGCATATAATCCGTTGTTTCTTAAAATACCCAAATAACACATGCAATATTCACATGTGTGTATGCTTTAGCATGCATTAGACTCAACACGGCAAATGCATGAGGAATTTTTTGCATTTCTTTAGCTTCAAGGATGTTCTTATATTACTATATAAGACAACATTTGTCTATTTTGGCAAAAGAGAATTGATTTGCAGTTTGCATACCAACCCCTCCCCTTTTTTAAAGCCTTATCTACCTAGTCTTTTTGTGATAATCCAAATAGCATTCCATGAATGATAATGGTGTATTTGAATCTCTAATACAAAAAATAATCCACAAGTAGTTATCTTAGTTATTTCATCAATGTCCCCATTGAGTAACATGACTTTAATATCCCTCTGATATTGCTTAAATTATAATCTACAAGTTTTTAAAATAATTCAAAAGATTCCTTTAATAACACCAAAGAGAAAGTCTCTTTAAAAATAAAACATCGTTTTCCTTTTTAGTATCGTCTTTTCTGTAATGAGCCTTATACCTTTCCACATTACTCACTTGATCCATTTTGTTTTGAACAATTATTCATAACCAATGATCTTGTTACCTTAAGATGGTGGGAAAGATCTCAAACTTTATTATCCTTATAGATTTAGACTATATATTCATACCTCAAAACTACATTCAAATTAGTACCTTATATGGATTGATGCACGCCCAAAGAATCATTTTCTCCAATCCAATGTTTATCTTTATGAAAAATACTATATAGTCATCGGAATAGTATTTCTTCTTTTCAAGTGGATTTCCTTAGTGACCGTACACTTTAGGTTGTTGAGTTTATTTTCTTGAAACAATAACCTTAATTTAAACAAAATTTAGTTTGACATTGTCTTATTACGATTCTTAATTCTTGTTAATGAAAGGAAACAAATTCTATATATTATCCGAAGAAGTAACTATAGTTGAATCAAAGATAATGGTTCTCCATAAAGACAATGATACAAACCTTAAAATTTTATTTAACATTGTCTTGTTATGGTTCTTGATTTACTTCTTGTTAATGAAATAAAAAAATCCTATACATTATACGAAGAAGTAACTGTAGTTGAATGAAGATAATGATTATCCTTAAAGACAATGATCCATTATTTCTCCCTCCAAGCTCAACATCCTCAAACATCGTAGCATTTTCCATCTTATACTTTTTTTTCTTAGTGTGAGTTTATAAACATGTAGCTTTTAAATCGCTTAGTATACTAATAAAGTATTTGCTAACTTTATAATTATTTAGTAAGTTGACACAAATAATCATATTAATCACCGTATCAAAATTTGAGACTTCATTATAAGAGGTATTCAACATAAGTAGATATATATAAGGTATATTCTAAACATTATGAGCTTTAATTCCAACAATGTTTGAATTTATTCATAAATCAATCTTATTATTTGTAATGAACAATAATAACTGATGCAGCACGACCTGTAGAAGTCCAGAAGTTAGACCATTCACAAGTTAATGGAGCTTCAGTTCAATCTCCTAAGTCGTGCATGAGTCAAGGGGTTACGGTTTTAACTCGCAAGTCGTGCACGAGTCAAGTAAAGGAGTCATATGGGAAAGAGGCATCTCTTAATAGCTTAGGTCGTTCGTGCTTGATGAGTCGTCCACGACCCAGTGAAGGTAGCATGAGTCGTCCACGACCTAAGGAGTCACGAGAAGGAACGTTGCAAGCGGCTTTGAGTCGTTTCCGACTCAACAATGGAGGCCTAGGTCGGCAACGACTTACGAAGGAAGATGTAGACCGACCTAATGGAATACCGCTTCTGGTGATAAGTCGTACACGACTCAACGACTCATCAATAAGTCGTGTACGAGATAACAAGGGCAGAAAAGTGGAAGGAGTTGTGTCGTTCGAAGTTGACTCATTGGAAGGGATGGGCCGCAGGGAAGCTATGAGTCGGTAAAGACAAGAGGCATGTGTCGTAACTCGTTGGGTCCTAAGGTCGTGAGTCCTTGAGTCGGTCTTCAGTTGAGTCGTGAACCGTATACGACCTAAGTGATATCTTGAGTCTGTACTGTTTTAAGTCGTTGTGTGATGAAGTGTTGTATTGAGTCGTGGGTGTATAAGTCGTTACCGACTTAGTATAGGTCGTGAGATATGTTGTTGTAAGTATGTATAGTACTAAGTCGTGTACGACTTAAATGTTGAGTCGGCAATAGCCTGAGTCGGTCCTGTATGTAAATAAGTTGAGTCGTATTGTTGTGTGTAAGTCGGCAACGACTTATGATGAGTCGGGGGGGGGGGGGGGGGGGTTTCATGAGTCGCATATGACTTAAGAGTGGCGTGAGTTGTAAATGCTATAAATAGCCGTGTGTGAGTCATTTGTAGTAGTTGTTGATTTTTGAATAAAATTCCTTTTTGTTAGCTTTGTGCTTTCATACTAATTGGTAGTTGAGTGTAATCTCCTATCTCCTCTTTCGGTTAATCGAGTGCACTCGATTCAACGATCGTAGAAGCCGATTCACGGAATCTAGTGCGCTAGATCAACGTGCGAAGAATCGTAGATCTTTTAACACGGTATAGTGCGCTATCAACGTGTTTGAGATAGCTAGAGTTCGGTATCTTTGGATCAACGAACTTGGGCATTTTGGTATCTTCAACTCACCGATTGCTACATTCCATCGATTGAAGTTTTGTTTGATTAATCCGCTGCGTCAGTTTTTTGGTATCAGAGCCATACTTAGCCAATCATAGCTAAGTTGATTCTTGGAGCCAAGTTTTTGAAGTTTGAAGTTGTTCATCGTGTTCATATTGAAGTTGCATCAAGTTTGGAGTGTTTGATCCATTTCATTTTGGATCGAGGAGTTGGATATTGTTTGGATTTTGACTTGGATTTTTGCGCGCCAAGATTTGAAGTGTGGAGCCGTGTAAAACCATTGCCGAGCTAAAGCCTTGAAGAGTTAAGTGTTGAGCCGTGACTTGTTCTTTTGTTGAAGCTTGAATTTTTGTGTTTGAATTGTTGAAGTTTGAGAAGTTTTTCAATCATGCCACCAAGGAGAGCTAATCGTCATCAAAACGTTGAAGCTTTGTATCGTAGAGAAGAAGCCGAGCTTATGGAACAACGTATTAATGAAAAATTTGATGAAGGCATTGGTAAATTGGAGAACTTGATGAATGATTTGAATCAAAGGAGGAGATCACCAAACTCGAACCATGGAGGAAACCGAGTTTCGCCATCGGTTACGGAAGCGAGGAGGGTATCACCACATTCATGTAGAGATAGAAGAGAAACATCAATATCATCACGAAGAGATCATCATGACTATGCACATGAAGAGAGGAGAAGTCAACGTGAATTTGACAATGAAGCATATAGAGATGAAGAGAGACATAGTCAAAGAAGCATGCATGAGCGAAGGGATGATAATGGTCGAGATCGATGTAGACGTACTTTTGATTTTGTTGAAGAGGGTGATAGAGCTAGTATTCATTATCGAGATCGAGACCAAGTTCGAAATTCTTATCGGGATGTTGAAGATGATCGTCGATGGGAATCGGGTATGAAGATGAAAATTCCAGAATTTAAAGGCGGGATGGTTGCTGAAGAGTTCTTAGATTGGTTGTCTAATGTGGAGGAAATCTTTGATTTCAAGGAGGTCCCGGAGAATCGAAGGGTGAAGTTGGTTGCTACTAGGTTGAGGGGGAGAGCTTTGGCATGGTGGCAGCAAACTAAACTTACCGGGGGAGAATGGGGAAGTCAAAGATAGAATCGTGGGATAAGATGAAGAAGTTGATGAGATCTACTTTCTTACCTTACAACTACCAATCACTTATGTACCAGAGGTTGCAAAATCTGAGGCAAGGGACAAAGTCTGTTAGTGATTATGCTGATGAATTTTACCAACTCATTGCCAGGAATGATATTATGGAGACAGAAGAACAGCTAACTGCTAGATTCATTGGGGGATTGAGAATGCAAATTCAGGATATGGTTAATATGTTTGATCCAAGATCTGTAGCAGAGGCGCATCAGAAGGCGTTAGCTTGGGAGAAGCAAGGAAGGCATGGAGGCGGTGTGTTTACTAATTCCAATAATCAAGCGAGGGGTGTTGGTGGAAGTTCTAATGTTCCTAAACCTGTTACAAAGCCAGTGATGAAGGAGACTGAGAAGGCGAAGGTTAGCAGTGTTTTCAAATGTTATAATTGTCAGGAGTTGGGTCACAAGAGTAATGAATGTCCGAAGCCGAAGAAGAGAACCATGGTTGCAGAAGTTGAGGAAGATGATGGTGAGGAGGCAGAATGTTCAAATGCACCTTATGTTGAGGAGGAAGAAGAAGTGTCGGGAGACGAAGGTTGTAATCTGATGATGAGGAGGTCTTGTTTGACGCCAAAACAAGAGGAGGAAGATAGTTGGTTGAGAAGCAATATTTTTCAGTCGACGTGCACTATTCTGGGAAAGGTTTGCAAGTTCGTTATTGATGCGGGAAGTTGTGATAATATTATTTCTACAGAAGCAGTGAGGAAATTGAACTTGAAGACTGAGAAGCATCCTAAACCGTACAAGCTAGCATGGTTAAGGAAGGGTGGTGAAGTGAAAGTGTGTCGAAGAGCTTGTGTTAATTTTTCTATTGGGAAGAAGTACAAAGATGAAATTTGGTGTGATATTGTGGATATGGATGTTTGTCATTTGTTGTTGGGCAGACCATGGCAGTTTGATAGAGCAGTTCAACATGACGGTCGTGCCAATAGTTACAGTTTCATGTTCGAGGGTACTAAAATCACTTTGGTTCCTAAGAAGCAACAACCAAAGGAGAGCAAGCTAGAAGAGATTGAGGAATTGAAAACTCTGTTGACTTTGAAGGAGTTTGTCAAGGAAGTCGAAGAAGAACCAGAAGTATTTTTGTTGATTGGGAGAGAGAGTAGTGAAGAAGTTGAAATTCCAGAAGCAGCAAAGCCAATTTTGAAAGAATTCGAAGATGTCTTTCCATAGGAGTTGCCTAAGGAGTTACCGCCACTTAGAGACATTCAACATCAAATCGATCTTGTTCCGGGAGCAGTGTTACCACATCGACCACATTACCGAATGAGTCCGAAGGAACATGAGGAGTTACGAAGGCAGGTGGAAGAATTGTTGAAACAGGGACGTGTTCAGGAAAGCTTGAGTCCTTGTGCAGTGCCAGCATTGTTGGTGCCAAAGAAGGATGGAACATGGAGAATGTGCACAGATAGTAGAGCTTTGAATAAGATCACTGTTCGCTACAGATTTCCTATGCCAAGGTTGGATGATTTACTGGATCAGTTGAGTGGGGCAACTATATTCTCGAAGATTGATTTGAAGAGTGGTTATCATCAAATTCGAATCAGACCTGGAGATGAATGGAAGACAGCTTTCAAGACGAGAGAGGGGTTGTACGAATGGTTGGTTATGCCATTTGGTTTGTCAAATGCACCTAGTACATTCATGCGGGTGATGAATCAAATCTTTAGATCATTCATTGGGAAGTTCGTCGTGTTTTATTTCGATGATATTCTTATTTACAGCAGGAGTATGGAGGAGCATGTTCTACATTTGAGGGAAGTATTGATTATTCTTCGTGAGGAACAATTTTATGCTGCTACGAAGAAATGTGTGTTTATGACGCACAGTGTTTTATTTCTGGGTTATGTTGTTTCAGGAGAAGGTATTCAAGTTGACCAGAGTAAAGTTGAAGCAGTCAGGAATTGGCCACAACCAAAGACGATTACGGAAGTGAGAAGTTTTCATGGGCTAGCGTCATTCTACCGAAGATTCATTCCACACTTCAGTAGCGTGATGGCTCCAGTTACTGATTGCATGAAGGGGAAACAGTTTGTATGGTCAGAGGAAGCGGGAGTTGCTTTTGAGAAGATCAAGGAATTGTTGACGTCTGCACTAATTCTTGTTCTACCTAATTTTCAGTTATTGTTTGAATTGCATACTGATGCTTCGAAGGTTGGTATTGGAGGAGTTCTGAGTCAGAATGGGAAGCCAGTTGCTTATTTCAGCGAAAAGTTGTCAGGGGCAAAGATGAGATACAGTACATATGACGTTGAGTTTTATGCTGTTGTGCAAGCTGTCAAGCATTGGAGGCATTATCTGTTTCAGAAGGAATTTGTTCTTTATACTGATCATGAAGCATTGAAGCATTTACAGGGGCAGGATAAAATTTCAGCAAGACGTGCATCATGGATTGCATATTTACAGCAGTTTACTTTTGTCGTTAAGCACAAATCAGGGGTGACAAATCGGGTAGCTGATGCTTTGAGTAGGAGGAGTCATTTATTAACGACAATGAAACTTGAAGTGACGGGGTTTGAATTACTGCCAGAGATGATTAATGAAGATCCTTACTTTGTGAAATATGTTGAAAAAGTGAAGGATGGGAGTACCGATGAATTTATGATAGTTGATGGTTTTCTGTTTAAGGGGAATCGTTTATGTATACCGGACTGTAGCTTGAGATTGAAAATTGTCAAGGAGTTACACGAGGAAGGGCATGTGGGCCGTGATCGTACTTTACAGATGATTTCACAGTCTTACTTTAGGCCGTCGATGAGAAAAGAGGTTGAAAGATTTGTGGAGCGATGTCATATTTGCCAAGTTTCAAAAGGAACAGCAACGAATGCAGGGTTATATATGCCATTACCAGTACCATCTAAGCCGTGGGTTGATATTAGCATGGATTTCGTTTTGGGTTTGCCTAGAACTCAAAGGGGAAATGATTCGATATTTGTTGTGGTGGACAGGTTTTCGAAGATGGCACATTTTGTTGCTTGCAAGAAGACAGTGGATGCAGTTCGAGTAGCACAGTTATTTTTCAAGGAGATCTATCGACTTCATGGATTGCCAGAGTCTATTGTGTCGGATAGAGATACTCGTTTTCTGAGTCACTTTTGGTTGAGTTTTTGGAAGATGGTGGGAACGAAGCTGAAATTTAGTAGTGCTTATCATCCACAAACTGATGGACAGACAGAAGTTGTTAACAGGTCATTGGGAAATTTGTTGCGATGTCTTGTACAGGATAATTTGAGAAGTTGGGACATGAAGTTATGCCAAGCTGAATTTGCACATAATCATGCAGTGAATCGTAGCACGGGATTCAGTCCATTTCAGATTGTTTATTCAAATTTACCCAGGGGACCGTTGGATTTGGCAGTAGTACCACAGGCGAAGGAAACAGTTAAACGAGCTGCTGATTTTGTTGATGAGTTGACTGAATGTCATAAAATCGTTCAGGAACGATTGGAAAAGTCGAATGAGAAGTATAAGAAGTCTGCAGATTTGAAACGTCGAAATGTTGAATTTAGGGAAGATGATTTGGTTTATGCTGTATTGACGAAGGATCGGCTTCCGGTTGGTGCTTACAACAAGTTGAAGGCGCGAAAAATTGGTCCAATTGAAATTGTGAAGAAAATTAATGAAAATGCTTATCGATTAAAGCTACCAGATGATGTTTATACTTCTGATGTTTTTAACGTCAAATATTTAATTCCATATCATGGAGGTGAGATTGTTGAGGAAGAATTTACAAATTCGAGGTCGAATTTTTCTCAACCAGGGGAGGATGATGCAGCACGACCTGTAGAAGTCCAGAAGTTAGACCATTCACAAGTTAATGGAGCTTCAGTTCAATCTCCTAAGTCGTGCATGAGTCAAGGGGTTACGATTTTAACTCGCAAGTCGTGCACGAGTCAAGTAAAGGAGTCATATGGGAAAGAGGCATCTCTTAATAGCTTAGGTCGTTCGTGCTTGATGAGTCGTCCACGACCCAGTGAAGGTAGCATGAGTCGTCCACGACCTAAGGAGTCACGAGAAGGAACGTTGCAAGCGGCTTTGAGTCGTTTCCGACTCAACAATGGAGGCCTAGGTCGGCAACGACTTACGAAGGAAGATGTAGACCGACCTAATGGAATACCGCTTCTGGTGATAAGTCGTACACGACTCAACGACTCATCAATAAGTCGTGTACGAGATAACAAGGGCAGAAAAGTGGAAGGAGTTGTGTCGTTCGAAGTTGACTCGTTGGAAGGGATGGGCCACAGGGAAGCTATGAGTCGGTAAAGACAAGAGGCATGTGTCGTAACTCGTTGGGTCCTAAGGTCGTGAGTCCTTGAGTCGGTCTTCAGTTGAGTCGTGAACCGTATACGACCTAAGTGATATCTTGAGTCTGTACTGTTTTAAGTCGTTGTGTGATGAAGTGTTGTATTGAGTCGTGGGTGTATAAGTCGTTACCGACTTAGTATAGGTCGTGAGATATGTTGTTGTAAGTATGTATAGTACTAAGTCGTGTACGACTTAAATGTTGAGTCGGCAATAGCCTGAGTCGGTCCTGTATGTAAATAAGTTGAGTCGTATTGTTGTGTGTAAGTCGGCAACGACTTATGATGAGTCGGGGGGGGGGGGGGGTTTCATGAGTCGCATACGACTTAAGAGTGGCGTGAGTTGTAAATGCTATAAATAGCCGTGTGTGAGTCATTTGTAGTAGTTGTTGATTTTTGAATAAAATTCCTTTTTGTTAGCTTTGTGCTTTCATACTAATTGGTAGTTGAGTGTAATCTCCTATCTCCTCTTTCGGTTAATCGAGTGCACTCGATTCAACGATCGTAGAAGCCGATTCACGGAATCTAGTGCGCTAGATCAACGTGCGAAGAATCGTAGATCTTTTAACACGGTATAGTGCGCTATCAACGTGTTTGAGATAGCTAGAGTTCGGTATCTTTGGATCAACGAACTTGGGCATTTTGGTATCTTCAACTCACCGATTGCTACATTCCATCGATTGAAGTTTTGTTTGATTACTCCGCTGCGTCAATAACCCAATTTGTTCATATTAGTAATAAGAAACCGAAATCTATCTAAATGACGTCATAACAAAATTATCAAATAAATACAAATAATATTATTGAAATTTCAATAATATCTAGTAAACTTTACTTTATATATCTGTATATCTTATTAAAGAAACAACTATAAATATATTTATATGTTATTTCTTTTCTTTTAGATCTTTAGCAACTTCTTTATCCTTATTTATACATTTATTTACAATGTACGATAAATAGGTACTTTCTATCTTACAATGCTTCAATCTCTCTTCTTTTTACCACAATTTGAAATGAGCTCAATAAAGGTCATTTTATTCTTAAGAAAATTAATAATAATCTTAAAATGGTTATACTGCGAATGAAGAGAGTATAAGAGAAAATAACAATAACTTAAGTGCCTTTAACTTTTGAAACAATACTTTCCATATAGTACTCATTTAATGTTTCCTTTATTTTGACTTTATAGAATCAAGAAATATAAAGCGTGCTTGTTTCTCCTTACAATTTTCACAAAACACTTTTCAATTTCAGTAAAGAACTCCTTAAAGTTAGTTATTCCCATGAATATCACATCCTTGAAAGCTTCTAAAATATTTTACTTTATGATCTTTTGACTCTTGCTTTTTTGAATTATCCCACCTTTAATGTTCTTCATAACGTTATAGAAGCATTCAACCATAATATGGGTTGTGTATAACCCTCCTAATTGCAAGAGCTAGATCCATGAAGTTAAGAACAAACAACATGTTCTTTTAATAATCCTTAGAGTTGGTCCCAACAAGATGAGAACATTAAAATTGCAAACATTTTAGTCAAATTAGTTAAAAAATGAATAAAAATTAAGGATTGATCGTATATGCTCATATTCAATATCAACCATATTAAACTCAAATAATTGGTAAATCTCTTCTCAAGATACCTAGCACAACATTAATATCAAGTCTTTAAATAGTAATATTAACTGCAAGTGGTATTCTTATTATAATGATCAAACACTGACAATAAATTCAAGTTGAATAACAATCTTCCTTTGGGCCGATTAGTTATTCACTTGTAAAATCTTATAATTGTCACATATTTATCATCACATATGTTTAAATTATTCAACCAGATATTAGTCTTCCTTTGGGTTTGCTGACATCCGCATGAATAAATACACATAAATATCAAACATTTTCATTAACAATTAAAATAAGAGAGATATGTTATTTCAATTAGCTCACTTGAAATGTAGGATATTTATAATTAGTTTGCAAAAAGACACCAAAAATATATTTGAATTTATCTTTTGTGTATGTACAATATTTCAAGTGCTATAAAATATTCCCAAAAGCACTTTAAGTACAGCTGTTATAGTCTTTTACTTTAATCATAGTTGTTATAGTCTTTAACTTTAAGTATGTAGTTACGTTCATGGCACCTTCTAAATAAATATGATATAGGGCATCATAAATAAATTATAACAAATATCATGGATGAATGTCAGAATTAAATGGCACATAATCTTATGCATAAATGACATAGTAAATGTTATACTAAATAACATGAATGAATGTAGTAACTATAATGTATATCTGAACCACAATATAGTTATACAAAATGCTACTGTACCACTTTATCTTTAGTTTGTTATTTGAACACTTAATTAAGGTCAGTAACCATGCATTTTCTCAAAAATATGAAAATTGCCACTCTTTTATTTTATCCTAACCAAAGCACGATAGTGAAACATGTTTTCAACAAGCAGAAGTCAAACATATAAGATAGATGTAACTATTAAACATAAATGCATCAAATAATAAACTTTATGTCTTTTCTTATTCCAAATACAAACATGCTGCATTATTAAATTTATTGCAACTGATGCATTTACTGCATTTATGATAATAAATTAATTAATTTACTACCATAACAACTACATTTAATGCAATTATGATAAAAATAAATGCAATTAATCCATTATGTGGTCTAAAATTTAAATTATTGTCATGTTAAAATTTATTTCAATAATAAAATAAATATAAACATAATAAATGAGCATACTTTATTTCTAATTAACCAAAATTATAAAATAACCAAATACCTTATATAAATATCCAAATTACTTAATCAAAGTTAAGTAGTGTAAAATAATTATAGAACCGGATTTATATTTCTTGCACAAATGGTTCTAAATTATATATATATATATATATATATATATATATATATATATATATATATATATACTGTTTATACCATTTATAAACATTAAAAAAAATGACTGTACATATCAGATCCAAAATATTCCGCACCATAAAATTCAAAACTTATTTATAAAACATACAATAATAAACATGTGAATGCTTTAACCAATATAAGTTGTTTTCGAAATTTAGAGGAAGTTGGATATTTTCTCATAATTTAATGATTTCAAAATTTTAATCATTTCATAGTAATATGTAGATCATTTAGATCTATCTATCTTTCTACACCAAAATAATTTCATAAATTAGCCTTTCAATTTACAACAAAAAATTGATACTAAACCAATCCATAATCATCATCAAAAATTTCTTGATGCATAGATCAAGCAGATCTGAAATTTAATTAAAATTATTACAGGACTTCTAAAAAAGTTCAATTCAAAACTTACTCATAACTAAAAAAATTCCCAATGAAATCACCGATGTGTGGCTTTGATACCACTTGTTAGGATATCAATATACTTTAAGACTGATTAATCATGAAACCAGATCTGAATAGGTAACCCATATTGATTTAATTGAAAACAAATAGAGAAAAGTAAATGGCTTAGCAGAAGCCATACCTGAATTCATAGTTACTGTTGGAAAAGTAAATTTGGTTTGGTTTTCAATATTGACACAAACCCTAGACCTTATATTAGATCTGAATTCATAGTTGCTGCTTTTATGAACTGATTAAGAGAAGGAGATAGATGTAAAAGATAAGAGTTGGATCTGATCTTTCAAATTGATATAAACCCTATATCTGAATTATTTCCATGGAAGATATTAGAAGAATAATTGGAGCTTACGTAATTTGGGGACATAACCGCTTATTTATAATGTTGGCATTTTGTAGTTTGACCCTTCAACAAAATAGAATTGCCCTAGTATCTACACATTAATACCATGACAATTATACATGTAAGTCTTTTAACTTTAATTCATAATTTTGTCATTTTAATTAGGCTTTATACCAAAATAGCATGACATATTTGTTTTACATATGTAGCCTACATGTTGAAATTTTCCAACAGCGTCAAAATGGTAATAGTTGAAATCAAAAATTTTGAAATTCACCACCAATTTTTTGTATATTATATTACAATTAAAATTTAAAGTAAACCAATGTAATGATTTTTCATAAATAGGAATGAAACGGCACCGTTAACTGAACATCTGAAATCGCAATGGAATAAAAATAAGGAAGAGAAGCAGAAAGAGAGAACATCAATGAAAACTATAACACAACAGCAACCAAACAATATCACAGAGGACGGAAATTTAAAAGAGTACCTGAAACAGATACGAAGAAGACAACAGTCGAATGGGAAGAACGACAACATTGCACCTGAAATGCAGCAGATCAAATGCTCTGTATCTTCATGAAAATTGAAATCAACAGTTAAAAAGGGGTATTGTAATTGGGCGGTAGAAATTGATGCTTACCTTAAGTGAAAGACAATGCAAGGATGGCAGAAAGGGGAAAGAGCAGGCGCATAGCGACTATATAAGGGGGAAGGAGAGGGATGGTTTTTGATCCGTGCGACCCTCCATCTTCGTGGGCGCCATTAACTAATTTTGACGTTAGGGTTTAGGCGGAAGAGAAGGGGATTTAATGCCAGATATAAAACGACACATTTATGTGTATTTAGAGCAAGGTATAGTTTGCAAAAATGAAATTGTTTAGGATGGTCAAAAGGGAAAAAATACATCAAATGGCCGAGAGAAAATAATTAGAGCTGAGAATTAATGTGGTGGGAGTAAAAAGTCAGCATCATATTGTCTTTTATATGTAATAGAATAGATTGGATCAGCTTGTAAAAATTTGTTTCTGTGCACTTCATAAGTAAATTTAAAAAAGTAGTTAGGTCCATCTGATTTTACTTCAAACAACCTCTTCAATTCTCATAGGAATTTCAAATAAGAGACGACAATCATATAATTTACTTTATTTCCCAAGAAAAACCCAACTAAATATTCCTACCAAAAAGTAATACCTTCATCAATAACTTCCTAAGGAGGAGAGAAAGCTGTTCCTACATAGTCTAATTTGAAGTCATTCAGAGAGTAAGACCCAACATAACGAGGTAGAACTCTAAATAGAGATGGCCACTACCTTTGAGAAGAAATGGCGGCTGCTGCCTCATGTACTTAACCCATGGAGTAACCTGAAAAGGAGGAAGATAGAGGAGAAAAGGCTAGAATAGGAAGACGAGGAGGAACAGGAGCATCGAGAGGCGGGTCTGCTGGACGTAAGGGAAGAGAAGGACACTTGGACGAAGGAAGGGATGTGATAGAGGTTTGGATAGGGATAAAAAAGGACGAAGAGGGAAGGGAGGGTAAGGGGGTAAGAATGACTACCATGAATATTTAACTAAGTTTAAACCTAACTTATGTGTGTAATCCTTTCTCTAAAACCTTCCCAACATGTATGGGGTAGGACTATATGCATTTGGGATGTTTTGAATGTTAATGAACAAGTTTAAAAATATTAGAAAATATTTTTTCATGTTTAGGAATTTAAAGATGAGGATATTTGATATGTCCAAGGAAAAATGTAATCAAACCTCTTCAAAATCACTTGAATGTTTTATGTAATCCGCAGAATAATAAAGTGAAGCTGTGTTTTTAATTTCATAATTTTTTAAAATTATTTGGAATTTATATGAATTTTCTAAGTTCAGAAAATGCCCAATTTCAAAATTTATTTATTTATTAGAAATAAATATTTTGGCTTAAAATTTTTATATGAGGCAAAATGTAATGATTAGAACTTTTGGTGAATTTTTAGGATTTTTCCCATGCATTTTCAAATTTACATGAAAATGAAAGAGCTAATATTAAAAGGGTAATTAATTAATTAATAAGGCAATTAATAAATTCTAAAAAAGGAAGCTACATAAAGCCCTAGTAAACCAATGATAATTTGACACATAACCGGGTTTTTTGAAAAGCAAGTCCTTTGAGTGGAAGCAAAACAGTTTTTAAGTTAATTACCAAATTACCCTATCAACTGGGGACAACTGATATCAATTGGGATATCGACTTGTGATAGCTGATATCAACTAGAGATATCAACTTGTGATAGCTTCTATCAATTGGAGATATCAACTTGCAATAGCTTATATCAACTGGAGATAGCTAATATCAACTAGAAGTATCAACTTGCGATAACTGATATCAAATGGAGATATCAACTTGCGAGAACTTAATAACAAGTAAAGATACCAACTGGAGATATAACCTTGCAATAGCTGATATCATCTAGAGATATCAACTTGCAATAGCTTAAGTTCAACTAGAGATATCAACTAGAGTAAGTTGATATCAAATGGATATATCAACTTGTAATATCTAATATCAACTAGAGATATCAACTTGCGATAACTTAGTGTCAACTAGATATACTAACATATAATAGCTTAATTTCGACTAGAGATATCAACTGGAGGTAGTTTATATCAAATGGGGATATCAACTTGCGATAGCTGATATCAACATGTGATAGCTTAGTGCCAACTAGATATATCAACATGTGATAGCTTAAGGCCAACTAGAGATATAAACTAGAGATGGCTAATATCGACCAGAGATATCAACATGAGAACGCCTAATATCGACTAGATATGTCAACAGGAGATAACTTAATATCGACTAGAGATATCAATTGGAGAAACCTTAATGTCAACAAGAGATATCAATTGGCAATGGCTTAATATCAACTAGAGATATCAACTGAAGATAGCTTGATATCAACTAGTGATATCAATTAGAGATAGCTTAATGTCAACTTGAGATAGTAAAATTTATCAACTTGTTATAGTTTAATGTCAACTTGAGATAGCAATAAAACTATCAACTTCCATTAAAATTTAACTCGTAATGGCTATGTTTTGACTACCTACTATAGGTCGGGATGCCATTGAGTACTCGAAAAATTCGAAATCCATCCGTATCTATATCTGAAATATGAAAAATTATCCGATATCAAAAAATGGTATGCGGATATGGCCGCATCCATATCCGATAATTATCCGTTCGATTTTTGTCAAGATTATAGTTTTATTTTTTATTTTTTAATACATGAAAGATTTCCATTTACTACTTTTTCAAGTAAATAAATTAATAATCAATTTTTACCATATAAAATTATTTTTCTTAGTGGTTTTTCTAAATTTAGTAAAAAAATGGATTTGTAATAAATCAAAATTTTGTATTTATTTGTTAAGATTTATTGGTTGTGAATTGGTCGAACAATATCTGATATCCGTCTACATCCGTGGATAGGGATATCCGATATCCAAAAATGATTTACAGATACATATATGGGACTATTCGTATTGGAAAGTATCCTTTTACAAGCCTAACTAAAACTAATGGTGCTAAGAAATTCTAAGCAAATAAATGAACTTTTGTTGCACTTGGGAAGCTGAGAATTCCACAAAGATGAATGGCCTTATAAAATAATAAGTTAAATAGGAATAACTTATTTAAAGAATGAAAATTGGATTGAGCTTAAATAAACTATGTGATGATAAGTTGAATCATTAGAAACAATGAAAATGAATATGATGCCTTTTTGGAAGTAATATGTCTAAACACGACATTATTCTAGGTAATTTCGATGGAAGGCCTTTATGGCTACCATATATGTAAACATGACATTATTTTTGGTAACATAGGGAAAGGCCTTTGTCGTTGCCAAATGTCCGAACACATCATTATATTTGGTAACGTTGATGGAAGGGGTCGTAGTACCAAAATCAGATCACGACATTAAGTTTGGTAACATTGGTGGAAACCCTTAGTGGCAAACCTTTGTCTATTCATGATAATATACGTGAATGAAAGTTTAAGGCTTTTGTAATGTCCATATGTCTATTCACGACAACATATGAGAATATGAGGTCTTGATGGCAACTATTATCTATTCATGATAAAATTTGCAGGAGTGTAAGATAGACACCTAATTGATAGCCTTAAGTGTTTGGTACTATTATTTAACTGGTAAGACGCCAGGCATGAGTGGAAATTTAAAATGAACTCACGATCGAAACTAATCGAAAATGTTATGAAGGAAAATCTCACACTTAGGATGAAATTAATGAATTGTGTTTGATCATGCTTGGATGTTGTTTACATAGTTTATGTAATTGATGTTTGACTGTAATAGTGACAGGAAAACTTGTTTCATGCTTTAGCAGTGTGGTCTCATTATATGATTATTTATTTAAGGTAAAGCGTTACTCATACTAGCTTTATTTCTGACCTATGTTTTCATTAATCTTCATAAATCCATGGGTACTTATTCGAGTTGAATAAATTTATGGTATAAATAGGTAGCTTTTGGAAAAGATGAATAAAGACTCCAAAAACGAAGTAGGAGGCTTACTTTGCAAAAAAAGCTATTATAAAAATCTGCTATGTAAAACTAGAATTTATAACTTAAATTTCCATGTCATCATCCTCATATATCGAGAGTGACACTCTGTTTATATTTTATTATATGTTTACCCCTACATGGGAACAAAATGGGTTAGTGATGGTGTAATGACTTTTGTAAAACATTTTGATATAATTAAAATAAAATTATTTAGCTACTATATTTACTTAATATTGTGAAAATTAATACTGATCTCACTTTGTCGCTTGAAAATAAGTTTGGTGATGATTGCTGAATTATTGGCATTTATTTTTGAATGTCAAAGTGGGAGATATTACAACTTATTAGAGCTTAGGTTTGGGGACACTTAAGTAAAATAGATCTAATAAGAAAACTAAGTGAGTGAACTTACACCTTACGGAGGGTATACGCTATATGTATGTACTTTATTTTGATACAGATGTATAAATGTGTGTATATATGTATCCTTCTACTATAGTTCCCACTCCCAAATACTTCCGTTTCTTACGAATGCTTGCTTAAGCAAAAAGCCAAATGAATCTGTGAAGTAGATGTTTGACTTTAGGAGGAGGAAGAGCGAATGCTAGCAGAGGAATTGCTAGCACACAAACTAATGGCCAAGGAGAGAAGGCGGCCCTAGAAGTTCATGCTAAAATCGATACTGAAATGCATGCCTCGAAGGTAGGGAATTTATATATGAACGCACTTTTCCAACAATACTTAGCAAACTTAGTGCCTCAACGAGCACCATCTCAGGCCTAGAATGTACCGGGGTCCTGTTACCGATTGTTAGGGAGGATTTTACCAAAATGAATAAGCATTTTTGGAGCCTGGGAGGAGAAATGTTTGATAGGATGAAACAAGCATTGGAATCAATTGTTTGGTTGGTGATGTGTGAAAGGATTTGTGATGACCTAGAGTTGACAGATGCTTAGATGGTGAAGCTTATATCTAAATAGCCGAAGGGACTAGCGAGCGTCTGGTGGGGAATGATGAGAGTTGAGATCCCTAAGTACGAAATCACTTGGGAGAGGTTTATGGAGATATCTGAAGAACAATATATTCCTAGATCAGATCTATTAGTGATGTTTTGGGAGTTTTTGAAGTCATAACAGGCGAGTTTGACTATGCCAGAATATTGTAGAGGTTTAATGCATTATCCAAATATGGAGTTGACTTGATTAGGACTTTGAGAAAGAAGGTGTAGAAATTTATCCTCGGATTTAGGCCTGGATTGAGTGACAAAATGATGGCTCATCTAGCACTTCTATTGAATAAAATAGTAGATATAGAGAGGAGGTATAAGTTTATTTATGTAGAAGTGCGAAATGTGGAGCAAAAGTTTCAGACTGATAAGAAGAAGAAGTCTACTCCTCATTAAAAAGGCGAGAAGGGCCAATAATAGAAAGATAAGACTAAGGATGGAGTACAATGGAAGGAAATTGTTGATGTGACATGTTATAATTATATGAAAAAGGGGTACTATGCAAATAAGTGCCTGAAGCCGTTGGGATGGTTAAGGCAAATACTTCATCTGTGACAAACTCGAGCATAAGATGAAATAATGTCCCAAGTTAAAGTGGTCGAAGGTTTTTGCTTTGGAAGAACCATCAGTCAGACCAACAGCTGAAGAAAAGGGGAAGGAAGCTATGCTAGAAGGTATGATCTCGATCTCTGGTACTTTAGTTAGAGTTCTTTTTGATATGGGTGCTACCCATTATTTCATTTCGATATATGTAGAGGATAGGTTGGAGTTGGATACTAATTATTTAGTCATGTCTTTGTGTGTGGTTAATCCAATCAATGTGTATGCTACTCTTGGATTAAGGTGCATTAATAATTATGTTTGATATATGTGGTCATTTGTTTGTTTGGAACCAATATGTGTTTAGCTTCGTGGGGTACAAGGTAATTTTGGGTTTGGACTAGTTTACGCGTAATGATGTTAGGATCATTTATGCTAATGGGGTCATTGATTTGAGAAACTCCAAGGATGGGAAAAAGATCATAGCGTTTGTTATCCAGCCTTCTGACCAGCCAATACCTTGACAGATTTGATGGACCAAACTCGACAGCTATTGAGGCAAGAGACTTGAAGAGTTAGCCGTAAAGTCCAAAAATCAACTACAAGCAATATCATGAGATAAAAACTACGCCATCCCAAGAGTTCCAAAGCACGATCCATCCTCCTGGATCGGTACCGATCCATGGAACCATTCTAGAAATTCCTTCCATGCTCAAGTATTGGTGATAGCAATCCATTCAAAGCTCCATTGATCAGTCGCCTATTATTTACTATCGAAAGCTTCGAGCATTAGAAATCAGCAACTTCACTCCTCTGTCGATCCAACATTTGGACTCAGTAACAAGCTCATAATTATACAGACAAGTTAGTAAACACAAAGCTAACGATACATCACTTCATATATAAGTGGTTAGAAAGATTCATAAGAAGGTCAAATGGATCGATACCAATCCACGCCTATGGATGGTATCGATCCATGGTTGTTTGCTAATATAGCCATGTTTTCTCAAGATAAACTTCTTCTTGATCATGGAGAATGTGAAGGAGGATGTGCTGGAGCTTTTCCTAGTGACCTATAGCTATAAATAGGCATGTTGGAGCATCATTTCAGGGATGTTTTTGCTCTCTTATAGTTTTAACATAATCTCTTGTAATTATCCATAGAGTAGTATCGAACCATAAGAACGGCACTTGTAAAACAGCTATATCATAAATAAAAATATTAAGTGGACTTAAGCAGCAATTAGCCGAACCACTATAAAAGTGTGTTGTTCTGTTTTTACTCATTTTAGTTTTCCTCTCTTCAATTTCATTCTCTACATAATCTCTTTGATGTTGGTGCCATATTTTGGTACTAACATTTTGGTGCTTTTATTGAGAGCCGATTATCAGTCTGTTTGGATTCATCATTTACTATTGGATTGCCTAAATCCAAGAGATCGATATAGTTTTCTTCATTTTTGGAATATTTAACCACTCAGATTATCATAATATCTACACAAGTTCTTTCTATCATGGCTCCTAGAAAGGATTGGTCCACCATTTCACGTGCCGCTGAAATGTTAAAAATGCCGATTCCCAACATGTTAGAAAGATTGCAAAGCCAACCGTTAACAAAGGTTAGAACCCAACGTGTAAGGACCCGATTCTTCGACTTCCGAAAACTGACATCAATACGTCCACTGTATCAACTGCCGAGCAATCGAATGCCGAAAAAACGAACACTTAGGGTTTTAAGAAAAGAAAAAGATTGAAGAAGAGAGAAAAATAGAACAGAATAGAAAGAAAATAGTAGAACAATTTCAGAATCTCACAATCGCAGCGGAACAACATATGATAGATAAATGAATAATCTTTAAACAAAGAACTATATCAGTTATTACATTACATCATATTACATTACATTTCATCATCAGAGTGTACAACAACAAACAACAACAAACAGCGGAAAAGAAATACTATATACTAGTAATACGCCATGCCTTCCAGCTTGCCTCCAGAAACTCCTGAATTCCAGAATATCATGATAAACCTTAACTATTGACTGCCGTGTGGAAATTGGTGGGCACCCAGAGTTTAGGAAGGAAAACAATAAACTCCGCGTCAGTCATGTGACTGGTGTGAGAACTCAAAACAGTTTATTTTATCTTCAAAATACAGGATAATTTTAAAATAGATACACAATGCTTTTTAAAATGAGACTACCATAAGACCTCCCACCACACACACAATGCAAACGCAGACTTGGAGGAGATTTCTTCTTATGTTAGTCAAAGATGCTTACTACGCAAAATCAAATCATTTTTTTTAATATTATTATTAGTGCATAGTGTAGAAAACATTTCGAAAGTAGAATATAAATCTTAGCCAGCATAGGTACCATTATATTATGCCTACTATAGCTACCATATTAGATGGCAAGTTATACAACTAAAACCGTACAAGTCTTGTATTGTTTCTTTGGATTTCCAACAAATGGTCAGGCCAAGGAACTTTCCATTTCCACATGGAAACGCCTCTGGAAGGACGTCCCGAGAACCAAACCGGATCTCTGCCAACACAAGGCCGGGTTACCCCTAACTGGGTAACTACTGACACGAGTTTGCCATCCCACGGTCCTTTAGGACCTTTATACGAGCGCTCGATAACCAACATCACACAATGATAAATAAAGTGTTTCAACATGTGTAAGTATCTGGGCTCCATATCATGATACCACCCCTTTCCAGAAGGAAATGCACATACCCTAAGGGGCGCTACCCCCAATAACCTTGCCGCATTTTTCCTGTTTTGACCATTCCGGGGTGTGAGGTTCGACGAAGTCTCGTCCACAAAGCCATGATTTGGGTCAACAAATGATCAAAGAAATGATCACAAAGATAAGTGATCAAACAAACGATCATATCACAAATGATCAAACAATGATCATTTCACAGCAACACTCAACATGTCACATTACCAAATTGGGAATATATTGCTAATAACCTTCAACTACATAACCTCTAAGCTTGTACGTCTCAGAGAAGGGTGTTAAGCTAAAAGAATAAATTCTCCGCCACCAACAGAAATATATTTGAAAGAAATCAGCTTTATATCTCAATTTGTAATGTCAGACATACAATCAATACAAGTCTGTTCCGGGATCGAACAGAACCGAAGGTACTTACAAAGAAGTCCTTGCAAGGATATTCACTAATCACGTCCGGACTTCCCATAACATATGGAATTTCTATACCGGGGCCATTCGGTGCAGAAACATTCGACGGTAATCCTTCCGTTTTCAAAAATATCCGGTCTTCGAATGCAATTCATAACGACGTAATCACATATTCGGAATGGGTTATACGACCCCAAGGTCCTTTCCCGGCTAACCCGAATAGTGAGCGCTTATTCAAAAATAAGTGTGGCATTCAAATTCAAGCAAATCACAACAAAAACCTATTTAAAGGTAAATATTGATAGTCGGTTATTGAACTATCAATGGATATGCACAACATCACCAGATTCCAAATAATTTTCCAAATTATTTATTTTCCAAAAATATCTTTACAAGATATATACTTTACACACCTCAACCATTTGAAAACAAATTTTCAAATCACTTTTCACCTTTACCACTTTTGAAAACAAATTTCAAACATTTTCCTTACGCGGAAATACTTTCATTTCAACATGGTTCATTTAAACCAATTAAATAAATCCTTAACGATTTACTTTATATTTACGTTTCAAATTCGTAAATTAATTCCCACACTTCAAAAAATAAATCAACGTTTATTTTTAAACAAATTCCCCTTTCCTTTTATAAATTTCATAGTGAATTTATATTCCAAAATATTTATGAATATACGATTTCAATTATTCATTTTCAATTTATCTTCAAAAAGATAAATTCTCAAAATATTTCATTTCACATTGGAAAAACATTTCCATACTTATTTAATAAGTAATTCACAAATCCATTTATTTTGAACACTTCGAAAATATTCAATATACTTAAATCGAGATTAAGTATATATTTCATTCTTTAAGGAAATCATTCTTTTAAGCATATTTATTTGGGCCAAAACGAATGTTGCGTAAAACATCGTTACGACAACCCAAAATCACTAGTATAGGGATTCGAAATTAAAATAGATATATAAATCCCAATACTATACAAAACATTTCCTTTCGGAAATTATTTACTATAACAAGTGTTATAGTCCACCATTTCCTTCTATTTCTCGAAAACGTCTATTTCAACAATGAATGTTGAAATCTATGGTTTCGAATCTTTAACACATTTTAAAAGTTAGATCGTTTTAATTCTATTTAAAACATCACTTCTAAAACATTTTCTTTAACATATTATTCACTATTCAAAAACGTGAATATACTTCGTTAACCAATTTCATCATTTCTATACATTTTATTTTAAAGGATTATTCACTGTCTAAAACGTGGATATAACTCCATTAATCAGCTATAACAATTTACTTATCAAAGTAAGCCGTTTGCGGATTCATAAAACAACGTTTATAAATTCCATTTCTATTTATTTTATATCAACTCCTTTTATAAATCTCCTTTATTAACCTATTCAATTTATATCTCAATTATAAACCAAAAGTCCATAATTTAAGTTAAATACTTATAATTTATTTGTTTGCAAAATCGTTCCTTTAACTTCCCAAATTATAAATCTTATAACTTATAAGATTCATTTATTTACCCATATCTATTCTTCAAATAACTTTACAAATTTTATAAACCTACTGCTTATAAAATCATTTATAACTTCACCGTTTATAATCCTATAAATTTCATTCATTTATGAAATTCATTTACAATTCATTCTAACACTTATAAAAACTCGTTTTATAATTCAAATATTTTTAATTTACAAATATCTATTTATAAATCTTTTATATAAATCAATTTATACTATTATTTAAAACGTCTTTAAACTCCTTTATAATTTCATCATTCTCTTTGATTTATAAAATAATCAAATTTTATAAATCCTATATTTTAAACTTTTCACAATAAATTCAGAAATCCCAATTTAAACTATTTTATAAAATCATTAACCCCATATTTTCAAAAATCAACTTTTAACTATATTTCTCAAAAATCATAATTTTTATAACCTTAAAATTATAATGTTTATTTATTTAAATGGATCAATTCCAAAAATATTTTATAAACATATACTTTCAAAAATCACTTTAAAATCCTTTTAAAATTCCAAAATTGGCCCAATGATGCTACACACCAAATAGTCAATCACGACAACAACGACATCATATATCTGTATATGATAGTCAACGAATATCAAAATATCCATAATCAAATAAATACTGTTGAGGAATCCAGTTGGATCCCTCCAACCTGTTTCCCTGCATCCAAAGATGTTAGCACAATACCAATTCCGTTCCAGTACGAAATTATCGCGGTATATGGGATTTAAAATATTATCCGCTTAATAGACGGCGCAATAAGGTCTCATCCGCTATATAATGCGGGAAATCAATTCCAAGTATATAAATAATACCAATTTCACTGTTTATGAAATATTCGCGGTATATGTTTTTAATAAATAACATCCACTTACTAACGACGCATAATGTCTATTTTAACAATAAATAGATAACAATCATCATTCAAACATGCATTCAAGAATTTTAAATCTAACTATTTAAAATTAAAATCGAAACCGATTCGATTGAGTGAGAAGTTCTCACCTTGATTTCAATTTCGTTTTCAGCTTTTATTTCGAATAAAATTAAACGTGCGTTTAATTTTGCCCAAAATTTTCGCTAACTCCAAACGACTCCAATCCATTTCCACAGCATAGTGCTCGTCCATACGATTCCAACGCAACTGGTTTCGCGCGTTTTCGACCTCGTATGAAAAAGATATGAATTTTCGAAGTTACACGAATTTTTAATATAAAATTACAACATAATTTCTTTATTTTAAACCTACAGCTAAATCTCAGCCACCAGATCCAAACCCCCTGCAATCGTGACCGTCCCCCTTATTCTTCCTCTCACGCGTATCCTACAGGTAGATCACGCAACAAAGAACCCATTTGCACGATATTAGGGTTCAATATTTCGGCCACCACGACGAACATGAACACGATCAACTACTTGCAATTGAACGACCATCCCTCTCTCTACGCTCGGCTGCAAAGCCATCGAGCTCGGCCTCCATTTGATGTTGGAAAACGTGCACGAGCTGCAGGCCGTCGGCCCCCCTAGCTCCCCCTCTGGTTGACGATTTGATGAAGTAACCGTATGGATTGAAAGCTCTTGCTTAGCCCTACAACTTTCGTGTTGACAAGTTTTTCTAAAAACGTGTGGATTGGGAGAGATTGAGGGGAGAAGAAGGCTAAATTTCGGCCATTAGTTTCAGAAAGTGGCGGCCTGAAGAGATGAAACCCTAGTTTGTTTTCATGTTTGCAAAAATGAAGATTCTACGGGCTTTTATAGAAAATATTCCAATTTACCATTCACCCGGAATTTCCAAACTCCAAACGAAGCGTGCCGGTTGGCGTTTCTAAGGTTTACCCTGCGTTCCGAACACAATGGAATGTTTTTCGGGAGCTAATTCGGTCATCTGTGCGGGTTATAGCAATAAATGTTTGATTTAAAATTAAATCGGTAAATCAAATTTCTAGGCGTTTTAGCTTGCCCCGGACAAACGGTAAATCCGATTGACACGAAATTTGAAACCATACAATAATATCACATTACGAATCCGGTGAAACTAGTTTCGTCGAAATCCGACACTGTTTAAAAAATGACTATTTTAACTCGCCAAATAAATATTAAAACAATTTCGATGCGTTTCGAGCTGCCACGATCAAACGAAAACTCCGATTGACACGAAAATTGAAATTCGATAATAACAAACTATTACGGATCCAATGGAACTAGTTTCGACAATTCTGAGACTGTTCGAAAATTGACTAATTTCACTAGTCGATTTAATATTAAAATATTCAATTTTCACAAATTAACTTTTAATTTGATTTTAAAAGTTCTATAACATCATTCTAACTCTAATATGATAAAGTAAAATTTTACAAATCATTTTCAATCATATTTAAACTCAATTTGCAATTATTTACGTATTTTCCAACTATTAAATTATCGATTTAATTATTCAATTAAATCTAATTATTCGAAATAAAATTATTCAACTTATAAATTTCACTTATTAATATTTAAAATTAATTAAATATACAAATTTCAATTAATAAAAATCCTGGGTCGTTACACAACGGATGTGATTACGAGGGTTGAGATGGACCATATGATGAAGTAAATGGAAGATAAGCTCCAGGAAAGCCGCAATGAACTGAATCGGCAAATGAAGCAGAGCTTGGATTTGTTGAATCAATTGACAAACGACTATAGGAGAAGTAAGAGGGACATATCATCTTTTTGGTTTAGAATCCGATAGTTCCTCATCATAGGAGTAGAGGCAAAGGAACAAAAAGTAGAAGATGCTTAGGAAGGATACCGAAAAGTTGAAATAGAAGGTGGGACCGAGCCAAGGCTAAATCCTATGGATAGGTACTAATCCATTAAGATGGATTGGTACCGAACCATTAAACATGGGAACGAATGGTCGACTCCTAGGTGGTTATGCTAGTTTAACTTTTGGATGCTACAGACAGTTAGGATGTTGGAAATCCAGTAGGTGATGTGGATCTGCCTTGAAGAAGTCATCAGACTGTTGAACGAATGGTTTTCCTTGAGTCAGGGGAGCCTAGGTATCATGAAACAAACTACACGCATTTGCTAGGCCAAACACTTGAGGTCGATCATGATTACCACCATTCAGTAGATCCACCTAGGCCGGATTTGACTGATATGGTCAGAAGACTTATAAATGAGAGCCAACATCGGACTAATGATGAGTAGGGTTCCTTCCCAAGCTAGAATCCATTCGCAAAAGATATCCTACACGAGGAATACCCAATGAGGTTTATGATGCCAACGATGCCGTCAATGGGAAGGCTGATCTAGAGCAGTACTTGATAGAGTATGACTGGCACATGGATTCGACCAAAGTTACCGATGTTGTATGATGTCGTTATTTCCTGATTTTCCTAGAGGGAGTGGAGACAATGTAGTTCGCCCTACTATTATCGAGGTCTATATCATCTTTTGAGTGACTGGCACAAAAGTTCGTTGAACAATTTCGTATGCATACGACCCATCTGAAGGACGTTATGTCACTTTCCAATCTCTTTTTAAGAAGGGAATATTCTTTGAAGGATATTTTACACAGATTTAAAACTACAACAATGGAAGTGAGCAACGCTCAATAGGATATCATGTCGGTGGCAATGATTTGGAGGCTTTATCCTGAGATCGATTTAAGGAGGTGGTTGAAGATGAAACCACCACCAGTGATGGATATATGCTCAATAGGATATCATGTTGATGGCACTGATAGTTCTTGCGCTTAAAGGAGGCAAGTATTACCGTCAGGATGATTGATGGTGGACATTCCACCAAAGTAATGCAGAGCAATGTTGGTGTGAAATAGTCCGAAAGGAGAGCGTTGATGTCAATGTAGAGAACTGAAGTGGTGGACAAGACAAGAACAATAATGGAGCTCCAGATAAGAAGTCAGATTCAACGAGACGTCTAAGAATCTCAAAATTTGACAATTACACTCCACTGAACAACTCAACTAAAAACATTTTCTTTATTATTCAGGGTAAAGAGCAGTACAGGAAGTTGGCTCCCAAGGAGTCAGTTAAGAAGGAGTAGAAGTTTGGCAATTTTTACATATTTCACGAAATACATGTTCACAACTCCAACAAATGTAGGAATTTGCATCACGTGATCTAAGAGTTGATTTGTAAGAAGAAACTACAGTAGTTTAGGCAAGCTCCATAGGATGGTGGGCAAGGAACTTCGACCCTCCAACAGGGGAATGCTGGTCCTGGTGTTGATGAGACCAAGAGGCCTGAGAAATGTCTTATGATAAATACTATTATCAGTGGACCGCATCTAGCTGAGAAAAGTTGGAATGAGATATAACGGTATGTGGGAGTGTCGAAACACATAGTGAATGAGAGCTGTTATTCCATCAAGGATGATATTCTAGCAAAGCAACTCAAAACTATGATAGATGATATCGTGTTATAAAATATAGATGCTGATATGGTAGAGGCCCCAATGATTGACCGGCTTATGATATCGGCCACGATTTTCCCTATTGTTGTGAGAAAAGTGTTGGTTGACTGTGGGAGTTCAGTCGGCATTTTGTTCAAGAAAGCCTACGACTAGATTCTTCTAGAGGGAAAAGACTTAAATCCATGTAAATCTCGGATTTAGGAATTTAACGAGATTGCTACTAAGCCTACGGGATGCATGGATCCATTGATCGTACTTAGAGAGGGCGACGTAAGAGAGCGCAAATCGTGATTTTGTTATGTTGGACATCTATTTTGCCTATAATGCTTTTTAAGGCCGATCGGTCCTTACTGAATTTAAAGCGGCCATCGCTTCGTGGTGCTTAACGATGAAGTTCCCTATTGAAAATGGTGTGGGAATTGTTGAAGGAGATCAGGCGCTTTGCCACTAGTGTTATGTCGTCGAACTAAAAGAGGCAAGGTGAAGAGAGAAAGTAAAGAGCGTAGAAAGGACTCTCTACGTCAAGACTTTGGAGACATAACAACTACCGCCCAAGCTATGGTTTAGGAAGCATTGTCAGTTACATAAAGGTATGGATCTATGGAAAGATTTAGAGGAAGGAAGGGCAGCTCCAACTGAGTGACAATCAACAACCTAATCACCCAAGATGACCCTACACGGGTCCTAAGGTCGGATCGCTGCTTGGCGTGAAAATGATGAAAGAGTCTGTTGGTTTTCTCTAGGAGAGCTTAGATGTATTTTCCTAGACTCATTCAGATTGTATGGAATATCACTGAAGATAGAGAGCCATGCACTAATACAAATCATAAATGTGTTCTGTGAAACATAAAAGCCAAAGCCTCGGTCTGGTGAGATCCGTCGCACTCAAAGAAGAAGTGGAGAAGTTGAAAGATAATGGCTTGATTCGTGACAACCTATACCTAGAGTGGATATTGAATCTAGTCTTAGTGAAGAAGTAAAATGGAAAGTGGAGGACATGTGTTGACTATTCTGACCTGAATAAGGCATGCTTGAAGGATAGCTTCCCACTCTCGAGGATTGATCAGCTGGTGGGCTGGAAAGCCAGACATGAATTGTTATTATTCATGGATGCATACCCTGGATACAATATGATACTTCGCACTCACCTTTAAGCTTTCCAAATATTCAGATCTAAACCCTGTTATTTTTGTTTGACTCCCTTTTTCTTCCTTATGGAATATGCAAGCATATACGTATGTCTTAGAAATTTAAAACTGAGAAAAGATTTGAATTTAACTTAGGTTTGGATTTTTAATTATAATTTACATTGGATTTGGCGATTCAGTTTGATCATATTCTTCTTCTCTATCATCCTTTGCTATTCTTCACTTGTACATACGTACATATATTATAATTTTATTTAGATTTAAGAATTTGTAGAGAAAAGAAAATGGTAGGGCTTCATTGTTGCTTTAGAAAATATGAGAGGAAAGGCGAGGGGTTTGGCCTGTATATATAGGGGTTCGAATATTGCAAACCATTAGATTATATCTTTTATATCTAGGACCTTGGCCTAGGTCCAATTTATGTCCAACCCTGCATTACCGGTTGATCGCTTAGCATCTATAGGTCGAATGGTCCCAATGAAGGGTTGATCGTCGCCCTTATTTGTTAATAAATTTATGTCGTTTGTTTTATTCCTTATACGACCTATTTTCTTCCACTCTGGCTAATCTGATTTAATGTTAGTTATACTTAGACGTTAAGTAAGTGTTAAATGACCATTAACATTAAATAATATTGGTTAATTATATTTATTTCATTAATTACATATATATATACATATATATTTGACCTGAAATATTCAAACGTTTATAACTCTTTCTTATGAATCGAAACACTTTATATATTAAAATTGATCAGAAAATCGTCATGAACATAGCGGTACAAGTTTAAATCCCAAATTTTAATGTTTGTAAAAATTCAATTTTTCGGTGTCACTAATTAGTAATTATTTATTTTTTATTTTATGTGGGTGTTACATTCTCCCCCCTTAAAATAATTTTATCTCTGAAATTCCTCAAGGACCGAATCATGTAACAGTATGTGTAACCATTCTAACTCATAGTATGCAATCAATATTTCAACCAATAGCATACATTTGCATAGTGTATCAAAGCATACATGGTATGTATGCAGTATAATACTAAACGACACCTCCTACAACAATGCATTATTTTAAACTTTTTTTGAAAATATGATGCTAACAACCTACATATATTGGCGGTTCATATGTATGTAAATTTTGAAAATCTATCTTTATTTTTTGCATCCAAATTTTCAAACACTTCTACGAATAAAAGTATAGTTCAACCAATCTTGCGTCCATTCCTAACCATCTAAAATCCTAGCACATCGTTATTAACAATCAATTTTTTTGAGAATTTCAGTTTTCTAAACCTATATTCTTTATACCAAAAAAGGGTTTAGATGAAAAATTCCGTATTTCCATCATTCTCTTGTGTATCCCTTTTCAATTGTACTTTGGAACCATCTCTTATGCCTTGATCCCTTCTCTAAATTTTTCAAGTATAGTTTGCATAAGTAAATTTTTATTTTTAAATCTTTAAAATTTTGAAGTAGAATTATTTTAAAACCAGTTTTATTCACTTATCGACAACGTAAAGAAAAAGATATTCCATAGCTAAAATAACCTTTTCCCTCGTCACTAACTATCTTTCATTTTATTGTCACTTCTGTTGCATAGTAAAATTCATACTATTAAGTTTCTTATAGGTTTGGATGACTATCTTTAAGAGAAGTTGGTAAGTCATATCGATTAGCCATTTGAGAGACTTGTCGAGAAAGCTCTTCCCCAAGAGAGTTTATACCCTAAGTCCAAATTAGCTATTATCGGTACGGAAGAACCAGAATCATATAAGGTAGTGGAGGCAAGAAGAAACGCAATGACAAAAGGAAGCAATTTCAAGGAAAGAATGCTCAGAAGAATGCTAAATGGAAACAAGGGTCATCTGATCGGCGATTGCAAATATGATGATAAAAAGTGTTACAACTACACCAAGCTCAGATGTATGCATAAAAGTTGTCAAGAACCAGCACAGTTGAAGCAGGTTGTGAAGGCATATGCTTTGGACATTGTTTCAACTTCGTCAAGTGCTCCCTCAAAGATAAAGAAGGGGAAGAGCGTTATTATTAAAGGTATGCTTACTATTTATGATGTGTTCGTACATGTTTTATTCAATACCAGGGCTTCACAATCCTTTATATCAAGTAACCTAGTAAATAGATTGGAATTGGAACCCAAAATAGTTGACCGACCCTTAATTGCGACAAACCCTGTTTAAGGCTCCACTAGCCGTTGTATTGTTTGTTGTACCTTGGTCTTATCGAGTCATGGATGCTCTTTTGTTTATGATTGCCTTGTTTTGAATTTCGTAGGGTTTGGGACTATCTTGGAGATGGATTGGTTAAGGAAGCATATGGTGGTAGTGGATTGCATGAAGTTTTTGGTGGTGATTAGGGCTGTGGAAGGGCGGATGGCAATGATTGGCTACCAACCCGAATAGGGTTATGGCTAGCTTTATATATTCAATCAAGGTTCCACAGGATAGGTTGTCGTATATGCCTATCATTAGAGAGTATTCGATGTGTTTGAGGAGGTGACCAGATTACCGCCATACTAAGAGATTGATTTTCGTATAAACTTAGTGAAGGATGTCAAACCGATAATTATTCCTTTGATGCGTATGGTATATAGAGAGCAAAAGGAGTTAGAGGTGCAAGTAAATGACCTATTGAACAGACAACTCATTCATCGAGGTGCATCATGGTGGGATGCACCAGTAGTATTTGCCAGTAAGGCGGATGGCTCTTCGAGGTTTTGTATAGATTACCGTAAACTGAATAGGGTGGTGAAGAAGAACAAGTATCCACTCACACATATTGACGACTTATTTAATCATCTCAATGATGTAAAGGTGTTCTCCAAATTAGATTTGGCAAAAGGATTTCACCTGTTGAGTGTAGTGAAGGAAAGTGTGTCAATCACCGCATTTCATGTACCTTTGGGTTTCTATGAGTGCTCATTTTGCCATTCGGGCTAACCAATTTAAGGCCAACATTTTATAGATGTAGAATCGTAAAATATTTCTATTTTATTCATATGAGGTCGTATGACTCTAAAATTTGAAAAGTGACTCTCAAGGACATTCTCCACATTTATAATTTTTGTTAAATTTCTGTATGACCTTTTTTACCTTGAAAATTTTGTTAGCATTTGATAGGAGCCGAATTAGGATATTAAACCACTTCCATTGCTTCATGATAATGGTTTCCATTTCATAAGGTGGTCATAATAGAAAAACTAACTTACCGTTGGGAAGTTACTGCTATTTTATTTGGCTATGGTTGGCCTACATTAGTGGGTAAATAACTAAGCCCATGCTTAGGCCAACCAATCCATCTTGAAAATTATGCTAAGTAGAAGCTATAGGAACTAATCTAAGCCATTTCCATCTTCCCAAAATAGCACCAAACCTCAATTAAACCTAATTTCATCAAAATGCCTATCTTTTCCTTACTAATCTTAGCCAAATTATCAATTAGAGGGGTGATTAGTGTGTATAAGCTTGAGATTATCATTTTGGCTGATTTGCATTTCTCTTTCTTGTTGTCCACTTCAAATCTAAGGGGAGAAATTTAGGTATTTAGTGAGTGGTTCTTGATCTCTCACTCCACTATGCATGTATGAATGGATGTATATGTATGATATTCCATGTTTGTATGTTGTGCTTTGATATTATTTTCTAGTGCTTTTAGGCAGTTAGAATGAGTAGTTGAATTGGGAAATTGAAGGCAGTGGTCGTTGGAATTGGATGAAACTTGGAGGGGGGGCTCTGGATGATGAAAGGAGCCTAGATTTGAATTTGCGCCATGTTTGGAGCTAAGTTTGGGAGTCCGCACCGAGAGCTTTTGGATGGTGTTGAGTGCTTTTTATTAGTGCAAAGTGCTCGATGAATGTTTGGTTCTTTAAGTTAAAGCTGGAGTTGTTGAGCAAAAGACAAGTGTAATAATTTGGCTATGCATTAGACTTCATACCAGGAGATTTAGAGGGCATGAAATGAGAGCTTTTGGAGTTTGCCCCAAGAGCGTTAGAGTTGATGCTGAGTGCTTTTGAGAGGTATGGTTAGGGTCAAAGCACTTGGAAGATGGAACATTAGAAGTAGGTTAAGAAAGTTAGCCAAAGTCTGCTAAGCACCCAACTCGGTACTGAAAGCTTTTGATCAGTACCGAGAGGTTTTGTTTGATGGGGTTGTGGTGAAACTTCCAGGGAGAAAAGTAGAGGCTATGCAGGTCGTGCTGAAGGTGTATATTAGTTTTCTTAATGTTTGATAGGGATGTAGTAGCATGATAACAGCTTTAGGACTTTTGTGATGGAAACTCGACAGTGAATGGAGTACGGTTCCGATAATGGGGCTTGATAGGGAAAGGAGTCATGAGATTTTTATCCATAAAAGGGTAGGTTCTAGGAAGGGTGACCAATGGATAGAAAGTGGGATGGTTCTTTCATGGAATAGAGGAATGTGGAATGGTTCCTCAAGAATAATGGAAACTAGATAGAGCAAGGAAATGGATTGAATATGCGTGCTAAGGAATCATTAGTGCTTGTTGTGTTTTCTAATGTACTCAAAAATAGGGTTTTTATGAGTGCACTCAATGGTATGTTGAAAGGTTACCCTAGATCGAAGGTTTGGATCCGTATACCATGGACCGGTGGATTTGGATCCAGTATCAACTTTGGGCTAAATATGAGTACACTGAAACTAGGATTTCCATTAGTCTTTGGCATGGGAAAAGCCACAGGAGTTATCGTATGTCTAGAAAACATCGAGTGATATTGAGTATTGTTTGATGGATGATATGGTTACTTTGGTTGTTCTTTTCCATGGTCTATCACTCTAGGGATGTCATTGTAGATGGGTATTGGGGATAGGGATACTTGGACAACTATCATCATGTTTGGTTAATAAGCACACCTTTAGTATGTTCGTATAGTAGCATATTATGTTTGTTATGTGCTAACTCTTTGGTTGTAGGGATGGTCAGACATGGTTTGTATATCCTTGTTCCGTACTATATTGACTTGTATAGTATTTTAAGATTCATTTACCGCTCACACCAGATTGTTGTCTGGCTTGAGGTTTTATGCTTTGCTTCTTATTTTCTCAGGTAATCTTAAATAAGTAGAGTAATAGAAGGTCTAGGGGCGATGCAGTAGCTATGCGGAGGACGATCTAGATGGAGCTCTCTCATATTATATATGAATTTCTATGCTAATTCCACTATGCAACACTGTGAAGCCTTGACAGTGCTTTCTTATTTCCTTTATTAAGAGATAGTTATTTGAGTTTATTTCCTTTTGTATAAACTATATCACTTGATATATAACTCCGTGAATCTATACTCTGCATTTTGGATCACTTAGTTATTACTGTCTCTGTTGTTTTATATTTGTGAAGTATATTATATTTTATTCTATACGTTGTCAGATATACGACAACTTTTATGATATTTTACTTTATTTTCAACTCTTGAGGATTGTCCTACATCAGTTGGGCATGTTAGTAGTGCATTAATTAATTATATTGGGTATTGGTGGTGTAATACAGTTATCACTTTTAGCATCAGAGCTTAGGTTAAACCATTAATCACAGTTGATACCAAAGTCCATTAGAGATAGGAAAGGAGTTATCACCCTAGGTTGAATCAATAGTATGTATATACGAGAGTGTGCATACTGAAAGTGTCTATAGATCGTGCATCTATATCTAATATGCAAGTATAATAAAAACTAACTTATAACTACCAGAGAAAAGTAAATAAAAGTAAAGAAATAGTCACACCAATTTTTTATACTAGTTCAGACCTCCCATCCTACGTCTAGTCCCGAAGCTCCCCTTCGGCCTTAAACTAGTAAATAACTCTCGCTTCGTCCGGGGGAATAAGCTTGATACCAAAAGTCTTTTCTTGACAAGTATGTGTTCTTAGTAACATTAAATTTGCATACACAGTACAAATCTTCCTATAATCCCCTTTAAGTAGTACGAGTATTGTGAAGCATTGTTTGTAGGAAGTGTTAAGAATGATGTACTGATTGCTTTTTAGAAATCAAAGTATGCCAAGAATAAAAGAAGAGATTTAGAAATTTTCAAGTGAGTAGTTTATCAAAATCTTTACATATTTATAAATTTTTAAGGGTTTTCTTAAGAAGTAACAACCTTTAGTATATTTTACTTCAGTCTGATGGTTGTAATCATTGAGGAAGAAGAGATGCATTGAAGAGATATGGATTCAACCATTAGAATGAAGCAAGGGTCTATTCAGGATTTTAGCCCGTTACCTAGGTCAGACATCTGAGATAAAATTCAGACGTCTGTCTCATTATATTTTTTTAACCCGAGAGCATAGTCAGACGTCTTATTCATATAAACAGACGCCTAATGTCTGCATACTTATAAAATCACTTTGTTTGAAATAATGCAAATCTTTTAAAAGCTTTTATGTACAATTTTGTGTAGAACCTACTCAAGGAGATTTTACAAACCATTTATTGATCGCTATAATATAATATAATAGCTTCTCTAATACCAATAATTCTTTTCTTCTATTATTCATCTTCAAATCATGATATTGTGAATTCTCGAAGCATCTACATATAAATAGATAGATTATATTGTATGTGTATGATTTTATAGTTGTTGTCATCGAAACCATAAAATAGAGGTTCTAACATTCTCCCCCCTTTTATGATGACAACTATACAATCAATTATGGAATAAGCATCAAACTTCCTCTATATATATGTAATATGATATCTCTCCTCCTTTTTCATTATCAAAAGAATTATTGAACATAGAGGATATTACACGACGCAAAATTTCATAAGAAACATAGTATAAATAAATAATGATTTATCATGGAAGCATAAATAACATAGTATACATAAAGCACAAAGAACACAAGGTTTTACCGGGTCATAGACAATATCAAACATAGTCATACAAATAAGCTAATTGTTCTTAAGAAGTTTTATACACTATTATGAATGAAAAGAGAAGATAACTTACTGGTATTGGAAGTATCCCCGGATATTAGAGGAATATTCATCATAGTCGCTGCTTTGCTATTGTGACAGATCATGATATTGCTCATCTTCTTGAATAGAGGAGACCCTGAAATGCTACGTAATGACTATAGTGTGGAGGGTCTTGTAGAGGCCAGGATATATCTTCGCTTTCCTCCGTTATTTTGGTGCCTTACCAGGATGAGATTGTGGCGCTGGTTCACGTGAAGGCCCTGCGCCCTAAAGAAGGTCCCGGTTGAAACAACCATGGTAGTGGTGGTGGTGTCGGGGACGAAGAAGATGAAGACCATGAAGTGGAATGATCCCTTACCTTTTCATTACTTTCCTTAAAGTAGAAACGAACTTTTCTGAAGTTTTTTCTACATTGGTCATTCTAGTAGAAAAAGATCGTTCTAGGCGAGAGATCTTTTTATCCAATGCCTTTTGGTTCAGAGAGAGGAGACGTTGGTTTTGAAGTGAAACATCTCGATAGTTCTCCATTGGCCCAGTTGCAAATATTACTTCTTGAATTTCCAAGTCAGAGTAATACTCTATAGGTTCGGAAGGTCCCGCTGATTGGAAAGGTCGAGTTGGAGTTTGTTGTTGTTGTTGCTGCTGCTGTTGATACTATGAGAAAGGTGCTATTCTTAGAGGAGGGTTTGGAAGATGCATCAAAGATAGAAATCAAATTCCACTATCATTAACGGAAAATTATTCATATTGGGAAAGATATAAAGGGATTCCAAATGATTGAAGAATTCTCATGATATATGGTGCATAAATGATGCTTCGACGTTGAGGCGTCCAAAAACTTTTTATTTGCTCTAAATTGTATCGTGCCCAGTTTACTTCAATATTACCAAATATAGCATACAAAGCTTTATGATCATACATATACTTCTTCATTACTACCTAATCTAGGGATGATTGTGTCAATGAGCATACGATTAAGTAGTCAAGCTTTTGGACGAAAACTTAATGGTTTTAATTTTTGCATGTTATCTTACCAAATAAGATGAGTAACAGTATCTCGTGATGCATGTCTTGCATCGAGAAAATCTTGTAATCTAATTCCCACATAAGAACAATGAAGAATATGTCCAAGCATCTCAATATTAAAATTTAATGACTATTCCATAAACGCTTGTCCAAATCCAATTTTCATCGTCAAAAGGATTCCAAATTTTTAAGGAGCATAAATTGATAAGAAAAAAAATAACGCTAATTGATCTATGTTTCCAACATCATCATCGTAGTTGATTAGAGCATAAATATTACCATCTCTAGTCAAATTTTTAATGTCATAATGAGAAAATCATCGAATAGGATAAAATGGACCAGGATGTAGAGGCTTTTTCTCCCAATCCTTCAATTTTTGCTTCCTTTGCTCCTTCTCAATAATCCATTCATCTTTGTAATTATCGGTGACGAAGCTTTGAGTAGGAGGTTGAGAGCTTTGTCCTGGGGTAGCCTTCTTTCTTTTAGCAATGGGAGGTTTAGGTTTTGATGCCATTGATTTAAGCTTTTGAATGAGGAAATTGTTTTAGGTTTAGGGTTTTGAAATTGGAGGAATGGAAAAACAATGAAAATGAGGAGAAAGGTGAAAAGATTATATATAGGTGGTGAAAAGGTGCAGACTTAGGTGAATAAAAACATTTGGAACTTTTGGTCAGACGTCTGGATAAGGGTAGATTTTGAAAAAAAGAGTGCAAACAGATGTCTAGAGGGAAGTTTAGACGTCTGTATTGATGGATAGGCTTTTTCAGAGAACACCGACAAATGTCTAGCCTAATTTTCAAATGTCTGTATTGAAATATGTAATATTTCAGAGAGCACATACTGATGTCTGGGTTATTTTTCAGATGTTTATGCTGAAGTACAAATTTTTCTAGAGACCTCGTTTAGACGTTTGGTTATAAATTCAGACGTCTAGGATGAAATGAAATTTAATGTTAAATATTATTATGAAAATTACAAACGATTATTCATGCATGATTATACATGCTTATTTTGAAAAATGTATAATATTAAACGCCCTCCTTTACAAAAGACTTCTTTAGTTTTCATCAAATGAGTTTGAGGAATGGTAGTTTCCCCCTCCCTCCCCTCCCGAATTTGGCTCAATCTTAGTTTACTCGGTAGATAGATTAAGAGGAGAGCAATATGGACGTGCACGACTATTGCCAATGTTTGGTGTCCATTCTCCCTATAAGTTTCATCGGAGTAACATTACCATCTTTGATTAGTGATTCAATAAAGCATGATGACTTCTTATGAAGGTAGTTCTTTGTTGTGGAGTGTTCGCATATTGTGAAGAGACACTTTTCTATAAAACGTGATGCATGCTTTGTCCTTCTTGCTGGTAATACTTTTCCTTTTGTACTCCGGTCGTTTCTTGTTGGTAGTGATGTATTTTATCTAGTTTTTATGCATAGATGGTGATTCTTGGTTGATATCCTTCTTAGCTTTTTGCCAAGAGGCGAATATCCCATGAGATATGGCATTTGAGCAGCTGGTGAAATGAACTTGTTTGATTATGGGGTGACTTTTAAAGGAAAATAATAGGCATTATTGGATGATGGAGAGCCGTGGTCTACTTAAGAGAAGTCAAAGTTTCTTCCAGAAGATATGATTTTTTGTTTGGAAGAGAAGGCTTTTTGAAAGAATATAACATATATGTGCATTTTATTTCCTGTACATAAAGTAGTTTTCTAAATATAGAAAGTATTTTTTGAGCAAATAATTTTATAGCCTCAAACTAGAAAATTTAGTTTGTGATTGAATGATATATGACCATGGAAAAAAATTTATTTATTTTAAAGGATCAAAAAATTTCGAATAGAGAACATATACCTACTTCTCTTCTAAGCTTTATGAAAGATGCTTTGCATAATGGTTTTGTAAAAATATCTGCGATTTGGTTTTCGGTATTAATAGGTTCTAAAGATACGATTCCTTTTTCTATGTTATCTCTAAGAAAATGATGTCAGATATCAACGTATTTAGTCCGAGAATGATTTATAGGATTTTTAGATAGGTTTATGGCACTCGTATTATCGCAATATATAGGTGAACAAATTATAGATTTACCAAAATCTTGAAGAGTTTGTTGCATGTATATAACTTGTGCACATGCCAAAACTGCAGAAATGTATTTTGCTTTACCAGTTTAAAGAGAAACACAATTCTATTTTCTATGGAACCACAAAACTAGAGATTGACTGATAAATTGAGAAGTGCCACTTGTACGTTTCTATCGGTTTTGCAACAACCAAAATCTGCGTCACTATATTATACGAGTTCGAAAGAGTTGCCTTTAGGATAGAAAAGATTGTAATCCTTTGTAACGACCCGTTATTTTACCACTTTTAAAATGGAATATTTAATTTATTTAAATTTTCAAATGTAGAATTTTCAAACATTAAATAATCATGTTTTATATGATAAATAAGAATGGTAAACTTATTTTGATATTGAATAAAGATTTTGGATTTCCATTGTAGAATTGACAAAAGTCGGATTTCGATAAAGTAGGATAAATATTCGTGAAATTTATTTGAAGAATAAATAATTCTTTTTAAATATATATATAATCTATATCGAACTCGTTTAATAAGAATAGTAATTATTTTATAATGGTTCGATAAATATATAAAACTTGTTCTATAAAAGTTGACAAATTTTGTCACATATCGATAAATCAATGTCGTATTTTTATAAATAAATTTGGGTATTATTTTTTAAGTCAAATATACTTTTTTTAATTAGGTATATATAATGAAAAATCAATTTTGAAGTCTGGTTTACATAAATAAATAGTTTAACAAAAACGTCAAAATGTGACCGGAAAACGTTTTTTTTGAAAATCAGCGTTTTATTCAAAATAAGTTGTCGCAACATTATCGCACCTTTGTTAACATGTTTTAACATATATATTACACATTTTAATAAATAAACATGTTTTCTTTTATTAAATATAATTAGAAAACTTCTAGAACATCATTAAGAAAAGCAAGTTTAGGAAAAGTCATAAGTAAACATCAAATCCAAATCACATCAAAATCCAACAAAAAATAATTACTTTTCTTTATTTAATCTTTAAGAGACTAAGATATAAAGTAAGAATGTGAAAGATGATGTTAAGTATTGAAAAAATAGAGTTTTCTTTAGGTTGAAGTAAGGTTAGTTTGGTAATTTGGTAAGAGGTTATTTTGGTAAATTACTACTTCTTTCTTTTTCTATAAATACCCACCTCCTTCTTCACTTTCATTCACATTTCTTCTTCTTCTTTTCTCAAGCTTCTTCACCTTCTTCCTCTCCTCTTTAATGGCTTCCAACCCTTAGGAAAAAATTATAAAGAAATAATGTCAAAATATTTACAAAGTATTCAAAAGAAATCAATGTTCATCCTCTTCAAATCAAACTCCTCTTTTCTCCATGTTTTACCTCTTCTTACCTCGGCCATAATTTTTTCAAAACAGAACCAAAGTAATTTTTTTGTAGAATTATGTGTTTTTCCAGTGGCTACAATTTTCATGTTAATCTCTTTATCTCATTCTAAACATAACTTTGTCAAAAATCCACTTCTTTCCAGTACTTTCTCTGGCCCGGTTTTTAAGCCAGAGAATAACCTATGTTGTTTTGACCATAACCTGATGATAATGGATCCAAATTAAGAAACTCTTTTTTTAAACTATATAAAATTCCATTGGCTGCAACTTTTATGTTGATAATTTTTTCTAGTTGTAAGGTTTGCTATACCTGAAACTCTATTATTTGAAGTGCATTTTCGGGCGTCATTTTTGTCAATCCGAAAATACCTCTTCTTTATTCTATCAATTCTCACTCAAAATAAGTTGGATTAAAATGATTTTTTTCTTAAATTAAAGAGAAAATAATTTACAAATACTTTTTAAATTTTATGATTTAGAGGGCCTAAAATTAGATAGAAGATAACTTATTTTTTGGATCAAGATCTTGTGAATTCAAGTTCAAAGCTCAACCGCTTCTTCTCTATACCTTCGGCCAACCTCCATCTCAAGCCTTGGCCAAGCTATTAGAAGGGAGAGGGTGTGATTTGCTATTGTTTAAATGGAGTAGGAAGTAGTTAGTGAAGTGTTGGTTGATTAGAATTTTGGTAGGAAGTTAATCGCTTTGGTTTATGGTGAGAAACTTTATTTAACATCTCTATTTATTTATATATATGTACATGTTCGATGATGTGTTATGATTACAATGGATGCTTATATATGCTTTGATCATTATGTATTGATTGTTTGATATGATTTTTAAATTGTTTTACTAAGACTTGTTAATACACGTCGATAAGCACAAAGGAAATCACTTTCCTTTTGAAAATGAAATGGTGTATATGAAATGCTTAAACCTTTTGAAAATTGATTTAAAATGAGTTAGAAATGTTTTATAAAAGATTAATATTTTTAAAGAAATAAAGAAAGAAAATTAAGTTTCATCATGTATAATTTAAAATACGTCCAAATTCATTTCCTAGAAAAATCGTGCTAGTGCAGTTAAGTGATCATAACGTAAAATCCTTTTAAATGAACATTTTAATTATGGAAAAATATGGAATAAATTTGATAAATATATTTAAATAGTTTCGAAATGATTTGCAGTGAAAAATATGAATTTTCAAATATTAAAAAATTGTTTAAATCAAATAAGCTTATATAGCACTTTTATGCTGTGAATTCTATAACTTTTGGAATATGAGTTAAACGTAACGACTTTTTCTAGAATCTATTGTGAATGATTTTAAAAGAATAATTAAGTCATTTAAAGATGATTTGGAAGTTTTAATAAGAGTTTGAATAAATAGTTAAGAGAAATTGTTTATAATACTTAAACAATAATTGAAGAATATTGAATATAATAACAAATTAAGTATGCGGAAATGACTAGTATATTTGTCCCGCTTGTAAGACCTAAACGGTAAAACAAGGTATGTAACTAGGTTTAGGAATGGAGCAACCAGTTCCATGAAATTACCTGGCCTTTGCTTTATCTTTTAGATGAGGGGTGGAAAGATTGAAAGGAAAGGTCAGATGCTCTAAAAGATCATATTTAAAGTTTTTCCAAGATAAAAGAAAAGATCTTCATGATGTAGGAATACTTGCTACTAGTCTCTGTAGGTGAAATTTATCATATTTAAGGTGTCAGTAGTGCTCTATTATGAAAATCTTCGATTTGCAAGAATATGATTTGAAGTTAATAAATAAATCTTTGATTCAGATTTAATGAATGATTTGGGAATATTGTCCCTAAGTTAAAAGTTGTAACTTGAATGAAAGAAATATTTGATTCCGATCTGAAGAATGATTTGGGAATATTTTTCCTAAGTTAAAAGTTATAGCTTGAATATACAAATCTTTGATTAAGATCTAATGAATGGTTTGGAAAGGTTTTCCTAAGTAAAAGAGAAAATGATTTGGAATTATTCAAAAATTTTAAGAAGGTTTAAATAAATCAAATGGTTTAATAAATGAGGTTTAATGATTCCATATACTCTTTAAATGAAAATGGAATAAATTGAAGAGGATACATCAAAGAAATATGTTTGATTTGAATAAAAGATGAAGTAATTGATTGATGATTGATATACACATATTAACTTAACATCTTTTAAAGAGATGATTGGCTTCGAAGGAACTGGGGTTGATTTTGGTGATTCCTATCCGAAAACCATTTTGAACCAATTTACGTATTCGAAGACTGAAGATGTTTGAAGATGAAGATATTGAGATAAATAATAACGAGTGACTACTTGTTGATTAATTGATGATAAAATCTTGATTTACTTTTTGTAGCAGTGGTCTCTTTATTATGAAAAACCTCAAAAAAACAAGGGCTTCTTGCCTAGTAATGGTCGAGGAAAGTACCTTTGGATTCATTCAAGTTCCAAAACGAACTTGTATAGATGAATGTCTGACAGTGCATTTTTTAAGATTACTTACATTGGTTTTTACAAACATACATCTATGGTGGTGGGGAAGGCACTTCTCTTAGCTTAACACCTTCCTTGAGATGTACGAGCTCAAGGGTTGTATTTTTGTGGAAGGCAATTAGTGGTCAACTGAAATGGAAATGTGGCATTCAAAGAAGATGTGCTATGTGAAAAAGTAATCGTTTACCTCAAGCTTCATCACCGAGGAATGATAGGAACAGGTTAGAAGCAGCAAGGCTAAGTGCATCGCTCCCAATTAGGAGATGTCATTATCCTTCTAGATTTACTCTACATATGTCTAAGTATGTGGTCAATGTATGACTCAGGTACCCGCTAATGGCCGGTAACAAATGGGTAATGACATATTCGGTACTATCCAGCATGAGGGGTAGGCCGGTCTTGTGTTGATTTAGGCGTTCAGTATCTGGACGCTAGGTGCATCCCTCCAGAGGTGTACTGTCGAATGGTATCCCCTTACCTTGTCATATGTATGGAAATCCATTCTCCAATAAGAACCTGTGGTTTTGTTTGCATTGGCGTAGTGAATAGCCTTGGTATTTAATAATTGTAATAATTTGGCTAAGATTAATAAGTTTATTTGCAAATGTTTTCAAAGATATGTCATTAGAAATAATATCAAATGTTTTGATATATGAAAGAGTTTTAGTTGTCATAAGATAAAAACCCGTCCGTGTTTATGTATGGGCATGGTCTTATGAGATACTCTTTCATTTTAAAGGATATTATTCAAAGGCTGATATATGACACTGCCATTTATATTTTGATTTTTCCACGTTGGTTTATTATGCCTAATAAGGGTATTTTCAATACTCAGGTCAGATCCGAGTAGTTTCAGATTTAGTGAAGATTGTTGGAGTTTCCATAGTAGAGTTGGAGATATTCATTTGTATGGACGTATTCTATTATCCGCTTTGCTTAGGGAGGTTTGTACATGATAGGGGGCCACTGTAGTTGTTTAATGTTATCAGCATTTGTAAGGACAGTTGTTTTAACTGTCCAAGCTGATATTAGGTTAGACTCTGATATATGTATCTTTAAAGAATTTCCGCTGTAAAGATATTGTTCAATATTATATATATTATTTCATTTGTATGAGATTCTGTTTTGTCTTTGTTTTCTTTTTCACTCCTTGGAGATCTTTTTATTCGGGAAATTTGAGTTGGACATGTATGGATTATTGTCGGCTCAAAGGGTACGAAAATTCGGGCCTTCACATCCTTAGTGTTGGTTAATTATCGCAGAATACGTTTAACTGCTCGATAGTGTAAATCTTTTGGTTATGCTCGAAATCTTACACATAAACACACACTCATCATGATATTGGGTCTACTAGCCATTAAGTATAATGGTGATCCTATTATACTTCGACATAATTTTTAAACTAAATCCTTTCGTTTTCATCTTTATCTAAATGGCTACTAGTGCTCATGGGCGTTGGTTTACTAGATGTTTTTTCCTTCCAAAGTGTTTTAACAAACCGTGACAATATTTTTCTTGATTTATAAAAAAACCATTTTCGAACTCTTTAATCTGTAATCCTAAGAAAAAATTTAATTCTCCTATATAGGACATTTGAAATTCATTTTTCATGATATCTGCAAAATTATAACACGGCTTTTCATTTGTTGATCCAAATATTATGTCGTCCATATATATTTGAACCACCAAAATTTCATCATGATCTCTTTTTATAAACAAAGTTGTATCTATTTTGCCAATTTGAAATCCATAAGTTATTAAATGAGTTTTTAGTCTATCATACCAAGCACAAAAAGCTTGTTTTGGACCATATAAAGATTTATTTAGCTTATAGGCATGTTCAGGAAAATTTTCATGTATGAACAATGAAGAGTGCTCGATATAAACCTTCTTTTTTATAAAACCGTTTAGAAAGGCACTTTTTACATCCATTTGAAAAAGTTTAAAGTTTAAAGTTACGATGACATGAAAAAGCAAGTAAAGTTCACATGGATTCTAGACATGCGACTGGAGCAAACGTTTCTTCATAGTCAATGACTTCCTCTTGATTATATCCTTGTGCTACTAACCTTGCTTTGTTTCGAACAATGTTTTCGTTTTCATTTGCTTTATTCTTATAAACCCATTTCTTCCCAATTACAGATTGATCCGTAGGTCTCGGTACAAGTTACCATACTTCATTTCTTTCGAATTAATTGAGTTCTTCTTGCATTGCCATATTCCATGACTCGTCATTCGATGCTTCTTTATAATTCTTTGGTTCAAAATTTGGAATGAAAGCAATGCGACTCATTTGATTTAGTTGATGTCTAGTAGAAATTTTTGTATTCAAATCACCAATTATAAACGAGGTAGTGGTCTTAATGTATTCTCATTGGCAACAGTATTCTTATTATTGTTATTTGAAACTGTGTTATTTTCAGATGGTTTTGTCAAAATTTCATCATTATCACTGTTTTTGTTATTGGAAAAGTTTGCGTCAAATGAGACATGTATACTTTCTTCTATAGTACTAATATGTTTATTAAATACTCTATAAGCTTTTGCTATGATCAAAATATCCAACAAAAATTTCTTCGTCGGCTTATGAATCAAAATTTCCAAGATTATCTTAGTGTTTAGTATAAAACATGTTGAACCAAATATTTGAAAGTATGATAATTTGGGATTTTACCAGAAAAGATTTCATAACAGGTATTTTTGGTTATATGACGTAATGCGACAACACCAAGTTCTTGTGGTATTTGGGAAAATGAAAAATAATGTGAAATTACCTTCTTGTTATAGAAATTTTCAAAAATCTCGTTTTCAAATTCACCTCCGTGATCACTTCTTATGCCTTTTATTTTAAGGTTCATCAAGTTTTTAATTCTTTTAGCAAAAATCTTAAACATCTCAAAAGTATCGTTCGTATGTTATAAATCAATGTCCATGTATATCTTGAAAAATCATCTACAATAACAAATACATACTTGTTATAACTTATTGAACGTACTTGAGTAGGTCCAAAAAAATCAAGATGCAGTAATTCTAAAGGTTGTTGGTAGAAATTTCCTTTTTAGATTCCAATGAACTCCTTTTTAATTTCCTTATTGATATGCATTGCATAAATATTTAACTTTATAGTTTATTTTAGGAAGCCCTCTAACCAAATTGGGTCTAGTCAGTTTGTTTATAATCTTAAAGTTACGCGACACAACCATTTGTGCCATTTCTATGGATCATTAAAATCTGCAGATAGGCGTAAATCGTTGGAGTTATTAAAATTGATATTTAAGAAATTGATGTTTATTTTTATTAAACCTTCAAAGATCAGATTTTTATTTTGATCAAATATGTTGCATTTATTCTTTTCAAAATAAATTTTGAATCCTTTGACAAAGTTGAATAATACTTAATTGGTCATGTTTTAGATTTTTCAATTAAAGAACATTAGTAATAACAGGTGAAGTGGACATATCGATATTGAAGACATCTCGAATTCCAATGACAAATCCTTTTGAATTATCTTCGAAAGTTACAGTACCACCATCTATGTATGTTATATTCGATAACATCTGTACATTTCCAACCATATGTTTGGAGCATCCGCTATTAAGTATCCATTTCTTTTATTATTAGATTTTCTTTTGGGTACTTGCAAGATAAAAACAATCTAATTAGTACCCACTTCCTCCTTTAGGGTCCTAAGTGCCCACGAGGGTTAAGGACCTTTAAAAGAGTAATTTTCATTATGAAGAACACTTTTCAAATAGTTATCTATGTATTTCTATCTATTAGTTTGTTACTAGATTTTGAAACCCATATTTTCATTATTTTAAAGTTAGATGTTGTTTCTCTAGTATGTGGATTCTTGAACTTTTTATACAGTGAGCAATAGTTTTTATGTTTTAGAGTCTTCTTGAATCCTAATCCATTTTGATTTCCAGATGGTTTAGAAATTTTGATTAAATTGTCCAAATTCTGCTTTCCCTTATTGAATTTTGAAACAATGTCTGTAATCTTATCTCACTTTTAAGACCAGAAATTTTGGATTTTGATGCTTCTAGATTATCCTTTAATACAATGTTTTCTTTTCCAATATCGTTATTTTCTAGTTTAACTTTTCCTATTTCATATAATAAAGAATCATTTTGAACAGAAAGATTCTTACATTTTTCCTGCGTAATTTATAATTCTTCTTCTAGAATAGTTTTCTTATCTTTTGATAATCCTATTTCAAGCTCCATTCGATTAAATTTAGCAACATATTATTTATTTAACTTTTTAGTTGCTCTATATTTGTCATCTAGTTTCATGCTAATTTCTAAAATTTCATAATAAGTAAGATCATGACATACCTCCTCTGTGTTTGTCATGAAACATACATTAGCTTGCTAAGAATCACTATCACTACCACTATCTGACGATCAAGATGAATCCGAGTCTTCCCAAGTTACTCTAAAAGCCCATTTTCTTTTCTTGAATTTCTTGAACTTGTTTTTATTTTTGTCATTATTGAGTTTTGGGCATTGTTTCTTCATGTGTCCGAACTTGTCACATCCAAAGCATTTGATTGAAGTTTGGCTGGATGAATTCGAATTCCCTCCGTTTTGAAACTTCATCATCTTTTTGAATTTTTTGAACTTGTTGTAGTTTTTGGCAGTAAATACGATCTCATCTTCATCTAAGTCTGAATCATCACCGTTGGCTTGAAAAGCTATATTCTTCTTTCATGATTTTGTTCTTTTCGTGCCTGTAAATTTTGTTCATACGACATCAAATTTCTACTTCAACTTTTATTTGAGATAGTTCACTAGCCTCTTCGATGTTCAACACTTTTCTTTCCCATTCGATAGTAAGAGAACATAAAATATATGTAACTAAATCAAAATCTGTGAATTTGACTCCAAGTGCCTTGAGATCGTGTTGAATTATTTGAAATCTAGCATACATATCACCAATGGATTTATTTGATTTCATTTTAAATGAAGAAAATTGATTTTGTAAAATGGAAATCTTTGTTTGTTTAACTTTTTTATGCCTTCATGGGTGATTTGTAGTGTATGCCATATATCATATGCAGTAGTACATAACATGACACGTGAAAATTCATTTTTATCAAGTGAACAGAATAGAACATTTATAGCTTTATCATTGTTTTTTGCCATGTTCTTTTGAACATCAATTGAAGTGCTTATATACGTGTCTGGTGCTTCACATCTAACTTATGTTGCTTGCCAAATTTCTAGACCGTTAGCTTCCATAAAAATACGCAAACGTGTAGACCAATAAGCATAATTAGATCCACTAAATAGTGGAGGACTTGCAGTGGATTGACCTTCTTAAAATGTACTGGCCATATCAAATATGTTTCAATTACGTGTTATTGTAACTTGAAATAATCGTGCTCTGATACCGAATGAAAGTGTGTATGGATTGTGTATTTATATCCAATATGCAAGTGTAATAAAAACTAACTTATAACTACCAGAGTGTATAAAAGTAAAGAAACAATCACACCAGAGTTTATATACTAGTTTAGACCTCCTGTCCTACGTTAAGTCCCAAAGCTCCCCTTCAGCCTTAAACTAGCAAACAACCCTTGCTTCGCCCAGAGGAATAGGCTTGATACAAAAAGTCTTTTATTGACAAGTATGTGTTCTTAGTAACATTGATTTTGACTGTATAGTACAAATCTTCCTATAATCTCCTTTGAGTAGAATGTTTATTTTGAAGTTTTGTTTTTAGGAAGTTATAAGAATGATGTATTGATTGCTTTTTAGAAATCAAAGTATGCAAAGAATAAAGAGAAGAGATTTAGAAAATTTCTAGTGAGTTGTTTCTCAATATATTTACATATTTATAAGTATTTAAGGGTTTTCTTGAGAAGTAAGAACCTTTAGTATGTTTTACTTCAATCTAAAGGTTAGCAAGATGAGATGCATTGAAGAGACATGGATGCAACCATTAGAATGATGCAAGTGTTTATTTAGGATTTTAGCCCGTTACCAAGGTCAAACATTTGGGATAAAATTCAAACGTCTGTCTCGTTATATCTTTTTTAACCCGAGAGCAAGTCAGGCGTTTGGCTTATATAAACAGACATATGATGTCTGTATACTTATAAAAACACTTTTTTGAAATAATAAAAAACTTGTAAAAGTTTTTACGTCGATTTTTGTGTAAAAACTACTCAAGGAGATTTTACAAACCATATATTTATCATTATAACACAATATAATAGCTTCTCTAATACCAATGATTATTTTCTTCTATTGTTCATCTTCAAGTCATGATATTGTGAATTCTTGAAGCATTTACCTACGAATAGATGGATATTGCATGTGTATGATTGTATAGTCATTGTTATAGAACCCGTAGAATAGTGGTTTTAATACATACTTATTATATATTTTTTGTTTTCAAAACTATATAGTAGTGATTATATAGTATATAAGTTGCATGCACACACAAGTACCATCGACACAATTTTCTTTTTGAAAGGCTGATCATTCTTATTATAGATCGAGAATTAGCCCGCAGATAAGAAATATTATGAGGAAATCCATCTTGAGAGTTGAGGAAGGAACAGGTTCGGAGGCTACTAACCCTAATTTACAAGTTATATTTAATGCAATGATGGCAAACATGCTTTAGAATGCACAAGCAGTCGCTCCAAATCTAGCTATTTGTGGTGGTGCTCAAGTGCAAGCACCAACGATTGACTTTGCTAAGCTAAGCAAAGATTACTCTACCTTGGGATGCAAGCCATTCCTTGGAATAGAGTCGGCCATGGAAGTGTAGGATTGGTTGGACGCCTACAAGCGTATTTTTGGTGATATGGAAGTAGATGATGCTATGAAATGGAAGTCGGCCTCTAGACAGCTTCAAAGGCATGCTATGAACTAGTGGAATGCCATTACTATTGCTACACCCAAGGATCAGTACACTTGGGACAAGTTCAATGCTTGGTTTGAAGAGAAGTTAGTTCCGGCTGCTCATAAGTCGATTCTATTTAGGAGATTTGCTGATTTGAAGAAGGGGTATATGTCTATTATCAAATATATTGTTGATTTTTCCTCTTTATCTAAGTATAAGATGTCCTTCATCGACACTCCATTGAGGAGGAAAGGAAAATTGGTCACGGGTTTGGACAACTATTTGTGGGTGAAGTTGGCGAGTCACGTTAATGAGTCATTCAACAGACTTTTTGAGAATGCTTTTTGCCAGGAGAGTTTATACCTTATGTCTAAATTAGCTATTGTCGTTAAGGAAGAGTCGAAACCGCAACAAAGCGGTGAAGGCAAGAGGAAATGAAACAAAAAGAGGAAGCGGCCTCAGGGAAAGAATGTTCAGAAGAAATGTAAATAGGAGCCCATTTGTTTTGGTTGTGGAGATAATTGTCATCTAATTGGAGACTGCACAGCTGACGGACGTTGTTCAGCTGAAGCAGGTTGTGAAGGCATATGCTTTGGACGTTGTTCCAACCTCGTCGATTGCTCCCTCGACAAAAGAGAATTGGGAGAGCATTGTTATTCAAGGTATGCTTTCCATTTATGATGTTACCATACTTCATTTATTCGATATCGAGGCTTCACCGTCCTTTATATCTAGTGACTTAGTTGATGGATTGGGATTGAAACCCAAAATAGTTGATCGACATTTGATTATGACGAACCCTGTTGGAGGCTTCACTACATTGTGTTTGGTTTGTCATGGTTTGGTCTTATCGAGTCATGGGTGCTTTTTTTTTGTGATAGCTTTGTTTTGAATTTTTTTGGGTTTAGGATTATCTTAGGGATGGACTGGCTAAGGAAGTATGTGGTGGTTGTGGATTATGAGAAGCTGTTAGTGACAATCGAGGTCATGGAGGGGCAGATGTTAGTGATTGGCTGCCTTCCAAAGGATGGGGTTATGGTTAGCTTTCTATACTCGCTCAAGCTTCCACAGGATGGTTTGTCATCTATGCCTATCTTTGGAGAGCATCCAAATGTATTTGAGGAAAAGACCAGAACACCACCGCATTGGGAGATCGAGTTTTGTTTGGACTTACCAAAGGATGTCAAACCGATAGTTACGCCTTTGAGGCGTATGACACACAGAGAGTAGAAAGAGTTGAAAGTGCAAGTGAATTACCTGTTGAAGAGAGGGTTCATCCATAGGAGTATATCCGAGAGGGGTGCACCTATAGTATTTGCTACCAAGGCGGATGACTTTCTAAGGTTATGTATGGATTACTGTGAGCTGAATAAGGTGACAAAGAAGAACAAGTATCCACTCCCACATATTGATGACTTGTTCGATCAGCTCCACGGTGCAAAGGTGTTCTCTTAATTGGATTTGGCGATGGGATTTCACCAGCTGAATGTAGCAAAGAAGAGTAGTCTGGTCAACGCATTTAGTACACCATCTGGTTTCAATGAGTGATTGGTTGTGATGTTCGGATTAACCTATGCTCCAACATACTTCGTTGATCTTATGAACCACATCTTTAGGGATCAGCTAAACAATGTCATGCTTGTGTTTATGGATGATATTTTGTCTACTCTAGGATTATAGAGGAACACAAGACGCACTTGAGGATTGTGCTTGAAGTGTTGAGGCATAGGTTGAAAGCAAAGTTTTCAAAACCTCACCATTGGAGAAGGGAAGTGAGGTTCTTGGGTTATGTCATCTCTGAGCAGGGCACCATAGTAGATCCTACCAAAGCGATAGCAGTTCAAGGTTGGAGCCAACCAAAGAATGCTATGGATGTAAGGAGTTTCCTAGGATTAAGGGATATTATAGACGCTTTATCAAGGACTTCTCAAAGATAGCAGCACAGTTGACCAATTCGATGAAGAAGAATCAAACTTTTGTTTCGAATGAGAAGTGCGGGCATGTGTCTATGAGTCCGAAGGATAGGTTGACGAATGCACCAGTATTGACTATTCCAAACAGGAGTAAGGAGCTGATAGTATACATAGATGCCCATGCTACTGGTTAAGGTATGGTATTGATGGAGAAGGGAAAGGTTGTCGCCTACGCTAGTTGATAGCTAAAACTGCACGAGAGGAAGTATCCAATTCATAATTTGGAGCTGGCGGTGAGAATGTTTGCTTTGAAGATTTGAAGGCACTACTTATTAGTAGAAAGGTTCTAGATGTTCATGGACCACAAATCCTTGAAGTATCTTTTCTCCCAGAAGGATCTCAACCTTTGCCTGCAACAATGGTTGGAATTCTTTGACTCCTACAACTTTGGCATTTCTTACACATCTAGTAAGGAAAATGTTATCATTGATGCATTGAGTAGAAGACATGCCTATTTGGGAGTGATGTTCATGGAGTGGAAGTAGTTGGCATATATTTTTTTCTATGCCTTTATACCATACCGCGAGTCAGAGCTAAAGATATTGTTAAGTTTGACGATCAGACTTACTTTGATTAAGCGGATCAGTGCTAGTAAGAGGCGAGATGCTAGATTAGCGAAGATCATGGAAGAAATAGAAGAAGGAGTAGAGGCCGAGGACATTAAGCAATATGGACTTGGCCAAGAAGGTTGGCTCCATAAGGATGGGAGATTATTTGTTTCCGATGTTGATGGATTAGGAGATGAGGTGCTATGAGAGTGCTACCATTATAGGTTGACATACATCCTGATGGTTAGAAGATGTATTGTGATATGAAGCAGACACGTTATTGGGAAGGGATGAAGAAGGACATCAAGACATTTATCTTGAAGTGTATGAAATGCCAGTTGGTGAAGTCAGAGTAGAAGAAGCTAAGTGGGTTATTGCAACCCTTTAAAGTTCCAAAGTGGAAGTTAGAGCAAGTATCGATGGATTTTGTTGATGGACCATCAATGACTCGGGTAGGGTACGATAACATTTGGATCATAGTCGATAGGTTAACCAAGAGCGCTAGATTTATACCAGTTAAGTCAAGTAGAATGGTAGCCAAACTGGCCGAACTGTATGTGAAATGAGTTATGCGATTTCATGATGTGTCGAAGAGCATTGTGAGCAATCGAGATATGTTGTTCACTAATTGGTTTTGGAAAATCTTAAAGTGGTGTTGGGGACTGAATTGCACCATCATATAGCTTATTATCCCTAAATAGATGGCAGACAGAGAGATTGAATCGTATGTCAGAAGGTCTCTTGCGGGCTTGCATACTCGATTTCGAAGGCTCGTGGGATGATCAATTGCATTTGGTGGAGTTTGCATACAACAACTATCAGTCTAGTGCCGGTATGACACCGTATAAAGCATTATGTTGCCGGCCGTGTACTGCCCTTCGTGTTGGTGGGAGGCGGGCATGAAACTTATACTTGGTTCAGAAATGATTAGAGAAACCTCAGAAAAGATCGAGATCATTCGACAACAAATGAAAGCTGCTTAGGACAGGAAGAAGAGCTATATTGGTAGGAGACGCAGAGATTCGAGTTCCCCGTCAGTGATATGGTGTTTGTGAAGATTTCTCCTTTAAAGAATGTTATTTGATTCGGTAGTAAGGGGAAGTTAGCACCGAGGTTCGTAGGTACTTTTTCAATAGCATAGAGGATTGGGAACCTAGCATATAGGATTGACTTATCTCAGAAGATGATGGGTGTGCACAATGTCTTCCATGTCTCTCACTTGCGGAAGTTTATGCATGACTCAAGTGTGATGATTGCACTAAATTAACCTGATATATAAAGATTGAACCAGAAACTTTGAGACTTCGTAGCCTGGTTCGTATTGTCAGACACAATATGAAACAACTTAGAGAAAGACGATGGAGATAGTGAAGGTTCAAGGAGGTGAAAGTGAAGGGGATTTCACATGGGAAACCGAGACAAGCATGAGGGCCACATATCCGAAGCTCTTTGCATAGTAAGGCCTATTGTTCAATGTATTTACTTTCACCTTTGGTATCATATAGGGCAGCTTAGTATCCCCATGTTAGGGTAGGTTCACATATTCGATCGATTGATGATTGCTTGTTTGATATACATGATGGTTGCATATGATTATTAGACATGTAGGGTAACTAGTTTGACTTATTTAGGGATTTCGGGGGCAAAATTTCTAAAGGAGGAGAGTGTAATGACCTGTATTTTACATATTGGAGGATCATAAATAATTTTTATTTTATTCATATGAGGTCGTACGATTCTAAAATTTTGAAAACTGACTCCTAAGGATATTCTCCACATTAATGATTTTTTTCGAATCTCTATTTGACCATTTTGACAATGACTACCTTGTTTGGACTATAAATTTTGATAGGAGCCTAGTTAGGGTCCTACTTCCATTACTTCAGGATAATGGTTTACCATTCCGTAGAGTGATCATAATAGAAAAACCGACTTACCATTTGAAAGTTATAGCTATTTTAAATTTTGGTTATTGCTGGCCAATATTAGTGGCTACTTAACTAAGCTCTTGCTTAGGCCTACTAATCCATCTTGAAAATTATGCTAAGGGGAGGCTGCAGGAACCAATTTAAGTCATTTTCATCTTCCCTCAAATAGCTTTAAACCTCCGTTAACCTTAATTTCATCAAAAAGCATATCTTTTCCTTAATTTCCTAGCCAAATCATCAATTAGATGGGATATTAGCTTGTAGAAGTTTGAGATTATCATTTTGGGAGATTTTCATATCCTTTTCGTACTGTCTACTTCAGATCTGAGGTCAGAAATTGGTATTTTACATATTTGATGAGTGGTTCTTGACCTCTCACTGCGCTATGCATGTTTAGATAGGTAAAATTGGTATTTTTAACATGATTTTGATCCTAAAACATTATCTAAATTTAACCACATTTTATTATATGTTTATGACTGAATTTTAAAGGTTTAAATGGTTTTGCAACTCTTTTGTTCATATTCGTATACTAGAGTAAAAGTTAGATTTAAGTTAGGATTTGCTTGATTATTATGTTCGTATGTATTACATGTGTGAATAGACGTATATGTATGATATTCCATGTTTGTATGTTGTCCTTTGATATGGTTTGTTAATGCTTTTAGGTAGTCAGAAAAATGAGCGGTCGAATTGTCAAATTGAAGGAAGAGTTGTCGAAAATGGATGAAATTTGGAGGGGAGGCTTCGGAGGATGAGAGGAGCCTACGGTTCTGTTCGCACCAAGTTTGGAGCTAAGTATGGGAGTTAGCCCATGAGCTTATGGTTGATAACATGTGCTTTTTATTCAAGCAAAGCACTCGGTGAATGTTTGGTTCTTTAAGTCAAGGTTAGGGTTGTTGAGCAAAACGCAAGTGCAAGAATATGACTAAGTATTGGACTTCATACTGAGAGCTTCGGAGGGCATTGAAACGAGGGCTTTTAGAGTTCGCAATATATATATATATATATATATATATATATAGAGAGAGAGAGAGAGAGAGCTATAGGGTTGATGCCGAGAGCTTTTGAGAGAAGTGGTCGGCTTCAAAGCACTTGGAAGATGAAAAACTAGAGGCAGGGGAAGAAAATTAGCCAAAATTGGCTAAGTAACCAACTCGATACCTAAAGCTTTTGATCGGTACCGAGAGGTTTTGTTTGAAGAGGTCATGTTGAAACTTCCAGGGAGAGAAGTAGAGGCCTAGCTAGTCGTGCTAAAAGTGTTTATTTATTAGCTTGGTGTTTGATATCGATGCAGTAACACGATGATAACTTAGGGACTTTGATGATGACAACTCGGCGGAGAATGGAGTTTGGTTCCGATAATGGCGACTCGATGAGGAAATAAATCAAGAGAATGTTTGTCCATAGAAGGGCGGGTTCTTGGAAGGGTGACTCATGGATAGAACATGGGAATGGTTCTATTATGGAATAGAGGAATATGGAATGGTTCCTCAAGAATAATGGAAACTAGATGGAATAAGGAAAGGGCACGAATACGCATGTTAAGGGATCATTGATACTCAGAGTGTTTTCGAATGTACTTGAATGTAGGGGTATTATGTGTGCATTCGTGGATAAGTTGAAAGGCTACCTCGGATCTGAGATTTGGATTCATATACCCTGGACCAGTGGATTTGGGTCTAATATCAGCTTCGAGCTAAAGACAAGTACACTGAAAACTGGGATTTCCATTAGTCCCTTGCGGGGAAAGGCTATGCAAGTTATCATATGTCTAGAGCACGTCGATTGATAGTGAGGATTATTTAATGGATGCTACGGTTGCTTTAGTTGTTCTCTTCCTAGTCCATCACTCTAAGGATGTCATTAGAGATGGATAATGGGGATAGGGATATCTGGACACCCATCATCATGCTTGGTTTGCAGCATACCTTCACTGTGTTCGTAGAGTAGCAATTATGTTTGTTATGTGCTAACTCTTTGGTTGCAGGGATAGGTCAAGTATGTTTCATATGCCATTCTTCCTTAATATATTGACTTGTATAGTATTTTGATAGTCATTTACCTCTCACACCAGACTATTGTCTAACTCAAGGTTTTAAGCTTTGCTTCTTATATTCTCGGATGCTCTTTAATGAGTGGACAAGATAATGGGTTTAGGTGCGACACAGTAGCTATGTAAATGGCAATCTGGTTGGACCTATCTTGTATTATATATGGATTTCTATGCCGATGCTGCTATGCAACAATGTGGAGCCTTGACAGTACTTGCTTATTTCTTTTATTAAGAAAAGTTATTTGAGTTTATATCCATTTGTATAAAATCTACCACTTGATGTATAATTCTATGAATTTGTACTATTATATTTGGATTACTTATTTATTACTGTCTCCCTTATTTTATATATGTGATGCATATTATATTTTATTCCATGCACCGTGAGATATACGTAGGTCTTGTGATGTTTTACTTTATTTTAAACCCTTGATGATCGTCCTACATCGACTGAACATGTTAGCAGTGCATTATTTTGCTATATTCGGTGCCGATGGTGTAGGGAGGCATTACACCAATGCCCTATCAACTTTGTTGACCTCATGAACTGTTTTTTCGGCAATCAGCTAAACAAGTTCGTACTTATGTTCATGGATAATATTCTGATCTATTCTAGGATAAAGGAGGAAAATGAGATGCACTTGAGGATTTTTCTTGAAGTGTTGAGGAGACACCAGTTTGAAAGCAAAGTTCTCTAAATGTCGCTTCTGGAGAAGGGAAGTGAGACTCTTAAGCCATGTCATCTCTGAGCAGAGCATTGCAGTAGATCTTGCCAAGTGGTAGTGGTTCTAGATTTGAGCCAACCCAAGAATACTACAAATATGATAAGTTTTTTCATATTAGTGAGATATTATAGACATTTAGTCAAGGACTTCTCATAGGTAGCAGCACCATTGACTAGTTTGACGAAGAAGAATTATATTTTTGTTTGGGAAGCGAAGTGTGTTAGAATGCATTTGGATTCTAAAGGAGAGGTTGACGAGTGCACCACTATTAACTATTCCGAGTGGGAATGAGGAGTCGATAGCATACACAAATGCATATGGTATTGGATTAGGTGCCGTATTAATGTAGAAGAGAAAAGTTGTACCCACACTAGTTGTAACTAAAGCGGTATGAGAGAAGTATCTAATTCATGATTTGGAGTTGGCGGCGATAGTTTTTTCTTTGAAGATTTTGAGGCACTACTTATTGGAGAAAGTCAAGCTATTCATGGACCACAAATCCCTGAAGCACCTTTTCTCTCAGAAGGATCTCAACCTTTATCGACAGCGATGGTTGGAATTCTTGCTCCCCTACGAATTTGGCATTTGTTATACACTTGGTAAGGAAAATGTGGTTGCCGAGGCATTGAGTAGAAGACATGCAAGTTTGAGAGAAATATTCATGGAGTGGAAGTAGTTGGAGTGGCTTTGGTTTTAGACCTCATTGTGAGTTAGAGTCAGAGATATTGGTAAGTTTGACGATTAGATCTACTTTGGTTGAGCGAATCGACACCAATCAGAGGCAAGATGCTAGACTAGTAGAGATCATTGAAAAAATAGAATGAGGAGTAGAGTATGAAGATATAAAGCAGTACAGACTTGACCTAGAAGATTGGATCCATAAGGTTAAGAGATTATTTTTCATCGATGTTGATGGATTGCGAGATGAGGTGCTACAAGAGTGCCACCATTCTAGGTTGACTATACACTCCAATGGTAATAAGATGTACTATGATATGAAGTAGACCCTTATTGGGATGGAATGATGAAGGATATCGGGACATTCATCTCGAAGTACATGAACTGCCAGTTGGTAAAGGCAGAGCAAAAGATGCCAAGTGTTTTGATGCAAATTGCTTGAAGTTCCTGAATGGAAGTGGGAGCAAGTATCAACGGATTTTATTGATGGACTACAGAGGACACGAACAGGGTAAGACAACATTTAGGCCATGGTTGACCGATTGACCAAGAGTGCTAGTATCACACTCGTCAATCCCAGTAGAATGGTAGCCAAACTGGTCAACTCGTATATGAAATGGGTTGTACGATTCTGTGGTGTGTCGAAGGGCATTATAGTGACAAATTTCCTTTGTTCACTGTGCGTTTTAGAAAAGCTTACAAGAGGCATTGGGGACTAAGCTTCATCTCAGTATAGCTTACCACCCATGAACGGATGGCTAGAGAAAAAGACTGAATCGCATATTGGAGGATCTCTTATGTGCTTGCATTCTTGATTTTAGAGGGTCGTGGGATGGTCACTTATATTTGTTAGAATTTATATACAACAATAGCTAGCAGTCTAGTATCGATATGTTCGACGATATAAAGCATTATATCGCCGAACATGTATTACACCTTCATGTTGGTAGGAAGCGAGCAAAAAACCAATACTTGGGACATACATGATTAGAGAAACCTTGGAGAAAACAGAGATCATTCAGCAATAAATGAATGATCCTCAGGATAGCAGAAGTGCTATGTTGATAGAAGACATAGGGATTTGGGATTTTCTGACGATGATATGGTGTTTGTGAATATTTCTCCTTTGAAGAATGTTATTTGATTCAGTAGAATAGGGAAGTTGGTGTCGAGATTCATAGGTCCATTTTTGATTTAAAGGATTGGGAACCAAGCATATAGGGTCGACTTACCTTAAAAGATGACAGGTGTGTACAACGTCTTCCATGTTTCTCATGTATGAAAGTTTGTGCATGACTTGTGCATGTCGATTGCATTAGATCAATTAAATGATATCGAGATTGAATTAGATGCTTCGAGACCCCATAAGCTGGTTTGTATTCTTGGACTTGATACGAAAGAATTAGGAGGAAGATGTGGAGTTAGTGAAGGTTCAAGGGGGAGAAAGTGAAGGTGATTGCATATGGGAAATCGAGAAGAGCATGAGGGCCACATATCCAGAGCTCTTTGTTTGGTAAGGCCTACTGTTTAACATATTTACTTTCACTTTTGATATCATATAGGGTAGTTTGGTATCTCGTAAATATTATAGTTTTACCTACGCTATTGGTTGCAAGACTGCTTATTTGATATATATGATGGTTGCATATGATTATTAAGCATGTGGAGTAACTATATTTAACCGTTCTTCAACTTATTTAGGGACTTTGGGGGTGTAATTCATAAAGGGATAGTGCAACGACCCGTATTCTACGTATCGAAGGATTATAAAATATTTTTATTTTATTCATGTGAGGTGGTATAACTCTAAAATTTTGAAAAATGACTCTTAGGGACATTTTCAACATCTACGATTTTTTTTCAAATTTCTATATTACCATTTTGACCTAAAAAATCTTGGTTGGACTATAACTTTTAATAGAAGTCGAGTTAGGGTCTCAAACTAGATCCATTGCTTTAGAATGATATTTTTCTATTTCTTGGAGTGGTCATAATAGAAAAATGGACTTACCATTTGAAAGTTATAATTGTTTTAAGATTTGGTTGTTGTTGGCCTGAATTAGTGGGTAATTAGCTAAGCCTCGGTAATCTATCTCAAAAATAGTGCTAAGGGGAGGCAGTAGGAGCTAATCTAAGTTATTCCATCTTCCCTAAACCTCCATTAACCCTAATTTCATCAAAAAATTTATCTTTCCTTACTAATATTATCCTAAATCATAATTAAAGGAATAATTAGCATAGCAGAGCTTGAGATTATCATTTTTGTTGATTTGCATTTCTCTTATTTGCTATGCACTTCAGATCTAAGGGGAGAAATCGATATTTATATATTTAGTGAGTGGTTCTGCCTCTTCACTCTATTATGCATGTTTATATAGTTAAAAAATGTTTTAACATAATTTTTAACCCTAAAATGTTTTATAACCTTAATCACATTTTCCTAAATTTTTATGGCCGAAATCTAAAGGTTTTAAAATGGTTTTAAATGGTTTTCAACTCATTTTGCTCATATTGACATATTGGCGTAAATGCTAGTTCTAGAGTAGGATTTGCTTGATTATCACGTTTGTATGAATTACATATGTGTATGGATGTATGTAGGTAATATTTCATATTTGTGTGTTGTGCTTTGACGTGGTTTGCCAGTTCTTTTGGGTAGTCGGGAAGGAGTGGTTGAATTGGAAAATAGAAGGCAAAGATGGACGGAATTGGATGAAACTTGAAGGACGGGCTTTGGAGCATGGGAGGAGCTCAGGATTTAAGTCACATTGATATTGGAGCTAAGTACAAGAATTTGTACCGAGATGTTTGATCGGTACCAAGAGCTTTTTGATTTGTGGAGAAATATCTCGGTGGTATGAGGTACTTCAGCCCAAGTATAAGAGGGATGAATGAAAGCCAAATGCAAGAATTTGGCTAAGTATAAGACTGTGTTACGGGAGCTTTGACTTAGTACTGAGAGCTTTGGATGAGGGTACTTTGAGTTTGGATGATGGTACCGAGAGCTTTTCTAGGAAATGGTCATGGCTTAAGCACTTATAAAATGGAGTACTAGAAGAAAAGGAAAAGAATTTATCTAAAATTTGACTATTATCCCACTCGATACCGAGAGGTCTGACCAGTACCGAGAGGTCTGATCCGTGCCGAGAGGTTGGAATTAGGATGGAACTTCCTTGAGGGAAAGCGTAGGCTCTGCAAGTTGTGTTGAAGATATTTTCTTACTAATTGGGGTTAGACGGCGATGTCGTGGAACAATGATAGCTTCGGGACTTTGATGATGGCAATTCAAGTTGTGTTGACGATCGTCCACAAAGGACAAGTTCTAGGAAGGGTAACCCATGGATAAAATGTTGAATGATTCTATCATGAATTTAAGAAACGTGGAATGGTTTCTTGAGAATAATGCAAGCTAGATTGAGCAAGGAAAGGGCTCAGATGCTCGTGCTAAGGGATCGTTAATGCTCAAAGTGTTTTCTGATGTACTCAAAAGCAGGGGTATTATGGGGATGTTCATGTGTACTTTGTTTAGCTATCCCATGTTAGTTGTTTGGATCCATATGCCCTAAACTGATGGATTTTGTCTATCAGCTTCAAGCTATAGGCGAGTATATTGAAAACCAAGATTTCCATTGGTCCCTAGGGAGGGAAAGGCCGTATGAGTTATCATATATCTAGAGCACATCGAGGGATAGTGATGATTGTTTAATGGATGTTATGGTTGCTTTGATTGTTTTTTTTCCGTAGTCTATTAATCTAGGGATATCACTGGAGATAAGTATTAAGGATATGGATACCTGGACATTCGTCATCGTACTTAGTTTGTAGTATACCTTTATGATATTCATATAATAGCATATCATGTTCATTATGTCCTAACACTTTGGTTGGGAACCGCAGCAGCGCATTATCAATTATATTGGGTGCCGATGGTGTAGGGCGCGCGGTCGTCGTAGAAAACTCTTCAAGTCTCATATTCCTTGAGCACTTTTAGCATCATTCCGCCTACTACCAGTGCCTTGGTTTCTCTTCCATTGATTTCCATAATTACCAACATTAACAGCCATGTTATCAGAACTCTTGCCAATTTTTTTAGTTGCTACATTGCTTTGAATCACTTTTTTTGGCTATCTAACACCAGTCTTCCCACCAAATAGACTTTCTTCTTCCAATGATAAGAATTGGTTTGCCTTTCGATGAAGTTCCTCCATGGTTGTTGGCTACTTCATCCTCGACAATTTCCTAAAGTCTGTGTCCAGATTTATGCCCCATACCAATGCCATCAACACTATGCTCTCATTCGATTTGTTAACTTTAGTAACTACAATATCAAACTCATCTAGGAACTCCTTTAATGACTCCTAAGGTCCCTAAGAAAGGCTTGACAAGGACATCATGCCCTTATGTCGAGTGGTGTGGAGCCTCAACTGCGCTAAAGACTCCTCTGCGAACTCGTCAAAGTCAATATGGATTTCGATGCGAGCCGAGTAAACCACATCGACACAATTCCATCCAAAAAATTAGGGTAATACTTGCATCAAACTACATCCATCATTCTATCACATCCTTATGCTATATGTACTTAAAAATTGCTATCTAGGATGGGTAGTCCTGTTATATGATGATATTGTAGGCATCATATACTTCCCGGGATACTCTTCCCTTAAGATATTATCCCTGAATGAAGTTCAACTAGGCGTAGAACACCAATCCTCATTCTTTCTACACTTATTTTCCTCCAACAACTGCTTGATCATATCTGCTATATGCTCCTCGCTAGGAAAGGATGACTATCTAGAGCTACGCTGGTTGTTTGACTTTGCAAACGATCTCGATTTGCTCATTTACATCTTGGTTCTCCAGTATTTGGGAGAACCACTCCTTCAATTCTCCTTCGATATCTAATTAATTCTGTAGAGATTCTTTGAACGCCTATCTTCTGAGCTTCAACACCAGTCCATCATTATCACCAACATGTTCCAAATCGTCCTTAAAGGCCGATAGATTGACCATTTCAGCTTCTTGCTCTGCTAAGCACCTTATATTTAGGTTGGTATTGATTTGATTATGGTTGGTACCGATTTGAATCCCTTTAGAAATGGATCTTCTAGTCTTTTCATTATTTTTCCTTGCTGCTCCAATAATCCTTTTCTTCTTCTTTTGTTTTCCACCCCTTAGATTGAACCTTTTAACCATCTGATATATTCTGATTTAACTTTGCCATTGTCTTATCAAATTCAACTCTTGTGATAGAGGCAAATAGTCCTACCAACGCTTTTTCCAGTTGGTTAGTAACTTTCATATGGTAATAATTTCTTTCATTTGCACCAACTACTGCGCCAGATCTATCAGACTTCCTTAATGTGCTATTGATTCTAATATATAACTCCTTGAAACTTATAGATAGAAAACCTTCTGGATCTTACCTCTGGATAGTCCAATCCATAATAGATAACTAGATCTATGTCTGAAAAAGCCTTTCTTAATGGAAGAACCAAAGATGTTAAACCAAAAAATGGCACAACACCCCCAAACGAGCTGAAATAAAGAGATACCACAAAACAAAGTAGAAAACTTAGGAATTTTTATAGTGGTTTGACAAATTTAAATTCTACATCACCTTCAATCTTATTACTTATACATTTTGCTCACAAGCATAAAAGTTTTACTGTTCTAGCAGCCTAGAACAGCAAATAGTAGCTTATTTTTTGATAAGGTCATGTAAAGAAAGAGAATGAAGAAAATGAAGTGCCAAAAGTCCATTCCCAAATGCTCCAAGCCTCGTATTTATAGAGAAATCGCCTCCATGAGGTCATAGATCTATGGAGTACCAGTTTTGACATCATAATTGAGAATGTAGGATGGGAGAGGAAGGCCCCAGTACCAAAAAATCATGTTTGTACAAACCTGAAGTGGTTTGTATTAATCTAAATTCTCATCTGCTAGCTGTACCACCTTTCTATACTTATCACTTTGCTTAGATCCACCATGTTCCAAGCACTTGCACTTAAGAAATCTTGTTATTTGTGAGAGGTTTTGTTACCTTCAGTGCTTGTCCTTCTCCTTCAAAGCTTCCTTAGAATTTTTTACCTACTCCTTTAAAAGTGGACAACATAACGATCACTTTAACAACAATTCCATAGACCAAGGCTTCATAGCTATTCATGTTTCCTAAAAAGAGGTTGGTACCAATCTAAAAGAAGTCGATAGCAATTAGTTTCCTTGGTTCCTTAAGCCATCCAAACTCTTAGAGCCACTTCTATCTTCCTTCCAAGCATGCTCCTAAGTTCCTAAGCCATTCCGTCTTTAACTGACATGTCGATTTGTTTGAAAGCCGCTTAGTCTAAAAACCAGATAACAACTGTCAAATCGAATCCACTGCATTCTAAATAAGGTATTACACCCCCACTACAATAAATTATCGATGATTTCATTAGGTAATATCTTATAACTATATTGGTCTAGAGTTCTTACATACATGATTGTTAAAACTTAAACCAACGTCATTAGTTAACTTAGTGCAAAATCATATTCTATGCAAAACACACACATGCACACTCATATATAAGTTACTTTTCTTTATAACTTGGTATTAATTATACATTTAATTTTATACGATTTAGTTATGAAATTGATTGCCTTTCAATTAGTCCAATTTTATCCCTCATCAATTTGGATGATCTTTAATAAGTATCCCTTGATGATTTAGAGCATTTTGTAAAGTTATAACTCATATATTGTTGTTGAATCTCTTGATCTTGTTAAAATTGTGATTTTAGTTATAAATATTATCATTATAAATTATTTTCTTAGGAGATTTTTATTCTCCTTTGACAGTTACAACTGTTATAAAGATGTTCATTTTTATTGTGAAATGGACATCAATATTTATCTAATACAGTATTTATAGGATTTGTCCCAATATTGGACAAGATATAAGCACAATGATATTTTTTCATTTTATAAATCATTTCAATTCAAATGCTTCATGAAATTTTGATGATACTATCTTTTTGTTCCCCGTGTATGCACATTGGTATATAACATGGGAATAAAGGGAAATGCTGTTGAAATTTTGTTGTAGAATGATGTATAAAATATGAAAATTACAACCTGTGTTTGAATAGCTAATAAGTAATTTATATATAAGATAATTGATTTCAAATTTGTATGAAAATTTATAAGATATTCAGTCAATATTAATAGTCAATATTTAGATGACTCATAAGTATAGTTTAATGATAATTAATTACAAGTAAATAATGAATATTAAGTAATTTATGATTAATTATTGTCCCAAACCAAACGAACTCAATGAACTAATTCACATACTCCTTTACCAACATCTCTCCCTGCTACAAGTGTATGAACTTTTCTAACTACACTCCCTCTTCTAATTTGGATAGAAACATCATCTCAAAACATCTCCTAAACTTCGCCTAAGTGATCTCTCCCTCATCAGTCACTACCACCACTACATCCCACCAATTCAGAGCATCTCCCTGTAAATGCCAAGTAGCATGTTGTCTCCTCACCTCATCAGCAAGACGAATCAATCCAAAACGCTCCCACAAGTGCAGACCTATGCCCCTAAATCCACATGCGACTCGGTCACCCTATATGGATTTCCTTCTAGATTGGCAAAGTCTGTACATAGCTTGGCAAAATCAACGACAGGTAGTCGAGTTGGAACTGCAACCAACACGAGCTCTGTGGATCCTCTATTAGGGTTAAGCTCAGCTTGACCACTTGCTTGTAGATACCGACGTAACCAAATCAAGACGTTCACACTCGGAATCTCAACTACTTCGCTAGAGCTAACATGATCGCTTATCCTTTCTATCCGTGATTTTAGGAATTTGATAACAACATTTCCACATAAAAGTTTTGGCAAGAATAAGGGAAAGAGTTATTCGCATTAGACTTATGTAAAACTTTTGAAAAGCCTTTACTTATATATACATACAAATATATATATGTGTGTGTGTGTGTGTGTGTGTGTATGTATGTATGTACACACACATACACTTTGGAAACCCATTTTTGAAGACCTTTTTGAAAAACATTTTGGAACCTTTTTTCTAAAAACTTTTTAAGTACATTCTCTCAATATGCCCTTAATCCCTAAGGAATTTCAAACCAAGGATCTGATACCGACTTTGACAACCCACACCTCTCGACACACCGATCAACCACCTAGAGTGACTTTCGAACTCCCATTTGTGCCAGGAAGTACAAGCTATTGGGTTTTTAAAGCAATTACAAAGACTACTAATATACAGATATGATCTAAGACATACTACACTTTCAAATCTCACAGTGGAAGGCAATAAAATATAAATATGAAAAATAATTATCTTGGAAAATATCTCAAAACACAGTCTCAGAAACAGTACATAATCAAATCTAAAGTATGTAAATATACAATTCATAGTCTGATAAATACTTAGTGTTAAATATGATAATAGTTACATAGGAACAATATAAAATGACAAGCAGCTCCAATGCCGAGCATGCCTCTCTACATGCAAATCACGAGCTTATAACTTGCTTCCTTATCCTTTTTTGATGGGGAAAAAGAAATGAAAGGAGTGGGTTAGACAAAGAAATAGTGGGTTAGTACATTATTAATATATTGTGATTGCTTGCAATTGACTTTAATGATACTCTACGTGACCTAAGATGTCCTATAAGTATCTGTGAATTACTTATTCCATTTCCCTAAGGAGTTTAACTCAATACACACCTACACTAACAACTTATGTAAGCTTATACTTAGGGTCAAACAACTAATCGAACCTCATGACCACTAATGATTAGCTAATAATTACTAAAACTATTTCAACCTAGTGATTACCTACAATATCAACCATAGGACTAAGTTTCCCACTGACTGCATGTCCCATATCAATCATGGGACTATATTTCCCACAATTATGACTATATGTATCCTAGTTACATATCAAGGGGGAGCATGCAATGTTGACTCGTCGAGGTGTCTTATCGTTGCTACATCCGTGTCCACCCCTTAATGGTTACATGAAGCCTCTTGCTGCACTGCGTGGGACCCATCAACAATGCAGCGTCACATCATGTCACCATGAATACCAAAGAATTCCCATTAGTGTTGGGACGCATACTCCATTAGGCATCATCATTGGTGTTTCTCATCTACCGTAGAACCTCTTGTGAGTACAGTTTGTGATAGAATTGCCTCCAATCGAATATCGACCTACCGGATAAATAGCATTTACCCAGTCCTGTAATGTTCCAGCGTCGTTAACATAGGGAACTAGTTTCCCTACTTCTACTAACACACACAGATATATATATATATATATATATATATATATATATATATGTATGTATGTATAAATGTGTATATATATGTATATATATATGTATATGCATATATAACACACACACACATTAGTGACTATTTTATTCATAACCGGGTTCTTAGGCCGAGGCACATACTGCGCTCTGGAAACATCAACCAATTGACTACCTACTACTAGAGCGGTCAACCACTTACTGTCGACCGCTCTAGTGAGTGTCGTTGACCAGTCGTTTCTATTTAGGTTTTTAGTTAATGATTTTAATTCATTTTATTTTTAATTAGCTATTTTAATTTGTGTTATTCCCAAATTTATTATAGTAAACTTGAATCATACATTATCATACAATAATCCTAATTTTAGTTAACCAAACTTGAGTGTATATGATCTGTAAATGTTCAAAAATTCCTATTTAATTTTATATTTGCGTGCAATCAATACTCATCAATTCGACAAAAGGTTTATTTATCGATTTATTAATTTTCATAATTTACAGGTTAACGTAAATTAGATTTCGTTTAGAAAAGGGAAATTCGTTTCATATAACAACTACTAAACTTTCAATTTCCAAACAATGTTTTTAATTCGATTTTATTGACCTGGAACAAATAGATATGTGTGTGCGTTATTTTGAATCTAAAATATAATTTGCATGTGTGTGTGTTATTTTGAATCTAAAGTATAATTTGCATTTATTCATATATGAATACAAATATGTATGTACATAAGTTATTTCAACTTATAGTTTATAAAATGGACTTTTTAATAAATCACTAATCTAATTTAAATCCAACGTAAATTAAAATTAGGTTTAAGTTGTTGATTTTAGATTTCAAAATATAAGATAGTCAAAATTAATTTTAACACACATAAACACATGCATATGCGCGCGCGCGCACACACACATATATATTATATATGTGTACATTTGTCTATATAATTGTTATTGTGTATTTTTAAAGAACTGTGGACAATAAAGGCATACATATATGGACCAATAAGCCTGTTGTCATGCAAAGCCTAGCACATATATGGTCATGTTAGCCATGTACACTTAATATTTGTAGCATGTGCACTTCACATGTATAAGTATACTTGATAAACTTATTGGTTAAAACTTTCAAAAAAAATATTTTATTTAATACATTATTATATTAGTTCTAATAAACCTTTAGTCTTCATAGGCCCTGTAAGGATTCAAAATAGGAAATTTTTTGAATTCACCCATTTAACCCACTTTCGAGTGTCATGGTTCCTGCAATAGGATCAAAGCCCATGTAGTTTAAAATTAACAGTGTTAAAGCTAACTGATCAAAGTTTACCCATTTGGTTGTCTAGAAAGGCAGTGTCGAAGTTTGGGTTAGGTAACAAAAAATTTGCCCTACCTACCAACTAGCCTAACCTAAAGGATAAAGTAAGCCCAATGATTATCATCAATATAATGGCCCAAACTGATCTTGGGCCTTAGGCTAATTTGAAATTTTGTTTAAAAATTTTAAAAGATATTTAAAATTTAAAATTTAAGTTTAAAACATAAAAGTAAAATTCTAAAAATAGCAATAATGCATTTGTTGCAAAAGATTAAATAATTAATTTCGAAAATTTAAAATTTGAATTTAATCCATATAATTAGTTAAGTTAAATAAAATAATTGATTAAAAGTTAATTGATTGAAACATATATATTGGAATATATGTATAATTATGATTCTTTTAGTTATTTATTTATCTTAAAATTATTTACGGTAAATTAAATTAAAATTTCAAATTAACTGATTAATTAAATTATTTAATTAAATGAAATTAATTAAAAGTTAGTGTATATACGCGTGCGTGTGTGTATATATTGTCGTGGCAGAGCCTTGCCTTCCCATACCCCAACCCCGTCTCATCCAACTGTTCTTCCCCTACCATCGAGCCCCCACCAATCCCACCCATCACAATCCTCCGTCGACCTACTCCCCTTTCTCCACACTCCTCCTAATTCACCTCTATCTTTTACTATCCCACCTCCAGCTACTTTTTCTCCATCTGCACAAGTTGGTGCTCCTCCTCCACCATAGATCTGTCTCTTCTCTTCTAATCTTCAACCAGTATGGACTTCCCTCTTCAAGAACAAGCCGCGTAATGCAGGGAAGTACATACCGGTTGATATGTCTCCCTTATTCAATGGGGATGCCATGCTTCACTCAGAGGCGGTTCTGGAGCTGGCTCACTGGTTTGGAACGACTGCCTGGTAGGCTTCTTTTTATACTCTCCTCTGTCCTACACAACAGCGATCCAGCGACTTAAAACTAGTTGGAAGCTCAAGGGTGCTATTAAAGTTAGATCAGATGGAGTTATATTTATTTTTCATCTCTCATGTTTTGAAGATAGAAACTGTATACTCCAAGGAGACCCTATTATTATGAAAAATAAGATCTTTACTGTTAGACCATATGACCCTGCTATTAGCAATGTATGTGGTGCAGTCTCATCTGTTCTAGTTTAGGTTCAATTCCACAACATCCAACCTTTTTTTCCTGGTCACCCCTTGGGATTAATTGGCTGGCTTGTAGACTGAGTAAACTCCTCTGTCTTGATGATATGACAGAAAAAATAGAGAGATTGGAATATGCCGAGTGCCTAATAAAAGTTAAACTAGATAGAGAATATGTTGACAACTTCTTAGTTCAAATTGTTGAAGGCGGAACACAAAAGATAATTGTTAAATACCTATGGAGACCTGACATCTGCTGCTCTTGCAAAGCATTTGGACACTCTGCAGACAACTGTGATAAAGTTGTTGGGAAGACTAATGATGATTCCTCGGTAAGAAGTATTTTAAAGGTAGTAAGAGGGAGTGTGATTGGAAAAGCACCAAGAAAAGTAATGAGAGTTAAGAAAATTCAGAAATGGAAAATAGTTAATAGAGGTCGGCAAAAGAACATCATAACAGGAGCTACACTCAATTCTAAAAGTCAGAGAGAAATTGATTCAAAAGGAGGTGGTGAAAAGCTCAACTGCGAAAGGAAAATGACTGGAAATCAAGTTTATGAAATAATGACAAATATGATGTTATTGCTATAGATGATATTGTTATGGAACAACAAGGAAACCAGAAAGAGGTTAGTGGTTCTGATAATGGTCAGAAAGATAAAAAAGGAAAACAAAAATTAAACCCTTCTAAAGTTAAAGAAAGTGGAAATGATACTACTGATGTACAATCTTCTGCATATCTTGATGATCTAAGTGATATATTACAAACCAGGAATCCATTCAATAGCTTCCTTTACATTCATGAAAATGATGGTGATGTGCTTGCTATGAATGAGCCTTATGTACCTGCTTCTGAACATCATCATATTTCTACGTATTTGAGAAATAAGTGTGTTTCAGAAGTATCTCAAAGCAAAAAAAATTAAACTTCCGAGTCAAATAAATAAAAACCCAAAGTTAAAGCGATGTCCAATTTGACTCGAAGCACGGCTCAGGAAACTTCAGAGAATGTCACAGTTAAACTCGGAGCATAAATTAAACATAACCAAGGAAAATCTAAACCAACAGAGTCAAGTCATGATGTTCTGCTAATAAAGAAAGCCTCCTTCAGTAAACCCCAAAATAATAACACTTCACCAATCCCCTCTACTATTATTGAATCATGTATTACTTCATAAATTTATGTAGAACCACATATTGATGATTCCATGCACATGCACAGTCCTTTTTGCACTCCCCCCTCATTTCAGCTAACCAATCTAACTCTCAACTCAGTCGCACCGTCCTGTCTTCTGCTTCTACCATTTCTTCACCACCCAGTGAGCCTGATCCTTCTCTGGTTCCTGACACCAATAACGCGAAGACCCGTTTTTCACCTCGAGCAGATCTAAAACTCCCATACTCTCACCCCATTCCTCTAGTTTCTTGGAAACTCAATCCAAATCCACGCTCCATCCCATCATTGTCTACTCTGACAAACTCAACCACTAACACCATCCCTGAAGTTAAAAGCTCTGATGTGATAGAAATATCTTACACCATCACTCCCAATAACAAAGCATGTAGCTTTAAAATAACAGAATCTTCTTCTCTGATTCCCCATTATCTTCTTCTGTTCTTGGTTATAATAATCTCCCCAACACCCTAATCAGGCGTATGAAAAAAGAGCTTCTTAATGCAACCAAGTTTAATCAATGATACAAAGGGTTCTGGAACATTAGAGGATCACATAGTCGAATCAAGTTAGACTGGTGCAAACTTCTCATACAGCAACACAATCTTTGTGTAACGACCTGTATTCTAACACTTTGAAAATGAGATATTTAATTATTTTAAATATTCAAATATATAATTTTCAAACTTAAACGATCATGTTTTATATGATAAATAAAAATGGTAGACTTATTTTTGATATTGAATAAAGATTTTGGATTCCCATTGTAAAATTGACAAAATTCGGATTCCGATAAAGTAGGATAAATATTCGAGAAATTTGTTTAAAAGGTAAATAATTCCTTTTAAATGAAATAAGGATGTGAAAGATGATGTTAAGTATTGAAAAAGTGAAGTTTGCTTTAGGTTGAAGTAAGGTTAGTTTGACAATTTGGTAAGAGGTTATATTGGTAAATTACCACTTCTTTCTTTTTCTATAAATACCCACCTTCTTCTTCACTTTCATTCACATTTCTTCTTTTTCTTTTCTCAAGCTTCTTCACCTTCTTCCTCTTCTCTTTAATAGCTACCAAATCATAGAAAAAAATTAGAAAGAAATAATGTTAAAATATTTGTCCAAATATTTACAAAATATTCAAAAGAAATCAATGCTTATTCTCTTCAAATCAAACCCAACTTTTCTCCATATTTTACCGCTTGTTCTCATGGCTATAACTTCTTCAAATCAGAATAAAAATGCAAAATTCTTTTATTCAAATAATGTATTTTTCAACTGGCAACAACTTTCATGTTGACCTCTTTGTCTTATTCTAAACATAACCATGTCAAAATTCCACTTCTTTCTAGTGCATTCTCTGACCTAGTTTTTAAGCCAGAGAATAGCTTATTTTGTTTTGATCATATCTTTATATTAACAGATCCAAATTAAGAAATTATTTTTGTCAAGCCAAAAAAATTCCAATGGCTATAACTTTTATGTTTTTTCTTTGAAATTCAAGAGAAAAGAATTTTCAACAACTTTTTAGTTAACAACTTTCTATAGTTTGAGATTTAGAGGGCCTAAAATCAGATACAAGATAACCTATTTTTCGGATCAAAATTAAATCTTGGGAACTCAAGTCCTAAGCTCTACCGCTTCTTCTCTATATTTTCAGCCAACCTCCATCTCAAGCCTCGACTAAGCTATTGGAAGGAAAAGGGTGTTATTTGCTAGTGTTTAAATGGATTATGAAGTAGTTAGTGAAGTGTTGGTTGATTAGAATATTGGTAGGAAGTCAATCGCTTTGGTTTATGGTGAGAAACTATATTTAACATCTCTATTTATAAGCATATATATATATATATATATATATACACACATGTTTGATGATGTTTAATGATTGCTATGGATGCTTATATATGCTTTGATCATCAAGTATTGATTTTTTTGATATGATTGTTAAATTGTTTTAACAAGTCATGTTAATACATATCAATAAGCACGAAGGAAATCATTTTCCTTTTGAAAATAAAACGATGTATATGAATGCTTAAACCTTTTGGAGATAGTTTTAAAATGAGTTAGAAAAACATTTAAATATGTTTAAAGAAACAAAGAGAGAAAATAAAGATTTCATCTTATATATTTTGAAATATGTCCAAATCAATTTCCTAGAAAAATCGCACTAGTTTAGTTAAGTGACCATAACGGGAATCCTTTTAAATGAACATTTTAATTATGGAAAAATATGGAATAAATTTGATAAATCTATTTAAAAAGTTTTGAAAAGATTTGAAGCGAAAAATATGAATTTTCAAATATTAAAAAGTTGTTTAAATCAAATAAGCTTATATAGTACTTTCCGCATCACTTTTATGCTATGAATGTTATAATTTTTGAAACGTAGTTTTAAACTTAACACTACTTTGCTAAATCTTTTGTGAATGATTTTAAAAGAATCATTAGGTAACTTAAAGATGATTTAGAAGTTTTAATAAGAGTTTGGATAAATGGATAAGAGGAATTGTTTACAACACTTAAACAATAATTGAAGAATACCGAATATAATAATAAATTGGGTATGCGGAAATGACTAGTACAATTGTCCCGTTTGTGAGAGCTAAATGGTGAAACAAGATGTGTAAAAAAAGTTAGGAATGGAGCAACCAATGCCCTGAACTTACCTGGCCTTTGCTTTATCTTTTAGACGAGGGCGGAACAGATCGAAAGGAAAGCCCGGATGCTCTAAAAGATCATATTTAAAGTTTTTCCAGGATAAAAGAAAAGATCTTCATGATGTAGGATTACATGACACAAGTCCTGGAGGTGAAATTTACGATATTTAGGGTAGCAGTAGTGGTCTATTATGAAAATCTTTGATTTGTAAGAATATGACTTGAAGTTAAGAAGGAAATCTTTGATTTAGATTTAATGAATGATTTGGGAATATTGTCCCTAAGTTAAAAGTTGTAACTTGAATGAAAGAAATCGTTGATTTAGATTTAATGAATGATTTGGGAATATTTTTCCTAAATTAAAAGTTATAACTTGAATATAATAAATCTTTGATTAAGATTTAATGAATGATTTGGAAAGGTTTTCCTAAGTAAAAGAGAAAATGATTGGAATTATTACAAGGTCTAAAGAGCTGGAAAAAAATCAAATGATTTAATAAATGAGGCTTAATGATTTCATATACACTTGAACAGAAAATGGAATAAATTAAAAAGAATATATCTAAGAAAAATATTTTGTAAAAGATGAAGTAATTGATTGATGATTGGTATCCACTTATGAACTTAACATACTTTTATCGATAATTGGATTTCGAAGGAACCAGGGTCGGATTTGGGTGATTCCTATCTGAAAACCACTTCGAACCAATTTACGTGTTCGATGAATAAAGATGTTTGAAGACGGATATATTGAGACGAATAATAACGAGGGACTACTTGTTGATTAATTAGGGATAAACTTTTGATTCACTATATTGTACCAGTGGTCTCTTTGTTATGAAAAACCTCAAAACCACAAGGACTTCTCGCCTAGTAATGGCCGAGGAAATCACCTTCGGTTTCGTTCTGTCCCAGAACGAACTTATATGGATGCATGTATGACAGTGCATTTTTTGAAATTATGTACATTGGTTTTTACAAACATATATCTGTGGTGGTGGGGAATGCAGCTTCTCTTAGCTTAACACACTCCTTGAGACGTACGAGCTCAAGGATTGTATTTTTGTGGAAGACAATTAGTAATTAATGAAAATGGCAATATGGCACTCAAAGAAGACGTGCTATGTGAAAAGGTAATCGTTTACCTTAGGCCTCATCACCCGAAAATGACAGAAATAGGGTAGAAGCAGCAAGGCTAAATGGGTCGCTCTCAATTTGGAGATGTCATCATCCTTCTCGATTTACTCTACATATGTCTAAGTATGTAGCAAATGTATGAATCAGGTACCTGTTAAAGGTCGGTAACGGCCGGGGTGATGACATATACGGTACTATCCAACGTGAGGGGTAGGCCGGCCTTGTGTTGGTTTTGGCGTTCAGTATCTGGACCCTAAGTGCATCCCTCTAGAGGTGTACTATCGAAAGGTAGTCCCTTACCTTGTCATTTATATGGAAATCCATTCTACAATAAGAACATGCGGTTTTGTTTGTATTGGCATAATGAATGGCCCCGAAATTTAATAATGATAATAATTTCGGCTAAGATTAATATGTTTATTTGCAATGGTTTCAAAGATATGTCATTAGAAATAATATCAAATGTTTTGATATATAAAAGTGTTTTACTTATCATAAGGTGAAAACCCGTCCATGTTTATGTGTGTACGTGGTCTTATGAGATACTCTTTCTTTTCAAAGGATTTTATTCCAAGGCTGATATATGACACTGTTATTTATCTTTGAGTATCTCACGCTGGTTTATCAAGCCTGATTTAGGTATTGTCAATACTCGGGTCAGATCCGAGTAGTTTTAGGTTTAGTGAAGACGGTTGGAGTTTTCAGAGGAGAGCTGGAGTTATTCATCTACTTATTGACGTATTCTAATATCCGCTGCAGTTGTTTGATGTTTGTCAGCATTTGTAAGGATAAATGTTTTATAATTGTCCAAGATGAATTTAGGTTAGACTCTGACATATGTATCTTTAAAATTTTCCGCTGTAATGATACAGTTCAATATTATATATATTATTCATTCATGTGAGATTCCATTCTTTCTTTATTTTCTTTTTCACCCCTTAAAGATCCACTTATTCGTGTAATTTGAATTGGACATGTGTGGTTTATAATCTGCTCAAAGGGTATGGAAATTCAGGCCTTTATATTTGATATTGGACTGAAAGTTAAGCGAGAGCCTTGGCTTTGGTGGGATAAAGGCTCATCAGAGATAGGGTTAGTAATACTCTAGGATGAGTAACTCATTATAGATAGGGTTGGTAACACCTTAGATTAAGTTGAGAGTATTATATATGAGTGCGTATTTGTTAATGTTATATATAAAGGTTATGTTTTTGAAAAATTGGTAAATGAAATAATTTTACCTATGATTATATTTTGATTACAAAGCATATATCTTGAAAAGGTATATGGTTAGAAATCAAGATTAGTTAAATATAAATATGTACATCTTATGATTAGATTTTCACAGTTTGACTATGAGATGTTTCATAAAGGTAATAGATAAGTAAGAAATCTGATAAGGTAATTAAAATCTTTAATACTTATTCCAAAATAATAAATTAAGAAATGATAATGTTAAGTTACTATCATAAATTTATTAAATTGTTTGATTTAAAAGTTTAAGTACAAATATCTTGTGAATTAAGTTTCACGATTTGACTATAAGGTGTTTGATAATAAGATTGGTTTAAGAAATGAACATATAAGATAAAAATGATATAATAGAAAATGATTATGGAAAAGGTAAATATAAAAGGAATGAGAATTTAAATTCGAGTAATTTAAAAGAATTGTGGTAATTTAAATAAAGACTAATATAAGTTGAAATTATAGAAAGAATTTATTAAATAGGTTTTATAAGAAAAAGTAATCTCTAAAGGATTTTAAAAAGGGTATTATTTCAAGTAAAAAGAGATATTTTATAATAACTAGTTTGAATGGCTTGAAAATAAACTAAAAATGGGCAAGAGATGTGTTCAGATGTAAGCACTTCTCTTAAGTATTACTCTTCTTCTTAAGAGAATATATAATACTATAGGTAGTACCTAGTTTCTTGGTATTGTTTTGGAGTTACTCGATCTATATAATTTTCTTAAGTTAAAGAGGTAATGTGAATCAATAATTGATACATTGATTAGTAATATTTATAAAAGTGTATATACCAAATATTAATTTGGAATCGCTAATTGATAAAATAAAGCGGAGTTCTCGATGATTTTGGATAGTCAAAAATTTCCGAATCACACCAAACTCAAAGGTAAGGAATTTATGGAATATTTTGGTAAGATAAACAATTGTGAAATGTTTTGAGTAAATGAAATTGGATAATATAAATAAAAAGGATTTAAATTGGTGAAATTTATAATAGCATTAAATCGGAAATAAACTTTATAATTATGAATATGAAATGATAACAACCTACAACTATAATTCACCTGGATATAAAACTGATTGGGAATTTGAGATGTGTATATATACTATTAGGATGTAAAAGGGTATTATACATAAATAGATTTTAGTCATGAACTATTTATACTCTTGATTAAAATAATGACTCTTTAAAAATGTAATTATAACCTGAAAAAAGTTTTATTAATGAATTCAACCGCTAATTAAGGATTTGGACATAGGTTTTTAAAAGTGATGGATTTACTTTCATAAGATATAATAAACTTAAGTAATAGTTTTACGAAATGATTCATCAACAATATTAGTATTAAAGAAAATATGCTAAAAAAATGAACGAGAAAAATAAAGGACGTGAATAAAGAGAATTTGGTATAATTAAGAAAAACCAATAGGAATAAATACGTAATTTATACATAAATCATTTCGTTACACAAATTTTGATCTAATATCCAAGTACGAAACTTTGAGATGTTTACACTGATCTGGAAAAGAATTTATCATTCGATTACTTGACGGCAAGTATTGATGATGTTTTGTGGTTAGTTACTCGAGTTTTCTATCATAGTTGAGAGCTCGGCAAGAAAAGCAAGTGTATCTGATCTAGAAGCTTGATCAGAGTCTGCACTAAAGGATTAGGGGATCAATACTAGTTCGTTAATATGGATTTGAATAGAAGATCAAATCAGACATTTTATACATATGATCTGGGTACATATTATGGATTTAAGTTTGTGAAATAATGATTTAGTTTAAAAAATTGTGTGTTTAGATTTAGGGTAATTTTAGGGACGAAACTCTTTTAAGTAGGGGAGAATGTAACGACCGTAATTTAAACGCTTTGAAAATGGGATATTCAATTATTTTAAATATTCAAGTATATAATTTTCAAACTTAAACAATCATGTTTTATATGATAAATAAGAATGGTAAACTTATTTTTGATATTGAATAAAGATTTTGGATTCCCATCGTAAAATTGACAAAAGTCGGATTCCGATAAAGTAGGATAAATATTCGAGAAATTTGTTTAAATGATAAATAATTCCTTTTAAATATATATATATATATATATATATATAAACGACATCAAACTCATTTAATAATAATAGTAATTTAATTTATATTGGTTCGATAAATATATAAAACTTGTTTTATAAAAGTTGACAAATTTCGTCGCATATCGATAAATCGATGTCGTATTTTTATAAATACGTTTGGATATTATTTTATAAGCCAAATATTCTTGTTGCTTAAAGACAATGAGAAATTTATTTTGAAGTTTGGTTTACATGAATAAATAGTTTAACAAAAATGTCAAAATGTGACGGGAAAACGTTTTGCCGAAAATCAACGTTTTGTTCAAAATAAGTTGTTATAATGTTATCGCACCTTTGTTAACATGTTTTAACAATTTTAAAAACTAAACTTGTTTAATTATACTAAATATAATTTGAAAACTTCTAGAACATCATTAAGAAAAGCAAGTAAGTTTAAGAAAAGCAAGTAAGTTTAAGAAAAGTCAAAAGTAAACATCAAATCCAAATCACATAAAAATCCAACAAAATAATTAACTTTTATTGCTTAATCCTTAAGTGACTAAGACATAAAGTAAGAATGTGAAAGATGATGTTATGTGTGGAAAAAGGAGAGTTTTCATTAGGTTGAAGTAAGGTTAGTTTGGTAATTTGATAAGAGGTTATTTTGGTAAATTACTATTTCTTTCTTTTTCTATAAATACCCACCCCCTTCTTCACTTTCATTCGCATTTATTCTTCTTCTTTTGTCAAGCATCTTCACCTTCTTCTTCTTCTTCTCTTTAATGGCTTCCAAACCATATGAAAGAATTATAAAGAAATAATTTCCAAATATTTACAAAATATTCAAAAGAAATCAATTTTCATTCTCTTCAAATCAAACTCGTCTTTTCTCCATACTTTACCTCTAATTTTCGCGGCCATTTCTTCTTTAAAAATGAACCAAAAAGCAAAATTATTTTTCTAAAATCATGTAATTTTCCAATGGCAACAACTTTCATCTTGACCACTTTGTCTCACTCCAAACATAACCATGTCAAAATTTCACTTCTTTCCAGTGCATTCTCTAGCCCAGTTTTTAAGCCAGAGAATAGATCATTTTGTTTTAATCATAAATTGATCACAGTTTATCCAAATTAAGAAATTATTATTTTAAACCAAATAAAATTCCAATGGCTACAACTTTTATGTTGATCACCTTTTCCAGTTTGTAGGTTTGCTATACCAGAAACTCAATTCTTTGAAGTGCATTTTCGGGCTTCATTTTTGTCAATTCGACAATACCTCTTCTTCATTCTATCTTATTTCCCTCAAAACTATTTTGATTCAATTGATTCTTTTTTTCAAATTCAGGAGAAAAGAATTTTCGAAAACTTTTTAGCTAACAACTTTTCTATATTTTGAGATTATAGGGCCTAATATCAGATACAAGATAACCTATTTTTCGGATCAAAATCATGGGAGTTCAAGTCCAAAGCTCTACCGCTTCTTCTCTATACTTTCGGACAACCTCCATCTCAAGCCATGACCAAGCTATTGGAATGAAAAGGATGTTGTATTCTAGTGTTTAAATAAAGTAAGGAGTAGTTAGTGAAGTGTTGATTGATTAGAATGTTGGTAGGAAGTTAATCGCTTTGGTTTATGTTGAGAAACTCTATTTAACATCTGTATTTATATATATATATATATATATATATATGTTTGATAATGTGTTATGATTGCTAGAGATGCTTATATATATGCTTTGATCATGAAGCATTGATTTTTTGATATGATTGTTAAATTGTTTTATAATGTCACATTAATACACGTCGATAAGCATAAAGGAAATCACTTCCCTTTTGAAAATAAATTGGTGTATATGTAATGCATAAACCTTTTGGAAATAGTTTTAAAATGAGTTGGAAATGTTTTATAAACATTCAAATATGTTTAAAGAAATCAAGGTTTCATCTTTTATATTTTGAAATATGTCCAAATCAATTTCCTAGAAAAGTCGCGCTAGTGCAGTTAAGTGACCATAACGGAAAATCCTTTTAAGTGAATATTTTAATTATGGGAAAACATGGAATAAATTTGATAAATCTTTTTAAATAGTTTAGAAGAGATTGAAGTGAAAATTCTGAATTTTCAAATACTAAAAAGTTATTTAAATCAAATATGCTTATATAGCACTTTCCGCGGCACTTTTATTCTGCAAATTTTATAATTTTTGATACGTAGTTTTAAACTTAACAATTATTTACTAAATCATCTGTGAATGATTTTAAAAGAATAACTAAGTAAGTTAAAGATTATTTGAAAGTTCTAATAAGAGTTTGAATAAATGGTTAAGAGGAATTGTTATAACACTTAAACAATAACTGAAGAATACCGAGTATAATAATAAATTGAGTATGTAGAAACGACTAGTACATTTGTCCCGATTGTGAGAGCTAAATGGTAAAACAAAGTTAGGAATGGAACAACCAGTTCTCTGAACTTACCTGGCATTTTCTTTATCTTTTAGACGAGGGGCGGAACAGATCGAAAGGAAAGCCCGGATGCTCTAAAAGATCATATTTAAAGTTTTTTCAAGCAAAAAAAAAGATCTTCATGATGTAGGATTACTTGCCACTAGTCTCTGAAGGTGAAATTTACCGTGTCTAAGGTGGTGGTAGTGCTCTATTATGAAAATCTTCGATTTGTAAGAATCTGATTTGAAGTTAAGAAAGAAATCTTAGATTTAGATTTAATGAATTATATGGAAATATTATCCCTAAGTTAAAAGTTATAACTTGAATGAAAGAAATCTTTGATTTAGATTTAATGAATGATTTTGGAATATTTTCCCTAAGTTAAAAAGTTATAACTTAAATATAAGAAATCTTTGATTAAGATTTAATGAATGATTAGAAAGGTTTTCCTAAATAAAAGAGAAAATTATTGGAATTAATCCAAGGTCTAAAGAGGTGAAAAAAATCAAATGATTTAATAAATAAGGCTTAATGATTTCATATACACTTGAAAGGAAAATGGAATAAACTGAAAAGAATATATCCAAGAAAAATATTTTATAAAAGATGAAGTAATTGATTGAAGATTGATATCCACTTATGAAATTAACATATTTTTATCGATAATTGGATTTCGAAGGAATCGGGGTCGGATTTGGGTGATTCCTATCCGAAAACCACTTTGAACCAATTTACATGTTCGTAGAATAAAGATGTATGAAGACGGAGATATTGAGACAAATAATAACGAGAGACTACTTGTTGATTAATTGGGGATAAACTCTCGATTCACTATATTGTAGCAGTTGTCTCTTTGTCATGAAAAACCTCAAAACCACAAGGACTTCTCGCCTAGTAATGGCCGAGGAAAGTGCCTTTGGTTTCATTCAGTTCCAGAATGAACTTGTATGGATGAATGTCTAACAGTGCATTTTCTAAAATTACGTACATTGGTTTATACAAACATACATCTGTGGTGGTGGGGAATGCAACTTCTCTTAGCTTAACAACCTACATGAGACGTATAAGCTCAAGGGTTGTATTTTTGTGCAAGGTAATTAGTAGTCAATAGAAATGGAAATGTGGCATTCAAAGAAGATGTGCTTTGTGAAAAGGCAATCGTTTACCTCAGGCCTCATCATATGGAAATGACAAAAACAAGGTAGAAGCGGCAAGGCTAAGTGGGTCGCTCTCAATTGGGAGATGTCATCATCCTTCTAGATTTACTCTACACATGTTTAAGTATGTGGTGAATGTATGAATCGGGTACCCGTTGAAGGTCGGTAACGACCGGGGTGATGACTCTGATATATGTATCTTTAAAATTTTCCACGGTAAAGATATTATTAATATTATATATATTATTCCATTCGTGTGAGATTTTGTTCTGTCTTTGTTTTCTTTTTCACCCCATAATGATCCTCTTATTCGTGAAATTTGAGTTGGATATGTGTGGTTTATTGCCAGCTCAAAGGGTACAGAAATTCGGGCCTTTACACTTTGTGTCTTAGCTATTCTTGAAACTAAGCTTAGTCCACTTCTTACTGTTCAAGCTGAAAAATATATTAATCCTAGCTGGAAGTTGATACACAATCATTAATAAGTCAATTAAGGATAATGATCCTTTTTAACCCTGACATCTTGTGCCTCACCCCCATTGATTCTTCTACCCAAATGGTCCATTGTAATGCCCCCATCTTAACAACTACTCTTCCTCTATATATGTCACCTTTGTTTATGCTGCTACCTCAGCTAATGTTAGATCCACCCTCGTGCAATACATTCCTTGCCTTCGACAAGAGACCCATCCCTGGTTGATAGGCGAAGACTTCAACAGTTCTTTACGTGTTTCTGACAGAATTGGAGGAAATTTTTTGTCTCTTACTAAAATTAAGCCTCTAAAATTAGCCATACAACAGTCCAACCTTATAGAAATCAAAACAACAGGAGCTTCATACTCATGGAACAATAAACGTAGGGAGGGTTGTAGAACTTTCTCAAAAATCAATTTTGCCTTCTACAACCAAGTATCACTATACAAGTGTCCTACCATGTTCAACCACCTACCGTGTCCCATTCTTTCCAACCATTCACCGTAAATCCTTAGCCAGGATGACCCTGCCTTGGAAATAAAACCAAAATTTAAATTTTTTAACACATGGATCCATGATCCTGATTTTCTTCAAATTATAGGATCGGTATGGACTAAGCCTAACTATGGTTATCCTATATTTATCTTGCAGCAAAAACTAAAAGAAGCTAAAGAGGTATCGAAGAAGTGGTTTGGGAAGAAATTCGGTGATGGCACGAAAGAATTTGATGATTTTAGAGACCAACTTCAAAAGATTCAAGAAAGAATGCAAAACAATGTAGCAGATGACTCCCTGACTAGGCAGGAAACTGAATCAAACAAACTTTACTATGCTGCCCTAGATTAAGAAAATGAAATGATAAAACAAAAATCCAGGCTCAGATGAAAAAAAGATGGTGAACGTAATTCAGCTTTCTTCCATGCTACATTAAAAGCAAGACAGACTCATGAAAATCTTATTTCCATTACTGATAAGAATGGCTCTCTTCACCAAGGCTTTGAAAAATGTTACTAATGCCTTCATTACCTACTTTTCTAATCTTTTTGGCAATATTGATAACGATTCCCCTAATATTGATGCTATTGATCCCTTGCTCCTACCTTCCATGTGCCAATATGATATCTATTATCTTCGTAAAGAAGTTACTGATTACGAGATTAAAAAAGCAATGCTTTCCCTAAATAGGGAATCGAGTGGCGGTCCAGATGGCTTTAACGCATGCTTCTTCATTTCCAGCTGCCTATTGTTCAGAATGATGTTATCAAAGCTATTTAGAACTTCTTTAAAGGGGGTGTTATTTCTAACTCCTTCCATATTACATACATTGATTTAATATCTAAAACCGAAAGTGCTGGAAATGATTAGTCCTTCAGACCCATCTCTTGTTGCAATACAATTTACAAGTGCATAACCAAAGCCATTTCAACTTGCATGAAAACTGTTCATCCTAAAATAATCTCTCATAATCAGGCAGCCTTTCTTCCTAGCAGATATATCCTTAACAATGTTCTAGTTTCTCATGAGCTCCTTCATGGATATTTGAATGCTAATGCCTCTCCTAGATGCTTACTGAAAATTGATATATGTAAAGCTTTTGACACTCTTCACTGGAATGTTATTGTTCATATAATGGGTTACATGAACTTCCCCAAACATTTCATTACATGGATCTACTCTTGCTTATCAACAATTAATTTCTCTACCAAGATCAATGGCTCCAATGTTGGTTCTTTCGGTAGCAAACTTATTATCAGATAGGGTGATCCCATGTCTGCCTACATCTTCATTTTTGTGATGGAACTGCTCACTAGAATTCTTGATGACCTTGGCAATAAAAAGATGTTCCAACTTCACCCTCGTTGTAAAAATCCCTAGATAACTTCTCTTATGTTTGCAGATGACCTGGTCATTTTTTGCAAACCTACTCATGAAACCATTTCTTCCATTCTAGGAGGTTGAATCTTTTCTACAATATTACTAGACTTAAGATCGATATGGATAAATAAGACATCATGATGGCATGGCTTGACTATGGGCAAAAGGAAGCTATCTTCATCTCTACTAGGTTCAGACCATGAAAGAACACTGTTTCCTACCTTGGAGTCCCTCTAGCTACCTCTCAAATCACTACAATGCAATGTTTTCCCATGTATGAAAGGATCACAGCACGTCTTGAATGTTGGTCGAATAGACTTCTGAGTCAAGCAGGAAGGCTGACTATAATTAAGTCTGTTATATTCTCAATGACTGTTTACTGGGCTAGGTCTTTTATCTTACCGCAAAAACTCATTTCGATGATTAGAAGTGTTGTGATGAAGTTCTTTTGGAAGGGGAGAACTCAAGGCCATTATATGGCTCCTATATCATTCGCACAACTTGAAAAACAATGAAAAAAGGAGGTCTGGGCATCCACAGTCTAACATTATGGAACAAATTTGTTTTCACCAAATACATAAACAACTTCTTAAATAATAAGGAAAACATATAGGTTAAACGGTCTTACACCTATATAACTAAAGGCAATAATTTTTGGAATTTAATTCCCCCTCAGAACATCAATTGGATATGGCGTAATATATTCAAAATTAGAAATCTGGTTCTGCCTTTGGTTAAGTCTATTCTTTCCTCTCAGAACCAAGTTAGCTTCTGGAATGATCCGTGGAGCTCTGAAGGGTGTATACTGAACAGGCTGGTTACTCATCAAGAATGAACACGATTTGGCATTAAAGATAATGCACTTGTGAACTCTTTTATTAATAATGGTATCCTCAACCTTCCTTCTTCCTCGAACCAAAAGCTTAATTCTCTCTAGAACTTCTTAAAAATTTAATTTTAGATTCTAACTCTAATTTCACTATTACATGGGGTCATAAGAAATCTAAATGTAGCAATAAGATTGTCTACAACTATCTGTCTGGTTCTCATAATTTAGTTGGTAGCAAATGATCCTCAATTATTTGGAGAAAAGAGAGCTCGGCTAAGGAAAATCTTCTGTTATGGAAGGTTTTGAACAATGCCTTATTTACAAGAGTTAAACTTGTAAGCAGAGGTATAAATGTGATAGTTATTTTCATCCTCTGTAATGAACTTCCTGAAACCATTAAACATATATTCTTTGACTACTCCATCACTCGGGACCTCTGGCACAAGTTAATTGTTGAGGTTGATGTTCATCTTGCGGGTATGAATGGCCTTGATGAATGGAAGAAGCTTCTAAGAGTGATGGCTCGCAAAGATGAGAGAGCTAAAAGATATGGAGTAATATTCAAAGTTTTATCAGGCTTACATGGCTTGAGTGCAATGCAAAAATATTCGATCCAGGAAAGGGTATGATAATCAGCTATATGACTTCATCTTATTTGAGGTGAGGAAGGCTTTAAGTATGCTAATATCCCTTATAATCTTGGGGATTGAGACTGCCTTATGTAAGACCGATCTCTATTGATGTCTTGCATCCTTTATTTGTGTGTTCCTTTATTTGTTTCTTTATTTTTTCTGTTTTTTCTCTCTAGTTTCTCCTCTGCTTGATCCCCCATCCCCACTTTCTTGTTGTTTTTAATGTTACAATGTGGTTTGTTTGTATGTCCTTTTATGTGGTTTTTTCCCATGGTGGATCAATAAATGGTAGGGGCCCATTCAATCCCGACGGCTTTGCCAGTATATATGTGTGTGTGTATGTACAAATAAACAAACTATAAATGTTATAGTTGATTAACAAACTTAAGTAGTTTGAGTTGATTAATATAAAATGAAATAAAATAATTAAATATGATTTATTTAATAAAAATAAAATTAATTAAATAAAATTTAATTAATAATATACTTAAGAATATTATATAAGTTAATTGAAATATAAAAGGTTATAAATAAATTAAACTTGTATAATATAAGTGGAACTATAAGAAACCTGAATTTAGGTTTAAGGAACAAGTATATACATAGTCTATGCATCCTGTGATTTCAGATGTGTTTGACACTTGAATCACAAGGGTATTTTATATGTGTGTGTGTGCGTGTGTAAATATATTAAAAATTGTGAATCTTTCTTATAAGTCATTCTTTATCATTTATATATTAATAGATTACTTGCATACTCTTTAGTTATTAAGCTTTTCTCAAGCTAGAGATGTTATATGTAATATAATTAATATATTGACTAGATGAGGTAAGATACATGCACATATTTGTTGAGCTTTCCTCACGGTATATGCATTGTACTTAGATCATCCCAAGATGGTAGGTATGAGCAAATAGTTTCTTTCGATCTATTGAGCTTTCCTCAAGGTCGAAAAGTGATTATGATAAAGACCACTAGTTAGGAGTTGAATATAATACAATTGGTAAGGTGTTATCTATCACATGCAGGCCTATGATTTGTTGAGCTTTTCTTAAGGTCGGATTCCAAAGGGAAGTGAGTCCTAACACCAACTAGAGAAATCGATAGCTTTCTATGTCTTTGAGAAACATAAAACTCTAATGGAGAACCTTATTAGAAAAATGAAATGGTAAGTTTGACCTTTCAAATGTTATAAGAACATATGATATGTAAAGTTAAAATAATCTACGTTATTAAATTTGTGCAACTAATATAAATTGATAGAATGTTTATCATTTAAAATATACAAATGAATTGAATCAAGATTAACAGAAGAAATATAAATGTACACTTCCCAATAAATATTTTGGACAGGTTGTCATTTCAAGACCCACGTAAGTGCCTAATTGTACAACTACCAAATATGTTTATAACTTGGTCGCTTATTTATTTGCCTAAGACTATATAACGTCTTCTATGAGTTTTGAATTTTAAAAGTAATATAAGAATATGGATATTCGATCTGTATTCAATCACATATGTTGTTACAATGAATGGTCACGAATCGTAATGCATACTTTTTCGATGAAACTCGTTCATTTGAAAGAAGCGAAAAAACCATAATGAGGGATCGTGTATTCAATACGATTGACTACAACAAGGAATTGATTGTGTTGGATGCAGCATCTAACCAAGATCTATAAGATATACCAAGGAACTCGATCATTGAAATGTCAGTTTGATCAATTTATGTAAAGTGCAACTTATTCAATATCTTTAGATGTTAAGGATGACCAAATGTATTTTTGTAAAGTGCTCATTACTATCTTTTAGTAAAGATTTCCTTTTGGATTATTAAATATCACTTAAATGTTGGTTTTGATCAATTTACGTAAAGTGCAACTTATTCAATATCCTTAAATGTTGAGGATGATGAAATGCACTTTTGTAAAGAGTTCATTATGGTATTCCCGTAAAGGTTTCCACTTGGATGGTTTAACCATTTAGAAAGGAAAGCAAATGTACAAGAGTGGACGTAACTGAAGCATGGTTGGAATGAAGAGAGTGAATTTTCAAATTTGCTTCATAAAGAGGCAATGAAAACTAGAATAATATAAGAGCTAAAAAATACTTAATATACAATGATAAATGTTACTTCTATTCCAAAGTATTTTCGTATAGAAAATTGTTTTCTATTAATGTTATTTTCAAGTTCCAGGTAATTGATTTGAAACCTGTGACGGTAAACTAGTTATAGTGATTGAAATAAAATCACATAATAAGTGGTTAAGTGGAGCTTCGTATTTCATACGTTGTTGTACTAAAAGTGGGAATAGTAGGGAGTATCATATAATGCTTACATATATTGTTCGTGAGAACTTATCAAATATTAATGAAATAATAATTTTAGATTTGACTAAAATAGACATAGTTTTATTTTAGTATGAATATTGTGAATATTCGATATAAGATAAAAATATAATAATGGTATTTTTTCATAATAAAATGATTCATTAGAAAATATAGAAGCATCTAAAATTTTACAATCATACTGGAATTATAGGTTAAGCCATAAGTTTGAGAAATGATTCTTTAATCGTGTAACTATGAATCATATAGTATGGGTAAATTGTATCTCAAACGGTTAAGAAAAAGAACCCATAAAGTGGAAGAGACATAGCTGTTGAACACAAAGGATTTGTACATATATATTATGCAGTTATAGGTCCAACGATACCCAAGCGGTCTTACATACTTCGTTAAATTCACCGATAAATTTTCGTAAACATGAGCATATGTATTATCTCTATGGCAAGTTCATAGAATATAAAATAGAAGTAAATAACATGGCGTGCAATAAAATGAAACGATACGATATGTATTGAGTTGAATAAATGATCGTATTGATAAGGAGTTACAAATGTGCCCAAAAACAAATAAGATTCAATATCAAAAGTCACTCTACCTTATGATACATAATGGTATATTGCGAAGGAGTAATCAGACTTTGTTGGATAAAGTATGACCGGTGATGAGTGAAGTTGAGTTAACTTATTTCTATAAGAACATACTAATGAGTATGTACATAAGGTTAAATTTAATGACATCTAAAACAAAGTCTACAAAATCATACAAGATAAGAGTTGATGAAACAACCTATGTATATCCTAGGTCAACTAGTTGACAGATTGTTTGAGTCGAAAGACTACACGTAGCACTTATTCGTAAGGGATCTTGTGTGGACTGCCCCAAATGACTTTGTGACCGATCAATGTTGATTGATGAATTTATGTTGTATACTTAAGTTTCATAAACATAAAATAGAATAAGTTATATATATATATATATATATGTAGGAAATTTGTTTAATATTCATTAATCCCTTCTATTGCATTGAGAAACAATTGTTATTTCAATAAACACCAACTTTATGATGAATAAATTTCTTTTAGAAATTATTGATAGTAAAATGGATTTGGGTACGATCCAAAGATAAAACTGATTACATAAGATGGAATGAAATTGACAAAGCCTAAACAAACATAAAAAATTAGACTGTCTAATAAGAACTCTCGCACATTAAGAGAACTTTGATTATTTCTATCGATCTCGAGAAAAGAATTTCTTTAATTGTCAATAAGACATTAAGAATGTTGACTCTACCTTATGTCATGATATGCAAATCTTAAATTGATTTCATGTATATTATCAAAATATCATTTAGGTGGTTTATCTAAAGGGATATGATCCATTAGTGGCAAAAGTACATCAAGAAGAAGATCAATGTAGTGGGAATATGGTAACCCGAGTTGATAGAATAACATCATAAATTTCAAGTTTTGAAATTAACATAACAAATTCATCATTCAATGTGCTTAATTTACTTCATATTTTTCTCAAAAAATTATTTTTCGACATGATTTTGAGTTTTGATATATGTATGTTAAATTAGGAATTCTAAATAATGATTTATGATATGTTGTTTGCACTTAAAAACCAAAGTATCTCGAAGTCAATGGTGGGATTTTGAGTTTGTGGGTTATTGAATAGGTTATAAGAACTGATATGAAAGTATCATACAACAAGCATCCCAGTTGAGCAAATATGTTGATAAAAAATCAAATAATTTGAATTTCAGTTAAAATGTAGCGGATGTGTGTGTCTGTCAGAAAAAACTATAAATGTACTAAAATGTTTCAAAACTATAAGTGAATAACAAACTTATGATTTCTAACGATGTACTCGTGTCAAAATCATTTTAGTTTGGTTGTTTAATTTTCGATATTGGATTCAAAGTTGACATCTTTTATAACCAATGTAGAGGGATGTTAGGTTGTCCCAAAATGATATAAACACACGTAAGGTGGATTTCTTGTGCATTGCGTAGGAATTAGTGTACATGTCGTATTGTCTACAATACCATATTTTTCCTACGTATGTGTACATAGCACAAGTATTAGATTCGAATTAAGATCAACAAATGACAATTTATAGGATTCTCAAGTATCTTGGAGTACTAAAAATATGTTTGTAGAAACAACTAACTCCTTATGAAGAGGTATTCAGAATCAAACTTCGTAAGCGATATTGAGTAAAGTATGTCAATCCTAATTTTATATTAAATCTTAAGTTAAGAATTTTAAGTGGGAAATGTTTCGAATAATAAGTACTGGTTGATTTAACCATAGGCTAAGTATGTTGCCTTGGCAAGTGCTACAATTGAAGAAGAATAAATAAATGCACAAATTTATAATTGAGCTAGAGCTGATTATAAATGTCAAGAATCCCGTGACATTGTTATATAATAACAATGTCGGGATACAATTTGTAAAACAAAATAAAGTTCATGAGATGTTGAAAAATATACTCCATATTCTATATGGTAAAGACAGTTTATAATCAACAGAGAGATTTAATTGATATAGTAGATAACATAAAAAAGCATACCTGTTCACTAAGGGACTAACCTAATTAGTTTTTGAGAAAATCGATTAAAGAAGCTAGAATGAGACTACATAATTGACCCGAAGTGCAAGTGGGAGATTGACAAAATCAGGGAAATGCACTAGGGCATAATTTATTGTGTATATCTAACTTGATAAGTAGTCTTGTTCATAACAAAAGGTGTATTCTTTCTATGATATACTTGTCATATTATGATATATTTTTAATATATCCATATTAAATAGAAAATCTTTAAATGATATGTTATGTGATAGTAATTATAATGTACTATAATCGGAGAAATTTATAATGCTAAAAAGATTATTTTAAATATTTCCAATCAAGATGTTTTGAGAAAGGATATCGATTCATCCACTAAGACTAGAGTATGCAAGCTCTCCAAATATTCGGAAGTATATTAATGATAGTTGTCGGAGGCACTAAGGGGTTACATACTGATAGTTGGATAACTATGGAATGACTCGATCGAGAGTTTTTTATTGGTTAATATAACTAGAATCAAATAGAGAAACTCAAAATGATAATATTACACATTTCTCTTAACTTAAGAATACTCTTAAATTTTAACAAGGATACCCCACTCTGATTATAGTTGAATGAAGGTATGGCATCCATCGAATGACAATAGTTAGGTTAGAGTTGAAGCATTGGAAGTGAAACACTATTCAATGTGTATTCGTCTCCCCAGTTATAGGAGGTTGGTGTCATGGCCAACTATAGTCCACTCAAAATCAAAGTCTTTGGCATGAGCAATACAGTTGATAATAATTGTAATTCTTGAACTAAGGATTTTTTAGACTAATCAAGATGCATGTGTAAGATACTGGAATTTTGACGAAAATAAATTTCCGTAAGTCCTAATGTAATATTATTTTGATGAAAAATATTACTGTAAACGATCGTTACTACCATGTATCAATTATAATAGTAAGCTAAAGAGAAGTGTAAGCTATAAATTCAACCAAAATATCACACCATTAGGATGGTGGCATGCAAACGTTAATATTCTAATTGTTCGATATTAGTCACTGATTGAATCTACACCTTTTAATAGCAAAACCATAATGAAGAATAATACTCCAAAAAACCGCACTATTTATTTAATTTATAATCATTGCAAATTAACTAAATTAATTAATGTTTATGAAATATTAATTATTAAAGTTTATTTTATTTGTTTGAATACTATTACTATTTAATAAAGTGCATATAAAAAGGTAATATACAAGCGTATCGATATAGGATATCAATAGAATATTTAAATTAGATTTAAATATATGTACTACTAAGTGATTTTAGGAAATAGTTTAGGTTCACATTGCCTCTTTTATGGCTGGTCATGCATGATGAGAGGAGGAGGATTTGGTGTGATTTAAAGGGGATTAAAGAGACAAGGTTTTAAAGGTGGGAATTAAAAGATTTCAAGTTTCCTTTAAACAAAATTGCTTTCATCCATCGATTCTATAGACAAATTTCCCCTTTTGATCTCCTCCCTTTCTTATCATGTCCTTAAATCCATGGCCTCCCAACTGTGAAAATTTTCCAAAAAAAATTGAATTAAATTAGTTAAATACAAAGGTGGTGCTTCAGATTGTTGCAACCTTGGGAGATGATTCAATCGAATCTAGGGTCTTATTCTTCATTAAAAGTACGATTTTTGGCTTCATCAAGGTAGTTTTCAAATTTTATTTGACTATTCGGTCATCATGTTAATAAAGTTTAGATCCTTTTTATGCTTCTTCTAGCCTTATTATTTGTTCATTATGTTAATATACAATTTAGATCTTACAAATTTTATACTTTAATTAATGACATGTTCATTATGTTGATATAATTTTGATCTTAAACGTGCTACATCTCATTTAATAATATGTTCATACTCTTTGTGTAGTTTAGATCTAGTTTCTTTTCAAATGAATTATATGTGCCTAAGTCGTCGAATCTATTATCTATCACTGCTTTAGAAATTATAGTTAATTTTTTTTGGATTTGAATCTAATTTTGAATCAACTGACATAATGTTGTAATACATTGTATACACAAACATAAATAAGTTACATGTATTAATTATTTAAAGTCACTTTAAAATTAAACACATGTTTGTTTTTTTGAATATAATTCATTTGGTAATTGTTTACAGTTGTTTGAAAGGTGTCTTAATTCAGAAATTATAAGCAGAATTTTGTGTAAAACATTAAAAGATAATTTGGAATCTCTCCTAAGTCAAAGATAGATTTTAGTTTGATAATTTAGTTTTTAAAACATGAATTAAATCATAAATTTTATGTAACGAACCAGGATTTTTGACCCTTGAAAATCGACATGAATACGTTCACTGTATAGCATGCCGAGTAATCGAGTGCCAAAATTGCCAGATCATTAGGGGTGAAGAACAAAGAGATAGAAGAAAATAGAAACAACAATACAGAGTCTTACAATCGCAGCGGAACAAAATATATTATATAATAATAGATTTTTATACAAAAGAATCTGTAGCTGTTAACATACACACAATCATTAGAGTACAAGAATCAAAAATCAAGCTGGACAGTTATAATAACTTGTCCTCACAAATATTGAATATACATCATGACTCACACAGCCGAAATTACCAAGTACGTGTAATACGCTCGAAATCCTACAGCATGTCTCCTGTGTTCCATAGTATCCAAACTTGAATCTATAATACTCGGTCTAATCCAAGCATTATAATAAAATAACACCATAGTCAGTCTGAAAAACCAGCGTGAAAAAACACAGCCAATTTGAATTACTACTGTTATCAAAATCCCTTGAAAAACAAAGGTATCTCGTAAGACCGCGCCATACATAAATATGACGGGCTTTTACCTTACGATAACCAAAAGATTTTATATCAAAATTATCGGGTATTATAATAGTGTCTAAGTACACATACTCATTAAAATAGCCAAAATTGTTAAATTAATTAAATTCCAGCAATACTAGGCTCTACAATCAAAACTGTAAAGGTTTGTAGTGAATATTGGATTCCATACAATTACTAGGCTACTCGGGTACTGCTCACCACAGTACACCTCTAGAAAAATGTACCAAGGACCTCGCTTGGATCCCCTACCAACACAGGACTGGCCAACCCCTGACCTGGAGAGTACCGAATATGTTATCACCCGAGCATTCCCACCCTAATCGAGCGCTCTCTTTTCCATGCATAACCATATCCATAATTATAATAATATATCTGAGGGTATGTAGAAAAGTGATAACATATCCTACTTGGGCGCAATCCACTTAGCCCTGCTGCATCTCCTATGTTTTAGTCATTCCCGGTTGATGAGGCTTGAGGCTACGTTTTACCTTAAGAATAGCATTCATACTTGGAATGCTAACATTGCCTTCCAAGCAACGATGCAATGATAACATACATCCATACAAGTTGTTCTGAGTCAGAAAAAACCAATCTCTTTACAGATCTCCATCTCCATTATCTTCGGGTTATTCACAATTCGTAACGCACATATCGGATCGAAGTGGTTTTTAGATAATTAAATCTGATCCCAGTCTCTTCGAAACGATCAATGAATTTGGCCAGATTTGATAGTCGGTTATTTAACTGTCAAATTACACACATAAGCAGTCACTGGGCCCATATTTAAATCTTTCAAATATTTATTCAAAATACCTTTACAAAGACATATATATATATATATATATATATTCAAATCTCTTCTAACATTCCAACGTTTGAAAACAAATTCAAATCCTTATATCCCTAAAGTGATATTTTCAAACCATATTAACACTTAGAAATATTACCGTATAAACTTCCCATAGTCAAACATTTCCAAATCATTTATTTCAATACTTAGAAAAATATTTATAAATATATTTTCCCAAAAATACATACTTCTCAACCCTTAGGAAATATTTATATCTTATTGATTTTATAGGTATAATCACAAACGAGGAAATCTCCCTATTATTCAAACTTCATAAACCATTTCCAACCCTTTTATAAAGTCACAAATCACTATAGTTCATTTCCTTAATCTTCGGAATTTTCAAAATCCCTTCTATAGTTTCCAAAAATTGATTTTTCTTGTTTAAAATATCATTCACCAAATTATAACTTCTTTTACGAATTTAGATTCATTTTCGAAGTTCAATTATATAACCATTTCGAAATTCCTTAAGTTTCAAAATTCCGTTATAAGATTTCTCTTATAAAAATCATATTGTTAAATAAACTTCGTTTACAAATCTCGTGAGAATTTATAATTAAATTCCAATTACTTCCAAAACTCCATATATATAGATATATATAATAAATTTTTTGAAATAATAGAATTTTATTTTTAAAACACGTTTAAGTAGTTTTTAAAATATTCAATAACTTAAAATAAACATCGATAACTCATTTCCAATTCAATTTTAAATAAAACCTATCGATTTACAAAACTTATTATACAAATTAGAATTTTATTTCAATTAATAATAGATATTTGAAAAATTCACTTCGAAGTATTTCAATACTAACTAGCTTTAAATTACATAGCTTTATAAATAAAATTTTCTATTCTAAAACAAAACTTAACTTCGTAAAAATATATTTTTAAAACTTCAATAACCAATTTGAATCTACAAATCCCTCTTGAATCACAACACATCGATTTCATTCCGATTCTCTATCCATTTTTAGTTTTTTAAAATAGAATCCACTATTTTTTCCAAAAATCTATTTTCGTATCTCGATGTAAATTCACAATGTGAAATTATATTCCCAACTTATCAACAGATATCATTTCCCTTATTTATTAACATTGTTTATAAGTTTACAAACTCATTTGGGTTTTTACTTATTTATAAAAATAATATCATTTATAAAATTCCATTTTATAAATCTATTTCTTTATACATTTCATTATTTTACAAATCTATTTAAATATCGATTTCTAACTTCATTTTCCTACTTTTTTTTAGAAATACCATTTTAAAACCCATTGGTAAAAATTCTATACAAAAATTAATTTAAAATATCTATTTAAAATACTTTTACGAATAGTTAAGTACAAACCAAAAAATCAATTATTGTTTTGATCTAAATCAATTTCTTCTAAAATCGTGCAAATTTCGGTATAAATATTTTTATATCCAAAATCTCCTTTTTAATTCCTTCAAATTCATAAATAATATTTATGATATTTAAAATACCAAAATCTAAGGCCTGTGCTACACATCATCCAATAAACAAACCACACAACAATCCATCCGCTCCAACCTGTTTCCCTGCATCCATAGATGTTAGATAACATAAAATACCAATCTCACTTCAAGGGGGATATTGCTGTAATATAAGGTCATATGCTATTACGTAGGGCGCATAGTGTCTCATCCGCTCCGGTCGACGGGAAATATATTCAACTACTAATATATATACATACATACACACATATATATATATAACATTCAACTGGTAATAAATATCAAGCTAACCAATCGTCCAAAAATTTGTTTTGATTAATACAAATTAATTCAGTCAAACAAATTAAGTGAGATTTACTCACCTTGATTTTAAATTTGAAATCCGTTCAATTTCAAATTCATTGCATTATGTAGATTTCAAAACTACGAACCAACCCGACTTGTCTCATGATTTTTGGACCTCATATGCAAGTTTTACTAAATTTTATCAGCTATCTAGATTTAAATTCTTAATTAGCTAAAATAATTATATAATTAGATTTAATTGAAATACCTCTTCCTCTTAAACAAGTAGTCTGCTCCTCTCAACTCGAACCAAAAATCATGTGCGCAAACACAACGCATTACCCCAGCTTCAACCACACGTGAGCATGGTCACGGCATTACATCATTACATAGACTTGCTGCCTCGGTTCCTTTTATTTAAAAATGAAGATCGACAGATTCGACTGTGCCGCCACGAGCTTCGTTTACAGTGATATTCCATCCATTGAGATCTTGACCATTCATCGCTTCGATAACATCATGCACTGACTTCTCCAAGCTAAAGGTAAAAACCACCACTGCCTCCTCCATACATGCGTGTATACGTGTATCTAGGGTTCATCCAACCCAAAATTACCGCGCTTGCCTCCATGACCAGCCCCAGCAACCACTAGCCTTCCTCCCAATCGCTCCTTCGCGATTTATAGCGTGGTTTCCATTTTTTTAAGTATGAACTGATTCGATTTGAAAACAGGAGGAATTAAAGAGCATACATGATTATAATCTGATGGAATGATGCGATTTAGAGGGTAGATTGGCTTGTGTATGAGTTGGCTTGTGTACGAGTTAGGGTGAATAGGGATTTGACTTTGATTCATAAATTTTTATATTAAAATTATCTCGTGTCGGGTAACTAAAAATCTATAATCCCTATCAAGTCAAACCGCCTCCGCCTTGCGTTTCTAATGTTATACCGTTATTCCAAATCTAATGGAATAAGTTTTGAAACCTAATTCGATTGTATGTGAAAGATGGCTTTTTATATTGATATTTAAATTAAATTCAATTAAATTATAGGCTTTTTCAGACCTTACGACCAAAAGATAAATCCAAACATTATGAAATTTGAAATCTGATAATAATACACTATTATGGATCCAATGGAATGGGTTTCGTCGAATTTTGAGACTGTGCCCCGGAAGGCCATTTTTATATGTTAATTAAAACGAGTAAATTCCAAAATTAACTAAATCACTTTTGAATCAACGTTAAAAGTTTTATTGTCTTCATTCTTGCTAAATAGCGATTAAATAAGCTTTCAAATTATTTTTATCAAAATAAAAATCAAAGATTCAATTATTTAAACGATTTTCAATTAGTAATTCGGTACTTAAATTTATCAAATAAATCGCTATGTTTGGAACTTAAGTTTTATCCACTTATTTGATCGATAAACTTCATACTAAAATTTCATTCACATTCAAATTCAACATTTAAAATAAATGTTCAAAATCCAATGACAGAAAATCCGAGTCGTTTGATTCCTTCCCCTTTAAAAGAATTTCGTCCTCGAAATTGCTAAGGTAGGACGAATGACCAAACCATTACTTTTCAAAAATCCACTTAATTAAAATTCGATATTTCACTTTTCTAGTCTTTTAGTTCCAACCTAAACAATTAGTTTCCATTTCTAAACCAAAATCCCTTATTTCAATTACAATTCGAAATTAAACTTTGGTTAATAAAAACTTTTCCAAAAAATTTCAATTTTTTTTAACACCCTAAATTTTTGATTTTTTTGGGCAGAGTCTCCCTTGTACGAAGAGCCTTTTGCAGTATTCCAAAGATGATAAAAATATATACATCGACCCACACGGTCGGAAACACAATATTTATATCATCGTTGTATTTAATCCAAAAAATTACCTTTATTTAGTGTTTTTGAGCGAGCGACCTTACTTATATGCAAATTTTGCAACCCAAATCTAGCCTAATAGCCTCCTTTTACCTGTACATACTCAATTTAAACACGTAAGTTCCATAAATATGAAATTTAATAACTTCACATTCATTTTACTAATGCAGATACATAGATTCCATAACCAAACAAGTTATTACATGCATTTATAACAATTATAAGGTTTCTATCATTCGATTATTCATTTCAATCGATCTACATACCATCCCATTAAATACCAAATGATTCACATACCATTTATTATCATTCAATTCATATTCATATTTATACCCAACAAATTCATATCCGTTACAAATTGATTCAAAATCAATTTACTCACCTTCCACCGATTCACCGAAATTTTGTTTACTTCCCTTTATGACAATGAAAATATTTTCCATGTAAATTCGGTGATATTCATTTAAATAAAATAGTCAATTAGACTTATAAACCATTTAAATTGATTCAAGACCAATTTATCCATTTCTATTGATTAACATTCAATTTATTCAAAAAATCTTATTCGTTAAATCTTTATATTCAACAACAATCCAACCCATGAAAATTTTATTTATGAACCATTTCATAAATTTACTTGAGACAAGCTTCCTTCCAAAAATATTAACTTAAGTAAATTCATTTCCTTTTGCTCATTTCAATATAACTTAAGTTCATTTTCCTTACAATCAAATTCCATTTCATTTTAAATTGATTGTTATTAAACTTATATACCTTCGATTGATTCACATTTCCATTCACTTGGCATATCTCAATTTACACTATATTACTTAAGAGTCATTTCATAAAATTAATACTAAGATTTATTATAACCTTTTATACAACACCTATATTCATTTCCACAAAACCACATTCAATTTATTAACACTTAAATCGAATTTACTTATAACTTAAGTCATCACCCTTTCAATCCATTTCTATTTTATTCTACAGCATTTCAAAATATATTTAATTCGCTTCTAATAGTCGAATTTCATTTATAACTCAAGTTCCATATTTAATTTCAATTTCAATCCATAATCCAGTTTACTTAGCCAAGTTAAGTTCCATTTCCATATTTAATTAACTAATTAGCTTATTTAGTTAGTTTACTTCCATTTATAATTCAATATCTGATTTATATTTCAAAAACCACTTCAACTAGTTTGACTTGAATTCAAATTCATTTTATAATTCAATTTTGGATTTTCATTTCTTTACCAAAATATCAATTTATTTGCTCCATTCATTTATTCACATTCTTCATCCACATTCGTATGCATTTACATTACGTTAATTCATTACATTTTATTTATTTAAATCACTTTATTTGACTTTGTTTAAGTTAACTCACCATTTCATCGGTTTACTTCATTAATTCCATTCAATAATCATAACTTATCATTTTACAATCCCACTTTATATTCAATTCAATTCAAATCCAATTCAGTTTTATTCAACTAAGCTTAGGTTAAATTCCATTCAATTTCCTTACCCAGGTTAAAATTTAATTCCAAAATTCAAATTCCACACCTTTCTTACTTATTAAAACCACTCTCAATTTACATGTTCAAAATTTATTGCTTGATGTTGTGACGCCCCACCTCTATACCCACGCTAGCCAAGAACACTACGGAGTAATGCTGTCGACTAGCACGGAGAATAAGGCTGTTGAGGAGCGACCATCTGTATAATTGCTTTGTGCGAGCATCGATATGTCAGGTAGTATAACATGCATTTCTTTATCAAGAGGAAATCCGACATACCGACACAAACTCAAAGCTACTACACAATGGCTAAAATATCTTCGGAAACAAATATAGAAATAAACATAACATAAATCAGTCACAGACAATTCATATCACAAAGGCGGAAATAGATATGAATATATATAACACATAAAAGTGTTCATCAGAGTAGTGGTCAGAAAGATCCACAATAATACAAAAGAATAGCAACACATGCTATACAAAAATACATCTATGAGTCCATATCTCAAGTGTATACAACAAAATAAACTACTAATCTAAGTAGTTAGCCAAAAGATCATATGATAACCCCAGAAGAGAAGTCAAGCAGAAGCACCTGTAACATCTCGGTCTGACCCGAGTATTATTTAAGAAGAAAATAATAAACGGACCAGTCTAGCTATAAATATCAGAAGAAATGATATAGAATAAGAGATATGACTAAACGTATAATAATCACAATGCCAAGCTGTGATAAATAAATAATTGAAAAATCAATAAGAGATTAATCAATATCGCAAAGATCTTCTCAAAGATAAAAAGGAATGTCATACTCCTAATTTCATTCACCAAGCCACAATAAATGACATATATATCAATGCCAATCGTAAAAGTTGGTGAAACATAAATTCCAGAATTCAACATACGAAATTCAGAAATCACAAGAAAAGGATGGCCAATCCCAGAAAAATGAGCCGGAGCTCCTCCAGACAGGGTATAGTCCCCCATTGCGGACTTTGAGCCGAAGCTCCTCCCGGTGAGTCAAAAACTCCTCCTGACAGGGTATAGTCCCCCATTGCGGACTTTGAGCCGAAGCTCCTCCTGGTGAACCGAAGTTCCTCCTGACAGGGTATAGTCCCCCATTGCGGACATTGAGCCGAAGCTCCTCTTGGTGAGCCGAAGCTCCATAAAAACGACGTACAGTCCTCCACGTGGACAAAGAGACATCGCACAATGCTAGTCTAAAACATAAAATGATCGTCATGATCAAAGAGAAGTGTCAATTACAGTAAGCTAGTAAATATATGAGCTTAGCTTCATGTCCCATAACCACTAGCTTAACTTAAATATTTACGAACAAATTGTAGATCTCCACTAGAAAATTGTCACAAGAGTTTCAATCGAACAAGTTCAAGAATTAACCGACGAAGTAAACGCAAGCGTTTCATACCACTTGTTTTACTAAGCCGTTTAATTAGATTTCTCATACGAGTGAGGTAAAGGCTTGTATATACTAATAGATTGGAAAATGGTTTAAGAAAACGAGCTTTGTAATAAAATAGTGTTGAAATCATTTGAAGAAAGAGTTTTGATATTTACTACTAGTATAGAAAATCTTTATAATTTTAAAGTGACAAATCACAAAGAAGATTGTAGGAACAATCAATCACTAAAATTCATATTCGAAGACGTGAATAGAATCCAAAGAAATCGATACCGAATCCATCGAAATGGATATTCCAAGAATTCCCGAAGAAAATAAGTCATCAAAGTTGATAATAAATGATAACAACAAAAGGGAAACAACACGAATCGATTGAAGTTGGAAATTCAGACAACTAGGCAAAAAAAGGCATAGTTGGCAGATAGGAGCAGGTCGGTCAATCGGACTCCCTGATTCGGTTGACCGAAACAGAGGTTGGAAGTGCTCGGGCACCAGGTCGGTCGACCGGCCCAGGGGCTTGGTCGGCCGAAGCCTGTAACCAGCACTTCCAAAATAGAGGCCGGAAGTACCTGGGTAGCAGGTCGGTCGACCGGACCCTGAGCTCGGTCGGCCGAATCTGTATACTTGCACTTCCTACCCTATTTCAAAAGAGGTGCAAACTCCCTCAATTTGCAAACCGTCGAGCAACGGCACTAAGGGTTTACGCCAATCGACTACCCGGCCATAGAAGCTCTTTGGTTCATCACCAAAAACATGATCAAAACATCAAAGTTATGATTTTTAAAGAATTGAACCCAAAACACCAAAAATTGGAATATTCACAAAAGCAATCCAAATCAAAATCAAATGCACATGAATAAGTGTCAGGAATTCATACCTAACAATCGAAGATAAATATAGACTAAGATGTGAGATAAAAATCTCACCTTTGAACCCAAAACATGATCAAAACATCAAAGTTATGATTTTTAAAGAATTGAACCCAAAACACCAAAAATTGGAATATTCACAAAAGCAATCCAAATCAAAATCAAATGCACATGAATAAGTGTCAGGAATTCATACCTAACAATCGAAGATAAATATAGACTAAGATGTGAGATAAAAATCTCACCTTTGAACCCAAATCAATGAAGTAGAAGCTTTAAGACAAGCTAAGATCAATTCCTCTTCAATAACAACTCAAGAAGCTTCAATCTAAGCTTAAAAGAGAAACATTTCCTAAATTAGGTTTAGGAATTTTCTAAAATCAAAGAGAGAATGAGTTGGAGAAGAAGAAGGAGATGCTTACTAATGGGTTCTCTTTGATTTTGGAGCAAGAACTTGAGCTAGCAAGAGGAACTAGGGCTTGGAGTTTCTAATTCTCATTCTCTTCCACCATTTTTGCTTAAGCTTGAGTGTTAGGAATATGAAATGAAGTAATGAAGAGTTGGAGTGGGTTGGGACTGAGTTAGTAAGATGGGTTCAGCCCAAACCAAAGCCCTAAGTGAAAAAGGTCAAAATTCTACTATCTCCAAACATATCGAAGTTTATACTCAAAATGGTCGCAAACGTCATTTTGAACTCAATGGGGGTGGTCTCGAGTCTCAATTCGACCGTTTGCAAAAAGTAGCTTTTCGGACTAAAATCCGACGAACGATGAAATATTTAAATAAAACATTTAAATATACAATCGATAAATATGCAGGTTGTTACAGATGTCCTTCCAAACATTTAAATTAAAATTCTAGAATTCAAACACCTTGTTTTATTTCAAATCATTATGAAATCATATATATATGTGTATATATATAGCTCTTTTTTTGTTTTAACAAACCATTACTTTGGAACTTTCAAAATCAACTTAGTTTTATCCAACATAGATTCCCTTCGAGATCTCCCAAACAACCCTTGGTTTTCAAACAAAAATCTCCGTATTAAATTCCTATGGTAGCAATACATCACGTAGAAACTTGAAAATGAATACCTATGATGTCGTGATCATCATCAGAATTATTTTTCAGTGACCAAAGTGAGTTCAGTGCTATATCACTTCTAAAATCCATTTTTAAAAAATTTTCTATTCAACAATAATTTACAATAATATTATTACCATTATTTATTTCAAAAATATTTTCAAAATAGCACCAATTTTATTTCCACAACACTTCTGAAAATATTTTCCAAACCTTCTGGGATTTAAATGTCTGAATTCTAGTTTGAATTCATTTTAATTATAATTTACTTGTATAATTCATACTTACACAATTTTTATTTGGTTATATATAACCATTTTATATTTCATAATTAAAACACCTCACACTCCTTAATATACCCAAAAGGCACTTTAAAAGGCATGGTGCGTTGTAGGTTTAACTAAAATTAAAAGAGACTAAGATTCATAAGACAAATATAGATAAAAACAACAAAAACTTAAAATAATAACTTAATTTAAAAAACTTCATAATTTCTTTATAAATAAGTCAAATACCAAATACCACATACATGTCTGAAAATCCAATATGTCTCATGAAACAAAAACTCATAGTCTAAAAAATCAGAGAACATAATAACCCTCATAATAAGCCAGTACATAGAAAGAACAGAAGTTGAAAATAAAAGAAATACGTAGTAAAAATCTCCTCCAAGAAAACTCCAAGCAAGAGCAATCTACTGAATTCTCCCTTGATTGCTTATGAGGAGAAAAAGGGAAAATAGAGGAGTGGGTTAAACAAAAAATCTGGTGAGTGATAGTAATTACTAGAGTCTTTAAGCAAGATAAAAGTAATAAACCCTACAACAATTCTATTATATAAAGAGGAAACCAAGGAAATAGGAAAGAAATTAACTAGAAATAAATACGATTAACTATAAGATAGATTAACTTTGATTGTTTGCACTTGTCCTTGATTTCTGCTTTGATTAGGCTGAATTCTTAATCCTATAATTAGGATGTAACCCTAATCCTACCCTTTTGATCGACCTGCTACTCCATACACCTTACTATGGACTAGCTGCTATATAACTCCCTACATAGACTGTTTTTTGGACCAGACGACATAAATAGCTCCCTACATAGAAGACATTTATTTATTGTGGACTAGACACTATATATAACTCCCTACACAGAATGTTACTGTAGACCAGACGACATATATAGCTCCTTACACAGAAGGCATTTATTTATTGTGGACCAGACATTATATATAACTACCTACACAAAATATTACTGTGGACCAGATGACATATATAGCTCCCTTCACAGAAGGCAATGGTGTCTATGAAAGACACTCATACTAAACGCTTGGAACTCATAGCTATTAGTGAGAACCCGAATGGAAGTCGCACGCGTAACTGCCACCGTGCCCATTCTACCTTTTGCTCCACCTATTGGGTCTTCTTATTACCTTTAACTCCAGCATAAGCGTGCCCCTCATCCCAATTCAGGCTAACTGAGATCGCCGTGTGTCCATAGAATCTATAGGGAAAATGCTATTGGTACTGGCCCTTTATCCAAATAATATCTAGTTGCGCCCCTTATCCAAATCCCTTATGATTTGGATTTCTATTTGACCAATTACTACTATTCTTAGCATAAGCGTGCCCTAGGCTCACCCTTTTTTCTAATAGGGAATGTTGTTTGGTACAGGTCCTACTTTCATCTTTGCTTATTAACTTAGGTAATTTTTTTAAAATAAGCCTTTACATTTTTCTCTGCTGTATGTGCTTATTAATTTCTCCTATGTCTTAAAATAAGCTTTATTCTGTTCCTTTTCTAATTGTAACCTACATTATAATCATGCTTTTTACTTAACCCAGGGCCTAAGTGTAAAAATAAGCTTATTTCATCTTTTATACTTTATAATTATAAATCTATGTTATAACTAGGCCAATCTTTTTTATTCAATCCAATTAACATCATAATTAGGCGTAATTTCAGTCCAATTCCATTTATATTATAGCCTTTGAAATTTACATCATATATTTCGTATTTCAATTTTCTTACAATTTGATCTGTATTCCCGTTAATCCTATTCTGATCCATACGCGAAGAAGAAGGAGGAACAAAAGAAAACTGAAAAAATCCAATGCATAGAAAGACGATATATAAATAACAATAAATAAACTAGAACACTGTAAATAAACTGTAAATAAACAAAAAAGATATAATTAACAGAAATGATTTAAATTTACTGAAAAGAATAGCTAAAAGGAAATAGTCTGAAAATAATTCTAAAAAAACTGTAAATAAATTACTGAAAAGGCTATTCCAAAAATCATAGTAAAATTATAACTATTGGAAACCCTATTATTTTAAATTACTTAAAGAAATCTTAATTGATTACAATCATTCACCTCTGGTCCCAAGCTCTTCCTTTGGTCTTCTCGGATCCACTTCGTGTTGCGAAATAATTTAATTTATTACGATTTTCTCCTTTGGAAAAATTATTTCCTTTAGGGCCCTTCCTAGAAAGGTGAACCCAATTGGAGAAAATCTAGAATGAGAAAAAGTGTTAGGTCTATGGGCCTAGTTATAGGGGTAGAAGTGGATCTCGGACCGTTCGATTTGGGAATTGAAAAGGATGCAACCACGTCATAGGTTGAATATGAGCCATCGGATGCAAAAATAGATGGACGAATTGGTTAGAAGAATGCAAAACATGTCAGCAGAGGCTCTGGAACGTTCGAACGAATTAATATTCACTCGTTTGCAAATTGTAGACGCGGGTTGACCGGGCGGTTGACCGGCCGATCGACCGGCCAGTCGACCTGCCTTTATATATATGTATGTATATTTTGTTTCCGATTCTTGTTTATTTTATAACTCTTCATATTAGCTCAGATTCTAACGTTCTATATATGGAAATTGACCATGGACACAATGGTGCAACTCTTGGAGCTTAATTCTGATAATTTAACAATGTTATTTTATTATTTAGTTAATTAACGAACTAATTATTACATGTTAAATTTTGGGTTGTTGCATTCCCCCCTCCTTATGGGATTTCGCCTCCAAAATTTCTAAGGATAAAAGAATGTATTAAATGTTTTCATCCAATTATTCAACCAACTACTCAATCAACAACCTTTCATCCATTGTCCTTAAGTATTTATAATGCAATTTATGATACTTATGCAATTAGCGTAGTGTAAATTTCCCTATCTAATGCAAAATATTAGGCGGTGCACTGATTTAGTTGATCTCCTTTTATGCAATCAAGTCAGTGCCATTTATCGATGATTGCTAAAATTTCTTAATGATAACTTATAATTCTATATGAGTGATACAAACATCATCCAAACGCAATAATCATATGGTAAACATCCATTTATAGCAACCATAGATAGAAATTAAAAATGCACACACATCCATATGCTTATGCTTTAGTGTCCTAGTTAGGCCGAATCCTAAAGAATAATAGTGCCTAGTGTACCTGTATGCGTCCATTAGCATCCACTAGCAAACACTTATAATCGCTAGCATACATCATTCATAACATGTTCTATTAACATGTTTGCATTAAATGCTACCATATATAGGTTAAATCCTAAGTTCTACCCTCCCAAAGGATAATAAAGGAAAGAACCTATTCAAAACTAAGCATGGAAAAAGGAAATTCTAAAACCTATTATCAAAAAGACATGGTATGAGATATGTATTTTCTCCTAGTCAAATTAGTCTTCTCTGAAATCTCTCTAACCATGTCGGAACCAAGAAGCAACATTTTCGTAGACTCCAACCAACATGAAGACGTCTTACATGGCCTTTCCAATAAGAGTTTCAAAAGGTGTCATTCCAATGCTAGCTTGAAAACTACTACCATATGAATTCCACTAAAGAAATATGTTTTTCCCAAGTTCTTTCACAATCAAGAATTCTCATTCTCAACCATGCTTGCCTTACTATTCTACTAATTTCTTTTTACCGTTCTTCATGAATCAACATTCCTAGGTTCTTACTAGTGTTCTATACACTTTACCGAAACTTCCATTATTACTTCTAAAAGTAATTATTGCTGTCTCCTTACACCTTTTCCATTACTCTTAGGAAATGATTCTTATCGGCTCTACATTCAAGATTTTGGTTTGGTATTTGTCACCTTGTTCTAAAAACTAAGATTACTAAAAAAAATTAAAACATCAAATCACAAAATCTATGTCCTTAAAAGTGTTATCTTTTCAGTTTCTATTAATTTCAAAATACTTGGTCACTTAATATTATTTTCCAAACCTAACGGGAAAAACTTCCAAATTTTCAAGTCTAAAACTTATATCTCTCTTTCTTTTAAAGCCTTTTACAGTTTTCTATAAAAATTTGAATTTTCAAATTATGCTTTTATTAAGTTTTTCATTTCAAAAACTTGTTTACTTTTTCATCAAACCATTTTCTTTTAAAATATCTTTAAAATATCCTTTATATGTTTTCAAAGCAGCTTCTTATTACACCTAACAATCTCATATCTTAATGTATTAGAACTACTTTCTCTTTTGAGATGTTATTAACGCTAAAATCTTCTCTGAACCTTTTAAAAGAGAATTTCATGTTTATGTGAAACTACAAGGAACTTATTTTATATTTTTCGAAATAGGCTATATAAAATATGGTGCTTTTCATACCTTGTTTATCTCTTTCATGTATTCCTTGTAACTTGCATAAAACATTTTTATTGGTTTCATAGAAAATCATACCATTATTCTTTTCATTCCAATAGATTAAAATATGTTTAAATCATATTCTTCCATGATAAATATTTCTAGTATCTAACTTACACATTTTCCTTTTAGAAAAATTCATCTTCAAAATTGTTTTAATATTTCCATAACTGCAAACACTTTCTTATGCTTATTAATAATAAGTGTACTTTACAAACCATTTTGTTTCTATACTTAGAAACTACCTTTTAAAATACATTTTTATTTGGGTTAAAATGGATGTTGCGTAAAACACCGTTACTATAACCCAAAAAAACCAGTGTATGGATTTAATTAAATAAATACCAATAAATCTCATATACCTACGTAAAAATATTTCTCTTAAGAGTCACTTACTATAACAATAGTATTATAGCCTATGCTCCACTTATATTTCACGAAAACATTTATTACAACAATAAAAGTTGAAATCTACATTTTCGATGCTTGATACATTCTAGGTTTTTATGTTTAAAATCTTTGTTTACTTATAATGAAACTAGTGAGCTATGTATACACACACACACACATACACTCCATAATTCTCCAAAAATAATTCCATTTTTCTCCAACTTTTCAAATTTCGAAAATTTCATTTTATTGGGCTTAGCATAAAGTGGGTCTTCCTACTTACTACCCTCGGAGTACTTTTCCTAAACTAAAGGCTTTTACTCTTATTCCTCTTGTATACTCATATTTATTCTAAGGCATTACCGTCAAATCCACTAATCCTAGACAATTATTATTTCTGCAATTACCTATACATGGACTTTCTTCTTAGCTTACCTACTGAATTTTATTGTACATCTCTAACCTTTTCCTACCCCTTTTTGGATTTCCATAATCCCAATCCTAAATGTACAAAACCATTTCTTAAATCCCTACCATTTGTAGGCATTCTCTATGCCGCAGTAACCGCACTTCAATAGTGATACTTCTAAAACTCTGCTCTGCAACTGACAAACATGAAGGAAACAAAGAACCCCCTTTAGATGAATAACATGCACTTCCATACTTCTTGGAAAACACCAAATTTTCGACCATGAATACTACCACAAACTTGATTTTAGGACACCTCTAAAAACATGATTCATCAAATCTATCGTATAGGCTGGGACATTGGTTAGCCCAAAAGTCAAGACTAGCCACTGAAAGAATCTGTCTGGTGTCCTAAATGCGGTTTTATCAATGTTATCATCAGCGACCCTAAGCTGATGTAATCTAGTGGCTAAATTGGGAGAATAACAAAGAGCCAACTAATTGGTTGAAAAGATCATCTATCCTAGAGAGTGGATAATGGTACCTCTTTGTGAGCTTTTCAATTCTCTATAGTTAGTGCAAAGTCGAAGAGAACCACCTGCTTTGATAGCGAATAGTCAACGCAAAGTCGAAGAGAACCACCTGCTTTGGTAGCGAAGACGACCGACGCTCCGCATTCCGATATGTTTCTTCTTATAAAACATTTCTCCAAAGCTCACGGATCTGCTTGCTTAATTCCTTCCTTTCCTTAGGCTTCATATGCCCTACGGGTAATGCTACTAGCTAGCCAAATAAATCCTGAAGTCAGTCTCTCTCTTAGAAGGGTAATCCCCTAATCTCCTCAAATATGTCTGCAAAAATCTTTGATGACAGGAACCGATTCTAACTCTGCTGATAATGAATCAAGGGAATAAAAAAAGATCAACATAATTGGCCCTTGAGGGTTGCAAGGAATCTCGAGAGTCCTACCGATAAATGTCTCTAGTCTAACGACTCTCCCCTCGCAATCTAATATAGCTTCATTGTAACTCCCCACCCCGAGACCTACCTTAGTAAAGGGAATTAACGAGTAATTCCATCTACTAAAGCGGAGAACAGGGCTGGTTAAGGGCGACCATATATAACTTTGTCTTAAACATCTACTGAATACGTCGATAAATGCAATATAGTTTTTTCTTTTCTATCTCAATGGATCGACATACACAGTAAATGCTTAATCCAAAACTATAGGTGGTTGACGGATCTTTCAGAAAAAAATACAATAACTAAATGTAAAGCACATCACAGAACAGTAATCGACATCATATATATACATATACACCGATACATGTTTAGTACAATACAACATGAATACAATAAAGGTGGTACTCGACCACACCATATACATCAAATCAAATGTAAAAACATCAGTGTATGCGAAAGAAATAAACGACTCAAGTGAAAGAAGAGATGATATCCAACACCAACTTCAAGCTAAGTCCAATAGATGATACCTGAAATAACTCGGTCTGACCCGAGTATAAATACACGGGTCAGTCTAGCTACACAAATTAGTCAATATTGATAATATGAAGCAGAATGGATATAGTGATACTTCTTCTCGAATCAGGAGAAGGATTAGATAACTCATAGCTCAATGCTTAAATAAAACACAGGTGCCTCATATCATTAGCGATAACCCATAATGAAATCAAATCAACTCATATAAAACTCAAGCAAAACTCAAATGGTTCGATGAACCATTACTCCAAAAAGGAGAAAACTCATATCAATCACAAATAAAAGTCATGAAAGCAACACAAGACAACTCCATAAGAATGTGAGATCTCAAACTCATAAGTAAGCCAAGGCGACTAAATCTCACACATACATCTCAATCATAAAATCTCATGGAACTCGATACAAATTCAAACTCATAAAATCTCAAACTCAATAAAGAATTCGATGCATGTTCAAAACTCAGAAAATCTTAACACTAATGCGCCAAAAACGGCGAATTCAAAAATCAGAAAACCCGGATTGGCCATATCCCTGAATACAATGCCGAAGCAATGCTGCACGTGCTAAACTCAGAAGGCCGAAGCCTTAGACAAGGTCGCTAACACCTTCCAAAGCAGTTCGTCCTCATGACAAGGTCATTGACACCTTTCCAAGCCATTTTGTCATCCCTAACAAGGTCGCTAACACCTCCGAAGCAGTTTGCCCTCATGACAAGGTCGCTAATACCTCTCAAAGCAGTTCTGCTAGGTAAACATCATAAATGTGTCACAATCTCACGGATAGTAACCCGAAAAGTATTAACGTATGTCCCATACCACACGTTCGCACTTAGCGGTTTACCAGCCGCTAGTCGATGCCACACTAGGAACATCTTAAAACTCAGAAAATCATATCTCGCCTTGTCTCATTGGCAAGTGATAGAAAGACACGATACTCATCTCATCTCATCTACAAGAATTAAATAGCATCGTAACTTGTCTCATCTCCTCGACAAGTGAAAACATCGTGATGGTTCCTCATAAACCATAACTCTCAAAATATGAAATCATATACTCAAAACTTGTCTTATATCATTGGCAAGTAAATAAAACATCATGATGGTTCTCATCGACCATACTCCTACATAGGAGGTCTTAAACCATAATACTTGTAAAACATTGGCCATAAATAATTCCAATAAATAGGAATTATAAAACTCAAAATACGCCATAAAAAGGCAAAACAACTCAGAATCATTAAACTCAAATAACTTCAATCGTACAAGTCCGAAATTAACCGAAATAGTAAACACACATGTCCCATACCACGTGTTTTACTAAATCGTTTAATTCTCTTTCTTATATGTTCGAATAGTGAAAAACTGTGTATTTACATTTAAAATAGTTTACTAGAGAAAACAAGCTTTTAAAACATTTTTCCGAAATGATTAATAAAACCAATATTTAAAATTCCTTTATTATAGGAAGTAAATATATTTTATATTAGAAGAATAATTTTAAAACACTATATAATAATAATTTGAAATTTTCATTTATTTCAAAAATCACTTTAAAATGGTTTAATGAAAACCGTGCTCGAAAACAATGAAAAACAAGAAAGATAACTCAAGACCAATAACTTGAGTTCAATACGAATTCAATTCAAATTTAATCCAAAATCGATTCAAATTCTATTTAAATTTAAATTTTCAAATTCTCCACATATAGCTAGCCTATTAATAGGCATTATAGCTTTCAAAACATCTTGAAAACAATCATCAAAATCAAATAAAAGTGAGAGCAAAAATAAGCTAAAACACTCCTCAAGTCAATAATTGTTATTGTTGTCGTTTTGCTCTCGTACCAGCAACAAACAACCACAGTTTTGACCAAGCAAACATCAAAATTTTTGAAAACATAAAACATGAAACTTTTAGTACAAAGTTTAAGCTTTCTGATACATTTAATATTATCAAATTCGGTTAAGAGACAAAGAAGTTATGGCGAATCTTGTTTCAGTTTCAACTATAGAGCAAATATTGCTTTTGGTCTCAGGTTAGCAGTAGAAAAGTTCAATTTTGACATAGAAGCACTAAAAATTACATAAAACTCAGCAAATGAAAGTTGTAGTATATGATTTGTTCTTTCCAGAACATCCAAAATTATCAAAATCCGATCAAAAACGAGAAAATTGTGTCTAATTTTGTTTCAGCTTCAATCACAGAGCAAATGTAGACTTTGCTCTCGGGTTAGCCGTAGAAAAATCAAATTTTGACATAGTTAACCTCAAAATTACTGAAAAATCAAAACATGAAAGTTGTAGCACATTATTTGTGCTTTCCAAAACATTAAAAATTATTATATTCCGATGAAAGACTTAAAAGATATGGTAAAAACAATTCTATGTTTCAAAGTTGAAATTAAAAACACAGGACAGAGGGGTTATTAGCTGTTCAAACACATATTACGATTAGAAAAATGTTGATTTAAAGAAAATGATAAACATAAAAGTTGTTCCTTATAAATATACCTTCAAACTGAAAAAAAAACCTCACTCAATTTTGATTTACCATTCAAAAGTTATAGAGATTTTAAGATCAGGTTTCAACAAAATAATTGCACAGAGCAGAGCTGTGTACATCAGTTTCAAACTAAACTTTGACCCTTTAAACAACAAAATTTCAAAAAGTAATCAAAAGAAAAGTTGTAGCTAGCAGAATTTTCTTTCAACTGAAAAAAGACTGAGCTAATTAGGGTAAATATGCACTAAGATATTGCTGTTTTACTGAAGCAATTTTTCACAAATAATTTTCAGCAAACCACAACCAACTTGAATGCAATTCAATCAACAGCCCATCCAATTAATTCAGATAGCAACTAACAATTATTCTGGTAGATTAAAGCTAGTAGTGTGAGTGATTAACTCACCTTGAAATAATTGAAGATTAAATTATGCTAACTCAAGAAAGCAGATGTCTTTAGGCAAGATGATCCTTCAACAACCTATCAAATGAATAAAATAGTGGCATGCAACAAGAAAAGAAATAATTACAAACAACCCAAATCTCAAAATCGAAATTTAATGATATAATATATGTTTTGGAGTTGATTACCTATAGAAAAGAGCTATTAATTTGATTTATTTCAACAAAGTCTTAGATTAATTGGAGATTTGAAGCCTAGGGTTTGAAAGAGGAATGGTTTTTCTTCTTGTTGTTTTCTGGTAAAAATGTAAGTATACTATTTTGAGGAAGAAGAAGCTTTCTCATTACTCTACTGGTTAGTGAACAAATGGGCTTGACCCAAAAGAATTAATTAGCCTAAAAATCTAATTAACACTAAATTTACCCTAACACTCTCAAATTTACATAATACAACATATGTGTATTTACATGATTTCATCTCCACAAATTGTACAAACATATTTTTATGTTTCACAAACATTCTTTTACAACAATTAAAAAGATAATTTAGTTATAAAATATTTTTCATTATTGAAAAGCCTTATTTTGCTTAAATACACAATTTACACAATAATTCATATAAAACTCTATTTTTAACTCCAAAAATTACATAAAAATTATTTTCTTGTGCAATAAAATATAACAAACCATTTTTTTTCAACATTTTACAACCAAAATTTATTTTTAAACCAAATTTCCATTTTTAATTATAATATATCACTTATTAAATGAAATGCTTCTTTTAAAAATATATAAAAGAAACGTTTGACAATAATTATCAAAATATTGCATTTCTTTATATTAAAATCATGATTAGCTCATTTTTAACTTAATTGACCAAGTAAAGTTTTAAAACTTTATTTTTCACATTTTATTCCCCAAAATCAATTGCTTATTCCAAATAAATAATTTAAATCTCCAATTTATTCTTAGTTTACAATATTAAATTATAACAACCATTATAATTTAATATTTTCAGGTAATCGCCAAAACCAGGGTTGTTACAGACTTCCCCCTTACAAAAATTGCGTCCTCGCAATTTTCTAGGAAAGGGCCGTAAACAACACAAAAATTCAATCGATAAAGGATAAGAGACAAACTCGAAACTCAAACCTTTCATACTCTCAACATAGAATGGTAGACAGAAACAAGGAAAAACTTACTTGGTTAATCCAATGGCCCATCAAATGCTAATATAGTGATTCGAAAACCATCGAATTTTCCAACTAGCTCGAAAGAATTTCGAAGATATCCCGTCTTCGAATCAAAACTTAATAAGATGCTCAACAATTAATCAATCGAAAATGATTGGTTTCAAATAACTCCACGAATATAGTCGAGATCAAACTCACTCAAACCCGAACTCTAAGCAATAAAGAAGATCATCAATAAGATTTTTCACATAAATATACGGAAAGAACATCCTCACAACAGGGTAGACATAATAAACAAGATTGATAAATCACAAGATGGCTTCTCACAAGGCCACCAACTCGAACGACCGCGAAAAATGCACGTCGTTGATAATAGATCAAAGATAGAATATACTCAAGAACAATGATATAAGCTCAAACTACTTTTCAATCCAAGATATATATAATTTTTATATCCCAACATCTTTTAAATTTTAAATCTCAATTTTTTTTTTACATTTGAAAATTTTCCAACTCTTTACTATATTACTTAGTAAGTAATTTAAAACTCAAATTAAAAGTCCAAATTTCTTCTCTTACTTCAAAATTAATTTTCAAAGAATTTTGTAAATTCATAATAATTTTCCTCAAAATAAATTAAGAGTTTAAATTCTCTTTACTCTTTTTATTAAACCACTTAAATCGTTTAAAAACAATCTTCAAATCCTCTTGTAACTCTTCTCTTAAAACATCCAATGTATATAATATAGATTCTAAAATCTCAAAATATACTTTCAATAAAGTATAGCTCAAGAATATTCTCACATATTCTCATATTTATAATTTCAAAGTAAATAAATAAATAAATGGCATTGCCTCGCCATTGAACCTCTAATAAATAGATATATCCGTTGGCTGCAGAGTTGATCGAACGATCAAAACTGCCTCGCCACTCTGTTACTCGTCTCTAAAATCAATGGCTGCAATTACCATTCAAAAATAAATTTAATATATAATCTCAAAATATTATTTTCAAAATCTCAATTTTAAAAACACAAACAATCGTGTTTGATTGCCTCATCATAGCATTTAGGAGATTCCTATTGATAACGTTGATCAGGCGTATCGACCAGAACTCTTAACTACTCAATGGATAACCCAACACTCTAAAATTATTTCTACAAAAAAATACTACTCATATAAATATATATTCTCAAAACATTCTTCGATTTTTAAAATATCTCAAAACTCCAATTTCTCTTTAAAACTCATATCTATATAGCTTCAAAACTCAAACCAAAGAACATTAAGAGAATGCATCGAGATAATCCAAGAATACTCGATTCTCAAAATCAACAGAAGGAGATAGAGTGTTCGTCAATCTTACGATGTCACGAGCCACTCCCAAAAGTCATCAAGATACAGGATAAGCAAGATATTCTTCTTGAAGGAGAAGAAGCATACAAACAACAAATCATTATGTCAAACAAAGTAATGCTACAAAGAATAATACCGATTGTGTATCCGAAAATGATAACTCAAAGAAACTGAATGATAAACTCAATCAAACTAGAACAATCTAGAAACTCACCTCATTCCTTAGTGGATATCCTCGTGGAAGGATAACCGAAGGCTAAAAGCCAGGAATAAGGTTAATTCAACACTCGATTGCCCGATTGGATATCAAACCCAAACGGACTTATCAAAACTCAACAAAGTCACCTTAACTGGAATTCTAGATATATCATCAACATATCGATACTCAAGAGTGAATACAGAAACTTCGGAATCATCATTAACATTCCAAAGTGATAGAAATAATAAACCAAGCAAATTAGGATGCCTAAATAAATAAAGGATCCTATAACAACAAAAGAATCAGACTTAACATAAAATAAGTCAATCCATCACAAATCAGATACATCTCAAGGTAGTGAGTAATAACAAATACTCACCAAAGTAGCAACAAATAGAGAACTCAGAATGCTCACAACAAGCCAATCGTTGTGGATCCCTTCAGTAGGATTCACAACTCTCAAAGGAATGCAACAAGAATGTTCAAAGAAATCAATAAGCTCCATCGATACGAACTCACTCGTATCAACAAAATAAGAACAGAATAATCCCAAACAAGATTTTATATAAGATAAGATGACATCAAACTATATCATGGAATACTACGGAATACAATATATCTATATTCCTAGACATATTCCATCTCAACAATCCCAAAATTCGAAAACGAATGAAGGCTCGATTCGAAAACAAGCTCGAATAAAGGACAATGATTCACTTGTACTGTACTTCGATGTATCATGATATACGTACTGTTCTGTGTTTATTCTACTTTGTTCTGACCACAGCTCTGATACCATGCTGTAACGCCCCACCCCGAGACCCACCTTAGTAAAGGGAATTAACGAGTAATTCCGTCTACTAAAGCAGAGAATAGGGCTGGTTAAGAGTGACCATCTATAACTTTGTCTTAAACATCTACTGAATACGTCGATAAATGCAATATAATTTTTCTTTTCTATCTCAATGGATCGACATACACAGTAAATGCTTAATCCAAAACTATAAGTGGTTGACGGATCTTTTAGAACAAAATACAATAACTAAATGTAAAGCACATCATAGAACAGTAATCGACATCATATATATATATATATATATATCTATATATATACACACTGATACATGTTTAGTACAATACAATATGAATACAATAAAGGTGGTACTCGACCACACCATATACATCAAATCAAATGTAAAAACATAAGTGTATGCGGAAGAAATAAACGACTCAAGCGAAAGAAGAGATGATATCCAACACCAACTTCAAGCTAAGTCCAATAGATGATACCTGAAACAACTCGGTCTGACCCGAGTATAAATACACGGGTCAGTCTAGCTACACAAATTAGTCAATATCGATAATATGAAGCAGAATGGATATAGTGATACTTCTTCTCGAATGAGGAGAAGGATTAGATAACTCATAGCTCAATACTTAAATAAAACACAATTGCCTCATATCATTAGCGATAACCCATAGTGAAATCAAATCAACTCATATAAAACTCAAGAAAAACTCAAATGGTTCGATGAACCATTACTCCAAAAAGGAGAAAACTCATCTCAATCACAAATAGAGGTCATGAAAGCAACACAAGACAACTCCATAAGAATGTGAGACCTCAAACTCATAAGTAAGCCAAGGCGGCTAAATCTCACACATACATCTCAATCATAAAAACTCATGGAACTCGATACAAATTCAAACTCATAAAATCTCAAACTCAATAAAGAATTCGATGCATGTTCAAAACTCAGAAAATCTTAACACTAATGCGCCAAAAACGACGAATTCAAAACTCAGAAAACCCGGATTGGCCATATCCCTAAGTACAATGCCGAAGCAATGCTGCACGTGCTAAACTCAGAAGGTCGAAGCCTTAGACAAGGTCGCTAACACCTTCCAAAGCAGTTCGTCCTTATGACAAGGTCGCTGACACCTTTCCAAGCCATTTTGTCATCCCTAACAAGGTCGCTAACACCTCCAAAGCAGTTCATCCTCATGACAAGGTCGCTGACACCTCTCAAAGCAGTTCTGCTAGGTAAACATTGTGAATGTGTCACAAACTCACGGATAGGAACCCGAAAAGTATTAACGTATGTCCCATACCACACGTTCGCACTTAGCGGTTTACCAGCCGCTAGCCGATGCCACACTAGGAACATCTTAAAACTCAAAAAATCATATCTCGCCTCGTCTCATTGGCAAGTGATAGAAAGACACGATACTCGTCTCATCTCATCTACAAGAGTTAAGTAGCATTGTAACTTGTCTCATCTCCTCGACAAGTGAAAACATCGTGATGGTTCCTCATAAACCATAAATCTCAAAATATGAAATCATATACGCAAGACTTGTCTTATATCATTGGCAAGTAAATAAAACATCATGATGGTTCTTATCGACCATACTCCTACATAGGAGGTCTTAAACCATAATACTTGTCAAATATTGGCCATCTTAAATACTTCCAATAAATAGGAATTATAAAACTCAAAATACGCCATAAAATGGAAAAACAACTCAGAATCATTAAACTCAAATAGCTTCGATCGTACAAGTCCGAAATTAACCGAAATAGTAAACGCACATGTCCCATACCATGTGTTTTACTAAATCGTTTAATTCTCTTTCTTATATGTTCGAACAGTGAAAAAGTGTGTATTTATATTTAAAACAGTTTACTAGAGAAAACAAGCTTTTAAAACTTTTTCCCGAAATGATTAATAAAACCAATATTTGAAATTCCTTTATTATAGGAAATAAATAGATTTTATATTAGAAGAATAATTTTAAAATACTATATAATAATAATTTGAAATTTTCATTTATTTCAAAAATCACTTCAAAATGGTTTAACGAAAACCGTGCTCGTAAACAATGAAAAACAAGAAAGATAACTCAAGACCAATAACTTGAGTTCAATATGAATTTAATTCAAATTTAATCCAAAATCAATTCAAATTCTATTTAAATTTAAATTTTAAAATTCTCCAAATATAGCTAGCCTGTTAATAAGCATTATAGCTTTCAAAACATCTTAAAAACAATCATCAAAATAAAATAAAAGTGAGAGCAAAAATAAGCTAAAATACTCCTCAAGTCAATAATTATTATTGTTGTCGTTTTGCTCTCGTACCAGCAACAAACAACCACAGTTTTGACCAAGCAAACATCAAAATTTTAGAAAACATGAAACTTTTAGTATAAAGTTTAAGCTTTCTGCAACATCTAAGATTATCAAATTAAGTTAAAAGACAAAGAAGTTATGGCAAATCTTGTTTCAGTTTCAACTATAGAGCAAATATTGCTTTTGCTCTCAGATTAGTAGTAGAAATGTTCAATTTTGACATAGAAACACTCAAAATTACATAAAACTCAACAAATGAAAGTTGTAGTATATGATTTGTTCTTTCTAGAACATCCAAATGTATCAAAATCCGATCAAAAACGAAAAAGTTATGTCTAATTTTGCTTCAGCTTCAAGCATAGAGCAAATATAGACTTTGCTCTCAGGTTAGCAGTAGAAAAATCAAAATTTTCCATAGTTAAACTCAAAATTACTGAAAACTCAAAATATGAAAGTTGTAGCACATTATTTTTGCTTTTCGAAACATTAAAAATTATTAAATTCCGGTGAAAGACTAAAAAGATATGGCAAAAACAATTCTGTGTTTCAAAGTTGAAATAAAAAACACAGGACAGAGGGGTTATTAGCTGTTCAAACACATATTACGATTAGAAAAATGTTGATTTACAGAAAATGATAAACATAAAATTTGTTCCTTATAAATATACCTTCAAACTGAAAAAAAAAACCTCACTCAATTTTGATTTACCATTCAAAAGTTATGGAGATTTTAAGATCAGGTTTCAACAAAATAATTGCACAGAGCAGAGCTGTGTACATCGGTTTCAAACTAAATTTAGACCCTTTAAACAATAGAATTTTAGAAAGTAATTAAAAGAAAAATTGCAGCTAACAGAATTTCTTCCAACTGCAAAAAGATTGAGCTAATTAGGTTAAATATGCACTAAGATATTGCTGTTTTACTGCAGCAATTTTTCACAAATAACTTTCAGCAAACCACAACCAACTGAAAGCAATTCAATCAACAACCCATCCAGTTAATTCAGATAGCAACTAACAATTATTCTGGTAGATTAAAGTTAGTAGTGTGAGTGATCAACTCACCTTGCAATAACTGAAGATTAAATTGTGCTAACTCACGAAAGTAGATGTCTTTAGGCAAGAAGATCCTTCAACAACCTATCAAATGAATAAAATAGAGGCATGCAACAAGAAAAGAAACAATTATAAACAACCCAAATCTCAAAATCAAAATTTGATGATATAATATATGTTTTGGAGTTGATTACCTGTATAAAAGAGCTATTAATTTGATTTATTTCAACAAAGACTTGAATTAATTGGAGATTTGAAGCCTAGGGTTTGAAAGAGGAATGGTTTTTCTTCTTCTTGTTTTCTGGTAAAAATGTACGTATACTGTTTTGAGGAAGAAGAAGCTTTCTCATTACTCTACTGGTTAGTGAACAAATGGGCTTGAACCAAAAGAATTAATTAGCCTAAAAATCAAATTAACACTAAATTTACCCTAACACTCTCAAATTTACGTAATACAACATATGTGTATTTACATGATTTCATCTCTACAAATTGTACAAACATATTTTTATGTTTCACAAACATTCTTTTACAACAATTAAAAAGATAATTTAGTTATAAAAATATTTTTCATTATTAAAAAGCCTTATTTTGCTTAAATACACAATTTACACAATAATTCATATAAAACTCTATTTTTAACTCTAAAAATTACATAAAAGTTATTTTCTTGTGCAATAAAATAAAACAAACCATTTTTTTCAACATTTTACAACATATTTTTAAACCAAATTTCCATTTTTAATTATAATATATCACTTATTAAATGAAATGCTTCTTTTAAAAATATATAAAAGAAACGTTTGACAATAATTATCAAAATTATTGCATTTCTTTATATTAAAATCATGATTAGCTTATTTTTAACTTAATTAACCAAGTAAAGTTTCAAAACTTTATTTTTCACATTTTATTCCCCAAAATCAATTGCTTATTCCAAATAAATAATTTAAATCTCCAATTTATTCTTAATTTAGAATATTAAATTATAACTACCATTGTAATTTAATATTTACAGGTAATAGCCAAAACCAGGGTTGTTACATTCATATATGGATAGCCAATCTATTTCCAAAATCATTCCATATCCCCAAAAATCCCAAAATATAGGCATCATAGTCAAATTCTTTGCCTAGGATAGAAAATTTTTCAAACCCCTACAAACCATAGAGAAGAGTGCTGATCCTCCTATGGGGTTTGAAACAAAGATGGGTTCTACTACTAAAGAAATGTCTATCTGTAAACAATCCACATGAGAACTAGTGATAAAAGAGTGTGATGCTCTAGGATCGAGAAGAGTCTGCATGGGAAAATCTGAAATAGAAACCAAAATTTCCTACCTCAATTTGACCTACTGCTGGAAGGTGCTGTATCTAAAAGCTGAATCTATATTGTAGGTGCGCTTGCTGCCTGCCCCGCTTTCTAAGGACATACTTTACTAAAGTGACCAAGCTGTCCACAATTGAAGTACCTTCCCTCCATTCCTTCCTTTTAATAGTCTTTTGCGTAATGACCATTCATTCTACAGCATTTACATTTCCCATTTTTCTTGATTCGCTTCTGAGGTCCCCTTTCATTCCTCTTATCCTTCTTGTCCTTCCACCACTATTTCTTAAGGCTTGTAGGAACCTCCTTAAGCTCTCCCTTCAGCTTCCAATAAGTAGGTTGAATTCACTATCGATCCTCTATTTAATGACAAAATTTCTATCGGTTTAGAAAACCATCGAAAATTTTCAAATTAAAATAACCGCAAACGCACGTCGTACAATTTCAGTACTTAGCGAGTAGGGTTGATCCGTAGGGAATTCTTTGATTTTAGAATTTTCTAATCAATCAAATTAGAGCAGAGTGGAGAGGAAATGGTTAACTACAATTTGTAAACAAAATGAAGCTAAAATTAGAAGAAAAATGAGATTAAAAACTATGAGATAAGAGAACAATTTAGAGGCAAATCACTCTTATATTTTTGTAAATCAACAAACAAATAATTTATGTCTCTAGTTTTGATATTAAGTGAAATAATTTGTTGCATTTATCATAAATATGGTTTATTTATGTTATTAATAAGCATAACTTAAACCATCAAACTATAATACAACAAATAAACCACTTATAAAATCTCATGAAAATGAAGCTAAGTAAAAGCTATTTTAAGTATGATCTATTTACTATTGTAATTAGTAATATAGATCATCAAATTTTGTTTTTACTTTCATGTCAAAATAAAAAATCAATTAGCAAATGATGATGTGTTTATGTCGAATAAGAATAGCTCATTTGCAAAAGCAACATAAGTTATCAAACCCACTTGTATAAACTTACATTAAAATTCACTTTCATGAAACACAAACAAAAGAGATCATAAATCATAAAAATGTAGAAATTATATAGAGTTAGATAGCTTCATTACCCCTAAATTTAAGGGGTTTAGCTACTCGTTTGTGTTATCAAATCAACGCTTGTGAATTTCAACACTAAAAAGTAAAGAAATGAAAACCAAGCAAAGGAAGAAAGAGGGATTGGCTACTAACCGCTTGCATAAAAATTAAAGCTACACTACTTGCATGAATGTAAATCTAAGCTATAAAAATTAAAAGAAAGAGATCATAGAAATAAACATTAACATAAAAGCAAACAAAAGCATGTAGCAAAAAAAAGAGAAAGTGGCTTGGAAGCCATTCTTATTTCATGTAACTGTGAGCTTACAATTTACAAGCTTAATTTCCTAAGTAAAAATGAAAGGTAGAAGATATTTACATGTACATAAGAGGGCTATTTATACATACATAAAACCCTAATTCAATTTTAGAGTCCTTCCCAAAATGCCCTTTAGGAAGTACGACCACCAAGTAACCATTAGCCACTAATTTACCCATCATTAAAAGTGCATGAAGCTTTAACCTCCACTTAGTTGTCCATTAACTTCTAATTGTAGATTTAGGTAAGTGGATGGTGTCCTCTATTATCATGAGCTTGAATTATTTCCTCTTTATTCCTTTGTATTCCCTTGTGCATGCACATATGTTCATGAAACCCTCTTCCACATGCATCAAAATTTTCTATAAACATCATAAAAATTTCGAAGTAAAAATTCTCAAATTGACGCATGCATAAAATTAACCATTTTACCCATGAATGAATATGAATATATGATGATTTGAAAATAATTAAATTTTTATTTTAAACATGTTAAAATGCCCAAATATGATATTTATTTAAATAAAAATAAATAAATTATGGATGTAAATATATGCACATTTATGTATATATGCACATTTATTTAAATATATGCACTATTATTTAAATAAAAGTTAAAGCTACACGACTTGCATGAATGTAAATCTAAGCTATAAACATTAAAAGAAAGAGAGCATAGAAATAAACATTAACATAAAAGCAAAGAAAAGCATGTAGAAAAGAAAAGAGAAAGATACTTGCATGCCATTTTTGTTTCATGTAACTTTGAGCTTACAATTTGCTTGCTTAATTTCCTAAGTAAAAAATGAAAGGTAGAAGATGTTTATACATGCATAAAACTCTGAATCAATTTTTATGGTGCTTCCCAAAATGCCCTTTATGAAGTGTGGCCACCAACTAACCATTAGCCACCAATTAATCCATCATTAAAGTGCACGAAACTTTAACCTCCACTTGTTTTTCCATTAGCTTATAATTGTAGATTTAGGTAATTGGGTGGGGTCCTCCATTGTCATAAGCTTAAATTATTTCCTCTTCATTCCTTTGTATTCCATTGTGCATGCACATATATTTATGAAACCCTCTTCCATATGCATCAAGATTTCCTATAAAAATCATAAAAATTTCTTAAGTAAAAATTCTCAAATTGACACATGCACAAAAATGACTATTTTATCCCTGACTGAAGATGAATGTATGATGATTTGAAAATAATTGAATTTTGGTTTTAAACATGTTAAAATGCCCAAATATGACATTTATTTAAATAAAAATAGATAAAATATGGAAGTAAATATATGCACATTAACGTGCACATCATCCTCCATGCCTAATCGTCTAAACTTTCGCTCCATATCTTACAACCTAGCATTTGTCCCCTTGAAATACTTCATGCCAGAAAACGTTCCGCCCCCTATGCTAGTGAAGTCTTTGTATAGCTTAAAAAAATCGGCTGGTGTGGGTGGATTAAAGGGATTTGCACCTACCGATGTTGTATTGGGCGCTTTCCTTTGCACCTCTGGTATCGTAGCTCTACGGAACCAGTCGGACATGCTATGTACAGAAAAGGAAACTTAGGGTCGAAAGAATTGAAAGAAGGTTGAACTAGACTTTGAGGGGATTTTTATAAAAACTCTTTTATACTTAAAAACTATTTCTACGAGTTATTTTCTAAAAAAATACTTTTAAAACAAGTTATTTTGGAAAATGCTTTCCTATTAGAATAAATTTTATAAATCCTATAACCTGGCTCTGATGCCAAATGAAACACCTCACGCTCCTTAATATATCCAAAATGACATATTAAAAGGCGTGGTGCGTTGTAGGTTTAACTAAAGCTAACAGAGACTAAGATTCATAAGACAAATATGGATAAAAACAGTGAAAACTTAAAATAATAACATAATTAAAAAAACTTCTTTATTGCTTTATAAATAAGTCAAATACAAAATACCACATACGTGTCTGAAAATCCAATATGTCTCATGAAACAAAAATTCATAGAGAGTACATAATATCCCTCATAATAAGCCAGTACATAGAAAGAACAAAATCTGAAAATAAAAGAAGTACACAGTAGAAATCTCTTCCAAGAAAACTTCAAGCAAGAGCAATCTACTGACTTCTCCCTTGATTGCATATGGGGTAAAAAGGGAAAATAAAGGAGTGGGTCAGACTAAAAGTCTGGTGAATGATAGTAATTGTTAGATTCTTTAAGCAAGATAAAAGTAATAGACTCTATAACAGTTCTAGTATATAAAGAGGAAACAAAGGAAATATGAAAGAGATAAACTGGAAATAAATACGATTAACTGTAAGATAGGTTAACTTTGATTGTTTAGACTTGTCCTTGATTTCTGCTTTGATTAGGCTGAATTCTTAATTCTATAATTAGGATGTAAACCTTACTACCTTTTGCTTTTTGATCTGCTACGCCATAGACCTTACTGCGGACCAGTTGCTATATAACTCCCCATACAGAATGTTACTGTGGACCAGACAACATATATAACTCCCTACACATAAGGCATTTATTTACTGTGGACCAGACACTATATATAAATCCTACACATAATGTTACAGTGGACCAGACGATATACGTAGCTCCCTTGACAGAAGGCTATGGTGTCTATGAAAGACACCCATACTAAGCGCTTGGAACTCATAGCTATTACTGAGCACCCGAATGGAAGTCGCACGTGTAACTGCCACCATGCCCATGCACCTTTTGCTCCACCTATTGGGTCTTCTTATTACCTCCAGCATAAGCATGCCCCGCATCCCACTTCAGGCTAACGTGAGATCACCGTGTGTCCATAAAATCTTTAGGGGAAATGCTGTTGTTACTAGCCCTTCATCCAAATAATATCTATTTGTGCCCCTTATACAGATCCCCTATGATTGGGATTTCTATTTGACCAATTACTACCATTCTTAGCATAAGCGTGCCCTAGGCTCGTCGTTTTGTCTAATATGGAATGTTATTTGGTACAAATCCTACTTTCGTCTTTGCTTATTAACTTAGGTAAAAATAAAAATAAATAACCTTTACATTTTTCTCTACCATCTATGCTTATTAATTTCTCTTAAGTCTTAAAATAAGCCTTATTTTGTCCTTTTTCTTATTGTAACCTACATTATAATCATGTTTATTACTTAACCCAAGGTCTAAGTGTGAAAATAAGTTTCTTTCTTCTTTTACTCTTTTTGGTTATAATTCTAAGTTATAACTGGGCCAATCTTTTTAATTCAGTCTAACTAACGTCATAATTAGGTGTAGTTTCATTCCAATTGCATTTATATTACAATCTTTGAAATTTACATCATATATTCCGTTATTTCAGTTTTCTTACAATTTAATCCATATTCGCATAAATCCTATTCTAATCCATATGCGAAAAAGAAGGAGGAATAAAAGAAAACTGAAGAAAATCCAAAGCGTAGAAAGAAGATGTATAAATAGTAGTAAATAAACTAAAATAATGTAAATCAAATTTAAATAAATGGAAAATCTATAATTAACGGAAATAAATTAAATTTACTGAAAAGATAATTGAAAGAAAGTAGATTGAAAATAATTCTAAAAACTGTAAACAAACTACTGAAAAGACTATTCCAAAAATCGTAGTAAAACTACAGCCATTGGAAACCCTATTATTTTAAATTACTTAAAGAAATCTTAAAATAATTACAATCACTTCCTTTGGTCTACCCGGATCCACTTGGTGTGGCAAAATAATTTAATTTATTACGATTTTCTCCTTTGGAAAAATTATCCCGTTTAGGGTCCTTCCTAGGAAGGTGAACCCAATTGGAGAAAACCTAGAATGAGAAAAGGTGTTAGGTCTAGGGGTCTATTTATAGGGTATAAGTGGACCTCGGACTGATGAATTTTGTGATTGAATAGGACGCAATCACGTCATAGGCTGGATGGGAGCCATCGTATGCAAAAATAGATGGACCAGATTGGTCAGAAGAATGCAAAACATGTCGGTAGAGGCTCTGGAAAGTTCGAACAAACGAATATTCGTTCGTTCGCAAATTGTAGAAGCATCTCGACTGCCTTGGTGCCCAGGTCGACCGGTCGGTCGACCTGCCTTTATATATATATATATATATATATATATATATATATATTTGTGTGTGTGTATGTGTGTGTGTATGTTTTCGATTCTTGTTTATTTTGTAACACGTTCATACTAGCTCGAATTCTGAAGTTCTATATATGGAAATTGACTGGAAAATTACAATGGACACAATGGTACAACTCTCGTGGCTCAATGCTGATAATTTCACAAATTTATTTTATTATTTAGTTAATTAACGAATTAATTATTACGAGTTAAATTTCGGGTTGTTACAATAATCTAGTTAGATTATAATATTATCAATCAAACACTCTAATATACTATAATAATTTTAGCAAATTATTTCCTTCATATCAAAATATAATTTAGGTAAAATTATTTCATTTACCTACTTTAAAACAATACTGTGTCGAATTGCTCTGTTTGAGTGTTTAAAAACCCCTGTCGATACAGTTATACGGACTGTGCCGACAAGAATTCATAAGCCACTTAATAAACCAATCAACATAATAATAAAAAAACATTATATTCACTAACAAATATGCGCTCATATCTATTACTACACTCAGACTCATTCTAAGGTACTACTGACCCTATCTCTAATGAGTAATCCCCACCGAAACCAAAGTTCTCGCTTAACCTTCAACTTTAATGTAACGACCCGGAATTTTGGGTCGCTAGATTTGAGCATTTAATTCATTTTAAATGTTGAATATGTATTATAATTTGAATTTTAAATAAAAAGATTTTGGTTAAATTAATAGAATTAGTTAAATTTCAAATATGCGAATTTAATTGAAATTTGAATAATAATGATTTAATATTGAAATTGAGATAATTGGTAATTATGAATGTAAATAGAGATAAAAATAGATTCTAAAATTTATTTTAAGTCTATTTGGGTTTGAATCATAATACTGGACTGTTGGATGGAACTAAAAGTCGATATATTAAATTTGGAATTTTATATTAATTTAATAATATAATAATGCAAATATTCAGATTTTCATTTAATACGAATTAGAACGATTTCTAATGTAAATATAAATTTTATACGAGTTATAACAGAGTTAATAAAGTTTTAAAAAGTGAAATTTTAGATGATTTCGACGATTGTGAAAATCGCTCGATTTAATCGACGAGTTAAATTAGCCTTCCGGGGCACAGTATCGGAATTCGACGAAACTAGTTCCAATGGAACCGTAATAGTTAGTTATTATCGGATTTCAATTTTCTTAGCAATCGGAGTTGTCATTTGACCCCGGCAGCTTAAAACGCTTGGAAAATACATTAATCGATTTAAATTAAAATTGAGCTTTTATTTCCGTAACTCGCGTATATGATCGAATTAGCTTCCGAAACACGTCCCATTATGTTCGGAGCATGGGTAAAACCCTATAAACGCCTGGCGGCACGTGAGTTTTGGAGTTCGTTTGTAAAAGCTTGTTAGAATTTGAGATAATATTAAAATAATATTTATATACGTTCATAAATTCACGTTTTTCATTTGCCAAACCCAAGTCTGTTCTTCAGCCGTCGCCTCCTCTTTTATTAATGGCCGAAAACATCAACATTTGTCTCAAATTTTCGAATCAATCCCCAAGCTTTTGTTGAAAACCTTCAACACTAGAATTGTAGAGCTTCCCGAGCTCCATCCAACGGTGGCGATCGAATGGAGTTGAGTGGATTGGCGGCGAATGTCTTTGGAAGAGTTCGTGTTCGAATGCTAGTTGCAAGGCATTGGAAAACGTATAGGGGTGCGGTCTTCGGCTGCAAGTGAGGCGGAGCGTGGCGTTTCGTGTGGTGGACCCTGATCGAAGTGGAAGTTGCCGTGGTGGCTGCGATTTTTAACCCTAGAACGGGTTAATGGGTTCGTGTTCGTATTGGTTTCCTCGAGCTTGCGCGAGGTAGAAGGAGAGAGGTGTGCGGCCGTGTTATTTTGGTAAAAAAAAATTGTTTAAATTTGAAAATGAAATTTACAAAATTCATATCTATTACATACGTTGTCAGATTTCGATGAAATTGGCGACACCGGAATCGTAGAGACGCGTACTACGCAGTGGGTCAGTTCTGGAATCTTTCCGAGCAAGTAAGAATTTAGGTTAAATCAAACGCCGTTCGATTTAATTTAAATTTGAACGCTCGCCGAAAACCCAAGGTGAGTTTAACTCACTCACATCTGGAATATTAGTTAATTTAAATAGTCAATAATTGAATGATTGCTTGATTGGTTGAGTATGTTAATTATTATCAAATTGAATCCATGTATATTGTTGTGCTAATATCTGTGGATGTAGGGAAAATAGGTTGGAGGGATCCAACTGGATCCCTCACAAATAAAAATTAATTTGTATTCTGTGATATATCCTATTTATTATTCTGTGATAATTTGTTTAGATCTTGTTATGCTACGTTTTATTTATATGCTGTGATGAATTAAATTGAAATTTAAATTGTGTTGTGCTGTAATTGGGAGAATACAACCTGAAAATTTTAAATATAAATAGATGAATTGGGTTTAAAGGATATAAAAGAAATTCCTAAGTAAAGAATTTAAAAGGAATTAAATTCAAGGAATTTGTTGATAATTTGAAATGTTTGAAAATGTGATCTACAAAAGGAAATGTGAATTGTTTAAAAAACAATAGCGAGATTTATTTTTAAAGAATGGGAAGTGTGCTTTCTCCTGGAAATTTTATTTTGTTTTTAAGAAAGCTTTCAAATTATAAATCTGCACTTTAAATATGTTTAGAATATTTTTAGAAGGAAATATTATTTTAAGATGTTTTTAAGTGAAAGCAAATATTTGATTAAGTAATTATAGTATTTAATTATTTTTAAAAAAAGGTAAAGAAGTATTAAGTTTTCAAAAGGAAATTTTAATACGAATATTTGATTTAGTAACCTTATTTTTAAAGTTTAAATTTTATTTAAAATACTTAGGAAACCCCAATATATTTCCTTAAGTATTATTTTCAATTAAATAATTTCTAGAAGCTTTATTTTAAATATTTTAAACACATATTTGAAAGTGATTTCGAGGAAATAGCAATGCTTTTAAAAATAAAAGGAGCTATTTTTAAAGTATGGAAAGGAATTTTACGGGATAAACGTAAAATTAAATTGGATAAATCAGGTTGGATTGATAAAAAGAATTCCTTGGGTTATCCTAAACGGAAGTATATTTCCCTGAAAGCCAAGTACGTTTAAGTAGATTTCTAAGTATAAGATACAAGTTTTAAATTTGATTTCAAAAGAATGTTTTAAGAAAATCCTTTTGTAGGTTGTAGAGTTTTAAAAGTAAATATGTACTAAAGTAGTTATAGTAATAATTAGTTAAGGGAAAATTGGCATTAAGATTTAAAGTGATATTATTAATATTTATATTGTAAATTGGTTATATTTTAAAGATAATTAGTTAAAGTTTTATTTGAAACTTGTATAGCATTTCATAGCTTTATTTTAAAATCTAGTATGACTTGACTTTATTTCAAATATAATAGTTTATATTTTATTAAGCAGTTTTATTCAAGTTATTTCTAAAGGATATATATATATATATATATTTTAAATCAATATGTAGGAAGTTTCAATATGAATGTTTTGATGTATTTTCAAGAATAAAATATTTAAATTATTTTAAACCTTAAATATTGGTACTTGGATGTTTTCAGAGGAAGTAAGGATTTGGGAAACTGATTTCATGAGGAAATTGGGTTTGAAAAGTGTTTCATTGAAATGAAATTATATCTCGCAAGATATTTTTGAGGAAATAAATAATTGGGCAAATATTTTTTGTGTGATGGATGTTTGTGAATGTTAATTGATAGTTAAATCACCGACTATCAATATTGGACAAATGCGTTGATCGTTTCGAAGTGACCGGGATCGAGATTTATTTCTCGAAAACCACTTCGATCGGTTTGTACGTTTCATGGGAAAAACGTGTTCGGAGTCGAAGATGGAGCAGTGAAGTTCAAGGGCTAGTCGCTACTAATCCTGAGGATATTTCCAAAATGGATGTAGTAGGAGTAGTTCCTTCAGTTCCGTTCGAACCCGGGACGGACTTGTATGGATGAATGCTTTCGGAACATCGTCAGGTGGACGATGGGCATTCTAAGTGAAACATTCCTAAAGGTAACGCTTTGCCTCAAGCCTCATCAACCGGGAATGACTGAAAATCAGGGGATATGCAGCAAGGCTTGGTGGGCAGCACCTATTTACGGGTAAGGTCATTCCTGTCTAGATGTTCCTTTTATTTCGGCTTAGTGGTGCGGTTGCTGATTCCAACCGCGGGGTGATCTTACTCGGGACTATCCAGTAAGGGGTAGTCCGGGCCTTGTGTTGCAGGGGATCGTGCGTGGTCCTCGGTACACTGATTTAAACCAGGTACTGTGACAGGTGGTACTCCAGTGCCTAGTCATTATTGGAAATCCATTCACCCTACGAGCCTTTTACGAGTTTTGTTTGTATTACCCACTCTGTGGCTAGTAGCTGGAATTTAATAGATGTAACAATTTCGGCTATTTTATAAGTACTTGTATATAGACCCTATTAAAATATCAGAGGATTTCTATAAAAAGTGTTTTAGCCATCGTAAGGTAAAAACCCGACATGTTTATTTGTGGCGTGGTCTTACGAGATGCTTTTGTTTTCAAAGGATTTTTGAAACTTTAATAATCAATTTGGATGAATTATTATCAGCTGGTATTCCAGACTGACTCGGGTGTTATTTCATTTTAATGCTCGGGTCAGACCGAGTATTATATGTTCAGGACAGGATGCTATGGAGCAGGAGAGGAGCTGGAGCCCAAGACGTATTATATGTACTAGTATATATATCCGCTGATGTGATTGTATGGAATTGTCTGACTGGTAAATGTTGTTTGTATGAGACATTCTGATGATATGATGTATAAAACAGATATAGTTCCATTTTGTGTAAAGATCTATTATTTACTATTATATTTTATTCCGCTGCGACTGTGAGATTCTGGTATTGTTTAGTTCCTTCTTTCTTCTACCTCTTCTTCTTTAACCCTAATGGTTCGTATTTCTGTTCCACTTGAGTTAAATGATGTAGAATATTGTTGACTCAAGTGGTACGGATTTGCGAGCTGTTACACTTGGTATTAGAGCTTAGGTTGGCGACAACCTAGGCTTTGGTGGGGAAATTACTCATTAAATAGAGTCAATAGTACTCTATAATGAGTTGAGTGTAATAATAGATATGAGAGCGTACTTGTTAGTGAATATAAAAATTGTTTTTATACTGTGTTGACTTATCGGTTGAATGTTTATGAATTCTGGTCGGTACGGGAAGTACAACCGTATCGATAGGGGTTTCTAAACTCTTAAACAAGATAAACCGACATAGTATTGTTTTTAAAGGGGTAAATGAAATAATTTTACCCAAAATTATATTTTGATATAAAAGAAATTTTTTTTTGAAATTATTATATATATTCGATTGTCTGGATGTGGATATCTTAATCAAATAAGAATCTAAAATTTAATCTAAAATTTGAAATGGTTATAATTAAATAAAATTCTATAAGTATGAATTAATAAAAAGAAGAATAACTAAATTTGAATTAAACCAGAATTTAAATACCGGGGATTTTGAAAAGGATTTTAAATGTATTAAAAACAAAATTTGGAAATTAAAAATCTTGGGAATGTTTGAAATGTTTTCCAAAGTGTTGGAAGGCAATAATGGAATACTATTTTGGGAAGTATCTTTGAATGAGAATTGTTTTGGAATGAATTTGGGAAAGTAAGGAAGCACTAAACTCACTTCTGTCGCTAGAAAATAATCCTGATGATGATGGCCACATCATTAGTATTCATTTTCGAGTTTCTAAAGTGATGGATTGCTTCCATAGTAATTGGGTATGATACCTGTTTAGATTTGGTTGATAAACAAGGTGTTTCAGAAGTTTAAAAGGAGGAAATTGTTTTGGTACAACCAAGTTGTTTTGGAAATCTGAAGATTTGATTGATATACCAAATGGGTATATATTTGATATATTTCAAAATGGATTTGGAATAAAACCGGGTAATTGAATTCTTGAAAATTCTATTTAAATAATGTGTAAAGTTAAATTGAATCAACTGTTGAACTTATTAAGTTAAGTTGATATTAATAAGGAAGAAACGAAAATTTTAATCTTGGAATTAAAATTTAATTTGAGTATATGGAAGTGAATAGAAAATTTGAATTTAACTTGGATAAGTTAAATTAATTGGACTTAGAATTAAATTGATTTGGATTAGATCGAAGTGTACAATGATTTTGAAATTGTGGGTCATTGTGCAATAAATTGTACTCATAAGCTATTAAGTGTTATGCTATTTGAAATGGTGGATTTAAAATTTGCAAAGGATAAGGTGAAAGAAAATTTGTATCTTTAAGAATTCAGTGATACATATATATAAAATTTGAAATTGTGATTATAAGATGTAAATGGATTAAAATGAATAATATAAATTTTAAGTAAATAATTTGGTGAACTTATAAATAGAAAATGGAATTATAATCAAAAATGGGAAATCGTTGAATGGTACGATGAATTCAAACTTAATCTCAAATGAAATGTAAAGTAAGATAAGATAAAGTGAGATATAAAAGATGTGAATGAACTTAGGTTAGTGAATAAGTTTTGAACTTGTATATGGGGAATTAAAATTGGATTTAACTTCGATTAGATAGAATTGAGTTGAATTTGGAATAAATTAAAGTCAAAATTCAGTCATGTTATAAATAATTATGAATAAAATTAAATTCTTATTTAAAATAGTAAAAGAAAAGCATGAATTTCAGTTGGCTGATTAAATTTAGTTAAAACGTGAGTTTAAATTGGAAACGAGTTGAGTTGAAGGAAAGTTGAATTTAATTGAAATGATACTGAATAATTAAATCCTCACTCAACTAAATTCAAAGGAATTGTTTGAGAATGAATCTAGCATAAGCTAAATTAAATAAAAAGAAGCTTGAAGATGAATTTAGTATAAACTAAATTAAATGGAATTTTTATTGGCATGGATGAAATTTTGGTGGTTTGTTAAGAAAATTTTGAAAAAAATAATAATAATAAAAATCCAGTTCTAGTATAGGATTTAGTTTTGACAATAAAAGTTGAAAGTGTGAGTGAATAATGAAATTAGATTATAATAGTGATGGTTTGAATTGTAAATAAATTCAAATGAGTGAAATAATTTAAAGTGGTCTCATTTGTCAATAAAATAAATTTAAAATGGATTGAATAAATAAACAAATTGAATTAAAATTTGTAAATGAATTGGAATTTGGTTGGATGAGAATCAAATGAAAATAAAATAAAATTGATATACGAAGATAATGAAAATATTGTGGAAGAACTTAAGCAAATTGAATAATAATTGTGGTCGAGCTTTATAATGTGGTCTTGGATAAATTTGTTTAGATAATAAGATTTAAATGCAAGTGAAAAGAATTTTAATTAATTATTGTGATGAAATAGGAATGTATGAGTTGTAAATAATACAGAATGAGATGATATTAATTTAAACTTAAGTTGAATGATGAACTTGAAGTGAGAATAAGAAATTGAATTAAAAATTGCAAGGAAATAAGATTATTTGGGATCGTGGAAATTCCAAATAAAATAAAATTCATATAAATCTAAGTTGGAATTAATTTTAATGGTTATAAGCTTAAGTGATGGTTACTTGCTTGGATGACATTAAAATTTGCATAGAAATTGGACGTTTTGTTGTAAACAAGAATTTAATTGACTTAAAGAAGCAAATGAAATTGGTTTTTGAATCAATTGGAATGGATTGAAATTTTATTAAGTGATTTTGCATATGAATGAAAATGGATCATAAAAGAAATGCAAATGCTTCAAATTGAAAATAAGAATTTATTTGTGAATCAATTTGGAATTAAATTGAAATAGATTAATGTTAGTGAAGCACATGTTAATCATATTGATGAGAATATGGTTTGAGAATAGTAAATTTGAATTTAAATCACACAAGTGAAATAAAAGTGAAATATGGTTATTAAAATCTTTGAATTGCTGATAAAATATGGTTAACATTGTTAAACTATGAAGTTTACTTGTTTAAACTATGAAATTGATGAGTTTGGCTAGATTAATGAAAGGAATGTTGATAAATGCTTATATTATTGGAAACTGATGTGTTTGTTTAAGTAAGTACAGGTATAGGAGGCAATGGATAGAGTTGGAGCGCGTATAGGCAATTTAAATTAGCCGCATGCTTTTAAAATGCTAATAAAAGGTACGCCTACGCATTAAAAATAGGAAATATGAACTGTTTTTGTTTTTGGTTTTTCCGATCGTGTGGGTCGATGTATATATATTTATATCTACTGTGAAATTGCAAAAGCTCCTCCGTACATGGGAGACTCTGCCAAAATTTTTTAGAAATTTTGGGAGTTAGAATATTTTTGAAATATTTTTGAAAATGTTTCGTTAACGACAAACTGATTTCAAATAACAATTAAAATAAAAAGGATTTTGGAATGGTAGTCGAAACTAGCAGTTTCGATTTCAAACTAAAAAGTTTAGGCAAAGTGAATTTTGGATTTTCACTAAGTGGGTTTTGTTATTGGATTAGGAACATTCTTCTACCTTAGCAAATTTCGGGGACAAAATTTTTATAAGGGGAGAGGAATGTAACGACCCAGAATTTTGGTTCGCTAGATTTAAACATTAATTCATTTTAAATGTTGAATATGTATTATAATTTGAATTTTGAAATAAAAAGATTTTGGTTAAATTAATAGAATTAGTTAAATTTCAAATATGGGAATTTAATTGAAATTTGAATAATAATAATTTAATATTGAAATTGAGATAATTGGTAATTCTGAATGTAAATAGAGATAAAAATAGATTCTAAAATTTATTTTAAGTCTATTTGGGCTTGAATTATAATATTGGACCGTTGGATGGAATTAAAAGTCGATAGATTAAATCTGGAATTTTATATTAATTTAATAATGGAATTTAATAATATAATAATGCAAATATTCAGAGTTTGATTCAAAACGAATTAGAACCATTTATAACGTGAATATAAATTTTATACGAGTTATAACAGAGTTAATAAAGGTTTAAAAAGTGAAATTTTAGATGATTTCGAAGATTGTGAAAATCGCTCGATTTAATCGACGAGTTACGTTAGCCTTCCGGGGCACAGTCTCGGAATTCGATGAAACCAATTCCATTGGATCCGTAATAGTTAGTTATTATCGGATTTCAATTTTCGTAGCAATCGGAGTTGTCGTTTGACCCCGGCAGCTTAAAACGCTTAGAAAATACTTTAATCGATTTAAATTAAAATTGACCGTTTATTTCTATAACTCGCGTATATGATCGAATTAGCTTCTGAAACATGTCCCATTTTGTTCGGAGCGTGGGTATAACCCTATAAACGCCTGGCGGCACGTGAGTTTTGGAGTTCGTTTGTAAAAGCTTGTTAGAATTTGAGATAATATTAAAATAATATTTATATACATTCATATATTCACGTTTTTCATTTGTCAAACCCTAGTCTGTTCTTCAGCCGCCACCTCCTCTTTTATTAATAGCCGAAAACATCAACATTTATCTCAAATTTTCGAATCAATCCCAAAGCTTTTGTTAAAAACCTTCAACACGAGAATTGTAGAGCTTCCCGAGCTCTTCACATCCAACGGTGGTGATCAAATGGAGTTGAGTGGATTGGCGGTGAATGTCTTTGGAAGAGTTCGCATTCGAATGCGAGTTGCAAGGCATTAGCAAACGTATAGGGGTGCGGTCTTCGGCTGCTAGTGAGGCGGAGCGTGGTGTTTCGTGTGGTGGACCCTGATCGAAGTGGAAGTGGCCGTGGTGGCCACGATTTTTAACCCTAGAACGGGTTAATGGGTTCGTGTTCATATTGGTTTCCTGGAGCTTGCGCGAGGTAGAAGGAGAGAGGTGTGCGTCCGTGTTATTTTGGTAAGGAAAAAAAAAGAAATTTGTTTAAATTTGAAAATGAAATTTATAAAATTCATATCTGTTACATACGTTGTCAGATTTCGATGAAACTGACGACGCCGGAATCACAGAGACGCTTACTACGTAGTGGGGCAGTTCTGGAATCTTTCTGAGCAAGTAAGAATTTAGGTTAAATCAAACGCCGTTCGATTTAATTTAAATTTGAACGCTCGCCGAAAACCCAAGGTGAGTTTAACTCACTCACATCTGGAATATTAGTTAATTTAAATAGTTAATAATTGAATGATTGCTTGATTGATTGAGTATGTTAATTATTAACAAATTGAATCGATATATATTGTTGTGCTAATATCTGTGGATGCAGGGAAAACAGGTTGGAGGGATCCAACTGGATCCCTCACAAATAAAAATTAATTTATATTCTGTGATATATCTTATTTATTATTCTGTGATAATTCGTTTAGATCTTGTTATGCTGCGTTTTATTTATATGCTGTGATGAATTAAATTGAAATTGAAATTGTGTTGTGCTGTGATTGGGAGAATACAACCTAAATTTTTTAAATATAAATAGATGAATTGGGTTTAAAGCATATAAAAGAAATTCCTAAGTAAAGAATTTAAAAGGAATTAAATTCAAGGAATTTGTTGATAATTTGAAATGTTTGAAAATATGATCTATAAAGGAAATGTGAATTGTTTAAAAAAAATAGCGAGATTTATTTTTAAAGAATGGGAAGTGTGCTTTCTCCTGAAAATTTTATTTTGTTTTTAAGAAAGCTTTCAAATTATAAATTTGCAGTTTAAATATATTTAGAATATTTTTAGAAGGAAATATTATTTTAAGATGTTTTTAAGTGAAAGCAAATATTTGATTAAGTAATTATGGTATTTAATTATTTTTAAAAAAAGGTAAAGTAGTATTAAGTTTTCAAAAGGAAATTTTAATATGAATATTTGATTTAATAACCTTATTTTTAAAGTTTAAATTTTATTTAAAATACTTAGGAAACCTCAATATATTTCCTTAAGTATTATTTTCAATTAAATAATTTCTATAAGCTTTATTTTAAATATTTTAAACACATATTTGAAAGTGATTTCAAGAAAATAGCAGTGCTTTTAAAAATAAAAGGAGCTATGTTTAAAGTATGGAAAGGAATTTTACGGGATAAACGTAAAATTAAGTTGGGTAAATCAGGTTGGATTGATAAAAAGAATTCCTTGGTTTATCCTAAACGGAAGTCTATTCCCCTGAAAGCCAAGTACGTTTAAGTAGATTTCTATGTATAAGATAAAAGTTTTAAATTTGATTTCAAAAGAATGTTTTAAGAAAATACTTTTGTAGGTTGCAGAGTTTTCAAAAGTAAATATGTACTAAAGTAGTTATAGTAATAATTAGTTAAGGGAAAATTGGCATTAAGTTTTAAAGTGATATTATTGATATTTATGTTGTAAAATGGTTATATTTTAAAGATAATTAGTTAAAGTTTTGTTTGAAACTTGTATAGCATTTCATAGCTTTATTTTAAAATCTAGTATGACTTGACTTTATTTCAAATATAATAGTTTATATTTTATTAAGCAGTTTTATTCAAGTTATTTCTGAAGGATATATATTTTTTAAATCAATATGTAAGAAGTTTCAATATGAATGTTTTGATGTATTTTCAAGAATAAAGTATTTAAATTATTTTAAACCTTAAATATTTGTACTTGGATGTTTTCAGAGGAAGTAAGGATTTGGGAAACCTATTTCATGAGGAAATTGGGTTTGAAAAGTGTTTCCAAGGGATTTTGAAATGAATTTATACCTCGCAAGATATTTTTGAGGAAATAAATAATTAGGCAAACATTTGTTGTGTGATGGAAGTTTGTGAATGTTAATTGATAGTTAAGTCACCGACTATCAATAGTGGACAAATGCGTTGATCATTTCGAAGAGACCGGGATCGAGATTTATTTCTCGAAAACCACTTTGATCCGGTTTGTACGTTTCGTGGGAAAAACGTGTTCAGAGTCGAAGATGGAGCAGTGAAGTGCAAGGGCTAGTCGCTACTAATCCTGAGGATATTTCCAAAATGGATGTAGAGGAGTAGTGCCTTCGGTTCCGTTCGAACCCGGGACGAACTTGTATGGATAAATGTTTTCGGAACATCGTCAGGTGGGCGATGAGCATTCTAAGTGAAACGTTCCTAAAGTTAACGCTTAGCCCCAAGCCTCATCAACCGGGAATGACTAAAAATAAGGGGATATGCAGCAAGGCTTGGTGGGCAGCACCCATTTTTGGGTAAGGTCATTCCTGTCTAGATGTCCCTTTTATTTCGGCTTAGTGGTGCAGTTGCTGATCCCAACCACGGGGTGATCTTACTCGAGACTATCCAGTAAGGGGTAGTCCGGGCCTTGTGTTGCAGGAGATCGGGCGTGGTCCTCGGTACACTGATCTAGACCAGGTACTGTGACAGATGGTACCCCAATGCCTAGTCATTGTTGGAAACCCATTCTACCTACGAGCCTTTTACGAGTTTTGTTTGTATTACCCACTCTGTGGCTAGTAGCTGGAATTTAATAGATGTAATAATTTTGGCTATTTTATAAGTACTTGTATATAGACCCTATAATATCAGAGGATTTCTATAAAAAGTGTTTAAGCTATCGTAAGGTAAAAACCCGACATGTTTATTTGTGGTGTGGTCTTACGAGATGCTTTTGTTTTCAAAGGATTTTTGAAACTTTAATAATCAATTTGGGTGCATTATTATCAGCTGGTATTCCAGAATGACTCGGGTGTTATTTCATTTTAATGTTCGGGTCAGACCGAGTATTATATGTTCAGGACATGATGCTATGGAGCAGGAGAGGAGCTGGAGCCCGAGACGTATTATCCGTACTAGTATATATATCCACTGATGTGATTGTATGGAATTGTCTGATTGGTAAATGTTGTTTGTATGAGACATTCTGATGATATGATGTATAAAACAGATATAGTTCCATTTTGTGTAAAGATCTATTATTTACTATTATATTTTATTCCGCTACGACTGTGAGATTCTGATATTGTTTAGTTCCTTCTTACTTCTACCTCTTCTTCTTTAACCCTAATGGTTCGTATTTCTGTTCCACTTGAGTTAAATGATGTAGAATAGCGTTGACTCAATGGGTATGGATTTGCAGGCTGTTACATTTGATAGCAACAATCACGAACCTCGATTTTCGACCCTCGAAAATCGACATCAATATGTTCATTGTATAGCATGCCGATCGAGTGCCGAAAATACCAGATCATTATGGGTGAAGAAGAAAGAGATGGAAGAAAATAGAAACAACAATACAGAGTCTTACAATCGCAAATATAATATATAATTATAGATTTTTACACAAAAGAATCTGTAGCTGTTAATATACACACAATCATCATAGTACAACAATCAAAAATCAAGCTAGACAGTTATATTAACTTGTCCTCACAAATATTGGGTATATAGCATGACTTACACAGTGGATATAACCATGTATATGTAATACGCCCAAAATCCTCCAGCACATCTCCTATGCTCCATAGCATCCTAATCTGAATTTGTAATACTTAGTCTGACTCGAGCATTATAATAAAATAACACCCAAGTCAGTCTAGAAAACCACCGTGAGAAAATACACTCAATTTGAACTACTACCGTTATCAAAATCCTTTGAAAAACAAAGGTATCTCGTAAGACCACGCCATACATAAATACGATGGGTTTTTTCCTTACGATAACCAAAACATTTTATATCAAAATTATCTAATATTACAATATTGTCTAAGTACAAATACTTATTAAAATTTCCAAAATTGTTACATTAATTAAATTCCAGTATACTAGGCTCTACAATCAAAACCGTAAAGGCTCATAGTGTATATTGGATTCCATACAATGACTGGGCTACTGGAGTACCGACCGCCACAGTACACCTCTAGAAAAATGTACCAAGGACATCGCCTGGATCCCCTACCAACAGAGGACCGGCGTACCCCTGACCTAGATAGTACCGAATATGTTATCACTCCAGTTGTTACCACCTTAATCAAGCGCTCTCTTTTCCATGCACAACCATATCCATAATTATAATAATATATCCGAGGGTATTTACAAAAGTGATAACATACCCTACTTGGGTGCGACCCAGTAAGCCTTGTTGCATCTCCCATGTTTTAGTCATTCCTGGTTGATGAGGCATGAGGCAACGTTTTACCTTGGAATGATAACATTGCCTTTCAGGAAACGATGCAATGATAACACTCATCCATATAAATTATTCTGGGTTTGAACGAACTAATCTCTTCACAAGTCTCCATCTTAATTATCTTTGAGATATTCACAATTCATAATGCAAAAATCGGATCGAAGCGGTTTTTGGATAATTAAATCCGATCCCTATCTCTTCAAAACGATCAACGAATTTGGCCAGATTTGATAGTCGGTTATTCAACTACCAAATTACACATATTAGCAATCATTAGGCCCATATTTAAATCTTTCTAACATTTACTCAAAATATCTTTACAAAGATATGTATATATATTCCGTTCTCTTCTAGTATTCCAACGTATGAAAACGAACTCAAATCCTTATATCCTTAGTGGGATATTCAAACCATATTAACACTTAGAAATATTTCCCCATAACCTTCCCACGGTCAAACATTCCCAAATCATTTATTTCAATACTTAGAAAAATATTTATAAATATTTTTTTTCAAAAATACTTACTTCTCAACACTTAGGAAATATTTATATCTTATCGATTTTATAGGCGTAATCACAAACGAGGAAATCTGCCTTTTATTCCAACTTCATAAACCATTTACAACCCCTTTGTAAAGTCACAACTCACTATAATTTATTTCCTATATCTCCGGAATTTTTGAAAGCCCTTCTACAATTTCCAAAAATTGATTTTTCTTATTTAAAATCTCATTCACCAATTAAGAAATTAATGGCGTCTTATCAAGATCTTCGTTCTCAAATTTCATCGTCTACTGGATATTCTTTAATCCAAAATCACTATAATCTGTCTAACCGTTCCTCTCTTCCCTTCTCATATGTTTAAGTCGTTAAGAATTACTCCCATTCTCAACCTCAAGTACAGATTATTCGTAAATCAAAAGATAAGTGGATAGATTCTAGGAAGGGAAGGAATTTTTGTTTTAGATGTGGGGATCTAGATCATGCCACTAAACAATGACATGACCCAATCAGATGTTTTGATTGTGGTATTTTTGGGCATAAAAGAAAGGAATGTACTATGATGTCGGTCTCCTCTGTCTCTTCTTCTTCTTCGATTAATCATGGGTTTCAGTTTATATTGAAATTCTTAAGACCGAAGGGTTTATTACTTGAATATCAATGGCATATGAGAGAGTTGGAATCAAATATCTTGAGGAATTATTGTATCATTTTGATATTATTAACGAGCCAAATATAGATAAAGGATATGAAGAGGGATTTGGTAATCCAGAGGATTATTTCAGCAAATCAGATGCGGGTGATGTTAAAGGGCATTTTTCTACCCCAAGTCTGGTTAATCATGGATTCCAATTCGCTTTGAAATTCTTGATACTTAGGGGAATTCTGATTGATCATCTCTGGTTTAAGAAAGATGCAGGAATCAATCTTCTTGACGATCTGTTTTATCATTTTGACATAATTAATGCGCCTAATATTGGTAATGGTTTCATCGAAAAATCTAGTAATACTATGGAGACAGTTGGCTTCTCTGTTGATTTGATAAAATCTGATGTCATAGAGAATATTATAGCAGTTTTAAACACCTCTAGGAAATTTGCTGATAGAGAAGACAATTTGGGTGTCGATCCCATGCTTTTAGATCCAGTTGTTTCTTCATGCTCCGATGTGTCTACTTTATCATCGAGTGATCTTGAAATTGTTGAAGAGCAGTTAGAAGATGTTGAACAAAGAGATGACTTCACTTATACTCGTAGTAAATGTCGTAAAGCTAAAGTCTGTGATCATGATAGTTTTGAGATTACTATATCCAACAAATTCGATTGTTTTTCTTTGAGCTCAGATTCTAGTAGTCCAGATGTTGATGGGGGATTGATGGTTAACTCTGAACATTTTGTTGATGAATTTCTAATTGATTCGAATGTTTCCACGGTGCTAGGCAGTAATATTTTTGGTAACCCAGAGGTATATGATAATAAGAGTTTAGAAGATTCAAAGTATGATGCAATCTTTTGTTTTGATAAAGTGTTGGCATCAATAAGTTTGTGTATGATTCAATCATCATCCTTGGTAATCGAATCAGAAACAACTCATGAAGATATATCCTTTGTTAACTTCTCAGATTTGGACATGGATAGTTGTATTTGTTTCTTGAGTGACTCAAATCCTTGTTTAGCAAATATTCTGGATTGGAATAATGATACTGTAGCAGTGGATAATGCAATCGAAGAAGAGTCTTTTGCTTATCTTGACAATATTGTTTCCTGGCACAGTGCGGATCTAGAATCAATTGGTTCAGATGAAGTTTTCATTCAGGTGATGTTAATTTGTTTGAGTTGGATATCTGTTGTGGCTGGATATTGTTCTATGATCAGAAGTGGGTTGATGGCATAGCCATTGAACTTGAGTCTCGAATTGATGGAGTGTTTTCATATTCATCCTTTTTTCTTTAGCTGAAATGCACGTTGTTACAGCTGTGCATGGTGCACAGTTTACACAAATACTTGAGGACGTGTCTAGCGAACAGGCAATTGTTTATATAGGTGATGGTTCTTATATAACAGACGAAAAAAGAACTGAATTTAGTTTTGATTGCTCTGAAAATGAAGCAGAAATTGATGTATGGTCACTAGTGGGGATGGGCAGTTTTGAAGATGAGGATTTTATAAAAGAGGAGAACAAGCTCTTTTTTCAAATCTCAAATGTAGAAGATGTGTCTCTGTTGCTTCTGAACTATTCATTGATAGAAACAGTGATGATGGAGAGAGTTCTATCTCTTTGCCCATTGGTGAGGGGAATATAGTAGTAAATACTTTAGCATCTGAAAGGATCATATGTGGTAGCAGCCCTGTTTCTTCATCGTCGAAGAGAGGAAAGTGAAAGAAATCAATAGTACCTAGTGGATTGGTTCGGCTAGTGCTAGAATTCTCTCCTATCAGACTTCATCTATAGGTGAGTTACCTGGATCGAGTGCCACAAGTGGTGCTACATATCCAGGCTCAGGTATGAGTTCTACTTTGGGTAGCATGTACTCTTTTTATGCTTTAGGCAGTTTATCATCTACTGAGTTTAGTTGGATAGTTAATGATACATCTTTTATCTTTTCTGATATTGAGATTGATAGAGAGTATATTAGGTGTAAGGAATTAGTGAGGGCTAGTACAGTTAGTTTATGAGGATCATTAGCTGGAACATTCGAGGTTTGAATGATTTGAATAAGTGTGATAAGGTTAGAGTGTTCTTTAAAGATTATTCTATTGACATTGCCTTACTTCAGGAAACTAAAATTAATTGTCCAGACATTCGTTTTTTAAGAAGATTAGGCAGTTATCATTTTAGAAAATGGGTTTTCCTACCTTCTATGGGCACTTCAGGGGGTTTAATGATAGGGTGGCGGGATAATTATTTTAAATTGCTTCAATGTATTACTAAATAGAATTCACTTCATATTATTTTTATTAATCTGTCTGATAACTTGTTTTTAAATATTTCAAATGTATATGGGCTTAATTCAAAAATTAATTGGAGAATTTTATGGAATGAATGCTTAGAATTTAGATCCTTTGCCCCGGGTTCTTGGATTTTGGAGGGCGATTTTAATGTTACGCTTTTCATAGGTGAGCGATATCCTAGGTAAGGGGATTACTTTGCTATGGAGGAATTCAATCAATTCATTAATAATTCTAATTTGATTGAAATTACCCTTTCTGGTAGAGAATTTACTTGGAGTGACGCTAGAGAGTCTCCATCCATGGCTCTTCTTGATAGATTTTTTGTTAGTGATGAGATTGAAGATAAATTCCCTATATGTAGAGTCTCTGTCTTACCTTATACCTACTTTGATCATTGTCCAATTATAGTAATCTGTGAGTATCATAGAGTTATTTTTAAAAAAATTAATTTTGAATAAATGTGGCTTTTGGAATCTAACTTCGTGAACCTAGCTAAAGGTAAATGGGATTCTTTGAGTTTCCATAATATCTGAAATAAGGATAATTCTGCAAAAGCTTTTGACTCTAAACTTAGGGATCTTAGGATTTTTCTTAAAAATTGGAACAAAAATGTTTTTGGCAATTTAAAAATCAATAAAGATAATATTCTTAATGAAATGCTTAAAATTAATAAGATAGAAGAATCTAGATCTCTAAATCTAGGTGAACGTAATGTTCTTGCTATTGAATTCTATTTTAGTAAAGAAGGAAGTTATGTGAAAACAGCGATCCAGAATTCGATGGATCAACGAAGGTGATAATAATACTAATTTTTTTCTTAATATAGCTAATGGTAGAAAATGTAGTAATACAATTAACTCTATATTTGTTAATAATATAGAGTTAGTTGATCAAAGAGATCTTAACAAGGCTCTTATAGACTATTATAAGGATATTTTTGGTTCTAAAACCAAACATAGAATCAATGTTAGATGGATAGATCTGTATCCATCTGATTCTATTGTTGATTTATCAGAGTTAGATAATCCTTTCACTGAAGGGGAAATTAGAAAAGCAATTAATGACATGCCAAAGTGATAAAGACCCGATGGGTTTCCTATTTCATTTTATAATACTTTTTGGGATGTTTTAAAATTTGACTTAGTTAATTTGTTTAATGATTTTTATAATGGTAATTTGCAATTAGGGAGATTTACTTTCGCAAATGTTATTTTGTTACATAAAAATGTAGGAGCTAAAAAATTAAAAGATTTTGGACCAATTTCTTTGATTAACTATTCAGTTAAAATCATTTCTAAAGTTCTAGCTAATAGAATTAGTAAAAGAATGAACGAATTAATTGACTATTCACAATTGGCTTTTATTAAAAGGAGAAATATAACTGATGGAGTGGCAGTAGTTTAAGAATATAGTATTTACTGTTGTAAGAATAACATAATCTGTGCGATTTTAGAACTTGATTTTGCTTAAGCTTTTGATTCGGTGGATTGGGATTTTCTTGTAGATATTTTTCATGCTAGAGATTTTGGTCATAGATGGATCAGTTGGATTTTGACTTTTCTTAGAACTAGAAACTCCAGCATTATGGTTAACGGTATATTAGGTAATAGAATTCAATCTAAGAGAGGTTTAAGGCAAAGGGATCCCTTATCGCCTTTATTATTTAAATTAGCTGTTGATGTTTGTGCTAAAATTATTAAAAGAACAGTGGATGATGGATTTCTTGGACGTGTAGGCATTGACATATCGCGTAATGGGATATCGGTTCTTCAATTTGCTGATGATACGTTACTTTTTTATTTCCATCTTCCTAGACACATTATTACCCTTAAGTTTATCCTTTACAGTTTTGAATTTTTATCTGGTTTAAAACAAATTTTGACAAAAGTTCCGTGTTAGTTTTAAATGATTTTGAAAAAGTTGAAAACTTAGTCGCTAATACTCTTAATTGAAAAACTATAAACTTTCCTTTCGATTACCATGGTTTTGTGATTAGACCCACCAAACTCAAACATGGCGATTGGATTATTATCATTGATATAATTAAAAATAAGATTTCTATCTAGAATGGGAGATTTTTATCTAGAGCAGGTAGACTAATATTAATAAATTCGATTTTATCAGCTCTTTTGATTTATTTGATGTTCATGCATCTGTTCCCATATTGGGTTATTGATAAAATTGATAAAATTAGAAGAGATTTCTTATGGAGTGGGGAAAATTCTAATAATAATATTTAATGTCTAGTAAATTGGGAAACCGTCCGTAAGGCCAAGAAGGAAGGTGGATTAGGTGTTATTAATTTGTGTAATATGAATTTGTCTCTTTTAGGTAAATGACTTTGGAAGTTTAAAGATATTAGTGATAATGCTATTTGGAAAGAGATCATTTCAAAATATTACTATAACGGTAATATAATTTATACCAAATTGCTTATCCATACACTCAAAATTTATCCAATTTTTGGAAAAATATTTTAAAACGTCATGAATTTTTTAACTTAGGAATTAATACGATAGTACATTCAGGTAATTGTACTTTTTTTTGGCACGACCGTTGGATTTCGATCTTGCCTTTAAAGATGGAATTTAAGGAGCTGTATGAAATTTATAACTTTAAGTATGCTTTAATCAATGAAGTTTATTCTCCTGAAAATGATCCTCCTTGGAATTTTAGTTTTAGCAGAATTTTAGTTGATTCAACCCTAAGGCAACTTTCTTTGCTTTATGCCAGATTAAATCTTTATAATATTGATCATGATAATGATTTTATTAGTTGGGAATGCGATAAGAGTAAGAAATATACTTCTAATTCTTTCTACATATTTATTAATTTTTTGGGTACAATAAACAACTCATTTAAATATATGTGGAAATCTAATGCTCCTCCTAAATCTAAAATTCACATGTGGTTAATACTTCATGGAAAACTTAATACAATAGATTTTTTAAAGAGAAAAAATATTCAAAATAATAATAAATGTTATTTTTTTAATCTGTATCTTGAGGACATTAGTCATATATACTATGATTGTTTGGATTCTAATTACATTCTAACTAATACTCTTAAATTTTTTAACTTTAATATAATAACTAAAATTTCGGATTATGAATTCTACTGGAATAATTATAAATTCAAGTTTAAAAAGAATATTAGATTTTTACTAGACACTTTATTCATTATTATTAGTTGGTTTATTTGGTTTGAAAGAAATCAAATAATTTTAATAATAATAGTCATTTTAACAAATTGATTTTTACAATTTCTTCATTTTGTTTTAATTGGTTCTCTAACCCCAAATATAAATTAGCTAAAAATATCCTTTTCAAACAGTATCTTAACAAGGTTAATCATAATATTAACTTTTTTAAACACAGCAATAATTTTTAAACATTAATAATAGTATTATTAATATTTTCTCAAATTTAGATGATGATTTCACTTTTAATCATAACTTACTTATGATTAAAGGTTCATAAAATAGATACGTCTCGATTTTTGTACTAGTCTCTGTTTGGTATTAGTTTTCAGGTAATTCATTTCTTCTATTATTGTCCAGTTAGTCTTATTTAGGTTTTTATTTCCTTCCTTATAAATACATATATATGTATATTTATTATATAAATATACATATATGTATCGTTCTAATTTTTCCTTAGTCATTTTTCAAATACAGGTATGGAGATAGGATATCAGGTTCATTTTGCAGGTACTCATGTCTTCAGATTGCTGGACATCAGATTGTAGAGAGGTCACCAGAGTAGAGTTTTTTCATCCAGGATTACTAGCAGTTTTTTCTCAGATATAGGATCCTACTATCTTCATTATGGAGTACTTTTTTCAGGAGGATCTGTTTGGCACTCCTTCCTCTTATTCAGAGCCTTCAGAGCGGTTTCTCTATTCAGCACATCCACCTCAGAGCAGATGCATATTCACCCCTCCTGATTCAGATGTTTGGAGCTTCCTTATTAGTTTGTGATGTCATCCAGTAGTTTTGTTTTTTTCTTTAGTCTTTTAGGTACTTCTAACACTTTAATATCGGGCGGCGACCATGCCGGAGCTCGATATCAGGGTGTGATGGGTGGTGGCCTTGTCGGAACTCATCTTAGGAGTACTTGATTTTTGATATATGTATTTAGTTTTTGTTACATGCCAGACATGTTGGCAGCACCTTATGTCCGTGATATATATATGCATATGTGTGTTCTCCTATATTCGTAGAGGATCACACATTTTTCTCAAAAATAAAATCTCATACACCAATTCATAACTTCTTTTATTAATTCGGATTCATTTTTTGAAGTTCACTTATCCAATCATTTTGGAAATTCCTTATGTTCCAAAATTCCATTATAAGATTTCTCTTATAAAAATCATATCGTTAAATGAACTCCGTATACAAATCTCGAGAGAATTTATAATTAAATTCCAGTCACTTCCAAAACTCCATATATAGATATATATGTAATAAGTGTTTTTAAATAATAATATTTTATTTTTAAAACACGTTTAAGTAGTTTCTAAAATATCCAATAACTTAATTAAACATCGATAACTCATTTCCAATTCATTTTTAAATAAAACATATCGATTTACAAAGCTTGCTATAAAAATTAAAATTTTATTTTAATTAATATTAGATATTTGAAAAATTCACTTCTGAAGTATTTCAATGCTAACCAGCTTTAGATTACATAGTTTTACTAACAAAAATTTTCTTTTTAAACAAATCTTAACTTCTTAATAAAAATATATTTTTAAAATTTCAATAACCAGTTTCAATCTATAAATCCCTCTCGAATCACAACACATCGATTTCATTCTGATTCTCCAACCATTTTCACTTTTCAAAAAGAGAATCCACTATTTTTCCCAAAAATCTATTTTCATATCTCAATGTAAATTCATGCTATGAAATTATATTCCTAATTTATCAACAAATATCATTTCCCTTATTAATAAACATTGTTTATAAGTCTACAAACTCATTTGGATTTTTACTTGTTTATAAAAATAATATCATTTATAAAATTCCATTTTATAAATCTGTTTCTTTATAAATTTCATTATATTACAAATCTATTTAAATATCGATTTTTAACTTGTTTTTCCAAAAAAATTTCAAAAATACCATTTTAAAACCCATTGGTAAAAATTCTCCATATAAATTAATTTAAAATCTCTATTTAAAATATTTTTACGAATAGTGAAGTACAAACCAAAAATTTATTATTGTTTTTATCCAAATCGGTTTCTTTTAAAATAGTCCAAATTTCGATATAAATATTTTTATATCCAAAATCTTCTTTTTAATTCCTTCAAAATTCAAAAATAATATTTATGGTATTTAAAATAATAAAATCTAAGGCCAGTACTACTATATCATCCAATAAACAAACACATAACAATCCATAACATATTCGTCCAATCACATCATATTTTGCTATATATGAAAACAATGAGGAATCTAGTTGGATCCCTCCAACCTGTTTCCCTGCATTCACAGATGTTAGATAACATAAAATATCTATCCCACTTCAAAGGGGATATCGTGGTAATATAGGGTCATCCGCTATTATGCGGGGCGCATAATCTCTCATCCGCTCCAATCGGTGGGAAAATGTATCCAACTACTAATATATATACTAATATATATATATATATATATATATATATATATATAACATTCAACTGATAATAATATATCAATCCATCCACCATCCATAATTTATTTTGGTTATTATAAATTAAACTAGTTAACCAAATTGAGTGAGGTTACTCACCTTGATTTTAAATTCGAAATCTGTTTCAATTTCAAATTTATTCCATTGCGTAGATTTCCAAGCTACGAACTAAATCCCGACTTGTTTCATAATTTTTGGCCCTCGTATGCAAATTTTATTAAATTTCATTAGCTATCTAAATTTAAATTATTAATTAGCTAAACTAATTATATAACTAGATTTAATTAAAACACCTCTTCCTTTCAAACAAGTAGCTGCTCATCTTAGCTCGAACCCAAAGTTGTGTGAGCAAACTTAATGCATTACCCCAGCTTCAACCAAACGTGAGCATGGTCACGACATCCCATCATCACACGATCTGTTGCCTTGGTTCCTTTTTATTTAAAAAGAAGGTCGATAAGTTCGACTGTGCCACCACGAGCTTCATTTACCGTGATATTCCTTCTATCGAGATCTTGACCGTTCATCGCTTTGATAGCATCATGCATCGACTGCTCCGAGAAAAAGGTAACGACTGCCACCACCTCCTCCTTACATGCACGTACATGCGTACCTATGGTCCGCCTTGCCAAAAACTACCGCGCATGCCTCCACAACCAGCCCTAGCAACCATGAGCCGTCCTCCCAATCGCTCCTGTCATCGTGACTTTATCGCGTGATTTCCATTTTTTAGGTATGAACTGATTTCGGTTTAAAACAAAAGGAAAGAAAGAGCATATGTGATTATAATCAGATAGAACGACATGATTCAGAGGGTAGGTCGACTTGTATATGAGTTAGGGTGAATAAGGTTTGACTTTGATTCATAAATTTTTATATTAAAAATATCTCGTATTGGGTAACTAAAAATCTACAATCCCTATCAACGCGTGCCGCCTAGCGTTCCTAATATTACACCGCTATTCCAAACCCAACGGAACAAGTTTTGGAACCTAATTCAATCGTATGTGGAAGATAGCATTTTAAATTCACTATTTAAATTAAATTAAATTATATTATTTCTAGGCGTTTTCAGATTGCACGACCAAACGGTATATCCAAACGCTATGAAATTTAAAATCCGATAATAAGACACTATTACGGATCTAATGGAACATGTTTCGTCGAATTTCAAGACTCTGCCTCGGAAGATTATTTTTATATGTGAATTAAAACGAGTAAATTCCAAAATTAGTTATATCACTTTTGAATCAACTTTAAATGTTTTATTGTCTTCATTCTTGCTAAATAGTGCTAAATAAGATTTCAAATTATTTTTATCCAAATAAAAATCCAAGATTTAATTATTTAAATGATTTTGAATTATTAATTCAATTAAATTTATCTAATAAATTACTATATTTGGAACTTAAGTTTTATTCCACTTATTTGATCGATAGACTTCGTATTAAAATTCCATTTACATTTCAAATTCAACATTTAAAATAAATTAAATGTTCAGAATCAAATGAATGAAAATCTGGGTCGTTATAGTTTATATATGTTTGTGTGAATGTATGTATTTGTATATGTATATAACTTAAAATCTAAAACATAGTTTGCATTTATTCATATATTTTACATATATGTATATAAATATGCTGTTTCAACTCAAAATTTATAAAATGGGCTTTTTTATAAAATAACAAATTTAATTTTAAATCCTACTTAAGTTAAAGTCAGATTCAAAGTTGTTAATTTTAGAATTCAAAATATTAGATGATCAAAATTAATTTTAACATACACACAGAGAGATGTATGAATATATGTATCTATAATTGTTAATATTATTTTAAACTATGGACAACAAAGACACATACAAATGGACAAATAGGTCCATTGCATTGTAAATTACATCGTCTTTGTACCATCACATTAGCTATATGCACTTCATATTTTTAACACATGCACTACACATGTATAAGTGCATTTGATACAATTATTAATAAAACTTTAAAAAAAGTAAAATAAAGATAAAATAAGCTTTTGTTTAAAACATTGTTAGATTGGACCTAATAAACCTTTAGACTTCATAGGTCAAATAAAGATTCAAAATAGGATTTTTTTTTTTTTGAAATCCACATATTTCACTTGCTTCCGACTGGCTCGGTTCTTCCATATAGAAATTGCATCCTCACACTAGGATGTATTGCATTATGCCTGATATGCCACGTCACATGCATACATTCTAGGAAGCCGACTAGTTCAAGTAGTTGAATATCAGTTGCCTTTTTGCATTAACTTAGTATCGTATATGTTATGATCATGCATCCATATATATGTTTCTATTAAGTTTCTAAGTTATATACTAGCTAAGAATGTTTGGTGATTGAATTGTATATGGTTGAGCTAGGGTTATATTCTAGGAGAAATTCTATAATTTATTAACTTTGCAATAGAATCTCGTTCGAAATAAAAAATGTTTTTCTTTCTAGTATATACTTGCTATAACAAGTTATATTGATTAGTTCTTTAATTTGAGTGTATCTAATATAAAATCCAAAAATGGTATGTTTTGTGATAGTAATTATAATATGTTGTAATCATGAGCAATACATCACAATATAATAAACATATCATTTTAAATATTACTAGTCAAGATGTATCGAGACAAAATATCGATTCATCCATTGAGGCTAGAATACATAATGCTTTCCAAATATTGGACAACATATTACTCATGGCTGCCGAGGGCACCAAGGGGTTACGTATCAATAGTCATTGGATAACTATGAAATCACCCACTCGATAATTTTCCATTGGTTAATATAGCTAAGGTTAAACATAAAACATTGAAGTGACAATATTACACAGTTCTCTCGACTAAAGAATATTGTTGAACTTTAATATGGACACTCTAATTTGATTATAGTTATATCTTGGCAGTAAACAATTATATTTGTGTCTGAGTTAAATAACTAGAAGTAAAAAACTATTCAGTATAGAATTAGTCTCATCGGTTATACGAGGTTAGTATCATGGTCAACTAAAATTAACTCAAAGTCAAAGTTTTTGGCTAGAGCACTTCGGTTAAAATAATAATTATTATTATTGAACTAAGGACTTTGTGTTTGAACTATACAAGTAACTTTGGATGATATTTGAATTTAGGCCGATACCATATGATATAGTTTTGACGAAGCTAATTGGTGTAACTAAGAGTCTACAACTACCCTGAATTTCAAGTGCTTTGTATTTAAAGATCAGAATTATTCAAATATTTGTATCTAATATTTAATGCAATTAAATATGATTTTATGACCTTACTAGATACTTTTTAATCAATAAATAATGATAAAAAACTTATTTTTGAAATGTGTTCAAAAAAATATACACTTTGGATAAATGCTGGAAACGTGACCGGAAAACGTTTTATCGAAAATCAACTTTTTGTACAATACAAGTTGTGTAAATATTTTGCAACTTGTACAGCACCATATGCACATATAAAAAAGAATTAAACACATACTATTTAACCACAAATTAACTAAAGTAAGCATATTTAATTAAGGGAAAATATGTTGCTAAAATGACACCTAAATTAAGGCATTGATTAAGGAAGACATGGTTGTAAGAGCGTGGCTTTGTCAAGTCCTCTTTACTTCATGGCTAAGGAGGGATTTTTAAAATTTCTCCACTTATTTCCTAAGCTTATAAATAGATGAGAGGCTCTACTTCATTCTCTTTAACAAATTCACTTTTTAACATAATGCCTTCGCTCCTTTCTCTTCACGTTTCCCTTCTATTCTTTGGCCGTGAGCCTCATAATGAGAAAGTGGCCAAGGTCCATGAGTTTTAAGGGAGAAAAAGGAAGTTAGGAATGTATAGGGGGAGGTGGAAATGCTTTGGACGTGAGCTAAGGTGGACGGTGGTGATGGCCGTGAGCCAAGGGGTGGGTAATGGTGGTGGACATGAGCATCAGAAGGTAGAAGAATGGGTTTAGTGATGTTTTGGTTAGTGAAGGAGGTTTTAGGAGAATTGTGTGATTGATTGATGATGGTAGAAAGAGATTTGGTTTGTTAAAAGTGAGTTAATCTCACTTTGAGTGAAGTTAATATCTAAATTAATAAGTGATAATATTGCTTGATAATTGCTTGCTAAATCACTTGTTAAAATGCTTGCTGTATATAGATATTAACTACTTAAAATTAAAGTATGTTGATTACTAAAATAGTTGATTCGTAAACCACTGAATTGTGATAGGTTCATTTGAACATTTAAAGTGGACACATTGATTAGTATATATGTTCATACATGTTTAGTAGTGGTATGGTTTGAATTTGGAATCATATGTGTGTATCAAATGGAATGAAACTAAACATTGAATTGAATACGGAATTGTCCGTATAGCGATGGTCTCTATAAATGCACTTTCGAATATCTCAAATTTAATTTGTAAAAACTGGTTATTTAAGAACATATTTTGACATGAATTGTTTTGGTTAAACACTTTTATAAGTGTTTGGAAAGTAAAGATATGTTTTGAAAATATATATAAAAAGCAAATCAAAGATAAGAAAGTTAATACCAAAAAGGCCGCTATATCGACACTTTTAAATAACTTGTTTTTTTGGAAAATAATGTTTATTTTTGTTGTTTCTTAACGTTTCATTTACCTTTTTAACAAATTAATATTATATTATTCTTATTTGGAAAGTTTTGAAGTTAAAATCATGTGATAGCTAGTGGAATAAAGAAATAAAAGTTGTAGCAAAATAGTCGTTATGTGAGCACTTTGGAAAAGTACCTTGTTTTTGGAAATTTACATAAAATAACTAAATGATATTCTTTAGGATTATTATTCATATTTTTCAAGAACCCAAAGTATACTTACTATTGTAAAAAGAATGGATCTAAAATTATTCATTAAGTCGTTGAAAACTAGACACAAAGTTGTAGCAAAATGTGTTAAAATGTATAACAGAAATTTAGACAACACTTTTAGAAATGCTTTCTTTGCTATTTGAAACTACAAATTGTTTAAAAATGATTTTTAAATTATGTATTTATAATCCTTTTATTGTTGTTTTCTAACTTATAACAGAGTGTTTTAAAATTGGTTTTAGTTTAAATATATTTTTAATAATTAATTATTAATTTTTAACTAAGTAGCTTTAAAAATAAAATTTGTTTTTCTATTTATTTCAAAATTTATTATTTTTACATAAATAATTATCATATATTTTAAGTAGTTTTAAAAGTAATTTATCATATTAATAAGTAATTTAAAGATAGTTATAGTAATATATATATATATATATATATATATATTAAATTAAGTCTTTTATAAATGTAATAAAGGATATTTGGGTTTTAAACACTTAAGTTATAATAAATGATTTTATGTAATTAAAATGATTTATCTTAATTAATAATTATGGTCATGGTTTGGTCTTTAAATAAATGTTTCAAAGTTAATGATGGATATAAGTAAAAGGTTTCGGGTTATAGTAAACATTGTTTTAGTAACAATTGTTTTTAACCCATATTATTATACTTAGAGATATAATAAGATATTTATTATTAAATATTTTAAAGATCACTATAAGAGAAAAAATTTATGCACGAAATGATTTGGGTTTGTTGTGACAATGTTTTAAATAACACCCTTCTAAACCCTTAAGTATAGTTATGTCTTTAAAAAGGTAAGTTTACAGAGGAACATCTAAAAGTATGAAATGATTCGGGTTTGTTGTGAAAATGTTTGAGCAACATTTGTCTTAAACCCTTATAAATGTAATTAAACCTTTAAAAGGGAGATTTAAAGATAATAATGAAATGTGAAGTATTTTGGGTTTGTGGTAAAAAATGTTTAATAACATTTGTTTTTAACCTTTGAATTATATTTTAAAGTGGAAAAATATTATAAATATAATTAGATCTTTAATATGGAAATTTAAAGATAATAACAAGTATTGAGATCTTTGTGAAAGATGAAAAATTTATATGTTTAACTTACAAAAGAGAAGATATTTATAGTAATAATGTTTTAGTAACATTTTTTTAGCATCTTTGATTATATTTTAAGAAAGGAAAACTTTGCTAAGTGATTTGTGAATATGCTTATACCATCGAGATAAGTATATGAATACTTTTTTATAGCAAAGCTAAGCGGGGTTGACTGGGCCCCTATTGTATATTGCAAACACAATAAAAGAAATATGCACCATAACATTACTAGGCACAAAGGAAGAGGAAAAAAGAAAAAGCCAAAAACAAAAGGAAACAAAACAAAAAGCAAAAAAGCCACAAATCAGTTCCACATCCCAGTTATAAGACTCCCATAACTATACGAGTTGTGTCTCACACCTACTCTGATAGTGTTAACCAGTTGGTTCCATATCTCAATTTCATTTTTATTCTTTCCATTGAAGACTCTTTCATTTTTTTCTCTCCATATCACACGAATGAACTTTTTGAGAACAAGTAACATCAATATACTCATGTCATTTTTCCATCTGGCACCTCTATATATGTTGCACCATTCAATGTTGCTGATTCTTGACCTGTTGCCATGGCCAAGAAAAGTCATAATTTTCTGCCACAAGCTATGCACTATCTTGCAATTGAAAAACAGGTGAAGATTAGTCTCAAGATCAACATGACAGAAACAACATGTCGCATCAATTTCCATTCCAATGTTGAACTATCCGTCCTTGAGATTCATAGCATTTCTTAGCACTTTCCATAATAGTAAGTTATCATTTTCCTTACATTGTCGATTCCATACTCTCTTTTCCCAAGCAAAACGGGGCATATCAGAACCATGGTTTAAGTAGTCATATACTTTGGAAATGGAATGATCAACAAGATCTGTAGGCCATAAAACCCTATCGTCAGAAACTACAGGATAATGTTGCCTACCGATCTCATGCCATAGCTGACGAATGAGCTGGTTGCTGGAGAAAGGCATGGTGATTGTACCATCATTGATGTAATCCTTGGCTTTGGCATCAGCAGGTATTCCAGATTGGATTCTTTGATTGTATGACATTATTTTGTTTAGAACAAGCCCGTTCTAGGCCCAAGGATCATTCCAAAAGCTGACTATTCCATTAGGGGAGGCTATATGTTTTAGGAAAGGAAGCATCATAGGTCTAAGGTTTAGAATGGATCTCCATGTCCAGCTGCACCCATGAGGGATATCCATGCACCAGAATGATTTATTGCGAAGGTTGTACTTCTTTGTCCAAGTCATCCATATATTGTTTTTAGAGTTTAGTAAATTGTCCAGATGAGCGTTGAAGGCAGCCATATTCCAATTTCGGATATTAATGATGCCAAGGCATCCCAGGTTCTTATTTGTTTCAACTTTGCTGAAGCTACTAGGCTTGAGACCGGTTGAATGAATGCATCCATTCCAAAGGAAATTACACATAGCCTTCCTGATCATTTGGATAAGCTTCTAAGGGAGGATGAAGGTTCTACTCCAGTAAGTTGTATATGAGAATATGACAGATTTAATGAGGTTCAATCTTCCAGCTTGAGAGAGGAATCTGTTAGCCCAACCATTCATGGAGTTAGTGACCTTATTATATAGATGCATACACTGGGTTGTGGTTTTTTTGGAGGAGGCCATGGGAATCCCGAGGTGTGTAAGTGTTTCCAGAGCTTGAGGAAGGTGGCATATGTTCATCAAAGATAAGGAAGTAGAGGCAGAAACTCCCGCAATATGAATGGATGACTTTTTATAGTTAATGGCAAGCCTTCGGAATTTGTGAAATGCATTGAGAACTTCCATGATGTTGCTTATAGACTGAGTAGTTGGTTTGGTGAACACTATAAGATCATCAGCAAACATAAGAGCAAAAATTAATGGGTCTTTATATTTAGGGTGGGTGAGAATCTTATTGCAGGCAATCTCATGGTTTATCATTGTTGTTAGAGCTTCCATGACAAGGATGAATAAGTAAGAAGACATAGGGCAGCCTTGTCTGATTCCTTGCCTACTCTTGAAGTAGCCAATAGTCTTTCTGTTGTAATTTAAGGTGAAGTGAACTGTAGAGATGCAGGTGTATATCCAGGAGGCAAAATGTGTAGGGAAGTTCATCTTGGCAAGGATTCTAGAGATTGAGGACCACTGAACAGTGTCATATGCTTTTCTTATGTAAAGTTTTAACATGGCTCTTGGGCTGATAGAGGCTTTGTTATAATCTTTGAGAAGTTCGTGGGAGAGGAGCACATTGTCAATGATGCTTCTCCCCTGCAGAAAAGCTGCTTGGTTAGGTGATATAAGGTGATGTAGCACAGCCTTAAGCCTACTAGCAATGATTTTGGAAAGGCACTTGTATATGGTGTTGCAGTAGAGATTGATCTGAATTCCATAACAGTGATTGGGTGGTCAGTTATGGGAATTAAAGAAATGTTGGTTGCATTAACTCTAGAAAGCATCTTGTTGTGAGTGAAAAAGCTATTCACAGTGCAGACAAGATCTTTGTTGATGATTTCCCAACAACTGGTAAAGAAGTTAGCGTTGAAACCATCCGGTCCTCCGCAAGATTCCTTATTTATTTCAAAAATACTCTGCTTTATTTCATCATCTTTCACTTTGGAAGATAGGAAGGAAACATGCTCTGAACCGAGACAAGGGAGGTTCAGGTCACTGATGATAGATAGATCAGGCTGGAAATCATCAGCATTTCCTAGGAGGTTTGAAAAGTAATCAAGGAAAGCATTATCAACTTCAGGAGGAGTAGGCCTCCCAGATCGGTCAATTATGCTATGAATGTGGGATTTGGAGTGTTTAATTTTTAGGTTGTCATGGAAATTTTTTGTATTCCTATCACCAAGATTATTCCACTTGAGTCTGAGCTTCTGTCTTCTCATATCATCCTCTGTTTCTAAAGCCTTTTGATATTGGTCTTGAAATTTGTATTCGATATTAGCCAATTCAGTGTTTTCTGGGAATTGCATTGCCTATGATCGAGCATTGGCCAAGGAGATCTCAAGAGAGGAAGAGAGGAGGTCACCTTTGCCAAGCCTGCTTCTAGCCCAAGATTTAAGAGCTCTTTTTGTGTTCTTCATCTTTTGCTGCAAAACAAACATGGGAGTAACAAAGAAGTTAGTGCTCCAAGCCTCTTTAACAATATTCAAGAAATCAGGCTCTTTAGTCCAAATGGTAAAAAATTTAAAAGAGGACTTTCTTTTCAAGCTACCAGTTTCCATGAGAATGATTTGGGGAGAGTGGTCGGCGAGAAGGAGAGGGGGAGGTAGGTTGTCAAGGTTGGACAGGTGGTTAAAGATGGAAAGTTGCAAAAAGTGTGATCAATTTTACTGTATATTCTTCTACCAATCCTACTTTTATTGTCCCAGGAATATCTGGCTCTAGCAAAAGGAACATGGATGAGATTAGAGGAGTTTATGGATGTGTTCAGTGGCATGATCTCTTTTAAGGTAACAACGTTTCCACCAATACAATCATTATGAGAAAGGAGACAGTTAAAATCCCCAGAAACAATCCAAGGATGGGTGTTTTGGGCTTGGTGAGGGAAGTATGGAGAGATTGTCTGCTTAGGGCACTACTATCAGCATACACAATAGTAAGATACATGGTTTTGGATGTAGGGATGTGAAGAAGATGAGAGTGTATGAATTGTTTGTGAGAGAGTATCGGGGATAAAGTGTAGATGTTTGGGTTGTAGAGAATCATGATTCTTCCATAAGAGGCTTCATGAATATTGTGGCAGGATTTCCACAGAGGGTTGATGTAATGCGCTACTTTAGAGCTTAGAGCAAGATTGAGTTTGGTTTCAAGGATGGCTATGAGATGGAGATCATGATTTGAAATGATGGTTTCAACTTGGTTGAGTTTAGATTCGAGATGAGCTCCTCTTATATTCCACACTCCAAAGTCTTGTGTCATTGAGGAAGACTATTAATAATGGAATTATGTATTGTCATGCTTCTGGTTGCAGAAGAAGGGCTTGCACATGTTTCAGGAAGGATTCTAGTGGTTGAGGAGATCTTGGAGATGTTGAAATCATGTATGGATTTATTGCTATGGTGGTTGCCTCCTTTGTATTTGGATTTGGTTTTGGATTGGGGATGGCGAGGCTTAGAGGAAGATGAAGGTGGATCAATGGATGGAATGGGCATGTCAGAAAAGCCAGGAGGTGGAAGAATGTGGGAGTAAGGCTCAGGAGAGGAAGACATGACATTGAGGACAATGTCATCAAAATTCTTATGGGGTGTGGATGGTGTTGTTTGATTGGTTTTCATGTTGGGCAGCGAGGAAGTTTTGGTTAAGTGGTTTGAAGGCAGAGGAGTTATGTGTGCACATGAAAGATTCATGCACACAACTTCTATGCATGTTTTGTTTCGTTCAGAATTACCCACTAAGTCTTCCATATTTGCTGCTTGCTCCTCGCCATCATTCTCCTCCAAAGTTGACAGTGCTTTGAACCTATTATGCTGTATGATACCACTCAATTCTTCTTTCTCATTTTAAGTCCCCATGTTTTCTATGCCTTTTGACAAGGTAGTTTCCGCATTCGCTTGTGCTTCATGCATCTGGACTTTGCCATTTTCCAAGGGGGCTGTGAGTTTTCTTTGTTATTTCTTGAAGTGGATGCCATATTCACTAGTGTTATTTCTAGCTGCATGTTGCCATCACCCACTGGAATATTACTTCCATGTTTGTTGGTCACCATCGTTCTTTTCTGTGTTTCACTGATCTTGTACACTTGTTTTCTCCTTGCAACCTTCTTCCATTGTTGTGTTCCTAAATTCTTTTCCCTTTTTTGTTTTTTACTTTTCTCAACAATATTATCTTGCACTTGAATGTGGGGCTCCTCATGCTCTTGCTCTGGCCTTAAATCACACAATTCCGTCATATGACTAAACACTTTGCAGTGTAAGCAGATCTCTGGCTTCCATAGGTAGTTTACATGAACATACTGTTCACTCCTATCCATAAGCATGACAGGAAATTTCTCAACTAATTCTTTATCTGGTGTCACCTCAACCTGGCATATGGCATAGTTGATCCTTTCAAGCTTTTCTGTTGATTCTTCTAGACATGTCAATTTCCCAATTCTTGTTGCCGACCAGTTTATTCCAAGACGCGACCAGGCATAAATTGGTATGTTGGAGAGTTGTAACCAGACCGGACAGCTCTAATTTTACCTCTGACATTACCAAGCTCTGGGGACCATTGTTGAATGATGAAGATCTTGTTTCTAATGAATATCGGGTCACTTCTTAGTATCCTAGTTCTGCCCTCATCACTCGAAAGATGAAAGAGGAACAAAACACCATCATATTTGACTTTGACAGCTCCTTTCAGTTTCCAGATCTTTTTGAGGTTCTCCACAACAGTTTTGAAGGACAAAGGCTTGTCAAGGAGGAAGCCAACAATATGGTCTTGCCAAATTTCTGTGCCAGCTGCCATGACTTCAGTGGGCGGAAACATGGCTTCGCCATTGAATTCAAGATTCATGTTGATTGGAGAATATACGCCGGCATTGCGCGGCTTAGCTTTAAAGAGATTCGACAAGGATGGGGAAGGATTTGAAGATGTGACAGGCTGTGGGTTAGGGAGAACAGGTTCAGTGGGAAGAGGGGACGAACAAGTTGGTGGATAGGTTGCCAAGGATGGCACAAGGATCAAGGGAGCAGGGATGGGTGGTAGGGGAAGGACACGAGGCATGGGTAGGACTGGAGACATGGGGCACAGTGGTTGATGGGATTGGCCAAAGGAGAGGGAAGAAAGGGAAAACGGTTGCCATGAAAAGAAAGATTATATTTTGATGTATAAAGAGAGTATAAATTAGAGTAAATACAAGTATATATCTTTTATAAAAAGAAATTACACACACACAAGTGTATAAAGGAAGTTTTATTTAATAATGGAGTATTAATTTAAAAAGGAAGACACACACAAGTATATAAAAGAAGTTTTATTTAATAATGGAGTATTAATTTAAAAAGGAAGTTTGGATTAATAAAAGATGTTTTATTAGATGAAAATTTGTTTTTTTAATACAAAGGGTTTTTATTAATAAAAGATGAATTAACTGAAAAGGGACTAAAAGTTGTTTATGTGACTTGATCTTACTTTGAATGATCTGATTGTGCTTGTATGTTTACTTGCTTATGGAGAGTATATGGGACTTGGTTCCCTTATGCGATTATTTGCATTATTATTAGATAAGACCAAACTCATCGATTTAGTCTTGGAGGTCGGGATTGGTAAGTGTTCTACTTGTTAGTCTATGAGATGATGGTTTTGATGACAACAACCTTAGAATAGATTATAAAATATAAATACTAACAATATAAGTTTAGATATATATGTATATGCAAGATTTAACCATGCAGGTACCAAGAATGAAGACTGTACAATATAGAGATTCAAGATATCAAGATTGAAGACTCATGAGTAACAAGAATATCAAGATTATCAAGAATTCAAGATTTCAAGTAATTTACTTTTTAATTAGGAATTTTGTTAAAACTCCTAGAAAAACACTGGCATCTTAAAATCCAATTTACTCGTGGAATGGAATCCATTTCGAGCCTGTTAAAGGGATGGAACCCTAAGTAGGATGGAACCTACGAAAAATCTAGTGGAACATTGTTTTGCATCCGCTAACCTTTTATTCAAAATGATTTTTCAAAATTATATCTTGTTTTCAAAATGATTTCAAAATCTTCCTTTTAAAAGAATCAAAAACATCTGTCCTGATTTTAAATATTTTTAGCCTCAAAATAATCTTTAATTTCAAAGTCAAATTATCCTTGTTTTTAAACTATCTTTTAAATATAATATATTTAACTTTTAAATATTTATACTTAGATTTAAATATAAAATTATAGTTAAATTCTATATATTTTATTCTCTATATTTGCTTATGTATTTTAATTATAGTCAAGTATATTTATAAAGTTTAAAATAGTTTTAATATAAGATAAAGGTAATTTTCAAAGAAAATCAAAACACAAAAATTCCCTTTGGGATGTCGACATACTCAAGTACCCCATGTTGACATGGTGTCAGTTGGTTTCAAAATTAAAATTTCAAAAGAAGTGTTTATTCGCCGTAACTCTTCACGAATGGACATGGCTGTTGTTCTTCTATAAATAGGGGTTAGTTTCAACGAATTTTTATTCAGTTTTTTCTGGTTTTTCACTCCTCTTCTTCTTCCACATTTCTATATACATATTCTTACCATTACTCTGCCGAAATCAACATTGAATCTAACTAGATCATTTCTGGTTTGATTCTCTATCACAATCTCAACAAGATTCTCAGTGCTATTTAGAGTTATAGTTTTCTTTGTAATCAATTTAGCGAGAAAAGGTGTGATTGTGGCCTTGGAAATCCATCAAGCGAGATAAGGTGTGATTGTAGCCTTGGGAAATCAATTGGGTGAACTTGTTTCTCGAGAAATCAAGTATCTCTACCCAGAGGATTGTGATTCTGGAGGGTGTACCACGTTGCCTTGAAATCGAGGGTGTAATTATACAATTGCATTTGAAAGGAAATCCATACTTGTTGTGCGAGACTGGATGTAGGGTAACTCCGAACCAGTATAAAATCCGGTGTGTTCTTTCCTTTACTGCTTTTACTTTATTTCTGCATCTATGTTTGTTTCTGTGATTATATCTGTGTCTGAATATCGCATACATCTATGTTCAAATTAACATAAACTTAAAAAGATTTAGTAATTCTTTATAAACACTATTCACCCCCCCCTCTAGTGTTAATCCTGGCCTTAAGATCCGTAATCCGCATTTCTCATATTTGGTATCAGAGCAAGGTTTTCAAAGTTTCATATTCTGATTTTTGAAAAAGTTTTCAAAATGGCTACCAACACTGGTACTGTTACTAACATTTGTATACTTGTCACTAGTTCATTTGTAGAAGGTCAGTCTACTGTCAGACCACCACTTTTTAATGGCAATAACTATGCATATTGGGCATGTAGGATAAAAATATATTTACAATCTATAGGATTAGACACTTGGAATATCACACAAACTGAATATTCTGAACCCACAACTGATTTTGCACAGTGGACTGCTGTGCAAAAGACTGTCGCACAAAATAATTCTAAAACAATGAATATTTTGTTTTGTTCGCTAGATAGAAATGAATTTAATAGAGTGTCAGTTTGTAAGTCTTCATATGAAATCTGGAAAACATGCAAGTAACTCACGAAGGAATAAGCAAAGTTAAACAGACCAAAACTTCCAAGCTCACAAATCAGTTTCAATTATTTAAAATGAATCCTAATGAGTCTATTTCAGATATGTTAGTAGATTTCAGGATATTGTGCATTCTTTAATATCTTTGGGAAAGGAATTTTCTGAAGAAGATCAAGTCAGAAAATTTTAAATTCTCTTACTCTAGAATGGGATCAAAAGACACTTGCAATCGAAGAGGCAAATGACATCAGTACCTTAAAGATAGAAGAATTTATTGGAAATCTAATGTCATTTGAAGTCCAAATGATCGGGAGAAGAGAAAGCAAAACATCTGAAAAGAAATCAGTGTCATTCAATGCATTGACCGATGGATCAGACTCAAACAATGATAATGATGAAGAGATAGCCTTTATGACCAGAAATTTTAGGAAATTCCTAAAATACAGAAAGATGAATAATCTTAAGAGAAACAACTATAAGAAATCTGGAAATCAGAATGTAATGTTAAATAATGTCAAATGTTTCAATTGTGATGAACCCGGCCATATCAAAAGAGATTGTCCTTATCCAGATAGGCAAAATCCTCCTATGAACAATGATCCAGCAAAGAAACTGAAGCGTGCATTTACTGCTATTCTAGATGACTCAGACTCGTCCTCAAGTGATGATGATCAGAAGACAGATAATTCAAACTTGTGTTTCACGGCAGTTTACGACTTTGACGAATTCAAAGAAACGGACTCAGAAAAAGGTACACATTTACAATATAATTGGTTGAAATTGCATGCTGAGAATTAGATGCTTGATTGCTTGATTGATTGATTGATTGATTTTGAATTGGAGTGTTATTTGAATTTTAATTTTTTTACTATTATTTTTATTATTATTTTCATAATATAATAATATATTGAAAATACTATAATTCTAATAATATTCCAGATATATATGCATTAAATATATTAAGTATATATATATATATATATTAGAGTACTTAGGAAAAATAAATCACAAAAATTCATAGGCACATGTCGACATGGTCCCTACCATGATGTCGACATGGGTACCAGAATTTGAAATTCAAAATTTGAATTCAAATGGTTGAATTTCCCTCCACCTTTTCACTTCATTCAATTCTCTGAAAAGGCATCTTTTGACCAGAGAACATGTCCTTTGAGAATCTATTTAGTCATTTATCTTTTCATCTCATTTTCAAATTCAAACCCTCTTTTCAAAACTTCAAGCTGTCTACTCTCTACTTTAATGGTTTCTTCAAGCAACCCCTCCACCATGAGAATTTCCAGAAAAATAAAAGAGCAACTCTTCAATGATCCATAGGCAATAAAAGCATACATCAATTATGCTAATTATGCCAAAGTCCATCCCAAAAAGTTTGCTATCTTTCAAGATTTTTCTTCTTATGAAATTGATTCTCTTTTTGCAAACAATCATATTCTTAGTCTTATTGATGCTTCTCAAAATGATTTTGTTTACTATCCAAATCTTGTCAAAATTTTCTATGCAAATTTAAACCATGGATTTTATAATGGAAATGAGAATGAAATTTGGAGTAGTGTCAAAGGCACTAGAATTGTTTTGAATTGTGATCTTTTTTGGTACCATTCTCAATTGCAAGAATACGAGAATGGATCTTTCTAGTTTTAAAATTGATGAAGATGATCGTGAGACATTTCATCACATTTTTGAAGGAAATGATGATTTTGAATTTAAAAATCGAAACTTTCGACCGAAAGTAAGAATTGTTAATCTTCTTTTGCAACATACTTTGACCCCAAGATCGGGGAATTTTAACAATCCTTCTTCAAAAGTTTGCAAAGCACTTTTTGCTATTTTTGGAAATTATGGCATTAATTGGGCGCAAGTTATTTTAGATGAACTTCGACCTAAAAATCTTGAAATGGGTGAGAACACTTTGTATCATGGAATTTATCTCACTCGGATTTTTAATTATTTTGGAGTGGATTTCAAAGGCAAAGAATTTGTTTCTAGAAAAGTTTTCAATCATTCCAACATTTCACATATGAAAATTCCATTTGTTTTTCAACCCTATGAGACTCTTGCCGGAAAGGAAGAGTGTTTGGCTCATGAGAAAATGTAAGAAGAGGAAGAGAAAGAAGAAGAAGAAGAAGGGGATGAAATGGAAATTGAAGAAGAAGAAGAAGGTGAAACCTCTTTGGAAAGCATCGACTATCCTCCTAATCCATCCAACAAAACCCTTCTAAAAAACCAAAAGACGATTGTTGAGAATCAACGGATTCTTAAACGATCTGTTAGTAAGAAGTTGGACAAAATTTTATCCAAGATGAACAAGTTCATTTCCAAAGTCAGCAAGAAACTTGGACTTTCTTCATCATCATCATCCTCTAACTAGTTCTACCTTTACGTATCTCATTGTATTTGTTTTAGTTTGTTTTTATTTGAAAGTTCATGTAGTTTCTTATGTTTAATCATTGTATCGTCTTAGTATGCAATGAAATAGAATTTCTTTCTGTTATCTAGCTTATCTTATCTTCAGAATAAATGTTAGTATATTATATAAATATATATATACGCAATTATTCACAAAATCAAAATAAATCATCAAATTTCACTACACCATGTCGACATAGCCCCTATGACCATGTCAACATGTACTGGTCAGAAATGACAATTCATTTTGAATTTGAAATTTGAATAACTACCATATGTCTATTCATTTCAAATGAATTTCTACACCTATAAATACCTATTTCTTCCAGAATTCATCATTGAATATTATTTCTTATCTTCTCTATCTCTCATTCTTCTCACAATTTCAAATATGGCTAATCTAATTCATAACTTATCTAAGAATCTTGAAGAAACTCTTAATTCATTCAAGAATATTCTCTCGTTCATTCTTCGTAACCAGCGACACTTAGAATTGTGTCAAATGCAGATGATCAAGGAGCATGAAAGGCATTTCGATGCGATACGATGGATGATTTCCTCCCTGCACAAGGATGTTAACGAAGCACATCTTCCGGTCTCTCTCACTAATGACAAAGAAAATTGGGATGCCATTAAAGCAGACCCTATCTTTGGAGAAGAAGGATGGGTGGAAGTTCCTTGTAACATTTGATTTTATTTGGTTGCTTTGTTTGAATTGTTTGCTTTGATTGATTTGATTTCATTGGCTTTGGCTTGGTTTGAAATTGATTGATATTTAGTGTGGATTGATGTTTATTGTACAAAACATGTATAATTATACATTGATATGTATATAATCTTTGATTCATTATTGTGTCTATCAATATAATTTTCTCTTGATTCTATATTCCATTGCATAAGTTTATTAATGCATGTATTTTAGTCCAAGAATGAGGGGGAGTTATATAGTTTGGAGATGGTTTTTTTTGTTGATGACAAAGGAGGAGGAGTATAAAATATAATAGTTAGGCATATATTAAGGGGGAGTTATTAGGATAGAAGTAATATTTTATAAACAAAGGTTGCCATCATCAAAAAGGGGGAGATTGTTAGTCCGTGAGATGATGTTTTTGATGACAACAACCTTAGAATAGATTATAAAATATAAATACTAACAGTATAAGTTTAGATATATATGTATATGCATGATTTAACCATGCAGGTACCAAGAATGAAGACTGTACAGTATAGAGATTCAAGATATCAAGATTGAAAACTCATGAGTAACAAGTATATCAAGATTATCAAGAGTTCAAGATTTCAAGTAATTTACTTTTTAATTAGAAATTTTGTTAAAACTCCTAGAAAAGCACTGGCATCTTAAAATCCAATTTATTCGTGGAATGGAATCCATTTCGAGCCTGTTAAAGGGATGGAACCCTAAGTAGGATGGAACCTACGAAAAATCTAGTGGAACATTGTTTTGTATCCGCTAACTTTTTATTCAAAATGATTTTTCAAAATTATATCTTGCTTTCAAAATGATTTCAAAATCTTCCTTTTAAAAGAATCAAAAATATCTATCATGATTTTAAATATTTTTAGCCTCAAAATAATCTTTAATTTCAAAGTTAAATTATCCTTGTTTTTAAACTATCTTTTAAATATAATATATTTAACTTTTAAATATTTATACTTAGATTTAAATATAAAATTATAGTAAAATTCTATATATGTTATTCTCTATATTTACTTATGTATTTTAATTATAGTCAAGTATATTTATAAAGTTTAAAATAGTTTTAATATAAGATAAAGGTTATTTTCAAGAAAATCAAAACAACAAAAATCCCTTTGGGATGTTGACATACTCAAGTACCCCATGTCGGCATGGTGTCAGTTGGTTTCGAAATTCAAATTTCAAAAGAATGTCTATTCGTCATAACTCTTCACGAATGGACATGGCTGCTGTTCTTCTATAAATAGGGGTTAGTTTCAACGAATTTTTATTCAGTTTTTTCTAGTTTTTCACTTCTCTTCTTCTTCCACATTTCTGTATACATATTCTTACCATTACTCTGCCGAAATCAACATTGAATCTAACTAGATCATTTCTGGTTTGATTATCTATCACAATCTCAACAAGATTCTCAGTGCTATACAAAGTTATAGTTTTCTTGGTAATCAATTTAGTGAGAAAAGGTGTGATTGTAGCCTTGGAAATCAATCAAGTGAGATAAGGTGTGATTGTAGCCTTGGGAAATCAACTGGGTGAACTTGTTGCCCGAGAAATCAAGTATCTCTACCCAGAGGATTGTGATTCTGGAGGGTATACCTCGTTGCCTTGAAATCGAGGGTGTAATTGTACAATTGCTTTTGAAAGGAAATCCGTATTTGTTGTGCGGGACTGGATGTAGAGTAACTCCGAACCAGTATAAAATCCGATGTGTTCTTTCCTTTACTGCTTTTACTTTATTTCTACATCAGTGTTTGTTTTTGTGATCATATCTGTGTCTAAATATTGCATACATCTGTATTCAAATTAACATAAACTTAAAAAGATTTAGCAACTCTTTATAAACACTATTAACCCCCCTCCTCTATTGTTAATCCTAGCCTTAAGATCTGTAATCTGCATTTCTCACACTAATCAAAAACTACTTCAAGTCTGAGATACAGGTTCTATGTTTTGGAAGTGGAATGGTAGAATCTATGTGTGGTTTCAAAATTTGTTGAGATGATGGAATTCATATGGGATTCATTATTTACTCAAGCATTGAAGACTCGTATGAAGATGTCGAATGTGGCCCTGACATCAAAGAAATGAGTAAAGGCAAAGTAGAATGCACAATCAAAGGGTTTTGAAAACCCAAAGGGGTGTCTCAACTCCATTATCTAGAGCATGATTATCGATATATGGGACGGTAGGAGTTGATGATGCTTAGGTTCCACATGGTTCGGGTATGCTAGTTTAGGTTTGGGCCACTTATGTTTATCATATGGTATATTTTATTTAGAGACATACGATGCTCAGAAGGTATTTTCTGATCCTTGTCATATGAGATCAATCTTATTGAGGAGATCTCTATGGAAAATCCATTTATACAATCATTCCTTTTCGGTTTTGTTTGTACATCTACATATGCTATTAAATGTAACCAGGGTAACCATTCCAACTATGTTATTTATTTATGTTAAATACCCTAGACATTATTGTAATATCACTAGAGTTTCTAATAGAAATGGTCTGGTTATTTTAAGCTAAAACCTATCCGTGATTATTTGCAGTGTGATCTTACAGGATACCTTTATTTTGAAAGGTTTTATAACATTAAATAATTCAGATGACTTGAGTTTACCACACTGGTTTACCAGACTGATCTATGTGTTATTTTCTTATAATGCTCGGGTAGCCTTGTGTATATTTCCTTATTTCATTAATGTTCATTGCAGCTCTTGGAGAGGAGTTGGATGATTATCTACCATACTTATTACTTCCACTGCATTACTTTGATTATATATCAGCAATTGTAGGGATATACAGTTATAACTGTCCAGGCTGATGATAGGTTGATTTGCTATGATTGTTGTATCCATACAGTTCTCTTTGTAAAGGCCATTTTTATATTTTATATTATTGTTCCTAGTGAGTGCATGGGCATGCAAGATTGGGGGTTCTCACACTGGTGAATATGTGACGAAGCTTTGTCTCTTACCTCTACATGTCCCTTTATAGGTTGGCTGAGACAGTTTGAGAGGCTGGCCATAAAATCGGGAATGAGGAACCATTTGTAGTCACCTTAGAAAGGGAGAATCGTTACATCTTGGTATCAGAGCTGAAAGTTAAGCAAGAACCTTGACTTTGATTGGATACAACTCATTAAGAGATAAGGTAATGAAATGCCTGATTATGAGTTCAGCGTATCATATAAAAGAGAGTACATATTTTTTATTGTTATAACAATATTTTATATTGTGTTGATCGGTCTTTTGAGTACTTATGGATTCTAGTCGATAGGGGTCTCCAAACACTTATATAAGGAAAAAGGACATGGTATTATTTTCAAAATTGGTAAATGAAATAATTTTACCTAAGATTATACTTTTATATAATGGAACAATTTTCAAATAATTGAGATAGTTATTTTTGATATATTTGTTAGGGAATGATAATATTCAGTTATTACCATTTATTAGTCATGCTCATCCAGTTTATGAGCATTGACTATGGTTTATTAAATTGTAATTAATTACATTTGCACAACATGGGTTGGGTAGATAGTAACTTATAGGAACATTTAAGAAGAACACCTTGTGAATTAAGTTTCATAATTTGATTATAAGGCGTTCGATTATAACGCAGGGTTAAAATTTAATTTAATTCTAACAAAATTTATTATTTTAGCTTTAAGGGAAAGGAAAGAAATCTAAAAGATAAATACTTTTGAAATGACTTTATATAAGAAAGAATTTTTTTAAATAAATATGATTTATTGAAAATATTTTTTATATAAATATAATTTATGAAAATATGGTTTATACAAATATGATTTATGAAAATATGATATATAAACAAGAAGCATTTAAATTGAGAATTTAAGAACTTATATCTCCATGTTTTTGAAATTGGTTGCTAGGAGTTTGGAGTAAATAATAATAGTATTATTTAAAATTATTTTAAAGGACTAATGTTTTTAAAAGAGTCTTAAGATTTGTTCATGTTCGAGATTGCTCTCGGAATCAACAAAATTGATTTGGGAAATAAATTATTTTTATGTTAGCTATTTTAAGTGGCTCAAAAATGACTAAAAATAGGCAGGATAAATGTTCAATTAGAAAGCACTTCTCTTAAGTATTACCCTTCCTAGTAAAGGGTATATATGATACTTCTTGGTAGGACCCAGTTTCTTATATCATTTTGTTATTACACGATCTATATGAATATTCTCCATGGATTTTAATGAAAATATCTTCTATTGATTTTAAAAAAGATTTTGTTTAATCTCGAAAAGTATGATTTGATATCCAAAACGATATATGTATGTATTGTTATTTTAAGAGATTTGAAATAAAACCTTGTGTTTAATTCTTAAGTTTTCAATTAAGTTATATTATGGTTGCATGTAACCTTTGCATTAGAGTAGTTTGGTTGTGCATCTTATTATGATACGTTGTCTATTAATTTCTAGTTATAGAGATAAAACGGAATTCTCGATGATTCTGGACAGTTGGAACGTTCGAACTGATACAAAAATTAAAGCCAAGTATTTTTGTTAAATTATAATTGTTGAATTTTTATAACTCTTAATTTGAAAAGGTAGTTAGTTAAAACAATTTAAATTTTGTTGAAGTATCCTTGTTAAATAGAACATTCGATCTTATTGGCCATCTGCTAAACATCTTTACTTTAGGGTTGTCTAAGGAAAGTGAACTCTAGTCTTGAGTTTGGATACCAGAGACCTACTCTACCCAGCTAGTTGCCTAACCCGATGGATAAAGAACTCTGTAAGGTTGACTCGATTATAAGAACAATAATTATTTTAGGCCTTCATCGAAATTTTAAGAAGTGAAAATGCAAAAGAATGTTTTTAATATACTAATAGGATGTAGTTGAGTATTATACGAGTAACGAACTTAAGTCATAAAATGTTTTAAAATGAAGTTATATTTCAGTAAATGTTTTAAGTTGTTATAAATATGTTAATAAAATTAATCAGCATTTTATGAAATGTTTTTTAAATAATTTAAGTAGTAAAACAGAATACTATTTGGGTAAATGAATATGAACATAAGATAATGAAATGTGTTATAAATAAAGAGTGGCTTTTTGAAATGATTATGAAATTGAGTAATATTTTGTAGATAAACATAAGTCTTTATGAAATGTTCATAAACTTAAGTAATGTCTTATTCAATAATCCATAAATGATTTTAGTATTATATAAGAAATGATTTTGTGTAAATAAGGAGAATTAGAAATAAATTGTTGTGGTTAACAAACCAAATTGAATCAAATATGTAAGTTATACGTAGATCATTTTATTCGCATGACAATTCTTAATCTAGGATTCGAGTACATGATTTTGAGGTGATATACACCAGTCCAAACAAGGATTTTTCACTAGATTCTTAATGATGAACACTTGATACAAATTCTTGATATGATTAAAGACTATTTGCTACAAGTAGTCCTTCTCGAATGGAGGAATGAAAGGCGATAAGTCCTCCGCATAGCTTCGCGATATATCACTCAGAAAGGAGTCATGTATATAAAGGGCTTTTCCATTCCTCTACTTCGATGTATCGCTCATAATGAAATAAAATGAGTCCTAAAGATAGTTCATGAAAGGGAATATGGCAATCACACTAGGGGGCAAATCCTAGCAAAGAAAATACTCCATTATGTGTATTATAGGCCGACAATCAACCGAGATGCTACTGGGTACGCTAAGTGATTTGACAAGTACCAGATGTATGCAAAGGTTCTGAGAGCTCTATTGATGGAAATCACATAAATTGTCAGTCGTAAGCCAGTAACCACATATGGTGTAGATATTATCAGTTCTTTACCCATCTCTATAGGAGGAGTGAAGTACGCCATTATAGCGGTTGATTACTTCACCAAATCGGCCAAAGGTGAACCCTTAGCCATGATCACGACAAATAATGTAATCAATTTCATTGTCCGGAACATCATCTGTCATTTTGGCCTTCCACGAACCATTATAACTGATAACGGAATCTAATTCGATAGTGCTGAATTCAAAGACTTCCACCGTCGACATCATATTGAAAAGAGATTTGCAGTAGTTTCTCACCCTCAAGCGAATGGATAAGTGGAAGCTATAAAAATAATTGTAAAGTCCATTTTGAATAAACAATTGGAAAAGGCTGGAGGTAAGTGAATGGATGAATACCTACCATAGTTATGGGCTTACAAAACTATAGTTATTACATCCACGATCTTTTCAAAAATGCTGTCGAATTCAGTAATTAACAATTTAAAACATTTAGCAAATTGCCCATTCTCCTTTATAAACATATAAAAAATTTAAGTTTCATATCTTAAATAATTTTATATCTTTAGTAAAATACTTAGCAAAATTCTCTAAAAATTCCCATGAATCACTTTAAATATGTTTTCTAACATATTTAAATTTTTGACCCAAATCAAACATATAATAGCCAAAATTAATTTTAAACCCAATTTAACCATTTTCTTTACTAGAAAATTCATAGTAAATCACAATAACATAGAAAATTATGAAACTTGAAACCCATTTCTCAACCTTATACAAAAATCGCAAGCCATTTAGATGTCATTTAATAGGTTTCCAAATCAACTCTTATCATAAAATCTATATGAAACAACAAAAATCATAAAACAAGCATATGTAACCATTTTGTAACAACCCAAAGTTTGAGCTGTAGTAATCAATTGACAAATTAATTGAATAATAAAACAGGGTTAGGAAATTTTTACAGTTGAGCTATGGGAGTTGCACCATTAGGTCCGTGGTAATTTTCTAATCAATTTCCATATATAACTTATCGAAATCCGAGTCGGTATGGTGAAGTTACAAGAGAAACAAGAAATCATAATTTATTTTATATAATTAAAAGAATATATATATATATATATACACACACACACAGGCACACATACAACACACACGTATCCCTAGGTCGACGTGCATTAGGGTCAGGTCGACCAAAGTGTCGATCCCCAAAGGAGTCGGGTCGACCCATACTTCTGCCTGGACGATATTTGGTCTAGGTATGAGCCGAAGAGAGTAACTTTGATTTTTGGCCAAAACTTGTGCATTTGTAGCTACATCCGACAGTTCCCAGTAAGCCTATGATATGGTTGCACTAGATTTAATCTTCAAATCCGATGGCCTGAGATCCTTAAGCCACACTATAAATAGAACCCTAGGCCTAACTATTTTTCTCATTCAATTTTCTCCTAATTGGGTTCATTGCATGACGCTGAACCCTAAATAGAAATTTTTTCTAGGAAGTAAATATTTTTAACAAAAGTATTTTACACCCTAGAAGTGGATCCAGGAAGGCCCAAGACTAGAGCCAAGGACCACAAGTGAGTGTTTTATAATTTTATTAGATTTCTAAGTAATTTAAAATAATTGGGTTCTCAATAGTTGTAGTTTTTCTATAATTTTGAGATAATTTTTATGTAAGTTTATTTACAGTCGATTTTTAAGTAAATTTCAGAAGTTCTTTTAAGTCTATTTTTATTCAGCTATTTTGTTCTGTTATTTACAGTTATTTACATCTTTATTAAGTTGAAATTTAGTATGTAATGTTAATTTCTTTTTTTAGAGATTTAATACTTGATAGTTTCTTTTTTTTAGAGATTTAATCCTTTTTGACACGAATAAAATATTAAGAGAAGAATTCGCAAATATACATTAAAATAAACAAACACTAAATTTACAGAAATCAGATGGAAAATGAGAAAATCTGGAATAAAATAGAGATGGACAGAAATAGGCAAATTTAATATCTATATATATATATATATACACACACACATACAAGCATAATTATAACAAGTGGTTATAATTAAAAAGAGAAAATTGAAGAGTAACAGTTGCAAGAACAATTATAACACATAGATTATAATTAGAAAGAAAGAAATAATAGAAGAAGCTTATTTTAAAACTTAGATCTTGGATTAAGTTAATAAGAAAATATAGCAGAAACAATAGAAGAGGTTTATTTTGAAACTAAGATCTTGGATTAAGTTAATAAGAAAACATAGAAGTAGGGCCCGTACCGGAAGCGTTCCCTTTCAGGTCTAGGACTGATGGTTTTACATGTAGGTGAGGTAAGGACACGCTTATGCTGATTAGGGTAAATAAGTGGCCTATACACAGAGGCTCAAATCTGGGGATTTGGGCAAGGGGCGCAAAACTTGAAGATTTGTTTTGTAGGACTCGTACCGGTAGCATTCCCTTTTAGGTCGAGGACTAATGGTCTCACACGTGGATGAGGCTGAGAACACTTATGCTGATTAGGGTAAATGAAGGGTCACTACTACAAAACAGGTCATTTGCATCGCCTCATTTGAATCGGTTTAAGTAAAAACTGATGCAAATAGAACTACTTGCATCAGTTCTGTCTTAATAACCGATGCAATTGGTACGTGGAAAGCAGTAGGTAATAAAAAAGTCAAATTTGCATCTGTTGTCACCAACAACTGATGCAAATACGTCGGTGCAAATTGTTTTAGTCGCATCGGTTTTAAAGTAAACTGATGCAACTGCGTCCAACGTAATACTTTTCGCATCGGTTTCGTTTCCTAAGCGATGCAATTTCAAAAATTAGGTTATTCCCGCGTTTGCCGCCGTTCCATTCTATTCCCCCAAAATAATTCGCGGCTTCTAAAAAGAAAAAAAAAAACCCTAAAATAATTCGCGGCTTCAAAATAATCATCGGATCGTTTGATTTCGAGTGTTCGATTTTGCTGATTGATTTCAACTTTCGAGTTTGCTGATTGATTTTCAGGTATAAATTTACTTTTCTCGCTGGCATCGACTTTTTTGAGAAAAATTCATATATTTTTGAAGGATAGCTTGAGTTATTGAGCCACAGTGGAAACATGAAGCCCTTGATTTTACAATTCTTTTTTATGAAAACAATGACCGATTCATAATAGTTGACTTGAAATTGATTCGTCATAATTTTTTTGGCAGTATTTAAATGAGTTTGGGATGCTTTTCCAATCCGTATATGGTTTTTGAGATTCATGGATCATTGTAAGAATCATTAGTTTTAGAAATGGAATTTTCACTCGACCTATGGGTTAATCAATTTAGAATTTAGAATTTCCCAGCAACCTTTTTTGTCAGTTTTGTTTTCCTAAAATCAAAAGCATGCTTGGAGAAAATTCCAGGAGAAAAATTGAATTACAAAAGTACAAATAGGATGCCACATAAGCTACAATGTTGTGGCTGCAGGCAGGTTGCAGGTGGAAGAATTTGGTACAGTGCAGTGGATGAATGGATGTTGATGCAGAGAGTTTGGTGAATGGAGCAGTAAGGGGAAAGAACTAGTGGATTAAGTTTTGTTGAACTGCAAGGTGTCAGTGCAGTGGTTTGGGATTTAGATGCAGTGATGAATGAGACTGAAGTAGTATGTGATGGCAGTGAAATAGTATTGGTTGATGATAGTTTGTGTGTGCACTGTGCACTGTAGTGACTTTTGACAGTAGGTTGTTGGTTGGTCTGTGGAAGTGATAGGGTAGTGTTTATGGTCGAAGATGATAATGGTGCTGAGTGGTTTATGCAGATCAGTGGTTTTAGAAGCAGAAGTGATAGAGGTTGATGAATGTTTTGTGGCCTGTGCCTGGCGATGTTGTGTAGTTTGAATTGCAGATGTGCAGTTTTATGTAGAGATGAAAGAAGTGGGTGGTGAAGTAAAGGATGGTGTAGTTTGTGGGGACTATGGATGATATGCTCTGGTAATTGCAATATGAGTTGTATAATGTTGTCTGGTTGGATTGTAATGGTAAATAGGGTGGAAGAGACAGTAATAGGGGGTGACTGTGGTATGAACTGTTTTGAGGTGGAGCGGTTTGTTGTAGATGGTGAAGTGATGTTTGTATTTGGAGAAGTGGTGACAATGGTGGAAGTGTTCGATGAACTGGAGACGGAGGCAGTTGACAGGTTGCAATGTCATTGCTGACTTGTATAGGTGAATGGATGTAAAAGTTTATACGCAGTTTATAGCAACAATTGATGGTGTTTTGGGCAGTGATGAAGTCAATGAAAGTATGGGGTGAGTTGTCAACAGTTCGGATGTGGAGTTGCAAGTTTGTGGACAGGTCTTTGTTTGTGGTGTGACAGCGGTTTGGATTATTGGAGTGCAGGGTGGTCGGAGAAGTTGGCAAGTCAGTAATTGGATTGATATAAGGAGGGAATGGTAAGTGATGAAGAAGAGCAGTTTTGTAATACAGAGTGAAATGTAAAAAGGAAAGACAGTCTTTGAATGCCTTCATCAAACCAAATGATCAAAATTGGTTTGCAAAATTAATTATGATACTACAGTACGCATGGGTATCATATATAAGGAATGAAGGATATGATGCTGAAACAAAAACTACAGCTTCATATTTGGGTATGATGGAAACAAAATTGAAATTTTTTTCAGAAAAATAGGTTAGAAAATATTGCACCTCGGAGCAATTGAATATAAGAGTTTGATTAACCAGAAGTCTTATAGTCAAAATTTTATATTACTAATCATTAGGAAGATAATGGAGATGACGCACAGAACTACAAATCTGTCCATGTTAAGCATCATTTTTTTTTCAATTTTTTTTCACTATTTATGCTATTAATTAGGTCATGTTTGATGGTGTCCAAAAACTTTTATTTGCATAACAATATCTAAGCTATAGCATTTTTGAGCACCACTTTTTTGGTAAACAAATAGTGTTCCACATAGGTCGACATGTATTGTTCATGGTTAGACGAATATGAATGTGCAGATCAGTTTTTATGTAGCGGGTAGTGGATCGTGTGTGCAACAACCATTGCGATGTAGGGGATAAACAACATGCCTAAATTTGTGAATGAGCGTGCAACAACCATTGCGATGTAGAAGATAAGTAGCATTTTTAAATTTGTGAAAGCATGTTTGCAGAGAATAAAAGTTGCTTGAATATAAATATATTAGTGAAAACTAACAGACTAACCATTTTGGAAATCCAAAGAAGCTTCGTTCTTGCCAATAAGTGATCTGCCTCCTTGTCAGCGAAGTGATGGTTGCTGAATATTGTAAGTGAAAATCATTATCACATGCAACAGCTGATAATACAATCAATGGTAGTTGTATAAAATAGAGATTTGCAGATAAGCTTTGGTTGTTCATAAACATCGTACAGTGTGGATAACCACATGAACGACGAAAATAATAATTTTACTTCCGGGGGAAAATGCGATCGACATAAAAAGAAAACAAAAAAAATGAGAACATGGTTTTCCATAACAATGTCCATTGTGGACATAGTATTCCATTTTTTATGCCTGGTTAAAAAAAAGCAATGATTACAAATATACGAATTATTTATTTGTTGGTCATACCTGTAGCACATATGTATATATCATTCTATCAAATATAAAAAATGCATACATAAATAGTTAAAAGCTGGAATCAAAAGGGAGGGTTGGTTGTGGCGATGGGGTTGGTCTTATAAGCTAAAAGCTTGACATATACACTTCAAGGTTTGCACCGAAGCTATGGGATGTGGAGTAGTGGGTGGCAGCAGTATAGATGCTATTCTTTTAATATATGCAAATGGCAGTAGCTTCGTATAGACTCCTAAATGTATGCAACTAGCAGCATAGATGCTATTCTTTAATCTATGCAAAGAGCAGTAGCATATTTAATAGTATAGTTGGTCTTTTTACAAATCACTTTGTAAAGACTCCTAAATAGCAGTAACATGTTATGTTAATTAACCGAATATACTTTATTATATTAGTTTACTTTAATCCATGCAACATTTGCAAATCACTTTGTATAGACTCCTAAAATGCAAATATCGCTTCGATATTAAAGAATAGCATGGTTTACTTTAATCTATGCAAATAGCAGTAGCATGTTGATTTATAAAACGACCACCTTCAGTATGGATGCTATTCTGTTAATATTAGCAGAAGTTAATCTTCAAAATCATTAGAGAACCACGTTTGCTAACTTTGGATATTCAATTCCGATTCATGTACAACAGAACCGAACAGTAGGGGGGGTAGTGGGTGGCAGCAGTAGGGAAGGAAATTGATCAGAGGGGAGTTAGATGGTTGTTTGGTGGAAACGTTGGGTTGTATGGATGAAGTGGCTTGCAATGCAGTGGCAGATGGTCAGGTGTAAATGTATTGCACAGTTTGGATGGCTGGAAAGCAAGTTTTGAATGCAAATGTGCATAGAGCAACAAATGCACAGGGTAGCGTAGAAATGTAAATGTAATTGAAAATTATAATTGAAAACTGAAAATGAGATCTTTTTCAAATGAAATTGTTTGTGTATTTTAAATATGCAAAGGCAACTTTCTCATACCTCCACGGAATAGACTCCATTTCCTTCCCATCGTGAATAATAACATTAGGTGTGAATTTTTTTGTTTGTTGTGCAGTTTAGTGTTTTTGTTTTTGTGGAGTAATGTTGACCTGAGTATCCACTCCATTTGAATTAGCTAAAAATATTGATTTAATAATGAATGCTCTTCGTAATCCAATGTTTTTTTTTGCTTGTGTAGTGTCTCTAGCATTTGCATATGGATCGTAGTTGGATGTACAACGTAAAACGCAACGATGACGAATTCCTAAACAAAATTGAAGAGTTCATCAATTGTGCATTGAATGATCAATTAAGAAGAGGGGAAGAAACTATTTTTTGTCCTTGTAGACACTGCAAAAATAAGAGAAGACTTCGTAACATAGATCAGATTAGAGATCACATAATCCGTTATGGGTTTAAGCAAAATTATACGCGGTGGATATGGCATGGTGAAAGTATACTTAGTGGAGCTAGTTCTAATAATCATGAGAATGATGAGAATGACCGAGAAGATAACATGAATAATGACGTGAATGATGAGAATGATTGTGTTCATGAGATGTTTTGTGATGCTGAAGAACATTTGATGGAAGAGCCAAAGTTGTATGAAAGAATATTAATTGATGCCGAGAAGCCTTTGTTTCCTAATTGTGCTAAATTCACAACATTGTCTGCTGTGCTCAAGCTTTTCAATTTAAAAGCAAAGCATGGGTGGAGTGATAAAAGTTTTACATCTTTGTTGGAACTTTTGAATGACATGCTTCCGGAAGGTAATGAGCTTCCAACTTCTAACTATGAGGCAAAGAAAATTATGTGCCCAATTGGTATAGGATATAAAAAGATACATGCATGTCCAAATGATTGTATATTGTATCGAAATGAATATGAGAACTTGCACGAGTGTCCCAAGTGTGGATTATCCCGTTACAAGTCGCGAGGGAACGTTCATAATGACCCAAATAAGAAATGGCCTCCAGCAAAAGTCTTGTGGTATTTGCCAATTATACCAAGGTTTAAACGTTTATTTGCAAATAAAGAAAATGCAAAAAACTTAAGGTGGCATAGAGATGTGAGGAAAAATGATGGATTATTGAGGCATCCAGCTGATTCTCCACAGTGGAGAAACATTGATACAATGTATCCTGATTTTGGTGAAGAAATTAGAAATCTCAGACTTGGTCTTTGTACAGATGGCATAAACCCATTTGGCAACTTTAGTAGTCAACATAGTACTTGGCCTGTTCTTTTGGTGATTTACAATCTTCCACCTCATTTGAGTATGAAGCGCAAATATATCATGTTGTCTCTTTTAATCTCTGGACCACGGCAACCAGGAAACGACATCGATGTTTACCTAACTCCTCTTATTGATGATCTAAAACTTCTATGGGATAAAGGTGTGCGTGTGTTTGACGCATATAGTCAAAGTAATTTTACATTGCGCGCTATGATTTTTTGTACCATAAATGATTTTCCTGCGTATGGTAACTTGTCTGGCTATAGTACAAAAGGTGCCAAAGCATGCCCAATTTGTGAAGATGATATGGTTGTTGAGCGTTTACATTATTGCAAAAAAAATGTGTATATGCATCATCGTAGATTTCTCCCTCCTAATCATCCTTATCGTAAAAAGAAGAAGCCTTTTAATGGGGAGATAGAGAATGGAGTTGCTCGTTTGCCATTAACAGGAAATGATGTTTACGAACGGGTCAAGGATATTGAAAATGCATTTGGCAAAGTATTTCCTCTTTTAGAAGGCTCGTGGAAGAAGAAATCTATATTTTGGGAACTTCCGTATTGGAGACATTTACAGGTTAGACATTGTCTAGATGTAGTGCATATAGAAAAAAATGTTTGTGACAGTATCGTTGGGACACTCTTGAATATACCTGGTAAGACAAAAGATGGTGAGAAAGCTAGGCAAGATATGTTGAAAATGGGTATCCGGAAGGAGTTAGCACCGGTGCAGAAAGGTAAACGTACCTATTTGCCCCCCGCATGTTATACATTGTCCAAAAAAGAGAAAACTAGTTTATGTGAGTGTCTTCGTGGTGTGAAGGTTCCAACAGGTTATTCTTCAAACATTAGCAGTCGTGTATCAGTGAAGGATTTGAAATGGACCGGTATGAAGTCTCATGATTGCCATGTGTTAATGCAACATTTATTACCTGTTGCAATTAGAGGTATATTGCCTAAACATGTTAGGCATGTTATTACAAAGCTTTGTCGCTTTTTTAATATAATTTGTAGCAAGGTAATTGATCCTGATACGTTGGATGCTCAACAAGCCGATGTTATTGTTACCTTATGCCAATTTGAGATGTATTTTCCACCTTCATTTTTCGATGTTATGTTGCATTTGGTTGTTCATCTTGTAAGAGAAATCAAAATTTGTGGTCCTGTATTTATGAGATATATGTATCCGTTTGAAATGCATATGGGAACTTTAAAAAGAAAAACAAAAAACAGATATAGACCTGAAGCCAGTATCGTAGAAGCTACTATAGCTGAGGAGGTTATAGAATTTGTCACTCCATACTTAACTGGTGTTGAACCTATTGGACTTCGTAAGTCTCGACGTTAAGGACGACTTGATGGCCAGGGCATAATTGGATCAAAATTGATTTCAATTGGTGATGAGATGTTGCACAAAGCTCAGCTACTTGTTTTGTAGCACCTTAGTGAAGTACATCCTTACTTGTTGGAGCACATGACAATTCTAAAGTCTCAGAATCCTTCAAAGAACGAAAGGTGGTTGACGAATGAACATAACCGATCTTTTGTCATATGGTTTAAACATACGGTAATGTTTCAATTGTCTCAAACCAATCATGGTATTTCAGATACAATAAAATGGTTAGCATATGGGCCTCGATTGCATGTCAATTCATGGAAAGGATATGATATGAGCGGTTATGTCTTTTATACGAAGCGTCAGGATGAGAAGAGCAAAATGCAAAATAGTGGAGTTAGCATCGTTGCATCTTCAAGAGAATTTGCTAGTGCTAAAGATAACAGACCAATAAATGCGATAATGCTATATTATGGGATAATCGAGGATATTTTGGAACTTGAGTATAAGGACTTCGCAATCCCGCTATTTCGATGTAGATGGGCTGATAATCGTCGTGCTGTACGAGTGGATGAACATGGATTCACATTGGTTGACTTTGGTCAAGTGAGTCATGATAATGATCCACTCATCTTGGCATCTCAAGCAAAACAAGTTTTTTACGTGACTGATCCTGCCGATAATAAGTGGTCTATTGTTCTTCCCGGCAAAAGACGCATTGTTGGGATTGGTGATGTGGTGGATGAAGAAGAATATAATCAATTTGATGAGAATCCACCTTTCTCCATCGGCTTAAGTCTACCAGAAGAAGTTGATTTAAATGCAATTTATGCACGTTCTGATCACGATGAGGGGGTTTGGATAGTTGGGTAATTTTTTTTTATGCTCATCATGCTTTATTTGCCAGTTGAAATCTTTCATTTTCTGTAATTCTTTAGTTTTTTTAGAATAATTACTAATAAGATATTTTATAGGGATACTTGATCGTTGTTTTTGTTGCAGACTTCGGATATGAATAATGGACACAATTGCTTCTTGAATTGTTCCATCAAATAAATTAAATCTACTTACTATATTATAATCATTTAATTTGTCTTTCGTTAGTTTTCGAAATTAGGTAGATACTTGATAAAATAAAACTAAGTGAAATTTTTTTGTTGAATGCATACAAGTACATGTACTTTTTAATGCCTAACTTAAACTAAACATTTTTTGTGCAGGCTGAATGGCAAGAGGCATGAAGTGAGCTTTGTTGTTAGAGATTTTGATCACATCTTTCAGTATTTTGTTGTTAGAGAGTACATCCTCCCAATATGACTGAATAGGGAATAACACGTTGATGGTTGAACAATAAAATCAATTGAAAGGTCCTCCCAACTTTTATTTGGCACTGGAAGAGGCTATAATAGTTCAGGTGAGCTAACTTTTATTTGGTAAAATTTTTTCTGTCTGCAACTATAAGAAATGAAAATGTTAACAGTGATAGAGTCCAGCTTAAATCCTATAGCCTTAAGGGCTTCAACAAATAACCATGCATTTCCAGCGCCTAAATTCATGCAGAAAGATAACATAATTTTGTTACAAATAATTTGCTGTTAAAAAAAAATTACTAATTGAAATTACTTGCTGCTTAGCATCAAAGGCAACATCAAATCATCACTATTATATCCCAGGTTGAGAAATGCAGTTTAGTTTCAAATTACTTGCAAAGTGCAAGTTTGTTCCATCAGCCGATTTGAGTATAAAAAGATAATCTTACTCTTGGTCTTCACCTACCCGATTTAAATACTTGATATTCACAGGGCTGTATTCCATGTACCAACATCATGCTTTGGTTCCAAAGCAAAAACTAGGAGGCCATACTGCTATATGTAGACCGATAATTCATTTAACCCTACTTGGATATTTTAACTGCGTCGGCATGCACCACAGTCATTTTTAACCTGTTAAAATTTAAAATCTAAATGTTTATTTAAAATCTAAATGTTCATTTTTAACCTGTTAAAATTTAAAATCTAAATGGATATTTAAATTTTTTATTTATAAGCTATTAATCATTGTCAATGTTTAAATGTTTTGGGTTTTGATCCATATTCCACAAGACTCCAACAGGAGTATTTTGTTTCAGTTGAGTGGTCATTAAAAAAAGTTATTAATTCTTAACTGTTATTGTTTTATCTATAAGTTCTATATATTTATTATCTCCTCCTGTTTATGAATCTCAATATTCAGTTTCATATGCCAATTGATGATTGATGTAGAAATGTACCAAAAAGGCAATAAACTGATCGATCAACAGTGTGGTACTTTTGAAATGAACAACAATTTCAGAAATGACAAAAAACAATATAATTTCTGATTTATCACCTATGTACCCATGTTGTTCAAGATCTAACTCTTTCATGATATGAAAACCAAGCATTCATATTTACCGATATAAAACCACAAACTAAATTCTGAGAATTATTAACTCAAACATAAGAAATTCGAGCATTCTGGCCATTATAATTATTAATAGAGAGATACAAATCAAATCCTATCAATAAACTGATGCTTTGAGAACAATGGACATAGTTCTACTGCATATAGACCATCCATCTTTAGCAACTTGATATAGCAGAGTACAAAGTAAAGAACGACTCAAACCTGAAATATATAAAGCATTGCAAACTTTAAGTTACAGAGCGATTCATTTATAAGACTCTAAATAAAGTTGCATAGGAAGCCTTTAAGTATATGCCAACACAGTTGATTTGTTTAATTGTTTTACTCGTCTCAGTTTTGGAAGGTATGTTACCTGTTTTTAATCTGAACATAAAGCATAGATCGTTATCTTCAGTAGTAATATGACCCTGTAAAAGAAAATAAGTTGTATCAATAAACAAAATTAGCATGATGCCTGCAAGGTATATTGCAGCTTATATGTAGTATTACCTTGCCACCACTCAAAGGCTCCTTCAGTTTCAGGGTTGTCGTAGTTTGAACCCTCCTTTTTGTCCTTTTTATCCTGCGTATTAATAATAAAATCAATTTTGGTGTTATATATTAAACCCATTTTTCGATTATTATGTCATGTATTTTGATAAGTCAATGGTTCAAATGAAAGGCATATTCATTGAGAAAGAGTCATTTGGAATAATTTTTAATAATCAACCATGATTAAACCTTGTTATTTCTTGTAAACTGAACCACTTACAGTATAATTATTAATGTGTGAAAACTCGCAGTAGTTCTGTTCATAATTCTGACTCCAGGCCTTCTTTTTCAGAATAGTGATAATGGAGATAGAACAATTTGGACAAAATGAAGAACATGATCCTTCTACTTCACAGTCGTTGTCTAAGAAGAGGCGAAGAGGCCCAACAACCGGGAAGAAATATAAAACACAAGAACCAAAATTCATCGAGTGGAGTGATAACGGCAACCCCATTGGAAAGTGGGCGAAGTCTTATAAGGCGTATGTGGGCGATACTGCTAGATCTAAAATTGATATCAATATTAAAAATTGGGATGACGTTTGTAAAGGGCTTAAAGATACTATATGGGAAGATGTTAAGGTATTATAAATTCATTTATTCACTTATTACTTATTCGGCTTTGAGACCAAATTGGACATTTGAAGTCTTATAAGGCGTATGTAACTATGATTTTTTTTAATCTCAGATCGAGTACCACATTGACGACAACATGAAAGATAACGTGTTAAAATATGTCTGTGGACGATGGAAAGATTTCAAAACAAAATTGGTGGGTGGTTGGATTACGAAGACAAGAAAACTTCCAGTGGACCATAAAGAGCCGTACGAGCTTTATGATGGCATTACACAAGCACAGTGGGAAACGTTCAAGAAGAATTGTGAAACTGAGAAATTTAAGGTAATTTTTTTGTTCATTTCATACTTTATCCTTTTTAAACGTATTTTTGTTTCCTTGACGATGTCGAAGAAAGTAATAATTGTAATTACTTCTTGCGTACATTATTGACTGTCTTGATTTAATATTTAAATAATGGAGACTTTTTGATTGTTAACATTCCACAAAGTTTGTATAAAATTTTTGAGTTAGAAATGTAGCTGATAGTGAAAATAGATGATGAGAAGGTGGGTTTGGTTAGGTTCAACATTTTTAACACTTTATGTTTTGCATGTTCATCTCTTTATCATGATCTGCACTAAAGGGATACTATTTTGTAGGTTACCTATTCCAATTTTCCATGTGCCGCATACCTCCTTAATCATTTGTGTAATGCTACTGGAACAGAATATAGAGCTAGTGACAAATAGATTGAAGAATACATAATAATAGCTAAATCCAGTCACTCTGGGTTTATATATAACTTGTTCTTAATGTACCTTTCATGCACAAGAAAACATGAAATACTTTTCAAGAAAATATAGCTTGTAACAACTACCTATATATAACTTGTTCTTAATTCAACACAATAATTATGAAGTTCCTCGCCAAACTACTGAGTACCAGTAATCAAACTGATTAGAAATGCTAATGCTGACAGTTGAAAATCCAATATAGCAGAATAACATTGTAATAATTGTAATCTTCCATGAAATGAAATAATGTCTTAAAAAAAGGGTTGGCCTTGGATTCTAGATTGTATATTTAACACCACTTTAAAATTATTGTGGCGAATATTGATCTAATATTGATTACAGTTTACAGGAAATACCCCCATTTCTGCAAATCAACACATCTGCCAATCATCACCTTGTTCATCTCTGCAAATACCCCCATTTCTGCCATTGACTGCTGCCCACCAGTCATCTCCCCAGTCACAATGCATGTTTCTTTTGAAGTATATGATTTTATTTGAAGTATATGATCCAAAATATCAACACATATAATTTATTTGAAGTATATGATCCCCAGTCACTTTTTTTGATTTTATTTGAAGTATATGAAGTATATGATTTTATTTTGAAGTATATGATTTTATTTGAAGTATATGATCCAACATATCAACACATATAATTTCTTTTGAAGTATATGATTTTATTCTTAAAGCATGTTTACCATTAGTTGACTCCATTTATCCTTGTTGATTATAGACGACTGTTTCTACATATGTTTTCCAATTCTTAATGTTTTTTTCCCCTTTGTGTGTGTGACTTCTAAGGATGTGCTTGCTGATTTTCTCAGAAGCTGAAGTCTAACTACATTATTTGTTAATATGAAAGTTGCGTGAAATGCTCTCTTTCAGCGACATAGAAACAAAATCAATATTAAATACTAAGACATTAATATATGAATAAGATTTCATATCCTGATATCGGTATGATACACAGTATGGCTCAAGTATAATAGCCACAAGAATCTTGATATTTATGATAGCAGTATGAATAAGAATTTTGTGCAGTGGAGTATATGTTAGCAGTGGAGCATACATTAATACTCATTATTTTTGACAGCGATTAAGCGAGAAGGGTAGGAAGAGTCAAGCATACAATGAGCATCCTCACTATTTGGGGCAAGCTGGATATGCAGGGAAGAAAGCTAAATGGATAACCGAAGGTCATAGTTCATCGACTACATTACCAAGTGGTTCTTTTTTGGATCAAAGTATTGACTGGGTTTTGGCAAGATCAAAAAAAGAAGCTAATGGAAGTTATGTAATCCCTAATGAGAAAACTAGGATAGTTGCAGAGAAAGCGGTATGACTAATTTCGATGCATTTTATCCCATTTGGTTAATCTCTTACAAAACAAAGAAATAAATTATTTTTTTGTTGTTGACAGAATGCTTGGAGAGAAAAAGCCATCGAAGGAACATGGGTTCCAAATAGATATGATGATGTCTTAAATCGTGCTCTTGAATAAAAAGAACATCCAGGTCGAGTTAGAGGAATTGGTGGGACGGTCAGTATCAAAGATGTATTTGGAAAGGTAGTTAAATATAAAGGTCCAAGTGGTGTAATATCAGCAGATGAACTACATCGTATCACTCAGGAAATAGAAACTAAAGTGAGCCAAAGGTTCGAGTCTATGGTAGATACGGTGGTTGAGCAAAAGATTGCAAACTTTTTCAATAGGATGGGTATGCAAATTCCCAATGATATTGTGGTCGAAAATGTACCATCATTTGGTCATCGTAGCAGCTGTCAATCAGTACAATTGGACAAATTACAAAATACATGCACAAATCAAGAGATAGATCCTTATGAAAACTTGCAGGCAACTAATTCAAAAGTCTATTTTTGTAAAATTATACGATTCTAAAACGTGTAAGTCAATAATTTTAATGTTGTACTTGTCATTCTAGAGGCCAACTAAATGTCGTTCAGCTGTTAATTTGGACTCCAAAATTGTCGTAGTGGGTCACGGCATGGTGCATCCTGCTTTTGGGCCTGGAGATCAATGTCATAATCAACAAATCTTGACCAATCATGTAAAGGTTGGAATTGACGCAGTAGAGCCTATTCATGTAGGAACCCCTCTTCCGGTTCCAAGTAAATATCACATCACGATAGGAGAAGCACTTGGTAGTTTTGTACAATGGCCTAAAAATCTTGTGCTTTTAGGCGATGATGATAAGGTAAAGAAAACACTTTTTGTATTTTTTTTTGAGCTTTGCTTGGATAAAATATGCAGACTCCATGCTACTAATGAATTTTTTGTGTGCAGGCTACACATATTAGGAGCAAAGACAAAGTGGAAGAGTGTGTTGCTACGGACATGAATAATAACCAAAAGATGACAAATGAGCATGCAAAGCGAAGGACGATCGTGGGTGAAGACATCATTAATACTTTAACGGACGAGTGCAAATATTTCCATGGCCTGATAGTTCAAGTGCCATTCCATGATAATAATTTCATAAATGCAATTCATGTGAACAAGGATTTATTTACATACGATGAGGACTTTGAAATCCATGTCACTATGGATGACATTATCCAATTCCTTAGTATGGGATGGTTGAATGGAGAATGGTTGCAAATTTGCATCGTGTGAGTATTATATATATATATATATATATATATATTGAATATTTCTATCTGTGTATCAATATAGCTACTATGTGAAATACTTAGGTTACATTTACAACAAATAGCTTATAAATTCATTGTATATGTTCTATTTTATATTATGTATTATACATGAAATGGTGGAATAACAATATTTGTATGTTGTACTTATTTTTAGGTGGTTAAATCATATGTGCAATGACCTCGGAGTGGAGACCATCGGGTTTATGTGTCCATATAAGTTGTCTCAAGTGCGGAAATATCCCGACGCGACAAATATATATATTTCGAACACATGGCATGCGTCACAATCGAAGAGCTTACTCTTAGCCCCACACTACGAAGGGTATGAGCAATAAACTTTTATAAACTAGTTTGCAAATCTAATGTTGATATTAACTTCATATAAATCTTATAATGTAGGAAACATTGTCTACTGCTTGTTTTTCGTATAGAAAAGAATGAGGTTTATGTTTTGGATCCCCGAGTCGAACGCAAATCTAAACTGGAAATTAGACCGCAAGTGAATATGTACGTTTTATCTATTTGCCTTCTGATATCTTTTTTTCTTGATGCAAGTTAATATGTACGTTGTATTTAAAATTTTATTTTATGTGTAGGGCGTTTAAAACTTATAAGGCGTATGGTGGAAAATCTCGAGGAATTTACTTGAAATGGAAGACTATTAAGGTGACTTATTTTGTACAAAATAAAAATAATCTTCTATATTGGATATAAATTCAAATTAACCTATCTATTAAATTATTATGTAATATTGTTGTAGTGTCCTCAACAATCTAGAACGACGGATTGTGTATATTATGTGATGAGGTATATGTATGATATAGTAAAAAACCACAATCAAAGCACCGAAATGCTTGAGGTACCACTTTAATTTTTTTCCTTCATAATTTTTGTTAAGTACTTATTCGATTAATGTTTCGAAACAATCTTGTAATTGCAGTACTTTGTACAAGATAGTTCTTATAGCCAGCAAGAGATAGATGAGGTTCGAGATAATTTAGCTAGCTATATCATGCATAACTGGATGTAGTCTTCTTATATGCTACTATATGGTGAGTTTATTCTTGTCTCTTTCATACTTTTAGCATTACATGATTAGGAGCTAAAAATAAAATAATTATAATTGAATACATTTTTAAAATAATGACACAATGTTGTTAAAAAAAAAAGTTAAAAGCTAAACGTACATATCCAAGATTCCATTGCAAAGTTTGATGTGTGGGTGGATGTGTTAGAGTTACTGTCAGGTGATGGAGGTTGGTTGTCTGTTGCAACAGGGTATTTATGGAAGGCAGTGGTGATGAAGGTTGGGGTGGTGTTGCAAGGTATGGAGATGGTGATATGCAGAGTGGTTGAGACGGTGATAGTTGAATGTTTGTATGGATTGAGTTATGAAACTGTTGTATAGATTGGTCGAGGGTATTTGATGTTGGCAAGGTTGCAGTAAGGTGGAGCAGTGGTTCAGGGAGAGGCTTGGTAGTTGAGGCAGTTAATTAGTTTGAGGAATTGATGGTTGCGAGGGGTTTGATTTGTTTGAAGGGCAGGGGTTTGGTTCTCGAATTTCGATGAAGGCAGGACAAGTTGCAGACAATTGTAGTGATGAAGAGGGGAGATGGTAATTGAGGTGATGCGGAGTTAGCTCAGGCGATTGGGAATTCGTGATTTGGGGAGGAAGCAGTTATGCTAGTTGCAATTGGAGAAACTGGTTGAGAGATGGTTATCACAATGGTTTCAGGTGCTTGTGATGATGGTTTTGGTGTAGTAGTATTGTTCGAAGTTTTGATTTCAGTGGGGTTGGAAGTTGGAGCATACCATTTAAATCAACTAATGTGCTTATTGCTAATGTCATTTTTCAAAACACTCCTTTTGGGGAACTCATCCCGTGTATTGCAGGTAATATTTCTGTAACATTCATGGTTAACCATCGAATAAGGTAGGAAGGTTTACAACAATATAAAGTGGAAATGAGTCAGACTGAAGTAATACAATTGGAACTGAAGTAATAATATAGGAATTGCAGTAACTACCCCATTAGTCTAGACTGAGGTAAATTGGCAACATACTGGAGTAAAGAAGCAAACTGAACTGACATAGCAAAGCATATGAAATTGGCATTAGAAAATGACAATGTTGTTGAACCATGAAACGTAAGTTGTGTTTGAATAAAAGAAGCACACTGGAGTATACTGAACTGGTATGTTGAGTTGGCAAAATGAGCAGGAACAATATGAAAGTAGCAAAGTCTAAATAGAAGCAAAAGAGGTTTGAACTGATGTAATCGGTCATGGGTTAAACGGTATGTTAGTTATAAGGGTGGTTGAATGCAATTTGCTGGTGGACTTGGAAACTAAACAGGGAGGATTTTTTTTTAAGGAAGTGGTAGCAGTGTTGAAGAGAAGGTGATTTAGTAGTACAAGGTGGTTGCAGAGAGCAGAAGTGATGAACGGGGGGAGGGTGTTGCTGTGCATGGCACAGTTATGCAAGCTGTAAACAGTTTTGTAAAAAAAAAGTATACAAAATAGTATGCAGTGAATTTTTTTGTGAAGAGAGACATGTTTCTCAGTGACAACTGCGTATTATTGGCAACATGTATACTTAACATACTGACATGCGCATAAGCTTTTTAACATGGTTGATATATGTTGATATTTGTTACTTAACTAACTTAAACATTATCCGTTTGGCTTGTTATATAGTAAATAACTGGTTTGGTTATTTTGTTAGGGCTCTTGGATTGGAGAGGTTGAAAACGGAGCTGCAAAGCAAGGTTTAAAGTGTGGCGGAACTCTGCCTGAGAGGGCGGCTAGACTTTTCTTGCTTAAAACCATTCCTTTTGATAAGCTACCGAAGAAAATACTTGCTGCCAAAAAATGAGGGGCTTCCTTCTCTTTCCAAGTATTTGTTATGCTATTTTGTAATCCTATACTTAAATTGTATATCAACTATGTTTACGTAAATGTCCTATTTGTACTCTATGCCATGGATGCTTTTGTGGACATTTGTCTTTAACTTCGTGTGTCAAAACAAATAAGGATGAATCTTGTCGGACAATTTTTAACATCATTCTACGTACCATTCTGTTTGTTTGGAGACTCCAGATGAATGCATGTTGACAAGAATGGCTTTTCTGCATCAGGTATAAATAGCTGATGCAATAGAAGGATTAGTTTGCATCAGTTTTCATTACAACCGATGCAACATGGGAATTAATTTGCATAAGTTGGTATAATAAGCCGATGCAATAGAGGGATAAGTTTGCATCGGCTGTTATAAAAAACCGATGCAACAAGATACTTTGTTGCATCGGGTTTCTTTACAGCCGATGCAAAATGGGCTGTGTTCAAGCAGCCAACCATGATATTTTGCATCAGTTGTTACTAACAACTGATACAAAAAGTTCCTTTTTGCATCGGTTTCAGAACTGATGCAAAAGTATTAACCCTGTTGCATCGGCTGCATATGCATCGGTTGTTGAACTGATGCAAAAGGGGGGTAAACAACTGATGCAAATGGCCTGTTTTGTAGTAGTGGGTCAAATAGGGGGTGGCAATTGGTGTGTATCGGCGTTGACCGAGCATGCGATATGGATTCATTTCTAGAGTTTTTCTCATTTCAGATGTATTCTTCTGCTTTCATCCTTTTCATTTGGCTTATGGCACTTGTGATAGGGATTATAATTGTTACTTCTATACTCTGATTTTATGAGACTGAGATATATTTTCATGAGACATGAGACATTTTGAGTTTTTGAGATATGTTTTGTTTTTATGACTTATTTTTAGACGAACTTTAATTTTGAATGATAAGTTATTATTTAAATGTTTCCGTTGTTCTTACTTATTTGTCTTGTAAATCTTAGTCTCATTTGGTGTGTCCTTTTTGGGGATACTAAGGGGTGTGGGGTGTTTCATTTGGTATCAGAGCCTATGGTTACAGGAATCCTAAAAATTGGTTTTAAAAGTGAAGTATTTTTCAAAGGTAACATATGTTCAAACTAAAAGTATTTTTTAGAAAGAAACACTTATTATAGAAATAGTTTTCAATTATAAGAGAGTTTTTATAAAATCTCCTCAAAGTCCAGTTCAACCTTCTTTCAATTCTTTCGAGCCTAAATTTTCTTTTCTTTGCATAGAATGAAGGACACCCTAAATCTTCCAGAAGGTGTCTAAGTCCATGGCTGGTTCAGTAGATACCTCCAGGCTAGGACACTAGAGGTGCAAGGGCAAGCACCCAATGTAGTAGCTAATTTTTCTGAGTTATGCAAGAACTTCGCTAATCTAGGAGGCAAGTCTTTTTTTGGCATGGAGGATTTCGTAGAGGCACGAACTTGGTTGAGGAATACCTAACGGATATTTAGGCTGTTAGGATTGGAGGACCGATAGGTAATTCATCTTGCATCTTAGAAACTGTTGGGAGAAGCTTATTACTGATAAGAGATTGTAGAGATAAAGGGTGGACAAATTGGTTGGGTTGGATTTCGAAAAAGGTTTGAGAAAAAGTTCTTGTCGCAAGTCAAGGAAAGCATGCAGTTGGAGAAGTTCATTAGTCTGAAGCAGGGGAGTCTTTAGTGAAAGAGTATATAAATCAGTTTAATGAATTATCGAGGTTCGGGATGGAGCTTGTTAATACTCCACATAAGAAGGCCACCAAGTTTGCTAAGGCTATGAACCAGCCCCTCCAATGGTTGGCATGGACCTACGTAACTATGGTAGCAACATATCAATCAATTATGGAAATGGCTCTCATATCAGATGTTGTTAAGGAAGAAGATGTTAAGGGAGTTCCTATGTCAGAAAACTCTAAGAAGCAGTGGTGGAAGAATAAGAAGGATAAGGGGCGAAGAAAGAAGGAGGACCTCAAAAGGGACAGATCAAGAAGGGCGATAAATATCATAATTGTGGATTGGTTGGGCATTACTCAAAGGGCTGTAAGAAGGACATGATGAAGGGGAGATGTTATAGCTGTGGGTAGCTTGGACACCTTAGTAGAGCTTGTCCTCAGAAGACGAGGCAAAGAGCAGACGCACCTACGGCGTTAGTGCAGGCTTTGAACGCAGCACCTTCTAGTAGTAGACTGGATCGAGGTAGGAAGGTCTTTGTAAAAGGTGTGATCTCTATTTTGGATTTTCCTATTCGAACTCTTTTTGACTCCGGAGCATCGCATTCTTTCATTTCTAATTCTTTGGTTGATCTTTTGCACTTAGATATTTCTCTAGTTGTAGACCCTATAGTTGTTTCAAACCCCATAGGAGCATCGGCACATTTATCCATGATTTGTAGGGGTTTGAAAATTTTTATACCAGGCATAGAGTTTGATTGTGACGCTTATGTACTGAGATGTTTGAGATATGGGATGATTTTGAGGATGCATTGGTTATCCACTTATGGTGCGATATTGGACTGCGAGAGGAGAGTCGTTAGACTAGAGACATGTAGTGGACAGACTCTCAATGTTTCTTACGGCCCATAGGGGTCAGTCATGTGGAGCTTCCTTTATTCCCTTGATTCATCACTAAGAGAGTTAGATTCAATTCCAGTTTTTAGAGATTTCCCAGATGTTTTTGAGGAGGTTAGAGAGCTACCCCTAAGAGAGAGATCGACTTTAGGATCTATTTGAATGAAAATGCTAAGCCAGTGGCATTACCCATGAGATATATGGCTCCTAAGGAGAGGAAGGAGTTAAGTAAGCAGATTGATGAGCTATTATGGAAAGGCTTAATCAGATGGAGCATATTTGAGTGGGGTGCGCCGGTCGTCCTCATTACAAAGGCGCATGGTTCGCTTCAACTTTGTGTAGACTGTAGAGAGTTGAATAAGCTCACGAAGAAGAATCGTTACCCACTTCCTAGAATAGATAATCTTTTCAATCAGTTGGTTGGCTCTTCAGTATTTTCTCAGCTTGACCTAGCCATTGGGTTTCATCAACTTAGGTTCGTTGATGATAGCATCGATAAGACAACATTTAGGACACCCGATGGAGTCTTTGAGTGGTTGGTTATGCCATTTCGACTAACCAATGCCCCAGCCTATTTTGTAGATCTAATGAGCTGTGTTTTTAGAAATGTCCTAAATAAATTCGTGGAAGTGTTTGTGGATGACATTTTGGTGTTTTCCATGAGTATGGGAGAGCATGCTATTCATCTTGAGGAGGTTCTTCGCACACTTTGTGTCATCAGTTGAAAGAAAATTTCTCGAAGTGTCACTTTTGGCACGAGGAGGTGCGTTTTTTAGGGCATGTAGTCTCAAGACAGGATCTAGCTGTGGATGTTGCCAAGGTAGTAGCGGACAGGATTGGAAGGCCCTTAAGAATGCTACCGAAGTTAGGAGCTTCCTAGGTTTAGCTGGTTATTATAGTAAGTTTATCAGAGATTTTTCTAAGATTTCAGCATTTGAGGTTAAGCCTACCCTCATAGATCAGATTGGCTCAAGGCAGCGAGAGGATTCAGAGCATGGGAATATTCCGTATAGGATTAGCAAAGGAGAGGTCTCTAGACATCTCCAACACTATTCCATCCATAGTAAATGGTGGCTAAGGAGAGATGGAAGACTTTGTGTCCCCCACACTAGTGATTTGATGAGTGCAGTTCTAGCAGATGCACACCATTCTCTGATGACTATTCATCCGGATGATGATAAGATGTATAGGGACATAAAGAGAGTGTTTTATTGGAGTGACATGAAGAAGGATGTAGCAGAGTTCGTGGCTAAGTGTCTTATGTGTCAAAGGGTTAAGGCGGAGCAGTGGAGGCCTGGCTGATTGCTTCAACCATTAGATGTACCCGAATGGATGTGGGATAGTGTTTCAATGGACTTCATAGATGGTTTACCCCGATCTAGGAAGGGGAAAACCAGTATTTGGGTAATTTGTAGATTGTTTGACTAAGAATGCCCACTTCATTTCGTTCAAGAGTAATAGGATAGCATCTTATTTGGCATCTTTATACGTTTGTGAGATAGTCCGACTTCATGAAGTTTCCAATAGCATAATGAGCGATAGAGACTCTACTTTTACTAGTGAGTTTTGGAGGAGCTTGCAAGAGCTTTAGGGACATAGCTTAGGTTGAGTATGGTCTATCATCCTCAAATGGATAGCCAAACAGAGAGAGTTAATAGAGTTCTTGAGGATTTATTGAGGTTGTGCATTCTTGATTTTGGAGGAACTTGGGAAGAGCATCTTCCTTTAGTGGAATTTGGCTATAACAATGGTTTTTTGGTTTGCATTGGGATGGCTCCTTTTGAAGCCCTTTATGGAAGACCTTACAAGTCGCCTTCATGTTGGTTGGAGTCTACGGAAAGATTGCTACTTGGTCTCAACATAGTTAGAGGGACTTTGAAAAAGATTGATTTGATTAGAAGAAGAATGAAGATGGCCCAAGATAGACAGAAATCCTATGCAGATAAGCGAAAAAGGGATATTGAGTTTGAGGTAGGGGATTTGGTTTTTATTAAGGTGTCTTTGCTAAGAAAGGTAGTGAGGTTTGGATCAAGTGGGAAACTTGCTTCCAAATTCATAAGACCGTTCCCCATTGTGGAAAGAGTAGGGAAGATGGCATATCAGATAAAGCTACCAGAGAGGCTTGTGGGAGTTTATGATGTTTTTAATGTTTCGCACTTGAGAAAGTGCTTACATGATTCAGCAGAGGTAGTGGAACCTAACCAACTGGAGGAAGTTGAAGTGGAGAGAGAAGCATCGGTTCATTGCATTCCTACCAAGATTGTTGGGGATGATATCAATAAGCTTAGGAATAAGAAAGTACATTTAGTTAAGGTGTAGTGGGGAGATAGTATTGTGGACGCTACGTGGGAGGCTGAGGAGAAAATACGTACCTCTTATCCGCATCTCTTCGATAGTATGTCTTGAATTTCTTATTTACATCTTTAATTTTGAATAGGTTCTTTCCTTTAGTATCCTTTGGGAGGGTAGATATTAGGATTTAACCTATGTATGGTGGGAATGAATGTAAACATGTTACTAGAACATGTTATGTATGTTGGACGCAAGTGATTACAAGTGTTTGCTAGTGGATACTAATGGCGCATATATACACATACTAGGTACTATTATCTCTTAGAGATCGGCCTAGCTAGGTCACTAAAGCATCTGTATATGGATGTGTGTGCACTTGCATTTTTATTTTATTTCCATGGTTGTTATAATCAGTGATTAGCATATGATTGTTGTATTTGGATGATGATTACATGTTATGTATGTTGGACGCAAGTGATTACAAGTGTTTGCTAGTGGATACTAATGGTGCATATATACACACACCAGGTACTATTATCTCTTAGAGATCGGCCTAGCTAGGTCACTAAAGCATCTGTATATGGATGTGTGTGCACTTGCATTTTTATTTTATTTCCATGGTTGTTATAATCAGTGATTAGCATATGATTGTTGTATTTGGATGATGACTGTAGCATGCATGTAGAACTATCAATTATTACTAGGAAATTTGCATTCATTTGGATACATGGTACAGACATGATTGCATAAAAAGGAGGTCGACTGAATCAGTAGACCGTCTAATCTTTTGCATTAGTTAGGGACATTGACTCTACACTATTGCATATATCATAAATTGCATTAGAAAGCTTAAGGACAATGGATGTAATAGATGATGGTTGAATATGTGCTTGTAGAATTTAGATGAAAATAATTATTTCATTCTTTAGTCGTTGGAGATTTCGGGGACGAAATTCTTTAAGGAGGGGAGAATGTAACAACCCAAAATTTGAGCTATAATAATTAATTAAAAAATTAATTGAATAATAAAATAGGGTTGGGAAATTATTAAAATTGAGCCACGGGAGTTGCACCATTGGATTCGTGGTAATTTTCTGATCAATTTACGTACATAACTTGTCGAAATCTGAGTCGATATGGAGAAGTTACGAGAGAAGCAAGAAATCAGAATTTATTTTATATAATTAAAAGAATATAGACACACACACGTATCCATAAATCGACTTGCATTTGGGTCAGGTCGACCTATGGGTCGACCCCCAAAGGATTTGAGTCGACCAACACTTCTGCCTGGATAATATTTCGTCAAGGTACGAGCCAAAGAGAGTAACTTTGATTTTTGGCCAAATCCTGTGCGTTCGTACCTACATTTGACGGTTGCTAGTGAGCCTATGATGTGGTTGCACCAGATTCAATCTTCAAATCTGATGGCCAGAGATGCCTAAGCCACATTTTAAATAGAACCCTGGGTCTAGCTATTTTTCTCATTCATATTTTCTCCCAATTAGGTTCATTGCCTGAGGCCGAACCCTAAATGGAAAAAAATTCTAGGGAAGAAATCTTTTTAATAAATATTTTTCACCCTAGAAGAGGATCCATGAAGGCCTAGAGCTAGAGCTAAGGATCACAGATGAGTGTTTTGTAATTATTTCAGATTTAAATAATTGGGTTCTCAATAGTTGTAGTTTTCTATAATATTGAGAAATTTTTTATGTAAGTTTATTTATAGTCGATTTTTAAGTAAATTTTAGAAGTTCTTTTCAGTCTATTTTTATTCAGCTATTTTATTCAGTTATTTATAGTTATTTACATCTGTTTTAAGTTGGAATTTAGCCTGTAAATGTTAGTTTCTTTTTTTAGAGATTTAATCTGTTTTGATGCGAATAAAATATTAAGAGAAGAATGTACAAATACAGATTAAAATAATAACACTAAATTTACAGAAACCACATGAAAAATGAGAAAAACTAAAATAAAATAGAAATGGACGGAAATAGGCACATTTAGGATATTTGCAAGCATAATTATAACAAGTGGTTATATTTAAAAAGAGAAAATAAAAGAGTAACAGTTGCAAGAACAATTACAACACATAGATTATAATTAGAAAGAAAGAAATAACAGAAGAAGCTTATTTTAAAACTTAGATCTTGGATTAAGTTAATAAGCAAATATATCAGGAATAAAAAAAGATGCTTATTTTAAAATTTATATCTTGGATTAAGTTAATAAGCAAACATAAAAGTAGGGCCCGTACCAGCAGCATTCCCTTTCAGGTCTAGGACCGATGGTTTCACACGTAGGTGAGCGTGAGACATGCTTATGTTGATTAAGGTAAGTAAGTGGCCAACAGATAGAGGCTCAAATCTAGGGATTTGGGCAAGAGGCACAAAGCTAGAAGATTTGTTTGTTAGGACCAGTACAGGTAGCATTCCCTTTCAGGTCGAGGACCGATGGTCTCACACATGGGTGAGGCTGGGCACGCTTATGATGACTAGGGTAAATAAAGGGTCAAATAAGGGGCAACAGCTAGTGTGTACCGGCGATGACTGAGCATGCAGCATTGATTAGGGTAAATAATTCACTATTGTGTCCTAAGCGCTAAAGAGGTGTCTTTTGTTGTGACCAAGAGATTGGCTCACAATGGCACAATAGAGATAAGAATGGCCAATCAATGGGTAGGATTAGTTTCAGCCTAATCAAGATTAACAGTTGAGACAGGATTAGGGTTTCAACCTAATCACAGCAATTTAAGAAAAATGCAAATGATTAAAGCAAACAGTCAAATCAAACAATCAAAACAGTATTTTATCCGAGTTTTATCTTTTCTGTATCTTCCTATCATGCTAGAACTATTGCTTAGTCTGTTATCTTTATCTTGCTTAGAAATGCTAGTAATTACGTTCACTCGCCAGACTTATTGTCTGACCCGCTCCTCTATCTTTCCTTTTCCTCCCATAAGCCAGCAGAATTGAGGATAGTTGATTTAGGTTGCTTGGAGATTCATTTCTGGAGTTTTCTCATTTTAGATGCAATCTTCTGCTTTTCATCTTTTTCATTTGACTTATGGCACTTGTGAGAGGGATTATTATTGTTATCTTTATACTTTGTTTTTATGAAACTGAGATGTATTTTCATGAGACATGGGACATTTTGAGTTTTTGAGATATGTTTTGTTTTTATGACTTATTTTGAGATGAATTATTAATTTCGAATGATAAGTTATTATTTAAAAGTTTCCACTACTTTTACTTATTTGTCTTGTGAACCTTAGTCTCTGTGTTGCTCTAGCTATAACTATAACGCACCACATCCTTTGGTGTGCTCTTTTTGAGGATACTAAGGGGTGTGGGGTGTTTCACATTTAAATAATCAAAACATGGAATTTTTCTTACAACATAAATTCAGATATTATCTAGAAACCGAATGCTATAAAAATAAGATGTAATCTATTATTCACCTTAGCTTTATTGTTAAGAAGATTGAGATTTACTCCTAAATTGATTTGACTAAGCTTCCTACTTGAATCCTTGCTTATCTTCCTTTAGATTGCTTCTAATGGTGGCCTACCAAACTCTAGGTTTTGTTTTGTTTGTGAATATTGTAATTAAATAAGGGTTTAGGGTACAAAAATATAACTTATTCCTATTTTTCCTGATCTCATTTTCTATACTTACTTCAATTTAAGTTCCCATTTGTTCATTCATTACTTATGGCACAACTACCTTATAATTATACAAATCTCAATCCCTTAATCATTAACATTATTTCATTTAATTTATCTAATTAAGTGTCCTAAGTAATATTGTCAAAATTAGGGTCAATACATGATAAGACCATGAAGGAGTACATTAAACAATGCATAATTTTGGCTCATGTTAGGGTGGATATAATCAAAAATTGCACTATGAAGGCTAAGAAGCTTGATATTGGACTCAATAATCCTCTCAAAGAACATGCTCTTAGCCATACTTATATGGCTACTACCCTTGAAAATCTTATGGAAATGGTCTTATTAAACTTTATTTCTCAAGGGGCTTCTAAATAGCAAGAATGTTAGGTGGAAGTCAAGCCAAAGTTCTAGAGAAAGACGAAAGGCAAGTAGACTAGATCGTACGGTCAAAAGAAGTAAGGGGTGACTTTTTATACGTGTCATTTGATAGGAAGTGTTGCTAATGATTGTAGACTCAACCTCCAAGGAAGCAAGTGTTTAAATTGTTTGTTAACTAGGACAATTCTTTGTTAACTAGGACAATTCACAAAGAATTGTCCATCTCTTCCAAAGAGTGAGAAAATGGTCAAGGCCTATGCTATCCAAGTAAATCCTAGTTCAAGCACTTCTTAAAAGCTCGACATGAGGAAAACAACATTATGGATGGTGTGCTTTCTATTTATGACTTTCATATTCATTTTTTATTTGATACAGGAGCTTCACATTCTTTTATTATTGGTCATCTTGTTGATAATTTGCTTCTACTCCCATAAGACATAAATGGCTCCCCTATTTCGTTGATTTTCATTTGTTGGTCCACACATCTCTATATGGTGTGTAGATAAATAAATTATCTCGGGATGAGTTCGGGTTTTCTTGTGATGCTTTTGTGCTTGGTTTTTCAAGCTATGGACTTGCACTAGGGATGGATTTGATGAAAAAGCATGGGATTGTTATTGATTGTGATAGCCATGTAGTCTATATAAGGGATAATTATGATAAAGGGCTCAATGTTTATTATGACCTGGAGAAATCTATGATGTTGTGCTATTTATACTCCTTGAATCTTTATTATAATGAAATTGCACGTGTTCCCAACATTAGGAATTTTGCAGATTTATTCGAAAAGGTTTCGTGTTTACCTCTTCATTGGGAAACTAGACTTTGCATTGATTTAGAGCGAGATGTGAAGTTAGTTTTCCTACTTATTAGGTGAATGGATTTGAGAGAAAGAAGGGAACTATAAACATAAGTTTCCAAGATTTCGAAGACGGAACTTACTCAGAGAATTACGTCGAAGTGGTGAGCACCTTCGTGTTTGTCAAAAAGTGGATGGATCCACGAGACTGTCTGTCAATTATAGGAAATTGAAAAGGTTGATAAGAAAAAAGAGTATCCTCTTTCTCGTATTGTTGATTTTTTTATACAACTCAGAGGAGCAAAGATTTTCTCTCAACTGGATGCTTTTGTGGGGGTTTATTAACTGAGGGTAGCTAAAGCTATTAATCTGAAAACTGCCTTTAGAATTCTCGATATATCTTATGAACGATTGGCGATACCATTCAGCCTTACAGACGCATTGACATATTTGACCTCATAAGTCATGTCTTTCAAGACCAACTCAATAAATTTGTGGCGGTGCTCGTAGAAGATATTTCAGTATTTTCTAAAACTAAAGAAGAGCACTAATTACGCTTGAAAGAAGTATTAGATGTGTTGACGTGAAATTGCTTAAAGATAAAGTTTTCTAATATCAACTTTTGGAGAAGCGAAGTTAGATTTTTAGTTCATGTTGTATTCGAGTGTTATCTAGCCTTTTAGCCTGGCTATATTCAAACTGATTAGACAAGTTAGATTCTACTGTCATTAGGACTGACAAGTCCGATTACAATCACGAAGCCCAAAGATCAAGCACAGATGATAATATGAAGCGGTGGTGAAGTGAAAGCAGAAGAGGACTCAGTAGAACGACAAAAATATGTAAATATAATATTTACTGAAAATGGATCGGGTTTGATCCATATTCACCAATTACGAATCATACCGTATCAATATTGCAGTTCAACTCAATCGAAATCAATCAATATCTCAAAATCTACAAGTGAAATACACATGAAACATCGAAAACATTAATATATTGAAGAGTGGAGCCCATGATCGCCTACCAAAATAGCCCATAGAACGATCGACACTGATCGTTATTATGAAAGATGTAGGACATACGATCGATGCCACAACTACTTCTGGATCTGGAGATTACTTTACCAAATTTCAGGAAGATATTTTACCATTTCCCCGATAAATATAGACTTGATTTTTCGATTACGAGATCTTTTACACTGCTTGTAACTTTTCACATTTTTGTAACTTAGGGTTTTACTCTAATCCATCTTTCTGTACTTAATAATTCAAGTGTTTAATAAAGTTATCTCTCTAAAGTGGACGTAGGCTTTCAACGCTGAACCACTATAAATCATTGTCTTCTCGTTACTACTTATTTTCTATTATTCAATTGCTTGTTTCTTCTATTTTCATTTATTTTTCTTCATTTATTTCTCTACAAAATCTCTATTGGGTGTTTGTGCCAACTTTTAGTGCAAATATTTTAGTGCTTTCATTGAGAAGCAGTTTCTCAGCTCTATTTAGATCCCTTTGCTACACTGGATTGCATAAATCTCAAGAAGAGATCCAGAATTATCTTCAAGTAGTTTATCCATTCTATTCATATTTACAAAAGTCTAAGGAAAACTATCGATATAGTTAATAACAACAGATCTACAGCTCAAAATGTAGAGGGAAATGAGAACGCCAACATCTGGCAACGAGGTCAGAGCAATCTATCAGTTGATGTTAATGCTACCAATCTAGTTGATTCCAATCTAGCTGATTCCAGAATCTAGCTGATTCCATCATAAGATCATATTTCTAGAATCTGATGAGAGAGCTCATGGATAGCCATCGATAGGTAAACCAGCAGATTTGGGCCAACATTGATCCAATGAATCAACTTAAGGATCAGCAATGCAGGAAAACTCAGAGGGAACCAACTCCCTAATCTGCATCATAGAGCCCAACTTCATTAGATGACTATCATAGACGTAGATGTTGTAGAACAGGCAGATACCATGCCGAAACATTGACCCACCATCAACTGACCGATCTAGATAGATCGTCGATCCAGATAGATCGATAACGATCGGCATCGATCCATCTGGAATGATCGGTGTTGATCCAACTTTTGGAGGCGGGTTATAGAAAATTATGGGTAGAATGCACACAAATGACACCGCGGTTGATCTAGATGCTAGAGTTCAAGTTAATGCAGATCAGTTATCTCTTGGGGATGATGATAATTTGAATGCATGTGTTGCGCAACGGGAGGATGTTGAGCCAAGGAGGCATGGAATAGCCCGTAGACATCGATCAGACCATTCATGTGAGGTGGAGCATGACTTCCGCTTGGCTCCAACTATCCAAATACTAGACTTGTCAGCTATTGTCAAACAGCTAGTAAGGGAGAGCCAATGCTTGACAAATGATGGTTGGGGGATCTTAATAACCCATACTTCGTTCACAGACAATATTTTACACGCATAATATCCAAGGAGATTTAGTATGCCATCATATGTCTGTCCATAAGGAAAAAACAGACCCCTGGCAGCACATCATGAGATATGAATGGCTGATGGACTCCACAAAGTGGATGATTCCATAAAATGCAGATGTTTTCCATCACATTCTCTGGCATAGTAATGTTGTAATTTACGATATTACCCCCATGGTTAATCTCTAGATTTGACAATTTAGCAACAAAATTTGTGGACCAGTTTCATATGCATGCAACACACCCCAAAGATGTAATGTCCTTATCAAGCGTGAGCCAAGCTCTAGGAGAATCTCTAAAAGATTACTTGGAGAGATTTCATACGACTACCACAGAAGCCAGTAATCTGAATGACCATTTAATATTGATGGCAGTAACAAGAGGGATTAATCTAAAATCAGACTTTGGCAATGGTTAGCTGGCAAACCATCTATGATGTTGGAGCATTTCTATGCAAAAGCAGATCAGTATTTGAGGAAAGAGTAAGCTATATGCTCTAGGAAGAATGTTGCCAAACTGAGTGGAGAGGGAGTGCAAAGTAACATTGCAGTGAAGCAGTCCGGAGAGAGCTTTGGAAAAGTTTAGGTAAATGACTGAAATAAACCGAATCAGCGAAAGAAAGGTGGTGATAGGAACTGTGAACAAAAGGGGATTTTAGAAGAGGAAAACCAAGGATTCCAATGTTTGATATCTACACACCACTGAATACATCTCTAAAGAACGTCTATTTATCTACATGTAATACCATGCAATATAGGAAGCCACCTCCAAACGAATCGATAGAGAAACAAAAGCAGACTTGAAAATATTACTGGTTGCATGAATGCTATGGTTATAGCACAAATGAATGTAGGAATCTCTCGGATGTTATCGAGAAACTGATTTGGCAAAGAAGGCTACTGCAATTTGCTAAAGCTCGGCAAGATAGCAGGTAGGGAACATCTATCCCCAATCGAGGATAAACACCGCACGAGATTGAGGAGTCTGCACGAACTCGTAAAAGATTGGTTATCAACACAATAGTCGGAGGACCACATCTAGATGATAAGAGCTGGAACGAGATGGAACACTATGCTAGCACAATCAAGCATCTAAATTTTGAGTGTTATTCACATATAAAAGAAGGTTCTTTGGTCGAACAACAACATATAATGATAGATGACATTGTATTCAGATCAGAGATACAAATAAGGTGGAAGCACCACGATCGACCCAATGGTTATTTCGGCCATGATCGGCCTCGCCTTAATCAGTAAAGTTTTGAGACAGTGGCATCTCAGTGAATTTTATTTTCAAAAGGACGTACGACCTATGAGAATAGAAGCCAAAGATCTGAAACCATGTAAAGCCTGCATTCATGCTTGAATGCTATTGTAATGGAAGCATTGAGCTATGTTGAACTACCGGTGGAGTTAGGAGAAGGCAACCGTAAGAGGGTATAGATGTTGCATTCGTTATGTTAGATGTGTACTCTCCATATAATGTTTTTCTAGGTCGACCGGATCTTGTTGATTTCTGGGCAAATATTTCCTCTTAGTGTCATACGTTAGATTCCCATCTGACAATGGCATGGCAATTGTGCATGGAGATCTGGCAACTAAATGTGCCTGCTATGTGGATGAGTTGAGAAATGCCCACTGAAAGGAGAAAGGTAAGGGCGTAGATAAGTCTCCCTACATCCAAGTCACCAAAGATTGACAACCTGATCCTTGGCTCGGGTGCTACAGTCAGTTCTATAAAGACATAGATTCGAGGGATGATGAGGAGGAGCCCAAAGAGACCAAGGCTGCACCGGCTGAGTTGACGGTCGACATCACGGGCAGCCACAATGATCCATCATGGGTCCTAAAGATCAGATCACAGCTTTGCCCACGATGATGAAAGAACTTGTTGGTTTTCTCCGAGTGAACCTTGATTTGTTCACTTGGAATCATTCTGATATGTGTAGAATCTCGCTTTCCATTATGAGCCACAGATAAAATATTAACCCCACGCATGTCCCAGTGAAGCAGAAAAGGTGTGGCATGGATCCGAAGAGATCTGCTTCCCTTAAAGAGGAGGTGGATAGACTCAAAAGCAACTGGTTTATCCATGACGCCCTCTACCCTAAATGGGTATCTAATCCTGTACTTATGAGAAAGGCAAATGGAATGTGGAGAACGTGCGTTGACTATTCGGACTTATACAAGGCGTGTCCAAAAGAGAGTTTTCCCCTTCTAAGGATCAACCAATTGGTGGATTCAACTACAAGACATAAGTTGCTATCTTTCATGGATGTATACTTCGGATGTAATCAAATCCCAAAGCATATCCCAGACTAGGAGCACACAACTTTATTACTGACGTAGGAGTGTATTACTATATGGCATTTGGATTGAAGAATGCTGGAGCTACTTATCAGCAACTGGTCAACCGAACGTTTAAAGATCGGATTGGGAAGACGATGGAGGTATTTGTGGATGATATGCTTGTAAAGACATGACGATCAAGCTACCACATTAGAGACTTAGTAGAGATGTTCGATATCCTTCTTTATTACAAAATGAAGACAATCCTCTAAAATGTTCCTTTGGCATCGCATCAGAAGAATTCTTGGCTTTCATTGTCAATGCTTGTAGAATTGAGCTAATCCGGGGAAGATTCGAGCAATTCATAATGTCTATGGGCCAAAGACTATCGAACAAGTATAGAGCCTAAATGGGAAGGTTGCCGCCTTAAGTCGATTTATTTCCAGATCCACTGATAAATGCATTCCTTTCTTCAACTTGATTAGAAGAGGGAAAAGGAGCTTCAAATGGATGTAGGATTGTGAAGACACATTCTGTTAACCCGTCTTTTGGGCAAGGCAGTATACAGGCGGACGTAACCCAATAGACTTCACGATTGTCGAGGCTGGAATGTCATGGACTTGGCATAGGTGAATGGATGGACAATCAACTATGGAGAATAAATATGAATATGAAGCCAAGATATAGCGTAGTCGATGGATAAATGATGGAGGGTACTTAGAATATGGATTTCGGAAAAGGTCGAGTTGCTTCGGGGCATCCGAGGGTTTGCTTCTGGTCAGGAAAGGGTTCACTCCATGTCGGCATTTGATTGGCTTTGGATCGGCATTTTTCTTAGGGTCGGCATTTACTTCAGGTCGACATAGCCCTTGCTTCGGGTCGGCATTGGAGTGGAGGTCATATCACATAGGGTCGGCACTCAAGAGAAGTGCTTTGGTCGACAAAGACTTAACTTTGGGTCGGTGTCGCATTAACTCTGGGTCAGTGTTGACAATATTTCGGGTCGGCGGACATGGATTCAAATTGGCATTTGGTTGGAGGTCATACATTTCGAGGGTTCGGCTATAGAAATTAACATTGGGTCGGCATAGCATCAACTTCGGGTCGGCATAAGCTATATTTTGGGTCGGCATAGAATCATTCTCCGGTCGGCATGTGAATCTGCTTCGAGTTAGCGCTATCTTCACTTCAAGTTGGCACTCAGGTCGGCACAAAAGAAGGAGCTTCGGTTCGTCATATGTAAGTGCTTTAAGTGCTTTGCTTCGGCACTGTCTTCACTTTGGGTCAGCACTCGGGTCAGCGCATGAACTACTTTGGGTTAGCATAGGATGGACGAGTTGGGCTTGGTGATCGTCATGGCGGACCCATGTAGGTGAGGAGGCCCTGTAGCTGAGATTTCACATATAAATACAACAGCGTGGCTTCAGAAAAGGGAGATCTTCATTTTGCTTCTCTTCATCTTCTTCTACTTAGACACTACTCTGCCATTGTTATTTTGGAATTCCAAATTATAACTATAATCAAATTTCAGTATTATAAAAAATGAATTTTCTAGAGTGGGCGTAGGCCAGAGTTAGCCGAACCACTATAAATCTTGTCTTTTTACTTACTTTCATTTTAATTTTGGCTATTCTTCATATTATTACTCTCTACATATACTTTACCTATGATCTGTGACTGGATATTGTGCATTTGCTTATAATTGGGTGTTGATGGTTAATTTTGACAGCAACACATTCCGAGCTTTGGTGAACCACTTAGAGAGGCCTCCCATCTTGTCAAAGTCGGTTGATCATGAAGACGTATATATCTACCTAGCTATGTCGGTATATGCTATAAGTGCCGCACTGCTTCACGAGAAAAATTAAATCTAGAGTCCAGTCTATTATGTTAGAAAGCGATTAACAGGAGCTAAAAGGAACTATCTGAAGATAACGAAATTGGCGTACTGCTTATTGATGGAATCGCGAAAGCTCTGCCCCTACTTTCAGGCTCATCCCATCAGCGTCTACATCAATCAACCGTTACGACTAGTCTTGCAGCAACCGAAGACATACATAAGGTTACTAAAGTGGAATATCGAACTGGGCCAATTCAACATCACTTATCTCCTTCGAAGAGCCATCCAAAGATAGGGACTAGCAGACTTTATAGCAGAATTCACTGCACAGGTTGATCTTTCAGAGATTAGTGGATCCCCTACCACTCGGTGGAAAATGAATAAAGATGGAGCATCCAATGATCATTGTTATGGAACTAGAGTCGTACTGGTAACTCCGGAAGATCGATCTATTTGCTATGCTTTGAAGCTTGACTTCCCTGTAATGAAAATCGAGGTTGAGTATGAAGCTCTAATTGCTAAACACAAACTTGCCAAAGAACTGGGAATAAAATCTCTTGAAATCTTTTGCGATTTCCAGTTGGTGGTATACCAAATTAAGGGAGATTACCAGGCTAAAGGATGACTTTCCCCGTACCTTATCCAAGTCCAAGAGTTATAGAATGACTTCAAGTACTACGATATCAGGCATGTTCCTTAGGATCAAAACAATGAAGCCGGCTCTTTGGAAAAGTTTGCTAGCATTAGGGATGCACAATAAATGGGTTTGGTTCCTGTCGAAGTACTAGATGCCTCAAGCATAAACCAGATAGGAATCGGCTGGGTGCTAGAGATGGAGCCAGACAAGGAGTCATGGATGACTTCGATTAAAAAGTATTCGCTATCGGTAGTCCTTCTCGAATGGAGGAATGAAAGGCGACAAGTCCTCCATAAAGCTTCGCGATATATCACTCAGGAAGGAGTCATGTATAGAAAGGGTTTTTCTATTCCTCTGCTTCGGTGTATCACTCATGATGAAATAAAATGTGTCCTAAAGGAAGTTCATGAAGGGGAATGTGGCGATCATACTGGGGAGAAAATCCTAGCAAAGAAAATACTTTGTTATGTGTATTATAGGTCCACCATCAACTGAGATGTTACTGACAAAGCTAAGCGATGCGACAAGTACCAGATGTATGCAAAGGTTCCGAGCTCCATCGATGGAAATCAAGAAAATGGTCAGTCTATAGCCATTTACCACATGGGGCATAGATCTTATCAGTTCTTTACCCATCTCTAAAGGAGGAGCGAAGTACGCCATTATAGCAGCTGATTACTTCACCAAATGGGTCGAAGGTAAAACTTTAGCCACGGTCACGATAAAGAAAGTAATCAAATTCATTGTCTGGAACATCTTATGTCGTTTTGGCCTTCCAAAAACCATCATAACTGATAATGGAACCCAATTCGACCGTGCTAAATTCAAAGACTTTTGCCATCAACATCATATTGAAAAGAGATTTGCGGCGGTTGCTCACCCTCAAGCAAATGGATAAGTAGAAGCTGTGAACAAAATCATAGAGTTCATTTTGAATAAACATTTGGAAAAGGCTAGAGGCAAGTTAATGGATGATTACCTACCAAAGTTACGGCAATCATGGGCTAAAGGAAACTGCCCATCCCAATAGAATTATGGGCTTACAGAACTACCCACAAGTCCACGATCAGCCATACTCCATTTGCACTTGCTTATGGCTCTGAAGCCGTCATTCCTATTGAATTTGAAGTCCCTTCTTATTGGTTGACCTACTACAACCCCCGAATTAATAAAGATCTTCTTCTATAATCCCCAGACTTGGTAGATGAGAAGTGTGAAGAAGCTTATTTGAGGGCAGCTACATATCGATATCTTGTCATCCAATACTACGACACTAAAGTCTGACCTAGGACCTTTGAAATCGGTGATATCATCTTGAAATGGGTTTTTCATGTCCCATCATACATGAATCCTGCTTGGAAAGGACCGTACATCATTAAACAGAGGCTTGGAGAAGGAACTTTCAAGGTAGTGATTGTTGATGGCGTCACACTCCCAAGGGCGTGGAACAACAATCATTTGCGATGCTATTTCATTTATTTCATTCTTTATTTCCTTCCTTTGAATTAAATTTTTGGATTTGCTTTGTCACTTGATTTTCCAAATATGTAATAAGACAAGTTACGTCATTTCTTTCCATTTGGCAAATAAAATTTTGGAATTTCCTTCATATCTATGATTGCTGTAACACTCCATGTTAGTTGTAATACCCGACTAACTAATATTGACATGTTGGAGCAGGTTATCAGATTTTGGAGTTAATTGGTTACACAAGTTCATAACTGTACTAAACAAAATGAACATGTTCCAATCGTTCATTCGATGATTCTCGCTCACAACCAGATACATGTAGTACCTAACGAGAAATGGATATGGCTTGACTATCAAATAATCAAATTGATCCCACCATGCAATTGGACAGACATAAATCAAAAGTGATCATGACATGGCCGATCGCTTGCTAAATCAAATCCCGGACATGGGGAAAAATCAATCGACTAAGGAAAGTTGGTCCGACTATTTTTTGAAATAACTCTAAGTCCCCAGAGCATGGACAGGAGTATAAACACATGTTGGGTGCGATCCGACATAACATCCCCTATCTAGAGGCCCAAAGCTAAGTGCTAAAGTTTCTGCTGCCATCCATAGAATTAACTTTCGACGACTAAACACGACCATGTTAATTGTATCTATAATATCAAAAGCACTTGAATATGAAATAAACCGTAGATTTCAAAAGTAAAATTTTTAATTACATTTTGAAACACGTGTGCCATATTTAGATTACACAATCCCATAACTTTTCCCAAGTCACGATCAAATATAATTATTACAATATACACCAAGAGCGACATATGAAGATGCCCACTGGTTGATCAGAGTTATATATAACTTAATAAACAACGGGAATAAATTCAAAACAAAGAACTGCAACTCCTAAATAGTTATCTGGTAGCCTCCTGCTCGCCTCCGGTAGCTTTATTTGTCATCCTACTAAAACCTATAAAGCCTTAACTCTCAACCTATTCAAATCAATTTTGAGCACCTGAGAGTTTAACTGGAAAAACACAAGCTTCGAGTCAGAAATAACACCTGATGTGAATAATAATATACATCTCGGTTATTTGATATTAAGTGAGACCACGCTGCTTAGCGTAACGGGTTTCCTCTCACTAATATCCTTTCAAAACATATCTTTTGCAAACCCTTACCTGCAACCAAAACTGGTTAAAATCTGTAAAGCATTATTATGTAAACTTACATAAATTCTTAGGTAATAAATGGACCATCTGTCTGAAACAATGTAGTTTTGTTTGGCTAAATACTAACCTTTGGATGACTCAGGCCTACCAGACAAAATAAAAAAACAATCTAACATCTGTTAGGCACACATCTCCTGGATGATCTGTCCTTGACTATCTGTCAGGTGTTTCTCTTCTAGACGGTCTGTTATTAAATATCTATTAAAAATACTTCTCTTCTGCACGGTCTGTCCCAAACTTAACATCTCCCAAGGTCACCTAATCTAATGGTTTTGCAAGATCACCAATAACCTATCCGTTAACAAAAAATATTCCCTTCTATGTTTAATCATAATTTTAGTCTTACCTATGACAAAGCCTTATACACTGAAATTTTTGTACTAAATTAGCTTGGACAAGACCCTATAGCAATCCCATCTGGTCTTCTAATATCTGAGTCATTTTACTTAGGGATAACCTTCCATAATTTTCCTTGAAAACCTTTTCATCTAAAATTAATTTAAAACCTTTTAAATCAGAAATAAATAAGGAAAACATTTATACATTATGCTTTACTCAGAATCAGCTTACCATATTATATATATACTTTACTTAAACCTTTGTTGATGAGAGCCTTTAATCATTTGAAAGTACGCCTTTCGATCCTATTGAAAGTACCCCTTTCGAAACCTTGTAAAACCCTTTTCTTTCATTTAGGCCGAAAGGCCAAATCTTCCTTTCGAAACCATTCATATAACCCTTTCGAAAGCATTGAAATTCCTTTTCCTTCGAAAGCTAAAAACTTTAGACATCCCTCTTTAAAACCAAACGTTGTCATTAGAAACCATAGGAAAAACCTTTCCTCTTAGACCTTTCGAACCCATTGGGGAACCACCCCTTCGAAACCATTTTTTCTAAGCCTTTAGTAAACATAGGGGGACAACCCCTTCGAAAGCATTCTTTAAAACCTTTTGAAGGTATTGAAACCTTAAACCCTTCGATAGCATTTGGATTCAATTTTTAAAATATGTGGAAAATGCCATTCGAAATCATACAACACTATCTAGTCAAAACCTTTAGGTTATTCTTTAAAAATCACTAAAGGTCACAAGCAATAGGGTCGGAAGCTTACACTTTTGAAAGCTTTTACTAAGTTAAAAGGTGATGGTGTCGAAACCCATCCCTTTCGAAAGTGTTGGAGAAGCGGCAGGGTTTATATGGAAACAAAACAATCCCCTTGGAAAGCTCTATTTCAAAACGTAGAAGGCAGCAATATTGGCTTTGACATAGTCGAAAGCTATTGGTTAAAAACAAAGGTGCAACTATTTTGAAACCAACCTTTTTAAAACATTGTCTTAGTCGAAAGCTATTTCTTAAACAAAGGCGCAACCATAAATCCTTTCTTAAAATCAATGGACTTAGTCGGAAGCCAACTAAGTCAAAAACTACATAGTCGAAAGCTTAGCAGGCGCTTTTCTCATTTAAAACAAAACGATGCTTCAACCCTTTCGGAACCCCTAGGTTTCGACTCCTACCTTCCGCCTTCCTCCAATTTACCATGTAACAAAAGATTGACACTATGTGCATTTGTTTGAAGGAAGAAGGCGGAGGGTCTTAGTTGAAAGCTACCTAGGCGAAACCTAATCAAGCGAAACATGCTTTTGGCCAAAAATCTGATTTTAAACCTTTTTAAGTAAACATTATAACTAACCTTTCTTGTTTATCAAATTCTTATTGGTTTCTAATTTTTATTTTCTAAAAGTGCAGCCATAATTTTAGAATTAATTAATTAAAATCATTTGCAAAATACCCATTCTCCTTAATTAAATATATAAAACATTTAAGTCTCATATCTTAAATAATTTTATATATTCATAAAAACACATTGGAAAATTCTACAAAAATTCAAAAATCCTTTTTAATATGTTCTCTAACATATAAAAATTTCAAACCTAAATAATTAATTATTTGGCCGTAAATATTATAACCCAATAAATCATTTTTTCATTAGAAAATTAATATAAAATCCATATTAATTCATAAAATTATGAAAAATGAAACCCATCTCTGAAATGACCTTTCTGGTCTATATCTAAAATCTCAAGGCATTTGGATGTCAGTAGATAGAGTTTTCAAATCGAATATATCATAAAAATCTATATGAATGAGCACAATTCATCAACAAACATATATCTCACTTTATCAATCAAAAACATGGCATCATCTTGCAAATAATTTGGATTTAACATTAAAACCAAAACTAACTAAAAATGAGATGTAGTGATGTGAGATTTGATCTTGAATAAGTTGATTTGATTCTTCTCTTGAATTCTTGCTTTATCTTTCCTTGAGATTAAAAATAATGGTCGGCCTTAGAGTAATTTTTACTTGAGAAAATGGAATGAACGTGTGTTTGATTTCCTAAGGGTTTAGGGTATAAATTGTCATTTTCCTATTTTGTCCTTCCTTATTTTCTAACACTTATTTCCATCTTATTCCTTTAGTTCATGTTACATATAGCCACGATTACCCTTGGTTAAGTCAATCCATTAATCATCTAACATTATTTTATTTTATTTAACTAATTAAATATCCTAAATAATGTCATTGAAAACATGGGGTGTTACAATCTCCCCTCCTTAAAGAATATTTTTCTTGAAATTACGATAAGGAACATATCAAAACAATCAAAGGTAAAACATACCATCAAAACAAATCAAGATAAGTGTCTCTAATCCTGCTCTCAGTTTCCCAAGTATATTCTCTAGCATCGTCACTCCACTGCACTTTCACTAATCTGACTGTCTTGTTGCTCAACTTCTTCTCATCTCTCTCGACTATCCGCATAGGTTTCCTTACTATAGTCATGAAGATCTCGAAATCTTCTCAAGAAACTCCAACCATCTTCAACTAAACCTGAAACTACTCGGATCTGACCCGAGTATTAAAAATACCCAGATCAAGTTTGATAAATCAGCATGAGATACTTGAAATTTAAAATGACGATTTTATCAAAACCTTTGAAAAAAAGGGTATCCCATATGACCACATCCACACATAAATACAGACGGATTTTTGCCTTATAAACAAAACACTTTTATTAACAAAATAATTTGATATTATCTTTAATGACATTATTTTGGAAAACATATTTCAAATAAACTTATTCAAATAAGCTATCAATACCCGAACTAAGTCTAAGGGAATATATCCAAACTGGGTCAACGGAATATACCAGACGGAATATATGATACCAAAAGAGGTAGCTGAAATGTTTGCAAGTCATTACAGCTATTTTGGGAATACAATCAAAACACTAAAGCTCGTATTGGAATTTTATTTTTCAACATGATAGGGAACCTCGATAACCACGCATAGCAACCGGAATTCGGTGGTTTTTGGTGCAAGGACTCACAAATCACAATTCCTCATATTGCCACACTTCTTGATATCCGATGGCCTTTCGTTCAAGGACTCATAGGCCACTATATCATACAATAAACGGCCAGTCTGGACACCTTGGAAACCTAGATCATACGCCGCCAGTCACCTTGAGGGATCTTATGCCACCCTCGTCATACTAAGCTTGAAATATGCAGCAAGTTCCTTTATGATTTCCAAGATGTGAGGTTTGGGAGTGAGGTTACGCTCAACTTAGACAAAGCCATGCTTTTCATACAAAACCACGCTTTGATCATAATAGGTTCCACTTTGAATGCCACATTGTCATTCATTTGATCACTATTTAACATCCACAAGAATTTAAAAACCGAAGATCGTAGCGGGAATAAATATATCTACAAGGGGATGATCATTACCTTTCACATTGCACATCATCTTTGAATGCCACATTTCCATTCTTTCAATTACTATTGACTTACACCAATATACAACCTCTGAGCTCATACATCTTAGAGAACGGTGCTAAGCTAAGAGAAGTTTCCTTCTCCGCTACCAAACAGATGTACGTTTGTAACAGTCAACGTTTGTGACTCCGCAATACAATGTCTGACACCCATCCATACATGTTCGTTTTGGGACTGAACGAAAGCAAAGGCACTCCTCCTACTATCATTACTAGCAACTAGTCCCTGAATCCGTAGATTTCAAAATACGATAGGACCACTCCTATAATAACTGTTTCTATATTGGAAGCGACCCAGAGAATGTCAACAAGTAGTCCTTTCACTAATGAAGATCTCCGGCATTCGGTAATCATCTTCAACTGTCTTCACTTTCAAATATAAACATTTGTTAGAAATGGTTTTCAAATAGGAATCACCCAAACCTAACACTAGACCTTCGAATCAATTCTCGATAAAAAGGCATTTAGGTATAAAAATGATTATCAAATATCAATCAATTGCTTCTTCTTTTATTTAAATCAAATATCTTTCTTACATATATTCTTTTTAATTTATTCCATTTTCTTTTCAAGAGTGTATGGAATCATTAAGCCTCATTTATCAAATCATTTGGTTTATTTAAACCTTTCTTAAATCTTGGAATGATTTCAAATCATTTTCTCTTTTACATAGGAAAACCTTTCCAAATCATTCTTATAATCTTAATCAAAGATTTCTTATATTCAAGTTATAACTTTTAACTTAGGGTAAATATTTTGAAATCATTCATTAAATATTAATCAAATATTTCTTTCTTAACTTCAAATTACATTCTTGCAAATCGAAAATTTTCAAAACCGAGCACTACTATCACCCTAGATATGGTAAATTTCACCTTAAGGGACTAATGGCAAGTAGTCCTACATCATAAAGATCTTCATCGTCAATGATCATTCTCTTCAATATGTTTTATTTCAAAAATTAGTTTGAAGGGATTTCCAGATAGGAATTACCCAAAACTGATCTCGATTTCTTCGTACCAATCATCGATAAAATGTGAATATTGGAAGATTTGATGATTGATTCATGCATTTCCTTTTATCAACTTTCTTCGATGGATATAAATCTTTATAAAATATTCTTCTAGATGATATGGAATAGTTATAGCCTTTCTTTGAAATTTATTGAATCATTTGATTTATTTAAACCTTTTTCTAACTTGGCATCATTCTATTTTATTTCGCATTTTATTTAGTAAAACTTTAATATAAATTTTAAAGCATTCGGGCTTTCCTTTCAATCTGTTCCACCCCTCATATAAAAGATAAAAACGAAGGCCAGGTAAGTTTAGGGCACCGGTTTCTCCATCCCTAGCCTTAGTTACACGCCTTGTTTTACCGTTTAGCTTTCACACGCGGGACACATGTACTAGTCGTTTTCGCATACTCAATTATTAATCTTCATTTTAGAAATGATTCATTAAACTTCTAAATCATAGTCAAAAACACTAAATTATTCTTTTAAAAACATTTGTAAAATATTTGAAAGAGGATTGTTGAGTTTAAATTCAAATTCATAAGTTATTAAAAAGCGTTGCAAAAAGTGCTTTTAAAGCAACATATTTCCAAACGACTTTTATGTCATTTAGAAATCCATCTTTTCAACTTAAATCACTTTTAAAATATTTTTAGAATTTATTTCATACTTTGAAAACATTTAAAAATTTCAATTTTGAACATTGGTCACTTTACTACAAAAACGCGATTTTTCTAGAAAATTGTTTTGGATATATTTTAAAATCAACAAGATAAAATCTTGATTATCTTTGTTTGTTGGAAAACTATGGATATAATAGTCTAAAAAAATATTATGTCGAAGGATTCTGAGCTACATTCTACTTGTACACTTATTTAACCTTTATGGCACGAAATCGCAAAATACCACTACGCAACGCGCCTAGTTTTGACTTATTTTTCAATTTCTTTTCAAACTTCATGGAAACACTTTTAAATGTTTATAAAACATTTGTAAATCAGTTCAAACTCATTTTAAATAATATTTTCATATTTCAAAGTCTTATTTCATTTCATTTCATATTATAATATTATATTATTATAGTACCATTTTCAACCTTTTTAGATTATTTAAAATCATTAAGAGACTAAATAATTTCCATTCACATATTTGTATGGATTTATTCTCATTTAATTAACTATGGTTAATTACTAATAATTTCTCTTATCATTATCAAACCTAGTTATCGACCACATAAACAATCACATAATCAACCTATTTGCAACCAAGTCAGCAAACGTTTAATCATCCAATATATTTGAACTATCAAATAATTATACTTGAAATAATGTATGGATTAATTAGTAAATACGAGTACTCATGATGAGTTCCTCTTAACTAAACTTTTTCGTACACTTCTCTTTTGATTTCGGTGGCACTTCCTTCTCTTTTTCTTCCTTCGGCACTTTTCGAACTTCCATCTTTCTTCACTTAGGTTCGGCCTTGACTTAAGAGGTTAAAGGAGCTCAGCCTTGGCTTAGGAAGGTGGTGGCCGTGAGTTTAGGAGGTGGATAAGAGGAGTTTGCACTTAGTTTTGAGGTGGAATACTATATTTTACTTTACTTTTTTTTCTAATATTTTTCATTCATTTTCCTAAGGCATGGAAACCATGAAAATAGAGAGAAGAAGCTTGAAAATAAAGAAGAAGAAGTGTTGAAAAAGCGAAGAAAGTGGGTTTCTATTTATAGAAAACTTTTGAATAATATATTATTATATAAAAAGACCATTACACTTGCTCCAACTTAAAATATTCTCACTCTTTGCAACACTTACCATCACCATTTCACATCATTCTTTATGTCTTAATCACTTAAGAATTAAGTAAAATAAAGTAAGATTTTATTTAGATTTGATTTTAACACTTTTGTCAATTTATGCTTACTTTTTACTAATGATATTCTAGAATTTTTTAATCATGATTAGAAAAATAATTTTTTTTAGTAACTTTGTTATTATTTACCTTATTTAAATATGTGTTCATGTATATGAAAATAAAGGTGCAACAGTGTTGCGACAACTTTTATTCGACAAAACGTTGATTTTCGACAAAATGTTTTACGGTCACATTTTGACGTTTTTGTTGAATTATTTATTCATGTAAACCAAACTTGAAAATAAGTTCGTTATCATTTTTAATTAAATAAAAAAAGTGCATTTGACTTGTAAAACAATATCAAAAATCATTTGTAAATATACGACATTGATATTGTTAATGTGCAACAAAATTTGTCAATCACTATAACATAAGTATATATACGGTTATCAAATTTTTATCAACCAACTATTATCATTATATAATGATTTTAAAAACAATTATTTAACCTTTAAAATAATTATTGGACTGTTATTCAATTTTATCCAAAACCAAATTTTGTCAATGTTACGGTAAAAGTCCAAAATCTTTATTCACTGAAAATAAGTTCACCATTCTTATTTATTATATAAAACACGATTATTTAAGTTTGAAAATTCTATATTTGAATACTTAAATACATTAAATATTTCATTTTTAAAGTGGTAAAATTATATACTTCCCACCTTAAAAAAATTTATTCCCCGAAGTTACCCCAAAACAAAAGTTTGATCAGAGCATTTATCTTTAAATCTTAATTTCATAGGATATACATAGATCATCCATATGAATATATAATTTGATCTCCTATTCGAATTCACAACTTATTTTCTAAACTAGTATCGATCTCCCAACCCTCTAGTACGGACTCTGATCAGGCTCTGTGATCAGAAACCCTTGCTTTCCTTGTACAGCTCTCAACTATGATAGAAAACTGAAGTATCTAACCACATACCCTCACAATGTTCGCCATCAAGAATCAAGTGATAAATCCATTTTTGGATTGGTGTAAAACCTCAAAGTTCTCTACTTGAATCTTCGATCAAGTTGTGCAACGAAATGATCAACATATAACATATGTATTTATTAACTTCACAAAAACTTTCATAAAACCTTTTTCTTAAGTTCAAACATTTTATAAAGATGTTTCTTTATATAATATCATTAATCATTTATTTTCAAACATTTTTATTAAAGGAAAATAGTCCAAAGGAACCATTTTTCACTCAATAGATAATTTATCTTAATTTTTTTTATTCATAATCAATTTTACTTAGTATATTTCCTTTAATACTAATACTATTTATGAATCATTTCGTAAAACTATTACTTAAGTTTATTATATCTTACAACTTACGCAAATCAATCACTTTTAAGTCCAAATTCTTAATTTATGCTTGAAAACATTTCAGGTTATAATTGTCTTTTTAAAGAATCATTATTTTACTTAAGTGTAAATAGTTTGTGACTTAAATCTATATTTGTATGATATACCTTTATATCCAAAGAGTATAAATAAATCTCAAATTTCAAATTGATTTTACTTAAATCCATTTGTTTAACAAATTTAAACTTTGTTGCAATTTACTATTATCTTAAATTTATAAGTTATACAATTTATTTCTTATTTAATACTATATTATTTTTCTAGCTTTGAAAAACAAATTTTAAAACCATTCGTATTTAGATTCACAAGTTCTCGGCTTTTAAATCCTTTTTATCTATAAATCACATTTATAAATTATACTTATCTAATTTCATTTACTCATTTCACAATTTTTTGTCAAAATTTTTCGTCAATTTCTTAGATTTGAGTTAGGTATGAGTCGGAAATTTTCGATTGTCCAAAATCATCAAAAATTCCGCATTATCTTATTACTTGGCGAACCAAATTTATCTTTGTTTAAAACTATTCAACTTTTATCACAATTTCTATATATTCAAATCAAATTTCAATTAGAACTATCTTCAAATTCCAGTTCACTATGAACCATCTTGAATTACATAAATTCGAGTTAATACTTCAAATGTTGATTTAATTTCTTTAAATCAATTTACCTTTAAAGTTTTTTTTAAACAATTAAATTCACAGTTCATACCTAACATATTATACCACAAATCAAATTAACCTTAATTTTTATATCAATAACTCAAACCTTTAAACAATTTAATTTTTTTTTGAGTCAAATTCTCAAAATTCCATTTTAAATTATCTTTGCTTAACTCATTACAAGGTTCAAGTAAGAGTTTCAAAGGAATTCCATATCTAAATTTTATCTTCAAATTTCCAAATCAGGTTGATCATTCAAACTTACTTTAACTCTTCCCCTCAATTCACTTAATCCAGTCAATCTTACCCACTTTGAATTTCTATTTCAAATTCTAAACTTCACGTTAATAATCTTCCCATTTATAAGTTCAAAAACTTATCACTTTGGGTATCATATCTGATTCCAAATTTAAAACTCAACATTTAGAGTTTATTTCAAACCATCTTTGATATTATGTATATTCCTCACATATATACATATTTTCTTCTTGGCCCACCAAGCCGAATTTTAAAATTTAAACCACCCTTGGTTTTAATTCAAAACAATTTCTTTTAAAGTTTACAAACAACTTCTTATTCTAAAATAAGATTACATTCAAAATAGTTTGAATAATATTATTTCCTTTATATTTTGAAAACAACTTCAAATGTTTTAATTTATAATTATTCAGAACTTCATAATTTGAAACCGCTTTAATTGGTTACTTCCTTAAAACATTCTATTGTTTATTGGAAAACAATCATCCCATTATTAAACACAATAACCATTCTATTTTTCTGGTTCGAAATCATTTCTAATTCATCTTATTTTGAAATTCTTCCTCAACTTAAAGATTTTAATTTAAGTTTGAATCCATTTCAAACTTATGCTTATTTAATTTCAATTTGGTTGTATTCCATTACCACTTAATTTAATTCCAAAAATTTAACAATCAATTACTATAATATTTATTAGAAATAAATATTACTTTATATATCAAAATATATTCTTATATAAAATCATTTAAAATCTTTATATAAGAAAATAACAAGTACGCTCTCATATATATATATATATATATATATATATATATATATACTCAACTCATCCTAGGGTATCACTTACCCTATCCTTAATGTGTAATCCCACCAGAGCCAAGGTTCTCGCCTACCTTCTGCTCTGATACCAAATGTAACGACCTGGAATTTTCGATCTCGTAAATTCCAGATAGTTAGTGAAAAGAAGAAAGAGAAAGAAGAAAGAAAAAGAAGGAAAGAAACAGTAACACCAACATCTCACATTCGCAGCGGATAAAATATAATAGCAAATAATAATAACAGTTATACAAAAGAAAACTGTATCTGTCAATTTATATTTATATACGTCAGAGTTACACATATACATAAACACTGGACAAAAACAATCATGTACAGATACTACAATATCACAACGGAAACTCTTCATACGTTCCTGCCATCCAGCTCGCCTCCTGAGCTCTAGAACGTCCTTACCTGAAAATCTGTAATACTCAGTCTGACCCGAGCATTACATCAAAGTAACACCCGGGTCAGGCTGGAAACCAGAGTGAGTAAACCCATCTAACATAAATTTCAAAAGCATACAACTTATATATAACCCGGGTAACTTGTATCAATTACAAGTTCACAAATCATTATAGACATAACTTATATTACACATCAATTTCTAAGTACCAAAAACTTAGATTTAAAATGGTCTAATTCACTTAAATCATTCCACTTCAGCAAATTGATTTCACATATCAATCTATAAAGAATCGAAGTGGTTTCGGGTATTAACTGATACCCGACTCCGCTCTCTTCGAATCCAATGTCATTTTAACCCAAGTTATTCAAGGGAAAAACAATTTAAACTTTAAATATAGGATGTCTCTTCTACCCAGCAATTCATCATTAATTGAAAATCACATTCATTATTATCCATTCAAATATCTCGTATCAAAACATTTCATATCAGAGATATCATCCAATTCAAGGCCTTTAATTATCATTTAACTATTCATAAGCAAGATGGATGATTTCCAAAATTAGTTAATTACAAACTAATTATCTAATCATGTTTACTTATCCGTCTTAATTAATTATCCTTGGTCTAATATAATAAGTAATTAACTCTCAATTAATTACAAAAATTAATAAATCTTCATCCATTCTTATTAATTACTCAAATTAATTATCCTTCAGTAAATCAGACTTATAGTTTATTAACTCTTAATAAGTTATCTTATTTAATCCATACTTTAATTAATTACAAAGTAATTAATCCTCAAGTACTTCCATTAAGTACTTTATCATTAGGTAATTAACTAATCTTTAATTACCAAGGGATTAATCTTTAATCAACTAAATTACCTTATTAATTTAATTAATCATTATATCTTAATTAACTTTAAGATGAAACATTACCCTTTTAAATGACTCAATTATCATTACCAAAACTTTTGAACTTTTTAAATCTTATTTTAAATTTATTCAAATTAAAGATTTAAAATAAATTACAAGTTTAAATTTAACAAAATCTAAATCAATTTACAAAACCCTTTTTAATCCAAATATTAAAGAAACACTTATCATTTATAAAAGAAATTTAAAAGAGTTTTAAATCAATTCATATCCTTAATAAAATATACTTTAACATTTTAAACTTATAAACTTTATTTTACTTTTAAAACTGAGATTTTAAACTTAAATCAAATTAAGCTTAGATTTAAACTTTCCTTATAACGAAAACTCAGTTTCAATAATTTCATTTCAAATATTTAAAAACAGAACATACATGTTTTGCCTGAACTAACTATTAACCCGAGTTTTCCTTCATTTCCCCGAGACTTTCTTCCACTTTGATTATCATCGGTAATAAAATTTTGAGAACCAGGTATTACACATTCACATGAGCAACCAGAAGAGAGGCTCGAGTAAAACCCATCATTATCTCGAGCATAACCCCGAGAACTCAAAACTTCCAGAAAACAAACATGCACGCGACCCACCGTGCACTTGCACCCACCGCCGATGAACCTTCGTCGCTTGAGATGATCACCAACAAGTCAACAATCACTCCCTCTTACGATCTCAGCAGCCAAAAACAGAGATCGATCACGAGAACGAAGTACGACTCATTCGAGCTTCCAATCGAAAAATACCCGACCATTGACCACCTCGTCCAGGCAGTGCCGACCCCAGATGCCACCAAACTCCACCAGCGTCATCGCTATTCTCCCCAATATCACTACTCCAATCCACTTGCAGCTCGATACATCCAGGAATCCACATCGACCACTTTTCCCAAGCCTAGAAAAACTAGGGTTAAAATCGAAATCGGACTATCGCCGCCGCCATGACGAACTGGAACGACCACGGCCATTTTTCCCAACTTCACCCATTGTCAAGCTAGCCATGACCAAAAATTCGACACCCACTATGCTACCGATCGCTGATACGTGATTAAAACTCATTTCCTGATCAACTACCAACTGCTCTTAGCATACCCAACGAAAACCCACCATTTAAACCTTATAGATCCTATTTTCTCAAGATGATTCAAGATATACAATTGAATTTATATTTTATAACATTTTAATTTAGCATATATTTAAATGTTTCTCTGTAAAACTAATTTCACAGATGCAATTCCTCACCATCATGCTTAAAACAAAAATTAGACTATATTTATGTTTAAACAAACTTGTTTTTATGTGATACTTCAAGCCTAATAATGGCTAGATGAAGATGTATTGGGTCCTCTTGTTTACTTTCCACTCTGTAACCATAAACCAGAGAAGAAACTGGCACATTCAAAATAGACAGAACAATCACACATATACATACAGAGTTACATATAAATACCCAAACATTCAGCACAACAATCATCCAGAATTTCGCATGCAACTATCATTCATTACCCTAAGAAACTTAGTTAAGTGTTTACTCATCTGTTTATGAAGATAATAAAGAAGCTTTTGTTAAAAAAATCTGGAACTGAAGCTGCATTTTCTCTGTAATATTTAAATTTGGGAACATTAACCCACATTTTATTCAGATTTTATTTCTTAAAAATTATGTCATATACACTCGAATATTTCTTATTCGAGATCAAGACCCAGAAATCATTTTAAATTGATAATTTAAAATTTTAGATCAGGTTTTAAACCTGTAGTATTCAAACAGAGACATGTTATAACTGTTTTCCAGGCATGTAGTTAAAAGATTATCATCCATATTTATACTCAAATTCATTTTTAATGACATGCACAGCATAATACTTATCATATTTTCAAGAATCGTCACCTACAATCTTAAGACATTACAGACTTCATGATTTACCCACCTCTGTTTGAAGACAACAGAGAAGCAAGATACCTCTAGGTTTTAATCAAAGTTATTTTTTATTTTTTTACATACAAACATATGTATAGATATATATAAAATCACCTCTATCAACATGCATGTATACTATCCATCATAGTTTCCACAAGTTATCACATCCAGGCACATATAAAAACAGGTTAAATTCAGATAGTAGTTTACTTACCTTTGAAAAAAAATGTAGAGGGTTTTGAAAGCTGGATTTGAAACTTGCATGCTTTTGTTTTGATCCAGAAAACTTTGTATTGCTTGAGTATCTTTAAATTGAAATGCTTTATCAATGAACTGGTCTGGAACATGATGATTCAAGACTTGCTTCTAAGTTGCAGTTTGAAAATGTTCCAGCCATTATAAATGCTTTCTATGTTGAAATCTGAAATTGAACTTTGCTTGAAAATTTGTTTACAGGCCTAAATGACAGGTTTTAATTTTGAACTTTCTTATCTCAGATTTAGTTTTAGGTTTATTTCCTTTGAGCTTTCATTTCAGATTTCCACTTCTTTTTTGTTTCAGCTGAAGTTTCTTTAGTAATGAAGATAAAATGTATATTTCTTCTTTTATCTATTATTCATTATTTTAAAAGAAAATGTTGACACTTGTTCAAATCTCATATTACAAATGTTACATTTGTTAATTTGGGTTTTTAAAAATTCTTAACACTTGTCCTTTGTATGAGAATTAAATAATATACCAATATGTTTTATTCACTTTTATATTAATTTCAATTTAGTTATATATATTTATATCTTATGTTATGAATACTTTCTATTCTTAATAAATGCATTTTTATATATCTAAATGTTTTCCATAAAACCTTTATATTAAATTTCTATTTAGTAACTACTTTCCTTTATTTATATTAATATGAATTTTAAAAGAAAATAGCAAACTATATAAAAATAAAATCATATACATAAAATTTTATATACAATTTATTTAAGATATTTATTCTTCGGATTTCCAATTTAAATTTAATTTAGAACTAACTCATATATATATATACACACACACACTTAAACATACCCATGTTCCATTTGTTTGAAAATAAGGAAAATTTGTCAAATATTAAGTAATTATATTAGGAGATTATCTCATTTATTTGTTTTAATTTGCAAAATTATTATTTTAATAAATCAAATCCTGCTAATTACCGATTAATAGATGTCAAAAATTCAGGGCTATCACAGTTTAGTGATGGTTTGTGAATGTTATTTGATAGTTAAATAACCGACTATCAATATTGGACAATGCGCTAATCGTTTCGAAGAGACCGGGATCGGGATTAATTTTCCAAAAACCACTTTGATCCCATTTGAACGTTTTCACGAGGAAGACCAGAGCTTGAAGTCGAAGATAGAGCAGTGAAGTGCGAGGGCTAATCGCTACTAATCCTGAGGGTGATTCCAAAATGGATGTATTAGGAATAGTGCCTTCGGTTCCGTTCGAACCCGAACGAACTTATATGGATGAATGCTTTCAGAACATCGTCAGGAGAATGAGCATTCTAAATGAATGTGTGCTAAAAAGGTAACGCATTGCCTCGAGCCTCATCAACCGAGAATGGCTAAAACAGGGGAGGTGCACACAAGGCTAAGTGGCTAGCAACCAATTAGGGTAAGGTCACCCCTGTCTAGAGGTCCCTTTATTTCGGCTGTGTGGGCGGTTGCTGATCCTAACCACGGGTGAACTTATTTGGACTATCCAGTAAGGGGTAGCTCCGGTCTTGTGATGCAGGGGATCGGGGTGGATCCTCGGTACGGTGATCTAGACCACATACTGTGACAGGCGGTACCCCAGTAGCCCATCCATTGTACGGAATTCAATCTCCAATAAGCGCCTATACAGATTTGATTGTGCCCAACTATTATTGAAACATGAGATGCAAGCATTTCAACTAGATTCTATTTTACTTTCTATAGGCATTATTTTAATATCAGATGGATTTTGATAAAAATGTTTTGGTTATCGTAAGGTAAAAACCCAACATGTTTATTTGTGGCGTGGTCTTAGGAGATACCTTTGATTTCAAATGATTTTGAAAACTTTAATAATCCAATTGAGTGTGTTTTTCTCTCACTGGTTTTCTTGACTGACTCGGGTGTTATTTAACTATAATGCTCGGGTCAGACCGAGTATTACAGAACACAGGAAAGGATGCTGAGGAGCTCAGGAGACGGGCTGGATGGGGAGACGTATCACACGTATTTGATGGATATTTCGATGTGTTTGATTTATAGTCAGTTTTGTGAGGACAGGTTATGAAAACTGTCCAGTTGAGTGTTCTGAATTTAGTTGTACTCTGATGATGTAATGCATGATCAGATATAATTCTTTTGTTTTAAAGATTAGTCATTTCTCTATTACATATTGTTCTGCTGCAATAGTAAGATTATGATATTGTTTTCTATCTCTTCTTCTACCAATTTCTCCTTTAACCCTAACAGACTGCTTTTCTGGCATTCGATTATTCGGCATTTAATATAGTGAACATATTAATGCCGATTTTTGGGAATCGAAAAATTGGGTCATTACACTTGGTATTAGAGCTGAAGGTTAAGCGAGAACCTTGGCTCTGGTGGGGATCACTCATTAGAATAGAGTCTGTAGTACTCTAGAATGAGTTTGAGAGTATTAATAAATATGAGCGCGTATTTGTTAGTGAATATAAAAATTGTTTTTATGTTGTATTGATTTATCGGTTGAGTGTTTATGGATTCTGGTCGATATGTGGGACGCCATGTCATCGATAGGGGTTTCTAAACTCTTAAACAAGATAAACAGACACAGTATTGTTTTAAAATAGGGTAAATGAAATAATTTTACCTAAATCATTTTTGTATATAAAAGAAATAATTTTTGTAAATTATTATAGTATATGGTCGCTTGGTTGTTAGGGAATGATATTATTAAACTATTATCATTATTGTGTAGTAGTTGAATAAGGAATTGCGAATTATAAATAAAAGTTAAGGAAATAATTATACAACAAAATGGAATGTAGATTATAAATGTAATTTATAAATTGAAATAAATTTCCAGAGTAATTTTGAATAAGAGTTGAAGGATTTGAAATTTGAAATTTTGGGAAAAGTTTAAATTCCCTTGATTTGAAAATGGTTTTCAAAGGTTTGGAGAAATAATAAAGATATTATTTCAGAAATAATAGTGATATTATTTCAGAAATATTTTTGAATTGGAATACGAAATCTGGTGAGAATTAGAATTTAAAAATATATAGAAAATGTTTTAAAGGGATAAAAGAAACTCTTTTCGGTCATTGGAAAATAACTTCGGTGATGACTGCAGCATCATCGATGTTCATTTTCGAGTTCCAGGAGAGGAAATGCTGCCAAACTGTTTCAAAAATCAAGTGGTTTGCGAAAAGTTGTTTGGTTTTAATTCAAAAGACAATTTGATATGCAAATGGATATATATATAATTGATTTTGATATGATTTTGAAATACTTAAGTGATTATTAAAGACTCTGGGGTTTAATTAAAATGTTTAAGTGATGAGTTTAAACTCTGGAAGCTTATTTAAAATGTTATGGAAATATAAATGGGCTTGGTAACCAATAAAATTTGAGATTTTCTAGAATAGAAAATTTAACTTGAAAAAAGTTAAATTAAAATAAGTATGAAAGTAAAATAAGCTAGTGAAGTATACCCAATAAATAGAATAAAAAGATTAGTAAATGTGATGTAATTAAATTTGGAAAACTTATAGAAGTTTAAAAATTTTGAATTAATCAAAGTAAAATTAAATCTAGATAAGTAAAGATGAATGTAAAGAAAAAGTCTAGGCGAACTGAGTGAAACGGATACTTAAATAAAATTTATTAAGGTGGCAATAAATTTATGAATGAATAAATGAATTTACAATTTCAGGTAAATGTGACAATAAATAGTTAGTAAAGCAAGTAAATTAAATGAAGTAAATTCAAAAGATTGTGAACAGAATGTAAATAAGTTGAAAGACTTATCAGAACTTAAAATTTAGATTGAATCGAAATGTAAGTGAAAGTGAGCTTTGAGAAAATGATTATTGAAAATAAGATTATTGAGATTTTAAACAAATCTATAGAGGAACAAAGGAATTTACATTTGTAAGTAAGTAAAATGGAATTGGAATGTTGGAATTAAATTTGAACTGTGTTAAATAAAGTGAAATGGAAAATTAGTCAACTTGGATTAAATAAAACAAAGTATTTAATTTAGAATCAGTAAGTGAACTAATTGATTTAAATGGTAAGTAAATGGAATTGAAATTGAATATTGGGATTGTGTAAAGTAAAGTTGTAGAACTAGTTCTAAGTGTACTAAAATAATAAAAGTTTGGAAGGTAAATTGAATGAAAAATGAAATTGAAATTTAAGTTAAATGGAAATATATATAAAGCCTTAAGTGATAAAGTAAAAATGAATATAAGAAGTGAGTGAAATATTTCTATTGAACTTAAGGAGAAATGGTAAATTCTTAAGTAAAATTTGGTACTGGAAAATATTTTAAGTGGATGTTGAACGAAGGATAAGTAAAGTGTGAAATGAAATAAGTGTGGATAAGTAAATAAAAATCAAAATAAATGTGAATAAAAAAATGAAGTTGATATAGCTAATAATCAATTGGAAAGAAATACGTAGGATATACGTATATTATTTTATTCGCATAGTGAATTGATCTAGATTCGAGCATAGAATTTTGAGATAGTTATATCGATACGATTTGGGATTTTTCACCCGATTTTCGAGAGCGAACCCTGGATATGGATTTTTGATTGACTCTGGAAATTCTCTATCACTTTGTGGCTATGCAAGGAGAATGACGGTTTCTGATCAAGAAACCAGCTCTGAGTCCGCACTAGGGAGTCTGGTGAATGATACTAGTTCGAAAGTAAAATTATGTGATCGAGTGAGCGATCAGATTTGGTATTGTGTACGAATCATGTCGTACATCGTACAAATTAAGTAAAACAAATGTTGAAGCTTTTGAAAAGAAATGGATAAAATGATTGTGGAATCTGTAATTGGATATTATTAGTAAGTAGGATATACAGGTGTTTAAAAGCAAAAGGGAATTGGGATTTTTGATTTCAGAAGATAAATGAAATTTGTTCGACAAAGGTATGTATTTAAATTTCTGTATGAAATTTAATGATTTTCTAGTCTAGCCACTTGGCCTTTTGTTTTCTTTTGAATCTGGGGGCCCGTAGAGGCATTTTGTAGTTGTACCGAGCTAGCTGCGCAAAGGAGATGCTGAAGAAATTTTTCAAAAATTTAGGAAGTTAGAAAATTTTTGGAAATTTTTTGATAATTTAAAATTTGATTTTTAAATTTAAATCTGAATGGTTGAGTAAGTGATATGGTTGAAACCTATAGAAAAAGTTTGGAAAGTTAGTAAGAGTAATACTGTCTTCTATAAAGAGATTGTTTTGGGTATTGTTTAAACTGTTTGGTTTTGGGAAGTTGATAAAAAATTATTTTGAATGGGAAATAGTTAACGGGTTTTGGACCATTCTTCTTAACTAGAAATTTCGAGGACGAAATTCATTTAAGGAGGGAGGAATGTGACAACCCAAATTTTTTAGATATTTGAAATTGGTAATTGATTTAAATATTTGGAAGTTGGTTTAACTCGAATTTCAGATATCATTATTATTTGGCAATTAAATTTATTGAATTTAATTACAGATTAGGTAAAATATTAAATCTTGGGTTTTAAGCTGGCTAAAAATATTCCAATGGCTTATAAAATTTATATTGATTATACTGGAGATAGTAGAAATGTTAAACTTGAATTTGGAAGTGTTTCGTTAAGTTTTGAAAATATATCGTTTAAATCGATATTTAAAAATAGCCTTCTGAGGCACAGTCTTGGAATTCGACAAAACCAGTTCCATTGGATTCGTAATATTGTATTATTATCGAATTTCAATTTTTGTAGTGTTTGGAGTTGTCGTGTGGCCGTACGGTAGATAAACGCGTTAAAATTTATATCGAAAATTCAATATAAAGGCTGGGTCCAAAAAGCTATCTTCTTCATACGATCGAATTTGGACTCGAGACCTTTTCCATTGCGTTTGGAATAGGGGCACAACCTTATGAATGCCTAGTGGCATGCCTTGATATGCAGCCTCGATAGGAAGTCGAGATTTTGAGTTGCGTAATTTGAGATGATTTAAATTTAAAATTTAAATTTGAATATATCCTATAGTTTGACCAGTCAAAATCAATTCGCATCAGACCATGGCCACTTGTATTCTGGCTCTCAGCATTTGTCATACATGCAGAGATTTTGAGACACGTTCGTTTAATATTAAAAAAATGACGAAATCATTTTTGGTTCAAAATTTAAAAGCAGTAAGCTTCAATAAGAAATCCATGGCCGATCTCATAAAAAAACAACAAACCAGAAAGAAAAAAAATATAAGAACGGGCTGCTCTCCTTTTTGAATCTAGCGAATCCGAGGGTTTTTTTCATTTCTTCGAATCCCTCTTTCCCTCTCCCACTCGTTCTTTTGAGAATTAGGTTTTCCCCTTTTTACTTCGATTCAATTCAGTGAATCTAGTCAACAAAAATTGTCGAATTTAATAGAACGGAAGGAAGAAGAAGTGAGTATCATTCGACTGCAGAGTATCGTGATTCAACCAAGTTCTCGCGGATGGGCTTGGAGGCACGGGGAGGGGTTCGCACGTGCGATGGGCCGTCTAGTGGTGATAGCGAGACGATTTAGAAATGGCGTCGACCTAGGTGGAAGGCTCTCGATTCCGTTAGGGGCTTATGGCGGTAAAGCAAAGCTGATGTCAATGAGTTGAAGCGGGGTTTTGGCAGTAATGTTCGAATTTTATTTATTTATTTAGTTATTTTATTTTTTTCAATTAGATTTGATTTAATATATCTATGTATGTATAATATAGGTCAGAGAAAAAAAATGATCACTGTAAGTTTTAGATTGTAATTTCAAAACAGTGAATTTTAAAATGTTAATTTTGAAATAGGAATTTTAGAGGCTGATTTGGAAGGTTAAGATATATATAAAAAGTTTAAAACAGGAAAAAAAATATTTGCAGTAAGGTATGAACAGTTCTACCTTTAAATTAATTTAATCTAATGTCTTAAGGAAATTTAATATTTTCAAACATTTTAATTTAAGGTTAGTAAGTTAAAGCTTTTAGTTTAATTTGTTTATCAAAAACAAATTTTAACAGTAAAGTAAAATTTACAATTTTATTAACCCGGTAGATTTAAATTTAAAATAAGAATATTGGTGGTAGTTTAAAATCATGTCAAATGTTAATAAATTTGGAAATTTCATTTATACGAGGTCCAGAATCAAACGATACCAGCCGGGTTGGTTCGTTGTTGGAATCGACGCAACAAAATTCAAAGGTGAGTTAATCTCACTAATTTATATTATTATTTAAAATTAAATAGTTAAATATAAAAAATTTAGTCGAATGATTGAATTGATTGGATGTGGTATAGTATATATAGTATATATTGGAATGATTGATTTCCCGCATTATATAGCGGATGAGACCCTATGCATCCCGCATAATAGCGGATGACCCCATATACCGCGACATTACACCTCGAAGTGGAATTGGTGTTTTTATATTGTGCTAACATCTGTGAATGCAGGGAAACAGGTTGGAGGGATCCGACTAGATTACTCAAAATATTTAGATTGTTTCAATATTCTGTGATATGGTTGTGATAATCTGTGATAGATTATATTGGTAATTAAAATATTGGATGTTATGGTTTGATTGAATATATTTGGATATACCGAGTTATCAAAAATGTATAGATTGGATTTCTGAAAGGAAAATAAAAGAGAGATTTTGAAGTGAATAATTATAGGAATTCGGATAAATTAAAGAATGAATTAGAAAAGAATAAAAGTTGATTTTTAATTCTAATAAATAAAACTCCAAGTATGGGAATGAGATTTTTGAATAAATGGTAATAAATGAATTTTTAAACTTAAGTGATATTATTTAAGGAATAAAAGATTTATTTTTCAATTCAGGATTTAAATGGTTTAGGGGAAATAAAAGAAGAATTTTGAAATAAATATGAAATTGGTAGTTTCAATTTAAATAAGATTTTTAAATCATAATAAAGAAGATAAATCTGAAATTAATGGGTTTTGAAATAAAATTTGATAAGTAAAAAATTTTATTTTAAATGGAGTTAATTTTGAAAATCAATTTGAAAATTGATTTAGAGTTTGAAACTGTGATTTAAAAGGAAGGTGAGACTATGGGATTTATAAACTGGGTTTATGAGGTGAAACAAGATATTAGTGGATAATTGAAAATATAAATTCACGATGGGAATTTATAAAGGAATGGGTAATTTGTTTTGAAAACAAATAGTGGTTTATTTTTAAAGGTATGGAAATGGGAAGTTGTATTTCCCTATAAAGCCAAGTATATTTTAAAGGAGACTTTTTATGCATAAGTTTAAGGTTTTAAAATTTTTTTAAATAAATGTTTTAGAAAATTTATTATTTTTCATTGTTTTATAATTTTAAAGTAAATATTATTCAAATTTATTTTAATAGTAATTATTTAAAGGTTAAATTAGTATTATGTTTTTAAAAGAGATTTCTATTATTTATACTTATATAAAACTTTTATTTATTTTTAAAAATGGTTCGTGGCTTAAGTTTTACTTGGAAATTAGTATAAAATTTCATAACTAGCATTTTTAAATAAAGCGTTTTAAGTAGTTTTCATTATAAATAATTTAAAGTATATATTTTTGAATAAAGTGTTTATGTGGTTTTAATTGAAATGTTTTAAAGCATATTTTTAGAATAAAGTGATTTATATTATTTTAAAATCTATGTATTTAGAATTGGTATTTTCGGTGGAAATAAACAATGTTTGGGAAATTTATTCCGAAAGAGATAAGAGGTTTGAAAACTATTTTCAAAAGTTGAAGTGTAGAAAAATATATCTTGCGAAGATATTTTGAAATTAATAAATAATTTGGGAAATTATTATGGTTTGGTGATGGTTTGTGAATGTTATTTGATAGTTAAACCGACTATCAATATTAGACAATGCGCTGATCGTTTCGAAGAGACCGGGATCGGGATTAATTTCTCGAAAACCACTTCAACCCAGTTTGAACGTTTTCGCGAGGAACACAAGAGCTTGAAGTAGAAGATGGAGCGGTGAAGTGCAAGGGCTAATCGCTACTAATCCTGAGGGTGATTCTAAAATGGATGTAGTAGGAATAGTGCCTTCAGTTCCGTTCGAATCCGAAATAGACTTATATGGATGAAAGCTTTCAGAACATCGTCAGGAGGACGATGAGCATTCTAAGTGAACGTGCGCAAAAAGGTAACGATAGCCTCGAGTCTTGTCAACCGGGAATGGATAAAACAGGGGAAGTGCACACAAGGCTAGGTGGCTAGCAACCAATTAGGGTAAGGTCACCCCTGTCTAGAGGTCACTTTATTTCGGCTGTGTGGACGGTTGTTGATCCCAACCGCGGGGTGAACTTGTTCGAACTATCCAGTAAGGGGTACCTGTGGTCTTGTGATGCAGGGGATCGGGGTGGATCCTCAGTACAGTGATCTAGACCACGTACTGTGACGAGCGGTATCCCAATAGCCCTGCCATTGTATGGAATCCAATCTCCAATAAGTGCATGTACGGTTTTGATTGTTCCCAACTATTGCTGAAACATGAGATGCAAGCATTTCAGCTAGATTCTATTTTACTTTCTATAGACACTTTAATAATATCAGATTGATTTTGATAAAAATGTTTTGGTTATCGTAAGGTAAAAACTTGGCATGTTTATTTGTAGCGTGGTCTTACGAGATACCTTTGATTTCAAATGATTTTGAAAACTTTAATAATCCAATTGAGTGCGTTTTTCTCACGCTAGTTTTCTAGATTTACTCGGGTGTTATTTAGCTATAATGCTCGGGTCAGACCGAGTATCATAGAACAGAGGAAAGGGTGCTGAGGAGCTCAGGAGACGAGCTGGATAGCGAGACATATCACACGTATTTGATGGATATTCCGCAATGTTTGATTTATAGTCAGTTTTGTGAGGACAGGTTATGATAACTGTTTAGTTGAGTGTTATGAATTTTGTTGTACTCTGACGAAGTAATGTATAATCAGATATAATTCTTTTGTTTTAAAGATTAGTCATTTATCTATTATATATTATTCTGCTGCGATAATAAGATTCTGATATTGTTTTCTATCTCTTCTTCTACCTCTTTCTTCTTTAACCCTAACGGACCGCTTTTCCGGCATTCGATTGTTCGGCATTTAATATAGTGAACGTATTAATGCCGATTTTCGAGCATCGAAAAATTGGATCATTACAAGGGCACAACCATAAGTCCTTTCTTATGGACTTAGTCGGAAGCCAACTAAGTCGAAAGCTACATATTCCATAGCTTAGCAGCGCTTTTCTTATTTAAAACAAAATCTGCTTCAACCCTTTGGGAACCCTTAGTTTCTGACCCTACCTTCCTCCTTTGTCCAATTCACTGTGTACAAAAAGGGCGATACTATGTGCATTGGTTTAAAGGAAGGAGGCAGAGAGTCATAGTCAAAAGCTACCTGGGCGAAACAAAATCAGGCGAAACATGCTTTTGGCAAGAAATCTGATTTTAAACCTTTTTAAGCAAAAAATTTAACTAACCCATCTTGTTTATCAAATTCTTATTGGTTGCTACTTTTTCTTTTCTAAAAGTACTGCCATAAATTTAGAATTTATTAATTTAAATCATTTGTAAAATACACCTTCTCCTTAATTAAATATATAAAACATTCAAGTCACAAACCTTGAATAATTTTATATATTCACCAAAACACTTTAGAAAATTCTACAAAAAATCCTTTTTAATTTGTTCTCTGACATATAAAAATTTCAAACACAAATAATTAATTATTTTGCCTAAATAATTTATAACCCAATAATCATTTCCTTCACTAGAAAATTAATATAAAATCCCCATCAATTCAGAAAATTACAAAAATTGAAATTCGGATCTAAAATAATATTTCTAATCTATAAATAATATCTCAAGGCACTTAGATGACATTAGATAGGGTTTTCATATCGAACATATCATAAAAATCTATATGAATGAGCATAATTCATTAACAAGCATATATCTCACTTTATCAATCAAAAACATGGCATCATCTTGAAAATAGTTTGAATTTATACTTAAAACCAAAAATCATTAAAAATGAGATGTAGTAATTATTCACCTTAGCTTTGTGATTGAGGATGTGAGATTTGATCCTGAATAAGTTGATTTGATTCTTCTCTTGGACCCTAGCTTTATCTTTCCTTGAGATTAAAAATAGTGATCGGCCTTAGAGTAATTTTTACTTGAGAAAATGGAATGAATGTGTGTTTGATTTCCTAAGGGTATAAATTGTCATTTTCCTATTCTTCCCTTCCTTATTTCCTAACTCTTATTTCCATCTTATTCCTTTAGTTCATGTTACATAAAGGAATGGCTACCCATGGTCAAATTAAATCCCAATCCATTAATCATCTAACATTATTTTATTATATTTAATTTAACTAATTATATATCCTAAATAATATCACTAAAAATATGGGGTGTTACATCCAATCACCCACCAACTAACTCTTATCCGTAGAATGCAGATATCAGTATAAACAAATATATAGGTGTGGTTGACCACTCACTATTCTATAAACTCTAATCTGAAATCGACAGGAGGAGTATAAAGTTGCTAAGTTTAAACAACCACTATCTAATTTCGGTAACCCGAGAATAGGGGCAGGAGTATAATCATCTAAACCACTGAATCTGACGGCGTAACACTAGGGCTCAAGCCGAGTAAAAATTGAAGGACAGTTTTCTAAATAACGAGCAACGAGTTAAAAGTACTTGAATGGAAAATGTAATAGCTCGCCTACTTAAGTAAATTCACAAAAGAGTTCGAAAAAAATAAAAGAACTTTATTTACATAAGCTTGGAAAGTCAAGTACAAATTATCCACAGTAAAAGAATAAAATAATAGGGGTCGATCCCATACAAATTCAGCTAACAAAACTCGAATGACTTGAGAGCATGATCGTACTACCGGGTTTCAACCCAGCCGGATCCGAGAGAAGACAAAACAGCGTGATGGAATTAGAATAGCTCAGAAGCCAATCAAAATAGTTAGAGCAACAAGCCAAAGGCATTCATGAAATGAGAATGCGGAAGTCCACGAAGGACATGTATCGTCTGCGATCCATGGCCTATGGATCTCTAGCAATCCATGGAGATAGTTTATTGTTCAACCTAGTTTCTTGCATTATGATTCGGTCCCTATTGAAAAAGTGATGACTGAGTTTAGCGAGATTTTGAGTTAGATAAACCAAGGGACAAGCATCCGTCTGGTCCAATCAGCAGCTCAATACAACTGGCAAGCAATATGTCATCAAAACAAAGCGGCGTGCAGCAAGACTACACGAACAACATCAACGCAAGACGATGGGGGCGATCCAAAGACCAAAGTCCAAAAATATGCTAAGTGTATGGATCGCTAGCGATCCATACGTCATCACTTAGATGTTGCGTCTTACATGAAACAAGGCAGGAGAATGAGGCTAAATAATTAGCTCATACTCGAGCTAATGCTATGGATCACTAGCGATCCATAGACCATGGATCACTAGCAATCCATGCTTCTGGCTTGGGTCGTGAGATGAGCTCCATTGTATCTTCCTGTGACCATCTACAAGAAATTGACGAATAGGCTTGGCCCAATAACTCTCTAATCTCTATAAATATCATCATATCTGCAATATAAAGAGGATCTTCGGGACTAGCTGCTGAAACTCTACAGAAACCATTCTTCGCTCTTCTTCTCCCACATAATAATCATCAAAGGAATTCGCTGTGATTCTCCACTGGATTCTAACACTAGTGACTCGATCTAATTCATAAGATCTAAGCAGATTGTAATCATATACAACTTGTAATCGCAGTCGGTAAATAATAAAAGTTATAAAGTAGACATAAGCTTCGTTAACAGCCGAACTATTATAAAAATATTCTTGTCTTCTTTCTATTTCTGCTCTTTTACATTTATTTTCCATATTATCGCTTTGTAAGAATAGGGCTGGTGCTTCCACACTCAATCCAGGGTGTTGATCCATTTATTGGGTTAACATAATGTGTTTTCACTGAGAACCCAACTTAGGGTTCAGATCAAGCTATCTACTTTGGATCATACAGGTCCAGAAGTAAGATCCTCAATCTTTGCTTGAAAAATTTGTTGCTTATAATCAATGGCTCTAAGAAGAAATATAACTGCATTGGAAGGTCCATAAAAGCAGTAGTAGTTGGGGAAGACATAAATCATCAATAAACTAAAGTAATGGTACCAATGTGGGAGATCAGATACCTGCATCTTCAAAATCAGTGCAAAGTTATTACTAGAGATGAGTTGAATAAGATGGTTGACAAGATTAACCAAAGAATGGATAGTAGCTAGAAGGCTCTGATGGATAAGCATAACGCTCTCTTAAACTTATAGTCAAATCCTGCTCCAAGAATTATGCCTGAACCCGCGGCTATTATAGAACAAGAAAATTCTTCCATTTCTGGTCTAAACAGAAGAAACGGAAAGTAGCCGCAAAGAAGGGTGACAAAAGGAACCATAGGACTCAATTTGGAAGGAAATATGAGTACCCTGCTCGCCATAAGGCAACCAATTCTAAACTTGAATCAAAGGGAAAACACCCCGCAAGAAGATATAGCTATAGACCTCTCTGACTCGGAAGATGGAGAGCAAGACAACTGGTTGGAAGAGAATGTCAACGCATTTGATGATGCTAGGAACATCCAAACTGCCCCCAATCAGGCCAATTGAAAGCCAACGGGATCCTATGGGAGTGGCTCTCACAAAGACAAGAGAGCCTAGGCTTCAACCCACTCGATAAGACCATTTGCGAAGCCAAATACTTGGTATAGTGACTGATTGCCGCCCCTAGGATTACTGGACATTAGAGGCACACATAGCGGACATGGTCAAACAATTAATGGACGAGAATAAATATAGGAGGTATGATGAATGGGGATCTGTTACGCAATCCCATAACATTTCCTAGATCACAATCAAATATAAATATTACAATATATGCCAAGAGCGACATACGTACCCCCTTGGTTGATCAGAGTCATATATAACTTAATACACAGCGGGAATAAACTCAAAACAAAGAACTGCAACTCCTAAATAGCTATCTGCTAGCATCATGCTTGCCCCTGTAGCTTTATTTCTCATCCTACTAAAACCTGTAAGGCCTTAACCCTCATCCTACTCAAATAAATTTTGAGCACCTGAGAGTTTAAGAAGAAAACATAAACTTCAAGTCAGACACAAAGCCTGCTGTGAACAATACTATACATATCGGTTATTTGATATTAAGTGAGACCGTGCCGCTTAGCAGAACGGGTTTCCCCTTACTAATATCCTTTCAAAACATATCTTTTGCAAACCCTTATCCTGCAACCAAGACTAGTTAAAATCTGTAAAGCATAATTATGTAAACTTACATAAATTCTCAGGTAATAGGTGAACCATCTGTCCGAAACAATGTAGTTTGTTTGGCTAACTACCAACCATTGGCTAACTCGGGCCTACCAGACAAAATAACAAAATAATCCAACATCTGTTAGACACACATCTTCTGGATGATCTGTCCTTGACTATCTGTCGGGTTTCTCTTCTAGATGGTCTATCCTTAACTATCTGTTATAAATACTTCTCTTCTGGACGATCTGTCCCTAGCTTAACATCTCCCAAGATCACCTGATCTAATAATTTTATCGGCTCACCAATAACCTATCTGTATGCAAAACATATTCCCTTCTGTGTGTAATTATTATTTGTCTTACCTGTGACAAAGCCCTACACACTAGAATTTTTATACTAAATTAGATGGGGCCAATAGCTAATGTATAGGGCGCGACCCTACACCAATCTCATCCGCTCTTCTAATATCTGAGTCATTTTACTTAGGGATAACCTCCCATAATTTTTCTTGAAAACCTTTTCATTTGAAATTGATTTAAAACCTTTTAAATCAAACATGAACAAGGAAAACATTTATGCACTATGCTTTACTCAAAATCACCTTGCCATGTTACATGTATACTTTACTCAAATCTTTGTTGATGAAAGCCTTTAATCATTTGAATGTACCATTTCAATCCTATTGAAAGTACCCTTTTTGAAACCATGTAAAACCCATTCTTTCATTTAGGCCGAAAGGCCAAATCTTCCTTTCGAAACCATTCATATAACCCTTTTGAAACCATTGAAATTCCTTTTCCTTCTAAACCTAAAAACTTTAGACATCCCTCTTTAAAACTAATAAACATTGCCTTTTGAAACCATAGGAAAAACCTTTGCTTTAAACTTATTCAAAACCATTGGAAAAACCTTTCCTTTTAGACCTTTCGAAACCATTAGGGAACCACCCATTCGTAACCATTCTTTCTAAGCCTTTCGAAAACATAGGGGGACGACCCCATCGAAAGCACTCTTTAAAGCCTTTTGAAGGTATTGAAACCTTAGACCCTTCGAAAGTATTTGGATTCAATTTTTAAAATATGTGGAAAACCCCTTTCGAAATCATTCAACACTATCTTATCAAAACCTTTGCATTATTCTTTAAAAATAACCAAGGGTCACAAGCAACAAGGTCGAAATCTTACCCTTTCGAAAGCTTTAACTAAGTTAGGAGGTGATGGTGCCGAAACCTATCCCTTTTTAAAGCAATGGAGAAGCGGCAGGGTTTTTATGAAAACAAAACAATGCCCTTTGAAAGCACTGTTTTGAAAGGTAGAAGTTAGTAGTAAAGGCTTCGACATAGTCGGAAAATATTGGTTAAAAACAGAGGTGCAACTATTTCGACACCAACCTTTTTAAACCATTGTCTTAATGGAAAGAAATCCTATTCAAAAGCTATTTCTTAAACAAAGGCGCAACTATAAATCCTTTCTTAAAATCAATGGACTTAGTCAGAAGCCAACTAAGTCGAAAGCTACATAGTTGAAAGCTTAGCAGGCGCTTTTCTCATTTAAAACAAAAGGGCGCTTCAACCCTTTTGGAACCCCTAGGTTTCGACTCCTACCTTCCGCCTTTGTCCAATTCAGCATGTACCAAAAGATTGATACTATGTGCATTTGTTTGAAGGAAGGAGGTGGAGGGTCTTAGTTGAAAGCTATCTAGGCGAAATCAAATTAGGCGAAACATGCTTTTGGCCCAAAATCTGATTTTAAACATTTTTAAGTAAACTTTATGACTAACCCGCATTGTTCATCAAATTCTTATTGGTTGCTACTTTTTATATTCTAAAACTGCTGCCAAAATTTCAGAATTAATTAATTTAATCCATTTGCAAAATACCCTTTCTACTTAATTAAATATATAAAACATTTAAGTTTCATATCTTAGAATTTTATATATTCATTAAAAACTTTGGGAAATTCTAAAAAAAATCTAGAAAATCTTATTTAATATGTTCTCTGACATATAAAAATTTCAGACCCAAATAATTTATTATTTTTCCATAAATAATTTATTACCCAGTAAATCATTTTCATCACTACAAAATTAGTATAAAATCCATATTAATTCAGAAAATTATGAAAATTGAAACTCATCTCTAAAATAATGTTTCTGGTCTATATCTGAAATCTCAAGGCATTTGGATATCATTATGTAGGATTTTCATATCATACATATCATAAAAATCTATATGAATGAGTATAATTCATCAACAAACATATATCTCACTTTATCAATCAAAAACATGGCATTATCTTGCAAATAATTCGAATTTAACCTTAAATTCGAAAATCATTAAAAATGAGATGTAGTAATTCTTCACCTTAGCTTTGTGATTAAGGATGTGAGATTTGATCTTGAATAAGTTGATTTGATTCTTCTCATGAATCCTAGTTTTATCTTCCTTTGAGATTAAAAAGGGTGGTTGGCCTTAGAGTAATTTTTACTTGAGAAAATGAAATGAAAGTGTGTTTGATTTCCTAAGGGTTTAGGGTATAAGTTTAGTTATTTATCTATTTTGCCCTTCCTTATTTCCTAATATTTATTTCCATCTTATTCCTTTAGTTCATGTTACATACAAGCACGGCTACCCTTGGTTAAATCAAATCTCAATCCATTAATCATCTAACAATATTTTATTTTATTTAACTAATTAAATATCCTAAATAATATCATTGAAAATACGAGGTATTACAATCTCCCCTCCTTAAAGAACTTTTTCCTCGAAATTATGATAAGGAACACATCAAAACAATCAAAGGTAAAACATACCATCAAACAATCAGGATAAATGTCTTTAATCCTGCTCTCAGTCTCCCAAGTACAGTCCCTAGCATCGTCACTACACTGGACTTTCACTAATATGACTGTCTTGTTCCCCAACTTCTTCTCATCTCTCTCGACTATCTAGATAGCTTTCCTTACTATTGCCATGTCTGGCTCCATTACTAAATCTTCTCACATGGTCGGTACTATAATAGTATCGGTTCCCTAGCATATTTTCTGAGATGAGATACATGAAAAACATTGTGGAATATTGCCAAACTACTCAGTAACCCTACTCTATAGGCGAGATTCATGATTCTCTCCAAAATAGGAAACAGTACTACGAACCATGGTGCTAACTATCTTGTCTTCCCAAACCTAATAACACCTTTCATCGGTGATACTTTGACGAAAACATGGTCTCCAACAAAGAACTTCAAATCTTTCCATCTTCTATCTACATAGATTTTCTATCTAGATTGAGCTTCCCTCATTCTCATCCTTATCAACTCAATCTTCTCAGCTGGTTCCTTCACCAAATCAGAACCAAGAACCAATCTGTCTTCGGTTTATAACTAACATGCAGGGGATTTGCACGGTTGTCCATACAAAGCTTCAAATGGTGTCATCCTTATACTAGTCTGATAACTATTATTATACGAAAATCGACTAGGTGTAGGTGGTCTTTCCATGATCCCCTGAAGTCTAATACACAAGCTCGTAATAAGTCCTCTAAGATCTTGTTAACTCTTTCTGTTTGCCTATTGGTCTGCAGATGGTAAGCGGTTCCCAACTTGAGCTTGGTCTCTAAACTTTCCTACAGACTCTTCCAAAATTCGCTAGTGAATAAGGAATCTCTATCACTAAGAATACTACTAGGAATTCTGTGTATTCTAACCACATTTTTCATGAACAACTTAGCCAATACAGATGTCGTCCTATTTGACTCAACTGAGATAAAATGGGCACTCTTGATCAACCTGTCCACTTTGACCCATATAATTTCATTCCCTCTATTAGGCCTCGGTAACCTGTCTACGAAATCCATGGAAATATAATCCCACTTCCATATGGGAACATCCAATGGCTGAAGCAATCCACTTGGCTTCTGATGCTCGGCTTTCACTTGCTGACAGTTCAAACACTGTTTTCATGCATATTCCAACATCTCTCTTAATGCCTACATTACACCATATTGGCAATTTTATAACTCCTCTATGCAGAAGAATAGCAACGGTTCTTAGCCGTTGCTAAATAGCACCAATTTTGAGCCGTTGTAAAATCAATAAGAACGGCTAGAAAGGGCATTTTACTTTTGCAACGGCTCAAAGTCGTTGTGAAGTTTTCTTTTTTTAAAATTCCTTGACCACTTGCGTAAACCCCTCATTCCCAAAATAGTACGCTCCTTTACCGTTTGCCCTAATATCGCCCCCTCCCCTGCATCCGTACTCTTCTCTAATTTCATCTTCCAGATAGCCAAATTTTAATCTCCTGAAAGCTATCAATTGTTAAACTATAACATACTATACTCAATTGAGGCAAAGGTATCCATTATTGACGTAGTTCAAAAAGAATTTGGTGATCGCATTTTCCAATCTATCCGGTCAAGGTATTTAATACGAATCGATTTTCATTTTTATTTCTTATGAATTGTTCGTTATGTTTAAATCGTTAATTTGGTTTATGTTTTCGAATGAATGGTTCGGTATATGATAGCTTTCCTGGTTCCGACTTTTATTCCTTGTAAATGGTTTGATTTTAATTTTTATTCCTTATGAATGGTTCGGTATATAATAGTTTTTGAATTAAATTTAAGTCTTGTTAGAATGTAGTCTGATTTTAATTCTTCAATTTGGTTCGGTTCAGTAAGCTGAGTTCTCATTTGTATATACAACTTGCAAGTCCTATATGATTGAGCTTCCAGTAAAGTCAGATTTGTGTTATGAGCAAGTAATTTGTACATGCTCAATACATTTTGATTTTGTATGCTTAAATAATGTCATACTCATGGTCGCTGACTTCGACAGCTTGTAGAGCACATCAGTTTAAGAAACATTTACTACAATTTCTATATCTACTAACCAATCTAGAATACCTGGTTGTGTTTAATAAATCTAAAAATAACAAACTATGAATGTGTAGGAAGTCTATTGTAGTGTCTTTTTCCTGATATTGTAGTATGTGTAAGTAGTAGTAGGCTGGATCGATTTCAAGTTTCATTGATTTCATGCTTTTGTTCAATACTACAAGAATTCTAAAAGCAAACGTTTGGTCTTATTTATTTTACTTTCTCTAATTTATTTTAATCTTAGTGTTACATTTGGAGCTATAAGCATATTGGAGGTCATTGCAGCCATAAGAAAATTCTGATCTACTTTATCGCCTGGATTTGTAAAAAATATGCATAGAAAATTATTTTTGCCTGCTTTTACTTCAAGTTAGGTTATGAACAAATATTATGATTATTTATTGAAGTTGGTTTATAGGGTCGCATTTGATGTTATCATTCATAACCCACTTAAACCCATTTAAGTAACTCATCAAACAAATCAGGTAAGAACAACCTCCACCTTTTAGCCACTATTAATCAAATTATTCCATCCTACCAACAGTCAAGCATAAGTGCATAACTGTATTTTTTTATTATTTTACTTTTAGTGAACTAAGGATTAGGTAAGAGATATTTCATGTGGTACCAATGAGGCTGTGTTTAATTATGTAAGATTTAATGTATCGGTTATACTCAATATGTTTTCATACGTTTAATCTATTAATTAGGTAAGATTTACATCTTTATTTTTTTCTATTTATTGATAAATGGAAGCGGTAGAAAAGTTTTATAAAAGCTTTGAAATTACTTAAGCATATTGATGTAGTAAGTTAAATTGTTAGGGGTAGCATATGTACGGTCCTGAATGCTCATGATACATCATAGAATAAGATTGTGCCTATGATATGTTCCAGTCTTCCTATATGACTTTTTATTATTATGTTCTCTTGAATTATTTTAATAGAAATTAGAGAAAACCATCACTACATTCCTTAATATTTCTAACTAATTGCAGGATTAATAATGAGTTTTAAGTCAAAAAAGCTATGCTGGTGTTTTTTGTTACAAAATAATTTACAATTCTTAAGTTAAAAAAAATATCAGGCTAAGCAGACATATGCATGGCAAGTGACTACGGGGAGAAGAGAATTTTTGAACTAAGGATTAGAGAGTTTGACTCTTTCCATTTCTACAGCGACTACTAGGGTTTTTTTCAGTTATGAAGCTAGTTAAATCTAGCCTTCGCAACAAAATGAAGGAAAAATTTCTTAAAGATAGTATGACAATTTATATTGAGAAAGAAATTGCAAATTAGTTCAACAACGATTCAATAATTGATGAGTTTGATATGATGAAAATCTATCGAGTGGAACTTATGCGAGAACAATTCATACTTTGATGTTATGGCATTCCTAGTTTGGTTTTTTATCAAGTTAAACAAATATTTATGCAAAATTTGATAATTTAATCTTGATTAACAGCTAAACCATATAATTTGTGTTATGTTAAAAGTTTTGTAAAATATGTAGATAAGTCAATATAATAATAAATTGGCTCTCCCTTTATCTAATTCTTGGCTTTGTCCCTGCAGGAAGGCTAATCGAGGTACCAAATATCTTGGTATGTTCGTTTTTTCCCAACTGCTCAGACATACAGATTTTTTTATCCAACTTTTTGATATTGCCAATAAGGAAGTTACTTCTAGGTTTGTCTGTGTTAGATTCCGAAAAATTACCAGGTTGTTTGTTGTCGTAAACATCCTATATTTTTATAAGACTTCCAATACGAGACCCTAAATGAATTATTTTGCCTTGTGGTACATATATCGAAGTGCACTTTTAAACTTCTAGTTGTAATTACGTACTTCGAATTTTGATTTTCTCTTTTGACATATACTTAAATAACTGGCATGCTATTGAGATCAATGTGTTATACTGACATTTAATATTAAAACATGCATTGCATTTATTTATTTTGGTGCACCTGCACAGCACGTACAAGGTGCACATATTTGAAAACTTCTATGTAGTTCTCTTCTCTTTATAATCTTCTCTTCAACCATTAATGGCTTTAGTCCTCCATTTTCCTACATAAAATGAAATCAAAAAGGAAAAAAGGAAAGAAGTGAACTTTTGAAGTTTTATATATTGCAATGATGGTTAGAAGAAGCAAACTCACTTGATTTGTTGAAATAATTAGTTGTGACGTACTAAGAAGGGGAATAAGAAAGAAGATTGGTTGATGCTGAAAGAAAGATGGCATTTATTTTGTAGTTTGTTTAGCTTAGCTTCTATTGTTTTCTTCTTATATTCTCCTAACACTCTTGATAATTTGAATATAAATTTAGAGGTTGAGATTGACTGTTCCTTTCTCTCTGCTTAAGACCACTAACTTTTTGCTCATTGTTTTAAATATAAGAATCTTTTTTCCAGAAACCTACATAACTATTTGTCTGGTTGAAATTCTTTTAAGATGTGTACTGAACTTTTACAGTACTACTTTTGTGCAGTAGATCTTGCGGTTCTTTTCTTCTTCTTTTTTATGATGATATTCTCCCCAAAGATAATTGAATTTAATATTTTATATGTGATTCCGTATGGAAACATATTAACATAAATATGGCATCCTATGATAAATTAAAGAGTATTATATTTACATAAAGATAATAATGCTAATTATTCGGCATTCAGTATCCTGAAACATATGCTGGTATCGGAGAATATTTTGGTGTAATCATTTTATTAACAATTTTAAAATTAACCCTCCATTAAAATAGAACATGTAGGGTACAACTTCAAGTCAAACCCGACTCACATTTTTTATCAATAGACAGCTCATATTTACTGCAAAATGTATGTTAAACGAAATGCAATTTGGATGTTCAGTGCATTTTGTGAAATCAAATCGAGTTAAACCTGACTTACTTTAACAATTAGAAAGAAAAAAGATAATCTTCCATGCTTTCTACCAACTTTTGTTTGGCATAGGATGCTGAAACTAGTTGCATTGGAAAAATACTGAAATGCACATAAATTATTGGATGATGAATTGATGATGCATGTAAAACTTGCAACTTAATGAAAATAAATGATTTGTTTTCCAATCTCTTGATTTTCACTAAATCTTTACAAAATGTATGAAAATAAATGTACAGTCCTTAAAACTAAATTTTTGTACTTAAAATTAAGTTTTTGTACTCAAATTTAAGTCCTCTCTAAATTTTGATAATATGTTCCCACAAGTCTATGCATGCTTTTATTATTATGCATGTTTTTGCCTATTTGTAGACTATATCACTTATTAAATAGAAATTGTTCTTATGAAAGTTCTATTTAACTTTGAGAATGAATAGTTTATGAAACTATTTTTAATTCACTATGCTACACTTTCTCTTTAAAGACATTGCACTCAAAACCACTGTGCAATCTATAACAAGTTATAGACTATATTGTGCTTAGTTTTATATGAAACAAAAACATAGTTATTTCTGTCTATTTTTAAAGACTTGGCCGAGTATATTGAGTAGCAGTTCAAATTTTATCCATTTTAAAATTCAAACATGTACAAGTGAGTGCTGCTATTTTTTGACGTAACTTGTTAATATTGAAATACAGATATATTTCAAAATAGCATGTGCTTTTTTCGAAAATAAAATATTGATATATATATATATATATATTCAGATTCATTATTTTGAACTATATGCAATAATAAATATCAATTAGCTATCGTCAATGGTCGTATTTAAATTTGGCAATGATAATGTATATACAATAATAATTTTGCAAAAGCAATCAACTCATATTACAACTCTTGAGTACAATCTAAAGCATGCGCTTCTATAAAAATGAGATCATAATACTTCTTGATGCAACTAGTCTGTCAAATTGTCGGTTTCTTTTATATTTCCTTTTATGGGAACACACACAATCCACCTACAATTTCAAGCACATAGGATTGCATTTTCTTCTATTTTAGTATTATTTCCCTTATGATCAACTACAAGTATAATAATGTTTCTTTTTTGGTTGCTGGCCATTGCAAATCCAGAAAAAGAAATCACACGTCGTCAAGTATGAAAGAATACTTACACGAAAAAGGATACTGCCATATTTTTGTGTGCAAGATGGGTAGAACTTACTATTCAAATTACTACTTACCTTCAAATGCAGATAAGAACAAAAAGATCCAATTTGAAAATGAGAAAATTACACTTAAAAATATACGACCAACATTAATAGGTCGATTTCTCATTTTAAATATTACCTGAAGATATGACACTGTCATAGATTGCTTCTAACTTCATAGTTCATATTACCTACTCCAAACTTCACTGCTACCTAGAAAATGAAGGGTGTAGAGAATGAATCTGATGAATGTATGACTGCACATCAAGGTATTCACATTTGTCTAGTTAAAAAACACATGATACTTTGATTCATATTTGTTGAGTCCTTTTATAGAAATATGCACTTTACATGGTGTAATTATGATATTTTGATTAACATAACAGGTACGGAGAAGTGGTGGAATTGGAGGTTATGGTTATGACATTGGAGGTTAGTCTGTATACAGTACATGACGCATAAGCCAGTGAATTTCTACTATAAGCGAAATTAGTATTATTTGTTGTCTAGGGCATTAGAATCTAGAGCAAATTGTCAGGATTATGATGAGGATTAAGGCAATGGTTATGCCTAAGACAGTAAGTTTGATCTTCATATTCTCAAACCACATTTTTCTCTTCACATTCTTTCCTTGTTGCCTAAAATCTTATACCTGCAAATTCAGACATACCTCTCTTTATAAAAATTATTGCTAGTTTGTCAGAGTTAAAATTTTACATGTGTTACTTGTTTAAGGATATCTAAACTGATGGTAGCTAACAAAAATATACTATATGCAGAACATCATAATTTTCAATGAAATGAATAAAATCAACTCCATACAATAATACTTTCAAGGAGGTTTTTAAAACTCACTTTATTGAATCCATCTACATGTTTGGTAAAGTAGATTGTTGACGCATATACATTTTGTGGGTAGGACAACATATGTCATTCTCATTTTTCTTTTTCTTTTTTTGTTTTTGTTTTCTTACATGTTATGTGCCCTATATTTTCAGTGTCTCTAAAACGTGAAAGAAAACAACGAGGGAAAACAATATAGGTCACACAAATATATGCATTGTAACGTAGAAATACGAATTAGTTTTCATTGATAGTTGCAATAACAATTTTTTATATAATTCAGATGGATGGCTAACACACAATCCATTTTGGATTGGAACTTATGTATCAGAGCAAAAGGAGAAATACATGTGGAATTACAAGGTGCAAAAATTTGCAGACTTGTACACAAAACATAAAACTAAAGGAAGCTTAATTATACGACACCACAGTCAAAAACAATGTGCAATTACGAACGATGCCTCTTGAGTAAATTAAAACTTAATTATTATTAAAAGAAATTCAAGATACAAAAATGTCAAAACATAATTATAAAAGAAGAATTACTTAGTCATTTTTCGAAAGATTATTTCAAAATGCTGAAGTGTTTTCAAGAAAATTGCCAAACATAATATTTACATCTGGTTTTTTGTGAAGATTCAAACAATTATATTTGCTTCAGATTTCGATATGTGCACCATAACTAGAAGAAAGGAGTAATAAGTTTTTCTTTACCATCGCAACTTTAACTAAAATTGAATACATATGCATGAGCCTTTGATATATTTAGAATGACTGACTTTAATAATTGATTTTCAAAAAATTATTTTAAAACATAACATCGACAAGCCAAGTACAATTCATATAATCTTGAAATGAGACTACAAAAAGTTTTATAACATACATTTTAGATTAAACTGGTAATTTTTTTTAAATACTCAGATAAACATAACTCTGTTTATTTAGACATTTAACAAAATATGTATCCAACTACACAAGCTTCAAGTGATAAAAGTGATATGGTTCTATTCCTAATTAAAATGCAAATTAAAACTTATGTCTGGACACTGTAAATTGTGCAAACAAAAATCCCAATTTGATCAAATCAAAATATTTTAGAGAAAGTTTTGATTGATCAACGGCCACCGGCTCAAATAGCTCAAATGATCAATATGTTGTTTTTTCTAGAGATTTTGCATTTAGTCCACTGATACATCGAAATAGCTAATCTTTTTCAAATTCGCCATCACTCCTTATTATAATTTTTTTTCCTTTTTTGATGGGATCTTAATTAAGTTTTCTTGTTGGATCTAATTAAAAAAAAATTGCTTCATTAAAAGGAATTTTTCTTCATTAAAAGAATGCACAGTAAATTTCTTACTCCATTATTTGTCAGTACATTAACATATCTGATGTGATTTTTACCATGTTGAGTATGCTTAGGCTATTCCAGTGATATATAACACGTCCTTTTACCTTGTCATCTAGTGATATATGACTAGTTTTGCGGCAATGATGATCAGGCAGGAACAGATTGGAGGGAGGAATCGAGATAATGAACTATGTACCAAATAATGATAGATCTTTGCATTGTACATTGTAACTTGCTCGCCAAACTATGTACTATACACGATAATACTATTGTTGTTGTTACTGCTAATCAACTATGTAGTGTAATGTATTGTTGTTGAACATTATAATTTCAAGGTTTGTTATGTTTGGTCTTTCTGTTGAATTTATGAAAAATATTGGGTTTAATGATCTCTCTTTTGTGATATTATGTTAAATTTGCAAATGTTTATATTGAATATGATAATTAAATGAGTATTACTGTAAGAGGGCCGAAAAAGCAATATACTTTTTTTGAAAAAAAATGAAAATTAGCAGCGGTTTAGTGCCATTGCAAAACCAAAATTAGCAACGGCTCAAAACCGTTGTAAAATAAGTTTTTACAACGGTTTTGAGCCGTTGCTACTTTTGGTTTTGCAACGGCTACTGGCCATTGCTACATCTAGCTTTGCAACGGCTCTAAACCGTTGTAAAATAAGGTTTTACAACGGCTTTGAGCCATTGCTAATTATTGTTTCGCAACGGCTGGGAGCCATTGCTAATTTTTTACCACCGCCAATTTAGCAACGGCTTGGAGCCATTGCAAAATCCATTTGCAACGGCTCAGAACCGTTGCAAAATGGAATTTCTGGTGTAATGCTTCCAGAAAAATCTTCTCTTCATATCCTGATACATCTTTGTTCCTCCTGGATAAATAGTGAACTTTGAACGATGGCATTCCTCTAAGACTTCCTTCTTCATGCCTCCCACATTTGGGACACATAATCCACCCTTCTTTCTCAACCAACCATTTCAGTCATGACTGAAATCTTTCAAGTCATCGCCCTCCGTACCATCCTTTAATTCTCCGATCATGCTAGCCAACACTGGATTCTCTTCCTATTTATATGAAATCTTCTCAATCATTACCGGTCGGACTTCTAAACAAGATAATATAGCAGATCTTTCACTAGATCCAGCCTCGGATCTCCACTGCGCTCTATAAGCCGTCAAGGCTTACAAGTCCTTCCATTCTACTATCATAGCCAACACTGCTTTCTGATACTTCTTGCTCAGCGCATCTGCAACATTGTTTCCTTTCCCTGTTGTCTCATGTTCAGTGCATCTATTCCGAAATCATAAGCAGCTAAAAATTTCAGCCATATCTGTTGCCTCATGTTCAGCTCTTTCCGAGAGAACAAGTACTTCAACGACTTATGGTTGGTATACTGCTCAAACCTTTCTTAGAAATGGTAATTCCTCCACACCTTCAAAGCAAAAATAAATGTAGCTAACTCCAAGTTATGTGTTGGATATCTAACCTCATACGGTCTAAGCTATCCAGAAGCATAGGCAATCACTTTACCCCTCTACGTTAGTACAGATCCTAATCTTGTACTACAAGCATATGTATAAACTACCAAGTCCTGATTCCCCTCCGAAACCACCAACACAGGTGCATGATTCAATAAGTGTTTTAAACTCCTTACACTTATCGGTGCACGAAAACTTCACATCATTTTGCGTTAACTTGGTCATCAATGTTACTATCCAGGAAAATTATTTTATGAACCTCCAACAATATCCTGCCAATCCAAGGAATCTTCTTATCTCAGATACTATTTCTGGTCTCTTCCAATGATTAACAGCTTCGATCTTATCTGGATCGACTGCCAATCTACTTTCTGAGACTACGTGACTAGGAAACTACACCTCCTTCTTCCAGAAGTGACACTTTGAAAACTTCGCCCTCGCCCGATGCTCTCTCAAAGTCTCAAGAACCACTCTAAGATAAACTTCATGCTCTTCTCATCCTTAGAGTATATCGGAATATCATCTATGAACACCAGTATGAATTTATCCAAGTGCTCTCTGAAGATTTGGTTCATCAAGTCTACAAAGAAAGTCGGTGCACTAGTGAGTCCGAACGGCATGACTAACCATTCGTATGACCAATGCCTAGTTCTAAACACCGTCAAAGGTATACCGTCATCTGCTACTCTAAGTTGATGAAAACCTATAGCCAAATCCAACCGAGAAAATATCTTGGCTCCACTCAGCTGATTGAACAAATCGTCTATTCTCGGCAAGGGATATCGATTCGTTACTGTCTTCTCATTCAACTTACGATAATCGATATAGAGCCTTAGCGATCCATCAGGTTCTTAGTAAGTGCTGCTGCTGCTCCCAAAGGCAACTACTTGGTCTAATAAAACTCTTGCCTTCCAAATCTACCAAATGAGCTTTCAACTCCTTCATTTCTGTCCGCGTCATCCTGCTCGGCGACCTACTTACGGGTTCTGCCCCGAGCACCAAATCTATCCGAAATTCAATAGCCCGTTTCGGTGGCAATCCAACCATCGGCTCAAAAACATCTATGAATTCTCTAACTGTGGAAATATGATTCAGTTCATCTTCTAACTCCATAACACCCAACAAAGCATTCACCTTGCAGCTTGAGTTTTCTACTGTATAAACTATCTGATCATTGCAATCTGGGTGTCTAAGTGATATTTTCTATCTAGGAAAAATATCCTAGCATTGTATTTACATAACCAATCTGTGCCCAATATAATTCCGAACCTATAAAGTCAAATACATGCAAACTGCAAATAAAGTGCAACCTAGCAAGGAAAACTCTAAGTGGTCACACTTTATCTCAAGCATCGCATACCCTCCTATTGGATTTGCTACTCTTAAGGATGTAACTAAATATGTAGGTTCTAGGTTAAACGTATCTACCAAATATCAAGATAAAAAAGACTGCGATGCACCAGTATCGTAACGACCCCTTTTTCTGTATCCTTTGATTCGATAATAAACCACACATGTCCAACTCAAATTGCATGAATAAGCGGATCATTAAGGGTAGAAAGAAACTAAAGACAGAATAGAATCTCACATTAATGGAATAACATATATTATTTCAATAATAATCTTTACAACAGAAATTTTTTAAATATAGTAACAGAGTCTAACCTAGATTCAGCCTGGACAGTTATAAACCTCCGTCTTTACAAATGTTGAAAATAACAAAACAAATGCAGTAGATAATAGAATACGTCCATACGATGATGAAGATCTCCAGCTCTCCTCTAGAAACTCCAACCATCTTCAATTAAACCTGAAACTAATCAGATCCGACCAAAGTATCAAAAATACCCGATCAGGCTTGATAAATAACCGTGAGATACTCGAAATTTAAAATGACGATGTTATCAAAACCTTTGAAAAGAAGGGTATCTTATAAGACTATGCCCACACATAAATACAAATGATTTTTTACCTTATGATAAAAAAAACATTTTTATTACCAAAATAATTTGATATTATTATTAATGACATTCTTTTGAAAAACATCTTTCATATAAACTTATTTAAATAAGGCATCAATACCCAGACTATGTCTAAGGAATATATCCAGATTGGGTCAACGGAATATACCAGACGGAATATATGATACCAAAAGGGTAGCTGAAACATTTGCAAGTCATTACAGCTATTTTGGGAATACAATCAAAACTGTAAAGCTCGTGTTGGGATTGGATTTTCCAACAAGATAGGGAACCTCGATAACCATGCATAGCAATCGGAACCCTGTGGCTTTTCGTGCAAGGACTCATACACCACTATTCCTCATATTGCCACACTTTTTAATATCCGTTGGCTTCTTGTGCCTGAAATATGTGACTGATGTGCACGTAAATGTGCATATTTTTACCACCATGTTTATTCTATTTAAATTAAATAAATGATCATATTGGGTATTTTAACTTGTTTTAACCAAGATTCGTATTAATTCCAAATTTTCACATATTCATCTTCATATAGGGGCAAAACGGTCATTTAAGTGCATATATTTCTTTGAGAAAAATTGATTGGAAATTTATATATATATTGTAGGAAAATGGTCTCAAATAGGAGTGGTTTCATGAAGGAATATGCATGCATAAAGGATATAAAGGAATGAAGATGGAAATAATTCAAAGTGAAGATCATGGAGGACCCCACCTACCCACCTACCTTAATGTACAAAGTAAAGGCTAATGCACATGCTTATGGAGTTAATGGTTTCATGTACATTTAATGGGGGATTAAGACATGTTAATGATTACTTGGCCTCCACACTTCCTAAGGGGTATTTTGGGGAATACCAAAATACCACTTAGGAAGTGTGGAGGCCAAGTAATCATTAACATGTCTTAATCCCCCATTAAATGTACATGAAACCATTAACTCCATAAGCATGTGCATTAGCCTTTACTTTGTACATTAAGGTAGGTGGGTAGGTGGGGTCCTCCATGATCTTCACTTTGAATTATTTCCATCTTCATTCCTTTATATTCTTTATGCATGCATATTCCTTCATGAAACCACTCCTATTTGAGACCATTTTCCCACAAAAATATATATATATTTCCAATCAATTTTTCTCAAAGAAATATATGCACTTAAATGACCGTTTTGCCCCTATATGAAGATGAATATGTGAAATTTGGAATTAATATGAATTTTAGTTAAAACAAGTTAAAATACCCAATATGATCATTTATTTAATTTAAATAGAATAAATATGGTGGTAAAAATATGCACATTTACGTGCACATCAAATGCCCCCACACTTATCTTTTTATTCGTCCTCGAATACACTAAAACTAAGGTAAATCCGTTTTCGTAGGAAGCATGATTGCATTGAGCGTATGCAACAAGCTGTTAAACCTCTGGGTGTCCCCAGTAGGGTGAGTGTTGTCTCGCGAGGGTTTTCAGCAGATACTACCCACAAAATCCAAATGCAGGATGAAAATATTTACAAAATGCAAGATTTATTTACAAAGAGATAAATGCAAATATTTTTTAAAATATTTACAAATGAAGGATTTATTTTTAAATTGACACGAATAAGTTAAATATAGGTTTTGGTTATTATCTTGAAAATTTATGCTATTTACTCGTCAAAATTTCCAACAAAAATCAAGTTATCATAACAGATAGACAATAGTTTAACTTGTTGTTTCGGTTGATAACAAAGTGTAATTATAAAATGGATCCTTAGTTGATTATCAAAGTTTATCAAAGTGGTATTTTCATTTCTTTTCAATAACAAAACAAATCAACTAAGTAAAAATAGTGCTAGGATTTCAATTGCTTGCTCTCTCATTATTTGCAAGAAAAATTACGCACGTAGCTCAGGTAAACTGAGGCCAGATATACCACCCATGCACTGCCTTTCGGGCTTATGTGAGGGGAGTACAGAGCATGGCGAGTGCACACACTTTCGTGCATACACCTATCGACCGTAGGTGGTTTTTATTAAGTTTTTTTTTAACATGTGTTCCATACATGCATAACCGTGAGGACTTTTAAATGAGTATGAAAGCACATAATCAAAGATTCCAAGTAATTCACCCATGCATAACCATGAGGACTTTTAACTGAGAGTGAATAATTTGGATATTATTATGTTTTTTTAAGAGAGAGAGAGTTTTGCAAAATCATCTTAGCACCATTTAACTTAGACGACAAAAAAAATGTTATATCCTTTACTTTAAATCAACCACTTTTTAAAACAAAGATTTTCAATTAGGATGTATTTCAAAATTAACACGTATGAATCTTCCTATATACTAGTTAAACCATTATTATTTGTAATCAAACTTCATTTTTATTTTTGTTAAGACAAATAAATTTTCAAAAATTTCAATTTAATAAACCAAAACCATACATTTATCTTATAGTGTTTTTTTTTAAAATAAATCAAAAGAAAATTTATTTTTGGGATTTTTTTTAATTTTTTTTTTGAGATAATAAAGCAAAAATAAACCATGAAAAAATAAATGTAGATGAATCTCCCCCCACACTTGATTTTGACCGTGTCCCCATAGTCAACCCAAGTGGAAGGAGAAAAATAAAATAAAAATCCAATATTTATATGAAAGATTATTATTTACAAGAGATGAGAAAGTATACTGTCAAAAAGTAAATGAAACGGTCTTCTAAAGACCGATTCATTTGTCTCATCAAATATGTAACATAGTTCCCGTATCATTTCCGAGATATGAGGCTTAGGAGTGAGGTTACTCTCAACTTAGACAAAGCCATGCTTTTCATACAAAACCACGCTTTGAACATAATAGGTTCCACTTTGAATGCAATATTGTCATTCCTTTTATCACTAATTGACATCCACAATAATTTAAAACCCGAATATCATAGCAGGAATAAATATATCTAGAAGAGGTTGATCATTATCTTTCACATTGCACATCATCTTTGAATGCCACATTGCCATTCTTTCAATCACTATTGACTTTCACAAGCATACAACCTCTAGCTCATACTTCTTAGAGAATGGTGTTAAGCTAAGAGAAGTTGTCTTCTTCACCACCAAACAGAAGTACGTTTGTAAAAGTCAACATTTGTGACTCCGCAATACAATGCCAAACACTCTTCTATACAAGTTCGTTCTGGGACTGAACGAAACGAAGGCGGTCCTCCTACTACCATTAGTAGCGAGTAGTCCTTGAATCCGAAGATTTCAAAATACGATAGGACCACTGCTATAATAAATGTCTATATATTGGGAGTGACCCAGAGAATGTCAACAAGCAGTCCTTTCTCTAATGAAGATCTCCGGCCTCAGTAATCATCATCTTCAACATGTCTTCACTTTCGAATGTACACATTTGTTTGAAATATTTTTCAAATAGGAATCACCCCAATCCAACACTAGATCTTCGAATCAATTATCGATAAAAAGGCGTTTAGGTATACTGATGATTATCAAACATCAATCAATTCTTATTTGTATATATGACTAGATTTCTAAGAGGAAAGATAGACGATATTACGAAGGACGGATTAGGGAGATCATATTAGATATATGTATATATGTAATGTCTATAAGTCCAGCTACAGTTCATGTATATTTTTTGACAAGTTATTCTAGAATCTGATTCAATAAAAAATGCGGGCGGTTTCCGTTACGAAAGAAACAAACGTATATGTGATAGTAGAAATGCTACATAATTTCTTTCTTCTTTTTTGTTCTTTGTTTATGCATAATTTTATGTTATAGATCAATATAAAATTAGAAAGTTCCTTATAATTATAATATAAGGTTTTCATTTTCGAATACTTTCATTTATTTTAAGTAATTGAGTGGTCGTAGAAAAAATATACTATGATAGATAATAGATATAGTAGTATAGTATTTGATCTAAAAAGAGCTTCATCTTTTATTTAAATCAAATATCTTTCTTAAATATATTCTTTTCAATTTATTCCATTTTCTTTTCAAGAGTATGTGGAACCATTAAGCCTCATTTATCAAATCATTTGGTTTATTTAAACCTTTCTTAAATCTTGAAATAATTTCAAATCATTTTCTCTTTTACTTAGGAAAACTTTTCCAAATCATTCTTTTAATCTTAATCAAAGATTTCTTATATTCAAGTCATAACTTGTAACTTAGGGAAAATATTCTGAAATCACACATTAAATCTTAATCAAAGATTTCTTTCTTGACTTCAAATTATATTCTTACAAATCGAAGATTTTCATAACAGAGCACTACTGTCACCCTAGATATGGTAAATTTCACCTCAAGGGACAAATGGCAAGTAGTCCTACATCATGAAGATCTTCGTCATCAATGATGAATGTCTTTAATATATTTTATTACGAAAATTCGTTTGCAGAGATTGTCAGATAGGAATCATCCAAATCCGATCCCAGTTCCTCCGTACCAATCAACGACAAAAAATTATTATTGGAAGATTTAATGATTGATTTATACATTTCCTTTTATCAACTATCTTCGTTAGACATAAATATTTATAAAATATTCTTTTAGTGGATATGGAATTTTTATAGCCTTTCCTTGGAATTTATCGAATCATTTGATTTATGTAAACCTTTTTTAACTTGGAATAATTCTATTTTATTTCACCTTTTATTTAGGAAAATTTTAAAACAAATTATAGAGCATCTGGGCTTTCCCTTCAATCTATTGCAGGAATTGGTTGCATCATCACTAACCTTAGTACACACCTTTTTTTATCGTTTAGCTCTCATGGGAAGGAAAAATGTACAAGTCGTTTCCGCATACTCAATTATTATTCTTCATTTTAGAAATGATTCATTAAACTTCCAAATTATTATTAAAAATGCTAAATTATTATTTTAAAAGCATTTGTAAAATATTTGACAGAGGATTATAGAGTTTCAATCCAAAATTCATTAGTTATTAAAAAGTGTTGCAAAAGCGTTGCAAATACAAAAAGTGCTTTTAAAGCCATATACTTTAAAACGACTTTTATATCATTTAGAAATCCATCTTTTCAACTTAAATCACTTTTAAAATATTTTGAAATATTTTTAGAATTTATTTCATATTTTTAAAACATTTAAAAAATATCAATTTTAAACTTTGGCCTCTCTAATACAAAAGCACGATTTTCTGGAAAATTTGTTTTGGACATATTTTAAAATCTACAAGACAAATTCTTGATTATCTTTTTTTGAAAATCTATGAATATAATAGTCCGGAAAATTCTTATCTTGAAGGGTTTCGAGCTATTTTCTACTTGTACACTTATCTTACTTTTATGGCGCGAAATCGCGAACTACCATTACGCAACGCGTCTAGTTTTGACTTATTTTTCAATTTCTTTTTAAGCTTCATGGAAACACTTTTAAATGTTTATAGTACATTTGTAAATTATTTCAAACTCATTTTAAACAATATTTTCATATTCAAAACTCATATTCCATTTCATTTCATATTATAATATTATACTTTTATAATACCATTTTCAAACTTTTTAGTTATTCAAAATCATTAAGAGGCTAAATAATTTCCATACATATATTTTTATGGATTTAATTCTCATTTAATTAACTATGGTTAATTACTAATCATTTCACTTATCATTATCAAACCAAGTTATTAACCACATGAGCAATCACATAATGAACCAATTTGCAACCAAGTCATCAAACATTTAATCATCCAAAATATTTAAACTTTCAAATCATTATACTTGAAATAATTTATAGATTAATTAGTAAATACGAGTACTCACAATTAGTTCCACTCCACCAAACTTTTTCATTTAGACAAATCTTTTGATTTCGGCAGCACTTCCTTCTCTTTTTCTTGCTTCGGCACTTCTCGAACTTCCATCTTACTTCACTTAGGTTTGGCTTTGACTTGGGAGGTTGGAGGAGCTCGTCCTTGGCTTAGGGAGGTGGTGGCTGTTAGTTTAGGAGGTGGAGAGGAGGAGTTTGCACTTGGTTTTGAGGTGGAATGCGATATTATATTCTATTTTTTCTAATATTTTTCCATTATTTTCGTAAGGCATGGAAACCATGAAAATGGAGAGAAGAAGCTTCAAAATGAAGAAGAAGAAGTGTTGAAAAGGTGAATAAAGTGGGTTGCTATTTATAGAAAAAGTTTGGAATAAAATATTATTATGTAAAAAGTTCAAAATACCCTTACTTCAACTAAAAGTAATCTCATTTTTTTCAATACTTACCATCACCATTTCACATTACTCTTTATGTCTTAATCACTCCAGAATTATGTAAAATAAAGTAATATTTCATTTAGATTTGATTTTGACACTTTTATCATTTTGTGCTTACTTTTTACTAATGATATTCTAGAATTTGTTAATCATGATTAGTAAAAGTAAACTTTTTTAGTAACTTTGTTATTACTTTCCTTATTTGAATATATGTTCATGTGTATGAAAATAAAGGTGCAACAATGTTGTGACAACTTATATTCGGCAAAACGTTGATTTTCGACAAAATCTTTATTCAATTCTAATAAGTTCACCATTTTTATTTATTACATAAAACATGATTATTTAAGTTTGAAAATTCTATATTTGAATATTTAAATGCATTAAATATTTCATTTTCAAAGTAGTAAAATTACGGGTCGTTACGAGTATCAAATAAAATGCTAACAGATATATCCATGCATCTAAAGCGTACTTCTAATACTGCATTCCCTATCTCCTGTGCTGTTGGCTTTGAGGTAGCAGGCTTCAATGCAAATACTTGGCCTTTTTCTCTTTTTGCTGGCTCTTTGCACTGGTTCTTATAGTGCCCCACCTAATCACAATTGAAGCATCTAACTCCTTTCTTCTCCGCAGCTTTCTCTACTTTGCATGTCTGACACTCATGAGCATAATGTCCTTTCTTATCACACTTGTAACAGACCACTTTAGATTTCCCTTTCTTTGCTGCTCCTACCTTCTAAGCATTCATCTTATGGAAAAACTTTCTCTTTTGGCCATGTCCCACCTAGACTTCCTTCTTCTTTTTCTTTTCCAAATAAGCTAACATTTCCTCATGTCTTAACGCCATTTCCACCACTACATCACATGGGTCTCTATTGCACGACAATGTAGCCCTCGCCAATTCTGGCTTCAAACCTCTAATAAACTTTTCATTTCTTTTCATCACCATATCAATGGTGGCATACCCATATCGGGTTAATTCCTCGAATCTACTAACATATTCTATAACTGACATTTCTCCTTGCTCAAGCACTGCAATTCTTCCTTATTAAGACGGACTGTGCCATGGCTGACATGAACCTCTCCTGGAATCTTCACCTAAACTCAGTCCACATCATCTCCTCTTCATTTACTCCATCTGTCACACTGTTCCGCCAAAACAAAGCTGTCTCGAGGCAAGTATCCACTTATGCTCATCGTTGATCCCTAAATCAGCGAATATTTTTTAGCAATGCAGTAGCTAGTTTTCAACTTCTATAACATCCTCGATTTCGATAAATGGCTTTCCCCCAAGCCTAGCATAATCTCTGCTCAAGTTAGCATACTGATTGACTAGTGGAGCTGCTTATACTCCTCCAGCGGCATTTCCTCCAACAACCCTAGCAATGATCCCGGCTTGCATCATGTTTATGAAAAACTGATACATGGCTCCCATGTCCACTTGAGAACCCCAACACCAATATTTTCAGCCTGAGCCTGACCTTGACCTCTTCTAGCATTTAGTCGGGCAATTCCATTAGTGGTGGTGTTGTCTCCTCCCACATTAACTCTGCCTCCTCTTCCGTCCATATTTGTATTCAAGCCTCGTGAGATACAAAACAATTGCCTAATGAAAAAAGGAGTCTAGAGATAAAGCGTATACTTATGTATAGCAAATAAAAGTGCGTTACATAACGTTATCCCATACCCCGATCTTAACTCTAATTCCTAGGGATTTATGTTTTCAGAAAATCATTTTTAGTTAAATAATTTCATAAACCAATGCTTTGACACCAAGTTGTAACATACCATATCTAGAGGCCCAAAGCTAAGGGCTACAAATAATGCAGTCATCCATAGTATTAACTTTCGGCAACTAAATACAGCTATGTTAATGGCATCTATAATATCAGAAGCACTTTAATATGAAACAAAACATATATTTCAAAAACAAAAATTTTCATTGCATTTCAAAACACATGTTCCATATTTAGATTACACAATCCCATAACGTTTCCCAGGTCATGACCAAATACAATTATTACAATATACGCCAAGAGCAGCAATAAATATGCCCCTTGGCTAATCAGAGTCATATATAATTTAATACACTGTTCAAATAAACTCAAAACAAAGAACTGCAACTCCTAAATAGCTATCTTCTAGCCTTTTGCTCACCTCCGGTAGCTATATTCATCATCCAACTAAAACCTATAAAGCGTTAATGCGCAGCCTACTCAAATCAATTTTGAGCATACGAGGGTTTAAGGGGCAAAACATAAACTTCAAGTTAGATATAAATCCTGGTATGAATAATACTATACATCTCGATTATTTGATATTAAGTGAGACCACACCACCTAGGGAACATGCTTCCCCTCAATAATATCCTTTCAAAACATATCTTTTGCAAACCCTTATCCTGCAACCAAAACTTGTAAAAATCTGTAAAGCATTATTTTGTAAACTCGCATAAATTCTAAGGTAATAAATGGACCATTTTCCTGAAACAAATGTAGTTTTGTTTGGCTAACTACTAACCTTTGGCTGACTCCGACTTACCAGACAAAATAACAAAATAATCTAACATCTGTTAGACGCACCTCTTCTGGACGATCTATCTTTGACTATCTGTCAGGTGTTTCTCTTCTAGACGGTTTGTCCTTAACTATCTATTAAAAATACTTCTCTTATGGACGGTCTATTCCTAACTTAACATCTCCCAAGATCACGTGATTCTAATGGTTTTGCGGGCTCACTATTAACCTATCAGGATACAAAACATATTCCATTCTTTGTGTAATCATTATTTTAGTCTTACCTGTGACAAAACCCTACACACTAGAATTTTTGGACTAAATTAGATGGGGCCAATAGCTAATGTATAGGCATGACCTATACCAATCCCATCAGTTCTTCTAATATCTGAGTCATCTTACTTCGGGCTCCATAATTTTCCTTGAAAACCTTTTCATCTGAAATTGTTTAAAAACCTTTTAAATCAAACATTAACAAGGAAAACATTAATAGATTATGCTTTTCTCAAAATCACATTGTCATGTTATATATACTTTACTCAAATCTTTGTTGATAAAAGCCTTTAATCATTTGAAAGTACCACTTTCGATCCTATTGAAAGTACCCTTTTCAAAACCATATAAAATCCTTTCTTTCATTTAGGCCGAATGGCCAAATCTTCCTTTCAAAACCATTCAAATAACCCTTTTAAAACCATTGAAATTCCTTTTCCTTCGAAAGCTTTAAACTTTAGACATCCCTCTTTAAAACCAGTAAACATTGTCTTCTTAAACCATAGGAAAAACCTTTCCTTTAAACTTATTCAAAACCATTGGAAAAACCTTTCCTTTTAGACCTTTCAAAACCATTGGCAAACCACCCCTTCGATACCATTCTTCTAAGCCTTTCGGAGACATAAGGGGACAAACCCTTCGAAACCATTCTTTAAAGCCTTTCAAAGGTATTGAAACCTTAAACCCTTCAAAAGCATTTGGGTTCAATTCTTAAAACATGTGAAAACCCCTTTTGAAATCATTCAACACTATCTAGTCGAAATCTTTGGGTTGTTCTTTAAAAATCACTAAGGGTCACAAGCAATAGGTAGTAAGCAGGGTTTTTATGAAAACAAAACAATCCCTTTCGAAAGCTTTAACTAAGTTAGGAGGTGATGGTGTCGAAACCCATCCCTTTCAAAAGCATTAGAGAAGCGGCAGGGTTTTTATGAAAAAAAAATCCCCTTCAAAAGCTCTGTTTTGAAAGGTAGAAGGCGGGAGTAAAGGTTTCGACTTAGTCGGAAGCTATTGGTTAAAAACAAAGGTGTAATTATTTTGATACTAACCTTTGTAAACCATTGTCTAAGTCGAAAGGAAGCACAGTAGAAAGCTATTTCTTAATCAATGGCGCAACCATAAATCCTTTCTTAAAATCAATGGACTTAGTCAGAAACCAACTAAGTCAAAAGCTACATAGTCGAAAGCTTACCAAGCGCGTTTCTTATTTAAAACAAAAAGGTGCTTCAACCCTTTCAGAACCCCTAGCTTTCGACTCCTACCTTCTGCCTTTGTCCAATTCACTATGTACAAAAAGGATGATACTATGTGCGTTCGTTTAAAGGAAGGATGCTGAATGTCTTATTCGAAAGCTACCTAGGCGAAACCAAATCAAGCAAAACATGCTTTAGGCCAGAAATCTAATTTTAAACCTTTTTAAGTAAACTTTTTAACTAACCTTCCTTATCTATCAAATTATTATTGGTTGCTACGTTTTCATTTCTAAAAGTGCTGCCATAATTTCAGAATTAATTAATTTAAACCATTTGTAAAATACACATTCTCCTTAATTAAATATATAAAACATTCAAGTCTCGTACCTTAAATAATTTTATATATTTATCTGAACACTTAGAAAATTCTACAAAAATTCTAGAAAATCCTTTTTAATTTGTCTCTAACATATAAAAATTTCAGATCTAAATAATTGATTATTTTTCCATAAATAATTTATAACCCAATAAATCATTTTCTTTACTAGGAAATTAATGTAAAATCCATATTAATTCAGAAAATTACGAAAATTGAAACCCCACTCTAAGATTATGTTTCTAGTCCATATTAAAATCTCAAGGCATTTAGATGTAATTAAATAGGGTTTTTATATTAAATAATTCATGATAATAGATATAAATGAGCATAATTCATCAATAAGCATATATCGCACTTTATCAATCAAAAACATGGCGTCATCTTGCAAATAATTGGGATTTAACCTTAAAATGGAAAATTATTAAAAATGAGATGTAGTAATTATTCGCCTTAGTTGTGATTGAGGATGTGAAATTTTATCTTTAATAATTTGATTTGATTCTTCTCTTGAATCCTAGCTTTATCTTACCTTGAGACTAAAAATAATGGCCGAACTTAGAGTAATTTTTACTTGAGAAAATGGAATGAACGTGTGTTTGATTTTCTAAGGGTTTAGCGTATAAATTTAGTCATTTTCCTATTTTGTCCTTCCTTATTTCCTAACACTTATTTCTATCTTATTCCTTTAGTTCATGTTACATATAGGCACGACCACCCTTGGTTGAATCAAATCCCAATCCATTAATCATCTAACATTATTTTATTTTATTTAACTGATTGAATATCCTAAATAATATCACTGAAAATACAGGGTGTTACATCCGATCACCCACCAACTAACTCTTATTCGCAGAGTGTGGATATGCGTATAAAAAAATATATGGGTGTTTTTTGATCACTCACTATTCCATAAACTCTAATATAAAATCGAAAAGAGGAGTATAAACTCACTAAGTATAGAGTTTGACCATACGCTATCTAACTCTGCTAACCCGAGAATCGTGGCCGGAGTATAATCAACTAAACCGCTGAATCCGACCGCGTAACACTAGGGCTCAAGCCAAGTAAAAATAGAAGGAAGATTTTCTAAATTAAAGAGCAATGAATTAAAAGTACTTGAATGAAAAATGAAATAGCTCAACTATTTAAGTAAATGCACAAAAGAGTTCGACAAACATAAAAGAACTTTATTTACATAAGCTTGGAAAGTCAAGTAGAAATTATCCACAGTAAAAGAATAAAATAATAGGGGTCGATCACATATAAATTTAGCCAACGAAATCGAAAGACTTGGGAGCATGAGTGTGTTATCCAGGTTTTCAAACCTGTAGGATCCAAGAGAAGACGAAACAGCTTGATGGAGTCAGAATAGCTCAGAAGCCAATCAAAATAGTCAAAGAAACAAGCCAAAGAGAGCCAAGAAAAGAGAATGAGGAAGTCCATGAAGGACATGAATCGCCATCAATCTATGGCCTATGGATCGCTAGTGATCCATGGAGATAGTTTATTGTTCAATCTATTTTCTTGCATTATGATGCAATCTCTATGGAAAAAGTGATGACTTAGTTTATCGAGATTCTAAGTTAGATAAATCAAGAGACAAGCATCCATCCAGTCCAATCAGCAACTAAATACAACTGGCAAGCAATCTATCATCAAAACAAAGCGACGTGCAGTGAAACTACATGAACAGAATCAATGCAAGACAATGAAGCGATTCAAAGACCAAAGTCCAAAAATATGCTAAGCGTATGGGTCGCTGGCAATCCATACGTCATCACTTAAATGTTGCATCTTACATGAACAAGGCATGAGAAAGAGGCTAAATAATTAGCATGCACTTGAGCTAACGCTATGGATCGCTAGTGATCTATAGACCATGGATCACTTGTGATCCATGCTTTTGGCTCGGGTCACGAGATGAGCTCCACTGCATCTTCATGTGTCCATCTGCAAGAAATTGGCGAACAGGCTTGATCCAATAACTCTCCAATCTCTATAAATATCATCTTATCACCAACATAAAGACGATCTTTCAGACTGGTTGCCGAAAATCTACAGAAACTATTCTTCACTCTTCTTCTCCCACATAACAGTCATCAAAGGAATTCACTGTGATTCTCCAGTGGATTCTAACACTGGTGACTCGATCTAATTCATAAGATCCAAGCAGATTGTAATCATATACAACTCGTCATCGTGGTCAGTTAACAATAAAAGTTATAAAGTGGATGTAGGCTTCGTTAATAGTCAAACCACTATAAAAATATTCTTGTCTTCTTTCTATTTTTGCTCTTTTACATTTATTTTCTATATTATTACTCTGTAAGAATAGGGCAGGTGCTTTCATACTCAATCCAGAGTGTTGATCCATTTTTTGGGTTAACAGCGTGTACACGATGAAACACTTCCTCCTCGTCTTCCTCTTCTTCTTCTTGGAATTGGGAGATAATTCACTCGAAGTTTCTCCACTCCTCTTCTCCCCTCTCTTCCCGCTTTCTTGGCCTTTCACTGAAGTAGACTGGGTTGAACCAGTAGGTGCATCTTGAGCAGGTTCTGGCTGAGCCATCCACGGTTTCTCCAGGCAAAATGATGGAGATGGCAGAAGGAATGATCTCCATTTTCTCCCGCTTGACTTTCACCTCAAGGGAAAAGCGGCTTCAAGTTTCTATGCCATTTCTTGCATAGAGGGACTTGACAAGGATTGGGAACTTCTAATAACCACAACGTCATCATCATTGGGAATCTCTTGATGTGATTCGCTTTCTTTCCTCAAAAAAGCATTCACCAAGTGCTCGTCGATCATAAAGGCTTCCTCTTCTAGGACATTTTGGGTTGTTGCCGAAGCCGTGATAGCAGCGGACTCCATCATTGGCACCTGAGGTCCTACTTGAGAACCTTGATGAAGAGGTGGAATTGTGCATCCAGCAGATCTAAAGCTGAGGAAACATAACAAAAAAGATTAGATATATCGATCAGGGGCACTCTATCTTTCTAAAGAACATGTGGGTTAATGAAATACCTCCTCCATATTGGTCCCTCATGTGAGCCAGAGTGCCACTGGAACTTCCTTGCATAATCGAGGAGAGCCCACTGGATGTCGCAATATGTGGCTTCTCTAGATTGTAACTGGGATCCATAGGACAATCCACGGTGGTGTTAGGAATAGCTTGGGTCACCAAAATTTGGTCATCTACGACATTGCGTAACATGGATTCAGATCCTTCACCGGCTTCATGTTAAGAGGTTATGGCATGCTCTTTGGAGTATAAGCTGGGTTTCGTGTAGATTTTGGGTTCATCACCCAATAGAATTTTTCCTTCCAGCCTCATTAAATCAATTTGTTCAATGCCGAGAGCCTCCTTCTCTTCTTGAACAAGATACTCCTAAGCATGTACAAGATGGTAAAGGTAGTCACCTCAGAGCCAAGCCAAGTTTATATACTTAAGGACGTTGCCATTGTAAAGAATGTGCAATGGATCTAATTCCTCCATATCATCCTTCCCAACCATTTCTTTCACGGCCTCCACTTCTGGTTTAACAAGGAAATCAATGTTTTTGGAATTTTCGACAGCCATGTCCCTTTCAAGCCCGATGGTAACCAATTCCTCGTAGGCATCCTGATCAATTTTCTATGCTTCCTCTTTGTCTTTGGATTTGCACCCGCAAGTGCCTAGCCTTTTCATCCTCGAATGCCTTGATGGCCATTTATGCTTTTCTCTCGGCTTTTTCCTACGAGCTCCTTAAATATTCTAACTCATTGGTTAGAGTTTCGATGATTCGCTTGTCTTAATCCTCTTGGCATTTCAACTTCTTAATCTCTGCCACTCTCATCCACTCATTATATTGCTTATGGATATCATTCACGCAATCACTAGTCATTTGCTAGAATTTTTCAGAAACTTTCTTAAGATTAGGTATAAAGAAAATCCATCGAGACGTACATTTGGAAAATATGACTTAAGTTTGGCCATGCGAGCGGTAGAATCGAATTGTTGAGTTTTAGGGACAACTTGGGTATCGGTGCTTTCTTTTCCCGACCTTTGTTGGTGGACATTATGATGTCGATGATTGCTGGGTCATTGAGGAGGAGATGGAACAATAGACTGTGAAAAAACTAAAGTAGAAGAGGGACAACGAGAGGTGTCCATAAGGGGAACTTCGTCGCGGCGACTTGTTTCCTTTTATAGTATTTAGGGAGAGGAGATCTAGATTTAGACTAATGTTTACCGTGGAAAGTACTGTCTCTTTTCCCTCTATTCTGGTAATCCCGATCCCGATTGGAGTGATAGCTAGGATCACATTCATGACTACTGCCTTGACGATACAAGCCTGAACGAGAACCAGGATTATGGCATGATATTTCCTGTACATATTGAAACTTATGCTTCTTCCTCATCATTGTTTTTGCAAAAAAGGATAAAAAATGAATTGTCTCTAAGTATTGAAGGATTTGAAATAAGTGCAATGCACATATTGTGAAATGCATGCGAACATGCATGTCCTTGTGTCCTCCTAGTGGACCAATTATTGAAGCTTTACTGGTAGAAGTGACCTCTCCACTAGTGGTAGGAGGGATTTCAGCCCTAGATCAGGAAGGAGATTCTAATCCACCGATGCTCATGTCAGTAAAATGAAAGGCATCAACATTATCCAGCATCAAATAATCAAATGATGCCTCAAATGTTTCATCCAAGTGTTCTAATGTTTGAGAAGTAGACTGATCTAGAGTAACTTGAGGATTGATGGATAGCTTCGGCTATTTAAAGAGGCGACTCTTAGGGAACCTGCAAATAATCTTCTTCCTTTTTCTATTTTGAGAGCGGGGCGTTGTGAGGTTTGCGAAGATCCGGCCACAGCCTCGAAACTAGAACCCACATCATCCCCAGTGAGGTCATCACTCTTACCAGCTACTATGTCTTTATCGAAAGCTTCCTAAGACGCCTCAACTAGGGGCACGACACGATCATCTTGATGGCCTTCATCATCATCTGCATCCCGCTAGTTAGCCACTATAACTCTAGTAGCGACCGATAGCCCTATGCTACGATCCTTTTCCATCAGGCGGTAAGTAATGGGACGTTCATTGGTAAGAAGATTCTTAATGTTTCTATCTTCTGATGGAATTTTTTAGCACCAAGATCGCATCTATGTATTATTTTCCTTTGGGCCGTGGATAAGAGCCTACACAAACCAGAAAAGTTGCTTAGTTCAGGATATGACCTGAATACATACACTTAAGAAATTAAACAAGGAAGTAATACTTACATCCTTCTAACCACCGTCTGGAAAAACTGGTCAGGTAGCGAATATAGACCCATACATTTTTGAATGCATTCAACTAATTCCAAATACCAGTCAGGATCGACACATCTTGGCTGACATAAGAAATGTGAATGAGAGGTTACCCTTTCGTTGCTTGAAGGTGAAGAGAAATCCAAGGTCTTTAGGAGTTGGAGGATGAAATAAAAACTCCATGAATGCCATGTAGGTGCAGTTAAGCAAGAGTTTGTGGCAAAAATGGTCATAAACCCCAAAAGTTGTGAAAGCGCTACACACAAATCCTTAGTATCCAGTCATAGATCTCAAATCCAGATGATGTAGAGAATAAAAATGAAGAAACAACAAATGTAAAATGAGAAAGAAAGTAAAGAACACAAGGTTTATAGTGGTTTGGCTATCTCCGACCTACGTCCACTTTGAACAGTTTGTCGTTTATTGATAATTCTCAATTGATTTACAACTGTGCAATCAATAACACTCAAGTTCCAATGGAGTTTCAGCAGAGAAGCGGCATCAGAGCTTCCAAAAAAGTCCTTTTTAGTAGGTGTAGGGGTGCTATTTATAGGTGTAGGTTTGAAATATCCTCCCCTGAACTCGGAATACTCCTTCTCATACGTGGGTGGGCCTACCTGATCAATCTGCGTTCATTCGGGATCAATCCTAATCGATAAGCACAATTTACATCGGTCCAAAAATGGTCCAATGAAGCTGATATCGATCAGATACATTCTTGAAGTGGTAATCAAGCTCCTATGAAAATTTCATAACATTTGGACTTGTAGATTTTGAGTTATGATCGACTTAAGACTGGATTTGTAGTTGGCTGAAGTGTGCATATCGATATTTGTTCGTATTGATACATCTTCATATCGACGGCTGTGTATCGATCAGTTGTTCATCGATGACATGGAGCGATAGTTTATGGGAGATCCACATTTCATGCTGAATGACCATTTCTCTTGGTTGACTATGCTTTCTTCGTATCGATCCCTGAGTGTGTCCTTTGTATCAATCAACAAGCGATCGATACGAAATTCTTTTCCTCGTAACCACTGCCTCGTATCCATCTTTTGCTCCTTCCTTCATATCAATCCATCCTTGACTGATATGACGAGCTCCAACATGTTCTATCGCATCCATCCAATAGATACGTAAGTATCGATATGAAACTCACAGCCCAAGTTTGTCCTGATTGATACGAAGCATCGATCCAAAGTAAATAGCCAAGTCCACATTTATCGTTTCGTATCGATATGAAACCACCTCCTTCCAATATTGATCCATCTATATCTTGAGCATACGAATTCCGTTTAACTTGAAGTTTGAAGTGTAGCCTCTCCAAGCCTTGTTTATCATTCCTTATCTATCCCATCTTGATTGGAGCTCGATCCAACTTTTACGACATCGATCATAGACTTATTCCCAATCGATTTTCAATCCTGATATCCATCCTTTTTAGCCAATTTTATTAATATCCCGGCCTTGACCAAAAGACGGGGTAACATTTGCCCCCCAAAACATGCCTTGCTATAGGAAGGCATGTTTTGAACAACCTTAAATCCAACATCCAAAGTCCATATTCCATCCTTAGCCACATCATCTGATCCATAGTCCAATCCATTACAAGGCCATTCTATCCAAGTGCCATATCCTTATCCAAATCCATGAATGTTTTGAGTCTATATCCAGTTTTGAATCCAGTAACCAAATCCTTAGTCAATTCCACATCCGTCCGATCTTGGCAACCGAGTTCTAATCTATCTATATCTAGCAACAAATAACCAAATCCATGACCTCTCCTTGTCGACATCCAAATCTGGGACCTTTCGAGGTCCTGTAATCCAAATGTTGGACCACTTCGGGTCCATATCCTAATCCTTTGACCTCTCTGGATCATTTTATTCTACGCCGACCTCAACTCTCCAGTCGAAGACTTGTATTCTCTAGTCTTGACTCTCCAGTCGAGGAATTGTATCCACCAGTCTTGACTCTTCAATCGAGAACTTTTTATTCTCCGGCCTTGACTCTCCGGTCGAGGACCTTATATTCTCCGACCTCGACTCTCCAGTCGAGGACTTTATATTCTCCATCCTCGACTCTCCAGTCAAGGACATAATCCATGGGGTATCTTTCTCCATCCTCGACTCTTCGGTCGAGGACTTTATATTCTCCGGCCTCGACTCTCCGATCGAAGACATTATATTCCATGTTCGAGTCCATTCCTTCGCAATCCGGCGAAGGGACTCATAACTTGCGGTTAGAGCCCCGTCTCTACGGTCGGGACCGTAATCGCGTGACCTGTAATATTTATTACATTAATACAAATCCAATCATCACAGAGTTTGATTGATAAATAAAAGTCCGTACAATCTAGAAAACTAAATAACCATAGAAAAAGAAACCAGACTTTGTAGAAAACAGAGAAAACAATATTTCATAAACCTAAGCATTACGGTTTATCGTCATCTCAGAGCATGCCTAAGGACCGTTCTAGATCCCATGCATGTGTAAGTGACTTAGTCGCATTACTTTGGGATTTATGACTTATTCCATGCCATAAATCCAATCTGCTGATTATAAGCTGATGACGATGCCTAGATCCAGTGCCATCTTTGTTCGAGGTGAGCGGTGGCCACTCTTGTTCCACGTCCACCGCTCGATTTCTTATGTATTGTTGCAACTAACCATTCCTCACATGTTCCTCAGTAATATCCTTTAGATGCCTAAGTCATTCATGTTGTGCCCATCCAGTTCATGGAATATGCAATGCTTTCTCGATGCCCGCTCGTATTCAAAGAGTTCCCTTTTTGTCGGCCTTCGATACTGGAGGCGTCCTAGAGTATCCAAGTAAAACCTTTCCAGAGTTTTAGTCAAATCCATGTAAGAAGAGAATTTAGATTCCCTCTATTGCCTTTTCGATGTGTTACCACTGTCACTCATTTTCCTTTTGCCTCTATCATCCTTATTTGAATCCTTCCTTGGTGGATCTCCACCTTTTGCCACATAAACTTCAGCCTCTCTCCTCTCTCTTTTAGCCTTCGCAGCTTCTTATCATAGAAACCTTTCTGCCTCATGGTAAAACTCTTCGAGATACATCATTAGATCCTGCTCCAATTTGATATCTTGAAATCCGAATTATCCTCAATCCTTGAGACTGCCGCCATCAAAACCATCGACGGATCGGGTCGATACACCGAAGCCACTGCCGCATTGAATCTGGTCAAGAAATCCCTAAGTGATTCCCCATTCCACTATTTCATCGATGTTAAAGTCATCACATTCTTGGGTCCCACAATGTGGACCGAAATTGCCTCATAAACCTCTCGATGAACTTTATCCATGTGCCAACAGAGCCGCTTCCCGGTTGTCTAAACGATAGTGCTGCTATATCACTATGCCACAAAGTAAATCAGATAAGAGCGATCACACAACACAAGGTAGATTTGTTGTTATCCGAATATTTACCACCATTTCACACAACACATGGAAAAACCATCTGTTGTATTTCAGCCCACGGAATTTGTTCAACTGAGATTTCATCCATGCCATTCAAACAACATTTTATAAGTTGTCTGATTAAAATTATGAAATTTTTTATTTTGGCTCCTTACCCAAATTTTGGTTTCCCTCTCACTTTTGCCTAGGAATTTCTTGGCCGCATTCTATCAATTATTTTCCCTCTCTTTCTTTCGTTTCTAGAAAAAAATGGTGTTTGTTCTCAAATCATTCCTTCCCTTCTCATCTAAATCCAGGGTTCTCTTTATTATGCCTCCTTCATCCTTCAATTCTCTTCTAAATCTAGGGTTCCAAAATTAAAATCAATTCTGAATCTAATCTCCAAGGATCCCAAATCACAGCTTCAGAACCCTAATATTGACGGCGAAATCCTAATTGTTCAATGGTCGACTTGTTCGGTGCTATACTATTCTAGTAAGCATATCAATTTTTCCACTTTGCATTTTTATTTGAATTCGACCACTTTTAATACCGATGACGATACGAGTATATATAAGAATCGATTTCCTATATTTTGAATTGAAACATTCAAACTTGATTTTTAATTTTTACACTTCGTCTATTGATTTCTAGTTGAATGGAATGCTTTCTGACTTGGTCTCTAGTTGATTCATGTTTGATATATTCGAATATACTGTGACTATGGTAGAAATTCTAATTTCAATTTTGAACAGTTTATTATGATGGATTTGCTATACTTGTTCTAATTGGATAATTCAATTGATATATTGTATGATTTCTGCCCCTTTTGCTAAACTTTTGATTTTACTCGAACTTGAATTAATATCATCCGATGATGATAATGGGTTATTAATATAGGAATTGATTTCCTATATTTCTTATATATGCTTCAATTTGCCTTGATTTCTGTTTTCTTTGATTGTGCTTTGCTTTGTTTGTTGGTGCTTTGATTTGATTTCTATTTGCCTTGATTTCTATTTACTGATTTGATTGTGTTGTCATCTGTAATCATGGTTGTTCAAGGCTTGTCAAGGCAGTGCTAGTGCTAACTTGTAACTAGTGCCTGATATAACATGAATTGATTTCTTTCTTTTGATGCATTGACTAAATTTTTGATCCCAATGTATATGTATAAATACATACATATATATGTATATATGTACATGCCCACTATGATGATATATACTTGTTGCCTATAATATTTTGGTTATCCCTTGATGCCTATGTACATGTTCATTTGCTAAGCCATCTTCTTTTGCTAACCGCACTTATTCATGTTTGCACTTGTATGCATTGATGTGTTGGTGCTCGACTTTCTGTAAATAGTTTGTTTGTTTAACGATAAGAATCATATAATTTTTTATACAACTCCATGTTTGTTTGATTTGTTCAGTTTTGTTCAATTTATGACAAGCCTGTGCACTGCCTTGATAAGGCAGTGCACACTAATGGTGCCTTTTTTGTTCATTTTGATGGCTCAAATCTCACGGTTGCACTTTGGGTTCAAACTTGAACTGCCTGGAATGTTCCATGTTGTTTTTGCAATGCGATTACTTGTTACCCTGTCTTAGTTCATCCATACATGCTGTTGGATGTGCAAGTATGCATTTTCATGTATATACATACATATGTATTTACATATGTGTTAATGTTCTTATACTTGCTTCAGCACATCTCTTTACACTTGGGTTTGAATTTCCTGATAATTTCTAAAATGCTTTTCTTTTTCTTTCTTGGCACTTGCAATTGAATTTGTTCATTCTCTGCACTTGCACTTCATTGTTTTGTTGAGTGCCCCTTGCCTGTTTTGTTGCCATTTGCTCGTTTGGGTGCCATGCTTAGTGTTTTGTTGGTTGGAGCATCTTTCTAGCTTTTCATGTACATACATGCACATGTGTTCAGTTCTTGTATCTCTTTACCAGATTTTGAATTGCCTTGAGCTACTTTTGAATTGTTCATGTGGTCATGTATGTACATACATATGTGCTTTGAGCGGTTTTAAATACATGTATAAACAAATGTTGCGTGTATATATATATATATATATATATAAGTATACATGTATATACATGTAAAATCTCTAAACCAGATTTGGAAATTGTTCTCACTTGTATCATGCACATACCTATATATGTATATGCCTATGCATGCATATTCTTATCCCTGTATATGCGTATATATGTATATGCCTTGTTCAAGGCAGTGCAAACTACGTTGTTCATGTGGCATTGTTCATAGCCTAGTTACCTTTCAGATTCTTGACTTTCTAAATGTTTTGAATTTCCATGTATATACATACATATATATATGTATATACATGTGAATATTTGTGGTTGATGATTCTTTTGGATGATGGAGTGATATATATCATGTGCTTGAACCATTTTGAGTATGTACATGTATACATATGTTTGAGTATGTACGTGCATACATATATATACATATGTGTGTACGTATATTACTTGAGCTTTGAAGCTTGTTGTTTGGCTTGCTTGTGCTTGTACAAGTGCATTGTTGGCTAGAACTCATATTATTTTTCATGTGAATGTGCCTTGAGTCGGTATATACACATGTAATTGTTCTGGTACACTTCACCCTTGTTGCCTTTACTGTGTATCCATTCTTGACCTTGTGTGTTGTCATTGTTGAGATCTGCATATGTACATGCAGCTTTGTGCATGTCTTGCATTTTTTTGAAATGGTTTTGACTTTTGTTGTTATGCTTCTTGTCTTTGTTTTGCTGCTTGAATCATGTTGAACTCAATTTTCCGACCCTTTATGCAAGTTCATTGCTGCATATACACTATGGTTGTGCTACATTCCATGTATATACATACATATGTATGTATACATGTGTGATATGTTGGCCTTTGTCAGTGAATGGTTGTGTGCATTGTTGGAGCACCTGAGTGACATTGGTTACATTATGTGCACTAGTAACTCAGGCTTGAGTGTGCATTTTCCTAGCTGCACTTGTAAATTTTTGGTTGGAGCACCTGCGTGTGCACCTGAGTTTGATTTTTTGATTCGATTTTCTAGTTTGTATTTCTGGTTTGATTTTCTAGTTTGAGTTGGATTTCCTTGTGCACCTGAGTTGAGCCCGATGTGGCTTGGGCTTGACCTTGTGCACATTTGCATTGTATTGAGCCTTCAGGCTTGACCTTTACAATAGTACGTGAGATTTAATCGATGTTCGGCCTTGTGATATTCATAGTGATACAATGTGCATATCATAAGTTGTCTGTGCATATATATATTTGTCGGGCCATGTCTAAAACATGAAGAGAAAACAAAACCATAAACTGAGGAAATATTAATATTCAAATTTAATTTTATTGTGGCAATTTAGGTTTGTTTCCTTTCCCATTTTATTGTTTTGTTTATTTGACAGGTATAAGAGATGGCTGGACACAAGCTGGAGCAAGCAAAAGAAGATGTATATCAAAAATAAATTTGAGTGAGTGTAAGTGAATGCTAGTAAAAAAAGTTATATATGAGAGTGTAGAGAAAAGTTGTATATATGAAAGTGATAGTGAAAGTTGTATTGTATTTGAAAATGTAAGAATAGTGAAAGTTGTATTGTATTTGAAAATGTAATTATAGTGAAAGTTGTATTGTATTTGAATTTGGTTTGAAATAAAATATTTGTTTAAATAAAATTGTGATTCATATTCCATTTTGCAAATATAACATAAGTGTAATTGATATGCATATCAGTCAATATTTATATGTTGTCTAATAGAAAATTTTAGAAATGATATAATAACATTAGGCAACGTATGGTTTTTTTTCTTTTGATGTGTTAGTGCATATCAGACAATGGTGCATATTTGTGGTCTAATATGTAATGAGATGGCATGGAAATAGACGACAGATAGGTATTCATTCAAATAATGGAGCGTATCTGTCGTCCGATTCATTTTTTCTCATAGTGTATCCATCAAATACAATGGGAAGCATCGTGCCATGACATCCTCCGATGCCCCCAGTACTTCCATGTGTCTCATGTATCTTGTCAAGTGAACGCTGGATCCATTCTCCCATCATACATTTCCAGCGTTGGTAGTCAAAAATCCGACGGATTCCTAGCTTGCCTTATCGTATGAGCGAAAGGGCACCTGTTTACATCCTCCAAATCTCTATTCACCAATCCTCCCCTCATAGCCCATCTAATCATATCTGCTAACCTGTCATTGTCATCAAGTCGTACCCTATATTTTCTCTCTCCAACCTGCCCCCCGAGTCCACGAGGGAATCTTGAAACCTGCCCTTCTGGACGAGCATACATATCTCTATCAAAGCCAAACTGCACAGCACCACCAGGCATCCTTCCTGAAATTGAGCCAACATGATCCGAAAGTATGCTCCCAAGTGCAGGAGTTGCTCTTGATGGTTTCATTCTGTCCCGCATCCCATTTTCTTTGTTTCCTCAGTCCTGATTCTAGATTGCCTATGTTCCTACTGCTCCAGCTTCGTGATCCTCATTTCTAGCATTCCCTGCAACTCTGTTCCCTTGACTTTGCACTCCATCTTGTCCAAACGACTGGAGTAGGTTATGTATCATGTCCTTTTGCCTTTACAGCATTGTTTCCATCTCGTCTCTAATAATATAGATTGATGTCTGATTAGCTCCTGAGAAAGCCTCTTAACTTCCTTCTTGCTAACTCCTCTCCGGTAATGTCCTCCTAATTGATTTCCTAACCATTGTTCCTCCTAGATCTACTCCTTTGGCTCACTAAATCTGAGCTCCAAATCCGATATAGCGGGTGCTAGTCCTTCTCAGTGAAAAGTGTTTGCGCCAAAAATGGTCACAACCCCCAAAAGTAGTGAAAGCACCAGCGTTTACACATAAATCCTTAGTATCCAGTCACAAATCTCAGATCCAGATAATGTAGAGAATAAAAATAAAGAAATAACAAATGTAAAATTAGCAAGAAAGTAAAGAACACAGGATTTATAGTGGTTTGTCTATCTCCGGCCTACGTCCACTTTGAATAGTTTGTTGTTTATTGATGATTCACAACTGATTTACAACCGTGCAATCAATAGCACTCAAGTTACAATGGAGTTTCAACAGAGTAACAACATCAGAGCTTCCAAAAAAGTCCTTTTTCTATAGATGTAGGGATGCTATTTATAGTTGTAGGTTTGAAATATCATCCCCTGAGCTCGGAATACTCCTTCTTACATGTGGGTGGGTCTACCAGATTGATCTGGGGTCATTCAGAATCGATCCTGATCGAACCAAGCACAATTTGTATCGATCCAAAAATGGTCCTATGAAGCTGAGATCTATCAAAGACATTCTTGAATTGGTAAGAAAAACTTCTGTGAAGATTTCATAACATTCGGACTTGTAGATTTTGAATTATGATCGATCCAAGATTGGATTTGTAGTTGGCTGAAGAGTGCATATCGATGCATGTTCATATCAATACACCTTCGTATCGATGGGCTGCATATTGATCAGTTGTTCATCGATGACGTAGAGCAATAGCTCAAAGGAGATCCACATTTCATGCCGAGTGTCCATTTATCTTGGTTGACAATTGTTTCATCGTATCGATCCTCGGGTGTGTCCTTTGTATCGATCAACAAGCGATCGATACGAAATGCTTTTCCCTGTAACCACTGCCTCGTATCCAACCTTTGCTCCTTTCTTCGTATCGATCTAGCCTTGACCGATACCAAGAGCTCCAATATGCTCTGCCATATCCATCCAATCGATACGTATGTATCGATACGAAACTCGTAGCCCATGTTCGTCCTAATCGATACGAAAGCATCGATCTAAAGTAAATAGCCAAGTCCACTTTTATATATACGAATTATATCGATACGAAAGTATCTATATGAAACCACTTCCTTCCAATATTGATCCATTTATATCTTGAGCATACGAACTCCGATTAACCTGAAATTTGAAGTGTAGCCTCACCAAGCCTCGATCCCACCTAGATTGGAGTGCATTCCAACTTTGACGACATCAATCATAGCCTTATTACCAATCAATTTCCAATCCTGAAATCCATCCTTTTTAGCAATTTTATTGAATCCCGACCTTGACCAAAAGGCGAGGTAACAGCAAGGCATAGTCATTTGGATGCAATTGTGCCAGTGCTAATCTTATATGATATAACTTCTCTTGGATATATGAATTGAAGGGTGGGAAGCATCCTGCCCAACTCATGAATTTATTGCATGTAGTAAACCTCTCAAAGGGCATATGAGCTCTGTCATTCCGAGTCGGGACTTGCATATCATCAAACGAGATCCCCTTTCTGGCACAAATTCTAAGTAGAGAGGCTTCATTAATTTTCGAAGCCATTGAATCCTTTGGGTTTTGCAAAAATATATCATCTTCTAGAGTGGGAGTAGGGTGGATCACTTCAGCTGAAAGTAAAGGAATGACGTAGAAAAGGTTGAGTGATGGACATGAACTTTCCAGTTGTTTTACTTATTTGTCAGAGGAGAGTTTATCAGAAGCAATTGCAGAGCTCAATTCGTCACTTCTACAACTGTGCTATGAAATCTATTCAAAAGGCATGGTAGCTAAACTCCCCGAGCATCTGGAACCCGAGACTACATAACTCAATAGGTAATCATCATTAGAAAAAATAACCTATTTTCCCCCGAACAAAGTGTGTGCTAGTGCAAGATGGTGTAGCTTCATTCAATGCAATGAAAATAGTTTAGAATTAAAAATAACAACTATGATGAGACTCCGGGAATCGATCGGAGTGACCATCATCATCGACTGTCTTAATTAATTCTCTATGTCACTGGCAAAGGGTTCGGTCTCATCAGGAATAGTTATTGGCATATCGAAGTTCAAACTATGTATTTAGAAGTATATGAGCTTCAAAACTTTGTCCGAGGAATTGGTAACAAACATAAATATGCAGGAAATTAATCAAGTTCGTTCTAAGATTCGATTGTCATATACATCTAATATATAGCCCATTTCATATGCAAGTCATGTATGACCATTCAAGCGTTCAAGGCCGAAGCTCATCGCAAATTTCTAATTAAGATTTGGGGATTTTAGGTATGTTTATCCAAGTTAAACCAACAACTGATCCAAAATCATGTTACGACCGATCGATCCCAATGTGCATGACAGATCGTTTCTACATTATTATTTCACAACAAACATTCTTCAACTGATCATTCTCTAGCCAGTCGTTGCGACCGATCCTAATTTCGACTCCCATTCCACACTTCACTTCAACTCAAGACTCCAAACACTGATCCAAAAACAATCAGCCTAGAACTCTTCTAGAAAACTACCTGTCCAAATTTTCTACATCTTTTCAAATACCAATCCAACATAATGATCATTCGAGCTCCGTTTCATTCCCCTATGCTAACAACTTCACAACATCAGCCTTGTTAAAAATGATCGGTGATGGTCCACATTTTGGAACTCTAAGAACGATTAGTTGAAAACAATCTTCCACCTTCGACCTCGAGCAGGCGCATTCCATCCAATCTTAACACCAACATAAACGACTCGACCCAATCGTCACCATCTCCCCCCTCCCCCAACTACAACTAATCGAATTACCACAACCTGAATCATGCTAATAGAACGAGAATCTCATCTCATCACCAAATTATCACAAGCAAAAGAAGTTCAACCTACCTATATCAAAAAATTTGAAAAGCAAAGGTGATTTGAATTACTTTATGAAGCAAGATATATAGGAGATGGCAACGATGATGGTTGATAAAGCAAGGAGTCAGGCCGACCTATGGAGGTTTTTACAAGGTAAGTATGGATTTGGATTAGGAAGCTCGGTGGATCAATGGCAAAGGAAAAGGTGTGAATGGAGTTTTCTTTTTTAGTTCGGGTAACAATGATAGAAACTGAAATGAAGTGAAGAAAATGATCTAAGTATCCAATTGTGTGTATATGAAGAGTGCGATACAAACCATCGAAGTTTGTAGTTCAGTGGAAGCCCAAACGATAAATGATCAGAGAGGATCATTTTATGATGGCCTCACACTGATCCATTCTTCTTAACCTACCATGCAATCAAATGGCTAAATTAGGAAACGATCAGGGCAATTGTTCTATGATGGATATATGTTGATCCTTCTCTTTAATATGCAGTGCAATTGGTTCGTTCAAAATATAATTGGATAATGTATAATTCAAGACTAATGGCCATGGAACAATCCAGCATCTTCTTCCTTAGGCTAAAAAGACAAAAAATGGGGAGAACGATCGGACATGACCCAATCTCAAATGGATTTGGCCTGATCCATATTAAAAGTGGATCAAGTATAATCCATTTATTCGATGGATTCATACCGATCCATCTTTAAAAATGCAAATGATTGGATTGCACTCAACCAAACTGGTAATGACCCATGAGTATATGAATGTATTCGAAAGACAATGGCAAGAACATGTACATGAATATGCACGTTGCATCCCAAGAACTTCATTTCTTAAAATTGATAGAAAGTGAATTCTCACCTATAATTATTAGAGAAAGAATTAGATCAGATAACCAAGGCCTACTAGCTTAATAGTACCGGGCACAGATATTAATTGGCAACTTACATTCTAGAGTTTATACTATTAGAAATCATTCAATCCACATGTCAAATAGAAAGAGACACACTCTTCAAGGAAAGCAATTCATCGAAGGGATGATAACTTTTTGGAAAGCTGAATAGATTCCTTTCCAATGACTGTACTTGCATCGATTCAAAGCAAGTCATGTTAAAACAAGGCATACTTTAAAGGCGAGTGTTATCCAGCCTTTTGGCCCGGCTATATTAGAACTAATTAGACAAGTTAGACTCGACTGTCATCGATATCGACAAGTCAGATTAACAATCACGAAGCCCACAGATCAGGCACAAATGATAATATGAAGCAGTGGTAGAGTGAAAGTAGAAGATGGATGTAACAACCCGCATATTTATCGATTATATATTTAAATATTTTGTTTAAATATTTCACCGTTCATCGGATTTTGGTCCGAAAAGCTACTTTTGGCATACGGTCGAATTAGGACTCGAGACCACTTCCATTGAGTTCAAAATGCCGTTTGCGACCTTTTTGAGTATAAGCTTCGATATGTTTGGAGAAAGCCGATTTTTGCTACTTTTTACTTGGGGCTTTGGTTTGGGCTGAGCCCATTAACCCCACTTAACTCAGTTCCAACCCTCTCCTCTTCATTCACTTCTTTTCTATTTTTCCTAATACTCAAGCTTTTATGTTAATGGAGAGTGGAAGTGGAAATTAAAACTCCAAGCCTTAGTTCCTCTTGCTAGCCCAAGTTCTTGCTCCAAAATCAAAGAGAACCCCTTGGTAAGCATCTCCTTCATCTTCTCCAACTCTTTCTCCATTCAATTTCAGAAATTTCCTAAACCTAATTTAGGGAATGTCTCTCTTTTAAGCTTAGATTCAAGCTTGTTGAGTTGGAATTGAAGAGTGCTTGTTCTTTCCATTTGCTTTCAAGCTTCATCTTCATAAATTTAGTTCAAAGGTGAGATTTTTAATCTCACATCTATGCTTATAATTCTCTTCTATTGTTAGGTATGAATTCCTAACACTTATTCATGTGCATTTGATTTTGATTTGGATTGCTTTTGTGAACATTCCAATTTTTAGTGTTTTGAGTTCAATTCGTTAAAAATCCTAACTTTGATGTTTGAACATGTTTTTGGTGATGCATCGAGGAGCTTATAGGACCAGGTAGTCGATTGGCATAATTCCCTAGCGCCCGTGCTCGTTCGGTTGCGAATTGGAGGAGGTTGCATATCAATAATTAGGCATCAAACTGCAGAGCATCAGGTTCGGCCGACCGACCCCCAGGTCCGGTCGACCGACCTGCTAGTTAGAGTGCAGTTGCACTCTCTATTTCTGGTTCGGCCGACCGACCCCCCTAGTTCGGTCGACCGACCTGATGCCCGAGGAGTTTCCAACCCCTGGGTTCGGTCTACCGACTCAGGGAGTCCGGTCGACCGACCTGCTACTTATTGCCAGATTAGCCTATATTGCTAATTCGTTTGAATATCCAACTTTAATCGATTCGTGTTGTCTCCCTTTTGTTGTTGTCATTTATTATCGACTTTGATGACCTTTTCTTTGGGAATTTTAGATATATCCACTTTGATGGATTTTATATCGATTTCTTTGGATTTTATTCACGTCTTCGAATGTGAATTTTTATGCCCGATTGTTTCTACAATCTTCTTTGTGATTTGTCACTTTAAAAATATAAAGGTTTCCTATACTAGTAGTAAATATCAAAACTCTTTCTTCAAATGATTTCAACACTATTTTATAACAAAGCTCGTTTTTTAAAACCGATTTCCAATCTATTAGTATATACAAACCTTTACCTCACTCGTATGAGAAATCTAATTAAACGACTTAGTAAAACAAGTGGTATGAAACGCTTGCGTTTACTTCGTCGGTTAATTCTTGGACTTGTTCGATTGAATCTCTTGTGACAATTTTCTAGTGGAGACCTACAATTTGTTCGTAAATATTTAAGTTAAGCTAGTGGTTATGGGACATGAAGCTAAGCTCATATATTTACTAGCTTATTGTAATCGACACTTCTCTTTGATCATGACAATCATTTTATGTTTTAGACTAGCATTGTGCAATGTCTTTGTGATTTGGTTCATCGGACGTCCCGCTGTACGACGTCGTTGTTCCCTTTGATTGTGATTTGGTTCATCGGACGTCCCGCTGTACGACATCGTTGTTCCCTTTGATTGTGATTTTGTTCATCGGATGTCCCGCTGTACGACGTTGTTGATCCTTTTTCTTATGATTTCTGGATTTCGTGTGTTGAATTCTGTAATTTATGTTTCACCATCTTTTACGATGGGCATTGATATATATGTCATATATTGTGGCTTGGTGAATGAAATTAGGAGTATGACATTCCTTTTTATCTTGAGTAGATCTTTGTGATATTGATTAATCTCTTGTTGATTTTTCAATTACTTATATATCACAGCTTTGCATTGTGATTATTATATGTTTATGTCATATCTCTTATTATATATCACTTCATCTGATATTTATAGCTAGACTGATCCGTTTATTATTTTTTTATTAAATAATACTCGGGTCAGACCGAGATGTTACAGGTGCTTCTGCTTGACTTTACATCCGGGATACCTCCTTGACTTTTGGTTAACTACTTAAGTTTAGTAGTTTATTTTGTTGTATACACTTGAGATATAGACTCATAGATGTATTCTTTTGTCTAGCACTTGTATCTATTCTTTTGTGATGTCGTGGATCTTATTTGACCACTACTCTGATATACACTTTTATGTGTTATATTCATATCTATTTCCGCCTTTGTGATATGAATTTCCTGTGACTGATTTGTGTTATGTTTATTTCTATATTTGTTTCCGAAGACCATTATAGCCACTGTGTAGTAGCTTTGAGTTTGTGTCGGTATGTCGGATTTCCTCTTGAGATGAAAAGTTTTATATTTTTATCTGGCATATCGGTACTCGCACAAAGCAATTATACAGATGGTCGCTCTTCAACAGCCTTATTCTCCGTGCTAGTTGACAGCATTACTTCGTAGTGTTCTTGGCTAGCGTGGGTATAGAGGTGGGGCGTCACAATGGACTCAATAGAATGATAAAAGTATGTAAATATACTTTTTACCGAAAATAGATCGGGTACGATCCGTATTCATCAATTATGGATCGTACCGTATCGATATTATAGTGTAACTCAATGAAAAATGATTAATATCTCAATATCTACAAGTCAAATACAAATGAAAATTTTGGAACATTAATATATTGAAGAGTGGAGCCTACCATATCAATCATGTGCCAAAACAAGCACATAAAACGACCGATATGGATCAATATTATGAAAGATGTGGGACCGACATCGATGCTATGACTTCTTCTGGATCTGGAGACTCCATTGTCGAAATTTTAGGAAGATTTTTCACCGTCTTTCCCTATAAATATAGACCTGATTGTTCATTTATGGGATCTTTTATGCTACTTACCACTTTGTACTTTTTGTATCTAAGGGTTCTAATTTGATCCATCCTTCTGTACTCTGTAATTCAAGTGTTTAATCAAGTTATCTCTCCAAAGTGGACGTTGGCTTTCAACGCCAAACCACTATAAATCATTGTCTTCTCGTTATTGCTTATTTTCTGTTATTTATCTGCTTGTTTCCTCTATTTTCATTTATTTTTCTTCATTTATTTTTCTACAAAATCTCTATTAGGTGTTTATGCCAACTTTTGGTGCGAACACCGAGTATGGGATTTCCATTGATCCAAAAAAAGTTGCCATGATGCAAGATTGGAAGGTACCGAGTAGTGCGACTGAAGTTCGTAGCCTCCTTGGGTTGGAAGGAGAAGTTCATTAAGGCCTTTACAAAGATTGTTACACCTTTAACCCATCTAAGTAGGAAGAACTAGATCTTCTTATGGGATGTACATAGTAAAGACTCTTTTATTAAGATGAAGCAATTATTGACTAGTTCTCTAATTCTTATTATGCCAGAAGAAGGTAAATAGTTTAACGTGTACACTGCTTATGGGAAGGGACTCAGTGCAGTTCTTATGCAAGAGGGAAAACTGGTTTCATATGCTTTATTTTACTTAAAACCCATGAGAAGAATTATCTGACTCATGATTTGGAGTTGGCACTTGTATTTACTTTGAGTAAACGTAGGCATTATTTATTGGTGAGAAGTTTGAGCTATTCACCAATCATAAATCTTCAAATTACTTATTCTCCCTAAAAGATCTCAATCTTAGGTAACAAAGATGGATGGAATTCCTAGCGTCATATGATTTTGGAATTCCCCATATTCTTGAAAATGGAATGTTGTGTCAGATGCATGGAGTATAAGGCTTATTATGTCGGGCTCTATATTTGCTGAATGAAGGGGTTTGGAGTTTATCGTAGAGTTTAATTTTTGACCTGTTTATTATGTGTTGCCTAGTTTGTTGCGACATTAGTAGTTAGACCCACATTTATTGATTGGACCGCTTCTAGCCAAGGACTTGATACTAGTATTATAGAGATCTTAGACTAGATTGGAAAGGGAGAGAAGTCTAATTGTATTGACTAGTATTCCATTGACATAAAGAGATAGCTTTGTGGAGATGGTAGGCAGTGCTTTCCCAAGGTGGAAGGTTTGAATAATGAAGTGCTTCGGAAGTGCCATCATTTTAGGATGACTATTCATCCTAGTGGTAATAAAATTTATAATGATGTGAAGTAGACTTATTGTTGGAAGCATATGAAAAGATGTGTTCTTGAGTTCATAGAGAAATGCATGACTTTCCAATGAGTAAAGACTAAACAAAAGAAGCCCGATGGTTTATTGTTGCATTTGGAAGTTCTGCATTGGAAATGAAAGCGTATTTCCATGGATTTCGTAGATACTTTGTTGCTATAGTCAGCGAGGAAATGATAACATAGGGGTCATTATGGACAGTATAATGAAAAGTAGACATTATATTCATGTGAAGGTTTAGAGAATTGCTCCATTTATAGTGACATTTTATGTATGAGAGATGGTGAGGTTAAATAGCACACGCTCTAATATTGCGAGTGATCGACATCGACTCTTTATGAATGAGTTTTGGAAGGGCTTGCAACATGATTTGGGCATGAAATTGAAAATTTACTATGACCTATCATCCAACCAATGGCCAAACCGAAAGAGTGAACCATGTACTCGAAGATTTGTAAGCTTGTATTCTTGATTTTGGAGGTTCTCAGGAAGATCACTTGCCTCTTGATGGCAACAACAACTTTCAAGCAGTATCGGCATGGCACCATTTGAATCTTTCTATTGAAGGCCATATAATTCACCCATATGTTGGTTGGAGATGGTTGATAAGGTGATACTTGGACCGGAGATGATCCACAAGACTTCGGAGAAAGTGGAGTTCAAATAGAAAAGAATGAAAGCATCTCAAGATCGATAAAGTAATATTCTAACAAGAGACATATTGACCTTGAATTAGAATATGGTGATTTGGTCTTTGTGAAAACATTACCATTGAAGAAAGTTGTGAGATTTAGAACTTTTAGAAAGCTTGCATTTATGTTTGTTTGGTCATTTCCTATAACAGAATGGTCGGAAAGCTTGCATATAGGGTTGATCTTCTCGAAAAAATGTCTGGAGTGCACAACATGTTCCACGTTTCACACTTCTGAAAATGTGTGCATAACGCAGGTGAGGTGATTGAGCCAAGTTAGTTAGAGAAAGTGGATGTGGGAATTAAATATTTCTATGCCTAAAGGACCAATTTGGATTAAAGAGAGTAGTGTCAAGAGACTTCAGAACAAAGCTATGAAGCTTGTTTGAGTCTAATGAGGCAATGATTCTAGATATATCACTTGGGAGCCAAAAGGGAAGATGCAGGCTTCCAATCTTGAACTTTTTGTGTATGACTCCATTTACTCTAAGTATTTTATTTCTGTTAAATTGATTAAAACTGTATGTTAGTATAGAAATTGCTTTGTATTGCTATGATGGTTTGCAAGTTTTGGTTGTGTTAGTTTTGATAAATATGTGTGATGGGTAAACGTAAGTGTTAATGTGATACATTGCTCCATTCTCAATGATTTTAGGGCCAAAATCCTTTTACCGGGAAGAATATAACAACCTATAATTTTCACTTTGTAATTATTGTGATTAATCGTTTGATTGAAGAATAAATAGACTAATTGATATAGTTAGGGGTATGCACTTGGGACAATTCTTTAATTTGCAATAATTATTAACTCTGTAGAAAAATATTGTTTGAAATAAATGTTTTTTCTTTCTATTATATACTTGATATAATACATTGTGTTATTTGTTTATTATATATAAGTATATTAAATAAATCCATAAATAGTATGTTTTGTAGTAGTAATTACAATGTGTTGTAACCATGAGAAATTCATCACAATAAAAATTAATATATCTTTTTCAATATTCATGGTCAAGATGTATCGAAACTGGATATTGATACGTCTGTTGAGACTAGATGTTGTACATCCGTTGAGACTAGAGTATGTAGCACCCTCTAAATTCTAGGCAGTGTATTGCACATAGCTGCCGAGGGCACCAAGGTGTTATTACTGATATTTATTGGATAAATATGGAATGACTCACTCGATAGTTTTATGCTGGATAACATAACTAAGGTAAAACAAAGAATATACAATTGATAAAATTACATAGTTCTCTCGACTTGAGAATATTGTTGAACTTTAATATGGATACTCTATTTTGATATAGTTAAATCATGTCATGACATCCATTGAAAAATTTTAGTTGGGTCTGAGTTGAAGCATTTAAATTGAAAAATTATTCAATAGAGAATTTACCTCAATGGTTAAATGAGGTTAGTTTCCTGATTCAATTAATAATAATCATTATTATTAAACCAAGGACTTTATGCTTGGACAATACAAGTTGAATGGGGACGATATTGGAATTTTGAGCCATACCAAATTCCATAAGTCCTAATCTGATATAGTTTTGATGAAGAAAATTGGTATAAATAATTGCCACTACTAAGGACCACTTAAAATGGTAAAATTGGGTATACCAAAATCTTCTGTATGATCAATTCAGCCAAACTATCACATCACTAGCTAAGGTGACGTGTGAACATTAATATTCGAATTGTTCGATATTAATCGTTGATCGAGTTTACGCCTATGAGTCGCACAATCGCACATTGAATACTCCAAAATACAACATGATTTAATTAAATTATAATTTTAATAAATTAATTAATATTTATGAATCTTACTGTATTTGATTTATTTGAATTAGTATTTAACAAAATGCATATTTAAAAGTTATTTAAGTACGTATCAATATATAATATCAATAAATGTTTAAGTCAAATTTAAACTATATTAATACTAATTAGTTATAGAAGCTTAGGCTTCAATATTGGGTAGCCATATGGTGGTAAAGGGGGGTTAACTAGAATTCAAAAGGTGGTTTTGAATTAGGAATAGGAAGAGATAAACTAGGAGATTTGGATCTCCACTTTTCCCTCACCTCCTTTCTGTATCACCTCATACCTTAATGGGCTTAAATATCGGTAAAAATTGAAACACAAGTCCATCAAAGTATAGATCATTGGATTTGGTACTTACAAATAAGCATGAGCATTATCAAAGATTGTTAGAAATATAAACTCAAAGTAGAAACAATAATATGATAAAAATACTGATTACGGCACTATCTTGGGATTAATGGTATTCCTTGAATAGCAAATTTTCATCTCAACATCGAGCATGAGAAAAACGAAGAATTCACTAATAACCAAACTTGTCCAACTCCAGTGAACTATTCCTCTAAATCTATCTTGTGGGTTGTAATGAGGAGTGGGTTAGAACAACATTTTGGTGACTGAAAAATCTATAAACTATCCATAACATAAATTTATACTAATCGGTTTCGGTTTAATTTTTATGTCTATTAATGTTAGAAATTCTAATCTAATCTTGCATTGCACACATGATAACATAAATCTACTGATCTCACATCACTAACCTACTAAGTCCAATAACTATCGTAATTCTTTAGTTATACTATCCTAGCTTGACATTGGACTTAGCTTAGTAATTCCCTTTTTATTTAAGACAATAGGATTTACCTTAAATACTTATCAACCCATAAATCTCCATTTAATGCTCATAAATGTTAATTTGTTCATAAAATCCTGAAGGACGTTCTCTAAGACATTTATGTATGATTACTGATTTCAAATTAGTAACCTTTTATATCTATTTCATTTTACCAGTCCCTTTTTACCCATTTGTCCCTATTAATTGTAGCACCCAAATTCATTTCTATTAATTGTCCACTAAATAGAATTGCAGTCTTTAATTCTCATACTAACCAATTTTAACCCCTAAATCCTATCCATTACTTTCCATTAATTGTCCATTAATTGGAATTGCAATTTTTATTTCCTACTATTCAGTGGCAACACCTAATTCATTGCTCATTAATAAGGATTACTACCCTTTCTAATTTTATCTATCCGCTTCCCTAAATATAATAATACCTAATGAACGTTATGCATAAATAACGCATGAATAAACGTTGTTCTTATTTATTAACGTGATAAATACATATAAACTGCCTAATAAAACTATATATTCTTATCCAAATATATCATAGTCATAAATATTTAACTAGAATATGCTTTCATATTTAACATGTTGGAATTAGATGCCTTAGGAATGTTTTCTGCTATGATTTCCATAAGTCAGTTCAACACAAAAAGGAAATGTTGACTCGGTTTGAAATTACAAGGAGTAGATAATTTCTTTCTATTTAGAATAAACAGTATAAACTATGAAGAATAAATTTGTACTTTGCACACTTTCGCTTTTTTGTTTGTGGGTATTCCTTGTTAAATCAAATGTCGCCCTTTTGAATGAAAAGTGGAAAAAGTAAACAAATTATAAAAATCAAATGGATTTTATTCCCATAAATTAAATCATGAAAACCTACAACATAGCATAAATTGGGCAATAATCCAAAAATCCTATTTTACACCAAAATACAAATCTGGAATAAAAATATACAACATTCAAATTCTAAATCTTTGGGCCTTATTTCTAAATCTAGGTGTAAACATATTTCAAATTAGATCTAAAATAAGATTATGCAGGCAATAGTTTTCCTACACTAATTTAAGTCTATAATTTACAACTAAGATTGATTCGGCATAAAAATCAAATGTATGCCAACGGAATAGATTAAAAATCATAAACAATATATAAAACTTCCCACTCGCCTTTAAAAAGGTATCTAAATCTCCATATCTGAAGTAGAACCTTAAATTCATTTTCAAATTCTTTTTAATCCAAGAAATGTGTATAAAAGGATATGTACATTAGAACTACAGACTTGCGAAGAGATTTGGAATTGGACGAGAAACTAGATACAAATATATAAATATATATAAATTACCTCAAATACGCGTATAGTTGATTCTTTTCTGCTCTCCTTTTTATTAGATTTCTATTTTTCTTCAATTGTATGAATATGGATATAAATATCTTATTTTTATAATTTAGAAAGAAAGTTGAGAAGAAGAAATGGTAGAGCTTCACTACTGCCTTTAGAAAAATATGAGAAGAGAAGTGGGGGTTAAGCCTAAATTTGTAAGTGCAAGATAAACCTCAACCGTCAGACCGAAATATATTAAATCCGAACCATTGGGCCTTCACAAACCCTAGTCGCCACACATGAAGCGGTCGACCAACCCCTTCTCAACGGTCAACCGATCCTGGTCGACCTTTATAATTTGTGGGTCGATCTGTGGGACCTCGATAATCAATATATAAATGTTAATTTCATTTTTGAATTATTTCCATTCCGAATTCATTTTTCATCCGTAACTTATCGTTTTGACTTCGATCGCAAAACTCTAAATATGAAGTTGCTTAGAGTTTCGCCACGAATGCAATGTTGCAAGTTTCATGGTCAAATTCCATCGTTTATAAAAATTCCTTTTTTAGAGCCTAATTAATTAACTAATTAAATAACTGATGTCAAAGTACGCGATGTCACATTCTTCATCCATTAAAAAGAATTTCGTCGTCGAAATTTCACCAATGACTAATCATGGTTCTGGCTCCTAGTTATCCTAGCTTACACAACCAATGAATATACAACCAATGTTTCAACCGAGCGTGCACAAGGGCATAGTGCATTACTGTATCACCACACAGAAAATATGAATGTAGAATGATTCTAATTCGGATCCTCCTATATGAATGCATTTCTTTGACAACAGTTTTGAAAAAATATAATGGAAACAACCGTATATATATATATACTGGCAGTTTTATATGTATGCAACTTCTAAAAAATCTTTTCAACCAAAACCCTTATACCCTTAGGAATAGAAGTATAAGGCAACCAATTTTGTATCCACTTCCTACCATCCAATAATATAACGCATCAAAGAATTGCTTCCTAAACTTTACTCCTATGCTAAAAAAAAGGAATTTAGGTGGAGAATTTAACATCCTTGGCACTCTATAACGAAGTACAGTGGAAATTTCTTCGCTGCCTCAGATTTGCTCCAAATTTTCCACACAGAAAATGCATCAGGATGCTTATTTCAAGCTCTAAAATTGAATTAAGTCTAAAAATAGACTTGCGCACATCGTCGACAAGGTATGAAAATAGAAATTCCAAGGCTAAAATAGCTTTTCCCTTGTAATCTCTTGCATTTATCGCATTGTCGATCCTAATACACTACTAAATCAGTAACCTCTGACTCTATTTGCCTTCCCTAAATTTCACATGTAGCCTTCAGAATCAAGTATTTCACAAAATTCTTTCTCACTTTTCAAACTTGTACGTCAAAATAAAATCCCAAAATATTTAGATGCGCATTTTTTCTTAAAATAAAATTTTGCACAAAAAGTTTAAAAATCATTCAAGAGCCAAATAACTAAAAACTAAACAAATTTTCAAAAAAGAAAATTTTTGAATCAAGGGAAAACTTTTCAAAATATTTGCTTTTCAAAAAATTTGATAAATTAAGCCATAATTTCAGGTACTTGGAAGTTGGGTGTGCGGAAAGCACATAAACCAAATTCCAAAATTCTACAACTAACCTTTATGTAACATCCCTAAATTTTTTGATAACATTATTCAGAAAATTTAATTAGATAAATTAAATAGAATAATGATGATAAGGGGATTGAGATTTGAATAAAATTACATGATGAGCCGTTTAATGGGCTTAAATTGGTTTATAGGTCAATTAAATTACACATAGGCACGTTAGTAAATTATCCATTCTATTATACACGGCTATGACATTTTGTAATTGCTCATTCACATTCCATTTTCATCTTTTTACAAACACAAATTGAAACTAAATAGAGCCGGCCATTAACAAGGAGAAAAGGAAGAAATTTCAATCTAAAAGCTAAGGATCAAAGTTAGGAAGGATTAATCAACAACAAATCTCAAACTCCCTATCAAGTTTAAGGTGAATAATAATTCATTTCATCTCTTTTTGTTTTATATTTATCATACGATTTCGAATTTTTGAATTTATTCGATTCTATGATATTTTGGATAATGATATGCTTAAGTTATCAATTGTTTGATTAAAACAATTCATTTATATGGAAAATCGTATAGTTTTATGGTGAAAACCGAGCGTTACTGATTTAGAATGGCATGGAAAAATTTTATGTTAGGTAAAAAATGATTTTGGAGACGATTTTTAATTTTCAGTATTTTTCAAGCTATGAAAAATTTATTATGAATTTCTAAAGGAAAATATGTTACGTTGGGTTTATAATTTATTTCGAGAATTTCAAGAAGAAATCGAGTCTAAAATTGAATATGTTTGATTACATGATAAAATCGAATTAGTATGATTTTTTGGGATTTTTCCCAATTAATTTACTAGAGAAAATAAATTATTTCAAGAGAAGGACTTATTTGCAAATACTGGACTTATTAATGGAAAGGCTTAAACGTTACATTTCTTTGAGTCAAATCTGATAAAATGAGATAGTTTTTAATGTAAAGTATTTGAAAAAATTTATGTCAATCAATCAAAGACTTAATAGGCAAGTGGTTATAAAGCAATTACTAAAAGTGGCTAAATTTTAGCCTTTAACTCAAAAAAGTATATTCCACCTCAAACAACCATACCTTTCGACTGCATTGACTCTGCCCCATCCTAGTCGAAACCTACATAGTCGAAACCCTCATAGTCGAAACCAATACACAATGTATCATTTAGATGGTACGTAGTGGATCGGAAAGAAGGCGGAAGCCTTGGTGTCAAAAGGTATGCTTTTGACAGATGCGGACTTTTTTTGTTTTCAAAAGATAAGAGCTTGCCTTGCTTTACTTAAAGCATTCGACATAGTCGAAACACATGCTTTCGAAAAGGTTTTGTAAATGGCTTTTGAATAAGGCTGTTATATTATGTAAAGGAGTTAGCTTTCGAAGGGGGTGTTTGTCTAAAAATCAAAGCTTTCAAAAGGACTAGTTTCGACCAAGTCGCGACTAAGCCACTAATTTACCTTTCAACCGAATTAAGCCATCTATGCTATCAAAAAGTTACTTCTGCTTTAGAAATTTTTCCTGAATGCTTTTCGAAAGGGTTGGTTCTGACCTAGTCGAAACCTTTTCATTATTTTCCTTCCAAAGTATTGATGCCATCAATGCCTTTGAAAGGTTATTTTTTCTTTTACCTAGGTTAAGCCGCTTCCAAATTGCTTTCGAAAGGGGTTGAGGGTTTCAAAGGTAATGGAGTCGAAAGGGGGTTTTGACTTTGACCTTCGAAGTTTTAAATTTTAAAGATCATTGCTTTCGACTAGATGGCTTTGACACCATCAACTTTTCCCCCAAATTTATTTCGTTGGTTTCAAAAGAGATACTTTCGTATATAACCATTTTGACCCAGATGATGTTTTTAAAGAGTAAACCTAATACTTTCGGAAGGGTACTTTATTTGTTACGAAGCTATGCCTTAAAGAATGTTTTTGATACCGTCGAAAGGTATGGTTTGGTTTTGAAAGGATTGTTTATAGAACTTCGAAAGGTATATACTTAGAGTTTTGAAAAGAAGATTCCTTTACTTTCTAAGGTTGTTATCCAGAGGTTCGAAAGAGATGTTTTAAGGTTTCAAAAAAAATAACCCATTATCATTTTAAAAAGGAAATACCATGGCATAAATAATGATTTTGGAAATAGTATTCACATTGTTATTAACCCCTAACTGTATTTTGGGGAAAGGACATAATAACTAGTTAGGTTGACCCAGTAGTGAATATAACTTAACAGATATTAAAATCCTAATTAAAGATATTGGCAGGGGCCAATAGGTTTACAATAAGCCCATGAAAACTGTATAATATTGGCAGAGGCCAATAGGTTCATAGTCAGCCATGATAACTACGATTTGATACTAGCAGGGGCCAGTAAGTTTGTAGTTAGCCTGAGAAAACTATATCCGGATTAAGATATTTACAGTTAGTGAATAGGTTCGTAGTTATTCCATGAAAACGAGGATAGAGGAAAAGATATTAGCGTTACTAATAGGTTCTTAGTGATCCCCATAAAAACTATGAAATTGGACAGATAGTCCATAAATATTTAACAGGTTAATAATTAAGACAAATAGTCAGAATGAATGGGGATGAGCAATCCAGATTTGATTTACATGTTTTTCATATCATCCTAATGTTTTGAAATACTATGTTTTAACCATTATGGGTGTAGAAGCATAGTATATGGTTTTAGAAATGTTTTAGAATACTAGTGAGGAAAAAACCTATTCCGCTAAGCGGCGTGGTCTCACTAGATATCTAAACGGTTTGAGATGGTTATTCATTCCAGGCTTAATGTCTGACTCAAAGTTTTTTGTTTTTCCCCTTAAACTCTCGGGTACTCAATTGATTTTAAGTAGGTTGAGAGTTAAGGTTTCCATGTGTTTTTAGACGAATAAAGATTTTGAGGACATGAAGGAGGCAAGCTTATTACTAGAGTTCTTTTATTTTCGTTGTGTGTTTGATTGTAGAGGAAAATTTGTTTTAGTTCCTTGTTATATTCTATAATCATCCAAGGGGGAATCTTCATATGTCACTGTTGGCGTATTTTGTAATAGTTATATGTTATCTGAACGTGGTCTGCGAACTGGGATTATGTAATAAATTTAGAATATTTTGAAATGGAATGTGGAATTTGTTTGATGTTTAAAACTTTCCATATTCTTGTGTTTCTATGAATCAATGGATGTAACATCACCGTATTTGGTGGTCGAGGATCAATAACTATGGATGACTGCAACATCTATTGTTATTAGTGTTGGGCCTTCAAGTAGGTGAATGTTACAAGTTAGTATCAGAGTATAGGTTTATGAAACTTTAAAAGAAACTTAAATTTAAAATATTTTTCAAACATAATCCAACGATTCAGATAATAAGATTGGGGTTTGGGTTAACAGTATAGTAACGTACTTGTATTTGTTATATATAGTTATATATATAAGTGTGTATTCCTCACTCTCTTAAACAATCCTTCTATATCTTACTAAGGCTCGTATGTAGATTTACGAGAAAGGAGATATGGAAGCAGGAAATCTCGGTGGAGGAAGCACCACAACTAATGGAAATGCTCGACCTACAACTAAGAGAAACTCGGGTCGATCGGCTAACGCTAATAATCAAAATGCAAATGCCAATGTAGGTGTTGGAAATCCACTAATAGACATGGGGCCAATGTCTTAGTTCATTGTTGGTTTGATGTAAGCAGGAGTTATTGCTGGAAATGTAGGAGGAGCTAATCATGTGGCTCTAGTTGGTAATAATTATGCTTTGCTGAGTACAGATTACACTAATTTGGATGGGAAGCTATTCTTGGGAACAGAGAGTGCCATAGAGGTTCAGAATTAGCTGTTGCATTGTAAGAGAATTGTGACGATCCGACTTTCTCACCACAGAAAATAGCATCATCTTGAAGAAAGAAAGGGATAGAAAGAGAAAAGAAAGAGAAGAAAGAAGAAACAACATCATAATCTAAACAGCGGAACGAATAAATTATATTAATAACATAAAATTACATAGTTTACAACCATTATCAGAGTTAAACATATTACACATCACATACTAGGCAGTTATAAACACCTGTCTAGTTATACATCTCAACACAATACAAGGAAACTACTCAGAGAAACCAACACAGCGGAACACTATATATCTACACGCCGAAGCCTCCTGCTCCATTGCTCCTCCACAACTCGTCAAAGCTAACCTGAATCCCTTGGCTACTCGTAAAAATTTAAGTACTCAAGAGTTTAAGAAAACAGAAGATAAACTCTGGGTCAGACATGGGTCTGGTGTGAGTAACAAGTTAAGGTTGCTTAACTTTCAAAAAACCTTTTGAAAAGAAAGGTATCACGTAAGACTTCCCATACATAAACATGGAAAAGTTTTTACCATACGCTAACCAAAACATTTGATAGGAAATCCGATGATATTATAATAGGTCTAGGGTTTTCAAGTAAATAAAAAATAGCCGAAATTGTTACATTCGTTAAATTCCAGCTACTAGCCACAAAAGTGGGTAATACAATCAAATCCGATGACACTTATTAGATTTTGGATTTCATACAATGACAGGGCTACTGGGGTACCGTCCGTCACAGTACGTGGCCTAGATCAACGTACCGAGGAGCCATCCTAACTCCCCTGCAACACAAGGCCGGAACCATCCCTTACTGGACAGTCCCGAACAAGACAACCCCGACAGTTGGAGCTCACAACTGTTTACACAGCCGAAATAAAAAGGGACCTCTAGACAGGGGAAAATCTCATCCTACTTGGGCATGACCCACTTAGCCTTGCTGCACCTCCCCTGTTTTAGCCATTCCCGGTTCATGAGACTTGAGGCTACAATTACCTTTATAGAACACATTACTTAGAATGCTCATCGTCCACCTAACGATGTTCTGAAAGCATTCAATCCATACAAGTTCGTTCCGGGTTCGAACGAAACAGAAGGCATTATCTCGTTACACTCATTTTGGAATCACCCTCAGAGTTAACGACGATAACCCTTGCACTCTTAATCTTCATCTTCACTTGAGATTCACGACCTATCGTTAATTTGGATCGATGTGGTTTTCGGATATCCAAATATGGAAACCCGATCCCAGTCTCATCGAAATCCAAAACGTGTCTTTTAAGGCCAAGTTGTTTTAAAGTTTAAAACAATTCAATTATCTATACACACACAGATAGATAACTCACAAATCACAATAGATAATCAACATTATCATCATAAACAGATAATCCATATTATCATTATAAACAGATAATCAATACTGTCATCGAAATAGATAATCCATATTATCATTATAAATAGATAATCCATATTCTCATCGAAATAGATAATCCATATTATCATCACAATGCAACCAAAGCATTCATATCACACAACATCACTAATCTCATATCTGAGATCACAAACCATTCAAGGCAATCAATATCATCCATTCATACATAAGCAAAGATTTACTTCATCATACTATAATTAATTTAAAATGAATTAAATTAATTACCTCCATCTCTAATTAATTTAAAGTGAATTAAATTAATTACTTCATCTTTAGGTAATTTAAAATAAATTAAATAAATTACTTCATCATCATAAATCTTGCTTATCTAACAATTTAATTAATTACAAGTCAATTAATTAAGCATTCAAATTAATCACCTTAATTAATCACCCTTGATTAATTATACTTTAATTACATTCATGTAATTATCCTTTAATTAATTTCACAAATTAATTATCCTTAACCAAAAACAGTAATTTACCTTTAATTACTTCATTAATTAATTAACTATAATTAATTACATTGATCCTTAATCAATTACATTACTTAATTACCTTTAATCACTTATCATTGATTAATTAATCTTAATTACTTAATCCTTAATTACATCATTAATTGTATTAATTAATGATCCCTAATTATATTTTAATCAATTACTTTATTAAAATTAATTACAGTAAGTAATTAATCTTAAGTAAACCATAATTATTAATCCTTCTGATTAATCACATTCAGTAATTAACTAACCTTAATTACTTCATTGAAAATAAATAAATTACTCCTTAATTAATTCCTTAATTAATCCCTTGATTAATTACAAAGTAACTATACTCCAAATTACTTCCATTCTTAAATCATCTTCAATTAATTACATCCTTTAATTATCAATTAATTACTTCACTAAGTAATTTCCAATCCATTAATTACATTAAGTAATTATTATCAAACCCTCAAATAAATTAAACTAATTAATCAATTTAAACAATCACATTAAACTAAATTAATTACATTAAGTAATTAATTCCTTAATTACTTTCAATAAGTAATTACACTCAAACCATTCACAATTGATTATCTTTAAATTAATTAATCTAATTAATTATTAAAAATCAACACATTAATTAATTATTAAAAAATTCTAGTTAATGACCTTCATTAACCATTATTTAATTACTTCCTTAAGTAATTAACTTAGGTTAACCATTATTAATTACAAACTAATTCTTTAATTATCCATTAATTAATCTCTGATTATATCATTAATTAATTACTAATAATTAATTAACAATTCAAATCTTATTTCATTAATGATCCTTAATTACCAATTAATTTATCCTAAATTAATTAACTTATACCTTAATTACCAAATTAATCCAAATCATTAATTATCTATTTAATTATCTTAATAAATACTAATCCTTAAATTTTCAATTATAAAAACATTTTTCTTATTAATGATCAAATTATCATTAACAAGATATTTAAAAACAATTTAATTTCAAACTTTACTTTATAAAATTTCATTTTAAATTTAAGATTTAAAATGAAAACAAATTAACTTTAACAAGTTTAAAACAATTTCAAAACCCTTCTTAATTCACAAGTTGAAGAATTATTTATCTTATAATTGAAGTTAAGAGAATTCAAAATCCAATTTCATTTTCAATTCAAATCGATTAAAAATACACTTAATCATTCAAATTATTTAAAACAATTTAAATCCAAAAACTTCTTTTATTTCAAAATTAAGATTCAAATTTAGATTTGAATCCAGATTTAAAATTAGGTTTAAATCTCTATTTTTATTTAAAGCTTTACTTTTTTTTAAATTCCAACTATTTAAACCCTTTTTTTTAAAGTTGTTACAAATAATTTAAATTCATAAACTTTATTTTGTTTTAAGACTGAGATTCAAACTTCATTTGAATCCAACCTAAATTTGATTTAAAACTAGTTTAAATATCTATTTCACATTTTTTTTAAAACCTAGTTTTAAAATTTTAAAAACTTACAGGTTTAAAAACCTATCACTAACTTATCCAAGCCATCTACTAAATGACTCGAGCCAAAATCAATTAACTTCGAGTCTAAGACTCGAATTATTGGAGAATGTCTCGAGACCCAAAACTCTGCAACCAGAACCCAAACAAACTTCACCAAAACAACACGCTGTGCATATGCATAGCAACCTCAGTCGATTCCGACCATCGACGATGATCTTCCCACGTCGACTGGCATCCCCAAATCCAAACCCAATTACCAGATTCCTCCATCTCAACTCGAAATGGAATTCGAGTTATTTATACCAAACCTGGAAACAACAAGTGCAGTCACCCCTAACCCAAACCTGTCAACACTTCGTTCTCGCCACTGCGACCATCTGAAGGTCTGCAAATCCTGCCATGACTTCAACTACGACCCAACTACCATTCCCCAAAAACTCGCTGCACTCGATCAATCGTAGAACCCACGGTTGATCGAACAACCAAACATAGTTAAACTAGGGTTCCGAAGAAATCTCTCTGCTGCAACCTCCATGGTGAATTGCATCACCATCCAATATTTTTCCTAGCATCTCTGGTCACCCCTCCATCATCAGGAAGAAATCCATCCCCTCCAGATACATAGATCACCAGAAAATTCCAGAAGTTCATATTCATTTCAAACAAGAACTGTACATTCATCCCTAAATTATAAACTATGATTCTTGATTTAAAAATCATGATTTAGTTGATGTTTTTGATTTAAAATATTGAATTAATAAATTACACATTTTGAATTTTTGGTTTATATCAACATGCACTGATATTTAATACTTCCAGAGGCCATCAAGTTTTAATTTGACTTGATTAAGATTTTTAAACAATAATCTAAGTTAAATCTAATAACATTTGTTAAATAATCAGATCCTATCAACAACTAAATTAAGTGGTAAGGGATTTTAAATGAGAATGTGAGCCTGGGAACAAAGCAGAGCACAGCATGCATACACATAAATATTCACATGTAATACTTATTCATCTCAGCATACAAGCATGAAACCAATTTTTAAATTTTAAATTTTAAAAAGTTACTCACCTATTTCTGAAGAAGACAGAGCCTCCATTTGAAAAGCTTTTGAATTTGCTGAAGACTAAATGTCTTTGCTCTTTTGATTTTAGTTTAAAACTTAAGTTGCTTGTTTTAAAAACTTGCCGACACTCCAAAGATTTCCAAATTTTGAAAAAGCCTTTGAACTCTTTTAAACTGAAATGCTCCTAATTTTGAAGACAGTCTTTTGATACTTTAAAACTGCATTGCCCCTTAAAAACTTGAGTGCTTTGAAAATGCAAGTTTGCCTGTAGAAGATAATTCCATATTGAAAAGAAAAATGCTTTTGCTTTTTGTTTGAAAATGGAAAGTGCATTGATTTGAAGAGGTGTTACAGGGATTTGTATTGTTTAGTTTTCAGGTGGCATGCAGAGCCAATTTACAAATTGCAGAAAAAATGGTGCAGGCTTGGTTTAAAACTGCAATTGCCTTGGTTTGAAGATGTGCAGATTTTCTTATATGAGGAGTTTGTAACTGATTTTGGTTTTGAAGATTTTTTTTGAAAATACTTTGCAGGGAATTGATTTCTAGCTTGATCTTGAATCTGAAAATGGTTTGTATGTTTTCAGATTTGTTTTCTTAACTTTTGAACTATGAAGATAGAAAAAGGAAAAAAATGAGAGGCAAATGCATTTATATAAGTGGATTTTGTGATTTAATAAAATAAAGAAAATGAAAATAAATAAGGACACTTGTCTAAAAAAATAACATTTGTCAAAACATTTGCTTAAAAATTTACACTTGTTATATTAGGCTTAATACTTACATTTGTCACTTAAGTTGTTAATACTTTATTCTTAAATGAAAATAAAGGTATTAACTTAATTCATTAAATACTTATCTATATAAATGACTTATGTAAATGTATATGTGCTTTTTTATTAAAGAAAATGAAATAAAACAAATTATATAAAAATGAAAGCTTACTCACATAATTTAAATATGTTTATTCTTTTGAATTTCAAAATTAATTCAAATTCAAATTCTACTATAATTTACAAATCCAATTTAAAGCTAATTTATATCATATACAAATTTAAAATAGAAATTCAATTAACCTATCTATTTTTTTTACATTTATTACTATTTGAAAATAACAACTAAATTTTCTTTAAAATCTATTTATAAAAATAACACATATTTATTATTGTTCGAAAATAATTAATTGCTAATTTTAAACAATTTATAAAAGAAATTATTTCTTTACTTATAAATTACTTATTTTATTAAGCTATATTTTAAAAAGAAAACAAAACAAACCTTTTTGTTAATTAATTTAAATTTTAAACTTAAGCCAAAATCATTTTAAACATTTAAACATCTATCTTAACAATTTAAAACATATACTTATTTATTTAATAACTTTGAAAAATTTAATATTAAATTAAATCAAAATTGCCAAATTAATATATATATATTAGAATTTGAAATCAAGATTCATTTATTAAATTTAAACCAAGATTATTTATTTAATAACTTTGAAAAGCTTTATATTAAATAAAAACAAATTCTCAAATTACTAAAAATATTAGAATTAGAAAATATGCTTTATTTATTAAATTTAAAACAAAGCTAATCTATTTACAATATGAACCATATATTTATATTATAAATAGAAACCAATTTATTAGCTTTAAAAGATAAAATCTTCCAATTAAATATTTATTAAAGAAAAATTATCAAAACAATTTAATTTTTAATACAGATTATTAAATAGATATTGTCAAAAATTCCGGGATATCACAAGAATATTTGTTGATTTGGGTCTGAATGATGGGCAAAAGAGAAGGTTGGCCTCTACGAAGTTACAAGGATTGGCATTACATTTGTGGAATAGTGTCACTTCCAAAGTTTTGGAAGAGAGGTTGATTTAGGCTAATTTTAAAACGAGATTTGAGCAGAAGTTTGTACCTGAGTTTTCTAAATCAAAACTAATGAGGAAGTTTATGGATCTAGAGCAGGGAGAGATGTCAGTTGTTGAGTATGCCACTAAGTTTAAGGAGCTGTCCCGGCATGGAAAAAATATTATAGACACTGACATTCTGAGAAATGAGAGGTTCATTGGGGGCTTGAGACCCGAGCTTGCTAGAATGACCTTAACACATATCCATGATTGTTTTCATATGGTGGTAGAGATGGCCATTTTCCATGAGGAAACGCTTGCTAATTATGCTAGAGAGAAGCCAGCGGAAATTCAGGGTTCTCAAAGGAAGAAGAGGAAGTTCTTCAAGAAGAAGGGAGCCTGAAAGGGCGATACTGCTAAGAATTCTAAGGCTGAGATAATTTGCTATAAGTGTGACAAGAAGGGTCACTTTGCTAACGAGTGCCGGTCAGGAAATGGAAAGAAAGCTACCAGTAAGAAGAATGTGAACTGCTTCAACTATGATCAAGTTGGACATTCAAGAATCAGTGTCCAGAGCTAGTTAGGGAGAATAAACGAAATTTTTTTGTTATTGGACTAGCTAGGCCTACTGCAGCTGATAGAGGAAAGACTGTGATGGAAGGTACATTTTTGATTGAAAGTATACCAGTTGGGGTACTTTTTAATACCGACGCATCACATTCATTTATATCTCGGTATTTGGTTGATAGATTATGCTTAGAACCCTCCTACCTTATTACTTCCTTAAGGGTTGCGAATCCAATAGGAGGGTATGCAACACTAGGGTTAAGATGTGACCAAATAGAACTTGATTCGTTGTGTCATAAGTTTGCATGCATCTTGTATGTTATTGATTTCATAGAATTTGGGATTATTTTGGGTGTGGATTGGTTGGGTAGGTATGAAGCTAAAATACTTTTCCAGGATAGGTAGATATCATTGAGACATCTTGATAATCATAACCAGGTTATACTCTCAGTGGAGAACTCTAACTGGAGTGGTAATACTTTGCTTAGTGCTATGGAGGTAGGAAATGAATTAAATCGCGTTCGGGTAGCAAGAGAGTTCGCAGATGTGTTTGAGCCAGTCACTGAACTACCACCGAGAAGAGCTGTTGAGTTTAGAATAGATCTTGCCCTGAGCTGAACCTATAAGTATACCACCTAGCAGGATAACACCTTGAAATGAAGGAATTGAACGTGCGGCTAGTGGATCTTAAAGGAAGGAATTTTACTAGACCAAGCAGTTCATCTTGAGGAGTGGTTATGGTGTTTGTAAAGAAACTGGATGGGTCGTTAAGGATGGGTATTGACTACCGTAAGTTGAACGAAAGGACGATTAAGAATAAGTATCCTTTGCCAGAATGGACGATCTATTCGATCAATTGAGTGGAGCTACAGTGTTTTCCCAATTAGATTTGGTGACAGGCTTCCATCAATTGAGAGTGATGGAGAATAATATTCCTTTTACAGCATTTCAAACTGGGTATGGTTCATATATGTGGTTAGTGATTCCATTTGGACTAACGAATGCACCTGCTTTCTTCATAGATTTGATGAATAGAGTTTTTCGAGAGTACTTGGATAGATCTGTTCTGGTGTTTATAGATGACATTCTAGTATACTCTAAGGATGAGAGAGCATGAAGTACATCTTAGAGTGGTACTATAGACGCTAAGGTAGAATCAGGTAAAGACGAAGTTTACCAAGTGTCGTTTTTGGAAGAAAGAGGTTAAATTTCCTAGTTTCATGGTTTTAGATAAAGGATTGTCAGTCGATCTAGATAAGATCAAAGCCGTGAATAATTGGAAGAGATCAGAGCCGGTGACTGAGATGAGGAGTTTCCTTGGACTTGCTGGTTACTACTAGAGATTCGTTAAGGATTTCTCGTTGATAGCAGCACCCTTAACTAATCTAACAAGGAAGGAGGTGAATTTTTTTTGGTCCGACAAATATGAGGAAGCATTCCTTAAGTTAAAGCATTTGTTAACCAATGCACCCAAGTTAGTAGTTCAAAATGAAAACCAGGGGTTGGTGGGGTATACTAATGTATGCGAAACTGGATTAGGAGCAGTATTGATGCAGAATGGTAAAGTGATTACCTATGCATCCAAGCAGCTTATACCGCATAAAGTTAGATATCCTACTCATGATTTGGAGTTGGCAGTTGTGATCTTCGCATTAAAGAATTAGAGGTATTATCTCTTAGGAGAGAGGTTTAAGCTTTATACCAATCATAAGTCTTTGAGATATTTATTCTCTCAAAAGGAGTTGAATATGAGATAGCAAAGGTGGCTGAAGTTTTTGGTTGCTTATGATTTTAGCATAGGGTATACATTAGGAGAAGGTAATAAGGTAGCAGATGCTATTAGCAGAAGACATCAGAATGTGGTGTTTGCTATGTTGGTGTAGTGGAAGGATTTAAAAACTTTGGCCAGTTGTGCTATGCAGTTAAGGTCGACTGCTAGTTCTAGTCGGAATACCGTCATGTTGTCTTGTTTGGAAGTTTGACCAGCTTTGATCGAGAGGATTGCTTCTAAGCAGAAGGAGGATCCATTGTTAGCCGAGAAAATCAGAAGGCTTGAGGAAGGAAGTCCTTGGAGACTATCATCGATCCAAGTTTACGATTCATCCTGGGGGAACCAATATGTATCAAGATATGAAGAGGGTCTTTTATTGGGAAGGCATGAAGAGAGATGTTGGCTTGTGGGTTAGGCATTGTGAAAACTATCAACAAGTAATGGTCGAACATCAGAAGCCAAAGTGGGTTGCTTCAACCTTTAGAGATTCTAGTTTGGAAATGGGATTCCATATCGATGGATTTTATAAATGGGTTTCAAAGGTCAAATAGAGGTAATGAAAATATATGGGTTATAGTGGATAGATTGACCAAGAGTTCCCATTTCATTCCAGTTAAGTCAACCAGGATGACACCTATTTTAGCTAAGTTGTTCATGAAGATCATAATTAGACCGCATGGAGTTCCTAATATAGTCAGTGATAGAGATGCTTTATTCACTAGTGAATTATGGAAGAGTCTACAAGAGGTTTTAGGCACTGAGCTTAATATAAGTACTGCATATCACCCTTAGATGAAAGGATAGACAGAGAGAGTCAATAAGGTACTCGAAGATTTATTGAGAGCTTTTGCATTAGACTTTGGTGGACCTTGGGAAGACCACCTACACATGGTTGAGTTTTCCTATAATAATAATTACCAGACTAGTATAGGAATGGCGTCGTTTGAAGCTTTGTATGGAAGGCCATGTAAATCACATACATGTTGGTTGGAGACTAGAGACAGATTAGTCTTGGGTCCAAATTTGGTTAAAGAGGCGTCAGAGAAGATTGAGTTGATCCAAGGGAGGATGAAAGAAGCTCAGTCAAGACAAAAGAGTTACGCAGATAAGAGGCGTAAGGACTTAGAATACTCAGTTGAAGATAAGTTTTTCATTAAGGTATCACCAATGAAGACTGTATATGATTTGAAAAGTCAGGGAAGTAATCCCTAAGATATATAGGTTCATTCCAGATTATAGAGAGGATTGGAAAGCTCGCATACATGGTAGAGTTGTCGAGCAGCATAGTCCATAATGTATTTCATGTGTCTCATCTTCGTAAGTATGTGCATGATCCAGAGACTACTATTCCTTTGACAGATTTGGAAGACTTAATAGTGGAGCCTAATTTGACTTTTGTCAGATAACTAGCTCGGGTCGTAGCTAGAGATGAGAAAAGATTAAGGAATAAGACAGTCAGGTTGGTGAAAGTTCAGTGGAGCTACAACGAGAAGGACTGTACTTGGGAGAGAGATGACAGGATTATAAATACTTATCCTGATCTTCTTTAAGGGTATGTCAATATTAGATTTATATGGATAGTTTCTAGTCAGTTAGACTAGTATGGTTGTTAGGAGTTGTTACAGATGTTTGCTATGTTTAGTATTTAGTCCTTATTGAATTTCGAGGACGAAAATCTTTTAGGGGGGCACTGTAACATCCCTAAAGTTTTTGATAATATTATTCAAGAAATTTAATTAGATAAATTAAATAGAATAATGATGATAAGGGGATTGAGATTCTAATAAAATTACATGATGGGTCATGCTTAATAATAATATTCAATGGGCTTAACTTGGTTAATAGGTTAATTAAATTACATATAGGCATGTAAGTAAATTATAAATTAGCCAATCTATTATACATGGCTATAACTTTATGTATTTGCCCATTAATGTTACATTTTCATCTTTTCACAAATGCAAATCAAAACTAAATAGAGCCTACTATTAACAAGGAGGAAAAAGAAGAAATTTCAATCTAAAAGCTAAGGATCAAAGCTAGGAAGGATTAATCAACAGTAAATCTCAAACTCCCTATCAATCTTATGGTGAATAATAATTCGTTCCATTTCATTTTCTTATTTATCATATGATTTCGGATTTATGAATTTATTCGGTTGTATGATATTTTGAATTGTGATATGCTTAAGTTATTTATTGTTTGATTTAAAATAATTCATTTGTATGGAAAATCGTACGGTTTTAGGGTGAAAACTGTGGGTTATTGATTTTAGAATGCCATGGAAAAAATTTATGCTAGGAAAAACATGATTTTGGAGTTGGGTTTTAATTTTCATAATTTTTCAAGCTATGGAAAATTTATTGTGAATTTCTAAAGGAAAATATGTTACTATTGGATTTATAATTTATTTCCAGAATTTCAGGAAGAAATTAGGTCTGAAATTTTAATATGTTTGGTTACATGATAAAATTGAATTTCTGTTATTTTTGGGGATTTTTCCCAATTGATTTACCAGGGAAAATAAATTATTTCAAGAAAAGGATTTATTTGCAAATGCTAGATTTGTTAATGAAAAGGCTTAAATGTTACATTTCTTTGAGTCAAATCTAATAAATGCGGCAGTTTTTAATGTAAAGTATTTGAAAAGTTTTATGGCAACCAAACAAAGATTTACAGATAGGCAAGTGGTTATAAAGCAATTAGCTAAATTTCAGCCTTTAACTCAAAAAAATTAGGTTCCGCCTCAAATAGATATACCTTTCGACTACATTGACTCTGCCTCATCCTAGTCAAAACCCACATAGTCAAAATCAATACACAAGGTATCACTTAGATGGCACGCGGTGTATTAGAAGGAAGGCGGAAGCCTTGGTGTCGAAAGGTATGCTTTCGACAGAGGCGAAACTCTATTTTGTTTTCAAAAGATAAGAGCTTGCCTTGATTTACTTAAAGCATTCGACATAGTCGAAACACATGCTTTTGAAAAGGTTTTATAAATGGCTTTAGAATAAGTTTGCAATATTATGTAAAGGAGTTAGTTATCGAAGGGGGTATGTTTCAAAAAAACGGAGCTTTCAAAAGGACTGGTTTCGACCAATCGAGACCAAGCCGCTAATTTACCTTTCGACTGCATTGAAGTCATCTATGATGTCGAAAGGTTACTTCTGTTTTAAAAGTTTTTCCTAAATGCTTTCAAAAGGGTTGGTTCCGACCTAATCGAAACCAGCCACTAGTTTCCTTTCGAAGTACTGAAGTCGTCAATGCCTTAAAAAGGTTAATTTTGCTTTTACCTAGGTTAAGCCGCTTCTAAATTGCTTTTGAAAGTGGTTGAGGGTTTTGAAGTTAATGAAGTCGAAAGAGGGTTTCGACTCTGACCTTCAAAGTTTTAGTTTTTAAATGTCATTGCTTTCGACTAGATGGTTCTGATACCATCAACTTTTCCCCCAGATTTATTTTGTTGGTTTCGAAAGAGATACTTTCGTATATAATCATTTTGACCCAAATGATGTTTTTAAAGAGTAAACCCAGTACTTTCGGAATGGAACTTTATTTGTTTCGAATCTGTTGGCACCGATATTGGTCACTAACACCCGAATATAGATGAAGGCACCAACTAACAGTCACGGTTAACAGATAGATTGAATGTAGAGAGTAACAATGTGAAGAACAGACAAAATTAAAATTAAAGCAATAAAGAACAACAGATTTTATAGTGGTTCGGCTAACTCTAGCCTACGTCCACTCCAGTAATTTCCTTTTTATTGCTGTAACAATCAATTACAGTTACAAAGTGGTAGACTAGCCTTAGCTTTAGAAAAATAGAAAGTCGGAGAGCAGAAGAGAAGCCCCCTTTCTTGAAGCCCTACATGCTCTATTTATAGACACGTCCAGGTAGTTGGTGGGCTCTCTGAATAACCAGAGCCCACCAGGGCCGAATGGCCCATGCCGAACCAAATAGCCATGCCAAACGCACTCGTATGCCAAACGAGGTTGCCATGCCGAACACACTCGCATGCCGAACGAGGTCGCCATGCCGAACGCACTCATCCAATGCCGAACGTCTTCAGATGCCGAACGACACATCCAATGCCGGAGGATCCTTAATGCCGAACCTCCATCATGCCGAACCATGTCTGATGTCGAACCATGTTTGATGCCGAACAGTCTCTAATGCCGAGCGCTCATCATGCCGAACGATCTCTAATGTCGAGCGCTCCTGAATGCCGAGCGCTACTGAATGCCGAGCGCTCCTAGATGCCGAGCGCTACTAAATGCCGAGTTCTCCTGGAATGTCGAACCACTCATGTATGTCGGATGCTCTATGTATACCGAGTACTCTTGAATGCTATTCGAACGTGAATGCCAGACGAACCATTCGTGCTGAACCTCCACCATCCTGAACCATGTTCTAGGCCGAACCACGTTTCCTAGACCCAAATTATAGTTGATTCATCTTTATTCAATCATATTTCCATCTCCCAAACACGTTGCGTCATCCATCCATCCAGTCGACTGAATCCATCGTACACCAGCCTCGACGAACGTGTAGTCGATTAAGTTAAACCTGCCGTCCATGGCCTTGCAAAAAGGCGGGTTAACACTTTCCCCCCAAAACATGCCTTGATGTCGGAAGGTGTGTTTTGAATAATTCCGAATCTGACATCCAAAGTCCATAGCCAATTCCATATCCATCCGGACTCGATAACCGAGTCTTAATCCAACCTTATCCAATAACCAGTAAGCGAATCCATGACCTCTCCGGATCAATATCCGAATCCGTAACATCTCCGGGTTCTTGCCAAGCGCAATTTCCACATGACGACCGTGGTCCAGTGTCTCTGGACATTGAATAATGTCATGGCTTAAGTCCTAAGCCAAATCCTGGTCACTTCGGACCCTTGTCGAGTATAGTCCATACCCGACGACCTGAAATAATAACTAATAATACAGGACCTAAGTCCTAGGCTGAATCCTTCTCTCTCCGGACCCTTGCCGAGCATAGTCCATACTCGACGACCTAAAATAGTAACCGATAATTTTGGGGCCTAAGTCATAGGTCGAATCTTAGTCTCTTCGGACCCTTGCCGAGCATAGTCCATACTCAACGACCTGAATAAGTCGATTCGCCGCGTTTGGGCGAAGAGACTTACCCCTTGCCGGGCACAATCCATACCCGATGACCGTTTACCAAAAACCAGACAAAAATCCAATCAAAAGCAAATCCAAAATCCAGATCAAACCAGAAAACAAAAAATCCATATCAAAAATCAAACCGATATCCAAACCAGAAAGCAATCACCCAAATAAAAAGTTCAAACCAAGAAACAAACAAAATTGGAAGTTCTAACCAAACTAGGAAAAAGCAAATGTCCAAGCCAAAAAAGAGAAAGTAGTTTCACAAACTAGAGTGTCGCAGTTTATCATCATCTCAGAGAATGCCTAGGGGCTATCTCCATCCCCATACATGAGTAAGTGACTTGGCCGTTTGTCCGTAGTTTGCTACTTATTTCGTAATATTCCAGTCAATTGATAACTAATCGACCATTATTCATGTGCCTCATACCATCTCTGCATGAGGTAGACGGTGGTTGCTCCTGCCCCACCGCTGCATTCCGAGCTTCGATGTATTGTCACAACCGTTCATTCCTTACATGCTCCTCAATTATGTCCTTTAAGTGCCTGCAGCTGTTGGTATCATGCCCGTCCAAATCATGGAAGAGGCAATGTTTCCCTGATGCCCTCTCACGTTCAGAGGGTTTTCTCCTAGCCGGCCTTCGGTAGGGAAGGCGATTCCGAGTTTCCAAATAAATTCATTCCAACGTCTCGTTCAATCCTGTGTAGGTGGAGAATTTTGGCTCTCTCCACCGTTTCCTAGCTTTTCCTAATTCGTCATCCAGCTTCCTTTTTTCCTTTGCCTTTATCTCTTTCCAAGCCTCCGCTGGATGGCCCTCCATCCTCAGCCGCGTTCACCTCCTTTAACTTCGTATCTGAGTACGCATCTTCCTGCCGAAGGAACCTCTCAGCTTCGTGAAAGAATTCCTTGAGATCCATTGGAGGGTCCCGTATCAGTGACACTTTGAAATCTGAATTCTCTCTAACTCCTGACACTGCCGCCATTAAAACCATCGATGGATCCGGCTGATCCACCGAAGCAACCTCTGCATTGAACCAAGTTAAGAAAGCTCTAAGTGATTCATCTGTCCTCTGTTTTACCGATGTCAGCGTCATTACATTCTTTGGCCTTTTGATATATACCCGAAACTACTTCAGAAACCTGTCCACCAACTCTGTCCATGTCCTGATAGATCCTTCTTCTAGCTGCCTGAACCACATAACGGCTATGTCCGTTAAGAATAAAGGGAAACATCGAGCCATAACTTCTTCCGATGCCCCCAGCACCTCCATATGTCTTGTACATCTCATCAAGTGATTTGTTAGATAGGCCGTGCCATTATAGATTTCCACGTTAGGTAGCTTGAAATCTGGCGGATTCCAAGCTATCCTGATTTCACGAGTGAACGAAATCTTGTTTACTCCTTCCAGATCTCTATTGGTCAAACCTCCGCGCATGGTTCGCTTGATAATCTCGGCTAATCCAGCATTGTACGTCAAGGGTTGCCCCCGAGTTCTTGAGGGAATTCTGGTACATACTCTTCATCTCTTGCTCTTATATTCCTGCCAGCATCATGTTGCGTGGTGTTAGCTGGAACCCCTCCATGAACTGGTTCGGCATTATCTGGTGGTGCGCCCCCGAGTCCAGTCCATCCGGATTGTTAGTTGTTTGCTGGTTGGGGGTTGCCCCCCGGCTGAACCATTCCCTCTGCTTGCTGGTTGAGCGCTTCTGATCTGGCTCCATGGATCTGAGCTCCTGCATTTCTTGCTTGCGTAAATTGTCTGAGAAGAGCCTGCATCATCTCCTCTTGCCTTTTCATCATGGCTTCCATTTCCTCTCTGGTGATGTAGATGGATGCTCCTCCTGCTCCATTTCCATAGGAAGCCTCTTGACTTCCCTCCTGATTGCTCCTCTCTATCATTTGCTTCCTTGCTGATGGTCTAGCCATTGCTCCTTAGAATCCGAGTTTCTAACTCCAAAATTTCTGAGTTCAGTTCTCAGTAAAAGCACCAAAGTGTTGGTACCGAAATTGGTCACTAACACCCGAATATAGATGAAGGCACCATCTAACAGTAACGGTTAACAGATAGATTGTATGTAGAGAGTAATAATGTGAAGAACAGATAAAATTAAAATGAAAGCAATAAAGAACAACAGATTTTATAGTGGTTCGGCTAACTCTGGCCTACGTCCACTCCAGCAATTTCCTTTTTATTGCTGTAACAATCGATTACAGTTACAAAGTGGTAGACTAGCCTTAGCCTTACAAAAATAGAAAGTCAGAGAGCAGAAGAGAAGCCCCCTTTCTTGAAGCCCTACATGCTCTACTTATAGACACGTCCAGGTAGTTGGTGGGCCCTCTAAATAACCAGAGCCCATTAGGGCCGAACGGCCCATGCCGATCCAAATAGCCATGCCAAACGCACTCGTATGCCGAACGAGGTTGCCATGCCGAACACACTTGCATGCTGAAGAGGTCGCCATGCCGAACGCATTTGTATGCCGAATGCACTCATCCAATGCCGAACGTCTCCAGATGCCGAACGACACATCCAATGCCAAAGGATCCTTAATGTCGAACCTCCATCATGCCGAACCATGTCTGATGCCGAATAATGTTTGATGTCGAACAGTCTCTAATGCCAAGCGCTCATCATGCCGAACGATCTCTAATGTCGAGCGCTCCTGGATGCCGAGCGTTACTGAATGTCGAGCGCTCCTGGATGCCGAGCGCTACTGAATGCCGAGTGCTCCTAGAATATGGAACCACTCATGTATGTTGGACGCTCTATGCATGCCGAGTACTCTTGAATGCCATTCGAACGTGAATGCCAAACGAACCATTCATGCCGAACTTCCACCATGCTGAACCATGTTCTAGGACGAACCACGTTTCCTAGACCCAAATTATAGTTGATTTATCTTTATCCAATCATATTTCCATCTCCCAAGAACATTGTGTCATCCATCCATCCAGTCGACTGAATCCATCGTACACCAGCCTCGACGAACGTGCAGTCAATTAAGTTAAACCTGCCTGTCCATTGCCTTGCAAAAAGGCGGGTTAACAGAATCTATATTTTAAAGAATGTTTTTGATACCGCCGAAAGGTATGGTTTGGTTTTGAAAGGATTGTTTATAGAACTTCAAAAGTTATATACTTAGAGTTTTGAAAAGAAGATTCCTTTGCTTTGGAAGGAGGTTATCTATAGGTTTGAAAGAGATGTTTTAAGGTTTCAAAACAAATAACACATTTTCATTTTAAAAAGGAAATACCATGGCATAGATAAAGATTTTGGAAATAGTATTCACATTGTTATTAACCCATAACTGTATTTTGGGGAAAGGGAGGAATAACCAGTTGGGTTGATCCAGTATTGAATATAAATTAACAGATGTTAAAATCCCAATGAAAAATATTGGCAGGGGCCAATAGGTTTACAATATGCCCATGAAAACTATATGATATTGGCAGGGGCCAGTAGGTTCATAATCAGCCCATGAAAACTATGATTTGATACTGGCAGGGGTCAGTAGGTTTGTAGTTAGCCCATGAAAATTATATCCCGATTAAGATACGGACAGTTGGTTAATAGGTACCTAGTTAGACCATTAAAACTAGGATAAAAGAAAAGATATCGAAGTTACCAATAGGTTCTTAGTCATCCCATGAAAACTATGAATTGGATAGCTGGTCCATAAATATTTAGCAGGTTAATAATTAAGATAGATAGTCGGAATGAATGGGGAAAGGTAACCAGATTTGATTTACATGTTTTGCATATCATCCTAATGTTTTGAAATGCTATATTTTAACCATCATGGATGCAGGAGCACGGTATACGGTTATAGAGATGCTTTAGGATACTATTGAGAGGAAAACCCATTCCGCTAAGTGGCATGTTCTTACTAGATATCTAAATGATTTGAGATGGTAAATTATCCTTCATACCAGGATTTACGTCTGACTCAAAGTTTTATTTTTTGAGTATTTTGAGAGTTAAGGTTTCCTGGGGTTCTTTAGACGAATAAAGCTTCCAAGGATGTGCAGGAAGCAAGCTTATTACTAGAATTCTTTTATTTCCACTGTGCATTTGATTGTAAAGGAAAAACTATTTTAGTGCCTTATTATATTCTCTGATCATCAAAGGGAGCATCTTCATATGTCGCTCTTGGCGTATTTTGTAATAATTATATTTTATCTAAAAGTGGTCTGCGAACTGCAATTATGTAACAAGTTTGGAATATTTTGAAATGGAATGTATAATTTGTTTGCTGTTTAAATTTTTTACATATTCTTGTGTTTCTATGTATTAATGGATCTAATATCTCCATATTTGGTCATCGAGGATCAATAACTATGGATGATTGCAACATCTGTAGCTGTTAGTTTTGGGCCTTCAAGTAGGAGGATGTCACACTTTATACATAAAACTTGACATTTTATTTATAAGTGTCAAGGTGCCCAATTACTTAAAAAATTTAGCTTTTAAGGAACATGAGCAATGACCCATGATACCAAAATAACTTTATCATATCCTTCACTAAAATTTTCCAACTATTCTAAACTTCCAGTCCTATATTGCATTTACTGTTAGTTAAGTGTCTTTATCAAATTCCCATATTTTATACCGCTTCTTTACTATGCATACATAAGAGCGGTTCGATTTTCTAGGAACAATAATAAAGTAAATAAATAGGAACTCAAAATATCATGCATGCCTTTTTTCAAAAGACAACTAATAGTTACAACCCAGACAACCTAAATGAAAAGAACAAATGCTATATGGGAAAGGACGACAACACTGTAAATCCTAAAATAATGCCTACAGATTACAAGATGCCATGCTCCGTAGTTGGAGCTCATCCATTGTTGTGACCCTTGAATGTTCATAGCATGACGGCTATACACCCAATCTTGTACCACTGGCGCTACTGATGTTGCTGATGGCTTCCATCTTCCTAAGGAAGGATCTAATGATGGTAGAAGGAAGCTTCTACTAACTGCCTCTCCATGAAGGTTCACCTGTATTACCTAAAGTTGAGAGCGGATAGGTGAAAATATAGAAAGTGACTCTATAGAGTGCTAATCCTTGATCAACAAATTGCATCATAAGGGTGCAGGTCCAATTGATGGTGATGCCGCCAATACTAGCATAAGTGGTCTTCCGAACCATGGGATAAATCCGATCATAACATCTTGTCTTAAGGATGACGTTATGCTCAATGATGCACATAACGTGATGAGCAGTTAGACGTATATTATCCATCTTCCAAACACCGACATCCTGAGAAAAGATCTGCTGCAAAATCTATGAGTTTGTCATTTCAAAATCATCCAAGTCAACATTCTTCATGGAGGCTTTCAAAATCAAAGTGAGATCATATTAGATAGCTCAAACAAGACACCATTCACCTTTAAATGAATTAAAACATTGCATCCATCAAAATTCTATGCCAATAGGACATCGTAAAGGCAAATGCAGCATGGGTAACATTCCTTCCCAAAGGTCTCGAAGCAGAGGATCGGTGCAATCCTACCACGACGAATAGCTCTTTCAACCCAAAAACGGCGAAACCTTCTGCCCATTCTAGTCTAGCCAATTGGCTTTTTGAGGGTTTAGACCATAATGGTGCAAGGAAAAACTGGCGGTGCGGAAAGGTGTATTCAGCTAAGAAGTGGTCAGAGGGAGGTAATAAGGTTTAGATCTAGAATGATGGTGGGGCGAGATCTAACGCGCAAAACCAACATGAGAGGAAGCCGAGGCTGCTGCTCCTAGGAAAAGCCAACTTCACGTAGGGAAGGAATGGAAGAGAGAGGTTGATACTTGGAGGAGAAGGAGGATGGAGTTCGGGTTCGGCTTGTTGAGGAAGGAGGAACAAAAGAAGGAAACCGGGAAAATTCGGATGCGACTTTTATAGTCCTATTCCAAGTTCAAGTTGTGCCAAAACTCGTTAGTCAGTAGACCACTCTAGGTTTACCATTAGTTGGTCAACCTATAACAACCCATACCTTGATGGGTCTAAATTTCAATAAAAATCGAAATCTAAGTCCATCAAAGCATATATCGTGGGATTTGGCACTTGCAAATAAGCATGAGCATTATCAGAGATTGATAGAAATCTAAATTCACAACAAAAACAATAATAGGATAAGAACACTGATTATGACTACTACTTCAGAATTAATGGTATTTCTTGGATAGCATATTGTCACATCAGCATCGAGCATGACTGAAAAGAAGACTTCTTCAACTACAAAGCATGTCTAGCTTCGATGATCTATTCCTGTAAATCGATCATGTGGTTGTAATGAGGAGAGGTTCAGAACAACGTTCAGGTGATTGAAAAATCTATAAACCGTCCATAATATAAATTTATGTCGATTGGTTTTCATTTAATTGTTATGTCTATTAAGGTTAGACTGCTAAGGTTAGCAATTCTAGTCTAACCTTACATTGCACACACGATTACTTACCTGCCCCTTCCCAAGGTACAAAATAGTGATGAAGCCGTATCAATTACCCAATACTTTCAAACCCATTTGCCACTTAATACTTCAAAATATGAAGCGGGCTTCTATAATCATCACAAAATACTTTTAAAGAGAAATAGGCAGACTCCGCCATTTAAGACCTCAATTAAGGTAGACCCCATCGTTTAAGACCTATTCCTAAGGTGGTTTTCTAACAATATTATCAATGGTCGGTGGGTCCTAGCTACAAAGACATCCAAACGCTATTTCAGGCTTTCGACATTTAATGTCCAACTATTACCGCATCTATCGCTAATAAAATCATAGCCATGTAAGAGACAGTATCCAAGCCACAGAATACCTTTAAAAGGACATGTTGAACATATAATCATTTAATACCTATAGTCTAGACATGTCCTACATCACTTAATACCTATCCCTAAGTGGACTCCTCACTGGTACTACCGTTATCTCGGCCTTTACAATGTGAGAGACTGTACCCAATCCACTTAGTACCTCATTAGACCTTGACCATTTAACACCTATTTGTAAGTAGGCCTCTATCATTTAATACCTAACCTAAGGCGGACTCCTCACTGGCACTATCTAGCTAATATTGCTTGGAAATCTAATTGGGCTACTTAATACTTCTTTTATAAGAAAGAGGCGAACTCTACAGTGACTTATACCTCAAACCTGAAGCGAACCCTTTCCGAGATATCCACCATCACTTTAATTATAAATATGGAATCCCTTTAGGTTACTTCTTCCGGTAGGGATGAGGGCCAAACGATAGCCACTTAATACCTCAATACTGAAGTAACTTTTTTTAAAGATATCCTTACTTATTTGGAACCTCGCTAGTTTACTTAATACTTCTTTTTAGGAGGGAGATGGACCTCACAGCTACCTAATACCTCAAACCAGAAGTGAACCCCTATGAAGATATACCTTAAGATTCTTAATTCCAAATTTGGACCATTTAATACTTTTAATTGAGAAAGCAAGCCCAATCTCTCACTTCGTCATGAGTCCTAGGATTAGTGATATCTCATATCAGTAATAAGTGCACCCGACTATTGGTAGCCTCAAAATGAAGGGAATTTTTCCATCAAGTGACTCTATTGAGCTCGCATCACTAACCTACTAAGTCCACTTAACCATCCTAAGTCTTACTCATATCATCTAAGGTAGACATTGGACTTAGATTACTAATTTCCTTTATATTTAAGGCAATAAGATTTACCTTAAATACTTATATATCCATAAATCCCCTTTTGATGCTCATAAATGTCAATTTATCCATAAAATTCTATCGAACATTTCCTAATACATTTATTTATGATTACTAATTTCAAATTAGCAACATTTTATATCTGTTCCATTTTTATCAGTCCATTTTTATCCATTTGTCCTTATAACTTTGTAACTCTCAAATTCATTTCCATTAATTTCCCATTAATTAGAGTTACATTCTTTTATTAACCAATTGTTACCCCTAATCTAATCCTATCCATTATTTTCTATTAATTAGGGATACGATCCTTTATTTTCTATTAATTATCGGCAATTCCTAATTTTTGTCCGTTAATAGGAATTACTACATTTCCAAATTCTACCTATTCGTTTTCCTAAGTATAATAATAACGAATGAACGTTACGCATAAATAATGCACAAATAAAAGTCGTTCCCCTTGTTAATGCAATAAATACATATAAACTACTTATTCTTATCTAAATATGTTCTAGTCATAAATATGTAACTAGATTATAAAATTAAGTTTATTAGGCAGATTTTCAGCTATGATTTCGATAAATTGGTTTTAATATAAAAGGAAAGATTTACTAGATTTGAAATTACAAGGAATGGATAATTTTATTTTATTTGGAATAAACAGTGTAAACTATGAAGAATAAATCTATACTTTACACATCTCTTCCCTTTCTGTTTTATTCTTTGTTAAATCAAGCGTCGCTTTTTTGAATTAAAAGTGGAAAAGGTAAAAAAAATATAAAAATCAAATGGATGTTCTTTCCACAAATTAAACAATGGAAAATCTACAACTTAGCACAAATTTAGGCAATAATCCAAAAATACTATTTTACACCGAAGTATAGATTTGGAATAAAATATTCATCATTCAAATTCTAAAATCTTTGGGACTGATTTACAGATTTAAGTGTAAACATATTTCAAATTAGGTCTAAACAAGAATAAGTAAGCAACTACACTAATTTAAGTCTACAATTCACAAATAAAATTAATTTAGGCATAAAAATCAAACATATGCCAACATAATAGATTTAAAATAATAAACAAGATATAAAATTTCCAACTCACCTTTTAAAAGCGATCTAAATCTCTATATCCGAATTAGAACCTTAAATTTATTTTCAAATCCTTTTTAATCCAATAAATATATATATAAGAGTATATACATACGTTAGAATTATAGATCTGAGAAGAGATTTGAGATTGGGAGAGAAAATAGATACAAATATACAAATACATATATATATAATCTCAAATACGTGTATGATTGATTTTCTTATCTTCTCCTCTATATTAGATTTCTATTCTTCTCCAATTTTTATGAATATTGATATAAATATATTATTTCTAAAAGAAAGTGGAGAATAAGAAATGGTAGAACTTCACTACTGCCTCTAGAAAAAGAGAAGAGAAGGGAGGGCTGGACCTGAATTTTAGGTGCTAGAATTAACTAGAACTGTTAGATCAAAAGAGAATAAATTTGGGTCGTTCGACCTAGGCTAACCCTAGCCGCCCGAAGGCGGCCGGTCGACTAGTCCCAATGTCAGGTCAGCCTATGGGCCCAGATGATTAATTAATAAACGTTGATTTTTCCTATTTATTTACTTTCGTTCTGAATTCGTTTTTCATCTGTAACTTCAACGTTTAGACTCTAATCACAACACTACAAAAATGAAAGTTGCTTAGAATTTCACCATGAATGCAATGGTGCAAGTTTCGTGCTCAAATTCAATTTTTTTACAAAAATTTCATTTTTGAAGCCTAATTAATTAACTAACTAACTAGATAACTAATGCCAAATTACGGAGTGTTACACAACCGCTATACTGGCTTTGGACGTTAATTGAACCTAAACTCAATTTGGGTCGGATATTATAATAATAGTTTCACGTCGTCTCATATGATTCAGCACGATCCAAAAAATTCCTATCCTCATCACGGAGGTGTCAAAACCTATTGCCTTGTCCCGAACCATGCTCCAACAATTCACAGTAGTTCCAACAAAACTATTGCGGCCAACAAAAATTTCAAAAGTCTGAAAATATTACAACCGCTATTTCCTTCCAACAACACATCAGACTACATACCCCAACTTAAATATCGTTCTTATTTTGTCTATACCTTAATGAGAGAAGATTTTAAGAACCACGATTTTACAAACCGAAAAATCATTGAGCTAAATATATGCTTCTTTATATTCGTTTATAAGTATTAGAAACGATTTCATACCAAAACTTTGCTTAAAAATCAAACTTATATATGTATTTCAGGGTTTCCAAAAACCTTTATAAAACACAAATTTCCTAAATTGGAAAATTATTTCCTTGCCAAAAATCAAAATCAAGCCTTTACTGGGGGGTGTGTGTGTGTAAGATTTTAAAAACTAATCCCTTATAAACCAAAAATTTATTAACATGACCAACTTAGTGGTATAAGTGTTTCTTTAAAAATTAAAATATCAAAATTTTCCTAAGAAAATTTCCTAAACAAATCTTTGGAAAAGAAATTCTTTGAAAAGCCTTTTGTCCAAAATCTAAGATATTTTCAAAATATACTTTATAAAAACTCTCTCACGGGTTTAAAACTAAGGAATTGACATTAATTCTCCAAATAAAAATCCAGTTTGCCATCAAAAAGGTAATCAATGAATGCACCTAAGCAAAAACTTGTTTAGAAACCAAGAGAGGAAAGAATAGATTAATTCAAGTTAGTTAATTTATACATCGAATCAAAGTAGTATTTATAGATTCAAAAGTAGTATTTATAGAATCAAAGTAGTAGTATACATAGAATCAAAGTAGTTGATTAATTCAGAAGGGTGATATCGTTTTGTTTTAAACAAAAGTGTCTTTTTAAAATTGATAGTTTTTACGTATGACGTACGTATGTGGTGTAACCTCATATGTCTGTGACTTCAGAAAATTTTAACCCAAGAATTGTCATAGACGTTCGTGGTTTTATTTCAGACATCTGTGGGTAATAAAAGTAGTTTTCTAACTTAATTTTGATGCATATGAAATAGAGTATTATTATGTATGCATATATACTCAAGGAGAGCTTAACAATAATTTATCTTAGTCTCTTTTACAGTAGAATAACCTTACTAACAAAAGCACGTCGATGAATCTTCGTTTCTCTTTGAGTCGCAATATCTTCGAGCATGGTGTCTTCTTATAGCATACACCTATAATCTTGATAAAGTATATATGTATGTATGTATGTATGATTGTGTAGTTGTTATCATTAAAACATAAAACGAAGGTTCTAAAAAATGGACCTAAAAAACTCATACAGACTCGGATTGACTTTAAATTTGGAGAGTACACTTAGAAGACATAAAAGAAGGCTCATGCCAAAAAATAGTCATTTAGCTAAGCCAATTTGGATCGTCACCGATCCAAAGTCATTGGATCGTCCGATCCATTGAGGATGGGACACACCACCTACGATCCATAGTATAGGTCTCACACATCATCTAGAAGCTACCTGCAAATTTTTTTCTAATTTCGATAAGTATTGAGCGAGTTATGGATAGATCTCCTCCAAATTGAGCTAGTTTGAAAGATTAGGTCTGACCTACCTAGGATGGGCCCCACCTCATGATATATGATTTGAAGGCTCTCCTACTCATATACATTGCATGTATTAAGTTTCATGTCATTTGGTTAAGTAATGAGTGAGTTATGGTTGGATCTCCTATGACCTAGAAGAAGATTCAAAAATAAGATGAGGGTTTGGATCATCGTCGAACCAACTCAATTGGATCATCATCGATCAAAATACTTAGCTTGGATCCTTATGGTATCTGATTTGGAGGCTCTTCCACTTATGTACATTGCATGTATGAAGTTTAATATCATTTGGTTAAGTATTGAGTGAGTTATGGATGGATCATCTACCTGTACAGTTAAAGCGCTCGGTAGATTCAAAGCGGTGGAGGTGCAAAAAGTCATAGCGGGGATATAGCAAGGATATAGCGGGATATAGGGATGGCTCTAAAATAGCATATAAAACTCGTACTTAATGTTTTTACAAATATATATATATGGTAGTTAAATGAAAAATTATCATTCAGTTGAATTATAATTAATACATAAATAATTTTAAACAAAAAACATGTATGAATATACTTTAAATAAACGTAAAACTGTTATATAACATAATTGAATTTAGTAGAATATTAGAGTATTTTCATTTCTCAAAATATATTAAAAATTAAATCAAATAAATTAGTTTCATAATTTTTGTAATGTATAAATGCAATTTTTTAATTCATTTTATTAAAGAAGATATAGCGGAAATAGCAAAATATAACGGGAATAACGGGATATAGCGAAAATAGCGGGGATTAAAGCGGAAAGGCTATATTTTGGGGCTATATGGAAAAATCGTAGCGGTAGAAATCCGCTATGGGATATAGCGGGGTTATAGCGGGGTAATAGCGGGGCATTAACTACACAGTCATCTACTAAGGGATGGATTGGATGATCTATGAAGATGGATGATCAAACTAACTCCAAACGACTTGCTATTCAGACAAGGCACTCAATTTCTGGATAGGAAGAAAACAAAATTGAGAAGACTCAAAATTTGCCCAAAGTTTCGGATCGATACCGATCTGATCCGATCGGATTGGTACCGATCCGAAAAGTTAGCTCAAAACACCTCAAACTTCTTAAGCGACCTCTGCATGATGACTACAGGCTTTCAATAAAGTGGCTCTAGTCCGAATGCTCTTTAACCCCTATAAATACCATCTTATCTGCAACATAAAGCTCTATCATTATTTCTTCACTCTTCTTCTCCCACACAACAGCCATGAAGGGACAATTGAGATCCTCCTTTTATCTCTAACAATGGTGGCTTGATGTAATCTAGGAAAGGAGAATTATATTATAATCTAAACTCCTTTATAATAGTAGTTGATCAACAAAAGAATCTAAAAAGTGGACGTAGGCTTCATTAACAGCCGCACCACTAGAAAATTATCTTGTTACTTTACTTTTCTGCTATTTACTATTGTTTTTCTATTTTATTTTCCTTGACAAACATAACTGGTGCTTTACACTCAAACCAAGATATTGATCCATTTTTTAGGTTAATGGTGATGAAAACCAATGAATGACGGTATGGAGAAAATCGCTATAATGACACTTAAACAATTTAAATGGAATATCAATATTTATTTCAATTAAATATCAACATAGCAACATAAGGATGTAAATAAAAAATTATTGATGAGAAACCCCTCAGGGCCTCTCTATAAATGTTCCCTGCAAAACAATGGTTATGGATAATATACACAATCATATGGGTTCATAACAATCAAATTAATATGTCTTCCATTTTCTGAACGAAAATTTAACTAAACGATCAAGCAAACAATTTAACTAACATCCAAGCAATGAATAATAGTTTATAGCATCATAGATATGATACAGTAAATTTGAATGTGATTTAATCTCACATTTGAATGTGACCAACTCTAATGCAAAGATAATGTCCATACGAGTGCAATACAACAAACAGCATTTGAACCCAGCCTCGTACGCAAAAGTTATTAAATTTATATGTTATTGAATTTAAATAATCAAATTTAATCGTTGATTACTTAATTAAACAAACAAATCCTCACCTAACTAAAATCCTTCTCCTCTAATCATCTTCTTCCTTCCAATACAAAAATGTGCAAAGCATACATCAAACCCACTCCAACATTCATGTTTTTCCACCGATACGGAGCATCGGACTCCGTTTGACGAACCATTTTCACCGACAACTTTCTCTTCTCGACCTTGTCCTACTCGACACCATGGATTCGAGGCTGCACCTCCCCACCATATTCCGACCTGATGGGTCCCCAAGCAGCCCCCAGCATGTCGCGTTCTGCCTTAGAGGTCTGGCCGCCCTCAAAACTTCACCGGAGGTGCTAAACTCCCTCTCGAATCCAAATCCATGCTCCGTTTGTCAAATAGTCAACTACTCCCCAAAATCACTAACCCTAGCCCGCCTACGTCTTAATCAATGCCAACCAGTCATGGACGCATGCTAAATGAAGGGTATAGGATCTAATTATCGATATCTATCCGATCTATTTATATTTATAATTGAATTTACAAATTGAATTCATAAATATTATTTATTAATTAAAAGGAGTTAAATAATATTATTAAATCCATTTAATTAATATTTGATTTACAATTCAAATATTTAAAAAATCGGTATATTTGAATTTATGTTATTAAATTCCAAAAATCCAATTATTTAAATATTTAAAATTAGTTAAACATTTAAAATTAAATGATCTATTGGATGCTACATAATTATTCTGAATCTAGTAAAAATATATGCATTTTTCCTAATGTGTGTGTGTATCAAAAGAGAGAGAATCTAGAAGAGATTGTAAGGCGTGCAAATCCATTGAAGTGAAGCTAAAGCTAATCTGTGAGTGGAAAACTTAATAGTTCTTATTCAGTAACTGTTTAGTATATTTCTTTTTGGATTTAGATATGCCTTAGGGATTTTGGGATTTCGAAAATATGACTGATAAAATCCCCCGAAATTCCTTTTTATTTCAAAATATCAATTCTATGTTGAGATTTTCAATTATTTACATTAATTTGATGGAATTTGTTTCGTTTATGCAATTTTTGATAATTTCATAGTCTACTCCATTTCTCCTTCTTCTTTGGTTCAAATTGTGATTCTTTAAATAAGGGGTTTAGATTACAAATTTTATTTGTAATCTACACCAGTTATTCTTACCTATTTCTTTGTAAAAAGGAGTTTAATAGAATATAGAGTTTAAATTGCAATTCCTATTGTTTAGGATATTCCATTGAATTGGTGTAATAGATTGAGTTTCTATTTTATGTAAAAGTCTATTATTGTAGTTTTGGTTATGAATATTTATTCCTATTTTTGGATATTAGAATCCCTTATTTTGATATGTTGAAATCTTGGAATTTGAAGAAAAAGGACTTGTAATAATATTTGGTTAGGAAATTGACATTTAACGCTAGTTTATGGTGTAAAATCTATGCGTTTAGAATTTAGTAGGCGTGAATATTTATTTATATCTATCAGTGTAATTAACGTATAATTATTGTGTATATGGCATAGTTACTTAGGCATTTATTTTCATTTATTTCCCCTATTATGAAGTAATTGATTGTTAGGCGATGATAAGAGGAAACTCTTATATATCCTATTTATTATTTTAAGGCATAATAAGGAAGGTTCCTGGTAAGGCCTTATTTATGAAAGGTGAGATGGGTGTGTGTGTGTGTGTACACACACACACACACACACATATATATGGAGATTATTGATGTATGGCTAAGTCACAGGGAAGAGAGGTCAATAGACTTACATGATGGAAGTCTGCCCTTCACTTTGAGGCCAGCAGTAGTTGTGTACACTTTGATTGATGTGAGATATCCTTATGATAAATTTTTGTAACGAATCAAGGTTAGCCCTAAATTCTATAGGGGAAATTTGCCTAGCTAATTTCGCTGCTAGTTCCTACAAATAGCCGAACCAATATGAGATGTCATTATGAGTATAGGATATAAGACAAAGGGCCTACTTCAGGGTCTTAAGATATTAAGTGGTTGTTTAAGGGCCCGCCTATTTTTCCCAAATGAAGTATTAAATGATCAAGAGGTTATGTTAGGTGGTATCTCAATAAAGGGATCCGCTTTTGAAAATAGGTATTAAGTGATGGAGTTTTTCTTAATTAAGTTATTAAATGACTAGAGTCTGCCTATTTTCCACGAGGAAATAATAAGTGGCCTAAGAGATTCAATTTGATGTCAGCTAGATAGTACCAATGAGGAGCACACCTTGGAAATAGGTATTAAATGATGGGGTCTGCCTTAATTAAGGTACTAAATGACCATAGTCTGCCTATTTTTCAATAAAAGTATTAAGTGTCTTGGGTACCATCTCTCACATTATTAGTTGTTTATGACATATGATTGGGATATGTGATTCTAGAAACCTGCTTTTGGAATGGAATGTATTAAGTGGTTGGACCCGCCTCCTTTCCTTATAAAGAAGTATTAAATGGTTTTTTGTTCGTAGACATGTTCTTATTTTGAAATATACAACCCAAGTACTTAAAAGGTAAGACTCGAAGTTTTTATTCACTAAACACTTATTGTTCTAACCCCTCTTCATTGAAACACAAGTTACGGACAGAGTGATGGCAATGACGATGCTTAGAGTTGGAGAAGCTTAGCTTGTGGCGGTATTTGTTATTATTACTTACTTTTATATGTAACCATATATTTAGAAAATTGTCGTAATTGATATTATGTTACAGTTTTATGGAATTTTGTATTATGATATTTCGTAGTTTTAAAATAAATGAGTACACTTCGCTATTGTATTTTGTTCCAATCCAATGTTAGTTCTGAAAGTTTAATTATGGCTCTATACTGTTATTTTCTTAGTCCTACCAATAGCTTACCTTAGAAAGGATCTAAGTTTCGATAGGTCTTTTCTATGTCAAAATTTAAGCCTGTTTCGAGGTGGATTGTTGCATTTAACATGATAGGAATTGGTAGAAATTGAATAATATTGATATGAACGTGTAGTTTGATTGTTGATTGGATTGTTGGTAGTAATGATAGGATTGTATTAAATGTTAGTTGAAGTTGTCACCGAATGATGGAATATGGAGTTGGAATGGTTGGTTCAATAGTTAACCTTGTATGGTTTATAAAGAGTTTGAGTTCTGGAATGACTCGTCGAAGGGCCGTTCAGTGGTATTTATCACATGGAAAATCATTGAATGTGTGAGCTCGAGTGCGGGGTATAGTGGGCAACTTAAGGTCGCGAAGTTGTGAGACTCAGTGTCGAGGAGAGGAAATCCAAGGAAATTGTTAAATAGAGTTTAAATGGAGGATAAATTTTCTTAAGGAAGTTTACCCCCTCCAGGTTTAACCTAGGCTCCTACAGGTAAACAGTCAACTGATTAAGTGTCATTGGTCGGACATTCAAGTGGGTGTTGCACGGTTTTGTTGATCGAAACAAAATAGGCTAAATATGGTCTATAACAGTCGACTAACCAAGTTCAACCGGTCTGTTGTTAAACTAGTCAGTTGACTGATACTTTGTAGCCAAGTTTGGCTACAGAAAGTTAGTCAGTCGATCGGTCGATCGATCAGTTGTAGGATGGGGAATTGGGGTTTTCTCAAAGATTTTCGAATGAACTTCGAAATGCAATGTCTTTCGCATAGGAAATCATATCGAGACGTTGGTTGGACTAGCAGTATCATTTTTTGAGGAAAATAATCCATGAAATTTTGATAGATTTTAAAGTATTTTAATTTTGGGGCCTGTATGGGATCCACTCCGACGCGTACTACAAAATCGTAGTTTTAAAGATAGACTGAAAGGGTGTATTGAAGATGTTCAACGACATGAAGGTCATATGTAATTTTAGAGATACATTTTGATTTGTACGGTAACTTTCATAGAGTCTTCCAGTGAATTTGAGACATGACGACTAGGCAATTGTGATATACAATTTCATAGGATATTGCGCATATTGAGTAAGTCTATATCACTTGGCTTCGGCCTTGGAATGGGATATTTTTAGGCCATCTGTGGCACGAGCGGTTGTCGTATTGGGTGTGCACCTTCGAGCTAGCCGACACGGTTGATAGAAGAATAACTATCTCGGTAATGCAGCTACATCCTGGGACTACACTGTAGCAAGAGTTATATGCTTGGATTTACTTGTCATTTTTTTCTCATGATAAACAAATGATAGTGGTTAGGCACGTGTATATTAATTCAGATCGATATGATATTAGGTGGCGGACGATACGTTGAAATCATCATAGATATTGGTCTTATATTAATGTCTATACTTGGCAGGTTTAGATCTTACCGGGAGATCTATGGCCCACTAGTCAAATGGGTGACGTTTGGGTCACGATTGATGCCATGTTGTTTTTATGATAGTTTTTTTTTTGAAATGGTACTTTATATACAAGAAGTCACTAGAACAACATATCACATGTCAATAAACGTTTGAATCATGCTACGCAAATTTCGAACTTGTGACAGTGGTGCTTGTCTACATGATAATTTTATCGTATTGTGTAGCAAATAGTAGAAATGTGCGATCTTATTAGATGTAGTTGAAGGTGCATGTTTAGGTATGGTTTCATTACATACGGTATTTCCATTTATTATGATTCATGATATATTAGCATGCTGGTAATCATGCAGATAAGCAATATTTCCTTTTTAATAAATATTTATAATTGTCCCTCTCTTTGCTGTTTTATTGTCATCTATTCTTTGAGTAGGGTGCCATGGAAATCGGGATCTTTGCTACCTGGAAGAGATTCATAGAACCATAATTGTATTACTATTGTGATTATATCTATATAGTTTTTAGCGTATTGACATTTGGATCATATGTATTATTCTGAGACATGTATTCTTATGGGATTTGATATACCATTTACGCTTTGGGTTATGATGTTGGATCTTATGTCTCTTTTTATGATATGCATCTAGTTTTCTGCATAGTTATGTTTATATTATATTTTTATATCATTCTGTTGTGAGTATTAGTATTCGAGATAGATATGCTTTATGATATTCATTGTGCTTCGTATATTTTACCCTTAACAGAACGTCATTCGCGATTTTACCATTGAAATCTAATTGCTTCTGTGTGTGGATTCCGAGCGGTCGTTACTTAAATGCTTCCATTCATGTAGTGAAATTGGATTTTGATTATTATCCCAAGGTTATTGAATTTCTTAAGAATTGTGTGTGGTAGTAAGTTGTATGTAAAAGATGTTATTGCAATCTTTGACAGTGCATAGAAAAATAAATCAAGAATAACCATGTTTTTTAATATATGTTATGTATGTATATGTTCTATTTAAAAACTAATGCAAATATAAACATCATAACTTAAAATATATCTTGTTGTATGCTTGGAAATATAAAATGACATGATATATTGTATATGTACTATTTGAGTATCATCTTTACTATTAATAAAGAAAAGTCAATCCAGTTGTTTCCATCGTGTCTTTTCGAAATCCAAAAAATGCCCTCTACATTATTCCATCGTGCGTGCATGCATGCTTCCATTAGACGTATACAACAATGGCTCAATCCACTAACCCTCTTCATAAATGAGGTGAATCAATCTATTTATAATCATTTATTAAAATGGATGTACTCGTTTATGACACTTTATTGAATTTTAAAATTGGTAACTCATTTATTAAAAATCTAAAATTAGAAGAAAAAAAGAATATTAAATGTTTAAAAAAAAATAACGAAATTTTGAGCTTTGAACTTTTACAAAATTTGTACTAAAACGACTAGGCAGAAATTGCTATTTTTTATTCAAATCACGATATCTTTTTTGTACCAATTCAAATATGGTGAGACTTCGATCAATGAACTCACACCTATGTTACAAACAATATGGAACACTCAGATACTTTATATTCTGAATATACGTTGTAATTCTCCATGGTGATCAACAGCTGTACTTAGCAAATAATATGCAACATCCTAATATTTAAACTCCGACTAGGTAGAATTCATTATTATTTTGTTCAACTGTAATAACTTCTTCGTGTTAGCTCATAATCGTATGAAACTTTGACTAACGAACTCACATCAACATTGCGAACTATGTGAAACACTCGAATACTTTATATTCTGAACGTACTTGTAGTTCTTTGTAATGACTAACAGTTATACTTGGCAAATAACAGACTGCATCCTTATATAACTTGGAAGAAGTTTTTTTTTTAAGTCTATCAACTTCTTCATACCGATGCAAAGTCAGATGAAACTTTGACCAATGAACTCATATCTACGTTATGAACAATATGGAACACTCGGATATTTTAAATTCTGAACGTACGTTGTCGTTCTTCATGGTGGTTAATACTTGTACTTAGCAAATAACAAACCATATACCCATATCACTAAGCAGAAGTAGCTATTTTTTCTTTTCAAACGGCAGTAACTTCTTCATACTGAATGACGAAACTTTCAATAATGAACTCTCATCTACCTTACGGATGATACAAAACACTTATATACTTTATATTCTGAACGTACGATGTACTTCAATGTTAGCAATAAGAAGATTATGTATGGCCGGGCTGAAAACGTTTTTAAAAAGTATTTCAATGTAAGTCACAATGCTGATTAGATTACGTAACTTTACAACTACTGTGTGATTTATTAGACTTAGCTCATTTTTTTCTTTGTTTATTGTTGTAAAAGAAAAAATAGTTTGATTGCAAATCATTTATGAATGTGAGTGGAAACGGCGTATTTAGTTTTAAGGACGCATTGTAGAAAAAAATTAGACTCAAAAACAACAAACTTTAATAATTAGATTAAGGACAAATACCCATCAGATTAGTTAAACATCATATTCATTTTACTTAATTATTTTCACTCAAATCAATTCAGAAAATAAAAATGACAATTGAAACTGCATTAAAAAATACAATAAGAATGGTGATTTCGAAAACAGTTTAGTGGACCAGTATTAACATAAAATATAGAGCTAACCAGTTTGATAAGTTGAATGAATGTAGCTTTACCATTTGAAAGCTAGCGTCATATTATGTAACTTAAAATATATAGAATTAAACAGTTGGAAAATTTAGAAAAAGTAGCTTTATCACTTGAAAAAACTTTATATTATATCAGTTAAAACACTTAACTCGGCGATTTAGAAAGCTATCTCATTTAGCATTTGAAAAGAAACTATTTGTAAATGTTAAAGCTATTCACATTTAGCTTATGCATTGCTTTTCGTATATTCTTGCTAAAAAAATTAAACTTGTAAATAATTCTTATTGTTTTTGATATATCGATGTGTCGGTAATTTAATAAATTTGAAAGTTGTCGTTGGCATGTGTAACAAAAGTTGTTATCCATCCAAATAAAATAAACAACTTTGTCCTCAAACAAATATTTACATTTGGAAAAACATATAAATATATTTTCTATTGCAGTCAATTTGACACGTAGATTTCATGGGTAAATAAAAAAAAGCTGTTGAACAAAATACATACTCAACTGAAATAATCAAACTGCAAACAACTGCATGTCAGATTGTTTTAATTTGATAGAAAAATATTTAAAAAATATAGTTTGAAATGATTTCAAAATATTAAACTCTAGATTTAAACAATATTAACCAACAACAACAACAACAAATTGTGTGAATATTTATCATCATGGAGTTCATGATGGAATCAAAAAAATTATTCCTCTACTTCAAATATTTAAGCAGCACGAACAAAATGTTAGAACTACCTGTTTTTATGCAACATGTTCTACAAATGTAACGTACTTGAATCTATAATTTGATCACAAGCCACTTTTAACTTGCAACCATTACTAGGTTAACTTTTCCTATCTTTGGGATTGACCTTGGAACTACGTTTCTATCACAAAAAAAAGGGGATTGAATGGGCGGTTTTGGAACTGAAGTTTTCAACTGTAAATATCAAGTTTCATTTCTTTACTGTCTTTACGACTTGTAGTGATGCACAGTTAATTTAATCACACACTAAAAATAATACAGACAAAGGTTTTTAATTACACAGGACAGCAAATGCTTGTGAGTACATGCAACCTATGCAGAGAACCAAATTATTTCTCTCATTTGAAAGGAGAGCGATGTTGTCAATTGTTTATTTGTTTCTGGTTTTGATCAAATCAGCCAGTATGTATCCACCACCTATAAACGAGACTGAGACTTCACCTGGTTTACTGGAGCACTCTGTGATGGTTTCAAAATTAACATCATTAGCTTATTTTCAAATTGAACATCTGTTGTACGAAATGATGAATGAATGTTACGATGGTAGTCTAGCCATCTCCTGCATAGGATACTCCTAACTAAATTGAACTTCTAATATTGTTCCAATTATTTTCTAACAATAAAACAGAGCACGCATGAACATAAGACAGCTATGAATCACATTACTAGAGTAGAGACTGACCAAAAATTTTGGATTAAATACACGCTCTTGTAATTGTATCGTTTTCTAACAATAATACAGAACAGCATAAAGCAACATATTCAAAAAAATGGAATAATATTTGGAATCATTATGAGCAATGTGTCTATATATAAACTCCAGGATATCGTAGTAAATATGTATATTAGAATATATTTTTATTACTTACATCTATTACTTATATCTTAATGAATATTTGGAAGAAGAAAAAACAATTAAATTCTCTCATACTGAAGTTAAGACAAGAGGTAAGAAAATTAAAGTTTCTTACCAGGGAAAGCCCTTTAGCCGCTCTTTCTGAAAGATAAGCGGAAGGCTTAAAGAAATCGCCATACGTTTTCGACCATGAATCAAGCCTTGAATGTATATATTTTGCACCAAGAGTGTCAGCCCAAAACATTACACCACCCCTGCAAATATACCATAGAGGTACGTTAAATATAGAATGTTAGAAATTTAACTGGTATAGTATACAGAATTTAGAATTTAATTTTGTGGAAGAAAAAAAATCAAAAAGGGGATTGAGAAGAGTTATTGCTTTTGTTAACAATTTGTCACAATGATCAACTGAATGATAAAGACAGTGACATCTCTAGTGTAGAATCAGAAATTACGTTCTGAAATTAGTTGTGTTTCTTAAAAGAATACTAGGCAATGCTACATACTAAGCAACTTTACTGCTCAACGAGCTAAGTTCAAATTACAGATAAGAAAAGTAGTTTCTCACTACACAATTCCCTATATTTTCAGGATAATAAAGGAAAAAATTCATTGATTGGCAATTATTTCTATCTGAAAAAATAAAGGGTATAGTAATTAAAATACATGTGTAATATATACAAACCTGTAAGCAGGGAATCCCATGCCCATAATACCAGCAATATCAAGGTCTGATGCCTTGACAGCTATTCCCTCATCTAATACTCGACATGCCTCATTAACTACTGGGAAGAAAACCATCTCTATTATGTCCTTATCCATTAACTTCACAATCTGCATAAAATATCAACATCACTGTGAATATAAAATTTCCGCTGTCAGGTAAAAGGTCCATGTATTCCCTTGATATTTCACAGAAATGTGATATTACAACTGCTAACATGATGGCTACAAGATCGCATTACAACATTCCAAAACAAGCACTCTAATTATTCATTTTTTACAAGGAGAAATTCACCTAACAAATGACTACCTCAAACAATTTGTTGATCATCTTCGTCATGTGAAAATAATCATGCATTTAAATCATGTGGATACAGTTCTTTCAATTCCAACAAAAACGATTCCCATCACTAAATAAAACAGATAGCATGTACAAACCTTGGGATCAATTGTAACCCCAGCTATACTCCTTGACTTCTCAATGTACTTCTTAATTTCAGGGTCTGGGGTAGCCTTCCTCCTATCATCATACAAGTAGAATCCCTTTCGAGTTGCTTCGCCTATAAATATGCAAAAAAAAAATATAACCCATTCAATAACTATAGCATCTGGCAAAATAAACATATTCAAAATTAAGCAGTAAAATGTTGATCACATTATGCTTACCTGCCCTCTTATCCTCAAGCATACTTGGAATTAGCACTGATTTGTAGCATCTTTCAGGAAAACTTGTAAGATATTGGGACCCAGTGGCAACCGCAACTCCAAAACCAACCAAATCAGCCAATCTATAACATGATATAACCAATCATTTTCATTTGGACATGTATAATTAAACACAAATGTTTTCAATTATGTGATTATTGAACCTGAAAGGACCCATTGGCATTCCAAATTTGGTTATTGCTCGATCAATTTGATACACATCCAAGCCACGATCAACAAGTAGGAGGGCTGACTGGGTATAAGGAAAGAACATGCGGTTGACAGCAAACCCAGTGCAATTTCCAACCACTACAGGTGTTTTTCGTATTTTCTTTCCTATATCTAATAGATCCACTACAACTTGAGGAGATGTCTTTTGAGTACGAACTATCTCCAATAGTGGCATTATATGGGCAGGGCTGTTACAAATTTGTGTTAGTAGGAAACCAAAGCACTATTGATTCAGTTCAGCATTCAGAATTTCACACATGGGTACATGCTAACCAATCAGTCTAGTAACAGAAGCGAGCAACAAAGTGGAATTCAAGTTCACAAGTCAACGAATAATGCATAATTTACAAACTCTGTAAGATTACCTGAAGAAGTGCGCACCAACAATTCGATCGTGTGATTTTGTCTTTTCCCCAATCAGATTTAAATCTATTGTAGAAGTATTGCTTGAAAGAATGCAATGAGGAGGGCAACATTTCTCAAGATCAGAAAATATTTGTTGCTTCAATGATATGTTCTCAATTACAGCCTGACATGACACATAAAAACGAGTTAGAGAAGAACATAATTGAAGTATCATGCATATGTATTGATAGAGAACAGTGTAACTAGCCTCTATGACCAAGTCTACATTTTTGAAGCTTTCATAATCAAGAACACCTGTAAGAAGTGATAGGGTTTTCTGGAAGTTCTCCTGACTCATTAAACCTTTCTTGACCCGACTTTGTAAATTAGCTGCAGATAAAAGTATTAGTATGAATTTGCATGCTATATCCGTGTAAAGGAAAAAAGGATAACAAATTATAGGTTACCCTTGACTCTGCTTATCCCAGCTTGTAGGAACTTATCATTGACTTCTTTAAGTATAACATGATAATTGCTTGAAATAAGTGCAGTTGCAATTCCAGAACCCATTAGACCTCCTCCAAGAACTGCAATTGTGCGTATTTTTCTAGGCTTTATACCCAAATCAGTGACCCCAGGAACCTATGACAATTTTAGAATATTTAAATGTTTTTGAGGAACATTAAGGAACTTGCAGTAAATTATCATCGAATAGCCCTTAAATGCAAACCCATACAACTCAAGTCCAATGGACAAACATATTTGATCAGTTTATGTTAAGTACCAACTAGTACTAGAAAATTTGGGATAGCATCGCTACACATGTATACGTATTTCCTAGATCTAAACCTTGTATAAAGACGCTACTCATACTATGATGTACCTTTGAAGTAGCACGTTGTGAGAAGAAGACGTGTATCAAGGCTTTACTTGTTTCTGTGAACTGAAGTTCATATGATGCAGTTGCTTCCTAGAAAAACGGTTGCACGCAAAGTTTTAGAACTTGACTGGTTTAATAGCAGATAAAATAAACAAGGTAAAATAGCATCAGCTAAACAAAAGAAAAGGCAAACCATATACACTTTAAAATTTTACAAAACGCTTCTGACATATAAGCATAAAAAAATGTTTTATTGTACTAATACTTAACTTTGTCCAACAACTGAAATCAGCAACTTTGTCTTGAAAATAATAAGCAAATCCAGATATATTCAGGTGCAAAATTATTATATTTATCCCAGCAGGTAATTCCAAAACTAATTTTTAAGGGTTTGGGTGCTTTCTGCCAAAATCCAAGAGAAGCATGAATAATTTACCTATCTTTTATATGTACAGTAAATTACCTTCCAAAGGCCAGCGCGTGGACCTGAAACTATGCCTTCTTCAATGACATCAATGCATACAATTGGGTGTTGAAGATGAGGAGCTTGCTTTTGAGCTTGCGCTCTTGCAAACTTGAGAATTTCTTTGGCTTCTCCCAGTGGTTCTATTTTATCAGTTTTATAAAGACTTCTGACCCACGGTTTTCTAAAATCCGCAATATCTAGGGCCCACTGTTTAGCAGTCCTGATCAAATCATTAGGTGAAACAACAGCATCAACAAGACCAAGTTTTTGAGCCTCGACTCCTTTAATTGGCTTTGATGTCTGTTGAGAAGCAGAGTGTTCATGATATAAGCTAACTATTGTTAAACGTAATTATGAACAATAAAAAACCTATCATGGATTTAAACTTTAAAGTTTAAATTGCTTACCAGCATCATCTCAATTCCTTTAGAAAGACCAACAAGACGTGGGAGCCGTTGTGTGCCTGATTTTTTTGAGAAAATAAGTTAATAATTTGACATTAGATGGTTGATTTGACTAAATTATATGGCTTTAGCTATTTTATTTTCCAAAAGACATGAGAGAACAGTTTGCATCGTGAATATTATAATTAGTGACCATTACGAATAAGTTCCTCATGTGTCAGCATGATAGAATGAAGAGATGTTCACTGCATTCAATTCAATCTTAGATGCATATTATTAAATGAAAATTTTACTTCCAAGACTTTATATTTGGTCAGGTTTGAAGATGTACAGCATCAAAATAACAAAAAGATTGATTCTGCGATAAGTTGATATTAAAGATGGTCCATATGTGCTCGTCCAATTAAGTTTAGTTCTTATGTTAACTTGTATATATAAGAGACAGCATATACTAAGTTAAATCAGTAGTGATAATCCAATTGTAGACTAGTGGAAAAGGTTGCACATAAGATGTGCAGTGTAGTCTTCTCACGACATGTCCAATCAGAGTAGGAGTGTGACTGATTTTGCGATCTCTCCCTTTATGCGTGTGTGTGTGCCACACACGCACGCGCACATATACATATATATGTAGAACCCTAATTAGTGATCTTTAATACAGACGGTACTTTTATAGCATGACTGACCATGGACTTACAAATTATAATCTAAAATTTCCGAAACACTGATAGTTGCACAAAAGAGTCTTGGTCATGTTCAAGAATTTTCCGGAATATGACAATATTTCTTCTCACTTACATCCATAGACTGAATTAAATTATGTAAACTGTGTACAGTATTTCAAAAGGCAAACTTTGAATTTCCACATGCACTACCGATACTAGTCCACTATAAGAAAGGTGCCAGGTCATAAAATGAGTTTTGAGTCACAATTGTAATCAATTGGCTCAACTAAATAACATAACATTTCAGTAAGATCGCCTAGATTAAGAATTCACAAAACGCACGTGCACACAAAAAAGGAAACAAAAAAATAATAATGTGCCTAAGTGCGCACGCAGACAAAAAAGGAAGAAGTGGTACTGGTTTCAAATGTAAAGTAAATTTCTTACAGGATGATGGGGATCACAATTACCTATTAAGTATTCAAAAACTCTAGATTGGTCGTACAGCATAAGCGAACTTTTTTTTTTTTTTGAAAATTGGATACTTCGATGTTGTTACATATTAGTATTACATGTTTTGGCAGCATACAACATACTACATGTCAACATATATTCAAATCACGCTACACAACTTTCGAACATATGACCTCTCGCACCAAAGTCAAACCAGCTAATCACTAGGTCAGTGGTGCTGGTCAGCATATGTGAACATAGAAATATCAGTTGTGCTGAGGATTATCAGAAAAATCTATTCATAGTTAAAATATGCATTTGGTTTTTTATTTTTATTTATTCATTTTTGTGTGTTGTTGATGTTGCTGCTGTTGCTGCTCTGTGTGTGTGTGTTGGGGGGTGGGGGGGGGGGGGGGTTGGGGGGGGGGGGGGGGATTGTTTATTATATGCCTTGTCCTAGTCCAAAATATCCATGGATAGAACATGAATTTTTAAATAATAATAATACTAAATAAGTAAACAGCAAATGTTACCTCCTAATCCAGGGATTATCCCCAACTGAAGTTCAGGAAGTCCAAGCTGAGTGTTAGCAGTAGAAATGCGGCTATTACAACCCTGGTTGCACAACATAAATACAATGTAAACTTTCAGTATCAATGTGAAAATATATTCCCCTACGAGCAAATGAATGAACATCGAAAGGACGAAATCTATATTAGATAACATCCAAGGTCTCAACACATACCATTGCTATTTCTAATCCTCCGCCGAGAGCCAGACCATCAATAGCTGCCACTGAAGGTTTCTTTGCACCTAATGAACATCGATGCAAATTAAACAAATATGTTGCATCCCTTTGAAATATGAAATTCAATTACACTACAAAACATTCTCTGTACCTTCTAAAGCATCTGCTACGAAATATACAGACATGGAACCAACTGGATCTTCCTCTATTCAAATGTAAAATTGAGTAAGTGAATGCATATTTTATACTAACAATCAGGAGATTAGATTCTTTTAAAGGAAATGTGACAATAGTGCATGGCGTGGAAATTACTCTTTCCTCCCCCAAAAGATGTTATATCAGCTCCCCCAGAAAACTTCCCTCTTGCACCTGAAATTAATACAAGCTTGGTAAGTGTTTCTTATAAATAATAGTTAACTAAAAGGAATCACCACACGGAGAAAACTGCAGTACCCGTAATAACAATTGCTTTCACATGATCATCTTTCATGGCTTTCTCATGATTCTCTTTAAGACTAAGGATTACTGTTGCAAAAAGAAAGGAGACGAAATATTAAGTTCTGCAGGGCATAACGTTTAAGAAAGTAGGGGAAAAATGAAATAAAAAATAAGAATACTTACTAGAATGATCCTATATAAATCAACAGGTAGTTAATTATTAATCACTCGATAAAATTAATATAACACGTCATAATACAGATGCTTCGTAGACGAGCTGATTAATTCAAACAAATTATATATACATGACATGAATCAACAAATTAATTGTGGAATTTATGTCCTTTACTTAAAATATTTTGTAAAATGTTCATTACCCGCACAACTATTTGTAGCCCCTCACATCAGCCACAAGTTTATATTTAAATATTTGACACATGTGACAGAAGAGAGAAAGAGCAAATATTTAAATATAAACTTATGGCTGATATTAGGAGGCTACAAAATGATGCTACATAGAAGGGGCTATTGGTCTTAGCTCACATGTGTGTGTAGACACACACATGTATATGTATGTATGTATATGTATGTATCATTTAACTCGAAACATGTGGTTGAAATCAAGAGGGATTAGATGTGTAGTAAAAGAGAGGTGTGTGTGTATACACACAACAAGATCTGCTATCTTATTTTTATTTAATTCAGAACATGAGGTCCATATATACACGCACATACATATGTATGTGTGTAAGGGGAGGGGGTGGGTGGGGGATACATAACCTATAAACTTAAAAACTAATCACAACTTCTATTTACTTATCTTGTGGAAATTGAAGTTTAAGTTTGATACATCCTCAAAAATAAGCTGAAATAGTACTCAGTTTTTGAAACACAAAACCATGTTCTCTCCCACCAAGTATAGCCTAACTTACATATTGAAGTAATCAAGATTTATCTTAAAGCAGAAGTAGCATACGTTTTTTCCACCGTGTTTAGCGCAAACCTAGCACTTCTAACTCACAAACACTACATCATATGTATAGCACGAAAGCATCATATTAGCAGCTAGTCAACTCAGTTAAACCACCCTAACAGTGAATTTATATGACTAAACCAAGGGATTTAAGTGTCATGATTACCCGTACGAAAATGATTAGATTAAATGTAAACCAGCTTTTTTATTTATTTGAAAATGTTATCTGGAATCAACTTTTGCGCTTGCATGAAACCATTCAACCGATTCAAGTGAGTAAAAAAGTTTTACAACCATGTGCCAACTTTACAACTTACTTTAAAACTTTACAACACAAGGATATATTCATACATACATTAAACTGTGAAATTATAAATGGTGGCAGCATGTCTTAAGTTTGGATACATTATATTACCTTCTACAGCTTACTCATATTTCAATTGTGCCGAAAATCGTCTCATTATTTCAAACCTTACCATTATACGTAACCATGACAGCAGATTTTATTTATTTATTTATTTTTGTCTGAATTAAATGCGTCTATAAACTAAAATTACAATAGATCCGATACAAAATAAGCTATAGAAGCTTTCCACAAAACCGGCGTACAGAAACAACTATTATTGTTTTTATTCATTAAAAGAATCACAAAATTAACAATCAAATTGTATAAGTACCATCAGTGGATAGCGCATTGACCGGAGGATTATCGATCGTGATTACAGCAACGCCATCAGATCCAACTTCCAGTACTGTTTTTCCTTTCCCCATCACTTGTAAAAAGAATCCCTCGGTTTTGTTAGATCTGCGATTATCGACCAATTTGAACTCGATTTACAAGTGAAAATCGTCTAGGTACCGTGTACGTTATAGCAGGGTGCCGTGCACGTTATAGCGGCTGCACTCCTTAAATAGAATGGAGGAGATGTCAATGGTTTATATTGCTGTTTGGTGTTGGCAAAAAGAATGGTACAAACTGTTACATCACGATGAGACTTGAATATATCTTGTCTTGCTTTGGAAAACGGATTGGACTAATTATCTAGGAAGTGACGTGTTTAGATTAGGCTATGACGTAGTTTTTAGTCTTGCCGTTCATGCCTATGGTCCCATTAGTCCCACTCCAAAGGCATGACAAGCAAGATAAACTGAACGACATCGTCGGAGACGACGAAGGGTAGAACAAAATGTCTTATCGTTTTTAAAAATGTTGATCTAGTAGCGCAATAGGGGTAACAAATAAAAGAAGATGTCGTTCGCAATCAAATTTGGCGTGTTAGTGTTTTTGACTCGTCGACGCGTCGGATAACTTACATTTCCACCCTCCAAACCCGTTCGACCAGTTGGAGGAAAAAGTGTCGTTGACGTCCGATGAAACGCCAAGGACACTTTCTTTTTTCCAACGCCTCCTCCTTCTCCTTCACCGGTCTTTCTTCTATATAATATATCTTCTCAATCTTCATCTTCCCTACTCCAAACCAACAAATATCACTTTATTTCTGTCAATCCGCTGGACTATTCAGGTAATTTTTAGCACATCTGACTTTTTTTATATGATATATTTTTTTTGATACTTTTTTTCATACAGAATAGCAAACCGAAAAGCTCCTCATCAGTGGACGTCGGATGCTAATCGGATTATGCTGAAATGTGTTGTAGAAACATATTCTGCCTACGGTAAAAAATAAAAAGGGAGTGCACAAAATTACAGCGAAAAAATTTAACCTAGTTGTAGAAGGCATTGACGGTACTGAACCGATGGACGAAGTAAAAATCCGACATAAGACCATAGTCTAGAAGAGATTGAGTTAGATGAAAAAGCTTATGCAATAAAATTGGTGTTGGTTGGGATACACGTAAATAAACTGTTACAAACAGTGAGGAGTGGTGAAGTGGTCGTGTTAAGGTATTTTTCATATATGCAATTTTTTGTTTATAATCTTTTATTAATTTTGTTTTACTTGCTGGAATTTGGAATGATTATTCAAAAATATAGAAAAGCACCACTTGAAAATGTGGAGCTGATGCAACAATTGTTTCAAGGGACGAATGCAATTGAACAAACATCGTATACATCTGCTTCTACACAAGAACAACCGCAACAAATAACTCCTTTTTTGCCAACCCAGTTTGATAGAAATGGACTTTTGAGGGGTTTTATAGCAAACTAGATGATGATGCATAAGAACAACTGCAGCAAATTCCAATTTTGAATTCATCAACAATCCTCCATTACAACAAACTCCACTGCGAATAAGCTCGGAACATTAGTTCATCTTCTGGTGCACGTAACAGTTCGCGAAGACGTCGCGGAGAAGCTGATGAAAAGTTGGACGACATCATTAACGTAATGCACGAAAGATATATGTAAAAAATCTCGTACGACTTCAGACGGTCCGAACACAAACAGGGTAAACTCAGCAAGAAATTTTGTAAACTACGCAAGTATGGGTGCTCACATTAAACGTCTTGCAGCAGTAGGAGAATTTAATTTTGGTGAAGCGACGATAGATGTTATATAGCCCAACAATAAAGATTTATTCAATGCTCTTAATGACGAAATGGTAGAAGGGTGGTTGACGTCAGCGGTTGCAGCCGAACGTCTTTCTGCAAACTACAAAATTTAAAATGACAAACCGAGGTGGTGACAACAAATAGGATTTTTACTATAATTGTATTCTTTTTGTATTATTTATGCATTTTATCAGTGTATTTTTTAACATATCTTGATTAATTTGGATGTATTTCAGTTTCTGTACTGTTATTTCATTTAATTAAACTCATATAAAACAACAAAATAAATATTTGATTAGCTATAAATTAATTAAATTAAAAATCACAACTTAAATGCCCCGCTTAAATACGATGTTCGTAACTGCAAACGTCCCCCGTTCACCAATCTTTCTCACTCAAATATCATGTTCCTTTTCGTCGCAAATGCACCCAAAGTAACCCGTTGGTTTAAGTCCTAACTTTTACCCTTAACAACCAAGGTTCAAGTCCTAGAACCTACAAAAAAATTGCTCCATTTTTTCCAAAATGTCATCTACAGCAACCAATATGATAGGGCCGGCACCGGGTATCATTCGTAGCTTTTCTGCACTGGGTTGGAGTTTGACTATTCACAGCATTTCATGTTCGGTTGGACCTCGCTTTGCATCGAAAAATGACATGGCCCACAATTTTACCCGTTCAAATGAACAGATCAAAACGTTGAGTTGGGGTCAGACGTCTCCGACTTCAACATTATTTAATTACAATTACCACTTTCCAATATATATTAGTACCTTATCTTCTTTCCAACACTCCCATTTCGTGTGTCCATTTCTCGTGCCCCGTTCATGTGCTAAAAGCGCACAATCTATTTCTTGAACGGTGATTTTTACAGGGAGTGGTTTTTGTACGCCAAAAATCCTTTTTAAAACTTTTTAAAATTACATCTCTATATTTCAACAACTTTTTCTCTCCTTATTCTCGGAAATTAAATCGCATGTTATTATGATCAAAACAACCTTTTGAAAAATTACACTTATTCGCATATTTCTCTTCAAATGTTTTCATATTTCAATTCAAAATTTTCAAATGTTGCAGATTTTTCTATAAATATTTATTCAATTCTCTACAGATAGTTGATGAGTTCTCAGCAAATATTTACAAAGTTTTCTATAAATATATCGAAACTTACAAATATTGGTTTTCTTAATGTGGAAATTAAGATTTGAAAGTCTAATGGATCATATCTAATTGACTAGTGTATTAGTATGTGAGTGCATATCAATATATGAGCTAAATGTGGCAATATAACAAAGTAAAAAGTAAAGTATAAAAACGAGAACACCAAAGTTTTTATACTGGTTCGGAGCTCCCGTCCTATGTTCGATCCCGAAGCTCTCCTTTGGTATTTCACTAAACAATAACCCTCGCTTCGCTCGGAGGAATAAACTGATACAGATAGTGTTTCTTTCACAATCTTGTATTCGGTATAGATAGATATTGACTGTTAGTACAATTCTTCCTATAATCTCCTTTAAATGATACCGAGTGTGAGTTTCATGGATTTGTAGGAAATGGTTTAACCAAAATATATAGATTTTGGTTAGAAGTGATTGAGAATATTTAGTAAATGATAGCACATGAAAATCTTAATATAGAAGTTAGACAATAGTAAAGGAAGTTAAATTAAAATCTCAGTCGATTGAAGTATTTATAGAATAAAAGATTTGTATTTGAAAAGTTATGACTTCTCGAAATATTAATTTTTGATGAATGATTGCAACCGTTGAAGGAGGAAGAAGTTTGTTCAAAACAGAGAGAAACATCCATTCAAAAAATGACAATTGCAGTCAGTTCACTGACATCTGTCATCCTATCATAGACGTCCGTGTATCTCTGGAAATAATAAACAGAGAATTGTCACAGACATATATGACTAAATGATAAATGTATGTCATACTATGAGTAATAAAATTAATATGTTTGTTAGTAAGATTTTCCAATGTGAATCATATGTGTTTTGATCACTCAAGGAGATTGTATAACATATTATGGCTATATACAAAAATATGATCTTACTTTTAAATAGTATGATTCATCTTTCTTCAATTATCAGTAAGCCATAATCTTGTTGTGCACCATGATTTTCTTTTAATATATATACCTAAAATATGATAAGATATATCCTATACAAGTTATTGTATAGTTTTTTTTTGAAAACCCAGGAGAACATGGCGGGTCGGTAAACTCCTGAAGAGGGTATAGTAAAGCCGTCCGCTGATCCAAGCCCCCATACCCCCGAGTAAATTTATATAGGATAGGAAAGCGCATGGTAGGAATCAAACTCGAGTCTTTTTAATGTTATTGTATAGTTGTTGTCATTGAAATCTCACAATAGAGGTTTTAACATTCTTTCCCTTTTTGATAATGACAACTATACAATGGTTATTAATAAGTAATGAAAAAATAACTCCCTTTGAACGTTATCTCTCCCTATGTATATGCATATTTATCTCTCCCTTTAGCATTATCAAAAATAAGAATTGCATAAACGAATTAAAAGTAAAGCCAAGAAAATCATGAACAATAAAAATAAAAATAGTGAGAAATAACAATATCAGTACTAGTATGATTGAACAATAACGAAATAGAAAATAAATAATTCTAAAATTATAAGGAATAATTATTGATAGTCACGATAGTTGTAATTAAAGAAATCACTATAATTATTAGCATAGTCATGGTAGGAGGATGAAGTATAATGATAGTTTGTTGGCCATTACATATATTCTTCATTTTCTTGAATAGACAATCCTTGAAATGTTGAAAGATTTATTTGTTGTGGTGCTAAAGGATCGAGCCAAGACATTTCATCGCTATCTTCTTGTTCTTCCTACATTGTAGTCTTTCCTCGATCTTGTTGAGAACAGCCTCCATAAGACGATTATCTATGAGGATGATAGACTAAAGTTTGTGCTAAAGGAGGCGGTGTTGGAGAAGGAGAGGAGGATAACCTAGAATATGATTTGCCATGAACTTTTCTCATTACTTTTCCCAGAGTGGAAACAACCTTTTCCAAAGTTTTCTCCATTTTATTAATCCTTGTGGAAAAAGATCGTTCCAAACCGATAATTTTAATGTGCAAAGATTTTTGATTTTTCTCCAAAACTCACTGATTGACCATGATCAATTTTTGATTTCAAAAAATCATGGATGGATTCATTTGGGTTAGTTCAGTGCAAGCTTTTAAAATCTTCGAATCAGGATGGTATTCGATAGTGTGATGAGAGGAACTAGTTTGTTGTGGTGGATGAGGTGATTGGGTTTGTTACGGAGGAGGAGGAGCTTGAGCCTGTTGAGGAGGGACCACATGCATTTGTTGTCGTTGTTGCGTAGTCCATTAAGCCAGAAACATGATTGGATGTGGTCTTTCGGGAAGATGCGTTAAGGATAAAAACCTTATGTCACTTTCTTTGATGAGAATTTCTTCTAAATAAGAAATATAAGAAGGTACCCCGAGACCTTGTAAGAGACGCATGATGTATGGTGCATATATAATTGTGCGTCGGTGGTGAGACCAAAAGCTTTTAATTTCGTTATGAATAAATTTAGCCCAATTTACTTTAATTCCACCAAACATAGCATATAGGACTTTGTAGTCATTTTCATATATTTGTTCATGACTACCTAAATGAGGAATTATTGTAATAATTATCATACGATTTAATAGCCGAGCTTTTTGTCTTAGATAAACAGATTTCCATTGCGACATTATATCTTCCCAAATTTGATGGATCACTTCATCATGTGTTAGATTTCGTTAATCGGGAATTCTTCTAAATCAAGTACAGTTGAGGAACGATCTAGTAAATTACCAATTGTGTTTACGTTAATTTTCAAAACACGACCGTACACACTAATCCATAAGCAACCTTCTTCATTTTTAGGTGTCCAAATATCATTACTACATAAATTTTCATAAAAAGAAAAGATGGACAATTGATCAAGTTGTACCTCATTTTCATCAGAATTGATTAACTCTCGGCGATCGGTGGAGATGTGAGTTCTTGAAGACCATATTCTCCAAATTTGCATAATCGGTAGAATGGACTTGATTGAAGCCTCTTTTGCTTCAGTTCTTCAAATCTTTTGTTTGGAATTGGACTATTTCGAAGCCGTTTTTGAATATGGGCATCGATGACAAGATGAGTTTGAGAAGAAGAAGATTGACCTCTCTTTAATCTCTTGTTAACAGGATTTTTCGTTTTGGGAGCCATTTTGGAGGAATTAGGGTTTTTGGAAGTTGGAATTTTAGAGTTGGAGTTTTAGATTTGAAGTTGATTGGTGAATAGTTGAAGAGGTGGGTAAAAAAATGTGAAGTTTCTTTTGATAACAGCCAAAACTTGGCTCAGACGTCTAAGAAAGAGTGACAGACGTCTGAGATTGCTTAGTATTGTTTTCTTGAGGAATTTGACAGACGTCTGTCTCTTCTTTACAGATGTCTGGGAGAGGCAGTGGTGAATTTTTAAGCTTTTTGTTTGAAATTATTTATATTTTAATTAAACATTTTCATAGAGTCATCATAATAAATGATTATCATAATCAATAAACATACAAAAATTATATATATATGGTTAACATATTTATTTTTATAAATATGTATGTATATATAGGTATATAGAATTAATTATCTACCGAAGAATTTTTGATTTTAGGTTGATTACAAGAATTTGTGCTCTATTGCTCATCTTGAGGCTTAAGTGGAGACCAACTTGGGCAAGCTGAAGTATCAATCCAGTCTTGGTTTGATGGCCCTGCCTTGCATAAATTTCTTAGGGTAATGTTACAAGTTTTTATCAAAGTTTCTATTTACGAGGAGATTTTTAATGTATGCAATTTTTTGTTAGTGAATGACCATAAATTGCTAGAATGCATTTTTCGAGAAAGTTAAGATGAGATTCTTGAAGTTGCTGCTTGTAATACATTTTCGTTGAACTCCCATCATTTCTTGTTGATAGTGATATATTGCATCAACTTTAGTGTGGAGAGATGTTGATTCTAGATCAATCGCTTGTTTGGTTTTCTTTTCCTTAGGAGAGAAGCCGGTGTGATATGCATGTGATGCCATAATATTTAGTGAGGCCGATCGAATTGATGGAGGTGTGGTTTTAGTTAGTGATATGTAGGTGCTATTTGATGAAGATGGACTAAAGTCGATAGTTGAACAAGTGGAGTCATGAGCAGAAGACATGTTTAGTTTTTGTAAATTTATAAACAATATTTCTGTTTTTGTTTTTCTTTAATCATGTATAAATAAATTGTATAGTCTATTTATAGTTAGAACTTTGTATGGATATAATTGTTTTAACCATAAATTTGTTAATGGTTTTGTTTTTATCGTTGTTAACAAATTGACCGAAATAAATTTAAGTTAAAATTTTATATAGAGAAATAATGTTTAAAATTTTATAATAAAGAACGAATGTGGCATATATTAATTAATTAATTCATTAATTGGACATATACCAAGGTCCTATCCCAGCTTTATAAAAGTTGATTCACATAACGGTTTGGTGAAAATATTGACAATTAGATTTTCGGTTTTAACAAATTCAAGAGAAATACTTTCTTTTTCTACAATATCTTTTAAAAATGGCAACAAATTTCGATAGGTTTTGTACGGGAATGATTAATTTGATTCTTGGATAAATTTATAGCACTAATAGCGTCACCATATCTAGGAGAGTTAGTAATAATTTTATCGAAATCTTAAAATGTTTGCTGCATATAAATTACTTGTGCACGGGCTAAGACTGCAGATATATACTCGACTTCACATGTTGAAAGAGAAACATGATTTTGCTTTTTACTAAACCATGAAACTATAGATTGGCAAATGAAATGACATATTCCCCTCGTACTTTATCTGTCTATCTTGCAACTACCAAAATCTGCATCGCTATATGATACGGGTTTGAAAGAGCTGCCTTTTGGGTAGAAAAGTCCATAATCTTTGATGTTGGTAAAGTATCGTAGAATTATTTTAATCGGTCGATGATGTGAATCCTTAGGTTGTGCTTGAAATCTTGCACATAGACACATGCTCATCATAATATCCAGTCTACAAGACGTTAAGTATAATAGAGATCCTATCATACTTTGGTATAATTTTTGATCAAAGTCTTTTCCATTTTTGTCTTTATCTAATGCAAACTCATGCTCATTGGAGTTGATTTGCTTGAAATACTATCCAATCCAAATCGTTTTAAGATACAATATTTTTCTTGATTTGTAAAAATTACATTTTCTACTTGTTTTAACTGTAAGTCTAAAAAGAAATTTAATTCTCCCGTATGCAACATTTTGAATTCGTTTTTCATTATGTTAGATAAATCATTACATAGTTTTTCGTTAGTTGATCCAGAATGATATCATCAATATATATTTGTACGACTAGTATATTACTTTCTTCTCTTTTTATAAATAATGTAGAATCAATTTTCCCAATTTGAAAACCAGAATTTAGTAAATGTGTTTTTAATCTCTCACACCAAACATGGGGTGCTTGTTTTATTCGGTATAATGCCCTTTTAAGTTTGAAAACATAATTTGGATATTTCTGATGAACAATAGGAGTGGTTGTTCAACATAAACCTTCTCTTTTATGAAACCGTTTAAAAATGTACTCTTAACATCCATTTGAGATAATTTAAAATCAGGATGACATGAAAAAGCAAGTAATATTAGTATAGCTTCCAGACTGCTACAAGAGCGGATGTTCCTTCACAATCGATTCCTTCTTCTCGGTTGTACCCTTGAGCAACTAATCTTGATTTATTACGAAAAATGTTTCCATTTTCATTTTCTTTATTCTTAAAACCCATTTCGTTTCTATTACAGATTGATCATTTCATTTTGATACAAGTTCCTATACATCATTTCTTTCAAATTGATTAAGTTCTTCTTGCATCGCGATAATCCAAAAATCATCTTTTGATGCTTCTTTATAACTTTTAGGTTCAAAATTAGATATAAATGCACCATGACTTATTTGATTTAATTGATTTCTAGTTGAAATTCTTGTGTTTAAATCTCCAATTACATTGTTAATTGGATGTTCTTTTAAGATTCGAGGTGGCGATCTTAAAAGATTATCATTATTGTTTATGTATTATTGTTTTTAGTTACAAAAGTATTATTAATACTATTGCCATTATAAACTTCGTCATCGTCATCATTTTTGGTATTCTGAAAATCTTCGTCAAAAGAAACATAAAGACTTTCTTCAATAATGTTGGTTCGTTTATTAAAAATGCTTTGCTACGATCCAATAACCAACAAAAATTCCTTCATCGACTTTTGGGTTGAATTTTCTAAGATTACCTTTAGTATTCAAAACAAAGCATTATTGAACCAAAAGTATGAAAAAATGATGCTTTAGGTTTCTTTCCGAAAAACATTTCGTGACATGTTGTAACGCTTTGCGATTTTTGACTCACGATAGTCGACATTAATACGTCCACTGTATCAACTACCGAGCAATCGAATGCCGGAAAACCGAACCGTTAGGGTTAAAGAAGAGGTAGAAGATAGAAGAAGAAAGAAGGAAGAAGAAAACGAAAACAATAACAGAATCTCACAATCGCAGCGAAACAACATATAATAGATAAATGAATATCTTTAAAACAAAGAACCATATCAGTTATTACATTACATTGCATTATCAGAGTTTACAACAACAAACTGCAGAAAAGAAATACTATATACTAGTTGATACGCCATGCCATCCAACTTGCTCCAGATCTCCACAGCAGCTCCTGAATTCCAGAATGACCTGATAACCTGACTCTAGACTTCCCGTGTTAAAATTGGTGGGCACTTAGAGTTTAGGAAGAGAACAATAAACTCCAGGTCAGTCATGAGACTGGTCTGAGAACTTAAAACAGTTTATCTGTAAAAATAAACAAAGAAATATTTTAAATTAGATCCGCAATGCTTTTAGAAAATGAGACTACCATAAGGCCTCCTGCACGCACACACAATGCAAACGCAGAATCGGAGGAGATTTCTCCTTATGATAGTAAAATATGCTTGATATGCAAATTTTCTTTGATATTATCATTATAAGTGCAAAGTGTAGGAAAACATTTCGAAAGTACAATATAAATCTTAGCCAACATACGACCAGTATCGTATGCCTACTATAGCTACCATCTAAACAGTGGGGCGCCACCATAAGTAAATGGCAGGTTTTACAATTAAAACCGTACAAGGTACGTATTGGAGTTTGGATTTCCAACAAATGGTCAGGCCAAGGAACTTCCCATTGCCACATAGGTACGCCTCTAGAAAGACGCCCCGAGAACCTAATCGGATCTCTGCCAACACAAGTCCGGGTTACTGCTAGCTGAGTAACTACTAACACGAATATGCCATCCCTCGGTCGCAACCAACCTAAATCCCGGGATTCACCAACAACCACAAAATAATAAGTTTGCAGCAACAACATGGGTTAAGTATCAGGGCTCCATACCATAATACCACCTCTATTCAGAAGGAAATGACATACACTAAGGGGGCGCTATCCCCTAATAACCTTGCTGCATCTTTCCTGTTTTGACCATTTTCGGGGTGTGAGGTCCGACGAAGTCTCGTCCACAAAGCTACGCTTTTCATAAAAGCCACGCTTTGATCAACAAATGCTTAACAGCACTTCGTATGCCACATTACCAAATTGGGAATGTATCACTAGTAACCATCAACTACATAACCTCTGAGCTCATATGTCTCTGAGAAGGGTGTTAAGAGAATAAATTCTCTGCCACCAACAGAAATACATTTGATAGAAACCGGCTTTACATCTCAAATTTGTAACGTCAGACACACATCCATACAAGTCCGTTCCGGGATCGAACAGAACCGAAGGCACTTCCAAAAAAGCCATTGCAATCCGGATATTCACTAATCACGACCGGACTTCCCATCACAAAGGGTGATAAAAGCACTATATCGGAGATCAGCCGATGTAGAGTCATTCGACGGTAATCCTTCCTTTTTCGAAAATATCCGGTCGTCAACACCGGTCTTCAAATGCTATCCATTTCGAAAAATCATTATTCGGAATGAGATTTATGACACAAAGGTCTTCTCCCGGCTAAACCAAATAACGAGCGCTTATTTTAAAAATAAGTGTAGCATTCAAATTCAAGCAAATCACATCAAATACCCATTTAAAGGTAAATATTGATAGTCGGTTATTTAACTATCAAGCAAACCAACAAATATTCAGCACCATAACAATCATTAGGCCCTTGTTATTAATCTTCCATAAATTAAATAACTTGCCAAATATTCACTTCAATTTATCTTTGAAAAGATATATTCTCTAAACCATTTCAATTTCTACACTGGAAAACATTTCCAAATACTTACTTAACAATAAGTAATTCACAAATCTACTTATTTTCAATACTTAGAAAATATTCAATATACTTAAAACATGATTAAGTATATATTTCATTCTTTAAGGAAAACATTCTCTTAAACACATTTATTTGGGTCCAAACGAATGTTGCGTAAAACACCGTTACGACAACCTAAAATCACTAGTATAGGGATTCGAAATTAAGATAGATATATAAATCCCAATACTATATAAAACATTTCCTTTCGAAAATCATTAACTATAACAACATCGTGTTATAGTCCACCATTTCCTTATTTCTCGAAAACGTCTATTTCAACAATGAATGTTGAAATCATTGGTTTCGATCCTTAACACATTTTAAAACAACTTCAAGTCGTTTTAATTCTATTTAAAAGATCACTTCTTAAAACATTTCTTTAATATATCATTCTCTGTTCAAAGTCGTGAATATAAATCGTTAACCAATTCAACACTTCTACATATTTAATTTAAAGGTTTTTCCACTGTCCAAAATCATGGATAAATCTCCTTTAATAACTATAATAATTAACTTATCAAAATAAGTCGATTTCGGATTTATAAAACAACGTTTATAAATTCACATCTATATAAATTTTATAAAAACTTCAACTTATAAAAATCCCTTAATCAATAATTCCATTTATCCTTCATTTAAATGCCAAAATCCAATTTATAAGTTAATTACTTATAAATCTTTTACTTTACAAATTCTATTCATTTTATAACTTCCCAATTTATAAATATATAAATTTCATTCACTTATGAAATCCATTTATACTTCATTTTAACACTAAAAAACTCGTTTTATAATTCCAATATTTTTAATTTATAAATATTAATTTTATAAATCTTTTATACGTTTATAAAAATTTCAAAAATCTCAATTTAAACTATTTTATAAAATTCATTAACTCCATATTTCAAAATTCACATTTTAACTATATTTCACAAAAATCATAATTTTTATAACATAAAAATTTTAACGTTTATTTATTTAAAATAAATCAATTCCAAAATTTAATAAAACGTATATTTTTAAAAAATCACTTTAAAACCCTTTTAAATTTTGAAAATCATCACTTTAACATTTTTAAAACTCCAAAAATAGACCTAATGCTGCAACAGCACTAAATATAACAATCACGGCATCCAAAACATCATACATCATATGATAACATAATATATCACAAATATCTGTAAACAAATCCATACTGTTGAGGAATCCAGTTGGATCCCTCCAACCTGTTTCCCTGCATCCACAGATGTTGGCACAATACCAATACCGTTCCAATACGGAATATCACGGTACATGGGTTTATATAAATATTATCTGCTATTATGCGGCGCAATAGGGTCTCATCCGCTATATAATGCGGGAAAATCAACTCCAAGTACACATATAAGACCAGTTCTACTTCAAGGTGAAATATCGCGGTATGTGTGTTTAATAAATAACCTCCGCTTAATATACGGCGTATATGGTCTATTTCAATACAATAGATAACAATTTATCATTCAATCACACAATCTAGCAATTTTAAATCTAACTATTTAAAATTTAAATCGAAACAATTTCGATTGAGTGAGGAGTTCTCACCTTGCTTTCAATAACAGTTGTAGCGATTTATTTCGAATAAAATTAAACGCGCGTTTAATTTTACCCAAAAATTTTACTAGCTCCAATCAACTCTAATCCAGCTCCATCGTGTAGTATTCGTCAATACGAAGCCAACGAAATTCGTTTCGTCCAAAACGGACCTCGTATGAAAGAGTTATGATAGTTTAAAGTTTACATGATTTTTTAAATATAATAATTTCAAATTTCTTTTTATATTATCAACCTTAAACATTCTGGACCGTTCGATTCAAAACCCTAGATCCAAGCCGTGAATTTCCTTCTTCCTCTTCCAGTAACACACGCGACTATATAAACCCACGGCCGCCGTTGGTTTTGCAATTTTCACTCCTCCATCTCGAGGCTAGACGTCGATCAGGAACCATTATCATGAAGCTCTTCCTCGCCTCTACCCACGGCCACCATGGCACGAAGCTCGGTCACGGCTAGGGCTTGAAAAACGTGCGCGACTCTATGACGAACACGAGCTATTTGCCATCAATTCGTAGCTTGAATTTCGATCTTGACCGTCAGATACGAAGGTCTCGTGATGATCTACAAGATTGTAGTTGGGAGTTTCTCGAATTGAAGTGTGGATTTGAAGAAATCAGAGGAAGAAGATGAGTGATTTTCGGCCATTAAAAACTTAGGTGGCGGCCTGAAGCTTTAGGGTTAGGGTTTGATGCAAAAACAAAGATATGAGGTCCATTTATAGAAAATATTCGTGCACTATTCACCCGAAATTGTTCTGAACTCCAAACGAAGCGTGCCGCCTGGCGTTTATAATGTTTTACTCCTATTCCGAATGCAATGGAACATATATCGGTAGCCAATTCGATCAAATTTGAAAGATAAGTTTTCGAATCGAATATTTAAATTTAAAATTCACTCAAATCGATTTCTACGCGTTTTAGCTTGCCTCGGACAAACCGTAAGTCTGATTGACACGAAATTTGAAACCACACAATAATATAATATTACGGATCTGATGAAACTGGTTTCGTCGAAATCCGAGACTGTTTGAAAAATGGCTATTTTTACTCGTCAATTAAATATTAAAATATTCAATTTCTGCAAATTTACTTTTAATTCAATTTTAAAAGTTCTATAACATCATTCTAACTCCAATATGATTAAATACAACTTTACAAATCAATTTTAATCACTTTAAACCTAATTTCCAATTATTTCAGAAATTTCAAATATTAAATTATCGTTTTAATTGTCCAATTAAATCCTCATATTCAAAATTTAATTCACTTAGCTTATAAAAATCATTCGTGAATATTTAAAATTAATTAAATATACGAATTCCAAATGACAGAAATTCTGGGTCGTTACTAACTTCCCCCTTAAAAGAATTTCGTCCTCGAAATTACCAAGTAAGAAAAAGTTACAGAATCCATTTACTTTTCAAAAACAAACTGTTTCAGCTTGATTTCAAATTTATTTAACTTCTTAAATTTTCCAAAATCCATAATTAAACTTCTTACAATAACTTTACTAAGTTATCAAATCATACTTAGTTATCTTTCCAAAACCAACTATATCGTTTCAATTTTCAACTCAAAATTAAATTTATAGTTTTCAAAATTTTCCAATTTTCTCAAAAATATTCTAACGCCTTAAATTTTCAGAAAATTTCGCCATAGTCTCCTTTGCGCGGCTCGATCCGAAGAAAAAAATGGCAATATATATATCACAAATATACATCTCATCAAGTAACGAGGCATCCCGTAGGGAAAAAAGTGTAAAAGTATGATATGTAATCCGAGATATGTAGCTTGTATATTATTAGAGAGCATATATGGCTAATATAGCGTGAAAGCGAGTTCCAAAAGCGAAGCAAACGCAATCCGCACCTACTAAACACTCAACAAACAATGAGAAACATGTATATAGAAAATAATATCGATATACAACATATACCAGAAGCAACAACATATGTGCAAATATAGCAAATGCAACAAAAGGCAACAATTCCAACAATTAAACAACTATCGTCCAACTAACATCCCACAAATCCATAATCAAATCAATATACATTCATTTTTTTCATTAATATTCATTGAATTGGCTTTCCAATTTAAATCACATTTGATTCATTAACATTGGATGTTTTTACTAACATTCATTTATTCATATTCAATTTGTTTACATTCACTAATTCATATTCAAGTTGGTTCACTTCCAAATCAAATTTAATTCTATTTAAGATTCACTTAACTTCCAATTTGATTTCAGTGATTTATAGCTTTTATTTTCATTTGTTGAATTTCATATGAATTTTTTATACAATCAACTAACAATCATATAACAAACAATGTATATTCAACATTACCAAATTTCTTTACTTTGCTTACATTCATCCAATTTGGTTCATCACTTTTAATCGACTTTAATTCAATTAATCAATCCTCGATTCATTAGCTTTTAATGAATTTACACTTACATTCATTATTCTATATCAATTCTTTTTCATTCGATTGATTAATCTTCAATTCATTAGTTCAATTCAATCGCTAATTCATTTAACCACAAGTTGAATTTCATTTATATAACTCAAGTTCATATTCATCACTTCACTTTATTAATTTACTTCGATACCAAAATCAACTTCATTCAACATTCAATTTCAATTTCATTTACTTGCAATTGTAAACTTATTTATCCATTCACAATTTTATTTTCATAATTCAAACTCACTTCCAATTCATTTATTACTAACCCAAATTTATTTTTTAACCTAATAAATTTTCTTTAAGTAATTATTTCACTTAGCCTCCTTAGACCTTTCTTTAAATTCACTTTATTTAATTGATTCACTTATACTTACTTTAATTTAACTCCATCCTTTAAGTTAAATTTATTTGATCAAAATTCAAATTGTATAAGTTATCAACTCATTTATAATTGCCATAAATATTTTAAATAGGATTCCAGAGTCTTTTCAACATTTCAAAAAAATCATCTTTGAAATCAATTCAAATTATCTTTTGAATTTCCAAAACCAAACCCAAATCTTCCAAACAACGTTCATCTAAAATAATCTGGCAGCAATTCCTCTTTTGAAAACCCGAAAATGAACACCGATGATGTCGCGATCATCATCGGAATTATTTTCCAGTGACCAAAAAAAGTTTAGTGCTTTTTTTCCTTCAAAACAATTTTCCAAAACCCTTGAAAATCATTTTCAAACTTCAAAGAATTTAAATTTCCCAAATCTCAAAATTTCAAATTCTTTAAATTTGTTTTTAAATATTACTCTGGAATTCCATTTCAAATTATGAATCACAGTTTACAATTTATATTTATAAATATATTCATATAGTTTCACTTCTTATATATAAGATTATTTCACAATTGTAAATCACATTAATTATAATTCCATACTTTATAATTCATTTCTTATACAATTTATTCTTTTAATTAACTTATATACATATTCTCACTATTCAACAACCAAACAATCAATTTATATACACTTTAATATTTCTGAAAAATTATTCCTTTATATTTAAAATATAATCGAGGTAAAATTATTTCATTTACCCAATTTTTAAAATGATACTATGTCGACTTGCCTCATTTAAGAGTTTAGAAACTCCTATCGATAATATGGCGTCCCACATACCGACCAGAATTCACAAACAGCTCAATGGATAAGCAAACACAATATAAAACAATATCATATTCACTACAAATACGCGCTCATATCTATTATTACTCTCACACTCATTCTAGAGTACTACTGACTCTATCTCTAATGAGTAATTCCCAACAGAGCCAAAGTTGTCACTTAACCATAAGCTCTGATACTAAATGTAACGCTTTGTGATTTTCGACTCACGAAAGTCGACATTAATACGTCCACTGTATCAACTGAAAGAGGGGGCTATGCGGTAGGATCGTGTAATATGGAATAATGAAATAGTCTAGGTAGATAAAGTAGGTAAATGTAAGGAGACACCAGGATTTTATACTGGTTCAGACCTTTCGTCCTACGTCCAGTCCCTAAGCTTCACTTAGGAATTTCACTAACTAATACCCTCACTTCACCCGGAGGAATAGGTTTACAACTTACTCGAACAACCGAACGAGATTTCTTGCCTCAACAACCGAAGAGGACTTCAACTCAATTACTGAAATACAATATTCGACTTGTTGTGTTCTTGTCAACACTAATGAGTCTAATGTAGTACAATATTCCTATAATCTTATCCTCGAGAATATGCAATGTGTTTGTGAAGATTTAGGAAATGTGAATTGCTATGAATCAAAAGAATGTTATAAACAAAAACAGTGATTCAAGCAATAAATTGGTGATTGCTTTGAGAATATCTAGAGAATATGAACAAGAGAATAGTAAGATTAAAGCAAGAGAATTCGGTGAATTAAACGATGTTAGAATCATGTATATATACTTGTAGAAGAGATGCATATGTTGTCAAAGGTTGCAAACAAGAGATGCTTCCATTTCCATTGATGAAATGTTGCAACTCTTGGGAAGAAGAAGGTGTCTATTCAGAGAAAATGAGCAGGTTTAAATTCAGTCGACTGAGCAGGAGATTCAGTCGACTGAAAATACAAAGAGAAATTTTCAGGAACAATTTCAGTCGACTGCACAGGTAATTCAGTCGACTGAAACTGTACATTTTTGTATATGTGTATAGTTTCAGTTGACTGGCCATATCTGTTCAGTCGACTGAAGTATAAAAGTATGCACAGTGAACATGTGAATGAAGTTTTTATGAATTGTGTTCTAATGTTCGTGCAAATCTCTTGAGGATAGATTTTAACAAATAATCTAGACTAAGACACATAGAAAAATCATACTAATGTTTATACTTTGGTCTTCATCTATCTTCTTCTAGCTTTTGCATTCTCTTCCTATTTGTTGAAGCTCATTGTCATTGATCAAAACCTTCGTGTATCAACATTCTCCCCCTTTTTGATTGATGACAATACTATTCTAAAGATGTATATACTTACTTTCTCCCCCTGAATGTATGCACTATGTTTTCTACAAAACAAAGTTAGTACCATAGATTTTCTCCCCCTTTGTCATCGACAAAAAGAAAGAACTAACAGTAGTAATAATATATCAAAACAATCACTAAATCATAGAGAATATAAGCATGAACTAAGAGAAATAAAAATGTTATGACATACAAGCATAAAATAACTATTTATACAAGCCATTAGAAAGTTTAAAAATAGACATTAAAGCAACAAAATCACTCATCCTTATCCCAGTCATATGAACCTTCCCTTCCAGTTGGTTCACGTATGACGGGTCCTCCTATTGGTGGTCTAGGTGCTCTTCCTCCTTGGCCACAACTAGCTCCGCTTGCGCTGCTACTTGTATGCTCTTCGGATGTCGTCCATGTAAACGTGGGTGCGGGACGTTTGCCGCAAGATGTTGAAGCAGCAGTGGTGCTTGAGCACGAGATTGCATCCCAAAGCTTGTTGAAGAATCCTTTGATTTTATCAAGCTTATGATCTACCTTTTTAAGACGAGTGTCAAGAATTTGTTGATTTCTTGACAATATCCTCAAGGATTGGTTGGTAGTGAAGCTTGGGTCAACAAGACGAATTTCATCATCTTGCTCGAGATGTTCTTCGTGGCGAGGTTGAGGTTGTTGTTGTTGTTGTTGTTGTTGTTGTTGTTGTTGTTGTTCTTGATGCCTTGCTTCCCACTCGGCAAGTGATATTATGCGAGGAGGTCGAGATGGGAGTTGCATTAGGCTTTTGGTCCGATGATTAATCTGATGAACCATTGTATTCTCTGATTCAGGTAATGGCGTATCGACATTTAGGAGAAGTCGCATGATGTACTCTCCAAAGTAAATAGTGCGCATCTTGCCATTGTTGAAAGTGAGAAACTCTTGGGAAGAAGAAGGTGTCTTTTCAGAGAAAATTCGCAGGTTTAAATTCAGTCGACCGAGCAGGAGATTCAGTCGACTGAAAATACAAAGAGAAATTTTCAGGAACAATTTCAGTCGACTGCACAGGTAATTCAGTCGACTGAAACTGTACATTTTTGTATATGTGTATAGTTTCAGTCGACTTGCCATGTCTGTTCAGTCGACTAAAGTATAAAAGTATGCACAGTGAACATGTGAATGAAGTTTTTATGAATTGTGTTCTAATGTTCGTGCAAATCTCTTGAGGATTGATTTTAACAAATAATCTAGACTAAGACACATAGAAAAATCATACTAATGTTTATACTTTGGTCTTCATCTATCTTCTTCTAGCTTTTGCATTCTCTTCCTATTTGTTGAAGCTCGTTGTCATTGATCAAAACCTTCATGTATCAACATCAACCGCCGAGCACTCGAATGCCGGAAAACCGAACCGTTAAGGTTAAAGAAGAGGTAGAAGATAGAAGAAGAAAGAAGGAAGAAGAAAACACAAACAATAACAGAATCTCATAATCGCAGCGGTACAACATATAATAGATAAATGAATATCTTTAAAACAAAGAACTATATCAGTTATTACATTACATCAGATTACATTACATTATCAGAGTTTACAACAACAAACAGCGGAAATGAAATACTATATACTAGTTGATACGCCATGCCATCCAGCTTGCTCCATATCTCCACAGCAACTCCTGAATTCCAGAATGAAGACCTGACTCTAAACTGCCCGTGTTAAAATTGGTGGGCACCCAGAGTTTAGGAAGAGAATAATAAACTCCAAGTCAGTCATGAGACTGGTGTGAGAACTTAAAACAGTTTATCTTTAAAAATAAACAAAGAAATATTTTAAATTAGATTCACAATGCTTTTAGAAAATGAGACTACCATAAGGCCTCCTGCACACACACACAATGCAAACGCAGAATCAGAGAAGATTTCTCCTTGCGATAGTCAAATATGCTTGATACGCAAATTTTCTTTGATATTATTATTATAAGTGCAAAGCGTAGGAAAACATTTCGAAAGTACAATATAAATCTCAGCCAACATACGACCAGTACGTATGCCTACTATAGCTACCATCTAAACAGTGGGGCGCCACCATAAGTAAATGGCAGGTTCTACAATTAAAACCGTACAAGGTACGTATTGGAGTTTGGATTTCCAACAAATGGTTAGGCCAAGGAACTTCCCATTTCCACATAGGTACGCCTCTGGAAAGACGCCCCGAGAACCTAACCGGATCTCTGCCAACACAAGACCGGGTTACCCCTAGTTGGGTAACTACTGACACGAGGTTAAGTATCAGGGCTCGATACCATAATACCACCTCTATCCAGAAGGAAATGACATGCACTAAGGGGGCGCTATCCCCTAATATCCTTGCCGCATCTTTCCTGTTTTGACCATTTTCGGGGTGTGAGGTTCGACGAAGTCTCGTCCACAAAGCTACGCTTTTCATAAAAGCCACGCTTTGATCAACAAATGCTCAACAACACTTCGTATGCCACATTACCAAATTGGGAATGTATCACTAGTAACCATCAACTACATAACCTCTGAGCTCGTACGTCTCTGAGAAGGGTGTTAAGCTAAGAGAATAAATTCTCCGCCACCAACAGAAATATATTTGATAGAAACCAGCTTTACATCTCAAATTTGTAACGTCAGACACACATCCATACAAGTCCGTTCCGGGATCGAACATAACCGAAGGCACTTTCAAAGAAGCCCTTGCTATCCGGATATTCACTAATCACGACCGGACTTCCCATCACAAAGGGTGATAAAACCTCTATATCGGAGATCAGCCGATGCAGATTCATTTAACGGTAATCCTTCCGTTTTCGAAAATATCCGATCTTCAACACCGTTCTTCAAATTCTATCCATTTCGACAAATCATTATTCAGAATGGGATTTATGACACAAAGGTCTTCTCCCGGCTAAACCGAATAACGAGCGCTTATTTTAAAAATAAGTGAACCATTCAAATTCAAGCAAATCACATCAAATACCCATTTAAAGGTAAATATTGATAGTCAGTTATTAACTATCAAAGCAAACCAACAAATATTCAGCACCATAACAATCATTAGGCCCTTGTTATTAATCTTCCATAAATTAAATAACTTGCCAAATATTCACTTCAATTTATCTTTGAGAAGATATATTCTCTAAACCATTTCAATTTCTACATTGGAAAACATTTCCAAATACTTATTTAACAATAAGTAATTCACAAATCTACTTATTTTCAATACTTAGAAAATATTCAATATACTTAAAACAGGATTAAGTATATATTTCATTCTTTAAGGAAAACATTCTCTTAAACACATTTATTTGGGTCCAAACGAATGTTGCGTAAAACACCGTTACGACAACCCAAAATCACTAGTATAGGGATTCGAAATTAAGATAGATATATAAATCCCAATACTATATAAAACATTTCCTTTCGAAAATCTTTTACTATAACAACAGTGTTATAGTCCACCATTTTCTTATTCCTCGAAAACGTCTATTTCAACAATGAATGTTGAAATCTATGGTTTTGATCCTTAACACATTTTAAAACAACTTCAAATCGTTTTAGTTCTATTTAAAAGATCACTTCTTAAAACATTTCTTTAGTATATCATTCTCTGTTCAAAATCGTGAATATAAATCGTTAACCAATTCAACACTTCTACATATTTAAGTTAAAGGATTATCCACTGTCCAAAATCGTGGATATATCTCCTTTAATAAACTATAATAATTAACTTATCAAAATAAGTTGATTGCGGATTTATAAAACAACTTTTATAAATTCACATCTATATAAATTTTATAAAAACTTCAACTTATAAAAATCCCTTAATCAATAATTCCATTTGTCCTTCATTTAAATGCCAAAATCCAATTTATAAGTTAATTACTTATAAATCTTTTATGTTACAAAATCTATTCAATTTATAACTTCCCAATTTATAAATATGTAAATTTCATTCACTTATGAAATCCATTTATACTTCATTTTAACACTTATAAAAAACTCGTTTTATAATTCCAATATTTTTAATTTATAAATATCAATTTTATAAATCTTTTATATAAACCGTTTATAAAAATTTCAAAAATCTCAATTTAAACTATTTTATAAAATTCATTAACTCCATATTTCAAAAATCACATTTTAACTATATTTCACAAAAATCATAATTTTTATAACATAAAAATTTTAAAGTTTATTTATTTAAAATAAATCAATTCCAAAATTCAATCAAACATATATTTTTAAAAAATCACTTTAAAACCCTTTTAAATTTTGAAAATCATCACTTTAACATTTTTAAAATTCCAAAAATAGACCAAATGCTGCAACAGCTCTAAATATAACAATCACGGCATCCAAAACATCATACATCATATGATAACAGAATATATCACAAATATCTGTAAATAAATCCATACCGTTGAGGAATCCAGTTGGATCCCTCCAACATGTTTCCCTGCATCCACAGATGTTAGCACAATACCAATCCCGTTCCAATACGGAATATCACGGTACATGGGTTTATATAAATATTATCCGCTATTATGCGGCGCAATAGGGTCTCATCCGCTATATAATGCGGGGAAATCAACTCCAAGTACATATATAAGACCAATTCCACTTCAAGGTGAAATATCGCGGTATGTGTGTTTAATAAATAACCTCCGCTTAATATACGGCGTATATGGTCTATTTCAATACAATAGATAACAATTTATCATTCAATCACACAATCTAGCAATTTTAAATCTAACTATTTAAAATTTAAATCGAAACAATTTTGATTGAGTGAGGAGTTCTCACTTTGCTTTCAATAACAGTTGTAACGATATATTTCGAATAAAATTAAACGCGCGTTTAATTTTATCAAAAAATTTTACTAGCTCCAATCAACTCCAATCCAGCTCCATCGCATAGTATTCATCAATACGAAGCCAACAAAATTCGTTTCGTCCAAAACAGGCCTCGTATGAAAGAGTTATGATAGTTTAAAGTTTACACAATTTTTTAAATATAATAATTTCAAATTTCTTTTTATATTCTCAACCTTAAACATTCTGGACCGTTCCATTCAAAACCCTAGATCCAAGCCGTGAATTTCCTTCTTCCTCTTCCAGTAACATACGCGACCATACAAAACCCATGGCCGCCATTGGTTTTGCAATTTTCACTCCTTCATCTCGAAGCTAGACGTCGATCAGGAACCATTATCATGAAGCTCTTCCTCGCCTCTACCCACGGCCACCATGGCACGAAGCTCGTCCACGGCTAGGGCTTGAAAAACGTGCGCGACTCTATGACGAACGCGAGCTATTTGCCATCAATCCGTAGCTTGAATTTCGATCTTGACCGTTGGATACGAAGGTCTCGTGATGATCTACAAGATTGTAGTTGGGAGTTTCTCGAATTGAAGTGTGGATTTGAAGAAATCAAAGGAAGAAGATGAGTGATTTTCGACCATTAAAAACTTAGGTGGCGGCCTGAAGCTTTAGGGTTAGGGTTTGATGCAAAAACAAAGATATGAGGTCATTTTATAGAAAATATTCACGCACTATTCACCCGAAATTGTTCCGAACTCCAAATGAAGCGTGCCGCCTGGCGTTTATAATGTTTTACCGCTATTTCGAACTCAATGGAACATATATCGACAGCCAATTCGATCAAATTTGAAAGATAAGTTTTCGAATCAAATATTTAAATTTAAAATTCACTCAAATCGATTTCTACGCGTTTTAGCTTGCTCCGGACAAACCGTAAGTCCTATTGACACGAAGTTTGAAACCATACAATAATATAATATTACGGATCCGATGAAACTGGTTTCGTCGAAATCCGAGACAGTTTGAAAAATGGCTATTTTTACTCGTCAATTAAATATTAAAATATTCAATTTCTGCAAATTTACTTTTAATTCAATTTTAAAAGTTCTATAACATCATTCTAACTCCAATATGATTAAATACAACTTTACAAATCAATTTTAATCACTTTAAACCTAATTTCCAATTATTTCAGAAATTTCAAATATTAAATTATCGTTTTAATTGTCCAATTAAATCCTCATATTCAAAATTTAATTCACTTAGCTTATAAAAATCATTCGTGAATATTTAAAATTAATTAAATATACAAATTCCAAATGACAGAAATTCTGGGTCGTTACACATGTATTCTTAGTCATAGGTTAAATTGTTACACAATTTAATACATAACATGTGGTAGCAACAGCTTCAGCCGAGAAACTTTTGGTAAACAACTACTACTATTATGTAGTGTTTGTGAATTCTGAATAATTCCTTATTTATTACAAATTTTTATAAAGATATCATTTTCAAATTCTCCACCATGATCACTTCTTATATTTTTATTTTTAAATTCATTAAAATTTTAATTTTCTTAGCGAAAATCGAACATTTCAATGTATCACTTTTATGTCTTAAAAATACTGTCCAAGTATATCGTGAAAAATCATCGACAATAACAAATACATATTTCTTATGATTTATTGATCTTATTTGAGTCGAGCCAAATAAATCTAGATGAAGTAACTCAAACAGTTATTTGGTAGTAATTTCTTTCTTAGATTTAAAAGAGCTTTTCTTCATTTTCCAACTTGACAAGCATCACATAGATTTTTAAATTTTTAATTTATTTTAGGTAATCCTCTTACTAAATCATTCTTTGCTAATTTATTTATATATTTAAATTTACATGACAAAAGAGTTTGTGGCATAGCCATGGGTCATTATGATTGGTGGTCAAGCATAAATCACTGTTATTTTTAATGTTCATATTTAAAACATAAATATTTCATTTTCTTAATCCTTCAAAAATTAGATTTTTATTTTTATCACATATACTACATTTTTCTTTTTCGAAATTGATTTTAAATCATATATCACATAATCGACTTATATTTATTAAGTTATATTTTACATTTTCTACTAGCAAAACATTAGTAATAAGAGAAGAAGAGGATATAGCGAATAGATAACATCTCCAATGCCTGTGACAAATGCTATTGAATTATCTCCAAATGTCACATTACCGCCATGGATATATGTTATATTTTTGCATTTTCCATCATATGCATGGAGCATCCACTGTCGAGTATCCAATTCTTTTTACTTTTAATTTTATTTTTGAGTAACTATAAAATAGTAAAGATTTAATTGGTATCCACTTCCTCTTGTTAGGCTCCTTTATGTTAGTGGGTGAAGGTAGTTATACATAAGTGGGTTTGGGACCTTCAAAAACATACTTTTTATTATAAAAAATATTTTTCAAGTATTCATCTATATGTATTTGCCTAATAAATTTGTTATTTGATTTAGGAATCTATATTTTGGTTTCAGGCGTATTAATCTTAATTTTTGAAATAGGTTTCTTGAACTTAGTATATAGTGTACTATAGTTTCTACGTTTTTGCTTAGCTTTAAATTCTAATCCATTTCACTTTCCTGATGGTCTTGATATTTTGAACAAATTTTCTAAGTTTTGTCTTCCTTTATTAAATTTTGATATATTATTAGTTATTTTATCTAACATGTTCTTAAGATGACAGATTTCAATATTTTTAGAATCTACACTTGCCTTAGTTCTAGTTTTTCTTTTTCAAGTTTGATGTTTTCTAATCTACTATTTTCTAAATCATGTAAAAGAGTAGTATTCTGAGAAGATAACCTTTTGCGTTCCTTTTGAGTTATTTTCGATTCTTCTTCTAATATTGTTTTTATCTTTTAATAAACCAATTTCTATCTCTGCTTTTTTTTTTAATCTTTTCTATATATTCTTTGTTTATTTTCATGAATTCTTTATATTTATCATCTAATCCTATGCTAATATCCAAAATTTCATCATATGTTAATTCAAGACGTAACTCATTGGTATTAGCCATAAAACAGACATTAGCTTTTTCTAAGTCACTTTCACTATCACTTTCATAGGAAGAAGAAGAACTAGAGTCATCCCAAATTACTTGAAAGGCTCTTTGCTTCTTTTTGAATTTCTCAAATTTGCTTTTCTTTTTGTCATTATTGATTTGTGGACAATCTTTCTTCATATGGCCGAACTTGTCACCTCCATAACATTTGGTTAATGTTTGATTTGATGAGTTTGAATTGCCATCATTTTGGAAAATTTTCATCCTTTTGAAGTTTTTGAATTTGTTGTAGCTCTTAGCTATGAATATAATTTCTTCCTTATCCAAGACTCATTATTTGCTTGAAAAGTAATTGTAACGACCCAGAATTTTCTTTAATTAAAATTTGAATATTTAATTAATTTTAAATATTAATAAGTGAATTTATAAGTCAAATAAATTTTAATTCGAATAATTGGATTTAATTGAATAATTAAATCGATAATTTAATATGTTAAATTATAAAAATAATTGAAAATTGAGTTAAATATGATTGAAAATGATTTGTAAAATTTTATTTTATCATATTGAAGTTAGAACGATATTTTAGAACTTTTAAAATCGAATTAAAAGTTTATTTGTGAAAATTGAATATTTTAATATTAAAATCGACTAGTGAAAATAGTCAATTTTTGAACAGTCTCAGAATTGGACAAGACTAGTTCCATTGGATCCGTAATAGTTAGTTATTACCGTATTTCAATTTTCGTGTCAATCGGAGTTATCGTTTGATCGTGGCAGCTCGAAACGCATCGAATTATTTTTTATTTTAATTTGGCGAGTTAAAATAGCCATTTTTCAAAAAGTCTCGGATTTCGACGAAACCAGTTTCATCGGATCCGTAATGTGATATTATTGTAAGGTTTCAAATTTCAAGTCAATTGGATTTACCGTTTGTCCGGTACGAATTAAAACGCCTAGAAAATCGTTTAAATCGGTTTAATTTAAATTGAACGTTTGTAGCCATAACTCGCACAGATGTCCGAATTAGCTTTCAAAACCTGTTCCATTGTGTCCGGAACGCGGGGTAAACCCTAGAAACGCTGGTTACGGCGCGTAAATCGGAGTTCGGAATTTCCGGATGAATAGTGTTCAATTTTTTTCCTATAAATACACCTAAATTCACAAAAAAAAAACAAGAAAAAAAAAACCTAACCTTAATTATAAACGCAGCCGCCACCCTAGCAAACAACGGCCGAAATCATCCCAACTTCTCACTCCATTTTCTCAAAATCCATGCATCGAATCGAATAACTTCCTAAATGAAAGATGTAGAGCATGAAGAGAACTACAAGATCAACAGTTAAGATGTGGATTGGAGCTATAAATTGTGAGATATGGGGAGCTGTTTGTGGCAAGTTGCGCACGCAACCCTAGGCGCATCAGGTGGCCGAGCTTCATGCGGTTGGTGGTGGAGGTAGCTCTTGCAATGGGCTTCGACATGGCGGTGGTGTGATGAGGTTTAGTGTAACGAGGAGGCTCGAATTTGAAAACCTAATTTGTGTGTATGGGTTTGAGTTGCGGCCTGTAGAGAACGAAGGGGGGGAAGGAGATGCTATGCACGGTCGTGATTTGGAGGCTAAGGATCCTACGGCCATGATTTTGCTAGGTTAAAATTAGTTAATAATATGTTGTAAATTTTAGTTTAAATTGTGTACAAACTTCAAAAATTCATAACTTTTTCATACGAGGTCGAAAAAAATGCAAAACCAGTTGCGTTGGAATCGTATGGACGAGCACTACGCGATGAAATTGGATTGGAGTCGTTTGGAGTTAGTGAAAATTTCGTGTAAAATTAAACGTCCGTTTAATTTTATTCGAAATAAATCGCTAAAACGGAAATAAAATCAAGGTGAGAACTTCTCACTCAATCGAATCAGTTTCGATTTTATTTTAAATAGTTAGATTTAAAATATTTGAATGCATGTTTGAATGATGATTGCTATCTATTTATTGTTAAAATAGACATTATGCGCCGTTAGTAAGCGGATGTTATTTATTAAAAACATATACCGCGAATATTTCATAAACAGTGAAATTGGTATTATATATAATAGCAATATATATATATATTGGCATATGTATATATTGGAGTTATTGATTTCCCGCATTTTTTGTTTAGCGGATGAGACCCTATTGCGCCGTCTATTAAGCGGATAATATTTTAAATCCCATATACTGCGATAATTTCGTACTGGAGCGAAATTGGTATTGTGCTAATGTTTGTGGATGCAGGAAAACAGGTTGGAGGGATCCAACTGGATTCCTCAACAGTATTTATTTGATTATGGATATTTTGATATTCATTGATTTTCATATCGATATATGATATCGTTGTAGTCGTGATTGACTATTTGGTGTGCAGCATCATTGGTCCAAATTTTGGAATTTTAAAATGTTTTTAAAGTGATTTTTGAAAGTATACGTTTATAAAATATTTTGGAATTGATTCATTTTAAATAAATAAACGTATGAATTTTAATGTTATAAAATAGTGTAAATCGGGATTTTTGAATTTATTATAAAAAGTTTAAATATAGGATTTATAAAATTTGATTATTTTATAAATCAAAAGGATGAAATTATAAAGGAGATTAAAGACGTTTTAAAGAATAATATAAATTGATTTATATTAAGAGATTTATAAATGGATATTTATAAATTGAAATATTGACATTATAAAACGAGTTTTTATAAGTGTTTGAATGAAGTGAAAATGAATTTTGTAAATGAATGGAATTTATAAAATTATAAATGGTGAAGTTATAAATGAAATTTATAAATAGTAAGATTTATAAATTTTATAAAGTTATTAAAAGAATAGTTTTGAATAAATCATTGAATCTTATAAGTTATAAGATTTATAATTATGAAGTTTAAAAGAACGATTTTGTAAATAATCATTTTATAAGTATTTAACTTATAATATGGACTTTTGGTTCATAATTGAGATATAAAGTGAATAGGTTAATAAAGAAAATTTATAAAGAAAGGAGTTATAAAAAAAATAGAAATGGAGTTTATAAACGTTGTTTTATAAATTCGAAAACGACTTATTTTGATAAGTAAATTGTTGAAACCTATTAATGGAGTTATATTCACATTTTTGACTGTGAATAATCCTTTAAAAATGAAATGTATAAAAGGATGAAATGTGTTAACGTAGTATATTCACGTTTTTGAATAGTGAATAATATGTTAAAGAAATTGTTTTGAATGTGATATTTTAAATAGAATTAAAACGATCTAACGATGTTTTAAATGTGTTGAGATTCGAAACCATAGATTTCAACATTCATCGTTGAAATAGACGTTTTCGAGAAATAAAAGGAAATGGTGGACTATAACACTGTTGTTATAGTAAATGATTTCCGAAAGGAAATGTTTTGAATAGTATTGGGATTTATATATCTATTTTAATTTCGAATCCCTATACTAGTGATTTTGGGTTGTCGTAACGATGTTTTACGCAACATTCGTTTTGGCCCAAATAAATATGTTTAAGAGAATGATTTCCTTAAAGAATGAAATATATACTTAATTTCGATTGGAGTATATTGAATATTTTCCAAGTGTTGAAAGTAAATAAAATTTGTGAATTACTTATGAATAAATAAGTGTGGAAATGTTTTCCAATATAAAGTGAATATTTTGAGAATTTATCTTTTTGAAGATAAATTGAAAAGGAATATTAGAGAATTTATCTTTTTGAAGATAAATTGGAACGAATAATTGAAATCGAATATTCATAGATAATTTTGGAATATAAATTCATTATGGAATTTATAAATGAAAAGAAGAATTTGTTTAAAGATAAATATTGATTTATTTTTGAAGTATTGAGAATAATATATCTTGTAAAGATATTTTGGAAAATAAATAATTTGGAAAATTATTTGGAATCTGGTGATGTTGTGCATATCCATTGATAGTTCAATAACCGACTATCAATATTTCCCTTTGAATGGGTAATCGACGTGATTTGTTTGAATTTGAATGCCACACTTATTTTTGAATAAGCGCTCACTATTCGGGTTAACCGGGAAAGGACCATGGGGTCGTATAACCCATTCCGAATATGTGATACGTCGTTGTGAATTGCATTGAAGATCGGTGTTGAAGACCCGGTATTTGCGAGAGCGATAGGATGACCTGTCGATTGACTCTGCACCGAGTAGCTACGGTATTGAGTTCTCCATATGTGATGGTGAATCCGATCAAGATTGTGAATATCCGGATTGCAAGGACTTCTTTGTAAGTGCCTTCGGTTTTGTTCGAGCCCGGAACAGACTTGTATGGATTGTATGTCTGACATTACAAGTTGAGATATAAAGCCGATTTCTTTCAAATATATTTCTGTTGGTGGCGGAGAATTTATTCTTTTAGCTTAACACCCTTCTCTGAGACGTACGAGCTCAGAGGTTATGTAGTTGAATGTTATCAGCGATATATTCCCAATTTGGTAATGTGACATGCTGAGTGTTGCTGTAAATGATCATTGTGTTGATTATTTGTGATAGGATCTTTTATTTGATCGTTTATCTTTGTGATCATCTCTATGATCATTTGTTGACCCAAAGCATGGCTTTTGTATAAAGTATGTTTTTGTGGACGTGACTTCGTCGAGCCTCACACCCCGTGAATGGTCAAAACAGGAAAGAAGCAGCAAGGTTATGAGGGGTAGCGCCCTTTAGGATATGTGCATTTCCTTCTGGAAAAGGGTGGTATCATGGTATGGAGCCCAGATACTTACTCATGTTGAAAACACTTTGTTATGATTGTGTGAATTGATTACGAGCGCTCGGTGAAAGGTCCCAAAGGACCGGGGGATGGCATATTCGGTCAGTTGTTACTCAGTTAGGGGTAACCCGGCCTTGTGTTGGTAGAGATCCGGTTTGGTTCTCGGGGATGTCCATCCAGAGGCATTCTCATGTGGCAATGGGAAGTTCCTTGGCCTGATCATTCGTTGGAAATCCAAAGAAACAATACGAGACTTGTACGGTTTTAGTTGTATAACCTGCTATGGAATGTGGCGGTAACCTGCTATTGAACATAGTTAGCTATAGTAGGCATACGATAATGGTCGTATGTTGGCTAAGATTTATATTCTACTTTCGAAATGAATTTTCCTACACTATACACTAGTAATAATATCAAATGTTCTTTTAAATACGTATCAAGCATCTTTGACTATCATAAGGAGAAATCTCCTCCGATTCTGCGTTTGCATTGTGTGTGTGTGCGGGAGGCCTTATGGTAGTCTCATTTTTAAAAGCATTGCGAATTGACTTTAAAAAAAAAAATATCCCTCTATTTTGATTTTAAAGATAAATAAACTGTTTTGAGTTCTCACACCAGTCACATGACTGACTCGGAGTTTATTGTTTTCCTTCCTAAACTCTGGGTGCCCACCAAATTTCCACACGGGCAGTCAAGAGTTAAGGTTTATCAGGATATTCTGGATATTCTGGAGTTGCTGGAGGCAAGCTGGATGACATGACGTATTACTAGTATATAGTATTTCTTTTCCGCTGCACTGTTTGTTGATTGTTTGTTGTACACTCTGATGATGATATGATGTAATGAAATGTAATAACCGATATAGTTCTTTGTTTAAAGATTATTCATTTATTATTATATGTTGTTCCGCTGCGAATTGTGAGATTCTGATGTTGTTCTGTTGTTTTCTATTCCGTTCTATTTTCCTTTGGTTCTATTTTCTATTTTCTCTCCTCCCTATTTTCTATCTTCTCCTCTCTTCTTCTCTCTTTTCTTTTTCTTAAACCATAACATTTCGGGTTTTCGGCCTTCGATTTCTCGGCAGTCGATAAAGTGAGTATCGATGTTGAATTTTCGAATGTCGAAAATTTTCGGGACGTTACATTTGGTATCAGAGCTTATGGTTAAGCGACAACCATGGTTCTGTTGGGTATTACTCATTAGAGATAGAGTCAGTAGTACTCTAGAATGAGTTTGAGTGTAATAATAGCTATGAGAGCGTATTTGTTAGTGAATGTAAAATTGTTTTATACTGTGATGATTGGTTTGTTGAGTGGCATATGAACCTTCGTCAGCACGGTCTGGACAACTATGCCGAAGGGGTTTATAAACACTTGAATAGAACAATTCGGCACAATATTGATTTTTAATTAGGTAAATGAAATAATTTTACCTTGATTATATTTTATATATAAAGGAATAATTTTTCAAAATTATTAAAGTGTATATATGTTGATTGTTAAGTTGTTTGAATAATCTAAATTAAAGAATAATTATATAAGCAAAAGAATTATAAGAATTGAATTATAATTGAAGTGATTTACAATTGTGAAATAAACTTATATATATAAGAAGTGAAACTATATGAATATATTTATGAATATGAGTTGTAAATGAAGATGAATTTAAAGTTAAATGGAATATAACTTAAAATTTGTTGAATGAAGTTGATATTAGTATCAAAGTAAATTATTAAAGTTAAGTGATAGATATGAACTTAAGTTATGTAAATGAAATTCAACTTGAAATGGTTAAATGAATTACCAATTGAATTGAATGAATGGATTGAATGTAAATCAATTGAATGTGAATTTAGTTGATATGGAATAATGAATATAGGTGTTAATTCATTAAAGACTAATGTTATTGAAAGTTGAATAATTGAATGAAAATCAATTTAATTGAACCAATTGAAAGAAAAGGTGTTAAACCAAATTGAATGAATTTATAGCAAAGGAATTTGGTTGTAGTTAATATACATTGATTGTTAGTTGATTGATTGTATATAATTCATTAAGTGTTAATGAAATTGAATTAATGAAATTGGAAGCTAAAGTAATTGGAATTCAATTGGAAGTTAAGTGAATCTTAAATAGAATTGAATTTGAATTGGAAGTGAACCAACTTGAATATGAATTAGTGAATGCAAACTAATTAAGATTGGTTATGAATGCTAGTTGGTTGATGGTTGAATATATTGCTTTTACTATATTTGCTATGTTAACATATATAGTTATTATGTTGCTATATGTTGTATATTGATACTATTGTCTATATGCATGTTCTCATGTTGTTTGTTGAGTGTTTAGTAGGTGCGGATCGCGTTTGCTTCGCATTTGGAGCTCGCTTTCGCGCTATATTAGCCGTATATGCTCGCTAATAAAATATAAGGTACATATTTCGGATTACATACCGTACTTTTATACTTTTTTCCCTTCGGGATGCCTCATTACTTGATGAGATGTATATTTGTGATATATATACTGTCATTTTTTTTTCGGATCGAGCCGCGCAAAGGAGACTATGGCGAATTTTTCCGGAAATTTAAGGCGTTAGAAAAATTTGAGAAAATTTGGAAAATTTTGAAAACTTAGACTTTTATTTGGAGTTGAAAGTTAAACAATAGTAGTTGTTTTTGAAAAGATAACTAAGTATGATTTGAAAATTTAGTAAAGTTGTTATAAAAAGTTTAACTATGGATTTTGGAAAATTAATAGATTCTGTAACTTTCTTACTTAATAATTTCGAGGACGAAATTCTTTTAAAGGGGGAAGATTGTAACGACCCAGAATTTTATTTAATTAAAATTTGAATATTTAATTAATTTTAAATATTAATAAGTGAATTTATAAGTCAAATAAATTTTAATTCGAATAATTGGATTTAATTGAATAATTAAATCGATAATTTAATATGTTAAATTATGGAAATAATTGAAAATTGAGTTAAATATGATTGAAAATGATTTGTAAAATTTTATTTTATCATATTGAAGTTAGAACGATATTTTAGAACTTTTAAAATCGAATTAAAAGTTTATTTGTGAAAATTGAATATTTTAATATTAAAATCGACTAGTGAAAATAGTCAATTTTTGAACAGTCTCAGAATTGGACGAGACCAGTTCCATTGGATCCGTAATAGTTAGTTATTACCGGATTTCAATTTTCGTGTCAATCGGAGTTATCGTTTGATCGTGGCAGCTCGAAACGCATCGAATTATTTTTTATTTTAATTTGGCGAGTTAAAATAGCCATTTTTCAAAAAGTCTCGGATTTCGACGAAACCAGTTTCATCGGATCCGTAATGTGATATTATTGTAAGGTTTCAAATTTCAAGTCAATTGGATTTACCTTTTGTCCGGTACGAATTAAAACGCCTAGAAAATCGTTTAAATCGGTTTAATTTAAATTGAACGTTTGTAGCCATAACTCGCACAGATGTCCGAATTAGCTTTCGAAACCTGTTCCATTGTGTCCGGAACGCGGGGTAAACCCTAGAAACGCTGGTTACGGCGCGTAAATCGGAGTTCGGAATTTCCGGATGAATAATGTTCAATTTTTTTCCTATAAATACACCTAAATTCACAAAAAAAACAAGAAAAAAAAAACCTAACCCTAATTATAAACGCAGCCGCCACCCTAGCAAACAACGGCCGAAATCATCCCAACTTCTCCCTCCATTTTCTCAAAATCCATGCATCGAATCGAATAACTTCCTAAATGAAAGATGTAGAGCATGAAGAGAACTACAAGATCAACGGTTAAGATGTGGATTGGAGCTATAAATTGTGAGATATGGGGAGCCGTTTGTGGCAAGTTGCGCACGCAACCCTAGGCGCATCAGGTGGCCGAGCTTCATGCGGCTGGTGGTGGAGGTAGCTCTTGCAATGGGCTTCGACATGGCGGTGGTGTGATGAGGTTAAGTGTAACGAGGAGGCTCGAATTTGAAAACCTAATTTGCGTGTATGGGTTTGAGTTGCGGCCTGTAGAGAACGAAGGGGGGGAAGGAGATGCTATGCACGGTCGTGATTTGGAGGCTAAGGATCCTACGGCCATGATCTTGCTAGGTTAAAATTAGTTAATAATATGTTGTAAATTTTAGTTTAAATTGTGTACAAACTTCAAAAATTCATAACTTTTTCATACGAGGTCGAAAAAAATGCAAAACCAGTTGCGTTGGAATCGTATGGACGAGCACTACGCGATGAAATTGGATTGGAGTCGTTTGGAGTTAGTGAAAATTTCATGTAAAATTAAACGTCCGTTTAATTTTATTCGAAATAAATCGCTAAAACGGAAATAAAATCAAGGTGAGAACTTCTCACTCAATCGAATCAGTTTCGATTTTATTTTAAATAGTTAGATTTAAAATATTTGAATGCATGTTTGAATGATGATTGCTATCTATTTATTGTTAAAATAGACATTATGCGCCGTTAGTAAGCGGATGTTATTTATTAAAAACATATACCGTGAATATTTCATAAACAGTGAAATTGGTATTATATATAATAGCAATATATATATATTGGCATATGTATATATTGGAGTTATTGATTTCCCGCATTTTTTGTTTAGCGGATGAGACCCTATTGCGCCGTCTATTAAGCGGATAATATTTTAAATCCCATATACCGCGATAATTTCGTACTGGAGCGAAATTGGTATTGTGCTAATGTTTGTGGATGCAGGAAAACAGGTTGGAGGGATCCATCTGGATTCCTCAACAGTATTTATTTGATTATGGATATTTTGATATTCATTGATTTTCATATCGATATATGATATCGTTGTAGTCGTGATTGACTATTTGGTGTGCAGCATCATTGGTCCAAATTTTGGAATTTTAAAATGTTTTTAAAGTGATTTTTGAAAGTATACGTTTATAAAATATTTTGGAATTGATTCATTTTAAATAAATAAACGTATGAATTTTAATGTTATAAAATAGTGTAAATCGGGATTTTTGAATTTATTATAAAAAGTTTAAATATAGGATTTATAAAATTTGATTATTTTATAAATCAAAAGGATGAAATTATAAAGGAGATTAAAGACGTTTTAAAGAATAATATAAATTGATTTATATTAAGAGATTTATAAATGGATATTTATAAATTGAAATATTGACATTATAAAACGAGTTTTTATAAGTGTTTGAATGAAGTGAAAATGAATTTTGTAAATGAATGGAATTTATAAAATTATAAATGGTGAAGTTATAAATGAAATTTATAAATAGTAAGATTTATAAATTTTATAAAGTTATTAAAAGAATAGTTTTGAATAAATCATTGAATCTTATAAGTTATAAGATTTATAATTATGAAGTTTAAAAGAACGATTTTGTAAATAATCGTTTTATAAGTATTTAACTTATAATATGGACTTTTGGTTCATAATTGAGACATAAAGTGAATAGGTTAATAAAGAAAATTTATAAAGAAAGGAGTTATAAAAAAAATAGAAATGGAGTTTATAAACGTTGTTTTATAAATTCGAAAACGACTTATTTTGATAAGTAAATTGTTGAAACCTATTAATGGAGTTATATTCACATTTTTGACTGTGAATAATCCTTTAAAAATGAAATGTATAAAAGGATGAAATGTGTTAACGTAGTATATTCACGTTTTTGAATAGTGAATAATATGTTAAAGAAATTGTTTTGAATGTGATATTTTAAATAGAATTAAAACGATCTAACGATGTTTTAAATGTGTTGAGATTCGAAACCATAGATTTCAACATTCATCGTTGAAATAGACGTTTTCGAGAAATAAAAGGAAATGGTGGACTATAACACTGTTGTTATAGTAAATGATTTCCGAAAGGAAATGTTTTGAATAGTATTGGGATTTATATATCTATTTTAATTTCGAATCCCTATACTAGTGATTTTGGGTTGTCGTAACGATGTTTTACGCAACATTCGTTTTGGCCCAAATAAATATGTTTAAGAGAATGATTTCCTTAAAGAATGAAATATATACTTAATTTCGATTGGAGTATATTGAATATTTTCCAAGTGTTGAAAGTAAATAAAATTTGTGAATTACTTATGAATAAATAAGTGTGGAAATGTTTTCCAATATAAAGTGAATATTTTGAGAATTTATCTTTTTGAAGATAAATTGAAAAGGAATATTAGAGAATTTATCTTTTTGAAGATAAATTGGAACGAATAATTGAAATCGAATATTCATAGATAATTTTGGAATATAAATTCATTATGGAATTTATAAATGAAAAGAAGAATTTGTTTAAAGATAAATATTGATTTATTTTTGAAGTATTGAGAATAATATATCTTGTAAAGATATTTTGGAAAATAAATAATTTGGAAAATAATTTGGAATCTGGTGATGTTGTGCATATCCATTGATAGTTCAATAACCGACTATCAATATTTCCCTTTGAATGGGTAATCGACGTGATTTGTTTGAATTTGAATGCCACACTTATTTTTGAATAAGCGCTCACTATTCGGGTTAACCGGGAAAGGACTATGGGGTCGTATAACCCATTCCGAATATGTGATACGTCGTTGTGAATTGCATTGAAGATCGGTGTTGAAGACCCGGTATTTGCGAGAGCGATAGGATGACCTGTCGATTGACTCTGCACCGAGTAGCTACGGTATTGAGTTCTCCATATGTGATGGTGAATCCGATCAGGATTGTGAATATCCGGATTGCAAGGACTTCTTTGTAAGTGCCTTCGGTTTTGTTCGAGCCCGGAACAGACTTGTATGGATTGTATGTCTGACATTACAAGTTGAGATATAAAGCCGATTTCTTTCAAATATATTTCTGTTGGTGGCGGAGAATTTATTCTTTTAGCTTAACACCCTTCTCTGAGACGTACGAGCTCAGAGGTTATGTAGTTGAATGTTATCAACGATATATTCCCAATTTGGTAATGTGACATGCTGAGTGTTGCTGTAAATGATCATTGTGTTGATTATTTGTGATAGGATCGTTTATTTGATCGTTTATCTTTGTGATCATCTCTATGATCATTTGTTGACCCAAAGCATGGCTTTTGTATAAAGTATGTTTTTGTGGACGTGACTTCGTCGAGCCTCACACCCCGTGAATGGTCAAAACAGGAAAGAAGCAGCAAGGTTATGAGGGGTAGCGCCCTTTAGGATATGTGCATTTCCTTCTGGAAAAGGGTGGTATCATGGTATGGAGCCCAGATACTTACTCATGTTGAAAACACTTTGTTATGATTGTGTGAATTGATTACGAGCGCTCGGTGAAAGGTCCCAAAGGACCGGGGGATGGTATATTTGGTCAGTTGTTACTCAGTTAGGGGTAACCTTGCTTTGTGTTGGTAGAGATCCGGTTTGGTTCTCGGGGTTGTCCATCCAGAGGCATTCTCATGTGGCAATGGGAAGTTCCTTGGCCTGATCATTCGTTGGAAATCCAAAGAAACAATACGAGACTTGTACGGTTTTAGTTGTATAACCTGCTATGGAATGTGCGGTAACCTGCTATTGAACATAGTTAGCTATAGTAGGCATACGATAATGGTCGTATGTTGGCTAAGATTTATATTCTACTTTCGAAATGAATTTTCCTACACTATACACTAGTAATAATATCAAATGTTCTTTTAAATACGTATCAAGCATCTTTGACTATCATAAGGAGAAATCTCCTCCGATTCTGCGTTTGCATTGTGTGTGTGTGCGGGAGGCCTTATGGTAGTCTCATTTTTAAAAGCATTGCGAATTGACTTTAAAAAAAAAATCCCTCTATTTTGATTTTAAAGATAAATAAACTGTTTTGAGTTCTCACACCAGTCACATGACTGACTCGGAGTTTATTGTTTTCCTTCCTAAACTCTGGGTGCCCACCAAATTTCCACACGGGCAGTCAAGAGTTAAGGTTTATCAGGATATTCTGGATATTCTGGAGTTGCTGGAGGCAAGCTGGATGGCATGGCGTATTACTAGTATATAGTATTTCTTTTCCGCTGCACTGTTTGTTGATTGTTTGTTGTACACTCTGATGATGATATGATGTAATGAAATGTAATAACTGATATAGTTCTTTGTTTAAAGATTATTCATTTATTATTATATGTTGTTCCGCTGCGAATTGTGAGATTCTGATGTTGTTCTGTTGTTTTCTATTCCGTTCTATTTTCCTTTGGTTCTATTTTCTATTTTCTCTCCTCCCTATTTTCTATCTTCTCCTCTCTTCTTCTCTCTTTTCTTTTTCTTAAACCATAACATTTCGGGTTTCCGGCCTTCGATTTCTCGGCAGTCGATAAAGTGAGTATCGATGTTGAATTTTCGAAAGTCGAAAATTTTCGGGATGTTACAGTAATGTTCTTCTTTTCTTGATTTTGCTCTATTTATGTCTGCAAATTAGCTTCATATGACATCAAATTTCCTATTAGTTCTTCGACTTTGAGTTGAGAGAGATCGTTAGCTTCTGCAATGGCTAAAACTTTCCTTTCCTATTTAACAGTCAAAAACTTATGATTCGTGTAACTAAATCAAAACTAATGAATTTGAACCAAAGTGCCATGAGATCATGTTGTATAGTTTTAAATCTGTAATATATGTCGATAATAGATTCATTTGTTTTCATTTTAAATGATGAAAATCGATTTTGTAAAATAGAGATTTTTGTTTACTTGACTTTTGTCGTGCCTTCACGAGTAACTTGCGAAGTGAGCCATATATCATATGCAGTAATGCAAAGCATAACTCGTGAAAATTTATTTTTATCAAGTGAACAAAATAAAACATTCATGGCTTTGGCATTATTAGTTGCCTTATTTTTTGTGCATCGATCCAAGTGCTTATGTCAATGGTAGGTTTTTCATATGTAGTTTGAATAGTTTGCCAAAATTTTTAAACCATTGGCTTTCATAAAAATTTGCATACGTGTTGACCAATAAGCCTAATTAGAACCAGCAAAAAAATGAGGAATGAGCAGTTGATTGTCCTTCTTGCAACATACTTTCCATATTAAAAAGTTTTCAATCAAATGTTACTGTAAATTTAAATAACCATGCTCTGATACCAAATGAAAGTTTCGTGGATCGTATCTAATATGACTAGTTTGTTAATATATGAGTGTATACCAATAAATTAGCTAAATGTGGTAATGTAACAAAATAAAAAATAAAGTGTAAAAATGAGCGTGCTAGAGTTTTTATACTGGTCTGGACCTCTCATCCTACATCCAGTCCCAAAGCTCCCCTTCGGTATTTTACTGAATAATAACCCTCGCTTCGCTTGAAGGAATATGCTGATACAGATAGTATTTCTTTGACAATTTTTTGTTCGATATAACATAGACATTGACTGCTAGTATAATTCTTCCTATAGTCTCATTTGAATGGTAATGAGTGTGAGCTGCTTGGATTTGTAGGTAATAGTTTAACCAAAATATATAGATTTTGGTTGAAAGTGATTGAGAATATTAAGTAAATGATAACACAAGAAAATCTGAATGTAGAAATTAGAGAGCAAGTTAAAAACTCAATCGTTTAAAGTATTTATAGAATAAAAGAGTTGTATTTGAAAAGTTACGACTTCTTGAAAGATTACTCTTTGATGAATGATTGCAACTGTTGAAGGAGGAAGAAGTTAGTTCAAAACAGAATGAAGCATCCGTTCAAAAAATGACGGTTGCAGTTTGCTGTTTTTAGGCGTAGGCAGTTCATAGAAGTCGATCATTCTATCACAGACGTCTGTGACCACTGGAAAGAATAAACAAAGAATTATCACAGACGTTGTGACTAAGTGACAGACGTCTGTCATACTATGAGTTATAAAATTAATATATTTTCTAATAAGATTTGTCAATGTGAAATTATATGTGTTTTGATCACTTGAGGAGATTGTACAACATATATCTATGACTATATACAAAAATATGACCATACTTTTAAATAGTATGATCCATCTTTATTCAATTATCCATGAGCCATAATCTTGTTGTACTATGATTTTCTTTTACTGTATGTATCTACAATATGGTAAGATATATCCAGTATATGCGATTATATAGTTATTGTCATTGAAATTTCACAATAGAGGTTCTAACAGGATTTGCCTCTTACTTTCAAACGTAATACCTCAAAACTATTCTCAAAAACAAGTTTCATGAAACATGTCTATCAATGTTTTCAGCGAAAATGTACATTTTAACTGCATATATTTGTAGCTACAACTGCAAATGTTTGCATTCTAAAATGTATATATTTGTAAAACAAATATTGGCATTATAGACTACAAATATAGAATGCGCACTATGGCAGTTTAGATTGCAAATTTTCATTTAAAAGTTATAGTTGAAATTGCAGAAATTTGTAGTGTAGATCCAAATATTTAAAGTTCTAACTGCAAATATGTGCAGTTTAAAATGCATATTTTCGCTGGAAACATCGATAGTAGTTTTCCGTGAAACCTGCTTTTGACAAGAGACAAAAGTGAATTTGAAACTATTGGAGGACATTTGAAATTTTTTCCCTTTTTAAAAGTCTATTTTATGGAGGGGGACTGTATGTTCTGAACCTTAAAGAGAGTGTTTATATGAAAGTTTCGTTCTGTTATTGTATTACGAAAGGGGTGTTCTAAAAGAGTAATATTTGTTATTTTTTATTTGTTAGTTTGTTTTTATTTATTTTAAATATTGTATAATAATTTCTTGTAATTGATAATAAATTATGAACTAATACAAAATACTAGCATGCTACAATTTAAAAAAAAACGCATAAACAAAACAAATAAACCATCGATGGTTATGGCAAAAATGCAAATTTTCCACTAGAAAATTCAGTACTTTCTAATCCCTATAGCACTAGTCATATCACTGACAAACACGTAATCCATCTCCTAATGGACGCAAATATTCAAAATTTTCCAGCTCTTATAAACGTCACTAGCTTCCCTTAACGCCGTACACTAATTAACAATCTATTCAAACCCGATATCGTGTACTAGAGCAGTGGACACCGTTCTAGATCATCTGGGCTTGAATGATGAACTACCCACAGTGGCTGTCTCTACGGTATGGTGTGGAGGTTAGTATTGCATAACTCCATCTTCAACCATTTGAGAATGTGGGCATACAACTGAGTATTGAAATTGGCTAAAGGGAATGGAGGCAAAAGTTGTTAATATCGCAGATGTATCATCGATATATCTCATATCGCTTCTTAGCTGATATTTTTTATAAATTATTGCTTAAAATATCGATGTTGGTATATCTTTTGATATTTACCTACATATTACCCCAATATTTAGTATATAATGGATATCGACCATTATCATTAGTGTTGGTGAGAATCAAATGATAAATATATCTCAATTCTGTACTTGACCGATATGTACATGATACTATTATTAACTACTTAGGATGAAGGGTTGTTGTATTTGCATTATGGCATCCCTATACAACCATGGTACGTCTCATTCGTCTCTTGAAACTTTGGTGGAGATCGCAACTTGAATTTTTGTATTGTTTGGTCATGGTATTCCACCACTCTTCGTCTCCATCCATGGAGTTTATGTCTATGTTCTAGACACCGCCTTCAATTTAGAGGAATTTGTTCCTACAATAACCCACACCTTAGTAGGTTTGAATTTTAGCTAAATAAAAAAGCCAAGTTCACTAGAGTACGAATCATTAGTGTTGGTATCTTGTAAATAAACAAAAGTATATCAAAGAGCTATCAATAAAAATTCACAGTGAAATAATATAGTATAATACACACACACACACATACAGACCAAGACTAGATACCTCTGGCATCTAGTACCCTTGTCAGTGCAGAGCATGCATAATTAAATTTGTCCTTCCACCATTCCCGCATTGTACAAGTACTTTCCCCTTTAAATTTATCATGTGGGTTGTAATGAGGAGGGTGTCTGAACAATGTTTCGGTAACTGGTTAATTTCATACTTTATCCATAATGCTAGTTTATGCCGATTGTTTTCCCTTATGTATCATTTCTATTATTTAAAGCTTAGTCATTTTGACTTCACGTACGCGCATGATACATCCATTCTACTTAAGATATACAATAACTATACACACGCACAAATATATATATATATATATATATATATATATATATATATATCTGTGTGTGTGTGTGTATAAAAGTATCACAGTCCCACATGTACCAGGATACATCCCCCGCTAATATTTGTAACTCTGCACTATTCCGAGCAACCACCAACAATATCTAGGCTGAATTGCCCATGTAAATAGAGGAACCTCCCATTAGTGCCTAATAACGACGTTACAACTATTTTGCCATATTCATACTCGTCTCAAAGACTCATCCAGGGGTTATCTAGCCAGCCTCCTAACGACAAACAAGCTAATAAACAACTTTGAGGCAATTGCATATCCCATTAGGAATCTACATTAGTAAGAGTCGTAGTTCGTTTTTAGGCATAACCCAAGTCTTTTTGACCTCTTTAGGATCGATGATGCTCTCGACCTATGTGTACAACCCCAGTCCTTGCAGAAATACATGGTACCAACCTTGCTAACGTAGCGTCGAGCTTTCACCCACCATCCCATTGGATCATCTAATGGAAATTAAGGAAACGCCCACCTGCTTACTTAGTACCTCTTATTAAGATTAAACAAACCTTAGTTGGCCATTTAAGGCTTCAGCCCGAGAAGAACCCACTTTGGTGTATTTCCTTCACTTATACGTAAATGTATATTCTCATGGGTTCTACGGTTGGAGATGTCGCACATCAGTACAATGTATACACAACTGTTGGTAGCCCCTTGCAGAGAGCATACATTTTTTGTGTAACATTACTGACCTCGCTTCCCAACCTTTACTAGTGACCATGTCATTTTTAGTTAATTTATATATTTGATTAGATCCAATAATTCACACCCATCATAAATGTATTTCCAAGGCTAGATAAGTTTAGCTGTAGAATTACTATGCCACTTAAGTTCAATTGTTGGTATTCAGTTACTTTTACATGAACTTACTTCTTACTTCATTAATACCATTAAATGCCATTTATCGCTTCTTTCATATTTAATAAATTAAATACCTTTTTTTGCTTCCTTTTAAATTAATGCAGTTAAATAGAACTTACCGTTCCTTTTTAACTAATAACTACCTTTTTGATTACTATAACTTCCTAATTCCTTATTATGTTGTCTTATTCCTACTTTCATCGCTTATTGTTTATATCCTAACTTATCTTAAAACATAAATTGACAACATAAACTATTATTCCTATTTACAGTGCTTGGTTTCATATTTAGGTATTTCTATATTTTAATGCATTGGAACTATATCTTCCTGAAAGGAAATGTTAACATCATGATTACCCACAAATTATCTAAAAGAGGGTTTGTGTTGTTTTTGGAATTATAAGGAATTGTCTTTTCTGTAATTATTGAAATATACCGTACAAAATATGGTAAACATCCATATGTTGTATATCTCTTTCCTTTAAACTTATTTCTTGTTATTTCAAACAATGCACCTTTATACATAATTATAAAGTTGAATAATTTGTAGAAATTTACATAGTAACATACTTCATTCCAATGAATTAAAATATTAACTTAAATCCCAGCCAAATTTGTAACAATCTTCAATTCATGTTTACTAACTTATACATTCAAATAAAAAATTTGGAGTTTACATAAAATCTTATTAATGAATTATCTCATAACTTTTAGAGACTAAATTAACTGTCTCTTTCTAGATTTATGTATATAAAAAATTTAATCAAAGTTAGCAGTTCATAGAATATGTAGGCAAGGTTCTCAATTTCATTGCAGGTATATATTTAAGCCTATAATTCCAAAGTTTACATTTAGGCATAAAAGGAATAGATTCACAACGATATAAATCCAATATTATACAAAAATATTTAAATTCTCATTCACCTCTAAACTTCCAAATCTCGATATCTAAATCATTGTTCTTGATTTCCCATTCTTTCTACCAAAACATGTGTCAAAAGTATATAAATATTTATTAGAATCATAGATCCGAGAAGAGATACGAATTAAACATAGATTTAGATTTAACTTACCTTTTACTTTGACGAATCGATTTGACCCTACTCCTCTTCTCTTTAGTTTTCCACTATTCTCCACTACATACACACACAGAGAGAATTATTTATAATTTCTATAATCCTTAGAATTTGTGGACAAGAGAAAATGGAAAAATTTCACTTTTGATTCAGAAATATGAGAAGGAAAGTGAGCGGCTAGGTCCATGTTTAAAGGCACTTGAATCAGTTCCATCTATTAGATTAGATTATATTAAATCCGGGTCAATCGACCTAGGATTATTGGTAGCCGACAGCCAACCACCGGTCGATCGCTCCTCTTTCACCGGTTGACCCTTAGGGGTCTAACAGTGAATGTTTTGATTTGTTTCCTTCTTTATTCTATATATATATATATATATATATATATATCTTTTTCGTTTGAAATCCGATCGTAAACCTTTATATATGAAAGTTCATCAGAAAATCGCTACGAATACAATGATGCAAGTTTCATAGCCAAATTATAACATTTAAAAAATTCTATTTCTAAGCTTTAATAATTATTATTAATTACTTTTCATTAATTTCTATTTATTATATGGGATGTTACAATTCCATGGAGACCAGAGACGCTTAAGGTTGTCCCACGTGTTCTTTATCTATGATCTATTCATGTTAACACCTTATTGAGCATTAAAAGCAAGTGCAACCTGCATATTCCAAATACCGACATTTTCAGCATGAGTGTCGATCATTTCCTCACACATATCAGTGAAAGCTAGCATGTGCTCTATAGCCTAACCGGCAATGACTCTAGAGGTGGCAAATTTGGAGCATCTAGCGGTTATGTCATAAAGCAAAGGAAAAATCATAAAAATAAGAAACATTGTAAAGAAATTCGACATAAACATGAATATACGTAAAAACTGAACCATTGTCCAAAAATGCTTAAAATGCTCGGATTTGATGTAGAAGATGGGGTGGGAAGGAGGAGGAGGTGTTATGTATAGTGGGGAGGTGTTTGTTAAAAAATGAACTACCAAAATCAGACACATCAATCTGGCACCATTAGTTCGTTTTTTCCACGCGCTTCCAATGGTGCAAATTCAAGGCTTACCTGGTTTTGGCATCCGACACTGGGATGCCATAACTAGGTAGTCGTATTCTTTGAACACATCCGTAGATGGATCATAACTTAGTCTAGCAAAATCAATCAAATAGCCTGAGATTTTATTTTCTTCCTTTTCTTTCCTATTTCCTTTAAATTATATTTTTTCGTTCTTTTCTTGTTGTTAATATGTTTTCTTTCGTTTCATCGTCTTTTTTTCCAATATATTATGCTGATTTATCCCTTTCTATCTCTATAATCTACATGTTCCTCTTTTCTAAATATGATGTATAGAGGAAGGTTCGAGTACACCCTTCTTTTGGAGTGCTCCTATCATATTTTTGGTTAGATGATTTTAAATGCAACGAAATTTTGTGGATGTCTTTATATTATACTCAAGGTCACCTCCATAGAATTTGGAATATGTAAATATACATAACATAATAAACTTGATGTTTCAAACCAACATATAAAATAAATATTTTAACGGTTAATATTGACTTATTATTTTGACGGGTTAGAAATTCCAAAATGTCTCGTATATTATAAAGATGATATTCATAATATAGATTAAACATCTATAAAATCTCATAAAATTAAAATTGTATAGCTCAAAATACGGGGGTTGCTCAAAAATAGGAGTGTCATTGAACCTTCCTCATATGTATGTATGTCACTTTTAGCACTTAATTTTTAGTTGTTCGCCTTGCTCAAAAATAGGAGTGTCATTGAACCTTCCTTGTATGTATGTATGTCACTTTTAGCACTTAATTTTTAGTTGTTCGCCTTTGTACATATTCTACTATTTATATTTTGTTTTCGATAATTCAAATTCTTTTTCATCCAACATGTTGTCATTGTGCATTTATTTATAATTAATGAACACTATAAAAATATTGTTTTAAATATACAATCGCAGCGTTGGTTCCTTGGAATCGTCAAGTTTTACTAGTAAATATATACGTGGGCAGTGTTGATGAGAATCTTATCCACGTTCTTCACACTAAAAAGATCAATGATGTTAGACTTTAGAATAATAAAGGAATGGATGCAGAACTCATAAATAGTGCAAGAAGCTACAATAAGGTAAAGAGAATGACACCGCAATTTAGTATCATCGATCGATAATATAGATTGCTACCAACCAGTAGGTTGGAGGAATTCTAGCCAATATCCTACGGAATTTGATCTTCAATCATGGCATGAATCTAAGGCATAAAGCTATTATATATATCTAGCAAATAAGCAACCTTTTAGAGTAAAGTAAGTGGGATGGGTATAAGTTAATCGATCAGTACCGATTGATATGACCTTTATGTTGGATTAGGTGCATTGGCAACAAGATAAATATAAAATTTTCATATAAACCATTTTATTAATTTGCACTAGATCTAATTTTATGTTTACATGAATAAACCAAAGCATATGTAGTGGTGATTAAAATAGGAATTTGGTGTTTTAATTTTTATTTAATTAATTGGTATAAAAACATTTATGTTTTGTATTATGATTTATTACAACATATTTTACTATTCAATTTAATTTTATATGTTAGTTTACAATATGTTCGCATTCACAATGCAAACATTACAACTATAATAAATATGATATACTAACCTAGGGTATAAATAATGAATAAATACTATCGGTGTATAATTAATCATTACGATTTATGGTTAATATATATATAGTGTCTTGTTAAAATAATGATAATTTTAACATAGGAATGTCTCATATGTAATGATTAAGCACGCACGCGTGTGTGAGTGTATAGTGTTTGTGTGTCTAATTTTTTCAATCTTTTCGAGCATTAATTAATTTAATATACAATTTAATATTTATTATATAGCGTGCACGCGTGTGTATGAAGATATAGTAGATCGTATATTATCTAACTTGTGTACAATATGCAAGTGTATGAGCTAATGACATAGTGAACAATAAATAGTAAAGTATAAAAAGCATGCAAAGTAGAGTTTTTTTATATTGGTTCGGACCTCCTGTCCTATGTCCAGTCCCGAAGCTTCCCTTTGGTATTTACTAACCAAAACACTCTCACTTCACCTAGAGGAACATGCTTAATACAAAAGTATTTTTTTTGTGTCAGTTGTGTGTTCTGAATAACACAGGTATTGATTGTACAATAATTTTTTTTCCTATAATCTCTTTTGAGTGACATTGCTTATGTGCACCTTGATTTTTAAGAAGCAATATAACCACAATATAAATTTTGGTTATTTGAATGATTGAGAAAATTGAATCAGCGAAAGCACAGAAGTAAGAATATAAAATAAGAGTACAGAAATCAAGGTAAGTGTTAGCCTCAATCATTTAGTTGTATTTATAAGGTTCAAGAGTTGTTTCTCGAAGAGAAGCAACCATTACCTTTCAAAGAGTTTCAATGTTGGAGTAAATTCAGTGTGTTGAAAAATTCAGAAGGAAACAACCTTTCATAAAAATAACCGTTATGTTTTAGAAATAATGTCACAGACATCTGTGGAAATTCGCATACGTCAGTCATTATAGGGATTAATTTTCCCATGTAATGTCGCAGACGTCTGCGGTTTTTCACAAATTTCATTTTCTTAAGATAAGTTATGTTTTAATTTGAAAACGCGAATTTGTGTTTTGTGAATCACTCGAGATTTTACATATTTTATCTAAGACTAAATATGACCTTACTAGTAATAATCTCTCAATTCTTGTCTTCTAGTCATGATCTTGTTGCATATACCTACAAACTGATGTTTATATTGTATATGTGTGTTTTTATAGTTGTTGTCGTCAAAAATAAGAATGGAGGTTCTATCATTCTCCCATTTTTTGACGATGACAGCTATACAATCACTAACAATGTATAATTATATTTTTACTCCCCCTAAGTATATGATCTCCCCCTGTATATATGCACATCTTTTTCTCCCCCTTCGACATGATCAAAAAGAACATTATAGATATATAAAACAAACACAGAAGTCACATCACAGTTACACAAACAATCTCAAAAAATAAAACCCCACACACGATAACATTGACAAAACATATTCAAGATCACAAACATGTTTCATACAGAACCAACACAATATACGAATTATTGTTCTGGAAAAAATGGAAACACAAAAAAACAAGATGAAGAAAATAAAAGTTTTGAAATAGAAATAGAAAAAATAAATAAAAAACGACTTACTGAGATGAATAAGAGAATCCCCTATAGTCTCATAATACTCCCATTAAGATAATGGATCTGTTTGAAAGTCTCCGACCAATGATTTTGATCGGTATACTCCACATTTTCTTATATAGACAATGCTTGCATTGCCATATAATCCTACGGAGATGTAGGTTGGTTGGCATCCGAGTTTGGCCTTGGAATCCCATCACTTTCTTCTTCTTCTTCACCCTCTAAAACCATAATTGCTTTTCCTATATTTGTGTACAATGGTTGAGGAAGGGAATGTTGAGAACTGTAGAGTGGCGTTTGTTGATGAGGAGGAGGTGTTGGAGAAGGCGATGAAGATGTCGACCTACCTCGAACTTTTATCATAATATTTCCTAATCTAGAAATGACTTTTTCAAAAATCTTTTCAACCTTAGTCATAAGAGTCGAAAAAGATCATTCAAGTCCAATTATTCTCTTCTCCAGTTTCTTTTGATTTTTTGTAATGATTCCTTGATTTTGTAAAACGACACCACGACCCGATTGATTATGATGAAGGGAAGTTCGGTTTTCTAAGATGTCGGTGTTGAATATGCGAGTATATGATTTTTGTTTAATGATAATAAATACACACGTATATATATATATTCATTTAAATGTATTTGTTAATGTACTATTTTATTTTTCACATGATTAAATAAATATTTGCTGAATAAAATAAATAACACAGAATTTAAATTCAAACAGATATTTTATTCAAACAAATATTTATTACAATTTTGAATAGTACAAATTAAGCTCTCACTATACATACACAATTTTGATTACAATATAAATTCAATTACATCACGATCTTTCATTTACAAATGTCCTCACTACATATCGCTCGTTCACTCATAATTTATCTTCAACTTCATTCCAGATTGAATCCAGCATCTGAGCAATCTGCAAAAATACACTCTGACGTAGTAAAATTGAAAATAAAATATTTTTACAGTGTAAAATAAAATGTGATTTTGAAAATATTATTTTCCTCAGTTATTTGGGTTGTTCATCATCATTTAAATTTGAATTCATTATACACGAACAGCTTGTGACATGCACAGTGTATCACTGTACATGCTACACAAAATGTCGGGTTCAACTCAAGTGCAATAAAAATAATGTCACAATATCAGCACAAGGTCAAACCCGAGCTTTAAGCTGGATTCAACTCAGGTGCAATACAAAAATGTCAAGTACAAATGAAAATGCTCGATCAAAGCAACACAGCCTCAACAATGCAATGGCCATGTTCAAAACAAAACCAAAAATGGAAACAAAATCCCCAAACAAATGAAAAAATCGTCAATATTGCATATATGCAATTTCAGATAAGAATCCTAGACCAGAGAATACAACTAGTGCAGGAAGTGGCCAAACCAGGCTACACAATAAACACAACCACTTAAATATGCAACAGCGATGCAACGTACATATGCACAATGATATATGATATGGATTGATACAAGTAGTGACTCAGTGCAACTTATCACAAACATGTACCAGCTCAATATGCTATGCACAAGAACCAACGTCAGAGGTGACATCAATGTATGCACATAGCCAGGCAATGTCAAAGATTAAAACAATGCAAAACTTCCAGATGAACACATAATAAAGACAAGCTACTGAACTCTAAGCAAAGAGCAAGTGACAGTGGTCAATATGCAGTGGAGTAATGGATATGCTCAACACACACACATATATGACATATCAGACCCAAATGTACATGAACAAGTAACATATATATGCTGCAAAGACCAGAGATGTGTGGATACAAGAAAACTGTAATTACAAGTGACTTCAACAAGTTGATATGCAAACAAAGTATGCAGTGACAAAACAAGTGTATACAACCACATGGTGACAGTAGGATACAAGTTCGAACACACCCAACGCAAATCAGACATGTACAAACTAGCTCGAACCAGTGAACAACATGATGACAACATGAATGTACAGATTCAGATGAATCAGAGACTTTAAAACAAAGACCAAACACAATACAACATAGGGTGCAACTCAATACAACAGTACAAAGGTCATAGGCTCTCAAATCAGCAAAGCCCAAGCAATACATGAACAAAGTAGTTCAGGCATGCACAACAGAGATGAGCAAGTGCACCAAAGACCAACAGCAAGTGTCGACCAAACAAATATACACAAGTGAATGTAAACTACAAACTGCATATAAATTACATGACTCAAAGTTTAGTAAAGTAAACAAATATATCAACCAGAAAAGCAACAACTCAAGTGAAACAAACATCACACGTAACAAGACACAGGACAGTGAACGCGAAGAACAAATATGAATGTGTGTACATATATATGATGTATGTAGTGATAACTAGTATCACATTTCGAATGGTACATGTGCAATGACCGGAAGCAATAAAATGATGAACCAATATACTATGCAACATAAACAGTGAATTGCAAAATCAAGACAGAGGAGATTTCAAACTGCAGTTCAAAGCAATGCCAAAGTTACAGTCGAAAACGAGTTCGAAAAATCATGGAACTGCAATTTCAAATCAAGACAGTGCCGAACCCAAAATACTTTCACAAAATCAATTTTATCAAGGCCAAGCTCAAAGCAAAGCATAATCGAAGTCACCAGAAAATCAACGCCCTGATGACCAAGACAACAATGAACGGATCGAACAGTTCAAAATCCATACCGTAGTGAGCATAGAAAACAACGCCAGAGAAATCAAACCGTGTCAACCAAATAAACAACAAATATACGAATTGGAAGAGGTCAGAAATCATCATCAACGTCCAAGCAAAATCGTACAGCCGAGAAAAAATCAATTGATGAATTCGTATAAAATATACGAACGGAAATCAAGGGGTTCGAACCCTGTATAAACAAGTAACATCATCAGCAATATCATCGAGTTCAAGCAAACTAACAAGTAAAGCAAAAAGGCATAAATTACATACTGAAGTCTAAATCGAGCTCGATCGAATTGAAGCAGCCGTATGAGAATCGAAGAAACGGTCGATTGCCGAACCAAAGCAGTACAATAGCCATTGTAATCAACCAACAATCAATCAGCGCCGCAATTGCCAAAACCGTAATTTCAGAGGAACGAACGAACGAGAGCCGGGATTATCACAAACATAAAGGAACGGGCCGATAAAAGAAAAAGAGGAAGAATACTTTGGGCCGGCCTTTGTATTGGGTTTATAATTATAAGGCTTATAATTCTTTAATTAGGGTTTTTGTTTTGTTTTGTTTTTAAATTATATTTTTCCTTTCAAACTTCTATGTAATTTCTAGTCGTGTGACTAGGGGACAAACAACATGGCGTAGTTTGAGAATTCACAACTCATTGGATGAGTTGTGGAAGGATTTTGAGCGTGGAGTTAAGGCTAGTCGATAGCGGGTGTTGCGAGTTTACGTGTGTAAGCGCCTGACTACTTAATTTCTAGTAGAAACCTTGGGGGCTGCATGTAGGCATGGTTTTGCCGAAGCTGGGTAAATTCTTTGTCGTTCTATTTCTGCATTTATTATTCTGCTACTATCTGTGCTGCTATAATTTTGATATATCTGTGTTGAGATTATATAAACTTCCGCGATAATTTTTATAATTAATAGCATCACCCTATTCACCCCCCCTCTAGGGTGAAATCGATCCTACAAGTGGTATCAGAGCTAGGAACAAAAGCCATTTATGTTTTAAAAATTTGATTTTTCAAAAACCAATTTTTTAAAAATAAATAAATTAAAATGACTTATTTTAATAATGCTTTTGCAGAGGGTCGGTCCATAGTTAGACCACCAATGTTCAATGGTGAATATGCTTACTGGAAAAATAGGATAGAATTTTTTTTGAAAACCATTGACGCTTGGGATATTGTTGAGACAGGGTATAGAGCACCAACTATAATTGTAAATAATCAGAAAATAAATAAACCAAAGGATCAATGAAAAGAACTAGAAAATATTACAAAATGCTAACACTAAAGTTATAAATTCTATTATCGATTCCTTGGATCAATTTGAATTTAATCGTGTCTCACATTGTCTAACTACGCAGGAAATATGGCATAAACTCGAAGTGACTCACGAAGGAACATCTCAAATCAAAGAATCTCGCCTTGCCATGATGAGTAGCGAATACGAGGATTTTACAATGGGCAAGGAAGAAAATGATAAAGAGATGTACGCACGACTTTCCAATATCATATACAAATCAAAAGCTCTCGGAAAATCATACACAGAATTGGAAATAGTCCGAAAATTTCTCAGAGTCCTTCCACGAAGTTTTGAAGCAAAAGTGACTGCCATTCAAGAATCGAAAGATTTAAAACAAATCAAAGTTGAATAACTCATCGGAAATCTCACCACTTATGAGCTAGAAATAAAATTCAAGGAAGAGCGTGAAGGAGGAGATACTCGAAAGAAATCAATAGCTCTCGAAGGAACAACTAAAAATGTGATGACGACGACGATGATGATGGAGCAGCAGAGTTGGAAATGGTAATAAAGAGATTAAAAAGGTGGAACCGCAAATACAGAAATCCATCTCTAAATCAAAAATTAAAAAGCAGAATAATCAAAGTTTTAGGTAACACAGAACAACAAAAAATCATCTGTCATAAGTGCAACTAATCCGAACACATCAAGCCCAATTGTTCTCAAAACCGACACGACTTTGAAAAGAAATCAAAAAGGAGAAATTTTATAGCCGCGTGGAATATAAGCGATGAAGATAATAAAAGTACTAGCAGTGAGAGTGAGAAAGCAGATATGTGCTTTCAAGGTAATATAACTGATAGCGACGATGACTAGCTAAGCGAAGATCAAAACTCACTCACTCAGAATTACTTATATATTTTTACGAAGTAAATGGCTGTTTTGAATGACTTAGGGAGAAATATGCTAAAATTGAATCTCAAAGAGATAGTTTGATAGAAGTAAATGAATAGCTTGAACAATTAGTTAAAAACTATCAAAACAAGTGCCCTAAGTGTGATAAGTGTCCAACATTCGAAGAAGAGATTAAAAAATCAAAAATCAAAATTAAATCACTTGAAAATGAAATTCGGATTTTGAAAGAGAGTGAAAATACAAGAAGAGAAAATTCTATTAAAAGGTGCACAAAATTGTTAAATGAAAATGAATCTCTCAAAATACAAATCCAACAACCGTCAGCGACTTCAGATAAATTTTCAAAAAGTGAGAAATCGTTGAACATGCTATTAGAAAAACAAACTGTTAATACAGTTAGACAAGGACTTGGGTATAATCAATCTGAAAATGTTAAAAATGAGATTAATCAAGTCAATTCAATGTGCACAATTTGTAGAAAATTTGGACACAATCAAAACAATTGTTGGTATAGAGCCAAAAATGTGAAAATTATACCAATTTAGTTTCCAAAAGGCACAAATATAAAATCTCTCAAAGTTAAACAAATCTGGGTGCCGAAAGGAACATATATAAATAATTTTGGGTCCCCACAAAATTATTTTTCAAAATATTCTGGCACTAACAACAATGGACCTATAAAAACAAATAGGTCACAAAAACCTTTTATCGTGTAGGTATGGCGGCAGGCTAAGAAACAACAATAGTGTTTTCTAAATTCTGGCTGTTCCAGACACACAACGAGCAACAAATCAAAGTTCCTTAACATGTATAAAGGTGACAGAATCACAATGGGCAACAACGAAAAATATCGTAAAGGTAAAAGAGGTAATGGTATATTCATCTTGAATGATATATCAATGTGATAATCTGCACCACATCTGATTTGATTCAGCTAGTTATTGATAAAGAAATAATTGATGATAATGATTCTGATTTTTTCAAAATTGTTGGCCAATTATTCTTTTATGCCGAGAACACTACAATCCTTGAGATACTTCATTTAGATTAATTTGATTAATTATGGTGTTCTATTGGTTGATGATAATACATTTGGCTGACTCTATATTCATGGTTTTTGTTTATTTACACGGCTTCAATTAAAATTGAAAAGAATTTCATTTAAAAAGGTCTTCAAGCATTTGTTGCAATTTCACGATCTGGTCTATAACATCCAAAAAAAATGATAATCTCAGTGAAAGAAATTCAGATGCATATTACACTGGTAATCTAGTTGATAGAAAAAATTACTAGTGGAACGTGATTTATGATGAGACATTTAGTAACTGCATCATTTTTTAAAGAAAATATCCGCATATTTTTCACTTTAAATAATTTTCAAATTGCAGACATTTTTTTAAAGCCCCTTCTAGAAAATCATTTTTGACCTTGTTTCAGATTAGTCATTTTGGAAAATTTGGTTTTATAATTATTTTTGAATATGATTTTAAATGATTACGTTGACTAATCTGACTCCCTAATGATTATCGAAAAGATAAATAGTGATTGAAAAAGTGATGAGTGTTAATATAAATCGTATATTATAACTTGAGACAGTATATTTAGTAAATTTCTTTATAAATTTGAACAAGAGTTATAAAAACTTTTTGTTGGTAAAAATTTCATGACCATCTCTATTTCTATCATATTTCTAACGACCATCACTCATCAAAATTCAATATAGTTTGTCAATATGTGGTACTTTAAACAGGAACCATTCGTTTTTCATTTTATATATTTTTAAAAAATAAAAATAATAAATAAATAAAAATAAATAAATAAATAAAAATCCAAAGTATTCACTCTCATTTAAAAGTCCTCACGATTATGCATGAGTGAATTACTTGGAATTTTTGATTATGTGCTTCCATGCTCATTTAAAAGTCCTCACGGTTATGCATGTATGTAACACATATCAAAATTGATTTATTAAATAAACAAGTTGATTCTAATCCCATTTAAAAGTCCTAACGGTTATGCGTGGTTGGAAGATACTTGAATTCATTTTTTTATATATAAGATTGAAATACTATTAATCTCATTTAAAAGTCCTAACGATTATGCATGGTTGGTAGATATTCAAATTCCTGATACAAATATACCACAAATAGACACAACTGTATGGTTTTATATGATGACATCATTCCCATCATTCTAAAAGTGGAATATGCGTCTAATATAGTATTTATGATTCTTGTTTGATTTTTTATTGAAATTTAATATTTATATTCGATTGAGTTTTAATGTTGTATTAATCTATCACTTTATCTCCATTTTTCTAACACTATTATACTTTTGCTGATAACAAAAGGGGGAGAGAAAAATTAAGATTTTGTCAAATAAAAGCAAATAAAGGTCAAATATTTTCTATTTACATCTAGGCTCATTTGCATATTTTTAATTGCATGCATATATGAAGGAGGAGCTTTGTGTAGAGAGGAAGCATATAAATAGGGGAAGCAAATAGAGTATATCAATGATCAAATACATTTAACATATTCAAACTCTTAAATATATGTTTGTTATCATCAAAAGGGGGAGATTGTTGAATATGCGAGTATATGATTTTTGTTTGATGATAATAAACACATATATCTATTCATTTAAATGTATTTGTTAGTGTACTATTTTATTTTTCACATGATTAAATAAATATTTGCTGAATAAAATAAGTAACACAAAATTTAAATTCAAACAGACATTTTATTCAAACGAATATTTATTACAATTTTGAATAGTACAAATTCAAGCTCTCACTATACATACACAATTTTGATTACAATATAAAAATTACATCACAATCTTTCATTTACAAATGTCCTCACTACATATCGCTCGTTCACTCATAATTTATCTTTAACTTCATTCCAGATTGAATCCAGCATCTGAGCAGTCTGCAAAAATACACACCGACGCAGTAAAATTGAAAGGAAAATATTTTTGCAGTGTAAAATAAAATGTGATTTTGAAAATATTATTTGTGTCAGTTATTTGGGTTGTTTGTCATCATTTAAATTTGAATTCATCGTACACGAATAGCTTGTGACATGCATAGTGTATAACTGTACATGCCACAAGGCCGTGCACGCCGACATATACACTTGATAAAATTACAGGGACAGGTGAGCACAGGTCAAACTCAAAACGCCGGGTTCAACTCAAGTGCAATAAAAATAATGTCACAATATCAGCACAAGGTCAAATCCGAGCTTTAAGCTGGATTCAACTCAGGTGCAATACAAAATTGTCAAGTACAAGTGAAAATAGTCGATCAAGGCAACACAGCTTCAACAATGCAATGGCCATGTTCAAAACAAAACCAAAACTGGAAATAAAAGCCCCAATGAACAAATTGTCAATATTGCATCTATGCAATTTCAAATAAGAATCCTAGACCAGAGAATACAACTAGTGCAGCAAGTGGTCAAACCAGGCTACACAATGAACACAACCACTTGAATATGCAACAGCGATGCAACATACATATGCATTCAAGGTTATATGATATGGATTGATACAAGTAGTGACTCAGTGCTACTTATCACAAACATGTACCAGCTCAATATCCTATGCACAAGAACCAAGGTCAGAGGTGACACAATGTATGCATATTGTCAAGCAATGTCAAAGATCAAAACAATGCAAAAATTCTAGATGAACACATAATAAAGACAAGCTACTGAACTCCAAGAAAAGAGCAAGTGACAGTGATTAATATGCAGTGGAGTGATCGATATGCTCAATACACATACATATATGACATACCAGAGCCAAATGTACATGAATAAGTAACATAAATATGCCGCAAAGACCAAAGATGTGTGGATACAAGAAAATGTAATTACAAGTGACTTCAACAAGTTGATATGCAAAAAAAGTATGCAGTGACAAAACAAGTGTATACAACCACATGGTGACAGTAGATACAAGTTCAAACACACCCAATGCAAATCATACATGTACAAACTAGCTCGAACCAGTGAACAACATGATGACAACTTGAATGTACAGATTCAGATGAATCAGAGACTTCAAAACGAAGACCAGACACAATATAACAGAGGGTGCAACTCAATACAGCAGTACAAAGGTCATAGGCTCTCAAATCAGCAAAGCCCAAGCAATACATGAACAAAGTAGTCCAGGCATGCACAACAGAGATGAGCAAGTGCACCAAAGACCAACAGCAAGTGTCGACCAAACAAATATACACAAGTGAATGTAAACTACAAACTGCACATGAACTACATGACTCAAAGTTCAGTAAAGTAAATAAATATATCAACCAGAAAAGCAACAACTCAAGTGAAACAAACATCACATGTAACAAGACAGAGGACAGTGAACGTGAAGAACAAATACGAATGTGTGTGTATATATATGATGTATGTAGTGATAACTAGTATCACATTTCGAATGGTACATGTGCAATGACCGGAAGCAATAAAATGATAAACCAATATACTATGCAGCGTAAACAGTGAATTGCAAAATCAAGACAGAGGAGATTTCAAACTGCATTTCAAAGCAATGCCAAAGTCACAGTCGAAAACGAGTTTGAAAAATCATGGAACTGCAGTTTCAAATCTAGACAGTGCCGAACCCAAAATACTTTCACAAAATCAATTTTATCAAGGCCAAGCTCAAAGCAAAGCATAATCGAAGCCACCAGAAAATCAACGCCATGATGACCAAGGCAATAATGAACGGATCGAACAGTTCAAAATCAAATACCGTGGTGAGCAAGGATAACAACATCAGAGAAATCAAACCGTGCCAACCAAGTAAACAAAAAATATATGAATTGGAAGAGGTCAGAAATCATCATCAACATCCAAGCAAAATCGTATAACCGAGAAAAAATCAACTGACGAATTCGTATAAAATATACGAATGAAAATCAAGGGGTTCGAACCCTATATAAACAAGTAACATCATCGGCAATATCATCGAGTTCAAGAAAACTAACGAGTAAAGCAAAATGGCATAAATTATATATCAAAGTCTAAATCAAACTCGATCGAATTGAAGCAGCCGTATGAGAATCGAAGAAACGGTCGATTGCCGAACAAAGCAGTATAATAACCATTGTAATCAACCATCAATCACTTGGCGCCTCAATTGCCAAAACTGTAATTTCAGACGAACGAACAAACGAGAGCCGGCATTATCACAAACACAAAGGAACAGGCCGATAAAAGAAAAAGAGGAAGAATACTTTGGGCCGGCCTTTATATTGGGTTTATAATTATAAGGCTTATAATTCTTTAATTAGGGTTTTTGTTTTGTTTTGTTTTTAAATTGTATTTTTCCTTCCAAACTTCTATGTAATTTCTAGTCGTGTGACTAGGGGACAAGTTACATGGCGTAGTCTGAGAATTCACAACTCATTGGCTGAGTTGTGGCAGGATTTTGAGCGTAGAGTTAAGGTTAGTCGATAATGAGTGTCACGAGTTTACGTGTGTAAGCGTCTGACTGCTTAATTTCTAGTAGAAACCTTGGAGGCAGCATGTAGGCAGGGTTTTGCCGAAGCTGGGTAAATTCTTTGTCGTTTTATTTCTGCATTTATTATTCTGCTATTATCTCTATAATTTTGATATATCCGTGTTGAGATTATATAAAATTCCACGATAATTTTTATAATTAATAGCATTACCCTATTCACCCCCCTCTAGGGTGAAATCGATCCTACAGTCGGGATCTAAATGGTATTCCTAAGGAGAAGAAGGTGCAGAAGCCTGAGAAGAAGGTACGGGTCTTTTTTCTTTTCGATATTGGTTTTTAGAGTTTCCACTGTTCAAATGGAATAATGGAAGAAGGAACTGTTGGGAGTTGCATTAAGGACACAAATCTCTTCTCACTATCCTTAACTATTATTTCTTAGTATTGTGACATATACGAAGGCACATTTAAATCTCTTAATATTCTCATTATTATGGAGCATGGAGAATAGTCCTTTTGTGTTGACCCCAAAAGCCTTTTATTTGATCATGTATGAATTTTGCCCAATTGATAGGAATTTGAGCATATATAACATACAATGCTTTATGCTTTTTTTCATGAATTTGCTCATGACAACTTAATCTAGGAATAATGATATTAATTATCATTCTAGTTAGTAGACGAGCTCTTGGTCGAAGATAGGTTGACCTCCATTGGGGCATTTCATCTTTCCAAAGTTGATGATTTACTTCGTTTCTAGGTAGCACACTATAGGGAATTTCTTCTAAGTCTATACCTTCATATGAACATTCTACGATCCGTGCTAACGAAAATACATCAATTTTTATAGTTTTTCCATATACTCTCGTAGGCATTTTGTTCATAGAATTCAAGAATCCAAGGTAAAGGAGGTGCTAAAATGGATGAAAGTAAGCAAGGCATTGGGGACTGATGGCATCCCCATTGAGATGTGGAGATGCCTTGGGGATGCGGGGATAGCATGGCTGACTAAGTTGTTCAATAATATTTTCAAATCAAACAAGATGCCAGATGAGTAGAGGAGAAGCATTTTAGTTCCAATTTTTAAGAATAAAGGAGATATTCAAAGTTGCACAAACTATAGAGGAATTAAACTTATGTGTCATACAATGAAGCTCTAGGAGAGAGTCATCGAACATCGATTAAGAAGAATGAAAAGCATTTCAAAAAACCAATTTGGTTTTATGCCTGGAAGGTCAACCATGGAGGCTATTTTCTTGATAAGACAACTTATGGAGAGGTTTATGGAGCAAAAGAAGGATTTACACTTGGTTTTTATCGATTTGGAGAAAGCATATGACAAAGTACCGCGAAAGGTGATGTGGTGAGCTCTGGAAAAGGTGAGGTGATGTGCCGTATGATGATATTGTGACTAATGTCAGAGCATGCGATGGTGTAACCAGTGACTTTTCCATTAATATAGGATTACATTAAGGGTCAGCTTTGAGCCCCTAGATTTTTACCCTAGTGATGGATGAAGTTATGAAGGGTATACAAGGAGAGATTCCTTGGTGTATGCTATTTGATGATGATGTTGTGCTAATTGATGATAGTAGGATCAGAGTTGATAGACAATTTGAGCTGTGGAGACAGACTTTAGAATCTAAGGGATTAAGGCTTAGTAGAACTAAAACAGAGTATATGAAGTGCGAGTTCAGCGGTGTCAGATCAGAGAATGAAGATGTCATTCTGGCCGGACAAATCATTCCTAAGAAGGAATCCTTTCGATATTTAGGATCAATGTTGTAGTGTAATGGTGAGATTGATGAAGATGTTAGTTTTAGAATTTGAGCGGGATAGATGAAGTAGCGACAGACATCTGGCATTCTCTGTGATAAGAAAGTCCCATAGAAGCTTAAAGGAAAGTTCTATAGAATGGCAATTAGGCTTGCGATGTTGTATGGTGTAGAATGTTGGCCTACTACAAACCAACACGTCCAGAAGATAAACGTAGTAGAGATGCATATGCTGCGATGGAGTTGCGGTCATACAAGAAGAGACCGAATTAGAAATGATGGTGTACATGGAAAACTTGGAGTAGCACCAATTAAGGAGAAGCTAATTCAACATCGCTTAAGATGGTTTGGACATCTCCAACGAAGACCTCCCGAGGCACCTATGCGCGTTGGAATTATAGACCGCGTCGTTTGCTCAAAGAGAGTTAGAGGTTGACCAAGACTGACATGGGAGGAAGTAGTTAAAAGGGATATGAAGGGTTGGAATATATCCGAAGAGCTGGTAACGGATAGGAGGGCGTGGAAGTTAGCGATTCACGTACCAGAACCATGAGCTATGAGTTTTTTAAGTTTTAGATTATAGGATTAAGGAAAAAGAGTCTAAGACATAGCGTTTGGTCATTGATCAATATTACTATCAACACCATTATTACTATTTGTACTGTTATCATCATTTATTTATTATTATTACTACTATTTTTTTTTACATTTGTATTTCTATCTTTATTTTTATTTTTACTTAGTCACTGTTATTACTAATTTACTTATTTGACTTTATTTTATTATTGCTATTGTTATTGTTGTTATTATAACCTTTAAATTACTTTTGTCACTTAGTTTCGGGTTCCATCTCTAGCCGACCCCAATTTGTTTAGGAAAAATGGCTTTGTTGTTGTTGTTTTTCCATATACACTCATCCATATCCATCCATCATCATTTTCAGGTTTTCAAATCTTTTCACTACAAAGATTTGAGTAGAAGAGTAATTTGCTAAAGGATCTATTATTGCCTTATTTGATTCAATGTCAATAAGATTTCTGCAACTTGCATTGGTAGTTAAGCTATAGATATCATATTCTATTTTGTCATGTATATTATAGAAAGGACTAGTGTGAAATCCTGTATTGGTTAAAGCTTGAAATCTGATGGAAATTTCCTCATTTCTTAGCCAATTTGTGATTTGAACTTCATTCGCAGTTTGAGTAGCTCCAGAAGAAGATTGAGTGTGTTTTGATCTTTTAAAAAAGGGTTTTATGGAGCGATTGAAGAAAATTTGGGGATTTTGAAGTTTTAGGGTTTTAGATTTGGGGTATATGAGTGAAGGCCGGTAAAAAATGAAAGGATGGGGGTAAAATCATTTATATAGAGGAAGGTAGAACTGTTGCTTGATCACAGCTACATACTTCTGTGAATTTCCACAAACGTCTGTGGTTTCAGGATTCTGAAACCCGAATTTCTTCACATACATCTGTGGTTTTTCATAGACGTCTTTGGTTACAGGAAAACTATTTCCTGAACCATGCCATAGATATTTGTGGTTTTCCACAAACGTCTAAGCTTTGTCTGTATGTGATTGTGATTAAATTTTATAGGATATAATCACTTTTTATTTATATAAATGACCATGATACAAGGTTTGAAGTAAGTAAAAATAAAAAATTATTTTAAAATTATTTATATAATTATTGTTTGCGCCAAAATTGGTCACAAACCCCAAGTATCATGAAAGCACCAAGCTATGAATATAGATCAGCAATATTCCAAACACAAATCTCAGATCTAAGCAATACTAAGTACAGCAATTCAGAAATAACAATCTGTAACATGAGTTTTGTAGTGGTTCGGCTATCTCCGGCCTATGTCCACTTCAAATGACAATCTCTTAATGATTTTCCTTGCTGGTTACAGGCGATTACAGGGATTATAATGGAGAAATTCGAGTAAAACAGTTGTGATGAAGTGTAGAATTGAATCCGGCAGAGTCTGGACGTCGAATAGCCAAAGGATCCTTTTTCTATAGGCTTCAGGGGGCTATTTATAGGTGCAGGAGGCTGATATCACGCTCAAACTTCGGGAGACTCCTTCTGGCACGTGAGTGGGCCCATGCGATCGATCCTGGAAAGTTTCGACTCGATTCGCGATGGATACAAACCAATTTCGTATCGATCAAAAAATAGTCCAATCGAGCTGAAACTTTGCAGGAACGTTCTTTAGCTTGTACGCAAGCTCCTGTGAAAATTTCGTAGCATTTGGACCTATGGTTCGTGAGATATGATCGATGCAAGATTGTGATTTTTGTATGCTGCTAAGTTCGAATCATGCTTTCGTATCCATCCTGTTCGACTCGATCGAGGCACGTGCGTGCGAGGTGACATGGTGCGAGATTCTTGGATCGCTCCACCTTTTGTGCCGAGTTGAAGGAGTCTTATTCGCATCCAATATCAGAGTTGAGTTCGTGTCGGCCACTTCGTGCTGCATGTATCGATAGCTACGGCGCTATTCGCATCGGTCATTTATTAGCGCTTGCATCGATGGATCGTTGCGCAATGGGTCGATATGAACAGTTAGCGCTCTATGGATGTGAACAAAGCCCTCGCCATCGGTACGAATAATGTAAGACTGGGATGCACTGATGAACCGATATGAACTGTTGATGTTTGGTCGGTACGAATGAGGCCCCTCGATATCGATACGAATAGCATAGTACCACACTGATCGATACTGACCCGATGGATTCGAATAGTACGGCTAAGGATCGATTCGAGCCCGATCGATTCAAACAGATGTTGATCGAGTCGAACATGATCGATTCAAAATTTGACTCCCGTCGATGGATACGAACAGTGTGTCCTTTTTGTCTTGTATCGATCATATCTCTATCATATGAAATCCGATTAACCTGAAATTTGAAATGCAGCCTTGCCTAGCCTTGATCATCACCACCAAGTGATTCCGTCCTGATCGGAGCTCGACCAAATTTTAATGATATCGATCACAGCCTTGTTTCCGATTGATCTTCAGTCCTGATATCCATCCTTCCTTGCCAGTTTGTTAATATTCCAGCCTTGACCAAAAGGTGGGATAACATTTCTTTGCCCTCCAAAACATGACTTGTAATAAGAAGGTGTGTTTTGAATAACTCTGAATCCGATATCCAAAGTCCATAGCCAATTCCATATCCATCCAAACTCAATAGCCGAGTTTTAATCCATCCTTATCCAATAACAAATAACCATTTCCATGTCCTCTTCGGGTCAATATCCAAATCCATAACCTCTTCGGGTTCATGCCAAGTGCAATCTACACCCGACGACCTTGGTCCAGTGTCCCTGGACGTTGAGCTAACCTCTTCGGGTTCTGGCCAAGCGCAATCCACACTTGACGACCATAGTCCAATGTCCATGGACGTTGAATAATGCCATGGCTTAAGTCCTAAGCCGAATCCCCGTCACCCCGGACCCTTGTCGAGCATAGTCCATACTCGACGACCTGAAACAATAGCCAATAACGTAGGGCCTAAGTCTTAGGCCGAATCCTGGTCACTCCGGACCCTTGTCGAGCATAGTCCATACTCGGCGACCTGAAACGATAATCGATAATATGGGGCCTAAGACCTAGGCTGAATCTTGGTCACTCTGGATCCTTGTTGAGCATAGTCCATACTCAACGACCTGAATAAGTCACTTTACCACGTTCAGGCAAAGTGACCCACCCCTTGTCAGGTATGATCCATACCCGACGACCATTTATCAAAACCAGACAAAAATCCAATCAGAATCCAATCAAAATCCAAACCAAATCAGAAAATTAGAAATCCAGACCAACATCCAAATCATAAAATAATCGTTCAAACGAGAATCTAAGTCAAAAAGCAAACAAAACCAGGAGTTCAAACCAAACTCCAAAATCAAATCAGAAAAAACGAGTATTCAACCCACAAATGGAAAATAGATTTCACAAACCATAGCATCACGGTCTACCACCATTCAGAGCATGCCTAGGGTCCATCTCCGTCCCCGTACATGTGTTAATGATTTTGCCGTTTGCCAGTAGCTTGCTACTTATTTCATAACAACCCAATCAATTGATAACCAATCGACCATCATCCCTAGGCCTCGCACCATCATGATTTGAGGTAGACGGTGGTTGCTCCTGTTCTACCGCTGTATTCCGAGCCCCAACATACTGCCTCAGTTGTCCATTCCTCACATGCTCCTCAACTATGTCCTTTAAGTGCCTGCAGCTGTTGGTATCATGTCCATATAAATCATGGAAGAGACAGTGCCTTCCTGATGCCCTTTCACGTTCAAAAGGTTCTCTCCTAGTCGGCCTTCTGTAGGGAAGGCGATTTCGGGTCTCTATGTATATTCGCTCCAGCGTCTCGTTTAATCTTGTGTATGTGGAGAACTTTGGATCCTTCCATCGCTTCCCGGCTTTTCCTGAATCATCATCCAGCTTCCGTTTTCCTTTATTTTTATCCGAGCTTCCACTGGATGGACCTTCATCCTCAGCTGCATTCACCTCCTTTATCTTCAGATCTGTACATGCATCTTTTTGTCGAAGGAATCTCTCAGCTTCGTGAAAGAATTCTCTGAGATCCAGTGGTGGGTCCCGTATCATAGATACTTTAAAATATGAATCCTCTCTGACTCCTGACACTGCTGCCATCAAAACCATCGATGGACCCGGCCGATCCACCGAAGCAACCGCCGCATTGAATCGAGTTGAGAAAGCTCTAAGCGACTCATCCATTCTTTGCTTTATCGACGTTAGCGTCGTCACGTTCTTAGGCCTCTTAATATGAACCCGAAATTGCCTCAGAAACCTATCCACCAACTCCGTGCATGTTCTAATAGATCCTTCCCCCAGTTGCGCCGCTATATCCGTCAGATATAGGGGGAAACATCGGGCCATAACTTCCTCCGATGCCCCCAACACTTCCATGTGTCTGGTGTATCTCATCAAGTGATTGGTTGGGTCGGCCTTGCCATTGTATACTTCCACGCTAGGTAGCTTGAACTTGGGTGGATTCCGAGCCGTCCTGATTTCTCGAGTAAACGGACTCTTGTTTACTCCTTCCAAATCTCTATTGGTCAAACCTCCACGCATAGTTCTCCTAATAATCTCAGCCAATCCAACATTGTCTGCCAAAGGTTGCCCCCTATGCCTCGAGGGAACTCTGGTACATATTCTTCATGTGGCTCATTAACGTCAGCGCTCGCTCTAACTTGTTGGGCTCCATCCAAAGGTCTTCCAGTGTCATATCCTGCGGGCCTGCCCCCAAGCCCTCGTTGATTGCCTTTTGGCTCTGTATTCTATCCTCCATTGGGTTCCGCGACCCTATTCCTTGTTCCACATTCGCAGTCACTATATTAGGTCTAAGGTTTTGTGTTCCTGCAGCTCTCATCTGTTCAAAGAAAGTCTGCATCATGTCCTGTTGACTCTTCAACAATCTCTCATGCAATAAATTGGCCATAGCTTCCATTTCACTCCTGGTGATGTAGATCGAAGCTTGTCCTTCTCCAGCTCTGGAGGATGCTTCTTGACTTCCTTCCTGTTGGCTTCTCTCAGCTCTCTGTCTTCTGCTTGTCTGTCGAGTCATTTTTTTTCAAATCTGAACTCTTCTCGCTTTTCAAATATGAACTTCAAATCCGATGTAGCGGATGCTAGTCCTTCTCAGTGAAAGCACCAAAGTGTTTGCGCCAAAATTGGTCACAAACCCCAAGTATCATGAAAGCACCAAGCTATGAATATAGATCAACAATATTCCAAACATAAATCTCAGATCTAAGCAATACTAAGTACAGCAATTCAGAAATAACAATCTATGACACGAGATTTATAGTGGTTCGGCTGTCTCCGCCTATGCCCACTTCAAATGACAATCTTTTATTGATTTTCCTTGCTGGTTACAGATTATTACAGTGATTATAATGGAGAAATTCGAGTAAAGCAGTTGTGATGAAGTGTAGAACTGAATCCAGTAGAGTCTGGACGTCGAATAGCCAAAAGATCCTTTTTCTGTAAGCTTCAGGGGGCTATTTATAGGTGTAGGAGGCTGATATCACACTCAAACTTTGGGAGACACCTTCTGACACGTGAGTGGGCCCACTCGATCGATCCCGGAAAGTTTTGACTCGATTTGCGATCGATACGAACCAATTTCGTATCGATCAAAAAATGGTCCAATCGAGCTGAAACTTTGCAGGAACGTTCTTTAGCCTGTACGTAAGCTCCTGTGAAAATTTCGTAGCATTTGGACCTATGGTTCGTGAGATATTATCGATGCAAGATTGTGATTTTCGTATGCTGCTAAGTTCGAATCCATGCTTTCGTATCCATACCGTTCGACTCGATCAAGGCACGTGCATGCGAGGTAATGTGGTGCGAGATTCTTAGATCGCTCCACCTTTTGTGTCGAGTTAAAGGAGTCTTATTAGCATCCAACATCGGAGTTGAGTTCGTGTCGACCACTTCGTGCTGCATGTATCGATAGCTATGGCGCTATTCACATCGGTCATTTATAAGCGTTCGCATCGATCGATCGTTGCACAATAGATCGATATGAAAAATTAGCGCTCGATGGATGCGAAAAAAGCCCCCTCCATCGGTACGAAAAATGTAAGATTGGGATGCACTGATGAACCGATACGAACTATTGATGTTTGGTCGGTATGAATGAGGCCCCTCGATATCGATACGAATAGTATAGTTCCACACTGATCGATACTGACCCGATGGATTCGAATAGTATGGCCAAGGATCGATTCGAGTGGGATAGATTCGAACAGATGTTGATCGAATCGAATATGATCGATTCGAAATTTGACTCCCCTCGATGGATACGAACAGTGTGTCCTTTTTGTCTTGTATCGATCAAATCTCTATCATACGAACTCCGATTAACCTGAAATTTGAAATGCAGCCTTGCCTAGCCTTGATCATCACCTCCAAGCGATTCCTTCCTGATCGAAGCTCGGCCAAATTTTAATGATATCGATCACAGCCTTGTTTCCAATCGATCTTCAGTCCTGATATCAATCCTTTCTTGCCAGTTTGTTAATATTCCAGCCTTGACCAAAAGGTGGGATAATAATTATAATTGGAGAGGTAGGAGATTACAGAGATGTTTTATTTGTCTTCATCTGAGTTTGATTTTTTGTTTTGTTTTTGTATATCCTAAGAGTTCGGTTCTTATTTTGTTGGTGACCAACTCGGAGTATCATAAACCCTCTATCTTGGTATTTTCAACAAATGGATGAAGAGGAGAGAAAAATGAATGAGATAGATTATGTGGTGTTTGATCTTGATTAGATGGACTTTCTCCTCATATATTTCGGAGAGTAATATTGTGTAGTCTAACTGGTGTTTCTATTAGTCGAGGTGATTTTTTATGGAGACAATCATTAGTTGGAGAGTGTCACAAATAGCCAGTATGCATCTTTCCAAGAAATTTAGATGGCTTCCTTGTTGTGTTTATTCGTAGTACATTTCTCTTTGTACTCTTATTATCTCTTACTGATAGTGGAAGATTTCGTCAACTTTATTTTCCAAAGATGATGAAACAAGATTAATGGCTCTTCTCACGTTCTTTCGTTTTGGTGAATATCTAGCCTGATGGACAATTTTGGACATAGATTCATGCGATAGAGGAGTCACATTTTTGGAAAGACATGTACACTTTTTGATGACGGTGAGCTGAAGTCTAAAGTGGAGTATGTTGAATCGTGATTCGAAGAAATTTTGAATTCGCACTATAGATGGTGGAACTGTAGAGAATATTTAAAAATGAAGTATTTTGATATTTATAACCAGAAAACTTTATTCCTTAAGTATTCCTTAAGTTTACTAAATTAAGGTATGCAATATTTGTAATGAAAATCATTATGACCACTAAAAACATTAAATAGAATTTTGTTTAAAAAATTAGATATTAGAAAGTTTAAACATTATTTTTAGCTGAAGTAATATACATAAGTGTTTTATGTTTCTATCCTTAGAATAGTGGAGGTTTTATTACGAAATATATAGTTTTAATTTACTAATTCATTATATGAGCAAATTCCTAAATCTCGTCTTAGTTTGATAAACGTTGTTTCGCATAATGGTTTCCTAAAAATATCAGCTACTAGATTTTTGGTATTTACAAATTCAAGAGTGATTATTTCTTTTTCAACAATATCACTCAAAAAATGGTGACGAATATCGATATGTTTTGTTCGTGAATGATTAGTTTGATTTTTTGATAGGTTTATAGCACTAGTATTATCACAATATAATAGAGATTTGTCTATTAATTTTCCATAGTCTTTAAGTGTTTGCGGCATATATATTACTTGAGCGCAAGCTAAGATAGTAGAAATATATTCGGGCTTCACACGTCGAAAGGGAAACACGTTTTTCCTTTACTAAACCACAAAACTAAGGATTGACCAATAAAATGACATGTGCTACTTGTACTCTTTCTATCCGATTTGCATCCACCAAAATCCGCATCACTATAAGATACAGGTTCAAATGAACTTCCTTTTTGATAAAATTGACTGTAACCTTTAGTTTTGGTTAAATATCATAAAATCTATTTGATCGTCCGATGATGTGATTCCTTACACAATACCAGAACTATCATTTTGTAACGGTTATAACCGTTGGTAATTAAATTCCCGATGGTTATAACCGTTGGTAGCAGGTACGTTATAATTTTTGTACATATTTTGTAACAGTTATAACCGTTGGGAATTTTGGTCATTTCTCCCAACGATTATAACCGTTGGGATAAACCGTCTCTCCCAACAGTTATAACTGTTGGGAATCTTGGTAATACATCTCATTCCTAACTGTTATAACCATTGGGAATATTTTAATTTCCAACGGTTATAACCGTTGGGAATTTCTTGCATAAGTAAACAGCAAAATTACCACCATTTATAATTGTAACAAATTTGGTATAGCTGAATCATATCTTATTCAGCATCTAATAGTATTTCATTCAACTATATCTGTATGAATTTATAACAATAGTAAACACAAGACTAAATTTCAAAACTAACATATCATCAAATCATTAAAAAAACATCAAACGCACGAAATAGTACATATCATACCCCAATTAATTAATTTCATCTTTTTAATTAGAACCCGAAATCCCTCCATCATATATAGGAACCATACTTGATTCGTTATCCTTTACATACAGGGCATTCATTTGAAGGCATCTACAACCACTGAAATAGACATGTCCAGCAGTATAAGTGGCCACAGCAGGTCACCACTCTTCTTTAGCCACATCCAAGCAAATGTTGCAATCAAATCCAGTTGTTTTCTCCTCTTCTTTTTCATTCTTCTTCTTGGTTGATTTATTTGCATTGGACGCTTTAATGGTGTACTTTTGTTTAAACGCTGCTTAGAACCTTGCTAATCTTCTAAGACTGGAAGTTTTTCTTTCAGAGTTATTGGTCGAAGTTCTTTCCATCACTATCTATTGTATGCAATATACGTGAATGATAAGAAAATAAGTACTAAGATTCATCCATAATATTATTTCAAATTTAAATGACCATGATTTTCAAGAATAAATAAAAGAGTGATATAAATGAATGATTGACCACTTACAGAAGAAGGGAACAAAACCCAAAATAAAAACCCTAGTTTCTAGACTATAAACAAAATGTGAACAATTAGATGCAATTCAATTCAAAAACCAATCCAACCTTTTGCTTTTCGCTAATCCAAACGATTGTCGTTCGCTTAAAAATATGACTTGGTGAGTTTTTCTAGCATAAACGCATGCTTAATCCACTTGTAAACCAAAAACTAATACCCAACGAAAAACAAACTATAGGTAACATTATAAACAAAATATCTAACATACACTAGAACCCATTATCTGAAAAGTATTTGTTTACCTTCTAAGTGAATTTTACCAATTCAACTGACTAAAATTTGCATCGATGTTACAATTTAAGGAGGATAAATAGTCCACAAAAAAGGGCCATGAACTACGAAAACCGAACATCAAACACTGATTTTTCATCAAACGACAAGTTTAACTTTATTCAATCAGGACAATAAGCAGGAAGAAATCCTGGAATAAACACTTTGTAATGATTGAAAATTAGGGCAAGCCGTGCATCATCTTTCCATAATTTCAATTTCTACAGCTTCCTAGATATATAAACATACGCATACCGTATATTGGTTATCAGAGCTTCCATAATCCTGAGTTTTAGGCACACGCTTAGCACGTGATGGCGGCACACACTTCGCGTGTGAATTGTATTTTTTTTACAAATTTTAACTCATTCATAAAAATATGATTTGCACAAATATTTAGCCATATTTTTGCATTGAAATGATATGCAGATAGTTTTATTTTTTCTTTATCAATTGCAAAATCTAATTTTTTTATTAGTTTGAATTTTTATGTCTATTATTAATTAATAAAGAATGAATTTAATTTTTTATTGGTTTGAATCTTTATTTCAATCGAACAACAACAATATAAACCATATTTTAAGTTGATTAAAGTCGATTTTTAAATAGCACAAAATTTCACCCAAGAGCTAGAGTTCATGGTCATGAAGTTTGGTGTTTTTATGCCAAATCAACGTGACAAAATGACGTGATTTTCAGACATACAAAATCATGCCTTTTGATCCAAATGGTAAAAATATATTAGACGTTCTTGTTCCAAAGATCCAAACAAATCCAAAACTCCAAATATGCACCTACCACTAAAAGACCCATCGTAGGTAATTCAAAGAGATTCACACAGTCGATTTTTAACTCGAGAATTGTGGCCATTCATCCCCCAATAAGACATCTTACCATAGGTCTATCTTTTGGGAAAAATATTGGCTGTTAAATGTACTAAACATTTCTAACAGTTTATAAATGTCACGTATAATTGCAATAAGGAACTAGAAATTGCTTACATGTCCAGTTTGACTAAAACAATAAACCTTATTTAAGCAATAAAAGTAATTAACTTCTAAAATATATATTTCAGGTCTGCATATATTTGATAGATTGTTGGCCTTTCCAACCTCAGATTATATGAACAGTAAATACAAGAAAGAAATGGGCTACCAAAAAATTAAAAGTATATCTAGGATGATTTTGATGATCACTGTGTCAGAGCTATAGAGTCAACATCTAATAACTGGCACAACACCAACCAATGACCTATTATCGACCTATCACATTTCAAAGACCGTCTAAATCATCTTTTTACTTGACATTTATTATGCTGGAAAGGGCAACAATATGATTTAGCAGGGATATACATTTAACCACATAATGAGCTTTTTTGATCATTCTTTAAGACTGATGCAAAGGAAAGAAAAAAGCGAGTTTTGTTCATTTCATATGATGCTTACCTATCTCCTCGCTTTCTTTTCAAGGATTTTTCTTTTCTGATCCAATATGAACTTGATAATTTTTTTGAGTGTAGTTTTCTTCCTTCATTAAAATTCCACAACTCTGAAACAACATACCTACTACTAGGATTGTACGTATTAATCTCCAGTAAAGCAGTTATTACTGCATTGTATGCCTCGGCACCTGGTTCACTTTTAAGAGCTGTTAATTTTTCATCATCTTCATTCAATACCTCCTGCATGATACCAAATTTCATGTAATTAAGAATTTAGGGTTATGCTTATGCTGACAATTTTACTTATATCAGTGTTATTGATTCCTCGACTAATCAAAGTCCAATATGCTTACACTGTATAATAAAGATATAAAGCGTGTGCACTGAATGATATGCGTGCATTTCACGATATGTGCATTTTATGATATGTGCCATAGATACAAGTATGATAATCAGATTTCACAAAAATTATGGACCATTTTGGACTTAAAAGATGCCATTGAAAGCTTTATTCCATGAATGTGACTTGTATACACACACGAGTGATTTGCATTTTACTATTCTATAGCTAAATAAAGCAACTAACTGTTTGGGCCTAGGACCTGCCAAGAAACTATTAGGTGAAGAGGTGCTTGTGATTAAATTATTATATTTACAAAACTATATTCAATTTTATTGGAAAATTTTCGCTGATATTTTATCTTCTCTTTCACAACTTAACTTTCAACTTCTGTCTCCTCCCTTATCTAGAGAGTACAAATATATACAAACTGCTTTATCCAACAATTTCTAAAAGCCTTAGGATATGATATGAATTTGAAGTCTACAAATTAAGTGAATAAAGAATTGTGCAACTTATATTTATTTGAACATTTTAAAATACATTTGACCATAGACGCTTATGCCAGAGAAATATAGCAACTATCGAAAAAATATAGTGAAATTGTTTTTTTTTAAAGCTATCTAAATGTGAAGATAATGCGAAAGTGAAAGGAAATAAATCATGGTTGGAGTCAAATGAATCATTGAAGAAGAAAAAACATTTTGAAATAAAAACTTGAGAATTTTTGAATAGAACGAAAGCTGAGTTGAAATGTACCACTACGTATGGGCCTCGCAATGGATTGAATTTTTAATCGAATCGACCTCAGTTTGAGACCTCTATCTCTATGTGTTTCTATATTAAAAATTTCCATTTGTATATGTCCCATTTCTTGGCCGGATTATGAATTAACAAATCTGAATCAAAATTCAAATCCATATCCATGAAATTCAAATGGATTAAGAATCTAATATGTTATTGTTATTCATTCGAAATGACAACTAATTGTTCAAACAACAATAACTAAGCCATTATTTCCAAATAAGTTGGTGTCGGTAACTAATTGTTCAAACAAACCAACAATTTATATATTAATCATAAAACATAATAACAAAAAAGTTATTAAGTACTGATACGATAAATAATAAGATTATTAAACTATTTTATGCTAATTAAAATAATTTATTGCTATAATATATTATATATATTTCATTTTAAAATTTATAGTATGTACCATACTTTTCTTTGTTTTAACGTTTTAATGCGTCCGTGTTACCTGGAGATTTGGCCAGGTAACTGGAGACACGACATTTATGCACCGTTTGGCATTCAGGGCCGTTTGGCACGGCATTCTCGTTCGGCACAAATGGGTTGCTCGGCATTCAGCCTTGATAGGCATCCAAACCTCGACCGGCATTCAGCCTCGTTCGACACAATTGGGTCGCTCGGCATTCATCCTCGATCGACATTCAGCCTCGATCGGCATTCCATCCTCGATCGGCATTCAAGCCTCGACCGGCATTCAGGCTCGTTCAACACAACTGTTACGCTCGGCATTCAGCCTCGCTCGGCATTCAGCCCCGATCGGCATTCAGCCTCGTTTGGCATCCAGGTCTCGTTCGGCATTTAGCCCCGATCAACATTCCAGCCTCGTTCGACATTGAGGTCTCGTTCGACATTATGCCTCGTTCGCCATTCCAGCCTCCTTCGGCATTCAACCTCGACCGGCATTATGCCTCGTTCGGCATTCCAGTATCGTTCGGCATTCTCCCCTCGATCCGCATCAGATCTCTTTCGGCCTACACGATTCACTCAACTTACTGCCTCGTTCGATTTAGGGACATAGCTCGGCATATGCCGCTCGGCATTTGTAGTTCGGCACATAGAAGTCATTTATATTGGGCCGAGGTATCTTGCTACTAGGCCCACTAGGGAAGTCCAACCCATCTTCGTCTATAAATAGAGTGGCAGGGGCACAGTGAAAGTGACCTTTTTTCGAGAACACCGGGGAGACTTTGCCGCATTCAACACTCATTCAAGACTTATCTTCTTTGCTTAACAATTGTAATCAAGTAGTTAGTGTACGGATTGTATCTGTAATCGATTATTGAGAAAAGCAATAAAGATTAACCTCAAAGTGGACGTAGGCAATTAAGCCGAACCATTATAAATCTGGTGTTCTTGTTTTCTGCGTTTAATTTAGCATATTATTTTTTGTTTAAATATACTTACTTCATTAATCCCTCTACATAATATCTCTTAAGGGTGTTAGTGACCAATTCTGGTGCTAACATTTTGGTGCTTTCACTGAGAATCGAATTCTCAGGCCGATAGGATCTACTTTGTAGCTACTGGATTGAAAAATCCCCCGAAGGAGATCCGACTTATTCATAGGATGCCCGTTGAATCTATTCAGAGTTCCGACCGATGACCCTACTATGGGAAGACCACGTACCCGATTAGCCTCTCACAATGCGGATGTCCACGAGAGTGCTAGTGTGCAATAAATTGGGCCTAGCAACCAACAAGCAATTCAAGGAGCAGGACCCTCCACCCAAAATCAAACGGAAGTCATTACCCGAACAGAGTTCAACGACTTGATGAGAGAACTCAGGAAAAGTAGAAGGTAACTTGCTGAGCAGATTCAATCTAGCACTAATCTCATGACTCAGCTTACTCAGCAGCAGCATCAGAATGCTGGAGGTAGCCCTGCTCCTCACTCTTCATCTGATAGCTCGACCTCAGCTGATGAACCTCCTAGGCATAGACGCCGTAAGACTGAAGCTGCACAGGGAGGTGCCATTGATCGATCTACCAGGGATCAGGCACGTAAGGAGACCGGACGCCCGGCTCACCAAGACCCTAATAAAGCTGGCCTTCAAGATGCACGTTTGGACGATCGCCGGCAAGGGGGACATCAACCCGCACGGTCCCATGGAATGGAACCCAATCTTCCATCCTCTATACAAACTCCAGACTTATCAGCTATCGTCAGGCAGTTAATGAGAGAGAGCCAAGGTTCGACCAATGAAGATTGGGTAGTGTCCAGGAGTCATACTCCCTTTACAGATACTATTCTGCAGGCTGAGTATTCCAAGAAATTTAGTATGCCGACTATACCAGCCTTGAAGGGAAGACTGACCCTAGGCAACACGTGATGAGGTACGAATGGATGATGGATTCTGCAAGGGCGAATGATGCGACCAAGTGTAGGTGCTTACCAATCACTTTGTCCGGAATCGCCACCATGTTGTTTACTCGACTTCCTCCACAGTCTATATCCAGCTTCGACGAGTTGGCAATGAAATTTATTGAACAATTCAGGATACACGCTACTCGTCTAAAGGATGTGATGTCCTTATCAAGCGTAATCCAGGCTCCTGGAGAGTCTTTGAAAGCGTACTTGCAAAGGTTTCATGTTGCCGCCACTGAAGTTAGCAACCCTAACGACCATGCAATTTTGATGGCAGTAATGCGAGGTGTAGATCCAGACTCAGAGTTTGGAGATTGGTTGGTGGGAAAGCCCCCAACTACATTGGAGCGTTTCTATTCGAAAGCTCACCAATTCATAAGGAGGGAAGAGGCTCGATGGACAATAAAAGATAAGGCACCAGGCCCTATTCATGAGACTGTGAAATGTAACAATGCCGTGAAGCAATCCGGCGACAGCTCGGGAAAAGTTCAAGTCAATGTCCAGAACAGGCCTGGGCAATCTAAAGGATCCGGAGGTGGAAATCCCGGAAAGAAAAGTGAGACAGGGAAATGGAAGTCGAGGATTCCAACCTACAGCGAATACACCCCCCTGAATACGTCTCTTGAAAATATTTACCTGTCTACTTGTAACACCTTTCAATACAGAAAGCCGCGCCTAAAAGAGTCCACAAAGGAACAGAAGTGGATGGGAAAGTACTGTCGCTTCCATGAGACCCACGGGCACGATATTAAGGAGTGTAGACACCTCCATAACGCCATAGAAAGGTTAATCTGGTAGAAAACGCTGCAGGAGTTTGTTAAGAACCCACCAGAGAATAGGCAAGGAACGTCAGACCCCAGATGCGGCCACTCCACGCCACCCAGAGGAACTTGCCCAGACCGTGGGTAGGTTGATCATAAACACTATAGTCGGAGGACCTCATCCTGTATACAAGAATTGGAAGGAGATGGTACGATATGCTACCTCCTTGAGGCATGCGAATTAAGAATGTTGTTCGAATGTGGAAGATGGAACCCCCATAAAACAACAACGCATGATGAAAGACGATATAGTGTTTAGGAGTCGAGATGTAGACAAGGTGGAGGCTCCTAATATCGACCCGATGGTCATATCTGCAACGATCTGGCCAGCTTACGTCGAAAGGATTTTGATTGATTGTTGAAGCTCTGTCAACATCATCTTCAAGAAGGCTTATGACCAAATGAAGATGGAGATAAAAGATTTAAAACCATGCAAAGCCCGTATCCGCGGCTTTAATGGTGCCGCAACTGACGCAATGGGATATATTGAGTTACCAGTTGAACTGGAAGAAGGTGAGCGTAGGAGAGTGCGAATCCTACCATTCATAGTAATGAATATTGACTCTCCATACAGTGTATTTCTAGGTCGTCCGGCCCTGGCAGAGTTCAGGGAAGCTTTAGCCCCATGGTGTTTGACATTAAAATTTCCGACAGACAAAGGAGTCGGCGTAGTACATGGTGATCAGGCGACCTGTCGCGCATGTTATGTGGCAAAGCTAAGAGAAGCTCAGTGGAGAGAAAAGGGGATGGTTGCGGACAGCTCCGTCTGCATCCAAAACACTGACAATTGACAAGTACTGCCCGAGCCCTGTCTCGGGAAACATTCTCGGATCTACAGAGACATAGATCCGAGAGATGATGATGGGGGACCCAGGGAAGTGAATGCAACACCGGTAGAGCTGGCGATTGATATTCCAGTCAGTCGGAATGGCCCGTCACGAGTACTTAAGATTGGATCGTAACTCGACCCGCCATTGGCCGAGGATCTTGCTGATTTCCTCCGAGCGAATCTAAATGTTTTCGCTTGGACACATTCTGATATGTGCGGAATTTCTCCTGCCATTGCAAGTCATATGTTGAACGTAGACCCGAAGTACATTCCAGTAAAACAGAAACGGAGAGGCATGGACCCGGAGAGGTCCGCTGCTCTCAGAGAGGAGGTGGACAAACTCAAAGCCAATGGGTTCATCCGCGACGCCCTCTACCCCGAATGGGTATCTGACCCTGTGCTGGTAAGAAAAGCAAATGGGAAGTGGAGAACTTGCGTTGATTATTCTAATTTAAACGAAGCATGCCCGAAGGATAGTTTCCCCTTACCTAGGATCGACCAGCTGGTCGATTCAACGGCCTGACATGAGCTACTGTCATTTATCGATGTGTACTCGAGATACAATCAAATCCCGATGCACATTCCAGACCAAGAACGCACCAGTTTCGTCACAGACGTTGGGTTTTATTGCTATATAGTGATGCCCTTCGGATTGAAAAATGCTGGAGCGACGTATTGGCGTTTAGTGAACCGAATGTTTAAAGATCAGATCGGTAGAACAATGGAAGTCTATGTGAATGACATGCTCATGAAGTCACGACGGTCAAACGACCACATTCGAGACTTAGCAGAGATGTTTGATATACCCAAGCATTATGGGATGAAGATCAACCCTTTGAAGCGTTCTTTTGGCGTTGCATCAGGGAAGTTCTTGGGTTTCATTATGAATTCACGTGGAATTGAAGCTAACTCGGAAAAGATTCAGGCTATACGAGACATACAAGTGCCCAGAACTATTAAGAAAGTACAAAGCTTGAACGGAGAGGTGTCCGCACTGGATCGATTCATATCCAGAGCTATGGATAAGTGCATTCCTTTCTTTGATGTGATAAAGAAAGGAAAGAGGAATTTCGAGTGGATGTCTGACTGCGAGGAAGCATTCCGAGCTCTGGTTAGACATCAAGAAAGTCCCCCAGTGCTATCAAAACCAATTGACCATGAAATGTTGTATGTATACCTCGCTGTATCCCAGCATGCTATCAGTATGACTCTGGTTCGCGAGGAGGACCGAGTTCAAATGCCAGTATATTGTGTCAGTAAACGTTTGACGGGGGTAGAAACAAATTATTCCAGGATTGAGAAACTAGCTTACTACTTGGTGATTGCATCACGCAAGCTTCGCCCATACTTCCAGGCACACTCGATCAGTGTTTACACTGATCAACCCATGCGACAGGTACTCCAACGACCGAAAACTTTTGGAAGGATATTAAAATGGAATATCGAGTTGAGTCAGTTCGATATTACCTACCTGCTACGAAGGGCCATACAGCGGCAAGCACTAGCAGACTTTATTGCTGAATTAACCATGACAGACGAATCAAACGACCACAATGTCATACCTCCCGTTCGATGGAAGAAGTACACCGATGGGGCATCTCACAACCGTTGTTCGGGGATTGGCATAGTTCTTGTGACTCCTGAAAACCGATCAATTTATTAACAGCAACGAATAACGAAGCCGAGTATGAAGCATTGATTGCTGGCTTGAGACTTATCAAAGAATTGGGAGTAAGATCGGTTGAAATCTTTTGTGACCCACAACTGGTGATGTACCAAGTCCGGGGGGACTATCAAGAAAAGGGGCAGAGACTTGCCCCATACCTGGCCCGGGTTCAAGAGCCGCTAGCGAATCTTGAGTATTGTGATATTTCACATGTCCTACATGAGCAAAATAGAGCAGCCGATTCGTTGGCAAAATTTGCAAGCACTGGCGACGCGCAGCAGATGGGATTGTTTCCCGTTGAAACCTTACATGTTCTGAGCATAAATATGGTGGAGGTAGATTTCATGTTAGAAATAAAAATCGAGAAGGAATCATAGATGACCCAATTCAAGCAGTACTTGTTACATGGGGTCATGCCCGAAAGAAGGAACGAAAGAAGACAAGTCATTTGTAAGGCTTCGCGTTATGTAATGCAAGATGGGGTAATGTATCGAAGGGGATTCTCAACCCCTTACTCTGGTGCATTGCCCATGATGAGATAAAACAAGTCCTGAAGGAAGTCCATGAAGGAGAATGTGGTAACCATACCGGAGGGCGGACGTTAGCGAAGATAATCCTTCGCTATGGATACTATTGGCCGATTGTAAATCGGGATGCCATCGACTATGTGAGAAGATGTGACAAATGTCAGAAATATGCAAAATCACGAGAGATCCGCCAACGGAACTCACACAATGGTTAGTCCCTGGACATTTGCAGTGTGGGGGATCGACATAGTCGGTTCCTTACCCATATCCAAAGGTGGTGCGAAATACACGGTAGTTTCGGTCGATTACTTTACCAAGTGGGCAGAAGCACAGCCTTTGGCTACTATCATCACCAAAAAGGTCATTAATTTCATTGTATGAAATATCATATGCTGTTTTGGCCTTTCGCAAACCATCATTACAGACAACGGAACTCAATTTGAAAGCAAAGAGTTCAAAGAATTTTGCCGAAAATATGGTGTTGAAAAAATGTTTGCGGCAGTTGCTCATCCGAAAGCCAATGGACAAGTGGAAGCCGTGAACAAGATAATAAAATCCATATTGAAAAAGCATTTGGAAAAGGTTAGGGGAAAGTGGGTGGATAAGCTTCCAACAGCGCTTTGGGCTTATAGAACCACCCACAAGTCCACGACTGGCCACACTCCATTCGCATTGGCATATAGCATGGAAGCTGTTATGCCTGTAGAACTTGAAGTTCCATCAAATCGGGTAATTTATTATGACTCTGAGTCGAATCAAGATCTTTTGCTGGAATCATTGGATTTCATTGATGAAAAACGCGAAGAAGCTAATTTAAGAGCAATCGCATACAGACACTAAGTCGCTCGATATTATAATGAAAAAGTATATCTCGAGAATCTTTGGTGTGGGTGATCTAGTTTTGATACGAGTCTTCCCAGTTCCATTACATATGAACCCCGCATGGGAAGGTCTATACGTCATTAAACGGAAGCTTGGAGAAGGAACTTTCAAGCTAGCATCCATTGATGGTGCGACACTTCCCCGAGCCTAGAATAGCGAGCATTTGCGGCATTATTATACTTAGTTCATTTCTTTCATATTTTAGTTGCAATTATTTCCAGCAAGTTTTTATTCCTAGTTTACGGTATGTAATAAGACAATTTAGCTTGTTTGCATCAATAAAGGCTTGAAGCCATTTTTCCCATGAATTGTTGATGTTTCTGTGCATGATAACGCTGTGACGAATAACTAAGAGGTACATTATTCTGTCTGACATATGAACGCGTACGAGCACTAAAAATCTCTATGTCCCCGGAGTGCGGACTAGAGTACTCTGAGTCCCCAGAGTGCGAATTAGAGTATAAACGACCCAAAATCTCCAAGTCCCCAGAGTGCGGACTGGAGTACTCTGAGTCCCCAAAGTGTGGACTAGAGTATAAACGAATCAAAATCTTCAAGTCTCAAGAGTGTGCACTGGAGTACTCTGAGTCCCCAGAGTGCGGACTAGAGTATAAACGACTCAAAATCTCCCAGTCCCTGGAGTGCGGACTGGAGTACTCTGAGTCCCCAGAGTGCGGAATAGATATAAACGTCTCAAAATATCCCAGTCCCCGTAGTGCGGACTGGAGTACTCTGAGTCCCTAGAGTGCGGACTGGAGTATAAACGAATCAAAATCTCCAATTTCCCAGAGTGTGGACTGGAGTACTCTGAGTCTTCAGAGTGCGGACTAGAGTATAAATGAATCAAAATCTCCATGTCCCCAGAGTGAGGATTGGAGTACTCTGAGTCCCCAGAGTGCGGACCAGAGTATAAACAACTCAAAATCTCCAAGTCCCTAGAGTGCAGACTAGAGTACTCTGAGTCCCTAGAGCGGACCAGAGTATAAACGACTCAAAATCTCCAAGTCCTCAGAGTGCGGACTGGAGTACTCTGAGTCCCCAGAGTGCGGACCAGAGTATAAACGACTCAAAATATCTAAGTCCCCAGAGTGCGGACTGGAGTACTCTGAGTCCCTAGAGTGCGGATCAGAGTATAAAAGACTCAACATCTCTGAGTCCATAGAGTGCGGACTGGAGTACTCTGAGTCCCCAGAATGTGGACCGAAGTATAAAAGACTAAAAATCTCTAAGTCCCCAGAGTGCAGACTGAGACACGAATGACTTGAAGTCATCAAGTCCCCGACGTACGAATTAAAAAGTATTCTAAGTGTTTGAAGCATGGAATACAGGATGAACAACTCCAAAGAATTTTAGAGTTATATGAAGATAAAGTGAGAAGTTTATGTAACTCACGATAACTTGGGTTTCGACCACAATCATACAGAAAGCTGAATGACAAAAGTCTTTCAAAAGACAAAAGAACTAGGCTTTATTTATTCAAAAATAAGTTTCTACTACAATTCCTCTGAAATTCAGAGTCAAAAGTTTATTTACATGGACTACTGAAATAAATAAAAATAATTACATAATCTAAACTAACTCTCATTGAATGAGAGCAATGATTACTTCATCGACTTCTTCGATTTCTTCCCAGACTACTCCTCTCTTTGATGGGGAGGTAACAACTGAAGAAGTACGGGGAACTTCCATTGGCCTGGGCCCGCCAGGGAGGATGACCTTCAACGGCTTATTCAGAGGATCGTCCAGGTCCACAACTTGAGGATCGACTTTGATCTCGACCATCTTTTTCTTCTCCTTCTCAAGCTGCTCCTTCATGCTCAGTTTAGATGTATGTTTAGAGGAGCCTGTAATTTCGATTTCATAACTCCCATCGATGGGAGAGGAAGTCTCGGACTTATCCTCATCAAGCGCTCCGATCACCTGAGCATCTGGACTGGGAGCCTTCCCTGCATGAGTAGCCTCACTTGTTTTTTCCTTCACCTCCTTGGCGACGTCACTCCTCGAAGTAGGATCGGGATAAGAACGGCCTGCATAAAATCATGAAAAACAAGCATTAGAATACAATATCCCCTCGTGAAAAATGACGACCTTTGGAATGTTAAAGTGAAGGGTTATATACCAGGTTTCGGTTGGCTCTCAGCCGTCCGAGGGGTTGCACCCTTTGGAATAGGAGACAGAATGTGAACGCCGAGGCCGGGGACCTCCGGGTCATAACCGATATGCTGCTCAAATGGATCAAGTATCGGCCGATCGGCCGGCTGAGTAGGTGCATGAGCTTAAGACTCGATCCCGGATGGACTGACAATAACATCTTTCCCTTTCATTGAGGGGGAGCCTTTGCAGTAAAGAGCTTTCGCCGCAGACAGGTCTGAAGGCTCGTTTCCCTTAAAAAATTCTTTTATCAAAGCATCTTCATCGACCTCCTCGGTGCCAAGTTCGACCTTAGTGATTTTTATTAAAGTCTCCCATGCCTCGGCTAAGGATTCGAGGTGGCCCTCACCTAGAAAAGTAAAGTCTTGGTGCATGAGGATGCGGGCATTGAATTCTGCAATAAGTGTCGGGAGCCAAGTCGACAGGTGCAGTCGCATGGCTCGGAAAGTCTTGAGCAGGGGTAGTTGTTGGGTTTGAAGTTCCTACAACTTCTTAAGGAGAGGATGGCCCAGGTCTATCGGAGATCGTAGCAGAGCTTGATTTCCTAGACATCTCTAATGGAGATTGAATCTGACAAGGCACATGTTTGAACTATACTTGAAAAACAATCGACATTGGACTTAACAACATAAATATTCCCCCCGTGTGGTGTGTGAACTAGTGCAATCATTCAAATGTAAGTGTCGGGCAGTGAAAAGACACTGGATTGATTAAATAAGTCTAAGCTTTGAATTGTTGTCTTCGAAGACCGTCATCGCTGACCGTCTACGAAAGCATGTCGTAAGACGGTTTATGTTCTGAACTCGACATCGTCACTACATTTGAAAGGTTATTAACTGTTAGGCAAGTTAAAGTCCAAATTTTCAGTTGTTTAAACACGAGATTAGTCAGTCTGGATTGTCCGATATGCTTTGTTGTTTAAGTTTGTCCGTGTCCACTATCATGTGTTCAGGCATAAGATATGTGTTGAGTCAATTATGCATTATGTTCAACCAGTATTCTTGTTGTACACAACCCTCCTACCTAACCACTTCATCGTTCTGCATTCAACTAGTCATGCCGAACCACAATGATGCCGAGCCACCTCGCTCGGCATTCTAACCTCGGCACCAACACTCACCTACCACTCATTATCACCGTTTGACATGCGGCAAGACATGCCGAACCGCAAACATGCCGAGCCAAGCCATTCGGCACACCACTCTCCTAATTATCCTTTTCATCGTTCGGCATAAAAGAGTCATGCCGAACCGTACTCATGACGAGCCATGTTGTTTGGTATTTTACCAAGATCCTACTTCTCTCCTACCTTCCATCCTACCACATTCGGCACGAGAGAGTCATGCCAAGCCGTGGCCATGCCGAGCCGCATCGCTCGGCACGCCGAGCCTTAACTCCAATTCACTTCTGAACATTCACTCCCTGCTCGGCATAAGGATGCCCTACCGAGCCACATCAGTGCTCCTTCCACCAACACCTTCCTTTGAACACCTCTAACACCTCCTTCCTTCCATCACTCCGCCTATCCCTAAGACGTGTTTGACCTTGAATTCATTGTCCTCTATCCACGCATTTCCTACCATCCTCGGTCTTACGGAGATTCACGAGTGCGAATCTCATGCTATGTTCCTTATTCGGGATTAAGGTGTTAAAAGGGAGAACCATTACCTAAGAAACAAATCGAAGCTTGGGGATGTTCTGGGGAAGGAAGCACGACTCTATTCGGTTCGTTGATTTGGGAAGGGGGTGAGACAATGTATCGAGTTTGAGAAGAGAAGGAAAGAGTAGGTAATTCGCAGTAGTAAGAGGAAAGTCCATAAGTTCTACGGGGTGGAGGTAAAAGTAGAAAAGAGAAAAGTAAGTGAAGTGCCGTCCTTTATAGGGGGATAAAGATAGTCGAAGGGACAACGACTGGTAGAACCGGTCAAAACACCTACCTCGCCCGGCATTGATCTCGTTCGGTTTTCAACCCTGTTCAGCATTTGTATATTGCTCGGTATCAGCTAAGGCATTTGGCATTATATGTCGTTCGGCATTAGCATATCGTTTGGAATATGATGCTTCATTCGGTATTCAAAAGAAGACATTATCGAGAAGACTAAACCAAAGCTCGAAGCAAAACATGGCGAACTCGTGATTCAAAGCCATCATATTCGACCACATGATGCACTTTGGGGGGGGGGCAAGTGCTACTTGGAGGTTTAGCCAGGTAACTGGAGACACGACATTTGTGCACCGTTCGGCATTCAGGGCCGTTTGGCATGGCATTCTCGTCGACACAACTAGGTCGCTCGGCATTCAGCCTCCACCCGGCATCCAAGCCTCGACCGGCATTCAGCCTCGTTCAGCACAACTGGGTCGCTCGGCATTTAGCCCCAATCGGCATTCAGCCTCGATCGGCATTCCAGCCTCGATCGACATTCAAGCCTCGACCGGCATCAACCTCGTTCGGCACAACTGGGTCGCTCGACATTTAGCCCCGATCGACATTCAGCCTCGTTCGGCATCCAGGCCTCATTCGGCATTCCAGCCTCGTTCGGCATTCAGGTCTCGTTCGGCATTATACCTCGTTCGGCATTTTAGCCTCGTTCGGCATTTAGCCTCGACCGGCATTATGCCTCGTTCGGCATTCCAGCCTCGTTTGACATTCTCCCCTCGATTAGCATCAGATCTCGTTCGGCCTAAACGATTCACTCAACATACTGCCTCATTCGGTTTAGGGACATGGCTCGGCATATGCCGCTCGGCATTTGTGGCTCGGCACACAGAAGTCATTCATGTTGGGCCGAGGTATCTTACTACTAGGCCCACCAGGAAAGTCCAACCTATCTTCGTCAATAAATAGAGAGGTTGGGGCACAGTGAAAGGGACCTTTTTCGAGAACACCGAGGAGACTCCGCCGCATTCAAGACTCATTCAAGACTTATCTTCTTTGCTTAACAATTGTAATCAAGTAGTTGGTGTACGGATTGTATCTGTAATCGATTATTGAGAAAAGCAATAAAGATTAACCTTAAGGTGGACGTAGGCAGTTACGCCGAACCACTATAAATCTGGTGCTCTTGTTTTCTTCGTTTAACTTAGCATATTATTATCTATTTAAATTTATTTCTTCATTAATCCCTCTACACAATCTCTCTTAAGGGTGTTAGTGACCAATTCTAGTGCTAGCAGTCTGCATATTCATAACCAATTTAATTTTTGTTAATAAAAAAATGTAAAACGGAATGACCGACGAATTACTAACAAACCAGATCAGTTTTGATTTATATCTGATTTAATAAAGAAACACGTAAACATATTTACCAATTGAAAAATGGAATCAAACTTTGTATCAAGTGTAGGTATAAATAGTGTATGGATCAAAATCTAGTCTATTTATAGTTTAACCAAGACTTTAGGAAATTCTAAACAGTAAATAACTAAAAAAATGCTGAGATCAATGTAAAAACAGGAAAGAAATAAACAGTGGAGTAACATAGAGGAGCGGAAGAAAATGGCAAGAAATTAAAAGATATGACACAAATAATAAGGGAGGAATAAAAAATGAAACTTAAAAACAATAAAATATGGGAAAGCATAGACCAGTCAATGAAAACTTTCGGATGTGGATAATGGCATATCCGCATCTAAAATCATTTTTGAATATCAGATATCCGCGTCTGTGTATACAGGATATCTTTTGAATGTTGTTAAGTGACATGACACTTAATGACCCTCCTGATGCTTCTACAAATGCAGCAACAACTTCGTCACTGGCAAACGAATGCAACAATTAGTTTGAAAAATACAATTAATATTGATTTACCACATAATACCAAATCAGTTGCAGAATAATTAAAGAAATAATGTTTTTTTGTAGTATTTATACCTTTTAACCAATGCATATGAATAGCGGTAGAATAGATGAAATTGCAACCTACTTGTACCTTTCTCTTAGTTTTAGATATACCTTCATGTACAATACATACCAGAAGATAGAATGATAACAGATACAAAAATAATCAATGTGTATCTGATACACATTAGAAAAGATTTATCCTTAAAAAACAAGTAGCGTAGTATAACGTGCAGCATAGCAGAAATTTTGGAAAACAGTTCTCGATCAAAGATGGATAAAAAGCAGGAATACCCTTTATTTAACAAAAGCGGCAGACCTTTTTGAAAATAAAAAATTTAACAAAGGTGCATGTATTTGAGATATTAACAACAATTTAACATTAGGAATTAAAATAAGATTGTTTTAGACAGAATCCATTTAGAAGTAAAAATATATATAACAGTATATACCTTATTATTAATTCAATTTCTGCAGTCAAACTTCTGATCACCTTCTTCTGGGGCAAACAATCAAGAGCCTCATAGAGACCTTTACTGCAACTACCAAATCAAAACCAGAAAACTAATTCAATCAATTATGTATGATGCATTGTACTTAATAACAAAACTCACTCTCCAATATCCAAAAAGTCTAAATCAATCCATCCTCATTTCCCTGGTATTTCCTTCTTTGTTTCTGCCTTTTTCTTAGCTAGACTACAAAAGAACTAGCAGAAAATATCACATTAGCACAAAAGAAATCAAAAATTAATTCCTAAATATATAATAATAATATAAAAATCACTCGCGTCCAACCAAACCACGGTGATCATAATGCCGATGCTTGCAGCAAACCATTGCAATAATATCCTTAGATTCCTGATCAACACTCTCTGCCAAGTCTGCACAAAATATGCACTATTAGTATTGTTTAAAAAACTTCGTTTAGGTCCTCCACTGACTGCGCGTCGCGAATTTCCACCACTAGCATCTTTGTCGATCTCTCCATCCTTAGATATACTGAATTTCCTCCTAAATTCACTCTCGGTCAAGCGGTTACCATCTCGACCGCCTATTTGGCGGCACTTTTTGATTGTTCCACAACAGATCTTAGTTAAAAGACTTATAAAAAGGGAAAACGCAAATAAATTAGTGCAAAAATGTTAGATAAGTACTCACGTGGCAGTGAGCGATGATTGGGCTCAGACTGAACGGATTTTGGGGACTTAATGGATCTTAGGCGGTCTGAAATAAGGAGAGAACGATCATCGAATGTAGAATCAGTGAGATAATTGAATGTATCCTGATATTGATTGAAGCAGAGAACGACATCCTGATATTGATTGAGGCGAATACCAAAACCCTGATATTGATCGAGGTGGAGAATGACATCCTGATAATTATTAACGTGACTACAACCCTGATATTGATTATGAGCGATGAAACCCTAGCTTGATGGAGAAAGATACGTGAGAAGTAAAACGAGGAATGAAAAGAACCGTGATAGATGTTTTAAGTGCAAAAGCACGCAAATTACAAATTTATCCTTATCACTTTAAATTTATTACAAAATCACCAACTATAGTCATGGTAATAAGCGTTATAAATGGTTGTAACGGAAATAACCATAATAAATTGGTAACGGTTATAGTTAGAAATTTAAAGCAAAAAATTGTTACAAAATGGACTGTTTGGTGTAGTGTTATCTATTCCTTAAGCTCGTTTTACTCATATATCTTATGTGTTGCAAACAATGATTGGCTAGATTGGTTAACTAGCTTTGTTGGCAAGCTCAAATGTATTGATGCCAATACTATATATGGAATATGATAAAGATTTAATTGAAATTACATCTGATACGCCTTTACTTTTCAAGCATAAGTTTCATTTCGTTGAGGGCAGTGATGCGGTTGCTGACATGATTCATAGTTGGAAATTTGATATTTGTTTGACTTGCCATACTTTTTGTTATGTTGCAGAAGCTTGTAAACACAAGATTGTTGATTGCCCTATGCCAATTCCAATTAAGATCCTATTTCCTCATCATCCTATTAGATAGTGGGTTTCTAAGCCTAAGATCCCTATCCCACATGTAATTGCTAATATTATGCCTTTAGGCTCCGATCTTGATGTTCCTCCGTCTGTTATTTTTCTTATTTTTGAGGCCTCTACTACAACTACTTATATTTGTACCATGGTTTCACCAATTATGGCTCCTCTTTCCATAAATTTAATATTTTGGAACTCCTTTAAGCAAGCTTGGGTTCATGATAAATCCAAAATGAGATAGTGGTGAGGAACATTAATTATGTTATCATGTTTCGAGAGAAGGTCTTACTCTTATTACTAATAGTGAAGATGGTGATGACTATAGGATTCTTTTATAGGATGACACTTGGGACCAAAAATATTTGTACCCCCTTCCATCAGTGGTTTATGTTCCAAGCTTGGTCACACTCTTTTCAGGTATGTTCATGTTATTTTTATAGATTTTGAGGAGGAATGTAGTGGCTCCTCCTTATTGGAAGGGGACTAGTCTCCTTGGTGGTAGCGGTCTATGCCCTTTTGCCTTGCTCTTGTTCCTTTTTTTTGATGTTTTGGGTGCATGTGCCGCATATCTACTTTAATGTACTTGCTAAAGTGGATGGCCCACTATAAAGCCAATTGTAGTTGCTATGGCATCTCCGCCTCACGCCTATAATAATTGTTGTATATGTGGAATGATCACTATAATCCAGCTTGCTTGTACAGAATAATAATATTTTGTTTTGCCTGTAAAATAACATAACAAGATAATATAATAAAGTATAAACATGTGTATACACATATAGATACTGGGATTTATATCTATTGTATATACCAATGTATTACATATGCATATGGCAATTCCATATGAATACTGTTTGCGCCAAAATTGGTCACAAACCCAAATGTCGTGAAAGCACCAATGTATGAACACAAATCAACAATACATAATCACAAATCACAGATCTAAGTAATGTAGAGGATGAAAAATGAAGAATAATGAACTTGAAACGGAAAGAAATAGACAGAGACACAAGATTTATAGTGGTTTGGTTGTCTCCGGTCAACGTCCACTTCAAAAGTTAATCTATTATTGACATTCCTTGCTGGTTACAACTGATTACAGCGGATTACAGTGATAAAATTCGAGTACAACAGCAGCCTTGTAGTGCAAAGATGTTTTTGGCAGAGTCTGGACGTCCGATAGCCCAAAAGATCCTTTTTCTGTAGGCTCTGGGGTGCTATTTGTAGGTGTAGGATACAAATATCTCGCTCAAATCTCAAGATACTTCTTCTGGCATGTGAGTGGGCCCACGCGATCGATCCAAGGCGATTTCGACTCGATCTGTGATCGATACGAGCGAATTTCGTATCGATCAAGATTTGGCCCAATCGATTTGAAATTTGGCATGAACATTCTTTAGGTTTTACGTAAGCTCCTGTGAAAATTTCATAGCATTTGAACCTGTGGATTATGAGTTATGATCGATGCAAGTTCGTGTTTATCGAAGGCTGTCACGTTCTTATCCATGATTTCGTCGCCATACTGTCCTCTCTTCGAATCGATCAAGGCTTCGATGACGTGTCTCTAAGATCCAGGGAAGACCCACCTTTCTTGCTGCTTTGACTTCTTCCTTCGTGTTGATCGATACAAATTCAATCGATAAGAACATGGCTCCTTCGCATCGATCGAATGCTACGCCCTTCATATCCATTACCACTCGCAGTTCGTATCTATTGACCAATCCTCCTTCACATCGACTCGAAGCATCCAATATTGTTCGTTACGAACATCATCGATTTGAAGTAGCCATGTTGATCGGTACGAATGTATCAATTTGAAGAAACTGCTACGCTCCATCCTGATCGACATGAAATCATCGAGTCGATAAGTCACCCTGTGCCTATCTATTTAATCCAAGTCCATAGCCATCGAGTCGAAAACCGCCTAACCTTTCTATTTGATCGATGTGAACATCTTGTTTGTATCCATGGGAATCGATATGAAATGTAAGGATACGAACAGTACCGATGCCGAACCAGTCCCTTCCAATATTGATCCATCCGTATCTCGTTCATACAAACTCTAATTGTCCTGAAATTTGAAACGTAGCTTCTCCTAGCCGTGGTCATCATTCCCAATCGGTCTTGCTTTGATTGAAGCTCGGCTAAATTTTGACGACATCGATCATAGCCTTGTTTCCAATCGATCTCCAATCCTGATATCCATCCTTCCCAGCCAATTTGTTGATATTCCATCCTTGACCAAAAGGTGGGATAACAATTGCCCCCCTCCAAAAAACGCCTTGTGGTAAGAATATGTGTTTTGAATAGTTCCAAATACGACATCCGAAGTCCATATTCCGTTTATAGCCATACCATCCGATTCACAATCCAATTCATTACCAAGCCATCTCGTCCAAGTGCATCATTCTTGACTGCTACGAGTCAATGTACGATTCCAAATCCTGTAATCAAAGCCTTAGCCAATTCCATATCCATCCAAACCTGAAAACCGATTCTGAATCTGTCCTTATCCAATGACTAATAACCGAATCTAAGACCTCTCTTGGTCGATATCCAAATTCTTTGTCGTTCATAGTCGATATTCATATCCATAACCTCTCCGAGTTCTTTCCAAGCGTAATCCACACTCAGCGACCTATGCCAAGCAATTTCTAGGTATCCATGGTCCAGTGTCCCTGAACGCTGAGTTATGCCATGATTTAAGTCCTAAGCCGAATCCTTCTCGCTCTGGACCCTTGCCGAGCATAGTCCATACTCGACGATCTGAAATAATAACCGATAATATAGGGCCTAAGTCCTAGGTCGAATCCTGGTCGCTCCGGACCCTTGTCGAGTATAGTCCATACTTGACGACCTGAATAAGTCAATTCGCCATGCTCGGACAAATCAACTTACCACATGCCAGGTATAATCCATACCCGATGACCATTTATCAAAAGCCAGATAAAAATCCAATCAAAGACCAATCTGAATCCAGGTCAAATCAGCAAACCAAAAATCCGTACCAGGAATCCAAATCAATATCCAAACCAGATAGCAATCTCCAAACAAAAATCCAAACCAGAAAACAAATAAAACCAGGAGTTCAAACCAAACTTCAGAACCAAACCAGAAAAAGCAAATGTCCAAACCAAAAGAAAAAATAAATTTCACAAACCATAGCATCGTGGCTTAGCATCATTCAGAGCATGCCTAGGGGCCATCTCCCTCCTCGTACATGAGTAAATGACTTAGTTGTTTGCCTGTAGTTTGCTACTTATTCCATATCACCCTTGTCAGTTGATTACTAATCGGCCATCATTCCTGGGCCTCGTGCCGTTATTGTTTGAGGTAGATGGTGGCTGCTCCGGTTCCACCGTCGCATTCTGAGCCCTAACGTATTGTCATAACTGGCCATTCCTTACATGCTCCTCGATTATATCCTTTAGATGCCTGCAGCTGTTGGTATCATGTCCATTCAAATCATGAAAATACTGCCTCTTGGATGCCCTTTCACGTTCCAAGGGTCCTCTCTTTGTTGGCCTTCGGTAGGGGAGCCAATTCCGAGTTTCCATGAATATCCATTCTAACGTCTCGTTCAATCCTGTGTAAGTGGAAAATTTTGGCTCTCTCCGCTGCTTCCTAGCTTTTCCTGCTTCGTCATCCAACTTCCTATTTCCTTTATCTTTATCTATATCTGAGCTTCTATTTGATGGCCCTTCATTCTCAGCCGCATTCACCTTCTTTAATTTCATACCTGAACATGCGTCTTCCTGCCGAAGGAATCTCTCAGCTTTGAGAAAGAATTCATCAAGTTCCATTGGTGGGTCCCGTATTAGAGACACTTTGAAATATGAATTCTCTCTGACTTCTGACACTACTGCCATTAAAAGCATTGATGGATCTGGCCGATCCACCGAAGTAACTGCTGCATTGAGCCGAGTTAAAAATATCTGAGTGATTCCTCTCTCATTTGCTTTACCGATGTTAGCGTCATCACGTTCTTTGGCCTTTTGACATGAACCTGAAACTACTTCAGAAACCTGTCCACCTAATTCTATCCATGTCCTAATAGATCCCTCTTCCAGCTGTTTGAACCACATAGCAGCTATATCTGTCAAGTACAGAGGGAAACATTGGGCCATAACTTCCTCCGATGCCTCCAGCACTTCCATGTGTCGTGTGTATCTCATCAAGTGATCAGTGGGATGAGTCTTGCGATCTTATACCTCTAGAGTAGGTAGCTTGAATTTTGGTGGGTTTCGAGCCATTCTGATTTCACGGATAAACGGACTCCTATTTACTCCTTCCAGATCTCTGTTTGTCAATCCTCCATCAAGGGTTGCCCCCGAGTCTCTGAGGGAATTCTGGTACATACTCTTCATCACGTGCTCCTGCATTCCTACTAGCATCCTGCCGTGTGGTGTCACCTAGAGTTCCTCCATGAATTGGTCCATCGTTGCTGGGTGGTACGCCCCTATGTCTGGATCCATCCTGATTGACAGTCGCGTGTTGATTAGGGGCTGTGCCTTGCTGAGCTGCTCCATTTGGTTGCCCGTTGGGTCCTTCTGTTCCATCTCTGTGGATCTAAACCCCAGCAACTCCAGCTGTCCCTATCTGTCCAGACTGTCTAAGAAGGTTCTGTATCATTTCCTCCTATCTTTTCAAAAACTCTTCGTGCATAGCTCCCATCAGCATCTCCATCTCATTTCTGGTGATGAAAGCCGAATTCTGATTAGCCCTTGATGATTCCTTCTGGCTTCCTTCATGCCGACTTCTCTCTGCTCTTTGTCTTCTACTTGATTGCCTTGTCATATCTTTTCAGATCTGAATCCTTAGGCCTTCAAATTCAACTTCCAAGCGATAGAATCCCTAAATTAGCCTTCTCGGTGAAAGGACCAAAGTGTTTGTGCCAAAATTGGTCACAAACCCCAAATATCGTAAAAGCACCAGTGTGTGAACACAAATCAGCAGTACATAATCACAAATCACAGATCTAAGTAATGTAGAGAATGAAAAATGAAGAATAACGAACTTAAAACGGAAAGAAATGGACAGAGACACAAGATTTATAGTGGTTCGGCTGTCTCCGGCCTATGTCCACTTTAAAAGTTAATCTATTATTGACATTCCTTGCTGGTTACAACTGATTACAGCGGAATACAGTGATAAAATTCGAGTACAACAGCAGCCTTGTAGTGCAAAGATGTTTTCGACAGAGTCTGGACATCGGATAGCCCAAAAGATCATTTTTCTATAGCTCTGGCGTGCTATTTATAGGTGTAGGATGCAAATATCTCGCTCAAATCTCGGGATACTTCTTCTGGCAAGTGAGTGGGCCTACACGATCGGTCCCATGCGATTTCGACTCGATCTGTGATCGATACGAACGAATTTTGTATCGATCAAGATTTGACCCAATCGAGTCGAAATTTGGCATGAACATTCTTTAGGTTGTACGTAAGCTCCTGTGAAAATTTCATAGCATTTGGACCTGTGGATTATGAGTTATGATCGATGCAAGTTCGTGTTTTTCGAAGGCTATCGTGTTCATATCCCTGATTTCGTCTCCATACCATCCTCTCTTCGAATCGATCAAGTTCGCTTTGATGACGTGTCTCTAAGATCTAAGGAAGATCCAGCTTTCGTGCCGCTTTGACTGCTTCCTTCATGTTGATCGATACAAATTCGATCGATACGAACACGGCTCCTTCGCATCGATCGAACGCTACGCCCTACGTATCCATTACCACTCGCAATTCGTATCCATTGACCAACCCTCCTTTTCATTGACTTGAAGCATCCAATGTTGATCGATACACAAAACATCGATTCAAAGAAGCCATGTTGATCGATACGAATTGTATCGACTTGAAGTATATTGCTACGCTCCATCTGATCTACATGAAATCATCGAGTCAAACGAGTCAAAATGCGCCTATCTGTTCCATCCAAGTCCACCGCCATCGAGTCGAAAACCGCTTAACCTTTCTATCTGATCGATGCGAACATCTCGTTAGTATCCCTGGGCATCGATACGAAATGTATAGATACGAACAATACCGATGCCGAACCAGTCCCTTCCAATAATTATCCATCCGTATCTCGAGCATACGAACTTCGATTGACCTGAAATTTGAAACGTAGCCTCTCCTAGACTTGATCATCATTCACAATCGATCCCGCCTTGATTGGAGCTTGGCCAAATTTTGACGACATCGATCATAGCCTTGTTTCCAATCGATCTCCAATCCTGATATCCATCCTTCCTAGCCAATTTGTTGATATTCTTGCCTTGACCAAAAGGTGGGATAACAAATATCTAAAATATAAATGTCTAAGTATATATAAGTTTAAATATACTAGAACATGTACATATTGTTTGTATATAGATATTTATAGTACTATACATATATAGTTTAGACACACAAACATATTTATGATATCTATTGTCACACACAAACAAAAGGGCGTACCCACATACAAACACATACATACATACATACATATGTGTGTGTGCCAAAAAAATCAACATAATAAAGTCAGATATCTTCAAAATAGGTGAATGATTGGTGGTTAAGGGAAAATGGGTATTAAATATATGTAATAGATCTAATATCAAATCTGAATTTAAAGAGGAAGAAATATAAACATCTTTAACTTATTCCACCTTTCTATTTTACAAACACCCAATTAATATTATGTCCAATCTCTAAATGAAATAGATTCTGTACTTATCCATAATTAGAATTATCTTAACTCTGATAATTTCAGATTAGAAATATCACATAAACACATATGTAAACATGATTATTTTAAAAAAAATCAAAATAAATAAATTGCCCCAATAACATGGTTAATTAATTAAAACATTCCATATATATTACAATTTAAATTAATTTCAAATATATATTTGACTAAATAACAAAACATTAAGTATATTAATTTGAAAAAAAATTAACTTAACCAAAATTTAACTTAACATTGGTTTTCTATTTTAAATAATGTAAGGACGAACACACATACAAAGTTCAAATAATCGAATATGAATTTATAAATAAATTAAATTGTAAAAACATATGTAAACCTTATTATACCAAATCAAATGTACATTAACAGTAGTTTCAGACCCAAGGAACATTAACACACAAACTGGAAATCAGACACAAAAATTGGTTTTATGATTGAGTGATAATACATAAAAGTTTGAACATTAAATCAAATAAGTGGCAATTCAATATACATAAATGTGAATTTAGTCAGGGTTGCACATTATGAGTGAATGAAATAAAAGGGAATTGAACCTAAGAGAGTCTTTCCCATCGTAACATCTTGATTTGCAAATTGACTATAGATCGCTTGAATCGTCACCCGATATTGCTAGAATCGAATGAACCATGTGATTTAACTTTTGTTTGATGTATTTTTCTAAAAGGGATTTTTTTACTAGAAAGAAATGGTGGTGATGGCCATATATTGGATAATGGGAAGAAAAGAGAATTAAAAGTGAGAAAATGAATAAGCAGATTTTGTTTTAATGGGAGAATAAAAACTTTTCTTATTCTCTCTTTAAAACTCCTTTAATTCTAAATTCAATCCCATCCATATCCCTTCCTCTTGCTAGTATGGTCGTCCACATCATTATGTCTCATGGATTATTATTTCCAATTGACTATTTTAAAACCTACTTAAATATATACCAACATTGTATATCAATAGGTGTATATATAACTTTTATATGCACACCAACTAATTACAAATAATGCCCAAACCATCAAATAAATTAATAACTAATATTTCCTAAATATTAATTAATTTAGTTAATTTATAAAAATCTATAAACTAATTAAATCGTGCGGTTTTTCAGAGAATTCACAAATGCAGTTTTGTGACTCATGGGCATGAATTCAGTCAGCGATTAATAAGAACAATTCGAACATTAACTTTCAACATCACCTTAGAGAGTGTTGTGGCAGTTTGATCGAAATTATTGCTACTTTTTCAGTAAATATCATATTTTACATAATCTTAAGCAGTACTAATATTGAAAATAATTTACATATGTTCTCTTCGCAAATACTATATAACACTAGGATGTATAGAGCCAGGTATTGGTCAAAACTCCAGTATTATCCAAATTCAACTTAATCAGTCCATAACAAGGTAAATGGTTTGAGTAATAACATTTATAACTAAGCATTCTACTTTGGCTAGAGATTTTGACTTTGAGTTGTCTACAATTGACCATGATACTAACCTGATACAGCTGAGGAGTTGAATTCTCTACTGAATAGTGTTTCACTTCCAATACTTCAATTTAGACCAACTATAGTTGCACGATGGATCACCAAGCTTGATTTAACTATAATCAAAGTGGAGTACTCATTAAAATTCCATGGTATTCTTAAGTTGAGGGACCAAATAACATCGTTACACCGAGATTTCATGTCTGACCTAGTTGTCAACAAACAAGAAGCTCTCGAACGAGCCATTCCATAGTAATCCAATATCTACAAGTATGTAACCCAATGGTGCCCTTACCATCCAGGAGTAATACACCATCTAATATTTGAAGAGAGTTATGTACTTTAATCTCAATGGATATTCGATATCCTTCTCGAAATATCTTGATCAGGAATATTTAAAACAAAATGTTATTTAATATTGTGATTAATTACTCCCAGTTGCAACAGTTGCAACTATTTGCAACTACAATCACATTACATTTTATTTAAGGATTTTCTTATTAATACGCTTTACGTTAATACTTAATTAATTATACAACGATATAACAAAGTATATAATAGAAATGAAACACATTTATTACGAACAAGATTGACTATAGAGTTTGATTTATGTAACAAATTACTTAATTGTAACAACCCACACCGTAATGGGCTTGATTTTCCGACTAATCGAAAAACCAAAGTCAATTAGGGTACCGATAGTTGGTGTTGGTATCATGTAATAAACATAAGTATATCAGAGAGCTATTTATATGAACTCACAGCGAAATAATAAAATGTAATATATATGTGTGTGTGTGTGTGTGTACTGACTAAGGCTAATACCTTGGAACCAATATCATTCCTTGGATATCCAATGCCCTTATTAGTATAAAGCATGAATGAGAAAATATGCCTTTTCACTTTTCCCACCTTATACCAGTACTTGTCCTTCTAAATCTATCATTTGGGTTGTAACGAGGAGGGCGTTAGAAAAAAAATTATGGTGACTGGTAAATTACATGTTCTATCTATAACAGTAGTTTATGCTGATTGGTTCCTATTACGTGATATGTCTATTATTCATAAATTAGTCATTTTGACTTTATATATGCGTACGATACATCCAATCTACTCCGATTTATAAAATAGATATATACACATGCACCATTGTCCACCATTGACAAGGTGGCATTCCCCACTAATATCTACAACTACGCACCGCACATGGCATCCAAAACACTGTCTAGGCTGAATTGCCTGCTTATACAGGGGAACCTCCCATTGGTGCTCGATAACAACATTAAAACTAGCTAACCGTATTAATAAATCGTCTTAAAGACTTATCTAAGGGTTAACAAGCCCCCTCCTACTGATAATAAATAATCAAAATTTAAGGCAATTGCATATCCCACACAGAACCTGCACTCGTAGAAAATGTTGTCATCTCTCGATATAACCCAAGTATTTCTAATGACCACTACATGACCTATGGTGCTCTTAACCTTATGTATGCAGCCCTACTCCTCGAATATATGGTACTATCAATGCTAACATAGCACCAAGCTTCCATCCACCATCTAATTTAGATTGCTCAATAAAAATCAAGGAAATGTCCACCAGGTTACTTAGTACCTTATATTGAAATTGAAGTAGACCCTAATTGGGCATTTAAGACATCAAATCCAAGGCGAACCCACTTTGCTATATTTCCTAAACCTATACGCGAACATATATCCCTATGAGTCCTACGATTGGAGATATCTCACATGAGTATAATGTATACACAACTACTGATAGCCCCTTGCAAAGAACAGAATTCTGTTGCGTAACATTACCGACCTCACATTCCAATCCATACTAATGACCTTGCCATTTATAATAATTTAAATATTGTGGTAGGCCCAATAATCGGCACCCATCTTAAACCAATTCTTAAGGCCATAAAATTTCAACCAGAAAATTATTGCATCTCCTAAGTTCAATTATTAGTATTTATTTATTTACTACGAACTTACTTCTTATCTAATTTCACGATTGTTATTAAGAATCATTCACTACTTCTTTCCAACTAATTAAATTAAATACTATTTACTACTTCTTTTCCATTAATACAATTAAGTATCATTTAATACTTCTTTTCAATTAATACAATTAAGTATTATTTATTGCTTCTTTTCGATTAATACAATTAAGTATCATTTACCGCTTCTTTTTAATTAATACAATTAGATATCATTTACCGTCACTTTTCAATTATGCCCATTTTAAATTGCTTAATATAACCCTGTGTAGTTAAGGCGCTCAGTGCATTTAATGCGGTGGAGGTACAAAAATTCATGGCAGGGATATGGCGAGAGTATATCGGGGATATAGCAAGGGTATATCGGGGATATAGCGGATGAGTCTAAAATAGCATATAAAATTCATACTTAATGTGTTTACAAATATATAAATGGTAATTAAATGAAAAATTAACATTCAGTTTAACTATAATTAATACATATTTACTTCTAAATAAAAACATGTGCAAGTATATTATAAATAAACGTAAACTATTGTTTAACATAACTAAATTTAATAGAATATTAGAGTTTTTTGTTTCTAAAAATATATTAAAAAATTCAATCAAAAAAACAATTTCAAAATTTGTATAATGTGTAAAGGTCATTTTTTTAGTTCATTTCTTTTAAAGAAGATACAGCGGAATAGTGAAATGTATTGGGAATAACAGGATATGGCGAAAATAGCGGGGCTTAAAGTGGAAAGGCTATTTGGGAAAATTGTAGTGGCAGAACTCTGCTATGGGATATAGCAAGGTAATGACAGGGCATTAACTGCACATCTATAACCTCACTAACTCTTCAATTCATTGACTTGCTCATATTTAGCGCTTAATATTTATCCCTTAACTTATATGTAATCACACACACACACACACACACACACACACACACACACACACACACACACACACATATATATATAAATCGATGACGGAATTATTATTATTTTATTTATAACACTTTTAGTTCTACATTTTAATGCATTTGAACTATATCTTTTCTGTGTTATCACTGTAATTTCCCATAAATTATCTAAAAAGAGGAATCGTGCTATGTTCGGAATTACAAGGAATTACTTTTTCTATGTTTGTTGAAACGACGGTACAAAATACAGTAAATATCCCTATTTTGCACATCTCTTTCCTTCGAGCATATTCCTTGTTATTTCAAACGACATATATTCATATATAATTATAAAGTTGGATAATTAATAGAAATTCATACATAAACATTCTTCATAGGACTGAATAAAAATATAAACTTGAATTCCAATCAAATTTGAAACAACCTTTAATTCAAGTTTAAATTATAACCTCCAAACAACGAAATCTTAAATTAACATAAAATCTTATTACCGACTTTCAAATAAATTTTATGGATCACTTTCACCCTTATATTCTAGATTTAGTATACAACATTTATTCAAAGTTAACAAATCTACTGAGTATGTAGGCAAGGATTCGAGTTCATTTTTTTTTATATATTTAAGCCTACAATTCCATAATTTATATTCAAGCATAAAAGAAACGGATCACAACAATAAAAATCCAATATTATGTAAAAACATATAATATCCCATTTACCTCTTAGCTTTCAAATCTCCAGATCTAAATCCATTCCCTTTATTGACTCCCTTTCTTTCTACTAAAAGATGTATCAAAAGTGCATACATATTATTAGAATTGTAGATCTGGGAAGAGATTTGAATTAAATGTAGTTTTAAATTTAGATTTAGAATTCACCTCTTCTCCACAGAATCAATTCACTCATATTCTCCTTCTCTTTTTATTTCTCACTATTATAATGATCCCAAATTATATCGCTTTGACCAGTAAATATTTGATAGATTTCAAATATTAAATTAATGGTTTTTAATAAGTAAATAACCCTCTTTTAATTAATAAATAATGACGGTAAACTCATTTGGAATATTTATTTACAAAAATAAGTAGTTCGATGAAAAATGGAAATGTGACCAAAATTCGTTTTTTGGATTTTTGACTTTTTATCTAATGAAAGTTGTCGCAACGTTGTTGCACACTTATGTACACACATATATAATAAGATGTCAAATAATCAAAAATAATTAACTAAAAGTAAGTACATGTGAGCACTTAAACAAGGGTTAAAATGTAATTAATCAAGTCATATGACTTTTGCATGTTGTTTAAGTAAAGCAATAAGACTTTTATGCATAGATTTATGTGCTTTTGTGTCGTTATGAAGTCGCCATGTGGAGGAATGTGCTTGCATTGGAAAGGAGGAAAGACATATGGAAAAAGGAAGGGTAGTAGTTTGAAAAAAAGAAGGGTGTAGCATGAATCGAGGGGCAAATAGGTCTAGTGCTAAGGGGTATTTGCGGTCATTTCCCATTTCATAAATTCTAGAAAAGAGCACCTCCACTTCACAAATTCATTTTACATTTTCTCTTTCTTTTACTATTTCTTCTTTTCCATTTTCTCCATTCTTTTCTTTAAACAAAACCACATTCGCCTCCTTTTCAACTAAAACTCCTTCATTTGTCCTAGAACAACCTTACGCACACCACCACCATCCCAAAGCTTGAAGCATTGAAGCCAAGCTCCCGTTATTTTCATGTGCATGAGTTTTGGGGGTCCCCAGGCCTAGTTGAGAAAAAAAAGGTGAAAGGAAGGACCTTGTGTTGTTTCTAGGTCGAGGGCGATCATAGTTGCCTTTGGTTTGAGTTGATGCTTGTTTAAAAGTGAGATGTCTCACTTTAAGTTAGTTTTAGAAATGAGTTACATGTTGTAATAATTTTATAGTTGCTCAATTTAGTTGTTTGCATGTGATATTGTATACATAGTACTTGATATTGGTTTTTATTCCTGCTTGAAAGAGATTGGCATAAATAATTGTTGTTAAGTAGGGACTAAAGGAAAAGGAAGTCAGAGTATTCCATAGTGAATAAGTGAAGCACTTCGAAGAATAGAAATTTGGTAGAGGGATCCTAAAGGATTCTTTGTTTGTGATTTTCATTCACATATCCTTTTGTTTGTGTAATTGTTTGTGTATGTGGAAAGTGAATGTTGCTTAGTTAAAGTCGACCTTCTTGTTGTTGGTTTTTATGCGACATTGAAATCCTTTGCTTTTTTTAAGTGGTTTATTACTTTGTTTTCTAAATGTGTTTGGAAATGGTTTCCAAACTTGACTTTTATTTTCAAATCTTTTTGGCAAAGGTATTTAAAGTGGTTTAAAATATAAAAAGGAAGGTGATTTAAAAGCCATTTGATTTAAAAAAAGTTTTGAAAGTTACCATCCATATAGCGATAGTCTTATGGATGCAGTTTGAAAATTTAAGATTTTAGTAAAAAAAGGAGGTTATCTGTTTTATATATTTTGTAATTCTTTTTTTAGGTGTTTTATAAAAATTGTAATAGTATTTTAAAAGGGATTTTGATGTTTTAAAACATTTTTAAGAATATATTTGAGTTATTTAAGCAAGAAAAGTAAATTTTATTAAGGAAACTCCTTTGTTTTCAAAGGTCAAGTTTTGTTTAAAAGAGACCATCTTTAAGAGGATGTTTACATACAAGTTTTAAACTATGTTTAAAGAGTTTTTAAATTTACTTTGAAAAAGGAAGGAAGCATGGATTACAATGCTACTATTGCAATAAATTTTTTTGAGAAAAAGGAAGAGGTCATAGGCTATAACATTTCATGTTATAGTAAACAATTTTGGAAAATTGAAAAGGAAGTTTGGTTTATAACACTTTTTTATTGTTAAACTAGTGCGAACCCGTGCTTTGCACACGGATGTTGAAAAAGTATTGTTGTTTCATAGGTCATATCCAAATGTATAAGCAATTTAATATGGTGGTAATGAAAAAACATTGTTGAACGGTAGTGTTACATCATGAATAACAATTTGGTAGGGTAAAGAATACATAGATATATTTGGTTATGATAATCACAATTAAAATTGAAAAAAACAATTATAGTGAATATGTTGAAGTTCACATACTATTTAGAGGATAATGTGTTAAAAATTTATCCGCTAATGCATAGATATATTCACTGTGGCATGTAACGCCAATGTTGTTGCTTTTGCAATTATACAGCTGCTTCAATGTGCATAGATATAGTTGAAGTATTTGCTGTGAACTACAGACACAAAGACACAGTGCAGTTCGATTCAATTAAGTAAGAGTAACAAAAAATTTTTGCAATGGAGAGAAATATAGTAATAGGACGAAATTTGTAAACAGTCAGGAAAAGTATTTGTCAACAGTTGAAAAAAGAGAGGGGAAAAAAGGAAAAAGCAACAGATGTAGTACAGGGGAAAAGTAGTAAAATATAAGATTCAATTGGAATAGAAATGATGATGTAATAAGAAAATAACATGGGTTCCAATATAAATTACTATTGTTCGCTGAATCTGATCTATGTTGATGCAGGGTACAAAACACGGCATTCAGCTGGTCGCAATAACCAATATTTGGAAATATCCAAAACATACAGACGAGAACAACTGTGAGACGTCTATTCATTTTTCAGCCTCATAAATAACTGCTAGCAATGCATGTATGACATTGGGCTTGAGCGCAAATAGGTGATGTTTTCTTAGCCCTAATAGATGCATTACATCATTCAATTATTTTAACCATTGAAGGTATTTGTACCTGCAGCCAAAAAAAGCAAAAGTGTCATTGATGCAGTATTATTACTAAATTCTCTCCCTGCTCGTCTGACCTAGTTAACTATATCTAATAATCAAACTATGACTACATGATCATCTACACAAAGATACAATCATCAATTGTTTTCTAGAAGTTTTTTCAACAGTGGTGGTGCAAGTGATTTTAGAATTCACTGCAAAAAATAAAAAAATAAACTCATTTAGGTGGCTATCAACATTACTCTTACTACAACACATGTTTTGACCCAACATTTAAACTGTGCATCTACCTTAAGCCCGAATACAACAAGTTATATGATTATCGTATTATTGATCATCGTAACTTAAACAAAATTGAGTAAACTTAGCCAAATTATGTCATCAAACCTAGAAGCAATGTATTAAACGCTGAGCTGCACGGTTTAATCAAGCATTAATTATATGAAGTCACCCCTTAATCATCTCAAGCTGTCAAAAAGCAAAATTCAATTTTCAATTATATTTTCATAATGCGGTTAAATATTATCGTTGACATCAAACAAAATCATTACTATAGCTAAATTAGTATTGCATCACACAAATGCAGTTAAAATATTCAAATGCAATAATAATTGCTTAATTTTGAAAATACTGCAAAATAATAACCGCTTTTGCTTAATGCATTTAAATTTTAACTATAGTAAGCTCGAATAAATCATCGTGTACAACAAAAATTATTACTATATCATATAAATATAGTTGAAATATTCAATTTCTACCATGCATAATTCAAAATTGTCATTAAATTATAACTGCATTTTATTAATGTAGTTAAATTTTAATTGTATTAACATTGAATAAATTCCTAAAATGTAGCCAAATTTATTACCACATCACATAAATATGGTTAAAAATCTTCAAATATAGTTAAATTTACCCAAAACTTGCTGGTAAATTATAATTGCATTTTCTTAATTTAATTAATTTATAACTGTTTTAAAATTGAATAAAATTATCAAATATAGTCAAAATCATCAATAGTAAATGCAATAAAAAAATGCTAGTGTAGTTAAATTAACTCAAAAAATGCCTACAAATTATTACACCATTTTTTGATGGGGTTGAATTGTAACTGCACTAGGTTTGAACAAACTAACAAACACAATCAAAATTATTACTTTATTACATAATGCAGTTACAATATTCAAAGGCAACCATAATTGTATAATTCAAAAAAAGTATTCCTTTCAAATATGTTAAAAGATAATAAATACATTATAATAAAATAGGTAAAACTATTACGTAATGTTAGTAGGGATTTTTGTGCATGGACATTGAGAATAGGGACCTATGGTCCAAAACCCCATTCAAATATTCAAAACACAATAACATTTTCAAGAAATATCAAATTGACAAACAGTTTTCACCGTTAAATCAATGTATTTATGATATTTTAAATGATATATGTTATTCATATGTAAAAATTCAGTCGTTGATTTTTTTTGAAAAATTGTAGCCTTTCGTGTTGATATTGTGTTTATAACTACATCATTCAAAATGCAAATATAATTGCATCATTCAAATTAGCATGTACAAAATTAATAAATATGCAGTTAAAGTCAACTCATATTTGGTGTGCGTTTAAAATTATAACTATATTTTTATAATGCAGTTAAACTACTATCGTTAACATCAAAAAAAAAATTGTTACTGTAGAAAAATTAGTATTGCATCACACAAATGCAGTTAAAATATTCAGATGCAACAATAATTGCTTAATACCGAAAATACTACAAAATAATAACCTCTTTTGCTTAATGCATTTAAGTTTTAACTAAAGTAAGCTCGAATAAATCATCGTGTACTACCAAAATTATTACCGCATCACATAAATATAGTTGAAATATTCAATTTCTACCATGCATAATTCAAAGTTGTCATTAAATTATAACTGTATTTTATTAATGTAGTTAAATTTTAATCGTATTAAGATTGAATAAATTCCTGAAATGTAGCCAAATTTACTACTACATCACATGAATGTGGTTAAAAAAATTCAAATATAGTTAATTTACCCAAAACTTGCTGGTAAATTATAATTGCATTTTCTTAATTTCATTAATAATTGTTTTAAAATTGAATAAAATTATCGAATATAGTCAAAATCATCAATAGTAAAAGCAATTAAAAAAATGCTAATATAGCTAAATTAATTCAAAAAATGCCTATAAATTATTACACCATTTTTTGATGGGGTTAAATTGTAACTGCATTAAGTTTGAATAAACTATCAAACACAATCAAAACTATTACTTTATTACATAATGCAGTTACAAAATTCAAAGACAACCATAATTTTATAATTCAAAAAAAATATTCCTTTCAAATATGTTAAAATATAATAAATGCATTATAATAATCTAGGTTAGGTAAAACTACTATGTAATGTTTATGATCATCATAATAATGCTGTTACAGAAACGCGGTACACAGTGGTGACACAAAATAATTGGATTATATAAATGCATTTAAAACTGCTATATAAAATTATGATTTTAAAAAAATTTAATTTAAGTTATTAGAAATGATATCATTGGAAAGCATATTAAATTTGAGATTTCATAGTGAAAACGATTCTTTAATCCAATTAATGTAGAAAAGTTACCATATTTCAAAGTTTGGAATAGAAAGAAATAAAAAACGTGATTGTTCATTTCCTAAGATATGAAGGAGGCCTGTGTTCTCTTGAAATCTAACTCAGTAATAATAGTATAGTATATATAAGTTGGACATTTTATAAAAGGAAAGATATTTCCTTTTTAAATCAAACTTTGGCTTAAATGATTTTGGAAATTGTTTTAATAACAAGTACATTGGAACTCGTGGATCCTATTTTAATTTCTAGACTTCGAGGTACAGAAACTTGTTTCTATTTTGAAGTTAGAAGTGAATGTCGAGTCAAGATTTGAGAGGTAATAATACTTCAACTTGAATGACCTTGTTTCTAATGATGAAAATACTAGTTTGAAATCAAAGACTAGTAATAAGTTTATGGAGTTGCTTTTCAGATTGTTCAAAAAAGACTTTTTTTATGCAAGAGATTTCTTTGTCGGTGCCATTAAGTAACATAAAACAGATATGATAAGTAGTGCTAAAATGTTGACATGTTTATTGAAAGTAAGTCGTCTTATATTTATCACTAAAATCTCATAAGTAAACTTTCCTCTATATGTAAGATCTAGAATCAGAGTGCTTTAACTAAGGCAATGCCAGGTGCAATCAGTACTGTAACTTACCTGGCTTCGATTCTAAGAGAGGAATAGAGAAATCTAAATGTCAAAAATGTGACAAGTATAAGAGGATTAATTTCTATAAATAGGTTATGATTAATTAAGGATATGAAAGGTACTTCATCTTATACTTGATATTAAATTTTGAGGTATGGAAGGCCACTTCTATCTATGAGAATTAAGAATGTAGTCAAGGCAAGGGTAGTATTCTAACTATCCAATTTCATTGTTAATCGAGGGATTGTATCCCGTGTTGAAATCGAAAAGCGGTGATGACTATATGATGTTCGATTTTCCATATGCAAACCATATACTTATACCGAGTGGTGTTTTATTCACTATGGATAACTAGATCTATTTTGACTTAGATAGTATATGAAAGCTTCGCTATTTCATATGGACTGAGATTTCTTTAGGAGAACTCATTCTGGTGAAATGTCTCTTGATTTAAGAACGGATATTTGTGATCTCCATGGGACTCTTATGTCATCTGCTTACTTCTGAAAGAAATAAAATCGAGTCAACTGAGAGCTATCGATTGTTGTTTCAGAGAGACCGAGATTAAATATATCCAAAAACCACTTTGAACTAGCATAAGCATTCGAATTGAGGACATCTTAAAGATAATGGAATTGATGACACAGTTCTTTGTAGTGCAAGGGCTACTTGCTACTAATCCTGAGGGTGATTTCAAAAAGGATGTAGTAGAAGTAGCGCCTTCGATTTGTTCATATCCTTAACAACTTGTATGGGTGAATGCTGACATTGCATTGTTTCCTGGAGGACTTTGTTAGCCTTCCAAGTGGGATTGCTATATAAATAGCAATTATTGCCTCAAGCCTCGCACCACATAATGACTAAAACAGGGAAGATACGACAGGACTATTTGATTTGCCACCATTAGGGTATGGTGAACAACTTTCTTGACCACTACATATCGATTTATGTATGTTGTAAGCTCACAAGAAAGGTTGGAATTTAACCAGAGTAATGGTATATTTCGTAAAATCCAAGAAGAGGTAGGCCAGTCCTGTGTTACTAGGGGATCCATGTGTTGGACCTTAGTAAATTTTATTTAGAGGTATACTGTTGTAGGTGGTACCCCGGTGCCTTGTCATTAATGGAATCCATTCTTCAATATGTGCCTTACGATTTTGGTTGTAGAACCTAGTACCATTGAATGTAATGATGGGTAACCATTCCAGATATGTTATATATTTATTTTAAACCTTAGACAATATTATAATATTACTAGATTTTCTATTTGAAATGGTTTGGTTACCATAAGGTAAAAACCCGTACGTGTTTACATGTAGCGTGGTCTTACGAGATATCTTTATTTTTGAAAGGGTTTTATAAATACAATAACCCATATGATTTGAGTTTCTCATGCTGGTCTAACCCAAGTACATTCCTAGATTTAGCTTGGAATGGAGTTTTAGGAGATGAGCTGGATGCCTCCATGGCCTGATGCATTTTATTTTTCTGCTATATCTCTTATTTTGTATTAATCAACATTTGTGCGGATGGGCTGTTGTAACCGTCTAGGCTGATAATATATTAGTTTACTCTTATGGTTGCTTGTATATTAATGTTCTCTATTCTAATGATTATTTGAGTATTATATATTACTCATCACGATGTGAGATTCTATTTTGTCTTTTCTTTTCTTTCACCCCAACAATCTGTTTTTCCAGCACTCAGGTGCTTGCTATGTGAATACCATAGATGTATTAGTGTCGACATTTGAGGGTTGAAAAAGCAGTCGTTACATATATATACAATATTTTATAATTTATACAATTTCTAAGACTAATGGAGAAGAAAAAATAGCAGAGCTTCACTCCCTGATTCATAAAATATGAGAAGATAAGTGAGGGATTAAGCCAGTATTTATAGGCATTCGAATTAATTCTATCCATTAGATTAAATTATATTAAATCCGAATTATTAGGCCAATGTTTATTCTAAGCCACCATACTACCATCGGTCGACCAGTCAATAGAGGACGGTCGACCGCTAAGGGTCGACCGTTCCCTATTCCGATGTCGACTAGTGAAATTTTTTTAATTAACGTGATTTACTTCCTTTCATATGTTTTGAATTATTTTTGATCTCAAATCTTTAAACATTAATAACTATTTCATTTGAATTCTGATCGTTTTTATTTATGAAATTAATTAGAAAATCGCCACAAATACAATAGTGCAAGTTTCGAAGCCACAATCTAAGGCGTTGCAATAATTGCCTCTAAGGAATACCCTCAACTCTTTTAATCTTTCACTTGAACATGAAGTCAATTATGGATTCTTAATATCATTCCTTTGATCTGTTCATAACTGATCAAACCAGTTCCATAGTGAATGGATTTATTATATTATTTTACTATCTACTCTATCAGCAACCATCTCTCTTCATTGATAAAATTCATTTACCATATGGAAATTTCAGAGCATATGTGCAGAAATCTTGTTAATCCTATGTTCTTTCATTTGGAACATTTCAAGTCAAAGATCCTTAACTAGGTTGAGTATGAATTCATGATTGACATACCATATTTTATCACTTATTAAGTTTAAGTCTACATATTCAATCATAAGGAGTTTGTTGTCTCTGTAAATAATTTTCTTTCATTTCACGAATCTTGAGAATAGTCATAACTAACATTGGGTGATCTTAATTTGGATATGATACTCGCTCAATGCATCGACTACGTAAGTGAATAGTGATACAGTAGGCATTATAGCATATTATTAAGTCATCATGGACCGAAGATGGCCATGGAGTAATGGATAACGTAAATGCGGTGAAAATATACCAGTAGACCGCACAATCAATTTAAACTAGTTCAGCCTTCTCATCATATGTCTAGTTCCAAAGCTCCACTTTAGTGTTTCACAAAAAAGCCCTCAGTTCACCCTGATGAAGAGGTTTACAACAACACTGCCTAAAGACTCTCTTTATAGGACTTCACTCTATCTGATCTTCCAAAAAAGTACTTCAACAATTTCAAGTAAGAGTTTGACTTTGATAATCGTTGTTGCTTTGTACACTAACTTTGTCACTCATTACAATATATTAAAACCACTCAAATAATACGGGATTTAATGGATAGAGTTTGGGTATAGGATTGTTTTTAATTAATATGGATTTGAACGCTTGGGACTACAATAGCATTTTGATCAGAACATTAAATAAAAGTATGGAAATAGATAAAAGAGTTGGTATGTTAAAATTAAGTTATTAGCGTATTTATGATTGATGAGGAGATGCATCAAAAGATCATAATTTTTCAAATGAAATTAACGATGAATGGATGCAATTGAAAAGGAAGTGAAGAACGTTCAATGTTGAAGGGACATGACTATCAGAGCCAAAAACACATGACCAGCCCCTTTGCTAGTGTACATGCGGCTTCACCACTAGTGGGCCCATAGGACCACAATGGGAACAATGGCGGACTGCCAATGGCATCAATGGTCCTTTTGTGCACTATTTCCTTACATTGATTTCATGTGGTGTTTTCTCTATTTCTGATGTGTGTTTCACCTCCTTCCTTAGCTCGAAAAATTCCTAAAAGGTTAATGATGGATTTTAATGTGTTAAGAAGCTTCAAAAAAATTTTAGATCAAAATGTTAAATTTACATTTTGAGATAACTTTTGCGAAATAGAATGTATTTTTGTGTAAAATGTGTATTTTAAAAACCCTTAATTAATTCGAAAATTTTCAAAAAATAAAATTGGTATTTCTAAAACGTTCGGCAAAATTCTGGAGTGACTTGTAGATTATTTTAGTGGTTTTAACAAGTATTTACTTCCATAACTTGATAAATTGACAAAACAACATAAACCTTACTTTTATCTTTGAAGCTCGTCTTTGAGTGTTGTTTGCAGATCCCCAATGATCTATTGCTACCATCATAACTTTTTTAAACTCTTCTCTGCACTCCATAAGCTTTGTGTGCAATAGTATTTAATATTTCTCTAGTATTGCTTGCATTGACATTAATTAAGCTTTTTTCTTCATCGTAAAACTATTTGACACAAAATTACTCAATAAAGACATTAGTAGCACCATTATATGGTTGTTATTATCAAAACCCTAAAATTATATTTTCAACATTCTCCCCCATTTTGATGATGATGACTATGTGATTTTATAAAATTCACAGCTTATATCTCTCCTCTTAAAAAATTTCCCCTTAAGTTTTATACACTCCATATCATTATGATTAATTTTTCTCCTGTTCTGTCATCAACAAAAAGGTCATAAGTTGTAGGGTGTATATTTAACTAGTCAATTTTTATCTAAAAATAAAATTTATTTAAAATTATCAAAATTTCACTTAATTGATGTTTTATTATTAGCCTAGTATTATCTTGTCAATTTTGTCTTTTCGATACATGGAAAAATAATTATTATGTGTGCTATTAAGCTTTTTCAAAAATCTATAGTCTTCAGCCAATTTTCAAAGAATATTTTAATAAAATGAACATAATATTGGCCAATGTTTGGTATGAAAATAATTTTTGAAATTTTAAGCATAGTTATACCTATAAATTTATTGCTTTCAAAAATATTTTTCTTTTATCTTGAAATAGTTCACAAGTATTCATCATTTTAAAGATAACAAATATTTTACGCAATTTCTATGTCTTTTCAAATGGATGATATATATAATATAGTTATCTAATTATTTTTCAAAAAACTATCAGTAATACTCGTGAAATTTAGATGCCAACCCCAAATATTAATCAGATGGAAAAAATGGGTGGATATACCAAATTTGTTGTATTGTTGTAGTTTCATTTTCCATGAAACCATATTCTCCTTCAAATACAAGGAACATTTGTTATTCAAAACCTATCTAATCATTCTTTCTTTCTTCTCTGGGTACCTGCAAAAAATAAAAATTCATTTTTGTATCCATTTCCAGTGTTAGAATCCAGGGGGTTGGAATGAAGGTTGTAACAGCCCGCAAATACGTACCCCTTGAATCAACACTATTCTACAACAATCAACTCAAGTTGTACAGAAAAACGAACCATTTGGGTTTAAGAAGAAGAGGTAGAAGAAGAGAAAACAAAATCAATATCAGAATCTAACCATCGCAGCGGAATAAAATATAATAGATAATAAATAATCTTTACTCAAAATCAAATATATCAGTTTACATACATCACATCATCAGAGTACATCAGTCACAGCTCACCTCAAAACAATACAATGGATACACAACAACTCAAGGTACACAACAACTCAAACAGCGGAATATATATATAACAAGTACGACTATACGTATCGTCATCCAGCTCGTCTCCTGAGCTCCACAGCATCATATCCTGTATCCTATAATACTCGGTCTGACCCGAGCATTACAGTTAAATAATACCCGAGTCAGTCTGGAATACCAGAGTGAGAAAATCACACCCAATTGATTATTAAAGTTTCAAAAATACTTTGAAAACCAAAAGCATCTCGTAAGACCACGCCACAAATAAACATGTCGGATTTTTACCTTACGATAGCTAAAACAATTTTTATATAGAAATCCTCTGATATTATAATAGGGTCTATATACAAATACTTATAAAATAGCCAAAATTGTTACATGATTAAATTCCAGCTACTAGCCACCGAAGTGGGTAATACAAACAAAACTCGTACAAGGCTCGTAGGGAAAATGGATTTCCAACAATGACTAGGCACTGGGGTACCACCTGTCACAGTACGGGGCCTAGATCACCGTACCGAGGATTACTCCCTTCATCCCCTGCAACACAAGGCCGGAACCATTCCTTACTGAACAGTCCCGAACAAGATAAACCCCGTGGTTGGCGCGACCAACCACCCACTAAGCCGAAATATATAAGGGACATCTAGACAGGGGAATTATCTTGTCCTGCTTGGGCATGACCCACCTAACCTTGCTGCATATCCCCTGATTTTCAGTCATTCCCATTTGATGAGGCTTGAGGCTAAGCGTTACCTTTTAGAACGTTTTACTTAGAATGCCCATCGCCCACCTGACGATGTTTCGCAAGCATTCGTCCATACAAGTCCGTCCCGGGTTTGAACGGAACCGAAGGCACTATTCCTACTACATCCATTTTGGAAATATCCTCAGGATTAGTAGCGACTAGCCCTTGCACTTCACTGCTCATCTTCGAATCCAAAATCGTTTTCACGAAACGTACAAACCGGATCGAAGTGGTTTTCGAGAAATTAATCTCGATCCCGGTCTCTTCGAAACGATCAACGCATTGTCCAATATTGATAGTCGGTTATTTAACCATCAATTAATATACATAACATCCATCACACAATAAATAATTTTTCAAATTATTTATTTATCTCAAAAAAATATCTTCACAAGATATATTTCTATTTTCAATCCTTTGAAAACAGTTCCAAAACCATCTTTCTTTCTAAAATAAACTTTTCCCAAATATTTACTATCTCCTCTGAAATCACCAAGCACAAAAAAAAAGATTTTTAAAATAATTTAAAACACATTACTTTGAAATATATAATTTAAAGCACTTAGGATAAAACTACTTATATAATTTGTTAAAAATACCATATTATATGAATTTGAGAAAATAAGGTTACTAAAAAAAAAAATCCGGTTTTCACTTTTAAAACAAATACTAAGTCACTTTTAAATAATTAATGCTATAATATATTAAAGGTAATACTTGCTTTAGAAATTAAATATTAGAAATGATAAATTTTTCAAAACATACCTTTTAAACATTTTTAAAAACTATTAACTTATATTTAAAAACTTACTTTGAAAACGTACTTGGTTATTCAGAAAAAAAATTCCCAATCTCAATCACTTAAATCAAATTTCCCAATTGATTCCCAATTTACTCCATTGAAATAAATTTCTTTACTTATCAGTTCATTTCAAACATCATTAATTAAGGACTTTTTTTTTATTATTATTTTCAATTTAATTTTTGACTCCTTTAGCTGAAATATACAAATCTCAGGTTATTCCCAATTTCTTCTTTATTTTTCTTAAATAATTTAAATCCCCAATTTAAAATAAATGTTTTGTTCTTTTAAACAATAACATTGAAATTTAAGTTCCATGAACTCTCCTTTATTCAAATTTTCCTTCCCATACACAAGATTTATTTATTAGAATTTTAAGGTCACTTTATTTCCTTTCCAGTTCATTCATAAATTTATTCAACTTTGATATAACTATTTTACTTGCACTTTCACTTCTTTTATTTCATTTCCAATCTCAAATTATATTTTTAGTAATTAATTATTGCCCGATTAAAACAATCAAGCCATAGCATTCGATATTCCCACATAATTCATTACAGGATATCAAATATTCAGAACAGAGAATATTAAATAATTAAATAAATATGAGGGGTCCAGTTGGATCCCTCCAACCTGTTTCCCTGCATCCACAGATGTTAGCACAACATAATATCCATTCCAAATTATACCAGACTAAAGCACATCAATCAATTCAACCAATCAAGCAATTATTTAAATTTAATCATTTAAATTTAAATTATACCGAGTGAGATTAACTCACCTTTGATTTCTGTTTGGCAAATCCATTTCCTTCTCACCAATTCCACCATAATTTTAGACCTTGATCAACATTACATAATTTATTAATATTTGGATTAAACGATTAATTAATTCCTAATACTTTGGTTTTTAAAGCCAATATTTAATTTAAATCCTTGATTCTTCCAAATCTATAATAATTTCCATTAAAATATTTTAAAATTTTAAAATTTAAAATATGTGTGTACTAATATATAAACATACTTAAAACCTGTTTACTTTAAACGTAAAGAATAAAAATTGTATTTATACATTATTGTATAAACCAAAATAATTAATAAATTGAAGAAGTAAATTGTTTTAACAGTTTACTATTAATTATTTCCTACTAACCACAAACAATATTTTCTTCAATTAAGCAAAACGATTACTGCACAAATTAAAATAGACAAAAGTCTATACCTCACCGAACCAATCGAGCTCTCTGATCTTCACTGCCATCTACGAAACTCGGTTTCCCTTTCCGTGCGCAAGCACACACGCGTATGCTCCTCTCGCGGTCGCTGCCTACCTCGATTCCCTCGCATCCAAACATCATCGGCCTTGCTTCAAGATCGAAGCTTGAACTCGCTTCCACCCCAAACGAATGCGCGCGACAGAACGCGACCACCTTCGCCTCGATTACAATCGCGACTCGATCGCGAGAATTCGCCTCAACCGAAAATCGACACCGCAGCTCGATTCGCCGCACCTAGACTCGATTTGATGAGGTGACGATGCGATTCCCTCGCGTGCTCACGCGAGTTCACCCCCGGTTCCGCCATTGTTTCGTTTTAGAATCCCTTTTTTTTTTAAACGTATTGGGTTTCGGTCTGAAAGGAATGGGGGTGGATTTTGATTCGAGAAGAGGGGTTTTGATTTCGAACATATAGCGAGATGAAAATGGTGATTTATTACTCTCGGCCATGATAATTTTTTTTTCTGATTTTTTTTTCAAACGAGAATGACGCATCTCGATTTTCTTTTTGAAAGAATGAGGAAGTGTGTTCGAGAAGCATGTCTGAAAAAAAAAATCTAGCTACAGTAAGATGAGGGTTGACTGGTCAACACATATCCTTTCTATTCAAATTAAAATTTAAACCGTCTCAAATAATTATTAAGCGTTTATACACCGTACACTCATACAACAACTCCGATCAATACGAAATTTGAAATCCGATAATAATTCAATATTACGGATCCAATGGAACTGCTTTCGTCGAATTCCGAGACTGCGCCTCGGAAGGCTATTTTAAATTCAATTCAAACGATATAAATTTTAAAACTTAACAAACCATTTTTAAATTTGATTTCATCACTTCTATTCTCTTCAGTATTATCGATATAAATTTTATAAGCCTTCAAATTATTTTAAATCGAATTAAAATTCCAGATTCAACGTTTTATTCAAATTCAAGTTATTTAATTCTAAATTATAATTACCAAATAATTGGTAATATTTGAATTCGAGTAAAAAAAATTAACATTTAAATATTCAAAATCAATTGAATATTCCAATTTCAATGGCTCAAAAATTTCGGGTCGTCACATTCCTCCCCCCTTAAAAGAATTTCGTCCCCGAAATTACTAGTTAGGAAAAATGACTCAACTCCCGTTACTATATTTTCTTTTTTTTTCAAACCAACAATTTAACATCCTACCAATTATCTTTTTTAATAAAAGTCACATTACCTTTCTTATTACCTTTCCAAATCTTTCCCTAATTTGCAAACAAACCTATTTGCCTAATTATTCAAGTTTCAATTTAAAACCAATTTGGAATTATCAAATTTTCTCAAAAATTTTCTAACTCCCTAAATTCCCGAAAAATTTCGCCAGCGTCTCCTTTGCGCGGCTAGCTCGGTACAACTACAAAATGGCTCTACGGCCTCCCAAATCCAAAAAGAAAACAAAAAGCCAAGTGGCTCAATCCAAATCCAAGTCCCAATCAATTTTCATACCAAATTTAAATACATACCTTATTGTCGGGCAATTCAAATTTATCTTCTGAATCAAAAACCAATTCTCTTTTCCCCTTTTACAATACCTGCATAACCTGCTTGGTACTAATATCCAATCATAATATTCCAAAACAATTTATCGATTTTCTCACAAAACGCCAATATCTATTCACTCTAATATTATCTTAGGATACATTTGTAATATCAATTTCCAATCTAGAATTTACCATTCCTTTCTTAAGTTAGTACAAACATTTTATATGTTTCTTATCTTTATTTCTCTTTTCCACTTTTAGTTTATACCTATTTCCATTTAAATCGATTTCCATATTACATATGTATTTCATTTATTTTCAACTTTGAATTTTTAATTTTTATCCTTCATTTATTCCTAATTTAAGTCATTACTTTAATTAGTTTCATTTACTAATTAGTTTCATTTACTAACTTATTTTAGTTTCCCATTCTAAATAGTTTTGTCGTTAACAAAATTTTCCAAAATTTTCAAAAAAATTCTAACTTCCAAAATTTCTGAAATTTTTTGGCAGAGTCCCCTTTGTACGGAGGAGCATTTGCAATTTGACAAAAGAGATAAATATATATACATCGACCCACACGGTCGGAAAAACCAAAAACAGTTCATATTTCCTATTTTTATTTGCGTAGGCGTACCTTATTTAGCATTTTAAGCAAGCGGCTAATTATTTTTAGCAAATAGCCCAACCCAAATCCAGCCATACGGCTTCCAGGTACCTGTACTTACTCAATTTAAACTTGTAAGTGCCAAATAAAAGGAGTTTAACACATTTCACTTACTTGCAATAGTTAAAACATATGAATTCTAAAATAAATTCACACTAAACATTTTTCTGAAAGCAACTTATACAATTTTCATGCTAATCTAACTGTTTCAATTAATTTATAACCATTTTCATTTAATTCGAATGGTTTTCAATCCATTCGTATACAACTTCATCAATGTGAATGGTTTAAAATTCAATCACTTACATTAATTCATTTTTAAGCAACTGAACTCATAATTAATCCAATTGCTTTCAAAATCAATTTATTTTACTACTATCCATTTATAGAATTTAATTACTTCCATTTATATCCAAAATCAATTTATTCTATGAAATTCGACGAGATTTATGTGAATAAATAAGCACTTGAGTTCTATAATCAATTTAAATTAACTCCAACTCAACTTACACTTAGTTCAATTCCATTTCGGATTTATTCACAATCCACATATTCTCAGTTTTATTGCATTTAAATTTTATTGACCAAACTAGTCCATTCAAAACCATTAACAATCTAGGCTTCATCTCCATTACCAATTAGGCTTCCCCTTTATTTTAATTCATTCACAATCATTTATTTAGCTCGACATATTCCATTTAAATTTTATTTACAATTCATTTATTTACATTTCATTCCATATTTGTTTATTCCGAACTACTTTATTTAGCTCGAAAACAATTCGGACTATTTTATTCAATAACCATTTCTCAACTTATTTAAACTATATTTCATTTGATACTTATTTATTCCATCATTTATTCATTCAATATAATCTGTTTATCCACATTTACTTGAACCATTTCAAATAAACTCGAAACATTCTATTTCCTTATTGTCTCAAATTATTTCAATTCCTTAATAATGTAAATGGTTTACAATCATTTATTCTAGAACTTCATTCCATTGACATTATTTATAACTCACCGAATTTTTATTTCGGTTAAAAATTTATTTTCACTTAATTTAAATCCAACCCAATATCATTAAACTCGGTTCAAGTTGAATTCAATTCAACTCTCCTCCATTCATTTAGCTTAAGTCAATTTACTTCAATTTATTCGAATTTTATACTTAAGCTCATTTCCATCTTACAAGTATATTTTCTCTTTTATACTCAGCTTAACTCGATTTATTCCAAGGCCATATCCAATTTATTTCCACTTATTGGATTTCATTTGCATATTCAAACCATTACTATTTTAATCCATTTACATTTTTATTATATACATCTCAAATTATATTTACTTTGTTAACACTTCAAGTCTAATTTTTAATTAATAACTCAAGTTCTGATTCTATTATCCACTTTTAATTTACCATCCAATTTATTAACTCACAATTCAATTTTATTAACTAATTTATTATCTAATTAGTTCTCCCATTATTTATAATCCAACACTTGAATTTTTTTTTTTCATTCCAAATATCACTTTTATTTATTTTCCTTAGTTCAATATATTTTACAATTCAAGTTTGGATTTTCCTCTCATTTCCCTATTCATCTAAATATTTATTTGGATTTGTATTCCATTTTCAATTTTATAAGTCGCAACTTATTATTTACACCATTCCATTCCTCATAGGCTTGAATATATTATTCTTTTTTTTTTTAACTCAAGCCTTATGCTTATTTATAACCCAAGCATATATTTTATTCATGCATTTTAATCCTTTTATAAATTATTCTGGTTTATTTATTTCAATTAAATTCTTATCCAATTTATTTCTTATCCAATTAAGAATCAATTTCAATTCAATTTTACTTTAAACTCAGAATTTACTTGACTCAATTCGATTTTAACTTAATTCGAATACAACTAAATATTATTTCCAGCCTATTCAATGAATTTCAATCCAATCAAATTTTTATTTCCAACTCCAAGTAAATTTTCATTTTCAATTTTTATCTTTAAATTTAAATTCCAACCTTCAAAGTTTATATTCCATTCCTGGTTTAAAATCATCGCAATTTATAAGCTGACAACTTATCTTATCCGGATTTTTTTTAAACTCCCGGCTTTGGTTTCAAATCATTTTGAAATCTCCAACGTCACAAATCACATTTCTCAAAAGTTACACCAATCCTGGTTTTACCCACAACAAATTCCCTTTGAAAATTCCAAAACCAACTAACTTTTCTGAATAAATCAATTTGGTAGCAATTCATCACTTAGAAACTCGAAAATGAACATCGATGATGCTGCAGTCATCATCGAAGTTATTTTCCAGTGACTGAAGTGAATTCAATGCTATATCACTTTCAAAACCTATTTTAAAACAATTTCCACTCAGAAATACTCCCAAAACAATAATGTTATCGTTTATCTTCAAAACACTTCGATAACATTCCCAAAATCTCTGAAATTTGAATTTCCAAATCCTGCTTAAATACATTTTAACTATGATTCATTTGTATAATTTATGCTTATACAAATTTCTATTTGATTGTATTTCAATTCATAAATTACATTTATAATTCATATTTATAAATTTCATTTCATAATTGGATTTATCTTCTCAATCTTTGATTATATTCACAATTTCTAGTTAAATTTTCACTTAACAATGATAATATTTTAATATTACCATTTCTAACATCCAAGCAACCATATAATAGCTATATTGTTTACCAAAAACTTTCTTTATATCCAAAAATATATTTTTGGGTAAAATTATTTCATTTACCCATATTTAAAACAATACCGTGTCGATTGTTCAATTTAAGTGTTTAGAAACCCCTTCGATACAGTTTTCGAGGCTGTGCCGACGAAGGTTCATATACCACTCCATAAACCAATCAACACAATATAAAACCATTTTATATTCACTAACAAATACGCGCTCATATCTATTAATACGCTCAAACTCATTATAGAGTACTACGGACTCTAATTTATGAGTAATTCCCACCAGAGCCAAGGTTATCACCAACCTAAGCTCTGATACCAAGTGTAACAGCCCGCAAATCCGTACCCCTTGAATCAACACTATTCTACAACAATCAACTCAAGTTGTACAGAAATACGAACCATTTGGGTTTAAGAAGAAGAGGTAGAAGAAGAGAAAACAAAATCAATATCAGAATCTAACCATCGCAGCGGAATAAAATATAATAGATAATAAATAATCTTTACTCAAAATCAAATATATCAGTTTACATACATCACATCATCAGAGTACATCAGTCACAGCTCACCTCAAAACAATACAATGGATACACAACAACTCAAGGTACACAACAACTCAAACAGCGGAATATATATATAACAAGTACGACTATACGTATCGTCATCCAGCTCGTCTCCTGAGCTCCACAGCATCATATCCTGTATCCTATAATACTCGGTCTGACCCGAGCATTACAGTTAAATAATACCCGAGTCAGTCTGGAATACCAGAGTGAGAAAATCACACTCAATTGATTATTAAAGTTTCAAAAATACTTTGAAAACCAAAAGCATCTCGTAAGACCACGCCACAAATAAACATGTCGGGTTTTTACCTTACGATAGCTAAAACAATTTTTATATAGAAATCCTCTGATATTATAATAGGGTCTATATACAAATACTTATAAAATAGCCGAAATTGTTACATGATTAAATTCCAGCTACTAGCCACCGAAGTGGGTAATACAAACAAAACTCGTACAAGGCTCGTAGGGAAAATGGATTTCCAACAATGACTAGGCATTGGGGTACCACCTGTCACAGTACGGGGCCTAGATCACCGTACCGAGGATTACTCCCTTCATCCCCTGCAACACAAGGCCGGAACCATTCCTTACTGAACAGTCCCGAACAAGATAAACCCCGTGGTTGGCGCGACCAACCACCCACTAAGCCGAAATATATAAGGGACATCTAGACAGGGGAATTATCTTGTCCTGCTTGGGCATGACCCACCTAACCTTGCTGCATATCCCCTGATTTTCAGTCATTCCCATTTGATGAGGCTTGAGGCTAAGCGTTACCTTTTAGAACGTTTTACTTAGAATGCCCATCGCCCACCTGACGATGTTTCGCAAGCATTCGTCCATACAAGTCCGTCCCGGGTTTGAACGGAACCGAAGGCACTATTCCTACTACATCCATTTTGGAAATATCCTCAGGATTAGTAGCGACTAGCCCTTGCACTTCACTGCTCATCTTCGAATCCAAAATCGTTTTCACGAAACGTACAAACCGGATCGAAGTGGTTTTCGAGAAATTAATCTCGATCCCGGTCTCTTCGAAACGATCAACGCATTGTCCAATATTGATAGTCGGTTATTTAACCATCAATTAATATACATAACATCCATCACACAATAAATAATTTTTCAAATTATTTATTTATCTCAAAAAAATATCTTCACAAGATATATTTCTATTTTCAATCCTTTGAAAACAGTTCCAAAACCATCTTTCTTTCTAAAATAAACTTTTCCCAAATATTTACTATCTCCTCTGAAATCACCAAGCACAAAAAAAAAAGATTTTTAAAATAATTTAAAACACATTACTTTGAAATATATAATTTAAAGCACTTAGGATAAAACTACTTATATAATTTGTTAAAAATACCATATTATATGAATTTGAGAAAATAAGGTTACTAAAAAAAAATCCGGTTTTCACTTTTAAAACAAATACTAAGTCACTTTTAAATAATTAATGCTATAATATATTAAAGGTAATACTTGCTTTAGAAATTAAATATTAGAAATGATAAATTTTTCAAAACATACCTTTTAAACATTTTTAAAAACTATTAACTTATATTTAAAAACTTACTTTGAAAACGTACTTGGTTATTCAGAAAAAAAATTCCCAATCTCAATCACTTAAATCAAATTTCCCAATTGATTCCCAATTTACTCCATTGAAATAAATTTCTTTACTTATCAGTTCATTTCAAACATCATTAATTAAGGACTTTTTTTTTATTATTATTTTCAATTTAATTTTTGACTCCTTTAGCTGAAATATACAAATCTCAGGTTATTCCCAATTTCTTCTTTATTTTTCTTAAATAATTTAAATCCCCAATTTAAAATAAATGTTTTGTTCTTTTAAACAATAACATTGAAATTTAAGTTCCATGAACTCTCCTTTATTCAAATTTTCCTTCCCATACACAAGATTTATTTATTAGAATTTTAAGGTCACTTTATTTCCTTTCCAGTTCATTCATAAATTTATTCAACTTTGATATAACTATTTTACTTGCACTTTCACTTCTTTTATTTCATTTCCAATCTCAAATTATATTTTTAGTAATTAATTATTGCCCGATTAAAACAATCAAGCCATAGCATTCGATATTCCCACATAATTCATTACAGGATATCAAATATTCAGAACAGAGAATATTAAATAATTAAATAAATATGAGGGGTCCAGTTGGATCCCTCCAACCTGTTTCCCTGCATCCACAGATGTTAGCACAACATAATATCCATTCCAAATTATACCAGACTAAAGCACATCAATCAATTCAACCAATCAAGCAATTATTTAAATTTAATCATTTAAATTTAAATTATACCGAGTGAGATTAACTCACCTTTGATTTCTGTTTGGCAAATCCATTTCCTTCTCACCAATTCCACCATAATTTTAGACCTTGATCAACATTACATAATTTATTAATATTTGGATTAAACGATTAATTAATTCCTAATACTTTGGTTTTTAAAGCCAATATTTAATTTAAATCCTTGATTCTTCCAAATCTATAATAATTTCCATTAAAATATTTTAAAATTTTAAAATTTAAAATATGTGTGTACTAATACATAAACATACTTAAAACCTGTTTACTTTAAACGTAAAGAATAAAAATTGTATTTATACATTATTGTATAAACCAAAATAATTAATAAATTGAAGAAGTAAATTGTTTTAACAGTTTACTGTTAATTATTTCCTACTAACCACAAACAATATTTTCTTCAATTAAGCAAAACGATTACTGCACAAATTAAAATAGACAAAAGTCTATACCTCACCGAACCAATCGAGCTCTCTGATCTTCACTGCCATCTACGAAACTCGGTTTCCCTTTCCGTGCGCAAGCACACACGCGTATGCTCCTCTCGCGGTCGCTGCCTACCTCGATTCCCTCGCATCCAAACATCATCGGCCTTGCTTCAAGATCGAAGCTTGAACTCGCTTCCACCCCAAACGAATGCGCGCGACAGAACGCGACCGCCTTCGCCTCGATTACAATCGCGACTCGATCGCGAGAATTCGCCTCAACCGAAAATCGACACCGCAGATCGATTCGTCGCACCTAGACTCGATTTGATGAGGTGACGATGCAATTCCCTCGCGTGCTCACGCGAGTTCACCCCCGGTTCCGCCATTGTTTCATTTTAGAATCCCTTTTTTTTTTAAACGTATTGGGTTTCGGTCTGAAAGGAATGGGGGTGGATTTTAATTCGAGAAGAGGGGTTTTGATTTCGAACATATAGCGAGATGAAAATGGTGATTTATTACTCTCGGCCATGATAATTTTTTTTTCTGATTTTTTTTTTCAAACGAGAATGAAGCATCTCGATTTTCTTTTTGAAAGAATGAGGAAGTGTGTTCGAGAAGCATGTCTGAAAAAAAAAATCTAGCTACAGTAAGATGAGGGTTGACTGGTCAACACATATCCTTTCTATTCAAATTAAAATTTAAACCGTCTCAAATAATTATTAAGCGTTTATACACCGTACACTCATACAACAACTCCGATCAATACGAAATTTGAAATCCGATAATAATTCAATATTACGGATCCAATGGAACTGCTTTCGTCGAATTCCGAGATTGCGCCTCGGAAGGCTATTTTAAATTCAATTCAAACGATATAAATTTTAAAACTTAACAAACCATTTTTAAATTTGATTTCATCACTTCTATTCTCTTCAGTATTATCGATATAAATTTTATAAGCCTTCAAATTATTTTAAATCGAATTAAAATTCCAGATTCAACGTTTTATTCAAATTCAAGTTATTTAATTCTAAATTATAATTACCAAATAATTGGTAATATTTGAATTCGAGTAAAAAGAATTAACATTTAAATATTCAAAATCAATTGAATATTCCAATTTCAATGGCTCAAAAATTTCGGGTCGTCACAAAGGTTACCATATCCAAGAGTGTTTGGTAGTACCTTTGAAAATAAATATTCATTATTAGTTATTGTAACAAAATAATCATCAATATAATTTTCTTTGTTTTTCTAATTAACAGAAATCAAAGTAGTTAGATAATTTTTATTCATCTTTCCTATCAATGATTTCGTACTTTTAGAGATATTGGAAGCATAATAAGTTACAAAAGTACTTGATATTTTATAAAAAGAGGATTTTCAATTTATTCGAAATCTATTACTAGCTTTAACATTTTTCCTACACATGAAAACTACATCTACGATTTGATTTATTATATCCCAAACCACCTTTATTATTAAAAGGTCTGTAGTTCGACCAAATTGAATTTAAGTCATTGAACATTATTGAAATTTATGACTTTTTCGTTAATTTTATCAAGTTTTTTGTCATAGTCACAAATCACTTTTCATAAATTTCAATTTGGTATTTCAAAGTTTTAATTTCATTACTAACTCCAAATTATCATTCTTTAAAGCACAATTCACTTATTAAGAAACAAAAGTTTAAAATTTGAATTATTTAAAGAAATTTCAAAATCATTATTCAAATTGTCAAATTTCTTTGGAAAATTTTCACTTTTATTTTTGAACAATTATTTAATTTTTCATGATGCTCTAATCAAGGCATAAAATTTTACTAAGTAATTTAAGGAGCTATTTTCATTTTCTAAAAAAATTTCAATGGATTAATTTTAAGCTCATACATATTTAATTTACCCGAACTTTCTTTCTGCTTCTTTTAAAGATTTCTAAGCTTCTAATATAAAATACCACAAAAATCACATAATTGATTATACGTAGTTTGTAACTCATTGATATCTGGTGTGGTCGTACATTCACCCTCATGGTTGTGTTAGCAAAAGTAGTAGTGTAACATGAATGATGGGCTCTATTACTTGTAGTGCTTTAATTGGATCTTCTTCCGGCTATAATTTTAAGATGTCGTTATGATCAGTAGAACGTCAAGCTTTGATACCACTTGTTTAGTGGTTATGGATCGAAGATTGCGAGTAGAGTAATAGATAATGTCAATGTGGCAAAAATACAATAGTGGGTCACACAGTCGATTTATATTCAATCAGATCTCTTGTCCTATGTCCAGTTATGAAGCTCTCCTTTTGTATTTGAATGACCAAAATGCCCATACTTCGCCTGGTGGTGTAGGTTTACACACTGCCTGAAGACTCCCTCTATAAGACTTCACTCTACCGATTTTCCTGAATTGGACTTCAACAACTTCAAGTAAGAGCTTGAATTTGACAACCATTCTGTCTTTGTACACTAATTTTATCACTTAATTACAATATTCTAAAACCACTCATATAATTTGAGTTGAATGGATAGAGTTTGGGTATAAGTTTTGGTTTCGATTGATATAGACTTGAATGCTTGAGACCATATTAGGGTTTTGATCAAAACATTAAGTAATAAAGTATGGAAATAAAGAACAAGAATTGATATGTTTTGATAAAGTGACCAGGGTATTTATAATTGATGAGGAAATGCGTCAGAAGATCATAATTTTTGTAACAACCCAGATTTTTCGTCATTCGATTGTGAATATTTAAATGGTTTTCAATATTGGATTTGGAATTATAATTGAGTTAATAAGTTTTTAAAACTAAAATTCCAAACGATTTCGTAAAGTTTTAAATCGTTGATTTAATCGACGCGTTAAAATAGCTATCCGGGGCACAGTCTTGAAATTCGACGAAACCAGTTCCATTGGATCTGTATTAGTGCATTATTGTCGGATTTCAAATTTCGTAGCGTATAGAGTTATCATTGGCCATACGGGATAGAAATGCATTGAAATTAATATCGGAATTTAATATAATAATCAGGTTCAAAAGGCTATCTTCTCCATACGATCGAATTAGGACTCAAAACCTTTTCCATTGCGTTCGAAATAAGGGTATAACATTATGAACGCCTAGCGGCATGCCTCGATAGAGATTCGAGATTTTGAGTTGCGTAAATCGAGACGTTTTAAAATTTTAAATAGATAATTGTCTAGTCAACATTCTTTTCAGTAGTGATTCCATCTTTTCACTATGTTTTGGCCATTCAAACACGCTACCCAAATCACATGCAACCCTTCCTTCCTTTTTAAAGGCCGACCTTGTCCTCCCTCATTCAAATCGAAAATCACAGTAATTAAAAAAAAGGATCGATCTTCTAATGAAAAAAAGAAATATATATATATATAATCGATCAAAGGCAATCCTTTCAGTTCAAACGCAGAAATTCACGATTGAATCGCGATCGATCGGCAGCATCGAGCAGTGACCGAAGGTGATTGGGGGAGGTGCATGGGTGAGAAGTGGTGGCATGGAGAGAGGGGCGGCACGTCACTCAGGGAAGCTAGTCCAAGTAGTTTGTGCTGCATGAGTGGGAAAGGGGGAAACGACGACAACGGTATAGGCGACTTTGGCGAGGGGAGGTAGGCTCTCGATGGTCATTGCACGTTGAGTATGGAGGGACGCAGTGGAATTTGAGTGTCGCAAATTATGTGGTTGGCCTCTGGGATGGTCGTGCTCGAGCCGCAGGCAACCAGTGGTGGTGCCTCGAGTGGTGAACGTCGAGGGAGGCTATGGGGACTGTGGTACTTCGCGATGCAGGAGGAAGCTAGGCAACAACCTCGAACGTTGGCATTGATGAAGGTAATTAATGTTCGATTAATGGAAATAATTAATTTAGTCATGATATATTGTTTCGACTAAATCGAACGCTTACAAAATTTTAAAATCTATTCATACGATGTAACGACCCAGAAATTTTTAGCCCCGAGAATTCCAGATCGTTAGGAAAAGAAGAAAAAGGTAGAAAAGAAACAGAAACCAACACAAAATCTCACAATCGCAGCGGATCAAATATAATATCAGATAATATCCTTTATACAAAGAAAAGCTGTATCAGTAAATTTACATTTTAATACATCGGAGTTACAACCATTACACAAATACTGAACAGTTAAAATCAACATGTCCTAGGTAATCACTCTAATACACAGCGGAATACTCCATACGTTCCTGCCATCCAGCTCGCCTCCTGTGCTCCTGAACGTCCTTACTTGAAAATCAGTAATTCTCAGTCTAACCCGTGCATTACACCAAAGTAACACCCGGGTGAGGCTGGAAACCAGCGTGAGTAAACCCATATAATATGAAATACCAAGCTATATAAATTAAGTGAATTAACAACGTAACTCGTACTTTTCTACGAGTTCTAATCTTATTTAAGTCAATCATTTATCTCAAAACAATACCCAAGAACCGTTATACTCTTTAAATATCCATGATGCTTAACTTATTTCATTCCAGCCTGTTTGCTTCTAAATTTAAATTTATAAAGAATCGAAGTGGTTTCGGGTATTTACTGATACCCGACCCCCTGTCTCTTCGAATTCAATGCCATCTCTAATACAAGTTGTTAAGTTTTAAACAACACAACTCGTATCTAGGATATCATATCACATAACAATTCAACTCAGATAGGTAACCTACATTATCACAGTTCAACCCATTCATATCACAGCACATCTCGATCGCCCATCAGAGATATCATCAATCCAAGTCATCCAATATCATTCAACCATCCATAAACAAGATTAATTAGATATATAATTCCTAATAAATTTAATTAGTCTCCAATTAAATTAATTAACAACTTTAATCACTTGGACTACCTTAATACTGCTTACTAAACATCAATTAATTACAACCCAATTAATAAATCATTCTTTAATCATCCATCTTAATTAATCATCTTTGATTAATTATCCTTTAATTAGATATGTAATTAACCTATAATTACCCCATAGATTAATAAGCATTAACCATTCACATTAATTAAGCTTTAATTAATCACCTTAATTAATAAATTACATTAATTAATGATCCTCTAATCACTTCCCTTAATTAATTACATTTAACAAATAATCTTTAATCAATTATCCTTAATTAATCATATTGAGTAATTAATTATCCTTAATTAATCATATCCATAAATTAATTATCCTTTTGGTTAATCCTTTAATTAATTACTCTAAGTAATTAATCCTTAAACACTTCCATTAAGTCATTATCCACTAATTACTTTTATTAAGAATTTTTTTTTATTAATCACTTCCAGTAATTACTCTTTAATTACTTACCCTAAGTAATTATATTTTATAAATTACAATAAGTATCTATACTCAAACAATTTCTTTTAGTGATTATCCATAATTAATTAACTAATTAATTTTCTCAAATTACTTACTTTAATTAATCATTTCATAATCACTAGTTAATGATCTTCAAATTAAACACATTCTAAATCCCATCACTTCATTATATTTTGATACTTAGGACTTTAATTTAATTAACTAACCTATCATAATTATTCAAAAACCAACAACTAAATAAAACAAAGAAAACATTCTTATTTTAAACTTAAAATTTGATAACTTGTTTACTAAAACTTTGTTTTTAAAAAAAACAGGTTAACAAGATTTCTTTGCCTTCAAAACTTGACTTACTTATTATCTACCAAGCTTTAATACCTAAACAAGGAACTCGAGACCATCCTTTATTCTTCTCGAGCCAGATCACCAAATACCCGAGCGATCCATCCTCTTAAAAATCTCGAGACAAATACGAGAAAAATACGAGTAAACCCCGAGCCTCAACCTTCTTCCCCGAAGCGAACACTATCCAGACACAAATGCACCGTGCATGTGCATGCAAGCCCGACACCCCTCCGACCAACTTCGCCAACACTCTAAGGTCGCCGACGACCCTCGCTATCAAACACAACCACCCGATCATCATCACAAATCCTAAATCAAAGTCGAGCTACTCAAGTCAAAACTGGACCAAAACCTACGCCTGAAACATCCTCGAACCGGATCTTCTGGAACTCCGGCCACACATTACCGACCTTCCACGCTACCATTTCACCAAGCCCGGTGAAGCTCGATCACCCAGAAATGCCACTGCAACGAAATTTTCTGACCTCGACTTCGAACCCACTTAAACCCTAGTTTGACCAATCGTCGCCGCCACGGTAAGAAATAAATTCACATGGCATTTTTGTCAAGATCTCTGTTCGCCATTCTTGCTTTCGAGATCTCTGTTCGCCATTCTTGCTTCAAAAAAAACCCCAATCACCCTGAGACCACCGGACACCAGAAATAGCCCAAAACACATTTTCCATTCAATCAAAGATTTCTCACAATTTACTATATTTAAAATCATGATTTTCATCTTAAAAATCTTAATTCTTGAAGACAATTCAGATTATAATTCTAAATTAACCAATTTATCATATCGAAATGTTGATATATATATAAGTTTTTACTGTAAATCCTATTTCCCAGTAAAAACTGTCATCAATTCCTATTTAAATTATTTTTTAAATTCAAATCTAGTTATTCCTAACAATTTTTGTTTAGACATCATGACCTATAATTGATCAAGGAGAGGGCAATTGATTATTGAATTTTATTTGCATCCAATAATTTAAGAACAGAGCACAATATTGAAAACACTGACATGCACACAGAGATATCCGCATACATATATACATATAATCAGGAAATCAAACATTCAAACCATTATCACCAATTCAAAATCAAGTTTATTGCATGCATCAGAGTTTAAACAGATTTAAAGCGTTAAAAAAATGAAAATTGTTTACTCACTGTTTAAAAGATGAACAGAGGATTCTAGAGAATGATTTTTGAAACTGGGCTGCTTTGTTAAAATTCTTGATCAGAGTTGTTGAATCCTAACTTGAGTTTGGTTAGCTTGTCTCTTGTTTTGAATTTGTTGAGCTACTATGCTTTTGTTTCAGATTTTGAACTTGTGAAGAGATATCCTTTGATTTGATTTTGTTTACTGGATTTTTGTTACAGATTTTATTCTCGGGTTTGAATTTAACAGGCTTGAGTTTTTCTTTGTTTAAGAATGAAGATGGATAAAAGAGATGAAGAGAAAAGATATATGTTTATATAGGTTTAATTAGGATTTATTAAAAATAAAAGAAAATAAAAATAAAGTAGCGACACTTGTTTGAAAACCTAACACTTGTCATTCACATTAGTTAATCACCCTATATTTGTTATTAAAAAGAATTATCAACTAACACTAGTAATTATGCATGAGTATGTTAGTTTTTAAATGGTTATAAAGCTTTTACATTTAATTTCCTAATATATATATATATATATATATATATAATCTTTTAAAAGAATATAATATAAAACAAACTACGTTCTAAATAAAATCATATATAATATATTTTAAAAATCCAAAATATATCTAAGATATATATCTATCTTTTGAAATTCAATATTAAACCTAAATTCAAATTCAAAGTAAATTTTAAAATTCAATTTAAAATCAACTCAAATATATATATATATATTTATTTAAACAATCATAAATTCAATTTGTAAATAATAATTCTATTTAAAATCCATTTATATATATATATAAAAACAACACATTATTATTATTTTTTGAAAACAAAAATTTTACAAATTTTAAATAATTTATAAAGGAGATTATCACATTTTAAATTGCTTGAAATTCGGGGATATCACATTCCTCCTCCTTAGAATCTTTTTGTCCTCGAAAAGGAACGAAGCCAGAATTTATAAACATACTTATATCAGATAAATAACTCTTTGAACAATTTTTTTAAACTATAAACACCCTTTTATTTAAGAATTTTTAAAACACCTTTAAAATTTACATAGTATTAGAAAAATAGTTTTATAAAAATACCTTTTATAACTCGATTTCTCAACAAGTCCATCCTTGTTCTCACAGAAATTCGGTCATACGTTGATCAGGCGTAGGACTGAAAATCTATAAGTACTTGGTAAACTCGTTTTCAACACCCAGTGAAAATACTTGAAAAATATTTTATTGAAAATATAGAAAACATTTTTGAAAATAGAGGGAACATCTTTGGTGAGAATGCTCTGGAAATCATCACCCCCTCCATGGCCGCAGTTAACCCGATGATTACGTCGCCATCCCGGCAAAACCATAGATAACTGTAGGCCTCCGTGCCCCTTGATTACACCATGGAACCTGCTATAGATCGCAGCTACACCGGGGTTACGTTATCATCATGACAAAAACCCATGTAACTGTAGGCATCAACGCCCTCGAATTTCGCTGCTAAAAATGAAACTTCTCCACTCGACCATAGATCGCAGTCTACCGATGTTACGTTTCCATCCCGGCAAAATCAAGCATAGACCGTTGACACTTACCTTCACACAATTTCCACTATAGTCCATAGTAGATCGCAGCGACATCGAGTTAAACTATCATCACAGTATAACCAAATGCCTCTGTAGGCATCAGCGCCCTCGAATTTCGCTGCTAAAAATGAAACTTCTCCACTCGACCATAGATCGCAGTCTACCGATGTTACGTTTCCATCCCGGCAAAATCAAGCATAGACCGTTGACACTTACCTTCACACAATTTCCACTATAGTCCATAGTAGATCGCAGCGACATCGAGTTAAACTATCGTCACAGTATAACCAAATGCCTCTGTAGGCATCAGCGCCCTCGACTTTCGCTACCCAATAATCCTCAGAAACTTCAGTTTGTCCGGACTTCCTCACAGGATTCACTTAAAGCCTCCCCCTTGGGGCTCAAGGCAGTACCAACCTATGGTACTCTTAAAAAGTTCATTTCAAGGGAGCGCCTTTTTCCCCAAAGCCATTCTCAAAACACTTTATACTATACACATATAGTATTTTCCAAATCATACCCTTGTATGAACCTCATATAAATCTCCTTTACACAAAATAGATTATCCAAAAATCGATAATTCTCAAACTAGGCTTTCCAAATTCCAAAATTGAGTTTACCCAAAAATCAAAAGCCTTTTCAAAATCCATAGGTTCCAAAACCTTTTCCCAAAATCATTCTCATAAAATCCTTCATATATATATATATGACTTTGAAAATCTTTGAATCACTTCATACTTGTATAAATTCCCTTTTTATACTTCAAATACTTTCAAAAACCATTTTATTCTAGGTATAGATTCAAAAAGGGGAGTTTATCAATTATATATACATAACATTGTTTATGCCAAATTAAATATTCAAATTTGATTACTCTTTATAAAGTTATTAACCATATTTCCTTTCTTCATAAAGTGAACCTTGAATCATGGAAATATCCAATTTCCACTTTGTTTCATCATTTATTTTTCAAAATATACCCTTCCATTTCAAAATCATTTTACAGTTTTTATCCACAAATTTCCAATATCAATTTCATTCAACCCCATACGATGTACTCATATCATGCGTATGCAATATCAATCTGATCGCTCACTCGATCACACAATTTATCTTCCGAACTAGTATCGTCCACCCAACTTCCTAGTGCGGACTCAGATCTGGTTTCTTGATCAAAAACTGTCATTCTCCTTGCGGAGCCATAACTATAATAGAGAACTTCCAGAACCAATCAAAAATCCATATCCAGGTTCGCTGTAGAAAATCGAGTGAAGTATCCCAATTCGGATCGATATACTATCTCGAAATTCTGTGCTCGCATCTGGATCATCTCATTATGTAAATAGAATAATATACGTACATCCTATGTATTTATCTTCATTGATTATTAGCTAAATCAATCCTCGTTTTCCATTCATATCCATCTTGATTTTCATTCACTTATTCATAATTGCTTCAATCCCATTTGGATTATCACCTCAATTCTAATCTCAATTGGGATCATAAATAGTTTGAACTCTGTCCAGCTTAAATTTAAAAAAATAGCTTGAAAAAATAAAAATAGATAAGTAGTTGAAAGATAATTATTAATTTGCAAAATAGCTGTAAAATAGTTATGCAATTATAAAATAGTTGGAAAATAGTTAAATAGTTATAGGATATTTAGGTAATTGCAAAATAGTTGTAAAATAGAAGTAGTTATAAAGTAGTTGAAAAATAGTAATTAGTTTATAAAACGGTTGTAAAATAGTAAGTAGTTATAAAGTAGTTGAAAAATAGTAATTAGTTTATAAAATAGTTGTAAAATAGTTAAATAGTTCCAAAAATAATTGTAAAATAAGTATAAGATAGTTTGGGCTTTTAAACAGAAAGAATATAGTAAATAGCTAGGAAAAATAGATTTAAGAAAGTTTACGTTAAAACAATTTATTTTAAAAATAGTCCAGAGCCAAACAGTTCAACTTCCCAATCTCCATTCCCATTAATTCCATTTAAATTCCACTTCCTTTTGAATTAATTTAATTTTTATTCAAAATAAGTTAATTTCTTTTCCCAATTTCCATTTCCAATCAATTTCCTATCCTGTTAAATTGATTCAATCCCAATTCAAGTTGAATTAACCTCGATTTCTTTCCAAATTCAAATCAAATTCCATTTGAATTTAAAACTATTCAACCTTAATCACAATTCCAAATCACTCAAATCAAATTTCAATTTGAACCAATTTCAAAATTCAATCTCACTTTAAACCATCTCGAATTATATAAATTCGAGTAAAATTTTCAAATGTTGGTTTAACCTCTTTAACCAAATTAACTTTTATTTTTAAAGTCTTTAAACAATTTAATCTTTGAAATCCGATTTATTTTCCAATTTCAACTTTGAAACCAATTTTTTAACAATTTAAATTTCCAAGTTCCTTTTAAACATTCAAATTTTAAGTGCAAAGTAATTTCATTTTCACAAGTTTCATTTTAACTTTAAAATATTCAAAATTACTTAAATAAGTTCAAATTAAAGTTTATTTTCACTTGATTTCAGCAACAGATATATATATTTCCTCAATCCATTTGTAAATTCATTTCAAATATTCCAATTCACATTTTCATAGATAACAACAGGATGATGTGACAAAACATTCAATCTATATATAAAACATCCATCCATAGCATTCATCACACATTCCCAGAACTTAAACCCGTATTGAGATCTTATATAACTCCCTTCGAAATCAACCCATTTAACTTCCTCAAGTTAAATCTCAATTTCTTCTTGAAATTTCCAATTCAGGCTGCTCGTTCCAAACTTATTTAACTTCTTCTGAGTTAAATTCAATTTAATCCCTTTAATCTTACTCAAATTTGAATTCCCACTTCAAATTTTCAAATTTCTAACAGCATTCTTTCTTACTTATAAGTTCAAAACTTATATCACTTTGGGTTTTACATCACATTTCCAGGAAAACTCAAAACTCAAAACCTTAGAGTTTATTTCAAATCATTTTTGATATTATGTATATCCACACATGTATACATATTTATTTCTTAGCCCATTAGGCCATACTTTAAATTTTAAACCACCTTTGGTTTTCAAAACAAATTCTTTTAAGGTTTTCAAATAACTTCTTATTTTAAAATAAGATTACATTCAAATAGTCTGAATAATATTATTTCTTTTAACATTTTGAAAACAATTTTAAATGTTTCTAGACTAAGGATTCAAAATTTCACAATTACAAGTCATTCTTATCTAAAAGTTTATGTCCTTAACGCATTTCATTTTGCTTTATTAATGTTTACTAAAAAACAAATATCCCATTATTAAACATAATAACCATTCTCTATTCTAGTTTGAAACCAATTCTAATTCATATTATTTAATCCTTATTTGGATATATATATATATATATATAATATATATATATATATATATCACTTAGATTCTTAGTCCATTTTCCATGACCAACAACCAATTTTTCTTAATAGATAATAATTGGAAAATTATTTGCTTTATGTGTCAAAATATAAGCTTTTATAAAAATCATTTATTTTTAAAACCATTTAAAATCATTATATAAGAAACTAACAAGTACGCTCTTGTATACACACACACACACACACACACACTCAACTCATTCTAGGGTACCACTGACCCTATCCTTAATGAGTAAACCTACCAGAGCCAAGGTTCTCACTTAACCTGACTCTGATACCAATTGTAACAATCCAGAAATTTTCGACCCCGAGACTAGATCGTTAGGAAAAAGAAGAAAAGAGGTAGAAAAGAAACAGAAACCAATACATAATCTCATATTCGCAACGGATCAAATATAATATCAGATAATATCCTTTATACAAAGAAAAGCTGTATCAGTAAATTTACATTTTAATACATCAGAGTTACAACCATTACATAAATACTGGATAGTTAAAATCAACATGTCTCAGATAACCACTCTAATACACAGCAAAATACTCCATACGTTCCTGCCATCCAACTCGTCTCCTGAGCTCCAGAACGTCCTTACCTGAATATCTGTAATACTCGGTTTGACCCGAGCATTACATCGAACTAACACCCGAGTCATGCTGGAAACCAGCGTGAGTAAACCCATATAATATGAAATACCAAGCTATATAACTTAAGTGAATTACCAGGGTAACTTGTACCTTTCTACCAGTTCTAATCTTATTTAAGTCAATCATTATCTCAAAACAATATCTAAGAACCGTTATCTTGTTTAAATATCCATAATACTTAACTTATTTCATTCCAACCCGTTTGCTTCTAAATTCAAATTTATAAAGAATCGAAGTGGTTTCGGGTATTTACTGATACCCGACCCCGGTCTCTTCGTATTCAATGTCATCTCTAATCCAAGTTGTTAAGTTTTAAACAATACAATTCATATCCAGGATATCATATCACATAACAATTCAACTCTGATAGGTAGTTTACATTATCACAGTTCAACCCATTCATATCACAACACATCTCAATCGCCCATCGGAGATATCATCAGTCCAATATCATTCAACCATCCATAAACAAGATTTATTAGATATATAATTATTAATTAATTTAATTAATCTCCAATTAAATTAAGTACCAACTTTAATCACTTGGATTACCTTAATCCTGCTTACTTAACATTAATTTAGTTACAACCCAATTAATAAATCATTCTTTAATCATCCATCTTAATTAATCATCCTTGATTAATTATCCTTTAATTACATGAAATAATTAACCTTTAATTACCCTGTAGATTAATCAGCCTTAACCATTCACATTAATTAACCTTTAATCAATCACCTTAATTAATTAATTACATTAATTAATGATCCTCTAATCACTTGCCTTAATTAATTATCCTTTTAATTAATTACATTTAACAAATAATCTTTAATTAATTATTATTAATTAATCATGTTAAGTAATTAATTATCCTTAATTAATCATATTCATTAATTAATTATCCTTTAATTAATCCTTTAATTAATTACTCTAAGTAATTAATCCTTAAGCACTTCCATTAAGTCATTATCCACTAATTACTTTTATTAAGAAATTTTCTTTTTATTAATTACTTCAGTAATTAGTCTTTAGTTACTTACCCTAAGTAATTATATTTTATAAATTACAATAAGTATCTATACTCAAACAATTTCTTTAGTGATTATCCATAATTAATTAACTAATTAATTTTCTTAAATTAATTACTTTAATTAATTATTTCATAGTCACTAGTTAATGATCTTTAAATTAAACACATTCTAAATCCCATCACTTCATTATATTTTGATACTTAGGAATTTAATTCAATTAATAAACCTATCATGATTATTCAAAAACCAACAACTAAATAAAAAAAACATCCTTATTTTAAACTTAAAATTTGATAACTTGTTTACTAAAACTTTATTTTTTTAAAAACAGGTTAACAAGATTTCTTTGCCTTCAAAACTTGACTTACCTATTATCTACTAAGCTTTAATACCTAAACAAGGAACTCGAGCCCGTCCTTTATTCTCCTCGAGCCAGATCATCAAATACCCGAGCAATCCTTCCTCCTAAAAATCTCAAGACGAATACGAGAAAAATAAGAGTAAACCCCGAGCCTCAACCTTCTTCCCAGAAGAGAACAAAACCGAGACACAAAATGCACCGTGCACGTGCATGCAAGCCTGACACTCCTCCAACCATCTTCACCAACACTCTAAGGTCGCCAATGCTCTCGCTATCAAAAACGACCACCCGATCATCATCACAAAGCCTAAATCAAAGTCGAGCTACTCAGGTCAAAACTGGAACAAAACCTACGCCTGAAACATCCTCGAACCGCCGACGCCGACCACCGGATCTTCTGGAACTCTGGCCACACATTACCGACCTTCCACACAACCATTTCACCAAGCTCGGTGAAGCTCGATCACCCAAAAACGCAGCAAAAACGAAATTTCCCGACCTCGACTTCGAACCCATTTAAACCCTAGTTCGACCAATCGCCGCTACCAAGGTAAGAAATAAATTCACTTGGCATTTTTGCCGAGATCTCCGATCGCCATTCTTGCTTTGACAAAAACCCCGATCACCTCGAGACCTCTAACTACCAGAAATAGCCCAAAACCCATTTTCCATTCAATCAAAGATTTCTCACAATTTACTATATTTAGAATCATGATTTTCATCTTAAAAATCTTAATTCTTGAATACGATTCAGATTATAATCCCAAATGTAGTGACCCGAAATTTTTGATCCCGAAAATCCCAGATTGTTAGGTAAAGAAGAAAGGGATAGAAGAAGAAACAGAAACAAATCACAGATTCTCACATTCGCAGCGAATCAAATATAATATCCAATAATAGCAGTTATAAAAATGAAAGCTATAGCGGTTAATCTACATCAACACATTAGAGTTACAGCCGTTACACAAAACTGGATAGTTAAAATTAACTTGTCCCGGAAATACAAACAATAATATACACAGCGGAATACTCCATACGTTCCTGCCATCCAGCTCGCCTCTTGAGCTCTAGAACATCCTCTCCTGAAGACCTGTAATGCTCGATCTGACCCGATCATTACACTAAATTTACCAATTTATCATATCGAAATTTTGATATATATATAAGTTATTACTGTAAATCCTATTTCCCAGTAAAAACTGTCATCAATTCCTGTTTAAAATATTTTTAAAATTCAAATATGGTTATTCCTAATAATTTATGTTTAAACATCACGACCTATAATAGATCAGGGAGAGATCAATTGGTTTTTGAATTTTATTTGCATCCGGTAATTTAAGAACAGAGCACAATATTGAAAATATGAACATGCACACAGAGATATACGCATACATATATACATATAATCAGGAAATCAAACATGCAAACCATTATCACCAATTCAAACTCAAGTTTATTGCATGCATCCGGGTTTAAACAGATTTAAAGCTTTAAAAAATGAAAATTGTTTACTCGCTATTTAAAAGATGAACAAAGGATTCTGGAGAATGATTTTTGAAACCGAGCTGCTTTGTTAAAATTCTTGATCAGAGTTGTTGAATCCTAACTTGAATTTGCTTAGCTTGTCACTTATTTTGAATTTATTGAGCTTTTGTGCTTTTGTTTCAGATTTTGAACTTGTGAAGAGATATCCTTTGATTTGATTTTGTTTACTAGATTTTTGTTACAAATTTTATTCTCTGGCTTGAATTTAATAGGCTTGAGTTTTTCTTTGTCTAAGAATGAAGATGGGAAAAAGAGATGAAGAGAAAAGATATATGTTTATATAGGTTTAATTAGGATTTATTAAAAATAAAAGAAAATAAAAATAAAGTAGTGACACTTGTTTAAAAACCTAAAACTTATCATTTACATTAGTTAATCACCCTACATTTGTTATTAAAAATAATTATAAACTAACACTTGTAATTATGAATGAGTATATTAGTTTTTAAATAGTTATCAAGCTTTTACATTTAATTTCCTAATTTATATATATAATCCTTTAAAAGAAAATAATATAAACAAACTATATTCTAAATAAAATCATATATAATATATTTTAAAAATCTAAAATATATTTAAGATATATATCTATCTTTTGAAATTCAATATTAAACCCATATTAAAATTCAAATTAAAATTTAAAATCAACTCAAATATATATATGTATATATATATATATATATATATATTTAAACAAACACAAATTCAATTTGTAAATAAAAATTCTATTTAAAATCCATTTATATATATAAACAACACATTATTATTATTGTTTGAAAACAACAATTTTTCCGATTTTAAATAATTTATAAAGCGAATTATCACATTTTAAATTGCTTGAAATTCTAGGATATCAGATACGAAGTCCAAAATCGTGAAAACAAGTCAGATTTGGATCAGATTGCAAAATAAATCAAGGTGGGTAAAATCTCACTCATTTGGATTGGTAGAATAATTTAAAAATGATGAACTTAAATTATTGGTTGTTGGTTGATTTTATAAATTATTATCTGATGAATGTTAAATATATATAGTAGTATATATAGTAGTATTTGGAGTGATATTCTCGCACATTATAGAGGATGAGACCCTATACGCCCCGCATAATAGCGGATGATCCTATATATCGCGATATCCCCCTCGAAGTGGGATTGATATTATTTTATGTTGTATTAACATCTGTGGATGTAGAAAAACAGGTTGGAGGGATCCAACTGGATTCCTCAAATATGTTGATTATTTTTCATATATAGTGATATATGGATTCTGTAGAATAATCTAGTATAGATTATTATAGTAATTGAAATTATTGGATGCTATTATAGCACTGGCCTGAATTTTAATATTTTATGATACCATAAATATATTTTAAAATTTATGGAATTGAAGGGAATTTTTGATATAAAAACATTTGTATTGGAAGTTGAATTATCTTTAAGAAAATTGAATTGGAAATAATATATAACAATTCTAGATTGTACGTGACTAATCGTGAATGGGTTTAAATAAAGACTTTTAAAAAAATTAATTGTATAAAGGGTTTCGTAAATGGTATTCTGGAATATGAAGAGGTTAACATCAATATTAAAAATAGATTTGAGGTATAAATGGAATTTTCAAGAAATAAATGTATACGATGGGATTTTATAAATAGGATTAGTTTTATAAAAAGATAAAACCAAAGGGGCAATAAAATTTATAAACGATGTTTGTAAATATAGGAATTGTTATCAGACGATAGATTGGGAATATAAATTTACAGGAAGAATTTATATTAAAATATGGAAATAGGGTGAGAAAAATAGTGGATACTATCTTTGGAAGTGAAAATAGTTAAGGAGATCAGAATAGAAGTGATGTGATGGAAATCAGGAGGAATTTATAAGTTGAATTGGTTATTGAGATTTTAAAAAATATTTTTAATCCTAAGAAGTTAAGTCTGTTTTAAAAGGAAATTTTTATTATTTTAAACTATAAATTTTAACTAGCTAGGATAAAGATACTTCGGAATTTAACGACCCACCGTTCATTCCACAGCAAGATGTATCATTAATAAGAAGGGGATAGAAAAAAGAAAAGATAGAAAAGAAAGGACTAAACAATATCAGAATCTCACAGCGGAATGGATAAATTATATTAATCACATAGTTATTACGTAATATACAACATCTATCAGAGTTACACAGCTTTATATCCCGATACATTAGACAGTTATAAAACCTATCTATCATACATCTCAAAGTACAACACAGAGATTCCATCACAGTGGAAACACTATATACCTACAAACACTTAAGCCTCCTGCTCCGTATCTCCTCGAGAAACTCATCAAAGAAAACCTTAATCCCTTGGCTAATCGTAAAAATTTGAGTACCCAAGAGTTTAAGAAAATGGAAAATAAACTCCGGGTCAGACATAGGTCTGATGTTAGTAAATGGGTTAAATCTGCTTAACTTTGAAAACAAAAGGTATCTCGTAAGACTTCCCGCACATAAACACGGAAAAGTTTTTACTTTACGATGACCAAAACATTTGATAGGAAATCCAGTTATAATATAATAGGGTCTAGGGTTTTCAAGTAAAATATAGAAATAGCTAGAATGCTTACATGTCACGTTCCAACATAGTTGGGCACAATCAAAACGTACGGTGCTTATTGGAGATTGGATTCCATACAATGGCAGGGCTACTGGAGTACCGCCCATCACAATACGTGGCCTAGGTCACTGTAACGAGGATCCACCCTAAATCCCCTGCAACACAAGGCCGGAACCATCCCTTGCTGATATTCTCGAACAAGACAACCCCATAGTTATTTGCAACCAACTAACCACACAGCCAAATAAAAAGAGACCTCTAGACAGGGGAAATCTCGTCCTACTTGAGCGCGACTCGCTTAGCCTTACTACACCTCCCCTATCTTAGCCATTCCAGGTTGAAGGGGCTTGAGGCTACGATTACCTTTTAGAATACATATCTTAGACTGCTCATCGTCCTCTAATGACGATGTTCATTCAATCCATACAAGTTCATTTCGGGTTTGAACGAAACCGAAGGCACTATCTCGTTACACTCATTTTGGAAGCACCCTCAGAATTAACGACAATAGCCCTTGCACTCTGAATCTTCATCTCGATCATCACTTGAGATTCATGACATATCGTTTAATTTGGATCGATGTGGTTTTCGGATATCCAAATTTGAAAATCCGATCCCGGTCTCACCGAAATCCAAAACGCCGTCTTTTAAGGCCAAGTTGTTTTAAGTTAAAACAATTTAATTTATTATCTATATTCACACATATATATAATTCACATTATCACAAAAAGATAATCCACATTATCACAATTCAACCAAAGAATCTCATATCACCAAGCAACACATATCACATATCACATATTACAGATATAAAAAATTCAAGGCATTCAATACCATTCAATCATACATAAGCAAGATTAATTAGTCACGCCATTTCTAATTAATTTAAAATAAATTAAATTAATTACTTCCATCGCCATAAATCCTGCTTACTTAACCATTAATTAATTGCAAACCAATTGATTAATCATCCTCTAATTATCCATCTTAATTAATCATCCTTGATTAATTATTCTTTAATTACATTAAGTAATTTTCCTTTAATTAATTACACAAATTAATTATCCTTAAACAATTATAGTAATTAACCTTTAACTACTCTGACTAATTAATTAACTATAATTAATTACATTAACCCTTAATTAATTTCATTAATTAATTATTCTATAATCACTTATTATTAATTAATTATCCTTTAATTAATCACATTAATCAACCCTTAAATACCTTCATTAATTACATTAATTAATGATCCTCTAATTACTTTCATAACTTAATTACTCTTTTTAAATTAACATTTGACAAGTATTCTTTAATTAATCACATTCATTAATCAACCATGATTAAATCACATTTATTAATTAACTATTCTTAATTACTTACATTAATTAATCACCTCCTTAATTAATTACATTAATTAATCCTTTAATTAATTACACTGAGTAATTAACCCTTACTTACTTCCATTAAGTAATTACCCTTCTTATTAATTATACAAAGTAATTAAACCTAAATTACTTCACTAAGTAATTATCCTTCAATTAATTACATCCAGTAATTACCCATTAGTTACTTCACTAAGTAATTACACTTTATAAATTACATTAAGTAATTATACTTTACCAATTCCACAAATGATTATTCTCAATCAATTAATCTAATTAATTACCTTAAATTAATCACATTAATTAATCATTTCATAATCTCTAGTTAATGATCTTTTACATTACATTCATTAACTATCCACTAATTACTTATACTAATTAATTATCCTTTTATTATCAACAACAATTAATTAGTGTCTATTAATTTCATTAAGTATTTGACTATTAACTAATTAATATCTTTAATGAATCACAACTTTAATTAAAGATAAATTCTTTATCTTATATAACTTAATTACATCATTAAAAAATTTAAGGAACAATTAAAATATTAAAAGTATTATAATTTACTTTAAAACAAAGCAAATTTAAACATTAAATATTTAACATAATCTTTGAAAACTTTATTAAATCTTGTTTAATGGATTAATTAATACTTATTCCCAAAAAACTTAATTATCATTATTTTTTTAAAACTATCTACTTTAAATATAATTTAAAACTTTGTTAAATATTTATCTTTGCAAACTAATTATTTTCATAACTTTAAAACTTGTTTTTACTTTTCTTTTAAACTTAGAAGCATTTGTAAAACCCAGATTCTTTGTTTAAAAACCTGAAACGCTTTTCTTTTTTTTTCAAATTTTGAAACCTGTTGCTTAATCAAAGTCACCCAAGACAAACACTATCACTTTCCCATGCAAAACACGATGCACTCGCATTACCCCCTGCTTTGAGTCAACCATACAATCGACTCGAGAAAAACTCGAGCTTCCTGAACCTTCAACCCATGTGCACGTGTGCACAGTGCACCACCCTCCGACTACCTCTGGTCATCTCCCTGACCATCAACAGACCAATGCCGATCTTGCTTACTCAAGCGTGACCCAGAACGACGATACCATCCTCGAATCAAAAATCGAACCCACTATCCAATTCCTGGAAACAACCATCAACGGAAAACCTTCCCTCTCCGTCAATCCCGACCCCGATGAACTTCGCGGACTTCACCAAAGTTTCCTCGACCATCAGTCTTTGATTTTCCCCCCATACGAGCAGTCCCGATGCACCGCCGTTGCCACATTCACCACGTCAATAACGACGAACCAAATCCATCACTAAACCCTACCTCCGAAAGGCCGCCTCGATCACCAGAAAAATCTACAGCCATTTTTCTTGGGTCCATCCACCTACAAGCTCCCTTCGACAAAAACATCTCGACGCCATCCATCACGCCCATCGCCGAGAATTTGCGATAAACCAAAACTCATTCAACTCCGATTGTCTTAGTAATTACTTGACTAAAAATTATGATATTTGTGCCTAAATTCATCATTTACAATTTCGAATCATTTTGTAGAATCTATTCAAGAATTCTGGTCAATTGATTTTAGGCCTATATTATGAACAGACCTGTAAATTTTAAATTTTGAAATAAATACTTCATATATTTATTTGAAACTATTTTTAAAATTAAACTCATATTCTTGCCATCATTTTCTCTTTAAAGATCAAGGTCAAAAATTTATTTGTTTAGAAGATATGAATTTACCTATAAATTTGGGTCTGTTGTTTTAAACAAAGAAGATATATATGTGCACAGAAGCTCATACATACATAGGCATGTAATATATACAACATGCATTCACAGCTAACCTTCATATAAACATATACACATACATGCATTCACAACCAACATTCATCAACATGTGCAAACAATCCATCACAAGCATTTATTTATAATCACATATTTAAACTGTTTTTAAATAAAGGTTTACTCACTGTTAAACAGAGGAAGCCTGAGATGATTAAAACTGGAAGCTGCTGCTCTATTGAAATTGGAAACTTGATTTTTGAAAACTTGTTACTGGAAACTTGAATACTTTTGATCTAAGAATCCTTTGAAAACTGAAGCTTGAAGATGTTTGGAATCTGAAGCTTTGATTGTGATGTAGGTTGAAGAATTGTTGAGAAGATTTTAGTTAAAAAAGTAGAGATGATCTTGTGTTTTAAAATCTGAATTGAAGTTGTTGTTTTCAATTTCTGGTTTGAGAATATTTTGTTTTCTCTTGAGTTTGAAAATGGTTTACAGGCTACTGTGTTTTCTGGTTTGTAAAATAGTTTTACAGGGTTTTGATTTTGAGTTTTCTTTTCTTTTGAAAAAGAGAATGGGAAAAGAATAAGAAGAGAAAAGAGACGTGTGTGTGTGTATATATATATTAAATTATGATTTCTAAAAATTAAAGGAAATAAAAATAATAGATGACACTTGTAAAATTTCCTAACATTTGTCATTTGATACTGTTTATTAACTTACACATGTTACTAATATGAATTGATTTAGTAACACTTGTCATTATGTGTTTTTAATTATTTTAAAAATGGTTTATACGCTTTTATATTAAATTTCTTAATTAAATAAATACTTTTCTAAATTTATATAAATAAATTTCTTTAAAGAAAATATTATGAAACAAATTATATACAAATAAAATCTTATACACATATTTTTAAATCCAAAATAATTATCTTTTAAATTTAAAATTTAAATCCAAATTCAAATTCAAATTCAATTTAAAATTCAATTTAAAATCAACTTAAATATATATATTTATATATATATATATATATATATATATATATATATATATATTTACTTAAACAAACACAAATTGAATTTGAAAATAATTATTAAAATTTATTTATCTATATTTATGAACAACACATAATTATTATTGTTTGAAAATAACAATCTTGCCAATTTTAAATAATTTATGAAGGGGATTATCACATTATTAATAAATTACTTATATTACTAAATGAATTAACGTATCATATGTTTGTGAATTGTATTTTAAACTTTTATATATATATTTACAAATCATATTTATCAAGCAACATTTAAAAAGAAAGTAAAACAAACCTTTTTGTTATTCTTATTTAAATTTAAATTTGAGCTAAAATATATTTTAACAAATAACATTTACCTTAAGTATTTTGAAACTATATGGTTAACTATTTAAATAACCTTTGAAAAGTTTTATGTTAAATTTAATCATAACTTCCAAATTACCAAAATATATATTAGAATTTGAAAACATGTTTTTATTTGTTAAATTCAAACCAAAGCTTTTCTATTTACAATATATACAAATATATATATACACTATAAATAGAAAACATTTTATTAGTTTTAAGAGATAAAATTCACTAACTAAATATTTATAAAAGAAGATTATTTAACCAATTTAAATATTTTTAATAAAGATTATCAAATTGCTATTGCCTAAAATTCCGGGTTATCACATTCCTCTCCCCTTAAAAGAATTTCGTCCCCGAAATTTAAAAGCAAGGATAATTTAATAATCTAACAAGGATTTTAATTTCAAACAAAAAAGCATACATCATAGCCAAATACTAACAACCATTTTATTTAAACAAACAAATCCAACTAACTATCCTGACACAAACCAGGATGGACCTTTCTAGTACTATCTAGAATTTCCCAGGTACAAACACTGGAATACTCGCTCTAATGAATCCAGACTAGCTACACCACTAAGCTTCTGAACTCCTACTCATCTAGATCTACAAAATTGAACAGGATATCTGACCACGGTCAAGTCCGACTCAACTACCAAATCCTCCTTAATTGCTGGTTCCACAACCAGTGATGGATCATACACGTACTCGCTCAGATACATGAAATACATTGAATTCCAGCCTTCCAAACTGGCAATTCAACCTTGTAAGCCAAAACACTTATCCTTACAAGAATACAGAAAGATCCAATATATCTCGGAGCTAGCTTCTCGGTTTTACCAAATCTTATAGCTCCTTTGATCGGAGAAAACTTATCCAAAAATCAAATCTCCTACTTCAAAATCCAAATTCCTCCGTCCCTTATCCACAAACTCTTAGGACGAACCTGGGCTGCCTTCATCCTTCCTGATCAGCTCAATCTTCGCTGATGCTTCTTGAAACAAACTGGACCAAAAACAACGCAACAAAATGATCCTCTCAAGATTAACCAAAATCAAGAACATAAACTCTACTTCACAATCATCAGTAGACTTCAAACTTACTTCCCCTATCCGGGAAAGAAAAAACAGGTGCACTTGCTAATCTAGCCTTCAGATCCTAAAAAAAACTTCCTAAAGAAACCCTCTAATCCAAGAAAACTGCGAGCTTCCTTGGAGTCTAGGGTTGCTTCCACTCTAGAGCAGCTGCTACTTCCTTCCGCTGCGCAACTCTGATCTGCAGTAGATGAGAACGCCGATGATGAACACGAGCATAGACTTGTTTAACACATCCCGGAATACATGGTTCAACAGATCCATAGAGAAAACTCAGAAGTACCACGAAATCCTGAGCTGCTTCAACCAATCCTCTTTCTAGGAACTATCCTTCTACTAGCTGAACCACCGATATCACTCATGGAATCCTAGTCGATAAGAAAACTCAATCACTAGATGCTATGACTTCTACGAAGACATCCGAAAAAATCTCTGGCAACTTCGAAAACTCCTACATTCCCGAGAGATGCCTCGATCCCATGCAAAAGATTACCCAAGAGAACACTCAACTATCACAAGTCACTTTTGCGATCAACCCAGCCTAATTTCCAAAGATAATGTTCTCTCTTTACCAATCTGAATAGTTTATGCTTATCTAGTTAACCCATCGAAGAAATGGGTCCACTCTGCTGCTTCTGAATTCCACCTCTAGAACACTGCTTAGCCAGATGACCTTCTTGTCCGCACATAGAACACCTCCGAGCTACACTGCTGACACAGATGTCAAAGACTTCCTATCCAAAGCTCTTCGATCCTCAAAGCCAAATCATCCAATTTCACATAGAGCCTTGAGATGGGCAGACATCTGATCAAGAAACTCGGGCCACAAACCAAACACAATCACCCTGCTGAACTTAGTCTCATCACCGATGTAGACACACTTCCTTAAACTTGCTCCAAAAGAAACATCTTTGGAAACATCCATAGTCACTGCGTTTCACCACGCAGCTGCTTCTTCCTGAAGTTGCCAAGATACCATCACTCGCTTTTTCTTAACTGACAGATCCAAACTCATACTCATCCAAACTTGCACTTCACTGATGGACTCTGAATCTTAAAAAGTTTCCTTTAGATATTGGTGAAATCCTTACAACACTGCAAAGCTCACTCAAGGTACTATTGGCTCTACAGCCTCGGTAGATACACTTCCAACCTCAATCACTCGGACTTCTTCCATTGGTACTCGTGCTACACACCACTACCTTCCTACCTCTAGAACTCATATTGGAAGAAGCGAACAGGTAACCCAACAAATAGGTAGAAATATATATCTGTATATATATATTTCAAAATTACAAGTACGCTCTCTCACACAAAAAATATCCCCAAAGCCTAGGTATTCTCTCAACTTTGCGCTTTGATACCACTATAACGACCCGCCGTTCATTCCATAGAAAGACGTACCATTAATAAGAAAGAAAGGATAGAAAAGAGAAAAGATAGAAAAGAAAGGACTAAACATATCAGAATCTCACAACGGAATGAATAAATTATATTAATCACATAGCTATTACTTAATATACAACATCAATCAGAGTTACACAGCTTTATATCACAATACGTTAGACAGTTATAAAACCTGTCTATCATACATCTCAAAGTACAACACAGAGATACCATCACAGCGGAAACACTATATATCTACAAACGCTGAAGCCTCCTGCTCCGTATGTTCTCTAGAAACTCATCAAAGCAAACCTGAATCCCTTAGCTACTCGTAAAAATTTGAGTACCCAAGAGTTTATGAAAACAGAAAATAAACTCCAGGTCAGACATGGGTCTGGTGTGAGTAAACGAGTTAAAGTTGCTTAACTTTGAAAAACCTTTGAAAACAAAAGGTATCTCGTAAGACTTCCTGCTAAACATGGAAAAGTTTTTACCTTACGATAACCAAAACATTTGATAGGAAATCTAGTTATATTATAATAGGGTCTAGGGTTTTCAAGTAAAATACAGAAATAGCTGGAATGCTTACATCTCACATTCCAACATAGTTGGGCACAATCAAAACTTACAGCGCTTGTTGGAGATTGGATTCCACAAAATGGCAGGACTACTGGGGCACCATCCATCAAAGTACATTGCCTAGATCACCATACCGAGGATCCACCCTAAATCACCTACAACACAAGGCCGGAACCATCCCTTACTGGATAGTTCCGAACAAGACAACCCCACAGTTGTTTTCAACCAACTGCCTACACAGCCGAGAAAAAAGGGACCTCTAGACAGGGGAAATCTCGTCCTACTTGAGTGCGAATCACTTAGCCTTGTTGCACCTCCCTTGTTTTATCCATTCCCGGTTGATTAGGCTTGAGGCTACGATTACCTTTTAGAACGCATATCTTAGAATGCGCATTGTCCTCCAATGACGATGTTCTGAAAGCATTCAATCCATACAAGTTCGTTCTGGGTTGGAACGAAACCGAAGGCACTATCTCGTTACATTTATTTTGGAATCACCCTCAGTGTCAACGACAATAGCATTTTTACTCTGAATCTTCATCTCGATCATCACTTGAGATTCACAACCTATCATTTAATTTGGATCGATGTGGTTTTCGGATATCCGAATTTGGAAATCTGATCCTGGTCTCACCAAAATCCAAAACGCCGTCTTTTAAGGCCAGGTTGTTTTAAGTTAAAACAATTTAATTTATTGTCTATATTCACACAAATAGATAATTCACATTATCACAAATAGATAATCCATATTATCACAGTTCAACCAAAGCATCTCATATCACCAACAACACATATCACATATCAGAGATATCAAAAATTCAAGGCATTTAATACTATTCAATCATCCATAAGCAAGATTAATCTGTCATACCATTTCTAATTAATTAATTACGTTAAGTAATTTGCCTTTAATTAATTACACAAATTAATTATCCTTTAATTAATCACATTAATCAACCCTTAATTACTTTCACTAATTACATTAATTAATGATCCTCTAATTACTTACATAAATTAATTAATCTTTTTAAATTAATTACATTTAACAAGTATTCTTCAATTAATCACATTCATTAATCAACCTTGATTAATCACATTCATTAATAACTATCCTTAATTACTTACATTAATTAATTACCTCCTTAATTAATTACATTAATTAATCCTTTAATTAATTACACTAAGTAATTAACCCTTAATTACTTCCATTAAGTAATTACCCTTTTTGTTAATTACATAAAGTAATTAAACATAAATTACTTCACTAAATAATTATCCTTCAATTAATTACATCCAATAATTACCCATTAATTACTTCACTAAGTAATTACACTTTATAAATTACATCAGGTAATTATACTTAACGAATTCCATAAATGATAATCCTTAGTTAATTAATCTAATTAATTACCTTAAATTGATCACATTAATTAATCATTTCATAATCCTTAGTTAATGATCTTTTACAGTACATTCATTAACTATCCACTAATTACTTATACTAAGTAATTATCCTTTTATTATCAACAATAATTAATCAATGTTTATTAATTTCATTAAGTATTTGACTATTAACTAATTAATAACTTTAATTAATCACAACTCTAGTTAAAGATAAATTCTTTATCTTATATAACTTAATTACATCATTAAAAAAATAAAGGAACAATTAAAATATTAAAAGTATTATAATTTACTTTAAAACAAAGCAAATTTAAACATTAAATATTTAACATAATCTTTGAAATCCTTATTAAATCTTGATTAATGGATTAATAAATACTTATTCCCAGAAAACTTAATTATCATTATTTTTTTAAAATTATCTACTATAAATATAATTTAAAACTTTCTTAAACTTTTATCTTTGCAGACTAATTATTTTCATAACTTTAAAACTTGTTTTTACTTTACTTTTAAACTTAGAAGCATTTGTAAAACCAAGTTTCTTTTTTTTAAAACCTGAAACACTTTTCTTTTTTTTAATTTTGAAATCTGCTGCTTAATCAAAGTCACCTGAGACAAACACGATCACTTTCCCGTGCAAAACACGATGCACTCACGTTACCCCTTGCTTCGAGTCAACCATGCAATCGACTTGAGAAAAAATCGAGCTTCCCGAACCTTCAACCCACCTGAGTCTGATGTGCACGTGTGCACAGTGCACCTATACACAGTGCACCACCCTCCCCGACCATCAACAGACCAATGTCGACCTTGCCTACTCAATCGTCTACCCAGAACGACGATACCATCCTCGAATCAAAAACCGAACCCACTATCCAATTCTTGGAAACAATCATTGACGGAAGACCTTCCCTCTCCGTCGATCCCGACCCCGATGAACTTCGCCGATTTCACCAAAGTTGCCTCGACCTCCAGTCTTTGATTCTCCCCCTATGTGAGCTGTCTCGATGCACCACCGTCGCCACATTCACCTCGTCAATATCGACGAACCAAACCCATCACTAACCCTACCTTGCCTCCGATAGGCCACCTCGATCACCAAAAAAATCTATAGCCATTTTTCCTGGGTCCATCCACCTACAAGTTCCCTTCGAAAACAATCTCAAAGCCATCCATCACGCCAATCGCTGAGAATTTGAGATAAACCCAAACTCATTCAACTCTATTTATCTCTGCAACTACTTGACTAAAAATTATGATATTTGTTCCTAAATTCATCATTTACAATTTCAAATCATATTATAGAATCAATTCAAGAATTCTGGTCAATTGATTTTAGGCCTATATTATGAACAGACCTGTAAATTTCAAATTTTGAAATAAATACTTCATATATTTATTTGAAACTATTTTTAAAATTAAACCCATATTCTTGCAATCATTTTCTCTTTAAAGATCAAGGTCAAAAATTTATTTGTTTAGAAGATATGAATTTATCTATAAATTTGGGTCTGCTGTTTTAAACAGAGAAGATATATATGTGCACAGAAGCCCATACATACATAGGCATGTAATATTTACAACATGCATTCACAACTAACCTTCATATAAACATATACACATACATGCATTCACAGCCAACATTCATCAACATGTGCAAGCAATCCATCATAAGCATTTATTTATAATCACATATTTAAAACTGTTTTTAAATAAAGGTTTACTCACTGTTAAACAGAGGAAGCCTGAGATGATTAAAACTGGAAGTTGCTGCTCCGTTGAAATTGAAAACTTGATTTTTGAAAACTTGTTACTGGAAACTTGAATACTTTTGATCTGAAAATCCTTTGAAAACTGAAGCTTGAAGATGTTTGGAATCTTAAGCTTTGATTGTGATGTAGGTTTAAGAGTTGTTGAGAAGATTTTAGTGAAAAAAGTAGAGATGATCTTGTCTTTTAAAATCGAAATTGAAGTTGTTGTTTTCAATTTCTGGTTTGAGAATTTTTTTTATTTTTCTTGAGTTTGAAAAGGGTTTACAGGCTAATGTGTTTTCTGGATTGTAGATTTTGAGTTTTCTTTTCTTCTGAAAAAGAGAATGGGAAAAGAATGAGAAGAGAAAAGAGATGTATATACAGATTAAATTATGCTTTTTAAAAATTAATGAAAACAAAAATAATAGATGACACTTGTAAAATTTCATAACATTTGTCATTTAGTATTGTTTATTAACTTACACATGTTACTAATATGACTTGATTTATTAACACTTGTCATTATGTGTTTTTAATTATTTTTAAAATGGTGTATAAGCTTTTATATTAAATTTCCTAATTAAATAAATACTTTTCTAAATTTATATAAATAAATTTCTTTAAAGAAAATATTATGAAACAAATTATAAACAAATAAAATCTTATACACATATTTTTAAATCCAAAATAATCATCTTTCAAATTTCAAATTTAAATCCAAATTCAAATTCAATTCAAAATTCAATTTAAAATCAACTCAAATACATATTTATATATATATATATATATTTACTTAAGCAAACACAAATTCAGTTTGAAAATAATTATTAAAATTTATTTATCTATATTTAAAAACAGCACATAATTATTATTGTTTGAAAATAACAATCTTTGCCAATTTTAAATAATTTATAAAGGGGATTATCACATTATTTATAAATTACTTATACTACTAAATGAATTAATGTATCATATGTATTATATGTTTGTGAATTGTATTTTAAACTTTTATATATATATTTACAAATCATATTTATCAAGCAACATTAAAAAGAAAGTAAAACAAACCTTTTTGTTAATCTTATTTAAATTTAAACTTAAGCTAAAATATATTTTAACAAATAACATTTACCTTTACTATTTTGAAACTATATGGTTAACTATTTAAATAACCTTTGAAAAGTTTTATATTAAATTTAATCACAACTTCCAAATTGCCAAAATATATATTAGAATTTGAAAACATGTTTTTATTTGTTAAATTCAAACCAAAGCTTTTCTATTTACAATATATACAAATATATATACATTATAAATAGAAAACATTTTATTAGTTTTAAGAGGTAAAATTCACTAATTAAATATTTATAAAAGAAGATTATTAAACCAATTTAAATATTTTTAATAAAGATTATCAAATTGCTATTGTCCAAAATTCTAGGTCATCACATTCCTCCTCCCTTAAAAGAACTTCATCCTCGAAATTTAAAAGCAAGGATAATTTAATAATCTAACAAGGATTTTAATTTCAAACAACAAACATACATCACAGCCAAATATTAACAACCATAGCAACCATTTTATTTAAACAAACAAATCCAACTAACTATCCTGACACAAACCAGGATGGACCTTTCTAATACTATCTAGAGTTTCCCATGTACAAACACTGGAATACTCGCTCTACTGAATCCAGACTAGCTACACCACTAAGCTTCTGAACTCCTACTCATCTAGATCTACAAAATTGAACGGGATATCTGACCATGGTCAAGTCCGACTCAATTACCAAATCCTCCTTAACCACCGGTTCACAACCAGCGATGGATCATACATGTACTCCCTAAGAGATACATGAAATACATTGAATTCTAGTCTTCCAAACTGGCAATTCAACCCTATAAGCCAAAACACTTAACCTTACAAGAACACAGAAAGATCCAATATATCTCGGAGCTAGCTTTCCAGTTTTACCAAATCTTATAGCTCCTTTGATCGGAGAAAACTTATCCAAAATCAAATCTCCGACTTCGAAATTCAAATTCCTCCGTCTCTTATCCACAAACTCTTCTGACGAACCTACGCTACCTTCATCCTTCCTTATCAGCTCAATCTTCGCTAATGCTTCTTGGAACAAATTGGACCAAAAACAACGCAATAATATGATCCTCTCAAGATCAACCAAAATCAAGAACACAAACTCTACTTCACAATCATTAGTAGACTTCAAACTTACTTCTCCTATCCGAAAAAGACAAAACAGGTGCACTTGCCAATCTCGCCTTCATATCCTGAAAAAATAAACTTCCTAAAGAGACCCTCTAATCAAAGAAAACTGCGAACTTCCAAAGAGTCTAGAGTTGCTTCCACTTTAGAGCAGCTGCTACCTTGCTTCCGCTGCGCAACTCTGATCTGGAGTAGATGAGAATGCCAATGATGAAAACGAGCACAAACTTGTTCAACACATCCCGGAAAACATGGTTCAACAGATCCTTAGAGAAAACTCAAAAGTACCAAGAAATCCTAAGCTGCTTCACCAAATCCTCTTTTTAGGAATCATCCTTCTACTAGCTGAACCACCGGTATCACTCCTGGAATCCTAGTTGATAAGAAAACTCAATCTCCAGATGTTATGGAAAACCTTGACTTCTACGAAGACATCCGAAAAAATCTCTGACAACTTCAAAAAATCCTACATTCCCTAGAGATGCCTCGATCCCATGCAAAATATTACCCAAGAAAACACTTAACTATCGCAAGTCACTTTTGCGATCAAACCAGCCTAATTTCCAAAGATACTCTTCTCTCTTTACCAATCAGAACAATTTATGCTTATCTAGCCAATCCATCGAAGAAATGGGTCCACTCTGCTGCTTCTGAATTCCACCTCTAGAACACTGCTTAGCCAGATGACCTTCTTGTCGGCACACAGAACACCTCCGAGCTGCACTGTTGAAACAGATGCCAAAGACTTCCTATCCAAAGCTCTTCGATCCTCAAATCCAAATCATCCAATTTCACATAGAGCGTTGAGATGGGAAGACATCTCCTCAAGAAACTCGGGCCTCAAACCAAACACAAACACCCTGCTGAACTTAGTCTCATCACCGATGCAGACACACTTTCTAAAACTTGCTCCAAAAGAAACATCGCTTCTTCTTAACTGATAGATCCAAACTCTTGCTCATCCAAACTTTCACTTCAATGATGGATTCTGAACCTTAAAAAATTTCCTTCAGAGATTGGTGAAATCCTTACACCACTGCAAAGCTCGCTCAAGGCAGTATTGGGTCTACAGCCTCGGCAGATACACTTCCAACCTCAATCACATGGACTTCTTCCATTAGTAGTCGTGCTACACACTACCTTCCTACCTCTAGAACTCATATTGGAAAACCCAAGCAGGTAACCCAAAAAATAGGTAGAAATATATATATATATATATATATATATATATATATATATATATCAAAACTACAAGTATGCTCTCTCAAGAAAGAAATCACTCCAAAGCCTAGGTATTCTCTCAGCTTAGCGCTCTGATACCACTATAACGATTCGCCGTTCATTCCACAGAATGACGTATCGTTAATAAGAAAGAAAGGGATAGAAAAGAGAAAAGATAGAAAAGAAATTACTAAACAATATCAGAATCTCACAGCAGAATGAATAAATTATATTAATCACTATGTTATTAAATAATATACAACATCTATCAAAGTTAAACAGTTTTATATCACAATACATTAGACAGTTATAAAACCTGTCTATCATACATCTCAAAGTACAACACAAAGATACCATCACAGCGGAAACATTATATATCTACAAATGCTGAAGACTCTTGCTCCATATCTTCTCCAGAAACTAGTCAAAGCAAACCTGAATCTCTTGGCTACTCATAAAAATTTGAGTACCCAAGAGTTTAAGAAATAGAAAATAAACTCCGGGTCAGACATGGGTCTGGTGTGAGTAAACGGGTTAAAGCTTCTTAACTTTGAAAAACCTTTGAAAACAAAAGGTATCTCGTAAGACTTCCCGCACATAAACATGGAAAAGTTTTTACCTTACGATAACCAAACCATTTAATAGGAAATCCAGTTATATTATAATAGGGTCTAGGGTTTTCAAGTAAAATACAGAAATAACTGGAATGCTTACATCTCACATTCCAACATAGTTGGGCACAATCAAAACATACGGCGTTTATTAGAGATTGGATTCCATACAATGGCAGGGCTACTGGGGTACCGCCCATCACAGTACGAGGCCTAGATCATCGTACCAAGGATCCACCCTAAATCCCCTGCAACACAAGGCCGGAATCATCCCTTATTGGATAGTCCCGAACAAGACAACCCCGCAGTTGTTTGCAACCAAATTCCCACGCAGCCGAATAAAAAGGGACCTCTAGACAGGGGAAATCTCGTCCTACTTGAGCGTGAGTCACTTAGCCTTGCTGCACCTTCCCTGTTTTATCCATTCTCGGTTGATTAGGCTTGAGGCTACGATTACCTTTTAGAACACATATCTTAGAATGCTCGTCGTTCTCCAATGACGATGTTCTGAAAGCATTCAATCCATACAAGTTCGTTTCGGGTTCGAACGAAACCGAAGGCACTATCTCGTTACACTCATTTTGGAATCACCCTCAGAGTTAACGACAATAGCCATTTCACTCTGAATCTTCATCTCGATAATCACTTGAGATTCACGACCTATCATTTAATTTGGATCGATGTGGTTTTCGGATATCCAAATTTGGAAATTCGATCCTGGTCTCACCGAAATCCAAAACGCCATCTTTTTGGACCAAGTTGTTTTAAGTTAAAACAATTTAATTTATTATCTATATTCACACAGATAGATAATTCACATTATCATAAATAGATAATCCACATTATCACAATTCAGCCAAAGCATCTCATATCACCAAGCAACACACATATCATATATCAAAGATATCAAAAATTCAAGGCATTCAATACCATTCAATCATCCATAACTAAGATTAACTAGTCACACCATTTCTAATTAATTTAAAATAAATTAAATTAATTACTTCCATCACTATAAATCCTGCTTACTTAACCATTAATTAATTACAAACCAATTGATTAATCATCCTCTAATTATCCATCTTAATTAATAATCCTTGATTAATTATTCTTTAATTACATTAAGTAATTTGCCTTTAATTATTTACACAAATTAATTATCCTCAAACAATTATAGTAATTAACCTTTAATTACTCTCATTAATTAATTAACTATAATTAATTACATTAGACCCTTAATAAATTTCATTAATTAATTATTCTATAATCACTTATTATTGATTAATTATCCTTTAATTAATCACATTAATCAACCCTTAATTACTTTCATTAATGAATGATCCTCTAATTACTTTCATAACTTAATTACTCTTTTTAAATTAATTACATTTAACAAGTATTATTTGGTTAATCACATTCATTAATCAACCTTGATTAATCACATTCATTAATTAACTATCCTTAATTACTTACATTAATCAATTACCTCCTTAATTAATTACATTAATTAATCCTTTAATTAATTACACTGAGTAATTAACCCTTAGTTGCTTCCATTAAGTAATTACCCTTCTTATTAATTATACAAAGTAATTAAACCTAAATTACTTCACTAAGTAATTATCCTTCAATTAATTACATCCAGTAATTACCCATTAATTACTTCACTAAGTAATTACACTTTGTAAATTACATTAAGTAATTATACTTAACCAATTCTACAAATGATTATTCTTAATTAATTAATCTAATTAATTACCTTAAATTAATCATATTAATTAATAATTTCATAATCCCTAGTTAATGATCTTTTACATCACATTCATTAACTATCCACTAATTGCTTATACTAAGTAATTATCCTTTTATTATCAACAACAATTAATCAATGTTTATTAATTTCATTAAGTATTTGACTATTAACTAATTAATATCCTTAATTAATCACAACTCTAATTGAAGATAAATTATTATATTTTATAACTTAATTACATCATTAAAAAAATTTAAGGAATAATTAAAATATTAAAAATATTATAACTTATTTTAAAACAAAGCAAATTTAAACATTAAATATTTAACATAATCTTTGAAAACCTTATTAAATCTTGTTTAATGGATTAATAGATATCCCAAAAAAATTAATTATCGTTATTTTTTAAAAATTATCTACTTTAAATATAATTTAAAACTTTATTAAACATTTATCTTTGCAAACTAATTATTTTCATAACTTTAAAACTTGTTTTTACTTTGCTTTCAAACTTAGAAGCATTTTGTAAAACCAAGATTCTTTGTTTAAAAACCGGAAACACTTTTCTTTTCTTTTTTAATTTTGAAACCTATTGCTTAATCAAAGTTACCTAAGACAAACACGATCACTTTCCCGTGCAAAACACGATGCACTCACATTACCCTTGCTTCGAGTTAACCATGCAATTGACTTGAGAAAAACTCTAGCTTCCCTAACCTTCAGCCCACACGAGTCTGATGTGCATGTGTGCACAGTGCACCACCCTCCGAACACCTTTGGTCATCTCCCCGACCATCAACAGACCAATGCCGACCTTGCCTACTCAATCGTCCACCTAGAACGACGATACCGTCCTCGAATAAAAAATCGAACCCACTATCCAATTCTTGGAAACAACCATCAACGGAAAACCTTCCCTCTCCATCGATCCCGACCCCGATGAACTTCGCCGACTTCACCAAAGTTGCCTCGACCTCCAATCTTTGATTCCCCCCTATGCGAGCAATCCCGATGCACCACCGTCGCCACATTTACCTCGTCAATAACGACGAACCAAACCCATCACTAAACCCTACCTTGCCTCTAATAGGCCGCCGTGATCACTAGAAAAATCTACAGCCATTTTTCCTGGGTCCATCCACCTACAAGCTCCCTTCGACAACAATCTCGACGCCATCCATCACGCCCATCGCCGAGAATTTGCGATAAACCCAAACTCGTTCAACTTTTATTATCTCAGTAATTACTTGACTAAAAATTATGATATTTGTGCCTAAATTCATCATTTACAATTTCGAATCATATTATAGAATCAATTCAAGAATTCTAATCAATTGAATTTAGGCCTATATTATGAGCAGAGCTGTAAATTTCAAATTTTGAAATAAATACTTCATATATTTATTTGAAAATATTTTTTAAATTAAACTCGTATTCTTGCAATCATTTTATCTTTAAAGATCAAGGTCAAAGATTTATTTGTTCAGAAGATATGAATTTATCTATAAATTTAGATATGTTGTTTTAAACAGAGAAGATATATATGTGCACAGAAGCTCATATATACACAGGCATGTAATATTTGCAACATGCATTCACAGCTAACCTTCATATAAACATACACACATACATGTATTCACAACCAACATTCATCAATATGTGTAAACAATCCATTATAAGCATTTATTTATAATCACATATTTAAAACTGTTCTTAAATAAAGGTTTACTCACTGTTAAACAGCGGAAGCCTGAGATGATTAAAATTGGAAGTTGCTGCTCTTTTGAAATTGAAAACTTGATTTTTAAAAACTTTTACTGGAAACTTGAATACTTTTGATCTGAAAATCCTTTGAAAACTGAAGCTTGAAGATGTTTGGAATCTGAAGCTTTGATTGTGATATAGGTTGAAGAGTTGTTGAGAAGATTTTAGTTAAAAAAATAGAGATGATCTTGTCTTTTAAAATCTGAACTGAAATTGTTGTTTTCAATTTCTGGTTTGAGAATTTTTTTGATTTTTCTTGAGTTTGAAAAAGGTTTACAGGCTAACGTGTTTTTTGGTTTGTAAAATAGTTTTACAGGGGTTTGATTTTGAGTTTTATTTTCTTTTGAAAAAGAGAATAGGAAAAGAATGAGAAGAGAAAAGAGATGTTTATATTGATTAAATTATGATTTTTAAAAATTAAAGAAAATAAAAATAATAGATGACACTTGTAACATTTCCTAACATTTTTCATTTGGTATTGTTTATTAACTTACACATGTTACTAATATGACTTGATTTATTAACACTTTTCATTATGTGTTTTTAATTATTTTTAAAATGGTTTATAAGCTTTTATATTAAATTTCCTAATTAAATGAATACTTTTCTAAATTTATATAAATAAATTTCTTTAAAGAAAATTTGTAAAAGAAATTATATACAAATAAAATCTTATATATATATTTTTAAATCCAAAGTAATTATCTTTTAAATTTCAAATTAAAATCCAAATTCAAATTCAAATTAAAATTCAATTCAAAATCAACTCAAATATATATATATATATATATATATATATATATATTTAATTAAACAAACACAAACTCAGTTTGAAAATAATTATTAAAATTTATTTATCTATATTTAAAAATAGCACATTATTATTATTGTTTGAAAATAACAATCTTGCCAATTTTAAATAATTTGTAATGGGGATTATCACATTATTTATAAATTACTTATATTACTAAATGAATTAATGTATCATACATTTATATGTTTGTGAATTGTATTTTAAACTTTTATATATATTTACAAATCATATTTATCAAGCAACATTTAAAAAGAAAGTAAAACAGACCTTTTTGTTAATATTATTTAAATTGAAACTTAAGCTAAAATATATTTTAACAAATAACATTTACCTTAAGTATTTTGAAACTATATGGTTAACTATTTAAATAACCTTTGAAAAGTTTTATATTAAATTTAATCATAACTTCCAAATTACCAAAATATATATTAGAATTTGAAAACATGTTTTTATTTATTAAATTCAAACAAAAGCTTTTCTATTTACAATATATACAAACATATATACATTATAAATAGAAAACATTTTAGTAGTTTTAAGAGATAAAATTCACCAATTAAATATTTATAAAAGAAGATTATTAAACCAATTTAAATATTTTTACTAAAGACTATCAAATTGCTATTGCGCAAAATTCCTGGTCATCACAGGGAATGACTAAAATAGGGGAGATGCAGTAAGGGTAAGTGGGTCGTACCTAAGTAGGGTATGTTACCACTTTTTTAGATGTCCTCGGAACCCTATTTAGATATGGATACATGTAACGACCCGGTATTTTCAACCATTCGCATCCATTATAAGTGTATAGTTAGACACTCATGCCGGAATTTAATTGCTCAAAAAACCGCGTTGTAAATAAAAATTTAGCAAATCTCAGAATATAAAATAAATAAAATCACAGATCACAGACACAGAGTAATAATAATGCAGCGGAAGTAAAAGAGATAGTATTTCATGAAGCTACTATATAATATATCAGAGTTACATTAGATACAACAGAAGAAATAAAATGCAAAGGAAGTCTCACTACATAGAAGTCTACTAATACAAGAGCTGAAAGGAAACTTGACAAGTAGATAATCTCCAGCGATTCCAATCTCCAGAAAATGGAAATCCAAATCTGTGAATAACTCAGGCTGACCCGAGCGTAAATAAAAATACAAACACTCGAGTCAGGACATACATACTTACACAATGTAAACCAACTCAAGTGAACTGTAGTAAAGGTACAAGTAACTTAGAAGATGCTTGGGACCGCCCATCCTCTAAGGATCCGTTAAACTATTTACTATGTAGTAATATATGCTATATACAGTAGTGTCTAATAAGTAAAGTATAAACATATAGAAAATAGCGTTAAGGGGATGGTGAACCTTAACGCGGTCGGATCTTTAAAACCAAAATCGTAGTGGGCTCGATATAAGGATATGACACGGTACGCGAGGCAATGCCAGGGTGGATACACCGTTTGCACTCCCGGACCGGTGGTGACGGCAAGCCAGCAGCTTCCGCCCACCTCGAACAATACCCCTGAATCAAAATGGCGTCACATATCGAATCACAAAAGTAATAGAATGTTTTCCGATGGAGCATGCTCGATGAAAGGGTGCGACCCTTTGTGTAGCCCGGTATAGCTCCTGTTTTAGTCATATATGCCAACTCACGGGAGTTGGGTCCACGTAATATACCTCGAGAACGTCGCCACCATCCTACTTCATTTTGGAATCTCCATCGCGTACACAGTTGTTAAAGTGTTTTTCGGTATTGGCCGGCAATAAGACAATATCTGATCCCGGTCTCTTTAACAACCAATCGTTATTATAACCCGTAGTTATAACTTTAAAACAATATTTTATACTTCAAAATAAAATATCATTTCAACCCAAATCTTTATCAAAATAAAGATTAAATCATTTCCAAACCGTTTCAATATATCATCATACCATATCTTTCAATTCAAATATGTATCAAAATAAATATCAAGTCATTTCTAACCATTTCAATATATTAAATTATCATATCCTTTCAAACTTCCTTTCAAATCATTTTAATATATCAAAATATCATAACCTTTCAAAGCTTCATTTCCAAAATATCATATCTTTCAGAACTTCTTTTCAAAACATTTAATATCAAAATATCATATCTTCCAAAACTTCGTTTCAAATCATTTTAATATATATAAATATCATATCTTTTCAAAACCACATTTCAAATCATTTTAATATATCAAAATAGCTATATTTTTCAAAACCACATTTCAAATCATTTCAATATACCAAAATATCATGTCTTTCAGTACCACATTTCAAATCATTTTAATATCTTAAAATATCATATCTTTTCGAAACTTCGTTTCAAATCATTTTAATATATATAAATATCATATCTTTTCAAAACCACATTTCAAATCATTTTAATATATCAAAATAGATATATTTTTCAAAACCACATTTCAAATCATTTCAATATACCAAAATATCATGTCTTTCAGTACCACATTTCAAATCATTTTAATATATCAAAATATCATATCTTTCCGAAACCACATTTCAATCATTTTAATATATCAAATAGTTATATTTCAAACCGAATTACTTCATTTTAAATCATAAAAATAAAGCTATTACATTTAATAATTAAATTATTAAATTCCAAAAATTTAAACTTTTCAATGTTCATTTATGCACTTAAATTTATTAAAACAATGAAAATTCAAGTTTCGCGGCATTTTGGAAAATGCTACAGAAAGTTACATTCAAAACAATTCAATTTAACAAAAGACGGCATTTAAAATGCTGTTAATTTACTTCAAATATCCAATAGAATTTCACAAACACTTATATTTTTATTTAAATCATTTTTTTACTTATAAAATCAAACATTTTCCCATTTATAAGCATCATTTAATTTTTCTTAAATTCATGATGTTATAAAGTTAAGTTTCCTTTCAAAAATCAATATTTATTAATAATTCGCTTATTAAATTTCAACGTTAAAATTTAAATTCATTACATTAAATTTCAACTTAACACTTAGGTTTAAAATTTCAAATATAACTTAATTCCATTTTATTTAACTTAACTTAAAATTTCACTTTTAAACCAAATTCATAAATTCCAATTTAAGTTATATTTCCAAATTCAACTCAATATTCACTCATTAACATTCTAACTTTATTCATCATTAATATGTTATAAAATCATTTTAAAATTAATTTAAATTCAAAATATCATCAATTTATCATATTTTCAAAGTTAATTTGAATTCCATTAAAAATTAAATCAAAATTTCCAAAATAACCTACATTCGGATTTTCTAACTTTTCCATAATTTATTTAACTTATAGATTTCCAGAAAATCAATAATTCTTTACAAAAATTATATTTTATTTAATTTTATATCAAAATATTATAATAATTAAATTTCTAGAATATTTTAAAATTTTTAGAAAACATAATTTAACTACGGGCATGTATATAATTTTCTACGCTAGGTAAAGTGATACGGGTAATGCATCATTTCAACCCGTAATTTACAAAGAAAAATCCGGGTTTTATCAATTCAAACCCGCAGTTCCAAGTAAATACAATAAGTTGAAAATCATTCAGGCCTATCATTTCAGCCCATAACAATTTTCCCTTATTCTAAAGTCCGTTCGGGTATGTATCATTTCAACCCATAGTGATTCTAATCTAAAGGGAACTTGCAGTGTGATGGACAGATAAAATAAACAGAATAGCATGAAATAACAGTAACATATAACATAATAGGTGTAATAATAGGTGTGTACATCATATGATAATAATATAAGCAGTTATAACATGATCATATAGTTCTACAGATTCAAAGGATGTCAATTTACTACTTATATAAGTACATAATGTCTGGTGAGAAATACTCACTTGTTTGAGCTGGAGATTGCGATACAAATGACCCAAACTAAGAACTTCAAAAGCACGATAGCATGACAAAGATTTGATATTAAGAGAGCAAAAGATAATTTCCTTATACAAATATTTAAACAAACAATACAACATATAAGTTACAAAACAATGTAACACTTGAACAACACTAGAAATCAATGTCCAGAACAAAGTCAAATGCTTTGCACTTGTTCTCAACATCACATGGATCAGTTATGGATGGGTTAAGCTCAGCTATGCCATGTATTAAGGTCTGGTTTGGGTGCAAAGTGGTGGCCTACATGGGTTTAAAGGAGATGAAGATATAGGTGCAACACTTTAAAAAACAAAGTAAATATCATCACATCTTGGCTCCTATTGGGCTCGGTCACATGCTCTATGATCATGGCCTGATTTCCAGAGGGTGGTGGGTGATGTGGCAGAGGGTGGAGGTCAGGTCAGAGGTGGTGGTGGTGGAGGTAGTGGCGACTAATGGTGGTAGAAGGAGGAGATGACAATTCTAGGCCATAAGTGATAGTTTGTGATGGTTTTTTAGTGGATTTTGTGGTGGTTTTCACCTTGGATTAGCTTGGCCTGAAATGGAGAGGTAGTAGGATGGGAGATGGTCAGAGGAAGGGGGTGGTGGAGGTCAGGTCAGATCAGGTTGAGGAGGAGCCAAGCTATGAAGGTGAGAACAAGTACAAAATTCAAATAGAAAAGTAGAAAAACAAAGGAAGAAGAAGATGAAATGGAAGCCATTACCTTCAATACTTCTTGCCGTGAGTTTGATGATGGAAAGTGAGAAGTTTCTCACGTGAATAGGAAGGAAAATACATGGCTATTCAATAGAAAAAGAAAAAAATGGTCAAAGAGTAAATGAGGAAACGGTAAAAGAAACGACTTAGGAGGTGAAACGACTTTACGTTTCAAAGCTTTTAAAACCTTTCAAACTTCCTTAATTTTATTTATATAACTTGATATTTCAGGAAATAATAATAATCCCAGATAAAATTTCTAAAATTTATCAAAATATAAAAATATATATAATATTTATTAATTATATAAAGTTAAATTAAGGAAAATAGCTAAAAATAGTAAACTAGTCTAGAAAATTTAAAATTACATGAAATAAATTTTAGAAAATTCATATGAGCTTGTAATATATTTTTAAACATAAATAATAATATAAAATAAAAGTACATTCACAAAATAAAAAAATTAAATTTAAATATAATTTTAATGAAGAAAATAGCAGAAAATAAGAAAACGGCCTTTTAAAAAAAGAAGAAATCAACACAGTAAACTTTGAAAAAATTATAACGTCACTTTAAAAAAATATTAAAAGACAAAATATACTTAAAATAACCCATTAACACATAAGAAATATTTTTTTTTTCAAAAGAAAATAGAAAAAGATTTAAAGAAATTTCTTAAAAATCCAAAACAGTGTCCAGAAATTACGAATAATCACCATTGACTTTGGAAATTGTTTACTTCATTTTAAAATTATTATAATATAAAAATATACATACAATAACATATTAAAATAAATATGACAAAGAAAAAAAAATATAATTTAAAATAGACAAAATTGTTAAATAAATCAAATTACACTCAAAATTGAAATGTACATAACTTTTACAGTTTAACTCCATTTTCAACGAAATGAAAAGCAGTGTTCAAGTTATTACATCTATTTTCATAATAAAAGATAAAATTTAAGATTTAAAATGTTTTTAATTTTAATTTTAAAAGTCAAAGTATAAACAGTTTGAATGGAAATTCACTTTTTTAGTAAAATGTCCAATTTATACTATTTTGAACTATAGATCACTTAATAGTCAGCATTTATAGATAAAATGTTTGAAATAAAAATAAATTTAAAATAATCAAAATAAAATAAAGTCAAATTTAAAATATATAGGCAAAAATCTAGGGTTGTTACACTCTCTCCCACTCAAAACTTTTCGTCCCCGAAAAGGAATGAGGTACGGGAAAGCACAGACAAAGATAGAGTGAAATAGGATTAAGATAAGATGACAAGAAGATTGAAATTATACCTGATAAATATTGTTATATGTAAGTTTAACAAGGTGCAGATTATCAAAGATTATAGAAAGATTTCTAAACGGAAAAATTATAGAAAGATGCCTATACCAGTCTATAGAAAGATAAGAATAATAAGGACGACAAAAAGATAGTTTGCAAAACAAAATAAGGAAATAAATTTGAAAGCATGAAAATTTCAACTTAAATAGAGAATAAATCTTTACACAAGTTAAATAAATCTTAACTATCCCAATTTTCATTATCCTATTATCCAATAATCTTAAGTTAACAATTTTTAAAACCATGGGTTTGAAAAATAATCATTTATTACACTCACAATGTACTTAATAAATTTTATTCTTCTTTATTCCTAATTAAAATTAAATTTGTTCTGCTCAATATATTTATCACTTATGTTAAATATACTTACACTTATTATAACTGCTTTCTTTTATTCTTAGTTCTTTTAACATTATTTTATATTATAAATTATTCAATTACCCATTTATTCTATTTACCTCTGTTAATCATTTTAAAAATAAAATTTAAATGTATAACATTTATTATAACCACTCAAATTTTATTAAAAAAAATCTTTTTATATTGTATATTATCCAATTACATTGTTAACTTCTGAAATTAAGGTAAGTTATATTGGAACGCAATTGAGTATTATACAAATAAAACTTTCCAATTCAATTATCTCAAGTTTGAATTATTTATCCAAAATTTTTGATTTTCATTTTATAATCGAAATTATTCTTTAAAAATAAAATTTAAGAATTAAATTTCCGATTTCTTCAAACCATTTAGGGATAACTAAAGGTATGTACATAGTTTATCAAATCAAATTTAAATCATATGTCTATATATATATTGTAAATCAAGTCATATTTTAGAAATTCAATTCAAATCAATTTGATTTACCAAAACAAAGCTGTAGCAAGACTACAGGGCGGTCTCTTCACTTCGAAACTCGAAAATGAATGTCGATGATGCTGCAGTCATCATAGTAGTTATTTCCCAGCGACAAAGAGAAGAGCACTAATTTTTAAACTTTAAAATCCTTTGGGAACATATTCTTATTCGAAAATACTTTAAATAATATACTTTAAAACTTAAACACAAGGTTTGAAACCATCGGAAATTAAATTCTCAAATTTCTTGTTTTAACTTCATTTAAGTTCCCAAATCAATTTATAAACAACTATTTATAAATTCATTTATAGAACAATAAATGATAAATTAAGTATTATCATTTCAAATAATCAATTTTAAATCAATTTATTAAGTTCCATAAATTTACTTATATATCAAAATTTATTTCATTAACCAAATTTTAAAATAATATTGTGTCAGTTTGTTCTGTCAAAGTGTTTTGGAAATCTTATCGATAACGCTGATCAGACGAATCGATCAGAAACCCAATTCAACATCAACAACTCAAACAACACAATATATAAAACAAAACATAGATATACAAGTACAATTCAAAATGTTTGGAAGAATAGATTGGAAACAAAAGACAAGATGATTAAATAACAGAGTAGGGAGTTGGGTAAGCTTAAATAAATCACGGGCAACATTAACCGGGTCAACCGTGACTTAAATAATAAGATCGATGTGGATTTTCTAGGGTAAATCTACATTCAATCTCAATAGATAAAGTTTGGAATAACAAAATATATTAGCATCTAAACCAAGGATAGATATAAATCTCTGGTGAATCGATGCTAAGTGTAAAGGAGTTTTCCCCATTTTTTTCAATTCAATTTGAAATTGGCGTGACCGCCGACTCACTTGAAAGATCATTCGAAGCGGAGTTTTGGAATACTCCAGAGTCAAAAGAAGATGAATAGTGAGGGACACGAATGGATTTTGGAACCGTAGGGAATGTTCCAAAATTCAAAGGAATCGAGTCAAAAAGGAAGAGATTCAAACTCGAATGAAAGTGGTTCTGTAAATACATTCACTCCATATGCTAAGTTTTGCCTAGAGCTACCAAAGCTCTGATACCAACTTTAACGACCCGGTATTTTCAACCATTCGCATCCACTATAAGTGTATAGGTAGACACTCATGCCGGAATTGAATTGCTCAAAATACCGCGTTGTAAATAAAAATTTGGCAAATCTCAGAATATACAGTAAATAAAATCACAGATCACAGACACAGAGTAATAATAATGCAGCGGAAGTAAAAGAGATAGTAGTTCATGAAACTACTATATAATATATCAGAGTTACATTAGATACAACAGAAGAAATAAAATGCAAAGGAAGTCTCACTACATAGAAGTCTACTAATACAAGAGGTGAAAGGAACAATATATTGCAAAAGATAAAACTTGACAAGTAGATAATCTCCAGCAATTCCAATCTCCAGAAAATGGAAATCCAAATCTGTGAATAACTCAGGCTGACCCGAGCGTAAATAAAAATACAAACACTCGAGTCAGGACATACATACTTATACAATGTAAACCAACTCAAGTGAACTGTAGTAAAGGTACAAGTAACTTAGAAGATGCTTGGGACCGCCCATCCTCTAAGGATCCGCTAAACTATTTACTATGTAGTAATATACACTATATACAGTAGTGTCTAATCAGTAAAGTATAATCATATAAAAAATAGCGTTAAGGAGATGGTGAACCTTAATGCGGTCGGATCTTTAAACCAAAATCGTAGTGGGCTCGATATAATGATATGACACGGCACGCGAGGCAATGCCAGGGTGGATACACCGTTTGCACTCCCGGACAGGTGGTGACGGCAAGCCAGCAGCTTCCGCCCACCTCGAACAATACCCCCGAATCAAAATGGCGCCACGTATCGAATCATAAAAGTAATAGAATGTTTTCCGATGGAGCATGCTCGATGAAAGGGTGCAACCCTTTGTGTAGGCCGGTATAGCTTCTGTTTTAGTCATATATGCCAACTCACGGGAGTTGGGTCCACGTAATATACCTCGAGAACGTCGCCACCATCCTAATTCATTCTGGAATCTCCACCGTGTACACAGTTGTTTAAGTGGTTTTCGGTATCGGCGGGCTATAAGACAATATCTGATCTCGGTCTCTTTAACAACCAATCGTTATTATAACCCGTAGTTATAACTTTAAAACAATATTTTATACTTCAAAATAAAATATCATTTCAACCCAAATCTTTATCAAAATAAAGATTAAATCATTTCCAAACCATTTCAATATATCATCATACCATATCTTTCAATTCAAATATGTATCAAAATAAATATCAAGTCATTTCTAACCATTTCAATATATTAAATTATCATATCCTTTCAAACTTCCTTTCAAATCATTTTAATATATCAAAATATCATAACCTTTCAAAGCTTCATTTCCAAAATATCATATCTTTCAGAACTTCTTTTCAAAACATTTAATATCAAAATATCATATCTTCCAAAACTTCGTTTCAAATCATTTTAATATATATAAATATCATATCTTTTCAAAACCACATTTCAAATCATTTTAAAAATAGCTATATTTTTCAAAACCACATTTCAAATCATTTCAATATACCAAAATATCATGTCTTTCAGTACCACATTTCAAATCATTTTAATATATCAAAATATCATATCTTTTCGAAACTTCGTTTCAAATCATTTTAATATATATAAATATCATATCTTTTCAAAACCACATTTCAAATCATTTTAATATATCAAAATAGCTATATTTTTCAAAACCACATTTCAAATCATTTCAATATACCAAAATATCATGTCTTTCAGTACCACATTTCAAATCATTTTAATATATCAAAATATCATATCTTTTCGAAACTTCGTTTCAAATCATTTTAATATATATAAATATCATATCCTTTCAAAACCACATTTCAAATCATTTTAATATATCAAAATAGCTATATTTTTCAGAACCACATTTCAAATCATTTCAATATACCAAAATATCATGTCTTTCAGTACCATATTTCAAATCATTTTAATATATCAAAATATCATATCTTTCCGAAACCACATTTCAATCATTTTAATATATCAAATAGTTATATTTCAAACCAAATTACTTCATTTTAAATCATAAAAATGAAGTTATTACTTTTAATAATTAAATTATTAAATTCCAAAAATTTAAACTTTTCAATGTTCATTTATGCACTTAAATTTATTAAAACAATGAAAATTCAAGTTTCGCAGCATTTTGGAAAATGCTACAGAAAGTTACATTCAAAACAATTCAATTTAACAAAAGACAACACTTAAAATGCTGTTAATTAACTTCAAATATCCAATAGAATTTCACAAACACTTATATTTTTATTTAAATCATTTTTTTTACTTATAAAATCAAAAAAATTCCCATTTATAAGCATCATTTAATTTTTCTTAAATTCATGTGTTATAAAGTTAAGTTTCCTTTCAAAAATCAATATTTATTAATAATTCGCTTATTAAATTTCAATATTCAAATTTAAATTCATTACATTAAATTTCAACTTAACACTTAAGTTTAAAATTTCAAATATAACTTAATTCCATTTTATTTAACTTAAGTTAAAATTTCACTTTTAAACCAAATTCATAAATTCCAATTTAAGTTATATTTCCAAATTCAACTCAATATTCACTCATTAACATTTTAACTTTATTCATCATTAATATGTTATAAAATAATTTTAAAATTAATTTAAATTCAAAATATCATCAATTTATCATATTTTCAAAGTTAATTTAAATTCCACTAAAAATTAAATCAAAATTTCCAAAATAACTTACATTCGGATTTTCTAACTTATTCATAATTTATTTGACTTATAGATTTCCAGAAAATCAATAATACTTTACAAAAATTATATTTTTATTTAATTTTATATCACAATATTATAATAATTAAATTTCTAGAATATTTTAAAATTTTTAGAAAACATAATTTAACTACGGGCCTGTATATAATTTTCTACGCTAGGTAAAGTGATACGGGTAATGCATCATTTCAACCCGTAATTTACAAAGAAAAATCCGGGTTTTATCATTTCAAACCCGCAGTCCCAAGTAAATAAAATAAGTTGAAAATCATTCAGGCCTATCATTTCAGCCCATAACAATTTTCCCTTATTCTAAAGTTCGTTCGGGTATGTATCATTTCAACCCATAGTGATTCTAATCTAAAGGGAACTTGCAGTGTGATGGACAGATAAAATAAACAAAATAGCATGAAATAACAGTGACATATAACATAATAGGTGTAATAACATGTGTGAACATCATATGATAATAATATAAGCAGTTATAACATGATCATATAGTTCTACAGATTCACAGGGTGTCAATTTACTACTTATATAAGTACATAATGTCTGATGAGAAATACTCACTTGTTTGAGCTGGAGATTGCGAAAGATCTTCAAAAGCACGATGGCACGACAAAGATTTGATATTGAGAGAGCAAAAGATAATTTCCTTATACAAATATTTAAACAAACAATACAACATATAAGTTACAAAACAATGTAACACTTGAACAACACTAGAAATCAATGTCCAGAACTAAGTCAAATGCTTTGCACTTTTTCTCAACTTCAAATGCATCAGTTATGGATGGGTTAAGCTCAGCTATGCCATGGATTAAGGTCTGGTTTGGGTGCAAAGTGGTCGGCCTACATGGGTTTAAGGGAGATGAAGATATAGGTGCAACACTTTACAAAGCAAAGCAAATATCATCACATCTTGGCTCCTATTGGGCTCGGCCTCATTCTCTATGGTCATGGACTGATTTCCAAAGGGTGGTGGGTGATGTGGCAGAGGGTGGAGGTCAGGTCAGAGGTGGTGGTGGTGGAGGTAGTGGCGGCTAGTGGTGGTAGAAGGAGGAGATGACAATTCTAGGCCATAAGTGATAGTTTGTGATGGTTTTTTGGTGGATTTTGTGGTGGTCTTCACCTTGGATTAGCTTGGCCTGAAATGGAGAGGTAGTAGGATGGGAGATGGTCAGAGGAAGGGGGTGGTGGAGTTCAGGTCAGATCCGGTTGAGGAGGAGCCAATCTATGAAGGTGAGAACAAGTACAAAATTCAAATAGAAAAGTAGAAAAACAAAGGAAGAAGAAGATGAAATGGAAGCCATTACCTTCAATACTTCTAGCCGTGAGTTTGATGATGGAAAGTGAGAAGTTTCTCACGTGAATAGGAAGGAAAATTCATGGCTATTCAATAGAAAAAGAAAAAAAATGGTCAAAGAGTAAATGAGGAAACGGTAAAAGAAACGACTTAGGAGGTGAAACGACTTTACGTTTCAAAGCTTTTAAAACCTTTCAAACTTCCTTAATTTTGTTTATATAACTTGATATTTCTGGAAATAATAATAATCCCAGATAAAATTTCGAAAATTTATCAAAATATAAAAATATATATAATATTTATTAATTATATAAAGTTAAATTAAGGAAAATAGCTAAAAATAGTTAACTAGCCTAGAAAATTTTAAATTACATGAAATAAATTTTAGAAAATTCATATGAGCTTGTAATATATTTTTAAACATAAATAATAATATAAAATAAAAGTATTTCACAAAATAAAAAAAAATAAATTTAAATATAATTTTAATGAAGAAAATAAGAAAACAGCCTTTTAAAAAAAGAAGAAATCAACACAGTAAACTTTGGAAAAATTATAACATCACTTTAAAAAAATATTAAAAAACAAAATATACTTAAAATAACCCATTAACACATAAGAAAGAATTTTTTTTTAAAGAAAATAGAAAAAGATTTAAAGAAATTTCTTAAAAATACAAAACAGTGTCCAGAAATTACAAATAATCACCATGACTTTGGAAAATTGTTTACTTCATTTTAAAATTATTATAATAAAAAAATATACATACAATAACATATTAAAATAAATATGACAAAGAAAAAAAATTATAATTTAAAATAGACAAAATTGTTAAATAAATCAAATTACACTCAAAATTGAAATGTACATAACTTTTACAGTTTAACTCCGTTTTCAACGAAACGAAAAGCAGTGTTCAAGTTATTACATCTACTTTCATAATAAAAAATAAAATTCAAGATTTAAAAATGATTTTAATTTTAATTTTAAAAGTCAAAGTATAAACAGTTTGAGTAGAAATTCACTTTTTTAGTAAAATGTCCAATTTATACTATTTGAACTATAGATCACTTAATAGTCAGCATTTATAGATAAAATGTTTGAAATAAAAATAAATTTAAAATAATCAAAATAAAAATAAAGTCAAATTTAAAATATATAGGCAAAAATCTAGGGTTGTTACAATACATGAAAGAAGAAGCGCCCGATGGTAAGGGTGGAAATACCCAGGGTGATAACATATTCGGTCTATCCAGGTTAGGGGTAGGCCGATCTTGTGTAGCAGGGTATACCGGCGAGGTCCTTGGTACATTATTCTAGAGGTATACTGTGATGGGCGGTACCCCAGTGGTCCAGTCATACGTTGGAATTCATTCTTCAATACGAGCTTACGGTTTTGTTTGCAGAGCCTAGTATACCGGAATTTAATCAATATAATAAATTCGGCTATTTGAATAAGTATTTGTATTTAGACACTTTTATAATATCATTGGATTTTCTACAAAATATTTTGATTATCGTAAGGGAAAAGCCCGTCATGTTTATTTGTGACGCAGTCTTAAGAGATACCTTTGTATTTCAAAGGATTTTGATAACTTTAATAATTCAAATTAAGCATGTTTTCCATACACTGATTTTTCAGACTGACTCGGATATTATTTTATTATAATGCTCGGGTCAGACCGGTTATTACAGATTCAGGATAGAATGCTGTAGCTCTGGAGACGAACTAGATGACAGAGACGTATCCACGTACTTGGCTTATGTTTCCGCTGTGTAGGGACAAGTTATATAACTTCCAGTTTTGAAGTATTGAGTATTGTACTGTGATGATTGTAAGTATAAAACAATTACATATTCTTTGTATATTTTGTTATTATATATTATATTTTGTTCCGCTGCGATTGTGAGATTCTGTTGTTGTTATTCTATTTTTCTTCTTCTATTTTTTCTTTTTTATCCTAGTTATTCGCTCTTTCGTGCACTTTGGATTGAACGGTAGTGAATTATTATCAACTCAAAGGGTTCGAAACTGCGGGTCGCTACATTTGGTATCAGAGCAGAAGGTTAAGAGGTTACCTTGGCTCTGGTGGTAATTACTCATTAGAGGTAGAGTCGGTAGTACTATAGAATGAGTTAAGTGTAATAATAGATATGAGCGCGTTATTTGTTTGTGAATATGAATGGTTTTATATTGTGTTAATTTATCTATTGGATGGTATATAAATTCTGATCGAGTAGTGAGACGCCACTAAATCGATAGGAGTTTCTAAACACTTGAACACGATAAACTGACACAGTATGGATCTGAAATGGGTAAATGAAATAATTTAACCCAAATTATATTTAGATATAAAAGAAAATAATTTTTTGAAATTATTATAGTGGTGTGTTTAGTTATTATTATATCAAAAACAAGATTATAAAATTGGAAATGGTTTATTAAAACCAAATTAGATTGTATAAGTATGAATTAAACACATGAGTTAACAACTAAAAATGGATTCAAACCAGAATTTGGAAAATTAAATCTCAGAGATTTTTGAAAATGCTTTTCAAGGTATTTTGAAATAAATAATAATAACAGTATTTTTTATAATACTTTTGAAATAAATATAGTTTAAAATGGATTTTTAAGGAAATAAAAGCACTGAATTCACTTAGGTCGCTGGAAAATAATTTCGGTGATGCCTGCAGCATCATCGACGTTCATTTCGAGTTTTCAAAAGAGAACTTGCTACCATTGGAATTTCGTTTGGTAAAACTGGTTTTGGTTTAAAATTCAAAAAAATGATTGATATACCAAGGTATTTTTTGTGTGTGTATATACAGATGATTTCAAAAATATTTTGAAATACTTTAGAACGAAGTGTTTAAACTTTGGAATTTTCATTTAAAATGTTTATTTGAAATATGAGAATAAGTTTGACAACTTATAAAAGTTGAAAATTTGCAAGTTGGAACAATGTTAAATTGTTGAGTGCGAATAATAAATTGAACCATGAAATGAGATTTGACATAAATTAAATAAATTGGAATTTGAAAATCTAGCCTAAAGTTGGACTAATTAAAATAATTTGTGGAAGTGAAATTAACTGAGAGTGAAATAAATTAATGATGCGACTAATTAAATTAGTGGTGAATTGGATATGGTTTGGAATGTCGATTATGGAAAAAAATAATTAAACGTTGAAAATGGAATTGAATTTGAATTTTATTAGAAATTGATATATATATATCCACTTCAAACAATTGTTTATATTCTCCGCTGAATTCGAATGTTTCAGCTTTCCACCTAATAAGGGTTAGTCTTCAACGCTTGACGTTTAGATGCACTGCTTAACAGTAGTCTCACATCATTTTTAGGAGAAACACTTGAGTGTGTGTGTGTATCAGACAATTCTAATGCATTATTTTATCTTATTATGTTTGAATTATCTTAGAACTCAATTTCTTTGGTGTCTCTAGGATGAAGCATGTATTATTATGCTATGATAAGACTGTCAGTTCTATATAATACTTCAGCTTTACCTTTAAATAATGCTTTGTCCATACATGCTTAGGAGCAGCAAACCATTTCATAGCACATCTGGTTATATACATTGCCATCTGATAATATGCACTGCCTACCAGATGTCAGTTCCATATGTTGGCTTTGACTAGTTGAATATCGTTTGTTTGGATAGCCTTTTCTGGCGATATCAGCCCTGTTGAGATTGCATCTATTTTTCTGAATGTTAAAATATACATTCAAAGCCATCATTCTAGAGTGTTTGAAATGTACCATTCAAGAATCTCAAATAGCTTATTTATTGTTAAGGTTATATATAGGTATAATCTGATGATTAATGCATCCAAATTAGGATATTTTTGGGTTTATCGAAGTTCATATAATTAAGAAGAATAAGGAAATTCATGTGTAAGAAGTCAGGTCCTTTGATGTCAGGTATTATTTCATATAAGCTTGAGTCTGCACCATGTCACGTACGAGGTAACTCTGTTATGGTAGTCTAGGGGTATAGTACTTACCAATCATCTAGAATGCATAACTTCATTTTGTTTTATAAGAAGCCAGAAAGTAAATTGGACAATGTGTGTCAAAAATGCCTTGCGGTTTTCACTAAACCGTGCCCTTTAAAATATAGCTTGACTGTACAAAAAAAAAAAAAAAACAAAAAAAAAAAAAAAACAAAAAAAGTGGCTTCGTCAGAGGATGTCTTAACACATAAATTATCACTGTGGCTGCTCACATTGCAAAAGTTAATCATGCAATGCTCATGAACTCCATTGATGTGCATCAGAAATGGTGCTTATAGCACTAAGTTCCATGCTTCTGTGTGATTGCTTTTAAGCACAAAAATGATAATCTGTCACAAGCTATCCCACGTCATGTACTTATTGCTCAGTTGTTTTTTTCGTGAGAAGGATGTGGATCCCGAGCAAACCTAAGCTGTTTCAAAACTTAGTGCTCTGTTCCGTTATATGTTGTTAAGCTACTAACCATAAATAAATAATTTTTTTAATATACATAGAAATATAAAAAGAATTCATTGAGTAAAAAGCTATTGCTTTAAAAGGAATGAATTGAAGGTAAATAAAATGGACCTGAATATAAAGAGTGAATGTGAATTGAATGCAAGGAAATTGAGTTCTAAACCATTTCGAATTTAATGAAATGATATATTGATCGATTGAAAGTAATTAAATTAGCATCCGAACCTCGTAATTGCTTGTGGTTATATATTAGGATGCATTGTTTATGAAATTTATGTGTTTTAACCATCTAAATGAATAAACTGTTATTGAATTTCATGTTTTGGTACTTGTGTGTTTAAAATTGAGCAAGTGTAGGTACAGTGGGACTATTTCGCTTGATTTAGGTTGCGAAATTGCTTTTGAAGTGAATGCTTGCTTAAAAATGCTAAAATAATGTATGTTTCGGATTAAATACCGCAAAATATTAAACATTAAAATATATTTTGATTTCCGACCATGTGGGTCGATGTATATATATTTATCTCTTTTATCATATTGCAAAAGGTCCCCCGTACAAAGGAGACTCTGCCGAAAAATTTCGTAAATCTTGGATGGTAGAAAAAAAATTGAAAATTTTTGGAATTTTTTTGTTAACGACAATTTGATTTCGAGTTGTAATTGGAATAAATGATTTTGGAATTAGAAATGAAAACTAATTGGTTGGGCGAAACTAAAAGATTAAAAAATTGAATATCAGATTTTAACTAAGTGGGTTTTAATAAGTAATGAGTTTGAAGTATTTTTTCTGCCTTAGCAATTTCGGGGACGAAATTCTTTTAAGGGGGAGGAATGTAACGACCCGAATTTTTCATCGTTTGATAATGGTTTTAAATATTGGATTTGGAATTATAATTGAGTTAATAAGTTTTTAAAACTAAAATTTCAAATGATTTCGTAAAGTTTTGAAATCGTCGATTTGATCGATGCGTTAAAATAGCGATCCGGGGCACAGTTTTGAAATTCGACGAACTAGTTCCATTGGATCCGTAATAGTATATTTTTATTGGATTTCAAATTTCGTAATGTATGAAATTATCGTTTGGCGATACGGGATAGAAATGCGTTGAAATTAATATCGGAATTTAATATAATAACCGGGTCCAAAAAGCTATCATCTTTATACGATCGAATTAGGACTCAAAACATTTTCCATTGCATTCAGAATAGGGGTATAAACATTATGAACCCCTAGCGGCACGCCTCGATAGAGATTCGAAATTTTGAGTTGTGTATTAGAGACGTTTTAAAATTTTAAATAGATAATTATCTAGTCGATGTTCTTTTCAGCAGTGACTCCATCTTTTCACTATGTTTTGGCCATTCAGACACGCTACCCAAATCACATGCAACCCTTCCTTCTTTTTTAAAAGTCGAGCTCAGCCTCCCTCGTTCAAATCAAAAATCATGGTAATTTAGAAAAAAAGAGAATCGGTCTGCTAATGAAAAAAAGAAATATATATAATCGATCAAAGGCAATCCCTTCAGTTCAAAAGTGGAAAAAAAGGAAAACTTCACGATTGAATTGCAATCGTTCGGCAGCATCGAGCAGTGACCGCAGGTGATTGGAGGAGGTGTGTGGGTGAGGAGCGGAGGCATGGAGAGAGGGGCAGCGCGTCGCTCGGGGAAGCTAGTCATATTAATTTGTGCTACGCGAGTGGGAGAGGGGGAAAACAACGACAGCAGTATAGGCGGCTTCGACGAGAGGAGGTAGGCTCTCGATGGTCATTGCACGTTGAGTATGGTGATTCGCAGTGGCGTTTGAGTGTCGCAAGTTATGTGGTTGGGCTCTAGGACGGTCACGCTCGAGTCATAAGCAACCGATGGTGGTGTCTCGAGTGGTGAACAGCGAGGGAGGCTGGGTGGACTGTGGTACTTCGCGACGTAGGTGGAAGCTGGGCAGCGACCTCTAACGTTGGCAGTGATGAAGGTAATTAACGTTTTATTAATGGAATTGATTAATTAATTCGTGATAAATTATTTTGACTAAATCGAATGCTTATTAGATTCTAAAATCTATTCATACGAGGTCCAAAATCATGAAAACAAGTCGGGTTTGGATCGGATTGCGAAATAAATCAAGGTGATTAAAATCTCACTCATTTGAATTGCTAGAATAATTTAAAAATGATGAATTTAAATTATTGGTTGTTGGTTGATTTTATAAATTATTATCTATTGAATGTTAAATATATATAGTAGTATATATAGTAGTATTTGGAGTGATATTCCCACACATTATAGTCGATGAAACCCTATGCGCTCCGTATAATAGCGGATGACCCTATATACCGCGATATTCCACTCGAAGTCGGATTGGTATTATTTTATGTTGTATTAACATCTATGGCTGCAGGAAAACAGGTTGGAGGGATCCAACCGGATTCCTCAATATATTGATTATTTTTCATATATAGTGATATATGGATTGTGTAGAATAATCTAGTATAGATTATTATGGTGACTAAAATTATTGGATGCTATTATAGCATTGGCCTGAATTTCAATATTTTATGATACCATAAATATATTTTTAAAATTTAAGGAATTAAAGAGAATTTTTGATATAAAAATATTTGTATTGGAAGTTGAATTATTTTTAAGAAAATTAAAATGGGAATGATATATAGTAATTCTGAATTTTACGTTACTAATCGTGAATGGGTTTAAATAAAGACTTTAAAAAAATTAATTATATAAAGGGGTTTGTAAATGTTATTCTAGAATATGAAAAGATTTAAATCAATATTAAAGATAGATTGGAGGTATATATGGAATTTTCAAGAAATGAATTTATACAATAGGATTTTATAAATAGGATAGGTTTCATAAAAAGGTAAAACCAAAAGGGGTTATAAAATTTATAAACGATGTTTATAAATAAAGGAATTTGATATCAGATGACAGATTGAGAATATAAATTTACAGGAAGAATTTATATTAAAACATGGAAATTGCGTAAGAAAAATAGTGGATGCTATTTTTGAAAGTAAAAATAGTTAAGCAGATCGGAACAGAAGGATGTGATAGAAATCGGGAGGAATTTATAAGTTGAACTGGTTATTGAGATTTAAAAAAAAAAATTAATCCTAAGAAGTTAAGTCTGTTTTAAAAGGAAAATTTTATTATTTCAGATTATAAATTTTTAAACTAGCTAGGATTGAGATACTTCGGCAAGTAGATTTTCAAATAATTAAGTATTTATTTTGGAAAATTGTAACTTTTTAAAAATCAGCTTTGAAATCTATTTATTTGAGTTTCTGATGTTTATAAAAATGTTTTCGATATTTTAAATAATTACTTGAACATGTTTTGAAAATAAATTTATTTTCTTCTCAAATACTTATATTATATATATATGGTTTTGAAGTGAATGAAATTTTTTATTTATAAATTCTCTCGAGATTCGTAAAAGGGAATTTATAAAAAGGATATGATTTTGAAGGTATGAATTTTATAACAGATTTGGAGGGAATGGAAATTTCGAAATGTTGGATATGGAAATTTTGAAAATGAAATCCACATTTAAAAATTAAGTTATGAATTGCCGAATGGGTGAATAAATAAGTATAGGGGTTTTGGAAATTGAAAAGGGAATTTATTAGCGGTTCTGACGACTTATGAAATATTCTCTTTAGTATTTATATTTGAAAAGATTTTGGAAAACATGACTTATAATATTTTCCTAAGTATAAAATGGAAGTTTCGAAAAATTTCTAAGTGTTGAGATGGTTGGGAAATATCAAGTCATGGATTAAGTATTTGAAATTGTTTTCAAATGTTGAAAAAGATCGATATATCGTACAAAGATATTTTGAAATAGATATTTTGGGAAAATGTTATAACAAGGCCTAGTACTACTTATGGATGTTTTATTGATAGTTAAATAACCGACTATCAATATTTGAGAATTTCGTTAATCGTTTCGAAGAGACCTGGATCAGATTTAATTATTCGAAAACCACTTCGATTTGGTTCGAACGTTACGAATGAATACCATGAAGATGATGAAGACGGTGATTCGATTTGTCCAGACCCAGGATAACTTGTATGGATGAATGCTATCAGAACATCATCATTGGAGGACGATGAGCATTCTAAGTAAAATTGTTCTTGAAAGGTAACGCTTAGCCTCGAACCTCATCAACCGGGTATGACAAAAACAGGGAAGATGCACCAAGGCTAAGTGGGTCGCACCCAAGTAGGGTATGTTACCACATTTCTATATGTCCTTGGAACCCTATTTATCTTGGATATGGGTACATGAAAGAAGAAGCGCTCGATAGTAAGGGTGGGAACACCCGGTGTGATAACATATTTGGTCTAGGTTAGGGGTAGGCCGGTCTTGTGTAGTAGGAGATCCCGGTAAGGTCCTCGATACATTGTTCTAGTGGTGTAACGTGATGGGCGGTACCACAGTGGCCCAATCATTCATTGGAATCCATTCTTCAATACGAGCTTACAGTTTTATTTGTAGAGCCTAGTATGCTGGAATTCAATTAATGTAACAATTTTGGCTATTTGAATAAGTATTTGTATTTAGACACTATTATAATATCACTGGATTTTCTATAAAAATGTTTTGGTTATCGTAAGGGAAAACCCTGTCGTGTTTATTTGTGACACGGTCTTTCGAGATACCTTTATTTTTGAAAGGATTTTGATAACTCTAATAATTCAAATTGAGTGTGTCTTTCTCTCGCTGGTTTTCCAGACTGAGTAGGGTGTTATTTTGTTATAATGCTAGGTTCAGACCGAGTATTATAGATTCAGGATAGAATGCTATAGAACTCAGGAGACAAGCTGGATGATAGAGACGTATCCCCGTACTTGGCTTATGTTTCCGCTATGTAAGGACAAGTTATATTACTATCCAGTTTTGACGTATTGAGTATTGTACTGTGATGATTGTAAGTATAAAACAATTACAGATTCTTTGTATAAAATTTTTTGTTATTATATATTATATTTTGTTCCGCTGCGTTTGTGAGATTTTATTATTGTTGTTCTATTTTTCTTCTTCTATCTTTTCTTCTTTACCCTAGTTACACGCTCTTTCACGCACTTTGGGTTGAACAGTAGTGAATTATTATCAACTCAAAGGGTACAGAACTGCGGGTCGCTATAATTTTTCAGTGGAAATCAATGGAGAAAGAATGTGATATAAAAGGTAGAGGAGCAACATTCAACGTCGAAGACAGAACTCTCGAAGCCTAAGACATACGCCCAGCTTTCCCATTTGTGTATGGGTTGGCTTCCTCATTAGTTGGTGGGAACAAAGAGGACCGATACAAATTCTTCAACCTTAAACCAAATTCTAGATATGCACATACACACACATATGATATTATATATATTTTAAAACTACAACTAAAATAAATTTGACTAACGCAAAATAATTATCTAATTTGTCTAAGACGATGCGATCATTACAGTTAGTTTTATATAATTAAGACCTAATCATATTTTTTGATTTGAAAAATACAAACATTTTAATTTCAAAACACCTTTGATTTTTAACAAAATATTTTTGTCATGCCAAAACATTCAATAAAATATTTCATAAAGATTTCCACATGGATCTCTACACGTATACACACACAAATGCACATATATGTTAAGACAGAAATTGTAACACCTGTAAATTTTAGTGGTTTTATTTATTTAATTAATTGAATTTTGTTAAATTTTAAAACAATAAAATTTGAAAATATAAATTTAATATTTGGAATACGTTTTTTTAACATAGCAACTGGTAAATTTTTATCATATAATATTAAAGTTTATTTTCTTGTGTAATTTTATTTCAATTTAAATCACTCAATAACAGTTGAATTTAAAAGTGTTCCGAAACCTAAATATATGAACATGAGAAAATTTATTTAGAACACTTTGAATAAGACTGCATAATTCGTTTCGTAAATTCCGGATGTTTCTAGCTCCATTTGGATTTTTTCGTACGAAATAGCATCATATATTAGTGTCCATATCGAAATTTGATCGGATGATCGTATCACTGATATCTGTGCGCCGTTTTGATCGTCTGATTGTGCCGATCTCTGCGGTATATTCATTTGAGTGTTTTGGTGCCCGGTACGCGGCGGGACCCGCGTAACGATTAATCATATCGGTACCCGTTTCTTTTTATTTTTGAACCCTTTCATTTCAAAGTCGTTTCGTCTATCTATTCATTTTCTATCGTGCTGTTCGCCACTAGAAATTTATTATTTTCTTGAATTCTGCCTTTTTGACCTTTATTCCCCGACTGTTGCAATTTGCCTATTCATTTACATTTTTCCCTTCACTTTATCTCTCATTTTCTCGGTAGAAAAAAAGAAGAAAAGAAAACCAATCTCTCTTATTTGCATGAAGCCATCAGCTTCATCCATGGCCGATCTTCACAACTCCCCTATCATTTCTCTTCTGTACCACCTTGAGCCACCATGGCCAGCTACCGCCCATGCCCACTCCCATCTTCATCGCACATGCTCCCACGCCACCACCCGCTTCGCCTCCCTCCTACCTGACGCCCGCATCTTGACTTCGCACCCTCGGCCTTCCCTGCTCACGTCCGTGTCTCTTCTCCCCCTAGCCGAACCTCAACAGTGTTATATTGTAAGTATATAGATTTGGAACCTCTACAGTGTTATATTGTAAGTATATAGATTTTATGTAACAGTTTGTTATATGTAAGTGGGTTTATATATATATATATATATATATATATATAAAGCTGTAATATATTATTGTATATATAATTTATAAAGTGTATACGTGAGTGGCACATATGCTTTTATAAGGGACCAGTTTCTCAACTTAGCCAACCTATATATTGTTTACAGTTTTTAAAGATTTTTAGTTATATATTGATATTATATTTGCTTTATAAAGTGATATACCACCATCTGTTTACTAACCTGGTTTTATAAGTATTGTGGTTTATATTATTTTTCTAATATAAATGGGTAGACCTATACAGACATATATATATATATATTCGTTGTTGTTTATATATAAGCGTAAGTTATATTGTTATGATCTGTTATATGATTTGTTAGACTTTCTTTTTTTTTTGTACGCATGATAGTTTATGAATATGTGTACAGAGGGTTGTTTGTTTCCCTGATTTTCTCGATGCCTATATATTGTTTGAAAGCTATTTTGTTTTATATTTTTGGTTTGTGTATATATATAAGTATACTTTGTGGCAGCACGTACAAGTTGCTTTTGTATAATCACAGATGTGCTTTTCTCCATTTGTTAAATATTGCCTACATCTAAATATGTGGAGTTGGTTTATTGAATATATTATGGGAGTTTATGTATTTGGGTTTAATTAGTAATGGTTGAATTTTATATATATTTTATTTTATATGTGTTTAAGTATTACATTTTACGTTTAAGACACATAATATATATATGTAAGTATACGTGTTCGATATACGTGTTCTATAAGTATAAAAATAGTTGTAGCTCTTTGTCAAATTCTGCAGTGGTTATATTTGCTACAATATATAGCCTATTATATCTACAATCTTTTATAGTGGTTATATTATAATATAGTAATATATATACCTGTACAGTTGATTAAGTAAGTGTGTATACCCTGTTGGTTTAGAAAAGTTAAATGGCATATACGTATGTTTTTACATATGTTGTACAGTTTGGTTTTCTTTCATTTCGTACATTTCAAAAATACATACATATATTTTAGTATACAAGTTATATTTGCGATATATTTAGATATAATATATTATGTTGTGTGATAGATTCTTTATTTGTATTATATTGGGTTAGTTATATATATCAAAAATGTTAATTTTGTATCAGTTATATATATATATATATATATATATATAATAGTAATATATACAGATGTTTATATAATGTGGTTTCAGAAGATGTGTTACACAGATTTGTTAAATATATATAATTGATATATAACTTTATATATGTGTTATATATCCATTCATTGGCATCAGGTATATATGTGTGTACGTACTAAATGTGGATTTGAAAATATATGTGTTTTGAAATTTATTTTAGAAAACAAATAAAATTTATATATAATATAATGATGTATATATTTTCAGTTTATATCAAAAACTGATTCAATTTGTTTTCATCGATTTCTGTTATCAGCTCTATCCGTTGAATTCTTGCCAATCTAGCTATGCATTGGAATTCGCGTTTGGATTCAAAATTCACTTTCATTTTCTTCTGTCTCTAGCATCGAAAGGTGAGCAATCACTCACGATTAACGTTCTTATATTTAATAAATTTGATTTCAATTGGAACAAAAATTGAAATATGCTGGCGTTAGTTATTTGCATTGCTATATATATGTTGTTTTCTATATCTGTTCACCTGTGATATCTGACACCATTATCTGTCATTTATAATGATGATATATGCCTGTTGTTATATTATTATCATATCTGTTATCACTCTGCAAGTTCCCTGTTAGTATAGAATTCACTATGGGTTGAAATGGTACGTACCCGAACGGACTTTAGAATAGGAGAAAATCATTATGGGTTGAAATGATAGACCTGAGCGATTTTCATTAAATTGAATTTGGGATTGCGGGTTGAAATGATACATAACCATACATATTTAAATTGCGGATTGAAATGATAAATATCCATATCGCTTGACCATAGGATAGAAAATTATATACAGACGGTCTATATATGAAAATATTTTGAAATGATTTCTATGGTTTATGGAATGAAACATATGGTTTTATATAAATATGAATTTCAGATATTATATTAATGTTATTTTATATATAGTTAAATTCTTGATTTTAAGCTATGTATAAATTGTTTATTTTAAAATAAGTTTAAATAAAGTTTGATTTTATCAAAATATAATATGGCTAAGTATTTATTTTAAATTATATTTTAATATAGAGTTTATAATGATTTTAATAAATTAAGGTTGAGAAGATAGATTTGAAATTGATTCAAAATGGTATTTAATTAAGAATTTATTTAATTAAATTGATTTGAAACTTAGTGGATTTGAGATTTTTGAAGGATATGATTTTTTATAACTTGGTTTTGGTTTAAAGTGATTTAAATAAATATATCAAGTTGATTTAAATGAATATATCAAGTTTAAATAAATTGAAGTAATATTCAGTTATTTGAAGTTTAAAAGTTTTATTTGAATGGTATTGAATTTACTAAGTAAATATTTAAAACTAAATAATAGAAAATTGAGTTAAGATATATATAAAATCATCAAATTTAGTTTTGAAATGAGGAAATTAGTTTAAAAGAAAAAGTTTAATAAAATTTAATATTAACGGACGTTAAAATTATGCTTCCGTCTCAAGGACGAGCGCCAAAATTTGTCGATCGTTCCTGCTTTTTTAGTTTCATTTCTTCTGCAAACAAAATTACTTCTTCATCAAATAATGGCAACCCAAACCGAAATCAATTTTCTTCCTCAAACTGATTTACACTCGTAATCGACTTCAGAATCTAAGTCGATGAACATAAATCAAAATATTTCAATAAATCCTGAACAAATAAACGACGAACCTACGATTTCAAAAAGTAAGGCTTCGAATGCTACGCGTACAGCAGTAAAGAGAAGGCGAAAAACTAATTCATCCATGGCTTTCGATTCGAATGATATTCACAAAGATACAAAGAGGACGAAAAAATCTAGGGCATGCAAAACTATGAATGAAGAAGACACGAAGAAACAACAACTTAGTGATGAAATTGCCAGCAGAAAAAGAAAGATAAAGGTATAACAGCTGATTTTTTTTTTAAAATAAAAGATAATGTTACAATGATATTTCAATTATCATTTGATTTGTTATTGAACGATAGACCAATACATCATTTGATTTGTTGCATGTATAATATTGAAATATGAGATGATGGATGAACACAGCATTCAGTTTTTGACAGATGATAGACAACAATAAGATGAATAGTTACAGATTGATAGACAAATATAACATTGAAAAAAATGATGGACAAACATAGCATGATAGAATGATAGTTGAATATATCACTTTATTTACTGTAGGTGTAATGATGCAATGATAGATGAAAATGGCATTTTCAATATTTGATAGACGGTAGAAAATAATTAGATGGATACTTATTCGATGATAGTTCTATATATCATTTGATTTGTTTACACCATATTGAAAGATGAGATGATAGATGAACATAGCATTCAGTCTTTGACAGATGATAGACAACAATAAGATGAATATTTATAGAATGATAGAAAAATATAGCATTGAAAAAAATGATAGACAAATATATCATGATAGAATGATAGTTGAATACATCATTTTATTTACTGTATCTGTTATGATGGTATAATAAATGATAATTATTGAATGATAGTTCAATATATCATTTGATTTACTGTATTGATAGTTATTGAATGATAGTTCAATATATCATTTGATTTGTATGCATCATATTGAAATAAGAGATGATAGATGAACATAGCATTTTGTTTTTGATGGTTGATAAACAACAACATGATGAATAATTACAAAATGATAGACAAATATAGCACCCGAAAAAATGATAGACAAACATAGCATTTAATCTTTTGACTTTAGAAGCATACATTGAAAAAAAGTAATGATAGACAAATATAAAATTTGAAAAAAGAATGATAGATGCATATAGCACCAGTAAATTATGCTTTCATAGTTGAAAAAATTGATAGACAAAAATAAGAAAGCATTTAAAAAATGAGACATGAAAATAACATTATAGTTTGTTAAATACCGAATTATTCATTCATAGTTTTTTGTACAGGGATCAAAAGGTAACACATTGAAGAAAGCAAAAAAACTGAAGGAAAAAACCAAAGAAAGTATCTCAAAAAAAAATTCAGTATAAATGTAGCTTACTTCCAATGATAAAAATTTTAAGGAAAATTAAAGAAAAAGGCGGTTATCTTGTAGGTCAATTAAATTATTTAAACAAACACCCTGCGAAAAATACATGCTAGTGTTTTTCAAAGAAATTTTTATCCATAGCTGCTTTTACAAAATCATCAACAACCTTAGATGATATCATAGAAACATTTTCTATCAATGGCGAAGCTTTTAAAGTGGGGAATATTTTTTTAAAAATCAAACCTGAAGATGTTTCAATTCTCTTTAGCTTACCTTTGTCTGGAATAAATATTTTTGCATTACCTAAAATGAGTTTACAAATCCTTCGAGACAATTGTAAAGATTTTGTACTGAGAAATTTTGGAACAATAGAGCACATCACAAAGGATCTTACAGTTTCAAAGATAAATAATGTGCTGGAAACACAACAATTTCAACATGAAAATGATTTTCCAAAACTGCTTATTATTCTTGCAACGATAACCTTCTTCTTTCCTGATAACCAAAGATACTTACCATGGGGATATATTCCCTATATCCTTGATCAAAACAAAATGAACTCAGTATCTTGGCCAGTTTCAATTCATCTTTCATTGATTAGAGCTATGACGGCTTTCAAAGCAAGCCGAAAAACATGCCGGGTTGTTCCATGCTCCCAATTGTAAGTACAACATTCTAACTTTATGTTAATGCATCTATCTCTATAAATTAAACTATACACATTATATGTTTTAACAAGTAATATTTTATTTGTAGTTTTTCCTATGTGAGCATGTGAATTTGATATCTCCATTAGCAACATATTGTTCTACCTTACCTAGATTTGGGAGGGGGAATATTGTAAGCTTGAAAAAGGTCATCTCAAGAGAAGCATTGATGAACATGGACAATAGAAAGGTATTATTTATCACACTAGTATAAGAAATATATAATTATAGATAAATATATCATAACATAGTGTATATCAACAGTTTTCATTTTGTTATTATACAATCATAATTTACAATCATAGTTACATATATCTGTTCTGCACAAATACAATTTTCTATAGGTGCTACTAAAGAATGATAATCAGATATAACATCACATGAAAATGATAATTATATATAAAATTAGTTCATCCATTGTATGTTGCCTCATTCATTACTATTTATGTTATTACACAGATTTTTGTTGAAATAAGAAACCTGACTGAAGATAAAAAAGTACTTCTTCAACAAACAAGCCAACAATAATTTGTCCAGCTAGATACCAATGAGAATATTGGGATGCACAAAATAGAAAATTTGGAAGAGACATTAAAAAAGCAAGTTGACACAGTGCAGCACTGCATTGAAGATTTGGAAAATAAATTGAAGAAAAGTGAAAAAGAATTAGAAAGGAAAAATAGAAAAGAATACAAGCAGAAGGCACTGTCATACAGTTGAGAAAAGAAATCAAGATGTTGAGATCAAAAGGAAGAGTAGAAATAGAACCACCATCATTTGATCTCAATATAACTCAGGAAATTAAAAAGATGCAGCAAGAGAAAGAACAACAGGATCAAAGGAAACCTTCAGAGGAAACAGAAAAATCACCAGCAGTGCATGAAAAAACACAGAAGAAACCGAGCACTTTAGTTTTGAGGGTTAAAATGCGCCAACGAAGGAATAAAATTGATTCTGATTGCCAATATGAAATTGTTCATGGAAAAACAAAGAAAAATATGGACAATGAAAACCAAAAGCAGTAGCTTGAAACCAAGGAAGGTCAGAAAGAAAATACAAATGAACAAAAACAAGAAGAACAAAATGAAGAATCAGATTATGAACACGAATATGAAACTGAAATAGATGAGCAAGTCACAACAATTGAAAATGAAGAAATTATTGATGTTGATGGATACTCGCAATCAAGTAAAACCTACAAGAGTAAAGATATCACAAAAAGCAATATTCTACAATTATTGAATGAAGAACAGCAAAACAAAATTCTTGCTTTCTTCAAATTTAACGAAAATGAGAAGTAAGATTTCTAATATTTTTTCTTTCATTATATTTGTAATTAAATAAAATTGAACAAAAATCCACTTTTCAATTATTGATTTTCAATTACAGCACTGTAGTAAATGAAAAAGATGAAGGACACAAAGGAGGAGTCACAATAGCGAAATCTATGCTGAAGCAGTTCTGTTTGAAGGGGTTATAGATGGACAGGTATGCAACAAATTAAAATTGTGATATTAAAAAACTGTATCTAAATATATAAATGAAATAAAGATAGGTAAACCTAGCATTCAACTTTTCAAAATGCATATGAGTGAATTGAATGAGAGAGTGGAAGCTAAAAGTAGCATTAGTATTTTTAAAATGCAGATAACTGTATAGGATAGGAGAATGATTGATCAAACTAGCATTCATAGTTTTTAAGTGCATATAAGTGTATAGGATGAGAGAATTATAGTTAAAACTAGCATTCAAAGTTTCAAGCTGCATACAAATGTATTGAATGAAAGAATGGGAGTTAAAAATAACATTGATATTTGTAAAGGGGATATAAATATATAGAATGTCCAAGATGACTATTTAAACGATCATTTGCATTTTTCAGTGCATACAATGCAGTAAACATGTAAATGAAAGTGAATATTAGCATCAATATTCCTAGTCTAAAAAAAAATTAATTATCCCATGAAACTTACAACCTTCGCTGTTTGGTTTAACATCTTATCGATTGGTTTTATTACAATCAAGAGATGTATGAACACAGTTACTACTTCACCACCATGATGATGGTAAGTATAAGCTTTTCAATATAAATTTTAAAAAATAATATAAGTATTCTAATACATATGAATGTGCAGAATGCTTTAGTACATACCGGCAAACTGTGATCAAAGACATAGTTATACCAACAATAGATGTCATTGTCAAAGATGAATTTGCAGAGAAAATTTTCTTCCCTCTACATTACGCAAATCATTGGAGCTTGTTGATGATAAACTATGAAACAATATAGTAGAGTCATTATGATTCAACAAAACCAAAAACTAGATCAACAAGGACTTCAAACCCCATCTATAACCAAGCTATCATTCTTGTAAGAAAAGTATAATTTTGAAATCACTCTAACATTAATATACAACACTAATTTTTCTTCTTGCAGAAAGACAAAATTGAATTGATGTTCAAGACGAAATGGGAAAAATTAGGAATATTGAACAAAGAATTTCACGAACTAAAGTGCTACAGCAAAAAAGCCCACCACAGGATTCAGATTCATAATTAACTAATTTCATTTCTTCTCTTGTTTAAGCTATCATTTCTATTTTTAAATTGCAGTAGAATGCATTAAATATGCAAAATGATAATTAAAACTAGCATTGCTAATTGACAGTTCATTGATCTGCATTTAATGAACAAAAAGATTATGTATAAGCTGCACATTCCACACGCAGCAATGATGTCTCTATGAATGCATTGATTAATATTGTGATCAAAATATAAAGATATAGTTTAGAATTCTAGAGTAAAATTTGCAATAATATTTTAGCATTAGGTTTTACTGTAATATTAACTAATATTCTATATTTGAAGCAGACTTGATTTTGCATTCTTTATCATGGTAAACATGAAAAAACTGGACAAGAATGAGATACCAGAAAAATATCCAAAGAAAATGCTTAGAAACCTAAGAGCTGTAGTGGTGTATAGCATACTCAATGATCCACAATACAGTTGGTCAGTGGAGAAACTCTGCAAAGATTCTACATTAAAATAGCCATTGCATTTTAACTTCTTAGAACTTTGGATATATTTGAACTGAACCACTTGTGCTAATTAAACTGAGATGGAGTCTGAGATGAAGTCTTATATGTTTCCCAATGATTGTATTTCGTTCTCAGTGTATAAACTGCTCAGATGAATTTGAACTTCTTGATTTGAATTTGATTTGATTATAGTTGTCTGTTTTCAATTAATGAACTACAATGTATAAACTATGGATATATTCAAGTGTCATTTTTATGTGTTTTTTAATGTTTTTACTGTATTTTTGATGTATCAAATAATGTTTTATACTGAAATGCTAGATAGAACTAGCATTACGCGAAAATACATTTTTCAGTGATTGAACTGTGATCAATAATGTGTGAATTTATCCATATAGAATTTTTATATGATTTCCAATGTTTGAACTCTGTTTCAAGTGTGATGACTATTGTTTACACTGTAATGCTAGTTATAACTAGCATTTAACTGAAATGATAAGCAGATATATGCAGTTATGGAGATGGTAGGTGCTGGGGTAGAAAGATGGAGATGGTTGTTTTTTTGAAAGTTATGAAGGCAGAGGTGGTGGGTTGTTGTATGGTGATAATGGAAGCGTTGTTGTATGAAGAAAATGGTGGAGATGCCAGCAATTCAGCGGTGGTAGTTTGAGTGTGGGATGTATAGCAGCAGTAAAGTAAAGATGTAGTTTAAAATGAAGCAGCAAGAAGTAGTGGTAGTTTAAGTAGTAAATGGTAGTATGATGTTGGGGTGGTGATGAAGTATGCAAGGTGGAAGAAGTGATTGGTATGTGGATGACTGGTATGCACATTTGTGACTGAAGTAAGGACATTAGTTTGCACAGTAAGTGAAGTAGTTGTTGAAGACACTATTTGTTGTGTAGCAGTGTATGTTGTTTTCTGTTATTTTTTGAAACAGAGAGATGCAGTCTGCATAATGAAGATATCCCATTTACAAATTGGTGTTCATTCTTTTCTCTAACCGCTGTTTCTAACAATAAGGGAAGATATTCCATTGCAGTATTGAAGAAATATGGGAGCAGATGTACCCCCATATCATATAAATAGTACATCATCATACTGGCAAAGCATTACAAAACCACTTAAGTAATCTAATCAACTAATCATATAATCAGTATATCATCGTCATCAAATCCTTCGTTCTTGCTCAACAGCTTACTCAGTTCTATACAATGACAAATGATGAGTTTCAATGACAGAGAGATGCATACTGATTATAATGAAATGCTAGTTACAATTAGCATTTGACTGAAATGATAAGTACATATAGCATTGAATAGAAATATCAATACCGAAACGCAGAGGAATGGCAAATATTAGAAATTAAAAAAAAATAACCAAAACATTTCACATTTTATTTTCTAATGATTTCATAAAGTCTGACTTCATTTTTCTATAAACTTTAGCAGCTGTACACTTAAAAAACTTCTCAATTACACTAACAAAACAAATAAATTTTCTTAACTTTTTGAATAACGAAGACAATTCCTTTTGTTGTGGCCAACTTCATTACACTGACTGCATCTGTTTCTTTTACTTTGAGAATATCCAAATCCACCACGCCTCTTTATAGATGGTCTTCCAGCACCATGAATTTCTTTAGGAGGCCTAATCAAAACATCATTTTCAGCAACAATTGGCGTATCAAAATCTGGAATTGGATTGATAACATTAGCATACGAAGATCTGAAAGCATTAATAGTAAAATAGTCCTCCACAAAATCATAAGATGATAATCTACACTTGTTAATGCACTTAATTGCATGGGCACAAGAAAAACTAGTAACTCCCCATTGATTACAACTGTACAAACGATTTTTAAGATCAACAACCTGTGACTTAGGAGATTTAACTTCAAACAAAAATTCAAAAGACTTAAAAACATCCCAACCAAAGCCATCATCTACTAACTTTGACAAACGTTCCTCCATAACAGGACAAAGATATGTTGTCCACAGACAATATTCCTCTCTTCATCTTGCCATTTGCTCCATAACTTTCACTCGAATACCATCCAAACAAGAAGTTATAGACATAACTCTATCTTCCAAAATCCATGAGTTGAAACTTTCAGCAACATTTGAAGAATATTCACCATAACGCTCTCCTTGAAAAAAAAAATCTGCCCAATGGTCAAAAGGTTCATCTCTTATAAAATTTTCTACAGATGTACCCCCAATATCTTTAAATTTAGAAAGATATCGCTCATAATCATACACATTAGAAGCTCTAGCAAAAAGTTTTAACAACTCCATAATAGATGAATCACCTTTAGCCGCCTTGACAACAATATCAATATTCTATTCCGTGTGAAGTTAACAATAGCTATGATATGAAGAAGGAAATATTTTGGGAACACCTAAAATGAGACACCATTGACGATCAGACATAAAAACTAAAGACCGATCTTCATTAAGCATTTCTTTCAGATGGGATAAAAACCAAGACCAATTAGATTCATTTTCATGTGAAACAATACCCATAGCGAGAGGAAAGAAACCTACAAAATAAATAATTAATGACAGCTCGGTACTAAGAAACATGAATTATATTAAACATCAAAACCTGTATTAAATGTTAATAATTTCTATTATGCACAATTAAAGTAGATTCAAAATGATATATGAATATAGCATATGTTATTTTAAAGTCTTTTAGTTACTGCTGCATAAAATTTTAGCTCTTGTTTTTGTAAACATTTTACCATTAACATTTCTAGTGTAACCAGGTCAATCATTGAATAAAATAAAGCCAACAATTCTTGCGTAAACATGGCTACATTATAATTATGTACAACTTTGAACAAAGATAGTTTAATATATCATTACTAGAAAAACAAATAAGTAAATAAAACAAAACTAAAATGAAACTCATACGTTGGTTACCATTTTTAGAAGTAGCATCTAACAAAACACTCGGTCTTCCCTTCAAAGCAGCTGCATCTAAAAATATTAATGGCCGACAGTGTTTAAATCCAAGTAGACAAGCACCAAAACGAATACAAACTCTCTCAAACTGATCGGTTGAAGCATTAACTTCCATGGCCACATAACTACCAGGATTATACTTTTGCAACACCTCTAGATACCAATATAAATCATTATATGACATAGCATCATCCCCATATATTTCTTTCAAAGCCAACTATTTTCCGCTATAAGCATAATACTATAAAAGATTAAAATTGTGCTCTCTTCTAAATTCCTTCATAATATCTTTTGGCTTCATCATAGGAGCATCTCGAATTTGATCAACAATCAAAGATTTAACAAATCTACTTGAAATATTAACTTTATTAACATCTCTAAGACCGGCTCCACACGAATGATCAAAATTGTAAGTTCTAATAAAAAACCAAGAGAGTGGACCAAGATCAGAAGAAGCATTAAAATAAAACTTACAACCATCCTTCAACCAAGAGCAATAAACCAAAATCCTATCTGGAGAATTTCTTATAAAAATTAAATCATAACCATTTTTTATTTGATATTCCATTAAAAACTCCTGAAAATCCTCAGCTCCATTAAAACAAAAACTAAGAAAATCCACAATAGTTTTTTGAGAACCCTTCTTCAACATATCTTTCAAATAATAAGAAGAATCAACATGTAAATCACTATTTGAACCAGAATTACTATCAATTGAAGTGCTTTGAACACTTGCATTGCATAAACCACAGCCAGCAATATCTTCTTCCTTAGAACAAACATTTTCCTTAACAGTAAACTTAAAATATTGACTCTTCTTGAAAATTATAAAACACACAATACTAATCAAATCTGAATCAGTATCAATGATTATATTCTTATTCTCAAGAACATAAGATATCTCAATAGAAAATTGACTAAGATGTGGCCAAATTTCACATATATCAGTCTTAACACCAAACAAAGAAGAGACCGTGGTATGTCGAGTAGAATAACAATTCTCATTATGTTTAAAAATAACTAGCAAACTATTTGCTTCATCACTATAGAAATCAGTACCGCAAAAGAAATTTAAAAACAAATTAACAAACTTACTTAATGTTATGAATACAGCAACAACAGAAAATGTTAAATTAACATAGAATATCAAATCGAAATCAAATAAAGAGCTAAATGAAAGAAATATAAAGTAATTAAAAAGTAAGTGATAAATGAACATAGCACAATCAAATTAAAACAAAATATGAATACAAAAGCAAAGAATGCTATATAAATATAGCATAATGCAAAAAACTACATATGAAATTTACTAGAATGATAGATGAACAGTAAAATTGTAAAACCTTAAACTATACTGAAGAAACAGAATGATACACAATAAAATGTTACGTTGCAATTGAAAAAATCCAAAATAGGAACTGAAATCTGAAAGAAGAAGAACAATGCAACCTAGAAAAATAAAAATATATTTAATAATCGAACGATATTATATCAGAGGAAGTTAAAAAGAATATCGAAACAAATAAAAGCAATATACCTGAATGTAAGGAAATTGTTTGATAAAGATCCAGAGCACGATGAAGATCAACGATAATGAAATACGACGAAGATCGATAACAATCGAGAAGATCGAATACAAAACGCATCCCTGAATCGAGAAGATTGATGAACTAAGATTAGTAATATCAGAATGAAGATGGAGAAGAAATCAAGACGAAAATTCAAATTTTATATAAGTTTGTCCTTAGAACGAAAAAATAAAGCCAGCGTCCTTCAGACGAAAAAAAATCATCCGCGTCCGTAGGCCCAAAAAAGATGTAAAAACTTCCTCCAGCCCATTTTCCTGTTTTGAAATTATAGAATATTTAAAGCATTGAAATATATATTTTGAAACGGTTTATTTATGGTTCAAATCTATTTTTGAAACGATATAATTTTTGAATGGTTTATTTAGAAGCCAAATTGGAATTTATGATTTGAGATCTGATTAAATTTGAATTTTGGAACTCGAGTTGATTTGGAATTAATTTGTGAAATTTGAGGAAAATAATTTTATTATATATACTATTCTAATATTTAATCGGCTAAATGGGAAGTATTATGATTTCCAAAGTGTTTTGATTTAAAAAGCGTTATAACTTTGAAGTACTAAGATTTTGGAAATGGATATATTTGAAATGGAAATGATATCGTATTTGGTTTTGAAATGTAAATGATATCGTATCGATATGGTTTTTAAATGGCAATGATATTTTGGTTTTGAAGTATAAACTATTTTGAAATGACCGTGGTGTTATAATAACGTTTGGTTGTTAAAGAGATTGGGATCGAAAGTTGTCATACTCTCTGCCAACTCCGAAAACCACTTTAGCAACCGTGTACGCGGTGGAGATTCCAGAATGAAGTAGGATGATGGCGACGTTTTATTGAGGTATATACATGGACCCAACTCTCGTAAGTTGGCATAAGGTTGCTAAAACACGAGAGATTCCGGGCTAATAAGGTAGCTCCTCTTATCGGACACACTTCTTCGATACCATTCAATTACTTTATGATTGATTGGGTGCACCTTTGATTTTGGGAGTGTGGCTCGAGGTGGGCGGTAGTGGCTACTACGCGTTACCACCAGTCCGGATGCGTAATTGGTATATCTACCTGGCATTGCCTAGTGTGCCGTGTCACCTACCCTAGCGCGCCTTGTATGATTTTGGTATTGTGCTGTAGCCTGTGGAGTATCCTCTGGTGGCTTCCCGATCAGGAGAGACTATGATACTGGATAGACTACTGGGACTATTTATGTGTTATGGGGAATATTGGGTCACTCCTTAACACTATTTTAAAGTAAGTTTATTTTACTTTTAGACATTATTATAATAGCGTATATTACTACATAGTAAATAGTTTAATGGATCCTTAGAGGATGGTTATCCCAAACATCCTTTGAGTTACTTGTATTTTAGTTGTTATTTCACTTGATTTAGGTTTATTGGTATAAGAATATTAATCTTGACTCGAGTGTTTTGTGTTTTGCTTTACGCTTGGGTCAGACTGGGTGATACAGCTTTTTAGACTCACCTTTGGAGTTGGAGCTTCGCTTGGAGATCCAACTATCTATCCATCTTTTAGATATTCAGTTGATTTTACTGGTGTATTCTGAACTTGTATTTGACTATTGTATTCGAGACTTCTGTTGTATCTTATTTGACTCTGATATATATATATATATATATATATATATATAATATCGTGAACTACTATTCATTTTGTTTCTGCCGCATTATTGTTATATTACTCTGTGTCTGTGATTCTGTGATTATTTTATTTACTGTATATGTTGAGTTTTGCCTAATACAAATTAACAACTTAGTATTTTGAGCAATTCAAATGCAGCATGTTTGGATGCAAATGGTTGAAAATATCGGGTCGTTACATTTGGTATCAAAGCTTTGGTTTAGGCAACTCAACATATAGGGTAAATTTAATTACGGAATCACTTTCCTTCGAGCTTGAATCCCTTCCTCTTTGACTCGATTTCCTTTAAATTTTGGAATGTTCCCCTCAGTTCCAAACTCCATCCTTATCTCTCCCTATTTGGACTCTAGAGTATCCCATAACTCCACTTCAAACAATCTCTATAATAAATCGGCGGTCTCGCCAATCTTCAAATGGTAAAGGGATGAAACTCCTTTAAAATAGGCATTAATTTACCGAAGATTTCTGTATCCTCCATTTATGATGCTATCTTTTGCAATCGAATATCGATTTGCCTCAAAATTCTGCATCTATCTTTCCATTGAAATCACGGTTGACTCGATTTAAGTTGCCCGTGATTTGTATAAACTTATCCATCTCCCTATTTGTTATCTTTGTTTCAAATCTATCTTCGAATCAAAATTTTATTTGATTTGATTCCATCAAATTTGAATCTCTAACCTTGCTTTGAAATCCATTCTTGTATCGTCGAGCGTGGAAGTGTGTTTGCAAATTGATATTAAAATGTTTTATAGTGTGTTGTTTGAGTTGTTGAGGTAGATTTGGATTTTCGATCAATTCGTCTGATCAACGCTATCGATAGGATTTCCAAAACACTTGAATAGAACAAACTGACACAATAAATTTGCATGATTATAGTATAAAAATATAAGTAAAATCTTCTGGAATTAATAAGTTAATTAAATTGGTTGTCAGAAATAGTAATATTTGATTCATTTATTGTTTTGTAAATCATTGATTTTACTAACATAAATAAATAAATTTATAAAATATAGGTTATAATTTGATTTGGAATTTAAATGAATTTAAAATTTAGAATTTGAAAATTTCATTTCCGACAATTTCAAACTCTGGTTTTTAAAGTTTTGAAATACATATTATTTGAAGTATTTTCAATAAAAATTGTTTCCAAAGAAATTTAAAGGTTTAAATTAGTGCTCTCCTATTTTGTCGCTAGAAAATAATTTCGGTGATGACGGCCGCATCATCGACATTCATTTTCGAGTTTCGAAGGGAGAGGCCATTCAGTAGCTTTACTACATTTTGTTTTAGAAATTAATTTGATTTGAATTGCTAATGTATGACTTATTTTATAATATAGGTATATATATTTATAGATTTAATTTGACTTATATATATATATATATATATTTATTTATTTGTATATTTATCTCCAATGGTTTGAAGTGAAATTGGAAATTTGATTCTTAAATTTATGTGAAAGGATGTTTTCAATTATTAAAATGAAGCCAAATTTAGAATAAATATTTAAAACTTGAAACAATTGAATTGGAAAATTTTACTCGTATAACACTCAATTACATTCCAATATAAATTACCTTCTGAGGACTTAACAGACTTGGTGCTACTTTCCGTCATATTTGATAGGATTTAGCTTCTTCTGGGCTAAGTTGCAGTTGTCCGCTCCTTAACGAATCATTCCTATTGATTTATACTTTGAAAACGAAACATGTGCAACGTCGAAAGGGTCCTGATGTAGTGGGATCATTCGGATTGTTACAACCTCTAGGAGATGGTTCGAAATTGATTCTAAAAGAACCTATTTCACCAAGTAGTGCTAATTTCTCCCTTTTTTGAATGGCTCCAGTGGCTACATTTATGTTAAGTCTGGTCGCTCGGGCCGAATAGGTTGTTCAAAAGGATCTCATGTTCTTCCATCAAATATTTTGCTTTTTCCCAAAAACTCGGGTTCAAATACCCATGGGTTTTTTGTTTGCTTACTGGCTTCATATAATTCAAAAAACACTAGTTTTCTCGAAGTCTCTTGCTCGTATCTCTCATCAAAAGGTGTTATTCTATTCTTTAGTTCGGTCTTAATTTTGATTTCTTCTGTAAAATGAATGAAATTTCAATAAAATAAAAAGGAGTCTTTACTTTGGTAAAGTAGTCATACTCCCTTCACCTAAACTGAAACTTGATTTAGTAGCTCTTTCCAAAAGGCGTGAATGCAAATAAAAGACATCTCCTGGATAAGCCTTACGACCAGGCAGTTTTCTTAAAAGAAGAGACATTTGGCGATAACCATTCAAAAGTTGAATATGTAATTGAATAATTTACAATCTAAAATGATGATCAATGAATTTATAAATAAAATTTGAGCGATAATGATAAATGTTATACACTTAAACTTTAATTATAAAATGTTAATAGAGATAAATAGAATAATATTTTGATTAGATAGTAAATAAGACAAATTAAAGAAAATTCTGTTTTGAAAGAAACCTTTGTGGTATCAAACTTTAATGAATTGAAATTAGATCAATTTAATGAAACAACTTGAATTTAAAATCAATTGTTGAACATTAATTTGTTAAAAATTGAAATCTATATGGTTTTAATAGTTAAAATTGAATGTTGAGATGAAATTTACTATGGTTGATCAAATAGATTTAATAGATGAGTAAAATAAAACAAATTTTGGTAACAAATGTTAATAAGTGGAAAGGAAATCAATCAAATATGAACACCATTTGATTGATTAAACAAATTTAGAATCAATAAATTGGATATAAGTCAATCTTAAATTAAATGATGTTTTTGTGGTTTTAAATTAATTATTTTATCATGCCTTTCAATCTATATTTCTTTCTAGTTGTTTCTATTCTCCCACTTCCTTCCTTTACGGGGACGAAAAGTCTTGAGTGGGGAGAATGTAACGACCCATAAATTTTAGTGGTTTTATTTATTAATTAACTGAATTTTGTGAAATTTTAAAACAATAAAATTTGAAAATATAAATTTAATATTTGGAATACGTCTCTTTTAACATAGCAACGGGTAAACTTTCGTCAGATAATATTGAAGTTTATTTTCTTGTGTAATTTTATTTCAATTTAAATCAGTTAATAACAGTTGAATTTAAAAGTGTTACGGAACCTAAATATGTCAACATGAGAAAATTTATTTAGAACACTTTGAATAAGACTACGTAATTCGTTTCGCGAATTTCGGACGTTTCTAGCTCCGTTTGGATTTTTTTGTATGGAATAGCAACGTATATCAATGTCCGTATAGACTTTTGAACGGATGATCGTATCACTGATATTTGTGTACCGTTTTGATCATCTCATTGTGCCGATCTCTGCGATATATTTATTTGTGTGTTTCGGTGCCCACTACGCGGTGGAACCCGTGTTACGGTTAATCATATCGGTACCCGTTTCATTTTCTTTTTTGAACCCTTTCATTTCTAAGTCGTTTCGTCTATCTATTCATTTTCCATCATGCTGTTAGCCCTAGAAAATTATTATTTTCTTGAATTCATCCTTTTTGACTTTTATTCCCCGACTGTTGAAATTGCATGTTCATTTACATTTTCCCTTCACTTTATCTCTCATTTTCTCGATAGAAAAAAAGAAGAAAAGAAAACCAACCTCTCTCATTTGCATGAAGCCATCAGCTTCGTCCATTGCCGATCTTCACAACTCCCCTATCATTTCTCTTCCGTACCGCCTTGAGCCACCATGGCCAGCTAGCACCCGTGCCTACTCCCATCTTCACCGCACATGCTCCCACGCCACCACCCGCTTCGCCTCCCTCCTACCTGATGCGTCCATCTTGACCTCGCACCCTTGGCCTTCCCTCCTCACGTCCTTCTCTCTTCTCCTCCTAGCCGAACCTCTATAGTGTTATATTGTAAGTATATAGATTTAGAACCTCCACAGTGTTATATTTTAAGCATATAGATTTATGTAACAGTTTGTTATATTATGTATGTGGGTTTATATATATAAAGTTGTAATATATTATTGTATATATAATTTATAAAGTGTATACGTGAGTGGCGCATATGCTTTTATAAGGGACCAGTTTCTCAACTTAGCCAACCTATATATTGTTTACAGTTTTTAAAGATTTTTAGTTATATATTGATATTATATTTGCTTTATAAAGTGATATACCACCATATGTTTACTGATCTGGTTTTATAAGTATTGTGGTTTAAGTATTGTGGTTTATATTATTTTCCTAATATAAATGGGTAGACCTATACAGATATATATATATATATGTATATGTATATATATATATATATTTGTGGTTGTTTATATATAAACGTAAGTTATATTGTTGTGATCTGTTATATGATTCGTTAGACTTTCTTTTTTTTATGTACGCAAGATAGTTTATGAATATGTGTACAGAGGGTTGTTTGTTTCCCTGATTTTCCCTATGCCTATATATTGTTTGAAAGCTATTTTGTTTTATATATTCGATTTGTGTGTGTGTGTGTGTGTATAAGTATACTTTGTGGCAGCACGTACAAGTTGCTTTTGTATAATTACAGATATGCTTTTCTCCGTTTGTTAAATATTGTTTACATCTAAATCTGTGGAGTTGGTATTTTGAATATATTATGGGAGTTTATATATTTGGGTTTAAATAGCAATGGTTGAATTTTTTATATATTTTATTTTATATGTGTTTAAGTATTACATTTTAAGTTTAAGACACATAATATATATAGAGGTAAGTATACGTGTTCGATATACGTGTTCTATAAATATATAAATGGCTGTAGCTCCTTGTCAAATTCTAGAATGGTTATATTTGCTGCAGTATATAACCCATTCTATTTACAATCTTTTATGGTGGTTATATTATAGTACAATAATATATATACCTGTATAGTTGATTAAGTTTAAGTGTGCATGCCCTGTTGGTTTAGAAGAGTTAAAAGGCATATACGTATGATTTTACATATGTTATACAGTTTGGTTTTCTTTCATTTCGTATATTTCAAAAATACATACATATATTTTAGTACACAAGTTATATTTGCGATATATTTAGATATAATATAGTAGTTGTGTGATAGATTCTTTGTTTGTATTATATTGGGTTAGTTATATATATCAAAAATGTTAATTTTGTATCAGTTATGTATATCGATATCTATAATAGTAATATATATAGATGTTTATATAATGTTGTTTCAGAAGATGTGTTACAAAAATATGTTAAATATATATAATTGATATATAACTTTATATATGTGTTATATATATCCATTCATTGGCATCAGTTATATATGTGTGTACGTACTAAATATGGATTTGAAAATATATGCGTTTTGAAATTTATTTTAGAAAACAAATAAAATTTATATATAATATAATGATGTATATATTTTCAGTTTATATCAAAAACTGATTCGATTTGTTTTCATCGATTTCTGTTATCAGCTCTATCCGTCGAATTCGTGCCAATTAGCTATGCGTTGGAATTCGCTTTTGGATTCAAAATTCGCTTTCATTTTCTTCAATCTCTAGCCTCAAAAGGTGAGCAATCACTCATGATTAACGTTCTTATATTTATTAAATTTGATTTCAATTGGAACGACGATTGAAATAGCTGGTGTTAGTTATTTGCATTGCTATATATATGCTGTTATATGTATCTGTTCACCTATGATATCTGACACCATTATCTGTCATTTATACTGATGATATATGCCTGTTTTTATATTATCATAATATATGTTATCACTCTGCAAGTTCCCTGTTAGTATAGAATTCACTATTGGTTGAAATGATACATACCCGAATGGAATTTAGAATAGGAGTAAATCGTTATGGGTTGAAATGATAGACCTTGGCGATTTTCATCAAATTGAATTTGGGATTGCGGGTTGAAATGATATATACCCGTATGTATTTGAATTGCGGATTGAAACGATAAATATTTGTATCGCTTGACCATTGGATAGAAAATCATATACAGACACTGTGGTCTATATATAAAAATATTTTGAAATGATTTCTATGGTTTTTGGAAAGAAATATATGGTTTTATATAAATATTGATTTCAAATATTATATAAATGTTATTTCATATATAGTTAAATTCTTGATTTTAAGCTATGTATAAATTGTTTATTTTAAAATAAGTTTAAATAAAGTTTAATTTTATCAAAATATAATATGGTTAAGTATTTATTTTAAATTATATTTTAATATAGAGTTTATAATGATTTTAATAAATTAAGGTTGAGAAGACGGATTTGAAATTGATTCAAAATGGTATTTAATTAAGAATTTATTTAATTAAATCGATTTGAAACTTATTGGATTTGAGATTTTTAAAGGATATGATTTTTATAACTTGATTTTGGTTTAAAGTGATTTAAATAAATATACCAAGTTGATTTAAATGAAGATATCAAGTTTAAATAAATTGAAGTAATATTTAGTTATTTGAAGTTTAAAAGTTTTATTTGAATGATGTTGAATTTATTATGTAAATATTTCAAAACTAGATAATGTAAAATTGAGTTCAGATATATATAAAATCATCAAATTTAGTTTCTAAAATTATAGAATATTTAAACCTTTGAATTATATATTTTGAAATGGTTTATTTGTGGTTCAAATCTGTAATTGAAATCGATTGTAAAACAGATCAAACTAATTATTATCGAAATGATGCGAACTGTTTCAAAGACCCAACATGCATTTTCTTGCATTGGGCTCTTTCATCAACTGATTGATATAAAGATCAGTTAGTCCACCATATTTTTTCTTTTTTACAGGAAGATAATAAGATGGTTATATAAATTTTGAATGGTTTATGTAGAAGCCAAAGTGGAATTTATGATTTGTGATCTAATTAAATTTGAATTTTGGAATTTGAGTTAATTTGGAATTAATTTGTGAAATTTGAGGAAAACAATTTTATTATATATACTATTTTAATATTTAATCGGTTAAGTGGGAAGTATTATGATTTCCAAAGTGTTTTGATTTAGAAAGTTTTATAACTTTGAAGTACTAAGATTTTGGAAATGGATATATTTGAAATGGAAATGATATCGTATTTGGTTTTGAAATGTAAATGATATCGTATTGATATGGTTTCTAAGTGACAATGATATTTTGGTTTTGAAGTATAAATTATTTTGAAATGACCGCGATGTTATAATAACGTTTGGTTGTTAAAGAGACCGGGATTGGAAGATGGCATACTCTCTACTAACTCCGAAACCATTTTAACAACCGTGTACGCGGTGGAGATTCCAGGATGAAGTAGGATGGTGGAGACATTCTATTGAGGTATATATGTGGACCCGACTCTCGTGAGTAGGCATAAGCTGGCTAAAACAGGAGCGATTCCACGCCAATAAGGTAGCTCCTCTTATCGGACATACTTCTTCGATACCATTCTATTACTTTGTGATTGATTGGGTGCACCTTTGGTTTTGGAAGTGTGGCTCGAGGTGGGCTGTAGTGGCTGCTACGCGTTACCACCAGTCCGGATGCGTAATTGGTATATCTACCCTGACATTGTCTAGTTGTGCCGTGTCACCTACTATAGCGCGCCATCTACGATTTTGGTTTTGTGTCGTAGCCTGTGGAGTATCCTCCAGTGGCTTCCCGATCAGGAGGGACTATGATACTGGATAGACTACTGGGACTATTTATGTGTTAAGGGGAATATTGGGTCACTCTTTAACTCTATTTTAAAGTAAGTTTATTTTACGTTTAGACATTATTATAATAGCGTATATTACTACATAGAAATAGTTTAATGGATCCTTAGAGGATGGTTATCCCAAACATCCTTTGAATTACTTGTATTTCAGTTGTTATTTCACTTGAGTTGGATTTATTAATATAAGAATATTAATCCTGACTCGAGTGTTTTGTGTTTTGCTTTACACTCGGGTCAGACTGAGTGATATAACTTTTGAGACTCACCTTTGGAGTTGGAGCTTCGCTTGGAGATCTAGCGCTCTATCCGGCTTTCAGATATTAAGTTGATTCTAGTGATGTATTCTGGTCTTGTATTTGACTATTGTATTCGAGACTTCTATTGTATCTTATTTGACTCTGATATATATATATATATATATATATATATTGTAGCTTCATGAACTACTATTCATTTTGTTTCCGCTGCATTATTGCTATATAACTCTGTGTCTGTGATTCTGTGATTATTTTATTTACTGTATATGCTGAGTTTTACCAAATATAAATTAACAACTTGGTATTTTGAGCAATTCAAATCCGCCATGTTCAGATGCGAATGGTTGAAAATATCGGATCGTTACAAAAATAGTAAACATAAATTAGTTTTTTATTTCAAATATTAGATCTGAACAATGTAGATATAATAAATTTAAATCATAAAATGTTTTAATTTAGACATATACATTAATAATAATATAATATATAATTATTTTAATGCGGTTGATATATATGTGTGTGTGTGAGCGCACGCGAGCGCGTGTGTGCGTGCGCGCGTGCATGCGCACGTGCATAATTACCAATGTTGCTCTATTTGTCTAGTTAGTAATTAGTAGGCCAAAATCTGGCCCAACCAAATATGACCCATTTATTCTATGTATTTAGGCCGGTCCAGGCTCAATGTCTCAAACTATCCATCCCCATAGCAAGACATCAAAATGGAGCCTGACTTCTTATCCTTAGGCGGCCTTCACGGCCTGTAGCTCAGATAAGAACAAATAAATTATAGCCCTACCCAGTCCATTACGATCCTACTCGAAGACAATCGACTCCCATATATCAATCGACTCTTAGTTGGAACCCAAGTCAGCTCAATTATCTTAGCATCGCTTCAATCATCAGTCGACGATACTCCAAATAGCCTCGGGCAACTAGCATACTAGATAAGGCCAGCTCAAGATGTCCCATCCTTGGCTCCACTTCATCACACCTGCTCTTGACTAGACTAAGCAGCCCCTTTGTTGCCTTACATCTGACCTAGCACCATCTCCCCAACATGGTTGTTAACAATTTTTAGTTTGATTTATAAATACAATAGGCGGTCAACCAGCTCAGCAAGCCGTATAACATAAGCACACAACAGTAAATGACAAACTATTCAGCAATAAATATAAAGCACCTTAGCTAGGCGACTGAACTGATGTGGCAAACAATCAGCATTAAATGCAGCCTATGCATGGTGCAAAGGGGCGGTGGGTACATTTTCTCAGCCACACATCCCTTTGCACCTTTACATCTGTCTTTCGTCTGTTTTCCAACCCGATCTACAAGGTCAGCGAAATCAGAGGCAATAAGCAGAAGGTTAGGGAATTTTATGTACTTCTCCTAGGCAGGCACAGAAGGGCATTCTGATGCTTCAACAGAAGTTTTCAATAACCAATGATGGGTTTCTAAATAGGTCCATAAGGCCAGCCAATGCCTTAGTTCTTGATGAGATCGTTCCAAACTCTGAATCATCAATAACTACTCCTACCCTCTCAAAGCCGGCTGTCTCATTTGAGAGTTGGAAGCATCACCACCTCGACTTAGGCTCATCATTACAGATAGGTTCTCATTTCTAAAAAATTCTTATTACATGTTCTTGCGAGTAAGTGACACACTAGCCCATCTAACTATCATGCAACCCACTTATGCACAAGTTCCTTAGCAACATGCACCAATTTAATTTAGAATCAATGGTCGCTTCATGACAGGTGACATGTCACATACGAGAATCCCATAACCCACATACGCTCAGGTTCATGATAGGCGCATCTGCCACTCTATGTTTAACAGCTTGCCACTAAATAGAACCCACGGACTAACATATGCTCAACCTCATACTGATGCAAACTGCCACTCTATATTCAACCGATACATGGCCTGCATGAACAGTCCTACCAAATATGCCTGATTATCAGATTGATATTTATCATATCCTAAAGGAAAAAGCTTTTTAATAAATAATATAGGAACTATTAGCAATTCAAAGCATTCTACTCTACAAGTCATGCATGGATTAACAAGGAAAGACAGCAGCAAATTCTCAAAGTTCACAACAAAAGATCTGTTCATTTATTTCAAAGAGTGCGGAGACATAATGCCATGACTGTTGGGCCTATATAGATATTTCATTGCTAACTAGTTGAAAAGAAGAAAAAGAAAAAGAACAAATGCATGCTATAAGGAGCCATCTTCAAATGCGCATATGAGCACTCCTGGCACTACCCGATCTGTATATTGTTTTGGAAGTTGGGATATGCTGCTACCTTCAAAGGCTTCCACAATAAATCTTACTAGAGATCTTGAACTGGTCGGCGATGTTAAGTGGCCAATTAGGACTATAGCTTGTATGTCAGAACCATAGACGGTCGCCACTACTCTTTTCAACAAGGGGCTAAATCATCCAAGCAGGCCAAGATTCGAAACCATTGGAGCAAGATCAAGAGGATATCTACCAACATTAGGTGGACCATTGACATAACAGTAATGGTCAAACACCATCAGAAGGTTGGCCAGAAAGCACGTGCTTAGGCTAAACAATGAAGCAAGACTAATCTAAAAAAACACAGTTCCAAACAGTAGTCTGAATTGCAATCAACAAAAACAGTTCGGCATCAAGAAAGCTTCCCCTTTCTTACAACACCAAACAAATTTGACAAAATTAGAGAATGCTCGAAGACATTTGTAAAGGAAGAAGAAGTTAGTTGCTTTTAACGGTAGAGAATCATAGAGTATTTATAAGTTGTTAAGGAGTTCTTGGTGAAGATTTCGTGGGTTCGGAGTAAAGAGAGGGGTATTTATATACCTACATCTTCGATCATATGCATTAGATCCAAAGAACAAAAGAAATCTCAGCCATCCAGATACAGCATTGTTACTTAATCATGTGAAAGACGTGACTTATCTCTGCCATGTTTGGAAAAGCGAACCTTCATAGCCGATGGCACAATGCCATGTAGTGAGTGCATTTAATGCGTAGTAAATCCATTGATCGGCAATGTTAAACCAATTTTTATCCTAATATCAGTTGTTTTGAAATAAATAAAATTCAAACAGAATTCCAAATATATTCATAATCAATATAATATTGATCTAAAATGTCCAAAATGCCCAAAATTTCCAAGGTTCAAGTCATTCTTTTCTCATATGCAAATAATATAAAACTCGAGTATACATGCAGTATTCATTGTCCAATGGCCAATATGCAAACAATACAATCAACTCCTTTTTTCCAGTTCAAAGATCAAGGATTGAGCCAATATGCAAATTCCTGTATCTAAAGATCCTTAAGTTATAAATTCGAGTCATCTTCTTCTTTATCGGTCATTTAAAGAGGTCTCAAGCTCTCAAGGGAGCTTTAAAATGTCAAGTCCAAAGTAATAATTCGTGGTAAGAAGGAGATAGAGGAGAGGATCCCTTTCTTTGGTGGGGCTAGGTCTATAATTATTGAGGTTGGTATATGGAATAGCTTGCTTGGATTAGTTTATAGAAGCTGACGTGGATTGGTAACTTGGCAAGATATATGGTCTAAACGGTACTATTTATCATCATCTTAGTACTATAGCAGTTCATGCGTATCACTGCCTTAGCCATGTTATCAACAAAGGTGATATGGTTATATAGGAGTGCATTAAAGCTTTATTACACATATTTCTCTTCATAATAACATGGCACTTCTTCTCATAGGCAATCACTTGACTTTCAACATTATGTGATGGCTTGTAATTTTTCCAAAATGTGATAGCTTTATTTGCAATGGCTCTATTTCTCACCATGAGACAGCTTGTTCTTAGCATTCATTTTCCTTAACCTTTGACAACTTCACTTATTGTTCTCTCGATAGCTTTATTTACAGCACCAACCTTCTACGGCTTCAAATTATCAACAATTGATGCCTCTTATCAATACATGTTGGTTTTATTCAACACGCAACAACTTTATTAAATGTAACGGCCCATTTTTTCGTACCCTTTGAATCGACAATAAACTATACATGTCAAACACAAATTGCACGAAAAGATAGATCATTACGGGTAGAAAGAAAATAATGACAAATTAGAATCTCACGCGAATGGAATAACATTTATTATTTCAATAATAATCTTTATTGCGGAAAATTTTAAAACACAATATTAGATTCCAACCTAGATTCAGCTTGGATAGTTACAAATTTCTGTCCTTACAAATGCTGAAAAGAACAAAACAAATGCAATAGATGTAGCGGATAATAGAATACTTCCATACGATGATGAAGATCTCCAGCTCTCCTCTGGAAACTCCAGCCATCTTCAACTAAACCAGAAACTACTCAATCTAACCCGAGTATTAAAAATACCCAGATCAGGCTTGATAAACCAGCGTGAGATACTTGAAATTTAAAGTGACTGTATTATCAAAATCTTCGAAAAGAAGGGTATCTCATAAGACCATGCCCACACATAAACACGGACGGGTTTTCACCTTATGATAACCAAAAAACTTTATACCAAAATACACTTGATATTATTTTTAATGACATTCCTTTGAAAACACTTTCAAATAAAATTATTCAAATAAGGTATCAAAACCCGGACTAAGTCTAAGGTAATATATCCGGACTGGGTCAACGGAATATATCAAACGAAATATATAATACCAAAAGGGGTAGCTGAAATGTTTGCAAGTCATTATAGCTATTTTGGGACTACAATCAAAAACTTAAATCTCGTATCAAGATTGGATTTCAAACATGATAGGGAACTAGTGGCCTTTTCTTCAATCCACGCATAACAAACATAGTTCCCGTAGTGCCTTAATCACCTTTCTCAAGTTAGTCAGTTGGAATTGTACTTGCTATACTACCACTGATAACCGGTAGTTCCCTGCTTTTTTGAAGCTAACCACTTTTTCCAAATAGGGTAATAAATGCCTTAAAGGACATATCCCCTAAAGGTCCCAACGCATTGGTCACCACCATATATACTCACTTATTCCGCATTTTGTCTGTCAGATCACATAGTATCGCATATCATCTTCCGGGATATGAGGCTAGTGAGGCTACGCTCGATTTCATCAAAGCCATGCTTTTCATACAAAATCATGCTTTGATCATGATAGGTTCCACTTTGAATGCCACATTTTCATTCCACATCACATGAATGATTTCTAGAAAAGTATAACTTCCTGAGCTCGTATGCCTCGGGAAAGGGTGCTAAACTAAAAGAAGTTGCCTTCTCTGCCACCAACATATATACATTTATAAAAACCACTCAAATGTGATTTAGAATACAATGTCAGACAAACATCCACACGAGTTTATTCTAGGACTGAACGAAACCAAAGGCACTCTCCTACTGCCACTAATAGCGAGTAGTCCTTGCAATCCAAAAAATCTCCACAACGAGGAGACCACTGCTATAGATAACTTTATAATAAGAGTAAACTAGAGCATGTCAACAAGCAGTCCTCATGCTATGAAGATCCTCGGTCTTCAATAATCAGCATCTTCAACATGTTTTGATTTTCGAACGTATATACTGATTCGAAGTGGTTTGCGGATAGAAATCATCCAAAATCTACACCAATTCCTTCGAAGCCAATTATCGATAAAAATACTATTTAGTTCATATGTGGATATCAATCATCAATCAATTACTTCATCGTTTATAAAATATCTTCCTTAAATATATTATTTTCAATTTATTCCATTTTTTTCAACAGTATATGGAATCATTAAGCCTTATTTATTAAATCATTTGATTTATTTAAACCTTTATTAAATCTTGGATTAATTCCAAATCATTTTCTCTTTTAATTAGGAAAACTTTTCCAAATCATTCTTTTAATCTTAATCAAATATTTCTTTCTTAACTTCAAATCATATTCTTGAGAATTGAAGATTTTCATAACAGAGCACTACTGCCACCTTAAATATGGTAAATTTTACCGTCAGGGACTAGTGGCAAGTAGACCTGCATCATGAAGATCTTTGTCATCAATGGTCATTGTCCTCAATTTATTTTATTTTGAAAATTAGTTTGAAGGGGTTTTCGGATAGGAATCACCCAAATCCGATCCCTATTTTTCTGATAGGAATCACCCAAATTTGATCCCAGTTCCTTCGTATCAATCATCGATAAAAGATGTTAAGTTCATATGGAGTTTCGAAAATTAGTTTGAAGTGATTTTCAAGTAGGAATCACCCAAATCTGATCACGGTTCTTCGGATAGGAATCACCCAAATCCGATCCCGGTTCCTTTGTATCGATCATTGAATAAAAGATGTTAAGTGTTTAATTAACATTCAAGAATCCGTTTCTTTTCTTTTATCTTGAAAAAACTTAAATATGATCTTTTATAGCATACGGGCTTTGCTTTCGATCTGTTCCACCCCTCGTCAAAAAAGAGAAAACATAGGTCTGGGTAAGTCAAAGGCACTGGTTGCTCCATTTCCAACCTTAGTTAAACGCCTTATTTTATCTTACTAGATCTCATAGGTGGGACAAATGTACTAGTCGTTCCCGCATTCTCGGTTTGATAATACATTCAATATTTCTTACTTTATATTTAAGTGGTATAAAGAATTCCTCTTAATCATTTATTCAAACTCTTATTAAAACTTCCAAAGCATCTTTAAACTACTTAATTAGTCTTTTAAAATTATTCACAAAAAACTGAGAAAAGAATTGTTAAGTTTATAACTACATTTCAAAAGTTATTTAAAACTGCTGCGAAAAGTGTTGCAAAAGTGTTTTAAGAGCTATATTCTTCAAACTGACTTTTATACCATTTAGAAATCCATCTTCTCAACTTAAATCTCGTTTTAAAACATTTTAAAATATTTTTAGCATTTATTTCATATTTTTAAAACATTTAAAATATCAATTTTAAACTTTGGTCAATTTACTGCAAAAGCGTGATTTTTTTGGAAAATTGTTTTGGACTTATTTAAAATATGCAAGATGAAATCTTAATTTTCTTTGTTTATTTCTTTAATCATATTTAAATGTTTATAAAACATTTCTAACTTATTTTAAAACTTTTTTCAAAAGGTTTAAGCATTCCATATACACCATTTCAATTTTGAAAGGAAAGTGATTTCCTTTATGCTTATCGACGTGTATCAACGTGACTTGTTAAAAGAATTTAACAATCATATCAAACAATCAATACTTGATGATCAAAGCATATATAAGCATCCGTAGCAATTGTAACACATCATCAAACATGTGCGTGTGTTTATATTTGTATATTAAACAGAGTTTCTCACCACAAACCAAAGCGATAAACTTCCTATCAACATTCTAATCAACCAACACTTCACTAACTACTTTCTACTCCATTGAACACTAGCAAAAAAATACCCTATCTTTTCCAATAGGTTGGCCGAGGCTTGAGATGGAGGTTGGCTGAAAGGATTGAGAAGAATCGGTAGAGCTTTGAACTTGAATTTCCAAGATTTAGATCCGAAAAATAGGTTATCTTGTATCTAATTTTAGGCCCTCTAAATCTCTGAATATAGAAAAGTTTTTAACTATAAAGTTTTTGAAAATTCTTTTCTCTTGAATTAAAAAAAGAATCATTTGAATCCTAGTGGTTTTGAGGAAGATATGATTGAATGAAGAAGTGGTATTGTCGGATTGCAAAAAATATAGCCCAAAAATGCACTTCAAAAAATTGAGTTTCAGGTATAGTAAATCCCAAGACTGGAAAAACTATTCGATATAAAAGTGTAGCCACTATAATTTCATATGATTTGAAAAAATTAATATCTTAATTTGGTTCGGCTATGATCAAGTTATGATCAAAACAAAATAGGCTATTCTCTATCTTAAAAACTGGGCCAGAGAATGCACTGGAAAGAAGTTGATTTCTTGTATGGTTAGTTTTAAAAAGAGACAAAGTGGTCAATATGAAAGTTGTAGCCACTAAAAAAACATGATTTGAAAAAAAAATTGTATTTTGGTACGGTTTGAAGAGGTAAAATATGGAGAAAAGACGAGTTTGATTTGAAGAGAATGAACATTAATTTCTTTTGAATATTTTAGAAATATTTTGACATTATTTATTTCTAATTTTTTTCCTCTGGATTGGAAGCCATTAAAGAGGAGAGGAAGAGGGTAAAGACGCTTGAGAAAAGAAGAAGAAGAAATGTAAATGAAAGTGAAGAAGGAGGTAGGTATTTATAGAAAAAGAAAGAAGTTGTAATTTACCAAAATAACCTCTTACTAAATTACCAAACCAACCTTACTTCAACCTAAAGCAAACTCCACTTTTTCAACACTTAATTTCATCATTTCACTTCTTACTTTATGTCTTTGTCACTTAAATATTAAGTAAAGAAAAGTAACTATTTTGTTGGATTTTTATGTGATTCGGATTTTATGTTTACTTTTGACTTTTCCTAAACTTACTTTTCTTAATGACATTCTAGAATTCCATAATCTTATTTAGTAAAAGTGAACTTGATTAGTGAATTAATTAATACTTACACTATTTGAATATATGTTTCTATATAAGAAAATAAAGGTGCGACAACATTGCGACAACTTTTAACCGACAAAACGTTGATTATCGACAAAATGTTTTACGGTCATATTTTAACATTTTAGTTAAACTATTTTTTTATGTAAACCAAATTTAAAAATAAATTTGTATAATGTTATTTAAAAATATAAACACTTATAAATTAATTTAAATAATTTATTTACCGTTGTAACTTATTTTTCTGAAATCAGCATTTTGTCACTTTTGTCGATATAGGCAAATGTTACTATTTTTTTGTATACTTATCTTTCCAAATCCTATCTAATATTGTTTGAATCATAAACCTTACCTATTTTATATTTAAAATCACTTCAAATAATTTATTTTAAAGTGGTCAAATTCTGTGTCATTACATAAACACACAATAACTTTATTCAACATACGATGGCTTTCAGTAATTGATGGCTTTCAAGTAAGGATGGCTTTCAATCTTTGATGCTTTCAACTTTCTTTTTAAATAAATCCTTTACCTTTGAAGAGTTTGCTTATAATTTAGCTTAAGGAAACTCTTGCTTTCTACATTTTTTCTAAAAGGTTTTCTCATGCTTGAGTTTAAGGAAACACTTGCTTTCGCAATAGATCCCTTGCTATTATTTTTTCCCTGAAGTGTTTGCTTATTTTTTAGCATAAGGAAACTCTTGCTCTCTCCTTCAATCTCTCGCTAGTCAATCTTTCCCATCACTTTCTTCTCACTCTCTCTCTCTTTTAAACCTACCCTATCCTCTGAATGTAAAAGCATTTTTTCCATTTCATTGAAAAATTCCTAATTGAAAACAAAAAATATTACGCGGTTTTATTGAAAATTTTACCTACTATATATATGAAGAATGTAGAAATTCCTAAAGGCTCTTAGAAAGAATTATTTTGAAAAATGGATATTCTTTTTTCTTTTGAAATTGATTTGTTTGACAATGCTTTTCCTAAATATGACAGACTTTATGAACTTTTGAAAACTGTTCTATTGAAAAATGATTTTTAAGGTATGTTGTAAACAACTTTAGTTTGAAGATTGCCTGTCAATATTGAATTATAACGATAGTTATAATTTAATGTTGTAAATTAAATTAAAATTGGAGAAATTAAATTGTTTATTTGGAATAAACAATGAATTTGGAAAATAAAATGAGAAAAACAAAGTTTGGAACTTTATTTTATTTATTTGGGTTAATAATGATTGGAAAATGGGTTTTTTTTGGAGAAAATGCAATAATTGTATTAATTATTACCATTACTTCTTTTAATAACTCTTAAAAGAAGTATGTAATTGTTAAAGATGGTTTATCGAAACAAAAGGTGGAAATTGGGTTAAAAAATAAGTTCTGGCTATAAATTATATTTTGAAATGGTTTGGAATATTTTTCTAAGTGAGAAAATAATTTTTGTGGAATTCTCCTGCAACTATAGTTTCCAGTCTATTATGGTATGGTTACTTTAAGTGATGGGATGATATCACTTACACAAAGAAGCAACAGAAACAAGATATAACTATAAATGAAAACTTCTCAAAATTCATATGCGGTAAGCAATATTTCTCATAGATCTTTGCATTAGTAACATCATTTCAGCTTGAAATGTGAGTTAACAAACTTACCTTGGTGTAGAGAAGGTAAAATATTGAATTTATTTAGAAATAGGCAAGCTTTGAGGAGATTACATGCCTTTAGAATGGGTAAAAACTTGAATTTATTGGATATGTCGATCCACTTGAGATATAATATATATATATATATATATATAGCATTTGTCGACGTATTCAATAGATATTTAAGACAAGACTATAGATGGTTGCTCCTAACCAGCCTTATTCTCCTCATTAGCAGACGGTATTATCCAGTAATACTCTTTGTTAATGTGAATCTCAAGGTGGGGCGTCACATAAAGGAATCCTTAAAAGTTCTTTAAGATTTTACTTTTAAAATTTTTGAAATATGAAATATTTTTTTGTACCATTTTGAGATATGAATCCTTACCCAAAGAGAGAGGTTCTTAGAGTCTTGCAGGAGGATTTTACTTCTTGGTTGCCTCCCTAGGTATTGAGATAAGAATCCTTACATATTTAGGCTTTTGCATATTTTCTTTTAAATGGGTATTTTCCCAGAATCCAGTAGTCGTTTCCATAGTGGTTCGGGTGCTCAATCATGGCTATCAAGCTATGCTGTTAAATCCTCGCAAAATCCTCGCTATATCACATAGTGCTATCCGATCACCACTTTATTTCAATTTAGTACTATTAAACCACAGATCCATTTTAAGGCCCACTATTTTCCACTAAATCAAGGCCTTTAAGCACCCGCTTTAGAAGCATTATTATAAAAAGATTGAGTTGACTAGTTTCTTTTAAATGAAATCAACAAAATTAGGTTAAAGACCTAATTTGAAGGCTTATATGCTCAATATAAGTCTGAAATATGTTGTAGTCATTAAATTTATTTTGCATAAATCATGAAATTCTTCAATTTTGTTATATTAGATTAATGAATATATTTTTTTGCCACACAATTTGATCTGAGAATGAGAACAAAGTAACTTTAAATATTTGATTTTATTCCTAAAGAATCTTTGTGCACCTTCGCTATTTTCCGTTGTATCCCCTATTTATCTCCGTTATAGCTTTTTGCACCTCCACCACTATAGAACCGGCAAGTGCATTAACCACGCGTTGCTAGGTTCGCTTATTTAATCTTGTTGATACCTTCATTTAGATTTTCATCAAGAATTTCTCAATTTTTTATTGATAGTTGGTCTTCTACTACATTTTGGATGGCTTATTTTATATTGGGCATGCCCTTACTTGACTTATCTTTAAGGATTCTTAGGTTCTCTTGGGTCGATGATTACCCACAACCAATTGACCATTTACCATGTTATATGAATATCCCTTTTTGGCTTATCATCAAAGATTCTTTGGTTCTCTTGATTGTTGACAGTTCAAATCTTTTTCAGGAATTATTCGTATTTTAATAAGAGGTAGTTCAACATCTTTCCAGGAAATACTTCTTCCTCATTTAGAGTAGTTTAAAGTCCTTTCTATGTACTATTTTTGCATCACCCGAACTTGGTTCGAAGTCCTTTTTATATGCTATTCTTGTCCAACTCGGAGGTGGTTCAAAATCTTTTTTTATATGATATTTTTACCTAAGACAGAAGTGGTTCATAATGCTTTTTTTGGCTTTTATGAAAGCCCTGGTACTCAATCAAGATGATCTTTACCTCAAGGGGTTTTCATTTGTTTTTGGGAATGCCTTAGCACGTAATCTTTATGATTGACGGCCAAAGGGATTTTTGCCTGACTTCTACGCCAGGTGACGTTGAGGACTTTCATCCAACTCGATTATTGAGTGATTGGGCTTTGACACCACCAACTATAAGGTATACCCTTGCTCAAAGAATCTTTACCGACTTCGTCATGTCAGAAGTTTTATTGAGTATAAAGTGCCTTAGACACTGGGTCGCCCCACAATTATACTTAGCGAAGGATGCAGGTTAATCTTTGAGGAAGCTTTTCTCATCATGGCTCTCAACCGGCAAACCAAGGAAACTTTTCCACAAAATCAAAAATTTGAAACAAAATCAATTTTCAGATAGTTTCCAATTAATAAACAAATAAAAAGGGATAACTTGTTTAAAATTCCTTTCAAGTATAATTATTGCTTCAGAAAATGAGGAATTCTTTTGAGAAAGTCAATTATTTAAAAAAAATTCTTTCCAACGTTGTTTTAAATAAATTAAGAAGAGCTATTTTTGGTTTGGATTTGAGCTAATAAATAGAATAGGACTCTTGGAAATATTAATTTTTGTAAAAGATCCCTTCTTGGCATTGCTACTATAAAGGTCTTTGAGAAATCTCATCATAGAAAAGAAAACCACGAATAAAACATTTCTTGGTCATGATTCATGAACCAGTAGCTTTTTAATTTGGAGTAGTCTTCCTTATTTAGAGTTTCTGTAAAGGGTATAACTTCGAAATTTGCAATTTGCTGTAAAGTACAAATATCCCTTTTTTGTAAAATGGATATGTTTGGTAAGAATTGTAGAAAATAACAAATTTGGTTTATTTGGTTAAGGGTTTTAAAGAAAATTATAACTCCAAATATTCCACAAATAATTTTGGAAATATATGCATTTATACTTCTTTGGGAAAATAGGAGGTTTGATAATAAATTCTTTGAACTTCGAAATACCTTTGCTAAATCACCAATTGTCAATGTTGTGAGGTAGTGATGTTTTATGAAATTTGTATATATATTCCCCTACTAAAAGTTCTATCTTCTTTTTCCAAAATATTATTCCCAATCTATCAAGTTTGTATAATGTAAGTATGGTAGTATCCATGATTTTTTTAGTTAAAAGATATTTCTTGTTTATGAGCCCGAGAAGTCCTGATTCATGAATTTATAGCCTTCGCAAAGAAGAAATACTATTTTTATCAAGGATTCATCTTTGTTTAGAGTTGAGAAAATGCATAAGAGTTCGAATGTTGACCTTTTTACAGATTCATCCACATAAGAGATTCTAATAATTCGGATCTCAAAAGTCCCATTATCATGGTGAAGAAGTGGCATTCTTCAACGATATGAGTCTTATTATCCAAATAATAATGATAAGAAAATCATAAGTCCGTATAATAAAAAAATACATCATGGTATAGAATATGATTCATGTTTAGGTTCTATTTTTGTGAAATAGGAGACCATGGTAAAATTTTACACTAAAAATTCCATGAGTTGTGATAGAAAAGAAGTGAATTATTTAATATAGGGAACTCTTTCATTCGATTAATAATATAAAAAAAACCAAAAGTCCAGATAATATAGAAATCCATCTTCTTACAGTAAAGAGTCCATACCCAACTTTTCTATTAATTTGCCTTGTGTAGGAGTTAATAATATCGTATAAGAGAGTTCAAATACAAGCTTCAACTGAAACTTAAGTTTGGTAACTGGAATAAGAACATTGTGAATTTCTATTGACAATAAGGTTCATCACCTCAAATTATATATAGAGTTTGCCATTCATTCTCCATTGAATTTATTTGAAGGAAAAGATTCTAAATCCATGCTCAGAAAGAATAAATGGAGATTCTCTAGCTTCATTATTTAACTCCATAATTTAGAAGATGATATTCAGAGCCTCGTTGTTTGTGTTTGATAAATAATCCAGAAACCCATAGCTTGACATCCTTGTCCATTTTACCTGTAAAGAAACTGGAATCCCCGATTAGTGGATCAACGAAATTATTAATACAGATGGTCTATATATGTTCTCAGCTTATAATACAGGAAAAATTGCAATTCAATGATAAACACTTTGTTGGCACGTCTACGATGGACATAGGTGGTTTATAACTTCTAATTTCATTATCACAACCTCACCTTTTATCGATGTCGTTTTATTGCAATAATTTTATGTTGTTTTTCAAACCAATTAATTAATTTTAATATTTATTTTCAAAACTCATTCGTACTCTTCACTTTATTTTATATTTCAATTTACATTTGATTATATTAAATTCTTCCTTCTAAATGTTTTAATTTTTTTTTCAAATTTCAAAATCGATCGCTTTTTGATTTTTCGAACTTCAACTAGCAATTTTTCGAACGTATGGACAGATACAAGTGAACGGTCTTCGTCGTTATTGATATCTTTCTAAGATCTGTCTAACATTAACCCTTTAGCAAAAATTTACTTCCCTTCATCTTTTATTTAAGGATCGGGAGAAATGAAATTTTCAATAAATTCTTTCTCAATCCTTTTACTCTTCACATTATTATAATTTGCAAAAAAGTCCTATTTCTTACGTACGTTTATACTTTGTGAATCCACTCACTTTGTCCCAACTTATTCATATGGATTTGTGAATTATTAAAAATCAAAGAGTCCACATATAAATTCTGTATCATTTACTCTCGGTTCTTATATTATTCCTCAAAGAAATCAAAGATATATTGGTACAAAGGTCTATAAAAACTTATATTGAAGAATACTTGAAATTATGATCGAAAGTTCAATTTCTTGTAAGTATTACTCTGCTACTTTTTTAAAAACATGAATCCTACCACTTTTAGAAAGTTTGCATTGTATAGGTGATCTCGACCACCCATGGAATGTCAAGAAGGTTAAGTGTTCTTGCGATCTATGGAATTATAGAAGGTTAGGTGTGTTCTATCACTCGTGGAAAGTTAGGATATGTGTTGCTTACCGCCTAATTCAAAGTCAAGTAGTATAGGTGTACTTCCCACTAATGGAATTGTAAGCCTTTGATAGTTAAATTCAGTATGGGGTACATGACTGGATGTAGGATTGAGAAGCATAACCTGTATAAAAATTAGTAATGTTTCCTTCTCTTTTGTTTTATTTCTTTCACTTTTTTAATTTACTATATTACTGCTTGTGAATTTGATTTTGTTATATTAAGTTTGATAATCATAATATAAATTAGTAACAAGTTTAGAAATAATATCCATCTCTTCTCTAGTGTTGCATTTGCCTTCATATTTGTTCCTCAAAGTTTAAGGGTATCATACATAAGCTCGCATTTGGTAGCATAACATTGGTTTTCAAAATTCTTTGTTTAGCGCATTTATAGAAGGACAATCTCCTGCTAGACCAGCACTCATTAATTATAGTAATTATGCTTATTGGTCATGTAGGATGAAAGCTTACCTATAGTCTAATAGCTTAGATTTATGGAATATCACACTAGTTGAGTATGCCGATCCTTAAACTAATTGTGCACAATGGGCATATATGCAAAAAGGCACAAGTATTCAATGATTCGAAGGTCATAAATACTATTTTGTTCCCTAGATAAAAATGAGTTTAATGGAGTGTATGTTCGTAAATGTGCATAAGAAATATTTTGAACATTAAAAGCCACACACAAGGCACAAATAAGTTAAGAAAACCAAAATCTTCATGTTAACTGACCAATTTTACATTATTTAAATTGAAACACAACGAGTTTACTTTTGACATGAGATCTAGATTTTAGGATATATTGCATGCTTTGATTTCACGATGCAAAATCTTTAAATAAGGAAGATTAAGTCCGGAAGATTTTAAATTCACTTTCAAGTCAATGGAATCTAAAGATTTTTGCAATGAAGAGGCTAATGATATAAGTACTATAAAAGTAGAAGAATTAATAGGTAATTTAACGTCATATGAATTTTAGTTGTAGGGAAGAAAGGAAAGCCGAACAAATCAAAAGAAGTCACTCGCTTTAATACTACAACCAAAGAACAAGGATAATATTATGATGATGAAGAGATAGCATTTATGGCAAGGAACTTTAGAATATTCTTGAAATATAGAATGAGGAACAAATTCCAAAGAATAGACGACAATAATTCCTCTGGAAGTGCAATAAAATGTTTTGAATGCAATAATGCTAGACTACCTAGCATTGAAGAAATCAAAGAATTCTTCCAACACTAATTCAATAAGAAATAGGTAATAAGCATTCAAGTAACTTAGGATGGTTCAGAAACCACTTCAAGCAGCACAAGTTTAAAAGCATAAAATGTAGATTTATGTTTTATGGCAGAGGAAAAATGAAGCTCTTGATGATTTGGTAACACTAAACTCTACTCTAATTAATTGGTAAGTTGAGTACACATTTTTGTTTACGCATATTTGAATTTATTATGAAAATAAATTAAGTAATATAATTGAAATTAAAAAGACACTTTAAATGTATTATATATATATATCCAGGATTGATATATATTTGGATATATTTTCCTAAACATTATAAATAAATATTGTTGTATATGTATAGGAATAAATATATTTAATAGGTTAATATATAAATAAAATAAAATATTTATTTAAATATAAATAAAGTTATTTTCCCGATTATGTTAAAATTAAATAAAGTATCTATTTAAATAAAATGAATGAGATAATAACGGAATAACGACACAATAAAAAAAATCATATTAATAAATAATATTTAAGCAAAGTAAAAAATAGTAAAAATGAAAATAAGTTTGCATAGTTACAACGCATATGTCAACATATCAAAAGGCATATGCTGCATACATGGGCCTGAAATGGTACGGCCTTTCAAAATTTCAAAATTTGCACTCTTTTTCACCATTTCAGATAATACTTTTTGACTGTCTCTTGCATATTCAGTGCCTACTTAATCTTATTATCTCACTCATTCATTCATATCTCACTATTCAAAATTCAAAATAAGAATATTTACTTTCTTTTCTCTACAAACAAATAGATTCACATCGAATTGTGTCTTCTCAAACTCCTAAGCTCTCTAAAGGCTTAGAAATTAGCTTCATGATCACAAAAAGTCAATAGAAGCATACTTAGATTACAAGAAATATGCAAATGTGTTTTTCAACCTTTTGTTGAATTTGATGATTTCTGTTTTGATGTATTGCTTTCTCTTTCAATTGAAAATGGGATTGTTGGTCAGAATGGTTCTTCACAAAATAATTTTCCTTACTGTCCCGATCTTGTGAAAAATGCTTTATACAAATTTGAATTGTAAATTTTATGAAGGAAATGACGATCATGTTTGGAGTAGTGTAAAAGGCACTACTATTATTTTTAATTCAAAATTATTTGATGAAATTTTGGGTTTCAAAATTAGTGGTAATAATGAACTTTCTAAAGAAGAAATCAATTATAGCAATCATAAAGTAATACACAATTATTTTAAAATAATTTTGAAGTTTATTTTAAAGGAAAGAATCTTCGACCAAAAGCCATACTTTAGTAGTCTAATTTTAAAGCAAATTAAAACTCCCCGGGTTGGGAATTATAATAATCTTACTTCAATAGCTTGTAAAGCTTTATTTTCTATTTTTGAAAATATAAATTGGGCACAAGTCATTCTTTTTGAATTTCTGGCTAAAAAGGTCTCAAGGCATAAATATACACATTATCATGGAATGTATTGAACAAGAATTTTCACTTATTTTGGAGTTGATTTGAAAGGATAAAACACCTCTCATGAAAAGATGTTTGATAAAAAGAATATTTTACTTATACACATTCCGTATGAGTTTGTGCTATGTGAAACTCTTGCGGAAAAAGAGCAAATATTAGTCACGGGAGAAAGAACAGAAGATGAGGAAGAAAATGCCATGGAAATTGAAGAGGAGGAGGAGGAATAAGATGAGGAGGAAATTTCATTTGAAAGATTGGTAGCAAGCTTCTGCCAAGCATATTGGACTATAGTGGAATCAAGGAAAACCTTTTAACAATCAATAGAAGCTTAAAAGGTTCATGAACAAGAATTTATCAAAGTTATCCAAGAAAATGGATTATTTGTTTGGAACGTTGCGATAAAGATTGGCAGCAACTTTGCATCGTCTTCTTAGATTTGTATTTTTTTATTACTAATATGTTTTTTTCTTTCTTTGCTTATGTATTTTGTTTCCAATCAATGCAATCATTTGAATTCTCAAAAACATAAAAATTATACATGTTATATTCTATGGAAACATATTAAATTAAAGTAAAATTTTAATAAATATTTATATAAACAAAAACAGAAATTAAAGAAAATTAAAAATGCAAAAAATGGTCACAATAACTAAAATTGAAAATGCACAAAATGGTCTAGATATGGACATACATATAACCATGTGTCGACATACCAGTGACATATATATGAATATACAAAGGTAAAATCGATTTTTAAAATTCAAATTGAATATAGCTATTAAACTTTTAGAGGGAATCGGTTTTAAACGAGTTTTTACACTATAAAAATAGCGTTTTCTACTATAAAATTAATTCATCTTCTCCTTTAAATACACATTTATATTTCTTATCAAATTTTTAAAAAACTGATAAAGGAAAAGGAGTCAACAAAGAAAAAATGAGTGAAAACTTGGAGCAACATTACAAAACTTTAAATAGGCACCGCACATCATTCTAAGGAACCCGAAACACCTAGAGATGATCAGAAACAACGATGTATGGACAAGAAAGGTAATTTGCCTCTCTTTATTGTTTTATTGCTTATGCCCTCAAAGGGAGGAACAAATATTTTCCTGAAAATATTGGATATGAGGAGATGAAGATATGAATATTGATTATGAATTTCTTGAAGGATCGGAAGTGATCTTAACAAACCACATCTTTGGCCCTAACAATGGATGGGTTAGAGATCCTTTAAAGAAATCTTAAGAAATTATTATCCATTTAGATGTTGTTTGCCTTTTCTTTGTATATTTGTGTGTATATTTGTTTTGTGTATATTATTGTATATGTATGAATTTTATTAATTTATATATCCAATGGTTTTTTGTTAAATTTAAATGTCTATATCCCTTTATATTTATATACCTAAAATTACAACAAATAATATTCATTAATATGCTTACTATAACTAAAAGAACTATCCAATACCCCATAAACCAATTAACTACATTGTATACAAATTATTTCGATACATTTTTCTTAATGAAAAAGGGGGATAAGGAAAGTTATAAAATATAATAGTGAAAAAGATAGGCGGAACATTAACATAGGAGGAGTTGGATTTAAATTATTCTTACATTTTATCTAAATGTTAGATGGTTGTCAAAATAAAAAAAGGAGATTATAAGAACCATAGATACAGGTTTCGATGGTTACAACCAAACAAATATTGATACTAATGATTTTTCAAATATATTATGATGTAGTACAGAAAATACATGAATACTATCAAGACATATTCATGAAAATCAAGTAAAGTCGTTGTTCACACACCAAGGCAAATCAATATAAGAACTAAAGTACAAGACTTGGTAGACCAAAAGGAATCAAGACTAAGAAGACAAGAATAAGACAAAAAGAACAAAAGAATTTTAAAGGCAAGACTAGACGAACAAAGGATACTCAAAAAATAACAACAGTTAGTGAGATTTAAATATATTATGCCTTAGATTTAATTGTTAAAGATCCCATAGCAATTCTTTGAATTTTTTCATATAGAAGTTCTTTATTTTATTCTTTATAGCCTTTTTATCAAAATTTAATATTGGTTTTATAAGTTAGAGGAGTTGAAACAATTATTTATTAAAACATTGTCAATTTACACTAGGATATGTCGATATATCCAAAAGAGTATGTCGACATATTAGTCGTTATGGCAAGTTTTGAATTTAAACAAACAGAAACTTTCTTTCAACCATTTGCAAGAATACACTTCTCTTCATCTTCTATTTAAAGGGTTTGGTAAATGAATTTTTCAATCGCTTTTCTCTCGTTTCTCTTACTCTTCACATTCTTATATTTTAAAATAAAATCTTATTGCCTACATGCACTTATATTTTGTGAATCCACCCCTTTCTCTCTTTTCTCATGAATTTACAAGAAACTAAAAATCATATAGCCCATATATAAATTCTTTGTCATTTACTTTATATTCTTATTATATTCCTAAAAGAAATAAAAGATATATTACTACCGAATGTCTATAGGAACTTATATTGAAAATTACTTGAAGTTGCAATCAAAAGATTGAATTTCCTGTAAGTATTATTCCATTACTTCTTTTAAAGGTGCCTCCTCCTATCTATAGAAAGTCAAGATTGTACAAGTGATCTTAACTACAAGGGAAAGTCAAGAAGGTCGGGTGATCTTGCCACCCACAAAATTGCAAGAGATTAGTTGTGTCTTGCCACTAGTGGAAATTTAGGATAAGTGTTGCTTGCCACCTAATTCAAATTCAAGTTGTATATGTATACTTAACACCTAAGGAATTGAATGTTTGTGATAGTGAAATTTGGCATAGGGTATAAGATTAGATGCAAGGTAGGGAGTCTGAACCAGTATAAAAATTCTTGGCATCGTCTTTTCTTCATTTTAATCACTTTACTTTCTGCATTTACTATATTACTGTTTGTGAATCTTATTCTGTCTTTTAAGTTTGATAATCATGATATAATTTGATAATATGTTTAAAAACATTATTCACCCCTCTCTGGTATTACATTAGCCATAAGATCCATTCCACACATTTTTAGGGTATCATACATAAGCACACGCGAGCGAGTATAGTTAGGTTTGAGTTGAAGCATTGGAAGTGAAACACTATACAATACATAATTCAACTTCTCGGTAGTGTGAGCTTTAATATCACGGCCAACCATATTATTTCAAAGTCAAAATGTTTAGAAAGAGTAGAACAATTAGTGATAAATGTTATTATTGACCAAGGACTTGTTTATAGATAGACTGAGTTGAATGTGATAGTATTGGAATTTTAGCCAATACCAAATTCATACATCCTAAAGTGATGTAGTGTTAGTGAAGTGAACATGTGTAAATTATTATCACTATTGGTACCGCTTAAGGTAATATAAAATATGATTTTATTAGAAAGATCTGTAAGCAATGAATTTGACCAAACTATCTCGTCACTAGCTTAGATGTCATGTAAAGGTTAATATTTGAATTATTCAATGTTAATCGATGATTGAATTCACACCTCTAAGTTTCACAACTATATTTGTGAATTCTTCGAAAAGCTTTACGATTTAATTAATTTGTAAAGTGTTGTGAATTAACTAAATTAATTAATATTTAAGAAATATTAATTATTATTGTATTTGATATTCAGGGTGTTATTATCAAATTAGATAGTTCCTAGAAATCTTCTAGGTATAATCATTAATTATTTGGATGTGTAAATAATAGTTATATGTGCATGTATCGGTATATATTTAAGCAGACTTTAAATGTATTTAAGTCCTCAATGGGTTTTGGGTTTTTGTTGTCCATTAAAGAAGTAAGGCATGGTTGATCGTAAGAGGTAAAAGTTATTCTAAATATTAATTTAGATTTAATTTGGAGACAAGAATGGGAAAGATTTTCATTCTCTCCATAAAAACAAATCTTCCACATTAATTTTAACATCTTCATACAATCTGGTTTTTAAAACGTGAAACTACAAACTGAATTTTGGTATAAAAAACTAATTTATACTAGAGTACATCAACATAACCTTTAGGAATATGTCGCCATAGAGGTAATTATTCTATTTTTCAAAATTAAAATGAATGGATTTTGGCGTCATCTCTCCCTAATGGACACATCCATTCATCTTCTATTTAAAGAGATTTGGAAACTGAATTTTAATTAATAATTCTACAATTTTCTCTTAATCTTACATCTCTTTAATTTTGTGAGGAAAGATCTATTATATACTTCTGCTATCTTTGAAAATCTATACTTTTCACTCATATTCTTTAATTTTGTGAGGAAATCATTCTCTCTTTGGTGTCATCCTATTCTTTCTGTATCCAAAGATATATTGGTACCAGGGCCTACATGATCATTGTACTAAAAATGCAAGAACCTATATTGGGGATACAACTAACTGTCCATACTTTATTGTTAATTATAAATAGAATGGTGTTCTTGCCACTTGAAAGCCAAAAGGAAAGGTTGTAACGACCCGAAATTTTAGGTCGCTAGATTTGAACATTTAATTCATTTTAAATGTTGAATATGTATTATAATTTGAATTTTAAAATATAAGGTTTTGGTTGAATTAATAGGATTAGTTAAATTTCAAATATGGGAATTTAATTGAAATTTGAATAATAATAATTTAATATTGGAATTGGGATAATTGGTAATTATGAGTGTAAATAGATATAAAATTTGATCCTAAAATTTATTTTAAGTCTATTTGTTTTGAATTTTAATATTGGACCATTGGACGGAATTAAAAGTCGATAGATTAAATTTGGAATTTTATATTAATTTAATAATCGAATTTAATAATATAATAATGCAAATAATCAAATTTTGATTTAAACTGAATCGGAATGATTTCAAATAGGAATATAAATTTTATACAATTTATAACAGAGTTAATAAAGTTTTAAAGTGAAATTTTAAATGATTTCGACGATTTTGAAAATCATTCGAATTTATTGACGAGTGAAAATAGCCTTCCGGGGCACAATCTCGGAATTCGACGAAACTAGTTCCATTGGATCCGTAATAGTTAGTTATTATCGGATTTCAATTTTCGTAGCAATCGGAGTTGTCGTTTGACCCCGACAGCTTAAAACGCATAGAAAATACTTTAATCGATTTAATTTAAAATTGATCGTTTATCTCCGTAACTCGCCTATATGATCGAATTAGCCTCCGAAACACATTTCATTGTGTTCGGAACATAGGTAAAACCTTAGGAACGCTAGGCAGGCACGTGAGATTTGGAGTTCGTTTGTAAAAGCTTGTTAAAATTAGAGATAATATTAAAATAATATTAATAAGCATATATATATATATATACACACACACACGTTTTGACCAAACCCTAACTTATTTTCACCGGCCTCCACCATATTACCCAAGTGGCCGAAAACGTTCCCTCTTCTTCCCCAATTTTCCATCAATCCATGCATTAATTTGAAATTCTTCCAACTAGAGAATCAAAGTACTCGACGAGGGCTTCACATCCGTACGGTGGAGTGGCTCGAAATTCGCCATGGAGGCCAGGATCTGCTCGAGTAGGTGACGCGTTCGGGCGTGTTTTTCGAGACGAACCTACAGCCAAGCTCGCGCGCGTTCGTGATGGAGGTCGAGTCGGCGATGGGCTTCGTTCTGGTGTTGCTTGATCGATTTTCGGTCGTGTTTAGTGGTTGCGCCATGTAGGGTTTCACGGCAATTGATGGGTTCGAACGACCTGGTGTCGCGTGACGAAGAGGATGGGTTTTCTTTTTTTCGTGCGGCCTGTTGTGTTTGGGTAAATAAAAAAAAAAGAAATTTGTTTTAAATTTTATATTCAAACTTTGAAAATTCATATCTGTTACATACGTTCTCAGATTTTGACGAATTTGATAGCGCCGGAATCGCAGAGAGGCGTACTTCGCAGTGGAGCAGTTCGGGAATCGTTCCGAGTAAGTAAAAATTTAGGTTAAATCGAACGCCATTCGATTTAATTTAAATTTGAACGCTCGTCGAAAACCCAAGGTGAGTTTAACTCACTCACATCTGGAATATTAGTTAATTTAAATAGTCATTAATTAAATGATTGCTTGATTGGTTGAATATGAAAATTATTATCAAACTGAATTGATATATTGTTGTGCTAATATCTGTGGATGCAGGGAAAAAAGGTTGGAGGGATCCAACTGGATTCCTCACAAATAGAAATTTATTTATATTCTGTAATATATCACATTTATATTCTGTGATAAAAAAATTTTTGATCCTGTTATGCTATGCTTTATTTACTTACTGTGGTAGATAAATTGGACATTTAAATTATGTTGTGCTCTGATTAGGTGAATACAACCTGGAAATTTAAATATAAATAAATTGGGTTTAAAGGAAAATTAAAGAAATTCTTAAATAAAGAATTTAAAAAGGAATTAAATTCAAGTGGTTGGTTGATAATATGAAGTGTTTGAATTTGTGGTTTAAAAAGGGAATTGAGAATTGTTTAAAATAATAGCAAGATTTATTTTAAAGAATGAGAAGTGTGCTTTCTCCTGGAAATTTTATTTTGTTTTTAAGAAAGCTTTCAAATTATAAATTTGCAGTTTAAATATGTTTAGAATATTTTAGAAAGAAATATTTTTTAAGATGTTTTAAGTGAAAGCAAATATTTGATTAAGTAATTATGGTATTTAATTTTATTTTAAAAAAAAAGTAAAGTAGTATTAAGTTTTCAAAAGGAAATTATAATATGAATATTTGATTTAATAACCTTATTTTAAAAATTAAATTTTATTTAAAATACTTAGGAAACCCCTATATATTTCCTTAAGTATTATTTTCAATTAAATAATTTCTAGAGCTTATTTTAAATATTTTAAACGTATGTTTGAAAGTGATTTCCAGGAAATAGCAGTGTGTTTAAAATAAAATGAGCTATTTTTAAAGAATGGAAAGGATTTTACGGGATGAACGTAAAATTGAATTGGGATAAAACGTGTTGGATTGATAAAAAGAATTCTTCGATTATTCTAAGATGGAAGTGTATTTCCCTGAAAGCCAAGTACGTTTTCAAAATAGATTTTTGAAACATTAGAGTTTGATATACACTGAAAGCCGAGTATGTTTTTAAAATAGATTTTTGAAACGTTAGTGTTTGAAGTTATATTAAAGAATGGTTTCAAGAAAATTATTTAAGTTATAAGAATTTTAAAGGTGGACATATATCAAAGTAGTTATAGAAGTAATTATTTTTAAAGGGTAAATAGAATTATGTTTTAAGAATAATAATATTATTTATACTTTATAAAATGGTTCTATTTTTAAGATAATCAATCAAAGTATTATTTAGAAATTGTATAGAATTTTATAGCTTTATTTAAAATTTAGTATGACTTAACTTTATTTTACAGAAGATAGTTTATATTTTTATAAGCGGTTTTATTTGAGTTATTTTTTAAAGTGTATACACACACACACACACACACACACATATATATACATATATATTTTTTAATTCAAGTATGTAAGAAGTTTTAATATGAATGTTTTAATGTATTTTCAAGAATAAAGTATTTAAATTATTTTAAATCTTAAGGATTGGTGCTTGGACACTTTCAAGGGAAGTAACAATTTGGGAAATTAATTCCATGAGAAATTGAGTTTGAAAAGTGTTTCAACGGGATTTGAAAAGGGAAATTATATCTCATGAAGATATTCTTGAGGAAAATAAATAATGTGGGCAATTATTTATTATGTGATGGATGTCTGTGAATGTTAATTGATAGTTAAAGCACCGACTATCAATATTGGAAAAATGTGTTGATCGTTTCGAAGAGACCGGGATCGAGATTTATTTCTCGAAAACCACTTCGATCCGGTTTGTACATTTTCGTGAAAAAAACGAGTTCGGAGTCGAAGAGGGAGTAGTGAAGTGCAAGGGCTAGTCGCTACTAATCCTGAGGATATTTCTAAAATGGATGTAGTAGGAGTAGTGCCTTCGGTTCCGTTCGAACCTGGGACGGACTTGTTTGGATGAATGCTTTCGGAACATCGTCAGGTGGGCGATGGGCATTCTAAGTGAAACATTCTAAAAGGTAACGCTTAGCCTCAAGTCTCATCAACCGGGAATGACTGAAAATCAGGGGATATGCAGCAAGGCTTGGTGGGCAGCACCCATTTCCGGGTAAGGTCATTCCTGTCTAGATGTCCCTTTATTTCGGCTTAGTGGTGCGGTTGCTGATCACAACCGCGGGGTGATCTTACTCGGGACTATCCAGTAAGGGGTAGTCCTGGCCTTGTGTTGCAGGGGATCGGGCGTGGTCCTCGGGACACAGATCTAGACCAAGTAATGTGACAAGTGGTACCCTAGTGCCTAGTCATTGTTGGAAATACATTCTCCCACGTGCCTTTTACGAGTTTTGTTTGTATTCCCCACTCTGTGGCTAGTGGCTGAAATTTAATCATGTAACAATTTCGGCTATTTTATAAGTATTTGTATATAGACCCTATTATAACATCAGAGGATTTTTATAAAAAAAAATTTAGCTATCGTAAGGTAAAAACCCGACATGTTTATTTGTGGCGTGGTCTTACGAGATGCTTTTGTTTTCAAAAGGATTTTTAAAACTTTAATAATCAATTTGGATGCATTATTATCAGCTGGTATTCCAGACTGACTCGGGTGTTATTTCATTATAATGCTCGGGTTAGACCGAGTATTATATGTTCAGGACAGGATGTTGTGGAGCAGGAGAGGTGCTCGAGTCCGAGGCGTATTATCCATACTTGTATATATATATCCGCTGTTGTGATTGTAGGGAATTGTCTGACTGGTAAATGTTGTTTGTATGAGATACTCTGATGATATGATGTATAAAACAAATGTAGTTTTCCATTTTGTGTAAAGAGTTGATATTATATATTATATTTTATTCCGCTGCGACTGTTAGATTCTGATATTGTTTAGTTTCTTCTTTTACTACCTCTTCTTCTTTAACCCTAATGGTTCATATTTCTATTCCACTTGAGTTAATTGATATGGAATAGAGTTGATTCAAGGGGTACGGATTTGCGGGCTGTTACACTTGGTATCAGAGCTTAGGTTGGCGACAACCTAGTCTTTGGTGGGGAATTTACTCATTAAACAGAGTCAATAGTACTCTATAATGATTTGAGCGTATTAATAGATATGAGAGCGTACTTGTTAGTGAATATAAAATTGCTTTTATTCTGTGTTGACTTATCGGTTGAGTGTTTATGAATTCTGGTCGGTACGGTAAGTACAACCGTATCGATAGGGGTTTCTAAACTCTTAAACAAGATAAACCGACATAGTATTGTTTTTAAAGAGTGCAAATGAAATAATTTTACCCAAAACTATATTTTGTAACAAAAAGAATAATTTTCTGAAACAATTATATATATATATATATATTTGATTGTTTGGATGTGGATATCGTAATCAACCAAGAATCTAAAATTTGATCTGAAATTTGAAATGGTTATAATCAAATAAAATTCTATGAGTATAAATTATACAAAAGAGGAATAACTAAATTTGAATTGAACCAGAATTTAAATCCCGGGGATTTTGAAAAAGATTTTAAATATATTGAAAACAAAGGTTTGGGAAATTTAAAATCTTGGGAATGTTTGAAATGTTTGCTAAGGTGAGTGAAGGTAATAATGGAATATTATTTTGGGAAGTATTTTTGAATGGAAACTGTTTTGAAATGAATTTGGGAAAGTAAGGAAGCATTGAACTCACTTCAGTTGCTGGAAATTAATCCTGATGATGCTGGCCACATCATTAGAATTCATTTTCGAGTTTCTAGAGTGATGGATTGCTACCAAAATGGTTGGTTATGGTATTGTTTGGACTTGTTGGGTATAACAGTTGGTTTGGAAATTTCAAAATGGGGAAATTGTTTTGGTACAACCAAGTTGTTTTGGAAATATGGAGATTTGATTTGGTATACCAAGTAGGTATGAGTAGATTATTATTTCAAGATGGTTTTGAAATAAAACCGGGTAATTGAATTCTGGAAAATTCTATTCAAATAATGTGTAAAGTTAAAATGAATCAACTATTGGACTTATTTAGTGAAGTTGATATTAATAAGAAGGAAAATGAAAATTTTAATCTTGGAATTAAAATTTAACTTGAGTAAATGGAAGTGAATGAAGTATAATGAAGTGAATAGAAAATTTGAATTTAACTTGGGTAAGTTAAATTAATTGGACTTAGAATTAAATTGATTTGGATTAAATTGAAATGTTAAATGACTTTGTAATTGTGGGTCATTGTGTAATGAATTGTACCATAAGCTATTAAGTGTTATACTTATAATCTGAAATTGTGGATTTAAAGTTGTGCAAAGAATTAAATTGGAAGAAATTTTTTTTTGTATTTTTAAGAATTCAGTGATACATATATATAGAAAATTTGGGAATCGTGATTATAAGATGTAAATGGATTAAAATGAGCAATATAAGCTTTCAAGTGAATAAGTTGGTGAACTAAGAATAGAAAATTAGATTGTAAAACCAATGTAAAATGGAATTATAATCACAAATGGGAAATAGTTGAATGGTAAGGTGGATTCAAATCTAATCCTGAATAAAATGTGTATTGAAATAAGGTGAAGAAAATATAAAATATAAAATGTAACGACCCCGGATTTTTATGAATTTAAATTGATAATTTAAATGAATTTTTGAATTAAATTTGTAAAATTGATTATAAATGGCGGCGAGTTTCCCCGATCTCAAATAAAAAAAATGTGTTAAATTATTTGAATTTAAATCTTATATTAATGGTTTGGAAAATAAATATTGAAGTATATACATCGACACAAGTACGAAATGAATAAATAAGTGAATTGTTAATTTATTATTGATGGTTAAAAATATATATCATAAATACAAGTTAATACAAATGGAGTAGTCTACAACAGTAATAAAAGTAAAATAAAAATAGAAGTTCGCTTATTTTGTAAAGTAATAATAATTTTAAGTTATGAATAAAAATAAGAACATTGATATATAAAACAAAAACAATAAGTGTAAAACAAAACTAAAAAGAATAAGTGCACAAGTATCAGGTTAGAGCATACTTACAAAGCAAATGAAAGAAGTATAAAAACAATAACAATGCATGTAAACAAAATAAGAAACAAATGCACTTACCAAGTTAAAATAAATGTTTAAAAATTTAACATAGAAACATATTTATTAAAGTATAAGATAAGGAAAGTAAGTATCCATAGTAAACTAAAAATAAAATAAATACAAGTATGCAAGGCAAGAAAATATAAAACAAAAACAAAAGTAAAGTAATACAAAATTTCTACAACCATATCCTTTTGCAAAACAAAATGAAGTTGCAGCCACCAAACAAATATGCAAGTAAACAAAATAATTGAAACAAAATAAAGTAGAAGTAAGAATGCAGGCTGGAATAAACACATAGGCCGTAAACAAGAAGTAAAGGCATAAACAAATAAATATGTACAATGGCAATTAATGCCATGTCCTTAGCACACATTTTTCATCTCAGCCGAAGTAAGGCTGAAGTAAACAAATGCATTAACATGCATAACCAAGTACAATAGCATATCAAAGCAAAATCATCTCAGCCCATAACTATGGTACAAACAAACATTAATAATCCCTGTACAAACATTTTTCTCTACATGTATACCTCTATCCTATTTCATTCATTCACTAAAAGTTAAGCAAAACCAGAGAGAAAGAAAAAAAAATATATAAGAAGAAGAAGCTTTAGCCTGCAAAAATTTCAAACTGCTGTTTCGACATAAATACAAATAAGTTCTTCTTTCCTGGAAATCAAGTGAGTAACCTCACTCTTAAATGATCAAGCATATATATATATCTGTTGAATATGCATCTTGAGTAAGTATGGACTGTGTAAATTTACTTATGTGTTCATTTTCGGGAAACACAAGTGAGTAGCATATATTTTTTTTATAAAACTTAAAGGTATAAATAGGTTGGTTATATATATCTTTGAATAAGTTGTGTATATATATATATGTGGTTTACTGGACAAATTTAAAAGCTGGAAGTATTTATACAGGCTATTGTTGTACAGGTTCTCTGTGTTGTGGTTTTAAACTCAAAATTCTTATTTAAGAAAATAAATTATTTACCCTCGTTCTATGTATTGTTTGGGCTTAAGTTTCAAACAAAAATCGGTTGTTATATCATAAATTAAAGATAAAAACAAATTTTAAAGAAGAACACACAGGTTAATAGCTCTGGAAAGCAAGAATACTGAGCAAGCTTGAAATATGTTGAGATACAAATGTTTTAATTCACAATTTCAAGCATATAAACTGAATTCTCTTACTTAAACTTGATTTTTAAAACAAACATCATGATTTTTAGGGCTAAGATAAAAGAGCAGTTGCGAGATGAACGAGATATGGTCTTGGGGGAAAATCTGATGATCGGCGTGTTAATTTTTGGCAAAATTTGGCATGGAGGTACTAGTATGATCGTAGAATCTAGGAAAAATGCTGAAAATAATTTCGAATGAGTAAATTTTTGGGTTGGATCGAAACTAGGGTTTAAGAGGGGTAATGGGTTTGGCTCGGTTGTCAAGACAATGCGAGGGCATCAGGGAATTAGAGGCGATCAGACTAGGTGGGTTAGAGGCGTTGGGTGGTGGCGAAGCTTCGGACCAAGTTTCGAGGTGGCCGGTGGTCGTGGGTGATGGTACGATGGGTTTATGGGTGGTCGAGTTTTTGGGTTAGTGGGTTCGAATGGGTTGATTTCGATCTGATCGAAATTTTTCGATCTGGATAATGCTTTGAGGTCTCGCGTGTTCGTGTGTGTGTGTGGGATGGACGCGGTGCTCATCAGTGGCCGGAAGAGCGTGGGTAGGTGCACGGTGCACGTGTGTGCACTGGGGAGGAAGGAAGGTGAATGACGAGGTGACTGGTGAATTTTCTGGGCGGTCGCGTGCGCGTACTCGAGTAATTCGAGGGTTGCTTCGACCGTGTCTTCAGGCTTGCTCGTGTGTGTGTGTTTCTGCAATTGGCTCTTAACAAATGTTTAAATAGAAAAAAAAAAATATGACGAGAAGGAAAGAAACGGGGAAAGAAAGAAGAAGGAGATAGAGTGGAGGAGAACACGGGGAAACAGGGAAAAGGCTCGAGTGATGGTTCGAAGTTTTGCGTGCTGGACTCGAAGCAGGTAAAGGGGAGAGTTGGGTGAATGTTTTGTACAGGTTTTATAAACAAAACCTGATCTGTTAGTAATTTCAAATTAAACTTTTAATTAAGGATTGAACTGAGATTTAAATCAAAATTTTAAAATATAAGTTCAAGTTTAGTTGAAGTGTTGTTTGGAAATAAAGTTTTAAATTTTTTTAATTTGTTTCAAATAACTTAAAAATGTTTAAGTTCAAGTGTGTTTAAAGAGGATTGAAATTTATAATGGAACTTGAAAGTATACAGTAAGCATTTAAACAAGTTTTAAATAAAAGTTTAAATCTTAACATTTTTTTTTAAGTGGCAAATAAATCGTAATAGGAATGAGTTTCACCTTATGTTAGTATAGAATTAATGATTTATAATTCGTTTAGTATTAAGTTAATTAACATGGATAATTTATTTAAATGATTAAGGATTTAGAATAATTAAATAAATAATTAAAGGTTTAATTACTTAATTAAATTTTAAAGATTTATTAAGTTAATTAATTTGAAAATTAAGAATTATTAATTGGATATTAATTAATAATTAAAGTTGATTTAATCATGTGATTAAGCAATAAATTGATTTAAGGATAATGTGATAAATTAATTAAAGTAATTAATTTGAGAATAATTAAATTATCAAGGGCTAATTAATAAATAAAAGTGACCAAGAATAATTATTAATTAAGGAGTAATCAATGGTAAATTAAAGGATAGTTATTTAAATGTTTTGAAATTAATTGATTACTGATTTTCCATAACTAGCAGATTTATTCGTAGAAATTAATCTGATTCACTTGGTCATATAATTGGATTAATCCTACCTACGGATGCTCGGATTATATTGGATGTTAAACTGTTTAATATCTCTGTTATAGGATGCTTTATGATTAACCTGATTTGTATTGTGATCTGTGATGAAATTTATTATCTGATATATATATATATATATATATATATATCTGTGAATCTGTGTATGAAAGATAAGCGTTGTAATTTATATCGCTTATCGAATATACTGTTGTATTTGATCTATGATGATTGAATGATGTTGCACTATTGTGTTAAACCCTGAACCACACCATACACACACAATTATGGATTTCACGAGGAAATCGATTAAGTCGTAGATTTTTGAAATAGTTAAATTTGAATTTTTTAAATTCAAATGTTTTGGAAATGGAATCGGAATAAATGTGAAAAGCTTTTGGAATGGAATTTCAAAATAGAATTTATTATTTTTAAATTACTTGATTAAGTTTTGGAATTTAAATAAGTTGATTTAAATTTAAATTCAATACTTGAAATTGAATTCTGTAATTTGAAATTAGGGATTAATGATATTATACTAGTCATTATGAGTTAAACCATTTTTAAAGTATTATTTTTGGGAATTTGAATTTAACTCAAGGATTTCAACTCGTATAAATGAATCAGATTTCCAAAATGAAAACTGTTGTTTTCAAATGAAAAACACTTTTAGATAAGAACTGAAATTCCAGTTAATTAGGGGAATTTCAAGATTGAATAGAGAAATGATTTTCCTAAGTTATGAATGAAGTCTTTTTGAAAGCTATGAATTAAATCTGTTTGTTTTAACAGATTTAAATGGATGATTTGTTTAAATCAAATTGAAATGAAATTTGTTTTGAAGCTATAAGTTAAATCTTTGATTTAAAGATTTAACGAGTTAATCAAATTGAAATGAAATTAGATTTGGAAAATCTGTGAATGAATCTTTTATTTAAAAGATTAAAATGTGAAAATTGTTTAAACCGTTAAAGGTTGTGAAAATGAATCTTTTTGTTTAAAGATTGAAAATGGTAATTTATTTAAACCATTTGAAGAAAAGTTTTGGGGAAATAAGTTGTGACTTAATTGAAATCCCATATCCATATGTTTTAAATGTTTTCGCTCACTATTCGGTTTAGCCGGGAAAGGACCTTTGTGTCATATAACCCATTCCGAATATGTGATTCGACGTTATGGATAGCATTTGAAGACCGGTGATGAAGACCGGGTATTTGCGAAAGCGATAGGATGACCTATCGATTGTTTCTGCACCGAGTCGCGCCGGTATAGAAACTCCCTAAGTGATGGGAAATCCGATCGGGATTGTGAATATCCGGATTGCAAGGACTTCTTAGTAAGTGCCTTCGGTTCTGTTCGAACCCAGAACAGACTTGTATGGATTGTATGTCTGACATTACAATTTGAGATATAAAGCAGATTTCTTTCAAATATATTTCTGTTGGTGGCAGAGAATTTATTCACTTAGCTTAACACCCTTCTCTGAGAAGTACGAGCTCAGAGGTTATATAGTTGAAGTTATCTGCAATATATTCCCAATTTGGTAATGTGACATGCTAAGTGTAGCTGTGAAATGATCATTGTGTTGATTATTTGTGATAGGATCATTTATTTGATCGTCTATCTTGGTGATCATTTCTATGATCATTTGTTGACCCAAAGCATGGCTTTTGTATAAAGTATGTTTTTGTGGACGTGACTTCGTCGAGCCTCACACCCCGTGAATGGTCAAAACAGGAAAGATGCGGCAAGGTTATGAGGGGTAGCGCCCTTTAGGATGTGTGCATTTCCTTCTGGAAAAGGGTGGTATCATGGTATGGAGCCCAGATATTTACTCATGTTGAAAACACTTTGTTATGATTGTGTGAATTGATTACGAGCGCTCGGTGAAAGGTCCCAAAGGACCGGGGGATGGCATATTCGGTCAGTTGTTACCCAGTTAGGGGTAACCCGGCCTTGTGTTGGTAGAGATCCGGTTTGGTTCTCGGGGATGTCCATCCAGAGGCATTCTCATGTGGCAATGGGAAGTTCCTTGGCCTGATCATTCGTTGGAAATCCAAAGAAACAATACGAACCTTGTACAGTATTAGTTGTATAACCTGCCATGGAATGTGGCGGTAACCTGCTATTGAACATGGTTAGCTATAGTAGGCATACGATAATGGTCGTATGTTGGCTAAGATTTATATTCTACTTTCGAAATGAATTTTTCCTACACTATGCACTAGTAATAATATCAAATGTCTTTTTAATGCGTATCAAGCATCTTTAACTATCATAAGGAGAAACCTCCTCCGATTCTGCGTTTGCATTGTGTGTGTGTGCGGCAGGCCTTATGGTAGTCTCATTTTTTAAAAGCATTGCGAATTGACTTTAAAATTCTTTTGTTGAATGTTTTAAAAGATAGACTGTTTTTGTTGCTCACACCAGTCCCACGACTGATCCGGAGTTTATTGTTTCTTTCCTAAACTCTGGGTGCTCATTATATTTCTACACGAGCAGTCTAGAGTTGGGTTTTTCAGATAGTCAGGTTTAGTAGATTATCTGGAGTTAGTTCAGCCTTTGGATCGCACCAGTCTTGCCTAGCTTGGTGCATTGTTACGGGGAGTTCGAGCTTCTGCTGGATTGATAATTGGAAATGGAGTTGCAGTTCTAGAGTTCTTTCTTGAAGACTATCTTAGAGTTATTTGTTCCGCTGTTAAATGTTATCTATTTTCTTTCCGCTGCTGTTTTATTGTATCATATCTCTGATGTATATTGATATCTATTGGATCATCTGTTGTATCAGATATTGTATCAAAGCTGTATATCAATGTATTATTCTTTTATTCCGCTGTGTTGTTTACTTAATGATTGTTATAAGCTATGGCGAATCGGGTTTGAACGGTCGAATCTATGGCATTCGAATACGATTAGAAGTATGGATGTTGATTTTCGAGCGGGCAAAATCCGTCTCGTTACATTTGGTATCAGAGCTAAGGGTTGAACTTTAGCTCAGGAGTGTAACACATTAAGTAAATCATTAGAGATAGGGTGAAGTAAATCCTAGAATGAGTAATCCTTAAGATATCCGTTTGAATGCCTCAGTAAATTCTCTTACTATCTGCTAATAGTGAGTATGAGTGCAGGAAGAAAACGAGATAGAAGACAGGGAAATACGACTATAATTAGTCAAAACTCTGTAACAACAATGGGAACATCTTTCTTATCAATCTCTCTTTGATTCGTCTTTTCAAATCCTTTTTGATTGCTTCGTAACAGCTATAGAAGAAGTTTCGGTGTAATGAAGGCCTACGAATCGTTGTAGAAAATCCTTATTTTGTATCTTCATCGGTTTCCTACCAGTTTTGATTTTAAACTTTAATGAATAAATTTGAAATTTGAATTTGAAATTTAAATAAATTGGAAATTTAAAAAAAAAAAATTTGAGTTAAATTGAGTGATAGAATATAAAGCTAAATTTCAATTTGAATTGAATCAATAAAACGATATCATTTGAACCCAAATTTGAAATTTTATTATAATTTCTTGTATCTATTGCTAATATTCTGATTTGGTGAGCCAAATGCGGAATAAATATCCAGTTTGATCTGAAAAGATATTTCTCTATCCTTCATCTGTCATTGTTTTCGTGCCTGCGAATTTCAAGGACGAAATTCTTTTTAAGGGGGGAAGTCTGTAACGACCCCGGATTTTTATGAATTTAAATTGATAATTTAAATGAATTTTTGAATTAAATTTGTAAAATTGATTATAAATGGCGGCGAGTTTCCCCGATCTCAAATAAAAAAAAATGTGTTAAATTATTTGAATTTAAATCTTATATTAATGGTTTGGAAAATAAATATTGAAGTATATACATCGACACAAGTACGAAATGAATAAATAAGTGAATTGTTAATTTATTATTGATGGTTAAAAATATATATCATAAATACAACTTAATACAAATGGAGTAGTCTACAACAGTAATAAAAGTAAAATAAAAATAGAAGTTCACTTATTTTGTAAAGTAATAATAATTTTAAGTTATGAATAAAAATAAGAACATTGATATATAAAACAAAAACAATAAGTGTAAAACAAAACTAAAAAGAATAAGTGCACAAGTATCAGGTTAGAGCATACTTACAAAGCAAATGAAAGAAGTATAAAAACAATAACAATGCATGTAAACAAAATAAGAAACAAATGCACTTACCAAGTTAAAATAAATGTTTAAAAATTTAACATAGAAACATATTTATTAAAGTATAAGATAAGGAAAGTAAGTATCCATAGTAAACTAAAAATAAAATAAATACAAGTATGCAAGGCAAGAAAATATAAAACAAAAACAAAAGTAAAGTAATACAAAATTTCTACAACCATATCCTTTTGCAAAACAAAATGAAGTTGCAGCCACCAAACAAATATGCAAGTAAACAAAATAATTGAAACAAAATAAAGTAGAAGTAAGAATGCAGGCTGGAATAAACACATAGGCCGTAAACAAGAAGTAAAGGCATAAACAAATAAATATGTACAATGGCAATTAATGCCATGTCCTTAGCACACATTTTTCATCTCAGCCGAAGTAAGGCTGAAGTAAACAAATGCATTAACATGCATAACCAAGTACAATAGCATATCAAAGCAAAATCATCTCAGCCCATAACTATGGTACAAACAAACATTAATAATCCCTGTACAAACATTTTTCTCTACATGTATACCTCTATCCTATTTCATTCATTCACTAAAAGTTAAGCAAAACCAGAGAGAAAGAAAAAAAAAATATAAGAAGAAGAAGCTTTAGCCTGCAAAAATTTCAAACTGCTGTTTCAACATAAATACAAATCAGTTCTTCTTTCCTAGAAATCAAGTGAGTAACCTCACTCTTAAATGATCAAGCATATATATATATATCTGTTGAATATGCATCTTGAGTAAGTATGGACTGTGTAAATTTACTTATGTGTTCATTTTCGGGAAACACAAGTGAGTAGCATATTTTTTTTTTTTATATAAAACTTAAAGGTATAAATAGGTTGGTTATATATATCTTTGAATAAGTTGTGTATATATATATATGGTTTACTGGACAAATTTAAAAGCTGGAAGTATTTATACAGGCTATTGTTGTACAGGTTCTCTGTGTTGTGGTTTTAAACTCAAAATTCTTATTTAAGAAAATAAATTATTTACCCTCGTTCTATGTATTGTTTGGGCTTAAGTTTCAAACAAAAATCGGTTGTTATATCATAAATTAAAGATAAAAACAAATTTTAAAGAAGAACACACAGGTTAATAGCTCTGGAAAGCAAGAATACTGAGCAAGCTTGAAATATATTGAGATACAAATGTTTTAATTCACAATTTCAAGCATATAAACTGAATTCTCTTACTTAAACTTGATTTTTAAAACAAACATCATGATTTTTAGGGCTAAGATAAAAGAGCAGTTGCGAGATGAACGAGATATGGTCTTGGGGGAAAATCTGATGATCGGCGTGTTAATTTTTGGCAAAATTTGGCATGGAGGTACTAGTATGATCGTAGAATCTAGGAAAAATACTGAAAAAAATTTCGAATGAGTAAATTTTTGGGTTGGATCGAAACTAGGGTTTAAGAGGGGTAATGGGTTTGGCTCGGTTGTCAAGACAATGCGAGGGCATCAGGGAATTAGAGGCGATCGGACTAGGTGGGTTAGAGGCGTTGGGTGGTGGCGAAGCTTCGGACCAAGTTTCGAGGTGGCCGGTGGTCGTGGGTGATGGTACGATGGGTTTTTGGGTGGTCGAGTTTTTGGGTTAGTGGGTTAGAATGGGTCGATTTCGATCTGATCGAAATTTCTTCGATCTGGATAATGCTTTGAGGTCTCGCGTGTTCGTGTGTGTGTGTGGGATGGACGCGGTGCTCATCAGTGGCCGGAGGAGCGTGGGTAGGTGCACGGTGCACGTGTGTGCACTGGGGAGGAAGGAAGGTGAATGACGAGGTGACTGGTGAATTTTCTGGGCGGTCGCGTGCGCGTACTCGAGTAATTCGAGGGTTGCTTCGACCGTGTCTTCAGGCTTGCTCGTGTGTGTGTGTTTCTGCAATTGGCTCTTAACAAATGTTTAAATAGAAAAAAAAAAAGAAAATACGAGGAGAAGGAAAGAAACAGGGAAAGAAAGAAGAAGGAGATAGAGTGGAGGAGAACACGGGGAAACAGGGAAAAGGCTCGAGTGATGGTTCGAAGTTTTGCGTGCTGGACTTGAAGCAGGTAAAGGGGAGAGTTGGGTGAATGTTTTGTACAGGTTTTATAAACAAAACCTGATCTGTTAGTAATTTCAAATTAAACTTTTAATTAAGGATTGAACTGAGATTTAAATCAAAATTTTAAAATATAAGTTCAAGTTTAGTTGAAGTGTTGTTTGGAAATAAAGTTTTAAATTTTTTTAATTTGTTTCAAATAACTTAAAAATGTTTAAGTTCAAGTGTGTTTAAAGAGGATTGAAATTTATAATGGAACTTGAAAGTATACAGTAAGCATTTAAACAAGTTTTAAATAAAAGTTTAAATCTTAACATTTTTTTTAAGTGGCAAATAAATCGTAATAGGAATGAGTTTCACCTTATGTTAGTATAGAATTAATGATTTATAATTCGTTTAGTATTAAGTTAATTAACATGGATAATTTATTTAAATGATTAAGGATTTGGAATAATTAAATAAATAATTAAAGGTTTAATTACTTAATTAAAGTTTAAAGATTTATTAAGTTAATTAATTTGAAAATTAAGAATTATTAATTGGATATTAATTAATAATTAAAGTTGATTTAATCATGTGATTAAGCAATAAATTGATTTAAGGATAATGTGATAAATTAATTAAAGTAATTAATTTGAGAATAATTAAATTATCAAGGGCTAATTAATAAATAAAAGTGACTAAGAATAATTATTAATTAAGGAGTAATCAATGGTAAATTAAAGGATAGTTATTTAAATGTTTTGAAATTAATTGATTACTGATTTTCCATAACTAGCAGATTTATTCGTAGAAATTAATCTGATTCACTTGGTCATATAATTGGATTAATCCTACCTACGGATGCTTGGATTATATTGGATGTTAAACTGTTTAATATCTCTGTTATAGGATGCTTTATGATTAACCTGATTTGTATTGTGATCTGTGATGAAATTTATTATCTGTGATATATATATATATATATACATATATATCTGTGAATCTGTGTATGAAAGATAAGCGTTGTAATTTATATCGCTTATCGAATATACTGTTGTATTTGATCTATGATGATTGAATGATGTTGCACTATTGTGTTAAACCCTGAACCACACCATACACACACAATTATGGATTTCACGAGGAAATCGATTAAGTCGTAGATTTTTGAAATAGTTAAATTTGAATTTTTTAAATTCAAATGTTTTGGAAATGGAATCGGAATAAATGTGAAAAGCTTTTGGAATGGAATTTCAAAATAGAATTTATTATTTTTAAATTACTTGATTAAGTTTTGGAATTTAAATAAGTTGATTTAAATTTAAATTCAATACTTGAAATTGAATTCTGTAATTTGAAATTAGGGATTAATGATATTATACTAGTCATTATGAGTTAAACCATTTTTAAAGTATTATTTTTGGGAATTTGAATTTAACTCAAGGATTTCAACTCGTATAAATGAATCAGATTTCCAAAATGAAAACTGTTGTTTTCAAATGAAAAACACTTTTAGATAAGAACTGAAATTCCAGTTAATTAGGGGAATTTCAAGATTGAATAGAGAAATGATTTTCCTAAGTTATGAATGAAGTCTTTTTGAAAGCTATGAATTAAATCTGTTTGTTTTAACAGATTTAAATGGATGATTTGTTTAAATCAAATTGAAATGAAATTTGTTTTGAAGCTATAAGTTAAATCTTTGATTTAAAGATTTAACGAGTTAATCAAATTGAAATGAAATTAGATTTGGAAAATCTGTGAATGAATCTTTTATTTAAAAGATTAAAATGTGAAAATTGTTTAAACCGTTAAAGGTTGTGAAAATGAATCTTTTTGTTTAAAGATTGAAAATGGTAATTTATTTAAACCATTTGAAGAAAAGTTTTGGGGAAATAAGTTGTGACTTAATTGAAATCCCATATCCATATGTTTTAAATGTTTTCGCTCACTATTCGGTTTAGCCGGGAAAGGACCTTTGTGTCATATAACCCATTCCGAATATGTGATTCGACGTTATGGATAGCATTTGAAGACCGGTGATGAAGACCGGGTATTTGCGAAAGCGATAGGATGACCTATCGATTGTTTCTGCACCGAGTCGCGCCGGTATAGAAACTCCCTAAGTGATGGGAAATCCGATCGGGATTGTGAATATCCGGATTGCAAGGACTTCTTAGTAAGTGCCTTCGGTTCTGTTCGAACCCAGAACAGACTTGTATGGATTGTATGTCTGACATTACAATTTGAGATATAAAGCAGATTTCTTTCAAATATATTTCTGTTGGTGGCAGAGAATTTATTCTCTTAGCTTAACACCCTTCTCTGAGACGTACGAGCTCAGAGGTTATATAGTTGAAGTTATCAGCAATATTTTCCCAATTTGGTAATGTGACATGCTAAGTGTAGCTGTGAAATGATCATTGTGTTGATTATTTGTGATAGGATCATTTATTTGATCGTCTATCTTGGTGATCATTTCTATGATCATTTGTTGACCCAAAGCATGGCTTTTGTATAAAGTATGTTTTTGTGGACGTGACTTCGTCGAGCCTCACACCCCGTGAATGGTCAAAACAGGAAAGATGCGGCAAGGTTATGAGGGGTAGCGCCCTTTAGGATGTGTGCATTTCCTTCTGGAAAAGGGTGGTATCATGGTATGGAGCCCAGATATTTACTCATGTTGAAAACACTTTGTTATGATTGTGTGAATTGATTACGAGCGCTCGGTGAAAGGTCCCAAAGGACCGGGGGATGGCATATTCGGTCAGATGTTACCCAGTTAGGGGTAACCCGGCCTTGTGTTGGTAGAGATCCGGTTTGGTTCTCGGGGATGTCCATCCAGAGGCATTCTCATGTGGCAATGGGAAGTTCCTTGGCCTGATCATTCGTTGGAAATCCAAAGAAACAATACGAACCTTGTACAGTATTAGTTGTATAACCTGCCATGGAATGTGGCGGTAACCTGCTATTGAACATGGTTAGCTATAGTAGGCATACGATAATGGTCGTATGTTGGCTAAGATTTATATTCTACTTTCGAAATGAATTTTTCCTACACTATGCACTAGTAATAATATCAAATGTCTTTTTAATGCGTATCAAGCATCTTTAACTATCATAAGGAGAAACCTCCACCGATTCTGCGTTTGCATTGTGTGTGTGTGCGGCAGGCCTTATGGTAGTCTCATTTTTTAAAAGCATTGCGAATTGACTTTAAAATTCTTTTGTTGAATGTTTTAAAAGATAGACTGTTTTTGTTGCTCACACCAGTCCCACGACTGATCCGGAGTTTATTGTTTCTTTCCTAAACTCTGGGTGCTCATTATATTTCTACACGAGCAGTCTAGAGTTGGGTTTTTCAGATAGTCAGGTTTAGTAGATTATCTGGAGTTAGTTCAGCCTTTGGATCGCACCAGTCTTTCCTAGCTTGGTGCATTGTTACGGGGAGTTCGAGCTTCTGCTGGATTGATAATTGGAAATGGAGTTGCAGTTCTAGAGTTCTTTCTTGAAGACTATCTTAGAGTTATTTGTTCCGCTGTTAAATGTTATCTATTTTCTTTCCGCTGCTGTTTTATTGTATCATATCTCTGATGTATATTGATATCTATTGGATCATCTGTTGTATCAGATATTGTATCAAAGCTGTATATCAATGTATTATTCTTTTATTCCGCTGTGTTGTTTACTTAATGATTGTTATAAGCTCCGGCGAATCGGGTTTGAACGGTCGAATCTATGGCATTCGAATACGATTAGAAGTATGGATGTTGATTTTCGAGCGGGCAAAATCCGTCTCGTTACATTTGGTATCAGAGCTAAGGGTTGAACTTTAGCTCAGGAGTGTAACACATTAAGTAACTCATTAGAGATAGGGTGAAGTAAATCCTAGAATGAGTAATCCTTAAGATATCCGTTTGAATGCCTCAGTAAATTCTCTTACTATCTGCTAATAGTGAGTATGAGTGCAGGAAGAAAACGAGATAGAAGACAGGGAAATACGACTATAATTAGTCAAAACTCTGTAACAACAATGGGAACATCTTTCTTATCAATCTCTCTTTGATTCGTCTTTTCAAATCCTTTTTGATTGCTTCGTAACAGCTATAGAAGAAGTTTCGGTGTAATGAAGGCCTACGAATCGTTGTAGAAAATCCTTATTTTGTATCTTCATCGGTTTCCTACCAGTTTTGATTTTAAACTTTAATGAATAAATTTGAAATTTGAATTTGAAATTTAAATAAATTGGAAATTTAAAAAAAAAAAAAATTTGAGTTAAATTGAGTGATAGAATATAAAACTAAATTTCAATTTGAATTGAATCAATAAAACGATATCATTTGAACCCAAATTTGAAATTTTATTATAATTTCTTGTATCTATTGCTAATATTCTGATTTGGTGAGCCAAATGCGGAATAAATATCCAGTTTGATCTGAAAAGATATTTCTCTATCCTTCATCTGTCATTGTTTTCGTGCCTGCGAATTTCAAGGACGAAATTCTTTTTAAGGGGGGAAGTCTGTAACGACCCCGGATTTTTATGAATTTAAATTAATAATTTAAATGAATTTTTGAATTAAATTTGTAAAATTGATTATAAATGGCGGCGAGTTTCCCCGATCTCAAATAAAAAAAAATGTGTTAAATTATTTGAATTTAAATCTTATATTAATGGTTTGGAAAATAAATATTGAAGTATATACATCGACACAAGTACGAAATGAATAAATAAGTGAATTGTTAATTTATTATTGATGGTTAAAAATATATATCATAAATACAACTTAATACAAATGGAGTAGTCTACAACAGTAATAAAAGTAAAATAAAAATAGAAGTTCACTTATTTTGTAAAGTAATAATAATTTTAAGTTATGAATAAAAATAAGAACATTGATATATAAAACAAAAACAATAAGTGTAAAACAAAACTAAAAAGAATAAGTGCACAAGTATCAGGTTAGAGCATACTTACAAAGCAAATGAAAGAAGTATAAAAACAATAACAATGCATGTAAACAAAATAAGAAACAAATGCACTTACCAAGTTAAAATAAATGTTTAAAAATTTAACATAGAACATATTTATTAAAGTATAAGATAAGGAAAGTAAGTATCCATAGTAAACTAAAAATAAAATAAATACAAGTATGCAAGGCAAGAAAATATAAAACAAAAACAAAAGTAAAGTAATACAAAATTTCTACAACCATATCCTTTTGCAAAACAAAATGAAGTTGCAGCCACCAAACAAATATGCAAGTAAACAAAATAATTGAAACAAAATAAAGTAGAAGTAAGAATGCAGGCTGGAATAAACACATAGGCCGTAAACAAGAAGTAAAGGCATAAACAAATAAATATGTACAATGGCAATTAATGCCATGTCCTTAGCACACATTTTTCATCTCAGCCGAAGTAAGGCTGAAGTAAACAAATGCATTAACATGCATAACCAAGTACAATAGCATATCAAAGCAAAATCATCTCAGCCCATAACTATGGTACAAACAAACATTAATAATCCCTGTACAAACATTTTTCTCTACATGTATACCTCTATCCTATTTCATTCATTCACTAAAAGTTAAGCAAAACCAGAGAGAAAGAAAAAAAATATATAAGAAGAAGAAGCTTTAGCCTGCAAAAATTTCAAACTGCTGTTTCAACATAAATACAAATCAGTTCTTCTTTCCTAGAAATCAAGTGAGTAACCTCACTCTTAAATGATCAAGCATATATATATATCTGTTGAATATGCATCTTGAGTAAGTATGGACTGTGTAAATTTACTTATGTGTTCATTTTCGGGAAACACAAGTGAGTAGCATATTTTTTTTTTATATAAAACTTAAAGGTATAAATAGGTTGGTTATATATATCTTTGAATAAGTTGTGTATATATATATATATGGTTTACTGGACAAATTTAAAAGCTGGAAGTATTTATACAGGCTATTGTTGTACAGGTTCTCTGTGTTGTGGTTTTAAACTCAAAATTCTTATTTAAGAAAATAAATTATTTACCCTCGTTCTATGTATTGTTTGGGCTTAAGTTTCAAACAAAAATCGGTTGTTATATCATAAATTAAAGATAAAAACAAATTTTAAAGAAGAACACACAGGTTAATAGCTCTGGAAAGCAAGAATACTGAGCAAGCTTGAAATATGTTGAGATACAAATGTTTTAATTCACAATTTCAAGCATATAAACTGAATTCTCTTACTTAAACTTGATTTTTAAAACAAACATCATGATTTTTAGGGCTAAGATAAAAGAGCAGTTGCGAGATGAACGAGATATGGTCTTGGGGGAAAATCTGATGATCGGCGTGTTAATTTTTGGCAAAATTTGGCATGGAGGTACTAGTATGATCGTAGAATCTAGGAAAAATACTGAAAAAAATTTCGAATGAGTAAATTTTTGGGTTGGATCGAAACTAGGGTTTAAGAGGGGTAATGGGTTTGGCTCGGTTGTCAAGACAATGCGAGGGCATCAGGGAATTAGAGGCGATCGGACTAGGTGGGTTAGAGGCGTTGGGTGGTGGCGAAGCTTCGGACCAAGTTTCGAGGTGGCCGGTGGTCGTGGGTGATGGTACGATGGGTTTTTGGGTGGTCGAGTTTTTGGGTTAGTGGGTTCGAATGGGTCGATTTCGATCTGATCGAAATTTCTTCGATCTGGATAATGCTTTGAGGTCTCGCGTGTTCGTGTGTGTGTGTGGGATGGACGCGGTGCTCATCAGTGGCCGGAGGAGCGTGGGTAGGTGCACGGTGCACGTGTGTGCACTGGGGAGGAAGGAAGGTGAATGACGAGGTGACTGGTGAATTTTCTGGGCGGTCGCGTGCGCGTACTCGAGTAATTCGAGGGTTGCTTCGACCGTGTCTTCAGGCTTGCTCGTGTGTGTGTGTTTCTGCAATTGGCTCTTAACAAATGTTTAAATAGAAAAAAAAAAAAGAAAATATGAGGAGAAGGAAAGAAACAGGGAAAGAAAGAAGAAGGAGATAGAGTGGAGGAGAACACGGGGAAACAGGGAAAAGGCTCGAGTGATGGTTCGAAGTTTTGCGTGCTGGACTTGAAGCAGGTAAAGGGGAGAGTTGGGTGAATGTTTTGTACAGGTTTTATAAACAAAACCTGATCTGTTAGTAATTTCAAATTAAACTTTTAATTAAGGATTGAACTGAGATTTAAATCAAAATTTTAAAATATAAGTTCAAGTTTAGTTGAAGTGTTGTTTGGAAATAAAGTTTTAAATTTTTTTAATTTGTTTCAAATAACTTAAAAATGTTTAAGTTCAAGTGTGTTTAAAGAGGATTGAAATTTATAATGGAACTTGAAAGTATACAGTAAGCATTTAAACAAGTTTTAAATAAAAGTTTAAATCTTAACATTTTTTTTAAGTGGCAAATAAATCGTAATAGGAATGAGTTTCACCTTATGTTAGTATAGAATTAATGATTTATAATTCGTTTAGTATTAAGTTAATTAACATGGATAATTTATTTAAATGATTAAGGATTTGGAATAATTAAATAAATAATTAAAGGTTTAATTACTTAATTAAAGTTTAAAGATTTATTAAGTTAATTAATTTGAAAATTAAGAATTATTAATTGGATATTAATTAATAATTAAAGTTGATTTAATCATGTGATTAAGCAATAAATTGATTTAAGGATAATGTGATAAATTAATTAAAGTAATTAATTTGAGAATAATTAAATTATCAAGGGCTAATTAATAAATAAAAGTGACCAAGAATAATTATTAATTAAGGAGTAATCAATGGTAAATTAAAGGATAGTTATTTAAATGTTTTGAAATTAATTGATTACTGATTTTCCATAACTAGCAGATTTATTCGTAGAAATTAATCTGATTCACTTGGTCATATAATTGGATTAATCCTACCTACGGATGCTTGGATTATATTGGATGTTAAACTATTTAATATCTCTGTTATAGGATGCTTTATGATTAACCTGATTTGTATTGTGATCTGTGATGAAATTTATTATCTGTGATATATATATATATATATATATATATATATATATATATATATCTGTGAATCTGTGTATGAAAGATAAGCGTTATAATTTATATCGCTTATCGAATATACTGTTGTATTTGATCTATGATGATTGAATGATGTTGCACTATTGTGTTAAACCCTGAACCACACCATACACACACAATTATGGATTTCACGAGGAAATCGATTAAGTCGTAGATTTTTGAAATAGTTAAATTTGAATTTTTTAAATTCAAATGTTTTGGAAATGGAATCGGAATAAATGTGAAAAGCTTTTGGAATGGAATTTCAAAATAGAATTTATTATTTTTAAATTACTTGATTAAGTTTTGGAATTTAAATAAGTTGATTTAAATTTAAATTCAATACTTGAAATTGAATTCTGTAATTTGAAATTAGGGATTAATGATATTATACTAGTCATTATGAGTTAAACCATTTTTAAAGTATTATTTTTGGGAATTTGAATTTAACTCAAGGATTTCAACTCGTATAAATGAATCAGATTTCCAAAATGAAAACTGTTGTTTTCAAATGAAAAACACTTTTAGATAAGAACTGAAATTCCAGTTAATTAGGGGAATTTCAAGATTGAATAGAGAAATGATTTTCCTAAGTTATGAATGAAGTCTTTTTGAAAGCTATGAATTAAATCTGTTTGTTTTAACAGATTTAAATGGATGATTTGTTTAAATCAAATTGAAATGAAATTTGTTTTGAAGCTATAAGTTAAATCTTTGATTTAAAGATTTAACGAGTTAATCAAATTGAAATGAAATTAGATTTGGAAAATCTGTGAATGAATCTTTTATTTAAAAGATTAAAATGTGAAAATTGTTTAAACCGTTAAAGGTTGTGAAAATGAATCTTTTTGTTTAAAGATTGAAAATGGTAATTTATTTAAACCATTTGAAGAAAAGTTTTGGGGAAATAAGTTGTGACTTAATTGAAATCCCATATCCATATGTTTTAAATGTTTTCGCTCACTATTCGGTTTAGCCGGGAAAGGACCTTTGTGTCATATAACCCATTCCGAATATGTGATTCGACGTTATGGATAGCATTTGAAGACCGGTGATGAAGACCGGGTATTTGCGAAAGCGATAGGATGACCTATCGATTGTTTCTGCACCGAGTCGCGCCGGTATAGAAACTCCCTAAGTGATGGGAAATCCGATCGGGATTGTGAATATCCGGATTGCAAGGACTTCTTAGTAAGTGCCTTCGGTTCTGTTCGAACCCAGAACAGACTTGTATGGATTGTATGTCTGACATTACAATTTGAGATATAAAGCAGATTTCTTTCAAATATATTTCTGTTGGTGGCAGAGAATTTATTCTCTTAGCTTAACACCCTTCTCTGAGACGTACGAGCTCAGAGGTTATATAGTTGAAGTTATCAGCAATATTTTCCCAATTTGGTAATGTGACATGCTAAGTGTAGCTGTGAAATGATCATTGTGTTGATTATTTGTGATAGGATCATTTATTTGATCGTCTATCTTGGTGATCATTTCTATGATCATTTGTTGACCCAAAGCATGGCTTTTGTATAAAGTATGTTTTTGTGGACGTGACTTCGTCGAGCCTCACACCCCGTGAATGGTCAAAACAGGAAAGATGCGGCAAGGTTATGAGGGGTAGCGCCCTTTAGGATGTGTGCATTTCCTTCTGGAAAAGGGTGGTATCATGGTATGGAGCCCAGATATTTACTCATGTTGAAAACACTTTGTTATGATTGTGTGAATTGATTACGAGCGCTCGGTGAAAGGTCCCAAAGGACCGGGGGATGGCATATTCGGTCAGTTGTTACCCAGTTAGGGGTAACCCGGCCTTGTGTTGGTAGAGATCCGGTTTGGTTCTCGGGGATGTCCATCCAGAGGCATTCTCATGTGGCAATGGGAAGTTCCTTGGCCTGATCATTCGTTGGAAATCCAAAGAAACAATACGAACCTTGTACAGTATTAGTTGTATAACCTGCCATGGAATGTGGCGGTAACCTGCTATTGAACATGGTTAGCTATAGTAGGCATACGATAATGGTCGTATGTTGGCTAAGATTTATATTCTACTTTCGAAATGAATTTTTCCTACACTATGCACTAGTAATAATATCAAATGTCTTTTTAATGCGTATCAAGCATCTTTAACTATCATAAGGAGAAATCTCCTCCGATTCTGCGTTTGCATTGTGTGTGTGTGCGGGAGGCCTTATGGTAGTCTCATTTTTTAAAAGCATTGCGAATTGACTTTAAAATTCTTTTGTTGAATGTTTTAAAAGATAGACTGTTTTTGTTGCTCACACCAGTCCCACGACTGATCCGGAGTTTATTGTTTCTTTCCTAAACTCTGGGTGCTCATTATATTTCTACACGAGCAGTCTAGAGTTGGGTTTTTCAGATAGTCAGGTTTAGTAGATTATCTGGAGTTAGTTCAGTCTTTGGATCGCACCAGTCTTGCCTAGCTTGGTGCATTGTTACGGGGAGTTCGAGCTTCTGCTGGATTGATAATTGGAAATGGAGTTGCAGTTCTAGAGTTCTTCCTTGAAGACTATCTTAGAGTTATTTGTTCCGCTGTTAATTGTTATCTATTTTCTTTCCGCTGCTGTTTTATTGTATCATATCTCTGATGTATATTGATATCTATTGGATCATCTGTTGTATCAGATATTGTATCAAAGCTGTATATCAATGTATTATTCTTTTATTCCGCTGTGTTGTTTACTTAATGATTGTTATAAGCTCCGGCGAATCGGGTTTGAACGGTCGAATCTATGGCATTCGAATACGATTTGAAGTATGGATGTTGATTTTCGAGCGGGCAAAATCCGTCTCGTTACATAAAAGATAAACGGGTGAATGAATTTAAGTTAGTAAATAAGCTTTGAACTTGTATATGGAAAATTAGAATTGGATTTAACTTCAATTAAATGGAATTGAGTCGAATTTGGATTTAATTAAAATCAAAATTCAATTGTGTTATGAATATAAAAAAAATGATGAATGGTTAAATTCTTATTTAATATAGTAAAAGGAATGGAATGAATTTAAGTTGGCTAAATAAATTTAGTTAAACTTGAATTGAATTTGGAAAGGAATTAAATTGAAAGGGAATTTAATTTAAAGTAAGTAAGAATGATATTGTATGAATAAAATTTTAACTCAACCAAATTCAAAGAAATTTGTTTGAGGATGAATTTAGCGTAAGCTAAATTAAATAAAAAGAAGCATTAAGATGAATTTAGTGTAAACTAAATTAAATGGAATTTGTATTGGCATGGATGAAATTTTGGTGGTTTGTTAAGGAAATTTTTGAAAGAAAAATTAAAAACCCGGTTCTTGTATGGAATTTAGTTTTGGCAATAAAAAGTTGAGAGTGTGAATGAATAATGGAATTGGAATATAATAGTGATGGTTTGAATTTTAAATAAATTCAAATGAGTGGAATAATTTAAAGTGGTCATATTATTAACAAAATTCAGAATGAATCGAGGAGATGAATTAAAATTTCAAATGGATTGAATAAATAAATAAATTGAATCAAAATTTGTAAATGGATTGGAATTTGATTGAATGAGAATCAAATAAAACAAAAATAAAATTGATTTAAGAAGAAATAAAATATTGTGAAACAAAGAACTTAAGCAAATTGAATAATAATTGTGGTAGAGCTTTATAATGTTGTCTTGAATGATATTTGCTTAGATAATAAAATTTAAATGCAAGTGAAATGGTTTTAATTAAATAGTGTGATGAAATAAGAATGTATGAATTAAATATTATAGAATGGCATGATATCAATTTAAACTTAAGTTGAATGAGGAACTTGAAGTGAGGATAAGGAATTGGATTAAAAATTGTAATGGTATAAGAGTATTTGGGTTGTGAATAATTCCGGATGGAATAAAATTAATATAAACTTGAACTGGAATTAATTTTAATGGGTATAAGCTTATGTGATGGATATTTAATTGAATGGCATGAAAATTTGTATAAGAATTGGACGTTTTGTTGTATTCGGAATTGAGTGGGTTTAAGGAAGCAAATGGAATCGGTTTTGAATCAATTGGAACGGATTGAAATTTTATTAAGTGAATCATAAAGGAAATGCAAGCGTATTAAATTTAAAAATAAAAAATCAATTGTAAATCAATGTAGAATTAAATTGAAGAAAATCGATGCAAGTAATACACATGTTATACCATAATGATGTGAATTGCTGATAAAATATGGTTAATATTGTTAAACTATGAAGTTTACTTGTTTGAACTATGAAATGGATTAGTTTGGCTAGATTAATGAAAAGAATGTTGATAAATGGAAACTGATGTGTTTGTTTAAGTAAGTACAGGTATGTGAGGCAATGGATAGAGTTGGAGCACGTATATGCAATATAAATTAGCCCCATGCTTTTAAAATGCTAATAAAAGGTACACCCACGCAATAAAAATAGGAAATATGAACTGTTTTTGGTTATTCCGACCGTTTGGGTCGATGTATATATATTTATATCTATTGTGAAATTGCAAAAGCTCCTCTCTACAGGAGAGACTCTGTCAAAATTTCCAGAAATTTTGGGAGTTAGAAAATTTTTGAAATTTTTTGAAATGTTTCGTTAACGACAAATTGATTTCAAATTAAAATTAAATTAAAAAGGGATTTTGGAATAGAAATCGAAACTAGCATTTTCGATTTGTAACTAAAGAATTTGAGCAAAGTGAAATTAAGATTTCACTAAGTAAATTTTGCTATTGAGTTTGGAACATTCTTCTACCTTAGCAAATTTCGAGGACGAAATTTTTATAAGGAGGGAGGAATGTAACGACCCGGAATTTTGGGTCGCTAGATTTAAACGTTTAATTCATTTTAAATGTTGAATATGTATTATAATTTGGATTTTAAAATATAAGGTTTTGGTTGAATTAATAGGATTAGTTAAATTTCAAATATGGGAATTTAATTGAAATTTGAATAATAATAATTTAATATTAGAATTGAGATAATTGGTAATTCTGAGTGTAAATAGATATAAAATTTGATCCTAAAATTTATTTTAAGTCTACTTGGGTTTGAATTTTAATATTGGACCATTGGATGGAATTAAAAGTCGATAGATTACATCTGGACTTTTATATTAATTTAATAATGGAATTTAATAACATAATAATGCAAATAATCAAATTTTGAATCAAACTGAATCGGAATGATTTCTAATGGGAATATAAATTTTATACGATTTATAATAGAGTTAATAAAGTTTTAAAAGTGAAATTTTAAATGATTTCGACGATTTTGAAAATCGCTCGAATTTATCAACGAGTGAAAATAGCCTTCCGGGGCACAGTCTCAGAATTCGACGAAATTGGTTCTATTGGATCCGTAATCGTTAGTTATCATTGGATTTCAATTTTCGTAGTAATCGGAGTTGTCGTTCGACCCCGGCAGCTTAAAACGCATAGAAAATACTTTAATCGATTTAATTTAAAATTGATCGTTTATTTCCATAACTCACGTATATGATCGAATTAGCCTCCGAAACATGTTTCATTGTGTTCAGAACGTAGGTAAAACTTTAGGAACACCAGGCGGCACGTGAGATTTGGAGTTTGTTTGTAAAAGCTTGTTAAAATTGGAGATAATATTAATAAGCATATATATATATATAGACACACATGCGCGCGCGCGTTTTGACCAAACCCTAATTTATTTTCATCGGTCGCCACCATATTACTCCAATGGCCAAAAACGTTCCCTCTTCTTCCCCAATTTTCCATCAATCCAAGCATTAATTCGAAATTCTTCCAACTAGAGAATCAAAGTAGTCGACGAGGGCTTCGCATCCGTAAAGTGGAGTGGCTCGAAATTCGCCGTGGAGGCCAGGATCTGCTTGAAGGTGACGTGTTTGGGCGCGTTTTTCGAGACGAACCTATAGCCGAGCTCGCGCGCGTTCGTGATGGAGGTCGAGTCGGCGATGGGCTTCGTTATGGTGGCGCTTGATCGATTTTCGGTCATGTTTAGTGGTTGCGGCATGTAGGGTTTCACGGCAATTGATGGGTTCGAACGACCTAGTGTCGCGTGATGAAGAGGATGGGTTTTCTTTTTTTCATGCGGCCTGTTGTATTTGGGTAAATAAAAAAAAGAAATTTGTTTTAAATTCTATATTCAAACTTTGAAAATTCATATCTGTTACATACGTTATCAGATTTTGACGAATTTGGTAGCGCCAGAATCACAGAGACACGTACTACGCAGTGGAGCAGTTCTGGAATCGTTCCGAGTAAGTAAAAATTTAGGTTAAATCGAACGCCGTTCGATTTAATTTAAATTTGAACGCTCGTTGAAAACCCAAGGTGAGTTTAACTCGCTCACATCTGGAATATTAGTTAATTTAAATAGTCAATAATTAAATGATTGCTTGATTGGTTGAATATGATAATTATTATCGAATTAAATCGATATATATTGTTGTGCTAATATCTGTGGATGCAGGGAAAACGGGTTGAAGGGATCCAACTGGATTCCTCACAAATAGAAATTTATTTATATTCTGTAATATATCACATTTATATTCTGTGATAAAATTATTTTAGATCCTATTATGCTATGCTCTGTTTACTTACTGTGGTAGATAAATTGGACATTTAAATCGTGTTGTGCTCTGATTAGGTGAATACAACCTGGAAATTTAAATATAAATAAATTGGGTTTAAAGGAAAATTAAAGAAATTCTTAAATAAAGAATTTAAAAAGGAATTAAATTCAAGTGGTTGGTTGATAATATGAAGTGTTTGAATTTGTGGTTTAAAAAGGGAATTGAGAATTGTTTAAAATAATAGCGAGATTTATTTTAAAAAATGAGAAGTGTGCTTTCTCCTGAAAATTTTATTTTGTTTTTAAGAAAGCTTTCAAATTATAAATTTGCAGTTTAAATATGTTTAGAATATTTTAGAAAGAAATATTGTTTTAAAATGTTTTTAAGTGAAAGCAAATATTTGATTAAGTAATTATGGTATTTAATTTTATTTAAAAAAAGTAAAGTATTATTAAGTTTTCAAAAGGAAATTATAATATGAATATTTGATTTAATAACCTTATTTTAAAAGTAAAATTTTATTTAAAATGCTTAGGAAACCCCTATATATTTCCTTAAGTATTATTTTAAATTAAATAATTTCTAGAGCTTATTTTAAATATTTTAAACGTATGTTTGAAATTGATTTCCATGAAATAATAGTGTGTTTAAAATAAAAGGAGCTATTTTTAAAGTATGGAAAGGATTTTATGGGATGAACGCAAAATTGAATTAGGATAAAACATGTCGGATTGACAAAAAGAATTCTTTGGTTATTCTAAGATGGAAGTGTATTTCCCTGAAAGCCAAGTATGTTTTCAAAATAGATTTTTGAAACATTAGAGTTTGATATACACTGAAAGCCGAGTACGTTTTTAAAATAGATTTTTGAAACGTTAGTGTTTGAAGTTATATTAAAGAATGGTTTCAAGAAAATTATTTAAGTTGTAAGAATTTTAAAGGTGGACATATATCAAAGTAGTTATAGAAGTAATTATTTTTAGAGGGTAAATAGAATTATGTTTTATGAATAATATTATAATTTATACTTTATAAAATGGTTCTATTTTTAAGATAATCAATCAAAGTATTATTTAGAAATTGTATAGAGTTTCATAACTTTATTTTAAAATTTAGTACTTAACTTTTTTTAAAGAAAATAGTTTATATTTTATTAAGCGGTTTTATTTGAGATATTTTTAAAGTATATATATATTAAATTAAGTATGTAAGAAGTTTTAATATGAATATTTTAATGTATTTTCAAGAATAAAGTGTTTAAATTATTTTAAATCTTAAGGATTGGTGCTTGGACACTTTCAAGGGAAGTAACAATTTGGGAAATTAATTCCATGAGAAATTGAGTTTGAAAAGTGTTTCAACGGGATTTGAAAAGGGAAATTATATCTTGTGAAGATATTTTTTAGGAACAAATAATGTGGACAATTATTTATTGTGTGATGGATGTTTGTGAATGTTAATTGATAGTTAAATCACCGACTGTTAATATTGGACAAATGCGTTGATCGTTTCGAAGAGACCGGGATCGAGATTTATTTCTCGAAAACCGCTTCGATCCGGTTTGTACGCTTTCGTGGAAAAAACTAGTTTGGAGTCGAAGATGGAGCAGTGAAGTGCAAGGGCTAGTCGCGACTAATCCTGAGGATATTTCTAAAATGGATGTAGTAGGAGTAGTGCCTTCGGTTCCGTTCGAACCCGGGACGGACTTGTATGGATGAATGCTTTCGGAACATCGTCAGGTGGGCGATGGGCATTCTAAGTGAAACGTTCTAAAAGGTAACGCTTAGCCTCAACCCTCATCAACCGGGGATGACTGAAAATCAGGGGATATGCAGCAAGGCTTGGTGGGCAGCACCCATTTCCGGGTAAGGTCATTCCTATCTAGATGTCCCTTTATTTCGGCTTAATGGTGCAGTTGCTGATCCCAACCGCGGGGTGATCTTACTCGGGACTATTCAGTAAGGGGTAGTCCGGGCCTTGTGTTGCAGGGGATCGGGTGTGGTCCTCGGTACACTGATCTAGATCAGGTACTATGACAGGTGGTACCCCAGTGCCTAGTCATTGTTGGAAATCCGTTCTCCCTACGCGCCTTTTACGAGTTTTGTTTGTATTACCCACTCTGTGGCTAGTAGCTGGAATTCAATCATGTAACAATTTCGGCTATTTTATAAGTATTTGTATATAGACCCTATTATAATATCAGAGGATTTCTATAAAAAATGTTTTAGCTATCGTAAGGTAAAAACCCGACATGTTTATTTGTGGCGTGGTCTTACGAGATGCTTTTATTTTCAAAAGGAATTTTATAACTTTAATAATCAATTTGGATGCATTATTATCAGCTGGTATTCCAGACTGACTCGGGTGTTATTTCATTATAATGCTCGGGTCAGACCGAGTATTATATGTTTGGGACAAGATGCTGTGGAGCAGGAGAGGTGCTCGAGTCCGAGGCGTATTATCCGTACTTTTATATATATATATATATATATATATATATATATATCCGCTGCTGTGATTGTAGGGAATTGTCTGACTGGTAAATGTTGTTTGTATGAGATACTCTGATGATATGATGTATAAAATAGATGTAGTTTTCCATTTTGTGTAAAGAGTTGATATTATATATTATATTTTATTCTGATGCGACTATAAGATTCTGATATTGTTTAGTTTCTTCTTCTTCTACCTCTTATTCTTTAACCCTAATGGTTCGTATTTCTGTTCCACTTGAGTTAATTGATATAGAATAGAGTTGATCCAAGGGGTACAGATTTGCGGGCTATTACAAAGGTTTATCTTACCACCTATGAAATTATGAGATTGTAAAGGTTTTCTTGCCACTCATAGAAAGCTAGGAAGTGATAGTGAATTTCTTCGCACGTGGTACAAGATTGGATGTAGGATTGAATATACGAGCCAATATAAAAATCCTACCGTCTTTTACATTTATTGCTTGTACTTTACTTTATATTTTCTATATGATTCTATGTCTGTGTCTTTTGTTTTATTAGCGATTTAAGTCGATAAATTTTTAATTTACAACTTAATCTTTAAATTATTGATGTACACTATCAACACATTTAGTGTATTATTGACCATAAGATCCATTCTACATTAGTGTGCTTCGGTACTCGCAACCCATAATGGATTAAAAGTTATTTCTAGGAATTGTCTACTTATATATGTTTAGCGTATTAAAGTATTAATTGTATACTAAAATAATAATATATACAGTAGAAAACAAATGAAAAAATTTAGTTTAATTCCAACAAAATTCAATATAATAGTTATGTTATATATTGAAATTACGTAAGTTATATAATCAAATTTCTCTATCAAAATACTGGCTCTAACTCTAGATGCTAGTTTAAGACCATATATTGATTTAAGTTCGATAATCTTTGTATCGCTTCCACTAACCATGGTAGATTTTATTATGATGTGAAAATAGTCAACTCTAAGTAATTATTTTGAAGGTTTGCTTCAACGATAGTATGCTAAAACCCATAGCCATTTTATATGGTAATTTTCTAGCATATTCAAGCGAACTTAAACATGATGATAGACGATTCATTAGTTTCAAGTAAGATGAGATCATTTCCCATTAACTTTTCTTTATTCATTTCCAACTGCATTGATTTTCTTCTTGAGGTCATTGCGGTCGATAGATAATATCCTTTTAGATACGTCTTCCAAATAAAATGTACCAAAGATATAGAGTGGTTCGGCAAAGCTGCCTACATCTACTGCGAAATTCTCTTACTATATTGAAAGTTGCAATGCAGGGGATACTTATAGTAGTTGAAGTGGATGATGGATCATTGAGGTTGAACTATAGAAATGATGGGAAAAATGCCTGACTGTTGTGTAACGGCCCATATTTTACATATCGGAGGATCGTAAAACATTTATATTTTATTCATATGAGGTCGTATGACTCAAAATTTTAGGTGATGACTCTTAAGGACATTTTTCGCATATATGATTTTTACTGAATTTCTACGTGACCATTTGGCTCTGATAATCTTATACGCCTATAACTTTTGATAGGAGCCGAATTAAGGCCTAAAAAAACCCTCCATTACTACAGAATGATTATTTACCATTCCATAGACGAATCATAATAAAAAAACAGACTTACCATTTGAAAGTAAGTGTTGTTTTAAGTTTAAGTTTTGGCTACTGCTAGTATGCATTATTAGATGATTAACTAAGCTCATACGTAGGCCCACTAACTCATAACAAAATTTGTGCAAAGGGAATGCTGTAGAAACATATCTAAGTCATTTCCATCTTCCCCAAAATAACTCTAGACCTCCATTAACACCAATTTCATCAAAAATCCTACATTTTCCTTACTAATCTTATCCTAAATCATAATTAGAGGGATAATTAGCATTGTGAGATTAGAGATTATCATTTTGGCTGATTTGCATTCATCTCCTTTGCTGTCTACTTCAAATATAAGAGGAGAAATTGGTATTTTGGGGATTCGGTGAGTGGTTTTTGTAATGCCCTGCCTCTATACCTAAATTACTACTGGGCATTACGAAGTAACGTTGCCTAAAAATATGAATAATGAGGTTTGGTAAAGGTGACCTTAAGTAAATCTCCCCTCGAGCTAACATCGATATGTTATTCTTACCATAATCTAAATCAACTCAAAATTTGACAAATTCGATATTTGCGCAAGGCAACACTTACGTAGGTTCATAATTGTAGAAAAATATACAATAAACATTCACACACATAGAATCACATGCGAAAGAAAATAGAATATATATCCTATAATATAAAGTAAGTCTCAAAATAGGGAACAAAGCTAACTACTCAAAAATATACATCATGGTGCCATTACCACGCAAATTCAAAAATATCACATAGAAACATACAATATATACAAATGACACATATGCTAACTTAAGAGATAACTAACGAAAATCTCACTAAGCCTGATTATAATGACCTAAAATTTTAGTCATTTAAATTTAGAGTATTTAATTGACTATAAACATTGAAAAGTTATTTTTATAAGTTAAACAACTTGAATCACAAGTATTGAGATCTATTTGATAATTTAATTATTGAATTCAATATTGGAATTGTTTAAATTATTAAATCTTGAATTTATAATGAATGAAAATGATTTTAAAAGCTGATTTAAATTCTATTTGAATAAGAAGGAACATACTTAACTTTAAAATTTGGATTTAAAAGTGATTTAGCTAATTCTAAAATTACTCATTTTAATTAACGTGTAAAAATAGCCTTCTTGGGTCCCTTGGATTTTAACGAAAGAAGTTTCATTAGATCCACAATAGTGAATTATTATATGCCGTCAAATTTCATGACGATCAGATGTATCTTTTGGTCACGCGAGTTCCAAATTTCATGGATGGATAGTGCAGCGAAATTTTCTATATAGGGACTTGAAAACTATATTTTTGTAATCCAAAACCCTAGTTCTACTAACGCTATTCACTTATTCCTCTAATTACTACCAAAATTCTTTGTTCTGAGGTACAGAACTACGAAGTATTTGCTATTTTGGTTGAGTGTTGGTGTGCGAACTCCCTAGTTCATGGGACTATTTACTCTACATGCCTGATACGAGACTAAATGCCCATTGTGGTCTTCCGGATGCATCTAGTCGGATTTATACTACAATTCGTATCTTTAGGAAATATTTGGGTGTGATGCCGGAGCAACTCCAATTACTTGAAATCCTATTAAGTGATTCCATTACAATGCTTGTGTTCAAGCTATTGTGCATACGTATCGCTCCTTGGAGTGCTATATTCCAGGCTCTGAGGGCATTACATGCCTTTTTGTACTATGATAGTTCCTCGTCTTTGAATAAAAAATTTCTAATCCAAGTAGTGGTGTGCGGCTTACGAAATACGCATAATGGGATCGAGGCTTGCATGGTCATAGTTCTGCGAACCAAGGAGCGGTGCACGGCCTACGAGAAGCACGGCTTAGGTAATCTTGTTTGCTTCATTGTGATTTCACAATCCAAGAGGTGATGCTTGGCTTATGAAATGCGCAACTTTGATTCAGACCTTCCCGGTGTCACCGGAGCAACATTGGTTCTTAAAAGGTCGGGATAGAGTACCATTAATTAGCGGTTTGAGTCGATTTGCCAAAGCTGGTGGATGGGTTGCAGTTAAGCATACCACTATCTCAAGTAGCAACCAGATGGTTTTGAGTTGATTTGACACCATCAACTCGGCGGGTTACTTATGTGAACACTGCTTTATTGGTTCAGAAAGCAAAGTAATTTCATTAATTAAAAGAAAAGCTAGGCGGGTTCTGCCTATTTAAAATGCTACCGGTATCCCGAGATGCATTATTTGCAGAAATAGGTAATACATAAGATAATCCTAGATAAAGTAATGACGAAGCAATTCACTGTTCCAAGAAGAGGGAATTTGGATTCCATCATTAGTTGCTAGCTTGAACGTGCCATCCCTTAGCTTTTGGCCAATTGCATAGGGCCCTTACCATTTTGGTTTGAATGTTCTTGGTATAGGATGGACTTGTTTGAGAACGAGGTCTCCTGCTTAGAAAGTACGGTTACGAACCTTGGAGTTGAAATGTCGTGCGACCCTTTTCTGTTGAGCGGCAGTCCTTAGCTTAGTTCTTCTCGCTTCTTATCAACCATATCGAGTGACCTGAGCAGGTGCTATTTGTTATGCCTTTGATTAATGTTTTGCCTTCAATGAGAAGGGGCTTCCAGTTCGGCTGGGACAATTGCTTCTGAACTAAATGCTAGGGCGAATGAAGAGTGCCCAGCTGTAGATTTGTGCGCTATTCTATAAGCCCATAGTGCAAGTGGAAGTTCATCGACCCAATTTCCTTTAACTTTAGTTAGCCTCTTTTTGAAGATGGACTTGATGATCTTTTTTACTGCCTCCACTTAGCGTTTGAATGTGGATTGCAACAGTGGAAAAGCTTTTCTCGATTTGGAAGCATTTGCAAAAGTCTTTGAATTCAGCACTTTCAAATTGAGTCTTATTATCCATGATGATTTTTAATGGCACTCCAAACTTGCAAATAATGTTTTAATGACAAAGTTAATAACTTTCTTTGTAGTAATGGTGGCCAGCAGTTCCGCTTTGGCCATTGGTGAAGTTGTCAACAGCTACGATAACATATTTGGCTCCTCCTTTGGCTATTAGCAATACCCCAATCAAATCGATCCCCCAGATTGCGAAAGACCATGGACTGAATATCTGTCTTTGCTCTATTGAAGGAGTCCATTTTATCTTGCTGAATCTTTGTTATCGGTCGCACAGTTAGACATAATCAAATGCATCGCGGTTGACCGTTGGCTAAAAAACCCATATCAGAGAACTTTCTTTGCAAGGGTTTGTCCTTCGATGTTATCTTTGTAGTCACTTTCATGAACTTCCCTAAGGATTCTTTGAGCTTCTCCATTGGTCACACAACTAAGCAATGAGGTAGAGAATCCCTTTCAGTAGAGTATTCCATTCTGTATCATCGAACCGTGATGCCTTTCGAAGGAGCTTTTTCCGTCGATTCTTGTCTAGGAGGAGTATTCCTCTGAGAAGATAGTCATTGATTGGTGTCATCCATATCTATGGTTCATTGGTCCTTTTAAAAATCCAATCGATATCCATCTCACCTATGCTTGGAGCAGTCAGAGTTTAAACTGGAACCCATCCCATTTAGCTTCTCCAGAACAAACTAGTTTAGCTAGATAATCCGCCTTTGTGATTCATTCCCCCAGGATATGAGTTATGGTGTAATGCACAATGTCATTTAGTAATTCCTTCACTTTGGATAGATACGTGGCGAAATTCTCTCCTCGGGCTTGATATTTTCCTCTCACCTGATAGACGATTAGCTGAGAGTCGTTATAAATATGTATGAACTTTATCTCGAGTTCCTTCACCACTTTCAGCCCGGTTATTAATGCTTTATATTCTGCTTCATTGTTTATCGTAGGGAATTCCAAGCATAAGGTGTAGCTAATGGATCATCCTTCAGGAGTCTTGAGCATGACTCCAGCCCCCAAGCAAAAGTTGTTAGATGCACCATTGACAAACAACTTCCAGTGTGTCTCCACTTTCGGAGTAATTTCTTCTTTGTTATCCCGTATTTCAAACTTGGCAATGAAGTCTTCCAACACATAACCATTGATTTCCTTTTGAGGATGGTAAGTGATTTCATATTGACTCAATTCAATATTCCAGTTGATAAGCCACTCAGACGTCACGAGGTGGTAAAACACCAACTTCAAGGGTTGATTTGTTAGAACTTCGATCATGTATGGCTGGAAGTATGGTGGTAACTTTCTGGATGCAGTCAAGAGACAATATATTAGTTTTTTCAACTTCAGATAATTATTCTTGGCCCTTTTGAACCGTTTATTGATGTAATATATGGGTCATTGGGTCCCATCTTCTTCTCGCATGAGCACGACTCTTAATGCATGGGGTAAGACTGCTAAGTAGATAAACAAGTCTTCTCCGTGTACCAACTTGGATAGGATTGGTGAAGTCTCCATTGGTCGTAGCAGTTCTTCGAAGGCAATCTGGCATGCTTGGTTCCATTCAAAGTTCTTCTTTTCCTTCGTTAGTGCACCAAAGAATGGTATACATTTGTCGGTTGCTTTTGAGATGAATCGGCTTAGCGCTGCAACTTTTCCATTCAATCTTTGTAACTCCTTGTTTCTAGGGGACTCGACTTCTCACAAAGTGGTAATTTGTTTGGGATTAGCTTCGATGCCTCTGGCACTTATAATTATTCCTAAAAACTTTCCAGAGGCTACCTCGAAGTGACAATTAAGTGTACTGAGTTTCATTCTATACTTATGGAGTATCTCGAACATTTCGGTAAGGTTGTCTAAGTGGTTTGAGACTATGCACGATTTAACTAACATATCATCTATATAGACTTCCATAGCCTTCTTGATATGATGCTTGAACATGGCATTCATCGGTCAATGGTAAGTTACCCCTGCATTTTTTAAACCGAATGGCACAAATTTATAGTAGTATAATCCTAGATCGTAGATAATACTGGTGTTTTACATGTCCAGTTCATACATCATGATCTAGTTGCATCCCAATATCCATGAATGATAGAAATTCATGTCTCGCTTTCCCATCCATACGCTAATCAATTCGAGGAAGTGGAAAGCTGTTTTTTGGGGAGGCTTTGTTTAGGCCTAAGTTGTCGATACAGGTTTTCTATTTTCCATTGGATTTCTTGACCAAGACTAGGTTGGACACCCATTTTGGATAAGTCGCATCATGGATGAAGCCATTCAACATCAGCTTATCCACTTCTTCTCTTAGATCTTTGGAACGTTTGGGTCATAGGCTGCACCTCTTCTACTTCACTAGTGTATATTTAGGATCAATATTGAGTGCATGACATGCAATCTTCGGCAATACACAGCACATATCGGAATGTGTTCAAGCAAATACGTACAGGTAGGCATGAAGAAATTTGATTAGTTCATGTCGCATCTTTCTTCCATGGTGTGATCCAATTTTTAGGACCAAGTTGGGTCATCCATATCGAATGGGACATGCACCATCAATTCGGCCAGTGTTGTCTGATCCTTCCCTGAACTCTTCTTTCTAGGGTCCAAAGCCTTTTCAAATCGACCGTGGTCCCCAAGCCAGGGGTGGGTCTATAGTTGTTATGCGGTAGATTCATGAATGTGGAGAGTTCTCCCCATATTCTTCCCATTTTATTTTCTTCTAGATTCACGCAATTCTGCGATGTAGCATTCTCGAGCGATACTTTGGTCTAATTTGATCACCCAAACTCCATTCTTTATAGGAAATTTCAATTGTTAGACACCATTGAGCTAAAGCAAACCTAAAGTCTACCAAAATAGGCTGACCCAAGAAAGAAATATAGGTGGAAATTTCATCTACGATCAAAAGGTATGGATAAGGATGACTCTTTGGTCACCTTCCTCAAGTTCTATGGGTAAATCAATTGTTCCAACGGGTTGGTTAGATTCATCGGTGAATCCCTGAATCTTTTTTCGACGAGCGAATACGTCTTTCACACTGATATTCATCTGTTCAAATGTGTGTATGGACAAGATATTGACAGAGCTGGCACTATCCACTAATACTCATCAGACCATGGCTGGTATGATTCCTACCGTCACGGCCATGGGGTCGAGGGTCAGAATTTCTATTCCTTAAGCGTCTCGACTCTGGAATATTATATTTTGGTTCAAGGTTCTCTATTATTTGGTAGGAGCTCCATCTTCAATCGTAAAGCATAAAACTTTTGGGGTCATATTTCAACGAGCTTACATGTCACTCCATTTCTCCCTAACTCTTCTTAATGGGATGAGGTCCTCCAGATATCGTTCCGATGATAAGTCTTTGGTCAGTTCATCTAGACTCCTCTATATTGGTTCTAGCTTGAATTCCCTTGTCTCTAGGAGCCTAGGATGCAATAGGCTGGTCATGATTTTGTGGTTTCCTCACATACTATTGAAGCTTATTTTCCCAAATCAGCTCTTAAATCAGGTTCTTTAGGCATAGGCACTCATTCGCGTTGTGACCATGTGTTTCGTGGAAGCGGCAGTACTTTTCGGGATGCTTATGCTATTCAGTCGCTTCCTTTTTAGGCAACTTCTTATTCTTCTCCATCCTTTGCGTAGCAAAGTAGATGTTTTCTAGAGTATCATTGAGTGGGGTGTTTTCTTCAAGCCTCAAGCTTTTAAGTCGCTTGTTACCTCTGTTTCGCTTGTTGGAATTTTGGTTCTTCCATTTCTGGTTCCCATCCTTCCTTGCATTTGCCACAATGGTTCCAAAGGTGTTTGCACCTTGGTTAACTTCAATACCACTCTAGCCAACTTTGGTTGGTTGTGGGTTAATAGGTATTCCTTATAGCTCCTCCACCTCTTCCAATCTCAAGTACTGGCTTGTCTTTCGGTTAAACTCCTTTCTAGTGGTAGGTTGTCTTATTTTGATCCATTTTTCGAATTTAATGTAGGGATGGATAGTGTATACCAGGGCCATGAAGACCATATCTTCATTTGGGTTACTTAATTCGATCACCATTGTGTTGAACCTACTCATGAAGGATTTTAAAGATTCATTTCGTCCCCAGAATAGGCCAGATAAGGACATCATGTCTTTTGGTTGGGCCATGTGAAGCCGAAACTGATCAAGGAATTTTATGTCTAATTTATTAAAAGTCAAGATGGATTTTGGTGGGAGCCTGGTGAACCACATAGAAGCAATTCACTCAAGGAAGATAGGAAAACATCTACATCATTCAACGTTTGAAGCATTTGCTCCATCCATATGCCAACTATACTTGTACAAGTGAGGATTCTGATCTCTAGTACCAACGTAAGATAGAATAGTCGGCATAGTAAATAATTCAGGGTATCGTTCATTCAAAATGTCATCAGTGAAGGGAGTCTTCTCGGAGTGGATCCTCATTCTTCATCTCTCCTATCCTTGCTTTCATCCATCGAGTGCTTGATCATATCCGCGATATATGCCTTTGATGTCCCGTAATCCATGGGTCGATTGTTAACGATAATGCCAAGTGTTTGATTTGGCAAACGATCTTGGTAAGTGGGTTGAACCTTAGGCTATCCTATCTTGGGGAGAGCCACTCCTTCGAAGTTTTATTGGCTTGCAGTTGTTTGGGTAGGGGCATTCCTCCCAATTGGTATTAAGTGCATTAGTATTATCTTCCAACTTGTCGTCATCAGGTTTGCTCACCATTTTCAGAGTCGGAGATATCCACTGCTATATATTTCCATAGGGTTTTGCCTCTAGATTCAAGTTTGTAGCAAGTTTCTCCACCTACTACTCTTTGCTTCTGCCTTTCATTTTTCTTGTTTTGGCAAGAAACGGAAGGGTTTTCCTTTTCCGTGATGGCTGTGAGCTCTGACATGGTTCTTGGAGCAGCTAATGATTGCAAGGTCATGTGGGCGTTTAATTTGTCCATAAAAGCTTTTTGGCTGTTCTTCATATTTTGATTAATTTCATCAACCATTATATTCAATCACCTTTACTGATGACTTCATGCAAAGTAAAAAAATTCTGATACCCGACTTCATGTGTTAACTCCAGAATTCACTCCAATTAATGGATTATTGGCGTGGTTGACTTCAACTTGCTGAGGATTGGTCACTTCTCCGGTTATTACAGCTCTTATGGATCTTTTGGAAGTAGTTCTCTTCCATCCCCTCCCTCACAGTCGTTCATCTTGAATGGCAAGCTTCAAATTTCGTAGAGCTGATTTGATGGGTCTAATTTCTGGATTTGGCAGATCCAAAGAGGAACGAAGCTGAGTATAAACGTTGCATATCATACCCAAACCGATGGACAATGAAAAGAGTCAATCTTATTTTGGAAGATTTTCTAAGTGCATGTATTCTAGACTTTGGAGGCTTATGAGAAAATCATTTGTATTTGGTAAAGTTCTCCTATAACAATAGTTATCAAGCTAGAATCAGCATGGCACTGTATGAAGCTCTATATGGTCGCCCATGCAAGTCACCGACACATTGGATCAAGACTGGAGATCGATTAATATTGGTCCTGATATGACACGAGAAGCTCCAAAGAAGATTGATATGATTAGAAAGAAGCTAAAGGAAGCATGGAGCTTACATAAGAGTTATGCAGACCAATGACATAGAAATCTGGAATTCTTAATTGGAGATTCTATCTTTTTGAAAGTCCCTCCGATGAGAGGAGTTGTGAGGTTTAGAAGGGCTGGGAAGTTATCCCCTCGATATATTGGACCTTTTCCTATTCTTGAACGAATTACCCTACTAGCTTATTAAGTGCAATTGCCAGAAAGGTTGTCAGGAGTACACAGTGTCTTTTATATATCTCATTTGCGGAAACATATGCATGACCTAGAGAAAATCATAGAAATGGCTGCTCAGGAAGACTTGGAGGTGGAACCAAATTTGAAAGTTATTAAACGGCTTGTTTGAATCGTTCGTTAGGATGAGAAATGATTAAGGAGGAAGGTTGTAAGGTTAGTCAAAGTTCAATGGAGCGGAGATGTCGAGGATTGCACTTGGGAAACGGAGTACAGAATGAGAAAGGCATATCGTGAGTTTAGGATTGATGTATAGACTATGCAAATTGTATCGTCTACTCACCGCCTATAGTGTAGTCACTTATTCATACTCTTGTATATATATTTCATCTTATCGAATATATTTTCTTTTGAGCTATTTTTCTTCTTATCAAAATTTCGAGGACGAAATTCTTTTAAAGAGGGTAGAATGTAACGACCCAAATTTGACCACACTAAAATATAATATCTAAATTGATTTTAAATATAAAATATGTAAGATTTTAGTATTCAAATAATATTATATAGGATTTGGAGATAGAAATATACACAAAAATAAGAACCATTGCTTATATCGGTAAAAGTGATAAAAGTTCGATTTCAGAAAAATTAAGTTTAAATGGTTAAATGATTTTTTTAGTTATTTCAACAAGGGTTTTTATTTTAATAACAATATACAAATTTATTTTCATGTTTTGTATACATAAATAAATAGTTTAACAAAATGTCAAACATTTTATCGAAAATTAATGTTTTGCAAAATAAAAGTTGTCACAACTTTGTTGCATTTTATTTTCATATATATACACATACTTATATAATGTTAGTATTAATTAATTCACTAAACACGATTACTTTTCCTAAACAAGTTTAGAAAAATCTAGAAATCATTAACAAAAAGTAAGCACTAAATGACAAATGTTTCAAAATCAAATCTAAACAAATATCTTACTTTATTTTACTTAACACCTAAGTGATTAAAACATAAAGTAGAGATATGAATGGTGATGTTAAGTGTAGAAAAATGCAGTTTACTTAAAGAGGAAGTAAAGGGCATTTAGGTCGTTTTGCATAATAATATTTTATTTCAAACTTTTTTCTATAAATACCCACCCACTTCTTCACCTTTTTTACACTTCTTCATTCCAAGTTTTCTCTCTTCATTTTCATGGCTTCCCACCTTAATTAAATAATGTCAAAATTCATTTCAAAAATATAGTGAAACAAATATCCATCCGAACACCGTCAAACCACACTTGAAACCCTCCTTCCCCTTCCCCTTACCCACGACGGCACCTGCCATCACCTCGGCCAATCCTACTTCTTACCCTAGCCAAGGCTGTGACCACCATCCCTACCCCAAGTTCAAGCCAAGCCATTTAGAGATGAGCATTCAAGGACTTATGAGCTAAAAATTTCGAGTAGCAGAGCTATTGCCGATTCTCCAATTGAAAACCACAACAAAGTGAAAACTCCTAATTATAATATATATGTATGTATGAATGTGATGACGTGATATGATTATATGGATGTATGTTTTTGATTTTGATCATCATTATTTGTTTGTCTCACGTGAATATTTAAACAAATCACGATATACACGTTGTTATCTCACATGGAAAACACTTTCTGAATGAATTTAAAAAGTAGTATGAAATCATTTAATACCATCTAAAATGATTGAATTTTTTAGAAATGTTTCATAAACATATAAACTTGTTTCGATGAGTTTTAAATGAAAAACAATAAATGAGTCAAAACTAGGTGTGTCGCGTAACGGTAGTTTGCGATCTCGCGCCGAAGAATTTAAATAAGCATGCAAAATGGAATTTAGCTCGAAATTCTTGGAGATAAGAATTTTCTGAACTACTATATCCATGGTTGGAGAATGAAGAAATAAAATTAAGATTTCATTTGGTAGATTTAAAAAAATGTCCAAATCAAATTTCTATAAAAATCGCACTTTTGCAATATAGCGACTAAAGTATAAAATTCTTTGTAATTAATATTTTTAAATGTTTTAAAAAATAAAATAAATTTTATAAAACCAATAAAATTGTTTAAAGAGATTTGAATTGAAAAATATGGATTTTCAAGTAATAGAAAAGGTTGTTTTAACTCGAATCAGCTCTTTATGCCCTTTCCGCTGCATTTTCTGCTGTCGTTTCAACAATTTTAGAAATGAAGTTTTAAACTTGACGATTCTTTTCCCAATCTTTTATAAATGCTTTCAAATAAATAATTAAGTGTTTTAAATTTTATTTAAGGATTTTTTAATTTATTTAAAAGGGTTTAAATAAATGATACAACGAAAAGCTATCAAAAATATCAAGTGATTTAATCTTGGCTCTAAAAGTCGATGAACAGACTAGATTTTTCTATTTGGAAGATCCAGATGTGAGGTGATTAAACTAAGGAAATGTTTAGGAGAAACCGTACCTTGGCTCACCTGGCCTCTTCCCTAAGCGAGGGATAGACAAGGTCGAAATGTCGGAAACGAGTTAAGTGTAAAAGTTTTAAATTTTCAAATTGAAACACTCATAAGTTACTTTCTAAAATGACTTGGTAAATTAAAAAGGAAGGTTGAAATGATTCCATATTTATTAAAAGAATATTTTAAGATATATATCTCTTGAAGATATGTTGATAAAGAAATGAGTGAATCAAACAACAATCACCTACTAATAAAACACCATTTCTTATCGATGATTTGATTTCGAAGAAACCGAGGTCGGATCTGGGAAATCCTATTCGAAAACCACTTCGAACTAATTTATGTTTTGAAGTAAAACATTTTGAAGATAAAAGTATTGAAGATGGAGATATTCTTGATGCAGAGCTGTTTACTTCTAGTCCTTCGAGGTGAAATTTACCATATCATATATTTATGGTGGCAAGAAGTGATCCGTTATGAAAATCTTCAAATTGCAAGGACTAATATCACTACTGATCCTATGGGTGATTCTCAAAAGAGGATGTGGTAGAAGGAGTACCTACTGTTTCATCCATTCCTAGAACAAACTTATGGATGAATGTCTAGCATTGCATTTTAAAATCACATTGCTTGATCTATATAAACATATTTCTGCTTGGTGGTGGAGAAGGCAACTTCTCTTAGCTTAACACCCTTTATTGAAACATACTAGCTCAAGAGTTATACGTTTGTAGAAATTAGTTGTGTGATTATGGAATGACAATGTGGCATTCAAAGAGGAAAGATAATATACTGTGTAAAAGGTAATCGTTACCTAAAGCCTCACACCTGGAAATGGCCGAAACAAGGTAGATGCAGCAAGGCCATATGGTTCGCAACCATTAAGGTATGTTCATCCCCTTCTAGATATATTTCTACCCGCTATAACGTTCGGGTTTAAATTATTGTAGTGTATGCTAAGAGCGTCTTGGATAGGTTGGTAACGACCGGGATGATGACATATTCGGTACTATCTTGAAAGAGGTAGGTCGGTCTTATGTTGGTAGAGGACCATCAGTTGGTATGTAACAACCCGCATATTTATCGATCTTATATTTAAATATTTTATTTAAATATTTCATCGTTAGTCGGATTTTAGTTCGAAAACCTACTTTTAGCAAACAGTCGAATTGGGACTCAAGACTCCTTCCATTGAGTTCAAAATGCCATTTGCAACCTTTTTGAGTGTAAGCTTCGATATGTTTGGAGTAAGTTGTTTTTTGCCACTTTTTCACTTAGGGCTTTGGGTTGGGTTCAGCCCACTAGCCAACTTAATACCCTAAACTGAAACCCCCTCTTCATTCACTCCCTCTTCCTCTACTTTTCAGTTCTAAAGAGATTAATGGTGAGTGGAAGAGGAAATTAAAACTCCAAGCCCTAGTCTTCATTAGCAAATCCAACTTCTAACTCCAAATTCAAGAGAACCCATTGGTAAGCCTTCTCTTCATCTTCTCCAACTCTTTCTGTCTTGAATTTCAGAAATTCCTAAACCTAATTTGGGAAATGTTTCTCTTTTAAGCTTAGATTCAAGCTTCTTATGTTGAGATTGAAGTGTGGGAGATCTTCCCTTGTCTTCAAGCTTCTCATTCATGGATTTTGAGTTCAAAGGTGAGATTTTTATCTCACATCTATGCTTATATCTATCTTCGATTGTTAGTTATGAATTCCTAACACTTATTCTTGTGCATTTGCTTTTGGTTTGGATTGAATTAGTGAATATTCTAATTTTTGGTATTTCGAGTTTAAATCTTTAAAAATCATAACTTTGACGTTTTGATCATGTTTTTGGTGATGAATCGATGAGCTTATAGGACCGGGTAGCCGATAGGCGTAAACCCCTAGCGTCCGTGCTTGTTCGTTTGCAAATTGAAGGAGTTTGCACCTCATTTGAAATGGGTTTCAAATTGCAGAACATCAGGTTCAGCCGACCGGACCCTTGGGCCAGCCGACCGACCTGCTACCAAAGTGCATAGCACTTCTCTATCTCTGGTCCGGTTGACCTGCTACAGAGCTCAGTCGACCACCTGCTTCCCGAGAAATTTTCCAGAACAGGGTCCGGTCGACCGAGCTCTTTAGCCGGCCGACCGACCTGTTGCTATTTTGCCTATTTCGCTTATTTTGCGTGGTTTCCAAATTTAATCGATTCGAGTTCTTTCCCTATTTTGTTGTTATCATTTGTTATTGACTTTGATGACTTCTTTTCTTCGGGAATTTTAGAAATATCCATTTTGATGGATTCGGTATCGATTTCTATGGATTTTTATTGACGTCTTCGAATGTGAATTTTGGTGATTGATTGTTTTACAATCATTTTTGTGATTTGTCACTTTAAAAATATAAAGGTTTCTATACTAGTAATAAATATTTCATCAAAACGATTTCAACACTATTTCAATACAAAGCTCATTTATTAAAACCGTCTTCCAATCTATTAGTATATACAAACCTTTTCCTCACTCGTATGAGAAATCTAATTAAACGGCTTAGTAAAACGAGTGGAATGAAACGCTTGCGTTTACTTCGTTGGTTAATTCTTGGACTTGTTCGATTGAATCTCTTGTGACAATTTTCTAGTGGAGATCTACAATTTGCTCGTAAATATTAAAGTTAAGCTAGTGGTTATGGGACATGAAGCTAAGCTCTTATATTTACTAGCTTAGTGTAATTGACACTTCTTGATGATCGATGATGATCATTTTTGTGATTATGACTAGCAATAAGCTATGTTTCTTTGTCCACGTAGGGGACAGTACCTCGTTTTATTGAGTTTCGTCTCATTTTTATTATAGGCTAACGACCTATTTATATTTGGAGTTTCGACTCAATTCTTGTGGGCTAGTGACCCATATTCTTTTATGGAGTTCGGTTCATTGGACGTACCGTTGTACTACGTCGATATTCCGATCTATTCGAGTTTCAGGTTCCACGGGCGTACCGATATTGTACTACGTCGTTGGACCGGCTCTATGGTTAGCGACCATGGGATAGCGTCCCGTTTGTGATACATGTGTTGGTGAGTTTTCATGCTCCCGTTCTATGATAGGCCTCCCTCTTTTTGTGATTTCTGGATTTCTATTAATGATTTCTAGAATTTGTGTTTCACCAATTTTATGATTGGCATTTATATGTTGTCAATATTTGTGGCTTGGTGAATGAAATAAGGAGTATGACATTCCTTTGGATTTTTAAGAAGATTTTTTTGATATTGATTAATCTCTTGTTGATTTTCAATTACTTATTTATCACAGCTTGGCATTGTGATTATTATACGTTTAGTCGTATCTCTTATTCTATATCATTTCATCTGATATTTATAGCTAGACTGATCCGTTTATTATTTTCTTATAAACAATACTCGGGTCAGACCGAGATGTTACACGTGCTTCTGCTTGACTTCTCTTCTGGGATTATCATCCTGACTTTTGGTTAACTACTTAGATTAGTAGTTTTTATTGTATACATTTGAGATATAGACTCATAGTTGTGTGCTTATTCTTTTGTATAGCACATGTTTCTATTCTTTTGTGTCATTGTGGATCTTTTAGATCACTACTCTGATGAACACTTTTATGTGTTATATATATTCATGTCTATTTCCGCCTTTGTGATATGAATTATCTGTGACTGATTTGTGTTATGTTTGTTTCTATATTTGTTTCCGAAGACGTTATAGCCACTGTGTAGTAGCTTTGAGTTTGTGTCGTTATGTCGGATTTCCTATTGAAAAGAATGCAAGTTATATTTTTTCTGGCATATCGGTACTCGCACAAAGCAATTATACAGATGGTCGCTCCTTAACAGCCTTATTCTCCGTGCTAGTTGATGGCATTACACCGTAGTGTCCTCGGCTAGCGTGGGTATAGAGGTGGGGCGTCACAGCTTGGTATTAGAGCCAAACTTCGGAACAATGTAGAATAATTTAACAAGGATCATCGTCCTAAGTCCTTCTTTGGAGTTGTGCCTTAGGATTTAATTCGAGTCTTCGTACCGATTCAACTTATTTTCTTTATGATTCCTTGTTTAATCTATCAAGATTGATTGATATTCATTTGATGAATAACATTTTTCTTCTTCTTTCTTTCTTTCTAAAGGAAGAGAAATGGTTAGACCTGGCCGTCCCAGCGCCGGTCAATCTAGTGCTACTCCCCAAGATGGAGTTTTTATGTCTGCCCAACAGCTTCTTGATCTAGTAAAGAATGCTCAAGCAGCCGGTTCTAATCCGAAACCAACTCATCCTAAGTCTGGATTTGCACACTTGTGCAACGATTATACCAACTTGGGTGGGAAGCCATTCAAAGGTTCTGAAACTATTATCAAAGTCCAGGCTTGGCTAAGAGCATGCGATTGAATCTTTTCTCGCATGAATCTTATTGGTCTTCACCGAGTTCAGGTGGCCTCTAATATGCTCCAAGAAAGAGCATTAGATTGGTATAAGCTTCTGATTTCTGAAATAAATGAAGCGGATCTTACTTGGGAGAAATTCCGAGAGCGCTTCGAGTTAAAATTCGTACCAGAAGTAGAGAAGGTGACATTGGCTCGCCGTTTTATTGACCTTGTTCAAGGTGAGTCTTCTGTGACAGACTATGTCGCATCTTTCGAATCTCTTTCCAAATACGGGGTTGAATACATTAACACCCCATTGAAGAAAAATCAGAGATTTGTTTATGGCTTGAACAAGAGTCTCAAGAAGCCATTACTTCTAAAATTAGAATTTTCTTTTGATCAACTGATTGATATCGCTCTTCGTCTTGAAGAGGCGGATAGGGAAAATGATGTTGAAGTGGTGGGTGCCAAACCAAATTTCAACAACAACAAGAAAAGGCCTAAAAAATTCAAGGTTCCTTATCCCAATAAGAAAGGGAAGCAAGTCTCTTCGGTAACTAAGACTTCTACCCCAAGTGGTGGGCAATGCTACAACTGTGGTTCTAAGGACCATTATGCCAATAGATGTCTGAAACCTCTCTTTCGTCGCTATTGCAAAAGTTCGGGTCATCTTTTATCTTCATGCTCCAAACTTCAAGGCAAGAAGGAGGGAAAGCTTAATGTTGCTAAAGCCCCTGGAAACACATCTCGTGGTCAAGGTATTTCTCATTCTATCCTTGATGGCATTATTATGTTTCGTGATCAACCCATTCGAGTTCTTTTTGATAGGGTGCATCCCATTCTTTTATATCAAAAGAACTTTTCGATACTTTTTCTTTAAGTGTTGTTGCTTTAATGACTTCCTTGAGAATTGCGAATCCGGTTTGTGGATCCGCAACAATCAGTTTATTGTGTAATAATGTCGAGATTATTTTGGGTGATTTTTCTTTCTGAGCCGGTTTTCATGTCATGCGTTATTTAGGCTTTGGAATGATTTTGGGAATGGATTGGCTTAACCGTTATGAAGCTCATGTCCTATGTCCTGAGCGGACTATTCATCTTCGACATCCTCAATCTGTTAAGCATATTTCTATTATTCTTAAAGATTCGGATTCCACTTTATCTGCATCTTTATATTCTTTAAATCCTTGTGATGACGATAATGATGATGAGGAAGATATTATTTCTCTTATTCACGTTGTTCGTGAATTTTCCGACGTATTTGAGCCCGTTTTAGGATTACCACCTAAGCGAGCAATTGAGTTCAGAATTAATCTTACCCCTGGAGCTCAACCTATTACTCGTCCTCCTTATCGCATGTCCAATAAGGAAAATGAGGAGATGTGCAAACAATTATCCGAATTGGAGACGAAGCAATTCATTCTCTCTAGTTCCTCGCCTTGGGGAGCTTCGTCTATTTTTGTGAAGAAATCCGATGGCACGCTTAGGCTTTGCGTTGACTACCGCAAGCTTAATGATCTTACTATCAAAAATAAATATCCTTTATCTCGGAATGATGACCTATTCGATCAACTTAGTGGTGCTAGAGTCTTTTCACAATTGGACTTGGCAACCGGTTTTCATCAGCTTCGTATTGCAAAGGATAGCATTCCTTTGACATCGTTCCGTACTTGGTATGGATGTTATGAATGGCTTGTTATGCCATTTGGGTTAACGAATGCCCCAGCTTATTTCGTTGACCTAATGAATCGAGTTTTCAAAGATTTTCTCGATCGATTTGTTCTCATCTTTATTGATGATATTCTTGTGTATTCAAAAACCAAGGTGGAGCATGAAAAGCATCTTCGAATTGTATTGGAAACTCTTAGGAGCAATCAATTAAAAGAAATTTTTTCTAAATGCCATTTTTGGAAATCTAGTGTGAAGTGTCTCGGTCATATTATTTCCGAATCCGGAATTTCCGTAGATCCTTCAAAGATTGAAGCGATTCAAGATTGGAAGAGACCGGAGAGTGTGACGGAGATCCGAAGTTTTCTCGGATTGGCAGGATATTACCATCGATTTATCAAGGACTTTTCTAAGATTGTCGTGCCTCTCACTAGCTTAAGAAGAAAGGTGTTAAATACATTTGGTCGGACAAATGTGAAACTTCTTTTCAGAAACTAAAAGAACTCCTTTCTGATGCTCCTATTCTTGTTATTCCCGAGGGGAATCAAGATTTCGTTGTTTATACCGATGCTAGTCGCGTTGGTTTGGGTGCCGTTCTTATGCAAAGAGAACATGTTATTGCTTATGCTTCTAGGCAATTGAAGCCTGCTGAGACTAGATATGCCACTCATGATTTAGAGCTCGCAGCTATTGTTTTCGCCCTTCATATTTGGCGTCATTATCTTTTGGGAGAAAAATTTATTCTTTACACCGATCATAAATCCTTGAAGTATTTATTCTCTCAAAAGGAACTTAATTTGCGTCAACAGCGTTGGCTCGAATTTCTTGCACCATGTGATCTTGATATCCTTTATACTCCCGGAAAGGGAAACCGAGTTGCCGATGCGCTTAGTCGCAAGAAACAAGCGGTTGTCTCCATGATGATATCCGAATGGAATGATCTTGGGGTTTTATCCACTTATGAAATTCAAGACCGTGTTTTCGATTTATGTTCATCTCTTGTTTTATGTAGCCTTGAGGCTCATCCTTCTCTTTTAGACCGCATTCTTGAAGCTCAAGAGCTAGATCTCGAATTGGCTCTTCTTGGTCAAAATTTTAGGGATGAAATCGATATTGAAAGTATGAAAGACTTTGATATTGATTCTCGTGGCGGCATTCGAAAATTTGGTAGACTTATCGTACCAAATATTAGTGATCTTCGTAAAGATATTTTAAAAGATTCTCATCATTCGAAATTTACCATTCATCCCGATAGTAGTAAAATGTACGCGGATATGAAGCGACTTTATTATTGGGAGGGAATGAAATCTGATATTGCTAACTTTGTTAAGTGTTGCATGACTTGCCAACTCATTAAGGCCGAACATCAAAGGCCTGGTGGGTTATTGCAACCTTTAGATATTCCAATTTGAAAGTGGGATCAAATTTCCATGGATTTTATAGATGGCCTTCCCCGTACTCGTTCAGGTCATTATAGCTTATGGGTTATAGTTGATAGACTTACTAAATCCGCCCGTTTTATTCCTGTTCGGTCCAATCGAACCGTTCCTCTCTTGGCCAAACTTTTTATCAAAGAAATTGTTAAATTGCATGGAGTTCCTACTTCTATTGTTAGTGATCGTGATCCATTGTTTACTAGTGGATTTTGGAAGAGTCTTCAAAAAGCTTTGGGAACGAAGCTTAATTTTAGCACCGCTTATCATCCCCAGTCCGATGGACAAACTGAGCATGTGAATCAAACTCTTGAAGATCTTCTTCGTGCATGTGTTTTTGATTTTGGTGGAAGTTGGGAAGATCACATATCTCTTGTTGAGTTTTCCTATAATAATAGCTTCCAATCTAGTATTGGTATGGCTACTTTTGAGGCACTCTATGGAAGGCCATGCCGATCTCCTTCTTGTTGGCTTGAGGCCGGTGAGAAGCTGGTTTTAGGTCCAGACTTTATTGGTGATTCCACAGAAAAGATAGAACTTATTCGTTATAGGATGAAAGAAGCCTAGAGTAGAAAAAAAATCCTATGCCGATAATCGAAGAAGGAAATTAGAATTTTCTGTGGGAGATCTTGTGTTTATTCGTGTTTCACCTATGAAGGGTGTTCTGCGTTTCAGTCGATCGGGAAAATTAGTACCTCGATATATTGGTCCATTTCCCATTACCGAACGTATTGGTTCCGTGGCTTATCGCCTCTTATTACCGGCTCAGTTTTCTGCTATTCATGACGTGTTTCACGTTTCTCAATTGCGGAAATGTCTTCGAGATTCCGATTCTATTCTTGAGCCCAGTGTTGTGGAAGAAATTGAAGTTTCGCCTAATCTAACTTTTGAACAACATCTTATTCGTATTATTGCTTCGGAAGTCAAACGACTTCGAAATAAAGATGTTCTGCTTGTCAAAGTTCAATGGTCCTAAAATCCTAAGGATTGTTCTTGGGAATCTAGAGAATTCATCGAGCGAACGCATCCAGACTTACTTTCTCATGCTCATTGAGGTGAACTTCTTACTGCAAAATTATTTTGTGTTAATATGCTTTTATGGTTGTTGCTTTTTATTTCCGTCTTATATATTGTGTGGATGCAATTTCTTTAAGGAGGGGAGTCTGTAACAACCCGCATATTTATCGATCGTATATTTAAATATTTCATCGTTAGTCGGATTTTAGTCCGAAAACCTACTTTTAGCAAACAATCGAATTGGGACTCGAGACCCCTTCCATTGAGTTCAAAATGTCGTTTGCAACTTTTTTGAGTGTAAGCTTCGATATGTTTGGAGTAAGTTGATTTTTGCCACTTTTTCACTCAGGGCTTTGGGTTGGGTTCAGCCCACTAGCCAACTTAATACCCCAAACTGAAACACCCTCTTCATTCACTCCCTCTTCCTCTACTTTTCAGTTCTAAAGAGATTAATGGTGAATGGAAGAGGAGATTAAAACTCCATGCCCTAGTCTTCATTAGCAAATCCAACTTCTAGCTCCAAATTCAAGAGAACCCATTGGTAAGCCTTCTCTTCATCTTCTCCAACTCCTTCTCCCTTGAATTTCAGAAATTCCTAAACCTAATTTGGGAAATGTTTCTCTTTTAAGCTTAGATTCAAGCTTCTTGGGTTGAGATTGAAGTGTGGGTGATCTTCCCTTGTCTTCAAGCTTCTAATTCATTGATTTTGAGTTCAAAGGTGAGATTTTTATCTCAAATCTATGCTTATATCTATCTTCGATTGTTAGGTATGAATTCCTAACACTTATTGTTGTGCATTTGCTTTTGGTTGGATTAAATTGGTGAATATTCCAATTTTTGGTATTTCGAGTTCAAATCTTTAAAAATCATAACTTTGATATTTTGATCATGTTTTTGGTGATGAATCGATGAGCTTATAGGACGGGGTAGCCTATAGGCGTAAACCCCTAGCGTCTGTGCTTGTCCGTTTGCAAATTGAAGGAGTTTTCACCTCAATTGAAATGGGTTTCAATTTGCAGAACATCAGGTTCGGCCGACCGGACCCCTGTGCCAGCCGACCGACCTGCTACCAAAGTGCATAGCACTTCTCTGTCTCTGGTCCGGTCGACCTGCTACAGAGCTCAGTCGACCGACCTACTTCCCGAGAAATTTTCCAGAACAGGGTCCGGTCGACCGAGCTCTGTAGCTGGCCGACCGACCTGTTGCTATTTTTCCTATTTCGCTTATTTTGCGTGGTTTCCAAATTTAATCGATTCGAGTTCTTTCTCTCTTTTGTTGTTATCATTTGTTATTGACTTTGATGACTTCTTTTCTTCGGGAATTTTAGAAATATCCATTTTGATGGATTCGGTATCGATTTCTATGGATTTTATTCACGTCTTCGAATGTGAATTTCGATGATTGGTTGTTTTACAATCATTTTTGTGATTTGTCACTTTAAAAATATAAAGGTTTCTATACTAGTAGTAAATATTTCATCAAAACAATTTCAACACTATTTCAGTACAAAGCTCATTTATTAAAACCGTCTTCCAATCTATTAGTATATACAAATCTTTTCCTCACTCATATGAGAAATCTAATTAAACGGCTTAGTAAAACGAGTGGTATGAAACGCTTGCATTTACTTCGTTGGTTAATTTTTGGACTTGTTCGATTGAATCTCTCGTGACAATTTTCTAGTGGAGATCTACAATTTGCTCGTAAATATTTAAGTTAAGCTAGTGGTTATGGGACATGAAGCTAAGCTCATATATTTACTAGCTTAGTGTAATTGACACTTCTTGATGATCGATGATGATCATTTTTGTGATTATGACTAGCAATATGCTATGTTTCTTTGTCCACGTAGGGGACAGTACCTCGTTTTATTGAGTTTCGTCTCATTTTTATTATAGGCTAACGACCTATTTATATTTGGAGTTTCGACTCAATTCTTGTGGGCTAGCGACCCATATTCTTTTATGGAGTTCGGTTCATTGGACGTACCGTTGTACTACGTCGATGTTCCGATCTGTTCGAGTTTCAGGTTCCTCGGGTGTACCGATATTGTACTACGTCGTTGGACCGGCTCTATGGTTAGCGACCATGGGATAGCGTCCCGTTTGTGATACATGTGTTGGTGAGTTTTCATGCTCCCGTTCTATGATAGGCCTCCCCCTTTTTGTGATTTGTGGATTTCTATTGATGATTTCTAGAATTTGTGTTTCACCAATTTTATGATTGGCATTTATATGTTGTCAATATTTGTGGCTTGGTGAATGAAATAAGGAGTATGACATTCCTTTGGATATTTGAGAAGATTTTTGTGATATTAATTAATCTCTTGTTGATTTTCAATTACTTATTTATCACAGCTTGGCATTGTGATTATTATACGTTTAGTCGTATCTCTTATTCTATATCATTTCATCTTATATTTATAGCTAGACTGATCCGTTTATTATTTTCTTATAAATAATACTCGGGTCAGACCGAGACGTTACAGGTGCTTCTGCTTGACTTCTCTTCTGGGATGATAATCCTGACTTTTGGTTAACTACTTAGATTAGTAGTTTTTGTTGTGTACATTTGAGATATAGACTCATAGTTGTGTGCTTATTCTTTTGTATAGCACATGTTGCTATTCTTTTGTGTCATTGTGGATCTTTTAGATCACTACTCTGATGAACACTTTTATGTGTTATATATATTCATGTCTATTTCCGCCTTTTTGATATGAATTATCTGTGACTGATTTGTGTTATGTTTATTTCTATATTTGTTTCCGAAGAGGTTATAGCCACTGTGTAGTAGCTTTGAGTCTGTGTTGTTATATCGGATTTCCTGTTGAAAAGAATGCAAGTTATATTTTTTCTGGCATATCGTTACTCACACAAAGCAATTATACAGATGGTCGCTCCTCAACAGCCTTATTCTCCGTGCTTGTTGACAACATTACACCGTAGTGTCCTCAGCTAGCATGGGTATAGAGGTGGGGCGTCACATGGGCCTCAGTACATTCCTCTAGAGATCTACTACCGGAAGGTAGTCCCTTCACCTGGTCACTTGTAGGGAAATCCATTCTCCAATAATTGCTTAACATTTTGTTTGTAGAACCCACTTTGTGGCTAGTATGCTGTAATTTAATCAATGTAGCAATTTCAGCTAAGATTAATAAGTTTACTTGCAAATGTTTTCAAAGAAATGTCGTCAAAAATAATATCCCTTATTTTTACATATTAAAGATTTGGTTGTCATAAGGTAAAAACCTATTTCGTGTTTATGTGCAGTGCGGTCATATGAGATACCTTTTTGTTTTCAAACATCGTATTTTTAGTTCTCACACCAGTCCCATGACTCACACGGAGTTTATTTTGTTTTCCCTTTAAACTTTGGGTGCCCTATTTTTTCGAGCAGCCAAGTAGTCAAGATAACATTAGGGGCATTTTGGTGAAGCATTCTGGAAGAGTTTTTGGAACATGGAGCTGAGGCATCTGATGTGAATATCTACCTATCTTTTATTTTCGTCGTGTCTAGTTGTTTGTACCATCAAGTGTGAGAGCGGGTAGTTATAAATGTTCCTGGCTGGGTTAGTTCATACCATAGCTCTTATGTACCCTAGTAAGAGTGGTTGTATGTACTATCTATTTGTATAATTAATCAAAATGTGATAATTTGTGTTTCTATCTTCTACTTTTACTTTAATTTACCCCTAATAATCTGCTTCCCTGGCACTTGGGTTTACGGCATATGAATCCCATGGGTGTATTAGTGCCAATTCCTAAGGGCCGAGTATACAGTTCATCACAGGAACAGTTACCGTGTCAAATGTCAGAAAATTAATCATCTTAAATTGTTTCCTTCCCTCTTTCATTTCCATACAATTATTTGCTATGTTGGTGCTTTTATACTTCTCTTAGACAAAATTTTCTAATATACTAACCTTCCATATATCGAAATCATCTACATATCCCAAAATGAAATCCTAATCATCATTAACTTAACTATTTAATTCTAATTCCATAAAATTTATACTTTTATCTGAAAAAACATTATGATAAGAGTGATATTTATAGTAGAGAACTCATTTGATATCTCAGGGGATCAAACCCATGACATTTAGAAACCTATCTAAAGCATCATACCTCTAACCACTTGAGTTGGAAGTCCTTGACATACTCTAATCCAAATTTAACAATAAATCCAATGACATTAGCCATATTTAATTCTATAATCGTATCTATACTAAATCCCAAACTCCTGTTAATCAAACTCCTACATCTATTTACCCAAATTAGCAATCAATATAATGCAACTGTGACGCCCCGTATTTTTCAATAATAAAAATTTGTTTATTTAATAAGATATTTTGATTTAATGTTGGAAGAAATAGAAAATGGTGATATAATAATAAAAATATAACTGGAATGTAATGAAATAGTATTAATATAAGGTAATGGATTATTGCTCTAAATGTAATTCCAAATTAATTGAAATGATTAAGAGTTATAAGTGATATGGATTGCAAATAAATTACCATAATGCATGTATTAATGGGAATTAGATTAAAAAAGAAATTAATAAATTTAGTATTGATTAATTAATAAAATAATGTGTAATAAATGGAAACTGAATAAATTGGTGTAATGAGAGTTGTTATAACATTTGCTTGTAATTAATAAACTTACAAATATTATTAAGAGTAGAAATGGTGACATTTTTTATTCGTTGCCAATTTAATGAATTAAATCCAAATAAATGTTACATTAATGTGAGTTAAGATAATAACTAGAATGAAAGGTAATAATGTAAATTTAAGTTATTTATTAAATATTTTAACAATAGTCCAATCAAATGAAATAATTTAAATGTTATACTTGGTTATAATTTGAATATAAGTACATAAATGTAAATGTTGTATAAATTAATGAACTAGTATATAATTAATGGAAATGGAATAAAAATTAGTGTTATATAATAAATTGTAACATTTATTTGTAAATAATGAACTTACAAGTGTGATTAAAAGTTAATGGTAATAATTATTGTATGTTACCTATTTATTTGGTATATTAAATTTAAATTAGAAACCGCTTTGCAGTTAAATGAAATTAAATAGTAAGTTAAGGTAAATAAAGTTGAAATTGGAGAATATTGGTGCAATAAGATATAAATCATGATAATTATATCCATAAGGTAACAATTGATTGTATAATAAGATGGAAAGTCAAATAATTGGATTTACTGGAAATTTAATTTAAAATTACTGAATTTATTGAAATTGAAATAAACACTGTAAATTATGAAATATTAAATAATAAATTGATATGGAAATTTGTTTCAAAGGTATTATAAATTACTAAGAAGTTTAAGGTGATAGAAATTGTAAATAATTAAATTTGAATTGAAAAAGTGAACTAATTAATTAAATATTAATTTATTTAATTAACGTGAAAATAGCCATTTTGTCCATTGACTCAGATTTTGACAAAACCAGTTTCATCAGATCCACAACAATGAATTATTGTAGGATTTCAAGTTTCGTAGCGGTCGGACTTGTAGTTTGATCGTACGGACTCAAAACGCATAGAAATTAATTTAACTGAAATCAATTGAAATCAATTTGAAATAAGCTCATGTTAACATAACTTATTCATACAATGGAATTAAGACTTGAAACCTATTCCATTGAATTTAAAAATATTGAAAACATCTATTTTGATATATAGGATGACCCATTTTCGTCCTGGAGACAGAATAGGCTTTTCGGGTCGTTTATCGTTCAATCCAAATCGATCTGGTCCATTCTTTCTGCTTTCAGCATTGCCTATAAATAACCCGTTATAAACCCTAGCAACCTTTTTATTTTCTATTATCTATACATACATTTCTTTCTCATCTCCTCCTTCTCAATGGCAGATAAACAAATTCCCAATCCAATTTCAAATAAAATTTCAATCAAAAATTTAAACTCCTCAAACACTGACAATCGATATATCAATTCGAAGCTCTCGATGAGCATAATTCACTGATTGGTTGCTCAAATCGAATCATCATTTGCCCCAAAATCATTGAGGTAATCGCGGCCGTTCATCGCATCGAGATCAACTTCGTCTGATCGACAAATCGAAGGTACCGTTGTGTGGAGATGGACGAGGAGAGTGCATAGGACGTAGGATCGATTTCACCCTAAAGGAAGGGGGTGAATAGGGTGATACTATAAATTATAAAAATTTATTATGGAAGTATATAAAATAATTTCAGCACAGATAATAGTCAAAGACATATGTAATAGCAGAATAATAAAAATGTAGAAATAGAACAACACAGAATTTACCCAGCTTCGGCAAAACCCTGCCTACATGTTGCCCCTAAGGTTTCTACTAGAAATTAAGCAGTCAGACGCTTACACACGTAAACTCGTGACACCCGCTATCGACTAGCCTTAACTCTACGCTCAAAAACTGCCATAACTTAGCCACAGAGTTGCGAATTCTCGAACTACACCACCGTAGCACAAACAAATAGCCGGCCCAACAACACGGTGTAAATAGATTTCTCCCTTTTTCTCTTTTATGTTGTTCGACCGGTCCTTTGAGAAAAATGGTTTCGTCCATTTTAGTTCGTTCCTCGGTAATTAGGGATTTCTAAAATTGAAGGCGCCGACCATTGTTCGATCAGATGGGTTTGTTCTTGTGATTGCTTTAACGATCAATTATAGATCTCTCAGCTTTATACACGGCTGCCCCAATTTTTGATCGAGTTCAACTCCTGACTTCGGTATGTAATTTATGCCTTTTGCTTCTTCTGATTCGCTGGCATGAACTCGATCAATGATTCGAGTTGAATGATTATTCTTTGTTTAGCTCGAACTCAAATTCCATTTTATGCAGATGACGATTGGGTTATATAGGGTTCAGTGCCCTACATTTTCGTTCGAATATTTGTTTGAATTTGTCTGATAATTTTTGCTTGAATTCATCTCGGCCACTTGATTATGAATGAATGATGGTGATTCTTCTGACTTTTTAAATTCGTATAATTTCGTTCCTTGTTTAACATGGCTTCGATTGATTTTGAACTATTCGATTCCGTTCTTTATGCAGTCGACTTTGGCCATTTTTGTGCTAACCTGGACTTGTTCGATTTTGATAAACTGCTATTTGATTTGGTCACTTTTGAAACTTGCTACTTGATTTTGCTTCGTTCGAACTTGCTATCACAGTTTGATTCTCTGATACTTTTTTGATTTCGGTCACTTGATGCTGCTATGTGAATTTTTTACTTGACTCTGACTTGTTCATTTGCTCATGGTTTTGACTTGAATTTTGATTGCACCGTGTATATACCCACATCTCTCAAATGATTTCATTGGTCACTAGTCTTCTTTATATGTGAACTTGAAGTTAAACATTAGAGTCTTGTTTAATTGCAATCTTCATGTTGTATTTGTATCATGTTTACATACTTCGAGTTTGCTACTGTCCATGCCGTGTACTTGAATCTGATTTGTGAGCCGGTTCATGTTGATAGTATATACGTATGTCATTGACCCTTTGTATATTGCATCACTGTAGTCCGTGCTTTGTCTTTACTGCAACCATATGTAAGCTATGTGCTTGTTGTATACATGCGCTGTGTTAGCTTTGGGTTTCGCTGTGTTTGTTCTGCATCGACTACATATTGTTGCCATTCACTTAAATTCAGTTGCATTAGTCTGATTTAGTTTCGTACCACCTGTTGTTCTTTTCTATGTTCATTTTGATGTTGTGGCCATTTCCACTTGTTTAATGTATGATCTGGTTCATTTAAGTCACGTGCATTGAGCTTGATTGCTTGCATATTGACGTTGTTTCATTTTTGTTTTACTGGTGCATGTTGTATTTGCATTCACCATTGTTTGTACATTTCCATTTTGACCCGAGGAGGTTGCAATTTAATGTGCATTGTCTTTGCTTTTGAGGTTGCTGCACTATGCAGTCTTTGAGTCACTTGTTGTTGGACTGCACTTGTTCTGTCCACTGTTTCTATTTTATATGTCGTTGTCTCGAGTTTTGTGTAGTTGCCATGTGGACTGCCTAGTTAGGCTTTGGCTTTGGCCTGCTGTTCCATGGCTTCGGCATTGATTGAGTTCATCGTGGTTTGTTGTTTTAAGTCAGATGTATTATGCATGTATATTGATCATAGTTTCTATTCTCATGTGTACGACTTGAACTTTGGTCGAGGCTTGATTTATGTGTCTTGACCATTCCATTTTGATTTGCACCTGTGTTGAATCCAGCTTATAGCTCGGGTTTGACCTTGTGCTAATTTCGTGACTTTATATTTATTTCACTTGAGTTGAACCCGGCTTTTAATTTGGGTTTGACCTTGTGCTCACCTATCCCTATAGATTTATCAAGTGCATAGTGGTGTGCACGGTTTTGTGGCATGTACAGTGATACATTGTGGAGTCACAAGCTATTCGTGTATGATGAATTCAAATTTAAATGATGACGCACAACCCAAATGACTGAGGCAAATAATATTTTCAAAATACGTTTTTATTTTACACTGCAAAAATATTTCCTTTTCAATTTTATTGCGTCAGTGTGTATTTTTGCAGATAGCTCAGATGTTGGATTCAATCTGGACTGGAGTTGAAGAAAAAATACGAGTGAACAGGTGAAATGTAGTGTGGTGCAAATGTGAATGATAATTGTGATGTAATCAAATTTATATTTTAATCAAATATTGTGTATATATAGTGAGAGCTCAAATTTGTACTATTCAAAATTGTAAATATTTGTTTGAGTAAAATATCCGTTTGAATTTAACTCTGTGTTATTTATTTTATTCAGCAAATATTTATTTAATTCTGTGAAAATAAAATGGTACGTTAACAAATACATTTAAATGAATATATATATATATATATATGTGTGTGTGTGTGTGTTTATTATCGTCAAACAAAAATCATATACTCGCATATTCAACAATCTCCCCTTTTAATGACAACAAACATATATTTAAGATTTTGAATTTTATTAGATGTATTTGATCATTGGTAGACTCTATTTGCTCCCCCTATTTAAATGCTCCCTCTCTACACAAAGCTCCCCCTATTTAAATGCTCCCACTCTACACAAAGCTCTCTCTTCATACATGCATGTAAATAAAAATATGCAAATAAGCTTACATACAAATAGAAAATATTTGACATTTATTTGTCAAAATCTTAACTTTCTCTCCCCCTTTTGTTATTAGCAAAAGAGCAATAGTGTTAGAAAAATAGAGACAAAGTGATAGACATTAATACAACATTAAAACTCAATCGAATATAAATATTAAATTTCAATAAAAAATCAAAAAAATCCATAAATACTCTGTTTCACACATATTCCACTTTAGAATGATATGGATGATGCAAAAAACCATATAGTTTCATCTATTTGTGGTATATTTATATCAGGAATTTGAATATCTACTAATCATGCATAGCCGTTAGGACTTTTAAACGAGATCAGTAGTATTCCAATTTTTTTATTAAAAAATGAATTCAAGTATCTTCTAACCACGCATAACCGTGAGGACTTTTAATGGCATTTGAATCAACTTGTCTATTAAATTAGTCACTTTTGATATGCATTCCATACGTGTATAACCGTATGGACTTTTAAATGAACATGGAAGTGCATAATCAAAAATCTAAGTAATTCACCATGCATAACCGTGAGGACTTTTAAATGAGAGTGAATACTTTGGATGTTTTTATTGCAAAAATAAAGTAAAATGAAAAACAAATGATTCCTGTTTAAAATACCACATATTGACAAACTATATTGAATTTGGATGAGTGATGGTTGATAGAAATATGATAGAATTAGAGATGGTCATGGAATTTTTTACCAACAAAAAGTGTTTATAACTCTTGTTTAAATTTCTAAAGAAATTGTATTAAATATACCATCTCAAGTTATAATACATGATTAATGTCAACACTCATCACTTTTTCAATCACTATTTATCTTTTCGATAATTAGTAGGGAGTCAGATTAGTCGATTTAATTATTTAAAATCAAATCCAAAAGTAATTATAAAATCAATTTTTCTAAAATGACTAATCTGAAAACAAGGTCAAAAATTATTTTCTAGAAGAGGTTTTGTACGAAAGTTTCTGCTATTTGAAAATATTTGAAATGAAATATATGCAAATATTTTCTTTGAAAATGATGCAGCTACTGAATGTCTCGACATAAATCACGTTCCACTAGTAATTTTTCTATCAACTAGGTTCCCAATTTAATCTGCATCTGAATTTTCTTTCACTCAAAATTACCATCCACTGAACGTCATGGACCAAACCATGAATTGTGCAACAATATATCTCAAAATCATTTTTAGCAACTTTTTAAATGAAATTCTTGAATTTGAATTGAAGCCATGTAAATAATCAAAAAGTATGAATATAAAGTCAGCCGTAAAATAACCAAATGTATTATCAACCAATAAAACACTGTTATTAATCCAAACTAATATATATGAAGTAGTCAAAGACTCTAGGGATTTTTATAGTGTTCTCGGTGTGAAAAGTATAATTGGCCAACAATTTTGAAAAAGTCAGAATCATTATCATCATCCATTTCTTTATCAATAACTGGCTGAATTAAATCAAATTATGGTTTAGATTTTCACATTTAGTAAATCGTTCAATATACCATTACCTATTTTACCTTTGCCGATAATATTCGTTATTGCCCATTATGATTCTGTCACCTTTATACTAGGCTAAGGAACTTTGATTAGTCGTCTGTTGTGTGTCTGGAACAGCTAAAATCCAGATAACACTTTTGTTGTTCCATAGCCTGCCACCACACCTACACGATAAAAGATTTTTGTGACCTATTTGTTTCTATAGGTCCATGGTTGTTAGTGGAAAAATATTTTGAGAAATAATTTTGTAGAGACCCAAAACTATTTATATATGCTCCTTTTGGCACCCAAATTTGTTTAACTTTGAGAGATTTTATATTTGTGCCTTTTGAAACACAAATTGGAATTGTTTTCACGTGTTTAGTTCTATATCTACAGTTATTTTGATTATGTCCAAATTTTCTACAAATTGTGCACATGTAATTGACTTGACTAATTTCGTTTCTAACATTCTCAAATTGATTACATCTAATTCCTTGTCTAACCGTATTAACAATTTGTTTTCCTAATAGCTTATTCAATGATTTTTCACTTTTAATTTTTTTTAAAGTTGTAGACAATTGTTGGACTTGTGTTTTCAGAGATTCATTTTCATTTAATAATTTTTTTTTAAAGTTGTAGACAATTGTTGGACTTGTGTTTTCAGAGATTCATTTTCATTTAATAATTGTGTGCACTTTTTAATAGAATTTTCTCTTCTTGTATTTTCACTCTCTTTCAAAATCAAAATGTCATTTTCAAGCGATTTAATTTTGATTTCTGATTTTTTAATCTCTTCTTCGAATGTTGGACACTTATTACACTTAGGGATTTTGCTCTGATAGTTTCTAACAATTTATCAAGCTGTTTATTTAAATCTATCAAAGTATCTCTTTGTGATTCAGATTTAGCATATTTCTCCCTAAGTCGTTCGAAACAGCCATCTACTTCGTGGTAATATATGAGTAATTCTGATTGAGTAAGTTTTGATACCTCGCTTGGCTCATCATCATCGCTATCAGTTATATCACCTCGAAGGCACAAATATGCTTTATCACTCTCGCTGCTGTTGCTTTTATTCCACGTGGCTGCAAAAGTTCTCCGTTTTGAATTCTTTTCTTCGCCATGTTGATTTCAAGGACAACTGGGCTTGATGTGTCTACGTTTATTATACTTAAGACAGATGCTCTTCCATTCTTCTGGGTTGTCTAGTGCTTTGATTATTTTGCTTTTCATTTTTTGATTTAGAGCTAGATTCCCATATCTGCAGTTCCACTTTTTAAATCTTTTGATTAGTAATGTCAGCTCAGTTGCTCCATCTTCGTCATCATCGTCACTGCTGCTTTTTGTCAATCCTGTTAAGCATGTATCTGTGTCGATTATGGAGGATTTCTCATTGCTGTTGACTTTTTCACCATATAATGTATCAAAAGTATTCCAGATGTCTTGTGCCCTTTCACAATGAGAGATAAAGTTAAAATTATCTTGATTAATATGAGAATATAATACATGCATAACAAGAGCATTAATCGAGATAATTTTCTCACCTGTTATATTACACCTATTTCAATAATATCCCAACATTTAAACTTAACAGATTTTAAATAAAATTCCATTTTTAATTTCCAACTCAAAAAATCCGTTCCATCAAAAACAGGAGGGATAATACAAGACCGACCCTCAGCAAAAGTAGCCATTTTAAAAAATTCAGATTTGAAAAGAAAATTGGTCTTTGAAAAATCAAATTTTTTAAAACAAAAATGGCTTTTGTACCTAGCTCTGATGCCACTTGTAGAATCGATTTCACCCTAGAGGGAGGATGAATAGGGTGATATTATAAATTATAAAAATTTATTGCGGAAGTATATAAAATAATTTCAGTACAGATAATAGTTAGCAGCACATATAATAGCAGAACAATAAAAATGTAGAAACAGAACAACACAGAATTTACCCAGCTTCGGCAAAACCCTGCCTACGTGTTTCCCCCAAGGTTTCTACTGGACATTAAGCAGTCATACGCTTACACACGTAAACTCACGACACCCGCTATCGATTAGCCTTAACTCTATGCTCAAAACTCTGCCACAACTCAGCCCTGAGTTGCGAATTCTCGAACTACACACCGTAGCTCGTCCCTTAGTCACATGACTAGAAAATACAATCTTTTAAAGGGGAAAATACACAATTTAAAAACAATTTAAAATAAAAAACCCTAATTGGAATATATACTAGATCCCGAAAACAACATGGCCGGCCTAACAACACGGTGCAAATAGATTTCTCCCTTTTTCTCTTTTATGTTGTTCGACCGGTCCTTTGAGAAAAATGGCTTCGTCCTTTTTAGTTCGTTCCTTAGTAATTAGGACTTTCTAAAATTGAAGGCGCCGACTGTTGTTCGATCAGATGGGTTATTCTCGTGATTGCTTCGATGATCTATTGTAGATCTCTCTGCTTTGTACATGGCTGCCCTAATTTTTGATCGAGTCCAACTCCTGACTTCGGTATGTAATTTATGCCTTTTGGTTCTTTTGATTTGCTGGCTTGAACTCGATCGATGATTCGAGTTGAATTATTATTCTTTGTTTAGGTCGAGCTCGAATTCCAATTTAGGTTGATGATGATTGGGTTATATAAGGTTCAATGCCCTACATTTTCGTTTGAATATTTTTTTTAATTCGTCTGATAATTTTTGCTTGAATTCGTCTCGGCCACTTGATTATGATTGAATGATGGTGATTAATCTGACTTTTTCATTTTGTATAATTTCGTTCCTTGTCTAACACAGCTTCGATTGATTTTGAAGTGATCGATTTCGTTCTTTATGCTGTCGACTTTGGCCATTTTTAGGTTAACCTGGACTTGTTAGATTTTGATAAAACTGCTATTTGACTTCGGTCATTTTTAAAACTTGTTGTTGGATTTTATTTTGTTCGAACTTGCTATCACCATTTGATTCTTTGATATTTTGTTGATTTCGGTCACTTGATGCTGCTATGTGAATTTTTTTGCTTGACTCTGACTTGTTCATTTGCTCACGGCTTTGGCTTTAATTTTGATTGCACTATGTATATCCCCACATCTCTCAGGTGATTGCATTGGTCACTGGTCTTCTGTATATGTGAACTTGAAGTTAAACACTAAAGTCTTGTTTAATTGCAGTCTTCATGTTGTATTTGTATCATGTCTACATGCTTCGAGTTTGCTACTGTCCATGCCGTGTATTTGAATCTGATTTGTGAGCCGGTTCATGTTGATAGTATATATGTATGTCATTGACCCTTTATATATTGCATCACTGTAGTCCGAGCTTTGTCCTCACTGCAACCATATGTATGCTATGTGCTTGTTGTATATATGCATTGTGTTAGCTTTGGGTTTCACTGTGTCTGTTCTGCATCGAGTACATGTTATTGCCATTCACTTGAATTCAGTTGCCTTCATCTAGTTCAGTTTCATACCACCTGCTGTTCTTTTCTATGTTCATTTTGATGCTGTGGCCATTTCCACTAGTTTAATGTATGATCTGGTTCATTTAAGTCACGTGCATTGAGCTTGATTGCTTGCATATTGATATTATTTCATTTTTGTTTTATATGTGCTTGTTGTATCCGCATTCACTACAGTTTGTACAATTCCATTTTGACCTGAGGAGGTTGCAATTTGTTGTGCACTGTCTTTGCTTTTGAGGTTGCTGCACCATGAAGTCTTTGAGTCACTTGTAGTTGATCTGCACTTATTCTGTCCATTGTTTCTATTTTATATGTCACTGTCTCGAGTTTAGTGTAGTTGTCATATGGACTGCCTGGTTAGAATTTGACTTTGGATTGCTGTTCCATGGCTTTGGCATTGATTGAGTTCATCGTGGTTTGTTGTATTGAGTCAGATGTATTATGCATGTATATTGATCATAGTTGCTATTCTCATGTGTACGACTTGAACTTTGGTAGAGGCTTGATTTATGCGTCTTGACCATTCCATTTTGATTTGCACCTGTGTTGAATCCAGCTTATAGCTCGGGTTTGATCTTGTGCTAATTTCGTGACTTTATATTTATTTCACTTGAGTTGAACCCGGCTTTTGATTTGGGTTTGACCTTGTGCTCACCCGTCCCTATATATTTATCAAGTGTATATTGGTGTGCACGGTGTTGTGGCATGTACAGTGATACACTATGCATGTCACAAGCTGTTCGTGAATGATGAATTCAAATTTAAATGATGACGAACAACCCAAATGACTGAGGCAAATAATATTTTCAAAGTACATTTTTATTTTACACTGCAAAAATATTTCCCTTCTAATTTTACTGCGTCAGTGTGTATTTTTGCAGACAGCTCATATGCTAGATTTAATATGGACTGGAGTTGAAGATAAAATACGAGTGAACGAGTGAAATGTAGTGAGGTGAAAATGTAAATGATAACTGTGATGTAATCAAATTTGTATTGCAATCAAAGATTGTGTATATATAGTGAGAGCTCAAATTTGTACTATTCAAAATTGTAAACATTTGTTTGAATAAAATATTCGTTTGAATTTAAACTATGTATTATTTATTTTATTCAGCAAATATTTATTTAATTCTGTGAAAATAAAATAGTACAGTAACAAATACATTTAAATGAATATATATATATATATATGTTTATTATCATCAAACAAAAATCATATACTCACATATTCAACATAAGAGTGGTTCGTTCAGCGAAGTGACGAGTGGATCAACATGTAAAATTCAATTAGGTCAAGTAGGAGGTGGCGGCTGCTGCAAATATTGAGGCGTTCGATCGCCTGAGGGGGTCTTCACGTGATGTGGTGGCACGACTCAGGATAGACGGCGCTTCATGGTGGCCCATGCGTGGCCGCGACCTGCTGAGGGGTGGCAATGATGAGCGAACTTGGCGGTCAAGAATGGATTGCTCGATCGTGATTTTGAGCAGCTGGTTTTTCGTGCAAGGTAGCTGATGTGGTATGTACATTTCTTTATTATATGATCTTTTTATTTATTTGTTTTAATTTGAATTTTATAATGTTCAAATCTTAGTAACTTTCTCATACGAGGTCCACGCGTGGTTTTTGCATTGGGATCATATTGAAATTTCGGACATTTTGATGCTAGTTTGGACAAATTCTGAGACTATTTGAATTTTGTGCTTAAATTAGATTTTAATTCGATTAAAATCGAAGATGGGTGTTTGACCCACTCATAACTTCTAAAATTCCTTATGTTTTTTAAATTAAATTTATGATATGATTAGAAATTTGTTTACTCAGTTAATTTGAATTTATTTGAATTATGTCGTTATTTAATTTATTATTGAATTTAAATTACCAGTTAAATACCTGTTATTGATAATTAGTAAATTACCGATATTTATTGATTGAATTGAATGGTGATTATGATGGATGTTTGGTTGTTGATATTAGCTGATTGGATGTTATGTTTGATTTATAAAATGTTATCACTCTACAAGTTCCTTTAGTTTTATTTGAAAAATCACTATGGGTTGAAAAGATATATACCTGAACGATCTATGGATTAAGGAAAAATCGTTATGGGTTGAAATGATATACTCGAGCGATTTTATGGATTTTAATATTTAACTCGGGATTGCGGTTTGGAATGATATATAACCGTAAAATTTTAAATTGCGGATTAAAATGATAAATATCTGTATCACTTGGCCCTAGGGCAGAGATTTATATACAGACACCAGATTGATTAAATTAAATGACCTTTAAATCCTTAATTTTTGAATTTAGTTAAACGATATTTTGAAATAAAATTTGATATAAATAAGTTTACTTATTATCAAAATTCAATATTTATGTTAAAAATTGGAATGGGTTTAAAGAAATTAAATTGAAATTTTAAAGTTGAATTTTTAAATATAATTAAATTTATCGGAATTGGGTTATTAAATTTTTTTGAAATATAACTTTGGAATATACTAAAATTGGAGTAATTTAAATTTATATTACAAACATGGATTGGAAGCAATATAGAATTAAATATATTTTTTGAGAATTTGAGTTGAAAGATTTGAAATTAGGGTTGCAGAAATTGAAAATAGTCCAAATGTGTTGAAATGAAATAAATAGTTTAGATTGATATAAATTTCAAATTCATGTTTTAATATAAACTGTTTTAAAAATATATTATTTTAAAGATTCTAAATTTTAAGATTTTCAAAATTTTAAACTAATTAACTTATATTAATTATATTAAATCATTTTAACCTATTTTAAACCATCTAATTTATTTTAAATCTAATTAACTCATTTTAACTTATTTTAAATCTAATTAATATATTTTAAAGCAATTTAATAATTTTATATAATCTATTTTAAATCTATTCAACTATGTTATATCAATTTAATAGAATCTTTAATCTATAATTAGACGATTTTAGAGTATTTAACTATTTATAACTATCTAAACTAGTTTCTAAATTTTCAGACTTAGTAAAGGGGAAGTGTTTATATTCAAATTCATTGGTTTAAAAGCAAAAACGATTAAATGATGTTATAATCTAAATTGGGATTTAAATGTTATAATTAATTAAATGTGATGATTTTGAAGTAAGGATTTAACCTAATTGGAAATATGATTTTTGAAAGAAAATATGATTTCGAAAACGATATGATTCCAAAGGAGAATATGATTTCAAAGTGAATATAATTTTAAAAGTGATATGGTTTGAATTTAATATGATTTTTTGATATCGATTATGAAATGGTTTTGGAAATATAAAAGAATTATATAGTATGTAATAAGCGTTTGGTTGTTAGAGAATCCGGGATTGGATATTGGCATACTCTCTGCCATACCGAAAACCACTTTAACAACTGTGCACGTGGTGGAGATTCCAGAAATAAAGTGGGTATGGTTTGGTGAACGATTTCCGTATAAGGTATGATGTAACCCTGACTCCCGCAAGTCAGCTTAAATGTGACTAAAACAGGAGCCCTATCGGGCCGAGTGAGGTCGCACCTCCGATCAGACACATTTCTTCGATATCATTTCTATTGCTATGTAATTGATTTGGTGGCTACCCTTGATTTTGATTTAGGAGTGTATTCCAAGGTGGGCGGTAGTAGCTACTATGCGTTACCAAAAGTCCGGATACGCAGTTGGATATCTACCTTGACATTGCCTCGAGTGTCGTGTTCACATGCCCTAACGTGCCTTCCGTGAGTTTATTTTGTGCCATACCTATGGAGTGCCCTTTGGGTAAACCTCTAGTTTACAGAGGAGCGTACGGTACCGTATATACTATGGGAATATATAAAATGTGTTAAGGGGGATATGGGTAATGCCTTAATGCTATTTTAATACTTTTACTTTACTGTAGACATATTATAATGGCGTATTGTACTACGTAGTAGATAGTTTAACGGATCCTTAGGAGATGTAAATCCTAAACATCTCTTAAGTTACTGCACTCACGTTGACATCAGATAAGAGATGTCAACCCTGTAAACATCTCTGACGCCGTAACACTCATATTTACCGTTGATTCAACTTACATAAGATCTTTTAGTTCTGACTCAAGTGTTTTATCTTTTTAATTCGCTCAAATCAGCCTGAGCATTTCAGGATTGAAGACCTTATTTCTGGAGGACGAAGACGAAGATTTGCACTAGTATTATATGTTATATTGCGCTGCATCATGTCGTTCTGCTGCATTTATTATTTATTTCTTCCTACTTCTGTAACTCTGATTTTGTGCTGTAAAAGAATAGTCAAATGTATTTATAAAACAGCTTCATGAACTGTTATTTGATTATTATATTTTGTCATCCTGTTGCGAGATTCTGCATTTGTTTTATTTCTTTCTCTTTTTTTATTTATGCCTTAACAATCTGCCATTTTGAATGGTTTGAGTCTGGCACGTGTGTCTGCTTAAAACGTCCAAAAATGAAGATCGTTTGTATCAACTACTTTCATATAAGTCATATATAGACCAATAATGATTCCCACTCGCCAACCTATGATGCTAAAATATATATATCATGAAATCGGCATCTAATCCCTCGCGGTTCAGAATTGTCATTCAGTGAAATTCCGCAATTCCACAAATGATATATATCTTCTTGTAGACCTCTTTTCGATCGTTGATTTGGTATATAAATGTTTTTGGTTTGGTTTAGATTTGAAAGGGAGAGAGAGAGAAATCAAAGAGGAGGATGTAGAAGGAGGAGCGTAGCCAGAAAAGTATGTGAATGCGAAAATAAATTTGAGTTCTACATGGCCTGTTATATAGATTCAAAACCATCTCTTCATTCAAAAGTGTTTAGTACTATTTAAACCAATCAAAATCTACTTATTTAAAATATGCATTCTTCATAATAACTCTGTAATGACCCTCCTTTTCGACCCTCAAAAGTCGACACTAATAAATCAACGGTATTCACGTGCTGAGCATCCAAGTGTTGGAAAAGCATATTGTTAGGGTGAGCGAAAATAATGACATAACAGAATCTCATATCGTGACGGGTAATATGTAATATGCAATAGAACTTCACAAAAGAACTCAACTTTATTATACACAACGTCAGAGTACACAAACCTGTTTCATCGTGGACAATTATAACAGCATGTTCTTACAATTGCTAATAAATACAATAACCATCAAGAATAACAAACATCGGAAGAATATAAGGTACATGAGTATGTCTTGGAGAATCCAAATCATCTCATGAAAACACCAAAGCATCCGGCTAAACCAGGAAACTATACATAAGCTAACTCGAGTATTATAATACAATAACACCTGGATCAGTCTGGTAAACAAGCATGAGAACATTATATCAAATCGTATTGATTTCTATGTTTGAAAATTCTTTTCCAAATAAAAGGTGTCTAGTAAGACCATGCCTCACATTAACACAAATGGACGACTACCAAAGCATTTCTATAAGAAATCATTTGATATTATAATAATGTCTAGGGTTTAAATTAAATATTGAATCATAGCCAAAATTGTATTAAATAAATTCCAGCATAATAGATATACAATAAAGTCCAAAGGCTTGTATTAGAAAATGGATTCTAACTATGAAAGGGTAAGGATCAACCCACCAAATCCATACACTTCTAGATAAAATGTATAGGAAGATGCTTAATTTACACCTCTGCTACTCAGGATTGGCCCTATCCCTTACTGGATAGCATCCAATATGATCGCCTCTCGGTTGATAAACAACCATAATGGGCTCCAAAGCATACATAGATATCGACTCTAGATAAGGTATGATCATATTCTAGTGGAACCAAACCACATAACCCTGCAGCACATTCTTACTTTACTCATTTCCCGGTAGTGATGATTAAGGCAACGATTTACCTTCTTTTATCACTTCTCACTTGGAATGCAAACACTGCTTTCCAGGTAGAAATGCAATGGCAGCATTCATCTATAAAGTTCGTTCTGGGTCTGAACGAAACCGTAGGCACTACCTTTATTACATCCATTTTAGGATCACTCTCAGGATTGGTAGCAAGTAGATCTTGCACTTCAAAAGCCCTATCTTTAATCATCTTCGAGATGTATTTCATTCAAAGGCATATGTCAGTTCGAAGTGGATTTCAAATAGTATATCCGATCTCGGTCTCTCCGAACCAACAATCAATAATTTTTAGTTGACTCATTCCCAAGTCTTTCAAAAGTAAGCGGACTACATTAGAGTCCCAAGAGGATCCCTAATATATCCCTCGGAGCTTGAGATGTTCCACCCAAATGAGTTATTCCATGGAATCTCAAACTGTACGAATATGTGAAGCCCTTATTTACTTCTTAAGTCAAAACTGGCCAAGGTTTGATAATCGGATATTTAATTATCAAATGACATTACTTCAATTGGAGGTTTATTTTCATAGGGAAACTAACGTTGGTTGAGTGCATAAGAAACAATAAAGCCCCTTTTAAATAAATCATTTAGCTAATCTCTTCATACATACTTGACATGAATATCTTTACAAAGAGATATATTCGCAAAACACTTTCAATACTTGAAAAATATCCATATAATTATTCTATCGGTATAAGTATATTCACAAGACACTGAGAAAGATTTCTTATTTGGTATTAAGTATGGAAGAGTGGTCCTCACCACCATAATAATAGAAATATCACTTAGGGAAATCAAATCCCATCTCCTACTTTAAATTCCCTTTTTATACAATCAAAAATTATTTATAAAAATCCTTTGATAAATCTCTAAAACAATTTATAAACTCTTTTATAAATTTCTAAAACCATTTATAAAGCTCTTTTATAAATCCATAAAACTATGTATAGAACTACTTTAAAAAGATCCTTTATAAAAATCCCTTATAAATCCAAAACTCCATTTTTCATTTATACACTCTTTATTACATGAATTTTTTTATAATCAGTTTATTATTTATAGATAAAATTAATCAAATAACTTAATTTGCTTTAAACGTCAAAAATAAATAATAAATTAACTTTCCAACAACATTAATAACATGGTAAATTAACTTTAGAACATCATTAATTGAATAATTAATTTACTTCAAACATTATTAGTATAATAATAAATAACTTCAAAACATTATTAATATAATAATTAATAATTTCATACATTTTTAATGTGGTAATCATTATTGATCCTTAAAAATTATTATAATAAATAATTATTAACTTCAAAAACATTATTAAAAAATAATAATTATTAATTCCAAAACATTATTAATAAATAATTATTATCATCTTCAAACAATAATAATAATTATTTAAAGAAATAACTTTTCACAATATTAAAATATTAATAAATAACCTATAGGTAATATTAAATATAAATAAACAACTTTTTAAACATTATTAAACTATAGTTAAACAACTTTACAAAATTTCTAAATGATTAAGAAAATACAATTTAAAAGGTCAAAGGAGTTCAGAATCCATTTAAATAAAATATTCTAGAAAAACCCAAAGGTTAGATTTTAAGGCATTCTCCAAATCAAAATCCATTTTCAAGCCGACAATTAATAGTATTTCCAAATACTAAATTGAGACCAATAGCCACCAACGCACTTTACCAATGTTGTTGTTGGTTTTTTATCACTGCAGGGGTTAAGTTTTGGACATATACCAATGTCATAAATAATAATTCTAAAAATCAATATTCAACTACTAACAATCTATATAATTGAGTAATAACTGAAATAAAATCAATAGGAATATATAACTGCAAATTAAAAATTACAACGGTGAGAAATTTGGATTTCTCTGCAAATTTTCCTATATCTAAATTTTAAATAACAATTGCTTGTAAAAGTGAATATTTAACCAAACAGCCAATAATATCAACTAAACTCAAAAAGTAAATTTTATCTACTATATAATATACTAATTGACCAAAAAGGAGATTTAAACTCACTGAAATTTCAATTGACGCCGAAGCGTTTCGGTTTTGGACTAAAATCAAACAACGTCCGATTTTAGCCCATATTTCAACTTGCTCCAAATTCAACCAATTCAGTTTCATTGTGAAGCTTACATCATTATGATCGCAACGAAAAAAATATCATCTCGATTGGACCTCACATGAGCAATGTATTAAAATTTATAGGTTATCGATTTCATTAACTTATAAAATAAATAACTAATTACACTTAATTACTATTTTAAACAGTCTTCGCTAAGCAAAACTCTTCCCACTCAATACTTCCAGACTTCGGCCAATACCTTATCCGCTACCACTACACCCTTTGAATTCTTTTGGCCATCCCCACCGTGCCCTTTCCTTCGAGCTGAGCTCGGCCACTCCACCACCCTTAACCTCCTGTTGTCTACTAGAAATCATGACTCCTATAATGGTTGCATCAGGTCCCATCATGCCTATTTGCCAGACCGTCGGACCCCTCATTTCCACCATTATCGAATACCCTTTATCCAACAAACACTACCCCTCCACCACCTCGGGCTCACCCTTCCCTAAATCCAAGAAAACCCAAGCCCTAGTTTACCTTCAGAAACTATAAACGGTTGAGCTCATAAAGATGATGTCGCACCCATTTTAAACCCCACTAACTTGTAAATCTACACATATCAAATCCAATGATACTTATTTTTTATTTTGACTATTTTTCTTTGATTAGTTTTGATTTTTGCAAGAAGTGGATTTTTTTTAGTTTTCTTTTTTTAAGAGAATGAATAAAATGGTAGAATGGATAAATCGAATTGTGTGTTGTTGGATTAGTTAAGGGTTGAGTTTATATTTGATTTGTGATTTACAACATTCCGTCACATAAATTTTTATCCGCATATGCACTCGAAAAGACAAAACAAAAATAGGTCGTGCTTAGAATAGCAATGCGACCCCAAAACAATAATACCGTACACTGCTTACTGAATTTTATAAAATTACAAAAACATTGTCGTTTTCCGAAAAATCATCAAACAATAATTTAATAATTTTCAAATCAAAAATTATGGAAAATTAAATAAAATAATCATCAATAAAAATCGAGCCATAAAAATAATAATTTATTTTTTTATTATTTATTTAAACCATTAACTATTACAAATAAATTTACAAGTGAATTCACCATTAATATCTATTATTTTAAAAGAAGTTAAATAAGATCACTAAATCAATTAAATAAATATTAAATTAAAATCCCAATGTGTAAATCACTATTCAAATATTAATTTAAAATTCAAATATTTTAAACAATAAATTTATTTGAATTCATGTTTAAACCTTTAAAAACTAAATATTCAATATTTATAATTAATTAAAAATTTTAAATCCAATAACAAAAATTTCGGGTAGTTACATTCTTCTCTCTATAAAAGAATTTCGTCCCCAAACTTCCCAAGATAAGAAAAATGCTTCCAAGCATGTTAACTATTCAAAATCAATCAGCTGAAAAGGATTATTAAATCTATTAAAGTAATAGAAAATTTCGGCAGCGTCTCATTTGCACGGCTCGATCGAAAAAATTACAAATAGCCACTACAAGCCCTACCAACATAAGAAAATAAAAACCAAGCGACCTCCCATATCCGCGCAGAAAATCATCAAAATAAACCAAAAATATAAACATGTACCTACTAGTCGGGCAACTAACTCTACTCATGAAACCAAAAGCATCAAACTAGCCTATGCTTCTATATACCTATATCTTACTTATTATTATATCCAACGATTTAATGTGCAATTGGATATAATTTATTAAATCTCATGCGATGCACATATATCATCCATACGTAATGCTGAATCTAATCGCTCGATTATACAATTTCACTTTCGAACTACTATCGCTCACTCGACTTCCCTAGTGCAGACTCCAATCAGGTTCCTTGATTAGAAACATCTGTTTTCCTTGCATAGCAATATACTGTGATAGAACACTTTGGAATCAAATCAAAAATCTGTATCGAGTGTTCATCGTCAAGAAAAGAGTGAAAAATCCTAACTCAAACCGATGTAATTCACCTCGAAATCGTGCAGTCGAACCTGGATCAAACTAGCTATGCGAGTTACATGATCTACGTATAACTTACGTATTTATTCCATTGCTTTCTAAATTATCCCAAATCCTTCTTATTCTCGGCATTTTTAAATTATACTTAAGTTTCCAATAGTATTTCCTTTAATACTAAAATTTATTTAGAAATCATTACTTAATCGGTTTATTTAACTTTATTTAAGTTAAATTTCATCTCATAGCTCAATTTTCAAACTTACCTATCTTAACTATACCAATTATTTCAATTTACAATTATTATTACGCATTATGTTCCCTTTAAGCTTAAATTATCTATGAACTACTTTATAAAACTATTATTTATGTTCACAAATATCTTATAATGCCAACTTATGCAAATGAATCACTTTAAAACTCAACTTTATACACATTTCAAAAGCCACAACTTCATCTTAAAGATATTCAATACTTAAGTTTATTATAAGCATTTCATAAAACACGCATATGTTTATTATCCACTTTAAAACGTAAGTATATATTTTTAATCAATATTAGGAACCATTTTCTGAGTCATTTCATAATATATTACTTTAAGCCTACAAACACTTTATAAAGACATAACTACATTAATAAAACATTTCCCAAATTTATAATTAACTTTTAAAGGAATCATTATTTTACCTAAGAAACATTACTTAAGCCTACTAACATTCTATAACTCAAGCTCATGTTTGCAAAATACCCTTCTACTTCCTAAGAGTATATAAAATATCAAATTTGTTTTACTTAATCAGAATATTCATCAAATTTAAAACTTGTTTTTGATTTACTATCTCCACAAATTTTGTAAGTTAGAAAATCTCAACTTTTATATTTTCAAACAAAACCTTTAGCTTCAATTTCTATATCAAAGTTGAAAGTCCCTACTATCCAAAATCGAAAAAAATCGCATTATATTTTAACACTTGAACGTTACAAAACAACATCTCAAAACCATAGGCACAAACTAGCCTAACCTAATGGATTAAATACATAAGTCCATAATATCACTTAATTGAAAATTCAATAACTAAATACTAAGTTTTATTGCAAAACCATTTTAAATAAAAATAATATACATTCATCCTTTATGTATATCAAATCATATGTTTGGAATTTAAAACAAAATTTGTTTTAACCAAAACAAAACTTCTATAGCTAATCACTACAGTAGCAGTCCATCACTTACAAACTCGAAAATGAACACTGATGATGCTGCAGTCATCACCAGAATTATTTTCTAGGAACTGAAGTGAGTGTAGTGCTTTCTTGCCACTTTTGAAATCCATTTTTTACGAAGAACTCTTGCACAACACTTTGAAAAAAAAATTCATATCATCGAGAATTAAGTACTTAAATTCTCAATTTTATATCCTTATTTATAAACTCTACTTATACATCCTACTTATATAATTGCATACTTTATATCAGATCAATCATAATTGTTTATCCTTGCTTGAATTATACTAAACAACTTTTTTTTAAATGAAATTTTGATTTTAACTCAACATTATTCCCGAACACCTTATTGTGAAAATGTGAAACTGAATTCACAAGGTGTTGGTATTCAGTTTAACCAACCAAAATGCCCGTAAACTATCTGAGCATAACTAATCGAAAATAAATGATAATAATCGAATATTGTTAGTCTTTAATAAACAAACACACTATATTTAACTATATTAATTTTTGAAAATTATTCTTTTCATTCAAATAATATGATCTATGTAAAATTATTTCATTCACCCAATTTTCAAAACAATATTGTATCAGTTTTCCTAATTCAATGTTTTGAAACCCTTATCGATACAGTTGTTCCTTCTAGATCGACCAGAATTTGTAAACTATTCAAAGGATAAATCAACAATATAAAACATTATATAATCACTAATAAGTATGTGCTCTTATATATACACACTCAAACTCATCCTAGGGTGTCGATTACCCTATCACAAATGAATTCACCCAACCAAAGGCTAGGTGTTTGCTCAACCTAAACTCTGATACCAACTGTAACAACCCTCCTTTTTTCACCCATAACAGTCGACACTAATACTTCAACAGTATTCATGTGTAGAGTATCCAAGTGCCGAAAAGATAGATTGCTAGGGAGAAAGAAAATAAATACAGAACAAAATCTCACATCGTCACAAGTAATATATAATATACAACAATATTTTACAAAAGAAATCAACTTTATTATATACAACATCAGAGTACATTAACATATTTCAGCTTGACCAGTTATAACAGCTATTCCTTACAATTGCTGATTAATACAGCAGCCATCAAAAATAAGAAATAGCAGAAGAATATACGGTACATGAGCACATCTTGGAGAATCTAGTGCATCACTTGAAAGCTTCAAAGCGTCTAGCTAAATCTATAAACTATGCTCGGGCTGACCCGAACATTATAATAAAATAACACTCGGATCAATTAGGTAAATCTACATGAGAAAACTCTATCAAATCATATTGATTTCTATGTTTGAAAATCCTTTTCCAAATAAAAGATATCTCATAAGACCGTGCCGCACATAAACATGAGGCACTACCTCTATTACATTCATTTTGGAATAACTCTCACGATTAGTAGCAAGCAGCCCTTGCACTTCAAAAGCTTTATCTTCAATCATCTTCAAGATGCATTTCATTCAAGCAAATATGTCGGTTTGAAGTGGTTTTCGAATAATATATCTAATCCTTATCCCTTCGAACCAACAACCGATAATTCCTGGTTGACTCATTTGCGGTTCTTTTAGAAGTAAGCGGACTATATCAGAGTCCCAAGAGGATCTCGAATATATCCCTTAAAGCTAAAGATGTTCCACTCGAATGAGTTATTCCAAGGAATCTCAAACTATATGGATACGTAAAGCCTATATTTACTTCTTATGCCAAAATTGGCCAAGGTTTGATAACCGGTTATTTTAATATAAAATAACAACAATCCAATCATAGGTTTATTTTCATAGGATAATCAACATTGGTTAAGCGCATAAAAAACCATTAAGCCCTTCTTAAAACTTCTTCATACATACTTGACTTAAATATCTTTACAAAGAGATATATTCACTATACACTTTCGATACTTGGTAAATATCAGTATACTTATTCTATCGGCATAAGTATATTCACAAAACACTAAGAAAGATTTCCTATTTGGTGCTAAGTATGGAAAATTTTTCCACACCACCTTAATTATTAAAGGATCGCTTATGGTAACCAAATCTCATCTCCTTTCGTAAATGGGGTTTTTAGGCTCAAGGAAAAAGTTAGAGAAAAATTTAGTTTCAAGGACAAGAAGTTTATTTTTTAGACTGAATGACACTTTTTAGTGTAAATCACAGAATGATAGTTGTAACTATCATTTTCAGTTTACACTAAAAAGTGTCCTTCAGATTAAAAACAAACTTGTTCTCCCCGAAACTAATTTTTTTTTACAACTTCTTCCTTGTGCATGTTTACCTGTTTATAAATTCCCTTTTTCTACAGCACAAAAATCATTTACAATCTCATTTTATAAATCTCTAAAACAATTTATAATCTCTTTTATACATTTCTAAAACCATTTATAAAGCTCTTTTATAAATCCATAAAACTATGTATAAAACTACTTTATAAAAATCCCTTATAAATCCAAAAATCCATTTTTCATTTATACACTCTTTATTGCATGAAATTCCTTTATAAATCAATTACTTATTTATAACTAAAATTAATCAGAAATTAAATTTACTTTAAACATCATTAATAAATAATAAATTAACTTTTTAACAACGCCAATAACACATCAATATACTTTAGCAACATCATTAATTAAATAATTATTTTACTTCAAACATCATTAGTATAATAATAAATAACTTCAAAGCATTATTAATATAATAATTAATAATTTCAAACATTTTTAATAGAGTAATAATTATTAATCCTCAAACATTATTACTATAAATAACTATTAACTTCAAAAATATTATTAATAAATAATAAATATTAATTCCAAAAAATTAATAATAAATAAATATTATTATCTTCAAACAATATTAATTATTTAAATAAATAACTTTTGACAATATTAAAATATTGATAAATAACCTCTAAAAAATATTCAATATAAATAAAAAACTTTTTAAACATTATTAAACTATAGTTAAACAACTTTACAATATTTCTAAGCATTTTAGAAAATACAATTTAAAAGGTTGCAGAATCCATTTTCAAGCTAAACAGCAATTAATAGTGTTTCAAATACTAAATTGAGGCCAATAGCCACTACTGCACTTAACTAATGTTGTTATTGATTTTTTATCACTATATAGATTAAGTTTTGGACATATAACAATGTCATAACTAATGGTGCTAAAATCAAGATTTAGTAAGTAACAGTCTATATAACAGGGCTATAACTGAAATAAAATCAAAAGGAATATATAACTCAAAATCAAAAATTATTATGGTGAGAAATTCAGATTTTCCTGCAAATTTTTCAGTATTTAAATTTTAACTGACAATCTCCTATAAAAGCGAATATTTAACAAAACAGCCAATAAATTCATCTAGACGCAAAAGTAAATTTTATCTACTATACAATATGTTGATTGACCAAAAAGGTGATTTAAGCTTATCGAAATTCCAGTGGGCGCCGGAGCATTCCAGTTTTGAACTAAAATCGATCGATGTCCAATTTTAGCCTATATTTCAATTTACTCCAAATTCAATAAACCTAGTTCCATCGCGAAGCTAATATCATTACAAGTGCAACGCAAAAGGTTTCATCTTGATTGGACCTTGTATGAACAAGATATTAAATTTATAAAGTTATCGATTTCGTTAACTTATGTTAATTATAGAATAAGTCACAATTACCCTTAATTACTATTTTAAACCATTTTCATTAAACAAAACTCTTCCCGTTCAACACATCTAGGCTTCAACCACCACCACATTCGCCCCCGCTAATCCCCGCCCCCGAACTCCTTCAGCCATTACCACCTTGCCCCTTCCTTCGAGCCGAGCTCGGCCAGGCCACGACCTCAACCTTATGCCGCCTACTGAAAATCGCAACACCCATAGTGGTTGCATCCGGTCCCATTGCGCCTCCTCCCTAGACCGTTGGACCCCTTATTTTCACCGCCGCCGACTCCCTTTCAACCAACAAACACTCCTCCTTCACCGCCTTAGGCTCACCCTTCCCTAAATCCAAGAAAACCCAAGCCTTAGTTTACCCTCAGCAACTGTAAATAGTCGAGCTCATAAAGATGATGTCGCACCCCCTTTAACCCTCATCTTCTTATAGATTTACACATGTCAAATCCAAAGATCCTTAATTTTATTTTCTGATTATTCTTTGATTTGTTCCGATTTTCACAAATAGAGGAATTTTTAGTTTTCTTTGTCTTTTAGAGATTTGATAAAACAGTGGAATGGATAAAGTGAAATGTGTGGTGTTAGATTTGTTAAGGTTGAGTTTCCATTTGATTTGTGATTTCTGACATTCCACCACACAAATTTTTATCCACGTATGTACTTCGAACGACAAAAAAATATGGTCATGCTCAAAACAGCGATGAGGCCTCAAAATAATATAATATAATATACACTGGTTATTGAATTCTGTAAAATCACAAAAACACTATTGTTTGCCAAAAAATCATCAAATGATAATTTAATAATTTCCAAACTAAAAATTATAAAGAAGTAAAATAAATTAAATTAAAAATTCGTCAATAAAAATCGAGTCATAAAATGATAATTTATTTTCTTATTATTTATTTGGACCGTTAACTATAACAAAGAAATTTACAAATGAGTTCGCCGTTAATATTTATTAATTTAAATGGAGTTAAATAAGACCGATAAATCAATTAAATACATATTAAATTTAAAATCTTGATATTTAGATAGCTATTCATATATTAATTCAAAATTCACATATTTTAAACAATCAATATATTTAAATTCAAGTTTAAACCTTTTAAAACCAATTATTCAACATTTATAATTAATTAAAAATTCGTAACCCAAGGTAAAATTTCAGGTCGTTACAAATCCCTATCTCGGAAAACCAATATACCATCTCGACCAGAAAAATGTTCTCTACGCAATAGTACAATTCCTACCGCCTAATTCTAACGTTTGCAAAATTACCCTTTTGTCTTACTAATAAAATATATGTCTAAATCTCATGGGTTATTACATTCACTCAAGCCCACTTAAAAAGAATTTCATCCTCTAAATTTTCAAACGCGGCTTTTTTTACGCATCTACATAACTTATACTATGTAAACATATACAAATAAAAACATAGGATAATAACACAACTCATAGTAATCTTTCTAACAATGGGACAGTCCCTTTTCATATGGCTCATCTGATTGCAATTATAACATTTTATCTTCGAAACCTTCACTCTACAATCCTTCGATTCATATACTCTCATATTGCGTCATTCCACCTTGTGTCTTGCTTGCAACCCTATCCACTTGGACCTCCAAGGTATTACGCTTGCCTTGGCTAACATTCTTCATCGGTTGCCCTTTAGAAGCATCCACCATAGTGGCATTCTACAATGCTGCCTCAACTAAACTTTTGAACGTTGCTCCCATAAGAATCAGACTATGCATTAGTGGCGAATTCAACCTTTCATAAACTTCATTGCCTTCTTGGGTGTCGTGTCTATCAATTCAAAACCAAAATTTTCCAACTCATTAAAGCTTTTTATAGACTCCTTCACGGTGGAATTTCCCTTCCTTTTTAGCCATGGATAAAAATTTCATCTAAGATCTTTTCTTAAAATCATTCCAAGAGATTTCATTTTCGTTTACTTCCTTTATAACAATGCCTCACCAATTCATTGCTTCCCCCTATAGGTGCCAAGAAGCAAGCTTCCACTTATCTCATCACTAAATTCAGAATACTAAAAATTCTATCACATGTAAGCAACCAAGCTCAGGTCTCTACAAAATCTTTCATTCCCTTCTACGACTAGCCATCCATATTCAGTAAATCCTTACATAGTTTCGAAAAATTCGACCCCAATACCCAAAAAACATATCAATCTTGTACACTAGTTACAGGTGCCACTTTGCTAACGGTGGCATAGTTTATAGCTTAAAGATAACGACGAAAGAAAAATGGAATGTTCATGACCGGTATTTCCATGGCTTTATTTCCAATGCCAGTTTTAGTCTGGTTACTCATCTCCACTAATTGTAAAATTGGATTCAATTTTAGATCCTCCCAGAGTAGTAAATAGAGATGGTAATAGAGATGGTAAACGTAGACCTATAATTAAATCACGTTCCCATTTACGTTAACTAATATATATTATTATATAAACATAAACAAGTATGTTCTCTCTATACTTACTACCATACAGCTTTGATACCAAATGTAACAGCCTAACTTTTCACGGCCATATAATTACGGTAAAGTGAAAAGTTGGATTGTTTTAAACAAAATGGTAAATAGAGAGCTAAACTAACTAACCAACTGTATCCTTCAAAATAAATGGTGGAATGGATCGAAATTCAATATATATATATATATATATAAACATAACTCATCTATATACATCATAAGTCATACGTTGTCTTCATACATACACACATAGTCACATCCATATATATAATATGTACAAACAAACAGATAATATATTCAAATGCCTGAATAGTCATGTTTTCCAATACCATATACGCCAAAGCTACTCTGTTAATCTATGGTGTATGAGGATGGGCTCAGACATATATGTCTGGTGAGTAGAAATATTACCAAACATATACTGCTAAAATGATTTCAAAAAGATCATATGATAAATAACACTTACTTTGCCTCAACCTATCTTACCTGCATCTACAGAGTTAATCCATCATAATAACCATAGTGTGATGATCACTATCATATGCTTAACAACATTAAACATGTGATAGAGTTAGTTAAACATAAAATAACTCACCTACACATAAGATTGGGAAAGAGTTAGTTAAATATATACTAACCTGACAATAAATGCAAGAGTTAATTAAACAGAGACTAACCTAGTATACAGATAAACTAGGCCAATCTCATAAATATAAACAAGAACATGAGTTAGATAAAAGCAGACTAACTTGCGTGCACATAAAGGATAGGTAAACACAACCTAACTAACTTAATAAATGACTCAATATAATCGTCGTAACACACAATCATTCGAAGCATGTTTCTAGACGTTAACAACTTCATAATGTCGTTAAGAAACCGCAGATCCATCACCTTCCATTTTGTATAGGCCCAACTAAATTAAAAATGCTTCCGCCTGGTTCAGATTCAACATAGCAGTCTGAATCGACCACCGGTCGACCGATATGCTTTACACCAGTGGTCTGATTTCCATGCCGAATGCTAGAAAACTGACCATCATAAATTGTTTCCTTCCATATTTCATTTCTACTTAATTGTTTACTATTTTTATGCTTTTCCTACTTCTCTTAGACATTATTTTCTATTATTCTAACCTTCTGTATATCACATATCATCTACATATCCCAAAATTAAATCCAAATTATCACAAAATTAACTATGTAATTATAATTTCATATGATTTATACTCTAATCCAAAAAATGATGATAGGAGTGATATTTATTCGACTAGAGAACTCGTTTTGATGTCTCAAGGGCTCGAATCCATGACCTCTAGAACATTCGTCTAAAGCATCATACCTCAAACCACTTAAGACAGAGGTCATTAACCTTCTGTAGTCGCAACTATATTAAACCACAAACTCCAATAAGTCCAATTTTTACATTTATTTACCTAATTAGCAGTCAATATAGTGCGATTACTTTCATGTGAGTGGTATATGGTCCAATAATGATTCCCACTCACCAATCTATGCCGCTAAGACCTAGAAATCACAACATTGGTTTCTAATCCCTCGCTATCTAGAATTATCATTATCTGAAATTCCTCAAATCCACAAACGATGGATATCTTCCAACAGTCCTCTTCACGATCGTCGATTTGATATATAAATACTTAGGATTCGGTTTAGATTTGAAAGAGAAAGAGCGAATCATAGAGGAGGACGAAGAAGGAGGAGCATAATTAGAAACGTAAGTGAATGAGAAAGTAAATTTGAGTTTTACACGACCTATTATATTATTCCATAACTGTCACCTCATTCAAGTGGGATTAGTCTCGTTTAAACCAATCAAAATCCGCTTACTTAAAATATACCTTCCTCATGCGAACTCCTATATGGGCAAACCAATATGCCATCTCGACCAGAAAAATGATCTACACGCAATGGTACAGTTCCCATCGCCTAATTTCAACATCTGCTAAATTATAATTTAGCCCTTACTAACTAAATATACGTCGAATCTCATGGTAATTGCATTCTCTCCTCCCTTAAAAAGAATTCATCCTCGAAATTTTCAAATGCTTTTTTTCACGTATTTACTTATCTTATACTATATAAACATATACAAATTAAAACATAGGATAATAACACACCCTATAGTAATCCTTCCAACACCAGGACACTTCGTTTTCATATGGCCCATCTTGTTGCGTAATAACATTTTATCCTTGAAACCTTCACTTACAATCCTTTGACTCATGTCCTCTCATATTGCATCTTTCACACCTCGTGTCTTTCTTACCACCCAACCCAATTAGACCTCCAAGGTATTTGTGCATTCCAAGACAAACATTCTTCGTCGATTTCCCTTTGGAAGCCTCCACTATAGTGGTATTCAACAATGCTAACTCAACTAAACTTCTGAATTTCACTCCCATAAGAATCAGACTAAGTGCTAATTCCCTAAATGGTGAACTAAACCATATCATAAACTTCATCGCCTTCTTGGGTGTCATGTGTCAATCAATTCAAAACCAAAATTTGCCAACTTATTAAAGCTATTAGTATACTCCTTCGTAGTGGAATTTTCCTATTTGAGATTAATAAATTTCTTAAGCATTATATCCATTTCAGCCCCGAACAAAAATTTCATCTTAGATCTTTTCTTAAAATCGGTCTAGAGGTTTTCATTTTCGTTAACTTCCTCTATAATACATCCCACCAATTCATTCTTCCCCTTATAGGTGCCAAGAAGCAAGCTGCCTCTTTATCTTATCACTCAAATTCAGCATTCTGAAAATTCTATCACATATATGCAATGAAGCTTGGGTCTCCACAAAATCATTCATTCCCTTATACGGCTAGCCACCCATATTCTGCAAATCCTTATACATTTTTGGAAAATTCGACCCCATTATGAAAACAACATCTCCATCTTGTACCCAAGTTATAGATGCCCCTTCACTGACAGTGGCCTAGTTTCTAGCTTGAAGATTGCAACGAAACCTAAGTGGAATGTTCACGCTTGGTACTACCACAGCTTTATTTCCAATGCTAGTTTTAGTGGAGTTACTCATCTCAACTATATATAAAATTGGATTCAGTATTAGATCCTCCATAGTAAACAGAGATGGTAAATATAAACCCATAATTAAATGTCATATGCCCATTTACTTTAACTAATATATGTACAATTATATAAAAGTATATAAGTACATTACCTTTATATGTCCTAACCTATAACTCTGATACTAAATGTAACTAGCTGACTTTTCATAACCACATAATTTTCATAGAATGAAAAGTTGGATTGTTTTAAGTACAATAGCAAACAAAGATCTTAATAAACTAATTGCATTTTTCAAAACTCACAACAGAATTGTGACGACTCTTAATTTTACTACTTTGAATATAAATATTTAATTAAGTTTAAATATTCAATTGATTGTTTTAAATGATAAATAATCCATTTTAACTATTATATAATGATAATAAGTGATTTATATTGGATATATAAATATATATAAACTTGCTTCATAAAGATATATAAACTTCATTACATTCTAGTTATTTGATGTTGTATTTTTATAAATGGATTTTAATATTATTTAATATAGTTTATAGCTTAAATAATCTTGTTTTAATTATTTAACGATGATAAAAAATTGATTTTAAGTTTGGCTTACCGAAATAAATTGTTTGATTTAAAACTGAAAATATGAACGAAGATCATTTTTTGACTTTTTGATTTTTTACCAAACGAAAGTTGTTACAATGTTGTTGCACACATTTGTATACATATACATTTAAAAAATAGGAATGTATTTAAAACTAATTATATTATTTTAACTAAAGTAACATTAGTAATTTTTATTAATGAAAAAAAATAAAAAGTGTTTACTTTGTAAACGCAAACTTACAACCATTTACACGTGAGAAGACATGGCACATGGAGGGAGAGTGGGCTAAGCACATGGTTGTATAAGAGATATTTGTGCATCTTTTCCTATAAATAGACAAGTATCATTTTCATAATTTACACATACTTCTTCTCTTCTTCTTCACTTCTTCTCTTCTCTTCTTTTAATCGTCTTAGGCTATGAGTTTTGGAGAGCGAGGGGGGCTTAGGCCGTGGATGTTTAGAGGAAGGAGGAGGGATAAGCGCAAGCTATGATGACGGTGGAGGCTCTAAGCCATGAGCAAGGTGAAGAAGGAAGGTGATGGTTGTGAGCTATAGGAGATAGAGGAAAGCTTTGGTGGTGATGAAGTTGGAAGTATTAGTAAAATGTTGTGATGGATTGAATGATGGTAGGAAGTAAATGGGTTAAATAGAAGTTAGTTAATCACGCTTTGAATTTCTTGATAATATCACTTGATATTCACTTATTAATCACTTGTTTATATCACTTATTAATCACTTAACATTTCTTAATATTAGTGATAATAATAAACATTAACTACTTAAAGTTATACGCTTCATCATCTGCTAAAATGATTGCTTACATGGTTGTTTAATATGTTTGGATCATGGTTGGTTGATATATAAAAGTTTAGCCATGATAAATATGATTATTGTGGTTTATAAGTTGAAAATTATATATAAAGAGAAATGATAACATGTGAATTAACAATACATATGTAACATCCCGTATCTAGAGGCCAAAAGCTAAGCGTTGTGGATGCTGCAGTCATCCACGGTATTAATTTTTGGTAATTAAATACGGTAATGTTAATTATATCCATAGTATCAGAAGCAATTGAATATGAAAAAAATCACAGATTTCCAAAAACAATAACTTCATTGATTACATTTCAAATAAATCATATCCAAGTTACAAAAACCCCCAAATGTATTCCCAGGCAATGATCAAATATAATTTACAACAATATGCCAAGAGCGAAATATCAAGATACCACATTGGATGATCAAAGCAATGTGGCCATAATTGTCTTAATACACAGTGGAAACAACTTAAAATAGAATTCCTAGATTATCCGTCCTTCAGCCACCTGCTCATCTTCAGATGCTTTATTCGCCAAAATCTGCTAAAACCTGAAAACTAAACCCTCAGCCTACTCAAATCAAATTTTGAGCACCCGAGAGTTTAAGGCGAAACAAAAACTTTGAGTCATACATAAACTTGGTATGAATAATTTCTGTTACACCTCCATTTACTGAATAATAGTGAGACCACGCCGCTTAGCGGAACGGGTTTCCCCTCACTAATATCTCTACTTAGAAATATATTTTGTAAATCCTCTCCTGCAACTAAACTAGTTAATCAACTGATTATAGCGATAATATAGAAATATCCATTATGCTAAAATAGAAAATAAATTGAATATCCGTCTAAAATCTGAACTATCTGTCCTAAATTCTGAGCTATCTGCTCTTTTCTAGACTATCTGTTTTAAAATTGATTATACCAAAATAGCAATATCTTTTATGCTAGATAATGGGGTATCTACCTAAAACAGGTAAAAAGGGGTGGACTAACTGTCCTTAAAAAATAACAAGGTCCACTATGCTAATAAATGAACTAACTGTTCATATCAAAGCTAGCTGCTCTTTTCTAGACTAATTGTCCTCTGAACTAACTGTCCATTGGGCTAACTGTCCTCTGGCCTAACTGTCCTCTGGACTAACTGTCCTTAGAAAATTCATAACAATTCCACAAAAATTTAGAAAATTTTGAAAATCGAAACCCATCTCTAACATAAATTTTTAGATCATCATAAAAATTCGCAAGGCTAACGGATGTCATTTAGTAGGTTTTCCATCTTAAAACATGTCATAAAATCTATATGAACATTCATAAATCATCAACATGTACATATATCATTTTATCATTCAAAAACATGGAAAATCTTTGCAAAATCATTCGATTTTAATCTTAAAGCCGAAATCATGAAATTTAGAGATGTAGACATTTTTCACCTTTGCTTTTGAGATTAAGAAGCTTGAGATTTGAATGTGTTTGATTTGAATTTGCTTTCCTTAAGCTTTTCTTTTGTTTCCTCTTTTTTTTTCTTGTTAATGGTGGTCGGTATTGCTTTTAAATTTTTAAAATGAGAATGAACGTGTGAAGAGATACACAACTTAAGGAAGGTAATATTGGAATGACCACTTTCCCATAATACTCTCCTCTAATTCATTTTAGACCCTTATTTGATTCATTAGTTTTAAAAAGCATGGCTACCATAATTAAATCAAATCTCAATCCCTTTATCAACACATTATTTTATTTAGTTTATCTACTAAATCTTCTAAATAATCTTATCAAAAATCAAGGGTGTTACAGACTCCCCTCTTTAAAGAATTTGGTCTTTGAAATTATAATAAGGCTCCAAATAAATAAGAAGGTAAAACATACTATCAAAACAAGTCGGGATAAGATCTCTAATCTGTTGATACGCGAAGATTTTGATCAATGACAATGTTCTTCAACAAAAAAGGAAGAGATATGTGCAAAGCTAAAGGAAGATCGATAAAGACCAAACAAACATAAGTATGATTTTTTATATAGGTCTTAGTCTAGATTTATTGTTAAAATCTATCCTCAAGAGGCTTGCACGAACACTAGAAAACATTTTATAAACTTCATTTTTATTTAAGCTTTCACTGTGCATATTTTATAAGTTCAGTCGACTGAACAGGAATAGCCAGTCGACTGAAACTGGTACAAATATATAAACATGCACAGTTTCAGTCGACTGAATTTCCTGCACAATCGACTGAATTTGTTCCTAAAAATTTTACTTCATATTTTCAGTTGACCAAATTCTCTGTTCAGTCGACTGAATTTGAACCTGCGAATTTCTTATGAATGGACACCTTCTTCCTCCCAAGAGTTGCAACCATTCACCAATGGAAATGGAAGCATCTCTTGTTTGCAACCTTTGACAACAAATGCAACTCTTCTACAAGTATATATACATGATTCTAACATCATTCAAGTCACCGAATTCTCTTTCTTTAATCTTACTATTCTCTTGATCATATTCTCTAGATATTCTCAAAGCAATCACCAATCTATTGCTTGAATCACTGTTTTGTTTATAACATTCTTTTGATTCATAGCAATTCACATTTCCTAAATCTTCACAAACACATTGCATACTCTCGAGGATAAGATTATAGGAATATTTTACTACATTAGACTCATTAGTGTTGATAAGAACACAACAAGTCGAATATTGTTTTTAGTAATTGAGTTGAAGTCCTCTTCGGTAGTTGAGGCAAGAAATCCCGTTCGGTTGTTCGGGTAAGTTGTAAACCTATTCCTCCGGGTTAAGTGAGGGTGTGAGTTAGTGAAATTCCTAAGTGAAGCTTAGGGACTGGACGTAGGACTAGAGGTCCGAACCAGTATAAAATCCTGGTGTCTCCTTGCATTTACCTACTTTATCTAGCTAGACTACTCCGTTATTCCATATTACATGATCCTACCGCATAGCCTCTTTCAATTGGTATCAGAGCAAGGCCGTTCTATAACCATAACACCGTTATTAGACATATTGATAATATGAAAAATAAAGCAAGCACAAGCACAACATCTGCCTATAGTTCTACATTTGCGGAAGGACAATCTACCCAAAGACATCCTCTATTCAATGGACTAAACTATAACTATTGGGCTACAAGGATGAGAATTTATATGCAAGCAACAAGTTTCGAAGCCTGGAATGCTACTCAAGCAGAGTTCGTTGTACCTACAACCGATTATCCTACATGGGCACAAATTCAAAAGAATGAAGTAAGTGCAAATGCCAAAGCTATGAATATGCTATTTTGCGTCCTGGATAGAAACAAATTCAACCGTGTTAGCATATGTGCTACTGCATATCAAATTTGGGAAACACTTAAAGTCATACATGAAGGCACAAACAAGGTTAAACAAACAAAGATATCCATGCTGAAGAACCAATTCCAAAACTTTAGAATGCGACAAAATGAATCCATCAATGACATGTACTCGAGATTTCAAGACATTCATCATGCCTTAATAGGACTAGGAGAAAAATACATGGATTTTGACATTGTGTCTAAAGTTCTAAATTCACTCACTGATGAATGGGAAAGAAAAGTACTAGCAATCGAGGAAGCAAATGATCTATCTATAATGAAACAAGAAGTATTGATTGGAAATCTTATGTCGTATGAAGTAAATATGCAAGCTAAGAAAGATCAAGCTCAAGAAAGAAAGAATGTTGCTTATCATGCGGAAAAGGAAAAATCAGAGTCTGAAGATGAGGATCTAGCATTTATAGCCAAAAATTTCAAGAAATTCTTAAAGTATAGAAAAGGAAACAAAAACGGATTCAAAAAGAATTTCTTAAACAAACCTTCATCCTCAAATATAGAATGCTTCAATTGTCACAAGAAAGAACACATGCAAAAAGATAGTCAAGAACAAATGAAGGAAAATTGGAAAAGCTTCAACAACAAAAACAAAAAGGATAAATTCAAAAAGAAGGCATTCTCTGTAACATGGGATGATTCAGATTCATCTTCATCCGAAAATGATAGTGATAGCGACAATGAACAGGCAAATGTATGCTTCATGGCTCAAGATTCTGAGGTAAGTAATTCAACTTTTGATGATTTAATTGAAGTAAACATTGAACTTTTAAGTACAATAAAAATTCTTAAAAAGAAAATTAATGAAATTCGTGAAAATCAAAACAAAGCTGAGTTTGAAAGAGATATGTTAAATGATGAAAAGAAAATTCTTGAAGAAGAACTTGAAAAAGTTCAAGAATCTTATTCAAATTCGAAAACTCAATTATCACTTTTAAGTCAAGAAATTGAAACTCAAAAGAAAAAGAATGATGTATTTGTTTCTGAAAATCACGAGTTAAAAATTAATATTAAACATGTTGAATTAGAAAATAATAGTCTTCAAGCTAAATTAGATGACATCACTAAAAATGTTTCTAACTTTAACAAAGAAAGAGAAAATTTATCTATGATATTAGAAAATTCTCAATCATCTTCAAACAAACAAGGTTTAGGTTATAAAAAGAGTCAAAAATTACTAATAAGAAAAATACAAAACTTAAAAGGAATGTTGATTCAAAACAACAAATATTACTAAAGAAACCTATTAAAATAAAAGTAGAAACCAAGGTAGTTAAAATTTGGGTACCAAAGACTAACAATGTATTAATAAGAAATAAATATATTAAGACATTTATGGATAATATTCATCATAATGAAAACTATATTTATAAAAAGGATACCGAACCAAATTGGGTTTGGTTTCCTAAACTCTAACTTTTTAGGACCCTATTAAAAGGTGGGTACCAATAATTTCATATTTATTTTCAGGTCCCACTCAAAAAGAAGAAATGGATATTAGACAGTGGTTATTCAAAACACATGACCGGAGACAAAGATATGCTTACAAACATCACATACTTTGATGATGGCTCGGTTACCTTCGGAGACAATTCTAAAGGTTATATCATTGGCAAAGGAGATGTGAACAATTACGGTACATCAAATTTACCTTGTATAACAAATGTTTCATTAGTTGAAAATTTAAAACATAATCTACTTAGCATAAGTCAACTGTGTGGCAAAGGTTTTAAAATAACTTTCTCGGATAATAAATATAGTATTTTTGATCAAAACCAAAATCTTGTTTTTGAAGGAAATAGAGATAGAAATATTTATGTTCTAAATATGAATATTAATCATAATACAAGTATGTGTTTACTTGCCAAAGATAATGATCCTTGGTTATGGCACAAAAGATTTGTCATATAAATTTTAGAACTATTAGAAAACTTTCTAAAAATGAATTAGTAAGAGGTTTACCCAAAATAAACTTTAAAATAAATAATCTTTGTGATGATTGTCAAAAAGGAAAATTAACGAAATCATCTTTCAAATCTAAGAAAAATATTTCGACTTTACAACCATTAGAATTACTACATATGGATTTATTTGGACCAACACAAGTTCAATCCATTAATCATAATCGATATGTATTTGTAGTAGTTGATGATTTTTCAAGATATACATGGACAATTTTTATGAAAAATAAAAGTGACACTTTTGAGCATTTTAAAACATTTGTCAAAAGAATTCAAAACACTAAAGATTTGAAAATTAAAAATATTCGAAGCGATCATGAAGGCGAATTCGAAAATGAAGCTTTTGAAACTTTTTGTAAAAAGAAAGGAATAAATCATAACTTTTCATTTCCTAGAACTCGTCAACAAAATGGAGTTGTAGAAAGAAAGAATAGAACATTACAAGAATGCGCAAGAACATTATTAAATGGATGTTCTCTACCAAAACATTTTTGGGCAGAAGCCGTTGCTACTGCATGTTATGTATTAAATAGAATATCAATTAGACCATTAATTAAAAATAATTCTTATGAACTATTTGATAATAAAAAGCCAAATATATCTTATTTTAAAATATTTGGATCAAAATGTTTCATTTTAAATACAAAAGATCAACTAGGAAAATTCGATCCAAAAGCTGATGAAGGAATTTTCGTAGGATACTCAGAATGAAGTAAAGCATATCGAGTATTTAATAAACGAACAAACATAATTGAAGAAACTTTGCATATATCTTTTGATGAAAATTTTAATAAAATTTTTAATATAAAAGATGATGAAGAATTAATAAATATAGAAGAAACAAACCTTGAAAATAGTAATAATGAACTAAGATCTCCTCCTAGAATATTACGAGATCATTCAACTCAAAATATAATAAGAGAAATAAATTCTCAAGTTAGGACAAGAAATCAACTAAATCAAATGGGTCATGTAGCTTTCATTTCATCAATAGAACCTAAATATCCTAAAGAAGCATCAACAGATGATTATTGGATTATCGCAATACGAGAAGAATTAAATCAATTTGAACGTAACGATGTTTGGGAATTAGTTCCCCGTCCTAATAATCAATCAGTAATAGGAACAAAATGGATTTACAAAAATAAAGTAGACGAACAAGGTAATATAACAAGGAATAAAGCAAGACTAGTAGCACAAGGGTATAATCAAGAAGAAGGTATTGATTTTGAAGAAACCTTTGCTCCCGTTGCAAGACTTGAAGCAATACGTATACTATTAGCCTTTGCATGTTTTCACAATTATAAACTTTATCAAATGGATGTTAAAAGTGCATTTTTAAATGGTTTTATTAAAGAAAATTTATATGTAGAACAACCTCCTTTATTTATACATGAAAAATATCTGGATCATGTATTTAAATTAAAGAAAGCACGATATGGTCTTAAACAAGCACCTCGTGCTTGGTATGAAAGACTTAAAAGTTATTTATTAAATTCGGAATTTAAAAATGAAAAAGTAGATCAAACGCTTTTTATTAAAAATACTACCAAAGATATTTTAATAATTCAAATATACGTAGACGATATTATTTTTGGTTCAACAAATGAAAATTTATGTAAAGAATTTTCAAATATAATGACTAATGAGTTTGAAATGTCTCATATGGGAGAATTATCATATTTTCTCGGACTTCAAATCAAACAAATGGAATTTTTATAAACCAAGAAAAATATTGTGCTAATTTAATTAAAAGATTCGGCATGGAAAACACTTCTGCTAAACCTACTCCTATGCGTACCACCACACATCTCGATCGAGATGAAAATGGCAAAAGTGTAGATCAAAAATTGTTTAGAAGTATGATAGGTTCCTTACTTTACTTAACCGCTAGTAGACCTGACATAATGATGAGTGTTTGTTTATGTGCACGTTTTCAATCTAATCCTAAAGAATCACACTTAAGAGCGGTAAAACGAATTATGCGATATCTTAACAACACTAAAGATTTCGGTCTTTTCTATCCAAAGGAGTGTTCATTTGAGTTAGTGTTATTCAGTGATGCTGATTTTTGTGGATCTCGAACAGATAGAAAAAGTACAAGTGGTACTTGCCATTTCATTGGAAAATCACTTGTATCTTGGTTTAGTAAGAAACAAAATTGTGTCTCGCTTTCCACCTGCAAAGCAGAGTATATATCAGCTGCTTTAGCTTGCACTCAAGTTATATACATGTAACAAACACTTAAAGATTTTAATATAAATTTAACAAATTCTACAATATATTGTGATAATACAAGTACAATAAACCTATCTAAAAATCCGGTTAATCACTCTCGTACAAAACATATAGATATTCGTCACCATTTTCTACGTGACAATATTGAAAAAGAAATAATTAATTTAGAACATATTTCTACCGAAAATCAAATTGTTGATATATTTACTAAACCTCTATTAGAAAACTCCTTCATAAAATTACGACGAGAGTTAGGAATAATGTCTTTTAAAGATATCATATAGAGAAAATTAGAAAAATCTACACAATTCAGTCTACTAACACTATATGCTCAGTCGACTGAATAAAGAAAAAATGAGATTTTCAATTTATTTTTTCGAATATGTTACATAATATATTATAAAATAACAGTTATTTGTACACCATATATTTTTAACTGAATTATGGTAACCATTAAATTATTAAGTGGACGAAAAACTTTAAAGAATTATAACCACTATATATTTAGAAAATCCCTACTATAAATATATCTTAAAAATATTATTTTTTCACAACTCGTTCTCAGGAATAAAAGCTTGAAAAATTCATTATAAAAATGTCGTCCAACAACTCTCTTTCCCCGATCAACACCACCTCTTCAGTCGATAACACTCCAACATCTCCAGAACTTCCCACTCCAACACCGACACATGAGCCAGTTTACAAATGGAACAATTATCGTACTGGCTACACACTAGAGTCCAAGAAAGCGAAACGCGGACTCTTTATATCTCCAGACACAAAAAGAAAGATTGATGAAATTCATTACTTTCAACAACAACAAATAGATCTTCAACGAGAATTATACTTTGAACAAAAAGTTACGGCTAGACGATTAAGCTTCCTAGAGCAAATCGGTTTACGCTTTTGTGGCTCAAAAAAGAACGAAGTGGCTGAACCCCTACCTCGCCCCGTTAGTTCACTTGATCCGTCTTCATCTTACCGTACACTAGTCGATCCTGTGAATCCTTGGATGTCTCCTAAGACTCCTCAATATAGTCCAAATTCATGGGATATAAGTTATATGAAGAATGAAGGGAAAAAGGCTCTGAGTCCATCCCCTAAGAAATTGTTAGTTTTGAAATCTATTCACGGTGTTACATCTATATAATTGTAATTATTTCTTTGAATAAAGTGTTTACCTTCAAAATTAACTAAGAACAAAAAAAAACATGGGTCAGTCGACTGAAAACCCTGTTCAGTCGACTGAACTTAAGGCAGAATGCAAAAAAATTTATAATTCAGTCGACTGATTCCTCTGCTCAGTCGACCGAAATACTAACAGAAATTTTCAGACAAAAATTCAGTCGACTAAAAACCCTGTTCGGTCGACTGAATCCAACCCAGAAAATTTTCGGCCTTCAATTCAGTCGACAGAATAGTGTATTCAGTCGACTGAACGCCAATTCCCAGGCAACTTTCCCCTTTAAACCACCAATTTTTTACCTATCCATTCACTTTTTACTTTCCAAAACAGTTTTCTTTCCCAATTATTTTCGAAACCCTAGCCCCCAATTCCTTAAAAATCACTCAAATCTCACTCAAATGGCACCAAAGAGATCAAGAGCTTCCTCTTCTTCATCCTCCGAGCCAATCGATGCTCAAATAAAGCAATGGCTTTACGATGGAGTAGCTGTCACTAGATGGAATAAGATGAAGAATTCCTGAATTTTCGAGCATTCCTTCGTTGATTTCCAAAGCTTTCAAACCTACAACATCCAAGCGTTAACCGATTAAGCAGGTTTAACTTCTCTTTTGGATTTGAAAAGAAATGACCATGCCATAAATCATGTAATGGTCAAATTATTTTATGCTAAGCTTAATCTTGGATACCAAACTCCAAGAAATCCAAACAATAGTGTTTGAAGTATGGTATGTGGAAAGAAAGTTTGGTTTTCCTTGGATAGACTAGCACACATTCTAGAATCACCAAATGTCGGGAGAAAGCTAGAAGAGATTGAATTCAATCCACAAATTCGCGATAACATAAACCATCGATTTATGGATGATAATATCAACTTTAGAGATTTTAAGTCCACCTCTCTTCGACCTATGGCAAGAATCCTTCACAAAGCTCTAATGAGAACAATCACTCCACGCACGGGTTCGTTCGAAATTGTCTAGCCAAATAATTATCGAGCTCTATATGCTATTTTTGGCAATATACAAGTCAATTGGGTACAACTTATTCTTGATGAGTTTCTCACTTTTAATAATGGCAAAATGCTAACTATCTATTTTCGAGAATACATCATGCGACTTCTCCTCAATGTCGATACGCCATTACACGAGTTGGAGAATACAATGGTCCATCAAATTAACCACCGGACCATAAGCCTAATGCAACTCCCATCTCGACCTCCTCGCATAATATCACTCGCCGAATGGGAAGCGAGGCATCAAGAACAACAACAACAACCTCCACAACCTCACCACGAAGAACATTTCGAGCAAGATGATGAAATTCGTCTTGTTGACCCAAGCTTTACTACCAACTAATCATTGGGGATATTATCAAGAAATCAACAAATTCTTGATACTCGTCTTAAAAAGGTAGATCACAAGCTTGACAAAATCAAAGGATACTTCAACAAGCTATGGGATGCAATCTCGTGTTCAAGCACCACTACTGCTTCGACATCTCGCGGCAAACGTCCGGCACCTACGTTTACATGGACGTTATCCGAAGAGCAAACAAGTAGCAGCACAAGTGGAGCTAGTGGTGGCCAAGGAGGAAGAGCGTACAGACCACCAACAGGAGGACCCGTCATACGTGAACCAACAGGAGGAAGAGAAGGTTCATATGACTGGGATAGAGATGAGTAATTTTAGTATGGTTTTATGTTTATTTATAACTTTCTTATGGTCTGGCTTGTATAAATAGCCATTTTATGCTTGTTCGACGCAACATTTCTTATTTTTTTTAAGCCTTGGTTATGCAAATTTTCTATTCTCTATGCTTCAGTGATTGTTTTGATAAAATATTTCTACCGTTAGTTCTACCTTTTTGTCGATGACAAAGGGGGAGAAAATCTATGTACTAACTTTGTTTTGTAGGAAAGATAGTGCATACATTCAGGGGGAGAAAATAAGTAAATACATCTCTAGAATAAATCAGTATTGTCATCAATCAAAAAGGGGGAGAATGTTGATACGCGAAGATTTTGATCAATGACAATGTCCTTCAACAAAAAAGGAAGAGATATGTGCAAATCTAAAGGAAGATCGATAAAGACCAAACAAACATAAGTATGATTTTTTATATAGGTCTTAGTCTAGATTTATTATTAAAATCTATCCTCAAGAGGCTTGCACGAACACTAGAAAACATTTTATAAACTTCATTTTTATTTAAGCTTTCACTGTGCATATTTTATAAGTTCAATCGACTGAACAGGAATAGCCAACCGACTGAAACTGGTATAAATATATAAACATGCACATTTTCAGTCGACTGAATTTCCTGCACAGTCGACTGAATTTGTTCCTGAAAATTTTACTTCATACTTTCAGTTGACTGAATTCTCTGTTCAGTCGACTGAATTTGAACCTGCGAATTTTTAATGAATGGACACCTTCTTCCTCCTAAGAGTTGCAACCATTCACCAATGGAAATGGAAGCATCTCTTGTTTGCAACCTTTGACAACAAATGCACCTCTTCTACAAGTATATATACATGATTCTAACATCATTCAAGTCACCGAATTCTCTTGCTTTATTCTTACTATTCTGTTTATCATATTCTCTAGATATTCTCAATGCAATCACCAATCTATTGCTTGAATCACTGTTTTGTTTATAACATTCTTTTGATTCATAGCAATTCACATTTCCTAAATCTTCACAAACACATTGCATACTCTCGAGGATAAGATTATAGGAATATTGTACTACATTAGACTCATTAGTGTTGATAAGAACACGATAAGTCGAATATTGTTTTTTAGTAATTGAGTTGAAGTCCTCTTCGGTAGTTGAGGCAAGAAATCCCGTTCGGTTGTTCGGGTAAGTTGTAAACCTATTCCTCGGGGTTAAGTGAAGGTGTGAGTTAGTGAAATTCCTAAGTGAAGCTTAGAGACTGTACGTAGGACTAGAGGTCCGAACCAGTATAAAATCCTGATGTCTCCTTGCACTTACCTACTTTATCTAGCTAGACTATTCCGTTATTCCATATTACACGATCCTACCGCATAGCCTCTTTCATAATCTTGCTCTCAACCTTCCAAGTACAGTCTCTATCATCGTCTCTCCAATAGACTTTGACTAATTTGATTGTCTTGGTTCAAATACTCTTCTCTCTCTCCCAACAATCGAACTGGCTTCCTCACTATGGTCAAGTCCGGTTCTACCACTAAATCATCTAACATTGTCGGTGCAATAGCAATCTCTGGGTCTCTAACACACTTTGTGAGATGAGAAACATGAAAAACATCGTGGACACCTACCAAACTACTCGGTAACTCAAGTCCATAAGCGAGTTTCCCGACCCTCTCAAAAATAGAAAAAGGTCCAATGAACCTAGGAGATAACTTCCCCGACTTCCCAAATCTAAGCACACCCTTCATCGGTGATACTTTGACGAAAATGCGGTCCCTATCTATGAAATCCAAATCTTTCCGTCTCTTATCTGCATTGCTCTTCTGCCTAGATTGGGCCTCCTTCATTCTACCTCGAATGACCTCAATCTTTTCTACAGCCTATCTAACCAGATCTTACCAAGAATCAACTTATCCTCGGTCTCCAACTAACAAATGAGAGATTGCATGATCTTCCACACAAAGCTTCAAATGGTGCCCCAATACTAGTCTAATAACTATTGTTATAGAAAAACACGACCAGATGCAAATGGTCCGCCCATGATCCCCCAAGATCCAAAACACAAACTCTAAACAGATTTTTCAAGATCTTGTTAACTCTTTCCGTTTGCCCATCGGTCTGCGGATGGTAAGTAGCACTTATTATAAGCTTGGATCCCAAAACTTCCTACAGACTCTTCCAAAACTCGCTAGTGAACAAGGAATCTCTATCACTAACTATGCTGCTAGAAACTCCATGTAGTTTCACCACATTTTTCATGAACAACCTTGCTAAAACAGGTGTTGTCCTGGTTGACCTAACTGGAACGAAATGGGCACTCTTAGTTAATCTGTCCACTATAACACATATGCATTCAATTCCTCTGTTCGACCATGGCAACCCGTCTACGAAGTCCATAAAAATAAAATTCCACTTCCATACTGGAATATCTAACGGCTGAAGCAAACCACTCGGTTTCTTGTGTTCGACCTTTGCCTGTTGGCAATTCAAGCACTGCTTTACATACAAACCAATATCCCTCTTCATTCCTTCTCAGATGAAACTTCTCTTTATACCCTAATACATCTTGGTACCTCTGGGATGTATAGTGAACTACGAATGGTGGAATTCATCCAAGAATTTCTTTCTTATGTTTTCTATACTCGGAACACATAATCTTCCTTTCTTTCTCAACCACCCATTCTGGTTAAGACTGAAATCTTTTAAGTCATCGCTCTTTGTTCCTATCTTTAGCTTCCTCATCCATTTAGCTGGCACGGGATCCTCTATCTGCTTAGAAGCAATCTATTCAATCAACACTGATCGAACTTCCAAACAAGACAATACAACTGTATTACCACTAGATCCAGCCTTGGATATCCAATGCACTATGCAATCTGCAAATGCTTCTAAATCTTTCCACTCTGCCATCATTACCAACATTGCATTCTGATGCTTTCTGCTAAGTGCGTCTGCAACCTTGTTGCCTTTCCTCGGTATGTACTCAATCCCAAAATCAAAAGCGGCCATGAACTCTAAACACCTCTACTGTCTCATGTTCATCTCCTTCTGAGAGAACTAGTACTTCAGCAACTTATGATCTGTATACAGCTCAAACCTTTCTATCAAAAGGTAATGTCGTCACACCTTCAAAGCAAAAATAACTACAGCCAACTCTAAATCATTTAACGGATATCTGAACTCATGCGATCAAAGTTGTCTAGATGCATAGGCAATCACTTTATCTCTCTGCATTAGCACAGCTCCTAATCCTATTCCACACGCATTGGTATAGACTACCAAATCCTTATTCCCTTTTGGAACAACCAAAATAGGTGTATGGGTCAATAAGTGTTTCAAATTTTGAATGCTTCCTCACACTTATCGGTCCACATAAACTTCACATCTTTCCTTGTCGGCCTAGTCATCGGTGTTGCTATCCGCTAGAAATCCTTAATGAATCTCTGATAATAACTAGCCAACCCAAGGAAACTCTTTATCTCAGCTACTGTCTTAGGTCTCTTCCAACTGTTCATTGCCCCGATCTTAGTCAGATCTACTAACAACCCTTCTTATGAGGCTACCTTTCCAAGAAACTTCACCTCCTTCTTCCGGAGGTGACACTTCAAAAACATCGCTTTTTGTTGATGCTGTCTCAGCGTCTCAAGCATCACTCTAAGATGAACTCCATGCCCTCTTTCATCCTTAGAGTAAATCAAGATATCATCTATGAAAACTAGCATGAACCTATCCATGTGCTCTCGAAAAACCCAGTTCATCAAATCTACAAAGAAAGCTGGAGCATTCGTCGGTCCGAATGACATAACAAACCATTCGTACGATCCATGTCTCATCCTGAATGTAATCAAAGTTATATTATCCTCTGCTACTCCGAGCTGATGGATACCCGTTGCCGAACCCATCCGAGAAAATACCTTTCCTCCACTTAGCTGGTCGAACAAATCGTCAATTCTAGGCAATGGACATCGATTTTTTATCGTCCTCTCATTCAACTTTTGATAATCGATGCATAGCCTTAACGATCCGTTCAGCTTTTTAAAAAACACTAGCGTTGCACCCCACGACGAATTGCTTGACCAGACTAAACTCTTACCCTCTAAATCCACCAACTACACCATCAACTCCCTCATCTCTGAAGGGGTCATCCTGCTTGGCGGTCTACTCATTGGTTCTGCTCCCAGAACTAAATCTATTTGAAACTCAATGGCTCGTTTTGACGGCAATCCTACTACATGCTCAAAAACATATACGAATTCTCTAGCCATGAAAACTTGGCTGAATCATCATCTGAATCCAGGGCACCCAACAAAGAAAACACTACATCGCTAGAACCTTTTATGGTGAAAAACAATCTGATCACTACAATCGGGATGTCTAAGGGATATCTTCCTACCCTAGAAAAATATATTAACATCATATTTAGTTAATCAAACCATACCAAGGATAATTCCAAACCCCAAAAAATCAAACACATTCAACCTGCACACTAAAGTATGACCTAACATGTCAAATTCAAACTGGTCGCACCTCAACCCTAGAGTTGCATACCCTCCTATTGGATTCACAACCCATAAGGATGTAACCAAATATGTGGGTTCAAGGTTAATTTTATCTATCAAACATCTAGATATAAAAGAATGCAATGCACTAGCACCAAATAAAACAATAACAGACATACCATGAATCTGAAGCATTCCTCCAAGAACTGCCTTTCCTTTCTCTTGGGCTGTTGGCCTGAAAACAGCAGGCTCCAATGCGTATACCTTGTCCTTACCATCTCCAATGGGCTCCTAGCATTGGTTCTTATAATGGCCTATCTGGTCATAGTTAACACTCCTGACATTCTTCCCCTTAGCCACATTCTTCGCTTTCCCCGAGCGACACTCATTAACAAAGTGCCATTTCTTGTCGCATTAACCTCAGGCTTCGCTTTCTTGGCCGCTCCACCCATCTCAGCACCTTTCTTGGGAAAGAACTTCCTCTTCTGGCCTTGCCTAACTTGGTCCCCATTTTCCTTGCTCTTCTCTAGAGACTCAAGGACTTCTTCCTGCCTCAAAGCTATCTCTACAACAATATTAGAAGGATCTCTAAGATGAGACAAAGTAGAACTAGTTAATTCGGGCCTCAATCCTCTGATAAACTTCTCATTTCGCTTCAACACGGTATCTACACAAGCAAACCCATATCGGGCCAACTCTTCAAAATTTCCTAGCATACTCAGCAACAGACATATCTCCCTGCACCATCTTAGTAAACTGCCTAATCAAAGATGACTGTGCCATTACTGACAAAAGCCACTCCTAGAATCTTCTCTTAAAATGCACCCAGGTTACTGCTTCCTCATCTACTATTGTCGTTACACTGTTCCACCAGAAAATGCGGCTCCTTGAAGCTTCATGGATGCCAACATCCTCTTCTTCTCATCATTGAGCCCCAGGTCTGCCAAAATCCTATCGCAGTGCAACAACCAATTGTCAACTCCAATGGCATCCTCCGCTCCTATAAAGGGCTTTCCTCCTAGATTCACATAATCACCGCTCATCTTAGCAAAATGATTAACAACTAGAACTTCTAGAACCCCTGATCCTACAGCATTTCTCCCCAACACTCTGGCTGCAACTCTTGCCTGCATCATATTCCTGAAAAACTAATACATAGCTTCCATTCCGACTTGCAGGACTTCAGATTACCAACATTCTCCACCAGACCTTGGTTTTTCCCAGCACTAGATCCGGCATTCCTTTTGGTGCTTCCCCTTCCTTGGTTAACTCTACTTCTCCTACCATCAATTTCTGTATTCAAACCTCATGAGATACAGAAAGAAAACCTAATCAAAGATAAATGAATGAAGATAAGGCACATACTTATATATAGCAAACACAAGTACGTTACAATAGCATTAACCCAAACCCAAAACTCTAATTTCTTTGGATTTTTGTTTTCAAAACCAATTTTTAGTTAAATTTTTAATAAACCTATGCTCTGATACCAAGTTGTAACATCCCGTATCAGGAGACCAAAAGCTAAGCACCGTGAATGCTACAGTCATGCACGGTATTAACTTCTGGTGATGAAATATGGTAATGTTAATAGTATCCATAATATCATAAGCACTTGAGTATAAAAAAAATCAAAGATTTCCAAAAATAATAATTTCGTTGATTACATTTCTGATAAAACATATCCTAGTTACAAAAATCCCCAAAGGTATTCTCAAGTAATGATCAATTATAATTTACAACAATATGCCAAGAGCGACATATGAAGATGCCCCTTGGATGATCAAAGAAATATAGACATAATTGTCTTAATACACAATGTAAATAATTTAAAAAAGAATTCCTAAATTAGCTATCCATCAGCCCACTGCTCGTCTTCGGATGTATTATTTGCAGAAATCTGCTAAAACCTGAAAACCTAAAACCTCAGCCTACTCAAATCAAATCTTGAGCACCCGAGAGTTTAAGGGAAAACAAAAAATTTGAGTCAGACATAAAGCCTAGTATGAATAATTTCTGTTACATCTCTATTTATTGAATAATAGTTAGACTACCCTGCTTAGCTGAATGGGTTTAACCTCACTATTATTATTACCCCACCTTTTAGCAAGGCCGAGATATCAAGAGATTAACTGAAAATCAATGATTACTCAGCCCAAATATCGATTATGCATCACAGGTTCTCTATGGATATCGATGATTTTTTTCTGAGTCCGGATCGAGCTGCAACTGACCATATATGACATGCAAAGCCGTAAAAGCCAACGTTTCAAATTTCAAATTAATCGAAGTTCGTATGATCGAGATACGATCGATGCAAACTGAGGAAGACACGTTGTTCGTATCCATCAGGAAAAGTCTGATTTCAATTCTATCATGTTAGAATCAATACATGGTCGCGTTGTTCGAATCCATCAAGTTCGACTCGATGGAAGTGACATCGCTCTGCATCCATCGTGTTCGCATCACTCCAGTGAAGTCTTATTCGTATCCATCAAAATCGGCAGTTCGTATCGAGTGAACGAACCCCGGTTCGTATCCATCCTAGACGATCAATTCGTATCGATCGCCCCACCATATAAATGCACTTCGTATCGACCAAACTTCAAGCCTTTCATATTGATTAAAAGAGCGATACGAAGCGCAATAAAAAACAACCGATCGACATGAACGGAGTGACACGGTTGATCAATACGAACGGCACAAAACGCGACCTATGCAAACGATCCACTAACATCGATACGAACAAGACAAGATGATCGATGCGAACAACGCTCCAATCTTGGGTACGAATAAGGCTCGGTCAACTCGGCACGAAGAGTGGATCAATCTAGAATATTCGCACCACGTCACCTTGCGCTCACGTGCTTGAGATCGAGTCGAAGAGAACGATACGAATGTATCGAGTCAAATGAAACTGTCAATCAAAAATCCTGATTCGTATCGATCATAACTCACAATCCATAAGTCCAAATGCTATGAAATTTTCGCAGGAGCTTAGTACAAGCTAAGAAAGGTTCACGCCAAATTTAGACTCGGTTGGACTAAATCTTGATCGATACGAAATTGGTTCGTATCGATCACGGATCGAGCCAAAACTTCACGGGATCGATCTCGTAGGCGCACTTACGTGCCAGAAGGAGTCTCCCTAAGTTTGGGTGAGATATTTGCACAGAGCACCTATAAATAGCAACTTAAAGCCTACAGAAAAAGGATCTTTTGGCGATCCGACGTCCCGACTCTATCGATAACACTTTTGCACTATTAAGCTACTATTGTACTCGAATTTATTCATTGTAATCCATTGTATCAACTGCATTTAGCGAAGAAAGTGAATAAACGATTATCCTTCAAAGTGGATGTAGGTCGGAGATAGCTGAACCACTATAAATCTTGTGTTTCTGCTTGTTATTTTTCAATTGTTATTCTCTACTTTGTCTGGATCTAGGATTTGTGTTAGAATATTGCTAATCTGTGTTCATACACTGGTGCTTTCACGATACTCCGGGTCTGTGACCAATTTTGGCCCTAACACTTTGGTGCTTTCACTGAGAATTGAACTCAGGAATCCTACCGCTTAGGTATTGGATTTAAAAGCTTGAAGAATTTGACAATGACACGATAATCAACAAGAAGACAAAGAGGAGAGAGGAGCCAACAAGAAGGAAGTCAAGAGGCCTCCTCTGGAGCCGGGGAAGGTCCAGCGTCGATTTACATCACCAGGGATGAGATGGAGGCTATGGTGGATTAAATACATGAAAGATTGTTGAAGAGTCAACAAGAAACGAAGAATAAATTCTTTGAGCAGATAAGAGCAGGCGGAGCACAGAACCTTGAATCGACTACAGTGACTGCAAATGCAGGACAAAGACCTAGAGTTACAGAGACTAATGGAGGTCAGATTCAAGGTCAGAATGAAGAATGTGAAGGCAATCAACAGGAACCTGGGGGCAGACCCTCGAGATCAGGCATTGGAAGACCCATAGATGGAGCTTAGCTGGCTAGAGACAACGCCCACATGAATGAGCCGCATGAAGTGTATTACCCAGAATACCCTTCGAGACCAGGGGGGCAGGATAGAAACATGACAAGGGGAAAACCCGTGGATGGAGATGAAAGAATAGCCGGACTAGTGCGACAATTATGAAAGGAGGGTTGCCAAACGGAGGCTTTGAGGAAGTTAGTCGGAACCCGTTTACACCGAATATCATAAATGTGAGGAACCCTCCAAAGTTCAAGTTACCATACTAGACCCTTATGATGGAAAGTCAGACCCGACCACGCATATTAATAGATATATCAAGCACATGGAAGTGCTGGTGGCGCCCGAGGAAGTGATGGCACGATAATTTCCTCTATATTTGTCAAATTTGGCTGTGCTCCAGTTTAGGCAGTTAGAGAGTGGATCGATTAGAACATGGGGAGAGCTAGTGGAATGCTTTATGAGACAATTTAGGGTCCACGTAAAGCGACCCAAAAGTGTGATGACCTAAGTATCAATAAAGCAGAGGACCGGAGAGTCTATAAAAGATTTTCTATTGCGATTAAATGCAACTATGGCTTCAGTAGATTGTCAGGATCCATCAATGATTTTGATGGCGGTGGGGGTAGGAGTTGCAGAAGGCATAGAGTTCAAAGATTTGCTGGTAAGAGACCCACCACAAGACCTTGGAGAATTTTACCATGAAGCTGAAAGATTTATTTGAATAGAAGATTCACGCGCCAAGAGACAAGAAACAGACGTTGTGCAAGGCGAAGGAACAGCCAAAGAACAATCTGGAGCAGACAAAGGGAAACGAAAGCAGGACGACAAATATGATGGTCATGATAAATGGAAGAGATTCTGAGAACCCAGGTTCAGACAATACAGAGATTTGACGGCAAGCCTGGAACGGATTTACACGGAGATTCGGGGGCAGCTCCTCTATCGAAAACCATCCAGGAGGGATCCCACAGAATGGGAGCACAGAAGTGGGAAGTGCTTCCTATTCCATGAGCTGGGAGGTCATATAATCGATGAATGCCGCCATCTGAACGATGAGGTGGAAGAGCATGTTAGAAGTGGTAGATGCCACAAAATACCAGAGATCGGATAGTGGCCGTAGGACCTTAGCAACTACCTCCTCCACCTAACAGAAGGATCAGGATCATGACTCGTCATCAATTGATCATGGTGGCAAGGGCCAAGTTTAGTATTTGAACATTGGTCAATTAAACTCCTTAGATTTGATTTCAAAATAAAACGACTATTCCACTTACACATATACGGGAACCGAAGAGATCCCAAGCATGCTTTGAGATGGTAATAGAATGCTCTGCCCGGAGAGGCATCATCTAGCTTTTTTCTTTGTTTGTGATTGAACATTTGGAATTTGAATTTAATAAATGCACTTGAATTTCAAAAAATAAACCTTTAACCGGAGAGTTAAAGGATGAATATTGAAAGTCAACCTGAAAATGATTGCTTTATGACCCCACCTAGAGAGGCGGGGTCCGAAGTGCAAGAAGTTAGTTGCTTCACCGGAGAGCGACAGAATCAACTCACTTAACGTTGTTCCCCATTTACCAAAGAGTGATTGGATCGAGGTTAGATAAGAGCCTGGAGTGGTTATGATCGACCTAGGTATTAGGCCATGATATCGCTTAATGTTTAGAGACACTGAACCAGAGTGTAGAGGGCGTTGCCGCTTCGCCGGAGAGTGACAGGATCGGCTCACTCGATGCTGTTTTCTCTTCAACAGAGAGTGACAAAATGGGATGCGGTAAGAGCCCGGAGAGGCTGTGATCGGTTTAGGATGACCAAGACATCGCTATATACCCTCGCCAGGGCCGGAGTGCAAGGGATAGAAAGCAACGCCGGAGCGCAACAGGATCTTTCTATTTGATTATTAAGTCTAGAATGGACTTGGAAAGGGTCCGGAGTGACCATCGATAGTCCAAAGAGGCTGTAGAATTTGATTCTTGACTTCCACAGGTGGAAATGAATACTGATTCGGCTTTAAACAGCTACAAACTTGATTGATGATACTATAGCTATGGATAAAAATGAACTCATGACATTTGATTTGAAGCTATTCAAAACACACGTTTTGCCAAAAGGCATGTTTTGGGGGCAAAGCGTTACCCCGCCTTTTAGCAAGGCCGAGATATCAAGAGATTAATTGAAAATCAATGATTACTCAGCCCAATATCGATTATGCATCGTAGGTTCGCTATGGATATCGATGATTTTTTTCTGAGTTTGGATCGAGCTGCAACTGACAAGACATGACAAGCAAAACCTTAAAAGCCAATGTTTTAAATTTCAAGTCAATCGGAGTCCGTATGATCGAGATACGATCGATATAAATTGAGGAAGACACGTTATTCGTATCCATCAGGAAAAGCCTGATTTCGAATCGACCATGTTTGAATCGATCCATGGTCGCGTTGTTCAAATCCATCAAGTTTGACTCGATGGAAGTGACATCGCTCCGCATCCATCGTGTTCGTATCGCTCTAGTGAAGTCTTTTTCGTATCCATCGAAACCGGCAGTTCATATCGAGCGAATGAGCCCCGGTTCATATCCACCCCAGACGTTCAATTCATATCGATCGCCCCCCCCCCCCCCACATAAATGCACTTCATATCGATCGAACTTCAAGCCTTTCGTATCAATCAAAAGAGCGATACAAAGTGCAACACAAAACAACCGATCAACACGAACGAAGTGGCGCTGTTGATCGATACGAAAGACACAAAACGTGACCGATGTGAACGATCCACTAACATCGATACGAGAAAGACAAGATGATCAATGCGAACAAGGCTCCAATCTTGGGTACGAATAAGGTTCGGTCAACTCGACACGAATAGTGGATCGATCTAGGATATTTGTGCCATATCACCTTGCGCTCACATGCCTGAGATCTAGTCGAAGAGAACGATACGGACGTATCGAGTCAAAAGAAACAGTCAACCGAAAATCCCAATTCGTATCGATCATATCTCACAATACATAAGTCCAAATGCTATGAAATTTTGACAGGAGCTTAGGTACAAGCTAAGGAAGGTTCATGCCAAATTTCGACTCGGTTGGACTAAATCTTGATCGATACGAAATTGGTTCGTATCGATCACGGATCAAGCCAAAACTTCACGGGATCGATCGTGTAGGCCCACTCACGTGCCAGAAGGAGTCTCCCGAAGTTTAGGCAAGATATTTTCATGGAGCACCTATAAATAGCAACTCAAAGCCTATAGAAAAGGGATCTTTTGGCGATCCGACGTCCGGACTCCGCCGATAACACTTTTGCACTATTAACCTACCATTGTACTCGAATTCCTTCATTGTAATCCGCTATAATCAACTGCAAGCAACGAAGAAAGTGAATAAAATATTATCCTTCGAAGTGGACGTAGGCCGGAGATGGCTGAACCACTATAAATCTTGTGTTTCTGCTTGTTATTTTTCAATTGTTGTTCTCTACTTTGTCTGGATCTGAGATTTGTGTTAGTATATTGCTGATCTGTGTTCATACACCGGTGCTTTCAATATACTCGAGGTTTATGACCAATTTTGGTGCAAATAATTATCTCTATTCAAATCATATATTTTGTAAAACTTTTCCTGCAACCAAACTTGTTAATCAATTAATTATAATGATAATACAGTAATATCCATCATGCCAAAATAGGAAATAAAACAGACCATCGGTCTAAAATCTGAACAATCTATTCTTTATTGGACTATCTATCCTAAATTATGAGCTATCTGCTCTTTTCTGAACTATCTGTCCTAAAACTGATTATACCATAATAGCAATAACTTTTATGCTGGATAATGGGCTATCTGTCCAAAGTAGGTAAAAAGGGGTGGACCAACTGTCCATAAAAAATAGCAAGGTCCGTTATGCTAATAAATGAACTAACTTTTCATATCAGAGCTAACCGCTCTTTTCTGGACTAACTACCTCTGGATTAACTGTCATTTGGGCTGACTGCCCTAAAAATAGACTGACTGTCCGAATTTAAATGAGCTAACTGTCCGAATTTTCTTTTGGGTTATCTAACCTTGAAAATATATGGGCAAACTGCCTTTCAAATATCTGGGAAAACTACCCTTCAAATTTTCCTTGAAAATCTTTTCAAAAAGATTTAATCGGTCAAATCATATATGTACAAGGAAAATATATCTTTATCTTTACTCTAAACTATTTTTTCCATGTTATGTATTCTTTACTCAAACTAATGTTGATGATGTTCAATAAGGATCATTTATCCTTTTAAAATAATTTAAAGTCCTTTGTAACTTATAACACTTAGACTATCTTCCTAGTCTTTATATTTGAAACCTTTGTTTAAAACTTTTTAACAAGCTTTCGAAAATATAAATGTTAACTCCTTCTAAACCCTTAATTAAACCCTTCGAAAGTATTGAAGGTTACTCCTTCATATTCTTTAATGAAACTTTTGAAACCATTGAAGGTAACTCCTTTAAAAACTTTTAAAAAGCCTTCCTTTTACATGCTTTAAAATATATGACATCGGCCTTAAAATCCTTTAACCCTTAGCCTTTAAAAAACATTAAACCATGCCTTTCGATCTTGTCGAAAGGTTTCATATCGAGCTAGTCAAAAGGTTTCACCATTCGACTTTGTCGAAAGCCTAGGGTACATCCTCTATAAAATCATTTGTAAACCTTTCAGAAGCAATGAAACTGAAAACCTTTCGAAGACACTGGGTTCAATTTAAAACAAGTGGAAAACTTTTAGAACCATTCAAAGCTAACTACTTTGAAACCTTTAAAACATTTCAACTTAAAACATTTGGATTATGCCTATGAGTAGAGTAAAAGGATCAAAAAACATTGGAGTCGAAAGCAACTATTTCGCAACCTTTATAAAACCTTTCGAAAGTATTCGACAATAATGAAATGTTGGCGTTGGAACCAACCCTTTGAAATCAATGGAGAGAGGTGGCAAGATTTAGAAAAACAAAAGATTACCTTCGAGTCCATCTGTGTTGGAAGGTTCGAAAGCGGCAACTATGCTTTCAACCTTACCGAAAGCTATACCTTTCGACTTTGTCGAAAGGTTTCAATTAAAACAAGAAAGCAACCCAATCAAAAACTTTTCTTTAAACCATTTGACAATGTCGAAAGCTCTTTGTCGAAAGCTAGTAGGCGTGTTTTCTTTAAAACCAAAACAAAGTTTCATCTCTTTCAAAAGCTCTAACCTTTCATCCCTAAACCTTTCAACTCCTTCCAATTCACTACGTACCAATTGCCTGATACCATGTGCATTGGTATTTGACCTGGTTGAAAGGTTTGATACCTTTCAACCTTCTCAGCGGGTTTGGAATGGAGGTGGAAGCTTTTGCCAAAAGGGTCGAAATAGTAATAAAACTATTTATTTGTACTTTAAAATAGTTCTTTTGTACCCAATCTTCCTTGTTTGTCTAAATCTGGTTGATTGCCAGAATTTTATACTCAATGATGCTGCCAAATATCTTTATTTGGAAATTTAAATAATTTTAAAAAGCCCCTTTCTCCTTTATAATTATATGAAACATTTAATTCCATTCCTTAAATAATTTATTACAAATATTAAAACATCTTGAAAAGTTTTGGAAAAATCTCAGAAAATCAATTAATATGTTCACTTCAACATATAAAATTTTCTAATCCAAACAATAATTATTTTTCCCATAAAAAATTTAATAATACAAAATACAATTTTCTTTCTTAGAAAATTCGTAATAATTCCACAAAAATACAGAGAATTCTGAAAATCGAAAACCTTCTCTAAAATAACTTTTTAGATCGTTATAAAAATTGGAAAGACTAAAGGATGTCACTTAATATGGTTTCCATCTTAAAACAAATCATAAAATCTATATGAACATAAATAAATCCTCTTCATGTATATATATATATATATATATATATATATATATATCATTTTATTGTTCAAAAACATAGAAAATCTTTGCAAAATCATTTGGGTTTAATCTTAAATCTGAAACCATAAAAATTTAAAGATGTAAATATTATTCACCTTTGCTTTAGATATTAAGGAGCTTGAGATTTGAATGTGTTTGATTTCATTTTTCTTACCCTAAGATTTTCTTTTGTTTCCTCTTTTTTTTCTTGTTAATGGTGGTCGGCCTTGGTTTTAAATTTTTAAAATGAGGACGAACATGTGAATAGATACACGGCCTTAGAAATGTGATATGGAATGGCCTCTTTCCCATAATACCCTTCTTCCAATTCATTTAAAACCCTTCTTTAATTCATTACTTTTAAAATGCATGGCCACCTTAATTAAATCAAATCTCAATCCGCTTATCAACGCATTATTTTATTTAGTTTATCTATTAAATCTTCTAAATAATATTATTAAAAATCTGGGGTGTTACAATATATCTGGTGAAAAACTGTTCACGTTATACCCAAAAATAATTTTTATACAACATACATTAAGCCACTTTGTTTTTAAAACCAAAAGGAATGTCATCTTATAATATTGGAATTCACTTCAAAAAAGTAAAGAAATAAGAAATTGGAGTTTTGAAAACAAATTGAAAATAAAATCTATGATTTCATTTATGAAAATAATAGTTTTAAAGAAGGAAAATAATATAAAAATATCATATGATTCTGTATAAAAGAATTTGGAATAAAAAAAGTTGGAAATTGAATATTGTAATAATATAATATAAAAGATATGGAATAAAGTGAAAATGAGATTTTAATAAAGTAGAATAGTGAAAATTTGGTTTAATATAGTTTAATGTGGTATTAAAATGATTTAAAAGTGTTTGGGCAAGTTTTGAAAAACTTATCTAGAAGGTAAAAAATAAGTCGTTGCGTTTCAGGAGTTTGCATTTCGTGACCTGACAAGTTAAATGGGTATGTAGAATAAAATATAACTCAGAATTCTTTCAAATATAATTTTCCAAACCCTTACGATCTTAATTTTCAACTAAAAAAAATGAAGATTTCATTTAATAAAGTTTAAAATATTTCCAAATCAATTTTTCGAATCATCGTGTTTTGGCGGTTCATAAAATATTTTTTTCACCTCTTTAAAATTGATGTTTTAAAATCTTTAAAAATATGAAATAAATTCCGCAAAATATACGAATTTTTTCAAAAGGAATTTGAATTATAAAAATGGGCGTATATGTAGCGAAATTGGTGTTTAATCTATAAACCTTTAAAATCCCTATTTATCGACAATTTAGCAATGAATTTGGTAACCGTTGGATAAATGATTTGAACTTGGATTTTCTTTCTAATTGCTTTTGAATTATTTTTAAAATGATAAATCAAATAGTTTAAAAGTTTAGATTCAATCAAATAACTTTACCACCTTATGGGTGACAGTATGCTAGAATTTGGAAAACCAGTTGTAACATCCTAAATTTTATCAATTTAATTTAGTAATTTGTTTGAAGTTTTGAAATTTAATTTGAAAATGATTTGAAAAAAAATTCAAATCAAATCAAATAAGTGTTAAATTGTATGAATAAGATTATAATTTCATTCAAGTTTAAAATCTGAAATAATGAATGTTTTTAAAATCACTTTAATTTAAAATTTTATATACATATACATATATATATATATATATATATATATATTTGTATGCGTATACGAGTAGATTTGAATTTAACTTTCAATTTGAATTTAAATTTTAAATAAATGCTTTAGTAAAATAATTTGGATTTTTAATATATATATATATAAGTTATTTAAGGTGTATTTAATTTCAAAATTCTCTATTAAATAGTATTTATCAAAACAAAGCAAATGTCTTTAGAAAATGGAAAGTGTAAATTTAATTCACCTAAATTGCAGGTGATTAATTATTATTGAATGTTGTGTACTGATTGACATCTCTGTTATGTGATTGTAATGTTATGTGATATAAATTACTTTATGTTGATCTGTGATATCTGTGATTTGTTTCTGTGTGAATGTGAAAACCCATTGGCCTGGAAAACGGCATTTGAATTTCGATGCGACAGGGAGTCGGATTCCTGTTGGTTATCCGAAACCCACACGAACTTGTGAATCTTTGTGAATGATATATCCACGTGTTTTTAAAATTGACACTCACTATTCGGTTTAGCCGTAAGAGGACCTTTATGTCATATAACCCATTTCGAATAGTGATATGACGAAATGGATAGCATTTGAAGACGGTGGTGAAGACCGGGTGTCTTCTAGAACGATAGGATAACCTATCGAATGACTCTGCACTGAGTTGCTCCGGTATAGAGATCTCTATATGTGATGGGGAGTCCGATCGGGATTGTGGATGCCTAGATGGCAAGGGCTTCTTCGGAAGTGCCTACGGTTCTGTTCGAACCCGAAACAGACTTGCATGGTTGTATGTCTGACATTACACTTTGAGATATAAAGCAGATTTCTTTCGAATACATTTCTGTTGGTGGCGGAGAATTTATTCTCTCAACTTAACACCCTTCTTTGAGATGTACGAGCTCAGAGGTTATGTAATTGAAGGTTATCAGTGATATACTCCCAACTTGGTAGTGTGGCATGCTGAGTATTGCTGATCATTTGTTGATCGAAGCATGGATTTTGTGAAAAGTGTAGCTTTATGGATGACACTTCGTCGAACCTCACAACCCGGGAATGGTGAAAACAGGAAAGATGCGGCAAGGCTATTGGGAGTAGGCCCCTTAGGGTATGTGCATTCCTTCTGGATAGAAGTGGTATCATGGTATGGAGCCTAGATACTTAAATTATGTTGATATTGCAATTATGTTGCTTTGTGATTGTTGTTGTTCGGGCCCCGGATAAAGGTTGGTTATGATCGGGGGATGACATACTCGTGTCAGTGGTTATCTAGTTACAGAGGTAACCCGACCTTGTGTTAGTAGAGAGCTGGTTAAGTTCTGGGGACGTCCCTCCAGAGTCGTACCCATGTGGCCCAGGAAGTTCCTTAGCCTGACCATTGTTGGAAATCCAATCACCAATACGCGCCCAGTACGGTTTTAGTTGTAGAACCTGCCATTTAACATGGTAGCTATAGTAGGCATACTATAATGGTGTGTATGCTGGCTAAGATTAATATTATACTTTCGAAAATGTTTGCTACACTATGCACTAATAATAATATCAAAGAGATTTCTTGTATAAATCATATTTGACTATCATAAGGAGAAATCTCCCCCAAGTGTGCTATTGCATTGTGTGCCGGAAGGCCTTATGGTAGTTTCATTTTCCAAAAGCATGAACGGTTTTCTTTTATGAATTTGTTTTTATTCAAAACAACTGTTTTGTTTACTCATACCTGTCCCATGACTGACTCGGAGTTTATTGTTCCCTTTCTAAACTCTGGGTGCCCATAATTTCCACATGGACAGCCTACTAGCAGGTTATCCGTGTTTTGGAGCTAGCTTGGAATCTTTTGAAGTTTTTTTTGGTTTGGAAGCTATTAGATTTCAGAAAGCTTTGGTTTGGATATCTTTTGAGAAGTTTAGAGTTTGAAGACCTTATCGAAGTAGAAGTATGTTGGAACCTTTTGAAGACTCTATTGTCACTCCGTTGTGAAGTTGTTGTTATTTTGTTGTGTTATACATATACAATTCTCTGATGGTGGTGATAAATGTTGTAATGGATATTATGATGATCGTTTTATCTGTGATGTTGATTAATGATAATTCATTTTATTTCCACTGTTTGTATTCATCTAATGTTGTTATAAGCTCCATCCGAACTGGTGTTCGACATTTGAATCTCCGACAGTCGTATACAAGTGAAATATTTGATGTGGATTTTCGAACGCTGGATTTCGGATCGTGACAAGTGGTATGAGAGCTAAAGGTTGAGAAAGAACTTTAGCTACGGAGTATAACACATTAGGTGGCTCATTAGATATGTGGTGAAGTATACCCTAGAATGAGTATAAACTAAGAGACCAAAACCCTAAATTTTTCTTGGTCTATTTCTTTAAACTGCTGATATTTCCTAAGATATCTCGTATGTATACCTAAATCAAGTTTTCTTACTAATTATAGATAGTAAGAATGAGAAGCCGAAGAGGAAGAGCTAGGGGATAGGGAAATACCACAACTGGTCAAGTCCCTACAACAGCAGAAGCAGCTATGCCTACTCAAACTCAGCCGAATCTGACTGATTTGTATAAAAGCTTCTCGAGACATGGTGGTAAGCCGTTCACCGGCAAGGAATCTATTATTGAGGCCCAAGCCTGGATCAGATTATGTGAAAATAAATTAAAGGGCTAAAATTGGAAGACGATCAAATGCGACTAATAGCTTCTTAGCTACTCCAAGAAGAAGCCCTAGCCTGGTGGGAGACAGTTACTGTAGATGAACCAGAAGAAGAGTTTACTTAAAGTCGATTTAAGGAAGTGTTTGAGAAGCGCTATATGCCGTCGGCTGGCATTTCTCGAATGTACCAGGAATTTATGGACTTGAAGCAAGGGAGTTTATCATTTGAGGAGTACTTAAACTAATTCAATGAATTATCCCGTTTCGGTCCAGAATTGGTGAACATGCCTCTAAATAAAAATGAAAGATTTATTCGTGGGATGAATAAGAAATTCCACGAAAGGATGACAGCTCACGTCAAAAAATCTTTTGCTAATCTTATCGATATGGGGTATAGGTATGCTACCCTAGATATACAGGAAGTCCTGAGGGAAAGAAGAAATATGAGCAATCAAAATTGGAAAAAAAAGAAAGTTTGGAGGCAAGAAACCATATCAAGGCAAGGAGAACAAAAACAATCAGGGAAACCAAGCTAGAGATATAACGTGTTACAATTGTCAAGAAAAGGGTCATTACTCAAGTCGACGCGAAAATCCAAAGAAGCAAGTTAATTAAGAACAACCTGTGAAGACTATTCAGGAAGTTAGAGAATGCTATAATTGTCACAAGACTGGGCATGTAGTTAAGAATTGCCCGGCAATGAAGCAAGCACAAGTGGCGAATGTCTATGCGATAAAGGATGACCCCTCAACTTCAAGGGCGGATAAACGAAAAGGAGTCCTAGAAGGTAACCTTATTATCTATGATAGAGTTGTTAGAGTTTTGTTTAACACGGGAGCTTCACATAGCTTTATCTCCCAACAAACCATAAATGAATTAGAATTTAAACCTGAATTTGTTAACGACGCCATTTGCATGAAGAATCTGGTTGGTGGTCCCGCAAATCTTTGTCTATATTGTAGGAAAGTTCCTATTTCATATTCTTGCTATCAATTTTCTATCAATCATTATGTTATCGACTTTAATGAATACGAAATCTTATTCAGAATGAACTGGTTATCAAGATACGAAGCTAAATTGGATTGTAATGATCGGACAATTTTGGTTAAAACAAAGTTTGGGAATTTTATTGAAATCTCTTGTGAGGATCCAAGTCCTAAGAGATATAAATTAATGTATACTTTGGGATATCCCAAACCTAATCTGGAGTCATACCCATAGTTCGAGAATTTCCAGACGTGTTCGAAGAAGTAAAATCTTTACCTCCACACAGAGAAATTGAACTCCGAATTGACTTAGTTCCAAATGCTCGTCCTGTCGTTCATGCAAGTCGCAGGATGGCACCCAGGGAAAGAGTTGAACTAGTCAAGCAAACCAGTGATTTGCTAGAGAAAGGGTTGATACGCCCTAGTGTTTCTGAATGGGGTTCAGATGTGGTGTTCGTAGCTAAGTCTGACGGATCTTTTAGACTGTGCGTGGATTACTGCGATCTCAATAAACAAACTCTCAAGAACAAATTCCCTTTACCTAGAATCGACGACTTGATCGATCAACTTCATGGCGCTCGATTCTTTTCTAAGATGGATCTAGCTTAGAGAATTGTCGAAGACTGTGTTCACTTAACTGCTTTTAGGATTCCAGACATATTCTATGAATGGTTAGTCATGCCTTTCGGACTAACCAATGCTCCCGCATACTTCGTAGACTTAATGACCCTTGTATTTCGAGAAGTATTGAATAAATTTGTGCTGGTGTTTATTGACGATATTCTAATCTATTCCAAAACCGAAGAGGAGCATGATGAGCATCTTAGAATTTTTTTGGAGATATTTAAGGAAGAACATTCTGTTTGCAAAATTTTCTAAATGCCATTTCTGGGTTGAAGAAGTCAGATTTCTCGGCCATATTGTTAATGAAGAGGGGATTTCTGTAGATCCGAGAAAGATTTCTGCTATTTTAGACTGGAAGCGATCCATTACGGTAAAAGAAGTTTGAAGTTTTCTGGGTTTAGTGAGATATTATAGAAAGTTTGTCCAAGATTTCTCCAAGTTCGCCAGTCCATTGACTAAGCTAACAATGAAGAATGCTAAATTCGATTGGACTCCAAAATGTGATGAAGCTTTCCAGGAGTTAAAAAGGATATTGACTATTGCCCCTATTCTCGCTATTATCAACGGGAACCAAGGCTTATCTATCTATATTGACGCTTGTGGCGATGATTTGGGTGCGGTGTTAATGCAAAATGGTAAGGTAATTGCCTACGCGAGTAGACAATTACGTCCGTATGAGAGAAACTACCCAACCCATGATCTGGAACTCTTAGCTGTTAATTTCGCTTTGAAAATCTGGCGACACTATCTTATGGGTGAAAATTTTGAATTATTCACTGACCGCAAATCTTTGAAATATCTCTTCACCCAGAAAGATTTAAATCTGAGGCAACAACGATGGTTAGAATTTCTAGCATCATATGGCCTAGATATTCTGTATACGCCTGGAAAAGCCAATGTAGTTGTCGATGCCTTGAGTAGAAGTCATGCTATTGTTGCTCATCTTGTTATCACTCCTACTCTTTTTTAGAAAATCGCTAATAAGAAAAATGAAGACATTCAGGAAATATATAGGAGGATTCGTCGAGGTGAGGATTCCAGCTTTGGAATCGATAATAATGGGATTATAAGAATAAAAGGCAGGATATGTGTTCCAGACATCCCTGATCTGAAACGTGAAGTATTGGACGAGTGCCACAAGTCTAAACTCAGTATCCATCCAGGAGTTAATAAGATGTATAGAGATATCAAAAGAACTTTCTGGTGGAAGACAATGAAGAGGGATATGTCTATATATGTGAGTCGCTGTGCTACTTGTCAACAAATTAAAAGTGATCAGAAGAAAATGGCCTGTTTACTCCAGCCTTTGGAGGTACGCAAGTGGAAATGGGATCAAGTATTGATGGATTTCATTGACGGGTTGCCCTCCACTCGAAAGGGGAATGTAGCAATTTGGGTTATTGTGGACCATTTGACTAAAACAGCCCATTTCAGTCCAATGAAATCCACTCGGACAGCGGCAAGTTTGGCAAAGCTGTATGTTGAAGAAATTATTCGTCTCCACGGTATACCCAGTGATATAGTGAGTGATCGTGATCCGATCTTCACCGGTAGATTTTGGGAGGCATTTCAAGCTGCATTAGGAACAAAACAAAACTTCGGCACTACTTATCACGCACAGTTTGACGGGCAGACTGAAAGGATAAATCGAATATTAGAAGACCTTTTGCGGGCTTGTATTCTCGACTTTGGTGGTTCATGGGAGGACTATTTACATCTGGTTGAGTTCTCGTATAATAATAGCTATCAAGCCAGTATCGAAATGGCTCTTTTTGAAGCTTTATATGGTCGTCCGTGTCGACCACCGGCATGCTGGATGGAGTCTGGTGATAGACTCGTTCTTGGACCAGATATGATTAAAGAAGCCACGGAAAAAGTTGATTTTCTTCGAAAGAAATTAATAGCTGCTCAAAGTCTTTAGAATAGTTATTACGACCGTAGGAGAAGAGCTTTAGAATTTCAAGTTGGAGATTCTGTCTTCTTGAAAGTGTCTTCAATGCATGGTGTGTTAAGATTTGGGAAGACTGGTAAGCTGGCACCATGATACATTGGTCCTTTACCTATATTGGAAAGGATCGGTCCTCTGGCATATCGAATGCAGCTACCTAGCTGGTTATCTGGCATGCACGATGTGTTTCACGTTTCACATCTTCGGAGATATGTGCATGATCCAGACAATATCATCGAAGCGGCAGCTCAGCAGGATCTTGAAATCACTCCCAACTTAGTAGTTAAAAGAGAGCCATTGAAAATAATCGGTCGTGATGAAAAATAGTTGAGGAATAAAGTTGTGAAATTAGTTAAAGTGCAATGGAGCGGTGATCCAAAGGACTGTACTTGGGAAACAGAGGATAACATGCAAAAGTCCAATCCCAATTACAGAGTGGATATTCCGGCTTAAACTGGTAAGCCCTTCTCTATCTTTTTCTATATTCTTATATCCTTTATTTGCTTTTCTCTCTCTTTCAAATTTTGAGGACGAAATTTTCTAAAGGGGGGAGGGGGGATCTGTAACATCCTAAATTTTATCAATTTAATTCAGTAATTTGTTTGAATTTTTGGAATTTAATTTGAAAATAATTAGAAAAAAATTTCAAATCAAATAAAATAAGTGTTAAATTGTATGAATAAGATTTCAATTTCATTTGAGTTTAAAATTTGAAATAATAAATGTTTTTAAAATCATTTGAATTTAAAATTATATATATATATATATATATGAATATATATATATCTTTGTGTGTATGTATGAGTAGATTTGAATTTGACTTTGAATTTGAATTTTAAATAAATGCTTTAGTAAAATAATTTGGATATATACATATATATATATATATATAATTTATTTAAGGTGTATTTAATTTCAAAATTCTCTTTTAAATAATATTTATTAAAACAAAGCAAATGTCTTTAGAAAATGGAAAGTGTAAATTTAAATACAATTTAAATAATGTAAAAATATTATTCTAATGAAAATTTACAAACGTTAAGTAAGTAATAAATATAAAGACAAGTGTTTAACATTTAGGGAATGAATTAACAAGTGTAATTCATGTAGAAAGAAATTAACAAGTGTCATTACATTATTTTCATCTATTTTTTTGAGTAATTCATGGAAGAAATAGTGTTATATAAGCTACTTTGTCTCCTCTCTCTTATCTCTTTTATTCATTTCTAAGCCCTGTCCAAATCTTTAAACCAGAGAAGAAAAATCACCAGAAACAAGTAATTAAAACTAGAAACTTCCTCAACTTTTAAATCAAAATCAAATCTGTGCAGTAAATGCGCTCGGCAGATTCATAGCGGTAAAGGTGAAAAAAATCATAGCGGGGATACAGCGAGGATATAGCAGGATATAGCGGATGGCTCTAAAATAGCATGTAAAACTTGTACTTAATGTTTTTAAAAATATATAAATGGTAATTAAATGAAAAATTATCATTCAATTGAATTATAATTAATACATAAATAGTTTTAAATAAAAACATGTGCGAATATACTTTAAATAAACGTAAAATTGTTATATAACATAGTTGAATTTAGTAGAACATTAGAGTATTTTCATTTCTGAAAATATATCAAAAATTAAATCAAATAAATTAGTTTCATAATTTTTATAACGTATAAATGCAAATTTTCAATTCACTTTATTAAAGAAGATATAGCGGAAATAGAGGAATATAGCGGGAATAACGGGATATAGCTAAAATAGCGGAGCTTAAAGCGGAAAGACTATATTTTGGGGCTATATGGAAAATTCGTAGTGGTAGAAACCCGCTATGAGATATAGCGGGGTTATAGCGGGTAATACCGGGGCATTAACTACACAGGACCAAATTCCAGTAAACAAAAATCTGTAATCACTTTCTTAAAATCTCAAGGCAGAAAAGAAATTTCAACAAAAAAAACTTCGGCTCTTCAAAAAGAAATTCAACATCAAAGCAAATTCAAGCATCTCAATGTTTTCCAAAAATCAAGTCTTTAAAATCAGGATCAACTCGAGATTGCAAATTCCAGTTTTTAAGTTGCAGACCAGAGTTCCTTTTTCTCTGTTTTCATAAAAAAACTGTAAGTAAATCTTTTCAAGAATTTGAATTTGAATTTGAGTTTGTTGTTAAGGAATCAAGCAAGTTATTCCATCAGAAAACTAAGCAAGTTTATATCAATTAGCTGCAGAAAAAAAAAGTTCAAGATCAAATTTAAAAATAGCTTTCCAGACCTTCAAACCATTTCCAAGTCCCTCTGTTCTAATTTCACAAGTAAGTAAACCATTTTTGATTTGAGCTAGAACTTGTTGCTGTGAAAAATATTGAAGTTTGAATTGTAAATTTGAGTTGCATGTGTGTGTGTGTGTATGAAAATGGAGTGTGCATGTATGTACACTTGAATGGATGTTCTATTTCCAGGCTCATAGGTTCCAAAACCTGTTTCAAAATTCAAAAGCTCTATCCCAAATTATTTTAAGGCTTTGAAATCAAAAGAGAACATGTTTGTATGATCATGCTCTAAGTTTTAGAAATAAATTTAAGTAAATTGAACGAAAAATTTTATCTGGAAATAAAAGAATACAGGCAAACCTAATAAAAATAGAAATTTCATCAATCCTGATTTCAGATTTTGAATATATAGATTGAAACGTCATCGAAATTGATGATTTTTAAAAGTGAAATTAATTTTTTTTATCAAGTATTCTCTTAGAAAAATGGGGATGAACGGAATCGCCATTTTCTCTATGTTCTGACGATCGATAAAGTGATGGACCTCATGTTCGTAACCATAGCTAGCAGGAGGGTCGTAGAATTAGGGAAAAATGCTTAGTTAAATTCTAGATGAACGATGATGATGATCTTGATCGATTTAGGGTTAAAATGGATTGAGGTTAGAAACGTGGCTACTACGTCGTCTTTAGACCATCAGAGATCATCGATCTTGGGCCATCGGAAGCATGGGAGGCTGGCGAAGCTTAGGATGTAATTTCGCGATCTCTGATGATCAGAGGAGAAAGAATGAGGCGATCAATTGGGGCTCAATTTTGCTCTAGATTTGGGCCTAATGGCTTAATTACGAAATCAACATCGTTTCGGAATTCTGGGTGTTTGTGTGGTTCGGGAATGTCATCGTAGACTGATCGATGGCCAAAGATTCAACCTGAGGTTGCCGGATTGATTGTGCATATGCACATGGCTTGGGATGTGTCAGTAGACATTGGTTTGGGAGAAAAGGAGAAACTCGAAGTAACCCTCGGGAAGTCGGTTTGATGGCTCGAGTTTAAGCTCGTGCTTTTACCTGTGCCCATCGGGTTTGTACTTAAACAAATTTTAGTTTAAAAATTAAAGGGCATAGGTGTAGGTTTTGGGAGGAACTCAAAGCAGGTAGGCATGTAGCCTAGGGGGATGCTTGAAGTAGTTGTCGGGTAACAACATTTCCAGTTTTAAAATTTTAAAAATATAAGTCAAATTGATTTCTAAATTCATTCTCTATAAAATGATGATTGTTTGTTAAGTGGAATGTGAAGTTAAAGGTTTTGAAATAAATTATTTGAAATTAATTAAGTTTAAAGATGTTTTAGATCTATACTTTGAAATAAAACTTGAAAAAATAATTAAGAAGTTAATCAAATATTTAAATTGTTAACTTAAAAGTAAATTAATTTATATTGTTAATAATGATTAAATAACTAATGGTTTGTAATTACTTAGTAATTAACTCATTAATAATTAAGGATAATTAAGATTAATTAATTATTAATTAAGGATAATTAATTAAAGCAATTAAGATTTATTAGTTATTAATTAAGGTAATTAATTATGGATAATTAATTAAAGGTAAATTAAGATTAATAAATTAATAATTAAAGATAATAAATAAAAGTAATTAATATTAATTAATTAATAATTAAGGATAATTAATAAAAGTAATTAAGTTAATTAATTATGGATAATTAATTAAAGGTAATTAAGATTAGTTAATAATTAAGGATAATTAATAGAAGTAATTAAGGTTAATTAATTATGGATAATTAATTAAAGGTAATTGTTATCTCGCGTTTTGGTCAAAGCTAGAATATCAACAAATTGGCAAGGAATGATGGATATCAGGATTGGAGATCGATTGAGAGCAAGGCTGCGATCGATGTCGTCAAAATTTGGCCGAGCTCCGATCCGGATGGAATCGATTAGAGATGGTGATGAGGACATGGAGAGGCTATGTTTCAAATTTTAGATTAATCGGAGTTCGTATGAAGGAGATACGAATGGATTACGGTGTGCAAGGAACGGTTCGTATCGATGCATTTCGCATCGATCAGGATGGTGTTCGCATCGATCGGGGATAGGTTCGTATCGATGCATTTCGCATCGATCAAGAAGATGATGTTTCGAATCGATGGTTCATATCGATCAAAGGCAAGTCATAGTGGTGAACTTCGTATCGATACCGTTCGTATCGATCGGTATGGACTCGGCTCGATAGTGCTCGTATCGATCCCAAGGATGAGCAGGGTAAAGGACTTCGAATCGATACTGTTCGTATCGATCAGCATGGACTCGACTTGATGGTTTCGCGTCGATCAGGTAAGGCTTCCCTCGTATCCATCGGGTATGGCTTCGTTCGTGTCCATCAGTGTCGAGCTTCGTGTCTACATGGTTTACCCTTCGTGCATTTTTCGTATCGATCGATAGTACCGCGCATAACATCATTTCGTATCGATCAGACCGATCGATACGAAACACATTTTGGACATCGATACGAAGAAGTACGGTGCGGGCAGTTGGACACAGATGCAATGCAAAACAATCGGCACAAATGAACGCAAATCATGGATGCGAGTGTAAATCACAGGAAGAAGCGTTTAAAATGGCGAAGGATGTGCATGATTTAAAGGGAGAAGCCTTCAACTCGGCACGAATTTTGGATCGCTCCAGGAAGCTCGCGCCACGTCACGAACAAGCAGGCGCTTCGAATGGAGTCGAATAAGATGGATTCGAACACGACAGCCAACGGACAACCCAAATTCGAATCGATCATATCTCCTACACCGATGATCCAAATGCAATGAAATTTTCACAGCAGCTTGCATACAAGGTAAGGAATGTTCCTGCCAAGTTTCAGCTCGATTGGATCATTTTCTGATGGATACGAAATCACTTCGTACCCATCACAGATCGAGTCGAAACTTGGTGGGGTCGGTCGCGTGGGCCCACTCACGTGCCAGAAGAAGTCTTCCAAAGTTTGAGCGCGATCTCAGCCTCCTAGGCCTATAAATAGCACCCTAAAGCCTACAGAAAAGGGATCTTTTGGCTATTGGACGTCCAGACTCTGCCGGATTCATTTCTATACTTCAATACAAATAGTGTACTCGAAATTCTTTATTATTACTGATGCAATCATCTGTAACCAGCAAGGATAATCAATAAAAGGATAAAACTTCGGAGTGGACGTAGGCCGGAGATAGCCGAACCACTATAATTTTGTGTCTTTGTTCATTATTTCTGAATTGCTGTTTGATATTTGCTGAGATCTGATATTTGTGCTTGGATATCATTGGTTTGTGTTCCTACATTGGTGCTTTCACGGTATTCGGGGTTTGTGACCAACTTTGGCGCAAACACTTTGGTGCTTTCACTGAGAAGGACTAGCACCCGCTACATCGGATTTGAAATTCAGATTTGAAGAGTTTTAGGAGTTTTGATTTGAAGATGATGACTAGACAAAATAGTAGAAGGCAAAGGGCTGAGAGAAGCCAACAAGGGGGAAGCCAGGAAGCATCCTCCGGAGCTGGAGAGGGGCAAGCTTCCATCTACATCACCAGAGACGAAATGGAAGCTATAACAAATTCACTGCAAGAGAGGTTGTTGAAGAGTCAACAGGAAATGATGCAGATTTTCTTTGAGCAAATGAGAGCTGCAGGGATGCAGAACTTAGGAGCAGCTATAACGGCTGTGGATGCGGGACAAGGGACTAGGGTTATGGAACCCAATGGAGGACAGGATACAGAGCCAGAAGGCAATCAACAGGGGCTTGGGGGCAGGCCCACAGGATCCAACACAGGAGGACCTTTGGAAGGAGTTCAACAGACCAGAGCTAACGTCGCTGCTAGTGAGCCACATGAAAAATATGTGCCGGAGTTCCCTTGGGGGCATGGGGGGAAAACACTGATAGACAAGACTGGATTAGTGGAGATCATCAGGAAAACCATGCGTGGAGGCTTGACCAATAGAGAATTGGAAGGAGTGAACAGGAGTCCATTCGCTCGGGAAGTAAGGATGGCTCAGAATCCACCTAATTTTAAGTTACCTAGCATGGAGGTATACGATGGCAAAGCACACCCAACTGATCACTTGATGAGGTACACCAGACACATGGAGGTGCTGGGGGCATCGGAGGAAGTGATGGCCCGATGCTTCCCTTTGTACTTGACGGACTTAGCTGCAATGTGGTTTAGGCGGCTGGGAGAAGGATCTATCAGGACTTAGGAGGAATTGGTGGATAGGTTTCTGGGACAGTTTCGGGTTCATATCAAGAGGCCGAAAAACGTGACGACATTGACATAGGTAAAGCAAAGGATGGATGAATCGCTTAGAGCTTTTCTAACTCGATTCAATGCGGCAGTCGCTTCGGTGGATCGGCCGGATCCATCAATGGTTTTAATGGCGGCAGTATCAGGAGTCAGGGAGGATTCAAACTTTAAGGTATCTTTGAAACGGGACCCACCACTGGATCTCGGGGAATTCTTTCACGAAGCTGAGAGGTTCCTCCGACAAGAAGATGCAAGTGCAGATTTAAAGTTGAAGGAGGTGAATGCAACTGAGGGTGGAGGACCATCCAGTAAAAGTTCGGATAAAGACAAAGGAAAAAGGAAGTTGGACGATGATTCTGGAAAAAATAGGAAGCGATGGAAGGATCCAAAGTTTTCTACATACACAGGATTGAACGAAACGCTGGAGCGGATATACCTGGGTACTCGGAATCGCCTTCCCTATCGAAGGCTAGCTAGGAGGGAGCCTTCTGAACGAGAGAGGACATCAGGAAGGCACTGTCTCTTCCATGATTTGGATGGGCATGATACCAACAGTTGCAGGCACTTAAAGGATATAATCGAGGAGCATGTAAGGAATGGACAGTTGCGACAATATGTCGGAACTCGAAATGCAGCAGTCGTACAGGAGCAACCACCATCTACCTCACACCATGACGATGTGAGGCCCAGGAATGACGGTCGATTGATTATCCATTGACCAGGATAATATGAAATAAGTAACAGGCTACTAGCAAACGACAAATTCATTTACACATGTACGGGGACGGAGATAGCCCCTAGGCATGCTCTGAATGGTGGTAAGCCGCGATGCTATGGTTTGTGAAATTAGCCTTTTGCTTTTGAATTGGACATTGATTTTTCTGGTTTGGTTTTGGAGTTTGGATTGAACTCTTGGTTTTACTTGCTTTTTGATTTGGATTTTCCTTTGGATGATTGGTTTCGGTTTTGGATACTAGTTTGGGTTTTTGATTTTCTGGTTTTGATTTGGATTTTGGATTGGATTTTGATTGGATTTTTATCTGGTTTTTGATAAACGGTCGTCGGGTATGGATTATGCAAAGTTAAATGGTTTAAAGATACATATATCTAAAAGATTTTTTATTAGATAAAAATATATCTTCAAAGTTAAATAATATTTTGAGTAAAAGAAGCAAAATGGATTTCACATAAGAGGCTTAATATTTCTGTATACATACATACACTTCTTTTTATCGATAATTGGTTTGAAGAGACCGGAATCAGATTTGGGTGAGTCCTATCTGAAAACCACTACGAACCAGTATACGCATTCGAAAGTGAAGACATGTTGAAGATAATGATTTTAAAGACGGAGATCTTCATAATGCAAGGCTTCTTGCCACTAACATCATGATTCCCATATTATATACATATGGTGGCAGTAGTATCTTCATTTTAAAATTTTCAATGTAAGAACTGCTCGCTACTAATCTTAGAGGTGATTCCCAAACAAGATGTAGTAGGAGTACCTTCGAATGGTTCTGCTTTTTGACAACTTATGACGACCTGAAAATCCGCACCCTCTGGACCAACAACAAACCACGCCTGTCAACCCAGAGCGAGCAGAATTACATATGATCATGACCAAGAAAAGAGAGGACGAGAAGAAAGAAGAAGAGAAGAGAAGAAGAAGAGAGAAGCAAAACCAAAACAATACAGAATCTCACATCGCAACGGAATAACATATAATATAGATCAATAATCTTTACAAAGAGAAACTGTAATATACATAAATTAATATCAAAGTATACAGTAAGTAATCATCAGCTTGGACAGTTACAATAACCTATCCTCACAAATGCTGATAATTTACAACAACAATGCAACAGAAAAATAAATTGATACGTGTATACGACATGAAGTTCTCTAGCTTGCCCGTTGAAGCTCCAAAAGCACCAAATATAAAACTATAACTATACTCAGTCTGACCCGAGCATTGAAAGGGAAGAACGTCTGGATCAGCTGGGTAAACAGGCGTGAGAAAAACACATCTCAACTAAATTTATAAAGTTATCAAAACTGTTATTTATCAAAACAAAAGGTATCCCGCAAGACCACGTCTACACATAAACACAGAAGGGTTTTTCCCTTACGATAACCAAACCATTTCATATGAAATCATGTTATATTATAATAGTTTCTATTATACAAATAATAATCAACATAGCTGAAATTGTTACATTATTAAATTCCAGCAATCCTAGGTTCTACAAACAAAATGGCAGGCACGTAGTGGATTTTGAATTTCCATACAAAAGACTAGGTGAAGGGACTACCTTCTGAACCAAACTCGGTAGACCTCTAGAGGGATGTACCTAGGGTCGAGATACTCGACGCCTAAACCAACACAAGACCGGCCTACCCCTTCTTGCATAGTACCATTATGTCATCACTCCAGTCGTTATTGACCTGAATCCATGGCCACAAGCATATATCAAAAATAATCGGATACATGACGTCTTAGCGTGTAAAGATGCATCTAAAAGAGTGATGACATCTCCTAATGAGAGCGACCCACTTAGCCTTGCTGCTTATATCCCTGTTTCAATCATTTTTCGGGGAGTGAGGCCAAAAGAGGAATCAGATACCTTTCACATATCACATCATCTTTGAATACCACAATGTCATTTCCGTTGACTACTAATTTCCTTCCACAAAAATACAAACCTTAAGCTCGTACGTCTCAAGAAGGGTGTTAAGCTAAGAAAAGTTGCCTTCTCCGCTACCACAGGATGTACGTTTGTAAAAACCAATATACGTAATCTTAGAAATGCAATGTCAGACACTTATCCATACAAGTTGTCTAGGAATAGGACAAACCGAAGATACTCCCTACTACATCATATAGGATTAGTAGTGATCGCCCTTGCAATGTATATTTCATAATGAAGAGACTGCTGCTACTATATGTATATTGGGATTTTAACCCCAAATATTCAACAATCTGTCACAACCCGAACTTCAGCGTTCGAAAATAGACACCCGTACTTCACTTGTACTCGAATGCCGCAGACTCAACCGTTGAAATCCTATTCGCGTCGGAGCTTATAACACATTAAGTACAACAATACAACAGAAGAAAAAGAATATATATCATTGATATATAACAGATACAACATTTGATACCATATGATATAACAGATCCATAAATATCAGAGCAGAATATAATAGCAGAATATGACACAGTGGATAGAGATTTTCAACTTGATCTTCAAGAGAGAAAGGAAGAATCCAAACTGCATTCCAATGCCAAAGTTACAAAGACGGAAGAAGATTTTCAAAGACTGAAGGCTATCGAATCAACACCTATTATTTGATTATTTGACAATCCTAACTCTGGACTGCCTTTGTGAAAAATTGTGGGCACCCAGAGTTTAGGAAGGGAACAATAAACTCCGGGTCAGTCATAGGACTGGTGTGAGCAGACGAAAAAAGTTTTATCTTTTAAAAAACAATCAACAAAATAAAATAAAAAGAAAATTCGCAATGCTTTTGGGAAAATGAAACTACCATAAGGCCTCCCGCCGCACACACCATGCAAACGCAGAATTGGAGGAGATTTCTGCTTATGATAGTCAAACATGCTTGATACACGAAAACCATTTTGATATTATTATTAGTACATAGTGGAAAATATTTCAAAAGTATAATATTAATCTTAGCCAGCATACAACCACTATTGTATGCCTACAATAGCTACCATGTTCAATAGCAGTTTACCGCCACATTCCATGGCAAGTTATACAACTAAATCCGTACAGGACGCGTATTGTTTCTTTGGATTTCCAATAAATGGTCAGGCTAAGGAACTTCCTATTTCCACATGGGTACACCTCCAGAGGGACACCAAGAGAACCTACCCAGATCTCTGCCAACACAAGGCCGGGTTACCCCTGCTCGGAAGTAACACCTACAAGTATGTCATCCCCTGTCATTTGTGACCTTTATCCGAGAGCTCTCAACCACAAAGCAACCACAAAGTAATAAATTTGCAGTGTCCACATGAGTTAAGTATCCGGGCTCCATACCATGATACCATCCTTTTTTAGAAGAAATGGACATACCCTAGGGGCATGACTCCTAAATAACCTTGCTGCATCCTTCCTGTTTCGACCATTTTCGAGGTGTGAGGTCCTGATGCAGTCTCGTCCACAAAGCTACGTTTTTCACAAAGTCATGCTTCGATCAACAAATGATCAGCAGCACTTCGTATGCCACATTACCACATTAGGAATGTATTACTAGTAACCATCAACTACATAACCTATGAGCTCGTACTCCTTAGAGAAGGGTGTTAAGCTAAGAGAATAAATTCTCCGCCACTAAACAGAAATGTATTTGATAGAAAACAGCTTTACATCTCACAGTGTAACGTCAGACACCCATCCATACAAGTCCGTTCTGGATTCAAACATAACCGAAGGCACTTCCAAAGAAGCCCTTGCAATCCGGGTATTCACAATCCCGATCGGACTCCCCATCACATATGGAGATCTCTATTCCGTAGCTACTCAGTGCAAAGTCATTCGACGGGTAATCCTTTCATTTTCAAAAATACGCGGTCTTCACCACCGGTCTTCAATTGAAATCCATAACGTGGTATCATTATTCGGAATGAGTTATATGACACAAGGTCCTCTTCCGGCTAAACCGAATAATGAGCGTAATATTTTAAAAACATATGGATATTGGGATCTCAGTGAAGTCACAACTTAAAACCCAAAACTTTTCTTCCAAATGGTTTAAACAAATTACCATTTTTAAATCTTAAACAAAAAGATTCACTTTACAAAGTTCACCAAGCTTCCACAAAGATTCATTCACAGCTTTTAGAATAATTTCCTTTTCAAATTGGATTAACTCATCCAATCATTAAATCAAAGACTCAATTCATAGCTTTCAAAAGCATTTCCAAAGATTCATTCATAACTTTCAAAACCATTCCCATTTTAAATCTTTTATATAAAAGATATACCATTTAAAATCCTCTTCAATTTCAAAACAAGATCCAACTATCTTTCACAAAGATTCATTAATAGCTTTCAAAACTATTTCAATTCCATTTCGAACTTGAAATCCTTCAACACAAATTGGAAATCCTTTCTTTATGTGAAAGCTATTATTATTTGAAAACAAATAGTTTTCGTTTCGGAAAAATATGTTACATTCGCACAAGTTAAAGCCCTTCAAGTATAAAACTTGGGTTAAATTCAAATTTGCAAAATAATACTTTTAAAATGGTTTAAAACCCATATAAACACATTTATAACTTATATACCCTTTTTAAGCTAAAATTCTCAACATATAATTCAATGTCAAATCTTGAATTTAAATTCAAATCAAATTATTTAAATTTCAAAACCTTATCAAGTTATTCAAAATAACTTTTATCTTCAAAACTCCTTTTCAAAAGCTTTTCATATTTAACCCAAATCCATTCCCAAACTATTTGAATTCAAAATTCAACTTTAAAACTATTTCAAAAATCTATGACTTAACCAATTTCCTCGTGCAATCCATATTTGTGTGTGTATGGTGTAGTCCAGGGGTTTTACACAATAGTGCCACATCATCAATTATTACAGATTCAAACACATCAATATCGATAAGCGGTATATTCCTATAACGATTATCTTCCATTCACAGATTCGCGGATAAATAATACACATTCATCACAGATAATATGGATTACATTAATCATAGCTCGAATCAAAATAACTCATATCACAAAGCATCACACATTAAGGATATCAAACAATTCAAACATTCAATATAATCCCAAAACATCCATAAGTAAGATCAGATAACCATCTGATTAATTTAAATCAGATTAGTTACTTATCCAGGTTAATTAATTATAAATTACTTTAATCATTTAAACTTTAATTAATTAATTAACCTTAAAACATTAACTGATTAATCTCAATGAATAAATCAGTTAACCTTTAATCATCAAATAATTAACCTTTTAATTACGTAGTTATCCTTTAACTAATTATCCTTAATTAATTACATTGATTAAATTAACCTACAACTAATTATCCTTTAATTATTTAATTATCTTTTAATTAATTATTCTTAATAAGTAATTAACCCTTAATTAATTACCTTAATCAATTAATCTCATTTATTAATTGTACTTTAATTAATTAATTATTCTTTAATTACCTGATTAATCAACTTTTTAATTATTGATTAATTAACCTTAATTAGTAATTATCTTTAAGTAATTAATTACCTTTAATTAATTATGATAAATTTGTCAACCTTTAATCATACTTTAATTATTCAAGTCCTTAATTAACTAAAAGATAAATCTATTACCTGATTAATCAACCTTTTAATCATTAATTAATTAACCTTAATTACTTTCATTTAGTAATTATCTTTAAGTAATTAATTACCTTTAATTTATTACCATAAATTTATCAACCTTTAATCATACTTTAATTAGTTAAGTACTTAATTAATTAAAAGATAAATCATTTATCTTAATTAATCATTAAATTCTTCAATTAATAAACCTTGTAATTAATTATCATTAACCCATAAATTAACTTAAGATATTTAAGCTAATTAATCATTGAAAACATTTCTTAATCAACTTCTTAATTACATTTTTAAGTTAATTTAAAAATAAACGTTACATATGTATATAATAAACACTTTTAAATCTTGGTTAGTTCAAAATAATTTATTTTTAAAACTTTAATTTTATACCAAACTCAAATAAATATAATTTATATCAAAAAAAATGGTAAGAAGGATTTTTTTAAACTTGACTTAGTTTAAAATTTCAAAACTTGATATCTTCCTTAATTCAAAATTATGCTTTATTAACAAAACCGAGCCAGATTTAAAATTTACCCGAACCAAAACCCTGTTTCACCGAGACACTTGCAACCCCACATGACTTCGAGCAAGTCCACAAAGTACTTTGAGTTCATCGCGATAGAACCCCTTTCTTCCCAAACCTGGCACACACATACACACGCGTTCACGTGTAAAACCAAACGAAGCAACTTCGACCACCTACGCCACCCCCTAACATGTCACCGACGACTCACCCATAAGCTACGATCACCAGGTGGACGAACTTCGACCAAAATTTTGAAAACGAACAATCGAACATCCATAAACCAAAAACTGGTCAATACAAACGCCTCGTTTCACTACCCGAGATCGCCAGAACCCTTGCTATTCCATCAGAACATTCGCTTGAGTCCTTCGTTCCTGCTCCCCCACATGCGATTGACCAAAAAGCCATGACGACGAGGCAAATCCCACCAAGAACCAATTCGACAAAAACACTGTTCAAACCCTAAAACGTCGAACCACCGCCGCGCCGATCACTAGAAAATCCCTAGCTATTTTTCCCCCAATCTACAACACCCAAGCCACCTTCGACAAGAACCCCGACCTCCCTAAGTTTCCCCATTACTAGAAATCCCTCAAATTACATTTTTTGGACAACTTCAAATATCTCTCATGATCCCAAACTATAAATTGGGATTTAACTGCTAAAATTCATGATTTTTGATTGTGATTTAGATTATATATGTAAATCAAAGAATTGTGATACTGGAAATTTTCATGTTTATAAGTTGCCCACTGTGTTCCTAATTTCTAGATAATTTGCAAACCTATTGCACTCAACTATATTTTGAAATCTTAGCTTGAGTTTATACAAACATATTTTATTTGAAATTTACAACCTATAAGAGAATGTATGTAGAAAACTTGATTTGTTTTTCCCTTTTTATCAAGATTTTTTTTTAACCTGTCAGTAAAACAGAGCTATGCCTCTGTAAACAGACATGCAACTTATCATCCCATAGTTATCAACATGCAAAACATAAATCATCATATCAATTCAAATATCAGGTCAAAGAAGTTTGCTTACCTGTTTTAGATTGAAATAGAGGACAAAGCTTGGAACTTTAGTTTTGTTTTTAATTTGGAATTCCTTTCTATTGGATCTGAATTGATCTAGATAGTTGCTTGATGTTTACAAAATTGCTTACAGTGTTTAAATAGAGAAGCAAGATCTGGAATTGCTTTCAGAATTTTAAATTGGAAATTGAATTTGTTTTGCTCCTGATCCTTGTTCCAGGTTGAGCATTTTGTTTGATCTCAGGCTTCCCTTTTTTTCTGTATTGATTTTCAGATTTTAATTTGGTTTCCAGATTTCTATTTTGATCTGGATTTGTGAGTTGAATTATTGCTTTATTTTTGAGTCTGAACTTGATTTGTATATTGAATTGAATTTACTTCTGTTGAACTGGTTTTGAGTTTGTGAAAGAAAAATGAGACATGTCTTCTTCTCACTAATGTATGTTATTAAAAAATTTAAAAGAAAATTATTGCATGCCACTTGTTAATACAAAGTACGTTAAATCTACACTTGTTAATTTTAAATGAACACTTGTTAAATTCATGACTCTTCAACTTACACTTGTTAAAGATAATTAACATTATGTTTAAGCCCTTGTTAAACTTTTATTTTAATTTATAAACATGTTTTTATGTTTTTAAACCTTTGTTTTTATCTATTTACATAGATTTAAGTTTTTATCAATTATGTTTATATTTGTACATTTTCCATTATTTATTTTTATACAACTTTTTAAAGAAATGATTTAAAATGTAATTATACACAAATTACAAATTATATATACACATTTATTAGTTCTTTAAAATATCAAGATTTTTTAACTTCAATTTATAAAATATATTTATTTTTAATTTCAAATCCAAATTCTATTTTACAATATATTTTATTTTAAAACTCCCAGATTAAAATTCTTTTTACGAATTTTACTTTCACAATCTACTATATGTTTTTATTCCCAAAAATTCAAATTATTTCTCAAATAAATTCACAAATAAATCCAAAACCAATATATTATTCAAAATATTTATTTCTGAATTTCCAATTAGAAATTCTATTTAAAATCATATTTATACATATTTTTATTAATAAACAAACAAATATCTATTTAAATTTGGAAAATACCAAATTAATTCACAATTTAATTTAAAAAAATTAATTAATTACCAATTAAATTTAGCTTAAAAAATCGGGATCATTGCACTAGCAATCCTTCCCTATGAAAGTCCTAAATATCGATATCATCGACCAACATGCACAATTGTTGCATATATGTTGGTCCGTAGTGGTTTTCAGATAAATCTGATCCCGGTCTCTTCGCACCAACAATGCAAAAGCTTTTCTCAACCTCAAAAAGAAACCAAGTCTCATAGACTTATCACGTCTCCAACTTTCAACTTGTTATCCTTGTTTAAGAAGGAAGCTTGATAGATTGGAGTAATCACTCCGCACTACACGAATCAACATTCTCAACACAAACGATAATCAAGCCTACACATTCGGTTACGTACTAAGTGTATGACTAATTAGTTTCTACATCAAGTCGAGAAACTATAATGGCCAAATTTGATAGTCGGTTATTTAACTATCAAAGCAACAAACAAAATCTAGCACATAAATAGTCACTGGGCCTCTTTTTATTAATCGTTTATAAATCAAATAACTTTCTAATTATTCACTTTAAAATATATGTAAAAAGATAATATTCAAAACCATTTCACTTATTGGATATTTGGAAAACATTTACATATACTTATTTTAATCATAAGTAAATTTACAAATCATTTCATTTCAACACTTGTAATATATTTCATATAGTTACTTCAACGATTAAGTATATATGCAAATCTTTAAGGAAACATTCTTCAAACATATTTTATTTGGATCAGAAAGAATGTTGCGTAAAACATCGTTACAACAACCCAAAAATACTAGTGCACGGATTTAGATAACTATATTTAATAGTTCCTTTCGAAAAACATTTACTATAACAAAAATGTTACATTCCACGCCTTAGTAATTTTTACGAAAACGTCTATTTCAATAATAAATGTTGAAATCTATGTTTTCAATGTTCAACAAATTTTAAATTGCTTTTCAAATCCATTTAAACTCTATTTATACATATACTTCCAAAACATTTACTTCAAATATTATTCACTTTATAAAAAATGTGAATGGAATTCCTTTACAAAAATCCATATTTTGCTTATCAAATTAAATTGATTTTGCCTTTATAAAACAATGTTGTAAATCTTATTTTCATTTTATAAAACTTCCATTTGAACTCACTTATATTTATATAATTATATTTTATAAATCCATTCTTTTCAAAATTTCATTTGATATGAAAATCCAAATATAAATCTTTTCACAATAAATCTAATTTAATTATATAAACCCATTCATAAATATTGACTTCAAATCGAATATAAAATATTGGTTTCAAATCCAATTATAAAACTATTAATCCTATTTCAATTGCAAATCCATTTATATAAATTTACAAAACAACGTTTAAAAGCAATTATGCTATTTATAAAATATACTTTTATAAAACCATTCGAAATCTTTATTTCAAGTATTTCACGAACTATAAATTTAATAACTTCAAAATTCACACGTTTATTTATTTCACTAAAATTCTTTCGTTTAAATCCATTCAAATTGTTAAAACATATATTTTTCCAAAATCACATTGAAATCCATTTTTAAATAAAACATCGTTTTATTATTTCGAAATTCCAAAATATGGCCCAATGCTACAAAAGCACTAAATAACATGATACACATGAATAATAGCAAACATGACATGATACATCATCTCTAGCAATATCTGTATAAAAAATCAATAGTGGTGAGGAACCCAATTGGATCCCTTCAACCTGTAACCCACAACAAATATACATATGAGAAAAATATGTTCAATGTCTGCTTCGAGGCAGACGCGCATACAATGGGTCATCCGCTCATACACGAGAACGTATAAGTTCTCGACCACTAAAGTATGCAGGAATATATCCAACTAACCAATATATATAATATACAACCAAAACAGCATAATAAAAGTATTCCCACTTATACAAAATATAAGCGGGCCAGAGAGAGTTTTACTCACTTTGCTTGCAATATCGCTGAAGCGTACCGGTTTTAATTAAATTGAACAAGCTTTCTAATTTAACTAAAATTTCTACTAGCTTCAATCACATCCAATACAATTCAATTATGTAGTATTTTCAGTAACAAGTGCAACGCAACTTGTCTCACTCAAATCCGACCTCGTATGAAAGTGTTATGCACGTTATAAGTTTCTCGAATTATATAATAAAATAAATTACGTCATTTACGAATTAATTACCATGCTTAGATTACTAATTAATCCCTCTAATCACCCCTGCTTCTTCCCATATCAAATTTGAACACCAAAACCAAACTGGTCAATCTCTTCAATCATTAGTCGGACCACTTACGCAAGGTCTGGCCAAAATCCAACACTACCAGATGAAAGCTCGTCCTCCGCTGTACCAACCATCACCACGCCGAGCCCCTTCGACCATCGATTCACCATGTAATGCCGAACCTAAGTAGCCCAGAATGCGTCCTCCAGCGCCTTCCATTGTCGATGATAACGAAAATACACCATTGGATGTGAAGATCTAGTTATGCTCTATAATATTGTAGTTGGTAATTTCTGATAATCGTTTATAGATTGAAATAAAATTAAAGAAGAAGATTTGAGCTTTCTTAGCCACTGAAATTGTTAGTGGCGGCTAGCCCAAATTGTTCTAGGGTTTTAGCAAATGAAGGTCCTTATATAGACAACTACAAACACTATTCACCCGAAAAAATTCCGAATTCCAAACGATGCATGCCGCTTGGCGTTCCTAATGTTTTACCCCTATTCTGAACACAATGGAATATTTATCAGAGACTAATTCCATCATATACGAAAGATAAGTTTCCAAAATTGAATTATTTTAATTAAAATCCTTTAATTAATTTCTATGTGTTTCAAGCTCGTACGGTCAAACGGTAAGTCCAATCGACACGAATTTTGAAATCCTATAATAACTCACTATTATGGATCCAACGATACTTGTTTCGTTAGAATCCGAGATAGTGTCAAAAAATAACAATTTTTACACGTTAGTTGAATATCAAAAATTTCAATTTATGTTAATTAACTTTTAATTCAATTTTAAAAGTTTGCTATCTCTAATTCAAATAGGATTTAAAACAACATTAGAAATCATTTTTATTCACATTAGATTCCAAATTTAGTTATTTAACCAATTCAATTCAAAATATTCGTTTTTCAATATTTAAATTTGATTAAAAATTCTAAATCTGAACGACTGAAAACTAGGTCATTACATACTTCTTTCCTCAAAAGAATTTCATTCTCGAAATTACTAAGTAACAAAGATGTCAGATAAATATACATCCAAACAGTCATCCAAAACGGCATAATGAAAATATTCCCACTTATATAAAAATATAAGCGGGCTAGTGTAACGACCCGCTATTTTGGACCATTCAAATCGACAATAAAACCGTATATGCCCGACTTGAATTATTCAAAATACCGAATTGTTAATAAAAATTTGGCAAACTCAACATATACAGTAAATATAACATCACAGATCACAGGCACAGAGTAAAATAATGAAGCGGAATAACTAAAGAATAGTAGTTCATGAAGCTACTATATACATCAGAGTTAGAAATAAAGTACATCCAAATATCTCAAATACAGTGAAATCGTCAGTACGAGCAGATGACTTTTCTGAACCAATCAACTGGGTGACGGAAAGGATAGATAGCTGGATCTTCAAGCAAAGCTCCAACATCGAAGGTGAGTCTCAAATACTGTATCACTCAGTCTGACCCGAGCGTAAAGCAAAAGCACAAAACACTCGAGTCAGGATTAACATTCTTATATAAATAAATCCAACTCAAGTGAAATATCAACTGAAATACAAATAACTTAAAGGATGTTTGGGACAACCATCCTCTAAGGGTCCATAGAACTATCTACAAGGTAGAAATATACACTATAACACTGTGGTCATTTATACTTCAAAACTAATCATTTTCATTTCAAATATCTCTATATTTCCCAAGATAGTATTTATATAGATTAAATAATTTATACAGTAAAGTATTTCAATCCCCTCAACTTCACAAAGTCATCAACCCGGCCTTACCATTTTAATTAAATTCAACCTCAATTTATCAATTTAAATTCAACTCAATTTCTAAAATAACCACTTAAATTTTATTGATCTCAAATATTTCAATATTTCAAAACTTTAATATTAACATTTCAAAGTTCAATTTAACAGTTACATAAGATCTTGATTTAACCAGATTATTATCTAGCCTTGAAATATTTCCTCCTTAGATTCAATATCATTTAAGTACCCTGAAATTTGATTCTACTCAAAATTTTCTTTATTTTATTTAAACGTGAACTATTCATTAAATCACTTAAATCAAAGATCCAGTTACAAAATCATACCTTCAAATTTTTCCTATTCAATAAATTTCAAATTGATTTAATTAAATAAATTTTTCTTAATTACCATTCCAATTAAACCCAAATTCACCTCCCAATCTTAATTATTCAGTTTATCACCAGAAAATTTATTTGAAATATAGATCTACGTAAATACTTAACCATATTATATATATTAAATCAATCTTAATTTAATTAGATATTTTTATTAAATCTACAAAATTTCCATCAAAACCCATATATTGCTTTTCAAAATATTTATATAGACCAACGGCGTCTGTATATATTTCCTATCATATAGTCAAGTGCTACGGATATTTATCATTTCAACACGTACACTAAATATATACGGGTGGATATCATTTCAACCCGTAATCCCAAATTCAATTAAATGAAAATCGCTTGGTTTATCATTTCAACCCATAACGATTTTCTCCTATTCTAAAGTCCGTTCGGGTATGTATCATTTCAACCCATAGTTATTTCTATACTAACAGGGAACTTGCAGAGTGATAACAGATATGAAAATAATAATAACAACAGGCATATATCATCAAAATAAATATAAACAATAGGATATGGTGTCATATCCCATAAGTGAACAGTTATAGATAATAGCATATATAACAATTTAAATCACTAGAGCCTCATATTTCAGTTGTCGTTTCAATTGAAATTAAATTTAATAAATAAAAGAACGTTAATCGTGAGTGATTACTCACCTTTCGAGGCTGGAGAGATTTGTCATTGAAATGGGTTACAAATCCAAGCACGAATTTCAAAGCAAAAGCAGGACTGACACGATTTCGACGAACAAGGCTGAAAAGGGGGAATTGGTAAAACAATTTGAAATCAGAACCGAGTCGACGCAGATATATGGTGTAAGCGAACTTATGTATAAAATTAAATATAACAAATTTCATATATAAAATGCATTCGAAATACAAACACGTTTTAAATGAAAAATATATGTGTATTTCAAAATTATTGTTTAAACTTAACTCATATGTTAAAGAAAAATATATATATACATAATGTATGTTGAAATACTATACTCATTTTAAAATACATACACATCATATATATTTTCATCCACTTATATCTATACGAAAAAGTTACATATATTAAATATGAAGACAACTCCCAAACTTACAAATATAACTTGCTTTATATAAAATAAAATATACTGACACACAACCACCAACGTATGCATGCAGACATAAATGCAGACTGTCTTTACATAATATGTATGCTAACCAAACAATCATACCCTTACATATATATGAAACTGATATATATAAACTATCTATATAAACTTGCATTCGAAAAATGTTTTAGAATCGAATATATATACACTAACAAATTGTAAACCAGCATATATATTCTTAAAAATATATATATTTACATACTATATCTTAAAACCAATACTCTAACCTCGTATTAAAACAACAACATAGCTAACTAACCTGTAATATGCAAAAATGTACACACTAACGTATTCTATATTATATAGGTTCCATTAAAACTGATTTATATGTAAAATAAACCCATCTGAATAAAACTAACAGTTTACATATGTATGCGCTCCACACACTACGCACGTACATACATATATACATATATATATATATATATATACACGGCACATACACTACACACACATCTATATACACACGGCATACCCACACTACACACGCATATACAGACTACACGCACACATGTATACACACTGCACACGCATAAACAGCTTTATACATATAGAGTTGTAAACATATTGTACAAATTTTACAAGTAACAAACTCCAACTATTATCATATATTCATAACGAAATATAAACCTATCCATAACTTCATATATAATACTTTTAAATATACTATGTGCTACTTACTGTAAAGTATGTTTTATATATGGACTAAATATAATACAAGTATACTATATAAACTTTTTATAATAAAATATAGAATATTGTTAATATAATATATAGCACACACCTCTTTGCCGAAAAACATAGAAAAGGGGGAAGGCGGAGGGAATGCTCGGCATACGAAGGACAGACGGTTGGAAGCCTTCTGCGGTTGCCGTGAGTATGGGAGGAAGAGGGGAGATGGAGTTGCGGGGTGATGGAACTCACTGCTGGCCGGTGAGGAGGGACGGCCTGAGGTGGGTCAAGGCAGCGAAGACAGGTTGTGGTGGATGGATGCACGTGAGGCGGTGGTGGCTGTAGAGGCTTCGGCTGATGCGGTGATGGGTTGTGACGCCGGAGCTTGGGTGGTGGGTCAGCTAGAGGGAAAGAGGATGCGGGTTTTGGTTTGGAAGAGACGCTGCAACCATGTTTGTAAAGGAAGAAAATTTTTTTGCAGAGGAGAGAAAAGGAGGGTGAGATTTGGAAATAGGAAACATCAGTGGCAGATCTCATATTTGTAAGATACAAATGAAACCGTAGACGTTACTTCGTTTTCTCTGAATGGAATAACGCAAATAAAGGCGAAGAAAAAGGGACAAATTAAAGGAAAGCTATTCAACCGGTAGCAATAAATAGAAATAGAACAAAATATAAAGTGAATGTTGGAACAGTGTGAATAGTGATAGACAGATCAATCACTAAATAATAAAACAAAAAGTATGGTAACGGTACCCTCAAATTTGGCTCAATAAATAAAACAATAAATCGTTGTTTGGACGACACGTCTAAAGTTTGAAATTCAAAAGAGAACAAAAGGTCAAGGATCCGATACGGTTACCGGTTCCGCGAATTCCGTTGTGTACCGGAGTTCAAAACACAGAAATAAATATACCGCTGAGATCAGCACGACGAGACGATCAAAACGGTATATAGATATCAGTGGTACGAATGAATTATAAAATTCGAGTTTTCGACTAAGGGAAAGTGCAGCAAAACACAGAAAATTAGATCGACGGAGCTAAAGAAGTCCGAATTTGGAAAAACGAAAAATGAAGCCTCAGCCAGAAGATGATTTAGGATTTTCCTATGCAAAAATATTCAGGCTTGAAAAATATTTTATTATCAAAAATTATTAACTGACTGTAATAGAATTACTCAATGAAATAAACTTGGATAAAATAAATTGAAAATTTAAAAACTGCTATGTTTAATTGGACGTAAACCAAATATTAAATTTTTATTTCAAAATATTATTACATAAAATTTCTCAAAAGTTTCAATTAATTACGTTAAATAAAACCATTTAAAACTATTAAAATCTACGGGTCGTCAAACTCTCCCCCACTCAAAATTTTTCGTCCCCGAAAAGGTAGGAGGTAGGAGAATAGAACAACCAGAAATTAAATAGATTGAAAGATAAGATAAACAATTAATTTTAAAACTATACAAATTTTATTTGAAATATTTATTTGATAAATTCATTTGAAATTAAATTTTTAATACTTTAATACTTTTCAAACTCCTTTGAAAACAATTATTTACATGATTACTTATATTTACAAAGAAGCTATTGAAATATTAAATCCAAAATTCATAAAAAAAAATTATTTTGTTTCAAGATACCTTCCAAATATTATTATTAGATCAAAAATCATTTTTTTTTTAAAAAAATATGTTTTATTTTAGATAAATAACTTCTAAAATATTTATAACACTCAAATTTTCTATTAAACCATGTAGTATATAATTAAACAATATTTTAAAGGATATATCCAAAAAGGAAGGAAGGTAGATTTGGAAAACAGAATCAAGGTGAATAACTAAACTTGAGCAGATAAGGTAGATGCAAGGAATAGTATCGGGCACGAATAATTAATCTAGAACCATAAGAATTTAAATTTCAAATATTAATCCAAAATTCCTTTGTTGGGAAAAATACTTTTATAATAAATACCTTTATAATAATACTTTATAATAAAGTACTATTATATTGAAATAAATTTTCCTTTCGAAAATACTTTTATAACTCGATGTTTCAACAAGTTTATCCTCGTTCTTGCAGACTCTGGTCCTGCGTTGATCAGGCGCAAAGCTAGAATTCTTCAAGCACATAGTAGACTTGTTTCAACGCCCAGTGAAAATACTTAAAAAAACTTTTAAAACAGATATGGAAAGTACAATCCAACAAACAACCGAACCAAAACCTTTGTCCGACCATGGTTCGTAGATACACAATGGTTACGCCTGGGTCCCCCAGGAAACAATTCATATCCGTAAGCTTTCTCAGCCCTGCGAGTTACGCCATGATGACTAGTAGAGTGCAGAATACACAATGGTTACGCCTGGATCCCCCAGGAAACAATCCGTACCCCTAGGCAAGACTCAGCCAGGAACTTGTGCTACTATTCGCGACCTACACAGATTGCTGGATACACAATGGTTACGCCTGGATCCCCCAGGAAACAATCCGTACTCCTAGGCAAGACTCAGCCAGGCAATTGTGCTATGCATTCACGAGAAAAAAAAAACCATGGGTTACGCCACGGTGGGAACGCTCGAGTATTACATCCGAAAAACCGAAAATCAAAGAGAATAATATCGATAGAATGAATCCACGATGTGGCCACAAAGCGGATATCAAGCAGAAGGAACTTTCCATATCTTTACTTCGAAAATATATATCATATAGTACCTTTTCAAATCACTTTCAAATATCATACTTATATAAAGTCCATTATATATAGTATTCCTTTTTTCCCAAATCGAATACTTTCCAAATCAATAGAAGATCAAATCATTTATATAGACTTCAAAAATATCTTTCCAAATTGAGTACCTTCAAATCAATGGATTTCAAATCAATTTCATACTTTTACAAATCCAATTTATATAAGTTCGACCACTCCCAAATCAAGTGCTTAATAATATAAGGTTCTCAATTTCAAATCATTCAATATCCATTCAATTTCCAAATCATATATGATTTCACCAAATTTTCTTCCAAATTAAGTATCTAAATTTCAAAGTTCCTAAAGTAATAGGTTTAGAAAATTATCCCAGTTTCTAAATTAAAATAATTCAAGTCAAACAAATTCATTTCCAAAATCTCCATAAGAGTACTGGTTTTTAATTTCAAAACTAAAATTTTTCTCAAAATCAATTATACTCAAATGGTTCCCAAATTTATAATTATCCCTTTAAAACTTTTAAACAATCTATTTCTATTTGAAATATTCAATTTACCTTTCTGAAAACTATTATTCAAAACTATATTTTTTTTTCCAAAACATTTCAAACTAAATTTATATTCTTTATCAAACATTTTATACTCTTCGAAATTTCTTAATTTTAAAATTTTAGACCTTGACTTGGAAGTGTTCGAACCTTCAAAATGATAAGGGGAAATCACATTTTCAATTCAAGAGTTGAAAATCAACAATAAATCAATTTCATTATATAGGGTTATACCAAAACAAATTCGAAACTCGAGGACTGAACACCGGTCTCACTTTAAATTGTTTCAAATATATACATATATCTTTCGAAAATATCAAATTATACTTCAGAATTTGAAATCATAACGGTTTTACAAAATCACTCGCATAGCGAAGATATTTAAAGTGGCCCCTCCCCCACTCTGAAACTCGAAAATCAATGTCGATGATGCGTGCACTCATCACCGAAATTATTTTCCAGCGACATACGTGAGTTCTGGACTTCTATTTTCTTGAAAACTTCTTTGAAATTTCTTCGAAATTATTGGAATTCATTTGAACTCATTTGAAATATTTGTTATTCGGAAAAATACTTTTAAATCGTATTATTTTTATATATTTTCCAAAATCTTAAAACCAATTTCAAAATACCGGAATTCAATTCTCGAATTTCAAATTTAACTCTACAGTTATAAATCATTTTTATATAAATCAATTTCTTATAAATTTTCAAAATTCAAATCCTTTCAAAACCTTTTTATATAGAATAAAATTTCTTATTTGCTTTATATATATAGGTATATAATCCTTATTGAAAACATTTTCACTTTTGTATATATAAAAAAAATCATAGTTATGAAAATAAAATTTCGGTATAAACAATTTCAAAAATACAAACAAAATCCGATTTTCAAAGGATGATTCAAGAATGGATTTCAAAAAAAAGATAGAGATTTAATTTAGAGGAACTCCAATTAATAGAATCCTGGTTCGAAGATAGACTCGATCGAAGATGAGATAATTAAATTACAAAATAGAAGATGGATATACTTCTATAAATCGCGGGCGACCTTTACCGGTCAACCGTGATTCCAAAATTAGATCGGTGTAGAATTCTGAGGCAATTCGACATTTGATCGCCAGAGATATAGAATTCGGCATAACAAGATATATCAGCATCGTAAACCGAGGATACAGAAATCTTCGGTGAGTCAATGCCAATTGAAAAGGAGTTTTCACCCCCTTTACAAATCATTTAGTGGAGTTATTGGATACTCCAGAATCAAAAGAATATAAATAGAGAGAGACAAGAATGAATTTTGGAACCGAGGGACATTCCAAAATTCAAAGGAAATCGAATCAGCAAGGAAGAGATTCAACTCGAGCGAAAGTGATTCTGTAAATAAATTTACCATATATGCTAAGTTTTGCCTAGAGCCAAAGCTCTGATACCAACTGTAACGACCCGCTATTTTGGACCATTCAAATCGACAATAAAACCGTATATGCCCGACTTGAATTATTCAAAATACCGAATTGTTAATAAAAATTTGGCAAACTCAACATATACAGTAAATATAACATCACAGATCACAGGCACAGAGTAAAATAATGAAGCGGAATAACTAAAGAATAGTAGTTCATGAAGCTACTATATACATCAGAGTTAGAAATAAAGTACATCCAAATATCTCAAATACAGTGAAATCGTCAGTACGAGCAGATGACTTTTCTGAACCAATCAACTGGGTGACAGAAAGGATAGATAGCTGGATCTTCAAGCAAAGCTCCAACTTCGAAGGTGAGTCTCAAATGTTGTATCACTCAGTCTGACCCGAGCATAAAGTAAAAGCACAAAACACTCGAGTCAGGATTAACATTCTTATATAAATAAATCCAACTCAAGTGAAATATCAACTGAAATACAAATAACTTAAAGGATGTTTGGGATAACCATCCTCTAAGGGTCTATAGAACTATCTACAAGGTAGAAATATACACTATAACACTGTGGTCATTTATACTTCAAAACTAATCATTTTCATTTCAAATATCTCTATATTTCCCAAGATAGTATTTATATAGATTAAATAATTTATACAGTAAAGTATTTCAATCCCCTCAACTTAACAAAGTCATCAACCCGACCTTCCCATTTTAATTAAATTCAACCTCAATTTATCAATTTAAATTCAACTCAATTTCTAAAATAACCACTTAAATTTTATTGATCTCAAATATTTCAATATTTCAAAACTTTAAATATTAACATTTCAAAGTTCAATTTAACAGTTACGTAAGATCTTGATTTAACCAGATTATTATCCAGCCTTGAAATATTTCCTCCTTAGATTCAATATCATTTAAGTACCCTGAAATTTGATTCTACTCAAAATTTTCTTTATTTTATTTAAACGTGAACTATTCATTAAATCACATAAATCAAAGATCCAGTTACAAAATCATACCTTCAAATTTTTCCTATTTAATAAATTTCAAATTGATTTAATTAAATAAATTTTTCTTAATTACCATTCCAATTAAACCCAAATTCACCTCCCAATCTTAATTATTCAGTTTATCACCAGAAAATTTATTTGAAATATAGATCTACGTAAATACTTAACCATATTATATATATTAAATCAATCTTAATTTAATTAGATATTTTTATTAAATCTATAAAATTTCCATCAAAACCCATATATTGCTTTTCAAAATATTTATATAGACCAATGGCGTCTGTATATATTTCCTATCATATAGTCAAGTGCTACGGATATTTATCATTTCAACCCGTACACTAAATATATACGGGTGGATATCATTTCAACCCGTAATCCCAAATTCAATTAAATGAAAATCGCTTGGTTTATCATTCCACCCATAACGATTTTCTCCTATTCTAAAGTCCGTTCGGGTATGTATCATTTCAACTCATAGTGATTTCTATACTAACAGGGAACTTGCAGAGTGATAACAGATATGAAAATAATAATAACAACAGGCATATATCATCAAAATAAATATAAACAATAGGATATGGTGTCATATCCCATAAGTGAACAGTTATAGATAATAGCATATATAACAATTTAAATCACTAGAGCCTCATATTTCAATTGTCGTTTCAATTGAAATTAAATTTAACAAATAAAAGAACGTTAATCGTGAGTGATTACTCACCTTTCGAGGCTGGAGAGATTTGTCATTGAAATGGGTTACAAATCCAAGCACGAATTTCAAAGCAAAAGCAGGACTGGCACGATTTCGACGAACAAGGCTGAAAAGGGGGAATTGGTAAAACAATTTGAAATCAGAACCGAGTCGACGCAGATATATGGTGTAAGCGAACTTATGTATAAAATTAAATATAACAAATTTCATATATAAAATGCATTCGAAATACAAACACGTTTTAAATGAAAAATATATGTGTATTTCAAAATTATTGTTTAAACTTAACTCATATGTTAAAGAAAAATATATATATACATAATGTATGCTGAAATACTATACTCATTTTAAAATACATACACATCATATATATTTTCATCCACTTATATCTATAAGAAAAAGTTACATATATTAAATATGCAGACAACTCCCAAACTTACAAATATAACTTGCTTTATATAAAATAAAATATACTGACACACAACCACCAATGTATGCATGCAGACTGTCTTTACATAATATGTATGCTAACCAGACAATCATACCCTTACATATATATGAAACTGATATATAAACTATCTATATAAACTTGCATTCAGAAAATGTTTTAGAATCGAATATATATACACTAACAAATTGTAAACCAGCATATATATTCTTAAAAATATATATATTTACATACTATATCTTAAAACCAATACTCTAACCTCGTATTAAAACAACAACATAGCTAACTAACCTGTAATATGCAAAAATGTACACACTAACGTATTCTATATTATATAGGTTCCATTAAAACTGATTTATATGTAAAATAAACCCATCTGAATAAAACTAACAGTTTACATATGTATGCGCTCCACACACTACGCACGTACATACATATATATATATATATACACGGCACATACACTACACACACATCTATATACACACGGCATACCCACACTACACACGCATATACACACTACACGCACACATGTATACACACTGCACACGCATAAACAGCTTTATACATATAGAGTTGTAAACATATTGTACAAATTTTACAAGTAACAAACTCCAACTATTATCATATATTCATAACGAAATATAAACCTATCCATAACTTCATATATAATACTTTTAAATATACTATGTGCTACTTACTGTAAAGTATGTTTTATATATGGACTAAATATAATACAAGTATACTATATAAACTTTTTATAATAAAATATAGAATATTGTTAATATAATATATAGCACACACCTCTTTGCCGAAAAACATAGAAAAGGGGGAAGGCGGAGGGAATGCTCGGCATACGAAGGACAGACGGTTGGAAGCCTTCTGCGGTTGCCGTGAGTATGGGAGGAAGAGGGGAGATGGAGTTGCGGGGTGATGGAACTCACTGCTGGCCGGTGAGGAGGGACGGCCTGAGGTGGGTCAAGGCAGCGAAGACAGGTTGTGGTGGATGGATGCACGTGAGGCGGTGGTGGCTGTAGAGGCTTCGGCTGATGCGGTGATGGGTTGTGACGCCGGAGCTTGGGTGGTGGGTCAGCTAGAGGGAAAGAGGATGCGGGTTTTGGTTTGGAAGAGACGCTGCAACCATGTTTGTAAAGGAAGAAAATTTTTTTGCAGAGGAGAGAAAAGGAGGGTGAGATTTGGAAATAGGAAACATCAGTGGCAGATCTCATATTTGTAAGATACAAATGAAACCGTAGACGTTACTTCGTTTTCTCTGAATGGAATAACGCAAATAAAGGCGAAGAAAAAGGGACAAATTAAAGGAAAGCTATTCAACCGGTAGCAATAAATAGAAATAGAACAAAATATAAAGTGAATGTTGGAACAGTGTGAATAGTGATAGACAGATCAATCACTAAATAATAAAACAAAAAGTATGGTAACGGTACCCTCAAATTTGGCTCAATAAATAAAACAATAAATCGTTGTTTGGACGACACGTCTAAAGTTTGAAATTCAAAAGAGAACAAAAGGTCAAGGATCCGATACGGTTACCGGTTCCGCGAATTCCGTTGTGTACCGGAGTTCAAAACACAGAAATAAATATACCGCTGAGATCAGCACGACGAGACGATCAAAACGGTATATAGATATCAGTGGTACGAATGAAGTATAAAATTCGAGTTTTCGACTAAGGGAAAGTGCAGCAAAACACAGAAAATAAGATCGACGGAGCTAAAGAAGTCCGAATTTGAAAAAACGAAAAATGACGTCTCAACCAGAAGATGATTTAGGATTTTCCTATGCAAAAATATTCAGGCTTGAAAAATATTTTATTATCAAAAATTATTAACTGACTGTAATAGAATTACTCAATGAAATAAACTTGGATAAAATAAATTGAAAATTTAAAAACTGCTATGTTTAATTGGACCTAAACCAAATATTAAATTTTTATTTCAAAATATTATTATATAAAATTTCTCAAAAGTTTCAATTAATTACGTTAAATAAAACCATTTAAAACTATTAAAATCTACGGGTCGTCACAGCTAGAGTGAGTGAGTTTTATACACTTTGATTGCAATATCGCTGAAGCATTCCAATTTTAATTAAATTGAACAAGCATTCAAATTTAAATAAAATTCCAACTAGCTCCAATCTCGTCTAATCTGATTCCATTACATAGTATTTTCAGTAACAGGTGCACTACAACTTGTTTCACTCGAATCTGACCTCGTATGAAAGTGTTATTCATGTTATAAGTTTCACGAATTATATAATAAAATGAATTATGTTATTAACAAATTAATTAGCATGCTTAGCTTACTAATTAATCCCCCTAATCACCTCTGCTTCTTCCCAGATCATGTTGGAACGTCGAAACCAAAAACATCGATCTCTTCAATCGACAGTCGCACCACCTACGCGCCGTCTGACCAAAATCCAACACCACTTGTGATGCCCCACCTCGAGACCCGCATTAACAAAGAGTATTACTGGGTAATGCTATCTGCTAATGTGGAGAATAGGGTTAGTTAGAAGCGACCATCTATAGCTTTATCTTAAACATCTACTGAACACGTTGATTTGCGCTATATTTTTTTTCTAACTCAAGTGGATGGACATGTTCAATTAATGCCTAATACAAAATTATTGGTGGCTAACGGAACTATCAGAACAAAATACAACAACTAAATGAAACTCACATTACAGAATAGTAGATAATCATATACACACACATATACGGGTACATCACCATAGTAATACAAAATGATACAACATGTGTGGTATGACGACCACAAATACATTAAGTCAAAAATATAAAAACATTAGAGTCAACACAAAAGAATGCAACAAAAAGGATAATAAAAAATATATCCAAGCAGAAGCGCCAAAGCGAAGCTAAGCCCAAAAGCAGGTATCTAACCTGAACAACTCGGTCTAATCCGAATATAAAATACAAGGGTCGGTCTAGATAAAACAATCAGTTTAATAAAGATGGACGATAATATGAAGCATAAGATGAGTATGATACTACTTGAATAAAAAGAGACAACGGCAATACATGTCCATAACTTAAGTGAGAAAAAATCACTTAAGCATATAGAACCTATAAAGAAAATAACTCAAGATAAATCATCAAGTATAATAGTCACCACGACGATAGCCAAAAGTAGCTATAAGGGTTTCTCTAACCTTATCTCTTAAAAAGAAGAAAATTCCAATGATAAATCTCAAATCTCGCCAAAACGGCTAAACTAAATACTCTCTTATTGGAAAAGTTCAAAAACTTAGAATATGCCTCATTCCTCGACATAAAGCCCAAACTCAAAACTTGCCAAAGTGGGGAAATCTTAAACTCAAAATATGCCAAAAGGCAACTTAGATATCTCCAAAAGGAGAATATAATCTCAATCTCATAAAAAGGACCAAAGATCCCAAATAAAAAGCCCAAGACCTATAAATAAAATACGGATCTAATAGCCCAATAATAATGAAAAAGCAATAAAATGAGAAAGGACCCAACAGCCCATTTGTAGCTACAAACCAGGATTGGACCCAACAGTCCAATAAAATGCCCATTAGCTATAAAATATGAAAGGACCCAACAACCTAATCTATGGCCCAACAGCATGCCAAGTAACATATACTAGAGACCCCTAGCCTGTTTTAGGACCCAACTGCTCATAAATAGCTCCTTAGCTATATATATAAGTATACGTACACATAGAACCCAACAGCTCAAGTACTAGCATAATCTCGTGACTAGAAAACATCATTAAACTGCTAGCAAACGCCGCACTAGCAAATGCTAGCAAATGCCGCACTAGAAAACATCATTAAACTCATAACATCTCATGACTTGTCTCATCTCATCGACAAGTATAAATAGACCTCATGATGGTTTCTCATGAACCATAAATCTCAAAATAGGAAATCAAAAACTCAAGACTTGCCTCATATCATCGGCAAGTGTAAAAACATCATGATGGTTCTCATCGACTATAACTCCTAAAATAGGAGGTCTTAAACCACAATAACTCACCAAATATTGGCTATCTCAGATAATTCCTATAAAAAGGAATTATAAAATTCAAAATACGCCATAGAATGGCAACTCTCAAATATCAACTCAAAAATTCATAATTCTCAAATAGCTTCGATCGTACAAGTCCGAAATTAACCAAAAAAGTAAACGCATGTGTCCCATACCACGTGTTTTACTAAATCATTTAATTCTCTTTCTCATACGCTTGAATAGTGCAAAAAAATTTATTTTATATTTAATATAATTTATTAGAGAAAACTAGCTTTTAAAACTATTTTTCAAAAAACTATTATTGAAACCAGTATTTGAAATTCCTTTATTATATAAAATAAATAGATTTTATAACTTAAAATAATTTAAAAATATTATATAATAATTATTTAAAATGCTTATTTATTTTGAAAATTGTTTCAAAATCATTTAGATAAAACCATGCTTGAAAACATTGAAAAACGAAGAAAATACCTCAAAAACGATAACTCGAATTCAATTCAAATTCAACTCCAAATCAATTTAAATTTGAATTTCAAATTCTCAAAATTAATCAAACCTATTGATAGGCATCATAGCTCTCAAAACATCACCAAAAACATCATCAAAATCAAGCAAGATAGAGAGCAAAATAAGTTAAAACAAAATCATAAACCAAAGGAAAAAAAGGCCAAAATTTTGCAGGCTATAGGACGACCAACATGTCGACCTATAGGTCGACCAATATCTCCTATAGGTCGACCAGTCGACCTATGAGGCATGAAGGTCGACCACTAGGTCGACATGCCGGTCGACTAGCTAACGTACTTTCCAGAATTTGTTTCCAGACTTCTTGTTCGTTTTACAACAGCATTTTGAGATAGCAAATGAAGATGAAATGCTATAAAATTTGGCATGCATGTAATACAACATCTAAACTATGATCTGGAAAAGATTTTGCAACAATTTATCAAGATATCAAGAAGTTATCACTAGTCAAAGGAGCAACAGAAACAAGATATAAACTGTATATAATAACTTAGCAGAGTACGTTTACAGTAAATATTTTCTTCTAGATCTTTGCAATAGCAAGCAGGTTTCAGCTGGAATTATGAGTTAACAAACTCACCTTGAATTTGAGAAGATAAATTCCGAATTTTACAGAAAGAAACAAGCTTTGAGTAGAAGAGAGCTTCCAATAACCTATATAATTCCTTATACAGACATGCAAAAGAGAAAACTAATTAACAAACGAACACCTCTCAAATTTTAGATTTTTAATGAAATAACAAAGATTTGGAATGAGATTACCGTTTTATTCTCTTTATATTTGATAAGAACAACAATCTATTTGAAAAATATTTGAATTTGAAAGCATGGTTTGAAGAAAAATGGAGCTTTTCTTTTTAATGTATTAGTTTTATAGGAGAGGAAGGAGAAGGGAGATAAGAAAATGAACGGACTGACTAGGTTCTCTCTTTTCATTCAATTAATAAGCAAGGTATTAATAGGCTTGGACCTGATAATTAAAAGGAAATATGGTGGCCTTAGTAAATTAATCAACATTTAAATCAAATGTACACACACATTACACTATATTATAAAACAAAGTCATTTTCCTTTAAATTTTCAACCAAACAAATTTTGTAAATTTACATACGCATGAAATAAATAATTTTGCACTAGATTAAAAGATTAATTTATATTTTTAAAACATTGTTATTGTTCAAATCCTTTATTTCACAATAGTACACAATTTTCACTAAATAAATGTAAAAGTCTATATTTTTAAGTTCTAAAATTCAACAAAAATTATTTTCTTACTTAGAAAAATATTACAAACCATCTTAAAATCAAATTTACAATTAAACTCATTTTAAAACCAATTCCCATCTTTTTATTTAAATAAATAACCTTTAAAAATCACATACTTCTTTCAAAAATTATTAAAAGAAGTAATTGGCAATAATTAATACAATTATTGCATTTTCTCTAAATAAAAACCATTTTACGATCATTATTAACCCAAACAAATAAAATAAAGTTTCAAACTTTATTTTTTTCATTTTATTTCCAAAATTCATTTTTTATTCCAAATAAACTATTTAAATGTGACGACCGACTTTTTCTCCACAGAAAAGTCGTATCATCATGAAGAAAGAAAGGGATAGGAAAGAGAAAAGAAAGAGAAGAAAGAAGAAACAATATCATAATCTCAACAGCGGAACGAATGAATTATATTAATAACATAAATATTATATAGTATACAACACTAATCCGAGTTACACAGAATTTACATCACATACTAGACAGTTATAAAACCTTTCTAGTTATACAACTTAGTACAACTCAAAACAAGAGATAACAATACAGAGAACACACAGCGGAACTATATATCTACACGCAGAAGCTTCCTGCTCCAATTCTCCTCCAATATTCATCAAAGCTAACCTGAATCCCTTGGCTACTCATAAAAATTTGAGTACCCAAGAGTTTAAGAAAAACAGAAGATAAACTCCGGGTCAGACATGGGTCTGGCGTGAGTAACAGGTTAAAGTTGCTTAACTTTGAAAAAAAAAATTTGAAAAGAAGGGTATCACGTAAGACTTCCCACACATAAACATGAAAAAGTTTTTACCTTACGCTAACCAAAACATTTGATAGGAAATCCAGTGATATAATAATAGGGTATAGGGTTTTCAAGTAAATAAGAAATAGCCGAAATTGTTACATGATTAAATTCCAGCTACTAGCCACAAAAGTGTGTAATACAATCAAAACCGTTGGCACTTATTGGATTGTGGATTCCATACAATGGCAGGGCTACTGGGGTACCGCCTGTCACAGTACATGGCCTAGATCAACGTACCGAGGAGTACGCCCGCTCCCCTGCAACACAAGACCGGAACCATCCCTTACTGGACAGTCCCGAACAAGACAACCCCGCGGTTGGTGTACATCCAACTGCCCACACAGCCGAAATAAAAAGGGACCTCTAGACAGGGGTAAATCTTGCTCTCCAGTGGGAGCTACCCACGAATCCTTGCTACACCTCCCCTGTTTCAGCCATTCCCGGTTGATGAGGCTTGAGGCTACGATTACCTTTAGAGAACACATCTGTTAGAATGCTCATCGCCCACCTGACGATGTTCTGAAAGCATTCAATCCATATAAGTTCGTTCCGGGTTCGAACGAGACCGAAGGCATTATCTCGTTACACTCATTTTGGAATCACCCTCAGAGTTAACGACGATAACCCTTGCACTCTAAATCACTATCTCGAACCTATAAGAACTAGTTCCGTCAAACTCATCATGGAATCACCCCTAGAGTTATACTGACGTATAGTCCTTACACCTCGAGTCTTCACTCTTTACATAAGATTCACGACCTATCGTTAATTTGGATCGATGTGGTTTTCAGATATCCAAATATGGAAACCCGATCCCGGTCTCATCGAAATCCAAGGCGTGTCTTTTAAGGCCAAGTTGTTTTAAAGGTTTAAAACAATTCAATTATCTATATATCCAAATAGATAAAACACAAATTCACACTAGATAATCAACATTTTCATCATATCAGATAACCCATATTATCATTTTCCAAAAAGATAATCTATACCAACATCACAATGCAACCAATGCATTCAAATCACTCAACATTATCTATCTCATATCTGAGATTGAAACCATCTAAGCAAACAACATCATCCATCTATATAAGCAATGATTAACCACACCAAATAAAATTAATTTAAAGTGAATTAAATTAATTACATCATTCTTAATTAATTTAAAGTAAATTAAATTAATTACTTTACCAATATCAACTTGCTTATTACTATTGATTAATTATCAATCACTTAATTAATCATCAACCAATTATTTATTTCAATTAATCATCCCTGATTAATTAACCTTTAATTACATTCAGGTAATTATTCACTAATTAATTTCTTCAAATTAATTATATGTAATCAAATACAGTAATTAACCTTTAAATTACTTTCTTATTTAGTTAACCATGAATTGATTACATTACTCCTTAATTAATTACATTAATTAATTAATTCATAAATTTAATTATTTCTCATTAAATCCATTTTTAATTACATCATTAATTATAGTAATTAATGATTTCTAATTACATTTTCTATTTAAATTAATTACATTAAATAATTAATCTTTATTTAAACAATAATTGTTAACCACCCTTGATTAACTCAATTCAGTAATTAACTACCCTTAATTACTTTACCAAATAAATTAATTACTCATTAATTAATTATCTTTAATTAATCCCTTGATTAATTCACAAAGTAATTATACTTAAATATCTCAATATCAAATCACTTCCAATTAATTACATACAATAATGACCCGTTAATTACTTCTCTAGGTAATTCCTCTTCATTAAATTACATTAAGTAATTGTCCTTCACAAATCATCAAATGATTAATTTTAAATTAATTAAAATGAATTAATTAACTTAATCTAATCAAATTTAAACTTAATTAATTACAATAAGTAATTAATTCCTTAATTACTTCCATAAGTAATTATACTTAACAATTTACACAAATTAATTATCTTTAAATTAATTAATCTAATTAATAATTAAAATTAATCACATTAATTAATTTTTAAATAATCCTTAGTTAATGTCCTTCATTAACTATTAACAATTCATTAATTATTTTCTAAAAATAATTAACTTATTTTAATCATTATTAATTACAAATTAATTATGATTAATTAATCCATTAATTAATCCCAAATTAATTAAATAGTTAAGTGTTAATTAAAACTTAATTAATCTATTATTATTTGATTAATTAATTCTTTTTTTCTTTTCTTTTTTTTTGCAGGGCAAGCGGGGTTGAAAACTGGACCCCTACCAGATTTATTTAAAAGACAAAAGAAGAAACATAAGGGAAAGAAAGAAGAAAAACACAAGAGAAAGAAAAATACAGAAAAATACAGATATTACAAAAGCAACTAAGGAATCCAAGGATTAAAAAGCTGCATATGGAAGTCATACTTGCTCACTGTCATGCTATTCAAAATTGCATTTTTTAAAATTGCCCAAAGCTCCAAATTGCTTCTCATATGACCTTCAAAGTATCTCCTATTCCTCTCTTCCCAGACCATCTTCATCAGTTTTTTAATTGAGAAGAAGAAAGGTAATCTTCTCTCAACAATCCAATCTGTTGCAATCTCAACCACCTCCCAATGGTTAGCAACATGAACAGTAGCAGACGTCAACCCCAAGCTACACAAAATATTACTCCATAGAAGCAAGACATAAGGACAGCGGAAGAATGTGTGCAGGGTAGATTCATCATGGCCACTGCACAGCAAATAAGTGGAGGGAACACTCATGCCATACGATATCATTTTGTCTCTAGTTAACAAGGCTTTGTTCACAACTTTCCATAGCATCAAATTGTCCCCACTAGGAGAAATGTTATTCCAAATATCCTTATGCCATCTACAATCAGGCATAGTGTCAGTTCCTTCTAATGCCTCATAAACCCAACAGATGGAATGAGACTTGCCATTCCATAACACAGTATCATGGTCATGAAGATCAAAAAATGAATGAGCAAACTGTCTCCATAAAGCTCTGACATTTTGATTAATTAATTCTTAATCATTAAATAAAAACTAATCTTAATTAATTAATTATTCTTAATTACAAGTTAATTATCCTAAGAATAGTTAAGCTTAAACCTTTAAGATTAAACCCTTAATTACCATTTTATTAAAATTTTTTAAAAATTAATTATTCATTTAATTACGCTAATAATTAAATGAAATACAAACATTAAATTATTATTTAACTTTAACAAGTTTTAAAAATCAATCTAAAAACTTTAATTGATAAATAATACTTTTTATTACAAAAGAAATTTTACAAAAGTTCAACAAATTTCTTTTAAATTAAAGCCATTAAAATTTTACACTATTATTCAAATTTGTTTTAAACACTTAAATTTATAAAACTTCAATTTATTTTGAAACAAAGATTCAAATCCAAATATGAATCAAATTTAAACTTTGTTTAAACATTACTTTATATTTAAATTTCCAAATTTAAATTCAAATTTCTTTAAAACATTTTAAAACAATAATTTCCCTTTAAAGTTATTTTAAACAAATTTGAATTTAAAAACTTATTTATTTCCATCTTGAGATTCAAATTAACTTGCATCCATAATAAAAATTTAGATATTAAAACTTAATTTAAATCTTTGCTTTTACTTTTAAAATTTAGTTTAAATTTTGAAAACAAGTCAAGCTTTCAACTTCAACAAAATAATCCGAGCTAAAAACTAAAATAACTCGAGTAACTCGAGTAACAATTTCCTGAAACACTTAAATTACATCACTGACGGGTTTAATGTTTAAACCTGTAACTCTATTCTCCCCTGCCCACAAACAATCCACTTCGAGTCCACCATCCCACTTCCCCGAGTCCCAAGCCCTAATTCTTCGAGCCACATGAGAATCAACCCGAAACAAAACACGAACCTCTTTCTTCCCCAAAAACAACAGATACCCCATTACCACCGTGCACCTGCACCACCAGAGCATCCATCTCCGACCCCTCGCGACCCCCTACGCAAGTCACCGATCCTCTCCAAACACCAAATCTATCCTCAATTCAACTACAGAAACCCTAAATCAAAATCTAGCATTCGAGTACCCAAAAACAGGAAAATGTCGAAAATGAAGATCATCACAATTCTCTCGCCACCGACCACTAAAAATGGTACCACCTTCGGCCATAGACTCCTCCACACCCCAGCTACCATCATCTCAAAACAGGTAGAACTCGATCACTTAATTTGATCGCAGTGATCAAATCTCTTGAACACGGAAAAACTAGGGTTATATACATTAATCCCTAATCACTACTGCCACACTGCATTGATTCATCATCCAGTATTTTTCCTTACACCCTAGTGCATAAATCCATCACCAGAATCAACATTGGCCACTCCGATCACCTAGGTTGATGATTCAAACCCAAAAAGGTTTTCTGCTTATGCCATAATTTCCCAATCAATTTCAATCTATAAATTCAAATTTTAGGTTTAAAATTCACATTTTGGATCTTTTAACTTGTTTATATTCTTAAATCAAAGAATTAAGAATGATTAAATTCTACCTTCAAAGATTTCTCTATTGTACCCTCCCTTTTTTTAGAGACAGTACAGTTTCCATTTATCTTTCATATTTAATAAAATTAAAAACTTTACTTATTACATACATACTTGTTAAAATCTTAAACTATAGAAATGATTTTAACATGAAGTCATGATTTTTATTTTGAACATAACTAAAATCTGGAATCTATAACAGGCAAAACAATTATTTTTTTGCAACACAACATGCATTCAAATATATAACAGAGAATATTATCATATTAATCCATTTCAAACATGATAATCACAGAAGCAAATCAAGCAACTATATTCACTAAGTTTATTTAATATAAAAAAATGTTACTCACTAACTTATAAAAGCAGAGCATCCATTTTGACAGGTTTCAGATTGCTTCTATATTTTTTTACGAAATTTGAACTTCCACTTGCCTTTTTTTTACACTGCAGTTGCTCATTAAAACTTCATCTTGCTTTTACCACTGCATGCAAGTTCCAGGTTGATAAAAATGCAGACATCATTTATTTTCAGGTGAAAAGATGCAGGCTTCCCAGATATACAATTTCATGCATGCACTACCCACATGTTTTCCAGAAAGTAGAATTGCAGGCATGATTGAACTATGTAGTTGCAGATTTGATTTTTGAGGTGATAATAGATTTGATTTTCAGAAGCATGCAGATTTTTTTGAGGGGATTTGCAAATGATTTTCAGGTTAATTTAATTTCTGGTTTTTGAAATGTTGGTGCAGATTGAACTTTATTGTTGCAAAATGAATTTCAGACGTTAGATCTGAATAATTTCTTAAGTTTTGAAGAAAAGAAGAAATGGAAAAAGAATAAGACGAGAAGTAATATGTTTATATAAGTAAATTTTAAAAATAAAAGAAAAAGACAAAGAAAAAGAAAATTAAATAATACACTTGTTCTAACCTTAACATTTGTCACTTTGATTTATTCAATGGCTTACACATGTCAATTTAGGTGTTAGGAGATTAACACATGCATTTAAGTGTTTTTATTTTAATCTAAATTGTTCGTAAGCTTTTAAATCTTAATTTACTATTCTTATGTATATATAAATCTCTCCCTATTTTTTTGAAAAACAAAACAAAACAATTTGTAATTAAAAGCTTATTCAAATATTTTAAACATTAATTCTTTTAAATTTTCAAAACATTGAAATCAAAATTAAATTTATCAAATCCAATTTTAAAATTAAGTTATATATATATATATATATGCATATATAACTCTTGTTAAAATAAAAAAATAACAATTTTATTCCTTACAAAATCTATTTATGTTCGTAAGAACTTAAGTATTATAATTTTTATCTAAAAATACAAATCAAATAATATTAAAAATGATTTATAAAAGAGATTGTAAACAAATTAAGATCATTTGAAATTTGTATTTTAACTCTTATATAAAATTTCAAGTAATATTTAAAATAAAATAAAACAAAGCTTTAATGTTATCAAATTTTAAATTCATCTTTAAGCTAATTAAAATATAAGTTTAAACAAATAAGATTTTCCATAAGTATGAACCATAAAATTATTTATTAAATTGTATTGAAAAGTTAAATGTCAAATTTAAATCAAATTTCCAATTTATCAAATATAAATTAGAATTTGAAAATCAATTCATATACCAAATTCAAAATCAAAGTTTATCAATTTACAATATATACAATTATATATATTATAAACAAAAAACAGTTTATTAGCTTTAAAAGAGAAAATCTACCAATTTAAATATTTATTAAAAGATGATTATTAGATTAATTCAAAATTTATTATTTAAATTATCAAATCAATTTAATTTTCAACATAGATTATTAAATTTTTGTTGCCAAATATTCGGGATATCACATTCCTCCCCCCTTAAAAGAATTTCATCCTCGAAATTTAAAAGCAAAGGTTATTTAATAATCTATCTTTAAAATTTTATTTTTAAACACCAGCATATATTATCAAACATATGCTAACAATCATAGCATCCAATTCATCCAATCAAAACAAATCTAATTATCCAGAAAAATTCTGGATAAAATTTTCACGAGTTTCCCCGGTATAAATATCGGGATACTCGCTATATAGAATTTAAACAATCAATACTATTTAGCTATAGAGCTCATGTCCAACCAGATCTTCAAAACTAAACAGAATATTAGACTACAAACAAGTCTGACTCAACAAGCACATCCTCCTGAATTACAGGTTCCACAACCAGAGATAAACCATACACGTACTCCCTCAGAGATACGTGAAACACATTGAATCCCAGTTATCCAAACTGGAAATTCAAACCTGAAAACCAAACACCAATCCTCACAAGAACACAGAAAAGGTCCAAAATACTTCGGAGCTGACTTACCCAGTCTTACTCAATCTTAAAACTATCGAAGAAAACTTACCCAAAATCAAATCTCCGACTTTGGAATCCAAACTCCTTCGTCTCTTGTCCATAAAACACTTCTGACGATCCTGGGCTACCTTCAACTCTCCTGATCAGCTCAACCTTTGCTGATGTCTCTAGAAACAAACTGGACCAAAACAATCCAACAAAATGATCTCCTCAAGATCAAATCCAAAACAAAGAACACCAACTCTACTCCATAAACATCAGAAGACTAACTTACTTCTCCTATCCGGAAAAGATAAAACAAAAGCACTTCCAATCTGCTTCTGCTGCACAACTCTGATCTGTAGCAGAAGAAAAACTCGAGCACAAACTGGATAACACATCACAGAAATATGGTTCAACAGATCCATAAAAGAAAACTCATATGTCCCACCTGACCCTTCTATTAAACTGAACCACCAGTAGCACTCCTGGAATCCAGTTGATAAGAAAACTCAGCCTCCAGGTACGGACAAACTTCTCATAGCTCAAGAGAACACTCAAACTATCGCAAGTCACTTTTGCGATCAACCCAGCCTAATATCCAAAGAAAACTGTTCTCTCTTTACTAATCAGAACATCTAGCCAATCCATCGAAGAAATGGTTCTACTTTGCTTCTGAACTCCATCTTCAAAAAAAACTGCTAACCAGAAGACATTCTCGCCAGTACACAGAACACTTCGAGTTGTATTGCTAACAACGACGCCAAAGATTTCTAATCCAAAACACTTCGAGAAACTCGAAACTCACCAGAAGAAACATCCTGCTGAATCCAGCCACAACATCGAAGCAGACTCACCTCCTTAACTTGTTCCAAAGAAAACATCTTCGGGAACATCCGTAGTCACTGCATCACATCACGCAGCTACTACTCCCTGAGGTATCAAAATACCATTATTTCCTTCTGCCCAACCGACAGACCCAAACTCTACTCATCCATCTTCAGAAATGAACTCTGAACCTTTACAGGTTACCTTCAGAATATCTATGAAATCCTATACTCTGCATAACTCACTCGAGACAGTATTGGGTCTACAGTCTCGACAAATACACTTCCAACCTCATCCATTCAAACTCCAACCAATCAGAAGTTGTTTTACACACCCTACTACCTTATCTACCTTTATAACCTATATTGGAAAACCCGAACAAGTAACCCAACAAATAGGTAGAATGAATATATTTAGTTATGTATATTTAAAAATTACAAATACGCTCTCTCAAGATTGACACCATTCCAGAGCCTAGGTATTCACTGACCTAATGCTCTGATACCAACTGTGACGACCGACTTTTTCTGCACAGAAAAGTCATGTCATCATGAAGAAAGAAAGGAATAGGAAAGTGAAAAGAAAGAGAAGAAAGAAGAAACAATATCAGAATCTCACCAGCGGAACGAATGAATTATATAAATAACATAAATATTATATAGTATACAACACTAATCAGAGTTACATAGAATTCACATCACATACTAGACAGTTATAAAACCTGTCTAGTTATACAACTTAATACAACTCAAAACAAGAGATAACAATACAGAGAACACACATCGGAACAATATATCTACACGCAGAAGCCTCCTGCTCCAATTCTCCTCCAATATCCGTCAAAGCTAACCTGAATCCCTTGGCTATTCATAAAAATTTGAGTACCCAAGAGTTTAAGAAAAACAGAAGACAAACTCCGGGTCAGACATGGGTCTGGTGTGAGTTACAGGTTAAAGTTGCTTAATTTTGAAAAAACTTTTGAAAAGAAGGGTATCACTAAGACTTCCCACACATAAACATGGAAAAGTTTTTACCTTACGCTAACCAAAACATTTGATAGGAAATCCAATGATATTATAATAGGGTCTAGGGTTTTCATGTAAATAAGAAATAGCCGAAATTGTTACATGATTAAATTCCAGCTACTAGCCACAAAAGTGGGTAATACAATCAAAACCGTTGGCACTTATTGGATTGTGGATTCCATACAATGGCAGGGCTACTGGGGTACCGCCCGTTACAGTACATGGCCTAGATCAACGTACCGAGGAGTACGCCCGCTCCCCTGAACCACAAGACCGGAACCATCCCTTACTGGACAGTCCCGAACAAGACAACCCTGCAGTTGGTGTACATCCAACTGCCCACACAGCCGAAATAAAAAGGGACCTCTAGACAGGGGTAAATCTTGCTCTCCCGTGGGAGCTACCCACGAAGCCTTGCTGCACCTCTCCTGTTTTAGCCATTCCCGGTTGATGAGGCTTGAGGCTATGAATACCTTTAGAGAACACATCTCTTAGAATGCTCATCGCCCACCTGACGATGTTCTGAAAGCATTCAATCCATACAAGTTCGTTCCGGGTTCGAACGAAACCGAAGGCATTATCTCGTTACACTCATTTTGGAATCACCCTCAGAGTTAACGACGATAACCCTTGCACTCTAAATCACTACCTCGAACCTATAAGAACTAGTTCCGTCAAACTCATCACGGAATCACCCCCAGAGTTATACTGACGTATAGTCCTTACACCTCGAGTCTTCACTCTTTACATATGGTTCATGACCTATCGTTAATTTGGATCGATGTGGTTTTTAGATATCCAAATATGGAAACCCGATCCCGGTCTCATCGAAATTCAAAGCGTGTCTTTTAAGGCCAAGTTGTTTTAAAGGTTTAAAATAATTCAATTATCTATATATCCAAATAGATAAATCACAAATTCACACAGATAATCAACATTTTCATCATATCAGATAACCCATATTATCATTTTCCAAAAAGATAATCTATACCAACATCACAATGCAACCAATGCATTCAAATCACTCAGCATTATCTATCTCATATCTGAGATTCAAATCATCTAAGCAAACAACATCATCCATCTATATAAGCAATGATTAACCACACCAAATAAAATTAATTTAAAGTGAATTAAATTAATTACATCATTCTTAATTTATTTAAAGTAAATTAAATTAATTACTTTACCAATATCAACTTGCTTATTACTATTGATTAATTATCAATCAATTAATTAATCATCAACCAATTATTTATTTCAATTAATCATCCATGATTAATTAACCTTTAATTACATTCAGGTAATTATCCACTAATTAATTTCTTCAAATTAATTATATGTAATCAAATACAGTAATTAACCTTTAAATTACTTTCTTATTTAATTAACCATGAATTAATTACATTACTCCTTAATTAATTACATTAATTAATTAATTCATAAATTTAATTATTTCTAATTAAATCCATTTTTAATTACATCATTAATTATAGTAATTAATGATTTCTAATTACATTTTCTATTTCAATTAATTACATTAAATAGTTAATCTTTATTTAAACAATAATTGTTAATCACCCTTGATTAACTCAATTCAGTAATTAACTACCCTTAATTACTTCACCAAATAAATTAATTACTCATTAATTAATTATATTTAATTAATCCCTTGATTAATTCACAAAGTAATTATACTTAAATATCTCAATATCAAATCACTTCCAATTAATTACATACAATAATTACCCATTAATTACTTCTCTAGGTAATTCCTCTTCATTAAATTACATTAAGTAATTATCCTTCACAAATCATCAAATGATTAATTTAAAATTAATTAAACGGAATTAATTAACTTAATCTAATCAAATTTAAACTCAATTAATTACAATAAGTAATTAATTGCTTAATTACTTCCATAAGTAATTATACTTAACAATTTACACAAATTAATTATCTTTAAATTAATTAATCTAATTAATAATTAAAATTAATCACATTAATTAATTTTTAAATAATCCTTAGTTAGTGTCCTTCATTAACTATTAACAATTCATTAAATATTTTCTTAAAATAATTAACTTATTTTAATCATTATTAATTACAAATTAATTAATCATTAATTAATCCATTAATTGATCCCAAATTAATTAAATAAATAAGTGTTAACTAAAACTTAATTAATCTATTATTATTTGATTAATTAATTCTTAATCATTAATTAAAAACTAATCTTATTTAATTAATTATTCTTAATTACAAGTTAATTATCCTAAGAATAGTTAAGCTTAAACCTTTAAGATTAAACCCTTAATTACCATTTTATTAATTTATTAAATAAATTAATTATTCATTTAATTACCCTAATAATTAAATGTACTACAAACAATAAATTATTATTTAACTTTAACAAGTTTTAAAAATCAATCTAAAACCTTTAATTGATAAATAATACTTTTTATTACAAAAGAAATTTTACAAAAGTTAAACAAATTTCTTTTAAATTAAAGCCATTAAAATTCTACACTATTATTCAGATTTCTTTTAAACACTTAAATTTATAAAACTTCAATTTATTTTGAAACAAAGATTCAAATCCAAATATGAATCAAATTTAAACTTTGTTTAAACATCACTTTATATTTAAATTTCCAAATTTAAATTCAAATTTCTTTAAAACATTTTAAAACAATAATTTCCCTTTAAAGTTATTTTAAACAAATTTGAATTTAAAAACTTATTTATTTCCATCTTGAGATTCAAATTAACTTGCATCCATAATAAAAATTTAGATTTTAAAACTTAATTTAAATCTTTGCTTTTACTTTTAAAATTTAGTTTAAATTTTAGAAACAAGTCAACTTTCAACTTCAACAAACCAATCCGAGCTAAAAACTAAAATAACTCGACTAACTCGAGTAACAATTTCCTGAAACACTTAAATTACATCACTGACGGGTTTAATGTTTAAACCTGTAACTCTATTCTCCCATGCCCACAAACAATCCACTTCGAGTCCACCATCCCACTTCCCCGAGTCCCAAGCCCTAATTCTTCGAGCCACATGAGAATCAACCCGAAACAAAACACGAACCTCTTTCTTCCCCAAAAACAACAGATACCCCATTACCACCGTGCACCTGCACCACCAGAGCATCCATCTCCGACCCCTCGCGACCCCCTACGCAAGTCACCGATCCTCTCCAAACACCAAATCTACCCTCAATTCAACTACAGAAACCCTAAATTAAAATCTAGCATTCGAGTACCCAAGAACAGGAAAATGTCGAAAATGAAGATCATCACAATTCTCTCGCCACCGATCACTAAAAATGGTACCACCTCCAGCCATAGACTCCTCCACACCCCAGCTACCATCATCTCAAAACAGGTAGAACTCGATCACTTAATTTGATCGCAGTGATCAAATCTCTTGAACACGGAAAAACTAGGGTTATATACATTAATCCCTAATCACTACTGCCACACTGCATTGATTCATCATCCAGTATTTTTCCTTACACCCTAGTGCATAAATCCATCACCAGAATCAACATTGGCCACTCCGATCACCTAGGTTGATGATTCAAACCCAAAATAGGTTTTCTGCTTAAGCCAGAATTTCCCAATCAATTTCAATCTATAAATTCAAATTTTAGGTTTAAAATTCACATCTTGGATCTTGTAACTTGTTTATATTCTTAAATCAAATAATTAAGAATGATTAAATTCTACCTTCAAAGATTTCTCTATTGTACCCTCCCTTTTTTTAGAGACGGTACAGTTTCCATTTATTTTTCATATTTAATAAAATTAAAAACTTTACTTATTACATACATACTTGTTAAAATCTTAAACTATAACAATGATTTTAACATGAAGTCATGATTTTTATTTTGAACATAACTAAAATCTGGAATCTAGAACAGGAAAAACAGTTTTTTTTTTTACAACACAACATGCATTCAAATATATAACAGAGAATATTATCATATTAATCCATTTCAAACATGATAATCACAGAAGTAAATCAAGCAACTATATTCACTAAGTTTATTTAATATAAAAAAATGTTACTCACCAACTTATAAAAGCAGAGCATCCATTTTGACAGGTTTCAGATTGCTTCTATATTTTTTTACGAAATTTGAACTTCCACTTGCCTTTTTTTTACACTGCAGTAGCTCATTAAAACTTCATCTTGCTTTTACCGCTGCATGCAAGTTCCAGGTTGATAAAAATGCAGACATCATTTATTTTCAGGTGAAAAGATGCAGGCTTCCCAGATATACAATTTCATGCATGCACTACCCACATGTTTTCCAGAAAATAGAATTGCAGGCATGATTGAACTATGTAGTTGCAGATTTGATTTTTGAGGTGATAACAGATTTGATTTTCATATGCATGCAGATTTTTTTTGAGGGGATTTGCAAATGATTTTCAGGTTAATTTAATTTCTGGTTTTTGAAATGTTGGTGCGGATTGAACTTTATTGTTGCAAAATGAATTTCAGACGTTAGATCTGAATAATTTCTTAAGTTTTGAAGAAAAGAAGAAATGGAAAAAGAATAAGATGAGAAGTAATATGTTTATATAAGTAAATTTTAAAAATAAAATAAAAAGACAAAGAAAAAGAAAATGAAATAATACACTTGTTCTAACCTTAACATTTGTCACTTTGATTTATTCAATGGCTTACACATGTCAATTTAGGTGTTAGGAGATTAACACATGCATTTAAGTGTTTTTATTTTAATCTAAATTGTTCATAAGCTTTTAAAACTTAATTTACTATTCTTATGTATATATAAATCTCTCCCTATTTTTTAGAAAAACAAAACAAAACAATTTGTAATTAAAAGCTTATTTAAATATTTTAAACATTAATTCTTTTAAATTTTCAAAACATTGAATTCAAAATTAAATTTATCAAATCCAATTTTAAAATTAAGTTATATATATATATATATATATGCATATATAAGTCTTGTTAAAATAAAAAAAATAACAATTCTATTCCTTACAAAATCTATTTATGTTCATAAGAACTTAAGTATTATAATTTTTATCTAAAAATACAAATCAAACAATATTAAAAATGATTTATAAAAGAGATTGTAAACAAATTAAGATCATTTGAAATTTGTATTTTAACTCTTATATAAAATTTCAAGTAATATTTAAAATAAAATAAAACAAAGCTTTAATGTTATCAAATTTTAAATTCGTCTTTAAGCTAATTAAAATATAAGTTTAAACAAATAAGATTTTCCATAAGTATAAACCATAAAATTATTTATTAAATTGTATTGAAAAGTTAAATGTCAAATTTAAATCAAATTTCCAATTTATCAAATATAAATTAGAATTTGAAAATCAATTCATATACCAAAATTCAAAATCAAAGTTTATCAATTTATAATATATACAATTATATATATTATAAACAAAAAATAGTTTATTAGCTTTAAAAGATAAAATCTACCAATTTAAATATTTATTAAAAGATGATTATTAGATTAATTCAAAATTTATTATTTAAATTATCAAATCAATTTAATTTTCAATATAGATTACTAAATTTATGTTGCCAAATCTCTGGGATATCACATTCCTTCCCCCTTAAAAGAATTTCGTCCCTGAAATTTAAAAGCAAAGGTTATTTAATAATCTATCTTTAAAATTTTATTTTAAAACACCAGCATATATTATCAAACATATTCTAACAACCATAGCATCCAATTCATCCAATCAAAACAAATCTAATTATCCAGAAAAATTCTGGATAAAATTTTCACGAGTTTCCCCGGAATAAATATCGGGATACTCGCTCTATAGAATTTAAACAATCAATACTATTTAGCTATAGAGTTCATGTCCAACCAGATCTACAAAACTAAACAGAATATCAGACTACAAACAAGTCTGACTCAACAAGCACATCCTCCTGAATTACTGGTTCCACAATCAGAGATAAACCATACACGTACTCCCTCAGAGATACGTGAAACACATTGAATCCCAGTTATCCAAACTGGCAATTCAAACCTGAAAACCAAACACCAATCCTCACAAGAACACAGAAAAGGTCCAAAATACTTCGGAGCTGACTTACCCAGTCTTTCTCAATCTTAAAACTATCGGAGAAAACTTACCCAAAATCAAATCTCCGACTTGGGAATCCAAACTCCTTCGTCTCTTGTCCATAAAACACTTCTGACGATCCTGGGCTACCTTCAACTCTCCTGATCAGCTCAACCTTTGCTGATGTCTCTAGAAACAAACAGGACCAAAACAATCCAACAAAATGATCTCCTCAAGATCAAATCCAAAACAAAGAACACCAACTCTACTCCACAAACATCAGAAGACTAACTCACTTCTCCTATCCGGAAAAGATAAAACAAAAGCACTTCCAATCTGCTTCTGCTGCACAACTCTGATCTGAAGCAGTAGAAAAACTCGAGCACAAACTGGATAACACATCACAGAAATATGGTTCAATGGATCCATAAAAGAAAACTCATATGTCCCACCTGACCCTTCTATTAAACTGAACCACCAGTAGCACTCCTGGAATCCAGTTGATAAGAAAACTCAGCCTCCAGGTACGGACAAACTTCTCATAGCTCAAGAGAACACTCAAACTATCGCAACTCACTTTTGCAATCAACCCAGCCTAATATCCAAAGAAAACTATTCTCTCTTTACTAATCAGAACATCTAGCCAATCCATCGAAGAAATGGTTCTACTCTGCTTCTGAACTCCATCTTCAAAAAAAACTGCTAACCAGAAGACCTTCTCGCCAGTACACAGAACACTTCGAGCTGTATTGTTGACACCGACGCCAAAGACTTCTAATCCAAAACACTTCGAGAAACTCGAACCTCACCAGACAGAAACATCCTGCTGAATCCAGCCATAACATCGAAGCAGACTCACCTCCTTAACTTGTTCCAAAGAAAACATCTTCGGGAACATCCGTAGTCACTGCATCTCATCACGCAGCTACTACTCCCTGAGGTATCAAAATACCATTATTTCCTTCTGCCCAACCGACAGACCCAAACTCTACTCATCCATCTTCAGAAATGAACTCTGAACCTTTACAGGTTACCTTTAGAATATCTACGAAATCCTATACTCTGCACAACTCACTCGAGACGGTATTAGGTCTACAGTCTCCACAAATACACTTCCAACCTCATCCATTCAAACTCCAACCAATCAGAAGTTGTTTTACACACCCTACTACCTTAACTACCTTTATAACCTATATTGGAAAACCCGAACAGGTAACCAACAAATAGGTAGAATGAATATATTTAGTTATGTATATTTAAAAATTACAAATACGCTCTCTCAAGATAGACACCATTCCAGAGCCTAGGTATTCACTGACCTAATGCTCTGATACCAACTGTGATGACCGACTTTTTCTGCACAGAAAAGTATATCATCATGAAGAAAGAAAGGGATAGGAAAGTGAAAAGAAAGAGAAGAAAGAAGAAACAATATCAGAATCTCAACAGCGGAACGAATGAATTATATTAATAAATAAATATTATATAGTATACAACACTAATCAGAGTTACACAGAATTCACATCACATACTAGACAGTTATAAAACCTGTTTAGTTATACAACTTAATACAACTCAAAACAAGAGATAACAGTACAGAGAACACACAGCGGAACTATATATCTACACGCAGAAGCCTCCTGCTCCAATTCTCCTCCAATATTCGTTAAAGCTAACCTGAATCCCTTGGCTACTCGTAAAAATTTGTGTACCCAAAAGTTTAAGAAAAACAGAAGATAAACTCCGGGTCAGACATGGGTCTGGTGTGAGTGACAGGTTAAAGTTGCTTAACTTTGAAAAAACTTTTGAAAAGAAGGGTATCACGTAAGACTTCCCACACATAAACATGGAAAAGTTTTTACCTTACGCTAACCAAAACATTTGATAGGAAATCCAGTGATATTATAATAGGGTCTAGGGTTTTCAAGTAAATAAGAAATAGCCGAAATTGTTACATGATTAAATTCCAGCTACTAGCCACAAAAGTGGGTAATACAATCAAAACCGTTGGCACTTATTGGATTGTGGATTCCATACAATGGCAGGGCTACTGGGGTACCGCCCGTTACAGTACATGGCCTAGATCAATGTACCGAGGAGTACGCCCGCTCCCCTGCAACACAAGACCGGAACCATCCCTTACTGGACAGTCCCGAACAAGACAAACCTACTGTTGGTGTACATCCAACTGCCCACACAGCCGAAATAAAAAGGGACATCTAGACAGGGGTAAATCTTGCCCTCCGGTGGGAGCTACCCACGAAGCCTTGCTGCACCTCCCCTGTTTTAGCCATTCCCGGTTGATGAAGCTTGAGGCTATGAATACCTTTAGAGAACACATCTCTTAGAATGCTCATCGCCCACCTGACGATGTTCTGAAAGCATTCAATCCATACAAGTTCGTTCTGGGTTCGAACGAAACCGAAGGCATTATCACGTTACACTCATTTTGGAATCACCCTCAGAGTTAACGACGATAACCCTTGCACTCTAAATCACTATCTCGAACCTATAAGAACTAGTTCCGTCAAACTCATCACGGAATCTCCCCCAGAGTTATACTGACGTATAGTCCTTACACCTCGAGTCTTCACTCTTTACATAAGATTCACGACCTATCGTTAATTTGGATCGATGTGGTTTTCAGATATCCAAATACGGAAACCCGATCCCGGTCTCATCGAAATTCAAAGCGTGTCTTTTAAGGCCAAGTTGTTTTAAAGGTTTAAAACAATTCAATTATCTATATATCCAAATAGATAAATCACAAATTCACGCAGATAATCAACATTTTCATCATATCAGATAACCCATATTATCATTTTCCAAAAAGATAATCTATACCAACATCACAATGCAACCAATGCATTCAAATCACTCAACATTATCTATCTCATATCTGAGATTCAAATCATCTAAGCAAACAACATCATCCATCTATATAAGCAATGATTAACCACACCAAATAAAATTAATTTAAAGTGAATTAAATTAATTACATCATTCTTAATTTATTTAAAGTAAATTAAATTAATTACTTTACCAATATCAACTTGCTTATTACTATTGATTAATTATCAATCAATTAATTAATCATCAACCAATTATTTATTTCAATTAATCATCCCTGATTAATTAACCTTTAATTACATTCAGGTAATTATCCACTAATTAATTTCTTCAAATTAATTATATGTAATCAAATACAGTAATTAACCTTTAAATTACTTTCTTATTTAATTAACCATGAATTAATTACATTACTCCTTAATTAATTACATTAATTAATTAATTCATAAATTTAATTATTTCTAATTAAATCCATTTTTAATTACATCATTAATTATAGTAATTAATGATTTCTAATTACATTTTCTATTTCAATTAATTATATTAAATAATTAAACTTTATTTAAACAATAATTGTTAATCACCCGTGATAAACTCAATTCAGTAATTAACTACCCTTAATTACTTCACCAAATAAATTAAGGGATTTTAGGCTCAAGGAAAAAGTTGAAGAAAAATTTAGTTCTAAGGACAAGAAGTTTGCTTTTTAGGCTGAAGGACACTTTTTAGTGTAAATCACAGAATGATAGTTGTAACTATCATTCCTGTTTACACTAACAAATGTCCTTCAGACTAAAAACCAAACTTGCTGTCCCTAAGACTAAATTTTTTCGCAACTTCTTCCTTACGCCTATTTTCCTGATAAATTAATTACTCATTAATTATCTTTAATTAATCCCTTGATTAATTCACAAAGTAATTATACTTAAATAGCTCAATATCAAATCACTTCCAATTAATTATATACAGTAATTACCCATTAATTACTTCTCTAGGTAATTCCTCTTCATTAAATTACATTAAGTAATTATCCTTCACAAATCATCAAATGATTAATTTAAAATTAATTAAACGGAATTAATTAACTTAATCTAATCAAATTTAAACTCAATTAATTACAATAAGTAATTAATTCCTTAATTACTTCCATAAGTAATTATACTTAACAATTTACACAAATTAATTATCTTTAAATTAATTAATCTAATTAATAATTAAAATTAATCACATTAGTTAATTTTTAAATAATCCTTAGTTAGTGTCCTTCATTAACTATTAACAATTCATTAATTATTTTCCAAAAATAATTAACTTATTTTAATCATTATTAATTACAAATTAATTAATCATTAATTAATCCATTAATTAATCCCAAATTAATTAAATAATTAAGTGTTAATTAAAACTTAATTAATCTATTATTATTTGATTAATTAATTCTTAATCATTAATTAAAAACTAATCTTATTTAATTAATTATTCTTAATTACAAGTTAATTATCCTAAGAATAGTTAAGCTTAAACCTTTAAGATTAAACCCTTAATTACCATTTTATTAATTTATTAAATAAATTAATTATTCATTTAATTACCCTAATAATTAAATGAAATACAAACATTAAATTATTATTTAACTTGAACAAGTTTTAAAAATCAATCTAAAACCTTTAATTGATAAATAATACTTTTTATTACAAAAGAAATTTTATAAAAGTTAAACAAATTTCTTTTAAATTAAAGCCATTAAAATTTTACATTATTGTTCAAATTTGTTTTAAACACTTAAATTTATAAAACTTAAATTTATTTTGAAACAAAGATTCAAATCCAAATATGAATCAGATTTAAACTTTGTTTAAACATTACTTTATATTTAAATTTCCAAATTTAAATTCAAATTTCTTTAAAACATTTTAAAACAATAATTTCTCTTTAAAGTTATTTTAAACAAATTTGAATTTAAATACTTATTTATTTCCACCTTGAGATTCAAATTAACTTGCATCCATAATAAAAATATAGATTTTAAAACTTAATTTAAATCTTTTCTTTTACTTTTAAAATTTAGTTTAAATTTTGAAAACAAGTCAAGCTTTCAACTTCAACAAACCAATCTGAGCTAAACTAAAATAACTCGAGTAACTCGAGTAACAATTTCCTGAAACACTTAAATTACATCACTGACAGGTTTAATGTTTAAACCTGTAACTCTATTCTCCCCTGCCCACAAACAATCCACTTCGAGTCCACCATCCCACTTCCCCGAGTCCCAAGCCCTAATTCTTTGAGCTACATGAGAATCAACTCAAAACAAAACACGAACCTCTTTCTTCCCCAAAAACAACAGATACCCCATTACCACCGTGCACCTGCACCACCGGAGCATCCATCTCCGAACCCTCGCGACCCCCTACGCAAGTCATCGATCCTCTCGAAACACCAAATCAACCATCGGTTCAACTACAGAAACCCTAAATCAAAATCTAGCATTCGAGTACCCAAAAACAGGAAAATGTCGAAAATGAAAATCATCAGAATTCTCTCGCCACCGACCACTAAAAAAGGTACCACCTCCGGCCATAGACTCCTCCACACCCCAGCTGCCATCATCTCAAAACAGGTAGAACTCGATCACTTAATTTGATCGCAGTGATCAAATCTCTTGAACACGGAAAAACTAGGGTTATATACATTAATCCCTAATCACTACTGCCACGCTGCATTGATTCATCATCCAGTATTTTTCCCTACACCTTAGTTCATAAATCCATCACCAGAATCAATATTGGCCACTCCGATCACCTAGGTTGATGATTCAAACCCAAAATAGGTTTTCTGCTTAAGCTAGAATTTCCCAATCAATTTCAATATACAAATTCAAATTTTAGGTTTAAAATTCACATCTTGGATCTTGTAACTTGTTTATATTCTTAAATCAAAGAATTAAGAATGATTAAATTCTATCTTCAAAGATTTCTCTGTTGTACCCCCCCTCCCCTTTTTTTAGAGACAGTACAGTTTCCATTTATTTTTCATATTTAATAAAATTAAAAACTTTACTTATTACATACATACTTGTTAAAATCTTAAACTATAACAATGATTTTAACATGAAGTCATGGTTTTTTTTTGAACATAACTAAAATCTGGAATCTAGAACAGGCAAAACAGTTTTTTTTTATAACACAACATGCATTCAAACATATAACAGAGAATATTATCATATTAATCCATTTCAAACATGATAATCACAGAAGTAAATCAAGCAACTATATTCACTAAGTTTATTTAATATAAAAAAATGTTACTCACCAACTTATAAAAGCAGAGCATCCATTTTGACAGGTTTCAGATTGCTTCTATTTTTTTATTAAATTTGAACTTCCATTTGCCTTTTTTTTAAACTGCAGTTGCTCATTAAAACTTCATCTTGCTTTTACCACTGCATGCAAGTTCCAGGTTGATAAAAATGCAGACATCATTTATTTTTAGGTGAAAAGATGCAGGCTTCCCAGATATACAATTTCATGCATGCACTACCCACATGTTTTCCATAAAATAGAATTGGAGGCACGATTGAACTATGTAGTTGTAGATTTGATTTTTGAGGTGATAAAAGATTTGATTTTCAGATGCATGCAGATTTTTTTGAGGGGATTTGCAAATGATTTTCAGGTTAATTTAATTTCTGGTTTTTGAAATGTTGGTGCAGGTTGAACTTTATTGTTGCAAAATGAATTTCAGATGTTAGATCTGAATAATTTCTTAAGTTTTGAAGAAAAGAAGAAATGGAAAAAGAAAAAGATGAGAAGTAATATGTTTATATAAGTAAATTTTAAAAATAAAAGAAAAAGCAAAAGAAAAAGAAAATTATATAATACACTTGTTCTAACCTTAACATTTGTCACTTTGATTTATTCAATGGCTTACACATGTCAATTTAGGTGTTAGGAGATTAACACATGCATTTAAGTGTTTTTATTTTAATCTAAATTATTCATAAGCTTTTAAATCTTAATTTGCTATTCTTATGTATATATAAATCTCTCCCTATTTTTTTGAAAAACAAAACAAAACAATTTGTAATTAAATGCTTATTCAAATATTTTAAACATTAATACTTTTAAATTTTCAAAACTTTGAATTCAAAATTAAATTTATCAAATCCAATTTTAAAATTAACTTATATATATATGCATATATAACTCTTGTTAAAATAAAAAATAACAATTCTATTCCTTACAAAATCTATTTATGTTCATAAGAACTTAAGTATTAAAATTTTTATCTAAAAATACAAATCAAACAATATTAAAAATGATTTATAAAAGAGATTGTAAACAAATTAAGATCATTTGAAATTTGTATTTTAACTCTTATATAAAATTTCAAGTAATATTTAAAATAAAATAAAACAAAGCTTTAATGTTATCAAATTTTAAATTTATCTTTAAGCTAATTAAAATATAAGTTTAAATAAATAAGATTTTCCATAAGTATAAACCATAAAATTATTTATTAAATTGTGTTGAAAAGTTAAATGTCAACTTTAAATCAAATTTCCAATTTATCAAATATAAAATTGAATTTGAAAATCAATTCATATACCAAATTCCAAATCAAAGTTTATCAATTTACAATATATACAATTATATATATTATAAACAGAAAACAGTTTATTAGCTTTAAAAGATAAAATCTACCAATTTAAATATTTATTAAAAGATGATTATTAGATTAATTCAAAATTTATTATTTAAAATTATCAAATCAATTTAATTTTCAACATAGATTATTAAATTTATGTTTCCAAATCTCTGGGATATCACAATAAATCTCCAATTTTATTTTAATTTACAATATTAAATTATAACTATTAACAGGTAATCTCCAAACCAAGGTTGTTACATACTCCTCCCTTAACAAAATTTCTTCCTCGAAAGAAGAGATAAATCATTACACCGAGCACCACGCCGAGCACCACGCCGAGCCCCTTCAACCGTCGATTCGCCATGCAATGTCGAACCCTAGTAGCCCAAAACGCGGCCTTCCAGGGTCTTCCCTCATCGATGATAACAAAAATTCACTGTTGGATGTGGAGATCTCGTTATGCTCTACAATATTGTAGTTGGAAGTTATTGATAATTGTTTACAGATTGAAAGAAAATTGAGGAAGAATATTCAAGCTTTCTTGGCCATTGAAATTGTTAGTGGCGGATGGCCCTAATTGTTCTAGGGTTTTTGCAAATAAAGGTCTTTATATAGACAACAACAAAACACTATTCACCAAAAAAAATTCTGAACTCCAAACGAATCGCACTGCATGGCTCGAATGTTTCACCCCTATTCTGAACACAATATAATATGTGTCTGAGGCTAATTCCATCATATACACAAGATCGATTTCCGAAATCGAATTATTTTAATTACAATCCTTTAATTAAATTTTTGTGCGTTTCAAGCTCGCATGGTCAAACGGTAAGTCCAATCAACACAAAAATTGAAATCCTATGATAACTCACTATTACAGATATAATAAAACTATTTTTAAACGTTAATTAAATATTAAAATTTTCAATTTTTGTAAATTAACTTTTATTTCAATTTTAAAAATTTACCATCTCTGTTCTTAAAACAACATTAGAATCATTTTTATTCACATTAGATTCCAAATTCAATTATTTAAACAATTCAACTTATAATATTCATTTTTCAATACTTAAGTTCAATTAAATATTCTAAATTTGAACACTGAACAACTGGGTCATTACACAACTTGTATGGGCAAATATGACATTGCATTTCTAAGACTACATACATAGGTTTTTACAAATGTACATCTTTTTGGTGGTGTAGGAGGTAGCTCTCTTATACTTAACAACCTTCCCTGAAGCGTATGAACTTGGGGGTTATACTTTAGTGGAAACCAATTAATGTGTTGTCGGAAATGGCAATATGGCATTTAAAGTGAGATTTTCTATTTTGAGAAAGTTGGACCGTTACCTCAAGCCTCATACATCTGTAATGGAAACAAAAGGATAGATGCGGCAGGGCTATGTAGGTCACACCCATTATGTATAGTCATCATCTTTCTAGATTGCCTCTATATTTTAGGTTTGTTGTGGCCATGGATAGGTCGGGAACAAGAGGGGTAATGACGTATTTGGTACTATCTATGATAGTGAAAGGTGTTTTGTGTTGGTAGAGGGTAGCGGGGCTGTGCCTCGGTATATACTTTAGGTATATACTGTAGGAAGGTAGTCCCTTACCTTGTCATTGTTGGAATCCATTCTCCAATACATACCTTTACGGACTTGATTGTATACCTCAATATGCTGTCGAATTTGACAAATGTAACAATTCCAGCTATTTTAATATGTTATTTGAAAGGATTTTCAAAGCATTGTCATTAGAAATAATACCAATTGATGTGTGACGACACGCAAATCTGTACCCCTTGAGTCAACACTATTCTACATCAATTAACTCAAGTGGAACAGAAATACGAACCATTTGGGTTTAAGAAGAAGAGATAGAAGAAGAAGAAGCTAAACAATATCATAATCTCACGGTCGCAGCGGAATAAAATATAATAGTAAATATAAAACTTTACACAAAATGAAATTTATAACTGTTTTATACATCATATCATCACAATATCTCATACACACAATAAATACCAGTCAGACAAATCCATACAATCACAGCAGCGGAATATATATAGGTACTGATAATACGTCTCGGACTCCAGCTCCTCTTCTGCTCCATAGCATCATGTCTTGAACATATAATACTCGGTCTGACCCGAGCATTATAATGAAATAACCCCCGAGTCAGTCTGGAATACCAGCTGATAATAATGCATCCAAATTGATTATTAAAGTTTCAAAAATCCTTTGGAAACAAAAGCATCTCGTAAGACCACGCCACAAATAAACATGTCGGGTTTTTACCTTACGATAGCTAAAACACTTTTTATAGAAATCCTCTGATATTATAATAGGGTCTATATACAAATACTTATAAAATAGCCGAAATTGTTACATCTATTAAATTCCATCTACTAGCCACAAAGTGGGTAATACAAACAAAACTCGTACAAGGCTCGTAGGGAGAATGGATTTCCAACAATGACTAGGCACTGGGGTACCACCAGTCACAGTACGGGGCCTAGATCACCGTACCGAGGACCACGCCAGATCCCCTGCAACACAAGGCCGGACTCATCCCTTACTGGACAGTTCCGAATAAGATCACCCCGCGGTTGGGATCAGCAACCGCACCACTAAGCCAAAATGAAAAGGGACATCTAGACAGGGATGACCTTACTCTCCAGTGGGTGCTACCCACGATATCCCCTGATTTTCAGTCATTCCCATTTGAAGAGGCATGAGGCTAAGTGTTACCTTTATAGAACATATCTCTTTGAATTCCCATCGTCCACCTGACGATGTTTCGCAAGAATTCATCCATACAAGTCCGTCCCGGGTTCGAACGGAACCGAATGCACTATTCCTACTACATCCATTTTGGAAATATCCTCAGGATTAGTAGCGACTAGCCCTTGTACTTCACTGCTCCACTTTCGAATCCAAAATCGTTTTTCACGAAATCGTACAAACCGGATCGAAGTGGTTTTCGAGAAATAAATCTCGATCCCGGTCTCTTCGAAACGATCAACGCATTTGTCCAGTATTGATAGTTGGTGATTTAACTATCAATTTATATTTACAAACATCCATCACACAATAAATAATCTCACATTATTTATTTGCCTCTAATATCTTTAAAAGATATAGTTTCAAATTTCCAAAACTCATTTGAAAACAATTCCCAAAATCTCTTCCTTTACAAGGTAATTCTTTACCATTTATTCCCATTGGGAATAACCAAGTTCAAAAACATTTATTTTAAAACCAATTTAAAAACACTTTATTCTGCAATATACTTTAAATATATAAATTTACTTCTAGTTATTACTCAAAAATATAATTTTAAATATGTAAAATAAAACTATTTATTAAACAGGAGTTTTGTTATCTAAATTTAAAAGTAGTGCTTTTATAGATTTAGTGCTATGTTTCAAATAACTTAAATCATCTATCCTTTAAATAAATCCATTTATCAAATAAAATACTAATAATATTCTTAAATCATTATATTATAGCTAAACTTATTACTTACCTTTAAATAAGAATTTCTTAAAAACACTTCCTTAAAACAAATTTAAGCTTCACTTTTCAAACCTAATTTAAATCACGAACTCGGTTTTCCCAGGGAAACATTTCCATTGAAACAACCCAAAGAATCTTCCATATAGATCCCGCCCGATCTATCCCAACCCAAATTTACGTTAGTTATCGTAAATTATTTCCAAGCTTAAAATAAACTCCTTTTGAAGTTTAAACACCCTTTTCCCATTCCCGGAAATTCCATTTTCAAAGTATAGGATTTAAACATTTTTAAATAAAACATTTGAGAATTTATTACCGGAAAATAATACTTATGGATTTCTTAACTAAATTCCAAGGGTGAAAAATACATTTCAAAAATATTGATTTACATTTATAATTATTAATTTATATTTAGAAGCTTCGGTGAAAACATATTTTAATTTTTTTTGTAAACTCTATTCATTATCAAAATAACCCATCATTATTTAACACTTTATATCTTCTTATAAAATTTCTCACCCAAATCTATACTTGCATTTATCGACTCATAATGTTCCCGCTTTATTTAAATTTCCCGTTTACAAATTTCATTCTTTATCCGAACTAAAACCAAATTTTATTCCTTTAAACTCTTTATATGACAATTTCTTTCATTTCTTAAATCCCAATTTAATACATTTATGATTAAAATTCTAGATTTATGTTTATTTCAACAATTCACGGTACAATTTAATTTCAGATTTGTCAATCACAACATACAAGCAATTTGCATTATCAATTCTAAAAATAATCACTATATTGTGAGGAATCCCGTTGGATCCCTCCAACCTGTTTTTCCCTGCATCCACAAATATTAGCACATCACATATATAAATATCAATCCAGACTGATAACAACCATTATATTCAATCAATCACATAGATATTTATTTTAAACAGCTAACATTCCAGATGTGAGTGAGATTAACTCACCTTGAGCTTCGGCGAGCGTTCGAAATTTAAATTAAACCGAACGACGTTCGATTTAACTCAAATTTCTACTTGCCTGGAATGATTCCCGAACTGCACTATTGCGTAGTATGCGTCTTTGCGATTCAGGCGTTTCCAGTTTCATTGGATTCTGACACCGTATGAAATAGATATGAATTTTCAAAGTTTAAATAACATTTTAAACAAATTTTCTTTTGTTTTATTTACCATGAAAAATCCTGGCCGCTAGATCTATAACCTAAAATCAAGGCCACACAGTACTTTCTTCCTCCATCAGCTCACGCACGCGAATACCCAGTAAGGCCGAACCCAACATCACCAATTAGGGTTAGGAATCGCCTCCTCCACGCTCGCCGATAAGTTGATCCAAGGCCACGAAATCGAAGCCCCTCTGCAGTGCTACCCTCGGCCCAAGCTAGGAGAAGCTCGGCCACCTCCTTCATCATAGAGACGAGCTCAAACGCGCGGCAAACGTGAGTCCCATGGCACCACCCCGTCACTCCAAACCAAATCTTGACCGCTCGATCTGAAGCCTGCGTCGATATCTACGATTTTCATTTAGGAAATTTTCGCAAATAGGGCCTGGATCGAGAGGAAAAGAGAGGGAGAGCATGAGTGTTTTCGGCCATTAAACGTTAACAGCGGCGGCCTGGGAATAGATTAGGGTTTTGGATAAAACGTTAATATATATATATATATATATATATATTATTTAATATTATTTAATTGATAAAATTCTCAATTTAACATCCTACACAAACGAACTCCAAACTATGCGTTCCGACAGGCGTTCCTAGGGTTTTTCCGCGTTCCGGACACAATGGGACAGGTTTTGGAAGCTAATTCGGTCATATGCGCGAGTTATAGAATTAAACGATCAATTTAAAATTAAATCGGTTAAATCGATTTCTATGCGTTTCGAGCTGCCACGGTCAAACGAAAACTCCGATTGCTACGAAAATTGAAATCCGATAATAACTAACTATTACGGATCCAATGGAACTCGTTTCGTCGAATTCCGAGACTGTGCCCCGAAAGGCTATTTTAACTCGTCTATTAAATCGAGCGATTCTCAAAATTGTCAAAAACGCTTAAAATTTTACTTTTAAAATTTTAGTACCTTAATAATAAATCATATAAAATATATAATCACATTATAAATCATTTTGGCTCATTCCGGACCCAAAATCAGATTAATTGCATTTTAATAAAATTAAATTCATTTTTAAATTAATATAAAATTCCAAATATTAACTTATCAACTTAAAAATTCATCTAACACCATACTATTTACACTCAAATAACTCAAAATAAATTTTTATAACCATTCTTATCACTATTTACATCCAGATTTACCCTTTTATCTAAATCCCGAATATTTAATTATATTCTTCCATTATTCAAATTCAACCGGAATTACTATAATTAAAAATTATAGCTTATTTCATTGATTGAACCCGAATCCTTCCATTTACAAAATCAATTAGGAATCCACATTAACATTTAAAACGAATTAAATGTTCAAATTCAATGGCTTAAAAATCCGGGATGTTACATGATGTGTTGAAAAAAAATTAGTTATCATAAGGTAAAAACCCATTTGTGTTTATTTACGGTGTAGTTTTATGAGATACTCTTTTTCCAAAGGTTTTATTTGACATTAAAGTCGATCTATGACATTGTCATATACATTTTACAATTCATGTCTCATATTGGTTTTCCAAGCCTGATCTGAGTAGTTTCAGGATTAGCTGAAGACGCTTGGAGTTTCCAAAGGAGAGCTGGAGATCTTCATCAACGTATGGATGTTGTTTACTTTTTCGCTATGTTTGTTGTTTTTCAGCATTTGAAAGGACGGGTATATATAACTGTCCAGGCTGAGCTTAGGATAGACTTTGAAATATGTATTTAAAAGTTGTTCCGCTATAAAGATTATTATAATAATATATATTATTCCATTTGTATGAGATTATGTTCTGTCTTCTTTTTCATTTTACGCTTAACCATCTACCTTTTTGTTCAATTAGGTTGGATATGTGTGGTTTATTATCAACCTTAAATGTACGAAAGTGTAGGTCATTACAGAAATGGATCAAAATACAATATATATTAAATAAAAAAATTCCATCTATATACATCATAAGTCATATATAGCCTTCATGCATACACACATAGTCACATAACATATACAATATGTGCAAACAATTAGAAGATATATGTAAATGCTTACATATTCACCATCTTCCAACACTATACACACCAGAGCTATATTAACCTATAACATATGAGGAGAGGGTCAGACACATATGTCTGCTATGTAAAAATATTACTAAATATATACTGCTAAATGATTAAAAAACATCATATGTGAACTAATTCTTACTTTACCTTAACCTGCCTCATCTGCGTCTATAGAGTTAGTCCATTGTAATAAACATAGTATGCGGAGCACTAACGTATACTTAACAACATTTAATATATGATAGATTTGGTTAAACATGGACAAACACATCTGCACACAAGAGAAGGAGAGAGTTAAATAAATATATACTAACTCGATAACACATACGAGAGTTAATTAAATTGAGACTAATCCCAAGATATCGTTAAGAATTGACTAATCCGGTAAATGTAAATGAGAATATAAGTTAGGTAAACTTAGGCTAACTTATGTGCACATAAAGGATAGGTAAAAAACCTAACTCATTTACCAACAAATAACCACAATCGTCACAACACACAATCATCGAAGCATATTTCTAGACGTTAAACACTTTCCGATGTCACTGAGAAACCAACGTGTTGCTTGCCTTTCATTTCATATAGGCTTGATGAAGTAACAAATGTTTCAGCCTTACTCAGTGTTCAGCATGGTAGTTTGAACCGTTCATTGGTCACCTGGTATGCTTAAAACCGGTAGACCAGTTGTCATGTCGAATGTTGGAAAACTAATCATCTTAAATTATTTCCTTCCCTAATTCATTTCTACTCCACTATTTACTATTTTGGTGCTTTTCCACTCCTCTTAGACATCATTTTCTACTATTTTAACCTTCCATATATCAAATACCATACACATATCCAAAACTAAAATCCTAACCATCATAAACTTAATAACTTAATTCTAATATCATATAATATACACTCTAACCCAAATTTTACCCTAAATCAAACGTCAACCTTATTTAATTCTATAATCACATCTAAACTCCAATTGGTCCAATTCTTACACTATTTAGCCTAATTAGCAATCAATGTAGCTACTTTCATATGAGTAATATATATCCTAATAATGATTCCCACTCAGCAATCTACGCTTCTAGCCCTAGAAGTCACCAAATTATCCTCCAATCCCTTGTTGGTAAAAACTATCATTCTTTGAAAGTTCTCGATTCCCCAAATGATGGATATCTTCTTATAGCCATCTTTCTACTCGTTAATTTGATATATAAATGTTTAGTGTTTTGTTCAGATTTGAATGAGAAAGAGAGAATTAGAGAGGAGGATGAAGAAGAAGAAGCATAACCAGAAACATACATGAATGAGAAAATAAATTTGAATTATATGTGGCATGTTATGTAACTCCTTAACCATCTCCTACTTCAAATGGGATTAGGCCCATTTAAACTAATCAAAATTTGCTTACTTAAAATATATATAACTCCTTCATACGAACTCCGATGCAGACAAACCAATATAACAACTTGATCAGAAAAAAGAGATCTATGCAATGGTACAATTCATGTCACCTAATTCCAAGTTTTTAAATTACCATTTTGACGCTGCTGACTAAATATACGTCCAAATGTGACCGGATATTATAGATTTCCTTTCTGTTTTTCCTTGGTGGTTTTGAACCTAAGCCGACATGCGTACTTCAATGCCTTGCTGGAAAGCGCAGTGGTTATCACCTGCTCCTTCAATGTCATAGCTAAAGTTGTATTCATCCTCTTGGCGATGTCAGCTGGGAGCTTTTTAAGATCTCTTGTGTGACTCGATGTGGAAGGTTTCAAAGATGGTAGCACATTCTTCCTTCTTTAACAAATTCTTGATCGTTTGAAGAGCCAAGGGAGTTCGTCTCTGCATTTAAAACTGGATATTGTAAAGTGTTCCACTGACGTGCTTCTTCTTCTCTCTTTCATCTTTTGTTAGTGATAAAATATCATTATAGCCTAATAGGGTGGTCATTGTGCCTCTGCTCACTTTGAACTGAATGAAACATATCTTTTGTTACAAACTTTTATTGAGAATATTATTGCTATTTTTCCTTTTTTATCTACTGTAAGACCTATTAAGCGGAGCGCTTTGAACATATGATTGTTCCTGTATTTATTTTGCAAAAATGCCTTTCTTTTTAGGATATTTAAATATAAGTTTAGTAATAAATAGGTCATGGTACAGTCATTAATGTAGACCAGATACTGGCTAAATGTAGACTAGCAGTTTGCACCGATATGAGCTAAAATGGAAGTTTGTTCGTGGGTTCTCTTAGGTTGCAAGCGATCAAACAAAGAGTAGGGGTTGAGCCCAGGCTCGAACCTGAGCACATGGGACTATGAGTTTCCCCTAGATGACATGTCTCTAGTCTGAAGCGACAGTTGACCTGAACCAAATCGGAGTGCATTGATTAGATCATACACTCAAGTATAAGTGAGTTGCATAATGAAAGGTGAGCTATATAGAGAACGCTCACAAAGACTTGTAGGTGATAAAGTTTTTTAGAAAGGATAACTTATCTATAATAATAGGTCCAAATCGAGGTTGTGGTGCCCTCGGTTCTTAGTTAAGGATCTTGGCTATAATATAGGATTTGTTATGATGCCCTCGGTTCTTAGTTAAGGGGATTGGCTATAAGAGAGGAGTCCCTGTCAATGCTTCTGGGTTTGAGGTCTTCGTAAGACCTAGGGTGTTGGTCCACCCACTGGATCTAATGAGAAACCCATTGTTGATTATCGAATGCCCTTATTGGATCCATTGAGAAACCTGTGCCAAAGTCCTATATCATTCCCTTTCCTTTTGTTGATTGCCCTTAATTTTTCTGACCCCATCCTGGATGGGGACTTCACTACAAAGCGTTTGTAGAAGATGATGGCACCATGCTTAATGAACATTGGTTATCTTATTAACAAGATATCATCAAATAGGAAATAAACTAGCACAAAGTTTACCTGGATTTTTGCACCGAGAAGCTCTTGGTCGAATATTTTTACAAGTGAAGTTATACCCATCCGAATAATTCCTACACCCTGAAATCCATAAATGGGCAATATGCCTGGGGTGAGGCCGGACGTAGGGAGCCTGAGAAATTTAAGGACCTTCTTGAACAAGACATTGATTGAGCTGCCTTAATCCATGAAAGCCCATTGCACATTAGAGTTTGCTAAGGCAATAGTAATGACCATGGGGTCATGAATGGAGTACGAGATAGCTTTGTGATTCCCTATCTTCAATGGTGAAGCTGATTGGTTATTCTAATCCTAGTCGGGGCGCCTTGGATGCCTGAGATTCCAATGAATAATTTTTCCCGGCAATACCCACTTCTCTTTTATACTGGAACTAGGGCCTCCATCTACTTCCAGCCACATGCGGGTCCATCGCATATTGTTCGGACCTTAGTGATGCCTTGGATATTGACAATATTAGGCTTAGGAGGCTCATTTTCCCACTCTTCATGGTTTTCTCTTTGCCCACATAATGTCGAACAAATTCCAAGAGTATGCCTTCTTGGATGAGTCTTTTAATTTCATCTTTGAGCACATGATGTCCAATATAGAGTGGTCGTTGAACTTGCAAAACTTGCCACTGTGGCGAGAAACCTCCCGCTTCCTATCACTAGCGTTGACGAGCCTATGAAATTTCCCTCGGTTACCAGTGGTGAGGTAGACTGTGGCGATGTACTTGTTCAAATGAGAGTTATTATTATACCTGAGTATGTATTGAGGACCAGCCTTTGGACGTCTTCTAGGATTGGCTTGACGATTACTGTTTCGACGATCGTTGCCTCTGCAATGATTGGCCTAGTAAACGACTCTGTGCCTTGTTGTTGCTGTCTAAGTGATCCGTGTTTTTCATCATTGTCGTGTCATTTTCTCGTTGATGGAAGTAGGGAAAAATCAGCTGCTTTTGGAGCTCTCTTCATATCTTACACTTGTATCTGACCTCCTAAAGCATAGGGCTACGACCAAGCAACTCATGTTCGCATATCCTGCTTGGGTAGATTCTCTATTGAAGCTTCTAACATATGACTGCAAGATTTCAAAAGGAACTTGCATGATATTGCCCAACTCATTAGCCAAACGACATTAGTAGAGGACATGAAGAAACGAGTTTTGAAGTCTATGCACAATTGGGCCTAGGAGCTGATACTCCCGATTGTAGATGCAAGAACTAGTGAAAGGTTGGTCCTGAGAGGGTAGAGGGAAAGTGCAAAAGCTTTGATGGGCTGGAAAGCTAGTCGGTATGGGTGATGGAGCTGAACATTATGAACTAGTCAGAAGGGTCTACACCCCATCATACTTGTTAATGGGTGACCAAACATACCTATGATGGATGTGAGCACCCAGGACTTCATCAAAGAATGGCTCCATATTCTTGTCATTTGAGGAAGCCTTGCCTCCAATATTGCAGGCTTGCATTCTGTTGAGCTATTGGCAGAGGATATGTATTTCTTTCCTATGGCAACATCGACTCATTGCAGGATGTTCTGGCCAACCATGGGCCAAGGGCTCAGCCTATGCCTCAGTGGAGTAAGAGATCGACAATGAGATAGAGAATGATTATGATGAGTAGGAGATCTCCCTTTATATATAGTAGACGATCTGGAATGCACGGCCCACCCTTCTCTTTATCTGTTTTCGGCCACACCCTTATGGGACTTGGAGTGTGCCGAGAGAGCCATGCATGCCCTACCTATGGTAAGGGTACAGACATTGTGATGGTCAAAAAAAGATGTTCATGAATGATTAAAGGCTGATGGTCATTCTATTGAAGGGGAATGACGATTGAATGAGGGGAAATTATCCGTGGTAATAGGTTATATTGCATCTTCGTAGAAAAGAGAAGTGTGGAAAGGTGAGAGCTTTAGTGGAAGCCCTTCATCAAGCGTTAAAATACTGACTAGTTTCCTAGCCAACCTTGATATGAGACTAATACGTTATGAAGTGCAAAGGTTACTTGTTAATCGCTAGGTTTATAGTGAAAATGAGGAGTTATGTACGTGGTTGAAAGTAAAATAACACAAGATTTAGAGTTATCCGGCAAAGCTCTCTACGTCCAATATAAAGTTATCTTACTGTATATTTCTCTTACAACTACAAGGAATTACAAAAGGATAATAAAAAACAGAAAGCATTTAAGATTAATAAAGCTATATGGTCTTAAGGATTTGGAGTATCAAGAGCCTTGAATTGTGTGTAGTATTTAGAATCCTTATATATTCCAACCACTTTGAAGTTGCAATGCAGGGGATATTTATAGTAGCTGAAGTGGATACTGAACGGTTGAGATTGAGCTACAGAAGAAAAAAAAACTCCTGATCAGTGATATGGCTGCAATGATGGATGGGAAACCGCTGTCAAGGTGTAAGAAGATGTGTGATGGATGAAAATATAGTCATTGCTCCCATGAACTGGGCGCAAGCTTCGTGTTTAATACATAGACTTTGCATTAAATGCGCACTTAATGTTGATAGTATGCCACATCAATTCAGCCACTTGACTATACGCTTTGGATATGTGGATGGACAACCTGTCATTTACTTGAGCTGACTGGGAGGGCTGCCCAGGATCAGTCAGAGGTAGTTGTACTAAAGTCCAACTAAGGATATGCCATGCTCGAGCCCATCTTTGTTTCCGTGTCACTTGTTGAGGTAGGCTTGGAGAGGTGTTAGCCTTCAATTAGAGTGATGCCAAATAAAATGTACAGATGTGGAGTTTGGTTAGAAGAGGTTTACAATAGGAAGGCTTGGTCATTATAGAGCAAAGCTTAACTGGACTAGGAGGGTAAGGCTCGGATCTTGCCTAAATGTGAAGTACGCATAGGGAGGAGGCGACTGCTCCTCACCTTGATGCCTTGTTAAATGGAATGGATGGTTTGAGACCATCATGGGCATATGTCGGTCTCTATTGGCCGGTTATAGAATAGTTAACTAGGCTTTGATTGGGCTAGATTGCCTTAAATTGGCTATTTAATTCCTTGTGAGAAAATTCAGCAATAACATCACTATTGTTATGAAAATAAATAATATCATTGAAATACCAAAAACAGATTTATTTTATAATGAATATTTGTAATTTTCATATTCAAACAAAGTTGCATCTGTTTTTATTTGAAAACAAAAGTGGTCACTATTTCATAAAATATTTGATACACGTGAAAGTAACATTAATAACTTGATGCATCGATTTACAATTGTTATATGGTATGCTCTCTCAAAATGTTACTTTCTCTTTAAATGATATAACCTTTCGAAAGGAAACCATTTATTACAAGCTACATCTACTTTACAAAATTGCATCCACTAATTCTTAACTTCTTATTAAGATTGAATAATTTGTACTTAAGTGAGCAGGTCAAAACTGACATTTCAGTAGTCGTATTTTTAGGGCTGTTTGGAGCCCTTGATTTATTGTTGTTCCTAAAATAACAAGATCATCATTATATCCAATTGTATTGAGCATGTAGGATCGATTTTATCATAGAGTTGGGTGAATAGGGTGATACTGTCAATTATAAAATAATTTGCGGAAGTTTATAAAATATTTTCAACACAGATATATCGGAATAATAGCAGCATAGATAACAGTAGAATAATAAATGCAGAAATAGAACAACATAGAATTTACCCAGCTTCAGCAAAATTCTGCCTACGTGCTGCCCCCAAGGTTTCTACTAGAAATTAAGCAGACAGACGCTTACATACGTAAACGTGTGACACCGGCTATCGACTAAACTTAACTCTACGCTCAAAATCCTACTACAACTCAGCCACTGAGTTGCGAATTCTCGAAATACACCACCGTAGTTCATCCCCTTGTCCCACGACTAGGAATTACAATCGTGTTAAAGAAAAATACAAAATTAAATTTATTTATAAATACAAAGCCCTATACAATTGTAAGCCTAAAATATGATAAATAATAATATAGTGGAAATCGAACCAATAAACAAATAAAGGAGAATCTGCTTTTCTTTTTATATCTTCAGCCCAACTCCTTGTGATTCGATGCTCGTTCGTTGCTCGTTCGTTTCCACTTTAAACAAAATTAGGTCTTTGATGGAATTCAAAGGTCGCCGATTCAGTTACTCGATCGAAAATATGATTTATCGCTCCTTGCTTTGTCGATCGAGTGCTTCTTCAATTTGCACACAGCTGCTTCTTCTCGATCGAGTTCGGTATGATTTGGTACGTTTTTTTATGCTCTTCTACTTTTCTGCTTAGCTTGCTTGAACTCGATGATCTTTGCCGATGATGTTTTAGGGTTTATATAGGGATTGATTCCATAAAATTTCGTTCGAATTAATTTTCGAATTCGTCTGATAATTTTTTTGCTGGACGTTCGATTAAGTTGAACATTGGTGATTAAACTTGACTTGTTCAATTCTTACGTGTTGCTTGATAAGTTCGAATTTGCTCTGATCTTCACTGCTTCGAATTATTCATTGTCCTTGCTTGGTTACCACGGCTTTTTTGATTCTGACTTGTACATTTCTTAGCCACCACGACTCTGATTTTTGCCTTGACGTTGATTCCTTTCTTTGTGCTTGTTGACTTCGGCATGACCACGGTTTTAATTTTGGTTTGAAACTGCTGCTTTGAATTCTCTGGCACTTTGTTGACTTTGGTTATGGTGATTTTTTGTTGATATTTTGACTTCGCTTGAAACTTTGTTGCTTCTGGCTTCACTGAATCTTCATTGGCATGTACACTTGTTGTTGCTTGATGCTTTGTTCAAATATGATATTCTTTGCTGTTCCATAATTTGAAGTCAGTGGCTTTCCATTTTCACCATTCCTTGACTTCATTAAAATTGTTAAATGTTCTGCATCTTGATTTCATGTATATTGTACTGCATATATTGTTTACGACTTAGTCTTGTTTTCACATTGACATGTGCTCGGTTTTACTGCACAGCTTTTCATTTTTATGAGTTGAGCAGTTTGACTTATATTCAGTTGCATGCTGTTTTGAACTAGGTTTCACTGCATATATATAAATATATATTTGTTCCCACATGTATATATTCGGTTATATGTTGCTGAGTCTTATGTTGCATTGTGGTCTTTAGCCGAGTTGTCCTATTTCCTGACCTTGATTTAATCTCTATCATTTCACTGTTCTGTTCTCACTGTGCACTGCATATTTTGTTCGAGTCTTGTTTGCATTTGAATTGAGTCATATTGAACTGTTGTTGATTATTTCATTGATATGCCTTCACTTGTTCACTTGTTTCACTGTTGGTCTGCATCGCTTGATTCGAAGTCTGGACTGGTATACATGTGCACTGATGCATTGTGTTTGCACTGACATGTACTTCAATATCCATGTGTTAGCTTTGGGTTTCACTGTGTTTATTCTGCATCGAGTACATGTTATTACCATTCACTTGAATTCAGTTGCATTTGTCTGGTGCAGTCTCGTACCACCTGCTATTCTTTTCTCTGTTCATTTGATGTTGTGGCCATTTCCACTTGTTCAATGTATGAACTGGTTCATTTAAGTCTTGTGCATTGAGCTTGATTGCTTGCACATTGATGTTGCTTCATTTTTTTACCGGTGCATGTTGTATCTGCATTCACCACTGTTTGTAAACTTTCATTTTGACCTAAGGAAAGTTGCAATTTGATGTGCACTGTCTTTGCTTTTGAGGTTGCCACACCATGCAGTCTTTCAGTCACTTGTGCATGTCTTATGCACTTGAATATGCTATGCGTTGTACTTCATGCATATGATATCACCTCTGTTGTCTGCATTGACGATTTGTATTTGCAAGCTTGGAGTTGCCTCTGGTCATCAAACCACTTGATATATTTTTGCCTTTTGGTTCCACTTTACATACATGTGCTTGCTGTCTCATTTTATATGTTGCTGTCTTGAGTTTTGTGTAGTTGTCATGTGGACTGCCTGGTTAGACTTTGACTTTGGCCTGCTGTTCCATGGCTTGGACATCGATTGAGTTCATTGTGGTTTGTCGTATTGGGTTGGATGTTTCATGCGGGTATATTGATCGTAGTTGTTGTTTTCATGTGTACGACTTGAACTTTGGTCGAGGCTTGATTTATGTGTCTTGACCATTCCATTTTAATTTGCACCTGTGTTGAATCCAGCTTATAGCTCTGGTTTGACCTTGTGCTCGTGTTGTGACTTTATTTGTAATGCACTTGAGTTGAAATCGGCTTTTAATTGGGTTTGACCTTGTGCTCACCTATCCCTATAATTTTATCAAGTGTATGTTCGTGTGCGCGGCTTTGTGGCATGTACAGTGATACACTGTGCATGTCACAAGTTCTTCGTGTCTGATGAATTCAAATTTAAATGATGACGAACAACCCAAATAACTGAGACAAATATTATTTTCAAAATACACATTTTATTTTATACTACAAAAATATTTTCTTTTCAGTTTTACTGCGTCAGTGTATATTTTTGCAGATTGCTTAGATGTTGGATCCAATCTGGAATGGAGTTGAAGATAAATATGAGTGAATGAGCGATGTGTAGTGAGGACATTTGTAAATGAAAATTTGTGATGTAACCAAAATCGTATTGTAATTGAGATTGTGTATATATAGTGAGAGTTCAAATTTGTACTATTAAAAATAGTAATAAAATATTTGTTTGAATAACATATCTGTTTGAATTTAAATTCTATGTTACTTTTTTTATTTAGCAAATATTTATTTAATTTGTGAAAATAAAATAGTACATTAACAAATATATTTAATTGAATATATATATATATATATATATATATATGTTTATTATCATCAAACAAAAATCATATACTCGCATATTCAACAATCTCCCCATTTTGATGATAACAAACATATATTTAAGATTTTGAATTTGTTAAATGTATTTGAATCATTCAAGTTGCTCCCCCTATTTGAATGCTCCCTCTCTACACAAAGCTCCCCCTTTATATATGCATGTAAATAAAATTATGCAAATGAGCCTAGATGCAAATAGAAAATATTTGACCTTTATTTGTCAAAATCTTAACTTTTCTCTCCCCCTTTGTTATTGACAAAAGAGTAATATTGTTAGAGAAATAGAGATAAAGTGATAGACATTAATACAACATTAAAACTCAATTGAGCATAAATAATAAATAGCAATAGAAAATCAAACAAAAATCATAAATACTCTGTTTGACGCATATTCCACTTTAGAATGATAAGGATGATATCATTATATAAAACCATATAGTTGTGTCTATTTACGGTATATTTATATCAGGAATTAGAATATCTACTAACTATGCATAACCGTTAGGACTTTTAAACGAGATTAGTAGTATTCCAAATTTTTATTAAAAAATGAGTTCAAGTATCTTCTAACCACGCATAAGCGTGAGGACTTTTAAATGAGATTAGAATCTACTAGTCTATTAAATCAATCAGTTTTGATATGCGTTCCATAAATGCATAACTGTGAGGACTTTTAAATGAGCATGGAAGCACATAATCAAAAATCCCAAGTAATTTCACCCATGCATAACTGCGAGGTCTTTTAAATGAGAGTGAATACTTTGGATGTTTTTTATTGCTAAAAATATAACAAAATGAAAGCGCATAATTTCCCATTTGAAATACCACGTATTAACATACCATAATGGATTATGATGAGTTATGGTTGATAGAAATATGATAGAAATAGAGATGGTCATGCAATTTTTACGACAAAAAGTTTTTTATAACTCTTGTTCAAATTTCTAAAGAAATTTACTAAATATACTGATGTGCACGTAAATGTGCATATTTTTACCATCATATTTATTCTATTTAAATTAAATAAATGATCATATTGGGTATTTTAACTTGTTTTAACCAAAATTCATATTAATTCCAAATTTTCACATATTCATCTTCATATAGGGGCAAAACGGTCATTTAAGTGCATATATTTCTTTGAGAAAAATTGATTGGAAATTTATATATATATTTGTATGAAAATGGTCTCAAATAGGAGTGGTTTCATGAAGGAATATGCATGCACAAAGAATATAAAGGAACGAAGATGGACTAATTCAAAGTGAAGATCATGGAGGACCCCACCTACCCACCTACCCACCTACCTTAATGTACAAATTAAAGGCTAATGCACATGCTTATGGAGTTAATGGTTTCATGTACACTTAATGGGGGATTAAGACATGTTAATGGTTACTTGGCCTCTACACTTCCTAAGGGGCATTTTGGGCATTCCCCAAAAATATGAATTAGGGTTTCATACATGTATAAATACCCATATGTTTCATGTATCTCTCATCTCTTCTCTTAGTCTCTCTTAGGCCTCATTCTCATTAGTTTAGATCAAATAAAAAAAAGCTCTCTTTCTTTTTTCATGGCTACTTAGCCATTTTTATTTTCATGTAATTTTCCTTTTTTTTATGTTATTAATACATGCTCTTTCCTTTTACATGCCTCTTTTTTATGTTGTAGTGTAGATCTCTTTTCTTTTATGCAAATTAATTAGCTTATCTTTTCATTTTGCTCTCTTTTTCCTATTCATTTTGCTTTCATGTTGTTAGCTACATTTGTTAATAAAATGACAAATATGAGAAGCTAAACCCCTTCAATATAGGGGTAATGAAGCTCTCTAATTAATGTAGCTTCAATATTTTGTTAATTCATGCTCTCTTTTTGTGCTTAATGATGATGATAGAAGTGGTTTTATTTGTTGTTTTTGCTTTGAATTTGATAGCCTATATTGTTGACACCAAATAGGCTATACTTAAACAATCACTAACACAAATGCCTCTTCATAAATATATGATTATGGCATAAGAAAGTGATTTGAAATTAAAATTTGATGGCCTATGTTTCTAATCAATAGTTAATAGGCCATACTTAAAATAGATTTCATTTTCATTTTCTTTGTCAAGTTTCATGAAAGTTAGTAAGTGTTTTAAGGGGTGTGTTATAGTTTGATGGCTTATGTTGGCTAATCAATAGCTCAAATATGTCATACTTATGATAAACACATCAATTAAAACACTAATGACCATAAAAGAGAGATCATGATTTCATGTGTTGAACTGCATGATCTAGAGAGTGGATTTATTCTCTAAATTGTCATTTGACTTTCATATTTGCATTTCTTTTCTTTTTGTTAGTTAGTTCATTTTCTCATTTTCTAGCTTAAACACACTCTAGAATTTGGTATAATTTGATTGACTAGGAAATTTAAATCAACAATTCCCTGCGGATCGACCCGTATTCGCCGCGTGCTACATTCATACACCGTGCGCTTGCGGTATAAATTTTATTTCAAAATTCGTTCGACGGTTTTCTAAACAGATAGAATTTCCGTCGACGAACAAGTTTTTGGCGCCGTTGCTGGGGAATTGTTTTGATTTCAATTTTCTATTCTTCGAATTATTTGTGTTTGATTTTAGTGTGTGTGTTTGTTTTGTGTGTGTTGTGTTTGATAAAAAAAATGTGTGTGTTTGTTTGATTTTGTGTGCGTTTTGTTTGTGTTCTTGTTTGTTTTGCATTTTCATTTGCATTTTCATATTTTAAAAAAAAACACAACCTCATTTCAAAAACAGAAAAAAAAATTATTCATTTAGTTTACATTTCAATTTACATTGGGTCACATTTCCATTTTCTTCTTACATTGTTTTCCAGTGCTTCTGTTTTGTGCACTGCTTCTGTTCTGTGCACTCCTCAACTACTGCTACTCAACTGTGCATTTCTCACATCATCTTCAATCTTCACTGCTACTCTTCAACTTGCAACACAAGCAACCTTCACAGCCACAATTTCTTTTTTCATAGTTTCAGCTTGCATTCACCAAATTTTCCTCTGCCACTCCTCATTTAAACCATCAAACTGTGCTTCCCTGTACAGTGCACTGCCACATTGCCTTCACAATACGACATCCCACGCTTCATCATCTTCATAACACTCATACCAAAACCATCATACCCAATTCATTACACACCACTAACATCAACAACCACAACTACCCATAGCTGCCATTCATCTGCCTCCTCTTCAACATTACCTTCTCCATATTCACACAACTTCACTTCCATCTATTACAACCACTTCACCCGTCTCTATTTTCCCATTCTTCCATTTCAAACAAAAGTTCAACTTAGCACTGCCACTGTCGCACAGCATAACCTTTCAAACAACCACCATCACAACAGCTCCTCTGTTCAAATTGCATCACTACTGCCACACACCTAAAAAAAACCATCCTTGCTATCACCATCATCCCCCTCACCATAATCCTGTCAACAACTCATATCCCCTACAACTTCACTCTGCGCAATCAACTGCGGAAAATCCACCATTACCCCACACATCAGACCCCTTCCACCATCTCAAACAACTACACTACTTCAACAACCCCTGATACATATACAGCATCATCCCCTCAACAATACACCTTGTTCCTTCACCAACCGCATACATCAGCAGCCCTACAAAACCCACTGTTCACATCCCCACACACAGTGAACAGCCAGTGACCATTCCCTCTAATCATATTTCACTTCATCTCCCCAACAGCAGCTTAAACATTGCCATTTACTTCATCAACCAGTATCAAAAACTCCAACTTCAACTTCAATTTCAAATTCAGTTCACTGATAGGCTTCACTGCAAACCTTCACCAAACATCTACTGCCGCCTAAATCACCTGAAGATCACCGTCACTTCGAAACCCACCCCGAGCTAAACACTGCATATCAGAACTTCAACTTCTACTTCACCGCGACCCCAAATTGCAACCTAGACTTCAACAAGCCCGCGACTCAAATTCGAAATCTCGCTACTTGACCCAGACGACCCATCCCCAATCTTGAAACCGAACCCACTTCCTCACCCCAAATCGCCGTGGCCAGAATCCCATCGCAAACATCTGTCGCGGTTGTGAAAATGGAGTTTAGAGAATCGAGTTTGAATTCGCGATTGTGAAATTTGTGCAAAGTGGAATTTTTTTTTTAAAGGATTGAAAACAATTTTTTTTTCTTTTCTGGCATCGCTTTTATTTTGAACGGAAAAAAAAGGGGGAGTGAGTCTTCGTTTATTACTGTGGGGAGATGGGTTTGTTTTGTTTTGCATAGTGGGCCTTTTGAGGTGTGGGTGTAGGCCGTAAATAAAGTTTTTTTTATTTTTTTTATTTTATCTTCTTTGCTTTGTTTTAAGTTACATTTATTTAGTGAATTTGATTTTGGAAAGTTGTTTGTTTTTTGTTTCAAATTTTTTAGCTTCTTTCTCTCCAAAAAAAAAGTTTTTTTTTTAAAGTAAAACCCTACTTTTAAGTTTCCTTTCAAAAAAAAAAGTTGTATATATCTTGCTTTATTTTAGGTTGCCGAAGCAGACTTACAGAAAGAGCAGAAGTGTTTGTTAAATAAATTGCTTTATTTGAAGTGCTTGCCAAAAAAAAAATAACTGCTTGCTTGCTTATAAAATTTTATGTTTTAGTTGTCTTGCATTGTAGTTTGCTTGCATTTTAAGAGAAAAAAAAATTTTAAAAATTCAAAATCAAAAGCAAAAACAAAATTTCATTCTAGTTGCATTGTTAATACACGTTTTATTTCAGCTTTGCATTTCATCTTAGAATTTGATTAAATAATAACTCGCTTAATTGTATATTGACAGTTGTCTTCTTTGAACAATTTAATTTCTTGGTGTCTAGGCTACGGCAGAGTAATAACCATTTATAAATATTACGGTGATTCATAAATATTATAGTGGTTGTTCCTCTGAAGGTACTTAAACCTTCGGCTGCATTGCTACGGTGATTCGTGGTGCACCGATAACCCCTGCCCGTTACCTGGCTGAGAAATATTTTTGTTGATTTAAGACAGTGTGTGACTATACAATTTTGTGTTAACTTAGGATAAATCATTTGTAATTAACCCTTGCATTCATTTAGTTGCATTAGTTCATGCATATTTAAAAAAAACAAAAAAATTCAAAATCCAAAACTAAAAAAATTGTAAATATTCCTTTTTCTTTGATATTTTTAAATCCTTTTCTTTGAAATTTCAAAAAAATCCAAAAAAATTTAGAAAAACCAAAATTCAACGAAAAAAAATTGAAAAATAAAAACAAAACAAAAATCGATTTTCCTTTTTAAAAATAAATTTTCTTTGTAAATATTTTCCATTTATAAAAAAAACCAAAAAACATTCTTTAAAATGTCTGAATTTCCATATTCACTTGAATTTTACAATAGTTGTGAAAATCAATATAATCCATACGATTTCAGTCCAAATTCGTATGGATATTTTAACAACAACTGTTGTGTAAATAATTCAAATTTCGAACAACAAAATTTTCAAAACGATGACCAACCTTCGACTCTTGAAAATAGCATTGAAATGATTTCATCTTTGCTCGAACTTTCTACACGACAAAATCAAGAGATAAATGATTTATGTAATTCTTATTTGTGTAATAACTCGAGTCAAGGATTTCAAAATTTGAATTCAATTCAAAATTCAAACGATTACGATTATAACCCATGCCAATTTAATTTCGAACTCCAAAATGAATTTCAAACTCAACATGAAAATGGAAACAACTTTTCAAATGAATTTGGCAATGGGAATAATCTTAACCATGTTACGAGTGAAAATTTTTGTTCTCAACAAATCCAAATCGAAAATTCTCAATTTAATAACTACAAATTGGATTTTGTTGAACAAATGAATGAAATTTACGATGATCACATGGATTTGTTGTTTGAAACATATATGGAACAACGTGAACAACAAAATCAAATCTCAACGTGTGATGAGTCAAGTGATAATCCACCTTTTACCCAAATTGACGATTTTAAAATAACAACTTTTGAATTTGATAATGACGATCTTAATGAATTTGTTGAAAACAATGTAATTAAGTTGGATTTCAATTCTTTTGAGGGTGTGCAATCAAATGTAAAATTTGATCTTTCTTTTCTCGATTTCGAAAATTTGAATACAACAACTTTGGATTTTGAACTTGAGACACGCAATGAAGTTGTTGATAATCCAACAAAGGAAGACGAATTTAATGAACATGAATTTTTTGGACTTTTGGATGATGAGTTGTTAAATTCCGACGGGAAAGATTTAAATCACCACTTTGATTTTGAAATCAGTAATTATGAAATTGATGATAAACTTGAATTTGGTGAAAATAAATTTCAAGCAATTGTTTTATCAACCCCGAAAATCATTGAAAATAAAACAACTCGTTCAATTTTTAATAAAACAGAATTCGTTTTTCCAAATCGACAATCAACTTCAAAATCTTCTACGATTTGGTTTTTCGAGCTTAAGCTTTGTCTCGCACACTTGACGAGACAAATGAATCGGTTTTTGGAAGACCGTTTCATTTACTTTTTGACGATATACTTTCTGATCTCGTGTAAATGCCGTTCGTTTTCATGTAAATAATAATAAACATCCCTTTCACTTGGGTTGACTGTGGGGACACAGTCAAAATCAAGTGCGGGAGGGAGACTCATCTTCATTTTTTTCATGGTTTATTTTTACTTTAAAATCCCAAAAAAAAAATCCCAAAAACAAATTTTCTTTTGATTTATTTTTAAAAGAAACACTAGAAGATAAATATATGGCTTTGGTTTATTAAATTGAAATTTTTGAAAATTTATTGGTCTTAACAAAAATAAAAATGAAGTTTGATTACAAATAATAATGGTTTAACTAGTATATAGGAAGATTCATACGTGTTAATTATGAAGTACATCCTAATTAAAATCTTTGTTTTAAAAGGTGGTTGATTTAAAGTAAAGGATATAACATTTTTTTGTCCTCTAAGTTAAATGGTGCTAAGATGATTTTGCAAAACTCCCTCTCAAATAATAATAATAATAATAACATCCAAGTAATCACTCTCATTTAAAAGTCCTCACGGTTATGCATGGGTGATTACTTGGAATTTTTGATTATGTGCTTTCATACTCATTTAAAAGTCCTCACGGTCATGATGTATGGAAAACATGTAAAAAAAGACTTAATAAAAACCACCTACGGTCGATAGTGTATGCGTGAAAGTGTGTGCACTCGCCATGCTCTGTACTCCTCTCACAAAAGCCCGAAAGGCAGTGCATGGGTGGTATATCTGGCCTCAGTTTACCTGAGCTAGGTGTGTAGTTTTTCTTGCAAATAATGAGAGAGCAAGCAATTGAAATCCTAGCACTATTTTTACTTATTTGATTTGATTTGTTATTGAAAAGAAATGAAAATACCACTTTGATAAACTTTGATAATCAACTAAGGATCCATTTTATAATTACACTTTGTTATCAACCGAAACAACAAGTTAAACTATTGTCTATTTGTTATGATAACTTGATTTTTGTTGGAAATTTTGACCAGTAAATGACATAAATTTTCAAGATAATAACCAAAACCTATATTTAACTTATTCGTGTCAATTTAAAAATAAATCCTTCATTTGTAAATATTTTCAAAAATTTGCATTCATCTCTTTGTAAATAAATCTTGCATTTTGTAAATATTTTCATCCCGCACTTGGATTTTGTGGGTAGTATCCGCTGAAAACCCTCACGAGACAACACTCGTCCTACTGGGGACACCCAGAGGTTTAACGGCTTGTTGCATACGCTCAATGCAATCGTGCTTTCTATGAAAACGGATTTATCTTAGTTTTTCTTTATTCGAGGACGAATAAAAAGATAAGTGTGGGGGTATTTGATGTGCACGTAAATGTGCATATTTTTACAATCATATTTATTCTATTTAAATTAAATAAATGATCATATAGGGTATTTTAACTTGTTTTAACCAAAATTCATATTAATTCCAAATTTTCACATATTCATCTTCATATAGGGGCAAAACGGTCATTTAAGTGCATATATTTCTTTGAGAAAAATTGATTGGAAATTTATATATATTTTTGTAGGAAAATGGTCTCAAATAGGAGTGGTTTCATGAAGGAATATGCATGCACAAAGAATATAAAGGAATGAAGATGGAAATAATTCAAAGTGAAGATCATGGAGGACCCCACCTACCCACCTACCTTAATGTACAAATTAAAGGCTAATGCACATGCTTATGGAGTTAATGGTTTCATGTACACTTAATGGGGGATTAAGACATGTTAATGGTTACTTGGCCTCCACACTTCCTAAGGGGCATTTTGGACATTCCCCAAAAATATGAATTAGGGTTTCATACATGTATAAATACCCATATGTTTCATGTATCTCTCATCTCTTCTCTTAGTCTCTCTTAGGCCTGCTTCTCATTAGTTTAGATCAAATAAAACAAAGCTCTCTTTCTTTTTTCATAGCTACTTAGCCATTTTTATTTTCATGTAATTTTCCTTTTTTTTATGTTATTAATACATGCTCTTTCCTTTTACATGCCTCTTTTTTATGTTGTAGTGTAGATCTCTTTTCTTTTATGCAAATTAATTAGCTTATCTTTTCATTTTGCTCTCTTTTTCCTCTTCATTTTGCTTTCATGTTGTTAGCTATATTTGTTAATAAAATGACAAATATGAGAAGCTAAACCCCTTCAATTTAGGGGTAATGAAGCTCTCTAATTAATGTAGCTTCAATATTTTGTTAATTCATGCTCTCTTTTTGTGCTTAATAATGATGATAGAAGTGGTTTTATTTGTTGTTTTTGCTTTGAATTTGATAGCCTATATTGTTGACACCAAATAGGTTAGGCTTAAACAATCACTAACACAAATGCCTCTTCATAAATATATGATTATGGCATAAGAAAGTGATTTGAAATTAAATTTTGATGGTCTATGTTTCTAATCAATAGTTAATAGGCCATACTTAAAATAGATTTCATTTTTATTTTCTTTGTCAAGTTTCATGAAAGTTGGTAAGTGTTTTAAGGGGTGTGTTATAGTTTGATGGCTTACGTTGGCTAATCAATAGCTCAAATATGTCATACTTATGATAAACACATCAATTAAAACACTAATGACCATAAAAGAGAGATCATGATTTCATGTGTTGAACTACATGATCTAGAGAGTGGATTTATTCTCTAAATTATCGTTTAACTTTCATATTTGCATTTCTTTTCTTTTTGTTAGTTAGTTCATTTTCTCATTTTCTAGCTTAAACACACTCTCGACTTTGGTATAATTTGATTGAGTAGGAAATTTAAATCAACAATTCCCTGCGGATCGAACCGTATTCGCCGCGTGCTACATTCGTACACCGTGCGCTTGCGGTATAAATTTTATTTCAAATTTCGTTCGACGGTTTTCTAAACAGATAGAATTTCCGTCGACGAACATATACCATCTCAAGTTATAATATATGATTAATATCAACACTTATCACTTTTTCAATCACTATTTATCTTTTCAAATAATCAGTATTGAGTCAGATTAGTCAATGTAGTCATTTAAGATCAAATCCAAAAATAATTATAAAATCAAATTTTCAACAATGACTAATCTGAAACAAGGCCAACAAAAAATGATTTTTTAGAAGGGGTTTTAGAAAAATGTCTGCAGTTTGAAAAATATTTGAAATGAAAAATATGTAAATATTTTCTTTGGAAAACGATGCAGCTACTGAATGTCTCAATATAAATCACGTTCCATTAGTAATTTTCCTATCAACTAGATTACCAGTGTAATCTACATTTGAATTTTTCTTTCACTCGAGATTATCATTAATTGAATGTCATAGACCAGACCGTGAAATTTGCAATGATTTCTTGAAATCCTTTTTTTAACTTTTTAATGAAATTCTTTTGGATTTTAATTGAAGTCGTGTAAATAACAAATAATGACTATAGTGTCAGAACAAATATATCCACTTATATCGTGAGTAATCGGCAATCAACAAAACATCTTCATCAGTCCACACAAATAGTTCAAAGATGATTGTTCAACATTTTGAGTAAATCAGAATCATTATCAACATTCATAACTGGCTGAATTAAATCAAATAATGGTGCAGATTCTCACATTAAATATATTATTCAAAGTAAATACACCATTACCTCATTGCCTTTACGATAATTTTTCATTGTAGCCCATTGTTATTCTTCTACCTTTGTACTAGGCTAATGAACTTTTATTTGTCGGCCGTTGTGTTTCTAGAAGAGCCAAAATCCAGATAACACTGTTGTTGTTTCTTAGCTTGCCACCACACCTACACGTTAAAAGATTTTTGTGACCTCTTTGTTATTATAGGTCCATGATTGTTAGTGGAAAATGATTTTAAAAATAAATTTGTGGAGACCCAAAACTATTCATATATGTTCCTTTCGGCACTCAGATTTGTTTAACTTTGAGAGATTTTATATTTGTGCCTTTTGGAACCCAAATTGGTACAGTTTTCACGTGTTTGGGTCTATGTGAACAATTATTTTGATTGTGTCCATGTTTCATACAAATTGTGCACATGGAACTGACTTGATTAATTACATTTCTAACATTTTCAGATTGATTATATCCAAGTCCTTGTCTAACTGTATTAATAGTTTGTTTCCCTAATAGCATATTCAACGATCTTTCACTTTTGGAAAATCTTCTTAAAGTCGTTGATAGTTGTTGGACTTGTGTTTTAAGTGATTCATTTTCTTTCAATAATTGTGTGCACTTTTTAGTAGAATTTTCTCTCCTAATACTTTCACTCTCTTTCAAAATCAGAATTTCATGTTCAAGCGATTTAATTTTAACTTCTGATTTTTTAGTCTCTTCTTCGAGTGATGGACATTTATCACACTTGGGGATCTTACTTTGATATTTTTTAACAAATTGATCAAGCTGTTTATTTAAATCTATCAAAGTATCTCTTTGTGATTCAAGTTTAGCGTTTTTCTCCTTACGTCTTTCGAAACAGCCATTTACTTCATGAAAATATATAAGTAATTCTGCGTGAGTAAGTTTTGATACCTCGCTTGGCTCATCATCATCACTATGAGTTATATCACTTCGAAGGCACATATTTCCTTTCTCACTCTCACTTCTAGTACTTTTATAATCATCATCGCTTTTATTCCACATGGCTGCAAAACTTCTCCTTTTTGAATTCTTTTCTTGGTCGTGTTGATTTCGAGGACAATTGGGCTTGATATGACCAGGTTTGTTGCATTTGTGACAAATGATCCCGTGTTCTTATGAGTTATCTAGTGCTTTGATTATTCTGCTTTTCAATTGTTGATTTGGAGCTGGATTTCCGTATTTGTGGTCCTACTTTGAATCTCTTTATTAGTAGCGCCAGCTCAGCTGCTTCATCATCATCGTTATCCTCATCACTACTGCTTTTCACCAATCCTATTAAGCTCGTTTCTTTAACTGAGTCGATGGAGGAGGATTTCTCATTGTTGTTGACTTTTGCGCCATATATTGCATCAAAAGCATTCTAGATTTCCTGTGCATTTTCACAATGAGAGATAAAGTTAAAATTATCTTGATTAATATGAGAATATAATATATGCATAGCAAGAGCATTAATCGAGATAATTTTCTCGTCGGTTATATCACACCCATTTTCAATAATATCCCAACATTTAACATTAACAGATTTTAAATAAAATTCCATTTTTAATTTCCAATTCAGAAAATCTATTCCATCAAAAACGGGAGGAATAATATTGGACCGACCCATAATAAAAACATTATTAAAAGAAGCCAGCTTAAAATTTTAAATTTGTAAGAAAAATTGGTCTTTGAAAATTCAAACTTTTTAAAACAAAAATGGCTTTTGAACCAGGCCCTAATACCACTTGTAGGATCGATTTTACCGTGAATAGGGTGATACTATCAATTAAAAAAATTATTACGGATGTTTATAAAATATTTTCAACATAGATATATCAGAATAATAGCAGCACGGATAATAGCAGAGTAATAAATGCAGAAATAGAACAACAAAGAATTTATCCAGCTTTGGCAAAACCCTGCCTACGTTCTGCCTTCAAGGTTTCAAATAGAAATTAAGCAGTCAGAAGCTTACACACGTAAACTCGCGACACCCGCTATCGACTAACCTTAACTTTACGCTCAAAACCCTACCACTACTCAGCCACTGAGTTGCGAATTCTCACCATAGTTCATCCCCTAGTCACATGACTAGAAATTACATTCGTTTTAAAGAAAAATACAAAATTAAAGAAATTTAGAAATATGAAGACCTATATAATTGTAAGCCCAAAATATAATAAATAATAATATAGTGGAAATCGGCCCAATAAAAAACTAAAGGAGAATCCCCTTTTCTTTTTATATCTTTGGCCTAACTGCTTGTGATTCGATGCTCGTTCGTTGCTCGTTCGTTTCCTCTTTAAACAAAATTAGGGCTTTGCTGGAATTCGAAGGTCGCCGACATAGTTACTCGATCAAAATATGATTTATCGCTCCTTGCTCTGTCGATCGAGTATTTCTTCACTTCGCACACGGCTGCTCCTTCTCGATCGAGTTCGGGTATAATTTACTATGTGTTTTTATGCTCTTCTGCTTTTCTGTTTAGCTTGCTTGAACTCGATTATCTATGCCGATGATGTTCTAGGGTTTATATAGGGTTTAATTCCCTATAATTTCGTTCGAATTAATTTTTGAATTCATCTGATAATTTTTGTGCTGTTCGTTCGATTTAAGTTGAACCTTGGTGATTAAACTTGACTTGTTCAATTCTTACATGTTGCTTGATAAATTCGAATTTGCTCCGATCTTCATTGCTATGAATTATTCATTGTCCTTACTTGGTTACTACGGCTTGTTTGATTCTGACTTGTACGTTTCTTAGCCACCAGCGCTCTGATTTTTGCCTTGACATTGATTACTTTCTTTACGCTTGTTGACTTCGACATGATCACGGTTTTAATTTTGTTTGAAACTACTGCTTTGAGTTCTCTGGAACTTTGTTGACTTCGGTCATGGTGATTTTGTGTTGATATTTTGACTTCGCTTGAAACTTTGTTGCTTCTGGCTTCACTGAATCTTCATTGACCCGTACACTTATTGTTGCTTAATGCTTTGTTCGAATATGATATTATTTGTTGTTCCATAATTTGAAGTCAGTAGCTTTCCATTTTCACCATGCCTTGACTTTGTTAAAATTGTTAAATGTTCTATAGCTTGATTTCATGTGTATTGTACTGCATATATTGTTTACGACTTGATCTTGTTTTTGCATTGACCTATACTCGGTTTTACTGCACAGCTTTGCATTTTTGTGAGCTGAGCGGTTCAACTTATATTCAGTTGCATTCTATTTTGAACTAGGTTTCACTGCATATATATATAAATATATATATTTGTTCCCACATGTATATATTCCGCTATATGTTGCTAAGTCTTGTGTTGCATTGTGGTCTTTAGCTGAGTTGTCATGTTGCATGATGTTGATTTAATCTTTATCGTTTCACTATTCTGTTCTCACTGTGCACTGCATATATTGTTCGAGTCTTGTTTGCATTTGAATTGAGTCATGTTGAACTGTTGTCGATTATTTCATTGATATGTCTTCACTTGTTCACTTGTTTCACTGTTGGTCTGCATCACTTGATTCGAAGTCTGGTCTGGTATACATGTGCACTAATGCATTGTATTTGAACTGAGATGTGCTTCAATATGCATGTGTTAGCTTTGGGTTTCACTTTGTTTGTTCTGCATCGAGTACATATTGTTGCCATTCACTTAAATTCAGTGGCATTCGTATGGTTCAGTCTCGCACCTGCTGTTCTTTTCTCTGTTCATTTGATGTTGTGGCAATTTCCACTTGTTCAATGTATGATCTGGTTCATTTAAGTCATCTGCATTGAGCTTGATTGCTTGCATATTGGTGTTGCTTCATTTTTTACTGGTGCATGTTGTATCAACATTCACCACTGTTTGTACGCTTTCATTTTGACCTGAGGAGGTTGCAATTTGATGTGCACTGTCTTTGCTTTTGAGGTTGCTGCACCATGCAGTCTTTGAGTCACTTGGCCATATCTGATGCACTTGAATATGTTATGCGCTATACTTCATGCATATGATATCACTTCTGTTGTCTGCATTATCGATTTGTATTTGCAAGATTGCGTTTCCTCTGGTCATCAAACCACTTGATATATTTTTGCCTTTTGGTTCCATTGTACATATATGTGCTTGCTGTCTTATTTTATATGTCGTTGTCTTGAGTTTCGTGTAGTTGTCATGTGGACTCCTGGTTAGACTTTGACTTTGGCCTGCTATTCCATGGCTTCGGCGTTGACTGAGTTCATTGAGGTTTGTTGTATTAAGTCAGATGTATTATGCATGTATATTGATCATAGTTGTTGTTTTCATGTGTATGACTTGAACTTTGGTTGAGGATTGATTTATGTGTCTTGACCATTCCATTTTGATTAGCACCTGTGTTGAATCCAGCTTATAGCTTGGGTTTGAACTTGTGCTTTTGTTGTGACTTTATTTGTATTGCACCTGAGTTGAACTCGGCTTTTAATTGGGTTTGACCTTGTGCACACCTGTCCCTGTAATTTTATCACGTGTACATCGGTGTGCACGACCTTCTAGCATGTATTGTGATACACTGTTCATGTCACAAGTTGTTCATGTCTAACGAATTCAAATTTAAATGATGACGAATAACCCATATAACTGAGGAAAATATTATTTTCAAAATACACATTTTATTTTATACTGCAAAAGTATTTTCTTTTCAATTTACTGCGTCATGTATATTTTTGCAGATTGCTCAGATGTTGGATTCAATCTGGAATGGAGATGAATATAAATATGAGTGAATGAGCGATATGTAATGAAGACATTTGTAAATGAGAAACTGTGATGTAATCAAAATTGCATTGTAATTGAAATTGTGTATATATAGTGAGAGTTCAAATTTGTGCTATTCAAAATTGTAATAAAATATTTGTTTGAATAAAGTATCTGTTTGACTTTAAATTCTATGTTATTTATTTTATTCAGCAAATATTTATTTAATCTATGAAAATAAAATAGTACATTAACAAATACATTTAAATGAATATATATATATATATATATATATTTATTATCATCAAACAAAAATCATATACTTGCATATTCAACAGAGCGTACGATCTTGCACTATGGTTTATTTGCTCATTTCAGATGAAAACATTTCATCTAATTTTTGTATCTTACAAAACAAGATGTTAATCATTCGTCTTTTGTATTGATCAAATATGGGTTGAGTATCCATACTTTTGTATAGTTTTGGAGCGCAAAACTCGTAAAAGATATTGTATAACCTCATGCATATTCACATTTAAGTCATCAGGACATAAAAGTTTTAATGGTTGTATTCTTCGAATCTTCCATAAGTCTTGATGCAATAACATTTCAAAAATTAGTTTATCGATAAGAAAATATTTACATTTTTTTGATCTTTACATTCAATTCACTTAGTATGTTTTAATCATTATTCAAATTTATTAGTTAGTGTGCAAATTTGTTACAGTAGTCCATTATGTTATTATATATGTTCTTGTAGTTATCAGAATGGTTTATTATATTTTTGTAATGAGACTCCCTCTAGATTTTACATCTCTTAAAACCTTAATAGAGATGAGAGAATTTTATTAATTCCTCTAGTGAGGGTTCGGATTCATTTTTCATGTTACTACAACCTTAAGGGTTCACAATGAATTTTAATCTCCATAAGTGGTAAACAACCCATTTTAGTTATATCTCGCACATAAATCCTGACCGTATATACTTTGCTCCTAATCATATTTATGACATTGATATGCATAATAAAATATAAAGTTTATCAAAAACCCATGACTTATCATTTCATGATTTCCCAAGGATTTTTTTTAACCCTTGTGGATGCTTAACAAAGTTGCAAAATATCTATATGAATCGAGGGATAATATATACATCACTATTAATAGTTTAAAGCTTGAGGATGCTCAACAATCATAAGTATGTATGGTACTCTATTATATCATAAATGATGGAAAGTAAAAATATTTTTGATTGATAATCTTAAAATAATAATAATGACTCATGCTAAGAGGCACCATTACATAAAAATATATACTATCGTCCTAATAACAGGAATAGCCTGACACTTGGTTATATAGCAACTGGCCCAAGCAAGCCCAATATACTAACTCTCTCAAATTATGACCCAACCTTTGTTGGATCCTTAAACTACCAACTTAGGTGTATATGATGTTAAATCATATATTTTTGAGTCATGACAAGCCGATGCTCATGTATGCAAGACAATACTCAAGTATGGCATCATGCGACAAAAAGAGAGACAAGAACAATGGTGATATTGAACTCCTCATTTCTACGTGTTTTTATTTGTTTCTAAGTCTTAGAAATTTTGTAAAATCAATCCTCAAGTAAGCACAACACAAACACATCTCGATTCTTTGAAAAATGGCTTGTATGTGCTACAAACATACAGCCAGTCGACTGGTTCGGTATATGCTGCATATACATGCACATCTGTGCATGATTTTTTACATGATTTTACTTTTCAATCGACCGACCATTTTCAAATAGTCGACTGACCTAAATCTAACCGTCATTTTTTCAAAAGACACGTTTTCACTACGAAGGGATGCAATCGATTTCTGAATGGGAATAGTTGCTTCTCTTCATCGGAACTCTTCACCAATGGCAGCAACTCTTTGTTTTCTGTATATACTTGTTTTGAAACATTATACAATCATCGAAATCATTCTAACTACTCTCCATTACTCTTATGCACTCATATTCTGCATTCTAATGGCATTCTATATCTAATTGTTTTGAATCTCTGAATTACTTACATATTCCTTGATTCTAAGCAATGTCTTCCTTTCTTATTCTCACATACATTTCAAATACTTGAGGATTTGATTATAGGAAGGGTGTACTTCAAGTCATATCTGTGTTATCAACAACGTACTTGTCAACAAAGTTTTTCTGTATCAAGTATGTAACGCCCCACCCCGAGACCCACCTTAATAAAGAGAATTAATGAGCAATTCCGTCTACTAAAGCGGAGAATAAGGCTGGTTAAGGACGACCATCTATAACTTTGTCTTAAACATCTACTAAATACGTCGACAAATGCACTATGATTTTTCTTTTCTATCTCAATGGATCGACATACAAAGTAAATGCTTAATCCAAAACTATAGGTGGCTAACGGATCTATCAAAACAAAATACAATAACTAAATGTAAAGCATGTCACAGAACAGTAATCAACATCATATATATACATATACACTGATACATGTTTAGTACGATACAATATGAATACAATAATGGTGGTATTCGACCACACTATAAACATCGAATCAAATATAAATACATCAGAGTCAAGCGAAAAGAAATATAATCTACACAAATGTGCTAGGCTGATATTCAAGTTGATGCATCAAAGCTATGTCCTGAAACTGATATCTAACCTGAAACAACTCGGTCTGACCCGAGTATAAAATACACGGGTCAGTCTAGCTAAAACAATCAGTTAGTAAGGATAGGCGATGATATGAAGCATAAGATACAAGGTGATAATTCTTCTCAAATGAGAAGAGGCAATAGAAAGAACACATACTCATGACTTAAGTGAAACAATGTCACTTAAGTATACAAAGGCCTCAAAAGAGGTAAACTCAACAATAATACTCAAATAATATAAACATTCGCCTCATATCATTGGCGATATCCCAAAATGTATACATGGTTTCCATGAACCAAATCTCTTCAAAAGGAGAAACATCAATACAAACTCTCGCCAAAATGGCAAACATAAAACATTCTCATATAGGATGATTTAAAACTCAAATATAGAAGAATCTCCAAATTTAGTTATATCTCATCTCCTCGATATAATTGTATATAAATCTAAATCTCAACTCGCCAAAATGGCAAAATCCAGAACATCTTATAAAATGATGAAATCATCCAAACTCATAACTCAAGAAACTCAATAAGAGTTCAAAACATCATAAATGAAATCACCATATACATAACATCTCATATTGCACTAGGTATCGATGTAATAAAACATCTTAAAATGGTGAAATCACAATAAACAGAAAACTCAGAAAACCCGGATTGGCCAAATCCCCGATTGCAATGCCGAAGCAATGCTGCACGTGCTAAACTCAGATGGCCGAAGCCTCAGACAAGGTCGCTAACACCTCCCAAAGCAGTTCATCCTCATGACAAGGTCGCTGACACCTCTCCAAGCCATTTTGTCAGCCCTAACAAGGTCGCTAACACCTCCCAAAGCAGTTCGTCCTCATGATAAGGCCGCTAACACCTCTCAAAGCAGTTCTGTTAGGTAAACATCGTGAATGTGTCACAAACTCACGGATAGGAACCCAAAAAGTGTTAACGTGTGTCCCATACCACACGTTCGCACTTAACGATTTACTAACCGCTAGTCGATGCCACACTAGGAACATCATAAAACTCAAAAAAAAATATCTCACCTAGTTTCATTGGCGAGTGATAAAGAGACACCATACTTGTCTCATCTCATCGACAAGTATTAAATGGCATCGTAACTTGTCTCATCTCATCGACAAGGGAAAACATCATGATGGTTCCTCATAAACCATAGATCTCAAAGTAGAAATCTCAAACCATAAAAATCGCCAAATATTGGCCTTCCCAGATAATTCCTAAATATAGGAATTATAATCTCAAAATCCCGACACAAATTTGGCTAAGTAACTCAAAAATCATAACACGAATAGTTTCAATCGTATAAGTCCGGAATTAACCGAAATAGTACACGCACATGTCCCATACCACGTGTTTTACTAAATCGTTTAATTCTATTTCTCATACATTCGAATAGTGCAAAAGTGTATGTTTTATATTTAAATAGTTTACTAGAGAAAACAAGCTTTTAAAACTTTTTTCCCGAAAATATTAATAAACCAATATTTGAACTTCCTTTATTATAAAAAATAAATAGATTTTATATTAGAAAAATAATTTTAAAATACCATATATTAATAATTTGAAATGTTCGTTTATTTTAAAAATCACTTCAAAATGGTTTAGTGAAAACCGTGTTCGAAAACAATGAAAAACAAGAAAGAAAACTCAAGACTAGTAACTTGAATTCAATACGAATTCAATTCAAATTTAACCCAAAATCAATTCAAATTCTATTTAAATTTGATTTTCAAATTCTCTAAATATAGCTATCATGTTGATAGGCATCATAGCTCTAAAAACATCTCAAAAACATCATCAAAATAGAATAAGAGTGAGAGCAAAAATAAGCTACTACAATCCTAAGGTCAATGATTGTTATAGTTGTCGTTTTGCTCTCGCGATAGCGACAAACAAATGTTATTTTAACCAAACTAACCTTGAAATTTCAGAAAACTCAAAACATGAAACTTTAAGTACAAATTCTAAGATTTCTGGAACATCTAAAATTATTGAATTTGGATAAGAAACGTGAAAGATATGGCCAATAAAATTTTCAGATTTTAAATTCACTGTTGCTGTCGTTTATTCTCAGGACAGCAGCAAAGAAATAAAGTTTCGGCTATCTTATCCATAAAATTTTGCAACACTCAAAACACAAAAGTTTTAGAAATTCTCTGTTCTTTTCAGAACATCAAGAATTATCTAAATCCGATTAGAAACGAGGAAGATACATCTAATTTACTAACTGTATTTAGTTTAGACAATGTAATTATCAAACAGACAGAGCTGAGAGTTTGTGGTAGAATTTCAGTCAAGCTCTGCCCAAAATTCGCAAATATGTTCAACATAAAAGTTGTCACATATAAATCAAGGTTTCCAAAACATTAAAAATATTGAATTCTGAATAAAAACGAAAAAGATATGGCTGAATCAATTTCGAATTCAAACTCAGGAAATTTAGTAAAAGACAGAATTATACCCTTATTTTCAATTCTATTTCAGGTCAACAAAATGCGAAATCTTGAGAAATGATCCAAACCGAAACTTTTCCTTATTGAATCTAGTTTCTAACAAAAAAAGATTGACCTCAAACGGATAAGAAACGTGAAAGTTATTGTTATTTTACTATAGTGCATCTGTATTATACTTCAGCAATCATCCAAAGTAAACATTAGGTATAATTACAGTGAACGATTTCTTTCTTATCTTTGCAATTACAATCAAGATCTAGCTAGAAATGTGAGTTAATAAACTCACCTTTGTAAATAGAAGAGCAAACTCGAGCAAAGTTGAAGAAAGATGAAGGCTTTGAGTTAGAACAAGCTTCAGGAACCCGTATAATAATAGAACAAAGACATGCAACCAAGAAAAACCCAATTATAGACAATCAAATTTTGCTAAATTAAAATTAGATGAATTAGAGATACTTTTTGTAGTGATTACCTGAATATAATGCCTTAGTTTGATTAATTTCAGCAAATAATTAAAGAATTTGGTGGATTTGAGCCTAGGTTTGAAAGAGGAGAGAATGTTTTCCTGTTTTCTCTTTTTTATTGTTTTCTGGAAATGGGAATGCACTGTACGTACATTATTTTGAGAAGAAAGACTTTCTTCGTCAGGCTAGTTTAATTAAATGGGCTTAGACCCATTAACAAAAATGAATTTGTTAATTATAATTATCACTTAAACACATATACATTTGTATAAACGAACCAAAACAACATATATTAACAAGATTTCAACACAATAAAATTATACAATCATATTTCCCTGTCTAATAAAATACTTTACAACAAATATAAGATAATTTTATCTATAAAAATTATTTTTTGTTATTAAAACTCTTATTTTTACTAAATACACAATTTACACTATAATTTACACAAATACTATTTTTAACACCAAAAATTATACCAAAATTATTTTCTTGCATAATTAAATTCAAATAACCATATTAACATCATTTTTACCCTTCAAATATTATTTTTAAACAAAATTCCATCTTTTTATTTGTAACATACACATATTAAATTTTATTACTTTCCTAAAATTTACAAAAATCAATACTTGGCAATAATTTGCAAAATTATTGCACCTTATCAAATTAAAATCCTATAATGCTCATTTTCTTCCAAAATAGAACAATAATTTTTTTTTCTAAAAACTTTGTTTCCAATATTTTACATTTATTTCAACAAATTATTATAGAGTTGATTCTTTTTATCTTCTATTTAATTCAATAAATCACCAAATTAACATATTTCCATCTTTCACCATTTATTACTAACATTATCATATTAACTCTATTTTATTCTTTCCAAATTTAATGTTTATTCAAAATAAACAATTTTAAATCTTCAATTTCTTTTTATTTCTCCATTATTAAATTGTAACCACCGGTATAATTAAATTCCAAGTAATCAACAAAACCAAGGTTGTTACAGACTCTCCCTCTTATAAAAATTGCGTCCTCGCAATTTCTAGAGAAGAGTTGTATTCAACACAATTCATTTCATCCGGCAATGGAAGATGGATAAGATAGAGTTTAAATTTCTCGCCCTCAATACAAGAAAACAGAAAACTCAAAAAATATAGCTCAATAAATTCTATGGTTTCCCAAATGTAGTTATTTGGATTAGTGGACCATTGAATTTTACGAGCAGAATATTCTTATTTCGAAGGCATTACACCTTCGAAGCAAGAACACGACTTGGAGACAACATAATAGATAAATCGGGTGAGATCGATTCCTCAGAAGCTTTATGAATAGAGTCGTTATTTAATCACAACTTTATCACGGGCTCCAACCTACAAGATGATAATCGATACGACTTTCCGTATAATTCTATGAAGGGAGTCATACCAATATTAAATTGATAAAAATTACGGAAAGAAAACCCAATAAGGAGTAGGTGGTTTCTCCAAATATCACCTAACTCATACGGCTGCACAAATGCAAGTTGTAAAACAATTGCACAAAGGCAAGTTAACACAAGGAATGGATTTTTATACTCTCTTTTACTAATCAAATATATTTTTTTTAAAACCTATTATCTTCAAAAATTAAATTCTCGATTTTCAACACTTGAAAATTTCTCAAAGCTTCTTACTTAGAATTTAATTAAATTTAATTACTCTTTATTTAGAATAAATAAAAAAAATTGAGTTGTCTATTCTCTAGTTCTTCCATAAACATAGTTTAGTTTGTAACACATAAAATTTTCAAATTCGTTTCTCAAATTTTCTAAGTGTTATAAATTTTTAGAAGAAAAAAAATCGACGGAGTCTCCTTTGCACGAAGGGTCATTTGCAATATTACAAAAATAATTTATATAATATACATCGACCATTAGATCGGAACATAACATATATCAACAATCTAATGCTTGAAAACTTAATCTGAATCCATACCTTTTTTTTAGCATTTTAAAGCGAGTTTGCTCAATTATAAATATAATCTTTTTGCTCAAAATATAGTCCAACTATCATCTTTCATCTGTAACTAACTCAATTAGATGATATTAGTTCATATTTACAAATACGAAGTATTACAATTCACTATTAACGGAAATAGTCATTTTTTCATTTCAGACCTGCTGTAAATAAGACAGGTTTTGTCATAGCAAACCATAAAATATGAAGAAACTTATAAAATGAAAGTTGTTCCACTAAGTCTGTGCTTTCCAGAAATATAAAGATCATCAAAATCTGATTTACGGTTTGAAAGTTATGCTAAATTTACTTTCAGCTTAAATCTTGAAAATTTCATAATAAGACAGAAATGTCTATCAATTTTCAAACCCATTTTAGATTCAATAAATAGCAAAATATTTTAAAGTGGTAAAAAGAAACTTTATAGCTTACTGAAATCTATTTCGTTTGCAAAAAGATTTAGCTCATTTGGAGTGATGAATCTCAAGTTAACGCTGTTTTAGTATTGCACTTTTTCAAATAAAATTTCAGCTTTTAACTCCAATTTTAAAATTTGAATTTTCAAACCTTTCCAAATTCAAACTACATTTTCAAAACATGCTCTTTATGTGAAATCATTTATTCAAGATCCTCCTTGAAGAAAGCTAAGTCATTCAAATTTTATAAATAACTTCAAGTAATTATCTTTTTAAAAGAAACTATTCACTACTTGAAAATATTTTCATTAACTCACTAAATAAACTTTTCAAACAATTAATTTAAAAGATTCATTTTGAAAGAGATAACTAACTTTTCAATTAATAAGAGAGAATCATTCATTCAAAATAAATTTTGGATTTGAATATAAATTTTAAAACTGTTCTCACAATTTTTAAGGATTGTATCTCACGTCTATTTATTTATTATACCTTACCTTATTTACTTTAGCCTTTTAAAATAAATAAACTATTTAAATTCCTATTTTCTCTAGTCTCAAATTAATTTCCATATTTTTGTTAATATAAAATTAATTAAAGTCGATAATTAACTCAACCTTGTTTTCAAAAGAATTCTAAAATTTCATTTCAACAAATTTTAATACCATCAAAGTTTAAGACAAACCTGTTCACAAATTCACTTTGATTTATTTTCAAACTTTTACTTATTACCACTCACTTTTATCGTGTCTGAATGTCTCGACATAGCGTTTAGGAAATTCCTATCGATGATGTTGATCAGGCGCATCGACCAGGATTCTTAAAGCACTTGATGGACAATCTAACACAAAATCATTTTCTAACTGATAAACATGCCTCTTATTTAATTTTTACAAAATACTCTTAGCTTGTCCCAATACAATAATCCAATTATTCTTATAAGTTTATCTTGAATGAGAAAGAATTGCAATTTAAACTTTATTACTTTACTCATTTCCTTAGTAAACATCCTCGTGTGAAAACGACTAAAAGGCTAAGAACCAGAAATGAGGTCAATAAAGAACTCCATTGCTCATTTGGGTGGCTAACCCGGATTGGACTCAAATACATCAATAGAATCACAAACAATAGGAATTCGAGATACATCATCCTCATCTCGAGACTCAAGAGCAATCAAAGATACTTTGGACTAACCATCTACATTTCAAAGAACAAGTGATAACAGATCAGCTGAATTATGATAACTAAGGTATAGGATCCTTTCAAAACATAGGATTCGGGATTGATAACATGCAAGCTAATCCATCCCCAAATTCACATCAAAACCAAGATAGCAAATAACGTGAAAATTCGCACGAAAAGAAAATTACATGGAACATCCTCAATATTCTCACATAACATGCCAAGTACTGTGGATCCCCTAAATAGGATTTGCAATCCTCAAGGAAGTAACAAGACAAGAAACATCAAATGGTATAACTTCAACAAACACCTTCAATACGAATGAGGGTAAAGCAATTATATTGAAGAAATCTCGAATATGGCGATCTGATGAGGATTACTCATAGGGTAAGATATTATTAATTCAATTATGGAATACTACGGAATAAAATATATTCCTAGACATATTCCCAACTTATATCTACCCCAAAGGACTCAAAAAAAGGTTAAGGACACAGTTATTAGGGAAAATGTAACAATTATATTGTACTTTGATGTACCGTAATATATGTTTTGTTTTGTGTTTATCATATTTTGTTCTGAATTCAGCTCTGATACCATGTTGTAACGCCCCACCCCGAGACCCACCTTAGTAAAGAGAATTAATGAGTAATTCCGTCTACTAAAGCGGAGAATAAGGCTGGTTAAGGACGACCATCTATAACTTTGTCTTAAACATCTACTAAATACGTCGACAAATGCACTATGATTTTTCTTTTCTATCTCAATGGATCGACATACACAATAAATGCTTAATCCAAAACTATAGGTGGCTAACGGATCTATCAAAACAAAATACAATAACTAAATGTAAAGCACATCACAGAACAGTAATCAACATAATATATAATACACTGATACATGTTTAGTACAATACAATATGAATACAATAAAGGTGGTATTCGACCACACTATAAACATCGAATCAAATATAAATACATCAGAGTCAAGCGAAAAGAAATATAATCTACACAAATGTGCTAGGCTGATATTCAAGTTGATGCATCAAAGCTATGTCCTGAAACTGATATCTAACCTGAAACAACTCGGTCTGACCCGAGTATAAAATACACGGGTCAGTCTAGCTAAAACAATCAGTTAGTAAGGGTATGAAGCATAAGATACAAGGTGATAATTCTTCTCAAATGAGAAGAGACAATAGAAAGAACACATACTCATGACTTAAGTGAAACAATGTCACTTAAGTATACAAAGGCCTCAAAAGAGGTAAACTCAACAATAATACTCAAATAATATAAACATTCGCCTCATATCATTGGCGATATCCCAAAATGTATACATGGTTTCCATGAACCAAATCTCTTCAAAAGGAGAAACATCAATACAAACTCTCGCCAAAATGGCAAACATAAAACATTCTTATATAGGATGATTTAAAACTCAAATATAGAAGAATCTCCAAATTCAGTTATATCTCATCTCCTTGATATAATTGTATATAAATCTAAATCTCAACTCGCCAAAATGGCAAAATCCAGAACATCCTATAAAATGATGAAATCATCCAAACTCATAACTCAAGGAACTCAATAAGAGTTCAAAACATCATAAATGAAATCACCATATACATAACATCTCATATTGCACTAGGTATCGATGTAATAAAACATCTTAAAATGGTGAAATCACAATAAAACAGAAAACTCAAAAAACCCGGATTGGCCAAATCCCCGATTGCAATGCCGAAGCAATGCTGCACGTGCTAAACTCAGATGGCCGAAGCCTCAGACAAGGTCGCTAACACCTCCCAAAGCAGTTCGTCCTTATGACAAGTCGCTGACACCTCTCCAAGCCGTTTTGTCAGCCCTAACAAGGTCGCTAACACCTCCCAAAGCAGTTCGTCCTCATGACAAGGTCGCTAACACCTCTCAAAGCAGTTTTGTTAGGTAAAAATCATGAATGTGTCACAAACTCATGGATAGGAACACAAAAAGTGTTAACGTGTGTCACATACCACACGTTCGCACTTAACGATTTACTAACCGCTAGTCGATGCCACACTAGGAACATCATAAAACTCAGAAAATTATATCTCGCCTAGTTTCATTGGCGAGTGATAAAATGACACCATACTTGTCTCATCTCATCGACAAGTATTAAATGGCATCGTAACTTGTCTCATCTCATCGACAAGTGAAAACATCATGATGGTTCCTCATAAACCATAAATCTCAAAGTAGAAATCTCAAACCATAAAAATCGTCAAATATTGGCCTTCCCAGATAATTCCTAAATATAGGAATTATAATCTCAAAAACCCGACACAAATTTGGCTAAGTAACTCAAAAATCATAACCCGAATAGTTTCGATCGTATAAGTCTGGAATTAACCGAAATAGTAAACGCACATGTCTCATACCACGTGTTTTACTAAATCGTTTAATTCTCTTTCTCATACATTCGAATAGTGCAAAAGTGTATGTTTTATATTTAAATAGTTTACTAGAGAAAACAAGCTTTTAAAACTTTTTTCCCGAAAATATTAATAAACCAATATTTGAACTTCCTTTATTATAAAAAATAAATAGATTTTATATTAGAAAAATAATTTTAAAATACCATATATTAATAATTTGAAATGTTTGTTTATTTTAAAAATCACTTCAAAATGGTTTAGCGAAAACCGTGTTCGAAAACAATGAAAAACAAGAAAAATAACTCAAGACCGGTAACTTGAATTCAATACGAATTCAATTCAAACTGAACACAAAATCAATTCAAATTCTACCCAAAATCAATTCAGATTCTATTTAAATTTGATTTTCAAATTCTCTAAATATATCTAGCATGTTGATAGGCATCATAGCTCTAAAAACATCTCAAAAACAACATCAAAATAGAACAAGAGTGAGAGCAAAAATAAGCTAGTACAATCCTTAGGTCAATGATTGTTATAGTTGTCGTTTTGCTCTCGCGATAGCGACAAACAAACGTTATTTTAACCAAGCTAACCTTGAAATTTCAGAAAACTCAAAACATGAAACTTTAAGTACAAATTCTAAGATTTCCGGAACATCTAAAATTATTGAATTTGGATAAGAAACGTGAAAGATATGGCCAATATAATTTTCAGATTTTAAATTCACTGTTGCTGTCGTTTATTCTCAGGACAGCACAAAGAAATAAAGTTTCGGCTATCTTATCCGTAAAATTTTGCAAAACTCAAAACACAAAAGTTTTATAAAATTCTCTTTTCTTTTCATAACATCAAGAATTATCTAAGTCCGATTAGAAACGAGGAAGATACATCTAATTTACTAACTGTATTTAGTTTAGACAATGTAATTATCAAACAGACAGAGCTAAGAGTTTGTGGTAGAATTTTAGTCAAGCTCTGCCCAAAATTTGCAAATATGTTCAACATGAAAGTTGTCACATATGAATCATGGTTTCCAAAACATTAAAAATTATCAAATTCTGAATAAAAACGAAAAAGATATGGCTGAATCAATTTCGAATTCAAACTCAGGAAATTTAGTAAAAGACAGAATTATACCCTTATTTTCAATCTATTTCAGGTCAACAAAAATGCGAAATCTTGAGAAATGATCGAAACCGAAACCTTTCCTTATTGAATCTAGTTTCTAACAAAAAAAGATTGACCTCAAACGGATTAGAAACGTGAAAGTTATTGCTATTTTACTACAGCGCATCCGTATTATATTTCAGCAATCATCCAAAGTAAACATTATGTATAATTACAGTAAACGATTTCTTTCTTATCTTTGCAATTACAGTCAAGATCTAGCTAGAAATGTGAGTTAATAAACCCACCTTTGTAAATAGAAGAGCAAACTCGAGCAAAGTTGAAGAAAGATGAAGGCTTTGAGTTAGAACAAGCTTCAGGAACCCGTATAATAATAGAACAAAGACATGCAACCAAGAAAAACCCAATTATAGACAATCAAATTTTGTTAAATTAAAATTTGATGAATTAGAGATGCATTTTTGTAGTGATTACCTGAATATAATGCCTTAGTTTGATTAATTTCAGCAAATAATTGAAGAATTTGGTGGATTTGAGCCTAGGTTTGAAAGAGGAAAGAATGTTTTCCTGTTTTCTCTTTTCTATTGTTTTCTGGAAATGGGAATGCACTGTACGTACATTATTTTGAAAAGAAAGACTTTTTTCTTCAGGCTAGTTTAATTAAATGGTCTTAGATCCATTAACAAAAATGAATTTGTTAATTATAATTATCACTTAAACACATATACACTTGTATAAACGAACCAAAACAACATATATTAACAAGATTTCAACACAATAAAATTATACAATCATATTTCCCTGTCTAATAAAATACTTTACAACAAATATAAGATAATTTTATCTATAAAAATTATTTTTCATTATTAAAACTCTTATTTTTACTAAATACACAATTTACACTATAATTTACACAAATACTATTTTTAACACCAAAAATTACACCAAAATTATTTTCTTGCATAATTAAATTCAAATAACCATATTAACATCATTTTTACCCTTCAAATATTATTTTTAAACAAAATTCCATCTTTTTATTTATAACATACACATATTAAATTTTATTACTTCCCTAAAATTTACAAAAATCAATACTTGGCAGTAATTTGCAAAATTATTGCACCTTATCAAATTAAAATCCTATAATGCTCATTTTCTTCCAAAATAGCACAATAATTTTTTTTCTAAAAACTTTGTTTCCAATATTTTACATTTATTTCAACAAATTATTATAGAGATTGATTCTTTTTATCTTCTATTTAATTCAATAAATCACCAAATTAACATATTTCCATCTTTCACCATTTATTACTAACATTATCATATTAACTCTATTTTATTATTTCCAAATTTAATGTTTATTCAAAATAAACAATTTTAAATCTTCAATTTCTTTTTATTTCTCCATTATTAAATTGTAACCACCGGTATAATTAAATTCCAAGTAATCAACAAAACCAAGGTTGTTACAAAGTAGAAGTCATGTTCTGCTGCTCAAGCGTGTGAAGTCCTCTTCTGCTGCTGAGGCAAAATCCTGTTCTGCTGCTCAGGTCCCGGTTTGGCTGCTCAAGGGTTGTATAGACCCATCCTTCGAGTTATGTGAGGGTTGTTGTTTTAGTGAAATTCCAGAAGGAGTCTGGGACTGGATGTAGGACGAAGCTCCATACCAGTATAAAATTCCTGGTATGCTTATTCTTATTTTATTCATTTACTTTACTACTATCTTTTATCAGTTCGTACATTTTCGCACTACTTAGATCCATATTACACGATCTACCGCACATACAGTCTTCACATTTGGTATCAGAGCATATACACTTTCACATATGAAACCATCAATGATCGTTCTCCATCATGACCAAAGTTGTTTCCATTTCGCCTTTTCCCAAATCATTACATAGGGGAACATCATCCATCTTGCCAATTCCCAATAGAATGTCTCACCTTCCCATGGTCACACATTTCGTAGCATATGGTTGGAGTGCACTTGGAGTGTAGGAAAGTTAAGATGGCTACGACAACTTCAAAACCCTTAACAATTGTGTTTTCTGATCTTTGCAGCCTAACAAGCACATGCTGCTGAGCATAGCAACCCATACCAATCTCCCTATAAATGGTTAAACAATGCAAGTGGGTTTAGAAAGAGGTGTCTAGACCATTACTTAACATCCAACGACTTAGTGGATGCTTGGAGAGCAAGTCATGCATCTAAATCATCCAACCCTCCTTATCCTCTGTTTATGCAAAAACAGCCTATAATGGAATAGAGGATCAATCTACAAACATTTACGTAAGAATGCTCTTATTGTTGGTTCTCATTATAATCAAATTATGGAAGTAACAAAATAAGAATAAACATAGTGGACATAGGTCTTCCGATCGAATCACTCCACAAATTTGTTGTTTTCCTATTTTGCATCTTCTAAACTACCATTGGCACTCATTTACATCTCTGGCTCGCACTCAAGAGCTAAAATTCCAAACAAACACGTAACTCTGAAGTTAGTTGTACTACGCAGTCAAAATTATGATGCTAGAAAGAGGGGCTGAACCTTCGAACTGATATTTGATGCACACATAATTCAACCTATGATGCTCATTGTAGGAAGTTCCTAACTTAAAGACCTTAATGGCACTCTAACAACGGTAACTACACAGCAATGTTAGCTCAATCCCCAACATAATCAATGATCCTTAGAATAACCTTGTCATAGGTATTGTGTGGATAGGCTTAATGTTTATAGACATAGCATAATCGAGGAAACATTTTGAAGCTCGTGATGGCATGATCCAAGGTAAGAGGACTTTCTAGAAAAACTTAACCTGGGCTTGTGCCAATTGTACCAAGCATGGTTAAGATGAATGTGGGAACGAGGAGCAGTCATACCTGAAGCGCTACAAGGTGTAGATCACTTGAGGGACTAATAGAATGTGTGTAACCAAAGAGGACTAACCAACTAACATTTTCCCGCTCCCACAAAATCATTCTCCTTTACTCATCTTAGGTAGTGGATAAGGATTACAGCCTATGATTTGAGAAGCTAGGAGAAGAAAGGCATGAGAGGAATCATGATCGTAAAGAGCACACTGCACAATCTTTTGAGAATAAAACATTAACAGGACTCACTCACATATTTGACAAGGAAGCCGATCAAGATTTCATGATAGAATGCTCATAGATTTCACATCTTAGTTAAAGCAGTAGCGCATGGTCTTCAGGACGTGCATAGGACATCCACTCTGTTAGAGCCATATGTGGTCCCAAGATGGATAAGGAACACGTTCCTTAGCTAGAGAAGCCAATTGACCCTAGGGGAGGGGGAGGTTGAGCATCCGTAATGAGAAGGTGGAACTTAGAAGGGAAATCTAATGTGTTCGCGCATGCATCATAATAGGAGAGTGTAACGACCCAACCACGATACCTATATTATTAAAGAACATTATAAATAATGTCATCTGATAATATGGAGAATATAGTTTGTTAAGGGAGGCTAAATTTGAATATCTCTTTAAACTAACACTGACACATCATAATTACCATTTTACTAAATCTTTGAAATAAAATTGGGTGTGTTTAGTCTTACTTTAAAATAATAAACACAGCGATTTCTCAGAATCAGAATAGTATATCATATAAATAATAGTCACAGATCACAGTAGAATAATAAACATCATATACGTATACAAAACTAAGAGTTTATCAAATATAACACTAGATTCACATAATATGCTACTATAACCATTAATTATGATGCTTTGATTGTAACAACTATATACATAAATATTATATAAACTAACCATATATGCAGAAGAAGATACTATGCAGACCAGATTTTAGACAGAAGCTTCAATAATAGATTTAGTCCATGGTCTAAGTCTAATAGTTAATACATGTTAAAATCTCTCTGAAGTGGTATATGCACACACATATTCTAATTTGTTTACAAAAATAGTTCATTATGCAGAAGATTTCATAACGAAGTTCATATACAAATTTTTTTAAAAAAAATCTTTGATATGGCAAAAAAAAGCCATTCAGCCGATCGAAGCATGTAGTTCAGTCGACTGAATCACTATGCATGTACACAACAAATATTAAACATTCAGATGGCTGAATTATATATTTCAGCTGGCTGAATTGCAATATTTTTGCGCTATTTTTCTCTACTTCGATTTACAATCAATTCAACTAGCTGAATTTTTTCACTCGGTCGATTGAATCTTCATAATGGCTATATTTTAGAAAGACACTTCACTTCAGTGAATAGAAACAACTAAACAACTCTTGATTCAAGAGTTGCTTCCATATCTTTTGATCGCTACTTTTCACAAATAATTGCAACTCTTAGACCACTATATGTAGATGTTTATTCTAATTAAAAAAAAATAGATTCTATTTTCTCATTCTTATTGTCTAAATAACCTTTCCATTTGCATTCAAATACTTTCGATTCTAATCACTTATTCATTCAGGCAAATCTTATTAGTGATTAAATAAAATTTCTATCTTCATGAATCACACTATACATCACAAAGGAGAGGATTATAGGAAGGGTGTACATTATTGACTTATCAATGCTACTCAAGAGAATATTTAGTCGAAAGCAATTTTATTGTTTGTATTAGAAGTCTGTTCAGTTGCTCAGGTAGTTGAAGTCCTATTCGGTTCCTTAGGCGGTAGAAGTCATGCTGGGTTGCTCAGGCGGTGTAATACATGTTCCTTAAGGTCAAGTGAGGGTTTATAGTTGAATTGCATAAGGAGTCTAGCATTGGACGTAGAATGTAAAGTTCGAACCAGTATAAAAATTTCTGATGTCTTTTACTTTATTATTTACTTTTACATTTAATTTCTGCACTAGTAAATAACTTGACAATATCCATATTACACGATCCTTAGTCACTTTCACTTGGTATCAGAGCATTAGTCATCATATAATGATAACACGGTTACTTGATATTAAGTTAATATGGAAAATAACGAGCACAAGTTTTATTGAAGGTCAATCCACTACACGACCACCACTATTTAATGGTTTGAATTATAATTGGTCGACTTGCATTAGTATTTATATGCAAGCAAATGGATAAGATACTTGAAATATCACTCAGCATGAATACACTATACCTACCACACAATATGCACAATGTTCAAAAAAAATAAAAATAGATGCTACTTTAAATGCAAAAGCCATGAATATGTTATTTTGCGCTTTAGATAAGAATCAATTTAATTAAGTTACTATGTGTAAAACTGCTTATGAAATCTGGCGAACTCTTAAAATTACACATAAAGGAACAAACAAACTTAAATAAAGCAAGATTTCTATGCTTAAAAATTAGTTCCAAAATTTTAGAATAAAAACAGATGAACCTATAAATGATATGTACTGTAGATTACGTGACATAGATCATTCATTATTAACATTAGGAGAAAAATATATTGATTTTGATACTATTTCAAAAATCCTAAACTCTTTAGTGGATGAATGGGAATGAAAAGTCTTAGCTATTGAAGAAGCTAATGATATTTCTACCATCAAATCTGAAGAGTTAACAAGAAATCTCATGTCGTATGAGGTAAATTTGTAGGAAAAATGAGATCATTCCTAAGATAGAAAAAATATAGCTTTTCAGGCTTAATAAGAAGACTCAGACTTAGATAAAGATGACATGTCATTTATAGCAAAGAATTCAAAAAGTTTTTGAAATTTAGAATGAACAAGAAATTCGATAACAATAGAAGAGACAATACCAATAAACCATCAGCTTCAAATCTCGAATATTATGAATGTCACAAGAAGGGTCACATAAAGAAGGACCATCCTGATCAAAAGGAAGATAGATGCAAGAATAAAAAGGACAAGTATAAGAAGAAGTAAGCATTCTCTATTGCATGAGATGATTCAGAATCGTCTTCATCATCAGATAGTGACACTGGCGGTGATTCTAAACAAGAAAATGTCCACTTTATGGCCTCAGCTAATGATGTAAATGATCTAACCTTTGACGATTTAGTATATAAAAATTCATAGCTATTGGATAAACTAAAAGAAGTTAAAAGAAAGTATAATGGTTCTTTAGAAAAAATAAATAGAAGTGAAATAAAATTTGATTTGCTCGGAGACGAAAAGAAAATCCTAGAAGAAGAACTTGTTAAAACATAAGAATCTTTGTCTAATGTATCTACTCAACTCGCTATGCTATCAAATGAAATTGAAGTTCAAAAAGAAAAGAATATGACATTAGCTTCAGGAAACCATGATTTAAAATCAAATGTCACAATTCTTGAATTAAACAATATCAGTCTCAAAACTGAGTTAGAAAGTATTACTAAAAATGTATCTAACTTTAATAAAAGTAGAGAAAATCTTTCTAAGATTATTAATAATTATCAAACTACTTTTAACAAGAAAGGCTTAGGATATACAAATTCCTCAAAATCTAGTATGAAGAGGAATAATTCACCATATAAAAATTTCAATATACATAAGAATTTATAAAAGCAAAACCAAAACTAAAGGCTTTCACTCAAAAGAAGGTTATCAGCAACACAAATACTATAAAAATTTGGGTACCAAAAACTAATAACAATTTAATCAAAAATAAATATATCATGTCTTTATAAGTTCAATTCATAAAAGCGAAAATTTAACTTATAAAGGGAATTCTAAACCCGCATGGGTTTGGTTTCCTAAGATCAAACTCTTAAGACCCTAATAAAAGGTGGGTACCAACATCATCTCTGTATTTTTTGCAGCTACCGACTAAGAAAATAGGAAAGTGGACACTTAATAGTGGTTGCTCAAAACATATGACAAGAAAAAAGATATGCTAACTAACGTTATCTACTCAGATGTGGACACTTAACAGTGGTTGCTTACAAAGGATATGCTAACCTGTATGATCATCTTAAAAGTTATCTTATAAATTCTAGTTTTAAAATTGGAAAGGTAGAACAAACTTTATTTATAAAACAAGATAAAAACAATATTTTAACCGTACAAATTTATGTAGATGGCATTATTTTTGGTTCCACAAGCGAAAAATTATGCCAAGAATTTTCAAATATAATGATAAGAGAATCTGAAATGTCTCATATGGGAGAATCCAGAAAAATATTGTAATAATCTTATAAAACATTTTGGTATGGAAAACACTTCTGCTAAAATGACTTCTATGAGAACTGCGGTACATCTCGATTGAGATGAAAATAGCAAAGTGTTGACCAAAAACTATATCGAAGTATGATCGTATCCTTACTTTATTTAACTACCAGTCATCCAAATATCATGATGAGTGTATGCTTGAGTGCAAGATTTCAAGCAAATCCAAAAGAATCACATTTCGAGCAGCGAAACGAATTTTGCAATACTGAAGCAAGATTAAAGAGTATGGTCTGTTTTACCCAAAAGAATGCCCTTTTGAGTTAGTATTATATAGTGATGCTGATTTTGGACGATGTTGAACGGATCGAAAGAGTACAAGTGGTACTTGTCATTTCATTGGACGATCTTTAGTATCTTGGTTTAGTAAGAAACAAAATTGCGTTTCACTTTAGACCTGTGAAACAGAATATATTTCTGCAACTTTGGCATGTGCTCAAGTAATATACATACGGCAAACACTACAAGATTTTGGAGTAAACCTATCTAAATCAACAATCTATTCTGATAATTCAAGTTCCATAAATTTATAAACATCCTACAAATCGCTTCAGAACTAAACATATCGATATTCGACATCTTCTTCTTTGTGATAATATTGGAAATGGTAATATTTCTCTTGATTTTGTACCATCAGAAAATCAAATTGTAGATATATTTATTAAACCCTTAAATGAAAATATTTTTCTTAGGTTAAGACGTGAACTAGGAATTATGTTATTACATGATTTATAATTCAAATATTGAGTATCAAAAAAAAATAGAAATTTAATAAAACAAAAAATAAAGCGGATGGCACTCGAACTCTGCACTCACAGGAACAAGTTGCATGGCTTTCTAATGTTCTATTATGCTATTCTATTAAGACCATACGTATCTTTTATTTTATATGCGGTTATAATCTCTTAACCTTTCATTTTTTTTCTTTGTTGCTGATTTCTAAACAATATTAGCCTTTAAACAATAAACCTTAAATAGATAATAAACTGAGTGTATATATATACGTAAATCAAATTTCTCTTAAACTCGTATATATAAATAAACTTTACAAATAAATAAACATTTTTTTACAATGTCATCTCAAGAAAGCTCGAACCTCTCTTCGATCCTCTTCAACACCCCCTCTACGGATTCCTCAAATGAATCCACACTGATATATATTCTAGTAAAGATTACTCCATCACAAAATCATCATACTGGATATGCACCAAACGGGAAGAGAGCTATGAAGAACTTGGATTTCAGTTCACCATCTACCAAAGAAATGATTGAGGAAATCCATCACTATCAACATGAGACTTTTGGATTGCAACGCAAAATGTATTATGAACAAAAACACCATAGAGACGATTAAATTTTCTTGAACAATTCGCTCTTAAATTCTATGGATCATCTCCCAAGAAAAATGTTCATTATCCGTCTCCGCAACGTCCTCTTGTGTCTCTGAATTCTTAGGAATAAGGTGCTCAACGTAATGTTTGGTCTCCTGTACATCGATTATGTGAAATCACCAAACTTGAACCAAGCTCAGATGACTCGAAGACTTCAGGAAATTTATTTTTTTTTTTATTTTTTTATAAGTTTATATATTTAATGTTGTAATATGAATATGTAATGTGTTTATTGAAATAATAATCATATTTATGTTTAACATTAGAATAAATCTCAAACACACAACATACACACATGCATATAGTTTATAAATTAACTAATTTAAGAATAAATTAAAAGAAAGCCTAACATCAGCCAAACAACAGTTTCAGCCAATTGAACCCTCAACTCAAGAATTTTAGATTTTTCCTGAAACTCGGTTGACTGACCCCTATCCCTCGATCGGTTGAATTGTATCGAAATTACACTATATTTCAACAAGAAGAATTTTCCTACACATCAGCTGGCTGACCCACAAAGCTGGCCAACTAAATATTCAAAGAATCAAGTTTTAACTCTGCATTCAGCCAGTTGACCACCATATATCCACTGACTGAATTATGACTTTTTACACTATAAACTTGCGGTTTCAAAATTCCTGCATACCAGCCAACTGACTTCCCCTACTTATTCGACCGACCTGCTATTTTTCAATTTTTTAATAGCTCTACACATTTCCTAACACACCTTTTCACTCATACCCTACATAACTCCCATCTACTCCTTCATTCTCACTTTACCTGAGCACTCGTTGCTTTAAAAGAATCCCACATACAAACCTTAGCCTCCTCAAAAACTACATTTTTTCTTCAAAACTTTCATCATCAAATGGCACCAAGATCCAAAAGAGCTTGTGAATCAACTACCGGACCATCCGAGAGCCAAAGTCGTGCCTAGCTACACAAAGAAATGGTGGTAAATTGATTCAACACAATGAGAAACTCAAAATTGTTTGAAGGTGCTTTCATGAAGTTCTCAATTTCAAAGGAAATTCCATTTGAGAAATAGCCAAAGCTAATGGCTTAGATTCATTAATTGGGTATGATTCTAACAATGTCAAGACTATCCTCTCTTCATTAAACTCTTCTTTGGAAATATGAATCTAGAACGCCAAGATCCCCGAAATAAGGATGATTACATATGGACCTTGGTGTGTGGAGTAAAAAAATTATTTGCCTCTTCAATGACTAGGTCACATACTACGATGTCCATCCGAACGGGTGGATATAGACGATATTGAGGTGGATATGTATAATATTGACAAAATTTCACATTGATTTTTAGCGAATGATTTGACAATTTTGAAATCTAGTGCCTTACGTCCGAAGGCACACATCAATCCACCATGCGCTCATTCGATCATTATGACCTCGGACCAATAGCTACAAAAAGGTCAACAGCCCTTTATGCTATTTACTCATCCCAAAGAGTAAATTGGAGAAAAAATATTTTTGATGAATTTCTCACTATTAATCACAAGAGAAGTTACAAGACGCTTCACTATGGAGCTTATATCTGCGCATTTCACAAAATTTTTGAATTCCTATTTGATTTGGATTTCATGACAATCGGTGAACTTAACTCAAAGACTCTAAGTTTGGTGCGTCTTCCTAAATGCCCCGAACATCAATAAATTATTAGCTTCCACAATAGGTCACTAATCGTGAAAAAGGAATTCCTCAACAAAGAGAAACGAATATAGCCTCTTTCGCCTCTTAACCTCTTCGATAAGAAGAAGAGGAAGATGATGATGAAATTCAAGAACTTAATTTTGACATGCCTTCGAAACAAGCTCTTGTAACCTTATCTCGAAATTAAAGCAAGCTTGGATGATGCTTGGCTAACGTAGAAAAGAATGTGTCTAAAATCTGGAAAAAGATAAACTCAATCAATGGCTTTTTAAACAAGATTTGGGAAAAAGTCTCTCGTTTCGGCTCTACATCAACCGGTATTATTGAAAATCTGGCTCTATTCACTTAGTCAAATTCGAAAGAAGAGGAAGAAGTACAAGACAATAAAGATTTCTAGATTTTTTTTTAAATTTTCTCATGGACAACTTGTCGTATTATTTTAAGACATTTTCTTATGTGCTTGTTGTATCTTGATGTTTCCAGGTAAGTTTATCCTTTATTTGTCATATTTATATGCTCTTATATGCTTGTTATCTGTGATGTTCATGTTTCTTTGCTTCTCCTAAACTATACACTTATTTGTGTGCTTATATGTCAATATTTTTCATACCGATTATTTGTTCCTTTTTGTCGATGACAAAGGGGGAGAATATGATTGATATGAGGAGTATTCATTCAAGGGGAGTAAATATGCTTTTATATACTTATAAACTTACATAGTTCTCATCATCAAAAAGGGAGAGAATGTTAGAACTTTGGATTTTGATGTTTTTATTATGACAACTATATAGGTAAGCATTATATGAACTAACAATATATGTAGAAGAAGATACTATGCGGACCAGTTTCCAAATAGAAGCTTTAATAATACATTTAGTTCACAGTCTGAGCTAGTAGTTAACATATGTTCAAATCACTCGAAGTGGAAAATGCACACACAATCTAATTTGTTTTCAAATTTAGTTCATATGCTAAATATTTCATAACAAAGTTCATATGCAAAAAGTTTTTTGAAAAATCTTTGATAAGGAAAAAACAAGACATTCAGTCGGCTGAAGCATGTAGTTAGTCGACGGAATGACTGTGCACGTGGACAACAAATATTAAACATTCAGGCAGCTGAACTATATATTTCAACAGCTGAATTGCAAGACTTTTACACTATTTTTTTATCTGATTCGATTTTCAATCGATTCAGCTAGCTGAATTTTTTCTCTCGGTCAGTTGAATCTTCATAACGGCTATATTTTGAAAAGACACTTCACTTCAGCGAACAGAAAAAATCTTGATTCAAGAGTTGCTTCTGTATCTTTTAATTACTACTTTTCACGAAACGTTGCAACTCTTAAACACTATATATAGCCATCAAATCATTGTTCTAATCAAAAAATTCAGATTCTATTTTCTCGTTCTTATTATCTAAATAATCTTTCCATTTGCATTCAAATACTTTCGATTCTAATCACTTGTTCATTCAAGAAAATCTTATTTGTGATTAAATAAACTTCCTATCTTTATGAATCACACTATATACCATAATAGAGAAGATTAAAGGAAGGGTGCACATTATTGACTTATCAGTGCTACTCAAGTGCATACTCAGTCAGAAGTAATTTTATTGTTTGTATTGAAAGTCCTGTTTGGTTGCTTAGGTGGTTGAAGTCCTATTTTATTGCTTAGGCGGCAGAATTCCTATTTAGTTGCTCAAGCAGTGTAATACATGTTCCTTTGTGACGCAGTGGATTTAACACTTGACGTGCTAATAATGTTTTGATTCAAATTGATCCAACTTTCTTCCTCACGAAATGATGATTTCGTGTCAAGTAAACCTGATAGAACGATAAATGCCCAATTCCGTTGATCGTAACGATGCCAGAATCTAGCTATCTCCAACCCGTTGATCTCGCAAGATACCGTGTTGAAAGATCTACAATTCGATCGTTGATCACTCGCAAGTGATACCGAGAATTGGCTTCTACTTCGTTGATTCGCGCATGAATAACCCGAAGAAGGAAAGAAGAAGGAGATCACACTCAACTTCAACAATGGTGGAAAAGGCACACATAAAAAGTTTATTCAAAATCAACCCTTTTTACAATGACATCACACCCCTATTTATAGGCATTACAACACACACGACTCAACATAACTCGACCCACGACATACAACTTAGCACAAGCGACTTACACCATACGACTCAACAGTACAGCACAAGCACACGACTTAACACATTCGAGTTATACATCATACGCTACTTAACAATATAACACGACATACGACATAACAGTACAATACAGGTTACAACACTATGCGACATAACAGGAGCGGCTTAGCGACATAAGTTGAGCGACATAAGAACAGGAACGACTTAAGCTTCTGGAGCGACATAAGGAAATAGCGACATAACAGATGCGACCTAAGGAAGCAGCACAGGTGAGCGACTTAAATTAGCCTTCACGCGACATAAGAAATCAACGGCTTAAGGTTAAGCGACTTAAAAGGATAGCGGCATAAGTTGCAGTTGGTATAACTCGCTAGATCGTTGCATCATCCTTCACTGCATAACTCGCATAACTCGTTAGGTCGCTCAGGTGACTCAGGCAGGGAGTTAGGTCGCTCGCATAACTCGTTAGGCCGCTCAGGCGACTCAAGGCATGTGTTAGTTCGCTCACGCGACTCAAGGCCAGGTGCGCTGCATCATCCTCCCTTGGTTGAAAAGAATTCGACCCCGAATTTACATTTTCCTCTTCTTCGACATGCTTATTCTCATGATATGGAATCAAGTGTTTGATGTTGAAAACGTCAGCAGTATGGATATGATCCGGCAGTCTCAACTGATAAGCATTCTCATTAATCTTCTTTACGATCTCCAAAGGACCAATGTTTCTAGCAGCTAGCTTATTGTAAGAACCAATAGGAAATCGATCCTTGGTTAATACTGCATATACAAAATCTCCTTCTTTGAATTCAACATGTCGTCGTTTGATATCTGCGGATTGCTTATATTTCTCATTTGCCTTAAGCAATCGTTCCTGCACAACCTTGGGGCATTCTTGTAACTCATTCACAAAATCACCAGCTCGTTTGATTACTCCTTTCTGCTGTGGTATTGCAGATAAGTCTAATGGTCCCTTCGGAATTGTTGAATAAACAACCTGGAATGGACTGAAACCAGTGCGACGATTAACTACATGGTTGTGTGCAAACTCAGCTTGACACAGCTTGGAATCCCAACTCTTCAAATTGTCATTCACGAGGCATCTCAATAGATTACCCAGGGATCTATTCACAACTTTTGTATGTCCATCCGTCTATGGATGATAAGCACTACTAAATTTCAGCTTTGTCCCGACCATTCTCCATTGACTCATCCAAAAATGACTCAGAAAACGAGTGTCTCTATCTGATACAATAGATTCAGGCAACCCATGAAGACGATAGATCTCTCTGAAGTATAACTGTGCGACATTAACTGCATCTGCCATCTTCTTGCATGAGATAAAATGTACAATTTTTGAAAAACGATCAACCACTACATAGATAGAATCATTGCCACGTTGCGTCCTCGGCAAACCCAATACAAAGTCCATACTAACATCCACCCATGGCTTAGTAGGTACAGGCAACGGCAAATATAAACCTGCATTTGTCGCGGTCCCCTTTGAAACTTGACAAATATGGCACCTCTGAATAAACTTTTCAACTTCTTTTCTCATTGACGGCCATAAATAAGACTTTGAAATCAACTACATAGTACGGTCGTGGCCCACGTGTCCTTCTTCATGCAATTCTTTGATGATTTTCATTCGTAAACTGCAATCTAGAATACACAACTGATTTCCTCTGAACAGAAAACCATCAACCAGCATATATCCATCCATGCTTCCCTGTTTGACTTTGTCTAGGATCTTGGAAAAATAAGAATCAGATGTAAGCAAATCTGAAAGTAGGTCAAAACCCATCACCTCTACTCGCATGGTTGTCAGTAAATTCTCCCTCCGACTCAATGCATCGGCAATGCGATTAGTTACTCCAGACTTGTGCTTTACGACGAATGTAAATTGCTGCAAATAAGCTATCCACGATGCATGCCTAGCTGCAATTTTATTATGCCCTTGTAAATGCTTCAATGTTTCATGGTCCGTATACAAAACAAATTCTTTGTGGAACAAGTAATGTCTCCAATGCTTCACAGCCTACACAATAGCATAAAACTCCACATCATAAGTATTGTATCTCATCTTTTCTCTAGAAAGTTTTTCACTGAAATAAGCAATTGGACGACCCTTCTGACTCAACACTCCTCCAATTCCAACTTTCGATGCATCTGTATGTAACTCAAATAGTAACTGAAAATCTGGCAACACTAGAATCGGTGCTGAGGTTAAAAGTTCCTTGATTTGTTCAAAAGCAAATCATGCCTCTTCCGTTCATAAAAATTTCTTTCCTTTCATATAATCAGTAACAGGAGCCATCACACTACTAAAGTGTGGTATAAATCTTCGATAAAATGAAGTTAACCCATGAAAACTTCTGACTTCTGTTATAGTTTTGGGCTGTGGCCAATTTTTGATTGCGGCTACTTTACTTTGATCCACTTGTATCCCTTTCTCAGACACAACATAACCCAGAAATAAAACACTTGGCGTCATAAGCACGCACTTCTTCGTTGCTGCATAGAACTATTCTTGACGAAGAATAGTTAACACCTTCCGCAAGTGTTGAATGTGCTCCTCTGTGCTTGTACTATAGATCAAGATATCATCAAAGTAAACAACAACAAACTTCCCGATGTAAGGTCTGAAAATTTGATTCATCACCCTCATAAATGTACTTGGTGCATTAGATAGACCAAACGGCATGACCAGCCATACATATAATCCTTCCCGAGTCTTGAATGTTGTCTTCCATTCATCACCTGGTCTACTGCGAATCTGATGATAACCACTCTTAAGATCGATCTTCGAAAAGATTACAGACCCACTGAGTTGATCCAATAGATCATCAAGTCTTGGCATAGGAAATCTGTATCTGACCGTTATTTTTTTGAGTGCCCTGCTATCCGTACACATCCTCCATGAACCATCTTTCTTCGGTACTAACAGAGGTGGTACAGCACAAGGACTGAGACTCTCTCGAACACGCCCTTGCTCAAGCAACTCCTCAACCTGTCTCCTCAACTCTTCATGCTTCTTTGGACTCATCCGATAATGTGGCCAATGTGGTAACACAGCACCTGGCACTAGATCAATTTGTTGTTGTATATCTCTCAGCGGCGGTAATTCCTTGGGTAATTCCGCAGGAAAGAAATCTTCAAACTCATCCAACACCGGTCTAACCTCCGCAGAAGTTTCAAGATCTTCACTTGTTTCATACCCAATCAACATAAACATTTCAGGACTATCCTTCACTTCTTCAACAAATTCTTTCGAAGATAATAGACTAGTTGATTTCACCTTCTTCTCTGACTTGCTTTCACTTTGTTCACGCTTCTTAGGAACCAAAGTAATTTGAGTACCTTCGAACATGAAACTGTAGCTGTTGGTGCGACCATAATGTTGTACAGCTCTATCATATTGCCATGGTCTTCCTAATAGTAAATGACACACATCCATGTCGACAACATCACACCATATATCATCTTTGTACTTCTTCCTAATAGAAAATGTAATAAAAGCTCGTCTTCCCATTGTCACTTCTCCACCTTTCTTTAGCCATGCCAGTTTATAAGATCTAGGATGTTTTTCAGTCTTCAATCCTAACTTCGTGACCGCTTCTTTAGAAATAATGTTATCACAGCTTCCCGCATCAATAACAAACCGACAAACCTTCCCCAAAATAGTACATGTAGACTGAAAGATATTGCTTCTTAGCCAACTAGAATCATTCTCATGCTTCGGCACTAAACAAGACCTCCTCATCATCAAATTACATCCTTCATCTCCTGACATAACTTCTTCATCTTCATCAAACTTCGATGGCTGAGAATAATCAACTTCAGCTTCCACATCCTCATACTCACATTCCTTTGCAACTAATGCTCTCTTTTTTGGCTTTGTACATTCATTACTTTTATGCCCAAACTCCTGACAGTTATAGCACTTGATACTGTTGTTGACTTTTTCTTTAGTGGCTTCATTGACAATTGGTTTACTGACTGGCTTGGAAACATTGGCACTGCTACTAGCACCCTTATTCTGATTGTTGGAACTTGTAAACACACCACCTCCTCGTCTCCTTTGTTTCTCCCAAGCTAAGGCTTTCTGATGTGCTTCAGCAACAAACATTGGATTAAACGTATTCACCGTGTCTTGAATTTGCATTCATAACCTGCAATATATCTAGCTGTTAGTTGTTCCTCAGTCTCCATAATGTCATTCCTTGCAATCTACTGATAGAATTCATCTGCATAATCATTCACTGTCCTCGTCCCTCGTCTCAAATTCTGCAATCGTTGATACATAAGAGGTTGCTAATTGTATGGCAAGAAAGTTGCTTTCATCATCTTTCTCATCTTCTTCCAAGTGACAACTTTCGATTTTCCCATTCTCTCCCAAGTTAGTTTAGTTTGCTGCCACCAAGCCATAGCTCTTCCCCTTAGTCTTGTAGCAACTAATCGAACTCTGTGATTCTCAGGCACATCTTTGAACTCCAGAATTTCTTCAACATCCGACAACCAATCAAGAAATTCTTCTGCTTGCATACCACCTTTGAATTCTGGAATTTCCATCCTCATACCAGACCCCCATCTATGATCATTTTCTGAATCAAGATATTGATTTCGCACTTGGCCTCGACTCCGATAATGAATACTACCTCCATCACCATATTCCTCAAAATCATATGTATGTCGATATCGATCTCGACCATCTACATCTCTATGACCATGCATGTTCCTTCTATCATGTCTTTCAGCATCACGAAATGGTTCATTGTCGAACCCCCATTGAGTTCTTCTTTCTTCATTTTGATATTCATGGTGTTCTTGCCTCATTGAAACTGATGATTCTCTTCTATCTTGATAAAACTGGGGTGACATTCTCCTTTCTCCCGAAACTGATGGTGAAACCCTGTTTCCACTATGGTTCGAAACTGGTGACGTCCTCCTTTGACTTTGATTCATGTCTTTCATTAATTTCTCCAATTTCTCAATACCTTCATTGAACTTTTCATTGATACACTGCTCCATCTGCTCAGCTTCTTATCTTCTACACACATCTTCAACATTATGATAGCGATTAGCACGTCTCGGAGGCATGATCTTCAAACAATCTCGTTTCCTTTACTGATACTACTTTCGGCTCTAACTTAGGTTCGGCTTTGACCTAACTTGCTTTAACTCAGCTCCGACTTAACTTCAACTTGATCTTACTTAGCTCCAATCCCAATTTAACTTGGCTCTCGGCTTTGATATGGCTCGGATCTGATATGGCTCTGATACCAAAAAGGTGACGCAGCGGATTTAACACTTGACGTGCTAATAATGTTTTGATTCAAATTGATCCAACTTTCTTCCTCATGAAATGATGATTTCGTGTCAAGTAAATCTGATAGGACGATAAATGCCCAATTCCGTTGATCGTAACGATGCCGAAATCTAGCTATCTCCAACCCGTTGATCTCGCAAGATACCGTGTTGAAAGATCTACAATTTGATCGTTGATCACTCGCAAGTGATACCGATAATTGGCTTCTACTTCGTTGATTCGCACACGAATAACCCAAAGAAGGAAAGAAGAAGGATATCACACTCAACTTCAACAATGGTGGCTAAAGCACACACAAAAAGTTTATTCAAAATCAACCCTTTTTACAATGACATCACACCCCTATTTATAGGCATTACAGCACACACGACTCAACATAACTCGACCCACTACATACAACTTAGCATAAGCGACTTACATCATACGACTCAACAGTACAACACAAGCACACGACTTAACACATTCGAGTTATACATCATACGCGACTTAACAATATAACACGACATACGACATAACAATACAATACAAGTTACAACACTATGCGACATAATAGGAGCGGCTTAGCAACATAAGTTGAGCGACATAAGAACGGGAACGACTTAAGCTTCTGGAGCGACATAAGGAAATAGCGGCATAACAGATGCGACCTAAGGAATCAGCATAGGTGAGCGACTTAAATTAGCCTTCACGCGACATAAGAAATCAACGGCTTAAGGTTGAGCGACTTAAAAAGGAGCGACTTAAAAGGATAGCGGCATAAGTTGCAGTTGGTATAACTCGCTAGGTCGTTGCATCATCCTTCACTGCATAACTCGCATAACTCGTTAGGTCGCTCAGGTGACTCAGGCAGGGAGTTAGGTCGCTCGCATAACTCGTTAGGTCGCTCAGGCGACTCAAGGCATGGTGTTAGGTCGCTCACGCGACTCTAGGCATGTGTTAGGTCGCTCACGCGACTCAAGGCCTGGTGCGCTGCATCACTTTGTGTCAAGTGAGGGTTTATAGTTGAATTCCATAAGGAGTGTGGGATTGGACGTAGGACGAGAAGTTCGAACCGGTATAAATGTGACGATCCAGAATTTCGAAATTTGAAATTGAAATATTTAATTGATTTGAATTTAGCAATTAAAATTATTAAATTTAATTGTTGAAAGTTGGATTAAATATCTAATCTTGATTTTTAAGCTTGTTAAAAATAATTTAAGGTCTTAGAAAATTTATATTGATAATACTAAAGATAATGGAAGCTTCAGAATTGAATTTGGAAATGCTTTGAGCAGTTTTGAAATTATATCGTTTAAATCGATATTTAAAAATAGCCTTTCATGGCACAGTCTTGGAATTCGACGAAACTAGTTTCATTGGATCCGTAATAGCGTTTTATTATCGGATTTCAATTTCCGTAGCATTTAGAGTTGTCGTGTGGCCATACAATAGATAAATAAAGCGAAGTACTGAAATAAAATTAGTAAGTGAAACTAATTGAAGAAATGACAAATTGAATGTGGTTCGAAATGAATTGAAATTTGTAATGAATTAGTAAATGAAACTAATTTAAAATAGTGATATGAATCGGTTATGAATGAAAGATAGTTGATAAAATTCAATATTCATAAGGTAAATTGAATCCAAATAGAATTGAAAGTGTAAATTGAATTCAAATGAAATTGGAAATGTAAGATTGAATGAAAATGGATATATAACTTTAATAGTGAAGCAAAAATGGTATAAGAAGTAAGTATTCAAATTTTTGTAATGGAATAAGCAAAATGATTTTTGAGTGTAGAAACTGGATATGGTTGTTAAATAGCATACAGGTGTCATCAAGAAAAATGGAATTGGGATTTTTGATTTCGAAGATAATTTAATTTGCTCAAAAGAGGTATGTATTTGAATTTCAGTATGAAATTTGATGATTTCCTTTTCTAGCCACTTGGCCTTTTGTTTTCTTTTGAAATCTGGAGGCCCATTGTGACATTTGTAGTCATGCCGAGCTAGCCGCGCAAAGGAGACACTGGCGAAATTTTTCGAAAATTTAAAAAGTTCGAATTTTTTTGAGAAAATTATGAAAATTTAAAAAATGAATTTAAATTTGAATTGTTAAAGAAAACAATGTTGTTTGAAACTTATGATTGAATTTGGAAAGTTAGTTGAAGTAATGATGGGTCTTAAATAAAAAGATTTGTTTTGGCAAGTTGATAAAACTGTTTGGCTTTGGAAAAATGGTTAACGAGTAAAGGATCATTCTTCTTAACTAGTAATTTCGGCATGAAATTCCTTTAAGGGGGAAGAATGTGACGTCCAGAATTTTAAACATTTGAAATTGAAATATTGAATTGATTTTAAATATGTGAATGTTAGTTTTACTTGAACTTCAAATATCAGAATGAATTTGGCAATTAAAATTATTAAATTTAATTGTTGAAAGTTGGGTTAAATATTAAATTCTGATTTTTAAGCTTGTTAAATATAATTTGAGGTCTTAGAAAATTTATATTGATAATAATGAAGAAAATGGAAGCTTCAAAATTGAATTTGAAAATGCTTTGAGCAGTTTTGAAATTATATCGTTTAAATCAATATTTAAAAATAGCTTTCCGAGGCACAGTCTCGAAATTTGACGAAACTAGTTTCTTTGGATCTGTAATAGTGTTTTATTATCGAATTTCAATTTTCGTAGTGTTTGGAGTTATCGTATGGCCGTACGATAAGCAAACGCGCTGAAATTATATCGGAAAATTAAATTTATAGCTGGGTCCAAAAAGTTATCTTCTCCATACGATTGAATTTGGACTTGGAACCTTTTCCATTGCATTTGGAATAGGGGTTTAACATTACAAACGCTTGGTGGCATGCCTCGATTGGAGATCGAGATTTTGGGTTGCGATTATCTAGGCAATTTCAATACGAAGTTGAATTTAAATTAAATAAATATTAATATCCTTATGCAATTTATAAGTTTTTACACGTTTCATTTATTTCAAACAGTTGGCAAAATTTCAACACGTGTTTGTTCAACAGAAAAGAAAAATTATAAAACAAACGAAAGCTTTTTCTTTCGTCCAAATAAAAAAATATATAATGGCCGATTCACCTAGCATTGTTCTAAACCAAATTCGAAAAGGAAAAAGCACAGATCGATTTCCTCCCTCCCTCCCTCTTTTCGACTTCATTCCCAATTCAAATCAGAAAAAAAATATAAATATTGGAGGCGGCCGAGCAAAAGATTTTGAAAACCCTGCAAACTAGATAAATCAATTTGAATCGAATAGATTCATTCTAGCCAAGGCGGCAAAGTCGAGTGGGGGAGACACACTGGAGATCGAGGCCGGCGTTCGAGAAGGATTGGTGGGTAGTGATGGCATCAACAAGTGGGTGATCGATCATATCCGCGGGGAGATTCGATTCAAGGTCGATGGATCGACGTCGGCTGTGGGGAAATGCATGGCTTGAGGTGAGGTCGATGGATTCAAGGGGGTTAATCTCGAGGTGGAGTTCAGTCGGTGTCAAGCTCGAGGTCAACGCGTTGACTTCGAGAAGGCATAAGGGGTCGCGTGTATGCAGCTGTATGGCATTGGTTTTGTCTTCCTATTCGAGCTGGGTTATTGCTGTAAGTATATGTTTTAATTTAAAATATAAAAATACGTGTATATGAATATATTGCCGAGAACAGTAGGAGAAGAGGATAATTTTTTACAGTAAGTTGTATAAAACAATTTTGTTTTTAAAATTTATATATAGATTTAAAAGGGAATTTAGTTTTAAATTTAAATTTTTAGTTAAATAAATTTATTAAAAGGAATTGGTTTAAAAATTTAAAAGTAGCAGTTTAAAATAAAATCACTAGTTAACTAAATTATCAAATGCAATTTAATTGTTTGGTTTATTTTCATATTAATAAATTGTATAAATGTTTGTACAAGGTCAGAAAACGTGGAGAAATCAAGCTGGAATGAAAATGGATTGCATGTATAATAAAAGGTGAGATCTTCTCACTCAATCGGATTTTTCGATTTAGTCTTAAATAGTTAAATTTAAATTGTTGATTGTGTGCTTGGATGATAAATTATTATCAGTTGTATTGAACTAGACCCTATGCACCGCATAATAGCGGAGGATATTATATAAACCCATATACCGTGATATTCCACCTCGAAGTGGAATTGGTATTATATGTATTTGGAGTGATTGATTTCCCGTATTATATAGCGGATGAGACCCTATGCGCCGCATAATAGCGGATGATATTATCTTGATCCCATATACCGCGACATTCCACCTCGAAGTGGAATTGGTATTTAATTGTTATGCTAACGTCTGTGGATGCAGGGAAGCAGGTTGGAGGGATCCAACTAGATTCCTTAAATATTTGAATTTGTTTCAATATTGTGTATTGATTATTTATAATCTGTGTGTGATTATATTTGTGATTGAAATCGATGAAGGCTATAGTTTAGCCGAATATATTTTTGGTATCGTTGGATACCAAAAATAAATAAAAATGGATTTTTGAAATTCAAGTTGAAATTTTGTAGTAAAATTTATTTTTGAAAATTGGATAAATTTAAAAGAAGGAATTTTAAAAGGATAAAGTTTTATTTTTGAATCCTATTGAATAAATTCCAAAAATATGGAAAAGGATTTTAATAAATGGATTTCAAGTAATATAATTCAAAAGTTGAAGAATTTATTTTAAAATACGGATTTTAAATAGTTTGGAAGATATAAAGGAATTTATTTTAAAAATAAATTTGGAATTTGATTTGATGTTTAAAATAAAATTTGAAATCAATTTGGAAATTGGTTTGATGTTTGGAAATGATTTTTGAAATCAATTTGAAAATTGTATATCAGTAGATATTTGGAAAATTTAAATTTACAATAGGAATTTAAAAAGGAAAGGGAAATTTGTTTTAAAAATAAATATTGATTAGTTTTTAAAAGCATGGAAAGGAATTTGCAGATTTGGACTATAAATTGAGATAAATCAAGAAGAATTTTTTTATTGATTTAAATGGTCCATTTTGAAATGGAAGGTGTATTTACCTTGGAAAGTTGAGTATGTTATTAAAGTAGCTTTCAAATTAAGAGTTTTGAAGTTGGTTCTAAAAGGGATGTTTGTGGAGAAATTATTTCTTAAGTTGTTTTTAAATCTTTAATGTAAAAGATTTATTTAATTAGTTATAGAAATGATTATTTAAAGATTTAATTGATATTTGAATAGAAAATGGTTATTTAAATTATTGCACTCTATCTAATAATTTTATTTTAAAATTATTTTGAACTTAAGTTTTATATAAGATATTAGTATAATATTTTTATAACTAATATTTAAGCAAACGTTTTAAAATAGTTTTATTTTAAATGTTTCCAAGTATATTTTGGATAAGTGTTTTAAATTATTTTTAAAGTATTTGAACTTGGCAAATTTTCAGTGGAATTAAATAAATATTTGGAAATTTATTCCACATGAGAAAAGTGATTTGAAATTTGTTTTCTAATGGTTGAAGTATTAAAATTATTCCTTGCAAAGATATTTTGAAAGTAAATAACAGGTGGAAAATTATTTGAAATCCGGTGACTGTTGTGAATGTTGGTTGATAGTTAAATAACAGACTATCAATATTGGACTTTAAATGGCATTTGAATTTCGATGCGACCGGGGGTCGGATTCCAAATGGATATTCAAAATCCACATCGAATCTTTGTGATGGATCTTTTGTTTAAAAGATCAAAGTGGATATTTATTGTGATTTACTTGAAATCTGAATGTAACACTAATTTTTAAAATACGCGCTCGTTATTCAAATTTGCCGAGAGAGGACTTTGTGTCATAAAACCCATTCCGAATAATGATACGATGAAATGGAACTGAATTTGAAGATGGTGTTGAAGACCGGGTGTTTTCGAAAGAGAAAGGATTACCTGTCGAATGTCTCTGCACCGGGTTGCTCCAGTATAGAGATTTTATCACCCTTTGTGATGGGGATTTTGGACGTGATTAGTGAATATCCAGATTTCCAAGGGCTTCTTTAAAGCGCATTTTGTTCCATTCGATCCCGGAATGGACTTGTATGGATGTGTGTCTGACGTTACACTTTGAGATGGAAAGCTGGTTTCTATCAAATATATTTCTGTTGGTAGCGGAGAATTTATTCTCTTAGCTTAACACCCTTCTATAAAATGTACGAGCTCGGTGGTTATGTAGTTGATGGTTACTAGTGATACATTCCCAATTTGGTAATATGGCATACGAAGTGTTGCTGATCATTTGTCGATCGAAGCATGGTTTTGTGAAAAGTGTAGCTTTGTGGACGAGACATCGTCCGACCTCACAACTCGGAATGGTCAAAATGGGAAGGATGCGGCAAGGTTATTTGGGGGTAATGCCCCCCTGAGGGTAAGTCCATTTTCTTCTGGATTAGAAGTGGTATCATGGTATGGAGCCCAGATACTTAACTTATGTGGTTGCTGCAAACTTATTTCTTTGTGGTTGTTGGTTGAGAGGCTCCTTGGATAAAGGCCGGTGACGACCGGGGGATGGCGTACTCATGTCAGTAGTTACCTAGTTACAATGGTAACCCGGCCTTGTGTTGGCAGAGATCCAGTTAGGTTCTCGGGGTCGTCCCTCCAGAGGCGTACCCACTCGGTGTAGGAAGTTCCTTTGCCTGACCATTTGTTGGAAATCCAAACAAAACAATACAAGCCCTGTACGGTCTTAGTTGTATAACCTGCCATGCAGCGTGACGATAACCTGCTACAAAACATGGTAGCTATAGTAGGCATACGACGAAATGTGGTATGCTGGCTAAGATTAATATTATACTTTCGAAATGTTTTCTACATTATGCACTAATAATTATATCAAAGAGTTTTCTCGTATTAAGCATGTTTGATTATCATAAGAAGAAATCTCCTCCAATTTTGCGATTGCATTATGTGTGTGCGCGGGAGGTATTATGGTAGTTTCGTTTTCCAAAAGCATAGCGGATTTCTTTTCCTTTCTTTGTGAAAATAACTATTTTTAAGATCTCACACTAGTCCTTCGTTTTCCAAAAGCATAGCGGATTTCTTTTCCTTTCTTTGTGAAAATAACTATTTTTAAGATCTCACACTAACCTGGAGTTTATTATCCTCTTTCTAAACTCTGAGTGCCCATAATTTTCCACACCGGATGCCTAGAGTCAAGTTAGCAGTTGTTTTGGAGCGAAGTCAGAAAAGATATGCTGTGGAGCTCTGGAGGCAAGATGGATGGCGAGGCGTATCATTATGCTATGTATTATCCGCTGCGTTGGGATTGTTGCAAGTTCAGTTTGAATATGGATTAGTTGTCACAAATGCCTAGTGTTGTATTGTGTTGTTGTAAACTCTGACGATGTATGTATAAACTGATATAGTTCTTTTTTTGAAAGATTATTCATTTGTCTATTATCTGCGAAATGTGAGATTCTATTATTGTTTCTGTTTATTCTTCTATCTTCTTCTTCTTAAACCCTAACGGTTTGGTTTTTCGGCATCCGATTGTTTGGCATTGGATACAGTGGACATATCGATATCGACTTTTGGGCATCGAAAAATTGGGTCGTTACAATAAAAATCTCTAATGTCTTTTATTTTATTATTTACTTTTACATTTTTATTCCGCGCTAGTAAATAACTTAGATAATATTCCATATTACATGATCCTTAATCACTTTCATATACATCCAGTTCAAATCTCTAAATCAAATATACATCCCATATGTGGACCCAAAATCCTATATGATATAAACTAAAGGTCTAAATGCTTTATCCCTCTGCTAGCCCAAGCATTCAAAGGTTTACCTGTCCTGTAACCTGAAAAGTCTCGACCCGACCCAAGTATTATAAAATAAACGGGTCAGACTATCTCTAAATATTAAAAGGGTGAGAACAAGATATAACCCAAGAAAGTCCAAGATATAACAAGCCATAGAATTAATTTAACTCAGAATCCATCACAAGACATGAGAATATATATTTATTTCATGAAAATAGAATAGGCACATAATCAAAAAATTTAGAATCTTAGAGATCTTAATCCATACCAATTGTAATGATCGTCAATACCAACTGCAATCATTTATAATCAAACAAATCAGACAGTGGCAAACAAACAAACAAAGGTATCACTCAAACCGATGTGATACCAATGATCATACTCATACCAAAAACATAGAATCATAATTGATCTCAAGGTTAGTCCATACCGATCAAGACGATTGTAGCAACCATGACTTGAAGACTCTAGATTATTCATCTTTATAAATTTATAATCATAAAAAAAATCCATAAGCATATCTCTTAAGGATATATCGATCACATCGAACACCAAAAAGAAATATGCTCTAAAGTGCCAAATACTATTACTTTCAGTAATCCCTAGAACATAGCCAAACCATCCCATAATGCCTAGTGAAATTAAAATATTTACTAGAAGCTAGTAAATCTCACTTATTATGGATAACATAGGAAAACGTAAACTTCTTAAGGATCTATTTGTCCCACCGAAAACTAAAAGAGAATAAAACCCTAAAGTGTTAAAAACTTCATAATAGCAATCACAAGAATTTAACCAAGGCTTCCCATACTACCACGTAAAGTTCGAGTATTCACTAATGGGCTAATAAGTTCCACTCAAACATTATATTCAATTAGTTATACTATATTCAATGAAGCATTATTCAAAAGCATTTAAACCAGTTGATAACACTAAGTCGATTATTAGTACTCCCCACATTATAGAACTAAGGTTCTGAAAACATTTTTCTCATAAGAGTATATAATTTAGGAATCCAATATTACAATTTTCCATATAGGAAATAATTTCCAAATAATTCACTTATCATAAGATAAATTAAACCATATATTCCAACTGATCTCAATATACATATAGATGAAGTTGTCGCAAATTCCATAAAGATTATATTATTCACTAACCAAATTCCAAAGGTCATATTTACATATGAATAACCATATGTTAATTAAAACTATATTTATTACCCTTTGAAAACCTATTTAATATATATAACCATTTTATTTAGAAATAAATTAGGTTTATATTCCAAAACCATATCTCCAAAATCCATAACCATTTATAACACCAATACTATATATATATATATATAATTATTTGAAAAAGTTGCTTATAAAAAGAACTAGATTAATTTAGAAAAAAGTTATTTCTAAACTTAATAAACTCTCCTTTACAAAATTATGCATATTCTTATTTAGAAAATAAATAGATATAAGTTTATAAAATTCCAAACCTTCAAATCAAAGTAATTAAAAGTCTAATGAAAACACAAGAGAATCCACTACGACAAATACTAGGTCATCACAATCTTATAGCCATGAATTAATTCCATAGGGTTCTAACTTTATATTATTTCTAAATCTAAATTTATAGTTTAGCAAATCATGGGAAACGAACACTAGAAGGTCCACAAACAAACACGTAAATCACACGAAACAACAATAACAAACAAGGTGACAGACGAGCGAGTAACAGGGAGTCAGAGGGGTCTCCTAGAGCTGAAATAGCACCAGGAGTGTACACCACGGATGCATCAGTGGAGCCCAGCGGTGGACCGATGTGGCCGTGACCTTGAGCTATTTTAGCTCCAGGTCGACCTCCGATTGGTCCTTGATGATGGTGTTTGGTTTCGGTGCTTTGTGCAGTTAATTTATCGGTGTTCAAGCAAGCCTTTCAAGTGATTTCAAGGCATCAATACATCAATTTGATTAGCATTACTAAATATATATGACCCTAACTTTCAGCAAACAGAAAGCGAAACTGAGGATGAAACATCACAAGAAATTAGATGAAATTAATCATAAATTCATCCAAACAAACAAATAGGAGCATGTAGTCTATTTAGGGATAGTAGTGTGAGGTAAACTCACCTTTATAAGCTTGAATATGATGATAAAAAACTAGATTATCCTAGGTTAGTTTATCTCATTATTTATACCTAGGTTAAAGTTAGAAATTTGCAAAAAAGAAATTACTAACCAAAGTGAAAATTGAAACTAAAACCCTGATAGATGTACATAGGATGGAAGAGATTACCTTCTAATGATTTCCACTAGAATTAGCCAAAAGCCATTTGATTTGATTTTGATTTGAGGATTAATTTAGCTTCTAGGGTTTGAGATATGGCCAAGAGGGTTGAGTATGGATCCAATAGCAAAGTGTTACAAATTTTCTAAGGGATGTGTTACTAATTTTATATTTTGTATTATCACGTATACAACAATCATTCACACTAAACAATGATTTATTTATTAAATTTTGATTTTCCCTAAATTTCCCAAAACCAATGCAGCAAGTTAAAAAATCCCATTTCTATTAATGTAGAGATATTTTATAAAATTCCCAATTTTATCTTAAGATTAATTAAGATAAATCAAGTCAACAATTCTCAAATATTAGATTTAATTTCATTGTTAAATTTTAGAAAGCACGATTAAAAATTAATTATCCATCATTAAACTTAACTAATTAGGTAATCCACAATAGGTTTGTTATAGACTCTCCCTTAAGAAAATTACATCTTCGCAATTTACTTAATGGAAAGAACCCATAATGAAATTCTACTAAATAAAAATTTCCTCAAAAGTTGCAACATTAAGGTTGTTTTTGTTTATTATTAGTTTCTCTTTAGCAAATTTTATCATATTTACAATCATAGAAATATTTTATTTAACTTTACTAAACCAAAGTTTAAATAAAAGAAAACTATTTTAAATCAAAATTTGTATTTTACTTAAAGCTGTACTACTATATTGCAATACCCAAAGGGTTTATTATTTAACAAATTTTTAAAATTATCAACTCAAAACCTAAATTTTCGAAAATGTAAAAGATGACTTTTCGTAATCTTAAAATTCCCATTCAAAAAGATTATCCTATTTAACTAAAGTTCATTTAATTTGTAATTTTAGTAGCTAAAGAAATTTTGCTGCTTTAATTCCTTTATAATCAATCCTTTATAATCAATTCATAAAACATAATCAAAGAATTTGAAAGTCAAATTCATAAATGAAAGTAGATTTTTAATTATTCTCTTTCCACACTTTCCAATTAACTTTCATTTATATTTATTATCAACCAATTCCAAATTTAAAACAATTTCCTTAACTGATCTCATTATATAAAATAATATTAAACCACGAAATTCAATGATTCATTTCGTTAATTGGTTGCAAAGTTGATTACATAGAACATCAACATTGCCTCGCTATGCTCTCCACTACTCATGATTTATTTGATGGCTAAAATATTATTTTAAATTATTTTAACTCAAATATTTTACAAATTTCCAAATTAATTATTTCTCATGTCAAAATGCCTTGTTCGATGTTTAGGAACTCTTATCGGTAACATGGCATCCCACATATCGATTAGAATCCTTAAATATTTTTATGGACAAGTCAACACAATAAATAATCACAATTTTCCTTAGTTATATTTATTTTATTATCACAAGCATCCAAGCATTCAGTATAAATAAATACAACCAAGCAACCAATTCATAACAACCAATCAACCAAAACTAAATAGTCGTTTACAGCGGAATAAATTTATTTCTAAAATTTCTCTATGCAACTCTGAACATTTTTAAGATTATTTAATTTTTAAACTTATTTACTAAAATTTCCCAAATTCCCTGTTAAAGGTAATTGTTCGCTTAAATCAATTGACTCCAATTTATTTCTTTTTAAAATTAATTGCCTAATAATCTAAAAGTAAATTTCTAAGCTCTAAACAATTTTAACACATTACTTTCCAAAAGTTTAATATCACAAATCCCAACTTATCTAATTAAATTTTTGAACCAAAAATGCGTCCCAATTGATTATTCTGATAATCAATTTATATTCCTATCCCTAAATAGATAATTAATATGACTATCTACCACACAACCCAGGGTATAGGACTGTAAGTCTTACTAGGTCTAGTTTGTGATATTAAAATTCATAATATTCTAACTCATTTCTAATACTAAACTATAACGACCCCACCGCGATACCCATATGATTAAAGAATGTTATAAATAATGTCGTCTAACAATACGGAGAATATGGCTTGTTAAGGGCGATCAAATATGAATATCAGTTTAAAATAATACTGACACACCACACTTACCATAAATCTCTGAAATGAAATTTGATATGTTCAGTCTCGTTTCAAAATAATAAACACGTCAGTTTCTAAAATCAAAATAATGTATTATATAAACAATAGTCATAGATCACGGTAGAATAATAAACATCATATACATATACAAAACTAAGAGTCTATCATAACACAATACTCACATAAAACATTTGCTATAAATCCCCAACTCAAATATACATTTCATATATAGACACAAAATCCTACATGAGATAAACTAAAGGCACAAATGATTTATCCCTCTACTTGCCCAACTATCCAAAGGTCTACCTATCTTATAACATGAAAAGTCTTGGCTATCTCAAAAACCCAAAGTGTGAGAACAAGATATGACCCAAGAATACATGGCATAAGTAAATCTAAAAGTCCAAGATATAACTAATCATGGAATTATTTTAACTGGGAATCCATTATAAGAGACAAGAATATAAATTTATTTCATGAACACAGAATAGTCACGGAATCCAAGAGATCTTAATCCATACCGACTGTAATGATCATCCTTACCAATCGTAATGATTTTACTCAAATCGTGGTAACAAAAAAACAAAGGTATCACTCATACTGGTCTGATGTCAAAGATCATACTCATACTGGAAACATAGAATTATAATTGATCTCAAGGATAGTCCATACCGATCAAGACGATCGTAGCAAACATGACTCGAAGACTCTAGATTATTCATCTTTATTAACTTATAATCATGAAGAAACGCATGAGCATATCTCTTAAGGATCTATCGGTCCCATCGAACACCAAAAGGAAATATGCTAAGTAATAAGTACTAAGTACTATCACTTTCAGTAATCACTAGAACATAAACAAAACATCCCATACCGCCTAGTAAAATTCAAGTGTATACTAGAGTTAGTAAATCTCATTCATTACAGATACCACCAAAAAGCCTAAACTATATTCTCTTAAGGATTTATCGGTACTACCAAACACCAAAAAAGAATACAGCTGTAAAGTGAAAAATGCTTCCTAACAGTAATCACAAGAATTTAACAAGGCATCCCAGAGTACCCTATGAAATTCGAATATTCACTAATAGGCTAGTAAGTTCTAGGCAAATATTCTATTCAATAAGTTATACTATATTCGATGAAGTGTTATTCGATAACATTTAAACCAATCGATAACACTACGTCACTTATTGGTACTCCTCATATTATAGAACAAAGGTTCTCGAAACATTTTTCTTATAAGAGTTTATAATTTAGAAATCCAATATTATAAGTTACCATATAGGAAATAATTTCCAAATACTATACTTATCATAAGATAAATTAAACCATATATCCATTTGATCTCAATATACATATAGACGTAGTTGTCTCAAATTCCATAAAGATTATATTATTCACGAACCATATTCCTAAGGCCATATTTATATATAAATAACCATATATTAATAAACTATATTTATTACACTTTTAAACCCAATTATATATATACAACCATTTTATTTAGAAATAAATTAGGCTTATATTTCCAAAAGCCGTAATCGTTCATAATACTAATATTATACATATATAACTATTTGTAAAAGTCATTTATAAAAAGAACTAGATTAATTTAGAAACAAGTTCGATATTTGTAAACTTGATAAACTCTCTTTTATAAAATTATTTATACAAAATTATGTATATTTTTGTTTAGAAAATAGATGGATATAAGTTTATAAAATTCCAAACCTGTGAATCAAAGTGATTCAAAGTCCAAAGAACACAAGATAATTCACTACAACAAATACTAGGTCTTCACAATCTTATAGCCATGAATTACTTCCATAGGGTTCTAACTTTATATTATTTCTAAATCTAATTTATAGTTTAGTAATTCATTGGAAATGAACACTTGAAGGTGCATAGACAAACAACCAAATCACAAGAAACAATAATGATAAACAAGACGATTGATGAGCAAGTAATGGCATGTCGGAGGCTGTCTCCTAGAGTTTAAATAGCCCTAGGAGTTCATACCACTGATTTACCAGTGGGGCCCACCGGTAGGCTAGAGTGGCCGTGACCTAGAGCTATTTCAGCTCTTGGTCGCCCTCCGATCGGTACCTGACGACAGCGTTTGGTTTTGGTTTTGGTTTTTTGTGCAGTTAATTTAGAGTTGTTCAAGTAAGCCTTTCAAGTTATTTTAATGTATCAAAACATCAATTTGATTAGCATATTTACTAATTATATATAACCCTAACTTTCAGCAAATAGAAAAAGAAACTGAGGTTGATACATCATAAAAAATAAGATCAAATCAATCATAAGTTCATCCAAACCAACAAACAGCAACATACATTCTAATTAGAGATAGTAATGTGAGGTAAATTCACCTTTGTAGGCTTGAATTTGATGATAAAACCCAGATTCTCCTAGGGTAATTTCTCTCGTCATTTAGACCTAGGTTAAAGTCTTAAATTTGCAAAAATGAAATTACTAACCCAAGTGAATTTGAAACTAAAACCCTGATAGATGTACTATAGGATGGAAGAGATTAACTTCTTATGATATCTACCAGAATTTCCCAAAAGCCATTTGATTTGATTTAGATTTGAGGATTAATTTAGCATCTAGAGTTTGATTGTAGAGAACTGGGATTTTTGATCCTCGAAAATCGACATCAATACGTTCACTGTATAACATGCTGAAATATTCAAGTGCCGAAAATATTGATTGCTAGGGGTAAGGACGAAAGATAGAAGAAGGAACAAATAAAATCTACAACACAGAATATCACAATCGCAGCGGAACAAAATATAATATATATATAATAACAGATTTTTATACAAAAGAATTTGTAGCTGTAAATATATATACAATCATCAAAGTACAACAATCAATGCATCAATATGGACAGTTATTACAACTTGTCCTCACCCGTGCTGACTATATAGTCTATACACACATCGAAATAAAATTAAATACGTGGTATAAGCCTGAGTCTCCTCCATCACGTCTCTTGAGTTCCATAGCATTCTAACTTGAATCTGTAATATTCGGTCCGACCCGAGCTTTTTAATAAAATAACACCCGAGTCAGTCTTGAAAGCGAGCATGAGAAAACACAGTCAATTTGAATTATTAACTTTTATCAAAATCCTTTGAAAACAAAGATATCTCGTAAGACCGCGTCACACATAAACACGATGGGCTTTTTCCTTATGATAGCCCAAACATTTGATCTCAAAATCATCTGATATTATAATAGTGTCTATATAAAGTAAAATAGAAAATAGCCGAAATGCTTGCATCTCACGTTTCAGCATAGTTGGGCACAATCAAAACCATAAAGCGTTTATTGGAGAATGGATTCCAAACTATGACTAGGTAAGGAACTACCTTCCGATGAGTGCATCACTAGACCAATGCACTTGGGTCTGACAATAACAAGTTATACGCTGCCACTCAGGACCAGCCTGTGTAGTTAAAGCCCGGCTATTACCCCTCTACAACCCCGTTATATCTCATAGCGGATTTCTACCGCTACGATTTTTCCATATAGCCCCAAAATATAGCCTTTCCGCTTTAATCTCCGCTATTTCCGCTATATCCCGTCATTTCCGCTATATCTTTTTTAATAAATGAGTTGAAAAATTACATTTATACATTATAAAATTATGAAACCAATTTATTTTATTTAATTTTTTAATATATTTTCAGAAATGAAAATATTATAACATTCTACCAAATTCAATTATGTTATATAACAGTTTTTCGTTTATTTAAAGTATATCCACACATGTTTTTATTTAAAATTATTTATGTATTATTTGTAATTCAATTGAATGATAATTTTTCATTTAATTTCCATTTATATATTTGTAAAAACATTAAGTATGAGTTTTATATGCTATTTTAGAGTCATCCGCTATATCCTGCTATATCCTCACTGTATCCCCGCTATGACTTTTTGCACCTCCACCGCTTTGAATCTACCGAGCGCATTAACTGCACAGGGACCAGCCTAACATTTGACTACCAGTACCGGATATGTTTTCACCTCGGTGTTCCTACCCTAATTAAGCGCTCTCTTTCCATGCACAACCATTTCCATGATTATAGTATATCCGAGGGTGTCTAGAAAAGTGATGAGATACCCTAATGGGAGCAACCCACTTAGCCCGGCTGCATGCCATGTTTCGGTTGATGAGGCTTGAGGCTACATTTACCTCTAGAATAGCATTCATACTTGGAATGCCAACACTGCCTTCCAAGCAACAATGCAATGATAACATTCATCAATACAAGTTGTTCTGGCCTAAAAAAATCGAACTTCCTTCAATATCACCATTTCCATTAGCTTTGAGATATCACAAATCGTAACGCACAAATCAAATTGAAGTGATTTTTGGATAACTAAATCTGATCTCATCCTCTTCAAAACGATCAATGATTTTGGTCAATTTTGATAGTTGGTTATTCAACTATCAAATACATCCATAAGTAGCCACTAGGCCTTATTTCATAAATTTTCAAAAACAATTATTTCAAAATATATTTACAAGGATATATATTCAAATTTCTTCCAATATTTCAATATTTGGAACAACTCTTAATACCTATATTCATAATAGGATATTTTTCAAACCATCCCAGCACTTAGAAATATTCAAAATTTCCTTTATAATTCATTACTTAGGAAGATATTTCTATACAAATCATCTCGTTGCTAAATTATTTCCAAAATCTTCTAATTATATGCTTAGAAAAATATTACAAGTTTATTTTCCAAAACCATTTCTAATATCGACACTTACGAAATATTTTATAACTTATTTAACAAATCTCAAGAGTTTTATTAAATTTCTTTTTACAATTTTCGAAACCCAATTATACTTATTTATAATCCCATCCAACAATTTATACTTCTTTTATAAATTCAAATTCATTTTCGAAGTTCCCATCTCTAAACATTTTGGAAATCTCTCAAGTTTCTAGAAATCCGTTATAACATTCCTCTTATAAAACCATCTCCATTTACTAACTTGATTTACAAATCTCGAGGGTATTTATAAATCACTTTAATCACTTACCTTTAAAACACACACACGCACACACATATATATATAATAAATATTTTAAAACAAATAATAATTATTTTTAAAACATGTTCAAGTAATTATTTAAAATACTGAAACACTTTTTATAAACATCAATAACTCATTTTTAGATAAACAAATCGATTTACAAGCTGATTATAAAAATTAGAATTTAATTTCATTAAATATTAGATATTTTAAAAAATTCACTTCCGAAGTATTTTAGTACTAAACCAATTTTAAATTACATAGTTAATAAATAAAATTTTCCTTTTAAAACAAATTTAATTTCTCGATAAAAATATATTCTTAAAATTCCAATGTCCAATTTCAATTTATAAATCCCTCTTGATTTACTACGCGTCGATTTCATTTTCGTTTCCTAAACCATTCTCACATTTCGAAAATAGAAACCACTATTTTTCCTCAAACTAATTTCTGTATTCTGATATAAATTCACCTATGAATTTATCTCTAATTTATCAATTGATATCGCTTTACCCTTATGTATAAACATCGTTTATAAATTTATAAACCTCTTTGAGTTTTCACTTGTTTATAAAACTTATTTCATTTATAAAGTCCCATTTTATAAATCCATTTCTTAATAAATTCCATTTATTCGACAAATCTATTTTTAATATCGATTTCAACTCTTCTTCATATTTTTCAGAAATATCATTTAAAAATCCATCATTTACAAATCTTTTATATAAATTATTTTTAAATCTCAATTTAAAATATATTTTCCCGTACAGTTAAGTACAACCCAAAAATCAAATTTATCATTTATCCAAATCACTTTCTTTTAAAATAATCCAAACTTTGATAGACATATTTTTATATTCAAAATCTCCTTTTAATCCCTTCAAATCCAAAAATAATATTTATGGTGTTTAAAATACCAAAATTCAGGCCAGTACTACTCCAATAATTCACATCACGACAATAATTTATAACAGATTGTTCTAATACATCATATATTACTATATATGAAAAACAATCAATATAAATTTTGAGAAATCCAGTTGGATCCTTCCAAACTATTTCCCTGCATCCAAAGATGTTAATACAACATAAAGAAATACCAATCCCGCTTCGAGTGGGATATCGAGGTAAGATAGGGTCATCCGCTATTATGCGGGGTGCATAGGGTCTCATCCGCTCCAATTGGCGAGAAATATATCTAACTACTAATATATATATATATATATATATATATATATATATATATATAATACAACATTCAACTAATAATAATATACCAATTCAACCAATCACCCAGTAATTAATTTAAATTATTATAAATTAAACTAGTCAGCCAAATTAAGTGAGATTTACTCACCTTGATTTTTATTGGCAATCCATTCCAATTTTCATCCTGTTGCATATATTCCGTGGCTACAAATCTCACACGACTGATTTCGTTCGATTTAATCTCATAAGCAAATTTTGAATTATATAAGTTAACTATTTTAATTAAATTAATTAGCTAATCGCATCTATTATTAATAAATCATCCTTTATAATTTTAATTGTTTAATTTAAAAATCTAAACTACCTTGGTTAATCAAGCAGATCAACTCCAGGCCGCACACGCAATTAACCCTAGCCCGACCTCTGCTCTAGCCTCAGCCACCACCGTACGTGTGCTACCAAACCTAGCCGCCACCTCCACATGCTTGACACGCTGCTCCATTCTTCGCCGCAGCTTCTCATAAACGCGGCCATTTCCACATCGTGACAACCCTAATCGACATCGCCACTACAGCTCCGCCTCGACACCCTCCAGGTCGCTCGCACTCGAACTTCCCTCCAGCCTACAGTCGAACTCGAGAACAATGCCCTCCGCCTTATGCGCACACGCACGCACAGTCGTGCTTACCTCTAACATCAAATGCGACCCTTCCTCCATCGAGCGGCTATAAGATGCTCGAGGCCAGAGATGAACATGACGTGACCCTTCCTCCATCATGTTAGTTCCTTAACTATAACCCGATAGTAACAAATCTAAGGAGAAAATATCCAGTAAATTACATCTTAATTCATCATTTTATAGAATATGACTTATAATGGCTAATGAGCTGGCTAACATCAAGCAAGACAAAGGGAATATCTACCACCCTTCATATCTGGATTCAACACCGAAGCATCCCATATGAAGGGAGTTAAAGAGATGAGCCTAGCTTAGCCCTCTTTTGGGGGTAGCAGTGACTTTGAATCTAAAGAGAAATGCAATGAAATCTAGTCATTATTGCTGCTAACTTCTCTCTATGAGAGAGTGGAGTCATGCACATGGAGAAAGCTGGTTAATTTGACAATGAAGATGATAGAAAGGATGATAAATCTAATGCCCACGGTGAGGGTAGCAGCCTGAAGTATAGATGCCAAGAGCATGGTAAAAAAGCATTTGGTGGATGGCTCATGATTTAAACCTAAGTACAACAACTACACCCCTCTAGAGAGTTATATGGAGACAAAATATCAAACAATAAGGGAGAAGGCCACATATCAAAGACCTTCGTTAGCTAGATCTAGGAAAAGGGAGGAGCCAAGAGCGTAACTAAAATACTTTGAGCTCCACCAACTCGATAACCACAACATAAACGAATGTAAACATTTATGATCAAAGAAGGAATGTTGGCTCGTTATGCTAGAGAGTTGGTAACTAGATAGCAAACGGACTTTCCACCTCGAAAAATGTTACATGAAAGGACCACAATGACTAGTAAATGTCCTATACATGATGGCTTTGACATGAGGTGATCCTCATATAGTACGGAATAGGGGTGGAGGGAAGGGGTGCAAGGTTGGTGCCATCCCAAGCTACCCGTAGAAGAAAGCACATAGAATGAAATCAAGGCACCCAAAACACTCAAGGTGGAACCCAGAAAGCAACATTTATTTCACAATCGTCAACAAAAAGGGGTTGGAAATCTACATCACGACCCATAGGGCTGTCAAAATTCAACCCGACCCTTTTAAACCAATTTTAAAAGGGTTGGGTCTGAGCTAATTCAATTATTTTTAATATTGGATCAATACCCATTCAGCCGACAAAAAACATGATTCAACCCTCCTGACCCTTTTATCAATCCAAAACCCAAAAGCTAATTTCAATTTCATTTCTGTTTCTTGAAAACATGACATCGGGTGACTCCCACTCCTAAATTCCTGATCCATCCTGCTCGATTCAGTTTCCTAAATGCTCGCTCTCACTCTTACGATTTATCTCGCTCTTGTGTTTTTTAGAACCTCGCACGATTTAGCCTTCGAAGTTAAAAGCTCTAACAAAGGTATGATATTTCTATTTTAAAATTTAATTTATGGTTTCTAATTAAATAAATCAAGAGTTAAAATCTTACATTTATTACATTTGTAGTAAACCCTTTCTCTTGGTGCAATTTCTGGATCGATTCCTCACGTCTTCTTCGTCATGGAGTTAAAAGGTATATGAGTAACTATAAGTTGATCATTTTTTAATGTTTAGTGATTCTTATATATTTTATTTTATAATGTTTAATTGAGTGGAGTGACTATGTATAGAATTTAATTTAGTGATTCTTATAAGTTGATCAATTTTTCCTTTTGGTAGGCAATGTTGGTTCTATTTTAAGATGTTTTAGTTAAGAGAAAAGGTAATCACTAAAATTGATAAAAGAACGGACTGAATAATAAATAATCGAAGAAAGAACATACATTGTAGCTTGACCAAGTGATAATATAAAAGATTGGCTCGGCACTGAAGCAATGACATTAATGGTATTAACTTGACCAATTATGTATGAAGTTTGGACATAAGGTCCAAAATTTGGTGCTTCTCAACATTAGTTATATGGTGTAATCTTCGAATACACTCTATACCTATTCCTATTATTTTAATATAAACATTCAATTTTAGTTTAAAAATATCGTTACTACATTGATAGACGTCTATTATTTGTTTTTACGTTTTTAGATTGAAACTTTATATTTTGGATTAAAATGTACTAAACTTTATTATTACAATTAGCAGTTACAACAAAAACTGTATTATTAAATGTATTAAACTATATTATTAAACTTATCATTAAACCGTATTAAATATAGTCTATATTAAAAAAAGTTTCTAAACAAAGCATGATAACTTTTGCATATTTTTCTATAGAACATGAGTATTTGGTGAAGATGAGTGCCAAAAAGAGGCATGGTGGGATTGGAAGTTGATCTTGATTCAGTAAGTAGTTCCATAGGAAGTAAACGAAATAGAAATACAAATTCCAATGTTTGGAAATATTTTGCAAAGAATAAAAACATTGAAGGCGAAAAATGTACATGTTTTTATAAAAATGTAAAATGAAATATAGATGTGATGATAATTATGGGACTAATAATTTCAGAAGACATGTAAAGCAATGTTATGGTCAAAATGTTGAAGACACCCATAGATGAAATTTTAGTCAAACAAAGTATAGAAATTTAATGACTAAAGCAATTATTTGACATAACTTACCGTTTAGTTTTGTTCAATATGAAAGTATCCGTGAATTGGTTTCTTATGTAAATGATGAAGTGGTACATTTATTAAGAAACACTTCGCATTTTGATGTTATAAAATTTTATGAGAATGAGAAAGTTAAACATAGATATTTTCCAAATTCATGTAATGGGAGAATGAGTATAACTTCAGATTATGGACTTAAGTAAATACAGATGGATACATATCTTTGATCGTACATTTTATTGATAATGAATGGAACTTGCAAAAAAAGATTGCTTAGTTTTTGTTTATCGCTACCTCCTTATTCAATTTCGACTATTTTTGGAATGCTGTCAAGTTTGTTACTTAATTAGGGAATAGTTGATAAAATACTTTCATGTACACTGGATAACGCATCTTCCATGATAAGTTTCATTGAATTACTAGGATCACATCTCAATTATAGACGATCATTAGTTGTGGATCGTCAATATTTACATGTTAGATGTACCACACATATAATGAATGTAATAGTTCAAGATGGTCTGAAATCCATTACTACTTGTTTGAGCAACATGCGAGAAAGTATAAAATATATTAAAGTCGCTCAATCTAGAGAAAAAATCTTTGAAGAATGCATATCCAGTCTTTTAATTAGATAAAACTAAGAAGGGCTTACATTAGGATGTTCCTACTAGGTGGAACTCAACGTTTATTATGCTTAAAAGTGCAATACATTATAACCAAGCTCTTTATCGCATAAAATATGTTGACTCTAGTTATACTTATTGTCCATCATTTGAAGAATGAGAGAAAGTAAAGAAAATCACACGTTTTTTAGAAGTTTTCTATAATGCCACATGTTTGTTTTTAGGAACAAATTATCTGAGCAATTATTTGTTCTTTCCAGAAATTTTCATGGGTCATTTAAGTTTAAAAAAGACTTTAGAGGATGATGAATTTATGTCTTCCATGGCACACAATAAAAAATTTGATAAACATTGTAAGGAGTTTAGTGTGTTTCTTTATGTTGCTTGTATTTTTGATCCATGTTACAAAGTAAATTTTGTATGATTTTTTTATGAAAGGCTATATGGAAATGTTTTAGAATTTGAAGAGGTAAAATGAAAATTAGAAGAGTTGTTTTTTAAATATTCAAAGAAAGTGCAAGAAGAGTCACCGATCATATAGAAGACATGGAATCACCACATTCATTTGTGAGTCCTTATTCACAAGAATGTGATGATATGTTGGAACAGTTTGATTCTTATCGAGATTCGAAATTTGTTGGAGATTCTATTAGATCAGAATTTTACTCATATTTGAGTGATGGGTTGGTTAATCGCAAAATAGTGTTTGATGTACTCTCATTTTGGAAATCGCAACAATATCAATATCTAATTTTATCTTTTATGGCAAAAGATATCTTAATCATACTGGTAGGCTTTAGAAAGTGCTTTTAGCATTGATGATAGAATACTTGACGACTATCGTAGTTCACTAAAAGAATATGCCGTCGGAGCATTGTTATGTTCAATAGATTGGTTGTATGGTGGTACGGTTGTGCAAACAATCAAGGATCTTACCAAAGATATTACAAAGTTCCATTCTCAAAAAGACATAAATCCATAGGGTCAGGTATGGTCTAAATGCTTTCTTTACTTTCACTTACAAAAACTTTCTAATCTTGCTTTAACTTGTGCTAATACATAGTTCATATCTGTAAATCAATTAAAGGTATGTCCTAAAATTATTCTAGGGTTGTTGTATGTAAACTGATTAATTGAAGATATACTTAGTAAGATCCTAAAATGTTAGGGACGCCTTGCAAGTTGCAATTAATGTTCTATTAGTAATGGTCCAGCAAATTGTAGAAAATTATGTATGCGTGCAAGAGTCCACATGCATGTGTTAGAAATTCAAAAGTATTTCAGGTCCATTTGAAATATATTCAGGACTAAACCTAAGCTCTGATACATTACCTTATAGATAAATCTGAATCATTTAATAGAAAAATTTTGACATCAAAACATGCATTGTAAATGATTGCATGTACTAGACCTAACTGTCATGTGGATTTGTACAAGATATCATCTTTTCAAATTGTGGGTATTGGTAAGGCTCATTTTCAGTTCAAATTATGTGGATGAACATTGCTCTATGCATCACAATATGACTTCTTTCTGCTCAATGCTTGATTGATAAGTGAAAACACATATATTTTACTCGGTATTCTTTGCTAAGTAGAACTAAGTTAGGTGGATGGAATGAATTATATGTGAATTGCAATATTATTTCAATTAATTGGTATAGATTCTAAAAGTTATATTATGTTTGAATCAGTCAAGAGGCATATATAAGGATTGAAATCTATAGACATTTGCGGGTTTTTAGCACTTTTAATTAGAATTACCCAAAGCATGCTTAGTATCATTACTAATAACACAAGACATTTAAAGCTTATTTGAAAACAAAACAATTATGTGTTTCTCACAATGATCATCTCATACCAAAAGAAGTAACAAACAATCTTGTTCAGATAACAAACAGAATCTCATTGTTGTTTGGATAGAGAAAACTAGAACTCATGGAAACGGAATAAGATAAACGAAACTAAATCTATAGTTAGCATGGGTAACACGAAAACTGTAGCGACCCATTATTTTGGACCATTCAAATCGATAATAAAACCACATGTGTCGTACTTGAATAATTCAAAATAACATATTGTTAATATAATTTGGAGCAAATAAAACCAATCACAGACATAGAATATCAGAATAACTCGTAGCGAAAATAAAATACCATAGTAGTTCATGAAGCTACTACACACATAGTCTCAAAAACAAATACAACATACTAGAGTCTGAAAGCGAATACAATATAAATCCACTAATACATAAGCTGAAAGAAACAACTGAAATAGAAATAGATAGGTAACTAGATAGATAGATAATCTCCAGCATATCCTCTAGATCCAGAAGATGAAATCCAAAGCTGATACTCAGGCTGACCCGAGCGTAAAGAAAAACACAAAACACTCGAGTCAGGACATACATACTTATATAATGTAAATCAACTCAAGTGAACAGAAATAAAAATGCACAAGTAACTTAAAGGATGCTTGGGATCTCCCATCCTTTAAGGATCCGTTAAACTATCTACTATGTAGTAATATACGCTATTATAATAATGTCTAAAGTAAAATAAACTTACTTAAAAATAGCGTTAAGGCTTTACATTTTCCACCTTAACACATATATAGTGCTAATAGTCTATACAGTACCAACGTACCTCCAAATCGGGAGGCTACCATAAATACTCCATATGTATGACACAAATCAAACTCGTACAAGGCGCTCTAGGGTAGGTGACAGGGCACAACTAGGCAATGTCAGGGTAGATATACCAATTACGCATCCAAGCTGGTGATAACGCATAGCATCCACTACCACCCACCTCGAGCCATACTCCCAAAAATCAAAGGGTGCACCCAATCAATCACAAAGTAATAGAACGGTATCGACGGAGTGTGTCCGATCAAAGGAGCTACCTCATTGGCCCGAGAATCGCTCTTGTTTTAGCCATCTTATGCCAACTCATGAGAGTCGGGTCCATATATACCTCAATAGGACATAGCCACCATTCTACTTCATTCTGGAATCTCCACCGCATACACAGTTGTTAAAGTGGTTTTCGGAGTTGGCAGCGAGTATGACAACTTCCGATTCCCAATCTCTTTAACAACCAATCGTTATTATAACCCATGGTTATTTATTTCAAATGGTTTATCCTTTTAAATCAAACATACACATTTTAAAACCATTTAAGTTCAATGCTATTATACCTTTCAAATAATATCCATTTTTCCAAAAAAATTAACACTTCCAAAACTATACGCTTATTATAGCACTTTAAAAATCTAATAAGTTAGAAACTATAACACTTCTAAAATGTTATCCTTATATAATAGCACTTTGGAAAATGTTACATTTTAGAAATGGTAGCATCTTTAAAACATAACCTAAAGTAGCATAGCATTTTAAAAGCATAACTTACAATAACATAGCGTTTTGAAAACGCTACAAATTTCACTACAACATAATATTTCAAGTTTAACATGGTTTACAAATCTATTTAATTATACAAAACATATCCTTTTCATAAATAAAAGGATATAGTGGAGTTGCTACATGTAGTTGTAGTGGCACCGGATCGAATCCCAGCGGCCACAATTATGAGGCATAGTGCACGGCCACTTTAAAACCGACTTAACCAAAGGTCAGGGCGACATAGTCTTCCTGTCCCCAAAGTTTTTACGTCAAGTTCTAGTGGTCCAGTAGTTTCGACATAGTGGATGTTGCTACATTGTGTTGTAGTGGCACCGGATCGATTCCCGACGGCCACAATAATGAGACATAGTGCACGGCCACTTTAAAACCGGCTTAACCAAAGGTCAGGGCGACATAGTCTCCCTGTCCCCAAAGTTTTATCATACATATATCAAAGTTTTCAAAAAAAACTTTTCTTTTCTTTTAAAAATGGGGTCCGTCCCAATTCTTCCTTCCCTTCCCGCTAATCCATCGCATCCTCTCACTTCTCATCAGCCCTGTCCTTCCTCCCCTATTCTTGTACCACCTTCTGTGCTGCCCATTCTTCCTCTGTCGAATATTGTTCCTCCCGCAGTCACTATTCCACCTGTTAATCCATCCCATCCATCAACTCTAACTCCATTTCCAGTGCCTAACTCTGCTCCACCCATACTTCCACTTCCTGTCTTATCTTCTTCTGATGTCTCCTCTGTCAGAGTTCAGTGTGCCCCTCTCAATCCAGTTCATGCCTCGTCCAATCCAGTTCATGCCTCGTCCAAGTCTTCCCTTCCACCTCCACCCCCTCCACCCTCTTCCTCAACCTTATATTCCCATTCTCTGAACAAACAACCGCAAGCTTGGAACTCTCTTTTCAAAGCGAGACCTATAAATGCTGGCACGTACGTTCCACGTGATATTCACCTTGAATTTCAAGGAGAAGCTATTGTGCCACCTGCTGAAGTAGTCAGAGCAGGTAGTACAATGTGGTGTGATTATCTCGTTGGTTTTTTCCTTGATAAACCACTGTCGTACTCTACTGTACTTTACTACCTCAAGCGTGCTTGGAAGCTAAAGGGGATGATTACTGTCAAATCAGATGGTTTCCTGTTCTTGTTTAAGTTCTCTAACGACGAGGATAGGAAAAAAATATCTGAAGCTGATCCGGTGGTTATGAGAAATAAGTTATTCATAGTGAAGAGGTGGGATGAAAATATAGGAAACACTGTAGTAGTATTAAAGCAGTGCCAGTGTGGATAAAACTATCCAATATACCTTTGTATGCATGGTCACCTTGGGAATTAATTGGTTATCTGCCAGAGTTGGAAAGCTTCTTTGTATGGATACATCAACTGAAAATTTTGAGCGCTTATCCTTTGCTAAATGTTTAGTTTAAGTTACTCCAAACAAAGAACTGCCAGACAGTTTCACTGTGAAAATGCTAGATGGAACAGAACAAGTTGTGACAGTGGAATACTTGTGGAAACCGAAAATCTGTACTTTATGTAATGAGTTTGGGCACATGAACAAGAATTGCAAGAATAATGAAGGTGAAAAGTACGAAGAGCAATGTACCGCTGAAGAACAACTCAGACATGCTGAAGATAAAAAGAATAATATGAATAAGGGGAAAGCAAATGGGAAGCAAGTAAGTGTTAAGCAAGTGTGGCAGAAAGTAAACAAAAACAAAGTTAATAAAAGAAATGGGAGTGAGGTAGTGGGTGAAAATAACTTGATGATACAAAAGGAAAAGAAGGTTACTGAGAAAGATGCAAAAGTGGCAAATAAAAGAGTGCAAATTGATGTAAATAATGCTCAAAATGATGACCAGGCATGTCCTGTTACTACTAATAATAAATTCCACTTGCTACAATCTAAAGTTGTTGAGGTAGAAGCATTGAAAATTATTGAAGTTGAGGAAGGTGAAATTACAACTGAAGTAAATGCAGTAGTACAGTGTGTTGTTGGTTACAAAGATTGTGCTACTACAAATGTTGATGAAGAACAGTGTGTTGGTGAAGTTACTATAGTTAATAAACTGAAAACAAATGCTGAGAACACAAATTTGGTCTGCAATGAAGAAAACAGCAATGAACTTGGACACACAATAATTACTGGAAAACAAGTATTGCATGAAAACACTGATACTCTTGTATCAGAAATGCATAAAGAATGGTAGGATAATTCTACTGTTCTATCTCTTTCCCCCCTTCTTTCAACAAGGCAATACATCCACTTTCATGTCCAAGAAATAATTTCCCTTTCTTCATACTATATAACCTTTGTTTATGCTGATAATTCTGCAAATTCTAGGAAAGTATTTTTTGATGCTTTGCCTCCTTTAAGACAATCCACCCACCCCTGGATTGTGATGGGAGATTTTAACTCCTGCTATGAATTCTCTGACAAATCTGGTGGAGTTCCACTAACTTCAAATGATCTTGATCCTCTAAACCAAGCTATATATGAATCTGATTTGATCATGGTTAATAAATCTGGAGCCAAGTTTTCATGGAACAATAGAAGTCGTAGTGGTATTCGCACCTTCACTACTATTGATCATACATTTTGCAATTTTCAAGCTATTTCTAACTGGCCTTCTCTATCTGTTTACCTTCCTCAGCCTATCTTGTCTGACCACTCCCCTCTAATCTTATCTCTTGGTCACCATTTTAATAAGGAAAAGAGAAGTTTTAAATTTTATAATGCATGGGTTAAACATGATCATTTCATTCCCTTAGTTACAAAAGTTAGCATTGAATTTTCATGTTATGGTAATCCAATGTTTAAGTTTTGCAGGAAGCTAAAATACATAAAGCAGCAGATTAAACTTTGGGCTAAATCTACTTTTGGCTCTGGTGCTTTGCTGTCTACTGAACTCAAGGAAAAGCTAAGGATTCAACAGGTGTACATGATGGAGCACCCTCTTGATGAACAAGTTGCTGAAGAAGAAAGCAAACTTTTTAAAGAGGTAAATAATGCTTTGTACTTGGAAGCAAGCATGAAGAGACAACAGCTGCACATAAAATGGATTGCTGAAGGAGATAAAAATACAAAAAATTTCCATGATTCTATAAAGGTAAAGCATGCTAGAGAGAATATACATAACATTTTTGATGAACAAGGTACTGCTTGTTCAACTGCTGAAACTGTTGACAGAGCTTTTACTGAATTCTTCCCTAATTTGCTTGGTAACTCTGATGGGTTCATCCCTGATTTTGATCTCATTTCATCCCTTCCACTTCCTAGCATTTCATCCCTGGATGCTGCATCCCTTATTACTCCTGTTACTGATGATGAAATTAAATCAACTCTTTTTGCAATGAATCAACAATCATTTGGAGGGCCTGATGGATTAAATGTGGTTTTCTTTATCACGACTTGGAATGTTTTGGGCAGTGAATTCTGTAGAGCCATTCATAACTTTTTTAACAAGTGTAAGTTGTTGGGTGAAGTGAATTGCACTAACATTGCACTTATTCCTAAAGTCAATAACCCAACTAGTGTCACTGATTTCAGGCCCATCTCTTGCTGTAATGTAATATACAAATGCATTTCAAAAATACTTGCATCTCGTTTAGTTAAAGTTCTACCCACTGTTGTATCAAGAAATCAGGCTGCTTTCATTCCTATTAGAAGCATTATTGATAACTTACTGCTGGTTCAAGAATTATTGAAAGGATATGGTCAAAAAAAGGTAACTACAGCGGCTGCTATTAAAATTGATATAACTAAGGCATATGATACCATCCACTGGTCTTCTATTGTCAGGGTTATGGCACAAATGGGTTTTCCTAAAAATTTTGTATCATGGGTTTATGTGTGCTTATCCACTCCTTCATTCTCTATAGTGATTAATGGAAGACCAGTTGGTAACTTCAGAAGCTGTAAAGGTATACGACAAGGAGACCCTATTTCTTCTTATTTATTCTTACTTATTATGGAAGTTTTCACTGTTATTCTTCGAATAAGGTATTCTCAGAAAGTAATAAAGTATCATCCTAAGTGTGCTAAACTGCATATAACTTCTATCATGTTTGCTGATGATGTGTTGTTGTTTACAAAGCTTGAGTTACCATCCTTAAATGCCATTTCTGAGGCTCTAAAAGATTTTTATGCTATGACTGGTCTCAAAATTAATCATAATAAATCATCCTTGTTAGTTTCTGGTGTCAGTGATTCACAAGCTTATGCTTTACAAACAGCAAGTGGTTTCACTTCAATGAACTCAGACATGAAGTATCTTGGTCTACCATTAATAACAAAAAGAATTACTAGAGTTGACTGTTTTCCACTCTACAACAAAATCACATCGGTTATGAAAGCCTGGGAAAATAGGAAGCTGTCACAAAGTGGTAGATTAGTGCTTATTAAGGCTACTGTATTTTCCTCCCTTGTTTATTGGGCTCGTGCTATGTTTCTCCCAACAAGGCTTCTGCAACAGGTCAGGGCTGCTATGTGTAGATTTTTTTGGACAGGAAGCATACATAATAAAAAAGTGTTGCCTTGTTCTTTTTCAAAGTTTGAAGTCCCCAAGTTTTTGGGTGGTCTTGGGGTTAAAAATGTCAAGAATTGGAATTCAGCTGCTATGACCAAACAAATTGATGACTTAATCAACAACAGGGCTAGTATATGGGTGCAATGGGCTAAGCAGTACAATATAAAGGGAAATTATTTTTGGTGTATGGAAAGTCCACAGTACGGTAGTTGGATTTGGAGAAACTTACTGAAGTTGAGGAATGTTATGCTACCAATGATCAAATATCCTGTCAAACATAACTCTAATGTCAGTTTCTGGTATGACCCATGGGTAAGTGAAGGCCTTATTCTGTCTTGCTTGTGTGACTATAACCAGATACTGCAGTCTGGTATTCACATGAATGCTAAGGCAATTGATTATATCCAAGATGGGAAATTAGTGCTTCCATACAATAGTAATCTTCATATAAGACAGCTGTGGAATAAAATGAATCAACTCTTCATACCTGATACTCAACTTGACAGTGTAGGTTGGAATAAGAAGATTCATACTATCAAAGGAGTTTACAAACATATCACAGACACTACCCCTCTGCCTGCTGCTAAATGGATCTCTGTAATATGGTCATCTGATTCACTACCTAATCACAATTTGATGCTTTGGAAAGTGATAAACCAAGCTCTGCTAACTAGGAATGTTCTGAACAAATATGGTATGGGTTGCTCTCTGAAGTGTTTGTTTTGTGACTTATTTGATGAGTCTGCACAATACATTTTTTTTGAGTGCCCTGCACTTCTTCATCTCATCAATAGAATTAGAAACCAAACTGGTCATTGTTTACAACCTGCTAGCACATCTGATGTGTGGGAAGTTTTTTTTAACTCTGCCAAGAAGAAAGATGATAAGGGTAGGATACTTGCTGTTTGCTTGAAGATATATATGACAGTTATCTCGAGGGAAAGAAATGTTATTTTTTTTGAAAATCAAAGAAAAAATGGTGATGCTCTTTGGCAAGAGGTGAAGAATGCTATTCTTTGCCAACTTAAGTACAGCCAATCTGGTTTCACACCAGATTTGATTCAACTCTGGGAAAGAGCCTGATTAATTTTTTCCTTTCTGTTCTATTTTGTTGCTTACTCTTCTTTGTTTTCTCCTTGTTTTTCTTGTGTAACCTTTATTGATTTGCAATAAACTGGTAGGGGACCAGTTAACCCCGCTGGCTTTGCCAACAAAAAAAAATATCACTATTACTAGGTTAGATTTAAATTAAATTATTAAGTTAAATTTATATCATATATAAAATCTTTATATTTGATTTTAAACAAACATTTGTTTACTTATAGAATCTTAACTTATTTAAAAGTCAATATATATAACTCATTTATATCAAAATTTAAGTTAAAATTCCATATGCTTAAATTTTCAAAGTACTTAATAATTTTTATAAAATTATTATTTAAAAATTAACCATGGGTCTGTATTATATTTTTTAACCTAGGTCAAGTGACATGGATATGTATCATTTCAATCCGTAAAATATAAAACTGTGGGTTTTATCATTTCAAATCCGTAATCCCAAGTAAAATAAAATAAATAACGCTTGAGCCTATCATTTTAGCTCATAATGATTTTTCCCTATTCTAAATTCTGTTCGGGTATGTATCATTTCAACCCATAGTGATTCTATACTAACAGGGAACTTGCAGTGTGAGAAGCAGAAAATAAAATGAACAGTATAGCATAGCATAACATATCAGGTGATGTAACAAGTATAGCATCAGGTTATAACATCATAAAATATCATATCACATGCATGTATGAAACTAATATCAACATAGCATATCACTACTACACTTCATATGTCATTGTTTCACTACCACGTTGTAACGACCCAACTTCCAAACTCCAGGAAATTGCATCGCTAAGAAGAAAGAAAGGGATAGAAGAAGAAAAGAAAGAGAAAGAAGAACACAAACAACATCAGAATCTCACAGCGGAACGAATCAAATATAATATATCACATAAATACTTTACATAGTATCATATACATCAGAGTTTTACAGCCAATACAACACATACTAGACAGTTATAAACACCTGTCTAGTTATACAACTCTAAACAGTACAAGATACAACTCAGAGAGACGACTCAGAGATACCAACACAGCGGAAAATAGATAACTACGACGCAGAAGCCTCCTGCTCCATTTGCTCCTCCATAACTCGTCAAAGCAATCCTGAATCACTTGACTACTCATACATAATATGAGTACCCAAGAGTTTAATAAAACAGAAAATAAACACTCGGGTCAGACAGGGGTCTGGTGTGAGTAAATAGTTTAAAAGTTGCTTAACTTTAGAAAATCCTTTGAAAACAAAAGGTATCACGTAAGACTTCCCACACATAAACATGGAAAAGTTTTTACCTTACGCTAACCAAAACATTTGATAGGAAATCCAGTGATATTATAATAGTGTCTAGGGTTTTCAAGTAAATATGAAAATAGCCGAAATTGTTACATGATTAAATTCCAGCTACTAGCCACAAAAGTGGGTAATACAAACAAAACCGTAGGGTCTCGTAGGGAAAATGGGTTTCCATCAATGGCAGGGCTACTGGGGTACCGCCCGTCACAGTACGTGGCCTAGATCACCGTACCGAGGATTACTCCCTTCATCCCCTGCAACACAAGGCCGGACCCATTCCTTACTGAATAGTTCCGAACAAGATAACCCCGACGGTTGGAGCTCAAAAACCGTCCACACAGCCGAAATATAAAGGAACCTCTAGACAGGGGTAAATCTCGCTCTCCAGTGGGAGCGACCCACGAAGCCTTGCTGCACCTCCCCTGTTTTAGCCATTCCCGGTTGATGAGGCTTGAGGCTGCGATTACCTTTAAAGAACACATCTATCTTAGAATGCTCATCGTCCACCTGACGATGTTCTGAAAGCATTCAATCCATACAAGTTCATTCTGGGTTCGAACGAAACCGAAGGCATTATCTCGTTACACTCATTTTGGAATCACCCTCAGAGTTAACGACAATAACCCTTGCACTCTAATCCACCATCTCGAATCTATAAGTACTATTCCGTCAAACTCATTACGGAATCACCCACAGAGTTATACTGACGTATAGCCCTTACACCTCGAGTCCTCACTTGCTCCACCTGGATTAACGACCTAACGTTTAATTGGAATCGATGTGGTTTTCGGATATCCAAATATGGAAACCCGATCCCGGTCTCACCGAAACCAAACGCCATTTTAATGTCCAAGTTATACTTAAGGGTTTTAAACAATTAACTCATTTTATTTTTATCTATTTCACACAGATAGATAAACTACATATATCATCATAGCAGATAACCCATAACATTATCATAACAGATAATCATCACAACAGTCCATTATCACACAACAACCATCACAACCAATTAATCATCATACTATAACTAAGCATCCATATTCTATAGATATTACTCATCTCATTTCTGAGATCACAACCATCCAAAGGTATATCAATATCATCCATAAGTAATGATATATTATCCATCATTTATAATTAATTTAAAATGAATTAAATTAATTACTTCTATCCTTAATTAATTTAAAATAAATTAAATTAATTACTCATCTATAAATCCTGCTTATAAATCCATTGATTAATCAACCTAGTTAATTAATCATTCATTAAGTATTTAACTTGATTAAACATCTTTGATTAATCATTCACTAATTACAATAAGTAATTAGTCTTTAATTAATTTCATAAAATTAATTAACCTTAATCATAAGTAATTAACATTTAATTACTTAATTAATTAATTAATATTCAATTAACAATTCTTAATTACATCATTAATTATAATAATTAATGATCCCTAATTAATATTTAAATTAATTACTCAATTAAAAATTAATTACATTTAGTAATTAATCTAGTCATTAATCACCTTGATTAATATTTAAATCCAGTAATTAACTTCCTTAATTACTTCCTTAATAAATTAATTATCCAATAATTAATTATCTATATTAATTAATCCTTGATTAATTACAAAAGTAATTATCCAAATTACTTTCTTAAAATAAATCAACTTTCCTTAATTACATTCCAGTAATTATTACTTCTCTAAGTAATCTTACTCCATAAATTACATTAAGTAATTATTATCATTAAATTATTCTTAAATTAATTAAACTAAATTAATTAATTTAACAAAGCATATTATCAGAATTAATAAATAATTAATTCCTTAATTACTTTTGGTAAAGTAATTATACTTATCAAATTACAATATATTTTCCTAAAATAATTAATCTAATTAATCCATCAAAATTAATTACATTAATTAATTATTAATTATCCTTAGATAATTAACAACATTTCATTTAATTCCTTACTTAAGAATAATTACCTTAAATTAATTATTCATTAATCATCTTTAATTATAAATTAATTCAAGTTATTATTTAAAAATCAAATAAATAAGTAAATCCTTAATTATTTCCAAAATAATTCATTTACTTATTTATAACTTAATTAATATTCAAAATGTATTTAAATAATACATTTTCTAAAATTTAATTCAACTTTCAATTTAAAATTAACATATCATAATTTTATTTAATACTTAAAAGAAAGAATTCTTTTATAATTTAAACCTTCATTTCAAATCAGATTCATATTTGAATTCTGCTTAATAACATTTCTGTCAAATATTTAAAACTTTCAACTTGATTTGAATTCAAACAGGTTTTAAAATAAAAACTGGAATCATATTTGAATTTGATTTCAAACCCAATTTTAAATCTTGCTTATCATTCAAATGTTTCATTTTGAATTCAAAGTATTCCTGAATCTAATTCAAATTCAAACCTGAATTTGAACCTAAATTTTAAACATTGAATTCCTTTCAAAATTTAAAAAAAGAAACAAAACTGTTTTTAATTAAAATCTGGATTTAAAACCTGAAAACTACATTTACTGTTTTCCCAGATTTAAAATTTAAATCTTCCTCAAATTTAAATTATCATTTAAACTTCCTGAATTCAAAACTTACTTGAATTCAATTCAAACTATACTTGAATTTTAACTCATAGCTTTTAAACATTTTAAATTTCCAGATTTTTTAAAAAAAAACCAACTCAGGTTTATACCCTGCACACTAACCCGAGACCATCACAAATTACTTCGAGTCAATCCATATCTTCCTTCGAGTCACAACAGCAACTGCACGGTACCATCTTCGAGTCACCAAACCTGCACCTCCAAAACTTGCACCAGAATCAACAAAACCTGTCAACCATCATCACAACTCACTCTGGTCATCTTATGGCCTCTAACTCCGGCCACTGCTCCTCCTATACACCTTTTGCAATACCCCAAATTCTCAGTACACTCGAACCATCACATAGTTTCAGACAGTGACAAAACTTCATCACTTTCAATTGGAATTCAAACCTGAAACCCACTCTTGCCATCAACACAAACTCTATGACCAACTTCCCTTATTTCCCCTCATTTCCCAGTCAAACTCCCATCTTCAGATGAAATTTCAGATCTCAAGTAACTTATGAATTTATACCCCAAAAATCTCAACTACTGCACAGACCAAAATCACAGACTACTCAGTAGCTATTAAAACTGTGATGCATGTTTTTAGTAACCATGTTTTTAAACCTGCCCTAAGTTTTAAACTTGTTTTTGAAGGACTTAAAGATATTGGCGAACTTACTTTTTGAAAACAATTTCTGTTGTTATTATATTTTTTTTTTTTTTACAGTGACAGATCTTATATTTTTAAAACTACAATTTTCTCAAACCTAATCCATACAACACAAACTCAAATTGTTTACATAATAAGTCCTAACTAAGATTCATACATAAATAAGTAGATTTGTATTTAAATCCAAGAAGTAACAGAATCATATCTGCAGAAATTCTCAACACACTTATCTGCATACCCAAGATTTATGTATGCAGGCCTAATCACACTCAACAGTCAAGCATGTATTCATCTCATGCACAAACAAAATTTTAAACAACATATAAATTTGGGGTCATTCACTATCAAAAAGAACAGAGCAGTTCTTAATTATCACTGTTTAACAGTTCTTCCTATTTGAAAGGCATTTGAATTATCTTTAAGCTTTGCAAATCTTGTTAACTTAGTTTTAAAAATATAAAGGTAGAAACTGTTTTTAAACAAATATTTACTCACCTTAAAATTGAAAAAGAGCATGCATTCCAAATGCCAAACATTCCCCTGCAACCTGAATTCCTTGCATGCTTGAATCAGAGCTAACATGAATCTGAGCTAACTTGCAGTTTGAAATTGGTTTTAAAATAATTCTTAAAATATTCAAACAAATATTTGTATATGTTTGGATAATTCATTTGTAAAGACTAAATATATATAAACATATTAAAACATCATAAATTAAATTAGAAATGGTTTTATTTTAAATTAAACAATTGTAAATGGTATCAGAGCTTAGGTTGGCGACAACCTAGGCTTTGGTGGGATAATTACTCATTTAATAGAGTCAATAGTACTCTATAATAAGTTGAGTATAATAATAAATATGAGAGCGTACTTGTTAGTGTTTATAAAATTGTTTTTATACTGTGTTGACTTATCGGTTGAGTGTTTATGAATTCTGGTCGGTGCGGGAAGTACAACCGTATCGATAGGGGTTTCTAAACTCTTAAACAAGATAAACCGACATAGTATTGTTTTAAAGTGGATAAATGAAATAATTTTATCCAAAATTATATTTTGATATAAAGAGAATAATTTTTGGAAATTATATATATTTGACTGTTTGGTTGCCAAATTTTGAAAATCAAATAAGAATCTTGAATTTGACCAAATTTGAAATGATAAGTGAATAAGATTATAAAATTGAAATGGTTATAACCAAATAGAATTAATTAAATATGTTGCAAATAAGAAGTGAAATTAAAATTTGAATTTAAACCAGAATTTTAACCCGGAAGTTTTGAAAAGGATTTTTAATAGATTGAAAATAAAAATTTGGAAATTTAAAATCCTGGGAAGTTTTGAAATGTTTTCCAATGTATTGAAGACAATAATGGAGTATTGTTTTGGGTAATATTTTTGAATGGAAACTGTTTGAAATGAAATTGGGAAAGTTAAGAAGCATTGAACTCACTGTGGTCGCTGGAAAATAATCCTGATGATGCTGGCCACATCATTAGAATTCATTTTCGAGTTTCTAAAGTGATGGATTGCTTCCCTAGTAATTGGTTATGGTATTGTTTGGATTTGTTGGGGATAACAGTTGTTTTGGATATTTCAAAAATGGAAATTTGTTTGGGATATGAACAAATTGTTTTGGGTACAAACAAATTGGTTTGGAAAACATGGAAATTTGATTTGATATACCAAATGGGTATATATATTTGATATATTTCAAAATGGTTTTGAGATAAAACCGGGTAAATTGAATTCTGGGAAAGTTCTAATTAAATAATGAGTAAAGTTGAAATGAATCAACTATTGAATTTGTTAAGTGGAGCTAATGCTAATAAGAAGGAAATGAGAAATTTTAATCATGGAATTAAAATTTAATTTGAGTAATTGAAAGTGAATAAAATGTATTGAAGTAAATGAAGGGTATTGAAGTGAATGGAAATTTAAATTTAACTTGGACAAGTTAAATATATTGGACCCAGAATTAAATGGATTTGGGTTTAAATCAAAAGTAAGTTGATTTGAAAATTTGGGTTGTTGTGTAATAGATTGTACCCACAAGCTATTAAGTAATATACTTATAATCTGAAATTATGAAATTTAGAATTTGTAAAAGATTTGGGTAAAAAAAAAAAAAAAAAAGATCTATATCTTTATGAATTCAGGGGTATATATTTATAAAAGTTGAAATTGTGATTATAAGTTGTAGATGGATTAAAATGAGCTATATAAGCTGTTAAGTAGATAAGTTGGTGAACTTATATATAGAAATAGAATTATAATCACAAATGAGGGAATAGTGAAATGGTATAGTGGAATTAACTTAATCTCAAATGAATGTGGATTGAGATAAGGTTTGTTGGGTAATGAAATTGAAATTGAATTTCAGTTGTGTAATAAATAATATTGAAAGAAATTTAGATTCTATTTATAGGAGTAAAAAGGAAAGGTAGAAAATTTAAATGTGCCAAATGAAATAATTGGAAAATGGTGATATTATGAATGAATTCAGAGTAAATTAAGAAAGTGGAGTGAAAACTAATATGGATTATGTTATTGACTGAATTAAATTACAAATTAACTGGGATTTGTATTGTAATGGAGAATTTTGATAGTTTAGTCAAGTTTGGAAAGTAAATAGAAATCCTGATTTGAATTGGGATTCAATTATGGAAATGAATATTGGAGGTGTGAATGAATAATGGAATTTGAATATATTTATGATGATTTGGATTGTAAATAAAATTCAAATGAGTAAAATAATTTAAATGGCCTCTTTGTAAATAAAATAAGTTTAATATGAATTGGATAACTAAACAAAGAGCATTAAATTTGTATATGAATGGAAATTTGATTTGAATGAGAATCAAATGAAATAAAATTTGATTTATAAGGAAATAATGAGAATATTGTTAAAGAACTTAAGCAAATTGAAAGAAAAACAAAATGGTTGAGAATGAGCCTTATTAAGTAATGTTGAATGAAATTTGTTAGATAATAATTGCAAGAAATGATATTAATAAGTTATTGTGATAAATTAAGGATGTATGGGTTGTAAATAATCCAGGAGGGAGAGATATTAATATAAACTTGGATTGGTTAATGAAACTAATATAAATCCAAGTTGGAATTAATTTTAAAGGGTTATAAGCTTAAGTGGCAATTGTTTTGCTTGAATGACTTGAATATTTGAATGTATTTAGAATTGAGTTGTTTAAACAACTAAATTGGTTTTGGATAAATTAGAATTTGATTAAGTGAAGTCAAATTAAAATGAAACTAAATTTGGTATGCAAGAAAGAATTGAGATATTATGCAATTGAATTGATGTTTGAATAAATTGATATGGATTAGGATCCAATTCAAAGAGTTGGTAAATGAATGCAAGTAAATTGGTTTCAAGTTGCAAATGGAATTGAGTTGGAATCAATTGGGATGAATTAACATTTTAATAAGCAATGTTTGCATATATATGGAAATAAATCATGAAAGAATTGCAAATGTTTCAAGTTTAAATAAAATTTGATTTAAAATCAAATTTGGGAATGTAAGTTAAAATAAAATTTGATTACAAATCAAATTGGAAGGGTAAGTAAAAAAAAAAAAAAGTGTGAACAAGGCATATGTTAATTATTTTGAAATAGAAATAAATTGGTTATAAGAAATATGAATGGTGTATAGAAAGCTTGAATGTAAATCATTCAAGTGAAGTAAAATGAGGTTAGTTGGAGGAAACTAAAATGTGCGAAATTTTAATAAAGGAATGTGAGTGCTTCAAATTGGAAATAAGGATTTGATTGAAAATCAAATTAAATAATGTTGCATATAAATGAATTAAAGCACCTATTCATAATATTGAAGTGAATATGAATGAGTTGTCTTAGTGTATTCAACACTGAACTTGGTTTTGAATTAATTGGAATGCATTGAAATGTTATTAAGTAATTTTGCATAAGAATGAAGATGCTTCTACCCTGAAGATAAAGGTGGTTTGTAAATCAATTAGGAATTGTATTGAAATAGATTGCTATTAGTGAAGCATATGTTAATCCTATTGAGATAAATATGAATTGTATATGGTTGATTTGAGTATAAATCATTCAAGTGAAAGTAAATAATGTTGGACTTGAATAGATAATTGGAAAGATGATTTAAAATCTTGAATTGTTGGTAAAGGATGGTTAATATTAGTAAATTTTGAAATTTGCTTGGTTTGGATTATGCCATAGATATGTTGGATTTCTTTTATATTGGAAAATGTTGATTAAAATGCACAGATCTTGTAACTAATGAGTATGTTGAGTAAGTGCAGGAATGCGAGGCGCTCGAGAGGGTTTGAAGCGCGTATATGCATTATATATTAGCTACTTGCTATTAATTTTGCTAAAAGGTACGCCTACGCTAATAAAATTGGAAAAGATATATATCTTGTGTTATATTTTGGTTTCCGGCCGTGTGGGCCGATGTATATATATTTGTGTATCCTGCGATATCGCAGAAGCTCCTCCGTACAGGGGAGACTCTGCCAAAATTTTCCGAAAATTTTGGGAGTTAGAAAATTTTTGGGTTTTGGAAAAAGTTAAGTAACTTATGAAGTTATAAGTTAAAATTAAAGCTTTAGAATTAATAAAGCAAATAGGTTTGGGAATTGAACAAAAAGGATTTTGTGAAGTGTATATAAGCTTTTAACTAAGCTAATGGGATAAGTAAATGGGTTTAAGTGTATGTTCTACCTTATACAAATTTCGGGGACGAAATTTTTATAAGGGGTGAGGAATGTAACATCCCGTATTTTTAAGCTATTAAATTTGAACATTTAATTCGTTTTAAATGTTTAAGGTGGGTTCTTGATTGATTATGAAATGGGAGAAATCGGATGCAATCAATAAAATAACTATAATTTTTAATTATAGTGATTCCATTCGATTTTGAATAATGAAGAATAATAATTAAATATTCAAGATCTGAAATAAGTGGTGAATTTGGATGTGAATAATTATATAAATGGTTTTCCAATGTATTTTTAAGTTCAATTGGACATAATCTATATTACTGGATTTTTGGATGAATTTAAAAGTTAATAAGTTATTAATTGGAATTTTATATTGATTTAGGAATGAATTTAATATTATTAAATATTGCAATTAATTCGATTTAAGTCCAGAATGAGCCAGAATGATTTCTAATGTGATTATAAATTCAATATGAATTATTGTTAAGTTAATAAAATTTTAAAAGTGGAGATTTGGAGTGATTTCGATAATTTCGAAAATCGCTTAATTAAATAGACGAGTTAAAATATCCTTCCGGGGCACAGTCTCGGAATTCGACGAAACCAGTTTCATTGGATCCGTAATAGTTAGTTATTATCGGATTTCAATTTTCGTAGCAATCGGAGTTGTCGTTTGACCCCGGCAGCTCGAAACGTGTCGAAATCGTTTTAATCGATTTAATTTCAAATTGAACGTTTAATTCCGTAACTCGTGCATACGACCGAATTAGCTTACGAAACCTATTCCATTGTGTCCAGAACGCCGAAAAACCCTAGGGTAGCCTGTCAGAACGCGAGAATTAGAGTTCGTTTGCATCAATTGTTAAATTAGGAAATTATATTAATAAAATAATATTAAAAACCATTATATATATTAACTTTTCTCTAAACCCTAGCCTTTATGTTCAGGCCGCCGCTTGAGGCATTTGAATGGCCGAAATCGATTTCGCTTCTTCCTCCCAAATCTCCAAATCCATTCAACGATTTCGAAAATTTCCTACTGCATAGTCGTAGAGCTCGTCGAACTCTTCGAAATGGACGGTCGTGATCGGATATGGCGTAGTGGATTGTCTCCAGTGTCACCATGTTTCCGCTGCGTTCCTTCACGTAAATCGAGGCGTACGGTGAACCGAGCTTCACCGAGCTTAGGCTGTGGAAGCACGCGACGCCAGTCTTCGATAGGGAGGGTCCTGATCGGGTTGAAGGGGGTGATTTCGGCGACGTTCGATCGGTTAATTAGATCGATGATGGGTTGTTCTCCTGGAGCACGCATGAGAGAGATGGGAAAAAGGTGCGGCCGTGATTTTTGTCCTTAGATCTAACGGCCTGGAGTGATGATTGGTATAATCAAATTAAAGTTTAAAAGAAATTGATTTATAAGTCTTGTTAAAACTTTGTAAATTCATATCGAACTCATACGTACTCAGATTCGGACGAAATTGGAATCGTTGGAATCGCTGGAATCGCAGAGAGACGCGCTACGAGATGGTACAGATCCGGAGTCATTCCGGGCAAGTAGAAATTTAGGTTAAATCGAACGTCGTTCGGTTTAATTTAAAATTTCGAACGCTCGCCGAAACTCAAGGTGAGTTATTCTCACTCACATCTGGATACTAGTAAAGTAGATAGCTAGTATTGATTGTTTGTTTGGATGTTTAGCTGAATATGTTAGTTATTATCAAATTGAATTGATATATATACTGTTGTGCTAATATTTGTGGATGCAGGGAAAACAGGTTGGAGGGATCCAACGGGATTCCTCACAAAGTAGTAATATTTTTATATTGATGATTATGCCTGTTTATATATTGTGATTGATAAGTTGGAATTTAATTGCATTGTGATATTGTGGTTTAAACTATAAACCCAGAATATTAGTTATAAAGAAAATTGCAGTTTTAATTATAAAGAAATTAAATTGGGATTCAAAGAAATTGAGAAATGGTTAAATAAGAAATTAAAAGAATATAAATATTTGAAACCTGATTTGGATGGAAAACTGAAATAAATTTGTATAGAAATATTACTGGATAAATTATAAATCCAAAATTAATTATATTTGATAAATTGAATTTAGAGAAATAAAGGTATTGTTAAATAATGGATTTAAAAGGGATTAAAATCTGAAATCTATTTTAAAATGTAAATTGGAAGTTTTAAAATTTGGAATGATAATTAAGATAAATGTTATTAGTTGAAGTTTTGGGAAATAAATTTATGTTATAAAACCCTAAAACTTAATTTAATAAATGGACAGAAATCGTGAGAAGGATTTCTGTGATGATTTAGTAGAAATGAGATTTCCTAGGGAAAATCCAAGTTCGAGTTTTAAATTGATTTTATAAAAAGAAAGTTTAAAATCTAAACTAATTTTAAAGAATGTTTTAAAAATTATTATTTTAAAGTGATTTTTTATAAATTAGCAATAGTAAAATTTTATAAATATTTTAATAATTATGTTTACAAATGGATTTGTTTTAAAAGCTAGTTTTGACCTAAGTATATTGAAATAAGAGATAATCTTTTTACCACTTTATTTTAATATATAGTATAACTTAACCTTAATTTAAATTAAGCTATATCTTTTAAACAGTTTTGCTTTAAATATTTTGGAATTATATTTTGATTAAATAATTAGTAGTAAATTTATCTATTTAAAGTATACTTTAAATTAAAATGTTTTTAACTGTTTTAAATCTAAACTGTTTTGAACTTGGATATTTCCAATGGAAATATATGGTAAATGATTTACCTTGTAAAGGAGGAATTTTGAGAAATGTTTTCAAATGAGATTTGGAAATTTGGTAATATATCTTTTAAAGATATTTGAGGTAAATAAATAATTTGGGAATTATTTATTGTGTGATGGATGCTATGGATGTTTATGAATATAAATTGATAGTTAAATCACCGACTATCAATATTGGACAAATGCGTTGATCGTTTCGAAGAGACCGGGATCGAGATTTATTTCTCGAAAACCACTTCGATCCGGTTTGTACGTTTTCGTGCGATAAACGTTTTTCGGAGTCGAAGATGGAGCAGTGAAGTGCAAGGGCTAGTCGCTACTAATCCTGAGGATATTTCCAAAATGGATATAGTAGGAATAGTGCCTTCGGTTCCGTTCGAACCCGGGACGGACTTGTATGGATGAATGCTTGCGAAACATCGTCAGGTGGACGATGGGCATTCTAAGTGAAACGTTCTAAAGGTATCGTTTAGCCTCAAGCCTCATCAACCGGGAATGACTGAAAATCAGGGGATATGCAGCAAGGCTTCGTGGGTAGCCCCCACTGGAGAGTAAGGTCATCCCTGTCTAGAGGTTCCTTTTTATTTCGGCTTAGTGGTGCGGTTGCTGATCCCAACCGCGGGGTGATCTTATTCAGAATTGCCCATAGGTGATTCCGGTCTTGTGTTGCAGGGGACGAAGGGAGTAGTCCTCGGTACTGTGATCTAGACCACGTACTGTGATAGGTGGTACCCCAGTGCCTAGTCATTGTTGGAAATCCATTTTCCCTACGAGCCTTTTACGAGTTTTGTTTGTATTTGTAAGTACAAATGTCGAGAGTGATAAACTCACCTTCTTAAGCTAGAGATGACAATTTAAGACACAAGAAAAAATTCTGAAAAGCATGACAAAGCACGAACTATATTTGAGTAGATAAAGAGCCAAGATCCAAATCTTGTACACACAAAAATACAAAACATATATAAGTATAAAATTATACAAAAGAATTAGATCAAAACAAAGCAAAACAATGCACAAATGACCAAATCAATTCAAATGGGATCGGCTGCTTTCAAAGTAGGCTAGATCATTACCAAAATTGGCCCGGCCATGACTTGTTTGATGCATGCATGTTCAGCCAGGCAAGCAAGTGTGCACGGCTAGGCAAGGGTTGGATGTGAATGGCTATGGTAAGTGAAGAGATAGCATAGAAAAAGTCATGTGGAAGGCAAAAAGGCAAGGCAACATGAAACTTTAGGTTCGACCCTAGGCTAACATGGCTCGACCTGGGTTGCTTGGGCTTGGTCAAGTGGTCAGGTCATATCTGGTCATGGCTATGGAGGTGGATGTGGTCACGGCAAGGCATAGGAGGTGGAGGAATTTGTGGTGGCCAAGGCTAGCAAAGAGGAAGTGGTGATCAAGGAAGGCTCGGCTAGGGTTTCAACACATTTTGGTGATGGGGTTTTGGATCATGGAAGGTCATGGCATAGGTAGGGGATTGTGATGAGGTGATGGCTATTCATGGTTGATGGTGTGGAGGAAGAGATGGTTGGCATAAAGAAGGAGCATGGGCGAACTTAGCTTGAGAACAAAAGAGAAAAAGAAAATGAAAAGGAGGAAGAAGAAGAAGAAGAAATAACTTATTGTAATCTTTTTTTGTTCAGGAAAAGAAAATGAGAAAGAGGAGGAAGTGAGAATATTTTTGTACAGCTATGTTAAAGGAAAAGGCACCATTTCACTTTGAATAGACAAAGACATGTCCATTAGGAAAACAAGGCCCAAATGCAAAGCCCAAATCAAAGACAAGCTCAAAATCCCAAATAAAAATCAAAGCCCAAACAAAATAGAAAATAGAAAATAAAATAGGAAAATAGAGAATAGAAATACTGAAAATATTTGCGTGTAAAACACAGAAATTTAATAGATTTAAAGAGTATAAATCAGAATTTGACAAAACGAAAAGCATAGAGAATGATAACATAAAATCAAGCTTCAAAGAAAAAGAATATAAATTTAAAATTCAAATTTAAAAATTTCAATTTCAACTGAAAGTCAAAGTTTGACCAAAGTTGACCAAAATATAAAACTTTCAGAAAATCATTATTTTATTATATTTGAAAAAATAATTCTTAACCAAACACAAAAATCCATTGAAAAATTCCAAATTTTCAAATTTTAAATGATTTGAAACCAAAGTTTCAAATAAATTCTATTTAAAATATTTACAAAATTTATGGGTTATTACAAAAACATATATGACACTTTTGCTTATTCAATTGGTATATACAGGCCTACGTGTGATAACAAAAGCTACATCAGATGAAGGATTGAATACTTTTTTATTTATATTCTACAGAAAAGTAGTAGCTATCATCTATGAAAGGTATTATTGTTGCATATAAATTTTGATCTTCTCCTTCTTCTTAGAATGTTTAACATGTGCTAATACATAGTTAACATCTGTAAATCTCCACAACCGATTAATTGAAGATATAGCACTGTTCCCGAATTGCAACCTAAAGATAATTTTTAGACCATTGCTCATAATAGTGCTCCAAATTGCAAGATATTGTAAATCTCCATAATTTTATAGTATAATCCTGATAAAATAATTTAGAAGATTCTTTCTATAATGTAAAAGTATTACAACATTCTATTTAGCTATTGATATATCACTGAGAACTGACATTTTTGTATAAAAATTCCATAATTTGTTCTTTCGTGTTTAAAAAATTTGAGATGCTTTGCCTTAAATTTGTCTAATTATAAAACCCTTCATAATAATGTATAGCATCACAAATAAAATTTGTAATAGAGATAAGCGAAAATTGGTTTCAAGAAATGCTTAAGATAGGCATCCCATTTTGCATGCTCCCTAAATTATATTTCATATTGTATACGCAGGTGTTGGAAAATGATTGAATGTTTATTGTGAAATAAAGGAGGTTTTATTTAGTTTACATATTTTAAGGATTTATATATGAGAACAGTGTATAATTTGGTGCATTATAAGCATCATTTGATGTTGTTTTAAAACTTATTTGGTGTTGTTTTTGCATTATTCTTTGTTGTTTGATGCTGTTCTCGTTATATTTAGAATTGTTGTTGTGGTAGATATTGATTTTAGGTTAAAAATACCATTCACATATGCAGTAGTTCATGCAATTTATATTTGGTTTGTGAAAAAAAATTTATGCGTATTTGTTATGTGCAGTGCACTTTGTACATTTTTAGGTTTCATCGGACATTTTTGCACTTTTAGTATTTTTTGTTTTTCTAAGTGGGTTAAATGGGTCGACCCACATGTGAAGAGGGTTGGGTCATATTGACCTTCCTAATAAATGTATCAAACGGGTTAGGTCAGTCAAAAAATTGACCCGACCAATTATGACCCGACCCATTATGATCCGACCCCACCCGCTTGACAGGTTTGTCGACTCATGGTTACAAATCCGTTTGTAACAGCAATCAAATAGATATTTTTCCTAATAATTTTCAACTTTGATATATTTAATGTATGTGAAACATTAATTCTATCACAATATAACAATAATTTAGGAAATAAAACCAAAATCTTACTTTATTTCAAACAAGATTCATTATAGAGTTAAGCTACATATCAAACTACAAAATTTCCCTTAAGGAACATCCTAACTTTTCCAGATGTAAAACCCATGCCGAGGAAACAAAAGTTAAGTTATTTGGTTGCATCTGAAGATAAACAGCTACAAAATAGATGTTTGAAATGATTCGGCGATTTTGTAAATTCCTAAATTCAAGCGATTATCAAATAGTTGTCCGGATGTTCCATTTCATCTTTATAACTAACACACTGTGATGTTAGTCCTACCACCAAACCCAAAATACAAATTTTTTGCATAATGCTAATTTTTCATTCACATTCATATGGTGGAGCGAGCCTTTCGATGTAGAGGCAAATCACAACATGTCATCACCAATCTCGTTGTTAAATAACCTAAATAAATTATCCATAAAGTGAAAGCCCGAAGGATTCACTATAAATATGATAAAACAAACTGATAATACAATAGGCAGTTCCAAGTAAATTTGAATGAACGCAATCTCCCAACCAATCAAGCTAAAACAATATATGAACAATAATAATAAGACATAGGAATGATATAGGAGTTATATCGATGTGATGGTGTAAATACACTTTAAGGGAGAAATTTTGATTACTATTTAGAGAATTTTATACAAGATTGATAATTCTTTCTATCGAGGTTATAATATAATAACAGAGAAGAATAACTGAGATTCACATCTAGAAGATATAATGTATTTTAAAGCCTCATACAAGTCATGATCGTTAAATTTGACCATAGGAAGACAACGATCTAAGATATAAACCTTGGAAATAAAATATAAAAACCACACCTTCAAATTATTTTAACATTGAGACAAACCATGCAACGTTTGTTTATTTCAATTGATTGGATTTAGAGTCAGTTGACCGATTAAAAGATCGGTCCATTTGTCTCTAGAGTCCAATCGATTGAAGAAACCCCAATATAAACCATTTTATTTATGGTTCCAATTGGAAAATTATCGAAAAAGTGAGGTGATGAAAGTCGAATATCATCCTACTTCGGGTATGCTTCACTCATGCAAGCATCCAATCTTGCTTCAACTTCGTTATTTTGTGAAATCGTTTCTCCAATCAATTGTATTTTCCTGTCTAAATGACTTTGATTTAGGAACTATCTTTGTCTTTACAATTGTGTCAAATTTCTCTTGAATTTTGATATATTGTATCACATAATCTTTTCACGCTTTTGTCAAATGATATAAAATTGAAGGAATGCATTATGAGAGTTAAGAGAATGTGAGAATTTAATGCTTATTAAAGAAGAGGAGGACAATAATAAAGGAAAGACATCAAATTTTTTATTTTTAAATTTTCTATTTCCATGTTTCCTTTTTAGTCTTCATTCATCATCAAGATTTTATTATTATGTAAGATCCATTGTATCACACTAAATATTAGTGATTCATACATCAATGTATTTTAAATGAAGTATGCATGTGGCAAAAGAGAATTTGAAATAGGCAATAGCAATAACACCAACGAAAGCAACTTGAGCCAGAAATAACTTTATTATTCCCAAATAATACGGTAAAAGCTGTAGTTTTGTATGTTATTTATTTACTTTTCAATGTTGCAACTTTCTAGTTAACCTTAAGTTGAAAGAACAACTCTTTAATTACAACTGTTAAATTTGGATGATTCAAATCTATTCCAAATATAAAAAGAAGAAGATATTAAATAATTCTCGTAATTAATCAAATATGAAAACCAAATAGGAAAGATAATCAATTAATACCGGAAGATATATTAATTGATTCGAGGAAGCAATCAAATAAGGATATATATATGGAAAGAAACAACAATATGCTAAATTTATGTTGAAATCAAATCATGTAAATCTAGAAAAATTTCACCTTTATCTCCATGCAGTCTTCATTCTTGTATCTATATAAATGAAAACATTTGTTCAACTTTTTATTAAAATATCCTTAATAAAATCCTTATTTCTGTATTTTTCTAGGGTGAGTAAAATTTATTGAGTGATTCATATACTTCTCATGTTGTACTCTCTTTTGAAGTGAAAAAATAATAAAAGGCTATTGGGTCTCCATGGACGTAGGATACAGGTCCAAACCATGCCAAATCTTCGTTGTATCTCTTCTATCTATTGTTTATTTTATGTGATATCAAATTTTATTTTGAGTTTCATTGGTATTTAAATAGGCAAAAACTAGATCCTAATTAAATCGCTTCCACTCATCAATTTTTCATTATAGTTTGGGATCAAAGCTAGTGTTCTTCATCTATTTGGATATTAATGGATACTTCTGAAAAATCTATTGGTAAATCTAGTGTCAATTATGTTATTACACGCTTTGATGAAAAGGGAGATTTTAGAACTTGAAAGATGAAGATGGGGCAGTGTTGAAGCAAGAGAAGACTTTAAGGTTATTTTTGCATCTGATAAATTGAAGGACATTGAAGCGGTTGTTTTGGAAGAGATAGGAGATGAAGCTCTTACAACAATCCATTTAAGTCTTTAAGATGAAGTTCTTAGTGAATTCTCTCAAACGAAGACGGCGAAGGAATTATGGGATGCATTATCTAATGCATATCAAGACAAATCTCTCACAAATCGGATTATTCTTTAGCAACAACTCTATTCTTTTAAGATAAAGCAGAAGCTGATCATATGGAGCATGTAGATGCTTTGATCACTTTAATTGTGAACCTAAAGGCAAATAATGTTGATATTGCTTATGAGGCTCAGGCTGTGATCTCTTATGTTCCTTACTTAAGGAAAATGCTGCTTTTTTCAATTTCATGATATATGGTCGTAGTAAGATTAGTATATTTGTTGTAAATTTTGGTTTTCATAATGAAATATTGAGAGGAAGGTTGACGAGCATTGGTTTAAATAGTGATAAAAAGGTTTATTTGTTCAGTGAGGTGGAAGCCAAAGCAAGTCAAAGAATTGTGGAGGTAGATATAATTCAAGGTCTTAGTCTAGGGAGCCAAAGCATTTGACTTGACATTATTGTAAGAAACTGGGGCTCTTTGTAGCACAATATCCCAAGCTCTAAGGAAGAAGAAAAGACCCAAAACAATCTTAAGCATCTACTATTGAGAAATCAGATACAAAGAGTGATACCAATGTGTTTATAGCTTCTGGCTCTTTTGGAAAGAGCAACTTGTTGATTTTGGTGCATCCTATCATATGACATCTAATAGAAATTGTTTTTCTACATACCGGAAACAATGATGTTTCTTGCCATATGGTTGGTGCTTGTAGTATGAAGGTCAGAATGTTTGATGGTTTTATTCAAACTATTATTGATGTTAGATATGTACCTAATTTGAGAAGAAGTTTGGGGGCTTTGAGTAAGCTTAGATTGAAGATTGTAGTTGAGGAAGAAAAGATGAAGATATCGAAGGGTTCCATGATTTTTATGAAAGGTGTGAGGGCGTGAAATCATTATTTATTGAAAGGCACTAATGTAGTTGGTGAATCAGCTTCTGCTACTTCTACTGATTCAGATTCTTCTAGATTGTGGCACTTGTGGATGGGCATAGTGGTGAACATGGTTTGGATGAGTTGAGAAAGCGAGGTTTGATTGATGACGTTCAGAATTCAAAACTTGGCTTTTGTGAAGAATGCATTCTTGGAAGTAGACAAGATTTCTTTTGGCACTGGTGAGCATAAAACAAAAGTTGTCTTAGAGTATGTTCATATAGATGTTTAGGGGCCCTCCCCTTGTCCATCCATGGGTGGAGCTAGTACTTTTGTTTCTTTGTAGATGATTTATCTCGTAAATTTTAGGTATACTTTCTACAATCTAAGAGTAAAACATTTGCCAGGTTTCGAAAGTAGAAATCTATAGTTGAAAAGCAGTCATGGAAGAAGTTGAAAGTTCTCCGTTCTTATAATGGCGATGAATTTGCATCATAGGAATTCATCGAATTTTGTGAGTCCGAAGGCATTAAGAGGCATTACACCACACATGTCGCCCCTCAGTCTAATGGAGTTGCTGAAAGAATGAATTGGACATTTAACTCATTGCCTCAAGTTGACTGCTAAGTTGGAGAAGAGATTTTGGGTAGAAGCTTTATCTATGGCGGCTTTTCTAATCAACCGCACACCTTCTACTGCCACAGATATGAAGATCCCTGAAGAAGTATAGAAAGAAGAGCCTGTTAGCTATTCATTTCTCAGAGTGTTTGGATATCCAGTTTATGTACATGAGAGCATAGAAAAGCTGGAACCTAAAGCTCGTAAGTGTATCTTTCTAGGTTATAGAAGAGGAGTGAAGGGATGTAGGTTGTGGTTCCTACTAGCAAGAAGATTCTTATCAGCAGGCATGTGACTTTTAGTGAGAAGTCCATGTTGAAGATGGATCCGTCCTCATCTGATGATGGTGTTAGGATAGATTCAAGACACCAAAGACAAAACAACTCATCTTTAGATTCTTTCCATAGAGATTCAGATAGTGTTTTCAATAGCACCATGGTTGATGATGATAGTACTGATGTTGGTAGAGAGGACCAGACTCAAGGTGGTGCTCATTCAAAGACTAGGCCCATTGGACAGAAAAGGAAGCCTAAGTGGCTTGAAGATTTTGTTGGATTGAGCATCAAAGACATTGACTTTGATGACATGGCAAAATACGCATTGAATGTTTTTCATGATGAGCCCAGTAATTTTAGGGAAGCTATTGCATCAGTTAACGGCTTCACTTGGTTAGTTGCTATAGAGGAGGAGATTGAATCTTTGCAGACAAATCATACTTGGGATTTGGTACCTCTTCTCACAAACGGAAGAGCAATTGGATGTACATAGATCCATAGAGTGAAAGTTAGCAGCAATGGTGATCTCAGATACAAAGCAAGGTTAGTAGCAAAGAGGTATGTTCAGAAGAAAGGATAGAATATCATGATATCTTTTCTCTAGTTGTAAGGCATACATCTATTCGTATTTTTTTGACATTGGTTTCTCATTATGATATGAAACTTGAGCAACTAGATATCAAAACTATATTCTTGCATGGTAATCTATATGAGGAAATTTGTTTGTGTCGGCCAAATGGGTTCATTGAAAGTAGTAAACCAGATTATGTTTGTAAACTTAACAAATCTCTATATGGACTGAAGCGGTCTCTTAGACTATGGTATAAGAGTTTTGATAAGTTTATGCTTTCATAGGTTACTCTATAAGCTTCAAAGACAAGTGTGTTTATGTAGGAGGTGCGAACGAGATATGATATATCTTTTGTTATGTATTGATGACATGTTGATTGCATCTCAAAGTATGGTCAGGATTATAGAATTGAAAATAGAGTTCAGCAAGGAGTTTGATATGGAGGATTTGAGAAAAGCACAGAGAATTTTGAAAATGGAGATACTCAGAGATAGGAAATGGAGAAAGTAGAGACTCAATCAGGGGTAGTACATTGAGAAGGTCCACGCTCGATTTCTTATAGAAAAATCCAGACCGGTTGTCACTCTTTCATGCTCTCGTTTTAAGTTGTCGAAAGACTTTTCTTCTTCATCGGATGAAGATAAGAAGTATATGGCTGATATACGTTGTTCTTGTACTGTCGGTAGTCACATGTATGCTATGGTGTCCACGAGACCAGATTTAGCTCACGCAGTGGGTGTTGTGAGTCGATGTATATCTAACCCAAGCAAAGAGCATTGGAAAGCGGTGAAGTGGATACACATATATCTTCATGGCACTTCTTCAGTCGGCTTGTTATATGGTGGAGTAGGTGGCGACATCTCTTTTAAAGGTTACTGTGATTCAGATTATGCTGGGGATAGAAATGCATAGACGTCGGTGTCGGGCTATGTTTTTACACTTGGCATAGGCTCAATTTCGTGGAGATCAAAGTTGCAATCTATAGTAGTTTTTTTTACTACCGAGGCCAAGTTGATATCGATTGTGGAAGCGACTAAGGAAGGATTGGATTACTTCAGCTATTTAATGATCTTTCTATGGTGCAGCGGACAGTAGCACTTTTTAGACAGTTAGAGTGCGATTTATCTTGTAGAGAATCAAGCTTATAATTCTCGTATAAAGCACATTGATGTTAAAGGTTTCTTTCTTATATTGAGGAAGAACGAAGAAAGATCAAGTTGTTGAAGAGGGGAACAATAGATAATCCTTCATATATGATGACAAAGTCACTTCCTAAGATGCTCAAACTCGATTAGTTTGATTTCAGATGCTTGATTATCATGGGGCGCTAACCTAACAATCGGTTTTGTTGATTGATGAATATATTTAAATCGGAGGGAGTGTTAAATTTAGACAATTTAAATCTTTTCCAAATTTAGAAGGCAGAAGATATTGAGTCTCGCAATTAATCAAATATGAGAAATAAATAGGAAAGATAATCAATTAATATCAGATATATTAATTGATTTGAGAAATCAAATAAATAAAGATATACGTGGAAACAAATACCGATACGGTAAATTTGTGTTAAAATCAAATCAAGTAAATCTGTAAAAATTTCATTTTTATCTCCATGCAGCCTTCATCCTTGTACCTATATAAATGAAGAATTTTGTTCATCTTTTTATCACTAAACCAACAAGAGTGTTCCCCACCAAAATATCATATCCATATTTCTATATTTTTTTATAAGGAAGGGTGAAATTTATTAAGTGATTCATACTCTTCTCGTATTGTATTTTTTTTTTTGAAATGAATAAAATAATAAAGAGTTGTATGGTTTCCGTAGACGTAGGATACAAATTTGAAATACATTAAATCTTATTTGTTCTCTTCTATTTATTGTTTATTTTGTATGATATCATATTTGATGTTGAATTGCATTGGTATTCAAATAGACAAAAACTAAACTAGATCCGGGTTAATTTGCTTCCGCTCATTGATCACAACAACAAGCAACTTATTTTTACAAATGCATATATATTAAAACAGCACAACTGAAACATTTTCACAACTAAGAAATTTTCGAACTACAAAGGCAAACTTTGCCGTCCGCACTAGTTATATATAACGCATGGTCATTGCACCAAAACTAACACCGGAATTCTGTGTGAAACAACGTGCATGATGGTCCATACATTATCAAACTGATTACTACTTAATAAACCTAATACTCTCTTCATTTACTTACTTCGTCTCATGCAAACTTGCCGATAAACTCAACAATATGATCAGTGATATCACTGGGCTTTTCCTGGTTTATGAAATGGCCGACTCCTTCCATAACAACCACATCTTGCAAAAAAGGAACGTCTTTCTTAAAACCACCTCTGTGTATGTAATCTTGCACACCGGGCATGTTATACGTTAAATCTTTGTCCCCGACTATGAACTTCACCGGTACTTTTATTTGCACTCCTGTCCATGGTGCAGTCAGTTCCCAGTTCCTACATATGTAGCATATATAATGACTAAATTTTCAAATCACAGTTATGAGATAAACTTGAAATACTCGATGCATGTCCTTACAGATCAAGAGCCCTATAGTAGTTCAAACCGCCCGTAAATCCAGATTTTTCAAATTTCTTAGCAAAATAACTAACGTCGTCTTCAGAAAGCCAGTGAGGTAAAACATTCTCCTGCTTGGTATCTTTAGCAAATCCCTTTTCACCTTGCACCATCGGTGGTCCAGGTTCGTGATAAGTCATGAACTTTTTGATAACTTTAGTTGCACCAAGTTTTGCAAACTCAGCTTCCGTCTGCCCAACCTCCTAAAAGATAATTTCAAATATATGTTGGAATTTGAAGGGCAATAAACAAAAAATTGTAAGTAATTACTCAGGCATTCGTTTGTTAATTGAATACCTGAAATTTGCAGACATAATAACTATCGCCATACAAAGCTTTGAGCATTTGGAGAGGTTTCATAGAAGGAATCCTTGGTTTGAAGGGAACACTCAAGTTCACCAGGGCTCTAACTTTGTCAGGTCGGAACATGCAAAGCGACCAAGCCACCAATGCACCCCAATCATGCCCCACCACGAATACCTTTATTTATTTAATCACATACGATGTGGGTCATGTACCATGTCAAGTACGGGCTAGTGCAATGCATTAACTAAATATGCACACGTTATAGAAGAAAAGAAATAAAAACATATTGCAGCGCAATTTCTTGATGAAAACTCACTTGTTCTTGGCCTAAGGCATGAATAAGTTCAATGATATCACCAACGATATGAAACATTGTATATTCCAAAACATCCAACGGAGCATCGGTGTCGCCAAATCCTCTTAGATCAACTGCAATTGCATGGAAGCCTTTAGCAGCTAAACCAACTATTTGATGTCTCCATGAATACCATAGTTCTGGAAATCCATGCAACATTATGACTATAGGACCTTCTCCTTTTTCAGTTATGTGCATGTTTATTCCGTTCACTTTCACAGTTTTGTGGGTGATTATGTTTTCTATCCCCATCTTTTTTTGAGAAAGAAGTGTTTGATGCGTTTTTTGATGCATTTGAATATGGTTAATATAAAGGAGAGGGTTGAATCTCATAAATATTTTGAGTTGGGCAGTTGGGTACTTAAATGAATTTCATATTTTTACTTGAAATAGTGTATAGTGAAAAGGTTTCATGGGTTTCTTGACATCACATGCAATGCAACATAATCGATATGATTGATAGAGTTGGGAACGATGAAAGGTTTTTAATGAGTGAATGGTAAATGTTCACATACAGAGGTCGGTAGCAGAGTTAATTTATGACGTTGACTACATTATCTTTATGGCAAAACAAGTCAGCTATATGGTGGCGAAATTTAATTTCTTCTTCTCATGCATTGATTCTTGCATAATTTAATGGACCTGATGTCAAAAAATTAAGTTATGGGTAGTATATCTAATATCTTAATGATGTTATTATGTTAAGGCCCATAACAAAGCAATATAATCAAGAGGGCATTCACGTTTTCTTCGTGGAATTCGGTGTGGCAACATAATTTACAGGGCTTGCCCCTGAATTCAATGTTTGGACCAATCATCATTAGGTCATTCACTTTTTTTTAACCAAATGTCTTTATTCTCAAAGCCTATACATAAAAGAGTCTCTACTCATAATCATAAACACATGTAAATTCGATCCTATTTTGTTACTTTTTATCAAACGTTTCTTCGCAGAAAATTGGTCCAGCATTGAATTCAAGGAAAAAACAGCATAAGTTAGTCGAAAACTAAAAATATGGATCTAATTTTTATAATTTTTTTGGGAATGACTTTTCTTTCATTATTTTTCAATTATGGGGACTTGGCCCCATTCCCCGTAATTTATAACTAATTTGTCTGTGACTGCATGGATATCTAATGTGATAGGCAACTGAACTCTAAAATCTAGTAAATCTAAAGAATTTAAAGTTTTCTTATTAATCATAGAAATTTCCTACTCTCTCCTTAATTCTCTCTGAATATTTATTTATACATTCTCACAATTTAATGTTATTATAATTACTACAATGTTTTTGTTGGTTCTTCATTCTATCGTTAAAATTTAATGCTAATTTTTACAATTATTTATAGACTTTTTTCAAGTTTTTTCTGTTATTTTACATTTGAGTCCATATGCATTAAATTTAGTTAGATGATCATAAATTTAAGCTTTTTAAATAAGTACAATTAACAAATATTTATTAACTGATCTAATAAATTTTAAAAATCACAATTCAATATGTGTGCCGCATTCATATTGAAAAAAATGGTAAAACTGATTTTTCATTCAAATTCAGATAGTTTTAAATTTCCACAACTATATACAAACTGTTACGATGTTCTACTAATATTCTCTCCTATCATTTTTCATTTAAATACCAATTTTCAATCATTCTTGCAATTATTTACGGATTTCACTTAAGTTTTCCTATATTATTTTACATTAAAGTCCATATATTTGAATTTATTAATTGATATTGAATTTAAATTATTAACTAAATTCAATTAACAAATATTTATTAATTAATCTATCAAATCATAAAAAATGATAATGATAACTCAATGTGTGTACCGCATTTGTACTGACATAAATGGTAAAACTATATTTTCATTCAAAAATGTAATTTGATATTTTCACAATTTTATCTTTGATATTTACATTTTAGTTCATAGAATTTCTTTCTTTCTAAAATTAGCCATTTAATACAAAGAAATGTATATTTTTTTTCTTTCTAAAGTTGATATTTCAATGCATACAAATATATACAGAAAATTTATTTTCAAAATTGGTACATCATTACAAACTTATATAACGTTTTTTCTTCATAAAACTGATACATCATATGTACTTTTTATCATTATTAAATTATATTTTGTGAAGAATAACATTACAATTACTGATAAGTGACGAATGTTTTATTATGTAATATCGAAAAAATTATAAATATTTTCAATTATTACATTTTTGTACAAAAAATATATTTTAACTATTTATATTCGTAACCTGAGTTAATAAATGGGCAACAATTATACATATTTTGATTAGAAATATTCTTCTTTCATATTTTATTATCTTTTTTACAATAATGCTAAATATTTATTGAAAAGTTTTATTATAAATAAAAATAGTAAGGTATGAAACAATGGATTAAAAATCATTTTTTTACATAATTAAAATGGCAGTGTGATTTCTTATGTTTCAGATCTTGATTTCACTTAATATTGTTTTAGTAGTTAAATAAATATTTTTTATCACTCTGATAATATAGTTATTTTCGTAAATACGTGCTATAAGAACTATAAATACCTGCAAATACATTGAGTCTTTGATATTACACTTCTATTTTTAGATATTTATTGTCATTCTCTAAAGCAATCTTTGAAATTTAATGCATACATTATTTATATTTGACTTATCAAAACTTGTAAATGTCGATTTCAGAATATATATACAGTTTTAGAATATTATGAAATTGTATAAAAATATTAATTTCAAAATTTATTAAGAATGCTTATTTTCATTTATTTAATTGATAACTAATGAATCCTAAAAATAATAAATCGATGTATAACTCATTTTTATCAACAAAGATGATAATTTATTTTTTATTCAAACGTAAATATATACGAACCTCATAATAAAAATACACGATTATAAATATATTAATTTTAATTTATAACTCATTCTAACAAAATTTATCGGATATTGCATAATAGATTATATTCTTTAAAAGTAACTATAATTTTATTTTTGTAAAACATACTATGTGCAGCGTACGAGTTACACAGTAGTTGTTACTAAACTGAAATAATTGATGACCCATACTATCATGGCAACTTTTTTAACTGGACTACTTAATAATTAATATTACTTAATATATACTCAAATTTTGCCCCACTTCTGTACTTTTAGCCCATTGTATTGGTATGCAAGTAGATATTCAATTTAATGCTGTTTAAAAAAAAAAAAAAAAAAAAATCTGTCGTTCTTTTCCAAGTTGCAAAGAATAACTACTACGTCCAAAAGTAAATCAAATTAATATGAGGTCAACAGTGAGTACAGCGATTGGTTGGCTAAGTCAGGAATGTTATTACTGTCATTGGTACTTAAATTATGGTCCCTTTGTAGATCAAATGTAGTCAAAAAAGTTGATTCGTTTGGTATGAATTGGTGATGCATTTTCAAAAAGTTAGTGCTTGGTTGGTATGTTTTCGACATGAATCTATCTAACTTTTAGACCTAGGCATTATTATTCCATTTGTGTCACATTTCTACCCTTTTTACTGAATGCAACAATTTATTTTATTTTAGATTGTTGTTATTTTGTTGTTGTCTACATGACTCCAATCAAACCTCTAAGTTCTAACCCTTCTCTTTGACCATCTTTTACATAGCTGATGTGATATGAGTCAATGAATATTTGTAAACACACAAGATTTTGACAATAACTAACCTAATGTTTCAATAATATTACTTAACAAGTTATGTATCGTAGATGATGACTTTAATTAGTTGCTCTATATATAATTTTTAACAGAAATATTTTTCATTATTGTTCTCCTGTATTCATGCCGTGTTGCATTCTCGTTGTTTGTGCATACAAAATTGCACAAATTTGATTCGGTTAGCATGTTGACATTGACTTATATCTGTTATGTAGTAGCTAATGAATACTTCAGTCAAATGGCATTAACTTGTCTCAAATGACATATGCTCCAATTCTAAAGATTGATATTATTAAAGTGTCAAATACAAGTAAATGTTTTTCGACCAAAACCAAAGTATAAATGCAGCCAAAATCAAAATTAAAAAAAATTAGTCGGTCCATGTACCAAAAGTTTGTCTTATTAACGTGCTCCTCAACTTACCAATATCTGGCACAGCTCTAGCATTTGCATCGGGAATCCACTACATGGGGCAACGGGAGAAGCAAGGAGAATGGTAATGGCTACGTTTTAATAACTTACTGTAAAGGACTTTCACAAATGAATTATTGGATGAATGGTTATGAAATTATGGTGTATAACAGATTTTAGGTGGTTTTGTATGTAACAGTACAAAGCAGCTTAGAAAATAAGCTTCAAATCGTTGAAGTTTCTTTATTCAGATAAAATGTGGGATGTTTTCAAGTTTTCTCATTGTTATGTTTTCAAAAAGAGAGATGAAAGGAATGAGGGAAGAAAGAAAAACAAAAGTTCCACATCTTGGAATGTTGACGACCATACGTATACGTGTATAATGATAGCTCTCTCACAAAGAAGCTGGGGCTTTGAGGTTTTCAAACGTTTGTTTTGCTGTGAATAAAGAAGATCGAAGATGTTTTTTAAGCAAATCTGAAAACAGTAACGGACCGGACTTCAAACCCTTATAGTTCCAGAATTATATTTAAATAAGGCGGGACGTTGAAAATTTAAAATGGCCGCGACCGTTGCTAACGGTTCTGAGCCATTGGACGCAACCGTTGATGAGCGATATCGTATTCGTCGGATTCGACTCGAATCGTAAATTTCCCAACATAAAAGAGCGACTTAAATTAAATGTATGTTGGATCACAACTAGTTTTGGATTTACTTATGAAAATAAAAAAAAGTGAAAGTATTGCAAAATGCACGTAAGAGAAGAGACTGAAAAAAAAAATTGTTTAAGCATATAAAATTAAAAGTAACATTTTTTTGTCTGCTTTCTATGAAATATCAAAAACCCATTCACATCTCTTCTTTGCATTCTTAAACCATTCACACAAATTCCTAATCAAATTAAACTATTTGATATAATCAACTTTCCTCAATATGTTTATTTTGATGGTAGTCAAGTTTAGCGGTCCCAATTTTTACTACCTCGTAGTAGTTTTGTTCAATACAATTTGATTGCCAAGTTACCACAACATAAAGAAGAAGAAAAATAGCTAAAACACGAAAGCTCGCATAAAATTAAAACTTCAGCAAGGTTCAAAACAATTACGAATATTTACAATGTTCTTTTTTTATTTAACCAAAAACATAATTCATAGAGTTGAAATAGCTAAGTAGGTAGTTCAAAAGCGAATCAACTGATCCCAAACATCAATCCCAATCCCATTGACAGTCCCAAACTCATTAGAAGAAGACTCGTCTCCCTCATGTTCCAAGCCGAGCAGCGACTCCAAGCTAAAGATCTGCTCCTTGAGCTCAGCCTCATAAGCCGAGTTCGAAGCTGAGCTACCTTCCTGTTCAGGTTCAGCTTCAGAATCAGCTTCAAGCTTGCGCTTCTTCTGAGCTGGCACCTCATCTGGAAAGTTGAGCTTCGCTTTGGCTCCACGTATTTCACGTGCTGCTGCATCATACGCTCTGGCTGCTTCCTCAGCTGTGTTGTAGGTGCCTAGCCAGACACGAGTCCCTTTTCGTGGATCCCGAATCTCAGCCGCCCATTTTCCCCATGGACGGCGCCTGATTCCTCTGTACACGTTTTTTCGTGCTTTGTTTTCTGCCATGTTGTTGGATCCAGATGAGCTTTTGGCCTTCTTACCTCGGCCTAAATAAAATAGATGCAAATTTCACTTGTGTTAGAATACAGTTTGAGTTGGGATTGATTATTCTAATTGAATCTACATCCAATAAGATTCCTCCTGATCCATCTAATAACTTGTACTACCAACTCATGAATTTAATGATTTTTATTAATTGGATTCGCTTAATTTTACTGCTGAATATATACTTTTAGCTTGGATAATCAAAGTTAAAGTGGGTTTTGACAGATTACCATCTGGGATCTTTACGGCATGCATGGATATTTGTAGCTGAGGTTTACAGCTAATATTTCACTACTGGTTCTTTTTAATGCATACTAATGTATTCATATGCACTTGCACAAGTTTTGCAATGTTTTGCAAGTAAACATGCGACTAAAGGAAGGATAAATCTCAAAACGCATGTAGTAGTAACAAAACCATCCGTTATACAAGTAGTTCTCTTTGTTAACGGTAGATCTAACCAATCAATAGTTTTTTTAATTTATTTGTCATAAACTTAAAAACAGATACCAATGCAAAGAAAATTCCAATTTCTATCCATTTTAATCTGTACACATTTTAGTACTTTTGGTTCTAGCACAGGTAAGGACTATGATCAACTAATTTAACAAGATCTAACACATATGTTTTCTACTAATTGTATCCAGTTACTTTGCGCTTTAACTTACAAATCAAACAGATTTACCTCTTAAATGTTGTGTATAACTGACAAAAAACCACACGAAATGAACAACCACTTCATATAAACCATGAAGAAATATAAGGAATTTAATTTGAGAAACAATCCTAGAGTACAAATTAGCTCACCTTGTTGCGCTTGAGGAGTCGATTCATTAGCCTCAGAAAATTCATCAAGACTCTCAAATTCAGACAACCAAAGATCCCTTTTCCCCAATTTATGAGCTCCTTTGAACTCGATAAACTCAGAAATAATCGCCCCACCACACATTTTCTCGAATGATTACACAGATGTTGCACCACTAGATTTGTACGTATCAAACTTCAGCTTAAGCATTTATAGGCAGGCGAAATATGAAATTTAATATTTAATTTTTTTAAAATAAGAAGATGTCCTCATCTTGCAAAAAGACAAAAGAGACGGCCATTTTCATAAATAAGCAGAAGAAATGAGTAAAGCGAAAAGGAACGACGCGTAGTCGTTGATGCGTCGAGAAAGAGTAAGATCCAACGGATAGAATTGGGTTCACGAGCTTAATAGTTTCGTTCGTTTGTACACGTGGCATCCACCGGTCAAATGTAGTGAGTGACATTTAATGGTAAGATGCGGACAAGTATGATGTAACGCACCGTATAAACGTAACGGACGGAAATGAGTAAAGTGCAGTGATGCACTGGAGGTGGAGTCATCTTTGTACGTTTATGAACGTTTATGAGAGAGAAGTCCTTTTACCAAAACAAAAACGGCAATAGTAGCATGATTTACGGAAACTGAACTTTTTTTTTATTATTTAAAAAAAAAAAAAAAAAACAGGAGAACCCCACGGATCGATAAACTTCTAAGAAGAATACAGTAAAGTCGTCCGTTGATCCAAGCCTCCATACCCTCAGGTAAATTTATACTGAATGGGAGAGCGCATGGTAAGAATCGAACCTGCGTCTTTTTATCAGAACCCAAGCCTCCTTCCCACTGCGCCGCACCCGTGGACACCGAAGCTGAACTTCATTAAAGAAAAAGAAAAAAGAGCATTGTTACATTCACGTTTAGCTGGTTTGGTCTATACGATGATGAAAATTGTTAGATCGAACTCAAATAAATAAAAATAAAAATTGTTAAATCGAACTAAAATTAATATAATGAAAATCAAACGGAACCAACCATTGGTAGGTTCGATTGGTTATCCAATTTAACGGAAACAGAAACGATTCATATTTTATGTTTAAAATATTCATTATAATCTGAAATAAAACTTAAATATAAGATTAAATTATTCTTTTTCAGCATTCTTATGCTTTCTAATACTAATTACACATATATAATTAACAAATTTATTAAGATCACTAAATTAATTTTAAAAAATTATTATAGCAATAGTAATTTTGAAAATATAATAAAAATTTGGTTAATTTGGTCAAATCGATAACCAAACTGAATCTTTTTACGGGTCAATTATAAACCAAATTACTTTCAAAATCAAACCAAACCAATCGAAATGAATTGTTTGGTTGATTTATTTGGTTTAATCAAAGACTGCTCACCCCTAGCTACAAGATCTGAATTTTCAACGGGACTGTGAATTTAATTTGACGATTGGATAAGGGGATGGTAAAATTTGTGCGCTTTGGATTGCTCTGCTTCAATTTGGGCTTCTTTTTCCGAACCATCGATGGGAAAATATTTATGATTTTAAAATATATATTTTAAAAAATCAAATATTTGGTTTGGTTGTGAGTATTATATGGTGTAACTCGTGTAAACATACATTAAATTGCAAAACCAATCAAAATGCGGTTCGTAAAAATTTTCAAAGACAATTAAATACCATCCACAGTAAAAACAATGACCAGTTAAAGTTGACGGTGCATTAGACATGTCAAGCATGGAGTCCACACAATTGCTCTATTTGGCTGAACTGTTGGAATCGAATTGATTGACATCCAATGCATCAGACACGTCCGAGCATCAAGCACCGGCGTTTTTTCCCAAAAGTTACCTCTTCTCTTTCTTTTATTTTCTCCCCGTCCTTCATTTTTTTTCACCAAATCACATTTTTTTCTCTCTCAATCCAAAAATTCAAGCATCTTTTTGTTTCTACTTCACTTTCTAAGGTAATCATCAAATTTGGGTCTTTCATACTAACATCTACCTTCTATGTTTTTCTTGAATTTTTTAGTTTTCTTTTGTCAAAGTGTCGACCCAAAAAAAATTCGGTTCTTCTTCCCACCAAGTTGTAGACTGGACTGATGAAAGGACGTTGACCTTTATTAACATTTGTTTCCCAACATTATATCTCGCAAAGATCAGATTAGCCATTGGTACGACGAAATCTACGAAGCCTTCAACACAGAAATGAACGTAGATTACAATCCCAGTTAGAAGAAAAACAAGTATCATAACCTCAAGCCCGAACCCTATGAACCGATTGTTGTAGATTGAAGGCGGGTTCTATAAAGCGAAGGACACCGTCGAAGGAGATGACGAGTAGTGTGACAAAATGCTAAGAATTACAAGAAATTCAATATTTCCTTACCTTCAAAATTCATGGATATGAATATGGTATCTTAAGGCTGCATCGGAACTTCGTCGTGCAAGTTCATAGCCCGAAGGCTCCACCTAGCAATGTCCAGTTTGACACGCAGATGTATGTCTACTTTCTCATGGGCAATACTGTCGAGATCAACGCTCGCACTCCCAAAGCTTCTGCAAATCCGCATCACTCTTATACTACTTCTGCTTCTCGTAAACGTCAACCGAGTAGAGCTTCTTCACATAATGCAGAGATGGCGTAGATCATAGATAGATGTACGACTGGATAACAGGAGGATGACTCATCTTCCGAATGAAAAATCAAATACATTCTTGAAGATAGTTGCAGTATCTCCCATGGACAATTATGTAATTTATTACATATATCTAACTCGGTAACCAATCTTGTCCGTATTTTTATCTATTTTTTTTCTTCATATTATGATCTAATTGATTAAGTATCGATATAAAACGATTTAATAGAAAATCCTTGAATGATAAGTTCTGTGATAGCAATTACAATATGTTGCAATCATGAGAAATTTATCGTGTTGAAAATTACATATTTTTTTAAATATTCATAGTCAAGATGTTTCAAATGAGATATCGATATATTCACTAAGACTAGAGTGCGTAACGCTTTCTAACTTTTGAGCAGTGTATTACTCATGATTGCTAGGGGCACCAAGGTATGACGTATTGATAGTTATTTGATAATTATGAAATGACTTGCTCAAGATTTTTTTGTTGGTTAATACAACTAAGGTCAAACGATATTACACGGTTCTCTCGACTTGAGAATATTAAACTTTAATATGGACGAGGGCTAGCAATTAGAATTGAGAACCGAGAACAACAAACCCAAAACTGAACCGATCCAAGAGGACACGAACCTGATAGGTCTCGGATTGGGTCTGAATAATGAAAAAACCATAAAGACTCGACCAAACTCGACCCAAACCGAACCAACCCGAACTAACCTGAAATGAAGTAAAAAAACATTGAATATGTATTTATTTGGTGTTATTATCTAACCAGACCTAAATCGATCTGATTCGACCCGACTCGAACTAAAGCTCGGGTCCGTTCGGGTCTAAATTTTAAAATGTTAAGTTTGGACCCGACAAAAAAAACAACCCGCCAAGAACCGAGACCTGTCGGGTCAGGTTCGGGTCTGTCGGGTCGGGTATAATCGCGGCCCCTAATGTGGATATTCCACTTTAATTATAGTTAAATCATGACATGACATCTGTCGAACGACTATAGTTGGGTCTGAGTTGAACAATGAAAGTGAAGTGTTATTCAATAGAGAATTCGTCTTCTTAGTTATATGAGGTTAGTATGACAGTCAACTATAGTCAACATAAAGTCAAATCACTGGTTGGAGCAGTACGGCTAATAATAATTGTTATTATTAAACCAAGCATTTTGTATTTGGACTAATCAAAGTTGAATGTGAGCAATGCTGGAATTTTGGCGAGAACTAAATTTCATGAGTGCTAATGTGATACAGTGTTGACGAGAAACTTAGTTGTAAATAATAGTTACTAAATATCGAGTGCCGGTTATAGTAGTAAATTTGGACGTTACCAAAAAAATGTGTAAAGATAATTTAGCCAAAATGTCGCACCACCAGCTAAGATGATATGTGGACGGTAATATTTGAATTGAAAATAGTAATCACTAATTAAATTTATATACTTAAGTCGCACAATTGAAATGATGAATACTCTAAATAAACCAAATGATTTAGTTAATTTATAATTACTATAAATTAATTAATTAGTTCATTGATATTTATGAAATATTAATTATTAAATTTTATTTTACGTTTGAATATCAACATTATTTATTCAAATACATACATACATACATATATATATATATATATATATATATATATATATATATAAAAGGTTATGCATACGCATATTGATATACGATAATGGTGGAATGTTTAAATTAGATTTAAACGGAATAAATGCTAAAAGAGTTGGTAATTATTAAGGCTTATTCCTTCTCATGGCCGACCAAAGGGGGTGGAAAGGAAGAGTTTTTCAAATTGAAATTGAAAAGGCTAAAGCATAAGTAAAGGAAGATAAATCACCCTTAATTATCTTTTATTGGCTTCTTTAAGAAATTTATTCATTCGGTCGTTTGCAAATCTCTCTCCCTTCCATCCCAAGCAAAATAATAGCTTTCATTGCTTAGAATTTTAAAAAACAAAATAAAATCAAAACAAAATGTGGTTCTTGTCTCTTAATTCTTCAAGATCCTAAGATCAATTTCAATGGAATTTTGGAGCATCGATCCATCATTTAAAGTGTAACTTTTGAAAAAAATCCTAAGGTATTACTCAGATTTAGTTTGTTTATATGTTTATCTTGTTCATGTGCTTGGACTCTCTTGATTTATCGCACCTTTAATTGTTCATCTTACAACATGTAATTCAAATCTCTTTTTCATCTTAATTAAAAGTATGTTTATTATGTTGGTTTGAATCGGATCCATTTTTTGTTATTTATCTTCATCCACTATATGTTCATTATGATTAATGTAATTTAGATCCTTAATTTTCTTTGATAGTTTGATGTTGTTTTGTATATTATTTAGATTTGAATTTTCTTAGCATGAACTCACATGTGCCTAAGTTGTCCAACTCCTTTTTCGTTTGATTTGAAAATTAAAAAAAAACTAATTCTGTTTGAAAACTATTTTAATATTTGTAGACATATAAATAAATTATATATTTTATTTATCTAATTTACCATAAAAAATAATTTCTTTTGTTATACAGTTCTTGTTTTGAATATACTTATTTTGGGTATTGTTTTTATAAGAATAAAAGTTTATCAATCTAGAATTAGTAAGTGGACTTTTATGTAAAATCCAAAGTTTTTTATTCTTTTAAATTTAAAATTTTGAGTAACTCGTATACTTTTTCTTTCATTTCTAAATTAAAGGTTTGTTTTAAATTGTTGATTTCAAAATCAAACATATTTATACATGTATTATAAATTACAATCTTCATATATATATATATATATATATATATATATTATTTTAAATTTAAAACATTACTTCTAATATCTATTTATATAGAACATATGTTGTATGTTACTTTAACTCAAATTCATAAGATTTTTTGTATACAACTTTAATGTTTAACCTCAAATTGTACATTAATTGAAATCAATCCATTATTATTATAAATTTTCGATTTCAAATCATATAAAATTATCAAATATAATTTCCATATAAATATTCGCATATAATTATGCATTTTTATTTTGTATATACATTTTATATCAAAACCTTGGACAAGAAAGGTATATGTAGGAGTGCATGGATCCATTGCAGTGTAAATCCAAACACCCATATATGGTCACATCAACTATGGATATATATTATCTTAGCATGTGCACTTCATACAAATAAGCATATTTGATACACTTACAAACCAAAACCTAATAATAATAATAATAATAACAACAACAACAACAACAACAACAACAAGAATAACAATAAAAAAACTCTACAGTAAATTAAACAAAACAAAGATTTTATTTAAAAAAATTGTACATAGGATCTAACTTCTAAACAGACTTTATACGTCCAATAAAGATCTAAAATGGCAATTTTTTAATATTCATCCATTTAACCCGCTTCTGCCTGGCCCGATTCCTGCAAATAGTATCATATTCCAATAGTTTATGCAGTCTAAAATTAGTACTGTTAGGGTTAACTGGGTAAAGACTACCCATCTAGTAGAGTGTCTATAAAAGTAGTGTCAATGGTTGGGTTTGGATAATCATGTACTCTAACCAACCGGACTACTAGCCTGGCTCGAAGTGTGAAGTAAGCTAAAAAGTTATCCCTAATATAAAGCCTCGAATTGATTTTAGGCCTTAGGCTAATTTTCAAAACCTGTTTGAAATGTAAATGTTAAGTTTAAAATATAATAGTAAAATTTTATAAAAGCTATAAAATGCATTCAAAATTTTCAAAATTGTATTGAGAAATTAATAATTGATTTTGAAATTTAAAATCTTAAAATTTAAAATTTAATTAATATGATTAGTTAAATTAAAATTAAATAACCAATTAAATGTTAATTAATTAAAGCATATATATATTGATATATATGTATAACTGTAATTGTTGTAATTTTTTATTTATCTTAATTTTTTTATGATTTTTAAATTAAAATTTTAAATTAATCAACATATTTAATTAAATAAAATTTAATAAAAGATAATTAATGAAAATGTATACATATATTAATATATACATAGAACATTATATATGTTATAGTTGATTAACTATCTAAAATAGTTTAAGAAGGGAAATTTTAGAAATTTTGTATAAAATAAAATTAATTAATTGAATATGATTTAATTAATAATAATTAAAATAATCAAATAAGATTTAATTAATAAGACATAGGCATATGTCATATATGTAAATTAAATTACAAAAAGTATAGTAAGTTAGAACCTATTTAATTATATGTGTATAAAATTAAGTGGAATTGGAAAGAAACCTAAATCAGATTTAATAAATAAGTACAAATGTATAATGCGTATATTGTATCTTCGAATTTATTTGACACTTAATAGCAAGGGTATTTCATAAGAAATATGCTAAATCGATATCACTCAATACATGTATACTGAAGATTATGAATCCCTAATAATATAAGTTATCATCTACCATTTATATATTAATATATTACCATATGCTCTTTTGTTGCTGATTTTCTCAAGCTAGAGATGTCATGTGTAGTACTATTAATATATTGACTGGTCGAGGTAAGATACATGCACATATTTGTTGATATTCCTCATAGTACAAGCATTATACTCAGGCCATCGCAAAATGGTGGATATGGGTGAATAATCATGATGACCCACCTTTTTGACCCTAGGAACGACATTTAATACATCCACGGTATTCGTATTCCATTGCCCAAGCATCTGAAATATGGATTGCCATGGAATGAAAATAAAATAACAGAACAAAAAATCACAACAAAATTGTTAAATAGAACATAACAGTGAAATAATACATAAGGTTTCTCCCTAATATGGAGTTATCAGAGTTACGTAAAAGTACTACCATCAGGTTAGGCAATTGTAACAACCCCCCTTTACACATGCTGAACAAAATACACTTACATGATTTAAACAAACAGTGGAAATAGATAGCTCAATAGATAAAGGCCTTATGTTAGTACGCTATCTTCAAAAGAGCCCATAAAAGACTTTCTACTCTTGGACTACTCAAATAAAAATGAGTACCCAAGAGTTTAGGGAAGAAAACAACCTAGGTCAGACAATATGTCTGGTATGTGTAAAACTCTAAAACAATAGGTGTAATTAAACAACAACAAATGAGACCACGCTGCCAAACACGGAACGGATTTTCTCTCACAAGAACAACATCCAAACATAAAAAATGGATACAAATAATTAAACATCGTGAAGAGTGCTAGACTCCTCCCGATACAATTATGGAAAACAAGTTCGAAGGTTCAAATCAACAAGGAAAAATGGAATTTTCTAACAATGATTAGGAGGGTGCACCCACTTTACCAAAAGTATACCTCTAAAAATTTACTAAAGGACAAACAATGGCCCTCAGAAATGTATAGGCCCAAACCCACTACCTTACCAAGTATTTCACATCACCATGGGCATAACTGAATCCAATTTAGAGTGGGTGTGGAAATACCCTAATAGGATAAACCCCACGTAGCTTGACGTTCACTCGTGCTTTGGTTTTAGTCATTCTCGACAAAGGATAACAAAGCTCAAATGAGCAACTCATTATCTTAGAGTGATGAAATATGCAGCAGGTTAAAGTATTTGATAGTTGACAAATCAACTATCAAGATAACATAATGATCATATATGGAAATTCAATCTTGTATACCCATCACCACTCGTTGATTTCGAACTTATATTATCCCTTGGGTAACAATGATGCTAGACAAGTTAATGTAGTGTTACCTCAAAGTCATTGTAACATCCTCTATTTTGAGGCCCGAAGATAAGCACTACAGTTGCTGCAGTCATCTATAGTATTAACATCTGGTGACAAAATACGGTAATGTTAATGGTATTCATAATATCAAAAGTAATGAATATGAAATAAAATCAACACAGATTTCAAAAACATCTTTTATGATTATATTACAAATAAATATTTCACATTCAATTACATAATTTACAAAACGATTCTCAGGTTTTGATCAAATATAATTATTACAAATTACTACAAGTGCAACATATGAAAATGCCAACGTGGATCATCAAAGTACCAGATAGATAGACATATCAGTCATAAATACATCACAGCGAAAATAATACTAAATAACTCTTACATAGTTAGCTTTGCATCCTGCATGACTTCGGAAGCTTATTCATCCAACCTACTAAACTTGAAATTCTTTAACTCTCAATATACTCAAATTTAATTTTGAGCACCCGAGAGTTTAAGGGGAAAACATAAACTTCGAGTCGGACATAAAGCCCGGTGTGAACAATTCTATTACATGTCAATTTACTGATATTAAGCGAGACCACGCCGCTTAGCGGAACGGGATTTTCCTCACTAATATCCTTTTTAAAATCATATCTTTAGCAAATCAAAATCCTAGAATCAAACTGATTATAACAACAATAACAATAACATACATGCATATAAATCAGGTAATCAATGGACTATCTGTCCGAACAATATAGTTTTATCAGGCTGACTATTAACCATTGGCTGACTCGGGTCTACCAGACATAATAAGTATTATAAGTTCGGTTACACACAATACTGGATGATATGTCCTTAACTTACTTCTCCTAGAGTCGACTGATCCTAATGGTTTTGCAGGTTCACCAATAAACTACTTCTACTCTGTGTATTCCTTTCTGTGTGTAACATCATTTTAGTCTTACTGTGACAAAGTCCTATACACTGGAATTTTTACCTAAAGTATAGGGGACGATCCCACAACAATCACATCCGGTCTTCTAATATCTGAGTCATATACTTAGGGTTAACTACACTATTTATTTTTCTTGAAAACATTTCTTTCAAATTAATTTAACCCTTTTAAATCATACATAAACAAGAGACTATACTCTTTCTTTACTCAACATACATATGCCATGATATATGCTTTTTACATAAAACAACGTTGATGAGAACTTAAAATCAATAGGGTTATCAATCCCTCGAAATAAGATAAATTCTTTAACCTTGAAAACATTAGGCGGAAAGGACCAAACCTTTGGAAATAGACCTTTCGAAATCATTACTTAAAATCTTGGACATCCTCTTTCGAAGCCATTAATCATATCTTTCGAAATGCTTAAAACAAACCTTTCGAAACACTTAAAAGATGCCTTTTGAAACACCTAAAACATACCTTCGAAGGCATTGGGTTCAAGTAAGCAGTTATGGAAGTATAGCTTCGAACCCAACTAAAAGTATTACTTTCAAAACCATAGTTTAAAAACAAAACAAACTACAAAATATAAAAGTGGACACATTCGAAAGCTATCCTTTCGAAATCATTGCCTCCAAAACTATTAGTAAAAGCGTCTAAGTCATTCCTTTTAGAAATATTGGGGAAGGCGACTTCAATGGTCACAGAGGGGTATTGGTTCAAAACCTAGCTTAAGCACTCATTGATCTAAGGGTTATAAAAGTGGCCTCTTACTAAGGCGAAAGGATTTAATGCAGCAGCTAGGGTATCGAAGGGGTTCGAAAGCAGCAACCCTTTCAAAGATATTAAATCAAAAGAGGGTTTGTAGATTCGAAACTTGGAAATACAACTTCACCCCTTACACAAGTATACCTTCGACACCATTACTACCCTTCACATTTGTCCAATACACTTCATACTAATAACTTGATACCATGTATATTGGTACTAAATAGATACAGAAGGGTTAGAGATGGAAGTATGACGTCAAAAGCTAGCAGGATTAAGTGGCGAAGATGTAATTTGTATTAAAACTTCTTTTTTGCTTATTAAAGAAAATACTTTGCACATACCATTAATATATGTCAAAAACTTATTGAATGATAAAACTTTATCAACTTCTCTTTTCATAATTTCTACCGAAACCAGTTTGAAGATAATTTAACATTTAAGCTCTTCTTCTTTATAAAACGTTTAAATCATTTAAGTCCTACGACTTAAATAATTTATATACCATAGATAATCACTTAGAAAAATCCCCAAAAATCATAATAATTCACATTAAATATGTTTTCTAACAAATATAAATTTCAAACACGAAAACATTATTTAATTGCCTTAAATAATTTAAATCTGAAATTCACTATTTCCTCTCATTGAAAATTCATAATGAATCCATAATTACTTAAAGAATTATGAAACTTGAAACCGCATTCTAAAATAATATTTTTAACTATATTTCAAAAATGCAAATCATTGGGATGTCATTTGATAAATTTTCTAATCTAAACATATCATAAGATCCATATAAATCATCAACAAGCATATATATTCATTTGATATATCAAAACATGGCTTGTGCGATGACTCAGTTTTTCGACGTTTGATTTTGAATATTTAAATGGTTTTAAATCTTGATTTGGAATATAATTTGATTTTTGAATATGAAGATCTTGGTTGAGAATTTTAAAATGAATTTAAATTTTAAATATATTGATTTATCGTAATATGGGAATAGGGGGATAATTGAAATTTTGAGCTGAATATAAATCAAAACGATTTTTAAATGAACATAGATTCTAATGAGCTATAATTTAGTTAATAGGTCTTTGAAACTGAAATTTCAAGCAATTTCGTTAAAATTGGAAATCGTCGATTTAATCGACACGTTAAAGTAGCGATCCGGGGTACAGTCTCAGAATTCGACAAAACCATCCGTTGGATCCGTAATAGTGTATTATTATTGAATTTAATTTTTATCGCAATTGGATTTACCATTTGTTTGTGCGATCAGAAAACGCATAGAAATGATTTAATTGAGTTTAATTTAAATGGTCAATTTAAAAAGCTATCTACCGCATACGATTGAGTTAGGCCTCGAGACTTGTTCCATTGTGTTCGAAAAGCGTTATAAACACCTAGCGCAATGCCTTGATAGGGGTTCGAAATTTTGAGATATGCAAAAGAGATATTTGAAATTTTAAATATAAATATATTCATTCACATCAGCGGTTGTTCTTTCACATCATAGCTACCCTAGGATTTAACAAGCGCCACCCTATTGAAAGTAGCCATTTTCCGTTTAAATCACGTTATTTTCTTTCTCCCTCTTTCAAAGTGATCAATTTGATTTAAAAGAAAAAAGAAAAAAATGTAAATCGTGAAAAGGTCGTGAATTCATACTCGAGCAATTTCGTGGCGATAGGTGAGGGAGAAGCTAGATCGTAGGGGCCACGACGGGGTGGAGCAAGGGCTGGAGCAAGGCAGTGAGTTGATCGATGGGACTTATTAGGGTTTGACAGTTTAGAGCGATGACTAGGGTTGAAATCGAAGTGGAAAGTGGTTTCGAGGTAAAGTTTTAGGCTGCTCCGACCATTGATTTGGAAGTGCAACATTTATGTCGTCGTGAACTGTCTGTGGTCGCCTTTTTTTGGAAACTCGAGTCGCATGAGGTTGAAGCGCGACAGCGGGAAGCGCGAGGTCGAGGTGGGGATTGAGGTGCTGGCGATAGCTACGAGCGGGAGTGCATGTAGGATTTGGCTCTGATGGCCTCCAGTGTGGCGAGGATGGAGGAATTCGATGGGAGTGGTGATGTTGTTCCTGCCTGGAGATGAGGATACGAGTCGCGATCCAAGGAGCTTGGTCGTGAACAAAAGTCGCGTGCGCCTGGTCGAAAATTCTCTGTTGTGATTAGGTAATTTTATTAAAAAATAAAATTTTAAATTTAAGTTAATTATAAATTAAATTATTTTGAAGTTTATTAATCCGTATAAAATTTACATACGAGGTCCGAAAATCTTGAAACGAGTCGCTTGAATTTACGGTGATAGAATAATCACAATGGGTTTAATTTGGAATTGGAACGATAGATAGGTTCGAAAAATCAAGATGGGTAAAATCTCACTCATTTGGATTGCTGATTATAATTTAAAATTGTTGAATTTAAATTATTGGTTGATTGGATGGATTTTTAAATTATTATTAGTTTGGATGTTAAATATATATGTATATTATATATATTAGTAGTTGGATATATTTCCCGCCATTGGAGCGGATGAGACCCTATATGTCCTGCGTAATAGCTAATGATCCTACATACCGCGATATTCCCCTCAAAGTGGGATTGATATCTTTGTGTTGTATTAACATCTGTGAATGCAGCGAAACAGGTTGGAGAGATCCAACTGGATTCTTCAAAAATGTTAACTTCATATATAATGATATGTGATGTGTTAGAATAAACTGTTATAGATTATTGTTTTGATTTGAATAATTGGATTTTGTAGTAGCACCGACCTGAATTTTGGTATTTTAAATACCATATATATTATTTTTGAATTTGAAGGAATTAAATGGATTTTAGATATAAAAATATTTAAATTGGAATGTGGATCATTTTAAAGGGAATCGAGTTGGACAAAATAATAATTTGATTTTTTTGGTTTATACTTAACTATTTAGAAAATATTTTGAGACTTTAAAATAATTTATATAAGGAATTTATAACTAATGGATTTTAAAAGGATATTTTTAAAATTGTGGATACGGAGTTTTAAATCGATATTAAAAATAGATTTGAAAAGTCAATGTGATTTATTAATAAATGGATTTATAAAATGAGATTTTATAAATGGAATTTTTGAGATTAGTTTATAAAAAGTGAAACTCAAAGGAGTTATAAATTTATAAACGATGTTATAAATAAAGGAAATCAATATCAGATCATAATTAGGGAATATAAAATCCATAGGATAAATTTATATTAGGATATGGAAATAGGGCTGAGGGAAAATAGCGGATACTATTTTTGAAAAGTGGAAATGGTTAAGAAGATTGAAATGAAAGCGATGTGTTGGGAATCGGAACAAATTTATAAATTTAATTGGCTATTGAGAGTTTAAAAATATTTTTTTAATTTTAAGAAGTTAAGTTGTTATTTTTTTTAGAAAGGGAAATTTTATTTATCCAATTATGAATATTTAAGCTGTTAGTAGTGAAATATTTCGGGAGGTAGATTATTCAATTATTTACTTTTTATAGAAATGAATTCACAAGTTTATAATAAGCCTCATAAATCAATTTTTTATTTGAAAATGAAATAGGGAATAGATTATCAATTTTTATATAAGTATTTTAAAATATTAAATAATTACTTAAATGTGTTTTAGAAATAAATTATTTCCTTTAAAAATACTTATTATACATATATAGAGTTTGAAAATGATTTGAATTTATTTATAAACTCTCTCGAGATATGAAAAGGATATGATTTTTAGAAGTTGTAAATGGATAGATGAGATTATAAGCGAGTATAATCAACTTTGGAAAATGTAAAGGAATAAATATAAATTCCAAAAATGTAGAAGAAATAATATGAAAAAAACTCCTAAGTATTGATATTAGAAATGATTTCGGAAAAATGGATTATAATATTTTCCTAATGAGAAAATGATGGTTTTTGAAAATATTTAGAGACGAAGGATTTATATCGAGATATTTTCTAAGTAATAGATTTTAAATCAAAGTTCGAAATATTCACTAAGTGTTGAAGGGAGGTACGGGTGGAAATATCCTGTTATGGAAGCAAGTATTCAGAAATGTTTTCAAATATTGATAAATTTGAAAGAGATTTGAATATATATCTTTGTAAAGATATTTTGAAATGAATGCTTTAGGGAATTATAAACAATGGCCTAATGATTTCTTATGGATGTAATTTGATAGTTAAATAACTGACTGTCAATATTTGTCAATTTCGTTAATCGTTTTAAAGAGACCGAGATCAGGTTTAATTAATCGAAAACCACTTCTATCCAATTTGAACGTTACGAATAGATGTCGTGAAGATGGTGATTCGGTTTGTCCAGACCCAGGACAACTTGTATGGACGAATGCTATTAAAACATCGTCATTGGAGGACGATGAGAATCTAAGTGGAATTGTTCTTGAAAGGTAACGTTAGCCTCAAGCCTCATCAACCGGGAACGACTAAAATAGGGGAGATGCAACAAGGCTAAGTGGGTTGCACCCAATTAGGGTATGTTATCACTTTTCTAGATACCCTCGGAAATACATATAAATTATGGATATGGTTGTGCATGAAAAAGGGAGCGTTCGATTTTTAATGGTGGGAACACCCGAGGTGATAACATATTCGGTTCTATACAGGTTAGGGGTGGACCGTCTTGTGTAGAGGGGATCCCGATGAGGTCCTCGGAACATTTTTCTGGAGATGTACTATGATGGGCGGTACGCCGGTAGCCTGGTTATTGTATGGAATCTATTCTCCAATGCGAGTCTTTATGGTTTTTTTTATAGAGCCTAGTATGTTGGAATTTAATTAATTAACAATTTCGGCTATTTGAATAAGTATTTGTGCTTAGACACTATTATAATATCACTAGATTGTATATAAAATGTTTTGGTTATCGTAAGGGAAAAACCTGTCTTGTTTATGTGTCACACGGTCTTACGAGATACCATGGTTTTTTAAAAGGTTTTGATAACTTTAATAATTCAAATTGATGTGTTTTCTCACGATGGTTTTCCAGACTAACTCCGGTGTTATTTTATTATAATGCTGGGTCAAACTGAATATTACAGTTTCAGAATATTATAGAGCTCAGGGATGAGCTGGTGGAGTCTAGACGTATATCACGTATGTATATTAGGACAAGTTATTATAGCTATCCAGATCGATGTATTGATTGTTGTACTTTGATGATTGTAAGTAATAAACAGCTATAGATTCTTTGGTATAAAATCTGTTATTATATATTATATTTTGTTTTGCTGCGATTGCGAGATTCTGTGTTGTTTCTATTTTCTTCTATCTCTTTCTTCTTCTTTACCCTACTTATTCGCTCTTTCGTACAATTTGGGTTGAACAAGTGTGAATTATTATTAACTCAAAGGGTACGGAACGATGGTCACTACATTTGGAAATTTTGATGTACATTTGGAATTTAAATGAAAATTAAGAATTCTATATATATATATATAAGAGTGTGTGTGTGTGTATGTATATATATATATATATGTATGTATGTATGTATATTTATGTGTGCGCATGCGTGTGTGTGTATATATGTTCGTGTGTGTGTTTCGATGTAAACATACACAAACTCACACACATAACCCTTCAACCAGAGAATTTTTCTCTTTCAAATCTTAAGGTTTAATTTTTTTTTATTTTGATTTCCATATGGAAATCATCAAATATGAAAAAAAAAAATTAAAGCAAAAACATATGCAAAAATTATTTAATGTATATGTTCATATTGCATATTTTTTATAGATATGTAGAAATATTGTAAAAAGATAGATTTTGTATTTAAAATAATTATAATATATATTTATATGTGTATTTGTCTGTGTCTGTGTATGTATATGTGCATGTTTTCCATTTATAAAAAATATCTGAGAACATATTAGGTATACATACGTTGCTAAAAATTTTATGTATATTTTTATGCAATATGTACATGTATATTTAAAATCAAACTAGTTTTAAATATTATAAATGTTTAAATTATTTTTAAAAAGTAAATATATACAATTTCCTTTTAAAATCATCGAATGATATATAACAATTATATATGTACGAAAAAATATTTATTATTTTAACATATACACATATGTATGTATGTATATAAAACGTATTCATCTAATGTTAACGACAAAAACATTTATGAATTCATGATAATATATGCACATAAATAATAGCAGCAAAACGAGATGATAAATAACATATAATTATATAATAATATAAATTGGATTGTTACCTTATCTAAAGCCTAGATGAAATACCATGAGATGTTGAATCCGTTCACTCATTGAGTTAGTATCCAAACATTCAGAAAGAGCTACTAGACTAAAAGCAACCGCTGATCTTTGATTTGTATTTATTTTATGTATTTTAAAGATTAACAATGAGGAGGATGGGGTGCTATGATTTTCATCCAAAGGTGATAGTGGAGAAAGCAAAATTAGTTGCTTAAAAAAATGAGAGATTAGAAATGTTTAAATAAAAGAGAAAGGTAGGAGTAACTTATGGATCTAGATCCACTTTTCTCTCTACTAATATAAACCCCTGTTCAAACCAAATCAAGATACCTTTCCATCCTATCATAGCCAGCTGAAAATACCCCCTAAATGGGCCTTTAACATGCTTCAAGCCCTATCAAATAAGTGTGCAATTAAATCCAATCAAAATGCACAACGATATTGTATATCGATACGTCTGTCTATAACTATTATGTACACACTCTTTAGTATTGATAAAAATTAAATAAAAAATTATAATTAATATCAAATAAAGTTTAATTAATTTATAAAAATAATAATTAATTAAACCGGCTGGTAGTAAGGGTATTCAACATTTCGGTTGTGTGACTCTTAAGTATGAATTCAGCAAATGATTAATGTCGAACAACTCGAATATTAATGTTCATATGCCACTGAGCAGATGGTGTGACATTATGGCCAAATTTATTGCTTATATAGCTTAAAATCTAATTCTACTTATTTAAGCATTATCCTAGTTTAAATTATTTACACCAGTTCTCTTTGTCAAACTATATCACATTAAGACTTAAGGAATTTGGATATGGTCAAAATTCCAATATCGTCCATATTTAATTTTATAGTCCAAATACAAAATCCTTGGTTCGATAATAATAATTATTACTAACCGAACTACTATCGCAAGGAATTTTGACTTTGAGTTGACTTAAGTTGATCGTGATACTACCTCATATAACTTTGGAGACGAATCCAATATTTCACTTCCAATTCTTTCACCTAACTCAACTTTAGTCCCTTGATGGACGTTGTGCCACGATTTAACTATAACCAAAGTAAAGCTTCCACATTAAAGGTCATTAGTATTCTCAAATCAAGAGAACCATGTAATATTGTCATACCAATATTTACTGTTTGATATTAGTTATATTAACCAACGAAAAAATATCTATGAGTACTTTTGTATTTATCCAATAACTATCAGTACGTAACCTCTGGGTACCCTTAGTAGTCATGAGTAATACACTGCCCAACATTTGAAAGGCGTTACATGCTCCAACCTCAATGGGTGCATGGATATCTAATCTCGATGCATCGTAATTAGGAATATTTTAAATGACACGTTTAATATTATGTGGTGATAAAATATTCATGATTACAATAATTGTAATTACTATCACAAACACACAAGTTATGGTTGTCTATTAAATATATTTAAATCAAATAATTAGTTAATTACAATACATTGTGACAAGCACATAACAAAAAGAAAAACACCTTTATTTCGAATGAGATTTTCTTACAGAGTTAATAATTTGCATCAAATTACAGAATTATCCCAAAGGCATACCCCTAACTCTATCAATCTCACACTTGCGGCCAGAGACAATTATGGAATCTCAATCACATCCTTTTTATAAGTTTGATGAGAACGATCGAGCTAGACCATTCATGAATGGGTCTGATATGTTACCCTTTGTATCTACTCTTTGTAGCACAATAAATACTTTAGTTATACACTATACATCCATCCATTTCATTTCTTTAGGATTAGACTGGTATTGGTTTACGCATCCTAATGCGTGCGTGTAACAACCTGCATTTTTATGCTAGATATTTGAATAATGAATAGTTAATGATTTGAAGGTCCAAAATTTGATTTTTTTTTTCTCACACACATTTGAATTAGGAGTCGGGACCACTTCCAATGAGTATGGATTTGTAATGCGAATCAAAATGAGTTTAAAATATCGCTATATTTGGAGTCATGTATTTTTAAGAATTACGTATTTTATAAAAATACATGTGTAGCTAGGTCCAATAGGATTTTGACTGAAGGCTTGGGTTTCTAGGGTGAAGGTTGTATTATGAGATGTACCATTGATGAATTTTTGAAATCGATTGGTCCGATGGCCAAAATGACCTCGAAATTCATGAAATTATCATCTTATAGCACTGTCTTGGATGATGATGAAATCTATACCGTTGGGATTAGAAAAATGAGGTGATGCGTGCCGACAAGTTTCGTGGCGATCTAATGTATCGTGTGATTGTACGAGCTCGAAACACATGACAGCTTATTTGAGAAATAAAAATATATACTTATATATATATATATATATCTGTGTGTATCCCCATCCCCTGATAATATCTTCTCTCTACACATAATATCTCCTCCTCCTCTTATAAATGAAATAATGCTGCTCCTCCTCCTTTAATTTAATCAAGAGCTTCTGCGATCATGTAGGCAGACTGAGAATATATTCCAATAACTTTTTAATTCAATTTTGACATTTTTATTATCTTTGTTGTTATCGATATAAATTTCATAGGCCTTTAAATTATTTATAACAATTTTAAAACTCAAGATTCAAAAAAATTCCCGATTTCCAATTTTTAATTCAAAAATTAAATTATCCAATAAATGGTTATATTTGAAATTCAAGTTAAAAATTAACTTTTAAATATTTAAAATCAATTATATATTCCAATTTCAAATATCCAAAATTCTGGGTCGTTAAATTCCTTCCCTCTTAAAAAAAATTTCATCCTTGAAATCTTCTAGATAAGAAGAATTGTCCAAACCCGTTAACTATTCCAAAATCGAAACAGCTTAAACAACTTTCCAAAATAATTTTTATTGAAATCACATTATCACCTCTACTAATTTCCAGTCTCATTTATAGATTACAACTAATATATTTCCCTCAATCATTCAAATTATAATTTAAAACCAAATTATCAATTATCAATTTTTCTTCAAAAATTTTCTAACTCCTTAAATTTTCGAAAAATTTCGCTAGCGTCTTCATTGCGCAGCTAGATCCGAAAAACTACAAAACGCCACTATGGGCCCCAATTCATCAATGAAAACAAAAGCCAAGTGGCTGATCAAAAAACAATCAATTTCATACAACAATTTAAACATATACCTTTTGTCAATCAAATTTATTTTTTGAAATCAAAGACATCAGTCTAGCTTTTTCTTTTAATTACCCGCACCCTACTTATATCTAATCATACAATTTCAAAATTGTTTTATTTATTTCTTTTCAAAATTCTCACCAAAACCCCTACGATGTACATATATCATTCATATGCAATATCAACTCTGATCGCTCACTCAATCACACAATTTCACTTTTGAACTAGTATCATTCACATGACTCTCTAGCGCGGACTCAGATCTGGTTCCTTGATCAGAAACCATCATTCTCCTTACATAGCCATTTCCTATGATAGAGTATTTCAGGATCAATCAAAAATCCATATCCAGGGTTCGTTGTCGAAAATCGAGTGAAAAATTCTACCTCGGACGATATAACTGTCTCGAAATTTTGTGCTCGAATCTGGATCAAATTGCTATGCGAATAAAATAATATACGTACAACTTATGTATTTATTTCAAATTGATTATTAGCTATATCAATTTCTTTCTATTCACATTTATTTAAATTTCCATACACTTATCCACAATTATCACACTCATTTAAGCTTCACATTCCCTCGTTTTTCTTAGTATATTTCCTCTATACTAATTTCACCTAAGAATTTATCCCATCAATTTTTCATAAGTCAATTTATAACCTTTATACAAAGTTCTTAGATTTATTTTCACTTCACAACTCAATTTTATATCTATTTCTATTCAAATTAAATTCTCAATTTCATTCGAACTCAATTTGTCTTCCAATTTTAGATACTGAATTCTATCCACCATATCTCAAACCATATTTAATCCACTAATTATTTTAAATTAGTTCCATATACTAACTTATTTCCAATCAAATTCAATTCCAAATTCGTTTAACTTATTTATTCAAGTTATTAGTTCATTTACTAATTTATTTCAAATCCCTCTATGTTCCATTTTCATAACTATTTTCCCTTTAGCCTACTTAGGATTAACCTCTCAAAATTCACTTTATTTTTTACACCTAAGTTAAGTTTAATTTCCATCCCGATAATCAGGTTTTAATTCCATTTACTTACAAATTAAATTAATTTGTTCATCCACACATTTATTTACAATCTTAATAAACTTTATTTTCAATAATTATTTCATTTTTTCCACTCGAACAAATTCTTCAATTTCACTTTAATCAAATTAAATACCATTCCCATACTCAAATTTCAAAATTTTATACGTTTTCCAAACTTCTGTATATTCCATTGAAACATTTAAAATAAGATTCCAGAGTTTTAAACAATTACTTAATATTTCAAAAATCATTTTTGAAATCAATTATATATGCAAAATCCATTTGTATACTAAATTACCCCTTTGTATTTCAAAATCAAACCAATTTTGCAACAAACCCCAATTCAAATCACTGAAGTAGCAATCCCTCCCTTAGAAACTCGAAAAAATATCGATGATGCTATAGTCATTACCGAAATTATTTTCCAACGACCAAAGTGAGTTCAATGCTTTTATTTATTTTAAAACCATTTTTATATATTTTATCCTAAATATTTTACAAATAACATCACCATTATTTCCAAGACTTCGAAAATCATTTTCAAAACCAACGGGAATTAAATTCCCAATTTCCAAATTTTATCCTTTAAATCCTTTAAATCTATATTTAAATATTCCTCTGGAATTTTATCCCATTTCAAATTATAAATCACATTTATAGCTCATATTTTCAATCCCATTATTGTTATACTCTTAATCTTTGGTTATAATATCAAATTTTATTCGATTACCACAACAACAAATGATAATAGTTTAATATTATCATTTTCTAGCAACCAAGCAACCATATATAGCTATAATAATTTCTGAAAAATTATTTCCTTTATATAAAAATAATTTGGGTAGAATTATTTCATTCATCCTATTTTAAAACAATACCATGTCGAATTGTTCTATTATAGTGTTTAGGGATTCCTATCAATAACGTTAATTACTCGTATTGACCAAAACCCATAAACTACTCAACAAATCAATCAACACAATGTAAAATAGTTTTATATTCACTAACAAATAAGCGCTCATATCTATCAATACACTCAAACTCGTTCTAGGGTGCTACTGACCCTATCTCTAATGAGTTACTCCTACCAGAGCCAAGATTCTCACTTAACCTTCTATTATGATACCAAGTGTTATGGTACGTATTTTCGACACTCGAAAATCGACATCAATACGTCCACTATATTACATGCTGAACAATCAAATGCCGGAAATACCAGATCATTAAGGAAAGAAGAAGAGGTAGAAGAAAAAAATAGAAATAACAACACAGAGTCTCACAATCGCAATGGAACAATTTACAATAGATATCAACTGATCTTTATCAAAAAGAACTATAACTGTTTATACATTTTGTCATCAGAGTACAACACAAATCAACAGCACAATACTGGACAATTATATAACTTGTCCTTACAAAAGCTGAATATACAGTCTACAATACACAGTGGAATATAAATCAGATACGTGAAATATGCCTTTGTCGTCCATCTCGTTTCCTGCGCTCCATAGCATCCTATCCTCAATCTGTAATACTCGGTCTGACCCGAGCATTATAATAAAATAACACCCGAGCCAGTCTGAAAAACCAGCGTGAGAAAAACACACTCAATTTGAATTATTAAAATTCTCAAAATCCTTTGATAATCAAAGGTATCTAGTAAGACAACACCACACATAAACATGATGGGTTTTTACCTTACGATGACCAAAATATTTCATATCAAAATCCTCTGATATTATAGTAGTGTCTAAGTACAAATACTTATTCAAATAGCTAAAATGCTTGCATCTCACGTTTCAGCATAGTTGGGCACAATCAAAACCGTACGGCACTTATTAGAGAATGGATTCCAACTGAATGACTAGGCATTGGGGTACCACCTGTCACAGTAGATGTCTAGAAACACTATATTGAGATCGAACCTATCGATCCTTGCCAACACAAGACCGGACTATCCCTGACCTGGATAGACCGAATATGCTATCACCCCGAATGTTCCCACCTTGTCCGAGCTCCTTTCACACGTACTAGTAATATTTGGAGGTTATCTAGAAATGTGATAGACATACCCTACTTGGGTGCTACCCACTTAGCCTTGCTGCATCTTCCCTGCTTTTCAGTCATTTCCGGTTGATGAAGCTAGAGGGTACGATTACCTTTTTTGAAATATTCATTTAAAATGCTCATTGTCCTCCAATGACAATGTACTGATAGCATTCATCTATACAAGTCAGCTCCGAGCTCGAATGGAACCGAAGGCACTATTCCTACTACATCCATTTTGAAATCACCCTCGGGATTAGTAGCGATTAGCCCTTGCACTTCACTACTCCATCTTCGACTCCATGCTCCTGTCTTCATTTTGGTTCGTTGGATCGAAGTGGTTTTCGGATAACTTATCCGATCCTGGTCTCTTCGAAACAACGTTCACTATTCCCGGTAAACTCAACCCTGGTTCTCTAGGAAATAAACAGATGAAGATAAGATCAGAGATCACCTCTTAACCTTTAGTGGACAGATTTCCTTAAAATGTCCTAGAAGAATGAAACGAGTTTATACTTACAGTATAGCACCTCGAACGATAACTATACCGTATAATTCCCGTGTTTCTTCTAAATATTTCCAAAGTTATATTTGAGTCTAGATTTGATAGTCGGTTATTTAACTATCAAATAAAACAACCAATCCAACCAAATACTTCACTTTCCACAGAAAATTCCAAATCTCTTTTTAATTTAATTCTAATAATTTAAATCTCTTTATCCTAAATATATACTTATCTTATCGAGATAAGTAGATTCAACAAAGCTATTCTTTCAAAGATATTTGGAAAAAAACCTTTAAAATAGTTTGGAAAGACCGTGGTATCAAACCATGGATCACGGCTCAATGGTTACATCTCTATCCTTGAGAAATCCAAGGCTTAACTATAGGCACTCACAACCTCTGATTATGCCATGCGAGTATACCAATACTCTTCGAAACTTTATTTAAAAAAATTCAAAATAATATTTATGTTATTTCTATAAAAAATTTACAAGTTAACTTTAGACAAACTACGTTTTAAAATAAAAGTTATTAAAAATGAAATAAATATTAAATAATTTATCCCTTTGAAATAATAATATTGATTACTTCTTAAATAATAATTTAATATAACTATCTTAATTCCTAATTAAAAATATACTTAAACTCGTTTTAAAACAACAAAAGTTAATTTTCGAAATGTTCTTTCAACACTTTAAATTTACTAATTAATACTTCAGAAATTATATTTTTCAAATAACTTGAATTCTCAGAAGAAAAAAATATTTTCAACTTCCATATTGCCAGTCTAATATTGACAAATTCTTCTCTTGAATTTTATAGCTTTAATTTATCCACTGATAATTACTTCACTTTATTTATAAACCTCGTTTATAGATTTCATAGTCTCATTTTTTCTTTTACCACTGTTTCACAACAACTAAAAGATTTTAAATTGATTTTCTAAATTAAATTTCATTTTAAAAATTAACTTCTTAGTTAATCCAAATTTATTCCAAAGCCCACTAAATTTAGATTCTTTTCCTTTTATGATTTAAAATCTTATTTAAAACTGGAACTTCAATTTCCTACTTTATTTCCAATTTTACCCTTTTATTTTTCCCAAACTATTTGAATCTTAAATTTAAAAAAAAAATCTTTTATACTTAAAAAAAATATCTCTTAAGTTATTGTTTTAAAAATGCCATTTAATTAACATTTATTCAAAATCTATATTTTTCCATATTCGGGAATTATTAAATAGAATTTTAAATCAAACTATTTATTTTTCCCAAATTTATTACTTTTAAATGTATCCAACTTTACTATAAATATTTTACTTTAAAATTCTCTTTCTATTTTCCTTTAAAAATTCAGTACTCATATTTTTGATATTTTAAATTGCCAAAAATATATCCAACAATACCATATCATCCAATAAATTCAATTTCCCTATAATCTATCACGGGTTATTCAAATAAATCATATAACCGAATATGAAAATAATTTCAACATTTTAAGGAATCCAGTTGGATCCCTCCAAACTGTTTCCCTGCATCCACATATGATAACACAATACAAAAATACCAATCCCACTTCGAGGGGGATATCGCAGTATAAAGGGTCATCCGCTATTATGCGGGGCGCATAGGGTCTCATCCGCTATATATATGCGGGAATATCAATCACTCCAATATATATATACACTACTATATATATAATATCACATCCAACTGATAATAAATTATCAATTCAATCAATCAAAAAATAATTAAGTTTAATTATATAAAATTAACCAGCAATCCAAATTTGAGTGAGATTAACCCATACGGATTTTTTTATCGCATTCCGTTTTCAACTGAATCCGGATGCATTTTAAATTGTCTGAAATTTTCAGAATTTCCAGATTCGTCCAAACCAGCTTCGTGTCGTTGAATACTCTATTACGATCACAACCCCAAATTTTACATTCTGATCCGACCTAGCATTTTCGAGTTATGGCATTTATAAGCATTTGAATTTATAACCAATATATATATATATATATATATATATATGTGTGTGTGTGTGTGTGTTTGTGTGTGTGTGTGTATGCATAAGACCTAACCATTTAAAACTTTGGCCCACTCATGAAAACACGGCCCAACAGAAAGCTTCTTCCCTAAAAATTCAAAAAATCGCTTCTTTCTGTAACTTTGACGACGGTGATCACCCCCAAACCACCGCTTGCCACCAAAAGTCGGCCACAAGTGCCATTCGATTCACCAAGCTCGATCGTACCCACCAGGCGAAGCTCGACAACATGCTAATGTTCGCGACATGGCCAGCCTCACTGCTACAGTAGCTGTTGTCGCGATTGGGCAGAGGGCATCAGACCTTTGACCGCCGCATCTACAAGATGCCTCTCGCCAAAAGCAATCCCTACACACCCTACATTTCATGCGATACGCCTTCAGTTTAATATGATACAAAACCCTAGCTTATTTTTTTGGAGCTGCTCTGAAATCGACTCGAACACACTCGCCATGGCCGCGCCCCACAAAATACATATCAGATTGAAGACAAATCACAAACTTGAATTTAGACATAGTTTTTTTCATGATTTTTTAGATTAGAAGATTTGAAGAAATTGATTTTCCTGAAATTTTGATTTCATTTTCTTTTTTTCTTTCTTGTGTTCGGCTATGAAAATAAAAGAGAGGACGTGAGTTGATAAGGAGGGAAACGTGATATTTGAAAGGGAAGTTGTGTGTAGAGTTAGCTTATGTATAGTGACTTGAGGTGATAAGGAAAATGGTTGATGTGAAGATGTTTGACTGGTCAATATAAAAAATATATTATTTAAATTTTAAATCGTTCCGAATTCGTAACTCAAAATCTCGACCTCCTATCAAGGCGTACTACTAGGCGCTTATAATGTTAAACTCATATTCTGAATGCAATGGAAAAGGTTTCGAGTCCTGATTCGATCGTATGGAGAAGATAGCTTTTCGGACCTGATTATTATATTAAATTTTCGATATAAATTCTAGCGCGTTTATATTTCGTACGGCCAAACAATAACACTAAATGCTACGAAATTTGAAATCCGATAATAATATATTATTACGGATCCAATAGAATTAGTTTCGTCAAAATCCGAGACTGTGCCTCGGAAGACTATTTTTGAATGTCAAATTAAATGATATATTTTTTAAACTGAACATATCACTTTTAAATGCAATTTTAAACACTTTTATTATCTTCACTATTATCGATATAAATTTTATAGGCCTCTAAATTATTTTCAACAAGCTTAAAACTCAAGATTTAATATTTTTCCCAATTTCCAATTATTTAATTCAAAAATTAAATTATCCAATAAATAGTTATATTCTAAATTCAAGTTAAATATTAACTTTTAAATATTTAAAATCAATGATATATTTCATTTTCAAATATCCAAAATTCTTGGTCGTTACAATATATATCTATGCGTGTGTGTTTTAAAGCATTTATATATAGTTTTGGCATCTTCGACTTAGGGCTACTGATTGGTGCATGAAATCCACTGCACTATTAAAGAGCAAGACCTGCAGACGAGGTCATGGGGCAGAGAGAGATTGGGATGTCGGTCTAGAGTAGATCATATATTGTTCTGTTTACAATTGAGTGTTGCAGCATGACCTATATGCCAACTTCTTCTGAGGTATTAGTTTTTAAGGGAGTCCACAAGATATTTGTGGCTCTCGATAGGTCTATTTGGTAGCTAATGTCAATTCAACATGATTTATCAATATGCAATTCAAGCGTATGTATAATTCACTATGCCCGACTTAGGATTACTGGATAATGGATACAGTGTATTATGCAAATGTATAAATATGTGATTCATGTGATTTATATTTATATAATTATAGATGCACTGTTTGGACGATTTATATATACTGGTTTGGTATGCCTAACTTGGGATAACCAAGTAATGCGAGGCACCTCAAGAACGAATCACGATCCATACAGGATGAAAATACTTTGGTGTTGTATAAATGTATGGAAAGGGTATACATAAGGTTTAGAGTTTATGTATGGTTCTGGTATATCGGGGTAGAAAACTGGAAGGGAAGGATGTTAGTGAGGGAACCCACTGCACCATTGAGATGTATGACCTACAGACGTGGTCCCGAAGCAGGGGGAAGGAGAGACTGGAACGTCAGTCTAGGGTAAGTCATCTACTGTTCTGTGGTATGATTGGGTGCTGCGACATGACCTTTAGGTTAACTTCTTTTTCGGTATTGGTTTTCGAGGTAGTCCACAAGTTGGTTATGGCTCTCGATAGGTCTCTTTGGTAGCAAATGGCAATTCCGTATGAGTATCAGTAATAAATACTCGTATTTCAGTTTTGGGTACAGAGATGTTATGTTAGTAGCATTGTTATATCATTGTACTATTTTGCATTTCATGTTGTTCGATAGGGATTGGAAGAACTATGACACCATTGCTTATGAAGTATAGCATTACTCCTAGACTCGTTGTTCGTATTCAGTTGCAGGACTATTGCTGTTCTAACCAGAGAACCATTATTTTCTATCATTCTACCTTTATATATTAATATTTGTTTACTAGTTACTTCCACTAGTGCAGTCCCTTGTCTATTGTTTATCCTATTCTGCTTATGTATACTCAGTATATTATATGGCATCATTATGTTGTGACTTGTAAGATTGTATTGATATGCCTCGATGTGATGTTTTATTTTAATTTTACCCCATACGAACTGTCTTTTATGGTGTTCAAGAGTCAGACATTATCGTTCGATGTTGATTCAGGGTATTACGAAGGACAGGCATCCTAGTATGCTACATCAAGTCTAGTACATAATATAGTGCACATTATGGAACCAATTGTCGAAGCATACAATATCCTCCTCACACACTCTTACTTCTTATCAGTCCGAGGAGCATCCTTCTTAGAAAGGATGATTCCAGATTGTATTGGAACATTACCACGCTTGGAATTCTCCATACTGAACCTTCTCGGTATGGTATCTATGTGCAGGGATTGGGACAATCCTAATAGCTTCTTAGATCTCTCTATATAGATCTTTATATCAAGTATATAAGTTGCTTCTTCAAAATCCTTCAAGGGGATGTTATTAAGCCAAGCATTCACTGATCACAATAATGAAATGTCATTGCCAATCTATAGTAAATCATCAATGTATAATACAAAGAATATGATAGCATTTCCCTATTCATTTCGGTAAATACATGCTTCCTCTGTGTTTTGATAAATACCAAAATATTTGATCACTCTGTCAAACATTTATTCCAACACATTGAAGCTTGTTTAAGTCCATAAATGGACTTTAACTTGCAAGCTTTTCCCTCACTACCACTAATCTCGAAACCCTCGAACTACGACATATAGACGTTCTCTTCTAAGCACCATTTAGAAATGTTGTCTTTACATCCATTTCCATATTTTGTAGTCATAAAATGCGGCAATAGCCAAGATTATTCGAATGGACTTAAGCATGGCTACATGCGAAAACGTCTCATCATAATCAAGACCTTGAATTTGATGAAAACCTTTCGCAACTAGTCTTAACTTATAAGTCTCTACTTGTCCATCTTTATTCATTTTTTCTCTTAGAAATCCACTTGTAACCAATAGTATTTATCCCTTCGGGTATGTCAGATAAATTCTACACTTTTTTTTCAAACATAGAACCCATTTCGGATTTCATTACTCCAAGCCAAAGTACAGAGTTTATGCTCTATAGTAATTGTTGAAATGACAATTGAGTATTATTATCTAAGACACATCCTCCTTGCCACTAATGAAAATATCATTGTATCTCTTTGGTGTGCGGATTCTCAACTAGATCTTCTAATAGGTTGCGTATTTTCATATACGAGTGATGTAATGACCCGCCTTTTCAACCTTCGAAAGTCGACACCTAATACATCCAAGTGCCATAAAGGCAGATTTTTAGGTTGAAAATAAAATGTAAAAGAGTAGGAGAAACATAATCTCACAATGGAATGATCACATATAACATAATGAAGATAGCAAAAACTATCACTCTTAAGATACAAGGTATATCAGAGTTAATAAAAACTTCACTAGCCTGGACAGTTATAACTTCCCGACATTACAATTTCCAATAGGTATGCATATTAATGCAGCAGAAAATAAAATACCACGGTAGGTGAACATCCAGCCCTCCTTCATGAGCTCTATGTCCCACCAACGATGACCTTAAAAAACTTAGTCTGACACAAGCATTGTAATAAAATAACACCCAGATCAGTTTGGAAAACTAGCACGAACTTAAGAAATATGATGAATATATAGTAATATGCAAGACTATGCCGCTAAATAAGAAACGGGTTTTACATCACAAGAACAACAATCCATACATGGAAGAATGGGAAAAATTAGAATAAAACCCAAATCTAAAAGAACAGACATTAATGAGATCAAAATCCAAACTTAAAGAATGAATATTAATAATTAAACATCGAGAAGAGCTCCATGCACTTCTGATGCAATTAAGAAACCAATTCAAAGATTTAAATTAAATAATGAAAAGGATTTTTCTTCCAATAATGACTAGAAGGGTGCGACTCCATTACCGAAAGTATACCTCTAAATAGTATACTTGAAAACTATGATGGCTCTTAGAAATATCCAAGCCGAAACCCGCCAACCTTATGAGAAACCTAGTATTTCACATCTCTGTACGCATACAACAAAAACAAATCTAGAGTAGATCTAATAATACCCTAATGGGAGCAGCCCCATATAGCTTGCCCCCTACTCGCTCTTTATTTAGTCATTTCCTATAATGGATGTCAATGCTCCAAATGAGCAATAAATCATCTTGAATCGAAGAACACAAAGAAGGATATCGAAATTGACAGTTAAGTAATCCATTATCAGAAACAAACTTGTACTACCTGGGAAAACACAATGAAGCAGGACAAGTTAGGTAGTTGGTTCTTCCCATCTTGACTCGGTAGCATTCTTAACTTTAAGAATAACAAGAGTCTAAATGCCCAAAACAAGCAACAAAATCATCTTGAATCAACGAATACAAAGAAGATAACAGAATCGATAGTCAATAAATCAACTATTGGGAATAACAAAACGGTCGTATATGGAAATTAAATCTCATGCACTTATCATAACTCTTCGATCCCAAACTTGTATTACCCTGGGGAAAACAATAAAGCCAGAAAAGTTGAAGCAGTGTTGCTTCCCACCTTTGTCATGACAATATTCTTAACTTTAAGAATAGCAAGAGTTCCTTCAATGTTTAGTGCTAAGTAAAGACTAAATATTTTCAATAAACGAATCGAACTTTTAAAAAATTTGACTCAAACTTGTACTTGATTTTCATATCACAAATATTTTTAAAACACTTAAAAAACACTTTTTAAAAATATATATTTAAACAGCTAATTATATTTCTAAATTATTAAAAAGAAAGGTCAAAAACAAATGTCATTAAAACATTGTTTATCATAAACCCAAATCAATTTACACTTAGCTTTGTTTTTAAACATTCTTTTTTAAAGATTTTTTCATTTATAAAATAACTTATCGTTATCTTTAAAACAAAACTCCTCCAAAGATTTAAGAACATCAACATTTATTACGTCAAGTAACAAGTTTTCTTAATAACTTTATGAAATCATTTACCATAAAAAACTATTATAATCCATGAATTCTTTTCTTAATTCCTAGAAAATAGTTATTATGATAATGATATTGTAATCCATGCTTCCTTTTCACTTTTCAATAAACTCAAAAATACTTGAAATACAATGTAAATCATCCATTTAAATATTACTTGAAAAATCTCAAGTCTAAAATATATTAAAATCTCAAAACCTTTTCCTTTCCTTATTTCAAAATAATGTTTCGTCTTCAATAATTTATATTAAATCATTTAAAATATATATAAATTTCAAACCACTTTTAAAACACTTAAATATATATTAGAAAAGTTCACTAAAAGGATTGTAGGAGAAAAATAAAGTTGAAAACCATATTAATTATCCCGAAAGAAAGACAATCAAATTTATAATATTTTTTATAAATTTAAAACAACATTAATTGTCTCGAAAGATTATGAATTGAATTTATAACTCCTTTTATAAATTTTAAATACCACTTATCCTTTATTTCAAAATTCTCCAAAATTCTTGAAATTATAGTTTAAACAACTTTCAAAGTGCAAAACACAACCAAACATTTATTTTGTAAGAATAAAAGCACAAGTTCAACACACATAAAGGTTTAAGGAGACGATATTTCATAAGTGACGATATAACGATAATCGCTATAACGGCACTTACGCAAATCTAATAGTATGCCATTACTATTTCAAAAAAACATCAACATAAGCAACTTAAGAAAATAAATAAATCAATATTAGCATGAAACCCCTTAGGGTCTCACTATAAAAGCCCCATGTAAATCATACATACGTATATGTATTTCGAAGTGCTCCGTAGCGGTCTATTCGCTACGTATACACTTCGACTTCCTTTGGCTTTTGTTTCCTGCAAAACAATGGTTATTTATGTCATTCACTTTCCTACAGGAATCAAATCAAAATATTCAATAATAATCTATAGCAACATAGATATCATATTGTTTATTTAGAGGCGAGTAACTCATAAAAATTCTAATTGACGCTTTCGTGTTCCAGTTTGATCTAAAATCGAACAATGTTCGATTTTAGCTCAAAATTCTATTAGCCCCATACTTAATGAATCTTACTCTAATACGTAGATAACATCGATACGAATCTAATGCAACAGACCACGTCCAAATCTGACCTAGTATGCAATAGTTATTGAATTTATAGGATTTTAGATTTAAATAATAAAATTAATTCACTAATACTTAATCAAATAAATTACCACTCACTAAACCCTTCGTTCCCATAACCTAGCCCGTGTACGTGCATAGAAAATCCATTTCCAAGCATGCACGAATCATAGCAACATGGAGCTACACTCCACCGTTCGACAAACGGTCTTCGTCATTGCTCTTCTCTTCGTGAACTGTCTTCGGTCATCACTACCATACCAAACTTGACGTTCCCAACTAGAAAGAAATCTGAAGCAGCCTTGCAAACCTTAAATGTCACATTCAACAAGGCTTGATAGAAGTGGCTAAAATTTGGTGAGAAGGTGCTCCTCTGCATAAGTAGCCCAACGGTATACTATAATTTCTCAATCGATGCTCCAAGCCCTGCCTATTGCTGACCCAGGTATCAGCCAACAAAGTCGAACATCGTCAACCTCGACCGCACATGACAAAGACTGTATGGATTCAAAGCTTCTTCCTCCATGAATTCAACGGATCCAATGGTTTGATTTGTCGTTGATCGAAGCTTTAGATTTTGAATTTTAAAGGAGGTGGACAATTTTTTTCTTCACGGTAAAAGAAGAAAGAGGGAAAAGAAGAAAAGTAGGAGGGAAAATGAAAAATGAAGACTAGTCCATAGGTTGAGCTTTGTTTATTTTACAATACCCAATTTGTCGCTACGTGAAATTTCGTTTGCGGACGAGCAGTAAACGACAGAAATAAAAATACGATCGTGCACAAAAATGCGACACGAGCCCAAAATAACAATAAAATACCCCGGTTATCTTATTGTGTGAAATTTCAAAAATACCAATGTTTGTCGAAAAATACGTCAAACAAAAATTTATATATTTTTCAAATTAAAATTTATGGAAAAATCTTATAAATTCATTTAAAAATATGTCATTAAAAATCAAGCCGTTTTATTAACAATTGATTTTCTTGCTATTTATTTGAACTATTTATTATTGTAACTGAATTTATAAAATGAGTTCACTATTATTATTTATCAATTAAAAGAAGGTAAGTGAGACTGTTAAATCCATATAATTAATATTAAATTCACAATTCAAATTTTTAAATAGTCCCTATATTTAAATATAAGTTATTTATATTTTTTTGGGGACGTTACATGTGAACTAGGTTCTCACACCAGTTTAGCCTCATGTTAGTTTCTTGAATCTCATCCTAGTATACAACCTCGCTGTCAGAAATTCCTTTTCTAAAAAACAGCATGTGTGGAAACAATTAATTTTTGTTTCTCTATGTTGTAGAAAATATGTCCTCTAGAATTCTTGGGATATCCTATAAACTTACACAAAGCTGATCTTGCCTCGAGCCTATTAGGACCGACATTCTCAACGCACGTCAGACAACCCTAAATCTTCAACTAATTAAAGTGGGATTTCTTCTCATGCCACATCTCATTGGCGTCTTAGGCACAGACTCAACGTATAACAAATTCAACACATGCGTTGTGGTTTCTAGCGCATATTCCCAGTTAGACAAAGCTAACTTAGCCATAACCATCATGGAATGAACCATATCGAATAGGATTTGAATCCGTCACTTCGAAACAATATTATGTTATGGAGTATATAGTGAAGTAACCTGAATAATCCCATTATCTTTTAGGAACCGGTTGGAGTTCTTGTCCAATGTACTTACCTCCTCGACTGGATCAAAGAATTTTAATCTTTCGATTTGTTTAAATTTCTCATAGACGTCGTATTTGTTCTTCATAAGATACATATATCCTAGAAGAAATCATCAGTAAAGGTTATAAAATAAGAACAATTGTCTTTAGTAACTATAGGCATTGGGCCACATACATCACTATGCACGGGACCTAAGAGTTCATCAACTCTTTCATTACTCCCGCTAAAGGGAATCTTGTCATCTAACCTTTTAGACACAATTCACGCTTATCAAATGATTTAGAATCAACTAATGGTAGAAAACCTTCGGTTTCAATTTATGTAGTCATTTCTCACTTATATGAACTAGCTATAATGCTACAGATAATTTTATTATTGTTATTTGAAGAACTACTTATAGAACAGGCATAATTTGTATTGATCACATAAATATTTCCATAAATAAAGTCTTTTACATAATAGAATTTAAATAATATCAAAACAAATCTACTTGGCAAACTCAAATGAAAATCTCTAACGGCCGTAGCATCTACAATCTTTAAGATCTTGTAACGAATTACAGATGTGAGATAGAGATCTAGTATCTAAAACCTAAGATAATTAATTGATTGCAAAACAATTTTGAATTATAAACTAATACTGTGGCAGAACCATTCTTCTTCTTCTTCTTCTTCTCTTTAACGATCTTCAAGTACTTCGGACAACTCTGTTTCCAATGATCCTTCTTGTAACAATGATGACATTCACCTTGTCCATAGCATTAGTCTTCTTATTTTTCTTATTAACCTTTTTCTTCTTTGAAACTTTCGAAGATCACACGTTTCCCGAAACAACAAGTACTGCCCCTTAATCCTTTAACGAAGACTCGAACGACCTCAACATATTAAGCAGCTCCATGAGGCTGAAGTTTAACTAGTTCATATTATAGTTTAATATAATGGCTCGGTCTGGGGAAGTAAGTGACGCAAGGATTAGGTCTACTTACATCATGTTGCTTATCGCTATGTCTAACTATGCGAGTCTATCAATATAGCCTTTCATCTTTAGAATGTAATCGTCCACTTTTTTTTCGCTGGTAATTTTTGTATTGAATTGTTTCTTTGTAATTTTGTACCTTGTAGAACGAGACTATTTTCTAAATAGAGCCTTGAGATCAAAACTCTCATGGATAGACATCTTTTTGTGCTACCTCTGCAATGGCTTTTCTAACGTAGACAGCATGGAAACTTAGGTATCTTTAGGTATGAAACTCATTTAACATAAGTCTTAGGTCGAGGTCTGCATCATTAGCGGGTTGTTCTTTTGGAGGTACAATTATCAATGACCAAAGACGTTCATAACTTAATGTTGTCTTTATCGCTTTTGGCAAGTCAATGTAGTTAGGTCCGTTGAGTCTATCAATTTCAGAAAATAGCTTGGGTATAGACATTTTTCTACAAGTTTTAACTTAACAGTTTAGGATTTCATAATAGACGTTCTTGTAATATTAGTAAAGTTAAAAATTTTGTTTCAATTTACTAATTAGCTCCCACTAGTCTTTTGTGTTTCTCCAAACCGAAGTATTCCAACTTTGCTACTTGGTGTTAGAAGTTGGGATTCTGAATTTGAAGAAAGCTCAACAAATCAATCTCCCGCACACGATGAATAACTCCTTATTGGTCGTATCATATACAACTCTAAACCTTAGTTCTTTGTCTTAATCTCATCTTTACCTTTAGGAAAACTCAACAAATAAAAGGAGATTATTTACTCGTACGTACCATTTCACGACAACCTACATATAATGAGCATACCCTGATGAAAGATCAACAAATATGTGTAGATATCTCACCTTGTCTATTCTATATATTAATGTACTACACATAGGATCCCTAACTCGAATATAGCTCAACAGCTAAGGAGTATGCACGAAATATATTAATATATAAATAGTAGAGGACAACTTCATATTAAAGATTCATAATTGTTAATATATTATTCTGAGTGATATCGACTAATGGAATAATGTATTTATTATGAAATACCCTTATGATTCAAGCATCGGACACAACATAAAGCATAGTATACATACTGTATGCATATATTTATCCCTTAAGTCTATTTAGGATTTCTTAATGTTCCACCTTTGATTTGTACATTCATATTATAAAAGTTTTAATAATTATATAACTTTTATAATTTAATCAACTTATATAATAATTATTTGTATAATGTTGTATTAACTAAATCTTATTTTATTAATTAATTGACATGTTCATTAATTTTATATTCTTTAATTATAATATTTTATATTGAGTGTATATGATATAACATTTATAGTTATATATTTATTTATTAATTAATTATCTTTTAGTAAATTTATTTAATTAAACAATTTTAATTAAATGTTATTAATTTCGAAGATTCTTTTGTATACATATATGCTTACATTGTCCTAAATAATTCAAGGCAACATAGCATACATCATTACATATATTGTATATGTATATATTTTTAACTAATTAACTATTTGATTAATTAATTATTTTATTAATCTTATCAATACTAAAAAAATTATTATATTTTTGTAACTTTTTTGAAAATTATATTATAACCTTTAGAATATGTATTTCTTATTTTAAATTTAAATTTATTTTAATTTCAAAACAAATTTTAAAATTATGCAAGGGCCTAATTCAAATTGGGTCTTTTCTATTAGGGACAACCTTTTGGGCTTACTTCATCTTTTAGGCCAGGTTGGTAACAAAGTAGATCAGAGTACTTGATTACTCAAACCCAACCTTAGGTACACTACTTTTTTAGACACTATACTAAATGGGTGAGCTTAATTAGTTAGCCTTAACATGATTAATTTAGACCGCATAGGCTATTGGGCGTTGATACCTATATTGGATTCGAACTACCATGCAACTGGGCAAATGGATAAATTCCAAAAGTTTTGTTCTGTTTTGGATCTTACTGGACCCATGAAGTCTAATTTATTTAAATCATATCTAAATTTACTTTAAATAAAATCAGTATTTTATTTATTTTATAAATAAACTTTTATGTTAATGTTATGTTTAATATAGTATAATATGTGCATCATATATACATATGTGTGTACATGCATGTGCAATATAAATAGTGTACATGGTTTAACATGTCCGTGTATAAATGTTGGAATTACACCGCATCAGACATATTAAGCCATATATGTGTGTGTGTGTGTGTGTGTGCCCCGTCAAATATGCAACTATATATACGCTTGTATAGTTATATATATATATATATATATATATATATATATATATATATATTGTAAAATAGTATTCGTTAAATATATATAAGTTATGTAAATATATTTATAGTTGATATTATAATATATATTGATTGTAAATTTTGACACAAATAACTTTAAGTTCAAATTTTAAGTCTAAATTTAGAACTAAAATTCTAAATTTTAGATCTAGATCTGCATAATATCTAATAAATTCAAACTTAAATTAGTATATTAATTTTAAATATATATATATATCATATATATATGCATGTATTTCAAAAGTTGTAAAAATTTATACACACATACGCAAACGTTTATAAGCATATTGAATTAATAGTAAGAATTCTATATATTATACATAAACATGTACATGCATATTATTAAATTAATAGTAAGGATTGTATGTATTAAACATAAACATATACATGCATATTAAATTAATATTAAGAATTATATATATATATACATGTATGTACGCATGTATGTAGATGTGTGTGTTTAGTGTTTTGATGTAAATATATATTGAAATACATGAACACACTCGGGCAGAAAAACAATATTTTTTTAAATCTTACAGTTTAAAAAATTGGTTATTTTATTTTGATTTTCGTACGAAAATCATCAAATATGTAAAAATAAATTATAATCTTTTGTAAGCATAATATATACGAAGTTTATTAAATATATACATTTACACATAATATAGAATTTCTAGCTAAATATAAATACTGTAAAAGATAGATTTTATATTTAAAATAATTATATAAAATATACATGCATGCATGTATGTATTTGGTTTATAATTTTATTTGGAAACATAGTAGGTATGTATATGTTGCTAAAATTTGTATGAATACTTTTATATAATATACACATGCATTTTAAACATCATACTAGTTTTAAATACGGAAAAATACGCACAAGGAAGAAATTGCAAAAAAATTTAGTCTCGAGGACAACAAGTTTGTTTTTTAGTCTGAAGGACACTTTTTAGTGTAAATAGAAAATGATAGTTGCAACTATCATTCTGTGATTTACACTAAGAAGTGTCTTTCGGCCTAAAAAGTAAATTTCTTGTCCCCGAAACTAAATTTTTCTCTAACTTTTTCCCTGAGCCTAAAAACCCCTTTTAAATATTATAAATGTTTTAAATTATTTTCAAAATTTAAGATATATAAATTTAATAATATTATTATTGTAGAAGGATATATATTTATATATACACAATTATACATATCCAAAGTTTTGTTTTTGTTTTAACATAAAAATATAAACATATCCATAAAATGTTAACAGTACAAACATACATGAATTCTTGATAATATATATAGATAAATAATAGCAGCAAAATGACATGATAAATAATATTAGTTGGATTATTACCTTGTTCAAAACCTAGAAGAAACACTATGATATATTGAATTTGTTCACTCCTTAAATCGGTATCCAAACCTTCGAAAAGAGCTACCAGACTGAAAGCGGTAACCATTGATATTTGATTTGTATCCTAATTTGTGTATTTAGAAGCTTGATTATGAGGAGGAGGGGTGCTATGATTTTCAACCAGAGGTGATAGAGGAGAAAGAAAAACTTAGTTAAGAAAAAAAATGAGAGATTAGAAATGTTTAAATAGAGAATGGTAGAAGTAACTTGTGGATCTAGATCCACTTTTCTCTCTACAGATTTAAACCCCCATTCAAACCAAATAAAGACATCCTTTCCTTCTATCATAGACAACTAAAAATACCCCCTAAATGGACCTCCAATATTCTTTAATTCCGACCAAATAACTCTGTATTTAAATCCATTTCAAATGCATGTCGATATCGTATATCGATACATGTGCCTATAATTATTATGTATGCACTATTTAATATTGATCAACACAAATTAAATAAATAGTTTAAAATTAATTTTTAATAAATATTCATTAATTTATAACAATTTTAATTAATTAAATTAGGGATACTAGGAATATTCAACATTTCAGTCTTATGACTCTTAAGTGTAAATTCAATTAGCGATTAATGTCAAATAATTTGAATATTAACATTCACACGTTACGTAACAAGTGGTATGACATTATGGTTAAATTTATCGCTTACATTTCTTTGGTAAAATTCAATTTTACTTATTTAAAAATTACTTGATAGTGATAATTATTTACACATTAGGGCTTATGGAATTTAGTAATGATCATAATTTCAGTATCATCTACTCAACTTTAAAGTCTAAACAAAAAGTCCATATTCGATAATAATAATTATTATTAACTAAAATAGCATGGCCTAAAATTTTGACTATGACTTGACTTCAGTTGACCATGATACTATCCTCGTATAACAAAGGAGATGAATCCTCTCTTGAATAGTGTGTCACTTTCAATACTTCCATTCAACTCAACTATAGTCGCATGACGGACATCGTGCTACAAGTTAACTATAATCAAAGTGGAGCTTTCACATCGAAGATCAATGGTGCTCTTAAGTCAAGAGAACTGCGTGTTTGAAATAGGTCAGCCGGCAACGGAAATAATGGATGAATTTCAATTTTTTTATCATTATGGATCTTTATAGGGCCTATGAAGTCAAATTTATTTAGGACATTTCTATATTCTTTTAAATAAAATCATTGTTTTATTTAAATTTATAAAATGATTTTATATTATTGAATTATTATCATATGCGTGTATCATATACACATATATATGTGTGCACGTGTAATGTATCAATCCATGTAATGTATAACATATCTATGTATAGATGTAGGGACATACACCGCAATACGCACATTAGCTCATCTAACATACAAATATATTGTCCAAATGTATGTTTATATACCTTAATTCATATATAGAAAATATTGAAAATATCAATGTATATAAACATATAAACTATATTTTATTCAAATAATTATGTATACATACAAACGTATACATGGAACTTTAACATTGTAAATATACAATTATATATAAGTATGTTTTAAGAAATTTATAAATTAAATTAATTTAAAAAAATTTACTGCAAATTGGAAGCTATGTATGTATGTATGTATGGAAATTTTTTAAACCTATATACATACATACATATATATATATTAAATATATAATCACATAGATATATATCTTTATCTTTACTACTAATAAAGAGAATTCCATGAACTATTTTCATCGGTGTCTTTTTGAAATACCCAATTTACCCTTGCGCTCATGTTATTTTATGCTACCTCTTTAGCGCATTGTGTTCTTTTCGCATTTTTCACCTAAATTTAAGAAACCTAAAATGCGGCTACTCTCATACCAACTTTTCGTTAGGACGTAGATCCGATTCCACATCCAACCCCATTCAACATCCATCATCTTCCCCAACGTCTTCTCCCATGATGTACCAATCGTTAGTCCATAGTGATTCCACATCCACCATCTTCTCCAGCTTCAGCTCACATTACAATAGGTTCCGTTTTAAGCATGAAATCTATGATCGAGATCAAGAATCTAAAGTTCACCTACCTCGAAATCATCGGCCATCTACCGGACAAAGCACCACTATTGATCGAGGATTTCAACCTGCAGTCGTACGCCGATGATCGGTGTCTCCTGGTCGAATCCAATGGTGCCGGTGAGTTTTGATTCTGAATTTCGGTGAATGAGAACCATTGGATTTGAATTTGATGATAATGAGATCTTGCAGGAAAATAATGTTTTTTAAAAATTTAAGTGGGAGGACTGGAGATGGTCAAGGTTTTAGGGAGGTTGGCATTTGATGATACATCGTTTACTTCATCTGGTAAACTGTCTTATTTGGATGGAGAGGTTAAATATACATATTTTCATTTTTGTTGTGGATTGCTGTTTATTTACCGTCCGAGAGGTGCAAGCAGTTGAAATGTGATATATTTGAAAGGGACATTGGTACAATCCTATACAACTAATTATATGAATGCAAAATTTATAGTTTATAAATTTAGATGGCTAGGAAACAGATTTCACAATGATTGATTAATTTTATCATTCATATAGTTCAACCTAAATTTTGCTACAGAACTCGAATCGGTAGAGCATAGTTAATGTGGAATTTAGAGCAGTAGACTTAAAACTTTTGATCTAGTCATAGCTGCTGGATTAATCCCATACCCAATTTAGTACCCTAAAATCAGACTTTCAAGCTCTGTTGTATAAGTCATGGGTATAAAACTAATTTAACTGCAAAATGCAATGATTCAAAAATAATATGGTCTGTTTGACTTAAAGGTTTGATTTTTACAATTTGCATTTTCGATATGTATTTCAAAAGGAGTGTGAGATGAGGAATGAGTATAAAACGCTAACCATTACCCCAACTTGGAGAAGAGGAATGGGAAAAATAGTTTTTGATATTTTTCAAATGACATAAAAAGGAAAAATAATTTTCAAGTTTGTACGTTTGCACATTAAAACCAACTTTCAAATTTACAATTTCCCACCCTTTCTTCCTTTCAAATGCTTTTGAAATATGTATTAAAAATTCAAAACACAAACTTGGATTTCAAACCATATGAACCTTTACTTTTTGCCTATCAAGATAATCGTATGTATCCAACCAAATCATGTAGAGATTTGTATACTCATGTTTTTGCCGTAAGAGTTTACACAAATGCAAAAGACTGAAGTATCCCTTGATATTTCCACTCCATTAGTATAGGGACTATAAAGCATAAACTCATCTTCTATATTTGGTTTAACTACATAGTGTGTTTTGCCAGTGTAAATAAATTGTGAACTAACAAACAAAACCTTGTACATATGGATGCCTCAAGTTATTTGGATTATAAATGAATATAAATCATGCAAGGATGTCCTCACATGTGTGGGAAAAAGGGATGTCATGAATTTTATGTGCAGTTGGTCCTCGGTCCTAATTGCTTAATCTAATGAAGTAAGATAAGTGTCGCTAAACTAGAAATAGCCAGCTATTATTGAAAATATGGAGAATGAGTGTGGGAAATTGGAAGAGGAATTGGTACCTGGAGCAAAAAAACCTGTTACACATAAATTTGTAATCAAAAAGCATGTTTTGGTCTGCTGAACTCATGAGTTATATGGTTTTACAATGAAGAAGAGATATCATATTTACCGAAAGTACATTGCATATTGTTCCACTGTCTAATGTACAATAGATCTCCAAGTGTCCAGTCAATATAACTTCTACGTTTTTGTTCAGGCAAGCATAAACAAAATGTTTTGCTTTGCTTTTGTATTTGCTTTAGTATGAGCTTATTCTTTTGAGACAGTTTCTCTTCCTTCAATAATAGCAATTGTTGTAAAATAAGACATCGGTAAAAATAAAATATATTCAAATTTTAGAGGCTGACATAGAATGGATGGACTGAAATCAGAATTTAAGCACATGAAGGGTGTGCTCCATTCGCATTAAGGACAGGTATCTTAATATAGGACATGGGTATGGTTCTATACTTTGATGGAGAGTTGACCAACGTATCATTAAAAAGTCAGCTAGCTATGTCATATACATTAAAGAGCAATAATAAAAATTGGTTTTTGTGTGGTAATGATATTTGCATGATATATAAAGACAAAAGTCGCTTGAAATGAATTTAAAAGTAGGCATTGCAGAACATGTACCATTAACGAAGTGTTTCTGTGCATGATGTGTATTTGGTTGCTTCTGCATTTTGGAGTTATTATTTACTTTTTCTCTGCATTTGGACCATTGTTTAATAGGTGTTTGCTGCTACTTTTTATTCTTATTGTCTTCTTTTGTTTACCACAACACTATTATTTTTCCTTCATTGATGCAACATCATGTCTTTTTAGCTAAGTATCATTACATGCCTTCATCATTCAAACTTACTGCAATGGGTATTTAATTTCTTTTTCTTCAGATTCTCTATTAGTAAAATCAGCAGCCCTCTTTTCTTTACTTTTATCTTTCCTTCTTTTTCAATTTTAGAATTTGGATAATACATTACAAAATCAATTATGTTAGGAACAAGAGACAATGGTTTTGATGACAACAACCTTTATAACTTATTTTATTATAACTTACATACTAACACTATTGTCTAGATATATATGTATGTTATTATGCAGGATATATATAAGGTAGGTACTGATTATTGAAGACTATAAAGTATAAAGATCAAGAATGAAGAAATAAAGTTTGAAGACTCATGAGTATCAAGATCAAAATTTCAAGGTAAGTGTCTAGTTTTGTTAAAACTTCATAATAGCATGGAAATCTTCATTCCACATTTTATTTGAGATGGAATCTATTTCTACCTTCTTAGTGGCTTACAAACCCATGACAAGTAGCTTATAAACCTATGACAAGTGGCTTAAAAACTCACGAACATCCTGGTTACGAGTTCTCGAGTCCTGATGTGATGAAATATTCTGTAGGAAGAAGCTTGCAAAACTACTTCAAAATGATTTTTCAAAATGATTTTCAAAAGCATGTTTTAGCCATAAAATACACTTTGTTTTTATTTTTAAATAAAGTCTTGTTTTAAACTTCGTTTGTTTTTAAACTATCTTTCGATTTTTAAAAAATTATTTTATAATATATATATACTTGAGATTAAAAATCAAATTTATATATATACATTCTAAAAATATATTTATCTATTCTTCTTTATTTTAAAACATAGGAAAATTAGTTTATATTACTTCAGAATCATTTCATCTTGTTTTCCTTTTAATACCATTTTCAAAACAAATTTTACATAGTTTTTAACAAAGGGATGTCGACATCATGGGATACCCCATGTCGACATGGTATCCGTTAAATTCAAAAGTTTTAATTTTCAAAAGAAGTGTCTATTCGTTTAAATCTCTTCATGAATGGTTATGACCGTTACTAGTCTATAAATAGCCTTCACAAACGAATTTTTCAACTAACTATTTCTTCACTCCTTTTTCTCTATAAATCCATATTCTAAAAATTTCATATTTTTAAGATCGTGCCGAAATTCTGCCGAATTCTCAAGTGAATCAAATTAGAACCTCATTCTTGTTTGATTCGCTACCCTTTCTCGAAGATCAAATTGCTATTCACAGTTATATGATCAATTTGTAATCAAAATTTTATCGAGTCTCTCTATAAGGTAAGGTTGTGTGTGGAAATCAATTGGGTGATCTTGTGTCACATAAATCAAGAGAGTTTGCCACGGACTCGAAGATAGGAGGGTGCCTCAAGGCCTTTAGAAATTGAGGATTGTAATCTCAACATTGGTATAATAAAAATTTGCACGAGGTGTTTGCCTTGGTGCAGGACTGGACGTAGGGTAACTCTGAACCATTATAAAATCTGGTGTGTTCTTTCCTTTTACCGCTTTTTATTTACTTTCTGCATCTGTGTTTGATTCTTCGATTTTTCTATGATTAAGTTCTGCATTTGTTTGTGTCATAATTTTAATTTAGTCCATATAAGTCTTAGAATCCATTAAACACTATTCAACCCCCTCTACTGTTAAATTAGCATTAAGATCCTTAATCCGCCCTCCTTTTCAATTGGTATCAGAGCATAGGTTTTCATAGTTTTCATAATCTGAAACTCGAAAAGTTAAAAATGACATTTTTAGAAATTTTTTTTAATACTAGTTTGAATCTATGCATTTCATCGAAGTATCGTAAGTCTGCATATAGTTTTTATGAAAAATAAAGTTATCTACCAAATTGGTTTGTTATGCAGGAACAGACATGTTACATAGCTTTTGAAGAATCAACAACCAATGGACAAACTGTGCAAATTGAGAAAGATAAATGGATATTTGATAGTGGCTGTTCAAGGCATATGACTGAAAATCTTGAGATACTCAATGATATTATATATCAAGATGGTGGATTGGTCAACTTTGGAGATAACTCAAAAGGATATGTGATTGGCATCGACAATGTCGTTAATTCTAAAACTCCTCTTATTTATGATGTTTTGCTAGTTTGGAATTTAAAACATAATTTGCTTAGTATAAGTCAACTATATTATGAAAGATTTAAATTAAATTTGGAAAAGATAAGTGTCACATCGAAGATAGTAAGTCAAATATTATCTTTGAAGAAATTAGGAAGAAAAACATTTACATCCTTAGTATGAAAGTTTCAAATGATAACTTATGTCTTTTGGCTAATACAAGTGACCCTTGGATTTGGCATAAAAGATTTGGTCATTTAAATTTCAAACTATTATCTAAGTTATCAAAACTTGACTAAGTTAGAGGTCTTCCCAAGTTAAACTTTAAAATAGATAGTATGTGCGATGCTTGCCAATTAGGAAAACTTAAGAAAAGTTCATTTAAATTAAAAGATATGATTTCTACTTCTAAACCTCTAGAATTTCTTCATTTAGATTTGTTTGGTCCATCTCAAGTTTGATCAGTTAATCAAAATAAATATGTTTTTGTAATTATAGATAATTATTCTAGATATACTTGGACAATTTTTCTTAAACTTAAAAAGTGATGCTTTTGAATTATTTAAGAATTTTGCTAAAAGTTCAAAATCAACTTTCTTTAAAAATAAAAACTATTCGTAGTGATCATGGTGGAGAATTTGAAAATGAATTTTTTTTAGAACTTCTATAATCAAAAAGGAATTACTCATAATTTCTCTTTTTCAAGAACTCCACAACAATACGGAGTGGTAGAACATAAGAATAGCACAATTCAAAAGTGTGCTAGAACAATGCTTTCTGATAGTAACTTACCTAAAAACTTTTGGGCTGAAGCAGTTGCTACAGCTTATTATATATTAAATAGGATTTTAATTAGATCATTAACTAATAAAACATTACATGAATTATTTTACAATAAGAAACCCATAGTAGCTTATTTTAAAGTTTTTGATGGCAAGTATTTTATTCCTAATACAAAAGATAATTTAGGTAAATTTGAATCTAAATCCGACAAGGGTGTCTTTATCGGATGTTCTAATAGAAGTAAAGCATTTAGAGTTTATAATTTAAGAACCAATACTATTGAAGAAACAATGCATGTATCTTTTGATGAAAATTTTAAAGAAACTGTACAAATAGAAGGTGAAGAAGATTTTGTATCTTTAAATAATGAACCTAATGAAACTAATTGTGAAGTCATTCAACCAAATATAAGAATTTGTTTATTGAAACATCATCCTGTAGAAAATATATACTGGGAAATATTGAATCTATAGTTAAAACAAGAAATTAACTAAATAGTATGAGTAATGTAGCTTGTATATCAACTATTGAACCTAAAAATCCAAAGAAATCATCATCTGATGATTCATGGATTCTTGCTATGCAATAATAATTGAACCAGTTCACCAGAAATGATGTTTGGGAACTTGTTCCTAGACCTGAGGAGAAAAGTATAATTGGAACAAAATGAGTTTATAAAAATAAAATGAACGAACTTGGTGAGGTCATGAGAAATAAAACTCTTTTAGTCACGCAAGATTATTGTCAAGAAGAAGGAATTGATTATGACGAAATCTTTGCACCTGTTGCATGACTAGAAGCTATCAAGATTCTACTTGCTTTCGTAAAAACTAATATAATTTCAAGTTATATCAAATGGATGTTAAAAGTGTTTTTCTAAATGGTTTTGTAAAAGAAGATGTTTATGTTTAACAACCTCCACTTTTTGAAGATAATAAATTTCCAAATCATGTATATAAATTAAAGAAAGCTTTATATGGTCTGAAACAAGCTCCTAGATCCTGGTATAAAAGACTAAGATCTTATTTACTACATTCTGGTTTTGAAATTGGTGAAATAGATACAACTCTTTTTATTAAAAGAAACAAAAATAATATTCAATTAGTACAAATATATGTAGATGATATAATATTTTGGTCAAATAATAACATAACGAATAAAGAATTTTCAGATATAATGACTAAAGAGTTTGAAATGAGTCGTATGGGAGAGCTAAGTTTCTTCTTAGGACTTCAAATCAAATAATTAGATAAAGGAATTTTCATTAGTCAAGAAAAATATGCTAAGGATTTAATTAATAAATTTGGATTGACCACTTCTAGTGGGAAACCAACTCCAGTGACAATTAATGTAGCTTTATGTAAAGAAGATGAATCAAAAGATGTTGATCAAAAATTATATAGAGGAATGATTGGTTCACTGCTTTATATAACAGCAAGTCGTCTTGACATCGTGCATAGTGTCTGTCTCTGTGCAAGATACCAATCTCAACCTAAAGAAACACACTTAAAAGCTATTAAAAGAATTTTAAGATATGTAAAACATACTTTAGATTATGGTTTATTTTACCCTAAAAATGATGTATTTGATTTAATTTCATATTGTGATGCTGATTACGCTGGTTGTAAATCAGACTGAAAAAGTACAAGTGGAACTTGTCACTTTCTAGGACATTCTCTGGTTTTCTAGTTTAGTAAGAAGCAAAAGACTGCATCTTTGTCAACAACAGAAGCAATATATATATATATATATATATATATATATATATGCTGCTTTGGCTTGTTCTCAAGTTATATATATGCAACAAACTTTAAAAGATTTTGGATTAACTATAACTAAATTGCTAATTTATTGTGACACTATAGTAAAGCATAGGGGCAACCATATGATTGGTGGATGGGCTAAGGTTGAGTGGATAAGAGGAAAGAAAGAGCAAGAGAGAAACATAGATCTTGATCCTGACTTCTCTCTTCATTCCTCCTCTATATAAGCATCTTAACCCACTCCAACTTCATACTTTTTGAAGCCTCCATCTACTCCCTATTTCTAGCCAAATTCAAGCTCTCCCCTTTTCTTCATTTCTTAGGTCAAATCAAAGTAAAAAAACAATTCTATTCGATAGCCGGTGGCCAACGGTTCAGGGACTAGCACTCTACTGGATTGGAAACTTGATCAAGGAGTAGATCTCAATGTTTCAACTTGTTCTAATAGGCACTGGATATAAGGTATATCTATAATGAAGTTACAAATATTAATGTTAATATAATGTATATTATATTGTTAGCTAGGAGATAGTTCTAATATATAAATATACTGTCGCAATTAGATTGGTTGTATGTTTATACTTTTATATTCAAAAAAATTGTATTTTAACACCTATAAAGTGTATGGCAAAAATAAAATAAAAACTTTTTTGTTTTCTTAATTTAATATACAATATTTGGTTATACATGTAAGCTTATAACTTTAATATTACATCCTACCATATGATAAATAAAATTTTATAATTTTATATAAGTAGTATCGCATATATAATATTTTTAGCAAAGACAAAATAATTTTTTTAATATTATTTTTTAAATATTGTGTTAAATTAATTAATATGTAAATTAATCATATTAACATATATATATACACACATACATATTATACAAAATATATTTTATATTTTATAAAATCAAATTATCACTTGATAGATTTTTCGATAGAGAAAATACAAATAATTTTTTTTTATTTTTAAGTATTTTAAATTTCAACTGAAAATTAAAATAGATTTTAAGATTGGTTTTAAAATTATAAAATCATGTATACAATATCTTAAAAACAAAATATCATTCATACTAAAAAATTTAAATTTTCAAATTTGTTTTGAAAATAATTATTTTATATTAATATTAAACATTATCTGTATGGATATTTCATTTAAAATATTTATAAAAATTAAAAATTAAAAAAATTGCCATACGTATTATCAGGTATATGTACAAATTTAATATACATATATGTTTTGTATAATTCAAAATATATATATATATATATTATATATACGAGTGTATATGCACGTCCATGTGGACTTACATATAGTAACTTGGATGCTTTGACTTTATATATCATAACATCTATACTATTGTTTCCAACAAATAAACACATTATTTTTTTCTTTATATTAGAACCTGTTTGATTACTATATTTACTATTATCGACTCGAATGTCATCATTATTGCCAATCATCCAATCTTAACATTATTTGTTGCATGATAAAGAATTTTAAGTTAAGTTTTATCTCAACGGTTCTTTATTTTCATCTAAATAGCGCATGTATCATATTTCAAATTCCAGTTTGCACATCAATATTATTTGTTCAAAACTTACAGTCCCATATTAATTTATAGAAGGTAACATGACCATTTTGCTGTCATTTTCTTATTATAGGAATTTTATGACTGATTTTTATTTTTACCGTCTCGTTTTGAAAAACAAATTTACTTTCTATGCATATAGATCAGCATATATGCACATCCATTTTGGTTATAATTGGGTATTTATTTTTAATATATAATTAAATCCCTACCACCCCATTTTATCACGATTCAATTATTCAAAAATGTTATTAAATATATCCTTCTAGATCCCGCCTAAAGGCTAGGTGAGGCTTAATGCATAGTGATTTCTCTACATCCGCACAGATAAGATTTATAATCTCATGTAAGAATCTAAACATGTATTTAGACACTGGTTATGGATTATTTAAGGCTCAGTGTAACATATAAGAATCAATGTACTAGTTTTAGCCGATCTTGTCTCCTTGACCATTCTAAGCGCACTCAAAATCCCAGATTTATATCAATTGATACTAAGAAAATACTAAAATTTATTCAAAATATACGAATTATCAAAAATGTCTCCCTCCGATTAAACCTCGATTATTCCCAACCCAAATAGAGTCCCTAGTCTACACTTACCGTTTAGCATCCGCTTATTGATTTTTACCACCTTTCTTATAACCAAACAAATTCAAAGTTAAAAACATATACAAAATGTGATCGCTATAATGAAAAATGTAAAAGAAGTTTGGATTGCAAGCTAAATAAGTGGCATGTAACCGTTATAATATGTAATATTTACCATCATTTTTGAAAATCCACTAAATAAATCATAGGAATGTCACCAAACTGAAAGATGCAGATAGGAGGGAACAATTCGACAAACCTACATTCTAAAAGTAAACCATTTTGACTAAATAAAATCATAAATTTCGATGGCAACAGGTACGATGATACATCACAAAACTGTTCCACTTTAGACAAAGATATTTCTGTTAATAAATTTCAACAACTAATTCATACAAAAATAAATTAATACATAACTATTAGTATATTATACAAAGGAACACATTCATCATAGTACTTAGAACGAATACACCACAAAAACAAACTACATTATAAACTTACATTAATATTTGTGCCTTTTTTCTTTTGTATAGATACTGATATGTGCATGACTCATGAGCATTCTCGCTCCACTACACCAGAATACATCATGGTAAGAAACCAATATATATTTTTGTTAATCTAGTTTCATACACGGGTTGTTGGTAGTATAACACTGTTGTTTGGTGTTTATTTGGTAGCATTGTATTTTTCATGTTTCAGTTAGAAGAGCATATTTGGTTGATGGTACATTAAATGTTTCTAGATAACTTATTTTTTTTAATTAAGTTGTAGTTGGAAATGTGTCATGGCTATAGGAGATTTAGTTAAGTTGGAATAAATTTTAGTGGATTTTGTGGTAGATATGAAAACCAAATATCAAAATCAAATAAGGTTAACCGGTCAATTGACATTGAAATAATGTTTCATTACACAAATTGTTAAATATATGGATGGTACAAACTGGCATTATAGGCATAGGTTATTGAAATACCAAGTTAGAAACAAGGAAATAAGTCCATAAGATGGTTGTTAAGAAAGAAAAAGAAAAGCAAACAATGGTTGTAGTATGGAAGGATGAGTTAAGCCTCCTCTTCATGTAGTATTTCGTTGATTCTTCATGATGCTGAGTTACCTACCTTTCCACATTCTAAGAATATTTAATATATCCACGTTAGGAGTTGAGTAAAACTATGAAAGATGAACTTAGAGTAAAGCTTTGCAAGGTACTACTTTACTATAGTTGGTACATATACTGTGATTTTAAATAGGAAGTAAAATTTTTTTAAATAAGAATCTGCAAATGAACGTGGAATTTTTTAAAATTCATGTACCGGTAACTAAAGCAAAACACTATGTATTTCATCCAGGTAAAAAAGTAGGGTGATTTTACATGGTTGTCATGACCAAACTTCTTCCTACACTTGACGACCCTTAATTGACTTCTTGCATAGCTCATGTTACACAAATGTTTATTAAAAAACATTCATTATCAACCTGCTCATATATGTCACTTGATGAAAAACTATTTGCAACAACTATTGAATAAAAGTCAATTCAAAATATAGGCCCTTAACCTAAACGATATAGAAATTTTGAGGACAGGAAAAACATCGATAGTTGGAGGACTATAGCGGCCAATTTGATTGTATTAGATTAAGGCCATCCTAACCGTACAGTACATGCCTGTAAGATGGTGAATTTCATGTTGAACGTTATTATTTCATAGGTCAAGCTCATTTATCAGACCGACAACATAAAAGACAAATAATAAGCTAAGGATAGTTGAAGTCTGATTTATGAAAGGAAATGAATTCGCCTTGCCTTTTTCTTCTATTTTTCCCAAGGGTAGTTCTGTCTACTGATAATCAAACAAATTTTATCACCATCCTACACATATGAATAAATATGTTCCAATTATGTGCACCGTACTGCCAACAGTCAATATTGATACAATTATATTTTCAAGCTTATCGTGTAGTTTAATTAATCCCCTCCTAATTATTCCCAGTTTATGTTTTCCACATATTCAAAATTTTCATTCACCTTTCACATATTTATATGGTTTAAAAATTTATAAAGAAAATAATAGTTAAAGGGCCAAAAGAACCGCCTTGGTTGTCATAGGCTAGTGCAGCCCAGATTGTAAAGAATAGGTTAAATAATGCATTTCAAGCCCAAAGTGAATCTATCTTTTTCATAGATAAAAATGATACCTCAAACTACGGACCTTAAATGATAATAATAATCAAAGATTTTTCTAATTCTGATTTATGAAAGAAAATATCCTTGATTTTGAATTTCATTATCATACCTGTTTAATTACAACATGCCAAGGGTCGGTTTGATAGGAATAAAAAATTATCACTACACTACACATTTCACCATATTAATCAAACTTTATGCTTATATGAATCTTCAGCCAGAAGGATAAAGTAAGAAGATACATTAGATATTGCACATACGCATCAAAGACGTAAGAGATGATCATATTATATATGAGTAAGATGTATGCATGCCTAGTTAGATCAGCATCTAATCACAATGTGCATGCATTAATACAACAATGCACTTGTGTGATGTTACCACATACTATATAAAGTTCGACACAAAAAAACTTCAATTAATAACAGAATAGTTAGCATAGATAATTGTTATAAATCTAGTGCAAGTAAATTTTTTTGAAAGGAAGTGCGGATTAAGGATCTTAAGGCTAATTTAACACTAGAGGGGGGGGGGGGTAAATAGTGTTTAATGGATTCTAAGACTTATATGGAATAAATTAAAATTATGACACAAACAAATGCAGAACTTAATCATGGAACAATCAAAGAATCAAACACAGATGACGAAAGTAAATAAAAACAGTAAAAGGAAAGAACGCATCGGATTTTATACCGGTTCGGAGTTACCCTACGTCCAGTCCTGCACCAAGGCAAACACCTCGTATCGATTTTTATTATACCAACGCCAAGATTACAATCCTCAATTTCTAAAGGCCTTGAGGTACCCTCCTGTCTTCGAGTCTGGGGCAAACTCTCTTGACTTACGGGACATAAGATCACCCAACTGATTTCCAGGCACAGCCACACCTTACAGAGAGACTCGATAAACTTTCGATTACAAATTGATCCTATAACTCTGAATAGCACTTTGATCTTCGAGAGAGGGCATAGAATCAAACAAGAATGAGATTCTAATTTGATTTACTTGAGAATTAGACAAAATTTCGACACAATCTTAAAAATATGAAAATTTAAGAATATGGATTTGTGGTGAAGGAGTGAAGAAAATAAGAAAATGGTTAGTTAAAAAATTTGTTTGTGAAGGATATTTATAGACCAGTAACGGTCATAACCATTCGTGAAGAGATTTAAACGAATAGACACTTCTTTTTAAAATTGAAACTTTTGAATTTAACGGCCACCATATTGACATGGGGTATCCATAATGTCGACATCCCATGGTTAAAAACTATATAAAATTTGTTTTGAAAATGTCATTGAAAGGAAAAAAAAGATGAAATGATTATGAAATAAAATAAACTAATTTTCCTATGTTTTAAAATAAAGAAGAGTAGAAAATATATTTTTAAAATGTATATATATAAATTTGATTTTAAATTTCAGGAGTATATATATATTATAAAAGAATTTTTTTTTTAAATCAGAAGATAGTTTAAAAACAAACAAAGTTTAAAACAAGAATTTACTTAGAAATAAAAACAAAGAATATTTTAAGACTAAAACATCTTTTTGAAAATCATTTTGAAAAATCATTTTGAAGTAGTTTTACAAGCTTCTTCCTACATAATATTTCGTCACATCAGGACTCAAGAACTTATACAAAACCTGGATGTTCTTGGGTTTGTAAGCCACTTGTCGTATGTTTGTAAGCTACTTATCGTGGGTTTGTAAGCCACTAAGAAGATAGAAATGGGTTCCAACCCAAATGAAATTTGGAATTTAGATTTCCATGCTTTTATGAATTTTTAACAAAACTAGAAACTTATCTTGAAATCTTGATCTTGATACTCATGAGTTTTCAAACTTGATTTCTTCATTCTTGATCTTTATACTATACAGTCTTCAATAATCAGTACCTGCCTTATATATATATCCTACGTAATAACATTTATATATATCTAGACAATAGTGTTAGTATACAAGTTATAATAAAATAAGTTACAAAGGTTGTTGTCATCAAAACCACCATCTCTAGTTCCTAACAATCTCCCCCTTTTTGATGATGACAACCTTATAAAATATACCTACCATTTAATCATACCATAACTCCCCCTTACACCAACAACTTCCCCTTACTCCAAGCCTACTATTTTATGTGACTTCTCCCCTTTTGTCATCAACAAAAATAATCTATAAACCTTGAACTTAATGGAAAATGAGATAACAAACACATGACATAAGAATAATAACTATGTATGAGTGAAATATAGCATCCAAAGTTAAATGGGATTCAAGATTTTATACACCATAGACTTTATTTAGAAGAACATTAATTAAGATAACACTTGTATACAAATTAACAAACCAATACACAATCAAGAAAGAGAAAAATGAAAAATGCTTAACGAGGACCCTAACTATTGGTGATTTATGGACCGAACAATTTGGGCAGTGGAGATAAAAGTTTCCACGTTGTTCGACCAAGTTACCATTAGCGTCAAAAAGGACCTCCCCAATGCAAATCATGCCATCGTCTTTGTCCATATAAACATTCGAATTCGGCAGAGGATGTTCTTCTTCTTGATCCTCTTGTGGTTCATCTAGAGGTTCTTCTTCTTCAGAATCCATGGCTTGTAATGATTCTTCGATGACAATGGGATTGGCATGGTTATCCATAAGGTATTTTTGTAAATTTGTAAGGATTCTGCCTTGCCTATCTTGTTCTCTAACCATTCGCAGTTGGCTCACTTTAATTTCCATCATCATTTGAAGCAAATCTTTCATCTTCTCTTGTAATTTGATGAATCGTACATGTGTGGAACGTTGAAAAGGACCAGAATGAGGAGAAGTAGGTGAAGAAGGTTTATTATTAGAAGAGGAAGCCATTAATTTACTGTTTTAGAAGTTTATGACAGAGAATAGAACAGAAAAAAGGAGTAAAAGTCGAAATACATAAATATATAACCAAATAACTTCTTTTAGAGGGAAATTTACATTTGGAAATATCGGCCTGTATGTCAACATCATGGGATGGGTCATGTCGACATGCCCACTTATGCAAAACACTTAGGAGTGAGTGACTTATTTGTGCCGAGCCACAAATGCCGAATGTCGAGCCATACATCCAGGCCGAGCGGCATTCGTGCCGACCGGTACTTGTATGCTGAACGAGGCATTGCGCTGAGTGAAGAGTGTAGGCCGAACGAGACCTGATGCCAGTCGAGGGGAGATGTCGAACGACTTACTTATGCCGAGCGAGGCCATATGCCGAACGAGGCTAGATGCCGAACGAGGCTAGATGCCTAGTGAGGCCTGGATGTCGATCGATCCCTCAATGCCGAACAAGGCCATATGCCGAGCGACCTCTTAATGCTGAACGGCGCTCTATGTCGAGCGAGGCCATATGCCGAACGAGGCTAGATGCCGAACGATGTGAAATGTCGAGCGACCCTTTTACGCCGAGCCTCTTGTTACTTGGTCAAGAAGGAAGTCCATGAAGGAGAATGCGATGACCATACCGGGGGGTTGACATTAGCAAAGAAAATCCTCCGCTATGGATACTATTGGCCAACTGTAAATCGAGACGCTGCCGACTACGCAAGGAGATGCGACAAATGCCAGAAGTATGCAAAAATCCCGAGAGCTCTGCCAATGGAACTCACGCAAATGGTTAGTCCCTGGCCGTTTGCAACATGGGGGATCGATATAATCTGTTCCTTACCCATATCTAAAGGTGGTGTGAAATACGTGGTAGTTGTGGTCGATTATTTTACCAAGTGGCCAGAAGCAGAGCCCTTAGCCACAATCACCACCAAGAAGGTCATTAATTTCGTTGTATGAAATATTATATGCCGTTTTGGCCTCCCACGGACTATCATTACAGACAAAGGAACTCAATTCGAAAGAAAAGATTTCAAAGAATTTTGTCAAAGGTATGGCATTGATAAGATCCAAGTGATTTAAAGATAAGTCCGTGGGAGGCCAAAATGGCATATAATATTTCGTACAACGAAGTTAATAACCTTCTTGGTGGTGATCATGGCTAAGGGCTCTGCTTCTGCCCACTTTGTAAAATAATTGACCGCAACTACTGTGTATTTCCCACCACCTTTAGATATGGGTAAGGAACCAATTATATCTATCCCCCACATTGCAAATGTCCAGGGACTAACCATTTGCGTGAGTTCCATTGGTGGAGATCTTGGGATTTTTACATACTTCTAGCATTTATCGTATCTCCTTGCATAGTCGGGAGCGCCCCGATTTACAATTGGCCAATAGTATCCATAGCGGAGGATTTTCTTTGCTAATATCTTCCCCTAAGTATGGTCACCGCATTCTCCTTCATGGACTTCCTTCAGGACTTATGCGCGTTTAAATCCAATTTAAACGCGCATCAATATCATATGTTGAAGGGTATATTTATAATTATTATATATATTTAATAATATTTATTCATCAAATCAAATAAAAAATTATGACTAATATTTTTCAAATAATAATTAATTTGTAACAATTACAAGTTAATTAAATTTTTTGGTCAAACGAATATTCAGTGTTTCGGTTGTGTGACCCATTAGATGTAAATTTGTCAGCGTTTAATATCGAACTATTCGAATATTAATGTTCGCATGTCACTTAGCAGGTGATATGACTTTTTGGCTAAATTATCGCTTACTTGCTTCCAGTAAAATCCAATTTTATTTTGTTAAGCACTACTTGGTTGTTACTATTACGTACACCAATTCTCTTCATAAAAACTATATCACTTTAGACTTATAGAATTTGGTAATGGTCAAAATTCCAATATAATTCATATTCAACTCTATAGTTGAAATACGAAGTCCTTGGTTCAATAATAGCAATTACTATTAATCGAAATGATCTAGCAAAGTATTTTTAGTTAATTTTAGTTGACAGTGATTCTAACCTTATATAACTAAGAAGATGAATCCGCTCTTGAATAATGTTTCACTTCAAATGCTTCTGCTCGACCCAACTATAGTTATTCGATGAACCTTGTGCCACGATTTAACTATAATCAAAGCAGAGCTACCATATTGAAGATCAATAGTATTATCAAGTCAAGAGAACTGTGTAATTTTGTCACATCAATATGTTTTGTTCGACCTTAGTCATATTTACCAACAAGAATACTATCGAGTGAGTCACTCCATAGTTATCCAATAACCATCCGTACGTAAACCTTTGGTGCTTCCAGCAACCATGAGTAATATACTATCCAACATTAGAAGAGCGTAACATAGTATACTCTTAGTGGATTTATTGATGTCCGTTTCGATCCATCTTGATTGGGAATATTGAAAATGGTATATTTATTTTCAATATGATAAATCACTCATCGTTACAACACTTTGTAAATACTATCACAAAATATATCAATTATGGATTTTTATTAAATACACTTCTAATTAAATTAATTAATTAATATAACACACTATATCAAGTATATAATAGAAATAAAACACCTTTTATTCCAAACAAGTTATCAAGTTAGATATATATAACAAATTATATAATTGCCCCTAGGGCATACCCCTAAATCTATCACTGTGTAATATTATCATATCGATATTTTTTGTTTGACATTGGTTATATTAATCAACAGAAAACCATCCATGAGTCATTCTATAGTTATCTAATAACTATCGATACGTAACCTCTGTGTGCTCTCAGTAGTCATGAGTAATATATTGCCTAATATTTAGAGAGCGTTACGTACTCCAGTCTCGATGAATGGATCGATATCCAGTTTCAATACATCTTGACTAGGAATATTTAAAATGGTGTGTTCAATATTATGTTGTGATAAAATTCTCATGATTACAACAATTTAATTGTTATCACAAACACACCATTTATCGAATTTCTACTAAATAAACTTAAACTAAATAATTAGTTAATTATAACATTTTATAACAAGCATATAATGGAAAGAAAAACATCTTTATTTCTAACGAGATTCGATTACCGATTTAAGTACAATAAAATACAGGATTGCCCTAATAGCATACCGTTAACTCTATCAAGGAGGAGTTGTATTTGATACAACCAATAAAGTGTTATTCATTGTTGGTTGGCTTATGATTTGTTGATATTCCTAATGTCAGAATCCTAAGGCAAGTGAAACCTTACGTCCACTACAGAATGGAAGATTTCTATGTTTTCTTAGGGTTTTTGAGAATCATAAAAACTAATGAGAGCATTATTAGAAAAATGAAATATAACATCTAACCTTTCCAATATTGTAAGAACATCTGTTGTATAAAGTTAAATAATCTACATCAATAAATTTGTGCAATTAAAAAAATTAACAAAATTTTTATCAGTTAATATATGCAAATAAACTAAATTAAAGTGACAAAGAAATATAAAATATACTTACCTTTAAATCACTTGGATCTTATCACACAAGAGCCAATTCTACAAGCACTAAAATATTCGTGACTCGGTCGCTTAATTTTTTATTTATACAAGATTGTGTGTTGTCTTCTATAAGTGTTAAACTCTAATAGCAATGCAAGAATATGGATATTTGATCCATATTCAATCCTATATAAATGTTATATGGAGAAATGACATGGTTCATAATGTACAAAACATCAAGAAATTAGTTCATTAGAAATAAGCAAATGAATTATAGCACAAAATCATGTATTCAATATAATTGATTACAGTAAGGATATCCTTTGAATGGTTCTACTGTTTTAGAAACAAAAAACAAATGTATGCGTGTGGATATAATCTAGGCACTCGGGATAAAGAGAATGAATGGTCACCTATTCTTCATAAAGTTACATCAGAAATGTGTATAAAACACTAAAAGATACTTAACATGGAATGTGAAATGTGATTCCTATTCCAATATTGTTATGGTATAGAAAGTTGTTTCTATAAAGGTTATTTCTATGAGTTTAAGATATTTGATCAAAAAATCTCGACTGTAAACTAGCTACAACAAAAGAAATAAATAGCCCATACAAGTATTTAAATGAAGCTTCATATTTTATACACTGTTATCGTAATGGCAGAAATAGTAGGAGCGTACCAGATAATACTTATTAGTGGATGCATCAAGATACGAAAAATTATTTTCATGTATATGCCAAATATTATTTATAAAATAATAACTATTTTTTAGTATTGACTAAATTTAAAAATAGTTTTATTTTGTTATGAATATACCGAATATTTGTTATGAAATAAGTATATTAGAGTAATAATGTTTATTGCATTGGCTACATGATACAGAAGTATCAAAAAATTTAATAATTATTTTTGGGATTATGGACAATGCCAGAGGAATGATTCTTTAAATCATAATATTTTGAATCATTTAGTACTGATGAATTATATCTCAAAAGATTAAAGATGAAACGCCCATTTAGTAAGAGTGATAAAAGAGTTAGTGAACTCTTCGGATTGATATATAGCCAAAAGTCTAATGATACTAAAATAGATCCACCTACTTCATTTAATTCACAGATGGATTACCATAGAAATGAACATGTATTTCTACACCGAAGTAATGTATTTGTGATAAATTCATTGAATATAGAATGGAAGTAGAAAACATATCATGCAAAGGAAATAAAGTAATTCGATTTGATCAAACAAGTGGGAATATTAGAAGGAGTTCCTAATGTACCTAATACAAATGTGATTATATGTCAAAAGTCACTCGTTATGATGATACATAATGATGTATCGATATGGAGTAATCAGACTTTATTTGGACAAAGAATGATTGATGATGAGTGATGTTGAGTTAACTTCTTTCTGTTGGGTCATGTGCTTAACGGTAAGTACATAGGTTAAAATTAATTTCATTTAAAGCATAGTTTACAAGATTAGACAAGATAACAGTTGATGAAACAAACTCTACATACCCTAAATCAAGGAGTAGATAGGTTGCATGAGTCAAGAGGCTTCACATAATAATTGTTGGTAGAAATCTTGTATGGACCACCCCAAAGGATTTTGGGACCGATCAATATTAATTAACTAATTTATGCTATGAACACAAGTTTCTTAACTCAAAATTGACCAGTTCAAACATATTTAAAGGTGGTTCATAAAATGATTTTGAATTTATACTGGTAGTAAAATTGATTTGAATATGATCCAAAGATAAAATTAATTATAAAGGGTGAAATGAAATTGATTAAGTCTAATTGGACACAACTAATTGGAATGTCTAATAAGAGCTCTCGCACAGTAAAGATAAACTATGTTATTCTTACCGATGTCGAAAAACGAATTTCCTCAACTGTTAATAAGCTAAGCGTATTGACTCTACCATATGGCATGATGCACTAATCCAATATGGATTCTAGGTATAATATCAAATATGATTTTAATAGTTGTACTTGAAGGGATATGATACATCAGTTGTAATAGTTTCCCAGAGAATAAGACCAATACAATTTGAATATGGTAAGCTATACTGACAGAGTAATAACGCAAATTTCATTTGTTGCAACTACTATAATTGGTTCATCATTCGGCATACTTAAGTTATTTCAAATCTTACCCGCAAACTTATTGCTTGACAAGACTTTGAGTTTTGGTATATGTATATTGAAATGGAAATTCTAAATAATAATTTAGAATATATTGTTTGTGCATAAAAACCAAAATGTCTCGAAGTCAGTGGGAGTGATAATTGATTTTGTGAGATATTAGATATTATTGTTTAATTTTGTTTCAAGTAGTTAGCAAACCGATTAAGGCATGACCTGGCCCAATCAAATGTGGCCCGGCTATTCTTCAAGCCAACCTAGACTCAAGGTCTCAAACCTGCCCATCCACTTAGCATAACATATAGATAAAGCCTGGTTGCCTTTTCCCTGGGCATCCTTCACGAACTACTCTAACAATCAGATCAAAACCCGTCCTTGCCTAGTCTGATCAGACTTAGCTCAATGGCGACTGACCTTTCTATGCCAATCTACTTCCAACATGACTCTAAGTTAGCACGTTCACTCGATGTCACTTTAGTTGATGGTCGACACATCTTTAGTCTATCTCAGTAAGCAAGACTGGTGCTCGTCCTTGGCCTGGCTTCAGTACAGCTGCCTCTGTCTGACTGCTCCCGAGCAGACCTCTCTATCATCTCACATCCGAATTGATACCATCTCTCTAGCATGATCCTTAAAAATTCTTAGTTTCCTCGTACCTTTAGCAGAAGACTAGCTAGCTCAGAAAGCCATGCCACATAAGCATCTAAGAGTAAACAATAAACCATTCATCCATTTGTACAAAGCACTATAGCTAGGCGACTGAACTAATGTGGTAAATCATCAACATTAAATATGCATTAAATGCAGTTTGAAAATGGTGCAGATGGGCAATAAGTATATTTTCTTGGCCATACTTCCTTTTGCATCATTATAGTTATCATTCATCAACCTATACAAATAGTTCAACGGCCAATAGCTTTTCCTGCCAATTCTACAACATAATACCAGCCATCTATCTTCTGTTTAGCTACTATAAATATCTCATGTATTGCCATTTTATATTGGGTCCCATATGAGTGTGGCCAGGAATAGACAGAGAGGAGCGGGCCGCATATTCTAGATCACCCTCCATACATAGGGAGAGATCTACCGCTCATCATCATCATTCTATACCTCATCACTGATCTCCTATTCTGCCCAGCGTAGGCTAAGCCCTTTGCCCATGGTTGGCCAGAACGTTCCCCAATAGGCTGATGTCAGCCTTAAGGAAGAAATGTGTTCTTTCAGCCAATAACTCAATGGAATGCAAGCCCAGAGTGCTAGGGGCACAACATTCTCTGATGATGAGAATAGGGAACCACTCTCCAATGACATTCTAGACACTTGCATCCATTAGAAGTATGACTTACCATCGATTAACAAGTATGATGAGAGTGATGACCCATCCAACCGCATTACTGTATTCAATTCCATCGCCCATGTCGGCCAATTGTGCGGGTTAACAAAGTGCTTATTATTTCCCTCCACTCTCACAGGTTCGTCCTTTCGCTTGTTCTTACATCTACATCGGGTGGCATTAGCTGATAGGACCAGTTGTGCATAGTGCTAATTTCAAGACTCATTTCTTCACTCTAAAAACCTGTATCATGATGGCCAGTGAACTAAGCAATACCAGGTAGGGTCCTTTAGAAAGCTTGTGGTCTTGTGTTAACCGCTTCAATAAGGAGTCTCACTGGGTTAGGTGTGCAGACATGAATAGCTTGATTATTTCCCTTTGCCTGGGGTTCAAATACTAGTCTAGAATGTAGAGAGAGCTCCAAAAGCAGCCGACCTTCATCTTCGATCGACTTTTATCAACGGGCGAACAACATGATGAGGATGGTAGACGTAAATCTTTCAGACAATGACAATTAGGCAAAGCGCCCACCCAAACCAGTCCTTGCAACAACAACGATAGCAAAAGCAACACAAATGTCCAAGCTATCACCAACATCCTAAGCATATGAAGAGGCTCGCATGTGCAGGCAACACTCGGAGGGCTCAGTCCCATATCCAAGAGATGTGGGTGTGAATAGTTGGATCTATTCATTAGAGTCTTGAGCATCTAAAGTGCCTCGGCTAGAATCAGAATAACCAACTGGCCTTATAGTAGAAGATAATAAAGCAGTCACCTACCCTCATCATGGCCCTATGGTCCTCACCCTTGGCTTCGCCAACTCCAAAGCACATCGGGTCTTTGTGGATGGGGCAATTCAATTAACGTCATGTTCAAAAATGCCTTTGAGGCTCTGAAGCTTCTAGCCTCCTGCCTTAACCCATGCACCTTGCCCATTTACAGTTTTGGGGGTGTAGGCATTGTCCCAATGGGCGCTACCATGCATGTAACGATATTTTCCCAAAAGCCCCTTGCTGTAAAGATCCAGCTACGTTTTTTGGTGGTTAATTGCCCGTTTGCCTATAACATGCTAATAGAACGAACGACACTCATTGAACTGGATGTCATCGTCTACTACAATCGCTTCATCATGAAGTTCATTGTCTAAGACGGGATTGATGAAATTAAAGACAATCGACAGAAGGCAAGGGAAGGTTATGAGACTTCCCTTTGGAAGGTAAAGAAAGGTGTTTTCATGCTTCAGCAAGAGCTGTCAACATTCAGTGATGGGTTTCTCAAGAAATCCATCATGTCGGTCGGCACCTTAGCCCTTGCCTAGACCATCCCAAACTTTGAAGCATCAATGGCTATTCCTACCCTCTCATAGCTTGCCAACTCATCTAAGAGCTGGGGATATCACAATCTCAACTCAAGTCCTACTGGTGAGTTCTCACTTCTAAAAAAATTATCCTTACAAACTCTTATTAGCGAGAAACACACTAGCCAATCTCAGCATCATGCAATTCACTTATACATTATTGAGTGATCTGGCAATGTGCTTTGGTTCAATTCAGGATCAATGGTCGTTTTACGATTGTGGAGTGTTACACAAAAGAACCTTACAACCCACATGCGTTAAGGTTCATGTTGAGCCCATCCGCTACTCTACATTTAGCCACTTGCCACCCAAGAGATCCCATGATCTAACATGTGTTCCAACTCACACTGGTGCACACCGCCACTCTGCATCCATCCGATACATGGCCTACATGAACGTTCGCACCCAATCTGCCTTATTATTACACCAATAGATAAAATATCCTAAAAATAAAAGGCTTTTTTTCAAATAATAGCTACTGTCCACTTGAAGCATTCTACTCTACAATCCTTGCACATATAAACAAACAAAGACGATAATAAGTTCTTAGTCAAAGTTTACAAAAAAAGATCTATTTCATTTAGTTCAAAAAGTGTAAGGGAACAACACCTGCCTTATTGGGATTATGAAGATAATATGTCCCTAATTTGTCAAAAAGAAGAAAAAGAACATGACTAAATTCATGCCATGAGAGCCAGCTTCAAACGCATCGATGAGCACTCCTCGCACCGTCCAATCGGTAATTTATTGTGGAAGTAGGGTTGTGCTACCACCGTCGAAGCCTTGCACGTCGAATCTCACAAGAGATCTTGAAAAGCCACTAGTTGAAGATGCTAAAAGGCCAACTAGGACTTTAGTTGTGACTTCAGAGGATGAGGCGACAACCACTACACTTTCCAACATGGTTCGAGAGCATCCAAGCTGACCTTGATTCAGAACAGCCAAAGCAAGATGAAGATGAATTCCGTCAACATCAACTGGACCATTGACATAACAGCGATGATCGATCACCATCAAAAAGTTGGTCAGAGAGCATGAGCATAAGCTAAACAATGAAGCAAGATCCATCTTAAAAAAAGAAGGTCCAAATGGTGATTTGAACTGCAATCAACCAGAAAAGTTTGACATTAGGAAAGCTTTCTCCTTTCTTATAACATCAACAAGGTTGGTAAAAGCAAAGAACACTCAAAGGCGTTTGGAAAGGAAAAAGGAGAAAAAATCAACTGCTTTTATCAACAGAGAATCATGTAGAATTTATAAGCTATTAAGAGGTTGCATGGTGAAGATTTCTTGGGTTTAGAATAAAGAGAATGGGATATTTATGTACCTACACCTTCGATCATGTGTGTTGGATTCAAAAGGCAAAATAATTATCAGCCGTTTGGATAAGAGCAACACCATGTCACTTCTTGCACGTGGGAGATGTGACGCATCTCTGCCATATTTGGAAACATGAAGTATCACAATTGATGTCATAATGCTATGTGGAGAGTGCATTAAATGTACAGCAGAGCCGTCGATCAACAAGATTTTCATGATTTGACAAGCCTTCACCCGCATATGGATACAAACTTAAGCGACAAAATGTTGCTTAATTTCCTTGTCGATAATTAGCAAGGCAAACAAATCACGCCCTAGCCCAATAAAAGGTGGCCCAATTATTCTTCAAGCTGGCCCATTCAAGCTGACCTAGACTCAAGATCTCAAACCAGCCCATCCACTCAGTAGGGCATCAAGATAAGGCCTAGTTGCCTTATCCTTAGAAAGCCTTCACAACCTACTCATGAAAGTGGATTTAAGCCCGATGCACAACCTGATCAGACCTAATTCAATGGCGATCGGCCTTCATATGTCGACCTACCTCCAGTTTGACTCCAAGTCTGCATGTTCACTCGACGTCATTACAATTAACGGTCGGCACCTTTCTAGTCCGCCTCAATAGACATCACTTCAAGAAATATTGGTTCAAGCATAGCCTATCCTTTGCATGGCTTTTGTACACCCACCTCCAACGGTCCGGAGTATCCCTCCCTGTCATCTCGCATCTAGCCTAAACCATTTCCCCATCATGTTCCTTAACAATTATTGGTTTCCTTCACATCTTCAACAGCTAGCCAACCATTTCAGCAGTCTTGCCACATAAGCGCATAAGAGTAGATGACAAACTATCCATTCGACTTTACAATTCACTATAGCTAGGCGGCTGAACTGATGTGGCAAACCATCAGCATTAAATGAATTCTTCACATGGTGCAGAGGGGCAATGAGTATATTGTCTCAGCCACACATCCTTTTGCGCCTTTACAACAGTCTTCTAGTAGCCAATGCTACTAGATCAACGGTTGGGCGCTCTTCTCCCAGTTCTATAGTGCAATCACAGTCATCTTTCTCCCATTTCAGTTATAATAAATATCTCATGCATTACGACTTCAAAGAGGTCGGAAATATAAGAATCTGAGTGTTATACAAAACTCATAGCTTTTTACACCACAAACCCCTAAGGTTAAGAACTTTATTAGTCATAAATGCTTCCCTTTTTCTTACTATTCTCTTTTAATTCCTTGCATTTATAAGAGAGACATATAGTAAGAAAACTTCACAGTGTACGTAGGCATGCGAAACCACTGTATATTTGGTGTCACTTACCTTTAACCGCTTACTTTATTCCTCATTTTCACATTTATGCCTAATATTAGCAAGTAATCTTTGCAAACTAGTCTAATTCTGAGAGTGCATAAGTCTCTAGTCAACAAGTATAATCCAAGAACTGATATGAAAGTGTCGATCGATAGGCATCAAAGTTAAGCAAGTATTTTGACAGAGAAATCAACTAGTTTGAACTTTTGTCAAAATGCAGCGGGAGAATATGTTTTTAAGAAAAAATATATTAAAATTTATTATAATATTTCTAAAAATACAAGTAAATAAAAAAATTATGATTGTTAACGATGTACTCATGTTAAAATCATTTAAGATTGGTTGTTATATTAATCAACATTAGATTTGAAAATGCCATATTTTATAAACAGTATAAAAAGATGTTGGGAATTTCCCAAATGATATATACAAATATTATATTAAAATATTTAATATGTATCATGCAAGATGGATTTCCTATGCGTTGCCAGTAGGAATTATCATATATGATTTATTGTCTACAGTGTCGCATTTCACTTGTAGATTAATGCATAAAGAAAGTATCAAAGCTGAACTAAGATCACTATATGATAATTGAGAATGTTCTCGAGTATTTGTAAGACATGAGAAAATTGTTTACAGAAACAAAAAACTCTATATAATGGAGTGCACGGACTAAAACTTCATACATAATATCTAGTATGGTATATCAATCCTAAGTTCATGTTCAATCTTATGTTAAGAACTTTAAGCTAGAAATGTTCCAAAGAACAAGTAATGGCGATTCAAACAAAGGTTGAGTACATCATCTTGAGTAGCATTGCAATATTGTATATGTAAATAAATGCATAAATTTATAATCGAGCTAAGGTGATTATTAATGTTGAGAATCTCATGTCATTATTTTATGATAATAATTCCATGATATAGATCGCAGAAAGAATATAACACTCGCTAAAAGTTTAGAAACTTACATGAAGAAAAATTTCACAAGATAAGGCAATTTATCAGCATCGAGAGTTGATTGATAGAGTAGACAATTAAAATAAAATAACATACCCATTCACTAAGGGACTAACTCGAATATTTTTTGCGAAAACCGATCGAAGGATTTGGAATAAGATTCCATAATTGACTCCAAGTGTAAGTTAGAGATTGATAGAGTTAGGGGTGTGCCCTATGGATAATTATGTAATTTTTTACATATATATAACTCGAACAATCTTGTTCAAAATAAAAGAAGTTTCTATTATATACTTGTTATATTGTGATATAATTTATTAAATAATTAATTTAAAGTATATCAAATAGAAAATCCTTAAACGATATGTTATGTGACAGTAATTACAATGCATTATAATCATGAGAAATTTGTCATATTAAAATAACATATTATTTTAACTATACATAGTCAAGATGTTTCAAGACGCGATATCAATATATTCGTTAATACTAGAGTGCGTAACGTTCTCCCAATGTTGGACACTGTATTACTTATGACTACTAAAGGCACCAAGAGTTTGCGTATTGATAGTTATTGGATAACTATGGAATGACTCGCTCAAGATTTTTATGTGTGAATATAACCAAGGTCAAAGAGAGAATTTGAAAGTGATGATATTGCATAGTTCTCTCGACTTGAGAATACTGTTGAACTTCAATATGGACACTCCACTTCGATTATTATTAAATCATGGCGTGGTGTCCATGAACAACTATAGTTGGGTCTGAGTTGAATCATTAGAAGCAAAACATAATTTAATAAAGAATTCATTTCTCGATTATATGAGGTTTGTATCACAAGCAGCTAATAAAATTCTTTGGCCATAGAAGTATGGTTAATAATAATGGTTATTATTGAACCAAGGATTTTTGTTTTTTGTTTAGACTTATCAAAATTGAATGTGGACAATGTTGGAATTTTAACCAAAACCAAGTTCTGCAAGTCCTAATGCGATATAGCATTGACAAAGAAAATTGGTGTAATATTCATTACAATAGGGTACAACTTACAATAGTAAAATTGAGTTTTATTGAAAAAGATACGTAAGCGATAATAATTTACAGTAAATTATAGAATTTCCCTTGGGGCCGACTCCTAACTCTCTCATACAGTATGGTGTACTATACCAGACTTTGTTTGTGCACTTGATGTTGTAAGCATATATCATCAAATTCAAACAGAAATCAAAATGGAACTAGTAAGAGAATTCTTAATACTTATATAATACAAGAGGACTTATTTTAATTGAAATAATTAAGTACTTGTGAAAGAGTACTCAAACTCAAGCTTTCATAGCGAGATTAATAAAAGCAAGTCAATCACAAGGTTCTTTTTCATCTCCAATTGTGGGTCTATAGATTGGTAAATTTTCAAGTGAGAAATTATTGTATATTCAACTAGAGGTCGAGTAGATCATATTGAATTGCACCGAAAAGGATGTAGTATGTATACATAAATTATTATGAAAGTTTAAGGAAATTTGAAACATTGAGAATACAATATTCATTTATTATGGTTGCATTGTTGCAATTGGATTGCAAAGGAACCAAGGCCTCTTATGAGATCAAGACATACTAAAGCTAATATTGTAGATCTAGTCACCAAGACCCATTCTCTGTTTAATCGAGGAAAACTAATTAAAAAACATAAGACATTATAATTGACCATAAGCATGAGTGAAGACTAGTAGAGTTAAGCATATGTCATATGAGCAATTATGTAATTTAATCCGGTATATTAACTCCTATGAGAAATCTTATTCGAAAAATAGTGTGCTTTTTTGTTTAACGACCCCACCGATGTACCCATACCATTAAAATACGGAGAATATGGCTGGTTAAAGGCGATCGAATATGGATATATTTTCGAACTGACACTTACACGTCTTTATTACCTTTAGAGGATCTAAACTGAATTTTTTGACGTGTACAGTATTATTACAAAGTAATAACACCGGTTGGAAATGTTCAGAAGAGTATATAATATGGATAAAACAGAATCAGAGTCACAAATCATAATGGAATAATGTACATCATATACAGAATAAAATACGAGTCTAAAAAATATCAGTGCTAGACTCACATAATATATACATTCACATCTAAAATACTGTATTAGGTACGCAATAACTACTATATAATATACAAGACATAACTCCTAATTGTCAATATATACAAGTATGAAGTAATCTGAAATGGTCAAAATAGTCTACTTCAATGCTAGCACAAAATCCATAGGTCAACGAGTCCCGGTACCAATAGAGTCTCGACCTGACCCGAGTATTTTAAAATAAATAGGTTAGACTATATCTTATAAAGAGATAAGATACTGATATCGTAAGAAAATGACTATAAAATAAATAAAGCATACTAAAAATATGCCCAAAAAATGATCAAATTAAGGCATATCAACCAAATCACCATTTCATAAATCTATATCAAGTCCCAAGTGGACTATCATAAAAAATATGTGATAACAATTCAAAATTCTCTAGAGCCAAAATATACTAAATATCCATCCCAAAATCTCTGAAAAAATAATCATCACTAATGAAATAATAATAGCAGCCAACTATCAATTTAATACGGTGAGGTACGGGGTCTAACTAAAATAAATAAACCTTGCCACATTGCGCAATAATCTAACTAAAATAAATAGACTACCATGTATAAACCCCGACTCCTATTTGAACCTTGACTCCTAGTAGGTAGTCTTGTTTATGACAAAGCTATGCAAATTTACCCAAAGATAGAAATAGGTAAACATTGTCCAACTGTGTAAAAATAAACTGATAGGCATTAGTCATCCGGTCTATAGACTAGTCATGTATGTAAACACCTATCCAAGAAACTAAAAGGCTTCCTGTTACACCATAACAAACCTAACTAAAAGATATAGATCCGCCTACTCAAAATTAAGAATGTATCGATTTGCAGATCGATGAAAAATGAGTCATCGTCTCTCGGGGATTTATCGATCTAAAATCCGAGCACCCTAAGATAGTGTAACTCTAAAGTTTTCATCACTATCACTCAAGTAATCATAAGAATTTAACTAACTATCCCATACCGGATAGTAAATTCAAGTATTTACTAAAAGCTACTAAATTCCACTCAAACTGTATTTAACAAATTATAATAATAAGCGAAAGAATTGTGTGAAATGTTCCGTACCAATTATATAATTCGATCATTTATTAAAATTATTTGTTTCATAAAAAATACGAAATCCATAGAAATGAAATTCCAAATTCAGTGCAAATAAAAATTAAAAAGAAAGGAGTTAAAAGATTTTAATCTAAAAGTGAATTTCTTTACTAAATTGGAAATCAACTAATTCTTTCACTTTTAAGCAATAACTTATATAAATATATTTATTACTTCTCATAATATCTTAAAAACGTTAAAACCTTGTTAATTTATTCTTTTTAAAATAAAAACTTGCATATATTCATATATATATATATATATATATATGATATGTATATATTCTTTGAAATAGGTGATAAAAGAATTACAATTTTTTTATAAACAATTACTATTCAAAAATCAGAAATTAACATTACCAAACAAGCTAAAAAAACTTAGCAAGACAAACAAATTAACCAAAACAACTTGCATTTAGAAACCGGGTAAAATTCAAAACTTGTATATGTTTTGTGAAGTTAGGCTACATAATTCAAAGCAATAGGCATTGGTGTGTGTGTATATATATATAGTGAAAAGTCAAGCTAGGCTAAATTTATATGTAAAAGCAAATAAACTTATACACACACGCGCGCACACACACACACACACACACACACACATAGGCAGGACATATATCATTCAAAGCAAAAGTGCATAAGCGTGGCCATTCTTCAAAGCATAGTACACATTAAGGACATGTGTCCTTATGTATTGAATTAAACAATGCATGACCAATTATTTTTGTAGCTTGCTACTTGATAGGAACGTCTTCCTTATGTATTCATTCTCAGCATGGCTAGGATGAAATAATTCAAGGCAAAAAGGGAAATTTCGTAGTTTATAAGGACCTACTAGCTGAGTGTGTTTATGCATCGGAAGCCGACAGTTTCATTTTCTAACATTCTGATTAATACCGATTCTTAAGTAATTTATCCATTTTGCAAATCAACTCAAAGTAGTAAATTATCTTAGGTCATAGGCATAGTAGTGTGAGATTATTATCTCACCTTGAATCCAAAAAGATGAAGAGATGAACTGAATTGGGATTAAACTGCAAATTGAATGCTACTATCTTCTTTTCAAACTCTAAAACAAATCAAAACTTCAAGCAGCCCCTAACCATTAATAATTCAAGATTATTAACTAAATCATAATATTATATTGATGGTATCAATAGGTGGAGGAAGAACAAAGGACTTCATGCCTATTATTAAGAGATTTACTAATTTTTGCTTGAATTGATGAAGACTAAATTAGGGATGAATGATTTTGCTTCTCTGCTTTGTTCTTAAAGAAGATACATAATTGAATGTTTAGGAAGAGGCTTTTAGTTTGGGGATTAAGCTAAGGAAATGATTTATCATTATTAAAACTTATGCACTTGAGAAATTAGTAAAGCCTAAGTTCTTTAACAATGTCATTACATTATGTAATTAAGCTTTCTAAACAAAAGATTCATAATAAACTACAAATAGAAATATTCCTAACAAATAACACTTAACAAAGAATTCTTATCAGATGAAAAGTTAATTTCATCCAATAATTTATTTCATTAATAAATCAATTTGTTTACAAAATTTTGAATTCTTTTCACTTTACTTAAAATCTCTAAAATAAATAACCATTTCTTTATTACACTTGCCAAAATCCAGATCAACTTAAAATATTAAAATAAAAGTCCAATTTTAATTATTCTTTCCAAATCACAGTATCGGAATGCCTCGTTTTAGTGTTAAGGAATCCCTATTGATAACGTTTGCTAAATGCATCAACCAGAATTCTTAAAACTCTCAATAGACAAATTAACACAAATTTTATAATTTTTCTATTTAATTGAAATATTCTTTTAAAAATAAATAATTTTCAAACCAATTATTCAAATTAAATTTAACTTCTCAATTTAACTCTTTAAATTTACAATTAAAATTTATTAATCAATTATTAATTAGGTAATTATTAACCGGGTTGTTGCAGAATCCCTCCTTAAGAAAATTACGTCCTCGCGCTTCCAATTTAGAAGGAATCTCTAACATGAATAATTAATTTAATTGAATTTCAATGAATTACCAAAGACATAAAAGAATTTACGAGACTCATGCCTCCAAAAATAACTCAGAACGAATCCGCTGCAAATACTCACGAGCCTCCCAGGTATAATCCTTGGGATTCCCAAACCACTGCGCCATTACTAATGGAACCTCCTTGTTTTTGAGCCATCTGGCCTCTGTTGCAACTATCTATACTTGCATCTGAGCATAAGTCAAGTTAGGAGAAATCTCGAGTCCCTTTATCTATGGAGGCTCTAAAACTGATTTGAAATATGCAAGACATTTTCGGAGCTGAGATACATGGAACACATCGTGTATTCCGAATAGATGATCAGGTAGAACAATACGATATACCACAGCTCCAATGTTCTTAGTAATAGGATACGGTCCGATGAACCGAGGAGCTAATTTCTCGAAACTACTGAATTGCATTACTCCCTTTCATGGAGATACTCATACAAAAATAAGATCTCCAATAGCAAATTCCAAGTCCTTCCTCCTCTGATTCTCTTAGGACTTCTGCCTGCTCTAGACTTCCTTCATCCTCTGCCTGATAATTTCTATCTTCTTTGAAGCTTCTCTAATAGAATCTAGCCTAAGCACATATCTATCCCCTACCTCTAACCAACGGGATAATGAACATTACGGTCTTCTATATAATGCCTTGAAAGGGCCATATCGATACTCGAATGAAAGCTGTTATTGTAGGCCAATTCTACTAAATAGATATGATCAACCCAACTACTTTCAAAATCTAATATGCAAGCATGGAGCAAATCCTCAACAACTTCATTAACTCCCTCCGTCTGACCATCCATTTGAGGATGGTAGGAAATGCTAAGATTCAGCTTCATATGCAGTCCGAAGACTCTTTTAGAATCTGCTAGTGAATAAGGGATTTCGGCCACTCACAATGGCATTGGGAATGTCATATAGCCTGACCACTTCCTTAATATACAACTTTGACAAATAAGGAGCTGTTTTGGTTGACTTCACCGGAATAAAATAGGCCGATTTAGTCAACCTATCAACAATAACCCAAAGACTACCATGCCTACTCCTCGAACGAGGTAATCCATCCATAAAATCCAGGATAACTGATCCCACTTCCATAACGGAATCTCTGATGGTTGTAGAAGTCTACAAGGTCTCTAATGTTCAGCTTTTTAACAAGATAGAACATCATGCAATGCTTCATAATGTTCCCTACATCATGCTTCACCCCTTTCCAAAAATACAACCTTTTTATATCAGCATACATCTTGCTGCTTCCTTGGGGGATAGTATATCTAGATCGATGGTAATCCTCTATGATATCCTTACATAGTGTGTCAATGTCTGGCACTACTAGCCTACCATGCCTTCGAAGACATCCCCTGCTATCAACTGCATACTCGATCACTTCCTGACTGCCGGTATATCACATTTGAAAAATATCAGCCAGAGAAGAATCCTGCTTCTGAGCATCTACTATGCGGTCTAATATAAATGGAAGTGCTTATAAACTGGTGAGTACCAATTCTGATTTCAAATCTGGACTTTTGCCTCGAATATTATAAATAGATAAAGTATCAATATCCTTCCACCCTAACATCATCATAGACAACTACTAGATGCTTGGGGCTAAGAGCATCAACTACACAATTCCCTTTCCCATTAGTACACCGAATCTCTGCATCATATGCAGCTAAAAACTCCAACCACTTCTGTTGTCTCGTATTCAGATCTTTCTGAGAAAATAAATATTTCAATGATCTATTATCTGTATATAAGATGAACTTCTCTCCCAGAAGATAATGATGCTAGATCTTAAGTGTAAAAATTATAGCTGCTAGCTCTAGATCGTGGATAACATATCGAGTTTTACTCTGTCTAAACTGTCTAGAAGCATAGACAACTACTTTGTATCTCTGCAAAAGAACCGCTCCAAGTATGGATTCACGAGCGTCAGTATAAACCACCAAATCATGATTCCCATTAGGTACAATAAGAACATGTGCACGAGTGAGAAGATCCTTTAGCTTCTAAAAAGCTGATTCACACTTATATGTCCATTGGAATTTCACGTTCTTCCTGGTCAAGGTAGTGAGAGGGAGAACGACTTTCGAGAAATCTATAATGAGATGCTTGTAATAACCAACTAAACCATGAAAACTCCTAATCTCAGTAACGGTCTCCGGCCTCTTCTAGTCCTGAATTGCTACAATTTTAGAGGGATCGACTGAAATACCTTTACCAAAATCTACTTGCCCCAAAAACATCCCTTGCAGCTGTCAAAAATGACATTTCAAGAATTTTGCCTTCAACTCATTCTTTTCTAATGTTTCTAGAATGATAATGAGGTATTCAACATGCTCCACCTCAGATTTGGAATATACTGGAACGTCATCAATAAATATTAGTGCAAACTTACCAAGATACTCTCGAAAAACTCGATTTATTAGATCAACGAAATACGCAGGTGCATTCATCAACCCGAAAGGCATCACGAGCCATTCATATGAGTCATATCTTGTATGAAAAGTTGTGAGAGAAATACTATCCTTTGCCACCTTGAGCTGATGGAAACCGGTACTAGGTCAAGCTGAGAAAAGACCTTAGCACCACATAACTGATCGAACATATCGTCGATCCTGGGCAGTGGATAATGATTTTTAATGATAAGCTGATTCAATTTTCGATATTCAATACAAAGTCGAAGAGTAATATCCGCCTTCTTTACAAATACTACGAAGGTGCCCCACGGAGAACTACTGAACTGAATTAATTGCTTGGACTCTAGTTCTGTCAAATGTTTAATCAAGCGATTTTAGTTATAAAAGAGGTTTAAATGATTTTAAAAGTATTCAAAAGCCTTTGTAAATAAACTATTTTTCCTTAAAAATGAATTTAAGGATTTAGAAGTGATTTTGGAAAATTATATCTTTGTGTATATATAATTTATTTAAAGCACTTTTATTTTATTTATTATGAGATTTTATTGAGATTTCTTGTTTCTCTATGAAGCAAAGAATTTTAATAAACGAGCGAATTGTTGGATTGGTATGAGACATTTCTTACAATTCTTTCGCTTGTTATTATAATTTGTTAAATAGAGTTTGAGTAAAATTTATTAGCTTTTAGTAAATACTAGAGTTTTGCTTTCTAGTATGGGATAGTTAGCTAGATTCTAGTGATTACTAAAGTGAAAGTGAGTTACACTTAGAGTTGTATTTCGTATTTCAAGCCAATAGATCTCCGAGAGACGATGACTTATTTTTCATCGACGTAAGAGTCGTTACCATTTTTGATTTGGGTTGGCAGACCTATTTCTTTAAGTAAGGTTTGTTGTGGTATGACACGGTTGTCATTTCGTCCCTTAGACAGGTGTTATATGCAAACCTATCAAATTATTACATGGTTGGACAATGTGTACCTATTAATTTTCGTTAAGTAAATTTGCATAGTTTTTTCATAAACATGGCTACCTATTAGGAGTTGGGATTTATGCCCGGTAGTCTATTTATTTTTGTTGGACTACTGCGATATGGCTTATTTGCTCTGGCATATATTTGTTATGGCTTATTTATTATTAAGTCGTATATTTATGATATCAACATCATCTCATCTTTCTATTAGGTATAGTCTGACCATTATAATATCCGGGTCAGGCCGTGACTATATAGGTACCGAGACTTGCTGACTTTTGGATTTGTGCTAGCACTAGAGCAGACTATTTTGACTATTTCATTTTACTCCATCAGTGCATACATATTTACGTTTAGGAAGATGTGTCATGTATATTATTGAGAAGTTGGCTTGTGCCTAATATGGTAATTTGGATGTGATGTATATATTTATGTGGGTCTAGTACTGATATTTTGTAGACTCTCATTTTATTAAATTATATGATGTATATTATTCTGCTGTGGTCTGTGACTCTGATTCTGATTTGTTTATATTATATACTGTTTTGAATATTTTAAATCTCTATTATGTGTATTTGTCTATATATAATGCTTTTATGCACATTACTGTATATAAGAAAATTTTACTAGGATAGAATTTTAGTCGATCATAGTTGTGGAAAAGTTTGTAATAATGAGTGTTAGATTGTACGAATAAACACTTGGCCTTGAATGTTCCTTATCAAAGGTACCCTGAAATGGGATATCGATACATCGATCTGACTACCGTACGTCACCTTATCAATAAGATGAACAATGGTTTACTCATAAATGTTTGGAGGCACTAATAGTTACGTAATTGTATTCATTTGGCATGATTATAGAATGATTGGCCACGAATCTTTCATCTGTTATCGTATCCTAGTCGAATGGAAGATCCATTGTGATGACGTGTAGTAGTCTTTTGACTTAAGACTATCGTTGGTCTTATGTATGGAGACATTACTTCAGTTATGATCAATCACATGATACTTGTCCAGTTTATAGTCATTAAGAGAGGATTCATCTCATTAGACAAAGAAGATGGGTGTCACTTAGTTGCAAATTAATATAGAGTCATAAAGACTTCAGCAAGTGAAATCGTCGATAATTGTTATTGGGTTGAACCAGTTAACTTCGAAGTTTGAATTTCATATTAAATACATACATCAATAGAGTTTTGAATATTGACCAGTTTTAAATGTCCAAGTGACGTAGAGTTGGCAAAGAGATATAACGCCGTGAATGTATTATTTCTTAAGGATGTAGCTAAAATGATTAGAAATAGCACCACACCTATAAGCAATTGACTACGAGTCCACCACCGCACTTCAACAAAGTCCATGGATGATTTAACATTTGAATTACCCAAATATTACTAAGGGTTAAGTGTTACGCTTGGGACTCACAATCGTAACTCTCAAAGTTCGATAAGAACTAGTTTAATAAAATAATTTATAAAAGGTTGTAAATTATTGTGGAGACAATGGTAAATAGTTATATTAATATATTTGTTCATGGGATACATTTTGGTTTATATATACACAAAATTGTTGAATGTTTATTTAATTAAGTAAATAGGTCTAAACTATCAATAAACAATATTTAAATACAACTGAAATGAATAATGTAATTTTTGCTATATGTTAAACATAAAAGAAATAAAAGGAGGAAAAATTAAAATTTTAAATTTTAAATGAAAAAAACTTATTTAATGAGCTTTTTGAGGACTATTGGAGACAAGATCAAACCCACTTTAACCACCTATAAATAAATTTCTTCGTTGGTTATTTCTCTTACACTTCTCTTTATCACCAATAAAAATTAAACCTCACTAGATATTGAAACTCTACTTTAAGATTAAGAAGGAGTTCTCAAATGGGAAACGCTGCAAGTTCGACGTGATCATTTTCGGTATGTCCCTCAAAAATGCAACATTTTGTGTATGTATGTATGTGTTGCATGTGTGTATCATTTTCCCGTAATATTTAAAAAAGAATTATTAATATATATATATATATATATATATATATATATATATCTGTGTGTGTGTGTAATTTGGATTTTAAATAATATATATGTATATACTAAATATAATATTATAATTTTAATTTTAAATGAAGTTTATAATATATATATATATACGTATATTTCAAAAAAAATTGAAATTATAAAGTATTTAATGTAAGAATTCTATTAGAATAATAGATATACATTTGATTTTAACAAATATTTAAATATTTAATATTAGAGTTGGTTTTTAAGTTATAATAATACACACACCCACACATTATTATATCATTTAATTTTACATTATATACGTACATACACACACACTAAGAAACGATTACACCTCTAATCCCTTAGATTTCAACCACATGTTCTGAATTAAAGAATAGAATGAAGTGGCATGAGAGAGAAAATATAGTAATTTAGACTGGAACATGTGGTTGAAATCAAGGGGTCATAAAAGTAGCAAAATGAGAGGAATTAATTTTATATTCGAATTTAGAAAAGTGAAAAATAAATCTACGAGTTACTCTTTGACATACTAGGATAAGTGTTATTGTACATTTCAAATAAATGGATGTTGTTGGAATATATTAGGAGGACTAAAATATAGTAGATAAAGTTAACTATTTCGAAATAATGAAATATATGCTGATATAACATTAAAATTGTCCTTAAAGTATATTTGTGGAATGTAAACAATGAATTTGAAAAAGAAAATACGGTGACAATAAAATATATTTATGCGAATACGACCGCTGCAAAAATTTTAAAATTTTCTAAAAGCGCTGATTTGTGGGTAAATAAATAAAATTAATATTGAACTAAATCGATTTTAAGTAACTTTAAAATCATAATAAATAGCTTAAATTCGAATAAAAATTAATCATAATCAACTAGTTAAACTTGATCAAAATCATGTAGGCAAAGTCTACTTTATTAAATTTTCTTTTAGAAATTTTATTATGCAAAGGGGCATTGACATTTGTAATGAACAATTTGGAAGGCCTCAGAGTAACATAGTGCTAATTTAAAATAATTATGAATGAAAAACAATTCTATGGGACAATGTAACATTATACTTATTTAAAAAGGCGTGGGTTAAGCATTGTTGATAAAATTTTGGCGGTACATGTTATATGATATGAAAAGGACGAAGGTTTCTGTTGCGGGTTGCAACATGCGACGGGAGGTCATAAATCATATTCTTCCAATTTTCCAAAATAGACGTTCAATGAATATTTCCGAAGATTAACGTGATCAGAGGTTCAATGAATGTGAATAAATAATGCGAAGTTTAAAAATATGTTTATTAATAGTAAGCCTTGTCAATGAATCATGTGGTCCAAATAAGTTAAAACTCAAACATGAAACCGTTTACTAAAATCAAAAGCCAGGTTCGAGCCCAGCTCGAGACTTGCCCTTAGAGTTTTTCAAACTCGTTGTATAAATCTAGTATGATTGACCTGTAACATTAATCTCGTAACCATCATTTTATCTCGTGTCCTTTTTAGAAATTTATATAAACAAAGTTTATAGAAGAATTAGTTTATGATAAAATCAAATTTTTAAACAGAAGCACGGAAAAATTATAAATTTAGACAAAACAAACGGTAGGAGAATATTCTCTCATGTTTAGTACAATGATAACATAAAATAATCGAATTTGGATTAAAGTAGGTGTGGTAGCAATGAAACAATGGATCAATGCACACACTGCGTTATAAAAATTGTTTAGAAATTTATATAAACAAAGTTTACGATATTATTAATATATTTGTTTGGAAGGCAATTTTTTGCTTCGACCGCGAAGTTTCAAAATTGTTCTTTATATACATACTTATAAAAAAAATAAACAAAATTTAATTAAAAAGACAATGAAAAATAATATAAAAAATGAAACCTCAGCCCCCTAAATTATAAACCAATCTTCAAATTATAATTATACAATTCAGCTCTTAATTTGTATTTCTGCAATTTATTTATTTTCACAGTCAAATTTTATCGTTCCACAAATTATTTAGTTTTCCACTCAAATTTTATTGTTGATCGAAAATATCAATTCATCCATTTGCTGGAGATTTAGTAGTTAAATCAGCTATTTTATCATCTTCCTTATATTACAAAGCGTTCAACTTTTTTGATTTCGATGATTTGTACTTTGTTTTACGTAATTGTATTAAAATCCTTATTAAATATAAATAGACCTAATAATAGCATACAGTAAAGTCTTTACAATTGTGACCAAATTTTTGATGCTAATCTTCATTAACTAAAATAGACCAAATCAATAGCTGCTATGCTACGTTTACGATTCCAAAACAAGGAACGGCTGTCAGGTTTCCATAATTGAAAGATGATGCAAGAAAAGTATCTTCCGAAAGAGTTATGAAAAGTAAGTCCCTATTTTCAGTTTTTGGCTAATTTATGCTGCTTTTACTCCTGATTTTAATGTTGGGCCAATTTTTTTATGAGGGACAATTTGGTAAAAAAATAACAAAATAGGAACCATATTTACATGAATTTATGAGTAGATACTTTTTGTGCATAGACTTGGAAATAAGGACCTTTGGTCCAAAACCTCATTCCAAAAAATACTAATACCCTTGTAAATATCTTGTGAAATTCTATGCCTTTAAGGCATAGATTTTGGTAACAATATTTATTATATTTAATCAAGTCATAGTAAGATCTTTATTAATTAAACAGACCTATTCAAGTACATGCACTAAAAGCCTTTACAATTTTTATTAAATCTTTGGAACTAGTCTTTATTAAATAAAGTAGACGTAATCACTGGCTGTTATCCTGCATTCATTTTTCCAGTAAAATACCTTAAATGGATTCTATAAAATGCTACAATCCCTATAAATATCATATGAAATTTTCTTCACCGCTGCACTTTTGCCATTCACAATTCAACTTTCCTCACCACTCATCACTTTCGGCGTTCTTCATTCTCCGCTGTTGTTCGCTGTTATCCACTATTGTTCGTCACCGTTTACCTCCAAGTCCATTATTCTTTTAAAACTTCAGGTAAGTCGAGATCCATTTTCTTTTAATATTAATTTCTTACGTCCACTACTAGAAAATACTGCAGTTTCCTACGCAAAATTTCCGACGTCTTTCCTACGCCAACACTACTAGAAAAGGCTTCAATTCCGACAGCATAGACCGACGGCTACCGACGGACTTTTTCCGACGGCTTTCGACGGGCCGTTGGCGGCCGTCGGAAGCCGTCGGAAAACTGCGATTATACCTTCAGCCGAGAGCTCTTCTTCTTCCCCAAACCATACGAAAATTATTTTCAAAATCCTCCATTTTCCCTCTTCAAGCTTTCAATCCTTGATTTCGAGCTTCCGGATCCTCCACGGCTGCCTAATCAAACTTCATTACTCTTCATCTCAGGTATAATCTCTTATTTTTGTAAAAAATTCAGTTTTTACCCTATTTCTAGATTTGCATAAATTGGTAAATTAGGGCGAATTAGCGATTGCAATTGTTTCCAATAGCGTAATAGTGGTTTATAGCATCACATGGTATACCGATTTCATCTTTTATCGTGAAATTATGAAAAACACCTATAATTTGGGGTTGTTCATGTATATGTAAATTGTTGTGTATGCCTTGATTCGGCGATTGTATACGTTATTTGGAATAAGATAAAATGATTGAATGAACTTGGAGTATTATATTGTGCACATATTTACTTATGAAACAAAAAAATACATTACTCTAAATTACAATTGTGTGTATTGAAAAATGATAAAAATGTTAAAACAGCCTTAAGTTGATGCGTAATACGTCGAATAACTGTGTTAAATTAATATATATTTTTGTAAATGTGAACAGTGAGTAAAACTGTATTTTTTCGTAAAATGCATGCATGTAACTGACAAATGTCTCTTAGAGAGTTTTTGGCTCCGTCTGACGAGTGTTGTACATGATGTTGTATAAATAGTCGTTTTTTTTGAAAAACGACCATTTATATTCATCTGGTACAATGTTTGTTGGATTTGTCCCTGTATTGGACAAGTTATGAACACAGTAAGAATTTACATTTTGTATACTACTTCGTCTCAAACGGTTCATAAAATTTCGGTCTAACTTTTCTTTTTTGTTTCCTGCGTACACGCATTTGTGTACAATGCAGGGAACAAAAGGGAAATGCTGCCGAAATTTTGTTGAATCGTTTGAGACGAAGTAATATACGAAATGTAAATGCTTACTGTGTTTGTAATGGGAAGTAGGATGCCCGACCAATGAAAAAAAAAATTATATATATATTTAAATCGTTACGTTAAAAAATGAAATGTGCCCTATTTGAAAATATTTTTAAATTTGTGAAGTTGTTCTTTAAATTCAAAATATTATACGAACATGAAAATAATATTTTTCGAATATTATTCTTCAAAATAAATATTAAATTTTGAACTTCTCATTTTGTCAAATAGGAAAAATGATTGATTATTTTGTTGATCGAAGGAGATGGATGTACCAAAGAAAAGGACTGAGGGGCTCAATAAAAGAAGATTTTTATAATGGTATAAACGTGTTTGTTGAATTCGCCTTAAGTAATAACGGAAACGATCCAGAAATTCGTTGTCCGTGTAGTAGGTGTAGACATTTGAAGTTTTTGTTACCAAATATTGTGAAAGTTCATTTGTGCCAACACGGTTTCACACCCGAATATTATGTTTGGGATCGGCATGGAGAAGTTGTAGCAAATACTTCTGTAGAGTCTGAAAGTGTCGTTAACGAAATAGTTTCAACGACCCGTATAGAAAATATGGTCGAAGATGCAGCACGATCAATGTTTCCTATGGTTGAAGTTGACGACGATGATGGAAATGTTGAAGAACCAAATATTGAAGCTAAGAAAATTTATGATTTACTAGATGCAGCTAAGAAACCTATTTGGGATGGTTGTAAAAGCGGCACGCAGCTGTCAGTAATCGCAGAATACATTGCGATAAAGTCAAAATACAACATCACTGAAGCTGAGTTTACGGTTGTTGTACAAGCTGCAAAAAGACATATGCCGCCCGATAATCTAATGTGTGAAAATCACTACGAAGTTAAAAAACTTATGTCGGCTTTTGATTTACCGTATCAGAAAATAGATACATGTTTAAAAGGATGCATGTTGTTTTGGAAAGAAGACGCAAACCTTAGAAATTGTAAAGTTTGTAACCAGGAGAGATACAAACCAAGAAAAAAGAAGGGTAAGGAAGTTCCGTACAAGCGGATGCACTACTTACCCATAACTCCAAGACTTCAAAGATTATATGCATCTTCTGTAACTGCGTCTAATATGAGGTGGCATAGCGTGAGAACGGAGAAAGAGGGTACGTTGACACATCCGACCGATGGAGAAGCATGGAAGCATTTCGATAAAACGTATCCAAATTTTGCAGCGGAGAGTCGAAATGTTAGATTAGGATTATATACGGACGGTTTTTCTCCATTTTCTCAATTTGGTTCTAAATATTCATCCTGGCCCATTATCGTCACACCATATAATTTACCTCCATGGATGTGCATGAAAACGCAATATATGTTTCTTACTGTTGTCGTTCCTGGCCCCGACGATCCGACACAAGGAATCGATGTATATTTACAACCGTTGATTGAGGAGTTAAAAATACTGTGGAACGAAGGAGTAGAAACATACGATGTGTCAAAGAAGAAAATTTTTCGTATGTTTGCTTCTTTGTTGTGGACTATAAGTGATTTTCCTGCCTATGCAATGCTTTCGGGATGGAGTACTGCCGGTCGTCTAGCATGTCCATATTGCATGGATGAAACATGAGCGTTTTCTTTACCTCATGGTAAGAAAATTTCATGGTTTGACTGTCATCGATATTTTCTCCATGTAAATCATCCCTTCAGAGGAGACAAGAAAAACTTTTTAGCTAATAGAGTAGAAACCAGACAACCACCGACGATATGGTCAAGCGAAGACATATATGAACTTATTAAGGACTATCCAAAGATATATGAAACGGGGGAGCAAACAGAAATTGAAGGCAAATCAGTTGTTCATAACTGGTGCAAACAAACTATTTTTTGGGAGTTGCCGTATTGGAAACATCTTCTGCTTCGCCATAACATAGATGTGATGCACAATGAGAAAAATGTATTTGATAATGTGTTTAACACAATTTTGAATGTGAAAGGGAAGACGAAGGATGATTTGAAATCAAGACGTGATATAGAAGAATTATGCAAACGTCCCGAGCTTCATATGAAACCAAATGACAGTAAAAAACCAAAATCTTGTTACAAATTAGATAATAATCAAGTTAAAGCTGTGTTAAAATGGGTGGAAGGGTTAAGATTTCCTGATGGGATATCATCAAATCTTCGTAGATGTGTTGACTTTAAAAATGGTAGATTGAGCGGAATGAAAAGTCACGACTGTCACATAATGATGGAAAATTTATTTCCCGTTATGTTCAAAGAACTACTGCCGTTAAAAGTTTGGAAGGTAGTAACGGAGCTTAGTATGTTTTACAAAGAGCTTTGTTCGACTACTTTAAAAGTGCAACGTTTACGTAAATTTGAAGTGGACATTCCTATATTGCTTTGCAAATTAGAGAAAATATTTCCGCCAGGTTTTTTTAATGTGATGGAACATTTACCTGTTCATCTTCCATCTGAAGCACGACTTTGAGGTCCTGTCCAATACGGATGGATGTATCCATTTGAGAGGTATGTAATATGTTATAACATAATTTAATTGCATTTGAAAGATGAAGTTAATATAAATTAATTTTGCATAGATATTTGAATCATCTGAAGAAAAAAGTGAGACAAAAAGCACGAGTTGAAGGTTCGATATGTAAATCTTACATCGAAGAAGAAGCTTCGTTCTTTTTCTCTCACTATTTTAGTGACCATGTGAATATTTCATTTCAAAGTGTTCCTCGTAATGATGAAGGCGACGAACAAGAGTCCTCTCAAGCAATGTTATCTATTTTTAGACAACATGGTCGGCCTTCTGGAAAATGTGTGGAAATATGGCTAGACGATAGAGATCTTCGTGTAGCACACACTTATATTCTTCTAAATTGTGCCGAGGTTGCACCGTTTGTTAGGTAATCTGAAATAATAATTTTCGTTTTATTCTTTTCTGTAATGCATGCGCGTGTATAACCTAATGTAATAATTTGTTTATATAAACAGTGTTTATGAACGGGAACATCCGAACGGAGATCTCAGTAAAGAATTTTCTCGTTGGTTTTCAAATTACATTTATGAGCCGAAAAATTGTGTTGTTAACGAAGGGTTGAAACATCTTGCAATGGGACCAAAAAGAGTGGTCAAGACATATCCAATATATTTCGTCAATGGATACAAATTTAACACCAAAGAATACGGTGCAGAAAAATTAACAAATAATACTGGTGTATTTGTTAAAGGTAGTGACGATCCAGAAAACCATTTAAATGATTTTTATGGCGTTCTAACACAAATTTTGCAACTGACATATTTCTCAAGGCCCGCGGAGGAGGTGTTTCTATTTAGATGCAATTGGTTTAGCAATGTTACAGGTTCTGGAATTAATGTGCACAAGGATTATAATCTTATCGAAATAAAGCATACATCGCACTATCACAAGGATGATCCTTTTGTACTAGCCAAACAAACATTGCAAGTTTATTACGCTCCTTATCCGTCTCTAAAAAGAGATAAAGCAGATTGGTCTGCAGTTTTTAAAACAAAGGCCAGATTCACATTCGATGGGAAGAATATTCCGGACGAACAAGCTTATCAGGCAGATCTTGAGCAAAATAACGAAATAATAATTACAGACGATCATACAGATTTTGTTCCTTTGATCGATGAATCAAATGTTTTGGTAGAAGCGTTTGACAGTGCAGAGGAGAATATCGTCGAAAACGAGACCGAATCTGAATCAGAAGACGATGATGACTGATATAAATTTGAATCTGTTTTTTTGCAATTGATGTAACTATGTTGAATTCTTGATGTATTATGAAATTGATGTAACTATGAAACTAAATTCGTTTACTATTGTCTTATGTTATTTCAATTTGTTATTTATTTAGCAATTTTTATTAAAAATGCAATGAACTCTGCTTATCGTAGGAAGAGTACACCCATTATGAATCAGGTATAACAAACGTACATTTCTATTTCCATTTCAGTCATTATAATTAAGCAATTTATACCGTTGATGTCATTTTCATATGAAATATATTTCATTATCATGTTTTTATTCTCTTATATAATGAAGTGTAAACGTCACAGGTTTATCATTATGTCACATAGAGGGAGGAGCTCTTCCCGTTCTTCAGGAGGCGATGGCAGTGGCCCATCGCAAGCGCCACAACGTCCAGTTGTATCGTTAGTCCCCAAAGCAGATGGGTAAAAATTAAATTTTATTCATCATCTTATTTTTTCTATACTATACATACGTACTTATCTGTATCGTACTTAAAAACAGAGGGTTCGAGCTACTACCCACTAAGGTAGTGCTGGACGTCTCCAGAGCAGCATATCGTAGTAGGATGAGTGCGTGCTGGCCGAAATGGGATACCATCCCTCCGCACATCATAGAGTGCATATATGGCAGGATGTCCTAGTATGTGTAATTTTTATGTTTTCCATTTTTAATTCGTTTTTGTCGTTTTTCTACCGTTTATCGTTTAAAGTGTAATCTTTTTTTAACACAGGCTGAGATAGACATTCAGACAGATGATATGCAGCTGGCACGAGCATACTGGATGAGAAAGATGCGAAAGAACTACAGGGACACGATATCTGAGGTTAAGAAATCCGGGAAGAGACCACGGTGGATGGGGGAGAGCGTGTGGCAAGCTTGGTTGAGCTACTGGGAGACGGACGAGGCAAAGGCAAGTATACTAATTTTTTTTGAATTATTAATTTAACGTGATTGGAAAATAATGTATCAAATTTTGAATGTACAGGCAGAGTCGGATAGAAACTCTGCAAATAGAAATAAGAATCACGTCACTCATGGCGGAGGATCGAAGTCGTTTCAGCAGTATCGGCAGGAGTTGGTAAATTTACCGAATAATAAATGTAAATAGTTTATGCTATATGATTTTAAATGTATAATAATTGTATGTAACAATCAACTTCAGAAAGCCGAGGCACATGGTCCTGTTAGCTATATGGACGTGTTCACCCGTACGCATGCTGTCGAGCATGTTAATCCAGACGGGACTGTTTCGTACACATGGCAGGACGATAAATCCAGTAAAAGCCATGTAAGCATATTTCATTTTATTCAGTATTAGTAATTGTTTTAGTTGTCAAATTATTATGAAATAAGATATGATATTATTAATTTGTCAATGCAGGAGATGTTTATGGAGCAGCGACAGAAACTCCTTTCTGATACGGGTCGAGAGCAGCTGACGACCGATGAAGAGGACGTTATTTTTGAGTCCGTTATGAGTCCACCAGAGCATGGTCGACGATACGGATTTGACAATTTAGCGGTAAATAATTTACTTTTTTTTAAAATACTTAAAATATGATATTTTTACCTTTTCAAAACAATAAACTTTGATTTTATTTATTTTTCAATTATTGCAGTCCAGTAGTCAGAGTAGGGGACGACGGAGTAGACCTCAGAGCGAGCTAGCACGTATAGAAGAATTGCAGACTAGAGTTCAGCAGTTGGAGGAGCAGAATCGCCAATAGGCCATGCAGACGGCACAGTTATTTGAGTACATACAGCAGTTTGGTGGCCGCTTCCCTTCATCGGCTGGCTCTGGATCTGGAGCAGATTGATTCATTGCTTTCTGATTCGTTCGTGCAGGTATGTTTTGTTTTAGTTTAGAATGATTTGGTAGATGGAACAATTAATTGTTGATATGTATAATTATGTATAATACACTTGGTTCTGTAGCTGTATCAGGATATGCATGATTGATAGAACAGTTATTGTTAGGATTATTGTTAATGTTGGAATGTTATGTATATTTTGTATTTTATTTTTATTCTAATTTTGTTTATTTCTGTGTTTATTGAATATTTTGGAGTATTGGTTTGCATGTTTGGTTGGATTATTGTTTATTGGATTGTGCAGTATTGATATTGTAGTGTTTGGAAGAGAAATGTGATTGGAAGGCTCTATTTGCAGCAGATTTTTTAAAAAAAAAACAGCAAATTTCCGACGGCTCCCGACGGCTTACAGGTCGAAATTTCCGTCGGCTACCGACGATTCCCGGCGGTCTGTAGCTTCAGATTTCCGACGGTTTCCGACGGGCGACGGAAGCCGTCGAAAACCGCCGGTAGTTGTCGAAAGCCGTCGGTAATCTGTACGGCAGCCCCCGTCGGTAGCCGTCGGAAGTACTGCTCCCCGACGCCGTCATTTCCGACGGCTTTTTCCGACGGCCCCCGACGGCTTCCGACGGCCGCCGACGGTTTTCAGCCGTCGGAAACCACGTTTCCCCTTGCAGTGCAAAAGGCGGGGCGTATGGTAGGCATAGGAAACTGGTAGAAAGAGATAAAGACGTAGGGAAGACGTAAGGAAATTTCCTACGCTTCTCCTACACCAAATTCAACAAATAGAAAAAAAACAGAGGCATAAGGAAGGTGTAGGAAATTGTCTACACTAAAATGATAATGTAGAAATGGCGTAGATAATCTCCTACGCCATTTTCACACCACTGTTAATTTTATAGAATTCTACGTTGACGTAGGAAAGACGTAGGAAATTTCCCACGCCGTCCCTACAGATGCAAAAAAAAAGTTTTTTATTTTTACATTAATCACTGTATACTTCCATTGTCCTACGGTTTTTCTCCGAATAAAAAAAAACCTAATTCTGCAAAAATTATCTCCTCCTCCTTTTGATTGAAATTGGATTCAGGTGCTTCTTTTGGTTTTCGATTCAGGTGCAATCTCCATCTTGGCGAAGCTTGAACCCAAAAAAACTAGGGTTTCGAAAATCAACGCCTTCTAAATAATCATCGCTGCATACTCGGCTATTCCATCAGCCATCGTCGGCTCATCCTTGCCTCCTATGTGATAGTTTCTACGTGATTAAATTTGTCTGGGTTCAGGTACTTGTATGTTTGCTGTTTTTGCTTATGCATCTTGTTTTTTAAGATTTTATCTCTGATTTCATCTGCAAGCTTGTATACCTGACCTATACGTTAGTGTAGCCTATAGGAGATGTGTGCTGGTTATACTTGAGTGTTCAAGATAAATTATCTGCAAGCTACTAATTCCTTTCCATTAATGTGGAGAAGCAATCCGTTCCATTTAAGTATTTTATTTCATTAATATTTTTGTTTGATTTATTGTTATCAAATGACGTTGATGAATTCAATAACAATATTTTAATATATTATTTTGCCGTAGATGACGTCGTTCATGTTTCTAGCTGGGGTAGTTTTATTATTTGCAGTCACCTTTCTTTTTAAACTGATGATTTCCCAAAAGACAATGTCACCACCTCCAAAAGTTCAACGGTCAGCTTTTAGGTCAATTTCATTTCTGCATATCAAGCATATCGTACATTAAACTGAAGCTATAATTTATTTTCAGTGAAAAAATTCCCAAATTATAGGAATTCCTCTTCGACGATGAAGTAAACTAAAGTTGACTTTGTAGAGGTTGACGACAAATTTATTTAAAATGAGTTTTTTTAGTGTTACGTTTTAAATCGTTGGTGTAGTTGAATCTATAACTAAATGAGGAATGAATTAGGAAGGGGGAGGAAGAAAGGATGAAAGTTACATATACGCACAAACATACACATATGTATTTGAAAATATATTTTTGAAAATGTGTGTGTATAGAGGCAGATATCCAGTAGCAAATGTACCTTCTTTGTGGTTATGTTTTGCTTTTCCGAGGTCATAAAAAAAAGATAAAAATATGTGAATTTTTTGTTTTGATAGAAGACTATTAGATATTCAGTTTTAGACTCTTTTCCTAACCAGTTATGAAGTTCTTTAATTGCCCCATAAGATATCGGATACGTACAATGTTAATTTGTAGCCATTGTAGTGGGCCATTATCTTCAACATCCCCATTCTAATATTTATGGTTAGTTCATTAGACTTCTATCGGTGCTAATGCTTACTCTTTACCATTAACCTGAGGCAAGCAACATTCACAGATTTCTAGTTAACAATTCAAATATTGGAAAATATTTCACTACAAGTTACTTATAATAGCCACTCTTGTTCCTTCACATATGAATACTGCTGCTCCACCCATTTTACTAATATGTACATATTTCGTTAGTGGCATTTTTATATTATATTGTTGTGTTCTTGCTGGTGTTTGTTTTAAGGGTGCTTTCGTGTATGTTGTGTTGTGTTTTTAAATGTGTTGTGTGCGTGAGTTGACATGCAAGTGCGTGGGTATTGGTTTAGCTGTGTTGTGTGTGTCCGGTTGTACATGTATATGAGTGGTGGCGTGAGTTCTCTCCCGTATTGATGTGCATGTATGGGAGAGACTGCGACCATTGCTTTTTTTAGCACGATTTGATTCTACGGTGGCTTCCTTTAGGGCAATGGCCAAGTCATCCATTGCTTTCTTGATGTTGCTTTCAGCTTCATTGGCATGCTTTAATTCGGTTTGGAGGCTCTGTATCCGAAGTTTGGAATCTTCGAGGGAGATTCTTGTTTGTTCGAGCAGTTTGGTTTGGGAATGAAGGGATTCTAGAAGTTTCTTTTCGGATTCTGTCATGTCGTGGATTTGTAGCTCGAGTATCTCGATTCGGGCAAGTGCTTCGCATTTTCTTGTTGTTCACTATGTAGCTCGTCGCATAGGAGGATTAGTTGTTGCTGCAATTCTGAAATGTCTGACATTGTTTCATTTGATGGATTGTTGTGAAGGGGATTGGGGTTGAATTATGATATTATTTTGGCAAAGAAGGAATGGATTAGTAAGGGAGAGATTTGCGGGAGAGAGAAATGCAGAGCCTCCCATGTTACTTGGAGATAAACAGAGTTTATAATGTCTGCTTCTTCTTTTTCTTTTTTTTAATTACTCGTGTGATAACAGGGTAGAATACCAGTGATCCAATTCCCTAAATATGTTGCACAGTCTCAAACAAAATCTTGATAAATGCATTAGAGGAATCAAGGCACTGGAGCGCTACAGTATGCTCCAGATTATATAGTGCGATCTCTCACTTTGACCACGCTTACACATATATGATAACAACCCTACGTCAATTCTAAGAGCATCTAAACCAAAAAAAGATTGATCTCAGACGTAGTAAAATATCTAGTATTTCTGAATTGATCCTGTTCTTGTGTAGGAATAAGTGTGGCTTTAGGAAATTCAGTTTATTGGCTATGTTCTCAGTTTTTAGATGGTGACCAGTCAATGGATTCTGTCAAGTGTTATTTCTTGTAGACAGCTGGCCTTCAGTCGTGTAAGTTATTATCCAAAATTTTACAACATGCAGTAATTTTCTAAACAAATATATCTTTTTTTTTTCTTACCTGTTTTATTTGTAGTAATACACTGATGTTCTTATGCCTCCGGTTACAGTTCGGTTAATACCATTTGGGAGTTTATTGCTCAAACTAAAATAAAAGGAGAAAGAAATCCATTTCTTAAAACATATAGAAAACGTAATGTAATTGCAACACTGAATCTATAACGAGCAATGACCATGACATTATAAGTAAATACTAAGAATAAATTTAAAACATTACACTGTAAACATTTCGATACACCACAAATAAAATCTGGAACGTTGAGGTTTTATTAACATAAAAGACGTTTAAGAAAGATGCATCATATCGCTAACACACATAATAAGTAGACATTTTCTGCACTGTTAAGGCTTCATCTCTTTTTCGATAGCCGCATAAAGTTGATTATAAGCTTCGGTCCAAGCAGCCTTCATCTCTGGACTCCACATAAATACATATATGCATAAAAAAAAGAATTTTGTTGTGTGTGTGATTGTTGCTTGCATTTGTTTGAGTATTTTTTTGCATTTGTTTCTAGTGTTTTGTTTATTTGCATTTTATATAAAAAAAAATCCATACACAATTTCATTTAAAAAATAATAATAGTTTATTGCTTTCCATTTTCATTCGCATTTTTTATATACATTTTCAATCCTTACAATAAAAAGAAGAAAATGTTTACTGTTACGTTGAAGTGCACTTTGTTACTGTTCACTTCACTGACACTGTGCACTATATGCATCTACCTCTTCTTCAACTATCAGTCATTACCCACGGTCACTACCTTCATCTCTTCCCGCCATATACTGTTCCATTCAGGCTACAACATTCAATTCACTCCTCTGCTACAAATTCAGCCAACTTATTAATTCACTGCCCACATACTTCCTTCAATTAACCATCACTGCATTTCCACCGGAAACATCACTACCACTAATTGTTGTCACCATCTGCTGTACTCTTCAACAAGCCAGTTCAACCTCCCCCTCTCAACCCACACTGATACCAATCTTCAATCAAACCACACAACTATCTGCTCACCAAAACAAGCAACTGAAGCTGTGCACAATGCACCACACAACTGTCACTTCTGCCATCTTGTAACTTCTAACTTCACTTCTTACATAAATCCTGCCTCTACCCACTTCATTTATGCCACTGTTCCTTGCCACTTCACACGCATTTTCCTGCATACGTAATCCATTTCCTACCTTACATCTTCATAACAAATACATATATTGTTATCTACAATAACGTTTTCTTTTCCGTTGAATATACGTGTCTTTGTGTACGTGCATACATAAAGAGGTTTGATGACACGATAAAATTCCAATCGTACGGTTTCGGTTCTAGCATTGATGGAGACAAAATTCAGCTAAGGATTCATTCCAGATCGGAAAGGGTAAAAATTGGTATTCTGCATTAAAAAAAGAGTGAAAGAACATCACTGCCGCAAAAGAGAGAAAAATCAAAACTAATGAAGAAATTATTGTAGAAGAAAACGATCGATTTCAAGCAGATGCAACGAACTCAAGCAGATCGGAGCACGTTCTTTTATTTTGTTATTGGGCAGGTAAAAATGGAATGAGACATAGGGTTTAGGGCAAATGATCCACATGCAGAATTCTAAAGCACGCTTATTCATAGTCCACGGCCGTCCAAATCAAACAATTGCGGTTCGAGATCCTTTGCGGATTATCGAAACGATTTGGTTTGATCTCTAAAATCTTGTTTTAACGTTAATTTACACCAGCTTTCACATTTTTACTCTATTTTTATCTTTATTTTCTAGACCGATGAACTTAATAGGGAGTCAACTACTTGGGAAGTGTATTGTAGGACTCACAAGGTCACTTCGGACAGCGGATCTACCACTAGTGGATGGATTGATGAAGCATCGATGGAATTTGCAGTAAGTGGTTTTTATATTATTTTAAACCATTTTTACTGTCTATGGTTTTCTTGTCTTGTTTGTGTACTGCTTTTAAATTGCCGTGTATTAGTTTTTATTTAGAAATTGTAGCGTATCGGTTCTTTTTTTATTTCACTGTTTTTTGTATCGATTTATAATTTATTGTTGATTAGTAAAATTACTCTATATTTAAAATAAAAATAAACGGAAACTGTTTATACAAATTAAAAAGAAAAAAAATAATGTCTTTTCGTAACACCGAATTCTTTTGCAAACTTACCCTTTTCAGAATTCCCCATTCAGAATCTCTTTTGCTAAACAAAAATGCTCATTAGTGTTTTTAGTGTTTGGAGATTAGAATATCCTCTTAAAAGGAAGGGAAGAATATAAGACAACGCATGATGTTTGTATGTGCAAGATGTGATGTTTGTATGTATGTGCAAGATGTTTGGATACAAGGCTCTAGTTCATGTCCATGCTTCATATACAAGGTGCGTTTGCAGCAAATATGCTGGACTCAAGGATCCCATTAGATGTGCAAACTCACAGTCATCACAAAACCATCCATCCATCAACAGTCTTCTACTACCAGTTCACCCACAGTTCATCCATATACAAACCACAACACTGCTGCCACACTTTCCTGTTCATCCACCACCAACTCCACCATCTCCAAACCAATACCCCTAACCTATACCATACTACAATAGCATCATCACTATTTCTATGCTTCCTCACAAACAATTGCACACTTCCCTATAATCAACAAACTGCTGCCACCACATTTCCTTCAACCACCCTGCAGACAAACATACCCCTGACAACATAACTGTCTTCAGTCAACACTTATCACCACATCCATATAACTGCACTGTCATACAACCCATCACATTCTTCCCACCTGACAACACCACAACAAGCATCTTCTATCATACAGCATACATACATATCCTTATCCGATCACCTTCCTACCACTTCTGTTCAACTCACCATCCACCAGAACTCCACCAATACCAAACCACTATTGCCTATTCTCTACCTTGCTACAACTACTGCATCACAACCACCACAGTGACCCAAACTGTCGTGCATCTCATTACCTGTCACAATTGCCACCCCTTCTTCAACTCCACAAATTACAAACATACCATAACAAACTACTGCTCTATCCAAAACAACATATACAAACCACCATCCAAATTCAACCCACCTTGTCTATGTCACACACCCAAACATCATTCAATAGCCCATACATATCACAGCAACAACTCAACTATGCACCTCCTGACATTCAACTGTGCACCTCCTGCAACACTTCAACTAACATAGACAGTAAAACCAAATCATTGAACTCTGAGCATTCTCATAGCAACCGAAACTTTAAAATAATATTTAATGTACTTTTGTTATATAAGCTAACTATTCAGCTTGGGGAATATGCCGTAGGTTTTGTCAGGATGTTTTGCTCAAATATGTATAAATTTTTTTACCTATTCTTTAATATCTTTACCACAGCACGTTGAGACTCAAGTTCAAATATGTATTTATGTTTTTGTTCTTGTATTTGGAAAATCACAAATACAGGCACAATATCAAGCTAGAATTGAAGAATTGAAAAGTCAAGGCACGGTAATTTCGTATGATGTCGAGGAAGAAGTATTCGACAAGCTTACCGGTGCTATAGCTAAAAGAAAGGACCGTAGGCCATATTATGGCAATATCCCTGGAGTAAGTATTTAAGCTTTCAACAAAACATTATTTTAATTAGTTTAAAATGCAGAAATTGATGCAATATTTGATAAAATGCAGAAATACAAAGACGCTACTTATAGCATTAATAAGGGAGAAGCACAGACTAGAGCCAAACTAGAGGAAAAGGTGGAACGTCAAGAAGGGGAGATTCAAATGCTGAAGATGCAGTATGAACAACTCACCGAGATGCTTCGGCAGCGATTTGATGAAGAGCCGAACGATCGTCATGAGGAATGAGGGTATTGAAAACTTTTTAATGGTATCTGTATGATGTCATGTATCATGAGCATATTATCATATTATTTTAACATGTAGGAACTTGATTAATATTGTTTGACTTTGTAATATGAATGAGATATTTGTTTTTTGAATTAAAGATGAATGGTTTGACGTTAATCTTTTTGTTGGAATGTGTATATATATAAAATAAGTTGATTTTAGTTTCTATTTAATGTGGTGAAATGAAATAGAATAGTAATATATCAAAATTGCTTCAGAAAAGACGTAGGGAAGGTGTAGGGAAGGCGTATGTAAATGAAATATTAATGCAGCAAAAAGTCGTATGCATGGCGTAGGAAAAACATTGAAAACACAGGCGTAGGTAAACCGTGGATAAATGAATGACGTAGAAAAGACGTAGGAAACGTAATATGTAAGAATGACGTAGGTAAAGCGTAGGAAAACTGGGCGTAGGGAAGACGTAGGTAAACAAATGACGTAGGAAAGACGTGAGCACTTAAAGAAGTAAAAATGTCGTAACAAAACCGTGGGTACAACATGGCGTGGGGAAGGCGTAAGAAAATTATGGCGTAGGAAAGGCGTAGGAAACAACCCAATGGATGACGTAGGTAAAGCGTAGGTATTTTGTTAGCTACGCAAGTTTTACCCACGCCAAAGTTGGCGTAGGGGTTACATAGTTAATGCATTTACCTACGCCCCGCCTACGCCATTTTGGCGTAGGTAAACCGCAATTTTCTTGTAGTGGTCTGGTTTTCTTTGCAACACATTATTCTTTTTTAAAATATTTATGGTTAGTAAAATCCTTATACGTGTGGTCTTCTTTGCAACGTCTTTTTTATTTTTACTTCATCCATTTGCCGATGTTTGTCAAGTGCAAAATAGTAATACAAAATATGAAAAAGCTAGGAGGAAAGTTATGTAAGAATAAAAAAAACTGTGTATTGCTAAGGGAACCTCATTTTCCTCTTCTTAATAACATTACTAACAATATCATAAACTTTTACATTATGTTCTTCCTAATAACAGACTTTTTAAGGGGCGACCAAAAACATCATTTTTGACTTTTTTTGCATGGTGAACAACCACTGATCAACATTATTTTCCATGACGATCAACCACCAAACAACAGTAGTTCAATGGTTAATGTCGTAGAAAATGGTGTTGGTCGGCGGTTGTCCATCGTGTAAAACGACTTCATGCGATGGTTGATTGCCGTGTGAAATGACTTTGGTGGCATACAAATTTTATTATGGTTATTTTTTTCTATGGTATTAGGAAGATGCAAATTGGATGCCCTTGGCAAAAAATAAATAAATAAGATTTGTTATTTACACACACAATGCCATTTTAATTTTAAGCTTTTGCCTCATCTTTCTCATCGTGTTCAACTATAAAAAGCGATTTCTCTAAATTTATCATATAAATACAATTTCATATGTTGAAATGATACATTTATCAAATAACTTGAAGGGGAATGACTAAATTGATACTGGTTTACAAATATCTTTTAAATTGAAATAAACATAAGAACTCAACTAACAAATATTGAACTTATAAGCCTCACAAATGTTGGAGATAGTTTAAGATGTCATAGCTGAGTAGAATATGAGCCAATAGAACACAATGCAATCATAGAATTATCCATGATTTTTCCGTCATTTAGCAAATAAAGATTGCTTGCATGAACTCCTTTCATCGCATATAAAAAAGCTTTTGTCATCTTTTATACATTCTCTACAATATAGTGCAACAAAACATTCTCAAAATACAAACTGAAGACAAACTTTTTATTTTTTGAGCACCTCCATTACATTGGAGTGTAAGGAAATCAACTCTATGGTTTCGATGATAACTACTATACAATGGAAATCGAATGTGTGTGTGTCTATGTGTATTTACAGGTAGATGATAGAGTAACATCACCAAAGAGACAAAAACAAGACTCAAGAGAAGTATCAAAAGACGTCAAATCGGTAGAAGTTGAAAAGAAATGGCACAGACACAAATAAAGCATCATATACATTTTCAGACGTCTGAGTGCAATAGCCAGACGTCTGAATGTTTTCTCTGGTTTGCAAATCAGAGAAAATCAAACGTCTGGTACATATGCTCAGACGTCTGGATAAATTCTCTGATTCACAATTCAGAAGGAAACAAACATCTGGAAATAAGCTCAGATGTCTGGTTAAACTCTTTGGTTCACAATTCAGAAGGAACCAGACGTCTGATAATAAACTCAGACGTCTGAATAGCAACCAGACACAAAAAAAACTATGAAGACCAGACGTCCGAAACATTCCTCCAGACGTCTGAATTTGAACTCGACTGAGCAATTTCAAGAGCAACCGTCACATTCGAAAGGACATATCTGCTTCTCTTTATCGCAACCCTTCATCACCATCAGAAGCGGCTTTAGGAAGATTACAACAGATGCAACTATATAAGAAAACTCTTCATCATTATAAATAGCATCAGGAATGCAAAGAATTTTCTCACCTTGCTTACTTATGCTCTTATTTCCTATACTCTGACTTATACATGTTCTCTAGCAATCAACTACTTGTATTTAACACTTCCATATATTCAGAATTCATCATTCAATATCCTCTAGATAGATATATATTGGAAGCACTTGTACTCAATAGTCAACATCAGTGTTATATAACACATTCTTGACAAAGAAACACTCCCATTGTAAACCTGTTCCTCCGGATCAAGTGAGGGTTAGTTGAAAGGAAAATTTGAGGAGGTGCTTCGGGACTGGACATAGGACGGGAAGTCCGAACCAGTATAAAATCCTGGTGTGATTATTTTAATTTACGTTGCTATTATTATCTATCTAGTTATATTGTATAGTTAGTTGTTCATACTTGCATGTATATCATATAAGACCCACTCATATAGACTTTCATGGAGATCTTACTTGACAATACGGACCGCATAAGTGCTATATACAGCCTATTCAATAGCATGCTATCTATACCTCATCAGACATAGAATTAATATACTATAGAAAATTGTACTTCATTCTAATTAATTTAGTTGAAACTTAGCCAAATTTACAATTATTCACACGTGGTTTGTAATTAGGACGCCTTTGCGCACATCAAATTGTATTGGAATGAGTTTGTTTTAGTTATGTTTTGAATATTTAGATCTTATCGTATTTATTATGCTTTTATTTATGCTTAAGATTTAATGGAGACTCCATACTTGAAAACTGTTGTTATTTTCAATTATGTTTCAATAAATACTCATAAATACATGCACACAAGATTTTTGATCCATAAAATGATTGTGTTGAATTATGATGTTGTCATGTTTATTAATAATTGTATGTAGTATATTAATTGTACATGTTACATAAAAAGACGTTAAAGTAGGTCCCACTGCATTAATAAAGTCCAAAATTCAGCATTGCTATTCATTAAAGTTAATGCACACATAGTTCAATATTTCTTTGTATTCAGAAACATACAAATTTACATTTCCTATAAATGGTGAATTTCAAGGGCAATCTGAAACCTACACTAAAAATGTTGTGTATAAGGTCGTGCTAGTATATTCAAAAGGATAAATTCAAAATGCTCTCTTACATATATTACCAAACTTAATATTACTTAAAAATATGATTTAAAAATTAAACTTTCTATACATGTTCGCTCTTTATTAATTGATAATAGAAACAAAAATTCAACCAAATAGTCCACGGTGCGGCGCGGTGGAAAGGAGGTTTGGTTCTGGTAAAAAGACCCAAGTTCGATTCCTACCATGTGCTTTCATATCCTGTATAAATTTACTCAAGGGTATGAGGGCTTGGATCAGTTGATGGCTTTACCATATCCAACTCGGGAGTTTATCGGCCCGCCGGCTTCTCCTGGGTTTTCAAAAAAAAATCAACCAAATAAAAAATTAAATGTTACAACTTCGAAATAAAAATTCAAACAAACTACATATGATTCTAACGAAAAAACATACCTAAATATTTATGAAAATTATTACTTTGAATATGTTAGACACATATAATTTGAAAAAATAATAATTTACCAACGAAACGTGTGTTATTGTCATGCGCGGAGCACGTACCGTAACACTTGTAATAATCTAACCAAGTCTAAATTTGGGTTTTGGGTTTTGGGTTTTCAAAGTTGAATCTATACGAGTGTTAACCATAACGGGTACAAACCAAGTTTAGGCGAAAACTCGTATCATTAACAAGTTAGAATAAGAATAGTATCCAAGTCGAGCATTATTTTTTACATTCCGAGGATTCAAACATAGAATCTCATTTTAAAATTGCCCACCAATTGCTGTTAAGTTAGTGATTCCTGACTGACAAGCCTATTTTCAATTCATGCAGATACAAATTATAACGTGTATCACTGACATATAGAAATAAGAAAATGAACAAAATGATTAGACTTAATCAATAAATTTGGTTCATTTATTTTTTATTGATATATATATATATATGTATGTATGTATGTATGTATGTATATATAAGTAAGCGTAACAATGAAGTATCTGCTAGTAATCCATTACAATGTAGAAAAATATGAACTGTTTGCAGAGGAAATGAGGTAACAAGACAAACTTTGAAAAAAAATTAGACTTAAGAACAAATTTCATTTTTAGACCGAAGGTGCAAATGTTAGTTATAATTAGTATTATATTCAATTTTTACACTATATAAAATGCTAGTTATATTTATCATTATATTCAGTTTTACACTATGCAAAATGTAGTTAAAACTAGCACTGCCATTCAGTTTAAAAATCAATCTTTTTGTTCTTCAGTTTAATTTTATTTCTAAATTTGTCTTTGTACCTATTTTGCTGTTGTTTTAATGTATTCTATAACAAACAATAATTTGTCATTATTAATGCAATTTTCCAAATGTTTCTTAACCAACTAGTCTTTGCGGTGCTTCACTTACACCTCTTTTGGTCTTCAATCTTTTTGTTTCTCTTTCAAGTTTTGTCCACGATCGCATCACTTGAAACCGTATCTCCAGAGGTATGACTGGGTAACAATATTGAATCTTGATGTAAGTTTACAATGTTCAATAAAAAAAAATTGTAAATATTTGTTACACCACCGATGTCCATTTCGTACTTCCAAAAGTGAACTTTTGTGATGTTTAAATTATTATCGTGAATAATAAAGCTACGGATATTATGAGCGAAAAAATATGTAAAATATTTTTGACAAAATTCTATTTTTAAAAATGCTAAAATAAGATTATAAATTGTTTTATCTTAACATATGATACAAATCGCAATATCTTATTATGTTGAATGCAGAAAAAGAAAAGGAAATTAAAAAGTTATAATGGGATTTATCCCGTGGTTATTGCACAAGCTGGCAGTGATTTCACATATTTTAGTAGCAGATTATCCAAACCATTGGCCCAAGGACGTGGGCTATCTTCGCTAAAGCAATGGTGGATGAATCAAGTACAATTTGATTCGGATCTTGTAAGTTCAAGCCCAAAGCGATTTCTTTCATAGCTCATGACTTATATATTCTGAAGGATATTGGCTGCAGTATCCTATAAAGAAACAAAAAATCATCCCTCGTTCACTTTGCCTTGAATGACATCCAACCAACAACATCAATAATATTTGGAAATCTACCAAATATTATATATAAGTAGAAATGGTGAATATGCTAAATAAGAAATGGCATTGTTGTAATTTTCATTGCATACAAAGTGTATAAATAGAGAGTACATTTGTACTATATGATAGATCTGAATGAATAAAATGACTTATTTGCTCTATTCTTATTTTATTCTATCACATGTTATTATCCCGAAATTCGATATTTTAATTTTTTTTACTTTTTAACTAACCAATGCTTTATTTGCTTTCTACAAAGTGGAGCCCATTTAAATCCTTCCTCTCAGAAGTTACGAAAACAAATATTTTAAATTCTGATACACCCATTCTATAGTACTACCAATTAAACAGCTAGATATTGAGTACCCTTATTTCTACATCATCTATATACGGTAGGTCTCACTTGTACAATTAAACACCATATGTAGCTAATATTCACTTCTTCTTATCTATTAAATAATAGTAAAGCAGAAGAATTGGAAGCCTTAATTCTAAAATTTATCTCTATTCTCCTTACTTCTCTTCAAAGTTTGAATATTTTATTTTCAAAATCCTATGATTTACCATTTTACAGTTATTTTACTAAAATTTTCATGCTATTCTACATTCAAATACCTACCTTTTAAAAAAAATTACAATTATTTACAAACTTTTCACAATTCTCTTTCAAAATTTTACACTAAAGTCCACATATTTAAATTAATTACATAATCCTAATTTTTAAATTAATTGTTAACCTAAGTCAATTGATATTTATAATAAACCTAAAAGATGAAAGTTTCAGTATGTATGCTACAGGCACATCAACAAATTGGTTAGAAAAATTATTCAGATGCAAATACATATAAATCACATAACATTAATTATTTACGTTAATGACAATAATAAAGTTATTTTATTATTTATTTTGCAACTACCCGTGAATTTCGTTAATTAAATTTGTCATACTAATAAGATTTTGGAAAGTAAATTTATAAAGAAATATAATTGTTATAAATTGTAATGAAGTAAATGTTAAGAATTAACCTATGAAATATTATATTGATTAAAATAAACTTAATTAAAAAGGTTGAATTGAATAAATTCTATTTATTGGAACCTAATTTATTGGTATGCAAATTCATAATAAATGAGTTATTGCAAGAAATTGAAATTTAAATAGAATTCTAATGAATGAAAGTAGTGAATAGATTATACCCGGATGTAATTGTATATGAGAAATAAAGGAAAGTATTAAATTGATTAATGTAATAAAACATTATTAACGGTATTTGATTTTAAATTAAGGAAACGTGTTAATGCAAGTTAATATTTAATGAACTTGAATGAAAGTTACAATTTAATTAAAATTCAAATATTATGACTTAGCTATAAATGGAATATAATAAGAACAAATGCAATCATTGTATTTATGGGTGAAATAATATATTGATTTATTTGTAATCGAATGTAAATTAATGCAATTATGTTAATGTAAGTTTATGAATAATTTATGGGGGAATTAATTTAAAGGACAAATTTTTTTATATTTTTTGCCTCAAGGACACGACCTTAATATTTTTACCATAAGGACAAACATTCTTCTAAAAATTATTCAGAAGGACAAACGTTTTTCAAAATTATTCATAAGGACAACAAAACTGATACCTAGCTAAAAACTGATACTTAAAAACTGCTACCGATAATTACAAACTGATACCTAAAAACTGCTATCATAACTAAAAACTGATACCTACAGAAAGTTGTCCTTCAGGATAAAATATTGAAGGTCTGTCCTTGAGGCTAAAAAGCTGTGAAATTTTGTCCTTGACAATAATTTCCTGAATAATTTATTTAGTGCAATCCAAATTAACTGAAATAAATATTTTCTGGTATCTATTAAATTTGAAAAATAAATCTCAATTAATGTAAAAAAAGTATTGAAATGTATATTGTTTCCATAGGATAATATAAAGAAACGAAAACTTGCGACCTGTGCTTGGAATAACGACTAAAATAAGTGAAATAGGGATAAGGTAAGTATTTGATTAATTAATGAAAAAATACAGTGTTAATGACCATTAATTAAAATTTGTGTATATATGGAATTTTAACCTGTGATTGTTAAGTAATAAACTTATAAATGCAAGTAAAGGAAAATAGGTAACAATCTATATTTGTTATTTATTTTATTTAGTATGTTAAATAAAATTTGGAAATCAAATTGCAATTAAAGGGAAATTTAGTAGTGCGTTTATTGGAAATTAATTTTAATAAATGTCACATTTATGTGAGGAGTAATACAATGTTTGAAAGTTGTAATTTAGAGGATATTAAGAATTAGGAATTGAATTTTGAATCAATTGCAATAAAAATAAAGAAAATGTTACGTTAATGTTAGCTGAGGAAATTATTAATTAATTGAATGAAATTCAAATCAGTGGAAATAATGTAGATGTATACTTAGTGACAAATTGAATATATGAAAACAAAATGTAAACATTGAATTAAATTAAGGAATATTTGTAAGTAATGTTAAGGTTATTCATATTGGACAATTTGTTGAGTTATAAGGATCGAGAATAAAGCTTTATTAACTTACTGGAATTTAAAATTAAATAAAAGGGATTAATTGCAATTAAATGAATTAAATATTTAAAATGGGAATTTAGATGAAATGTGAGAATAGTAATGTAATGAATTTTGAATCCAATGTTAATCTCGTCCATTTGATAATAATGAATCGAATAATAAAATTAAAAGTAAATTTAATAGAAATGTATGGAAATTAAATTTAAAATTTTCGAATCTAATGAAATTGAGATTAATACCGAAATTTATAAATTTATCAACTCTAATTTGACAGTTAAATTTGGTTTAAATCACTGTAAATGATTGGAAAATATAAAATGATAAGAATTGGTAATTATCGAATTTAAAATTGAAAAGTTGATTAAATTTACTAAATTTTATTTATTTAATTAATATAAAAATAGCCATTTTGGCCACTGACTCGGATTTCGACGAAACCAATTTCACCAGGTCCGTGACGGTGATTTATTGTACGATTTCAAGTTTCGCATCGATCGGACTTGTCATTTGATCGTACGGACTTGAAACGCCTTGAAATCGATAAATTGAAATCAATTAAAATCAATTCGAAAAATATTGATTTTAGCATAACTTCTTCATACGCTGGAATTTGGACGTGAAACTTTTTCCATCGCGTTTGAAATATTTTAAACACCTATTTTGATGGTTTATCCAATTTCATTCTGGGTCAGAACGTGCTTTTTGGGCTACTTTGTCGTTAACACGTTTATCTAACCCGATCCATCCATTCTAATTTCTGACATACCTATATAAACCCGATTATAAACCCTAATTCCCCTCATTCACATTTGTCTGTACGCAATTCAGATATCTCTCCTCCTCAATGACAGACAACAAAATTCCAGATCCAATTTCATTTCAAAATCAAAGTCAAAAAATCCAAACTCCTCAGAAAAATTTAAAAAAAATATATATATATCAGAGATCTCATCGATACGAATCTGCATCTGTTGTCTGTTTTGGCAATCGATGCTCGAGTCAACCTTAAATCACGGTCAAACCTTGGAAATTCGAAACACTAAGGCTAATTGGGGTTTTCTGATTTTGATCTAATCGTCGAAATCAAGATACGGGTTTTGTTAGGTTTGGCTTGAGGAGTTGATGGGTGGTGGTCGCTTGGCCTATCTCGACCAGAGGTGAGCGAAATTTCTAATTTAGGGTTAAGGTACACTAAATAAGGGGCGGCGGTAGGTGAGGCTTCAGGCGATCAGACCGATGGGTGATGGAAGAGGAAACTGAGGCGAGCATTTTGGCGGCAGCGACGTGGTCAACGGCGGCATGGAGGGCGAGTAGGAGGCGGTCGACGATCACGGTTTTGGGTTTAGCGTTTTTTCTTCCTATAGCAGCGTTTTTTTCTTCCTATACCCGCGCGTGATGAAGAGATGGTGATGACGTGGCATGAAGGTTTGTTTGTTTTGTTTTGTATTATATAAATTAAATTTTCAACTCGTTTAACTCGAATAACTTTCACATATGATATCCGTTTCACGCATGAATTTTTCTGTTAGGATCGTAATAAAATTCTGGACATTGGGGCACTGGTTTGGACGAACTTGGAGACTGTACAATTTTTGGGTTTAAATCGGATTTAAATTTGATTTAAATTCAAAAGGTGAGTGTTTTAACCCACTCACAACTTCTAAAATTTCTTATGTTTGTTAAATTGATATATGATGTGTTTTGAAATTTATTTATAACCGTTTGGCATATATTTAATCATCATCTCAGTTAAATTGCATTATTTGAATTTAATGGTTATTCAACTTATTATTGCATATAAATTGCCAGTTAAATTAATTTATTATTGAATAATAAACTGTCAGTAATTGATTTTTATTTATTGATGTTATTATTTGAAATTGGATGATGCTTGCAATAAATGGTTGATGATTGATATTGGGTGAATGGATGTCGTATTCTATATTGTCATAAACTGCAAGTTGGTACGCATTCTCATTTCATTCGGGATTGCGGTTTGAAATGATATATAACCATAAATTTATTTTTAAATTACAGATTGAAATGATAAATATCCATATCACTTGACCATATGATAGAAAATTTTATACAGACACCGCGGTCTATATATATATATAAAATTAAATTGATTTCTATGGTTTTGAAAAGGAATATACGGTCTATTAAATATAAATTTTGATGTTATATAAATATTATTTTATATATATATATATACTTAATTTTTTGAATTTAAGCTATGTATATAATTTTTTAATAAAAATAAGTTTATTAATGAAGTTTGATGGTTTATATTATATGGGTAGGTACCTATTTAAGGTATTATATATATAGAGTCTAAATGACTTAAATGAAATTTAAGTTGGAAGATAAATATGAAATTGGTTTAAATTGAATTATTTAAGAATTGTACTTGAATAAATTTGATTTGAAATTTAAAATAAGTTGAGATTTTAAAAGGTATGATTCTTATAACTTGATTTGGTTTAAAGTGTTTTAAATGAATATAAAGTTGAGATAAATGAATATAAAGTTGAGATAAATGAATATATCAAATTAAATAAAATTTAAAGAATATCGAGTTGTTTGAAGTTAAAAGTTCTACTTAAATTTAATTGGATTTATTAAGTAAACTTTTCAAATCTAAATAATAGTAATTGAATTTGATATATATGGAATTATCAAATTTTTTTTTTTTGAAATGGTGGAATATTTAAAGCTTTGAAATATATGAATTGAAATGGTTTATTGAGAGGTTCAAATCGTTATTTGGGGTTTATTTGAAAGATTAAAGAAGCTATTTTATTATATAAAGTAATTTAATATGTAAACCATTGAAGTATATTAAGTTGTGTTTCAAAGCTATAGATTTCAAGGTATATAGATTTGAAAGTGCCATGGTTCCTTGAAAAAGGATATATTTGAAATAAAATGATATCATATTGATTTGGGTCTTAAAATAAAAATGATATCATATTTATATGGTTTTGAAATGAATATTTTATTCTGGTCTTGAAGTATAATTGTTTTAAAATGACCGCGGTGTTATAATAACGTTTGGTTGTTGAAGAGACCGAGATCGGAAGTTGTCATATTCTCTGCCAACTCCGAAAACCATTTTAACAACCGTGTACGCGGTGGAGATTCCAGAATGAAGTAGGATGGTGGCGGCATTTCCTCTGAGGTATATACGTGGACCCGACTCCCGTGAGTTGGCATAAGGTGGCTAAAACAGGAGCGATTCTCGGGCCAATGAGGTTATTCCTCTGATCGGACGCATTCCTTCGATATTATACTCTGACTTTTGGATTGATTCGGTGGCCACTTTTGATTTTTGATTTTAGGGGTGTTGTTCAAGGTGGGAGGTAGTAGCTGCTACGCGTTACCACCAGCCCGGATGCGTAATTGGTATATCTACCCTGGCATTGCCTAGTTGTGTCGTGTCATCTACCCTAGCGCGCCTTCTACGAGTTTCTATTTGTGTCGTACCTATGGAGTATCCTCTGGTAGCCTCCCGATCAGGAGGTATTATGGTACTGCGTAGACTATTGACATTATTAGGTGTTAAGGTGGAAAATGTAAAGCCTTAACGCTATTTAAAAGTAAGTTTATTTTACTAATAGACACTATTATAGTAGCGAAATATACAACATAGTAAATAGTTTAACGGATCCTTAGGAGATGTAAATCCCGAACATCTCTTGAGTTACTGCACTCATATTTATTTCTGTTAATTTAACTCACATAAGATATTTTAGTTCTGACTCGAGTGTTTTGTCTTTTCAATACGCTCGGGTCAGTCCGAGCATTTCAGGATTTGGAAGAACGTATTCTGGAGGACGAAGATGAAGATATTATTATTATTTATTATAATATTCCACTACGTTCATACTGTTCCGCTGCATTGTTATTGGTATGTGTAACTCTGATATATGTTGTATAAGTATAATCGTTTGTAAAACAGCTTTATAAACTGTATATTTGATTATTATATTTTATCGTTTCACTGTAAGATTTTATTTTGTTCTTTTTCTTTCTCTATTTTTTCTTATTTACCCCATAACAATCCGCCCTTCCGTATGTCTTGAATCGGCATGTGTGTCGATTAAAGCGTGCGAAAAGGTGGACGTTACATCTGGTATTAGAGCTTTGGTTTAGCGATAAACCTTAGCTTTGTGGGGCCTGACTCTTTATTAATAGGGTAGTAATACCCTATTGGATTCGCTGAGTGTATATATATGAGAGAGCGTATTTGTTAGTGTTATAAAAGATTTTAATATTGTCTTAATTTGTTCCGTTTTGTATTTATAAATTCTGATTGATGCATGGGACGCTATGACATCAATAGGGATTTCTAAACACTTAATCGGACAGTCCGATACAATATTTGTTTTTAATATAGGTGAAGGAAATAATTTGCCTATTATATTTTCTATATATATATAATAGATTTTTATAAACGATATATATATTTGGTTGCAATATATTGGTTGTTAGGAAGTGAAATTTATAGATAGTAGTTGAAATTAAATTTGAGAATAAAATAAAATGGAAATTGGAAATTTTAGAACTTAATTTCCGGGATTTTTGAAAATTTCTTTCAAATGATTTTGGAATATAACAATAATATTGTTAGAAGTATTTTCTGATATAAATATTTCAATATAATTTGAAAGAAATGTTTTAAAAGAAATTTTGGAAAAAAAATAGTTTTGTACTCCCCTCTCTGTCGCTGGAAAATAATTTCGGTGATGAGGGCACGCATCATCGACATTCATTTTTGAGTTTCAAAGTGGGAAGACCACTGTGGTAGTTTACAGCAAATTTGTTTTGATAAACAAAACATAAATTTTAAAATTGTTTTAAATATAATTGGATATATAAACTGTAAGTATACATATTTATCCATTATTTTAAAATAATTTGAAATTAAACCCGGTATTTAGTTTTTAAGTTTCTGTTAATTAATAATTTCAATTATTATAGTGAAATTGAATGTAATTAATTTATAATTAGAACCTTTAATTAAAATAAGAAGTTTAATGCTAGGTTATGAATGAAACTAAAAGAAAATTTAAATTTGTAACATATAAAACAAAGGATTATTATTGAACAGTAAATTAATTAAAAGAATTGAGAAAAACTTGTATAACTTTCAATTACATTCTTAAAGGCATATATACAACTTACCAAATATTAAAAGTTGAAATGTTAATAAGAAACTGTAATGGGAAATCTTACAAGTAAAGCTTGAGGTAATGAAAGTGTTAATGAGTTTGCTGTTATAAATGAGAATTTAATGTTACAAACTTAAGTATGACTGAAAGGACACCAATTAAATATAATGAAAAGGTTAAATGAATCACCTTAATAAATAAGAAATTGATGTTATAGAGTTATAAACTTAAGTTGTAATTGTAATATTTCTAAAATTTAATATAATAGAAAGGTAAGCACTAAGATAATAAATAAGAATTTGGTGTTGTAGTGGTTATAAAGTTAAGTATAAATGAAAGACTACTAGTTAAATATAACAGAAGGCAGGTATTGTAAGTAAGAAATTTTAAACTTAAGTAAATAAGTTGAAGTTTATTTCTAAATAAAATTGTAAGAAATAAATGAAAATAAAAGGATAAATCATTATATGAAAGAAAGAAATCAAACAACAAATGGATGAATGAAATTAATAGGAATAAACTAAATCTGTTGTTTGAAATAGTTGTTGTTTGTTTTGGTTTATGGTTGTTTGGGTAAGGATACTTTAAAAGTGTCTGGATGAATAAATAAATCTATTTAGATTCATCAAAGACTATTGAGTAAATGGTGCACTTAGTAGTTTATTTTTCATTCTGTACAATTTGAAGTTTTGAACCCAAACAACTGTTTGTTTTGTTTGAATGAATGATTGAATTGTGTTGATTCTGTATGAAAGTTGTATGCTGTTTGTTGCAATTGGTTGTTGAATTGATTGTTTGGTTGTGGATGAACAACTTAAATATTTCATTCTATATAATTGCTAGCTCTTATCAGATTATATAAGCGAAATACAGGTTATGGAAGCAACTGCTACTGCATTTGGTTTCATAATATAAGAGTAAATTGCCCGACAAATAGGTACGTTTCGGATTACGGTTTATAGCGTTATTATATTGTTTTCCCGGGTTGGGATATATATTATTTTGGTAAATATATGTTATATATTGTTATTTTGATATTATATTTTCTTCCGAGCCTCTCCGTACAAAAGAGACTCTGCCGAAATTTTCCGTAAATTTTGGACTTCGAAATTTTTTGAAAATGTTTTCCAAACTTTATTAGTTTGAAGTATAAAAAGGTTTAATGGTTATAAATTTGTATATTTTATTTAAAATATATAATTTTGTAAATTTAATTATTTATTAAGTTAATGTTTTGAATAAGATATATTGATTTCTTAATTCTTCTTTTCCATTCTTTTTCCTTCTCGGGGACGAAAAGTTTTGAGCGGGGGAGAGTATAACGACCCGTGAACTTCGTTAATTAAATTTGTCATATTAATAAGATTTTGGAAGTAAATTTACAAAAAATATAATTGTTATAAGTTGTAATGAAGTAAATGTTAAGAATTAACCTAGGAAATATTATATTGATTAAAATAGACCTAATTAAAAAGGTTGAATTGAATAAATCCTATTTATTGGAACCTAATTTATTGGTATGCAAATTCATAATAAATGAGTTATTGCAAGAAATTGAAATTTGAATAGAATTCTAATGAATGAAAGTAGTGAAAAGATTATATCCGGATGTAATTGCATATGAGAAATAAAGGAAAGTATTAAATTGATTAATGTAATAAAACATTGTTAACGGTGTTTGAGTTTAAATTAAGGAAACGTGTTAATGCAAGTTAATATTTAATGAATTTGAATGAATGTTACAATTTAATTAAAATTCAATATTATGACTTAGCTATAAATGGAATATAATAAGAATAAACGCAATTATTGTATTTATGGGTGAAATAATTATATCGATTTATTTGTAACCGAATGTAAATTAATGCAATTATGTCAATGTAAGTTTATGAATAATTTATTTAGTGCAATCCAAATTAATTGAAATAAATAATTTGTGGTATCTAGTAAATTTGGAAAATAAATATCAATAAATGTAAAAAAAATATTGAAATGTATATTGTTTCCATAAGATAATATAAAGAAACGAAAACTTGCGACCTATGATTGGAATAACGGCCAAAATAAGTGAAATAGGGATAAGGTAAGTATTTGATTAATTAATGAAATAATACAGTGTTAATGACTATTAATTAAAATTTGTGTATATATAGAATTTTAACCTGTGATTGTTAAGTAATAAACTTATAAATGCAAGTAATGGAAAATAGGTAACAATCTATATATGTTATTTATTTTATTTAGTATGTTAAATAAAATTTGGAAATCAAATTGCAATTAAGGGGAAATTTAGTAGTATGTTTATTGGAAATTAGTTTTAATAAATGTCACATTTATGTGAGAAGTAATACGATATTTGGAAGTTGTAATTTAGAGGATATTAAGAATTATGAATTGAATTTTGAATCAATTGCAATAAAAATAAAGAAAATATTACGTTAATGTTAACTGAGGAAATTATTAATTAATTGAATGAAATTCAAACCAGTGGAAATAATGTAGATGTATACTTAGCGACAAATTGAATATATGAAAACAAAATGTAAACATTGAATTAAATTAAGGAATATTTGTAAGTAATGTTAAGATTATTCATATTGGACAATTTGTTAGCTATAAGGATCGATAATAAAGCTTTATTAATTTATTGGAATTTAAAATTAAACAAAAGGGATTAATTGCAATTAAATGAATTAAATATTTAAAATGGGAATTTGGATTAAATGTGAGAATAGTTGTGTAATGAATTTTAAATCCGATGTTAATCTTATCCGTTTGATAATAATGAATGAATAATAAAATGAAAAGTAAATTTAATAGAAATGTTTGGAAATTAAATTTATAATTTTCGAATTTAATGAAATTGAGTTTAATACCGAAATTTATAAATTTATCAACTCTAATTTGATAGTTAAATTTGGTTTAAATTGTTGTAAATGATTGGAAAATATAAAATGAAAAGAATTGGTAATTATCGAATTTAAAATTGAAAATTTGATTAAATTTACTAAATTTTATTTATTTAATTAATATAAAAATAGCCATTTTGGCCACTAACTCGGATTTCGACGAAACCAGTTTCATCGGATCCGTAACGGTGAATTATTGTAGGATTTCAAGTTTCGTATCGATCGGACTTGTCGTTTGATCGTACGGGCTTGAAACGCCTGGAAATCGATAAATTGAAATCAATTTGAAAAATATTTATTTTAGCATAACTTCTTCAAATTATGGAATTTGGACGTGGAACTTTTTCCATCGCGTTTGAAATATTTTTAAACGCCTATTTTGATATATGGGTTTACCCAATTTCATTCCGGGTCAGAACGGGCTTTTTGGGCCACTTTGTCGTTAACACGTATATCCAACCCAATCCATACATTCTAATTTCTGACCTACCTATATAAACCCAGTTATAAACCCTAATTCCCCTCATTCTCATTTGTCTGTATGCAATTCAGCTATCTCTCCTCCTCAATGGCAGACAACAAAATTCCAGATCCAATTCCATTTCAAAATCAAAGTCAAAAATCCAAACTCCTCACAAAAATTTGAAAAAAATTTATATCAGAGATCTCATCGATACGAATCTGCATCTGTTGTCTGTTTCGGCAATCGACGCTCGAGTCAACCTTAAATCACATTCAAACCTTGGAAATTCGAAACCCTAAGGCTAATTGGGGTTTTCTGATTTTGGATCTAATCGTCGAAATCAAGATATGGTTTTGTTAGTCTTGGCTTTAGGAGTCGATGGGTGGTGGTCGCTTGGCCTATCGCGACCAGAGGTGACCGAAATTTCTAATTTAGGGTTACGGCACACTAAATAGGGGGTGGCGGTAGGTGAGGCTTCAGGCGATCGGACCGATGGGTGATGGAAGAGGGAACCGAGGGGAGTATTTTGGCGGCAGCGACATGGTCAACGGCGGCGTGGAGGGCGAGTAGGAGGCGGCCAACGATCACGGTTTTGGTTTAGCGTTTATTCTTCCTGTAGCTGCGTTTTTTCTTCTTCATGTACCAGCGCATGAAGAAGAGATGGTGATGACGTGGCATGAAGGTTTGTTTGTTTTGTTTTGTATTATATAAATTAAATTTTCAACTCGTTTAACTCGAATAACTTTCACATACGATATCCGTTTCATGCACGAATTTTTTTTAGGATCGTAATAAAATTCCGGACATTTTGGCGCTGGTTTGGACGAATTTGAAGGCTGTGCAATTTTTGGGTTTAAATCGGATTTAAATTCGATTTAAATTCAAAAGGTGAGTGTTTTAACCCAGTCACAACTTCTAAAATTTCTTATGTTTGTTAAATTGATATATGATGTGATTTGAAATTTATTTATAACCGTTTGGCATATATTTAATCATCATCTCAGTTAAATTGCATTATTTGAATTTAATGGTTATTCAACCTATTATTGCATATAAACCGCTAGTTAAATTAATTTATTATTGAATAATAAACTGTCAGTAATTGATTTTTATTTATTGATGTTATTATTTGAATTTGGATGATGTTTGCAATAAATGGTTGATGATTGATATTCGGTGAATAGATGTCGTATTCTATATTGTTATAAACTACAAGTTAGTATGCATTCTCACTTCATTCGGGATTGCGGTTTGAAATGATATATAACTGTAAATTTATTTTTAAATTACGGATCGAAATGATAAATATTCGTATCACTTGACCAGAGGATAGAAAATTTTATACAGACACCGTGGTCTATATATATAAAAATATATTTTAAATTGATTTCTATGGTTTTGGAAAGGAATATACGGTCTATTAAATGTAAATTTGATGTTATATAAATAGTATTATATATATAGTTAAATTTTTGAATTTAAGCTATGTATATAATTGTTTAAATAAAATTAGTTTATCAATGGAGTTTGATGGTTTATATTATATGGGTAAGTACCTATTTAAGGTATTATATATATAGAGTTTAAATGACTTAAATGAAATTTATGTTGGAAGATAAATATGAAATTGGTTTAAATTGAATTTAAGAATTCTACTTGAATAAATTTGATTTGGAATTTAAAATAAGTTGAGATTTTAAAAGGTATGATTCTTATAACTTAATTTGGTTTAAAGTGTTTTAAATGAATATAAAGTTGAGATAAATGAATATATCAAGTTAAATAAAATTTAAAGAATATCGAGTTGTTTGAAGTTAAAAGTTTTACTTAAAATTTATTGGATTTATTAAGTAAACTTTTCAAATCTAAATAATAGTAATTGAATTTGATATATATGGAATTATCAAAGAAATTGTTTTGAAATGGTGGAATATTTAAAGCTTTGAAATATATGAATTGAAATGGTTTATTGAGAGGTTCAAATCATTATTTGGGGTTTATTTGAAATATTAAAGAAGCTATTTTATTATATAAAGTAATTTAATATGTAAACCATTGAAGTATATTAAGTTGTGTTTCAAAGATATAAATTTCAAGGTATATAGATTTGAAAGTGCTATGATTTCTTGAAAAATGATATATTTGAAATAAAATGATATCATATTGATTTGGGTCTTAAAATAAAAATGATATCGTATTTATATGGTTTTGAAATGAATATTTTATTCTGGTCTTGAAGTATAATTATTTTAAAATGACCGCGTGTTATAATAACGTTTGGTTGTTGAAGAGACCGGGATCGGAAGTTGTCATACTCTCGGCCAACTCCGAAAACCACTTTAACAACCGTGTACGTGGTGGAGATTTCGAAATGAAGTAGGATGGTGGCGGCGTTTCCTTTGAGGTATATATGTGGACCCGACTCCCGTGAGTTGGCATAAGGTGGCTAAAACAGGAGCGATTCTCGGGCCAATGAGGTCATTCCTCTGATCGAACACACTCCTACGACATTATACTCTGACTTTTGGATTGATTTGGTGGCCACTTTTGATTTTTGATTTTAGGGGTGTTGTTCGAGGTGGGCGGTAGTAGCTGCTACGCGTTACCACCAGCCCAGATGCGTAATTGGTATATCTACCCTGGCATTACCTAGTTGTGTCGTGTCACATACCCTAGCGCGCCTTCTACGAGTTTTTATTTGTGTCGTACCTATGGAGTATCCTCTGGTAGCCTCCCGATCAGGAGGTATTACGGTACTGTATAGACTATTGGCATTATTACGTGTTAAGGTGGAAAATGTAAAGCCTTAACGCTATTTAAAAGTAAGTTTATTTTACTAATAGACACTATTATAGTAGAGAAATATACTACATAGTAAATAGTTTAACGGATCCTTAGGAGATGTAAATCCCAAGCATCTCTTGAGTTACTGCACTCATATTTATTTGTGTTGATTTAACTCACATAAGATATTTTAGTTCTGACTCGAGTGTTTTGTCTTTTCAATTCGCTCGGGTCAGTCCGAGCATTTCAGGATTTGGAAGACCGTATTCTAGAGGACGAAGACGAAGATATTATTATTATTTATTATAGTATTCCACTACATTCATTCTGTTCCGCTGCATTGCTATTGGTATGTGTAACTCTGATATATGTTGTATAAGTATAATCGAATATTTTGTAAGCAGCTTTATAAACTGTATATTTGATTATTATATTTTATCATTCCGCTGCAAGATTCTATATTGTTCTTTTTCTTTCTCTGCTTTTTCTTATTTACCCCATAGCAATCCGTCCTTCCGTATGGCTTAAATCGGCACGTGTGTCGATTAAAGCATGCGTAAAGGTGGACGTTACATATTTAATAAATGAATTTAGCATACATTGCACTGTAAAATTCTATTAAATTCTAATATCTGAATTTACTTTTTTTACAACTACGTTGAAACCCTTCTCAATTATCTTCTAATATTTTACATTCAAAGCCGTATATTTAACTGTGTGTAATCATAAATTTAGACTATTTTAATGAATATGATTAACTAATATTCATTAATCCATTTAATAAATCCTAAAAATACGATAGCTTCAATATATACAATATTCATATATATGAGAAAAAAATGATAAAATTATTTCTTCTATATTTAGATATATCAAAAAAAATTAAATCACATAACATAAAACGTATACATAGATAATACCAACTCTTTTAATTTCTGATTCATTTATATCAAAAAATTATAGTACATTACATAACATAATTTCAGTTTTAACAATTTATGAAAGATAAATTTATATTTTACAACATTACGATGTGGACGCATAGATTACATCAATATTAGATTATATAAACATTCTCGCTTATTCAATTAAATGCTACATAATTATTTTGCTATTATCATTACCCTTTTAGAGCAGTATAAAATATATGGTTAATTACAAGAATAAAATTGTTTTAAAATGAAAACCAAATATGAATAAAAGTTCACATGTAGATAAGCTAACCATAAGACCAATGCTCTTCTATGTTACATTATGTATAAAGGTCTTCTCAATTTTTTTATATGTCTTCATTCGACTTCTTATATTTAAGTAGTTATGTTGATCATTAACTCAAATTATTTAAATAAGTTCACTCATTCAATGTTTATTAATCCATTTATAATCCTCTAAAAAAGGTGAAAATTCAATATATATTAATATATACCAAAATCATATTAATAAATTGGTAAAGTTACTAATTCACTCATACATATATTTATATATCACATAACATAAATTATTTTTCTCATTATGAAAAAACATAAATTATTTACATATACAATATTAACAAATTTAATTTATAAAATTTTTAGAGTTAGTAAATTAATTTTACAGAGGTACGTAGTTAGTGAAGATTGAACCCTCAACCTTATATCTGAGCATCGCATGTCATCTTAATTTACGATTAATATATAACAATAAATTTATCATATATTGCATAACAATATATATTTTAGCAATAATTAAAATATAAATACTATTTTTTAGCAACATTACCATGTGCAACGCACGGGTTATACACTAGTTACTACTATTTCTCAGTTTCAGCAAAAAACGAGGTAAATAGAGTACATGGCATGCCACTTTTTGTTATGTTTCTTTTTGTGATGTAAATGGGTAGAGAACTTGTGATCCTACCCAATATTTCCTAAAACAAACACTATATATTACATTACGACAAAGTTGCATTTCTTTTAGTCTTACTTTGATGTGCCATTTTTTTTAAGGCATGGTTACAATTTCATCCATACCACAATCTGTACTATGATGGACATATTCATCTACCTCTACCATTCTAACTTCTAAGCATGTTTTTTTAAAATCCATTTTGTTTTGTTTAGATTTTAATGTACCACTACAAAATAGGCTTCGTTTAGTGACAGTAGATTGCGATGGCTGACAACGGTTAAAAAAAGTGGACGACGCTAGCCGTCACTTAACGCGTATATACAGCAGCAACCCACGAATAGAAAACACGTTATCCTCTTTCCCAAAAAACAAAATTCAGCCACTTCCTCTCCTCCTCCACCGACGTTCCATCCGCTGCCCCTCGACGCGAGCCACCAATCTCTCCATCGCGAAAGCTACAACTCTCCAAAACTCGTAGGTATGATGTCACTCTCCAATTTCTACTTAATCTAGGTTTAATCAAAACCCTAATTTCGAAAATTGGTTGATTATGTGATAGAAATTGATGATCCTGGGGGTACTAGTTGTTGATTGTAGCATATTGATTGATTTAGGGATATGTTGAGAATCCTAATTTGGCAAATTAGTTAATTATGCATTTGTTATTGTGTATTAGTTAATGATAATATTGTATTTGTTGAGTTGGTGATATTAATTAGTGGCTTGACTGTTTAATTTGTAATTAAAAGTTAGGGTTTTTTTATAATCCGAAAATTAGCGTATACTTACTGATTGATATGCTAATGGATATATAAGTTTAAGCGAATATTTGTTACAGTTAATTAGAACAATGTTTGTTATAGTTTGATAAAAATTAGCGTACAATTATTGATTAATATGCTGCTAGATTGATACGGTTAAACATAAGTAATATTTTTATTTAATTAGTGTGTGTACATTATAAGTATTAGTTTAAAATAAAAAATACAATAAATTTAATTTATTACAAGTTGTAACATCTAATTTTCATTTACAAAATTGATAAAAAAATTAAATTGTTAACTGAATTTTAAAATACGTTTTAAAATTTCAAATGTATTAAATAAAATATTTAAGTGGTTGAATGAATTATATAGTTCTGAAATGAGCATAACAACAACAAATATTATACAGAAATCAATTTTTGTAAAATAATTAAGAAATGAATATAACAACAATAAAATACTCTATTAAAATCGATTTTGTAAAATATGAAGAAGCTAATTTAATAACATTAAATATTTTGCTAAAATCACTTTTCTAATAAAAATTAGGAAATGAATATAACAACAACTAATATTGTACTAAAATCGATTTTGTAAAAAAAATTAAGAAACAAATATAACAGAAAATATTCTACTAAAATCGATTTTGTAAAAAAATTAAGAAATGAATATAAGAACATTAAATAGTATGCTAAAATCGATTTTTTGAAAAAAAATGTGGAAATGAATATAATAACAACAAATATTGTACAAAAATCGATTTTGTAAAGAAATTTAGAAACGAAAATAACAACAACAAATATTCTGCTAAAATTGATTTTGTAAAAAAATTATGAAATGAATATAAGAATAAATATTGCACTAGAATCGATTTTCCAAAAAATTAAGAAATAAGTATAACAACAATTATATACATAAATCGATTTTCTGAAAAATTTGAGATGAATATAATATTGATTTGAAAATAAGCTTTAACTATTATTTCAATAAATAATTGAAGCTAAAAAATTAATGCCTTTAGTCCCAAAATGTTTTAATTTAGTTTAGAAAATACAACAACAAAAATACACCCCTTGGATGCAATGTTATGCGTTGAAGAGAAGTGAAGTAAAGTGCTGTCAAAATTGGACAGAAGTGTGGTGTGTGAAGCCTTTAGCCTTAAATGGCTTTACTTTATTTTAGAAAATGCAACAACAATATGCCATTTAGTGCAAGTTATGCGTAGAAGAGAAGTGAACAGAAGTGCTGTCGAAATTACTAACATATATTTTTAAATTAAGAACCATGTTCGATTATTTTCTCATCCATACTTGGATGTATGAAATCAAAAGTAGTATGAAAAGGTTCGGTGAAGGAACATTTCTACAATGGTATACATGAATTTATTAGTTTTGCTATATCTAATAATTGAAATAACAAAGAACTTCGTTGCCCTTGTAGAAGTGCCAACATTTGAAGCATTGGAAATCAGGCACAGTTAAAGTACATTTGTATAAATCTTGTTTTGTGCCAAATTATTATTTGTGGGATCGCCATGGAGAACATGCTGCACCTATACCTAATTCTGTAGCGTTAGAGGACGTTCATGTTATGACGAACCCAATAAAAGATATGGTGGAAGATGCAGCACGATCAATGTTCTCTACCATCCAAGTTGACAATCAAGATGTAAACATCGAAGAATAACCGATGTGGGAGCCAATTTTTTTCATGATTTACTGATGCTGCTAAGAGGTCATTGTGGGATGGTTGTAAAAGTGGAACCGAATTATCAGTTACCGTCGAATACATCACTATGAAATCAAAATTCAACTTTACAGAAGCTGGATTTACAGCAGTTGTACAAGCTGCAAAACGACATATGCCACCTAATAATCTGATGTCCGATAGTCATTATAAAGTGAAAACACTTAAGTCGACTTTTGATCTGCTACACCAAAAGATAGATACATGTATAAAAGGTTGTATGATGTATTAGAAAGATGAAATTAACCTTAGAAACTGCAAAATATGCAATGAGGATTGATACAAACCAAGAAAAAAGAAAGAAAGTTCCGTACAATATAATGCATTATTTACCCATCACTCTTAGACTTCAAAGGTTATGCGTCTTCAGCTACGACATGTCATATGCGATGGCACAGTGTGAGAATACAGGAAGAGGAAACTTAGCTACACCCATCTAATGGGGAAACATGGAAACATTTCGATAAAACATAGCATGTGTTTGCTGCACAGAGTCGTAACGTGAGATTTGGTTTATGTACGGATGGATTTTCACCATTCTCTCAGTTTGGTAGTAAATATTCATCTTGGCCTATCATCGTTACTCTATAATTTACCTCCATGGATGGATATGAAAACTCCATATATGTTTCTAACTGTTGTCGTCTCTGGCCCTGATGATCCAATACAAGGAATCAATGTTTATTTAGAAACATTGATAGAGGAGTCGAAAACATTATGGCATGAAGGAGTTGTGTAACAACCCTGTATTTTATGATTATTTTAATTGTATCTTTTAATTATTTTATTTGAATTTTTGATTTAAATACTTTATTTTACTTATTAAAAAGAATAAAGTTTTGTTATTTTAAATATAAACTTTGATTTTTATGTGAATTATAATTTCAAACATGAATAAATTGAATATTTTCCAAAAATGTGGATTTTAGTCAATACGTCAAACTTTGACTTTTAAATTAAAATTTTAAATTTTTGAATTTTATCTTTTATTATGAAAATAAATTAAATTTCAAGAATACTGCTTTTCGTTTCGTTGAAATCCGATTTATATTGTGAAAGTTATGTTATTTACAATATTGTGTGTAAACTGTTTATTTTACAAAATTGTTTACTTTAATTTATATAAATAATATTTTTTTGGTCAAATCTTGTTCTAATTTGTGTAATATGTCATGTTATGCATATATTTTATTTTTTAAATATTTTTAAGGTGATGTTATAATTTTCCAAAGCTTATTGTATTTTATTTACAATTTTTAAATCCTAGTTCCAATTATTAAGCTATTTTCTTAATTATTTTTTTATTTTCTTTCTTACTTTATTGTGTTCTGTTTTCTATTTTATTTACTTACATTTTTATTTGTTTAAAATGGATAAAAGAAAAGGAAATATAAAGGGTCAAAAAATTTCATTTACCATGACTTTACATATACCTTTTACCTTTTCATTTTCAATTGGCATTTGAATTGAATGTAGCCGTCCTTTTTCCTTGCATTGTCGTGCATCTCTTATTCACTTTTCATGTGAAATCCTTCTCTCCTTCAACAACTCACGGCAACAAGAAGAAAAAAAATGGCTTCCATCTTCTTTACTTTTTTATTCATTTCCATTGATTTTTGCATGATATCTTCACATGCTTTGCTTGGACTCAACACCACCATCTCCTCCGACCACCACCATCATCTCCACCTCCTCATCCACAGCCTACAACCATCCCTCTCCTTTGTCCATAGCAGGCCATGACTACCATATAAAGCAAGCACCGCAAACTTTGCAAAAACTCCTTGAAAAATACATAGCCAAGCCTATCTTCACCATTCCATTCATTTGTAGCCACGGCCACCACCCTAGAACCACCACCACCTGCTTCCACCACCTCTGGCCGTCCCCTCTCCTCTGACCTAACCTATACCTGATCATGGTTGAGCCAGTCATGACCAAGGCCAAGACTATCATGTACAAAAAACTCCTCCTTTATGCCTTAGACCCTTGTAGTCCATGTTATAACTTCTACCTTTTCACCTACCTTGCTTTGTCTTCCACTTACCTGACCATAACCGGGCATTTCAGGTCTATACCTGATCATGGCCGAGCCTATGGCATGTATGGCCGAGCCCATGTTGAGTGTAGGTCAAGAAATTTTGATTTCAAGGCTTGGTAATGTCTTTTTGTTAATTCCAATTTCAATATCGTTTCAATTTAAAATCTTTGTATTGTATATATATGTTTATAATGTCTTGTTTTAATTGTTGTATACAAGATAGTCATCTAGGCTCTCGATTCATTCAAATCAAATCGTGCTTGTCATGTCTTTGGAATCGTGTTGTGTACCGTAATGGTCTTCAGCTTTAAAAGGCGAGTCTTTCTCACTCTGGCATTTGTACTTATGAATGGTGAATTGATGACTAGTGTTTAGTAATATAAAATGTTTATGCAAGTAAGTGATGATTATATGACATGTTATGCCTTGTTATTACCATGTTAATTCTGTTAATTATCGCCTGACATCTGATAGACATTATATTATAACATTGACATTGTTTATACCGTTTATGTATATGATCACACTGCAAGTTCCCTGTTAGTACAGAATCACTATGGATTGAAATGATACATACCCAAATAGACTTTAGAATAGGAAAAAATCGTTATAGGCTGAAATGATAGGCCTGGGCGATTTTTATTTACTTGGGATTGCGAGTTTAAAATGATAGAACCTGGATTTTCTTTGTAGATTGCAGATTGAAATGATATATATCCATATCACTTGACCTAAGTTAGAAAATTATATACAGACCTCGTGGTATATTTTTAAATGATTTTTATATAGATATGTATTTTTAAAGTATGAAATTTTGATTTGAAAATATATATTTTATGGTTTTGAGAAAATTAAATATCAAGTTTTAAATTTTGAAAATTTAAGTATGTAAATTTGAAGTAAATGTGATTTTTGACTTTATATATATTTTTTTTAAAAAAACCGTGTAAGTAAATAATGGAAATTAAATTTAAAGTTTTGAAATGATATTTGAAGTAAAATGTTAATTTTTTGTTTAAATTTAATAAATAAATAAACAGTGAAATTTTGACTTAACAAGTGAATTGAATTTTTAATTGGATATTTGATTTTAAATTTTATTGTGATAAATCATAAGTTAAAAGTATTTAAGTGTGAAATTCTGAAGTCTAGAAATATGATTTATAAATTTAAATAGAAATTTTTTGAAGTTTTATTGTTTTTGAAAAGTTATAATAAAATCTAGAATTTTATTAACAGCATTTCTAAAATGCTGTAGTTTTATGACAGCATTTTAAAATGCTGTTGTTTTGAACTTAACTATGTTTGAAATAACTAAATATCTATTACTACATTTTATAAATGCCGTTATTCTTGAATTAAACTATTTTGGAAACTATAAGCTACGATTGCACTTTATAAATGCTGTCGTTGCTATATTTTGAAATGTTTGAAATGTTATAGATTTTAACATTGTTTGAGTTGTACTTTAAAGTGTTAAATGATTTAACTTTTGAAAATTTATTATTTGTGAAATATAAGGAGTTTTGAATATAATTCAATATTTAAAATTTGAATTTTAAGGAATTTAAATTGAATTTGAATTTAAATATGGTTTACTTGGTTATGTGTTAAATGGAATGAAATGTAATGAGATAAATGAATTTTTGAATGAAATTTTGAAATGTGTTTCGTAATGACATTTGGAATAATAAACGAATGACATATTTGATTTAAAAATGATGTTTAATTTTGAATATTTGAATTTGAATTCAAATAATGATTTGATAATGAGATTTTGAAAGGACATGATATTTGACAATTGAAGTGGTTTGGAAATGATTTGATCTTTATTTTGATAAAGAATATGAATTTAGAATGATAATAGATTTTGATAAATGAATATTTGAAGCTTATATTAGTATGAAAGGATATCGAGTTTATTTTTAAATTGAGTTTATTTAAAATATATTGGATTTATGAAATGAATATTTCAAAACTAAGTCACAATGAAGTTAAAATTGAGATATGTGAAATTATAAAATTTAGTTTTGAAATGTGGGATATTAAAGCTATGAAATATATTGAAAATTGAATAGTTTATTTTGTGAATCAAATCTGCATTTGAAATTTATGAGATTTGAAATGGTTTGCTGGAAAACTGAATTGAATTGAAACTGATGGTTTGAATTGAATTAAATTGGAAATTTGAAAATTTGGGTTTAATTGAATAATCTGTAAAATGTAAAGAATTAAAGGAATATTTCATGATTCCAAAGTGTATGATTTCGAAACGTTATGATTTTCAAAGTGTAACGATTTCAAGTATTTTGGTTTCGAAAGAGTAATAACTTTGAAAGTATTATGATTTTTGAAAGATGAATATATGTTTGAAATGGAACGATAGACTATTTTTGATTTGAATGTAGTTTTGAATTAAAAATGGTTTTGGTTTTGAAGTATAAACTATTTTGAAAGGAATATAGTTTTGAAATGAAATGATTTGATTTTTGAAGTATGAACTATTTTGAAATGACCACGGCGTTATAATAACGTTTGGTTGTTAAAGGGACCAGGATCGGAAGTTGTCATGCTCTCTATCAACTCCGAAAACCACTTTAACAACCGTATACGCGGTAGAGATTCCATAATGAAGTAGGATGGTGACGACGATCCTATTGAGGTATGAACGTGGACCCGACTCCCGTAAGTTGGCATAAGGTGGCTAAAACAGGAGCGATCGACGGGCTAAGTGAGGTCATTCCTCCGATCGGACACATTCCTTCGATACTATACTATTAAGTTGTGGTTGATTTGATGGCCATCCTTCGATTTTGATTTAGGAGTGTGTTTCGAGATGGGCGGTAGTGGCTGCTATGCGTTACCACCTGCCCGGAAGCGTAATTAGTATATCTATCCTAGCATTGCCTAGTTGTGCCGTGTCACCTACCATAGCGAGCCTTACTACGAGTTTGTTTTTCTCCCATAGCCCATGGAGTATTTAGGGTAGTCTCCCGATCTAGAGATATGCCGATACTGGATGGAGTACTGGGACTATTACGTGTTGGGGGCTATATGGGTAACCCTTCAACGCTATTTTAAAGTAAGTTTATTTTACTGTAGACATTATTATATTAGCGCAATATTACTATATAGTAAATAGTTTAACGGATCCTTAAAGGATGGGCGATCCCAAGCATCCTTTAAGTTATTGATGCATTTTTGTTACTGTTCACTTGATTTGATTTATAGTTCATATGTATTTATGTCCTGACTCAAGTGTTTTGTGTTTTGCTTTACGCTCGAGTCAGACTAAGTGATTCAACATTCAAGACTCACCTTCGGAGTTGGAGCTTTGCTTGAAGATCCAACCATCTGTTTTGCTTTCAGTATCCAGTGTTTCCAGTGATGTATTATGATTTGTATTTGATGTATCTTGTTACTCTTCTACTGTAACTTGATTAACTCTGATGTATCTTATATTTATATAGTAACTTCATGAACTACTATCTCTTTTACTTCCGCTGCATTATTGTATACTCTGTATCTGTGATCTGTGATTATTTATTTACTGTATATTCTGAGATTTGCCAAATTTTATTTACAATGCGGTATTTTGAGCAATTCAAGTCCGACGTGTACGAATGCGAATGGTTGAAAATATCGGGTCGTTACAAGTTGAAACATACGACATTTCAAGAAAAAGGAATTTTCGTATGTCCGCTTCTTTGTTATAGACTATTAGTGATTTCCCTACATATGGAACGCCTTCAGGTTGAAGTACAGCTGGTCGTCTAGCTTGTCTTTGTTGAACGGAAAAAATACGTGCATTTTCTTTACGGTATGGAAATAAAATTTCATGATTTGATTGTCATCGGTGTTTTCTCCATCCCGATCATACTTTTAGAAGAGACAGCAAAAACTTTAAAGCTAACAGAGAAGAGAATATGCAACTATCAAAGGTTTGGTCAAAGGAAGATATAATTATGAAGGACTATCCGAATATACATGAAACTAGAGTACCGACCAAAATTCCAGGTGAATCAGACATTCATAATTGGTGCAAATAAGGTATTTTTTCCGAGTTACCATATTGGAAAGATTTCTTACTCCGATGTAATATTGACGTAATGCACAATGAAAAAACTTGTTTGATAATGTGTTTAATACTATTATGAATATAAAGGGCAAAATGAAGGACGATTTGAATTCAAGAATTGTTGTAGCACACTTTTGTAAACGTCCCGAACTTCATATGAGGCCCGATGACAATAAAAAACCTAAAGCATGCTATGAACTAGACATCAAGCAATTAAAACTCGTGCTAAAGTGGGTGGAAGGACTAAGAATTCCTGATGGGATTTCTTCTAATTTCCGTAGATGTGTTGACTTTAAAAACAATAAACCTAGTGGGATAAAAAGTCACGATTGCCATGTCATGATGTAATATTTATCATCGATGGTTTTTAAAGAACTGTTGTCCATAAATGAATGGAGTGTTATAACAGAATTAAGTATGTTTTATAAACAGCTTTGTTCGACGATGTTAAAAGTCGATCGTATATGAAAACATGAAGTAGAGATCCCTATACTGCTCTGCAAACTGGAGAAAATATTTCAACCGGCTTTCTTTAATGTAATGGAGCATTTACATGTTCATCTTTTATCCGAAGGACTTCTTCGAGGTCCTATGAAATATGGATGGATGTATCCATTTAAGAGGTAATACCGACTGTCCGTAATATCTATGTTATTCTAAATTGAATTGAATTGATTTTCTAATAGGTCTTTGTTTGAGAGGTAATTCGGATTTACATAAGAAAATTTGAATTGAATTAGTTTTCTAATAGGTACTCGGATCATCCGAAGAAAAAAGTTAGACAAAAAGCACGAGTTGAAGGTTCGATTTGCATATAATATCTTGAAGAAGAAGCTTTATTCTTTTTCTCTCATTACTTCAGTGACCATATGAATTTATCATTTGTAAGTGTTCTTCGTAATGATAGAACCATTGAACAAGATTTCTCAAAAATGTTATCTATTTTTAGACAATGTGGTAGACCTGTTGGAAAATGTGTGGAAATATGGTTAGACGATAGAGGTTACCATATAGCACACAAATATGTTCTTTTTAATTGTGATAAAGTTGCACATTTGTTAGGTAATCATAAATTCATACTTATTTCAATTATACTTACATGTTACTTATAACGGAACATATTACATATATGTTCATAGTATATACGAACCACGACATCCGTCTGGCGATCTCGGTAAAGACTTTGCTAAATGGTTTTCGAACTATGTTTATAATCCAAGAAATAGTGTCGTCGATGAGGGATTACAACATTTTTCACTCGACCAAAAAGAAATGTCAAGACTTATCCAATATTCTTCACTGATGGATTTAAATTCAACACCATAGATTATGGTGCTGACAAATTAACATATAACAGCGGTGTATTTGTCAAACGTAGTAATGATCCAGACGAGCATATAAAAAAAAAATTATGGCGTCTTAACACATGTTTTAGAATCTACATATTATATGAAACCCGCAGAAATAGTTTTTTAATTTAAATGCAATTGGTTCAACAATGTTCCTATTTATACAATCAACGTGCACAAAGATTATAAGCTTATTGAAGTAAAGCATACCTCACATTATTATAAGTATGATCCTTTCGTATCAGCCAAGCAAGCATTACAAATTTATTTTGCTTCGTATCCATCCTTAAAAAGAGATAAAGCAGATTGGTCGAATGTTTTTAAAATAAAGGCAAGATTTACATTTGGTGGAATTAATATTCCAGACGAAGCAGCGTATCAAGCGGATCTTGAGCCAAATGATGAAATAATAATAAGCGATGATAGTGATATAGGACCGTTGAATGATGAATCAAATGAATTGATAGAATCCTTTGAGGGCACAGAAGAAAATGACGTAGAGACCGAGTCTGAATCACAAAATGACGAAGGCTGAAAATTCTAAATGATGACTATGTTGTGAGCTATGTATCGATTGTTGTATATTGTGTATTCTGAGTTTCCGATGTTATATGTTAATAATGATGACTATGTTGTGAGCTATGTATCGGTTATTGTGTATTGTGTATTCCGAGTTGCCGATGTTATATGTTGATAATGATGACTATGTTGTGAGCTATCTATTATTCTATTTTTTTTGAATTTTATGAAATGATATATTTTATCACTATATGAAAAGATTTTTTTGTGGCAGATATGTCTTTCAGGAGACATTCCAGCAGATCTCGGCCTTCACAGTCTTCTCCTTCTCATGGTGCAGGTGCCAGCGGCACAACGCCAGATGTACGTCTAGTGGCAGAGGTTGTTCCTAAGAGTGCATGGTAAGTATCAAATTTATTGCTTTTTTAATATTTAATTGTACTAATTAAATCCCCACACTAAAATTTATACGCGGGTTTTGAAGTTGAGCCTTCGAACTACATCCTACGGTTATCCAGGAAGGCCAATATGAGTCGGATGTCCGGATGTTGTCCTCATTGGGATGACATCCCAAACCATGTTAAGAACGCTATATGGACCGACTTGATGGTAAGTATAAATTTATAATTCATTTGGAAAATAATATTATGTACGTAATTCTAATTAATTTCAATATACAGGCCGCCGTCCGTGTCGATCTGTAGGATATAGATGTTTTTGCAAATCATTGGAACCAGGGGATGCAAAAAAATTATAGGGGCACCCTCTTCAAAGCAAAGAACGCGAGAAAGAAACCATCGTGGATGAGCGCCAATATTTGGGCCGAATTTCTCCAGCCGTGGGAAACCCTGAAATGAAAGTAAGTTATCTAATTTCATATTGTTATTATAATTTTTCTAAATTTCGTATATTAGTTGCATTAAATTAGTTAAACACGTCTTTAAATTTATAGGAACTATCAGCACGAAACTGTGCAAACAGGAATAAAAATCCTGGTTTGCACCGCAGTGGATCTAAATCCTTTCAGCAACATCGCGCATAGTTGGTAAGTTTAGCAATTGCGTTTGTAAACATATATTACATTATTAATCATATTTGTAACATTGTTTGTTAATCATATTTGTAACATTATTTAGTCATACTTATAACAAAGTAGGAAGTTAAATCGTGAGCCTACAATTGCTGATGTCTTCATAGTGACGCATGCCATCGAGCAGAATAACGAGGAAGGCAATGTTTCACATACTTGGACAAATGAAAAATCTCAATCACTAATGGTAACCATGCTTAATTTTTTACTTCAAACTTCAAATCTTCTAAATTAAATATTTAGTATGGCAAAATTTTGTTCGTGATCGTAGGAAATATATGACACAGAGCATGCTCGAGTGGTGCAATCCACTAGCTGTTAGTTGACCTTAAGGAGTCAAATAGTATATAGGATGCTTTGATTGACCCCGTTTCACGAAATAGGTATCACGATTTCGAAAATTAGGAGGTAAATGCTTTATTAACTAATATATAAGCAATATTCAATGTTGAGCATAAATTATGATCCGCTATCAATAATTTATAGGCGATGATGATCTAGTCATCTTATAGGGGATACCAGGCTGAAGAAGAGATAACTCAATTGAAACAATAGCGAGCGGAGATCAATGATTGGCAAAAGAGAGTGGCGTTGGCGCAACAGCTAGATGAGCATATTGCAACATACTTAGCTGAGCATAGGACAATGCCGGGAGGAGGACGATGACGATGAGAATGATGAGTATGTGTGGTTGTGTTTCTGATGGATTTTGATCATTTTGTTTTGTATATATGTGACATGTGTTACATTTATGGATTTGATACTTGTTTTTTGGTTGGTGTTACCTGGTTGATTGACCATGTAATCAGCCTAGATACATCATTCAGCAAAGACATCGTTCGACACACCTCCCCTCGCTCGGCATGACGTCTTGCTCGGCATCGAGGGGTCGCTCGGCGTAGAGCCTCGATCGGCATAGAGCCTCGGTTGGCATAGAGCCTCGGTCGGCATGAAGCCTCACTCGTCATGAAGTCTCGTTCGACATAGAGCCCCGGTCGGCATAGAGCCTCGATCAGCATAGAGTCCAGGTCAGCATAGAGTCCCGGTCAGCATAGAGCCTCGTTCGGCATGAAGCTTTGCTCGGCATAGAGCCTCGATCGGCATAGATCAACGCTCGCCATAGAGCCTCGTTCGACATAGAGCCTCGGTCGGCATAGAGTCTCGCTCGGCATGAGTGAATCTTTGGCATCTCCCCTCGACCGGCATCAAGTCTCGGTCGGCACTGGTCTCGTTCGGCCTACACTCTTCACTCATGCAGGAAAACCTCAAACTACGCTAGAGCGTTTTTACTCAAAGGCTCGAGGAAGCCAGGTGGACAATGTGAGATAAGGCAATATGGCCTATTCAGGAGACTGTGAAAGGTAACATCGCCACAAAACAATCCGGTGATAACTCGAAAAAGGTTCAAGTCAATGTCCAGAACGGGCCTGGGCAATCTAAAGGGTCCGGAGGAGGAAATCCCGGAAAGAAAAGAGAAGCAGGAAAATGGAAGCCGAGGATTCCGACTTACAACGAATACACTCCTCTAAATACATCATTGGAAAAATGTATATCTACAAACCTGTAACACTGTCCAATACAAGAAACCTGCTCCGAAGCTGTCATCGGAGAGACAGATCCAAATAGGTAAATTTTACATATTTCATGAAAGCTAAGGCCATAATACAAACGAGTTTCGTCATATGCAAGATCTTAATGAGAAATTGATAAGAGAAAGGAAGCTAGAATAGTTAGTGCAGGCGCCGCAGTCAAGAGGAGCGGGCCCATCAAATCAAAATCATATCTCAAACCAGGCAGGGTAGGAGGAACCCGCTCGTACCGACGGAAGATTGGTAATAAATGTAGTTAGTGGTGGTCCTTATCGTGTAGACCAAAGCTGGAAGGAAGGGAAATCGTATGCCAGATCCATTTGGCATGCAGAGTTCGAGTGCGTAGTAATCTGGAGGATAGATCCCCGACCAAACGATAGAGAACGATGACCGATGACATCGTGTTTTGAAATAGAGTACTAATAGGGTCAGAACCCCAACTACTGATCCATGGTCATATTAGCTCAAGTAGGTCATGCTTGGATGAAAAAGATTCTGGTTGACATTGGAAGTTCTGTGAACATAATATTTAAGCGAGCCTATGACCAAATGAAGATGGAGGCCAAAGATTTGGATCCTTGTCAACTCCATATCCATGGTTTCGACGAGAGTGCAACCAAGCCCATTGGGGTGGTAGAAATGCCCGTGGAATTGGGAACTGGAGAACGCTAGAGAGTTCGAGCGTTGCAATTTGTTGTACCGAACATTGACTCGCCATACAATGCTTTCTTGGGCCGACTGGCCCTTGCTGAATTCAGGGCTGTTATTGCCCCATGGCGTCTAACTTTAAAATTCCCAACCGCCAATGGAGTTGGAGTCGTTCAAGGGGATCAGGCGGACTTGAGAGCAGCCATGTACCAAAATCGAGTCCCCCGATTGCACAATGTCAAGGTCCGACCCCAAACCTTCGAGCTCGGTGATTTTGCCCATAAAAGAATCTACTCGATACCTTCGCACACGAAACCAGCGTGGGAAGGGTCATACGCGATTGAACAAAAGCTTGAAAATGGCACATTTATGTTAGCAACCGTTGGCGGTCCTACTTTATCAGAAGCTTGGAACAGCTAGAATCTTTGCTACTACTGCACATGACAGGCTTTATTTATTTAGTATATTATTCATTTGAAATTTATTTCTGCGTTTCAAAATTTGAATTTGTAATGAGGCAATTGACTTTACCGTATTTTCTTATTTAAATAATAAAATGCCATCTCTTCGAGCCAGAGCTATGATCTATTGAGTATGTCATACAAATATCATAATGCACGAATAGCAAAGTTCCATCGTACGGTGGGATTTTCTCAAAGAAAAAGTGACTGTGATATGACCGGCTACTCGTTAAGAGAAACCCAAGCTTGAGGGGCAAGCCATCGCATTAGAGACTAAATTGGATTGATACATGACGATCTTCTTACTAACTCCAGATTCTCAGAGTGCGAACTGGAGTATAAGTTCATAAATGCGGTTTCGAGGAAGGTGGATCCGTCCTCCTAAGGACTTCGCCCATATCCAGAACAAGTTCGAGGAGATGGATCCATCCATCTGTCGACCTCGCTTGTCAACTCTGGGTGGATGTGAATCGACCATCCACGATCCTAAAATCTCGAAGTCCCATGAGCACGGCCTGGAGTACTCTGAGTCCCCTGAGTGCAGAACAAAGTTTAAACGACTTAAAATCTCCAAGTCTCCTGAGTGCGCATCGGAGTACTCTGAGTCCCCTGAGTGCGGACTAGAGTCTAAACGACTCAAAATCTTCAAGTCCTATGAGTGCGGACTGTAGTACTCTGAGTCCTCTGAGTGCGGGCCAGAGTATAAACGACTCAAAATCTCCAAGTCCCCTGAGTGTGGACTGGAGTACCCTGAGTTCCCTTGAGCGTGGACTAGAGTATAAACGACTTAAAATCTCCAAGTCCCTTGAGTGGGGACTGGAGTACTCTGAGTCCCCTAAGTGCGGACTAGAGTTTAAACGACTTGAAATCTCCAAGTCCACTGAGTGCGGATTGGAGTACTCTGAGTCTACTGAGTGCAGACTAGAGTATAAACAACTTAAAATCTCCAAGTCCCCGAAGTGCGGATTAGAGTACTTCGAGTCCCCTGAGTGCGGACCAGAGTATAAACGACTCAAAATCTCCAAGTCCCCTGAGTGCGGACTGAAGTACTCTGAGTCCCCTGAGCACGGACTAGAGTATAAACGACTTAAAATCTCCAAGTCCTCTGAGGGCGGACCAGAGTACTTTGAGTCCCCTGAGTGCGGACTAGAGTATAAATGACTTAAAATCTCCGAGTCCCCTGAGTGCGGACTGGAGTACTATGAGATCCCTGAGTGCGGACTAGAATATAAACGGCTTAAAAATCTCTAAGTCCCTGGAGTGTAGATTAGAGTACAACTGACTGGAAGACATCAAGTCGCCGGCGTACGGACTGAAAAATATTCTAAGTACCCGACGCATGGAATAAAGAATGTACAATTTCAAAGAATTTTCGAGTTATATGAAGATGAATTGGGGGTTTATGTAACTCATAATAGCTCGGGGTTTCGACCATGATAATATTGTAAGCTGAACAGAAAAAGTCGTTTGAAAGACAAAAGAACTAAGTTTTGTTTATTCATCCAAAATGAGGTTCTACTACAACTCCTCCAAAACTCGGAGTTAAAAGTCTATTTACATTGACTACGAACACAAATAAAAATAATTACATAATCAAGCTAGCTCTTGTTGAACGAGTATAACAGCTACTTCTTTGACTTCCTCGGTTTCTTTTCCTCCCTCGTTTTTTCTGACAATTCCTCCTCCATGCGTTTTTGCTTGGATGCCTTGCTAGATGGGGAAGTAACATCCGAGGAGGAACGAGGGACTTCCAATGGCCTGGACCCACTAGGAAGGATAACCTTCATATCTCTATTCAAAGGATCATCTAGATCCACAACTCGGGGCTCAACTTTGATTTCGCCTGTCGTTTTCTTTTCCTCCGCGAATTGCTCCTTCACGATCATTTTTGAAGTGTGTCCAGAGGCGCTTGTGATCTCAATTTCATAACTTTCTTCGACGGGAGACGAAGTCTCAGACTTGTCCTCGTCAACCGCCTTAATCAGTTGAGCATCTGGATCGGGAGTCTCTCCCACGTGAGTAGCCTCGCTCGCTTTCCCCTTCTCCTCCTTGGCGTCATCGCTCCTTGGAGTTGGTTCAGGATCAGAATGACCTGCACAAAATCACATGAGACAGACGTTAGAAGACAATGACCTCTCGCCGAAAACGACGGCTCTTTGAACTTTAAGAAGAAGAGTTATATACCGGCTTCTTGCTGGCTCTCAATCGTTCGAGGAGTCTCACCCTCTGGAATGGGTGATAGAACATGAATGTCGAGGCTAAGGTCTTCGAGGTCATAACTAGCGTGTTTCTCAAATGGATCAAGTACTGGCCGATCAACCGATTGAGTAGGAGGAGCTGGAGACTCGGTTCCAGATGGACCAGCAATGACATCTTTTCCTTTTGATGAGGAGGAACCTTTGAAGTAAAGGGTCTTCATTGTAGACAAGTCTGAAGGCTCGTTTCCCCTAAAAAATTCTTTCATCAAAGATCCTCGTCAACCTCTTCGGTTCCCAGCTCGACCTTCCCGATCTTTATCAAAGTCTCTCATGCTACAGCTAGAGACTCAAGGTAGCCCTCGCCAAGAAAAGTTAAGTCCCGATGCATGAGGAAACGGGAGTTGTATTCTGCTATAAGCGGGTCGAACATGCACTTGATCTCCTCCCTGCCAGCCTCTGCAGCCGCCTCGAGGCGAGAGTCAATTTTTGCGGATGCTATTCTTTTTCCCTCTTCACGGGCTTCATCCTTCAGCATCCCAACCTTAGAGAGCTCGTCGTCGAGCTTTGCCTTCAGGAGTCGCGTAACAACAATCTTATCGCAATATCCCTGCGACTCTTCCTGGGCAGCAGTTTTTTCCTCTCTCTCTTTGCGTACTAGATCTTCCCACTCTTTGACTAGAAGGGCAAATGCATCCCTTTCCTTCTGAATAGAATCCTTCTCTAAAGCCAGGGCCCTGCAGCGTTGGACCGCTTCGTCAATTCTTATGTGTCATCTCTAGACGATTGACGACCTCCGCAGTATCTTTAGCACTTTGTTGGGCGGCTTCGAGCTAAGATTGTAGAAGAGAGCTCTTCATCTTGAGCTTTGATAATGTCCTTATTGTGAATGGCTTGGAGCTTCAGGCATCAATTTCGTGTTGACACTCAACAGAGACTTCCGAGACTTTTTTCGGTAAATGAACGAATGCGTCATGTTGAACATAAACGTCGTTGTTACAAGCAATGGCGTTCTATTTGACATGTCTTGGAATGTAATGGATCGTCGGAAGAAACTTCAGACCATCGAAGCATATTTTTGGGAACTTAGCCTTAAGCTCAACTAGCCTCTCCTATATCGTCAGATCTATTGCAGGAACAGGGGGAGATGGTTTTGAAAGTTCAGTTTTCTTGTGGGGTTCCTAGGATTGTCGTGTGCTGGATGAACCGGAGTGTTGATCATGAGGGCATCAGATTGGGACCCCTTTTGGCCGTTTTTCTCCCTACCTTGCTTCGAGTGAGAAGGGTGATTATAATGTTATGAGGGATGATGATAAGTTTTCTTTCGAGATGATGAATGCCGGGAGTGATATTCTCTGTCATCGTCATCATCTCTACCCCGACGTCTTCCGGAGCCTGAATCCCGTCCAGAGTGGTGAAAGATAGTTGATCCGCGAAGACGATCGAGTCCGTGTGTACGTCCCATATCACCTACGTGGAATTTAAATAACAACAAGTTAGCAAAGGATAAAGTAATGATTAAAATTCAAGTGCAAAGTGAAGTGCGCGTGTCCGTGTGTGTCCTAGCGTTTTCCCCCAACAGACCAGTTTCTTTATCTCTACTTATGAGAGTTTTTTCTCCCTGAACGTGGGCATGAGCGCCTGCATCTGCTCTTGCGGGCGAATGAAGTTTAAGCGCTTCCAGATCATTGAAGCCGTAGTTAAGCAGATCATCAGGAATAGTAAGGTCTGATATGCCTTTCAATGAACTCTCTAAGCATTGAGGAGAAGGCTCCTTCTCCACCGGGGTGATTGTGACCTTAGAAGTTCCGCCCGTCTTCTTCCTCAGCTTATAAGTCAATTTTTCTTTCCCTTCGCAGGGGAAGGCGTTACTTCGATGTCGTGCACCTCAACTACTGACTCTCGAGCGGGGCTTACATTCTCGCCATGCACTTCGGGTGTTTTAGCTTCTTTTATCTCCCCATCCTCAGATGTCTCAAGGGAATCACGTGCTTAAGGCCCAACTTGTTTTTTTCCTTTGCCTAAAGCAGACCCAATCAAGGTGATGCCCGGTGGAAGGCTTATTCGACGACCTGCGCCAACAGCCTAAACTTCGAGAGCGACTCGTTCGAAATAAGAGACCTAATGTCCCGGTCTCCTGAGGGGATAGCTCGAATAGCCTCAACAACTTCAGAATACCCGGAGCCTTCGAGACGTTGGTCGATACTCGAAAAAGTAGATAAAGAGTCAAAAAAGATGCAAATTCCGCCAAATTCAAGTATTGATTCAAAAAAGGAACTTACTTCCTTCTACCCATCTCCTTGCGAAGCCAGGACGATAGTGCACATAGAACCACTCCTGCTTATACTTGGCGAAATTGCTCCATGCCCCGTTCAGAATTTGACATTTGTTGTGTGGTTCAAGAAATACAAAAGATGGGCTGTCAGATCATCTCTTGAAACGATAAATGTATCTGATATCCCCAGGAGTTGGAAGCCTGAAAAAGGCACTCATGAAGAGGTGTACATGTCGTACACGAATGCATGACTGTTTGGTGTAATTGCGATGGAGCGATCTCAATATATTGTAGTAGGTTGTGAAGAAAGGAGTTGAATGGCGGCACGCTGCTAACCCAACACGTAAATTTGTTGCAGGCCATGTATCCGACTGGGGGCAGGTGAGGAGGATCTTGTCCTGATGGAACCAACGCATCATCGAAAGGAATCCCGTGCACCAAGCATATGCGACGAAGGGAGGTTTTGTTAATTCTCGGGACTAAAGAATCGATCAGATCGTCTAAAAAGATCGCTACATCCAGGGCATCAGGAGCCAAGTCGACAGATGCGATCATGGGGATCAGAATGTCTTGTATAGGAGTAGTTGATGGATTTGAAGTTCCAAATACTTCTTGTTGAGAGGATGGCCCGGGTCTGTCCGAGATTGTGGCAGAACTAGATTTCATAGACATCTCTAATGAGTGTAGAATCCGATGAAAATCCTGTTTAAACTATACTCAAAAAACGATCGATATTAGACATAACAACAAGAATACTCCACCCATTTGGTGTGTGAATTAGTGCATTCATTCAAGTATAAGTGCCAAGGAATTAAAAGTCACAGAGTTGATTTAGGCTTTGAATTATCATCTTCAAAGACCGTCATCGCTGATCGTCTTCGAGAGCTTGTCGTACGATGGTTTATATTTTGATCTCGACATCGACACTATACTTTGAAGGTTATTATCCATTTTAATCAAGTTAAATTCGGGTTTATAGTTGTCAAAACAGTAGAGTTATCAGCCTGGATTGTCTGATATGCTTAATTGCTTAAGTCGTTGTCTTTGTTCAATGTCATATGTTCGGGCATAAAAAAAGACTCGACTAGTATTGTTGTTGTACACCATTCTCATACCTTCCCTCTCCACCGTTTGGCATGCGGCAAGTCATGCCGAACCACATCATGCCAAACCGCATCGCTCGGCACTTTGCCCTCAACGTCAACTTCCTTCCTACATTCCTCTCTACCGCTCGGCACAGATGAGTCATCCAGCAAGTCATGCTGAGCCGCCTTGTTCAGCACTCTACCCATCTCCCACTTTTCTCCTGCACCCTTCTAACCTCGTTCGGCATAGGGGGTCATGTTGAACTGTAGCCATGCCAAACCACATCGCTCGGCACGCTAAACCCAACATCGACTTCACTCCTACACTCCCTCACATCATTCAGAATGCGGAATACATGCCGAGCCATCGCCATACATCCTCCTCCAACTCATTTCTTCGGACAAACTAGATACCCTCCAAGGTGGCCAGTCAACCACCACTTCAACTCACACGCCACCTACGACCGAACATCTTAACCCTCATCGGCTCCTACTGGGCCAACACCTTCTTCCATCTTCCTCTTCGTTTAATCCTAAGGCTTGTTTAAACCTTGAATCCACCTTCCTTATCTATGAGACTTCCGTTATTTATGGGTTAAAGGAAGGTTATAAATTCAAGTCTTCGCCAAAATCTCTAACCGGAGAAAGTCGGGAAAGTGAGAGTTTCGTACCTAGGATAAAGAGTTGGAATCTGGTTAGATACTCGAGTTGGAAGTGGAAACCTATTCAGGTTTGCTATTGAAGACAGCCAAAAAGTAACCAATAAGACTCGGGGATTAAAGGAGATGTTGAAAATGGTTTGGGAAAAGTTGAGTTCGTGAGGGTGTTAGAATGGAGGTAAAAAGTAAAAATAGGAAAGAAGAGAAGGGTTGAGTTATATAGGAACAAGAGAAGACGAATGGACAACGACCGGTAGAACCTGTCAAGGCACCTCCCTCATTCGCCATCAATGCCGTTCGGCATCCATATGTCATTGGGCATTCAATGCCGTTCGGCATCCATATGTCATTCGGCATTCAATGCCGATCGGTATCCATATGTCATTCAACATTCATTGCCTCGTTCAACATTCAGGAGGTCACTATAGAACGGAATAAGGGTTTAAAGAAAAACATGGAGCACTCATGGAACAAAGTGCATCATGTTCGTCCACTTGATACACTTTGGGAGGCAAGTGTTACCCGGTTGATTGACCATGTAACAAGAGGCTCGACCTAGATACATCGTTCGACACACCTCCCCTCGCTTAGCATGACGTCTCGCTCGGCATTGAGGGGACACTCGGCATAGAGCATCGGCCGACATACATTCGGCATAAAGCCTCACTCGGCATGAAGCCTCGTTCGACATAGAACCTCGGTCGGCATAGAACCATGGTCGGCATAGAGCCTCGCTCGGCATGAAGCCTCGCTCGACACGAAGCCTAGCTCGGCATAGAGCCCCGGTCGGCCTAGAGCCTCGGTCCGCATGAAGCCTCGTTCGACATGAGTGAATCGTTCGGCATCTCCCCTCGACCGGCGTCAAGTCTCGATCGGCACCGGTCTTGTTCAGACTATACTCTTCACTCAGGGCACTGCCTCGTTCGGCATACAGGAACCATTCGGCATGCCTTCCTCGATCGGCATATGAATGCCGTTCGGCCTTGATATGTGGTTCGGCAATTGTCGTCCGACATTTATGGCTCGGCGCATAGAAGTTATCACGGGTCGAGGTACTTTGTTCCTAGGCCCATTTGGGAAGTCCGACCAATCTTTTTCTATAAATAGAAGGGCAGGGGCACAGTGAAATGAGCCTTTTTTCGAGAATACCGTGGAGACTCTACCGCATTCAAGACTCATTCTTCTTTACTTAGCATTTGTTTTCAAGTAGTTGGTGTACGGATTGTACCTGTAATCAATTGTTGAGGATAGTAATAAAGGTTAAATCCAAAGTGGACGTAGGCAGTTACGCCGAACCACTATAAATCCATGTGTTCTTGTCTTTGCATTTAATTTAGTATATAGTTCTCTGTTTTAATTTACTTTCTTCATTAATTTCTCTACACAACCTTTCTCACGGGTGTTAGTGACCAATTCTGGTGCTAACAGTTGGGTTGTTTGATGGATTAGTGGATGTTTTGTTTGATGTAAATGAGTTGGTTGAGATATTTTGTTTAATGTACTTGTTTGTAGGTATGGTTTTGTAGTTTGATGAGATATTGGTGTTGGTTGATGAAATGGTTGTGTAAAGATTGATATTTGCGTATATATTTGGTTATGTATGATATGCATGAGATTATATGATTCTTGCATTGGTAGTAGTTGTGAAATTGAGTATATATGTGTTGTAATTGAGGTGGATGAAGATTTGTGCGCTTGAATGGCCTAAGGAGGATTTTGGTGCAAGAAATTGGTCCCATATTAGCGACAGCTAGCGACAGTTAGTGACGGCCGTCTCATTTCAGGTTAGCGACGGCTGGTGTCGGTTTGCGACAGCCCTTCAACTTCTAGGATGTTACCATATGCCCACTTAGCTGTCACTAATCGTCGCTAATATGGCGACTGGGCCGTCGCTTTCTTGTTGGTGATGGGGTAAAAAGCGACGACTTTTAGTGACGACCATCGACGCCTTTTCACGGTCGCTAAATGAAGCTGCTTTTGTAGTGTAATACTGATATTTATCTATATATGAATTCTTTGGAGCTTTATTTGCACAATTCTATTAATGATATCTGAAATTTTTTACACCAATAAGATATATTTTATTTATATTCATAAAATAAACCTAGCTGTACTATTATTAGTTTAGTTTTATTTACTTACTTTATATTGTACCATCTATCAATGAAAATAAATCATATGGATACTACAAGAAAATATATTTTTAGCAGTATCTAGCAGCTTTTTACATATCTATACGCATCATTAAAAAAACAAAAAACAACTTGTGAAACGCTGCACAGAAACAGACGCGGGAGAAATAAAAAATTTCAGCACCTCATCCGCTCCACCCTTTCTATCTTCCATGAATGCCTCCTTTCCTTTGCCCTCTTTTAATTAAAAAATCTAGCCCACCTTTGATGATGAATAAACATTTGATTTCGTTTAACTTTTCAGCTTTCACCAATTAGTATTATAAACTGATAAACGACCATTAACGTTGCCTTCAGGATACAAGAACTTAGTTTTTTTTTTTTGGTAAAAGGTAGTTTACTAATAAATAGAAGAAACATATACTTTTATGATATGCCTTATTAAAACCTTACAACCCCTAACCTAAATGGGTGCGTTGCAAGGAAAAAAAGTACATATCAATTCCGTATATTAATAGTACAACAAGCCAAAATCTGAGTAAATCTGTCAAACAGATGAAGGAGTAAACAAGGTATAGAACACACTCAAAACCATCCGTAGGAGCAGCTTGCAACAGAAAAAGCAAATAAAACACACAACTAACACAACACCAACCCGAGAAGGTCACCAGTACTACAATACAATATATAAAAATAATGAAAGGACCGTCTCGACTTCGCATGCAAACCAGCTGAAGGAGAGAGAAGACCATATCCCAAAAACACAGATCTAAATTCTCAAACCAACAGAGAAAATGAAAATGGCGGAAGAGATCGGCTACAAGAATCAGCATGCACTTCTTACAATTGCAAATCATCAATCAGACAGAATTCAAGGAGGTCGAGAGTAACAAGAACTTAGTTTTACCATTAATCTAAATTCTAATTCAAGGATATAAACTTGATAGAGTATGTTCGAATTAGGACAATCAGCTAATACAACATTCATCAGTCATATGTTCTACACGGTGAGTTTGTAGAAAATGGAAGAATAAAAAATATGTTCAGCGAATACATGTAATATCTTACTTGAATGTAAATAAAATTAAAAAGATTCTTTATAAGCATTGCATTTATACAAGAGCCACCTCTTAAATTGGTAGGTTCATAATGTTAGTCAATCAATCTAATGCTTGTTAAAAATTTATTTATTTTTTGTTCTAGAATTAAAAGTATTATAGATGGCATTATTTTGACAATGAGACATATTTTGATTATGCATAAATTTGTTAAACATAGTATCCAACTTCGAGTTATAACATTTTTGGGCCTAGTTAGTTTTTGACTGTGCGCTTCTAAACCAATTTTTCACCTGTCGTCATTCAAGTTATTATAACTTTAATCATGCAATACCATTTGGATACATCCAATTTTTATCACCGTACAAACATAAATTATAGTTTGAAGGCGGCACTTTTACCAGGGAGGATACAAACATGTATAAGTTTATAGTATAAGAAGAAAATAGAGAAATTAATGAAAAGTGAAATGCCACACCTGATAATTGAAATTCAACTCATGTATAACAACTACATTGACAAAAATAGGAGTGAACGTTGCCAAACTTCCAACAATCAAAAACGATGTTCCCATCATCGTTTATCTTTTCTCTTTTCTCATCGCTCTTAGTTATCTCCTTTTTAAGATCATCTTGCAACTCTGATATGAAAGCCATGGCTTTCCCAAAAAAATTGTAGACTCCAACTTTGTAGCTATGCTGTTTAGTTTAGGAATATGAGAAAAAACGAATTATTATGAGCACCAAAAATGATATTGTTTTTGTAACGTTTCATTTTTTTTGGACAGTTTAAATCGACCATAAACCTTGCATGTCAAACTCAAACCATTCAAAAGTGAGAACTGTTATGGGGTAAATAAGAAAAAATAGGGAAAGAAAGAAAAAACAAATACAGATTCCTGCATCGGAATGACAAGATATAATAATCAAATAAACAGTTCATAAAACTGTTTACAATAACTTGGATTATTCTTTTACAATACAAATCAGAGTTACATACAACAAGAGTAAACACTAATAGAACTACAATATATAGCCACAACAGGTTTCCAACGGCCGCCAACGGGAGTTTCCAACGGCTGCCAACGGCTCGTTATGTTTTAACTTGCCGTTGGTAGCCGTTGGAAAAAGAGCCGTTTGCGGCCGTTGGAAATATTCATGTAAACCTACAGCGAGGCCGAGACTGATTCATTATTTTCTTCTTCCCCAAATACACCAAAACCCTCCTCCACTCCTCCTTTCTTGCTCCCAGCTTCCCCATGCAACCGGTAATCGCTCCCCCACGCAACCGGCAGCCGCGCCGAAGCCATCAATCAATGCCAACACCCTCTCTCCATCCCCAGACATCTCCAAAATCAGGTTTTGCCTAAAACGTTAAAATTTTAAAATTTTCTAATTTTGTGTGAATTTGTTGTTATAGTTGTATCTAATGGCCTATTAATTATTTATTATACCAAACTAAGTGCTAATTACAATGATTACCATCCAAATGTCCAAATTGTTTGTGTATATATATTATGCACATATATACATATGTTTATAATTTAGTGTAATTGCGCATTTGAGTTAGCATTAGATTAGTTAGGATTGATTTAAATTATTTTGTGTATGTTTTGTAAAATATCAGGCAAACATGAATTAGTCGACTATTTTACGAACATGAATTATATCTTTTACAAAATATATTAGCATTAGATAAATAAGTATCTAATTTAGTATATATGTACACATGAATTATATATTTTGTGAAATAGTAAAAATTATATAATTTACTATATATTTAGTAAAATAGTAGAATATAAATAAAATAATGCATAATGTGTTTTGTTTTATATATTTAATAAAACGGTAACATATAAACATAACTTAAATCCCTTAGTGAATTTTTGGCCCCATCTGACAAGTGTTGTATATGATCGTTGTTTGAATATTCGTTTTTATTGCAAAACGGATATTCATATTCATCTAATACAATATCTGTTGGATTTGTTTCTGTATTGGACAAGTTACAAACATTATAAAGTAATTACATTTCGTAAATCATATCGTTATAAACGGTTCACAAAATTTCGACGGCATTTTCTTTTCGTTCCTTGTGTACATGCATATGTATACGATACAAGGAACACGGGGGAAGTGCTGTCGAAATTTTGAAAATCCGTTTATAATGATATGATTTAAGAAATGTAATTACTATTGTGTTTGTAATGGAAAGTAGGATGACCGACCATCACAAAAGGTACAAAAATGTGAACAAAATATCAAGAAATATAACTTGGTATATAAACGAAAATGGATTATAAAAAACAGTAAAATCTAAATGTGTTTATCGAATTTGATTAATAATTTTTTTACTATTGATCATAGGTTTTACAATAGGAAAAATGGTCAATTATTTTATTGGTCGGAGCTGAATGTATCAAAAAAGAGAAATGAGAGGCTCAATAAGTAAACATTTTCTTAACGGGGTAAATGTGTTTGTCGAATTTGCTTTAATTAATATTGGAAACGACGTAGAAATTCGTTGTCCATGTAGTAGGTGCAAATTATTGAAGCATTTAGTACCGAATATGGTTAGGATTCATTTGCGCCAATATGGTTTCGTAACCAATTATTTGGTATGGGATTGTCATGGAGAAATTATAACATGAAACAAAGAACAGTCAATAGAGGTCATTAGTGATGAAGTTAGTGCGACGAATCTCATAGAACATATGGTTGAAGATGCAGCACGATCAATGTTCCCTACTGTTGAAATTAATAAAGACAATGTTAACGTCGAAGAGGAACCAAATGTTGGAGCGAAAAAATATATGATTTATTGGATACTGCTAAGAAACCTCTTTGGAATGGATGTACTAGCGACACTCAATTATCAGCAACTGCAGAGTACATTACAATGAAATCAAAGTACAACCTCACAGAAGTCGGATTTACGGCTGTTGTACAAGCTGCTAAACGTCATATGTCATCAGATAATTAAATGTGCGAAAATTATTATGAAGTGAAAAAACTTATGTCATCTTTCGGTTTGTTGTATCAAAAAATTGATACATGTCTAAATGGTTGCATGTTGTTTTGGAAAGATGATGTCAGTCATCGGAATTGTAAAATATGTAATCAAGAAAGATATAAACCATGGAAAAAAAGGGAAAAGAAGTTCCATACAAGCGTATGCATTATTTACCCATCACTCCTAGACTTCAAAGATTATATGCATCATCTATAACAGCGCATCATATGAGATGGCACAGTGTGAGAACACTTGAAGAAGGTACGTTAACACACCCATCTGATGGAGAAGCATGAAAGTATTTTGATAAGAAATATCCCGATTTCGCAGCGGAGAGCCGTAACGTAGGACTATGTTTGTGTGCTGATGGATTTTTACTGTTTTCTCAGTTTGGTTCTAAATATTCATCTTGGCGTATAATCATTACACCTTACAATCTACCCCGTGGATGTGTATGAAAACTCCATATATATTTCTCACAATTGTAGTCCCTGGCCCTGATGATCCGACACAGGGTATCGATGTTTACTTATAACCACTAATCGAAAAGTTGAAAACATTGTAGCATGAAGGAGTTGAAACATACGACGTAGCGAATTTTTTTTTCCGAATGTTCGCTTCTTTGTTATGCACTATTAGCGATTTTCCTGCATATGCAATGCTTTCGGGTTGGAGTACGGCCGGTCATTTTGCTTGTCCTTACTGTATGGAAGAAACACGAGCATTTTCTTTACGGCATGGGAAGAAAATTTCATGGTTTGATTTTCGTCGACGTTTTCTCCATATTAATCATACTTTTAGAAGGGAAAAAAAAAACTTCATAGCTAATAGACATGAGACTTTACAACCACCAACAATTTGGTCAAGTGAAGATATATTTGAACTTATAAAAGATTATCCAAAGATACATGAAACCGGCCAGCAAACTGAAATCCAAGGTAAATCGACGTTTCATAATTGGTGCAAACAGAGTATATTCTGGGAGTTGCCTTATTGAAAAAATCTATTAATCCGTCATAATGTTGACGTGATGCATAACGAGAAAAACGTATTCCATAATGTGTTTAATACACTTTTGAATGTTAAGGGCAAGACTAAGGACGATCTGAAATCAAGACGTGATATAGAAGAAATATGTAATCGTCATGAGCTTCATATAAAGCCAAATGCCACTAAAAAACCCAAAGCATGTTATGAACTAGGTAACAACCAGTTAAAGTACTGTTAAATGGGTGGAAGGATTACGATTTCCTAATGGAATTTCATCTAATCTTCGTAGATGTGTCGACTATAAGAACGAAAGACTGAGTGGGATGAAAAACCATGATTGTCATGTAACGATGCAAAATTTATTACCCATCGCTTTCAAAGAATTGTTGCCCGTAAAAGTTTAGAAGGTTATAACAGAACTTAGTTTATTTTATAAGGAGCTTTGTTCAATTACGTTAAAAGTTTATCGTCTTCGTAAACTTGAGGTAGAAATCACTATACTGCTCTGTAAACTGGAGAAAATATTTCCTCTAGCTTTTTTCAATGTAATGGAGCATTTACCGGTTCATCTTCCATTTGAAGCACGTCTTCGAGGTCCTGTGCAATATGGATGGATGTATCCATTCGAGAGGTATGTTATTAATGCCGAGTATGTAAATGTTAATTTAACTATAAATAAAAATGAATATTGATATGAAATATTTTTTATTAGGTACTTAAATCATTTAAAGAAAAAAGTGAGACAAAAAGCTCGAGTTGAAGGTTCGATTTGCAAATCATATATCGAAGAAGAAGCATCGTTCTTTTTATCTCATTATTTCAATGATCATGTGAATATATCATTTAAAAGTGTTGCGCATAATGATGAGGCCGTTGAACAAGATTCTTCTTCTGAAGCAATGTTATCTATTTTTAAACAACATGGTCGACATGCTGGAAAATGTGCAGAAGTATGGTTAGATGATAGAGATTACCATGTAGCACACACATATATTCTTCTTAATTGTCCAGAAGTTGCACCATTTATTAGGTAATTATCAGATTACAAGTTTTGATAAATTTAATTTAATACTGCATGTGTAAATTAATAATAAAACAATATATTATGTTTTTGTTTGCAGTGTTTATGGATCACAAAATCCAAACGGCGATTTAAGCAAAAATTTCACACTTGGTTTTCGAACTACGTTTGTGATCCTACAAATAATGTGGTCGATGAAGGATTAAAACATTTGGCGTTGGGACCGAAAAGTAAAGTTAAAACGTATCCAATATTTTTCGTTAATGGATATAAATTCAACACAAATGAATACGGTGCTGAAAAATTAACAAACAATACCGGTGTATTTGTTAAAGGCAGTGATGATCGTAATACATGATTTTTATGGCATGTTAACCCAGATTTTGCAATTGACATATTTTATAAGACCCACAGAGGAAGTTTTTTGTTTAGATGCAACTGGTTCAGCAATGTTGTTATGGTATTAACGTGCATCCAAATTATTATCTTATAGAAATAAAACATACCACCCGTTATCAGCAATACGATTCTTTTGTACTAGCCAAACCAGCCCTACAAGTTTATTACGCCCCTTATCCATCTCTAAAAAGAGATAAAGCGGATTGGTCTGCGGTTTTTAAAACCAAGGCGAGATTTATATTCGATGGAAAGAATATTCCAAAAGAACAAGCCTATCAAGCAGATATCGAGGAAAATGTTGAAATCACAATTACAGACGATCAAACTGATTTTGGACAATTAAACGATGAAACAAATGTATTAGTCGAAGCATTTGAGAGTGTAGAGGAAAACGATATAGAACACGAGACCGAGTCTGAATCAGAAAACGACGAGGACTGAGTAATATCCGGTAATTTTTACAATTATTCACGCAAACGCATCACATATCATCATCATCATTACATACACTACCAATTAAAAATGACTTTATTACATGCACCATATGCACCACCACTTGTATATTTGCAGCAGAAGGATGATGGAGCGCAAGTATCAAAACTAAAATGATAACAATATAAATTTGTTCATACATATATATACTTGTCTAAAGCTTTGTTTTATATTTAACACAGGGGATTTGATTTGGAGCCCTTAGGAGTTGTGCTTGGCATTTCCAAGCAATCATATATGAGCAGGATGACAAATTGCTGGCCTAAGTGGAGTAAGATCCCTGACCAAGTCAGGGAGGCCATCTGGCAGGATTTTCTGGTGAGTTTATACCACTTTACTATATGAATAAGTATAAATGAACAATTAGTAATATTTTCTCTATGTACAGGGGCAAGTGGACTTGGCGGAGCCCGATGTCGCCATGGTTCAGCGCCACTGGAATTCGAAGGTCGTCAAAAATTACAGAGAGGTAATGTCAGCTCTTAAAAAATCGAGGAAGAAACCGAACAGAATGAGCGCTTCCGAAAGAGATTCTTGGATGAGTTGGTGGAAGACCAACGATTTCAAGGTAAATCTACCAAATATATAGTTAATTATTTCGCAATTAGTAAACATAACATTCAATTTAAATTACAGGTGTAGTCGGAGAGGAACTCCGCCAATAGAAGTAGGAATCCTGTAACGCATCGTGCCGGATCGAAGTATTTTTAGCATCACTGTGAGGACTTGGTAAATTTATCAATTACGAATCTAAACCGTTATTACATTTTGTATATTAATCAGTTCGGTAATTAGCTATAAAAAATTAAAATATATAAATTATTTATTGTAGGAAAGATCGCTTGGACGTCCCGTGTCTATGATGGAGGTATTTACCCACACCCACGCATCAAGACAAGCGAACAATGCTGGCAATATTACATATCAGTGGGATGAGGATGATAAGGCGACGGCTGCATATGTATGCATATTTTAAATCTTATTTTATTAATATCGATAAGTTTAAATTCTATTCTACTACTTTTATCCTGTAATTGTTTTTTATTTTAGGCAAAGTTTCAGGAGGCAGAGCTGCTTTTAGAATCGGATCGCGATGAGTTGACGGTAGAGGAGCAAGATAATATTTTCGACATTATCATGAATACAACGCAGCGGAATAGGCGCTATGTCTATGGAAACCAAGCGGTAATCTTATAAACATTGCAATATTATATTTAATAAATTAACCTTTAGATACACTATACATGTGATGATTTCTATCTGAGTTAAATCTAACATATACGTGATTTACCATCCTGCACCATTATCATTTAATAAGATATGCATTTCCTTGTGGTATATGCATTGCTTAAGATCACGTCATTTACGTTTTTATATTTTAAAATATGCATTGCTTAAGAAAATGATTATAATACAAATGTGAACATCTCACATTTATTTGCAGGTTCGAGCAGCTCAAAAGGCGTATGACAAAGCAGAAATAAAAGAGCTTAGAGCCATGGTTGAGCAGCTACAAGAGCTGGTCCGTCTTCGCGCTATACAAATGGAGCAGCTGAATCAACATTTAGCGGGGTACGCGCATAGGCATGGTTCCTTCCCTTCGTCGTCTGGTGCTTTCGGAGGTGAGGATGATGCTTGAGAGGTATGATGATTATTGTCTTTGTGTTTGGTTATCGTATATATTGACTTTGAGGTGGTGATGATTGTGTTTTATGGTTATTGTGTATTTATTGACATTGAGGTTGTGAGGTTTTAAGTGTTTGCATTGTATATTTTGACTTAAATATGGATTGGAGTTGGTGTTGGTGAGGGTTTTGTTGTTTATGTACATATTGACTTGTAGTTTGGTTTGAAAATGTAATGTTTGATGTTAATTTTTGGTTCTTTATATTATTTGTGGTATAATGTGTTGGATATGTGATATATACATATATATATATATATCTATGTATGTATGTATGTATATGTATATGTATATATATATGTGAAATGTAGTGGAAATGGAGTGGAAATGAATATATATTGATTATGTGTGACTGGAAGGCGAATGGCTTGCTGTTATAAAAAAATTCACCCAGATTAGCAACGGCTACAAATGGCTATTTGGTCATTTTAGTGCAACGGCTTCCAACGACCTCCATCGGCTATTTGCCGTTGGTAGCCGTTGGAAGTACCATTGGAAATACCCCTTTGCTTCCGTTGGAAGCCGTTGAAAAGCGTGAATGCTATTCCAACGGCTTTTCCAACGGCTCCCAACGGCCGCCAACGGCTTGGAGCCGTTGGAATAGCCATTCTCTCTTGTAGTGGAATAAGTAAATGCAGCGAAACAACATAATGTAGTGGAATAAATAGTAACAGTATTTAATCTTCGTTTTCGTCCTCCAGAAAACAGTCTTCGATAAACTGAAAAGCTCAGACTGACCCGAGCGAATTGAAAAGACAAAACACTCGAGTTAGAACTAAAAGATCTTTTGTAAGTTAAATCAACAGTGAATAAATATGAGTGTAACAGAATCAGAGATGTTTACAGAGTTTGACATCTGTCGTCCAATGTCTAACGTGAGTGCAGTAACTTAAGAGATGTTGGGGATTTCTATCTTCTAAGGATCCATTAAGCTATCTACATACATAGTACGTTAAGGCGTTACCTATATCCCCTTAACACATTTTATATATTCCCATAGTCTACACAGTATCGTAAGCTCCTCTGTAAACCGGAGATTTACCCAGAGGGCACTCCAAAGGTATGGTACAAAACAAACTTTTAGAAGACGAGATAGGGCATGTGAACACGGCACGCGAGGCATTGTCAGGGTAGGATTCTACCATTTGCAGAACCTGGCTGGTGGTAACGCATAACAGCCACTACCACCCTCCTCGGAACACACTCACCATAATCAAGTGGCCACCAAATCAATCATAAAGTTATAATATGGTATTGAAGAAGCATGTCCGATCGGAGATGCAACCTCTCTTGGTCCAGGCATAGCTCCTATTTTAGTCATATCTAAGTTGACGTACGAGAGTCAAGGCTACGTAAATATCTCATACAGAATCGTTCGTCAAACCATCCTACTTCATTCTGAGATCTCCACTACGTACACGGTTGTTAAAGTGGTTTTCGGTATTGGTAGAGAGTGTGACAATATCCAATCCCGGTCTCTTTAACAACCAAACGTTTATTTCATATCAGATGGGTTTTTTTTACATTTTTAAAACCATTCCACGTTGATATCAAAGTATCATATCCAATTCAAACCATATCACCTTCAAAATCATATTCACTTTTGAAATCTTATTCACTTTCGAAATCATATTCAATTTTGGAATTATCGATAAGATAGATTAATTAAATCCTTATTTCAACATCATCATTTTACTCAAATGTCATTTCATTAGCAACTATCATTTCAAATCCCAACTTAGGTTATAACATCATTTGACCATATTTGCTTTTAGAACAAGGATTAAAATATAACAACTTCCACTTTACAATTTAGAATTTAGAAAATAATATAGATAGTTATAATAGTTTAAATAGTTTAGTATAGTATGAAAATATAATTTAAATGGTTTGAAATACTTTAAGATAATTTAAAAAGTGGATTAAAATAATTTAAATGGATTTAAAATAGTTTTAGTATAATTAAAATAGAATAAAATAATTTAACGAGCCGTTGGAAATTCCCGTTGGCGACCGTTGGAACCCTGTCGTGGCTATATACTGTAGTTCTAGTAGTGGCAGTCGTGAATCGCACGGGCTTCCACTTGTGTGTGTAATATATATATACACTAGTGCTAACCCGTTCTTCGCACACAGATGTTGAAAAATATTGTTGTTGCATATGTCATATCCAAATGTATAAGAAATTTAATATGGTGGTAATGACAAAAATTGTTGAACGATAGTGTTACATCATGAATAACATTTGGTAGGGTAAAGAATACATAGATATATTTGGTTATGATAATCAAAATTAAAATCGAATAAAACAATTATAGTGAATATGTTAAAGTTCATAGACTACTTAGAGGATAACGTGTTAAAAATTTATGCGCTAATGCATAGATATATTCACTGTGGCATATAATGCCAATGTTGTTGCTTTTGCAATTACACAACTGCTTCAATGTGCATAGATATAGTTGAAGTATTCACTGCGAATTGCAGACACAAAGACACATAGCAGTTCGATTCAGTTAAATAAGAGTAACAAAAATCTTTTACAATGGGGAGAAATATAGCAATAGAACGAAATTTGTAAACAGTCAGGAAAAGTATTTGTCAACGGCTGAAAAAAGGGAGGGAAAAAAGGAAAAAGCAACAGATGTAGTACAGGGGAAAAGTAGTAAAACAGAAAATTCAATTGAAATAGAAATAATGATGCAATAAGAAAATAACATGGGTTCCAATATAAATTACTATTATTCACTAAATCTGATCCATGTCGATGCAGGGTACAAAACACGGCATACAGCCGGCCATAGTAACCAATATTTGGAATACCCAAAACATGCAGAAGAGAACAATTGTGAGAAGTCTATTCATTCTTTAGCCTCAGTAATAACTGCTAGCAACGCATGTATGATATTGGGCTTGAGCGCAAATAGGTGATGTTTTCTTGGCCCTAATAGATGCATTACATCAGTCAATTATTTTAACCATTGAAGGTATTTGTACCTGGAGCCAAAAAGGCAAAAGTGTCATTGATGCAGTATTATTATTAAGTTCTCTCACTGCTCGTCTGACCTAGTTAACTATATCTAATAATCAAACTATGACTACATGATCATCTGTACAATGATATAGTCTTCAACTGTTTTCTAGAAGTTTTTCGACAGTGGTGGTGCAAGTGATTTTAGAATTTACTGCAAAAAATAAAAAATGAACTTATTTAGGTGGTTATCAAGATTATTCTCACTACAGCACATATTTTGACCCAGCACTTAAACTATGCATCTATCTTAAGCCCGAATACAACAACTTACATGCTTATCGTATTATTGATCATCGTAAATGTAAACGAAATTGAGTAAACTTAGCCAAATTATGTCATTAAACTTGCAAGCAATGTATTAAACGCAGAGCTGCACGGTTGAATCAAGCATTAATTATGTGAAGTCATCATTTAATCATCTCAAGCTATCAAAAAGAAAAATTCATTTTTCAATTATATTTTCATAATGCGGTTAAATTATTATCGTTAACATCAAACAAAATCATTACTACAGCTAAATTAGTATTGCATCACACAAATGCAGTTAAAATATTCAGATGCAACAATAATTGCTTAGTTCCAAAAATACCGTAAAATAATAACTGCTTTTGCTTAATGCATTTAAATTTTAACTACAATAAGCTCGAATAAATCATCATGTACAACCAAAATTACTACATCACATAAATATAGTTGAAATATTCAATTTCTACCATGCATAATTCAACATTGTCATTAAATTATAACTGCATTTTATTAATGTAGTTTTAATTGTATTAAGAGTGAATAAATTCCCGAAATGTAGCCAAATTTATTACTATATCACATAAATGTGGTTAAAAATCTTCAAATATAGTTAAATTTACCCAAAACTTGCTGGTAAATTACAATTGCATTTTCTTAATTTCATTCATTTATAACTGTTTTAAAATTGAATAAAATTATCAAATATAGTCAAAATCATCAATAGTAAATGCAATAAAAAAATGCTAGTGTAGTTAAATTAATTCAAAAAATGCCTATAAATTATTACACCTTTTTTTGATGGGGTTAATTTGTAACTGCACTAAGTTTGTATAAATTATCAAACACAATCAAAATTATTAGCTTATTACATAATGCAGTTACAATATTCAAAGGCAACCATAATTGTATAATTCAAAAAAATATTCCTTTCAAATATGTTAAAAGATAATAAATACATTATAATAATCTAGGTAAAACTACTATATAATGTTTATGATCATCATAATAATACTGTTACTGTAAGGACCCAGAATTTCTGTCAACTAAAATTTGAATATTTATTTGATTTTAAATATTAATAAGTAAAATTTGTAAGTCAAATAAATTTTATTTCGAATATCTAGATTTAATTTGATAATTAAATCGATAATTTAATATTTGAAATTACAGAAATAATTGGAAATTGGGTTTAATATGATTAAAATTGATTTGTAAAATTTTATTTAATCATATTGGAGTTATAACGATGTTATAGAACTTTTAATATCGAACTAAAAGTTAATTTGTGAAAATTGAATATTTAAATATTTAATTAACGTGTAAAAATAGCCATTTTGCAAACAGTCTCGGATTTCGACGAAACCAGTTTCATCGGATCCGTAATGTGATATTATTGTAAGATTTCAAATTTCGTGTCAATCGGATTTACTGTTTGTCCGAGGCAAGCCACAACGCATAGCATTTCGTTTAATCGGTTTAATTTAAATCTGATCGTTTATTTCCGTAACTCGCACAGATGATCGAATTAGCTCCCGAAACCTATTCCATTGTGTCTGGAACGTGGGGTAAACCTTAGAAACGCCGGTCACCGCGCGAGATTTGAAGTTCGGAAAATTTTGGATGAATAGTGTTTTGGGCAATTTTCTATAAAAGGACCTTTATGTTTTCATTTGCAAAGATAAAACAAAAACCCTAGGGTTCAAGAGCCAGCCGCCACCCTATATTCAATGGCCGAAATTTCAATTCTTTCTCCCCTTAATTTCTTCAAATCTACACAACGATTCAACAAGCTTCCAACTGCAAACTTGTAGAGCTTCGCGAGCTCTACGATTTCAACGGCTATGATCGTTTTTAGGGCTTTGGATCATCGGCAATCTGGCCTCGAAGGAGGGATGTTCGCATGCTTTTTCAAGGGGGAAACGACAACCGAGCTTCGTGCTACTCAGGCCGTAGATAGAGTAGGCAATGGCCTTTCGTTTTTGCAGTAGCGGATCGTCGCCAAAGTGAAGGATGTGGATGCGGCTATTAGGGTTTTGAACATGAGTTTTGGGTTGCTTGCTCGCGTGAAAACCTGGAGGGAAGAAGAAAGGCGCGGTCGGCCTTGATGGATTCACAAAAAAAATAATCAACGGCAGATGATAAGGTTGAAAATAATAAAAGAAGTTGTAAATAAAATTATAATTTAAATCGTTGAAACTTTAAAACATTGTATCTTTGTCATACGAGGTCCGTTTTGGACGAAACAAATTGTGTTGGCTTCGTTTTGTCGAGCACTACGTGATGGAGCTTGATTGGAGTTGATTGGAGCTAGTGATAATTTTAGATAAAATTAAATGCTTGTTTAATTTTATTCGAAATGAAAGCAAGGTGAGAACTTCTCACTCAATCGAATTTGTTTCGATTTAAATTTTAAATAGTTAGATTTAAAATTGCTTGATTGTGTTGATTGTATGCTTGGATGATAAATTATTATCTGTTATTTTGAAATAGACCCTATACATGGTATATTAAGCGGACGTTATTTATTAAAAACATTGTGACGTCCCAGAATTTTTACCCCATTATTATCATAAGTTTTTGATCAAATTAAAATAAAATATAATATTTTCATTTATAAATAAATAAGCTGTTGGATATTATTAGTTGTATATGGGTTATAAAGAATTTATAATTTCAAAATATAAATAGACTCTTTAACAATATTCAAAAATTAAATCTGTTTTATTTAATTAAATTAAAAGTTGTGTATAAATGGCATTTAATATCAGATATAAGAATGTAGTTAATAAAAATAAGTACAATAATACAATTTTTTTTTAAGAATTAAATATAAATATAAAATACATAGGTGCAAATACATTACAAATCCAATATTGACAAAAATTAACTTTAAATAAACATAAGATATAAGTACTGTTTCTACACAATAACTTTTATAACTAAAAACAAAATAAGCTTATAAATATTTAACATGAGTTTCTATATAAATATAAATACTTATAAATATGGTTATAAACATGGGCTTCAATATTTTTAACATGAATATAACATAACAGTAGGATTACAAACATAAGTATAAAATTATAACTTGGATAAGAAATAAATAAAAGTGTTAACCATTGAAAGACAAATATACACGATCTGTCAAAAACAAATGTAAAGTTTGTGTTTAAGTTATAAGATAATAAAACAAAGTTTAACAGCAAACATTAGTTTATATATTAACATAAGTATGTTCAGACCAAACCTGCATGTATTTTTGCATAGTAAACAAAACTGGTCAGTAAAGCATTGTAGTGAAAAATCATATGAAAACACATGAGTACAAACTTAAGCCTGTAAAGATCTTTATACAAATTTACAAGTCAGCAAATACTAATTGATGTAAACCTATATGAATACATTCAGTACATACAAAACCTGAAATAATGTTTGTGACAGCAAACACTATGATATGTTAACATATATGTTAACATAAATATTTAATTAGCCTACTTTTATGTACTGAAAAACAAAATTATTAGCTTTCATCCGAAATGGTTGAAATGTCTTAGGCTTTAGTACATAATAAAATAAGCAAGGTATGATATTAAGCCAAAGCTTGTGCAAGAAGACAGTATTATTCAAAGTTATAAATATTTGTATACATCTTCTTATTACTTAACTCATTTGTATCTGCAAAAGCAAAGAAAACTTCACAAATCTGAGAAACAACAAAGGAAAGAAAAAAAAATAAACAAAATTTCAAGCTTTCAAAGGACAGGAAGCATAGAAGTTACAGACATATAAACCTGCAAAACTGCAGTACCCTTGCATCATCAAACACTTCTCTGTTACAACAGTTTTGGTGAGTAAACATGTTTTTCAATCTAAATTTTAATTTGTATTACATGAAGTATTGTTATGATTTAAATTTCTGGAATGTTTGGCGTAGTTTTACTTGTCTGCATCTTGATATTCTTACAGGTTTTAAATTTCTGTTGAGTCAAAGGAAGTAAAGGATAATTCATACTTTTATATAAAGTCATCTTGATTAGTTAGTAATTTAACTAAGTAATAGTTGTTAAAGCTTCAGTTTAAAGTTTGAAGTGATTTAAGATAACTGTATAATTTAAACACTGGAAATTTAAACTTGCAGTAAAAAAGTAAGTAATGATCAAAAATTCGAGTTGCTTAAATTGTAAATTCAAAGTTATATCTTGAAACATCATACTAAGTTAAGAATTTTAAGACTCAAATTATAATTTTTAGTGAACAAGTTTGGGAGCAGTCTGATAATAACCCATTTTGCTTTTCTATGAATTTCAGATGATTTATTCAATAACTTTTGTTGAAATTCGACTTGAAGCTAGAACAATGTTGTAAGATCACCAGAAAATTGTAAAAATAATTTTCGAATGTAAGAATTGTTGTGGGGAATCAAAAGTAGGGTTTAAGGTCTGTATCTTTTGGGTTCTGCATTTTTGGTGATCGCGACATCATAGCATCACCGAGTGACTTGAGATTTGGGTAGAGGCTCGAGAGGGGTGTTGGCAAGGATCGGCCGAAGCCACGTCACCTCAGAAGGTCGCGACGGTGAGTACGAGGTTTTTTGTCAATTGTGTTTCTGGTTACAGTTCGACTTTTGGGCATTATTTTGATTTCGTGGTAATTGGGTATATCTGGGTTTGGATTTCGTGTGAGGGGATGCTTTGTGACTTGTGGGTGGCGTCGTGATACGATGGCACGGTGGTGGACCGCCGTGCACGTGCATGGCGGTGGGGAAGTATATGCTGGGGATCGACTCGAGTTTAACTCGAGAATATTAGCGTGTTGCTTCGGGTTTGCCACTGGTGGGTTGAGTGCGTTTATTTGTAACAGTTAAAGACTTTAAACTTTAAAAAAAAGAAACAGAAGAATTAAAAATAGAGGAAGAAGAAGAGAGGCAGGGGAGGGAACGCGAAAGAAGCTCAGGGTTATCTCGAGTTCGACCCGAGAAATTGCATTGTTGACTTCGGTTGTGTTAATTCCTGTAGCTTGCCAACTTTATTAAGTTAAGGTATATAGTGATATAAGTTAAGTATCATCAAGTTGTCTTAAGTCAAGATGACCCTTAAAGTTTTACTGTAACCAAGATGAGTAATTAGTTCAAAATCAAGGTTAATTATGTATGTAATAAATTTTATAAGTGTTATTGAATGAGTAGTTCAAAGTATAATCAAATTTATAATTAAAGATTTTAATAATCTTGTGTAATCTCATGAGTAATTAAGAATTTAATTAATCATTTGAAGTGGATTAATTAACAAATCGTAGTTAACAAATTAATTAAATAATTAATGATTGAACGATTAAGTTAATTAATAATTAATGATTAAATGGATTAAGTTAATTGATAATTAATGATTAATTAAATAAATAATAATAATTAATTGTGTAATTGAGTTTTATAAATCAATATTAAGGTTATTGATTAGTAATTAAAAATTAATTCATTAATTAAGTGAATAATTAATAGGTAATTAATGAATTGAAATAAGTTAATTTATTAGTAATTGATTAAGCAAAGAATAAAGTGTAATTTATTCTTAAGCATGCAACTAAGTTTTTAACAAATCAAACCTGTTGATATGAATCGATGATTATATTGACTGCCTTTGATATGTATTTATATCCTGTGATATTCTTGATATATCTATGATGATTGTGTGTGATTTATTTGCATTAAATTGCTATATGATTTATCTGATGTTATTTACCTGTGTTAAATTGCCATATGATTTATCTGATGTTATTTATCATTGTTAAATTGCTTTATGAATTCAATTGTTAACTTTAAACTGTTTAAGTTAATTAGACAACTTGGCCTTTAAAATGGCGATTGGATTCGATGAGACCGGGATCGGAAGAATCAATTTGATTCTCCGAAAACCACATCGATCCAATTTAAACTTTAGGTCGTGAATCCTGAAGTGAAGATCGAGATGGTGTTTTCAGAATGCAAGGGTTATCATAGTTAACTCTGAGGGTGATTCCAAAACGAGTGTAACGAGATAATGCCTTCGGTTTCGTTCGAACCCGGAACGAACTTGTATGGATTGAATGCTTTCAGCACATCGTCAGGCGTACGATGAGCATTCTAAGTAATATGTTCTTATAAAGGTAAACGCAACCTCAAGCCTCATCAACCGGGAATGGCTAAAACAGGGGATATGCAGCAATGTTAGGTGGGTCATGCCCAAGCAGGACGAGGTATACCCCTGTCTAGATGTCCCTTTTATTCGGCTGTGTGGGCGGTTGGTCTGCAGCCAACTGCGGGGTTATCTTGTTCGGGACTGTTCAGTAAGGAATGGTTCCGGCCTTGTGTTGCAGGAGAGTTAGGGTGGCTCCTCGGTACTGTGATCTAGACCACGTACTGTGACGGGCGGTACCCCAGTAGCCCTGCCATTATATGGGATCCAATTTCCAATAAGCGCCGTACGTTTTGATTTGTGCCCAACTATGTTGAAATGTGAGATGTAAGCATTTCAGCTATTTTTGTATTTTACTTGAAAACCCTAGACACTATTATAATATCACTGGATTTCCTATAAAATGTTTTGGTTAGCATAAGGTAAAAACTTACCCGTATTTATGTGTGGAAAGTCTTACGTGATACCTTTATTTTAAATGATTTTCAAAGTTAAACAACTTTAACTGTTTACTCATACCAGACCCATGTTTGACCCGGAGTTTATTTTTGTTTTTCATAAACTCTCGGGTACCTAAATTTTTACGGGTAGTCAAGGGATTCAGGTTAGCTTCGACGAATTCTGGAGGAGCAATGGAGCAGGAGGCTTCAGCGTTGTAGATATATATATATATATATATATATATATATATATATATATATATATATATAGTTCCGCTGTGTTAGTATCTCTGAGTCATATTGTTTGAGTTGTATTGTATTGAGTTGTATTAACTAGACAGGTGTTTATAACTGTCTAGTATGTGATGTATGATCTGTATAACTCTGATTGATGTATTATATTATGTAAATACTTATGTGATTAATATAATTTATTCGTTCCGCTGTGAGATTCTGATGTCGTTGTTCTTTTCTTTTCTCTCTTCGCTATCTTTTCTATTTTCTCACCCTTTTCTTTCTTAAAAGCGATACGTCTTCCTGAGCATAGGAAGTCAGGTCGTTACAGTGGTATCAGAGCATAGGTTGGTGATAACCTTGGCTCTGGTAGGAGTTACTCATATAATAGAGTCAGTAGAACTCTAAAATGAGTTTGAGTGTATTAATAGATATGAGCGCGTATTTGTTAGTGAATATAAAATGGTTTTATATTGCGTTGATTGATTTATTGAGTGGTATATGAACCTTCGTCGGCACAGCCTTGAAAACTGTATCGAAGGGGTTTCTAAACACTTAAATAGAGCAATTCGACACAATATTGTTTTTTTAAAGTAGGGTAAATGAAATAATTTTACCCAAAATTATATTTTAATATAGAAGAAATATTTTTCTGAAATAACTTTAAATACTTGGATGTTTGATTGTTAATAGTACAATCAAATAAAAAATTAAATTTGAGTGGTCGATAAACAAATAAAATTGTCTAAGCATGATCTTTAATTCAAAAGGAATATAACTAAAATTAGATTAAAATTTAAGTCCCGAAAATTTGAAAGGTGTTTAAATAAATTTAAAACAAAGGATTTGGGAATTTAAAATCTTGGGAATATTTGAAATGTTTTTCCAAAGATTTGAAGGCAATAATGGGATATTGTTTTGGAAAATATTGTTGAATGAAAATTGTTCGGAAAGAAATTGTGAAGGTAAGGAAGCACTGAACTCACTTCAAATTGCTGGAAAATGATCCTGATGATGATGGCCACATCATCAGTATTCATTTTTGAGTTTCTAAAGTGATGGATTGCTACCAGGATAGTTGGCTATGATATTGTTTGGGTTGTTGGGTATACAAGTTGTTTTAAAATTTTCAAAAGAGAAATTTGCTTTGGTGAAAACAAGTGTTTGGAATTTGAAATTTTGATTTGATATACCAAGTGGGTATGTGTAGTTATCATTTCAAAATGATTTTGGAAATGAAACCGGGCAATTGAGTTTTAAGAAAATTCTATTTAATAACGTGAAGGGTTTGAATAAATCGACTATTGAACTTATAAAGTAAAGTTGATATTAATAAAGGAAAAAAAATCGGGAATTTTAATCCCGAAATTAAAATTTTACTTAAGTAAATGAAAATAAGAAAATATACCTGAGTTTAACCTGAGATAAGCTAAATGGAATTGAAGTTCGAAATGAACTTATTTGGATGTAAAATTTAAAGGTAAAATGATTGTAATTGTGAGGTAGAAATTTATACCTTAAGACAGTAAGTGATATATATATATATATATATATATATATATATATATATATAAATCTGAAATTGTGGTTATAAGGTGAAATGGCTCGAGTGAGCAATATAAGCTTTTAAGTAAACAAATAAGCTTTGAACTCATATATTGAGAAATAAAATTTAAAAAAAAAAGAATGGTAAGTAGCTAGATTAACTGAAGTGGAGTGGAAATAAAACTGAATTTAAATGAATTCAATCGAGTTATAAATAATATTGAATGGAACAAAATTCTTAAGTGAATAAGTAAATGTAGACCAAGTAAGCCTTGGATTTGGATAAAATAGAATTGGAGTAAGTTGTAAACAAATCTAATTCAAGCATATATTGAATGACTTTATTTTAAATTCAAAAATAAATTGTTGATGTAAATTAAGATATAAGAATGGATAAAAGAACAAACTAATTAACAAATTAGTTGGGATTTGATTAAAGGAAAAATCAAATCAAAGATTTGAATGGAAATTGGTGAAATAGAATAAACCTAAGTTGTTAGGTGGAACAGTTTGAAGGAAATAAATGACATAAGTAAATTGTGAGATGATTGTTTAAAATATTGATTGTCGAGTTTAATAAAATGATTTGGAATCAAACTCTTTAAAAATGAAAGAAAATACAATGAAAGGATTGTGAATAAATTAATTGGGATGGAGTCAAGCGTAAATTGAATTGGAATCAATTTAAAATGGTTATAAAGCTTAAGTGATTATTTACTCACAATGATATTGTTGAATTGTATATGGAAATGAGTTGTTTGAAGTAAATGAGAATTAGATAAATTTTATGAATTATTAGAAGCAGAATAAGATGATTTTGAATATGAGTCTGTTTTGCTTAAGCAAGTAAGTTGTAAATCACTTAAACTAAAGGGAATGATTTGGAAATGGGTTGGAAATACTTGTAATAGGTGTTGGAACCCTTACATATGTGCTTATAGAAATATGTAATGCTAAACAAATGGAGACTTTGTCAAAACTTTTCAGAATTTGAAAACTATAAGAAAAAAATTAAATTAGCAATAGAAAGATTTTCAAATTGGAAATTGAAAATATATTAGTGGATGAAATTAATTTAAAATAATAATAGAAATCTGTTATGAATGAAAGATAGTCAATAAAATTTAATATGCAGAGTTGAAGAAAATTTGAGTTTACATGGATTTGGAAATTCAAATTGAAAATAATTGAATATAAGAGGATATAAAGGCTATAGTGGTAGAGTAATAAGATAAGGGAATATATAATGCTTATATTAAAACTTAAGAAATGGATGGTGAAACTCTTAAGTAAAATTTGATATTAAGAAAAATTTATTCCAAGTGGATAGAATCAGAATAATGGGAATAAAAGAAAATTGATATGGTTGATAATCAATGGATATAAATACGTAGGATGTACGTATATTATTTTATTCACATAACAATATGATCCAAATTCGAGCATAGAATTTCGAGATAGTTATATCAATCCGAGTTAGGATTTTTCACTCGATTTTTGACGACGAACCGTGATTTTGGAATTTTGATTGGTTCTATAAATTTCTCTATCATAGTTGTGACTATGCAAGGAGAATGACAGTTTCGATCAAGAAACCAGATCTGAGTCCGCACTAGAAAGTCGGGTGGACAATACTAGTTCGGAAGAGAAATTGTGTGATCGAGCGAGCGATCAAATTTTATATTGTGTACAAATGGTATATGTACATCGTACGGGCTTGATTAAAATAGATATTGAAATTCTGTAAAGAAGTCAATAAAATTTGGGAAAGAGTTAATACTGTAGATTTTAGAATTGAACTGCCAGAGTGAATATCCAGAATGTATTGTATATTCCATATATCCCATCTAAGGAAATGTGTTTATGATTCATCATTGGTTGTTCAACTGTAATTCAGGAATTTGGAAATTTAAATCCAATTTAACTGTGGTCAGGAATCCAGTTTGGATTGTTGATCATTGAGAAACAAACTCTCGACAGTTTTAGAAAAGCTTATCCAAATTTATGTCCGGATAGCTAGTAATGTTGTTAGAATTTACTGTTTGATTGTTTGTTTTGTATGGATGATATGTATGTTTGGATTGTTAACATTAAGCTTTTGAATAACTGTTGTTTAAATTTCGGGTACGAAATTCTTTTAAGGGGGAAGGAATGTGACATCCCGGAATTTTTACCCCATTATTATCATAAGTTTTTGATCAAATTTAAATAAAATATAATATTTTCATTTATAAATAAATAAGCTGTTGGATATTATTAGTTGTATATGGGTTATAAAAGAATTTATAATTTCAAAATATAAATAGACTCTTTAACAATATTCAAAAATTAAATCTGTTTTATTTAATTAAATTAAAAGTTGTGTATAAATGGCATTTAATATCAGATATAAGAATGTAGTTAATAAAAATAAGTACAATAATACAATTTTTTTTAAAAATTAAATATAAATATAAAATACATAGGTGCAAATACATTACAAATCTAATATTGACAAAAATTAACTTTAAATAAACATAAGGTTTAAGTACTGTTTCTACACAATAACTTTTATAACTAAAAACAAAATAAGCTTATAAATATTTAACATGAGTTTCTATATAAATATAAATACTTATAAATATGGTTATAAACATGGGCTTCAATATTTTTAACATGAATATAACATAACAGTAGGATTACAAACATAAGTATAAAATTATAACTTGGATAAGAAATAAATAAAAATGTTAACCATTGAAAGACAAATTTACATGATCTATCAAAAACAAATGTAAAGTTTGTGTTTAAGTTATAAGATAATAAAACAAAGTTTAACAGCAAACATTAGTTTATATATTAACATAAGTATGTTCAGACCAAACCTGCATGTATTTTTGCATAGTAAACAAAACTGGTCAGTAAAGCATTGTAGTGAAAAATCATATGAAAACACATGAGTACAAACTTAAGCCTGTAAAGATCTTTATACAAATTTATAAGTCAGCAAATACTAATTGATGTAAACCTATATGAATACATTCAGTACAGACAAAACCTGAAATAATGTTTGTGACAGCAAACACTATGATATGTTAACATATATGTTAACATAAACATTTAATTAGCCTACTTTTATGTACTGAAAAACAAAATTATTAGCTTTCAGCCGAAATGGTTGAAATGTCTTAGGCTTTAGTACATAATAAAATAAGCACCAAAGCTTGTGAAGAAGACAGTATTATTCAAAGTTATAAATATTTGTATACATCTTCTTATTACTTAACTCATTTGTATCTGCAAAAGCAAAGAAAACTTCACAAATCTGAGAAACAACAAAGGAAAGAAAAAAAATAAACAAAATTTCAAGCTTTCAAAGGACAGGAAGCATAGAAGTTACAGACATATAAACTTGCAAAACTGCAGTACCCTTGCATCATCAAACACTTCTCTGTTACAATAGTTTTGGTGAGTAAACATGTTTTTCAATCTAACTTTTAATTTGTATTACATGAAGTATTGTTATGGTTTAAATTTCTGGAATGTTTGGCATAGTTTTACTTGTCTGCATCTTGATATTCTTACAGGTTTTAAATTTCTGTTGAGTCAAAGGAAGTAAAGGATAATTCATACTTTTATATAAAGTCATCTTGATTAGTTAGTAATTTAACTAAGTAATAGTTGTTAAAGCTTCAGTTTAAAGTTTGAAGTGATTTAAGATAACTGTATAATTTAAACACTGGAAATTTAAACTTGCAGTAAAAAAGTAAGTAATGATCAAAAATTCGAGTTGCTTAAATTGTAAATTCAAAGTTATATCTTGAAACATCATACTAAGTTAAGAATTTTAAGACTCAAATTATAATTTTTAGTGAACAAGTTTGGGAGCAGTTTGATAATAACCCATTTTGCTTTTCTATGAATTTCAGATGATTTATTCAATAACTTTTGTTGAAATTCGACTTGAAGCTAGAACAATGTTGTAAGATCACCAGAAAATTGTAAAAATAATTTTCGAATGTAAGAATTGTTGTGGGGAATCAAAAGTAGGGTTTAAGGTCTGTATCTTTTGGGTTCTGCATTTTTGGTGATCGCGACATCATAGCATCACCGAGTGACTTGAGATTTGGGTAGAGGCTCGAGAGGGGTGTTGGCAAGGATCGGCCGAAGCCACGTCACCTCAGAAGGTCGCGACGGTGAGTACGAGGTTTTTTGTCAATTGTGTTTCTGGTTACAGTTCGACTTTTGGGCATTATTTTGATTTCGTGGTAATTGGGTATATCTGGGTTTGGATTTCGTGTGAGGGGATGCTTTGTGACTTGTGGGTGGCGTCGTGATACGATGGCACGGTGGTGGACCGCCGTGCACGTGCATGGCGGTGGGGAAGTATATGCTGGGGATCGACTCGAGTTTAACTCGAGAATATTAGCGTGTTGCTTCGGGTTTGCCACTGGTGGGTTGAGTGCGTGTATTTGTAACAGTTAAAGACTTTAAACTTTAAAAAAAAGAAACAGAAGAATTAAAAATAGAGGAAGAAGAAGAGAGGCAGGGGAGGGAACGCGAAAGAAGCTCAGGGTTATCTCGAGTTCGACCCGAGAAATTGCATTGTTGACTTCGGTTGTGTTAATTCCTGTAGCTTGCCAACTTTATTAAGTTAAGGTATATAGTGATATAAGTTAAGTATCATCAAGTTGTCTTAAGTCAAGATGACCCTTAAAGTTTTACTGTAACCAAGATGAGTAATTAGTTCAAAATCAAGGTTAATTATGTATGTAATAAATTTTATAAGTGTTATTGAATGAGTAGTTTAAAGTATAATCAAATTTACAATTAAAGATTTTAATAATCTTGTGTAATCTCATCAGTAATTAAGAATTTAATTAATCATTTGAAGTGGATTAATTAACAAATCGTAGTTAACAAATTAATTAAATAATTAATGATTGAACGATTAAGTTAATTAATAATTAATGATTAAATGGATTAAGTTAATTGATAATTAATGATTAATTAAATAAATAATAATAATTAATTGTGTAATTGAGTTTTATAAATCAATAATTAAGGTTATTGATTAGTAATTAAAAATTAATTCATTAATTAAGTGAATAATTAATAGGTAATTAATGAATTGAAATAAGTTAATTTATTAGTAATTGATTAAGCAAAGAATAAAGTGTAATTTATTCTTAAGCATGCAATTAAGTTTTTAACAAATCAAACTTGTTGATATGAATCGATGATTATATTGACTGCCTTTGATATGTATTTATATCCTGTGATGTTCTGTGATATTCTGGATATATCTATGATGATTGTGTGTGATTTATTTGCATTAAATTGCTATATGATTTATCCGATGTTATTTACCTGTGTTAAATTGCCATATGATTTATCTGAAGTGATTTATCTGTGTTAAATTGCTTTATGAATTCAATTGTTAACTTTAAACTGTTTAAGTTAATTAGACAACTTGGCCTTTAAAATGGCGATTGGATTCGATGTGACCGGGATCGGAAGAATCAATTTGATTCTTCGAAAACCACAATGATCCAATTTAAACGTTAGGTCGTGAATCCTGAAGTGAAGATCGAGATGGTGTTTTCAGAATGCAAGGGTTATCGTCGTTAACTCTGAGGGTGATTCCAAAACGAGTGTAACGAGATAATGCTTTCGGTTTCGTTCGAACCCGGAACGAACTTGTATGGATTGAATGCTTTCAGCACATCGTCAGGCGGACGATGAGCATTCTAAGTAATATGTTCTTATAAAGGTAAACGCAACCTCAAGCCTCATCAACCAGGAATGGCTAAAATAGGGGATATGCAGCAAGGTTAGGTGGGTCATGCCCAAGTAGGACGAGGTATACCCCTGTCTAGATGTCCCTTTTATTCGGCTGTGTGGGCGGTTGGTCTGCAGCCAACTGCGGGGTTATCTTGTTCGGGACTGTTCAGTAAGGAATGGTTCCGGCCTTGTGTTGCAGGGGAGTTAGGGTGGCTCCTCGGTACTGTGATCTAGACCACGTACTGTGACGGGCGGTACCCCAGTAGCCCTGCCATTGTATGGGATCCAATTTCCAATAAGCGCCGTACGTTTTGATTGTGCCCAACTATGTTGAAATGTGAGATGTAAGCATTTCAGCTATTTCTGTATTTTACTTGAAAACCCTAGACACTATTATAATATCACTGAATTTCCAATAAAATGTTTTGGTTAGCGTAAGGTAAAAACTTACCCGTATTTATGTGTGGGAAGTCTTACGTGACACCTTTATTTTAAATGATTTTCAAAGTTAAACAACTTTAACCCATTTACTCATACCAGACCCATGTCTGACCCGGAGTTTATTTTTGTTTTTCATAAACTCTCGGGTATCCAAATTTTTACGGGTATTCAAGGGATTCAGGTTAGCTTTGACGAATTCTGAAGGAGCAATGGAGCAGGAGGCTTCAGCGTTGTAGATATATATATATATAGTTCCGCTGTGTTAGTATCTCTGAGTCATATTGTTTGAGTAGTATTGTATTGAGTTGTATTAACTAGACAGGTGTTTATAACTGTCTAGTATGTGATGTATGATCTGTATAACTCTGATTGATGTATTATATTATGTAAATACTTATGTGATTAATATAATTTATTCGTTCCGCTGTGAGATTCTGATGTCGTTGTTCTTTTCTTTTCTCTCTTCGTTATCTTTTCTATTTTCGCACCCTTTTCTTTCTTAAAAGCGATACATCTTCCTGAGCATAGGAAGTCGGGTCGTTACAAACATATACCGCGATAATTCCCACTTGAGTGGAATAGGTATTATATATGTACTTGGAGTTGATTTTCCCGCATTATATAGCGCATGAGACCCTATTGCGTCGCATAATAGTGGATAGTATTTTATAAATCCCATATACCGCGATATTCCGTCTTGAAGCGGAATTGGTATTGTGCTAACATATTTCGATGCAGGGAAACAGGTTGGAGGGATCCAACTGGATTTCTCAAATGATTGAATTTGTTTCAATGTTGTGTGTTGATCTATTTATTGATCTATTTATAATCTGTGTGATTATCTTTGTGATTGAAATCGTTAAAGGCTAAAATTTAGCCGAATATATTTTTGGTATCGTTAGATGCCGAAAATAAATAAAATTGAATTTTTGGAAATGTAAGTTGAGAATTCATAATAAAATTTAACTTTGGTATTGATTCATTTTAAATAAATAAACGTTGAAATTTTTATGTTATAAAAATTATGATTCTTGTGAAATATAACCGAAATGTGATTTTTGAAATAAGTAGTTGATTAACTTATAAAATGGTTTAAATTGGGATTTTTGAATTATTATAAATGATTTATAAAATTGATATTTATAAATTAAAAATATTGGAATTATAAACGAGTTTTATAAGTGTTAAAATGAAATATAAATGGATTTCATAAGTGGATGAAATCTATAGATTTATAAATTGTGAAGTTATAAAATGAATATATTTTGTAAAATAAAAGATTTATAAGTAATTAACTTATAAATTGGATTTTGGCGTGTAAATGGAATATGGATTGAATTCGTTAATAAAGTGATTTTATAAATTGGAGTTGTTATAAAGTATAAACGGAATTTATAAACGTTGTTTTATAAATCCTAAATCGACTTATTTTGATAAGTTTAATTATTATAGCTTATTAAAGGTGATATATCCACGATTTTGGGACAGTGGATAATCCTTTAAATAAAATATGTAGAAATTGAATTTGGTTAATGAAGTATATTCACGATTTTGGACGGTGAATAATATATTAAAGAAATATTTTGGGAAAGTGATATTTTAAATAGAATTAAAACGATTTAAAGATGCTTTAAATTGTATTAAGTGTCGAAACCATAGATTTCAACATTCATTGTTGAAATAAACATTTTCGAGAAATAAGGAAATGATGGACTATAACACCGATGTTATAGTAAATGATTTTCAAAAGAAAATGTATTATATAGTATTGGGATTTATATATCTATCTCAATTTCGAATCCCTATACTAGTGATTTTGGGTTGTCGTAACGATGTTTTACGCAACATTCGTTTTGACTCAAATAAATGTGTTTAAGAGAATGTTTTCCTTAAATAATAAATTATATACTTAATTGTGATTTAAGTATATTGAGTATTTTCCAAGTGTTGAAAATAAACAGATTTGTGAATTACTTATTATTAAATAAGAACGGAAATGTTTTTCCAATATGAACTAAATGTTTTGAGATTCTATCTTTTAAAGATAAATTGAAAATGAATATTAGAAATCGATTTAAAAATCGTATATTCATTGATATTTTGGAAATGTAAATTCACTATGGAATTTATAAAAGAAAGGGAAATTTGTTTAAAAATAAACACATATTTATTTTTGAAGTGTGGAAATAAATTTGTAACGACCCAGAATTTCTGTCAATTAAAATTTGAATATTTATTTGATTTTAAATATTAATGAGTAAAATTTGTAAGTCGAATAAATTTTATTTCGAATATCTAGATTTAATTTGATAATTAAATCGATAATTTAATATTTGAATTTACAGAAATAATTGAAAATTGGGTTTAATATGATTAAAATTGATTTGTAAAATTTTATTTAATCATATTGGAGTTATAAAGATGTTATAGAACTTTTAAAATCGAATTAAAAGTTAATTTGTGAAAATTGAATATTTTAATATTTAATTAACGTGTAAAAATAGCCGTTTTGCAAACAGTCTCGGATTTTGACGAAACCAGTTTCATCGGATCCGTAATGTGATATTATTGTAAGATTTCAAATTTCGTGTCAATCGGATTTACCGTTTGTTCGAGGCAAGCCAAAACGCATAGAAATTCGTTTAATCGGTTTAATTTAAATTTGATCATTTATTTCCGTGCGAGTAACTCGCACAGATGATCGAATTAGCTCCCGAAACTTATTCCATTGTGTCCGGAACGCGGGGTAAACTCTAGAAACGCCAGTCACCGCGCGAGATTTGGAGTTCGAATTTTTTTGGATGAATAGTGTTTTGGGCAATTTTCTATAAAAGGACCTTTATGTTTTCATTTGCAAGATAAACAAAAACCCTAGGGTTCAAAAGTCAGCCGCCACCCTATATTCAATGGCCAAAATTTCAATTCTTTCCTTAATTTCTTCAAATCTACACAACGATTCAACAAGCTTCCAACTGCAAACTTGTAGAGCTTCGTGAGCTCTACGATTTCAACGGCTATGATCGTTTTTAAGGCTTTGGATCATCGGCAATATGGCCTCGAAGGAGGGACGTTCGCATGCGTTTTCAAGGGGGATACGACAACCGAGCTTCGTGCTACTCAGGCCGTAGATAGAGTAGGCAATGGCCTTTCGTTTTGCAGTAGCCGATCGTCGCTAAAGTGAAGGATGTGGATGCGGCTATTAGGGTTTTGAACGTGAGTTTTGGATTGTTTGCTCGCGTGAAAACCTGGAGGGAAGAAGAAAGGCGCGGTCGGCCTTGATGGATTCACAAAAAAAATCAACGACAGATGATAAGGTTGAAAATAATAAAAGAAGTTGTAAATAAAATTATAATTTAAATCGTTGAAACTTTAAAACATTGTATTTTGTCATACGAGGTCCGTTTTGGACGAAATAAATTGCGTTGGCTTCGTTTTGTCGAGCACTACACGATGGAGCTGGATTGGAGTTGATTGGAGCTAGTGATAATTTTGGGTAAAATTAAACGTTCGTTTAATTTTATTCGAAATGAAAGCAAGGTGAGAACTTCTCACTCAATCGAATTTGTTTCGATTTAAATTTTAAATAGTTAGATTTAAAATTGCTTGATTGTGTTGATTGTATGCTTGGATGATAAATTATTATCTGTTATTTTGAAATAGACCCTATACTCCGTATATTGAGCGGAGGTTATTTATTAAAAACATATACCGCGATAATTCCAACTTGAGTGGAATTGGTATTATATATGTACTTGGAGTTGATTTTCCCGCATTATATAGCGGATGAGACCCTATTGCGCCGCATAATCGCGGATAGTATTTTATAAATCCCATATACCGTGATATTTCGTCTTGAAGCGGAATTGGTATTGTGCTAACATCTTTGGATGCAGGGAAACAGGTTGGAGGGATCCAACTGGATTCCTCAAATGATTGAATTTGTTTCAATGTTGTGTGTTGATCTATTTATTGATCTATTTATAATCTACGTGATTATCTTTGTGATTGAAATCGTTAAAGGCTAAAATTTAGCCGAATATATTTTTGGTATCGTTAGATGCCGAAAATAAATAAAATTGGATTTTTGGAAATGTAAGTTGAGAATTCATAATAAAATTTAACTTTGGTATTGATTCATTTTAAATAAATAAACGTTGAAATTTTTATGTTATAAAAATTATGATTCTTGTGAAATATAACCGAAATGTGATTTTTGAAATAAGTAGTTGATTAACTTATAAAATGGTTTAAATTGGGATTTTTGAATTATTATAAATGATTTATAAAATTGATATTTATAAATTTAAAATATTGGAGTTATAAAACGAGTTTTATAAGTGTTAAAATGAAATATAAATGGATTTCATAAGTGGATGAAATCTATAGACTTATAAATTATGAAGTTATAAAATGAATAGATTTTGTAAAATAAAAGATTTATAAGTAATTAACTTATAAATTGGATTTTGGCGTGTAAATGGAATATGGATTGAATTTGTTAATAAAGTGATTTTATAAATTGGAGTTGTTATAAAGTATAAACGGAATTTATAAACGTTGTTTTATAAATCCTAAATCGACTTATTTTGATAAGTTTAATTATTATAGCTTATTAAAGGTGATATATCCACGATTTTGGGACAGTGGATAATCCTTTAAATAAAATATGTAGAAATTGAATTTGGTTAATGAAGTATATTCACGATTTTGGACGGTGAATAATATATTAAAGAAATATTTTGGGAAAGTGATATTTTAAATAGAATTAAAACGATTTAAAGATGTTTTAAATTGTATTAAGTGTCGAAACCATAGATTTCAACATTCATTGTTGAAATAGACATTTTCGAGAAATAAGGAAATGATGGACTATAACACTGTTGTTATAGTAAATGATTTCCGAAAGAAAGTGTTTTATATAGTATTGGGATTTATATATCTATCTCAATTTCGAATCCCTATACTAGTGATTTTGGATTGTCGTAACGATGTTTTACGCAACATTCGTTTTGACTCAAATAAATGTGTTTAAGAGAATGTTTTCCTTAAAGAATAAATTATATACTTAATTGTGATTTAAGTATATTGAGTATTTTCCAAGTGTTGAAAATAAACAGATTTGTAAATTACTTATTATTAATAAGTATGGAAATGTTTTTCCAATATGAAGTGAATGTTTTGAGATTCTATCTTTTAAAGATAAATTAAAAATGAATATTAGAAATCAATTTAAAAATCGTATATTCATAGATATTTTGGAAATGTAATTTCACTATGGAATTTATAAAAGAAAGGGAAATTTGTTTAAAAATAAACATTGATTTACTGTTGAAGTGTGGAAATAAATTTACGGATTTGGAACGTAAGTTTAAAATAAATCGGTAAGGATTTATTTGATTGATTTAAACGAACCATTTTAAATTGAAAATGGATAAATATTTGGAAGTGTTTCCATTTAAGGAAATTGATTTGAAATTTGTTTCCAAAGTTTAAAAGGTGAAAAATGATTTGAAATTTGTTTTCAAATGGTTGAAGTGTGGAAAATATATCTTGTAAAGATATTTGTGGAAAATAAATAATTTGGGAAATTATTTGAAATCGGGTTATGTTGTGAATATTGATTGATAGTTAAATAACCGACTATCAATATTGACCCTTAAATGGCTATTTGTTGTGAATTGGTTGAAAGTGAATGCTACACTTATTTTGTAATTATTGTGCTCGTTATTCGGATTACCCATTCCGAGCAGTGATACGACGTAATGGATAGCATTGAAGACTGGTGGTGAAGACCGGGTATTTGTGAAAACGATAGGATGACCTATCGATTGTCTCTGCACCGTTAGCTACGGTATGGAGATTTCCTTTGTGATGGGAAATTCGATCGGGATTGTGAATACCCGGATTGCAAGGGCTTCTTTGGAAGTGCCTTCGTTCTGTTCGAACCCGGAACAGACTTGTATGGTTACATGTCTGACATTACAGTTTGAGATATAAAGAAGATTTCTTTCAAATACATTTCTGTTGGTGGCGGAGAATTTATTCTCTTAGCTTAACACCCTTAGCGGTTATGTAGTTGAAGATTATCAGCGATATATTTCCAATTTGGTAATGTGGCATGCTGAGTGTTGCTGTGTGATGATTATTTATTGATCATTTGTTGATTAAAGCGTGGCTTTGTGAAAAAGCGTGGCTTTGTGAAAAAGCGTGGCTTTGTGAAAAAGCGTGGCTTTGTGAAAAAGCGTGGCTTTGTGAAAAAGCGTGGCTTTGTGAAAAAGCGTGGCTTTGTGAAAAAGCGTGGCTTTGTGAAAAAGCGTGGCTTTGTGAAAAAGCGTGGCTTTGTGAAAAAGCGTAGCTTTGTGGACGAGACTTCGTCAGACCTCACACCCCGGAAATGGTCGAAACAGGAATATGCGGCAAGGTTATGAGGGTCACGCCCTTTAGGGGTATGTCATTCCCTTCTGGAAAAGGGTGGTGTCAGGTATGGAGCCCTGATGCTTAACCTATGTGGTTGCTCCAATCTCATTTTTTCTGTGTGGTTGTTGCTTGGTGATCGAGGGCCCTCGGATAAAGGTCCCAAAGGACCGGGGTGTGGCATATTCGTGTAGTAGTTACCTAGTTACAGAGGTAATCCGGCCTTATGTTGGCAGTGATCTAACCGTAACGTTAGGTTCTCGGGATGTCCCGCCAGAGGCGATCCCATTGACAGTAGGAAGTTCCTTAGCCTGACCATTTGTTGGAAAATCCAAAGAAACAATACGAGCCTTGTAGATTTTAGTTGTAGAACCTGCCATTTAATATGGTAGCTATAGCAGGCATAATATAATGGTACCTATGCTGGCTAAGATTTATATTCTATTTTCGAAATTCTTTCATCACTATGCACTAATAATAATATCAAAAATGATTTGTTTTGCGTAGTAAGCATCTTTGACTATCATAAGGAGAAATCTCCTCCAATTCTGTATTTGCATTGTGTGTGTGTGCGGGGAGGCCTTATGGTAGTTTCATTTTTCAAAAGCATTGCGGATATTTTTCACTTCCCTTGTTGTTGTTGTTTTAAAGATAAAATGTTTTAAGTTCTCACACCAGTCTTACTTATCTAGGTGAAATGTGATGAGGGGTTTATTGTTTTCCTTCCTAAACTCTGGATGCCCACCAATTTCCACACAGGCAGTCTAGAGTCAGGTTATCAGGTCATTCTAGAATTCGGGAGTTGCTGTAGAGAATTGGAGGCAAGCCGGAGAGCATGGCGTGTCAAACTAGTATATAGTATTTCTTTTCCGCTATTTGTTGTTGTACCCTCTGATGATATAATGTAATGTAATGTGATGTAATGTAATAACTGATATAGTTCTTTGTTTTAAAGATTATTCATTTATCTATTATATGTTGTTCCGCTGCGATTGTGAGATTCTGATATTGTTCTGTTGTTTCTTTCTGTTCTGTTCTATCTTTTTCTCTCTTCATTTATCTTTTTTCCTCTTCTTAATCCTAAGATTTCGGTTTTCCGGCATTCGATACAGTGGACGTATTGATGTCGGTTTTCGAGCGTCGAAGAAGCGGGTCCTTACATTTGGTATCAGAGCATATGGTTAAGCGACAACCATGGCTCTGTTGGGAATTACTCATTAGAGATGGAGTCAGTAGTACTCTAGAATGAGTGTGAGTGTAATAATAGATACGAGCGTGTATTTGTTAGTGAATTTGAAATTGTTTTATATTATGATTATTGGTTTGTTGAGTGGTATATGGATTCTGGTCAACACGAGTAATTAACGTTGTTGTTAGGGATCTCTAAACACTTGTACAGAACAATTTGACACGATATCGTTTTAAAATAGGTAATTGAAATAATTTTACCTTGATTATATTTTATATATAAGGAATAATTTTTCAGAATTATTAAAGTATATATAAATTGATTGTTTGGTCGTTAAAAATGTAAGAATAAATATAAGTTAATTAAAAGAATAATTGTATAAGCAATTGAATTATAAAGTATGGAATTATAATCAATATGATTTACAATTGTGAAATAATCTTATATATAAGAAGTGAAACTATATGAATATATTATAAATATAAGTGAAATTCTATAAGTAAAAGATTTGTAAATGTGATTTATGAATAAAAAGGAAAATTTTGAAAGAATATTAAGCACTGAATTCACTACTGGGAAATAATAAGGGTGATGACTACAGCATCATCAATATCATTTTCGAGTCTCTATGTGATAGATTTGCTACCATAGTAAATTGGGAATTGAAGTTTGATTGTGATAAACAATTTTGAAATAAAAATCCAAGCTGAAATTGTTGAATATAAGTGAAAAGAGTTTTGAACTTATAATATGAGATAATAAATTTGAGTTTGGTAAAAGTAAATGGAATTTATTTTAGAATTGGAATCTGAATTTGATTATAAGTGAAAATTTAAGTTAAGTTAAATAAATTGATTTGGATTATATAAGATGTTTGAAATGGAATATAACTTAAGTGATGTTGAATGAAGTTGATTTTGGTGTCGAAGTAAATTAATAAGTGAATTAATGAAATGAAGTCATTAAGAATATGGACTTGAGTTATATAAAAGAAATTTAACCTTATTTGTTAAATAAATTAGCAATTGAATTAATAAATGGATTGAATGTTAATCAATTGAATGTAAAATAAATTGATATGGAATAATGAATGTAAGTGTTAATTCATTAAAATCTAATGTTATTGGAAGTTGAATAATTGAATGAAAATCTATTTAATATAAACCAATTGGAATCAAAAGTGTTGGACCAAATTGAATGTAAATTAAATAATTTGGTTATGTTGAATATACATTGGTTGTTATTTGATTGTTAATTGATTGTGTATATTTCATTAATTGTTAATGAAATTGAATTGATGAAATGGAAAGCTATAAATCATTGAAATCAAATTGGAAGCTAAGTGAATCTTAAATAGAATTGAATTTGATTTGGAAATGAACCAACTTGAATATGAATAAGTGAATGTTAGTAAAAACATCCAATGTTAATGAATTAAATGTGATTAAATGAAAAAAAAGCAATTCGTTGAATAATAATGAGAAGTGAATGTATATTGATTTGATATGGATTTGTTGGATGATAGTTGTTTGGTGGTTGCATTTATTGCTTTTGTTGCATTTGCTATATTGGCATATGTAGTTGTTGTAGTGATATATGTTGTATATTGATATTACTTTCATATATGCATGTTACTCATGTTGTTGTTGAGTATTTAGTAGGTGCAGATTGCGCTTGCTTCGCATTTGGAGCTCACTTTCGCGCTATATTAGCCGTATATGCTCGCTTATAATATATAAGGTACATATCTCGGATTACATACCATACTTTTACACCTTTTTCCCTGCAGGATGCCTCATCACTTGATGAGATATATATTTGTGATATATATATACTGTCATTTTTTTCGGATCGAGCCGCGCAAAGGAGACTCTGGCGAATTTTTCTGAAAATTTAAGGCGTTAGAAAAAATTTGAAAAAATTGGAAAAAATTGGAAACTATAACTAAGTATGATTTGAAAACTTAGTAAAGTTATTGTAAGAAGTTTAACTATTGGATTTTGGGAAAGTTAAACACTTAAGTGAAATTGAAATTTAATTTGAACAGATGTTTGAAATGCTAATGGATTCTGTGAATTTTTCTTACTTGATAATTTCGAGGACGAAATTCTTTTAAGGGGGGAAGTTTGTAACGACCCAGAATTTCTGTCAATTAAAATTTGAATATTTATTTGATTTTAAATATTAATGAGTAAAATTTGTAAGTCGAATAAATTTTATTTCGAATATCTAGATTTAATTTGATAATTAAATCGATAATTTAATATTTGAATTTACAGAAATAATTGAAAATTGGGTTTAATATGATTAAAATTAATTTGTAAAATTTTATTTAATCATATTGGAGTTATAAAGATGTTATAGAACTTTTAAAATCGAATTAAAAGTTAATTTGTGAAAATTGAATATTTTAATATTTAATTAACGTGTAAAAATAGCCGTTTTGCAAACAGTCTCGGATTTTGACGAAACCAGTTTCATCGGATCCGTAATGTGATATTATTGTAAGATTTCAAATTTCGTGTCAATCGGATTTACCGTTTGTCCGAGGCAAGCCAAAACGCATAGAAATTCGTTTAATCGGTTTGATTTAAATTTGATCATTTATTTCCGTGCGAGTAACTCGCACAGATGATCGAATTAGCTCCCGAAACTTATTCCATTGTGTCCGGAACGCGGGGTAAACTCTAGAAACGCCGGTCACCGCGCGAGATTTGGAGTTCGATTTTTTTTGGATGAATAGTGTTTTGGGCAATTTTCTATAAAAGGACCTTTATGTTTTCATTTGCAAGATAAACAAAAACCCTAGGGCTCAAAAGTCAGCCGCCACCCTATATTCAATGGCCAAAATTTCAATTCTTTCCTTAATTTCTTCAAATCTACACAACGATTCAACAAGCTTCCAACTGCAAACTTGTAGAGCTTCGCGAGCTCTACGATTTCAACGGCTATGATCGTTTTTAAGGCTTTGGATCATCGGCAATCTGGCCTCGAAGGAGGGACGTTCGCATGCGTTTTCAAGGGGGATACGACAACCGAGCTTCGTGCTACTCAGGCCGTAGATAGAGTAGGCAATGGCCTTTCGTTTTGCAGTAGCCGATCGTCGCTAAAGTGAAGGATGTGGATGCGGCTATTAGGGTTTTGAACGTGAGTTTTGGATTGTTTGCTCGCGTGAAAACCTGGAGGGAAGAAGAAAGGCGCGGTCGGTCTTGATGGATTCACAAAAAAAATCAACGACAGATGATAAGGTTGAAAATAATAAAAGAAGTTGTAAATAAAATTATAATTTAAATCGTTGAAACTTTAAAACATTGTATTTTGTCATACGAGGTCCGTTTTGGACGAAATAAATTGCGTTGGCTTCGTTTTGTCGAGCACTACACGATGGAGCTGGATTGGAGTTGATTGGAGCTAGTGATAATTTTGGGTAAAATTAAACGTTCGTTTAATTTTATTCGAAATGAAAGCAAGGTGAGAACTTCTCACTCAATCGAATTTGTTTCGATTTAAATTTTAAATAGTTAGATTTAAAATTGCTTGATTGTGTTGATTGTATGCTTGGATGATAAATTATTATCTGTTATTTTGAAATAGACCCTATACTCCGTATATTGAACGGAGATTATTTATTAAAAACATATACCGCGATAATTCCAACTTGAGTGGAATTGGTATTATATATGTACTTGGAGTTGATTTTCCTGCATTATATAGCGGATGAGACCCTATTGCGCCGCATAATCGCGGATAGTATTTTATAAATCCCATATACCGCGATATTTCGTCTTGAAGCGGAATTGGTATTGTGCTAACATCTTTGGATGCAGGGAAACAGGTTGGAGGGATCCAACTGGATTCCTCAAATGATTGAATTTGTTTCAATGTTGTGTGTTGATCTATTTATTGATCTACTTATAATCTACGTGATTATCTTTGTGATTGAAATCGTTAAAGGCTAAAATTTAGCCGAATATATTTTTGGTATCGTTAGATGCCGAAAATAAATAAAATTGGATTTTTGGAAATGTAAGTTGAGAATTCATAATAAAATTTAACTTTGGTATTGATTCATTTTAAATAAATAAACGTTGAAATTTTTATGTTATAAAAATTATGATTCTTGTGAAATATAATCGAAATGTGATTTTTGAAATAAGTAGTTGATTAACTTATAAAATGGTTTAAATTGGGATTTTTGAATTATTATAAATGATTTATAAAATTGATATTTATAAATTTAAAATATTGGAGTTATAAAACGAGTTTTATAAGTGTTAAAATGAAATATTAATGGATTTCATAAGTGGATGAAATCTATAGACTTATAAATTATGAAGTTATAAAATGAATAGATTTTGTAAAATAAAAGATTTATAAGTAATTAACTTATAAATTGGATTTTGGCGTGTAAATGGAATATGGATTGAATTTGTTAATAAAGTGATTTTATAAATTGGAGTTGTTATAAAGTATAAACGGAATTTATAAACGTTGTTTTATAAATCCTAAATCGACTTATTTTGATAAGTTTAATTATTATAGCTTATTAAAGGTGATATATCCACGATTTTGGGACAGTGGATAATCCTTTAAATAAAATATGTAGAAATTGAATTTGGTTAATGAAGTATATTCACGATTTTGGACGGTGAATAATATATTAAAGAAATATTTTGGGAAAGTGATATTTTAAATAGAATTAAAACGATTTAAAGATGTTTTAAATTATATTAAGTGTCGAAACCATAGATTTCAACATTCATTGTTGAAATAGACATTTTCGAGAAATAAGGAAATGATGGACTATAACACTGTTGTTATAGTAAATGATTTTCGAAAGAAAGTGTTTTATATAGTATTGGGATTTATATATCTATCTCAATTTCGAATCCCTATACTAGTGATTTTGGATTGTCGTAACGATGTTTTACGCAACATTCGTTTTGACTCAAATAAATGTGTTTAAGAGAATGTTTTCCTTAAAGAATAAATTATATACTTAATTGTGATTTAAGTATATTGAGTATTTTCCAAGTGTTGAAAATAAACAGATTTGTGAATTACTTATTATTAAATAAGAACGGAAATGTTTTTCCAATATGAACTGAATGTTTTGAGATTCTATCTTTTAAAGATAAATTGAAAATGAATATTAGAAATCGATTTAAAAATCGTATATTCATTGATATTTTGGAAATGTAAATTCACTATGCAATTTATGAAAGAAAGGGAAATTTGTTTAAAAATAAACGCATATTTATTTTTGAAGTGTGGAAATAAATTTACGGATTTGGAACGTAAGTTTAAAATAAATCGGTAAGGATTTATTTGATTAATTTAAATGAACCATTTTAAATTGAAAATGGATAAATATTTGGAAGTGTTTCCGTTTAAGGAAATTGATTTGAAATTTGTTTCCAAAGATTGAAGGTGAAAAATGATTTGAAATTTGTTTTCAAATGGTTGAAATGTGGAAAATATATCTTGTAAAGATATTTGTGGAAATAAATAATTTGGGAAATTATTTGAAATCGGGTTATGTTGTGAATATTGATTGATAGTTAAATAACCGACTATCAATATTGACCCTTAAATGGCTATTTGTTGTGAATTGGTTGAAATTGAATGCTACACTTATTTTGAAATTATTGCGCTCGTTATTCGGATTACCCATTCCGAACAGTGATACGACGTAATGGATAGCATTGAAGACCGGTGGTGAAGACCGGGTATTTGTGAAAATGATAGGATGACCTATCGATCGTCTCTGCACCGTTAGCTACGGTATGGAGATTTCCTTTGTGATGGGAAATTTGATCGGGAATGTGAATACCCGGATTGCAAGGGCTTCTTTGGAAGTGCCTTCGGTTCTGTTCGAACCCGGAACAGACTTGTATGGTTACATGTCTGACATTACATTTTGATATATAAAGCAGATTTCTTTCAAATACATTTCTGTTGGTGGCGGAGAATTTATTCTCTTAGCTTAACAACCTTAGAGGTTATGTAGTTGAAGGTTATCAGCGATATATTCCTAATTTGGTAATGTGGCATGCTGAGTGTTGCTGTGTGATGATTATTTATTGATCATTTGTTGATTAAAGCGTGACTTTGTGAAAAAGCGTAGCTTTGTGGACGAGACTTCGTCAGACCACACACCCCGGAAATGGTCGAAACAGAAATATGCGGCAAGGTTATGAGGGTCGCGCCCTTTAGTGTATGTTATTCCCTTCTGAAAAAGGGTGATGTCAGGTATGAAGCCCTGATGCTTAACCTATGTGGTTGCTCCAATCTCATTTTTTCTGTGTGGTTGTTGCTTGGTGATTGAGGGCCCTCGGATAAAGGTCCCAAAGGACCGGGGGGGTGGCATATTCGTGTAGTAGTTACCTAGTTACAGAGGTAAGCCGACCTTGTGTTGGCAGAGATATAACCGTAACGTTAGGTACTCGGGACGTCCCGCCAGAGGCGATCCCATTGACAGTAGGATGTTCCTTAGCCTGACCATTTATTGGAAATTCCAAATAAACAGTACGAGCCTTGTACGGTTTTAGTTGTAGAACCTGCCATTTAATATGGCAGCTATAGCAGGCATAATATAATGGTACCTATGTTGGCTAAGATTTATATTTTATTTTCGAAATGCTTTCATCACTATGCACTAATAATAATATCAAAAATGATTTGTTTTGCGTAGTAAGCATCTTTGACTATCATAAGGAGAAATCTCCTCCAATTCTACGTTTGCATTGTGTGTGTGCGGGGAAGCCTTATGGTAGTTTCATTTTCCAAAAGCAGTGCGGATATTTTTCACTTTCCTTGTTGTTGTTGTTTTAAAAATAAACTGTTTTAAGTTCTCACAGCAGTCTAGCTTATCTAGGTGAAATGTGATGGGGGTTTATTGTTTTCCTTCCTAAACTCTGGGTGCCCATCAATTTCCATACAGGCAGTCTAGAATCAGGTTATCAGGTCATTCTGGAATTTGGGAGTTGCTGTAGAGAATTGGAGGCAAGCTGGAGAGCATGGCGTATCAAACTAGTATATAGTATTTCTTTTCCGCTGTTTGTTGTTGTGCACTCAGATGATATAATGTAATGTAATGTGATGTAATGTAATAACTGATATAGTTCTTTGTTTTAAAGATTATTCATTTATCTATTATATGTTGTTCCGCTGCGATTGTGAGATTCTGATATTGTTCTGTTGTTTCTTTGTGTTCAGTTCTATCTTTTTTTCTTCTTCTTCTATTTTTTTCCTCTTCTTAAACCCTAAGAATTCGGTTTTTGGGCATTCGATACAGTGGACGTATTGATGTTGGTTTTCGTGCGTCGAAGAAGCGGATCCTTACAGTTACAGAAACGTGGTGCACAGCGGTGACACAAAATAATTGGATTATATAAATGCAGTTAAAACTGCTATATAAAATTACGATTTTAAAAAATTTATTCTAATTAGCTATCAACAATGAATATAATTGGAAGACATATTAAATTTGAGAATTTACAGTGAAAACGAATCTTAAATCCAATTAATGTAGAAAAAGTTACCACATTTCCAAGTTTGGAATAGAAAGAAATTAAAAATGTGAGTGTTCATTTTTCAAAATATGAAGGAGGTCTCTGTGCTTTTGAAATCTAACTCAGTAATAATAGGATAGTGTATATATACATACATATACATGCATACATACATACATACATACATACATACATACATACATACATATACATATATATATATATATATATATATATATATATATATATATATTGTTAGAGTAAATCAAAATAAATAAACTTAAAATCCAAATATGAGTAGGAACTTAGACAGTATATAAATATGTAAATGTGAATATCATTTGAAGTGTACTAAAGTCGATTCAACAGAATCGCTTTAAAAGTATAATAGGATCTTTAATTAATATTATGTTATAGTTTTCAAAATAAATCTGTATAAAGGTCTAAAGTACATTTCAAGTTCTAGAATTGTATTTAGTTGGAATGCACCTACATATATTTATATATTATTAACATGTGTGTTTTTGATGCTTGTACCTGCTGCAGTTTGTAGCATACTTGATTTCAATCGCGTGCTTTTATTCTTGGACAGTGCGTTAGTGCAGTAGCGTACGGCTGTGTCTGTGTATATACAAAGATTGATAAGCTCGTGTGTGCAGGATTTGCACAATGGAAGTTAATGTGTGCAGATGTATGCGTGTAGTCCTGTCAAGCTTCACATTTAGGAGCCTTGGCTCTGTTCCACTTTGGTGCTCGTCTAGACTTTACTGAGCTTTTCCTATGGATTGCTACAAGTGCCTAGCCTGCTATTATGCGGCCTGCACACCTATTTTATAGTATTATTTGTGTTTATCATTTAGTACACAGTCTGATGGGCCATATTTTATACATGCGATTTTATGCATTTTGTAGTATGTTCAGGCTTTGTTAAATTATAGAAAAATTATGAACATTTATGAATGTAGCGTATGACTAACAAATTAATAGAGTAATTTTCATTATAAAACTTATTTAAAGGAGTTTTAGTTTGACTTTGCAGAAGTGTGAAATTTTGATATATACTGTTTAGTTTATTTTGGTAATTAAAAAATGAATAGAAATGAGGTATTAATTAAATATGTATTTTACAAATAATTAACTACTTCAAATTTGTATTAAATATTGTGAAATTTTATTTCTTATGATACATAATAAGGTTATCACTGAGTTTATTTCTTGTCAATACAAGTATACGCATTCATTGTTCATAGTTTTCTTGTTAAACTACTGATCGCATCTCTTTTATAGATCGTGATATATACTTTACAGTGTTTAATAGTATATATTATGGAGAACTTTGGGTAACTTGGAGAAGAAAATTTAGTGCAATATATATTCAGCATAGGACCTTAGACTATTATCACTGCCCGAGGCAAGTTCTAAGAGATAGATGAAGCACCTTTCACGTTTTCAATAAAGCTAGCCATTGACAAATTAGTAACACCAGTTCCAGAGATATTCTATAGTTTCGTTTATTGCAATGCAGCCTCTAAGTTCCATGTACATCATACCTGTAGATAGGAATAATGATGCTGCTGCTGCTGGTAATTAATTATCGATTAATTTACTGTTAAACCTCTGATAATATAATTTGGTATCTAGGCTTTGTCATAGAGTCCTTTTGTACGATTTTTTACCTTTTTAATATGTTTATATTATCAACGAATCAAAGCATCTTGGTCGAATATGTATCACTTTTATAAAAGAAGGGAATTTTTTTTGTTTAAAAAGGTATAATGCAGTAGGTATTTGGTACAAAAGAATAAAAAGTACTTCACTTTCTTCTACTCCTACTTAGCCTTTATAACCCCAAATTTTATTATTACTTTTATAATGAATAAATTTATAACTTTCAGATTTTATTTTTATTTTGCTTATACTCAATAAACGTACTTCGGATTTTAGAAAATTGTCTGCTTACATATCATTTGGTGATGGATAAAGATTGGATGCATATACACATGTAACTATATAATATTGACTATAAAAATAATTTAAGAGCCAAACATATACTTTAATGTTAACTTTTAATAATATCGTTCTTCATAGAACAAGCAAGGAGTATGAGCAAGGAGCTTGGAAGTTTGTGTATGCTGCAGTGAAAAATTTGGGAAATGTAGAGAAGATTTTGTCCTTGCTTAGACTGTCATAAATACCGTCGTTGAGCATTTAATTATAAAAGGAATGGATCTCATATACAAGAGCGCTACGTGGTATCATCATGGCAAGCAAATAAATATAATCAAAGATGTTAAATCTGATGGCACTTGTGATTTATTCAAATCCGTTTATTATGAAGATGAAGATTTCATCATACTTTTTCCGATGATGATAAAAATGAAGATTGTGCACAAAGAAGAGAGGATGATTTGTTAAAAAATTTGGAAGATGCGAAAACCCTATTATATCCTTGTTGCACTGATCAAATAAAATTATCTATAATTATTGCCTTGTATGATCTTAAATGTGAGACTGAATTGTTCGATACTAGTTTTGATAAACTTCTCAATGTGTGCAACAACTTTTATTGTCAAAAGATAACATACTTTCCAAGACGTTATATGATGTAAGAATTTTTTTCAAAATATTTGATATGAGTTTCGAGAAAATTCATGCTTGTCAAAATGATTGTTTTCTTTTTAGAAGAAAGCACAAAGATTTTGACAATTGTCCAAAATGTAGATTCTCAAGATGGAAGATCGATGAACAAACGCACAAAAGAAATTATGCATGGTATTTAAGTAAAAGTTTTGAGATACTTTTCAATTATTCCAAGATTTAGAAGAATGTTTAGATCACAGAAGATGACAGAAGATTTGCGGTGGCATTTCAGTAACAAAAGTAATGATGGAAAATGCGTCATCCTGTAGATTCTGTGACATGATATGCGGTGGATGAGAAATGAAAATCATTTGCAGCTGATCCACGCAATCTAAGACTTGGTCTTGCTACTGATGGTATTAACTCATTTTTAACATTGAGTTCAAAATATAGTTGCTGGCCTGTGATGCTTTTGACATACAATCTTTCGCGAACGTTATGAATGAGAAAAGAAGATATCATGCTAACATTGTTTATTCCTGGCCCAAGACAACCTGGAAATGATATTGACATATATTTAGCTCCAATAGTAGAAGATTTGCGTTACCTGTGGGATATGGAGTTCAAATTTATGATGCATATAGTAGAACACCTTTTAATATGAGAGCAATTTTGTTATGGACGATAAATGATTTTCCAGCAGATGGAAATTTTGCTGGATGTTGCATGAAGGGTAAAAATGCTTGCACATTATGCGGTGTCTATACTCATCATCGGTGCTTGAATAATTTTAAGAAAATAGAAAACTTAGTTTGATAATAACATATAATACGGCTGTAGACCAAGAATTTTAGCCGGAAGAAATATTTCTATTATATTAAAAAGCTTTTCAAATAATTTTAGGGAAAAAAGCAAAATGGAAAATAATTAGAACAAGAAGAGGAAAGGTAAAATGAAATTAACGAAGAAGCAGCCAGGTAAGAAGAGAAAAAATTCTAATAATAGAGAAGATGAACCTATAGAAGAAGAGCTATCAAGGTGGAAAAAATAATCAGTTTTCTTTGATTTCACATATTGGGAGGTTTGTTATCCAATTTTTTTTAATAAACCAATAATACAGAAATATATTAATGAAGTGTGAAAATATTGAATTTTTTTTTGCAAGAACTTCTAATGCGTCATAATTTAGATGTAATGCATATAGAAAGAAATGTTGATGAAAGTATTATAAGCACAATATTACATGATAACAAATCGAAAGATGAAATTAATTCAAGAAAAGATTTGGAGGATTGAGGAATTCAATATGCTCTTTATGCACGATCTCGTGGGAAAAAAATATATCTTCCATCAGCTTCTTATACATTGTCAAATTCTGAAGAAAAAAACTATTTTGTAAAAGATTGTATGATTTTAGAGGATCTGACTGTTATTGCTCGAATTTAAAAATTCTATATCGTTGGAGGACTGCAAAATTAGCGGCTTGAAATCACATGACTATCATGTTTTAATGGAACAATTATTACCCGTTGCAATAAGAGGACTATTACCAAAGAAGTCAAGAAATGCAATAATTCGTTTTTGTTCATTCTTCAATAAATTATGTCAGTGTGTCCTTGATAGAGAAAAACTTCAATAATTTGATGATGAGATTACTAAAACTTTGTGCGAACTTGAAAGACATTTTTCACCTTCTTTTTTTTGTATAATGATACACCTGACAGTTCATCTTGGAAAAAAAGCGCGATTGTGTGGACCGGTTCACTTTCGTTGGATGCACCAAGGATACATGAAAACACTTAAACATTATTTATGAAATCATGCATGACCAAAGAGATGTATTATAGAATGCTATCTTGCAGAAGAGTGCATGAAATTTTTCAATGGTTTTTTAGAAAAACCAATGCAACTAAAGGAAAAGAAAGTTCGAAATGACGATTATGAAAATGATGTAATACTTGAAGGACGTCCAATTTTAGCTTGCAAAACTGTTGTGCTGGCTATTAGAGAAAAACAAAATGCTCACCTGGTTGTGCTAATGAATATGTCTGTGGTGGAACCATTTGTAGAGTAAGTACATATCACAACTTGGTTCTATTGCTTTAAATATCTATAATTTTAAGCACATCTTAGCACAAAATGTACTATAATAGTTTGCATTTGGAGGAGTTGCAACAGTCAAACAAGCGCATCGAAAAAATGTGACCTTATTTTGGAATACCCACACAAATAATTTTACTGATTGGATTAAAAAGAAAGCGAGTTAAAAGTTCATATATTATATCATTTACTTTAGATTTTTATTATCAAGATTCATTCTAGTTTTTTTATAGATACCTGTTAATTCAAATGATCATGATGCAATGTTAAAATGGATTACGTTTGGTCCGATGTGTAGTGCATTGTCGTATATAGGATATATCATTAATGGACAATGTTTCACACAAAAGATATAGAGAGCGAAACTCGTAATAGCGGGGTAACTTATGATGCTACTACTATGTGCAGAACAAACACAAAAGATACTTCTCAAATAGTGGATGTGGTCGCTTATTATGGAGTTTTAACTGATATAATTTTGTTAGACTATCATGTTTTTTATATTACCGTCTTTTAAGTGTCATTGGGCAACATAAAAAGTGATGTGAAGGTTAAAGATGGATTCACTCTTGTCAACTTACATCAAAATTAGGATTCATTTTTAAAAGATCCACAAATCGTTGCTTCTCAAGCGAAACAATTTTTTTATTAAAGAGAAGATGATTTTTCTAATCGATATGTTGTGTTGAAGACATCACTAAAAAGCTGTCGCGAGTTAGATATAAACGATTCATTTGAGGAAGTTAGTTTTGCTATGGAGAATCATGGAGAAACATATGGAAGTTGATGAATTAACCGAGTATGTTAGTTATGCTAGAGAAGACTGTGAAGACGTACTTGAGTAGTTTAATTGTCTTATTAACTCACAAAAATTGTTTACAAGGATGTGAACTTATTATTACTTACTCTTTCTTTTTTTTGCTTATTATTACTTACTTATTATTACAAGGATGTGTACTTATTATTACTTAAAATGAATTTTATAACCATATATAACCTAAGTCTGGTGCGATCAGGGATGGAGCCAAAGTGTAAATTAAAAGTTAGCTTCTCCGCTGGGTGTTAAAACAAAATTTTATTGACAAAATTTTATTTGAATTGTGTATGCAACCACTATGATTTGCATTGATTTGTTTGTTTAATGATGTGCAGAATGTTAGTGATTTTATCTGATTATAATAACTTTCCTAACACTTGCATGTTAGTAAAATGGAGAACTCTCATTAAAAAGAGAAAATGTTTGGTAGTTACAAGAGAAGCAAGTTATTATTAACATAATCGAAATACGTTCAAGTGAATCTGAAAGAAACAGATTATGTGCATTTCTAATTATCTATCAGAAACTGGAAGGATAAAAGAATATACGATAATTGACGTTGACATCGTATAGTAAATTTCTAACTTCGACCCTGCCCTATGCCTTAAGTAGCAGTCCATTTTCAGTTCAACTTAGGCACAACTTAAACAGCAAAGAGAAAAAAAAAAAATTAAAAATTAATAAAATAGTTGTCCCAATAAACTAAATTTCAAATAACAAAGGAACATTATTACATTTCAGATTAATCAGAATCACAGTCCTAATTAGTTTAAACCAATTTCTGCTGTTTCTGAATGGACATCAGCATTCATAATTTTTTTACACAGTCTTAATTAAATGTTTGGCGGATTCATATTGTCGACTCTCTTAGTTACTTGTATTGTTTAGTTTAGAGGGTTTAGTAATTCTTTGTACCGGTGGGTCTACAATATAAGGACAAATAGCTTTATGGACACACATGACTAAAAATTGATTTGGTTTCACTTAGTTGTTTTTAGTCTTTTGAAGTATCAGAGACGCATGGAAATTGTGGATGTTCGTTATAATGGTTCTATAGCTTAAAGCCCGGTATGTCCATAATACATGTATAAAAAACAAGCTCTGTGATATAATTAGGGACTTGTGTACTTATATAGGCTTGATTGAGTGTAAACGGTGCTTTGCAAAGTGGTGTTTTTCTAATTGGTCATGCATTTATCATCTAAGAATCTAAGCATTTGAGCTAATTTCTCTGTTATTGTGATTAAGCTTAGTAATATATTATCCTTAGATCATTAGAACTGAATAATTGTACACACACACATACACACACATATGTTCGAATATATGTTGACTATTGTTGAAAACTGATTTTGGGCTTTAATTTCTGTAGACTATTCAAACTCGATACTCCTCGACTGAATTGAAATTATAATTGCTTTAGTTATGATGCTCTGATACATTATGGTCATAGCCCGCTGTCTTCAGTTGCTATGCACTTTGTTTATTAAAATTTTCCTAAAGCTTTCCATTCTTGCTTTGGTTTCATTCCTAACTTGTTCAATGTTAATTGTGCTGCTGACTCTGTTGCATGTTGTTGTACTGTTGTGGAGTTTTGATTCCTTATTGAATTTAAATAGACTGAAACAATTTGACAGCACTGATACGTTGGGGTAATTTTCGCATTTGTTCATATTTTACCCTGGCCTTGACTTGCATTGGATTGGTTACATCCTCTTAGGTGCACTGTGGTGTTGCACTACATTTCATTTGAAAATGTGCACTTTGTTCTTGTTCATACTCTAGTATCTCAGTTTGTCCGTAGGTGACATATATACTTATAAATTCAGTGACTGAAACACACACATATGCTATATTAGATATGTTTGCCTGAACTTGTTGATGTTTTCACTTTCATTCAGTTAAGTGTGTTTTTCAATTATGTCACTGTACATAACAAATGATTTCAGTGACTGTCTTTGAAATGCACACACAGCTTCTAGTAAAGGCAGTTTTGTGATATAAGTTAGTAACTTGAACATGCATACATTTTGATTTCGTATGCTTAAATAATGTTGTACTCATGGTCACTGTCTTTGAAAGCTTGTAGATCACATCAGCTTAATTTCCTTGTCGTTACCACCAAGCTACACATGAAAGATGAACTTTATATTAATTTTTGTAAATACTTAAATTTATATGTTATCTTTATTAAAAATGTAGTAAACGGCAAGAAGAAGAAAATATAGCTCAAGCTTTTCATTATAGTTTTCAAACTATTCATCTGAAACCTTACTGTTGGTGTTGGGTTTGATTTAGCATATATGTTTGTAAGCATTGATAGATAAAAGAAAAAACCTTGTCTCAACAGATATCTTCATATGTTCAACTTGTATAATTTACCCGGAACCTTACCGGTAGAGATTAATTATGAAAGCTGGTCCGGTTTTCAAATGACAAAAGCTCCCATCTCTGACACCATTTAGGCTGAGGCATTATAGTCAGGAGAATCAAAGTTTCTTTTGTGGACCAATTTCAATTAAAAAATGCAATTTAATTTTGAAACACATCGACAGTTTCCAAATTTCAATAGAAAGTCTTATGCATGTCGTTACTTACTGCAGCATAAAACAATTGATAGTGTGCTTGCTCGAAGGGAGAGACTTGATAGCTTAGTGGAGAAGAGCTCTGATCTGAGTGCAGCCTCAGAAGTAAGCATTTTTTATTTAACAAAAATATCCTCCTTACAAGTAAGCATTAAATTAATATATTTGCTACATATATTTACTCGTGCAAACAATTATATGATGGTCATGCTCATGGGAAACCCTCTTCATTTTGAGCAGATGTTTTACAAAAATGACACCTAAGGAGTATTCAACATAGTTCAAAGGACATTTTTAAAATACCATGTCCTACTGAGAAAAACAAAGGGAAATTGCCAAATTCAAGCTCTATATGTTCATAGATAACACGCCACCCCTAGTCATTTTTTAGAAATAATTCAAGTTTTATCCTATATGAATTTGGAATTTGGATTTTAGAATTCAGTTTGAAAGCAACATTCCGTTGTGTCATCTATATTTAAAATTTAAAATTTAAGGGGCCACTCCTCATTGGTGAACAACAAATAGCACTAACGCTGTAAGGAGGTTGCGCAATGTCGTTATCATGTATGATGTATGTCACTGATATTATTGTTCTTAAATAGAAATCAAGTTGATTGGAGGTAACAATATTTTAACTGCTTAACTCCTGCCACATGCACAACGCATTTTTAGTACCAAACTAGAAGGATAATTACGATTTATAAGTTTACAGCTCAAGTTTAAAGGTGCATGAAGATAATAAATACTTTTGTCTCTTTATCCTCTAGTAGAGAAAATGAAGAGGAAAACTCGAAACCAAAAAAAGAAATCTGAATAACTCAAGGAGGCTAATATACAAAACAAGCACAATAATGTTTAAAATGACGATAACGCTCATGCACTTGAAGACAATACAATGCAAGTCGAAGAATATGTTGAAGGTAACAATCATCAAAAAGAAGACAATCCACATGCATTTGAAAACAATGAAACACAAAATGAACAATGTTTGCAAGTAATGATGGAAAATGATGGATCTATCCAAGATGTAGCTGCAAATGTACTAGGGAAAGAAAACATAGAAGTCCCACTAAAATAAAGAAACTTCCATCAAGTTTCATAAATCAAATTAAAGTTGAATTTAATGCACATGCCGAACCAATATGTGATGCATCAATCCGCTTATCTTCTTATCTAGAGCCGCTTGCACGAGAACATGTTCCGGTTGCACTTAGTAATTGAAAACATCTTGGTGATGATTTGAAATCTGTTCTATGGAATTCATTCAGGTAATATAATTTTTGAATACAACAATTGAGTTCAGGTTCACTAGAAAACAACTGATTTTGATTAAAAGTTCCATACATGGAAAATCAATATGAAAAGTACATTTATGAAATGCACTCGCTTATACACCGGTTATCTTTTTTTGGATCCATTCTTAGACAATTACCAGCCCACAAGCCACTATTCAATACTATTTGTATGATGTTGCCAATGTGCATGAGTATGTCCGAACTAACATCAAACAACACCATCTCATCTTTTTACACATAGATAAATAGTAAATACAAACATTTTTTCATCTTTTTATTTTTTTTCTAAATTAAAACTAAAATTTGCTTTTGAATTTATATACGAGTTCATGTCTAAAACAGAAACAAATTTAAATAAAATGAATTCATTTACGGAGATCTTAGAATATTCATTGTGATATACAAAACTGAGAGCGGGTAAACCATAAACATCATTTAGAAATTGGTTATTGTTAACATGCTTTTTGGCAATGCCGTGAACATGCAGACTTAACTAAATCGACTGCTCATTCGTCGAGGGTGGTTTACGATGGATTTAGTCGACTGAATGGATGGACGATCAAACATGGATAATAATCATGGATTTACAGCCGGGATTCAGCATAGTCGATGGACGAAGGTTATTGTATAGTTGAAACATGGGTTTCGATGAGTCATAAGCCACCCTGGATTTGCTTTGAATCGTAACGGAGTCGAGCTTCGAGTCGTATGGATGATTTCTTCGAGTCTTCTAGGTGGCTCGGCATAAGTGGATCAGCCTTAATGGTGGTTCGATACTTGGAGATGGCTCGACAGTGTGGTTCAGTCAGGGTGGCTCGACATGGTGGTTCGGCCAGGTGGCTCAACGTGTAGGTAGCTTGGTCAAGATGTTTCGGCGTAAGTGGCTCGACCGTATATGTGGCTCGTCATGGAAGGTGGTTCGGCTTAGTTAGATGGTGGTTCGGCCTTGGTTGTCGCTTGGAAACTTCGAGTCCTGAGGCATGTGACTTCGGGTCATCACTCGGGTAGCTCGATAGAGTATCAGGTGGATCGGTTACGAAGGATCGGTCAGCAAAGGAAGGAAGGCATGTCGCTCGGTCATAAAGGGTCGGCCAGGTATGGTTCGGTTTTGGAGTGGATCAGCATTGACAGTTCGAACTTAAAGGGATTGGATTGGTGGATCGGTAATGTGTGACTCGGCCATGGTAGCGTGGCTCGGTGGGACAGTGTGGCTCGGTGGGACGGTGTGGCTCGGCATGCTTGCCGCTTCAAGTCAAGCTTTGTTTACTCCGAGTCGTAGGTAGGCATACTTCGGGGCATCACCTAAGAAATGTCAGGGTCGGTATATTCTAGACTCACGGTCGGTTGTGGTGTCGAGTCTGGATCGGCTATGGCCTTGATGGGCCCGGACTACTCAGGAAACCCAATAACTCAGGATTTGCCTATAAATACAGTATGTGGTTCTCCAGACCGGGGGATCTTCTTTTCGGTTTTTTTGCTTTCTATTTTCAAAGGCTAAGGCTACTCTACCATTTTGTAACTGTAATCGAGTGTTATAGCAATAAAAAAGAAATTACTGGAGTGGACATAGGTCGGAGGTAGCCAAACCACTATAAAATCTGTTGTTCTTTACTGCTTTCATTTTAATTTTTGTTGTTCTTCATATTAATATCCTCCACGTATATTCTATCTGTGAGCTGTGACAGGTATTGGTGCTTTCGCTTGGATTTGGGTGTTAGTGACCAATTTTGGTGGTGCTTTCACTGAGAAATTTAGCACTCGGGGATTTGGAAACTTGGATTCTAAAAAGCAATGGCTAGACCACCAATGAGAAAGCAAGCAACGGAGAGGAGCAACTAGGAGAGAAGTCAAGCAGCCACTTCTGAAGCTGGAGCGGATCATGCATCCATCTAAATAACTCGGGATGAGATGCAGGTTGTGATGGATTCTATGCAGGAGCAGATGATGAAATGGCAAGATGTAACAACCCGCATATTTTACGATTGTGTATTTAAATATAGCATTGTTAGTCGGATTATAGTCCGAAAAGCAACTTTTTGCAAACGGTCGAATTAGGACTAGGAACTACTTCCATTGAGTTCAAAACGCCGTTTGCGACCTTTTTGAGTATAAACTTTGATATGTTTGGAGCTAGCTAAAATTTGACCTTTTGCACTTTGGACTTTGGGTTTAGGTTATCCTAAACTATTAACTCTAGCTCCACCCCCACTTCTCTTCATTCACTTCATTTCCTAACACTCCAAGCTTTCACAAAAACGGGGGAAGAGAAAAAAAAATTAGAATTCCTAAGCTCTAGATCCATTGCAAATCCAAGTTCTAACTCCAAATTCAAAGAGAAGCCATTGGTGAGCATCTTCTTCTTCTTCCCCAACTCATTCTAACTTCAATTTCAGAAAATTCCTAAACCCTAACTTAGGGAATGTTTTTCTTTTAAGCTTAAATTCAAGCCTTTTGGGTTGGAATTGAAGAGTGATTGTTCTTGTCTTGCTCTATAGCTTCTCCATCCTTGCTTTTGTAAAAAAAGGCGAGATTTTTATCTCACATCTAGTCTACAATTATCTTTATTTCTAGGTATGAATTCCCAACAGCTTTACGTGTTCATTTGATTTTGATTTGGATTGATTTGGGGAATATTCCAATTATTGGTTTTTTTGAAAAAAAAATCTATGAAAATCCTTATATGGATGATGGACATGTTGATCGAAGTGTATTGGTAAATCTTTGAGGTTGGGTTGTCGTTTGGCGTAAACCCCTCGAAATCGTCGCTCATCCGATCGCGTCCGATATAACTTGGCCATTAATGGCCTTGGGGAGAAAATACCCAAAGCCTCAGTTTCAGACGTCTGAAGCTAATGGTTCAGACGTCTGAAGCTAATGGTTTAGACGTCTGAATATTGTTCTGGGAAAAAAAAATTATTTTTCAGATTCAGACGTCTGAATTATATTTTTCAGACGTCTGAATTGCTCATGTTCAAGCAGAAAGGAAATAGGCTAAAATTAGCCATTTTCAGACGTCTGAATACTGAACTGGAAAATATTCATTTTTCAGATTCAGACGTCTGAATCATCTATTTCAGACGTCTAAATCTGTTGTCTTTGCCCAGTTTGCCTAATGTGTTTGGGTTTCCAGTTTTTAATCGATTCGTGTTTATCTGACTTATTGTTATCATTTATTATTGACTTTGATGACTTCTTATCGAAAATTTTTGAGAATATCCAATTTGATGGATTTGGTATCGATTTCTTTGGATTTGATTCACGTCTTTGAATGTGAATTTTGGTGATTGATTGTCTCTACAATCATTTTTGTGATTTTTCACTTTAAAAGTATAAAGGTTTTCTATACTGTAGTAAATATCAAAACTCTTCATCAAAACAATTTCAACACTATTTTATTACAAAGCTCGTTATTTAAAACTGTTTTCCTACCTATTAGTATATACAAACCTTTACCTAACTCGTATGAGGAATCTAATTAAACGACTTAGTAAAACAAGTGGTATGGAATGCTTGTGTTTACTTCGTCGGTTAATTCTTGGACTTGTTCGATTGAAACTCTTGTGACAACTTTCGAGTGGAGATTTACAATTTGTTCGTAAATGCTTAAGTTAAGCCAGTGGTTATGGGACATGAAGCTAAACTCATTTATTTACTAGCTTAGTGTAGTTGATACTTCTTGATGATCATTGATGATCATTTATGCGATTTAGACTAGGGATATGCTATATTTCTTTGTCCACGTAGGGGACGATACCCCGTTTTATTGAGTTTCGTCTCATTTCTTTTATAGGCTAACGACCTATGTATTATTTGGAGTTTCGACTTAATTTTTGTGGGCTAGCGACCCATATTCTTTTATGGAGTTGGGTTCATCGGACGTACCTTTGTACTACGTCGTTGTTCCGGCTTATCAGGATCAGCGGGCGTACCGTTGTACTACGTCATTGTTTCGAATTATGTGAGTTTCTGGTTCCTCGGGCGTACCGATATTGTACTACGTCGTTGCACCGGCTCTATGGTTAGTGGCCATGGGATAGCGTTTCGTTTTTGATACACGTGTTGGTGAGTTTTCATGCTCTCGTTTGTGATAGGCCTCCCCTTTTGTGATTTTCTGGATTTCTAATCGATGATTTCTAGAATTTGTGTTTCATCAGCTTTATGATTGGCAGCGATATGATGTCATATTTGTAGTTTGGTGAATAAGATAAAGAATATGACATTCTTTTTGGGTGCTTTGAGATTATTGAGATATTGTATAATTTTTGTTGTCGTTAAATATATACTTTTCATAGTATGGCATTATTGTTATCATACGTTTTGTTATATCTCTTATTCCATCTCATTTTACCTGATATTTATAGCTAGACTGATCCGTTTATTATTTTCTTATTAAATAATATCCTGGTCAGACTGAGATATTACAGGTACTTCTGCTTGACTCCTCATCTGGGAGTATTATCTGACTTTTGGCTGACTACGTTAGATTGGTAGTTTTTGTGGTTATACATTCGAGATAGAGACTCCTTGATGTGTACATATTCTTTTGTGTAGCACCTATATCTATCATTTTGGATATTGTGGATCTCGTTTGACCACTACTATGATATACACTTCTATGTGTTATATTCATATCTTTTTCCGCCTTTATGATATGAAATTCTGTGATTGATTTGTGTTAAGTTTATTTCTATATTTGTTTCCGAAGATATTATAGCCACTGCGTAGTAGTTTTGAGTTTGTATCGGTATGTCGGATCTCCTCTTGAAGTGAAATGCATGTTACACTACCTGACATATCGGTGCTCGCACAAAGCAACTGCTTGGATGGTCGCTCCTCAACAGCCTTATTCTTCGTGCTAGTTGACGACATTACTCCGTAGTATCCTTGGCTAGCGTGAGTATAGAGGTGGGGCATCACAGTTTGGTATCAGAGCCAAACTTTGGAACAATGTAGAATAATTTAACAAGGATCATCGTCCTAAGTCCATCTTAGGAGTCGTGCCTTAGGATTTAATTCGAGTCTTCGTACTGTCTTATCCTATTTTCTTTTGTGATGCCTTGTTTTATCAATCATTATTGTTTGGTATTCATTTTGTGAATAACCTTTTTCTTCTTCTTCTTTCTTTCTTTCTTAAAGAAGAGAAATTGTTAGACCTGGCCGTCCCAGCACCGGTCAATCCAGTGCTACTCCCTAGGATGGAGTATTTATGTTCGCACAATAGCTTCTTGATCTTGTAAAGAACGCGCAAGTTATCGGACCCATTCCAAAGCCTGCTCGCCCAAAATCCGGATTTGCACGCTTGTGCAGCGATTGCAAAAATTTGGATGGAAAATCGTTCAGGGTTCCGAGGGCGTTATCGAAGTCCAAGCGTGGCTTAGAACATGCGATCGCATCTTTACTAGCATGAATCTTATCGATCTTCATCGAGTCCAAGTGGCTTCTAGTATGCTCCTAGAAAGAGCATTAGATTGGTATGAACTTCTTATTTCTGAAACTATTGAAGCGGATCTTACTTGGGAGTAATTCCGGGAAAGATTTGAATCAAAGTTTGTGCCCGAAGCTGAAAAGGTGACTTTGGCCCGGCGTTTTATTGACCTTGTTCAAGGTGAATCATCCATGGCAGAATACGTCGCATCTTTCGAATCTCTTTCTAAATACGGGGTTGAGTACATTAATACCCATTGAAGAAGAATCAAAGATTTATCTATGGTTTGAATAAGAATCTCAAGAAGCCATTACTTTTGAAATTGGAAGTTTCTTTTGACCAACTTATTGATATCGCTCTTCGACTTGAAGAGGCAGATAAGGAAAGTGATGTTGAAGTTGTGGGTGCCAAACCAAACTTCGACAACAACAAGAAGAGGTCTAGTAAATTCAAAGGCCCCAATCTCAACAAGAAAGAAAAACAAGCAGCTACGTTAGCAAAGACTCCTACACCTAGTAGTGGGCAATGCTACAATTGTGGTTCTAAAGACCATTATGCCAATAGATGTCCGAAATCTCTCTTTTGTCGCTATTGCAAAAGTTCGGGTCATCTTTTATCTTCGTGTCCCAAACTTCAAGGCAAGAAGGAGGGAAAGCTAAATGTTGCACAAGCCCCTAGCAACACTTCTCGTGGTCAAGGTATTTCTCATTCTATCCTTGATGGCATTATTACGTTTCGTGATCAACCTATTCGGGCTCTTTTTGATACGGGTGCATCCCATTCTTTTATATCAAAAGAACTTGTTGATACTTTTTCTTTGAGTGTTATGGCTTTAATGACTTCTTTGAGAATTGCGAATCCGGTCGGTGGATCCGCAACACTCAGTTTGCTTTGTAGTGATGTCGAGATTATTTTATGTGATTTTTTTTCCGAGCCGATTTGCATGTCATGCGTTACTTAGGTTTCGGAATAATTTTGGGAATGGATTGGCTTAACCATTATGAAGCCAATATCTTGTGTCCTGAGCGGACAATTCACCTTCGATATCCTTTACCTGTTAAGAAGATTTCTATTGTTCTTAAAGATTCGGATTCCGACTTGACAACATCTTTATATTCTTTAAATCCTCATGATGACGATAATGATGATGAGAAAGATGTCATTTCTCTTATTCACGTTGTTCATTAATTTTCCGACATATTTGAGCCCGTTCTAAGATTACCACCTAAGTGAGCAATTGAGTCAGAGTCAATCTAATGCCTGGAGCTCTACCTATCACTCGTCCTCCTTATCGTATGTCTAATAAAGAAAATGAGGAGATGCGTAGACAATTATCCGAATTGGAGATGAAGCAATTTATTTGTTCTAGTTCCTCTCCCTGGGGAGCTTCGGCTATCTTTGTGAAGAAATCCAATGGTTCACTTAGGCTTTGTGTTGACTACCGCAAGCTTAATGATCTTACTATCAAGAATAAATACCCTTTACCTCGGATTGATGATTTTTTCGACCAACTTAGTGGTGCTAGAGTCTTTTCACAATTAGACTTAGCAATCGGTTTTCATCAGCTTCGTATTGCAGAGGATAGCGTACCTTTGACATCATTCCGTATTCGTTATGGATCGTATGAATGGCTTGTTATGCCATTTGGTTTAACGAATGCTTTGGCTTATTTCGTTGACCTTATGAATCGAGTTTTCAAAGATTTCCTCGATCGATTCGTTCTCATCTTTATAGATGATATTCTTGTGTATTCTAAAACCGAGGAAGAGCTTGAAAAGCATCTTCAATTGTGTTGGAAACTCTTAGAAGAAATCAATTGAAAGCAAAATTTTCTAAATGCCATTTTTGGCGATCTCGTGTGAAATTTCTCGGCCATGTTATTTCCAAATCTGGAATTTCCGTGGATCGTTCAAAAATTGAAGTGATTCAAAATTGGAAGAGACCGAAAAGTGTTACAGAAATCCGTAGCTTTCTTGGATTGGCGGGCTATTACCGTCGGTTCATTAAGGACTTTTCTAAAATTTCCGTGCCTCTTACTAGCTTGACAAAGAAAGGAGTTAAATACATTTGGTCGGCCAAATGTGAAGCTTCTTTTCAGAAATTAAAAGAACTCCTTTCCGATGCTCCTATTCTTGTGATTCCCGAGGGGAACCAAGATTTTATTGTTTATACCAATGCTAGTCGTGTTGGTTTGGGAGCCGTTCTTATGCAAAGGGATCGTGTTATTGCTTGTGCTTCTAGGCAATTAAAGCCAGCCGAGACTAGATATGCCGCTCATGATTTAGAGATCGCGGCTATTATTTTCGCCCTTCGTATTTGGCGTCATTATCTTTTGGGAGAAAAATTTGTTCTCTACACCGATCATAAATCTTTGAAGTATTTATTTTTCTCAAAAAGAACTTAATTTGCGTCAACAACGTTGGCTCGAATTCCTTGCATCTTATGATCTTGATATTCTTTATACTCTTCGAAAGGGAAATCGTGTTGCCGATGCACTTAGTCGTAAGCAACAAGAGGTTGTTTCTATGATGATATCCGAGTGGAAAGATCTGGAGACTTTATCCACTTGTGAGATTCGAGATCGTGAATCCGATTCATGTCCATCTCTTGTTATGTGTAGCCTTGAGGCACATCCTTCTCTTTTAGACCGCATTCTTGAAGCTCAAAAGCTAAATCCCGAATTAGCTCATCTTAGCCAAAATTGTAGGGATAAAATTGATATTGAAGGTTTGAAGGACTTTGATATTGATTTTCGTGGCAGTATTCGAAAATTTGGTAGACTTATCGTGTCAAATATTGGTGATCTTCGAAAAGGCACTTAGAAGATTCTCACCGTTCTAAATTTACCATTCATCCCGGTAGTAGCAACATATACATGGATATGAAGCGACTTTATTATTGGGATGGAATGAAATTTGATATTGCTAACTTTGTTAAGCATTGCATGACTTGCCAACTTGTCAAGGCCGAGCATCAAAGGCCCGGTGGGTTATTGCAACCTTTGGACATTCCAATTTGGAAGTGGATCAAATTTCCATGGATTTTATAGATGGCCTTCCCCGTTCTCGTTCGGGTGATGATAGCCTATGGGTGATAGTTGATAGACTTACTAAATCCATCCATTTTATTTCCATTCGGTCTAACCAGACCGTATCTCTTTTGGCCATACTTTTTATTAAAGAAATTGTTAAATTGCATGGTGTTCCTACTTCTATTGTTAGTGATCGTGATCCATTGTTTACTAGCGGATTTTGTAAGAGTCTTTAAAAGCTTTAGGAACGAAGCTTAATTTTAGCACCGCTTATCATCCTTAGTCCGATGGACAAACCGAGCGTGTGAATCAAACTCTTGAAGATCTTCTTCGTGCATGTGTTCTTGATTTTGGTGGAAGTTGGGAAGATCATATTTCTCTTGTTGAGTTTTCCTATAATAATAGCTTCCAATCTAGTATTGGTGTGGCACCTTTTGAGGAGCTCTACGGAAGGCCATGCCGATCTCCTTCTTGTTGGCTTGAGGCTGATGAGAAGCTGGTTTTAGGTCCAGATTTTATTCATAATTCCACAGAAAAGATTGATCTTATCCGCCATAGGATGAAAGAAGCTCAAAGTAGGAAAAAATCCTATGCCGATAACCGAAGAAGGAAATTAGAATTTTCTGTGGGAGATTTTGTGTTTATTCGTGTTTCACCTATGAAGGGTGTTGTACGTTTCAGTTGATCGGGAAAATTAGCACCTCGATATATTGGTCCATTTCCCATCACCGGACGTATTGGTTCCGTGGCTTATCGTCTTTTGTTACCGACTCAATTTTCTGCTATTCATGGCGTATTCCATGTCTCTCAACTACGGAAATGCCTTCGAGGTTCCGATTCTATTCTTGAGCCCGGTGTTATTGAAGAAATTGAAGTTTCGCCTTATTTTACTTACGAGCAACATCATATTCGCATCATTGCTTCGGAGGTTAAACGCCTTCGAAATAAATATGTCCCTCTTGTGAAAGTCCAATGGTCCTCAAATCCTGAGGACTGTTCTTGAGAATCTAGAGAATTCATCGTACGAACACAGCCAGACTTACTTTCTCGTGCTCTTTGAGGTGAACTTTTTATTTCAAATTTCTTTTGTGTTGATATGCTTTTATGGTTGTTACTATTGTTTTCTTCTTAAATATTGCGAGGACGCAATTTCTTTAAGGAGGGAAGTCTGCAACAACCCGCATATTTTACGGTTGTGTATTTAAATATTTTATTTAAATATAGCATCGTTAGTCGAATTATAGTCCGAAAAGCTACTTTTTGCAAACGGTCGAATTAGGACTCGGGACCACTTCCATTTAGTTCAAAACGCCGTTTGCGACTTTTTTGAGTATAAACTTTGATATGTTTGGAGCTAGCTAAAATTTGGCCTTTTGCTCTTTGGACTTTGGTTTCAGGTTAGCCTAAACTATTAACTCTAGCTCCACCCCCACTTCTCTTCATTCACTTTCATTTCCTAACACTCCAAGCTTTCATAAAAATGGGGGAAGAGAAAAAGAATTAGAATTCTTAAGCCCTAGTTCCATTGCAAATCCAAGTTCTAACTCCAAATTCAAAGAGAAGCCATTGGTGAGCATCTTCTTCTTCTTCCCCGACTCATTCTAACTTCAATTTTAGAAAATCCTAAACCCTAACTTAGGGAATGTTTTTCTTTTAAGCTTAATTCAAGCTTCTTGGGTTGGAATTGAAGAGTGATTGTTCTTGTCTTGCTCTATAGCTTCTCCATCCTTGTTTTTTGTGAAAAATGTGATATTTTTATCTCACATCTAAGTCTATAATTATCTTGATTTCTAGGTATGAATTCCTAACATCTTTACGTGTTCATTTGATTTTGATTTGAATTGATTTGGGGAATATCCCAATTTTTGGTGTTTTTTTTGGAAACAAAATCTATGAAAATCCTTATATGGATGATGGACATGTTGATCGGAGTGTATTGGTGAGTCTTTGAGGTTGGGTAGTCGTTTGGCGTAAACCCCTCGAAATCGTCGCTCATCCGATCGCGTCCGATATAACTTGGCCATCAATGGCCTTGGGGAGAAAATACCCAAAGCTTCAGTTTCAGACGTCTAAAGCTAATGGTTCAGCCGTCTGAATATTGTTCTGGGCAAAACTTTATTTTCCAGATTCAGACGTCTGAATCATATATTTCAGACGTCTGAAATTGCTCGTGTTCAACCAGAAAGGAAATAGGCTAAAATTAGTCATTTGCAGACGTCTGAAATTATTAATTCAGACGTCTGAATACTGAAGTAGAAAATATTCATTTTCCAGATTCAGGCATCCGAGTCATCTTGCCTTTGCTCAATTTTCCCAATGTGTTTGGGTTCCCTGTTTTTAATCGATTCATGTTTATCCGACTTATTGTTATCATTTATTATTGACTTTGATTACTTCTTATCGGAAATTTTTGGGAATATCCATTTTTGATGGATTTGATATCGATTTCTTTGGAATTTGATTCACGTCTTCGAATGTGAATTTTTATGATTGATTGTCTCTACAATCATTTCTGTGATTTGTCACTTTAAAAATATAAAGGTTTTCTATACTAGTAGTAAATATCAAAACTCTTCGTCAAAACGATTTCAACATTATTTTATTACAAAGCTCGTTATTTATAACTGTTTTCCTACCTATTGGTATATATAAACCTTCACCTCACTCGTATGAGGAATCTAATTAAACGGCTTAGTAAAACAAGTGGTATGAAACGCTTGCGTTTACTTGGTCGGTTAATTCTTGGACTTGTTCGATTGAAACTCTTGTGTCAACTTCCGAGTGGAGATTTACAATTTGTTCGTAAATACTTAAGTTAAGCCAGTGGTTATGGGTCATGAAGCTAAACTCATTTATTTACTAGCTTAGTGTAGTTGATACTTCTTGATGATCATTTATGCGATTTAGACTAGCGATATGCTATGTTTCTTTGTCCATGTAGGGGACGGTACCTCGTTTTATTGAGTTCGTCTCATTTCTTTTATAGGCTAACGACCTATGTATTATTTGGATTTTCGACTCAATTTTTATGGGCTGGCGACCTATATTCTTTTATGGAGTTCGGTTCATCGAACGTACCTTTGTACCATGTCGTTGTTTCGACTTATCATGATCAGCAGACGTACCGTTGTACTACGTCGTTGTTTTGAATTATGTGAGTTTCTGGTTCCTCGGGCGTACCGATTGTACTACGTCATTGCACCGGCTATATGGTTAGCGTCCATGGGGTAGCGCTCCGTTTGTGATACACGTGTTGGTGAGTTTTCATGCTCCCGTTTGTGATAGGCCTACCCCTTCTGTGATTTTCTGGATTTCTAATTGATAATTTCTAGAATTTATGTTTCACCTGATTTTATGATTGGCAGCAATATGTTGTCAATATTTGTGGTTTGGTGAATATAATAAAGAATATGACATTCTTTTTGGGTGCTTTGAGATGATTGAGATATTGTATGATTTTTGTTGTCGTTAAATGTATACTTTTCATAGTACGACATTATTGTTATCATACATTTTGTTATATCTCTTATTCCATCTCAATTTTTCTGATATTTATAGCTAGACTGATCCATTTATTATTTTCTTATTAAATAATACTCGGGTCAGACCGAGATGTTACATGTGCTTCTGCTTGACTCCTCATCTGGGAGTATTATCCAACTTTTGGCTGACTATATTAGGTTGGTAGTTTTTGTTGTTATACATTCGAGGTAGAGACTCCTTGATGTATACATATTCTTTTGTGTAGCACCTGTATCTATCATTTTGTGATATTGTGGATCTCGTTTGACCACTACTCTGATATACACTTCTATGTGTTATATTCATATCTTTTTCCGCCTTTGTGATATGAACTTCTGTGATTGATTTGTGTTAAGCTTATTTCTATATTTGTTTTCGAAGATATTATAGCCACTGTGTAGTAGTTTTGAGTTTGTATCGGTATGTCGGATCTCCTCTTGAAATGAAATGCATGTTACACTATTTGACATACCGGTGCTCGCGCAAAGCAACTACTTGGATGGTCACTCCTCAACAGCCTTATTCTTCGTGCTAGTTGACGGCATTATTCCGTAGTGTCGTTGGCTAGCGTGAGTATATAGGTGGGGCGTCACACAAAAGGAGATGATGCAGGATCTTCTTGGGTAATTTGGACAATCGGGAACTACAGGTGCTCAAGTTCTTAGAGCTGGATTTGGGGGACTCAACCAGTAGGCAGATGGAGTGATTCAATAGGGGGCTGCTCCCAATAAAAAAAACTATTAATGGACCAAGACTTGGGGCACACCGCCAGATAATGCAGGACCAACCCATGGAGGGATATCGGGTGATGCCATGCAACTCGGCATCAATAGGAACACAGGAGTACGTGACGAGGAATTTGTGCCAGAATTTCCATGCGGAGTTGGAGAGCAGCTAAGAAATATGGATAGAGGGCAACCCTTGGTTGGAAACGCTGGATTGGCTGACATTATTAGGCAGACCATTCACGGAGGTCTGACAAACGGGGATTTGGAGGGAGTCAGCAAAAGTCCGTTTACCCGGAACATCAGGATAGCTAGGAATCTACCCAATTTCAAGCTACCCACTCTGGAAGCATACAACGGTAAGATGGATTCCACTGACCACTTAATGAGGTACACAAGGAATTTTGAAGTGTTGGGGGGCATCAGAGGAGGTCATATCCCAATGTTTCCCCCTATACTTGACCGATATAGCTGCTATGTGGTTCAAATAGCTGGAGGATGGATCCATTGGAACATGGACAGAACTGCTTGATAAGTTCTTAAGTCAGTTTTGAGTTCGCATAAAAAGGGAAAAAAATGTGATGATGCTGACGTCAGTTAAGCAAAGGACGGATGAATCGCTCAGGACTTTCTTAACTTGGTTTAATGCAGCAGTTGCTTCGGTGGATCAGCCGGATCCATCAGTGGTTCTGATGGCGGCGGTGTTAGGAGTCAGGGATGATTCAGATTTCAAAGTATCATTGATATGGGATCCACCACTGGATCTCGAGGAATTCTTTCATGAAGCCGAGAGGTTTCTCCGATAAGAAGATGCATGTTTGGATATGAAGTTGAAGGAAGTAAATGTGGTTAAGGATGGAGGACCACCTGGTGAAAACTCAGGTAAAGACAAGGATAAAGGGAAAAGGAAGCGCTGGGGAGAACCAAAATTCTCCACTTACACAGGATTGAACGCAACATTGGAGCAGATATTCTTAGATACTCGAGATCTCCTTCCGTATCGAAGGATGGCAAGGAGGGAGCCCTAAGAACGCGAAAGGGCATCCGGAAGGCACTAACTTTTTCATGACCTGGACGGGCACGATACTAACAGTTGCCGGCATCTGAAGGACATAATCGAGGAACATGTAAGGAGTGGTCAGTTGCGGCAATATGTCGGAACTCGAAATGCGGTGGTGGAACAGGCACAGCCATCGCCTACCTTGAACGACGAAAGCATGAGGCCCAGGAATGGTGGCCGGTTGGTCATCAACTAATCATGATGGTTTGGAATAAGTAACAAACTCCGGGCAAACGGCTAAATCACTTAATCATGTACGGGGTCGGAGATAAACCTTAGGAATGCTCTGAGATGATGGTTTACCGAGACGTTTCGGTTTGTGAAATTTGTTTTTTCCTTTTGACTTGGACATTTGCTTTTTCTGCTTTGGTTTTGGGGTTCGGTTTGAACTCCTAGTTTTATTGGTTTCTTGGTTTGGATGCTTGCTTTTTGATTACGATTTTGATGTGGACTTTTGATATGGGTTTCCGGTTTTCCGGTTTGAATCTGGATTTTGGTTTTTTGGATTTTGGTCGACTTTTTGTCTAGTTTTTGGTTAAAAGGTCGTCGAGTATGGATTATGCTCGGCAAGGGTCCGAAGAGACCAGTATTCGGCCTAGGACTTAGACCCATATTATCTATTGGTTACTATTTCAGTCGTCGAGTATGGACTATGCTCGGCAAGGGTCCGGAGCGACCAAAATTCGGCTTAGGACTTGAGCCATGACATTGCTTAGCGTTCAGTGACACTGAACCAGGAACACCATGGCATTACTTGACATAGGTCGTCAGGTGCAGGTTGGCTTGACAAGAACCCGGAGAGGTTATGGATTTGGATATTGGCTATGAACAGCTAAGGATTTGGGCATGGACCCAGAGCGGTTTCGGATTTGGATATCGAGCCGGAGAGGTCATGAATGTGGTTATTGGTTATTGGATATGGATGGATTAGAACTCGGTTGTTGGGTTTGGATGGATGTGGAATTGAATAAGGATTTGGTTACTGCGTAGGAATCAGATATCGACTTGGAGCAGTCGTAGATTTGGATAAGGATACAGCAATGACACTTAGATAAAAAGGATTGGATTATGAACCGGAAGCTATGGCTATGGATAACCCGTGGTCTTCAGGCATCGGATTTAAGGTCATTCAAAACACACCTTCCAATAGCAAGGCATGTTTTGGGGGGCAAATGTTAACCCAGCTTTTGGCAAGGCCGTGGACAGGCTGATTTAACTATATCGACTACTCATTCATCGAGGCTGGTTTATGATGGATTTAGTCGACTAGATGGATGGACGATCAAGCATGGATAATAATCATGGATTTACAGCCGAGATTCGACATAGTCGATGGACGAAGGTTATGGATAGTTGAAACTTGGATTTCGATGAGTCGCAAGTCACCCTGGATTTGCTTCGAATCGTACGGAGTCGAGCTTCGAGTCGTATGGATGATTTCTTCGAGTCCTCTAGGTGGCTCGGCATAAGTGGATCGACATTGGTGGCTCGGCCTTAATGGTGATTCGACACTTGGAGATGGCTCAGCATTGTGGTTCGATCGGGATGGCTGGGCAAGGTGGTTCGACACATAGAGATGGCTCGACACTGTGGTTCGATCAGGATGCCTTGGGCAAGGTGGTTCGTCTAGGTGGCTCGCCGTGTAGGTAGCTCAGTCAAGATTTTTCAAAGTGGCTTGGCCGCATAGGTGGCTCGTCATGGAAGGTGGTTCGACTTAGCTTGATGGTGGTTCGGCCTTGGTTTTCGCTCGGCAACTTCGAGTTCTAAGGCATGTGACATCGGGTCATCACTCGGGTAGCTTGGTTGAGTATCAGGTGGATCAGTTACGAAGTATCGATCCGCAAAGGAAGGAAGGCATTTCGCTCGGTCATGGAGGGTTGGCCAGGTATGGTTCGGCTTTTGAGTGGATCTGCATTGACGGTTTGGCCTCAAAGGGATTGGCATTGGTGGATCGGTTATGTCTGGCTTGGCCGGGGTAGTATGGCTCGGTGGGACGGTATGGCCTGGCATGCTTACTACTTCGAGTCCCAACTTTGTTTACTCCGAGTTGCAGGTAGGCATACTTCGGGGCATCGCCTAGGAAATGTCAGGTCAGCATAATCTGGACTTAGGGTCGGTCGTGGTGTCGATCTGGATCGGCTATGTCCTTGATGGGTCCGGACCACTAAGGAAGCCTAGTAACTCGAGATTTGCCTATAAATGCAGCATATGGGTCTCCAGATGGGAGGATCTTCTTTTCGACTCTCTTGTTTTCTATTTTATAAGGCTAAGGCTACTCTACCATTTTGCAACTGTAATCGAGTGTTACAGCAATAATTTTTTTTTTCTAGAGTGGACGTAGGCTGGAGTTAGCCGAACCACTATAAAATCTGTTGTTGTTCTTCATATTAATATCCTCCACGTACATTCTATCTATGAGTTGTGACTGGTATTTGGTGCTTTCGCTTAGATTTGAGTGTTAATGACCGATTCTAGTACAAATAGTTATCAATATAAGAAGAAGAAAAGGTAAATGGAAAAGGAAGCGGAAAAAGAAGAGAAGAAGAAAGCAGGGACCATTCACGTAGCAAAACATGCATCACTATTACAGCACATTGTCTATTAATTAGACGTGACAATAGTAATTACAGAACGACCAGTTTTCTAGTGATTCCTCCTATGATATTACAGGCTCTCATATTGGTATCATTTTGTACTCCTACTGTTTCTCTGCACTTGCATCAGTTTTGTGTTGGATGCAGATTTTGAAGTACTTCATGTTGAAAACTAAGTCAAACTTACTTTATTAATAGTAGGATTTTGTTATTCAATTTGTTATGAGTTGTTAATCATCTCACCTGTTAAAGTGGGCTAGCAGGTTAGTAGACATAATTAGTGGATCTATTAGATACTAGTTGGCAATCACCAGTCTATTTAACAATCGTTAGTTTCCATTTTTAAAAATGAGAATAAAATAGATCAGCATTCATGATTATTTTCTTGAACTTCCATTGTTCTTCCTCTGCTAATTTTCTTCTTTAATTTAGTTAATTTGGTATCAGAGCAACCAGAAAAAAAATTGGGTTCTGGGAGAAAATTAAACACAAGTGGAAACTTTCAAGCATCAGGGCAAAGATGCAACTCAACGGAGGAACAAATTCATCTTCCCAATCCTTTATTCCAATTTTTAAGGGGATAAACTATCAATTTTGGAGCTTGAAGATGAGAACATTCTTCAAGTCTCAGAAACCATGGGGCCTTGCTGAAAGTGGATTTGAAGATTTGGAGTGAGAGGAGCCAAGCCAGCAACTACAAGAGAACCGGAAGAAGGATTCCAAGGCGTTGTTCATGATTCAGAAGGCGATGGATGTGAAATTTTTCCTCGAATTGCAAGATCGGCCACTTCTCATGAGGCATAAGAGACTCTAAATCAAGAGTTTCTGGGAGATAAAAATGTAATTACAGCTAAATTACAAGCTATGCGTAGAGATTTTGAGACTTTGGTTATGCAGGACAAAGAATCTATTCAAGCTTATTTGTCTAGGGTTTTTGGAATTATGAATCATATGAAACCCTATGGTGAAAAAATAAGTAGTGAAAGTGTAGTGAGTAAGGTCTTGAGAAGTTTACCTACAAAATTTGATCATGTTGTGGCTGCCATTGAGGAATCAAAAGACTTGTCAGTCTATACATTTGATGAACTGATGGGATCTTTGCAAGCACATGAGGTCAGGCTTAATAGATCTGGTGAAAAGGAGGAAAAGGATTTTCAAGCAAAGGAAGGGTCTTCAGATAAAGGAAGATCTGACAGTTCAGGAACTAGAGATCAAGGAAGAAGCGGATTTCGGGGTCGAGGCCGTGGTGGTGGTCGAGGCAAAGGCCAATTTGGTAACTTAGATAGAGGTCAAAATGGAGGTCCATGGCAATCTCGGAGTCATATTCAGTGTTATCATTGCAAAAAGTATGATCACAAGGAAGCAGATTGTTGGAGCAAGCAAAAAGCTGATCAGAAGTTGGTCTTTTTTACAAAAAATGTTGATGCAGAAAGTAAGTTGATTTTTTCTCAATCACCTGATTCAAATGATGCTAATGATATTTGGTATATCGATAGTGATTGCTCTAATTACATGTCCAGTTCAAGGACTTTATTTAAGGATCTTAATGAGTTCGTAAAGAGTGAGGTCCGACTTGGTGATGACAAACAGATTCGAACTGAAGGGAAGGGAACAATTGCCATCAAAAAACGTTAAAGGTAATGTCAAATTACTTTCTAATGTGCAATTTTTGCCCAGCTTATCTCATATTCTGTTAAGTGTAGGGCAATTGCTTAGTAATGGCTACTCAATTCTATATGATGATGAAGTATGCAGAATCTCTAATAAGATATCTGGTCAAACTGTTGCTGTTGTTCCTATGACAAGAAACAAGATGTTTCCCTTTGATGTGTCAAGTAGTGTGACAAGAGCCTTAGTTGTTAAAGGAATAATGATGCTAGGTTATGTCATTTACATTATGGTCATTTGAATGTAAATGGGTTGAGAATCATGAGTAAATGGAGATGGTAAATACCAAAAATTGGTGAGCTTGCTTTGTATGAAGGGTGTATTTATGGAAAGCAGGCTAAAAAATCATTTCCGAGTGGCAATTCTTGGAGAGCATCAGAATGTCTTGAGCTTGCACATGCTGATTTGTGTGGGCCAATGCAAACAGAATCGCTTAGTGGAAGCAAATATTTTTTGTTGTTCACTAATGATTACAAACGTATGAGTTGGGTCTATTTTATGAAATTAAAGTCTGAAAGCTTTGAGATTTTAGGAAATTCAAAGCTATGGTTGAGAGGCAAAGTGGAAGAAAGTTGAAAACTCTCAAAACTGATCGTGGAGGTGAATTTACATCTACAGAATTTTCAGAATTTTGTAGTGAGCATGGTATTGCAGAGAGTTGACAGCATCATACACACCTGAGCAAAATGGAGTCGCCAAGAGGAAGAATCGAACTGTCATTGAAATAGCTAGAAGTATGTTAAAGGCAAAGGGCATTTCAAATGAATTTTGGAGTGAGGCAGTAGCTATAGTTGTCTATATTCTGAATTTCTCTCCGACAAGAGCGGTTCTCGATTTACTCCTTTTGAGGCATGGAGGGATAAGAAGCCTCGGGTAAGTCACTTAAAAATCTTTGGTTGTATGGCATATTCTATGGTTAATCTTCAGTTTAAGCTTAATGAGAAAGCTGAGAAGTGTATATTCATTGATTATTCGTCTCAATCCAAAGCATATCGTTTATATAATCCTGTTAGCGGCAAAGTGACTATTAGCAGAAATGTTGTATTTGATGAAGAAACATCATGGGTGTAGAATTCAACGGTCAATGACATTTCAATCCAAGTTCCTGTAGATATGGAGGTCCAACCATCAGAAAATCAAACATTTTCCAGTTCATCACTTTTTACAGCTAGTCAACACGGATCTCCTAGTTCATCAAGCTCTTTTAGCAGCTACTCATCAGGCTCCTCAAGTAGCACACCACCTAGAAAATTCAGATCTTTGGAAGAGGTATATGAATCTTGTGATTTTGCATTATTAGCTTCTGATCCAAATTATTATAAAGAAGCTGCATATAAAGTCAAGTGGTAGAATGCTATGGAAGAGGAAATGCAATCCATTAAGAAAAATGCAACTTGGGAGCTAGTTGATATTACTAAAGGGAGAAATGTAATTGGGCTGAAATGAGTATTTCGCACAAAGTACAATGTTGATGGGAGCATTCAGAAGCACAAGGCTCGAATTGCGGTGAAGGGTTATGCATATCAAGATGGTACTGATTTCGAGGAAACCTTTTCTCCAGTAGCTCGTTTTGAAACTGTTAGAATTGTTTGGGCACTAGCTGAAAGAAGCTATGTGATAGGATCATATAATATGGAATAGTGCAATGGTATAGGTAAATAACAATAAGGAATAAATAAAGTAGACACTAAGACTTTATACTGGTTCAGACCTCTTGTCCTATGTTCAGTCCCTAAGCTCCTCTTAGGAATTCAAACTAACAACCCTCACTTAATCCGAAGGAATAGGTTTACACCTTATCCGAACAACCGAATGGGATTTCTTGCCTCAACTACCGAAGAGGTCTTCAACTAGGTACAAAGAGTATTTCTGACTTGTTGTGTTCTTGATAACACTAATGAGTCTAATAGAGTACAAATTTCCTATAATCTTATCCCCAAGAATATGAAATGTGTTTATGAAGATTTAGGAAATATAAATTGCTATGAATCGAAAAGTATTTAAGATAAATCAGAGGTTCAAGCAATTGAAGTGGATTGTGAATGCTTTTTGAAAACTTGAATAATCTGAAAAATATGATCAAGATAATAGAGAGATGAAAGCAATAAGAATTGGTGATCTGCAAATGGTAGAAACATGTTTTTATAGGTGTAGAAGAGGTGTATCTATTTGCAAAAGATTCAGGCAGGAGATGCATCCATTACCATTGGAGAATGGTTGCAACTCTTGGGAAGAAGAAGGTGTCTCTTCATTAAAAATTCGCAGGTTCAAATTCAGTCGACTGAGCAGAGAATTTCAGTCGACTGAAACTGTGCATGTTGTATTTGTGCAACAAGTTCAGTCGACTGATATATCGTGTTCAGTCGACTGAACTGGTAGATTATGCATAATGAACACTTAACTAAAAATATGAAGTTGTGTTATGTGTTTTTGTGTTTGTGCAAGTTTCTTGAGGATAGATTTTAACAATAAAACTATGACTAAGACCTATATATAATAAGTACTCATGATATCCTTGGTCTTCATGGTACTTCCTTTCCTTTTTGTTGAAGCACATTTTCATTGATCAAAATATAGCGTATCAACATTCTCCCCCTTTTTGATTGACGACAATACCTATGTTTGTAGAGATGTAATTATTTCCTCCCCCTGAATATATGAGCTATCTTTCCTACAAAACAAAGTTAGTGACATAGACTTTTCTCCCCCTTTGTCATCGACAAAAAGGAAGTAATAATTTGTAGAAATATATAATTGTCAAACAAAGAAACCATATGCATGCATAACCATAGTGTGAATCATACAAACCATAGAGTATCACGAATAAAAGAAGGCTACTTATACAAGCCTTTTCAGAAGTGTTAATAAAAAGTTTCGAAAATCAAACCATCAAAATGATCAAGGATCCCTGTCCCAATCATAAGATCCTTCACGTCCTCCCTCTTGTTCACGAATAACAGGGCCACCGGTAGGTTGTCGAAAAGCTCTCCCTCCTTGACCACCATTGTTACCACTAGTGCTGCTGCTTGGATTTTCTTCGAAAGATGTCCATGTGAACGTTGGAGCCGGACGCTTGCCGCGTGAGGTCGAAGCAGAAGTGGAGCTTATGCATGAGATGGCATCCCATAGCTTGTTGAAGAAACCTTTTATTCTATCAAGTTTGTGATCAACCTTTTTGAGGCGATTATCAAGAATTTGTTGATTTCTTGATAGAATTCCTAATGACTGATTTGTAGTATAATCCGGGTGAACAAGTCGAATTTCATCATCTTGATTATGAGGTTCTTCTTCTTGGGCCTGAGGAGATTGGTGAGGTTGTTGATTATGTGCTTCCCATTTGGCTAGAGACATGATGCGAGGAGGTCTTGCCGGGAGTTGCATAAGGCTTATAGTCCGATGGTTGATTTGATGAACCGTTGTAGATTTAGACTCTGGTAGTGGCGAATCAACGTTGAGGAGTAGTCGCATGATATACTCGCCATAGTATATTGTTCTCATTTTTCCATTATTGAACGTAAGAAATTCATCAAGAATTAATTGAACCCAATTAACTTTAATATTACCCCAAATGGCATAAAGTGCCCGATAGTTGTTTGGGTATACGATTTCATATGAGCCTATGTGAGGAGTGATGGTTCGCATAAGAGCTTTGTGTAGAAGCCTAGCTCCTGGTCGTAAAGAAGATTTGATATCCCGGATATTAATGTTATCGTCCAAAAATTGATGATTGATGTTGTCCCGAATATGAGGATTAAATTCTATTTCCTCAAGCTTCCTACCAATGTTAGGAGATCCTAGAATATGTGCAATGCGGTCTAGAGAAAACCATACCTTTTTACTGCACACCACACTCCAAACACCATCGTTTGGATTTCGTAGAGTTTGGTGTCCAAGATTTAGATTAGCGTGGAACAATTTTACCATAATATGATTAATGGCAATATCATTGCGTTTAATATCTAGTAGGTATGTCAAACCTGTTTGATCGGTCAAGGCTTGAAAGTTGTAAGTTTGAAGACTTTGGAAATCAACGAATGAGTGTTCGAAAATCCTTGAATTCTTCATTTTATTCCACCTAGCGACGGCCACTTCATCATAAAGCCATTGAGAAATTTGAGCATCAATTGGCTCGGAGGATGTTGAAGTGGAAGCTCTTGATCGTTTGGGAGGCATTTTTGTGAAGCATGGAGGAGAAATTGAAATAAAAACTTAAGATTGGGAGCTAGGGTTTTAGGAGAAATGGTGATGAAGTTTGGAGAATTGTAAAAGTAAAAGGTAAAGTGACAAAACCGATGGGTAAAAATAGAAAACTATTTAGGAAATGACGTTCAGTCGACTGAAATGGTACCCGAAAATTTTCTGGGTAAGATTCAGTCCACTGAACAGAGTTTTTGGTCGACTGAATTCGTGAACGAAAAGTTTCTATGTTAAGTTCAGTTGACTGAACAGAAATTTGTAGTCGACTGAACTATTGGATGAAAGTTTCTGTGTTATTTTCAGTTGACTGAGCAGAACATTCAGTCGACTGAATTTTGCATATTTTGTTTTTCTTCCTTTTTGAATGCAAATGTTTTATTTAATGAAACAATTACAGTTATGTTGTAATATTATAATACAACAATATTATTTTAACCAAAAACCATCATTTCTTGGGGGTTGGAGTCTTGGGGGATGGAGTCTTCTTCTTTGGTGTTTTATATCCTTCATTCGCCATATAGTTTTTGTCCCAAGAGTTTAGACTATATTGAGGTCTTTGAGACGAGACCCAAGCATTTATTGGGTCCTTTGATGTACGATACGACGAAGATGGATCATACGGATTAACTGGTCATGGTAAAGGTTCACTCGCATCCTTTTTCTTCGAGCAACAAAATTTCAAACCAATTTGTTCAAGAAAGCTTAAGCGTTTAGTCGTTACTTTCTGTTCAAAATACAATTCTCGTTGAAGGTCTATTTGCTGCTGTTGATAATGATGAATTTCATCGATCTTTTTCTTTGTATCGAGAGAAGTAAATAGCGAACGTTTGGCCTTCTTGGAATCCGGTGTATACCCAGTTCGATAATTTTCCCATTTATACACAGGCTCGTGTGTTGGTGTTGGCGTAGGAGATTGAGGTGAATCAGATGAGCTATCGGTTGAAAAAGTTATGATGATGGGAGAGTCTGATTTGTTGGAAGGCATTTTCCTACTGAGATTTATTGAAAAGTAATTTGTTGTATTTTTGTTTTAATTTGTTAAACATGTATATATAGGTTTAGAGTTATAAGAAAAATGTGGTGTAAAATCATTAAGAATTTAGAACCAGAAATTAAGTTAATGGTTAATAATTTTCTTTGAAATGGATGGTTATGTTTTAGTGTATGAAATAGTAGCTAATTCAAATGTATAAATGATTAAGTTTTGTGAACCCATAGTTATGTAAACTAAATTCATGTCTAACTTTTGAAGTTAATTAAAGTATGAGATATGTTCCACATGTATTAGGTTCCTTTCCATTATAATTCTTGTTATTAAATATCTTTGAAAGATATTATTCCTAATTCTTGTCGTAATTATATGAATGAGTTTTCTAGTAATGGTTTAGTAAATATATCGGCAATTTGATTTTCGGTAGAAATATATTCTAAGTTGATAATTCCTTTTTCGATATTGTCACATAAAAAGTGGTGACGAATATCAATATGTTTTGTACGAGAGTGATTTACCGGATTTTTAGATAAATTTATTGTACTTGTATTATCACCATATGTTGTAGAATTTGTTAAATTTATATTAAAATCTTTAAGTGTTTGTTGCATATTATGACTTGAGTACTTGCTAAGGCAGCAGATATATATTCCGCTTCACAGGTTGAAAGCGAAACACAATTTTGTTTCTTACTAAACCAAAATACAAGTGATTTTTCAATGAAATGGCACGCACCACTTGTACTTTTTCTATGTATTCGAGATCAACCAAAATCAGCATCACTAAATGAAACTAATTTGAATGGACAATCTTTTGGATAGAAAAGACCAAAGTCCTTAGTATTATTAAGATATCACATAATTCGTTTTACGGCTCTTAAATGCGATTCTTTAGGATTAGCTTGAAAGCGTGCACATAAACATGCACTCATCATTATGTCCGATCTACTAGCGGTTAAATAAAGTAAAGAGCCTATCATACTTCTAAACAACTTTTGGTCTACACTCTTGCCATTTTCATCTTGATCGAGATGAGTTGTGGTACTTATAGGAGTGGGTTTACCATAAGTGTTTTCCATTCCAAAGCGTTTAACTAGATTAGCGCAATATTTTTCTTGGTTTAAGAAAATACCATTTGTTAATTGTTTAATTTGAAGTCCGAGAAAATAAGATAATTCTCCCATATGTGACATTTCAAACTCTTTAGTCATTATTTTTGAAAACTCTTTACACAATTTTTCATTAGTTGAACCACATATAATGTTATCTACATATATTTGAATTATTAAAACGTCTTTAGTAGTGTTTTTAATGAATAAAGTTTGATCTACTTTTCTGACTTGAAATCCCGAATCTAGTAGATAGCTCTTAAGTCTCTCATACCAAGCATGAGGTGCTTGTTTAAGACCATATAAAGCTTTCTTTAATTTATATACATGATCCGGATATTTTTCATGAGTGAATAAAGGGGGTTGTTCTACATATACATTTTCTTTTATAAAACCATTTAAAAATGCACTTTTAACATCCATTTTAAAATTGTGAAAACAAGCGAAGGCTAATAAAATACGTATTGCTTCAAGTCTTGCTACTGGAGCAAATGTTTCTTCAAAGTCGATACCTTCCTCTTGATTATATCCTTATGCTACTAGTCTAGTTTTATTTCTAGTTATATTTCATTATTCATCTACTTTATTTTTGTAGACCCATTTTGTTCCTATAACTGATTGATTATTAGGACGGGGAACTAATTCCCAAACATCGTTACGTTCAAATTAATTTAATTCTTCTTACATAGCAACAATCCAGTAGTCGTCTGTTGATGCTTCTTTAGGATTTTTAGGTTCTATTGTTGAAATAAAGGCAACATGTCCCATTTGGTTTAGTTGACTTCTTGTTTTAACTTGCGAGTCAATCTCTCCAATTATATTTTGTGTAGGATGATCCCGTAGGATTCTAGGAGGAGATCTAATTTGATTGTTATCGATTTGATTAATATTTTCATTATTTTCAAAACTTATATTTTCTGTGTTTGATATAATTTCTTCATCGTCTTTGATGATTGTATTTTTACTTAAGTGTTTATCAAAAGATACATGTAAAGTTTCTTCTATTATATTTATTCGTTTATTGAAAACACGATATGCCTTACTTCGTTCTGAGTAACCTACAAAAATACCATGGTCAGCTTTTGGATCAAATTTTCCAAGTTGGTCTTTTGTGTTAAGAATAAAACATTTTGACCCAAAGATTTTTAAGTATGAAATATTAGGTTTTCTTCCATTAAAAAGTTCACATGACGTGTTTTTAGTTAAAGGTCGTATGGAAATATGATTTAATGCATAGCAAGCAGTTGCTACAGCTTCTGCCCAAAAATGCTTTGGTAAGGTACTTCCATTTAATAACGTTCTTGCGCATTCTTGAAGAGTTCTATTTTTCCTTTCTACAACTCCATTTTGTTGTGAAGTTCTAGGAAATGAAAAATTATGATTTATTCCTTTCTTTTTACAAAATAATTCAAATGATTCATTTTCAAATTCACCTCCATGATCACTCCTTATGTTTTTGACTTTTAAATTCTTAGTATTTTGAATTCTTTTAACAAATTTTTTGAAATATTCAAACCTATCACTTTTGTTTTTCATAAATATCGTCCATGTATATCTTGAGAAATCATCAACTATTACAAAAACATATCGATTATGATTAATAGATTGAACCTGTGTTGGCTCAAATAAATCCATATGTAATAATTCTAATGGTTGTAAAGTTGAAATGACATTCTTAGATTTAAAAGATGATTTAGTTAATTTTCCTAATTAACAATCATCGCAAATATTATTTATTTTAAAATTTATTTTTGGTAAGCCTTTGACTAATTCATTTTTTGAAAGTTTTTGAATAGTTTTAAAATTAATATGACAAAATCTTTTGTGCCATAACCAAGGATCATTATCTTTGACGATTAAACACATATCTTTGTTATTATTAATTTTCATGTTTAAAACATAAATATTTCTATCTCTCTTTCCTTCAAAAATGAGATTTTGATTTTGATAAAAAATACAACATTTATTTTCAGAAAAAGTTATTTTAAAACCTTTGTCGCATAGTTGACTTATGCTTAATAAATTATGTTTTAAGTTTTTAACTAAAGAAACATTTGTAATAAGGGGTAAATTTGATATACCGTAGTTGCACACATCTCCTTTGCCAATGATGAAACCTTTTGAGTTATCTCCGAAGGTAACAGAGCCACCATCAAAGTATGAAATATCTGTAAGCATTTCTTTGTCTCTGGTCATGTGTTTTGAGCAACCACTATCCAAAATCCATTTTCTTTTCTTGAGTGGGACCTACAAAAAATATTAATAAATACATTGGTACCCATCTTTTAATAGGGTCCTAAGAGTTAGATCTTAGGAAGCCAAACCCAAGTGGGTTTAGTATCCCTTTTATAAATATAATTTTTATTGTTATGAATAGTATTCATAAATGTTTTAACATATTGGTTCCTAATTAAATTATTGTTAGTCTTTAGAACCCAAATTTTAATTATCTTAGTTTCTACTTTTGTTTTAGTAGGGGCTCTTAATGATATATTATGTTTTGAATCATTATTCCTCTTAAGATTAGTATTTTTCTTTTGAGGAATTTTTGACTTCTTTCTATATCCTAATCCATGTTTATTTGAGGAAGATTGAGAATTTTCTAAAATCTTAGATAAATTTTCTCTTCCTTTGTTAAAATTAGAAACAATTTTATTAATGTTATCTAATTTAATTTGAAGACTATTATTTTCTAATTCAACTTGTTTTGTTTTATTTTTTAAATTGTGATTTTTAGAAATAATTTCATCATTCTTTGCTTTTTGAGTTTCAATTTCTTGACTCAAAAGTAAAAGTTGACTATCTGAGTTTGAGAGAGATTCTTGAACTTTTTCAAGTTCTTCTTCCAAGATTTTTTCTCGTCTTTTAACATACCTCTTTCAAATTTAGCTTTGTTCTGATTTTCACATGTCTCTTTAAGTTTCTTTTTGAGAATTTTTATAGTATTTAAAAATTCAGTGTTTACTTCTATTAAAACATCATAAGATAAATCACTAACCTCAGATTCTTGAGCCATGAAGCACACATTTGCTTGTTCATTGTCGCTATCACTATCATTTTTGGATGAAGATGAATCTGAATCGTCCCATGTTACATAAAACGCCTCCTTTTTGAATTTATCCTTTTTGTTGTTGAAGCTTTTCTGATTTTCCTTCTTTTGTTCCGGACAATCCTTGTGCATGTGTCCTTTCTTGTGACAATTGAAGCATTCTATATTTGAGGATGAAGGTTTGTTTAAGAAATTCTTTTTGAAACTGTTTTTAATTTCCTTTTCAATATTTTAAGAATTTCTTGAAATTTTTAGCAATAAATGCTAGATCGTCATCTTCAGACTCTGATTCTTCCTTTTCTGCGTGAAAAGCCACATTTTTTCTTTCATGTGCTTGGTCGTTCTTAGCTTGCATGTTAACTTCATAAGACATAAGGTTTTCAATTAATTCTTCTAGTTTCATTGTAGACAGATCGTTTTCTTCCTCGATTGCTAATACTTTTCTTTCCCATTCATCGGTGAGTGAATTTAGGACTTTAGATACACTATCAAAATCCATAAACTTTTCTCCTAATCCTATTAAGGCATGATGAATGTCTTGAAATCTCGAGTACATGTCATTGATAGATTCATTCTGTTGCATTCTAAAGTTTTGGAACTGGTTCTTTAGCATGGAAATCTTTGTTTGTTTGACCTTGTTTGTGCCTTCGTGTATGGTTCTAAGTGTATCCCATATCTGATGTGCAGTAGTACAAATGCTAACAGATTGAACTCATTTCTATCCAAAGAGCAAAATAGCATATTCATAGCTTTGGCATTTGCACTAGCTTCATTCTTCTGAGTTTGTGTCCATGTAGGGTATCAGTTGTGGGTACAACGAACTCTACTTGAGTTGCATTCCAGGCTTCAAAACTTGTTGCTTGCATATAAATCCTCATCCTTGTAGCCCAATAATTATAGTTTAGTCCATTGAATAGAGGAGGTCTTTGGGTAGATTGTCCTTCTGCAAATATAGAGCTATAGGCAGTTGTTGTGCTTGTGTTATTTTCCATATTATCAATATGTCAGATAACGGTGTTATGGTTATAGGACGGCCTTGCTCTGATACCAATTGAAAGAAGCTATGCGGTAGGATCGTATAATATGGAATAGTGGAATGGTATAGATAAATAACAATAAACAATAAGTAAAGTGGACACCAAGACTTTATACTGGTTCAGACCTCTTGTCCTACGTCCAGTCCCTAAGCTCCTCTTAGGAATCCTAACTAACAACCCTCACTTAACCCTGAGGAATAGGTTTACAACTTACCCGAACAATCGAATGAGATTTCTTGCCTCAACTATCGAAGAGTACTTCAACTAGGTACAAAGAGTATTTCTGACTTGTTGTGTTCTTGATAACACTAATGAGTCTAATAGAGTACAAATTTCCTATAATCTTATCCCCAAGAATATGAAATGTGTTTATGAAGATTTAGGAAATATAAATTGCTATGAATCGAAAAGTATTTAAGATAAATCAGAGGTTCAAGCAATTGAAGTGGATTGTGAATGCTTTTTGAAAACTTGAATAATCTGAAAAATATGATCAAGATAATAGAGAGATGAAAGCAATAAGAATTGGTGATTTGCAAATGGTAGAAACATGTTTTTATAGGTGTAGAAGAGGTGTATCTATTTGCAAAAGATTCAGGCAGGAGATGCATCCATTACCATTGGAGAATGGTTGCAACTCTTGGGAAGAAGAAGGTGTCTCTTCATTAAAAATTCGCAGGTTCAAATTCAGTCGACTAAGCAGAGAATTTCAGTCGACTGAAACTGTGCATGTTGTATTTGTGCAACAGGTTCAGTCGACTGAAATATCCTATTTAGTCGACTGAACTGGTAGATTATGCACAATGAACACTTAACTAAAAATATGAAGTTGAGTTATGTGTTTTTGTGTTTGTGCAAGTTTCTTGAGGATATATTTTAATAATAAAACTATGACTAAGACCTATATATAATACGTACTCATGATATCCTTGGTCTTCATAGTACTTCCTTTCCTTTTTGTTGAAGCACGTTGTCATTGATCAAAATATATCGTATCAACACTAGCTGCACAACAGCATTTGCCTGTAATTCAGTTTGATGTGAAGTCTACGATTTTGAACGGAGAGCTACTAGAGGAGGTTTATGTTTCCCAACCAGAGGGATTTGTCGTTGATGGCTATGAAAGCAAAATTATAGGCTGAAAAAGGCGCTTTATGGGTTGAAGCAAGCCCCGCATGCATGTTACAACAAAATTGATTTGTTTTTTATGAATGATGGAGTCATAAGAAGTGAAAATGAACCCGCTCTCTTTTTCTAAAAGGGCAGGTGAATCTAACTTTATGGTGGTCTGTTTATATATTGATGATATGATATATTTTGGCTCTTCAAAGTTGTTAATTGATGAGTTTATTTCAGCACGATGAAGACCTTTGAGATGTTAGATTTGGGGCTGCTACAATATTTTTTGGGGTTAGAAGCGAAGCAGGGAAAAGATGGCATTTTTATATGTCAAAAGAAGTATGCCACTGATCTTTCGAAGAAATTTCAGCCGAGTCATTGTGTGGCTGCTGTGACTCCTATGAACATAAATGATTAGGTACAAAAAGAAGATGGGAGTGGAAAGGCTGATCTGAGAACGTTTCGAAGCTTAGTAGGTGGTTTAAACCACTTAACACACACTAGTCCTAATATTTCTTTTTGTGTAAGTGTTGTATCTTGATATGTGCATTCTCCTACTAAGCAACACTTCGGTGCATCAAAGAGAATTCTCCGTTACGTTGCAGGAACGGTGGATTATGGGATTTGGTATGCTGAGGTTCCAAACTTCAAGTTAACAGGTTTCACTGATAGTGATGGGGCTGGATCCATATATGATCGAAAGAGTACTTCTGGTAATATATTTAGCTTTGGATCAGGTGTTGTGATTTGGAGTTCAAAGAAGCAAGAGATAGTTGTTTTATCATCATCAGAGGCAGAATATGTAGCAGCAAATGCAGTTGCAAGACAAGCTTTATGGTTGAGGAAATTGCTTGTTGATCTTGACTTTGAACAAAAGAAGGCTACTTAAATCTTCTGTGATAATCGAGCCACTATTCAATGACGACAAATCCAGCTTTCCATGTAGAGCAAAGCATATTGATTGCAGCACCTCTTCGTTCGAAAGCTAATTGATGAAGAAAAAATTATTCTCAAATTCTGTGTCACAAATGAACAAGAAGCTGATATCTTTACAAAGTATCTCGGAGAAGCCAAGGATCAATTCTTCATGGAGCAACTGGGTCTATGCAAGTTTGAATTAAGGGGTGGTGTTGAAAACTAAGTCAAACCTACTTTATTAATATTAGGAATTTATTATTCAATTTGTTATGATTTGTTAATTATCTCAACTGTTAAAGTGGGCTAGCAGGTTAGTAGGCATAATTAGTGGATCTGTTAGATACTAGTTGGCAGACACCAATCTATTTAACATTTGTTAATTTCCATTTTAAAAAAAATGAGAAATAAGTCAGTATTCATGGTTATTTCATGCCTTCATTAATTTTTCAGTTATCAACGACTTGCATTTCTCACCGTTTATCATCTACCATAAAATTTTCGTTTCATTTAAATATTTTACTAGTCATGCTAACCTTTAGAGAATTGCACGTATTGTGTTTCCACTAAACTTCTTGAAGTCCTCATAATAAACCACTGTTTTTATTTTTGTTTCAACCTATAGCCAGTTCTAACTTTTTGAATGTCGTGAAAATAAAGGAGTATTTGTTTCTATGTCTCAACCCTATTTAGGATTATTTCCTTTTTTCCTCCCCTTTTCCTTTTTTTTAACAAAATTAATAAGGCAGCAAAAAAGATTATATGGACTATCATGATTCATACTCGACTTACAGATAAATTATGCCTTTTTTGTACACTATTGCAATACATGTAGTCTGGGAAAAAAAATAGACCAACCAATAATATAGGAAAATTCTAAAAGAAGTACATCAACTTAATTAACCTATTAGTTGTTACAACACTGATTGATACAGGCTAGATTTAAGTTAGATGAGGAATGACAAAAAGTCCTCATATTTCAGCAAATGAGGTGTATTTTCAGATGTTCAAAATCTAGATTAGATCAACGAATATTAAAGCAAAGTCCAAGGGGGAAAGACTTCAAATGAAACCAGATAACATTAGAAGTACAAAAGAGTGGAACGACTTTATCAATTTGAAAATTAGTTCAAAATTTAAGGTAAATTACATCTAATCGTTCATCATTTGCATGTATAAGAATTAACTATCCAATGTATTATGTTCTTTTAGGGACAAGCCAAACATTCAAAGCTATTAGGCATAAATAAATCCCACACACATGCGGTCCTAAAGGAATGGCTCGATTAGCTGAAGATATGGTAATAAATTTATTTTACATGAATTTAACTTTTTTGTAGAAAATAATTATAACATTAAGCTATGAATAATGTTGCTTCTTATTTAACAGTATATATGTTTATTTCATTTGGTGAACACTACTTATGTCTTGGACTAATTTTAAGCATTATATCAAACACGATCAATTATTTTATTTTGCGTAGAGAAATGAGAGTTCTGATCCATCTTCTATTTTTGGGATTCATGTTTGGATTAAGTCTCACACTCGCAAAAATGGCGAGCCAGTAAACACGATTATTGGAGATACTATTGTATATGCTTTTTTAGTTTGAAATATTATAAATTACTTGAGAATGTGATAATTGTAAGATAGCATGCATGTTAACTTTTACAGGAGATGATAAAAAAATTGAAAATGAATCACAATCTAGCTCAACAACTAATGTGAGAGAAGATGCACTTTCAGCAGTTTTGGGACAAGATAAACCACGACGATTAAGAGGAATGGGAAGAAGTATGACCCATACCAAGTTTATTTTCTCACAGGCTAACCAAAAACATACAACCCAACTTCAAAATAGAGTTGTCCATTTGGAGAAGACGGTCTGCATGTTGGTATCACAAAATCAGACGACACTTAGAAAAATTCACAGTTTATATGTTAAACTTAATCTATTATAGTGTATGGCTTCTTTGAAGAAACTAACTTACATACATATTGGCTTATCAAGGGAACGGAAATTGTAGAGATGAGAGTGCAACTCAAAAGGTAAGAATTACTACATTATTATTACGGTATCAATCAAAATTTGATTTTTAATTCAATATATAACATCATTGCTTTTAATTTATCGTAGATCAAGTACGACAAAACACACGACAAATGTGATTTATTGGATTGGTCCGGGATCGATGAAATAGTAGCAAAGGAAAGGTTCTTTCAACTAATCCGAAAGAGCTTATACGTAAATTCCTCTTGGACCGAACGCCATGAAAATTTTGATAGATTTTCCAAAGAAATCAAATGCTTTTTTTGGAGGACTACACCTAGAATGATCACATATATTGGAGAAGGTAAGGATGAAATAGTATCATGACCAGTTGATATAGTTGTTTTACACACGATGAAATACTCCAAGAAAGAAGATAGCACGGTAAACTTAATTTCTTCATGTATTTAATCACTTTATGGTTTAGTACACAAAATTTATTTTTTAAATATGATCATTCCTAGAGTAAAACCAGCAGTACAAATATCAAATGAAGCTATATGATTGGATCGGAAGTAAAGAATTAGTTGCTGAAGGACGGTAGTACTCCAGTGATCCGAAGCAACTTGTGAATAATATTCCTCTTGTACCATCTGTTGTGCTTATGTTGATCGATGAGAGTAAGAAACCAAACACATTTCTATGGAGACTGCCAGCGGGTATGACATACGTTAGAGAAGCTACAGGTAACAAAGTTGCATGGCCGGAAGCAAATGTAGTTGTTGAGGATATCAATGCCATAACATCTTCTCACATAATGAATGTCGTACTATCTTCAACGGTAATGTGCATAATTTATGTGTTAAATAAATTAAATATACATTTAGACAATCTTTTATCCTTTAAAAATGTATTTAAACAGTTTCTTTTGTTGTGTGATAGAGTAAAAATTTGAAGTTAAACACTAAATGCAAGTTGATTGGTCTTTATGGAGTTGAAGTGATTGCCGAAGGACGTGTGTCATGAATTGACCCAAATTTATGGGACCATTTTGTTCCACTTGGAGAAAATGCAGCTAAAGTTTGGGTAGACACGGTAAAAATTCCAAACGCATGTTTATAGAGACCTACATCTGAGTTTGAAACCATCGAAGATGCAATTGGTTCTACTGTAGCTTGGCCTTCTGCAAATGTTATAGCAGATTCACCTTCTAGTAAGCATGAGATATAATTTATTATGCTTTTGTCTGCATTAGGAGGATCATATTTTGTTTCTTTCTTTTTTACATTTAATTCAAATAGATATGTCATAAATAAATGTTCATATTGTTTTATAATTAATTATTGTAATTTTTTTTACATTTAGGTAATTGTTAAAGCTTCGATGCAAACTTTTTGGATAAAGGCTTTCTTCTATATGGGCAACTGCATAATTTGTTTTCCTTCAAATCCATTTGGAATAATGGTCAGGTACTAATTCTGCCCTTTTCTTTGTTGCATATTGTTTCTTATAGTCAATAATTTGTAGCATGTTTACTTAAAATAAGTCAAAACTCAGTTTATGAACTCCAAGAACAATAAGTAAGAAATGCATAAGTTCTTATAGACATAAACTACCTTGATAGGAAATATGGACGTCTGTTTTTCAAATATGATCAACAACTACCTAAATACGAGAATGATGTTTAATTCATAAATTCAAATTTTTTATATTTGAACAATTTTATTTAACAATAATGAAATATGTTTACTAGACGTTGATTCCATTACAGGATTCATCACAAGCTAAGTTATTGTAGAGCCAACCAAGTCTTCAATGCATTATATTATCGTTTACTATTGCACATAAATATCCGATCCCATCTTCCATTTTGTTCGCTAGAATAAAGTGCATAACTTAGGCTTATTTGAGACAGGCTTCAACTCCAAACTGAACAATGCTTAATTATCTCGTTATAGAAGTAGGACAATGTCATTATAGAAATAGGACAATGTAAATATCTCATTCTAGAATAATATAAATGTAGACATGTCATTAGATATCTCATCATTATAGATATTACAAAATGAGAAGCAATGGCAAAAAAATACGAAAGAAACAAAAATATAACGAGAATCTAAGTAAGAGTGCTGCTTTCTTTTCACAGCTAAAACTAGGAAAAGCTACTTCAGATTTTGCTATATAAATCGTTTTCTCGCTCCAATGCAACCAATAACATATGCACACATTACACTACAACGATAACCCAACTTTTACAAAGTTTGTAATCACCCAAAAATAGACTTTTGCTCCTATCATGCATCATGCACAACTTCTTTTAAAAAAAAGGAAAAAAAATGAACTATGTTAAGACGAACAACTATATACTTAAATTCTTGATAATTCTAATCATCTTAAAATAGATTGAACTTTGAATTTATGGTCATTTCTTATATCCATCTTTTCCTCTACTATTATTCTATAATATTATGTGATGAAGCGGATTATGACGATGACGACGAAATGAAGAATTCGTGTCAAACTAATCGATGAAACGATTAGATGAAACAATATAAATCGATGGATTGTAGATACCCAACGCCCAAATCCGTTGATCTCAAGAGATACCGGATTCTAGCTATATCCAACACGTTGATCATGCACGATACCGTGTTAAAAGATGTACAATTCTTCGACGTTGATCTTGCGCACAAGATTCCATGAATCGGCTTCAAAATCGTTGATTCGAGCGCACTTGAATAATCGAAAATGGAGTAAGGAGCTCACACTCAACTTCCAATTTCAAGAGGCACAAAGCACTCAAACAAAAGTTTTATTCAAAAATCAACCACCTTCTACAATGACAATACGTCCCTATTTATAGGGAAAATACAACACACACGTCTTAACCTCGTACGACTTGACAATATACAAATTACAACACAGCGACTTAACAAATACATCACTCAGTACAATGACTTACAAACCAACGGCTTAACGACATACGACTTAACAACACTATACATCAACGACCTAAGAAAAACAAAAGACTTAACAAATGCGACACAACAACTTGGGCAGAGCGACTTAACTTCTTGAACGACACAAGCCTCGCGACATAAGAAAGTTGCTCGCGACCTAGCAATCAGCGGTATAGGAAATTCTAAGAGACCTAAAGAGGATGAAGGCTGTAGCTTCGCGATGTAGTAGTCGCCGTATTCGCGACCTAGCTGGAAATTGGATCGATTAGGCTTTGCGACCTAAGTGTCTTCGTCTTGCTTGCGAACTAGGGCTGGAGAAACGACCTAGGCGGAGCAACGAAGGTCGTTCGCGACCAATGGTGGATTTTGACGCGACTTAAGGAAGAGGAGGAGCGACCTAGGCGCGCGCCGCGACTTAAGGAATGTCGCTCGCGACTTAGCTGTCGATTACGACCTACTGTAGCTCGTTTGCGACATACGAGATAGCGATCTAGGGATGGGAAGGAGCGATCCATGGCTTCGCTTGATTCAAGGCATGCTGTCGCATCATTCTCTCTTTGTTGACAAAAATTCGATCTCGATTTTGCACCTCTCTCTACCTCAACAAGCTCATCCCCATGTAACGGAATCAAATGCTTAACGTTGAACACGTCTGCAGTGTGAATATGATCTGGTAACTTCAACCGGTATGCATTATCATTGACCTTCTTCAAAATTTCTAATGGGTCAAATTTTCGAGCTTTCAACTTGTTGTAAGTTCCAACTGGAAAACGATCTTTTGTCAACACTGCGTAAACCAAATCACCTTCTTTGAATTCTACACTCCTTTGTTTCTTATCTGCTAGTTGTTTATACTTCTCATTTGAATTAAGCAATCGTTAATGAACGGTTCCGTGACACTCCTGCAACTCAGTCACAAAATCATAAGCTCGCTTAACAACTCCCTTCTGATATGGCACGGTCGTCAAATCTAACGGTCCCTTCGGAATTGCTGAATATACAACTTGAAACGGACTGAATCCAGTACTTCGATTAACAACGTGATTATGTGCAAATTCCGCCTTACATAACTTCATATCCCAGCTCTTCAAATTATCTTTCATAAGACATCTCAACAAGTTTCCCAATGATCTATTCACCACCTCTGTTTGTCCATTTGTTTGTGGATGAAAAGCGCTACTAAAATTCTGTCTCGTTCCAACCATCTTCCACAAACTCATCCAAAAATGGCTTAGAAATCGCGTATCCCTGTCAGAAACAATGGTCTCAGGTAACCCATGTAATCGATAAATCTTTTTAAAGAATAACTGAGCAACACAGACTGCATCAACGGTCTTCTTACAAGCTATGAAATGTGCCATTTTTGAAAATCTATCTACCACCACATATATGAAATCATTTCCACGTTGAGTTCTTGGCAAGCCTAAAACAAAATCCATGCTGATATCAACCCATGGTCTGGTAGGCACAGGCAATGGCATATACAATCCTGCATTCGTAGCTGTCCCTTTGGAAACTTGACATATGTGACATCTCTCCATAAATCTTTCAACTTCTTTTCTCATCGAAGGCCAAAAATAAGATTGAGAAATCAACTGTAACGTACGGTTACTACTCATATGTCCTTCTTCGTGTAATTCCGTCACAATCTTCATTCGCAAGCTACACTCTGGTATGCACAATCGATTCCCCTTGAATAGAAACCCATCTATCATCACATATTCATCCGTCTTCCCTTTATTGACTTCATCTACCATCTTCGCAAAGTAAGGATCTTCAGCAAACAATTATGGAAGTACTTCAAACCCTGTCACTTCAACCTTCATTGTAGTCAACAAATGATTCCTTCTACTCAATGCATCTGCAACATGGTTTGTAACTCTCGATTTGTGTTTCACAACAAATGTAAATTGTTGTAAGTATGCAATCCACGAAGCATGTCTGGCTGCAAGTTTGTCTTGTCCCCGCAAATGTTTCAATGCTTCATGCTCAGTATACAGAACAAATTCTTTATGGAACAAATAGTGTCTCCAATGCTTCACGGCTTGCACAACAGCATGAAATTCTACATCATAAGTATTATATCTCATCTTGGCTCCCGAAAGCTTCTCACTGAAATAAGTAATAGGACGGCCCCTCTGACTTAACACCCCTCCAATTCCAACCTTAGATGCATCAGTATGTAGTTCAAACAATAACCGAAAGTCTGGTAATACTAGCATGGGCGCTGACGTCAAAAGTTCCTTGATTCGCTCAAAAGCAAATCACGCTTCCTCTGACCATGAAAACTGCTTCCCTTTCATACAATCAGTAACTGGTTCCATCACGCTACTGAAGTGTGGAATGAATCTTCGGTAGAATGATGCCAAACCATGAAAACTTCTAACTTTTGTTATCGTCTTGGGTTGTGGCCAATTTTTGATTGCTTCAATTTTATTCTGATCCACCTGTATACCTCCTTCTGATATAACATATCCCAAAAATAAAACACTATGCGTCATGAATACACATTTCTTCGTTGCAGTATAAAATTGTTCCTGTCGCAGTATCCTCAACACTTCTCTCAGATGATGCAAGTGTTCTTCTGGGCTTCCACTGTATATCAGTATATCATCAAAATACACCACCACGAACTTCCCAATAAATGGTCTAAAGATATGATTCATCACCCGCATAAACGTACTAGGTGCATTCAAAAGACCAAACGGATAACCAGCTATTCATACAACCCCTCACGTGTCTTGAATGCTGTCTTTCATTCGTCCCCTGGTAGAATTCGAATTTGATGATATCCACTTTTCAGATCAATCTTCGAAAAGATAACAGCTCCATTCAACTGGTCTAATAAATCATCCAATCTTGGCATTGGAAATCTATACCTCACGGTAATCTTTTTCAGTGCCTGACTGTCGGTACACATCCTCCACGTTCCATCCTTTTTCGGCACTAACAAGGCTGGAACTGCACAAGGGCTTAAACTTTCCTGTACACGCCCTTGTTCAAGCAAATCTTCCACCTGCCTTCTCAACTCCTCATGTTCTTTTGGACTCATCCTGTAATATGGTCTATGTGGTAACACAGCTCCTGAAACAAGATCTATTTGGTGTTGTATGTCCCTCAACGGTGGTAACTCTTTTGGCAGCTTTTCAGGAAATACATCTTCAAATTCTTCTAGCACTGGCTTTACTTCTTCAGGAATTTCAACCACTTCATTACTCTCACGTCCAATCAACAAAAATACTTCAGGTTCATCTTCGACTTCTTTAACAAACTCTTTCAAAGATAGCAAAGTTTTCAGCTCTTCAATCTCCTCCAACTTGCTTTACTTCTGTTGTTGCTTTTTAGGAATTAAAGTGATTTTAGTACCTTCAAACATGAAACTGTAGCTGTTGGTACGTCCAATCATGTTGTACAGCTCTATCATACTGCCACGGTCTCCCCAACAACAGATGACATACATCCATATCAACCACATCACACCAAATTTCATCTTTGTATTTCTTCCCAATCGAAAAAGTTACACAAGCTCTTCTACTAACCTTCACCTCCCCACCTTTCCTCAACCAAGCTAACTTGTAGGGCTTAGGATGCTTCTCAGTCTTCAATGCCAACTTCTTTACAGCTTCTGAAGAGATAATGTTATCACAACTTCCAGCATCAATAACAAACTTGCAAACTTTTACCAGAATAGTGCATGTTGACTGAAAAATGTTGCTCCTCAACCAACTAGAACCATCCTCTTGTTTTGGTGTTAAACAAGACCTCCTCATCATTAAATTACAACCCTCATCTCCCGACAATTCTTCTTCCTCCTCAACTTGCGGTGAATTGGAACATTCTGCTTCTGCATCCTCATCCTCAGCCTCAGCAATCATTGCTCGCTTCTTAGGTTTTGGACATTCATTGCTCTTGTGACCAAATTCCTGACAGTTATAGCATTTGAAATTGTTGTTGACCTTGATCGTAACAGCTTTATTGACAACCGGTTTATTGACTGTTTTGGAAACATTAGCATTGCTGCTATCCCCTTTCACTTGATTGTTGGAATTTGTAAACACACCACCTTCTCGTCTCCCTTGTTTCTCCCAAGCAAGTGCTTTCTGATGTGCTTCAGCGACAGATCTTGGATCAAACATATTCACCATACCTTGATTCTGAGTTCTCAACCCTCCAACAAATCTAGCGGTCAATTGCTCCTCTGTCTCCATGATATCATTCCTCACAATCAGTTGATAAAATTTATCCACATAATCATTGACAGACTTTGTTCCCTGTCTCAAGTTCTGCAATCGCTGATACATAAGATATTGATAATTATAAGGCAAGAAAGTGGCCTTCATCAATTTCTTCATCTTCTCCCTTGAGACAATCTTCGATTTGCCCATTCTCTCCCATGTAAGTTTTGTTTGCTGCCACCATGCCATAGCTCTTTCTCTCAACCGAGTAGAAACCAACTTAACTCTGCGAGACTCGGGAACTTCTTTGAAGTCAAAAATCTCTTCAACATTAGATAACCAATCAAGGAATTCTTCAGCTTGCATACCACCCTTGAATTCTGGAATTTCAGTTTTCATCCCCGACTCCCATCGACGATCATCTTCTACATCCCGATTTTGACGTCGTACTTGGTATCGATCTCGATAATCAATACTTCCTCTGTCACTCTTTTCATCGTAATCAAATCTACTTCGATATCAATCTCGGCCATCAAAATCTATATGATCACGCATATCTCTTCGACTATGTCTTTCAGCATCACGATATGGCTCACGTTCATACTCCCGTGGAGTTCTTCTCTCTTCATCTCTATACTCTTAATGTTCTCGCCTTGTTGAAACTGATAACTCTCTTCTATCTTGAATAGATTGTGGCGACACCCTCCTCGCTTCCGTAACCGATGGCGAAACTTTGTTTCTGCCATGGTTCGAGATTGGCGACCATCTCCTTTGACTTTGATTCATATCTATCATTAATTTCTCCAACTTCCCAATACCTTCATCGAATTTTTCATGGATATGTTGTTCCATTTGCTTAGCTTCTTCTCTTCTATATACATCTCCAATATTTTGAAATCGGTTAGCACGTCTCGGAGGCATGATCTCTCTAGCAAGCTTGGTTCCTTCTCTACTTAGCTCAAACAAAAAGTGATGCACAACTCGAATACTTCTTCTCTGCTCCGAACAGGCTCGGCTTAGCTATGATTGGCTAAGTTCAAGCTCTGATACCAAACTGATGCAGCGGATTATGACGACGACGACGAAATGAAGAATTCGTGTCAAACTAACCGATGAAACGATTAGATGAAACAATATAAATCGATGGATTGTAGATACCCAACGCCCAAATCCGTTTATCTCAAGAGATACCGGATTCTAGCTATCTGCAACACGTTGATCGCGCACGATACCGTGTTAAATGATCTACGATTCTTCGACGTTGATCTTGCGCACAAGATTCCGTGAATCGGCTTCAAAATCGTTGATTCGAGCGCACTCGAATAACCGAAAATGGAGAAAGGAGCTCACACTCAACTTCCAATTTCAAGAGGCACAAAGTACTCAAACAAAAGTTTTATTCAAAAATCAACCACCTTCTACAATGACAATACGTCCCTATTTATAGGGAAAATACAACACACACGTCTTAACCTCGTACGACTTAACAATATACAAATTACAACACAGCGACTTAACAAATACATCACTCAGTACAACGACTTACAAACCAACGGCTTAACGACATACGACTTAACAACACTATACATCAACGACCTAAGAAAAACAAAAGACTTAACAAATGCGACACAACAACTTGGGCAGAGAGACTTAACTTCTTGAACGACATAAGCCTCGCGACATAAGAAAGTTGCTCGCGACCTAGCAATCAGCGGTATTGGAAATTCTAAGCGACCTAAAGAGGATGAAGGCTATAGCTTCGCGATGTAGTAGTCGCCGTATTCACGACCTAGCTGGAAATTGGATCGATTAGGCTTTGCGACCTAAGTGTCTTCGTCTTGCTTGCGAACTAGGGCTGGAGAAATGACCTAGGCGGAGCAACAAAGGTCGTTCGTGACCTATGGTGGATTTCGACGCGACTTAAGGAAGAGGAGGAGCGACCTAGGCGCGCGCCGCGACTTAAGGAATGTCGCTCGCGACTTAGCTGCCGATTGCGACCTACTGTAGCTCGTTTACGACATACGAGACAGCGATCTAGGGCTGGGAAGGAGCGATCCACGGCTTCGCTCGATTCAAGGTATGCTACCGCATCATCCTCTCCTTGTTGACAAAAATTCGACCTCGAATTTGCACCTCTCTCTACCTCAACAAGCTCATCAATCAAATGCTTAACGTTGAACACGTCTGCAGTGTGAATATGATCTGGTAACTTCAACCGGTATGCATTATCATTGACCTTCTTCAAAATTTCTAATGGGCCAAATTTTCGAGCTTTCAACTTGTTGTAAGTTCCAACTGGAAAACAATCTTTTGTCAACACTGCGTAAACCAAATCACCTTCTTTGAATTCTACACTCCTTCGTTTCTTATCTGCTAGCATATGTTTCATGTTTCCCTAGTTAACATGCTATTTTCTGAAGAACGCTAGTTTTTCCCCTTGTTCATTTGTCCGCTTCATTTTTGAACTTGACCTTTATTTCTTCTGCCGTTTATCTCTAATTGTTTTTTTCCTTGTAGGAATATTGGAAATTTGAAGGACAAGAGCTTGGACTTTCCTTGATTTATATTATGTTCTTTTAACAAAAAAATTCTGTAAGATTTTATGTTGCTAACATTTGAGTTAAAACTCAGTTTTTAAAATTTTGTATATGGCTAAATCTTATAGTTAATGAAATTGATGTAGCTTTGATTATATTTAATCTTTATAGTTGTTTATTATATTACATTATATCCATTATTGTATTATAAATTGAGCAGTTTGTTAATGAATACATTAGCTATGACTGATTTACAACTACTAGTAAATAAAAAATGAAGCAAAACTTTGATATGTCGTAGCTTTTTAAACTGCTACAAACTAAAATAGCAAAATGCTACAAAACAACAATCCAAAGCTAAAAAATGCTACAAGTATCAAACATAAGAACAAAAACGTTGCATTATATATTATTGCAGTGTTTCATAAATGATGCTATATTAATGACCCGTTGAAGCATGCTTTTTACTACGCTCTTCAAAATGCTAAATGAATTCACATTATTTAATTAGAGAATCCGAACTAACAATTTTTTGCAGCGTTTCATAAAAGCTTCGGTATCCATTTTTTAGCAACCTTTCAGAAACGTTGCAGTATATTAATGCTCTTTGTAGCGGCACATAATACAGCCTTCTTCGAAAGGCTGTGGATGATAATGACAGCAATTCTAAAACACCGCAAAAGTCCCTTTTGTTGTGGTGGGAGTACTTCTCATATATCATACTGCACTACTTTATCTTTTTATTACTTTGCTATACTACAACCAAGCAGTATGTTTCCTTTTTAATTTTTGAATATATTTTTTACCATCATTTATTACCTTTCCGTCGTGCTTTTAGAATATTATTTGCAACAATTTATCACAAACCTATCTGCTGATCCGCTGTCAAATTATATCATAACTACTGTTAGTGTAATCTCTATCACAAGTCTTACGTGGAAGAATATAAAAAATTTCATAAATTTCCTTACTTCATCTATTTTTTTTGAAATTTTGAATAGTTACATGTGTAGATTCGAAGTTAAGTGCTTTACTTCCAATGATCTTAAATAATGAAATTTTAATTGCAAGTTTTCATTTTATTGGTCCATGAATTTTAGCTGATTAGTTTTAGATTCACTTGTTTAAAGTTAAAATTTTCATTTACCTCAGTTAACATTTTGATGAAAAAGTCTACATCACTGTCCTTTAATCTTTGTCTTATTTTCTACCGACTTTCATAATTGATTTTTTCTTCTAGTGAGTAATCATTTGTGTTTAATATTTTGCATATATAGGTTGACTCATGGCAAACGTTACTAAACTTGTATTCAAGGCTTTGGATATGGAGACAACTACTCATCGTGGATATAGGATGTGGAGACCCACTTACAATCTCAGTGCTTAGAAAATACCATTAAAAATGGTAATAATATGTTATAGTAGGGCAAAGCAAAGACCTTGATATTTTTAAAAATTCACATCCATAATGATCTACCATCAGAAGACAGTCATACTTTCAAATACTAGGCAAGAATGGTTGAACCTGAAGTTTCAAGACTTTAAATTTGTAAGGGAATACAATTCCGCTATGTTTAGAATTACTTCTAAACTGAAATTATGTGGAGAAAAGGTAGATGATGTATAAATGTTTAAAAAGACATTTTCAATATTTCATGCCTCAAACATACTCATGCAATAACAATATCGAGAGCGTCATTTTACAAAATATTCCGAACTTATAGATGTTTGTTAATTGCTAAGAAAATAAAGAATTACTTATTAGAAATCACCGCTCAAGGCCAAATAGTTCAGCTGCATCATTAGAAGTTAATGCTAAGTTTTCCCACTTCGGAATAGGTTGAGGTTGATGTAGACGATGTGGTCGTGGACATGGACGTGGATATAACTCTTGCAGAGGCGGATATTGTGGTTTTAAAGGTAATAAAACTACCAATTTTAAAAGGCAATAAAAGAACGAGTCTGAAAAGGATAATGATTCAGCTCCAAAAAATAATAAAAACACTATGAGGAAGTTTGTTATAGATATGGATGCTCTGATCACTGGTACGTACGTGTAGATCATTAAAGAAAATAATTAAAAAATACCAACACTCTAAGAATATTGAGACAAATAATACCGAAGGATTGTTTGATAACACTAACTTGAAGTTAGATGATTTCTTCGAAGACGATGATGAAAATTTCATAAATGATGAAAATCTCAATGCAATGATTGATAATACGGCTGACCTTATTAGCTAAAAGTAGCCTGAAGTTTGTTGTGTGGTTTTCATTTTATTTTAGTTAGTTTGAAATCAATGTCTGTTTGTTTATTTTCATTTTTAGAACTAGTTGAAATAATGTTTATCGATGGATGTTGTTTTAATTTGTAGTTTGCTTTGATATATTTTTTATAGAAATTATTAGCATTTATTTATGCTCATGAACTATTTTAATAATTGACTAACTATATTGTCTTTAATTCTTAAGGTATGGACCATCAATGTTTGAGTGATGATATACGCCTACTAGACAGTGCAACCACTCATACGATTCTGAAAAACCAGAAGTTTTTCTCTGAATCATCTGAAAATATTTGTACTAAAATCTGCACTATAGCTGGATCTGCGAATATAATTGAAGGGGTTCGTAAGAGTCCATATAATATTACCAAAGGATACACATATCTTCATTCAAAATGCATCATACTCAAGCAATTCTAAATGAAATTTGCTAAGCTTTAAGGATATAAGAATGAACGGTTAACATTTTAAAACTATAAATGAAAACAATAAAGAATATCTTTGTGTTATTTCAGAATAGAAAGCTAGAAGCTTATTTCAGAAAAATTTGATATAATTTTAACTGGATGATATTTATCTCATGGTATAAACATGAGCCAGAAGTTCACAAATACAAAAATACTAATTCTTTGGCATGATTGCTTCGGTCATTCTGGGTCAATAATGATGCGTAAAATTGCTAAAAACTCAAATGGGCATGATTTATTAAACCAACTGAATTTACTAGGTGATTACTTAATATGCACAAGGAAAATTAATCACTTGACCTTCATAAATTAAAATCACTTCAGAATCTCCAACATTTCTACAAAGAATTCAAGGTGATATATGTGGTCCAATCCACCTTGAATGTGGACCATTTAAATATTTTGTGGTATTAATTGATGCATCAACTCATTGGCCATATGTATGTTTGCTTTCCACAAGAAATATGGTATTTTCCAAATTAATTGCTCAAATAATCAAACTAAGAGTACACTTCCCTGATTATCAAATTAAATCAATTCAAATAGATAATTCAAAAGAATTTACTTCCTAAGTATTTGATGAGCATTTTTTATCATTGGGAATTGAAGTTGAACATCCAGTAGCTCATGTTCGTACTCAAAATTGTCTAGCAGAATCATTAGATAAGTTGTCAAACTGAGGTGGTAAGATGAGATCAATTTATTACAGAGTTCAATAGAGTGGAGCAATGGGGATGCTCCAGTATATAGAAGGACGTGAACAAGAAAGGACAATAATGGATTTCAGAACAAGGTAGGGTTGCAAAGTTCGAAAGAAATCCGAATCGAAGAGGAAGAAATTCAAGCTCGAACGAAGGTGATTCTGTAATTTAAATTTACTCTATATGTTAAGTTTTGCCTAAAACCAGAGTTTTGATACCAACTGTAACGACCCGACATTTCGAACCATTCGCATCCGCACATGTCGGACTTGAATTGCTCAAAATGTCAGATTGTTAGTTTATATTTGGCAAACTTAACATATACAGTACATAAAATAAATCACAGAATCGCAGACATAGAGTATTATAACAATAAGCAACCGAATAGATAAATAGTAGTTCATGAAGCTACTATAAAATATCAGAGTCTGAAACAAAATACAATAGAATCTCATATACAAATGAATCTCTAATACATAAGCAACAGACGAGTTGAACATAACTGACTGGAATAAACTGAAATAACTCAAGCTGGATTAATAGATCTTCAAACAAAGCTCCAATCTCCAAAGGTGAGTTTCAAATGCTGTGACACTTAGTCTGACCCAAGCGTAAAGAAAAACACAAAACACTCTGTCAGGATGAACATTCTTATATTAATAAATTCAAATCAAGTGAAATGTCAACTGAAATACAAGTAACTTAAAGGATATTTGTGATTTCCATTCTCTATGGATCCATGGAACTATCAATTATGTAGTAATATACGCTATTATAATATGTCTATATAAAGTAAAGGTACTAAAATAACATTAAGGCGTTACCCATATCCCCCTTAACACATTATATATATTCCCGTAGTCTATACGATGCCGTACGCTCCGTCGTAAACTGGAGATTTACCCAAAGGACATTACATAGGTACGGTACAAAACTAACTCGTAGAAGGCGCGATAGAGCATGCGACAAGGCACTCGAGGTAATGTCAGGGTAGATATACCATTTACGGATCCGTATTGGTGTTAACGCAAAGCAGCTACTACAGCCACCTCATGACACACTCCCAAATCATCGCAAAAGCAATAGAATGGTATCGAAAAAATATGTCCGATTGGAGGAATGACCTCACTTGGTCCGACGTGGCTCCTGTTTTAGCCGCATCAAGCTGACTCACGGAAGTCAGGGCTTTGTAAATACCATATAGAATCATCACCAAACCATCCTACTTCATTCTGGAATCTCCACCACGTACACAGTTGTTAAAGTTGTTTTCGGTATTGGCAGAGAGTATGACAATATCCGATTCTGGTCTCTTTAACAACCAAACGCTTATTTCACACCGTGGTCATTTCATTCAAATAGTTCATACTTCATATCAAAATATCATATTCATTTCAAAACCATATCAGTTCGATATCATTATTCACTTTAAATAATATTCATTTCCAGAACCGTAACACTTTAAAAAATTATAACACTTTCGAAATCATAGCACTTTTGAAATCATAACACTTTTGAAATCATAATACTTTGAAATCACAACCGTTTGGAGATCATAACACTTTCGACTTAACAGTTTAGACATTGAAAATATAATATGTATGTTAAAATAGTTATAAATCAAAATAGTTTATATATTAAAATAGTATATATTAAAACACTTAATAAAATAAAAATAGTTTCCTCCAATTTCTCCAATCAGTTTAAATTCCAAAATTTAATTTAAATCAATTCCAGTTTAACCATTTCAATTTAAAGGTCAAAGATTCAACTCAAATTTTTAGTAAACTATTTCAATTTTTATCGATTTTAAATCCAGGTTTTGAAGTTATCACTTCAATTCCAATAAGATTCAAGTTTAAGTATTCAACATTTACAATATAAATTTCATTTATATTTCAACATTTAACTTTAGTTTCATTCAGTTTGGAAAGTATTCACTTAATCATTTTAATAACAATATATTAAAATGATTAAGTTTATAAATTTAAATCAATATTAAATATTCAATCCTAATTTTATTTAAAATTGAGAATATTCATTTAAGCACTTTTTATCGAATCAAGTACAAATCAAAATTTTAAAAACCTCAAAATTAATCAGTTCAAATAAATTCTTATTTAAATTCAATTATTCTAGTTTAAATTCCAAGTCAACGTTAATTTATCTTTCCAGCCTTTATTATTAAAGTTGTAAAAATCTATTTCAATATCTTAATAAAATTTATATAAATACTTAAACATATTATAAACCAATTAATTAAGTTAAATTTTTATTAAATTAAATCTTATTGTTAAATTTATTTTTATATATATTAAAAAATAAAATAAAATTATAATTAAAATCTTAAAATTATATTTTCAAAACTAACTTATAAATTTAAATTCCCAAAACATGTAACCAAAAAATTTAGATATATATAAAAATAACATTTATACATATTATATCTAAAAAAAATCAATATTGATTAAAACCCCAAATCGTTAATGGATGCAACTACGTAAGAAACAGCTATCTATATCATTAAGAGTCAAGAGAATAAATGACCTTACTTACTTATGCTTTCTAATTACGTATTCTATCATATATTCTTGATCTCTAGCAATCTATACTTGTATTTCACCCTTCCGTATATTCAGTTCTTCACATACGATACTCTCTAGATATATATTGGAAGCATTTGAACTAATTATTCAATATCTGTGTTATAGATCACACATTTTTACAAGAACAACTTATTGTAACCAAGCCTATTCCTCCGAGCGAATCGAGGGTGTTTGATAGTCGAATTCCGAAGGGGAGCTTGGGGATTGGATGTAGGGCGGGAGGTCCGAACCAGTATAAAATCCCGGTATGCTTATTCTATATTTACTTAGATTAATATTTTTTTAGTCGCACCATATATTTTATCATATATACTTGCATATACACTACACGATTCACCCTGTAGACTTTCAATTGGTATCGGAGCAAGGTTTGATCAAAGTACAGTAACACGTTTTTGAATCACTTTAATATGGAAAGTATTTTTCAAGAAGGTCAATCCACAGCACGACCCCCACTTTTTAATGGTTCTAACTATGCATATTGGTCAACACGTATGAGAATTTTTATGGAAGCTAATGAATTATAAATTTGGTCAACCACTCAAAATAAATATGAAGCACTTGACACTGATATGAACACATGGAATGATGCATAAAAAACCGCAGCTTCTAATAATGAAAAGCTATGAATATTTTATTTTGTTCATTAGATAAGAATGAATTTTCATGTGTCACGTTATGTAATACTACATATGATATTTGGGGTACCTTACAAGTTACACACGAAGGCACAAACAAAGTTAAAAAAACTAAAATTTCAATTTTACAAAATCAATTTTCATCATTTAAAATGAAACAAAATGAATCTATAGTAGACATGTACTCTAGATTCCAAACCGTTCAACACGATTTAACGGCATTTGGAGTCTAATTCACAAATTTTGACTTAATATCTAGAATACTCAATTCTTTAACTCCAGAGTGGGAGAGAAAAGTATTAGCCATCGAACAAGTAATGTTCTCTCAACATTCCTTGTTGAAGAATTAATAGGAAATTTAATATCCTATGAAGCTAATTTGCAGGTAAGAAAAGAACAAAATTCAGAAAAGAAAAACATAGCATTCCCAGCGACAAATGAAGATTCTGACTTAGACGAAGAAGAAATCGTATTTATCGCCAAAAACTACAGCAAATTCAAGAAATTTAGGAAAATGACCAGATTTCAGAAAGGAGGAAAATCAAGCTCTACAAATCAAACATTAATCAAATGCTATGATTGTGACCAATTTGGACATATGAAGAAAAATTGTCCCAAGCTCAACAATGATAAAAAGAAGAACAAATTTGAAAAATTCAAAATGAAGAAAGCTTTCAAAGTAACATGTGATAACTCGGATTCTTCATCATCATCAGATAGTCACAACGATAGTGGAGAAGAACAAGCTAATATATGTTTTATGGCACAAACTGATGAGGTATCTCGAACTTAGTTATGATGAATTATTAGAACTTAGCATGAAATTAGATGATAAATTTAGACAAATTAAAAAATTGAATAAAGAACATACAGCCAAAATAAATAGATTAGAACTTGAAGTAGGAATGTTAAAAGATGAAAAAATTATTTTAGAGGAGGGACTAGAATTATCTTAAGAAAAAATTAAAAGTATTTTGGTTAAAAATGAGACTATATCTATTGATTTTGGAAAAATTAGACTAGAAAAGGATAACTTGTTAAAAGAAAATATCGACTTGAAGTGTAATATAGAAATATTGAAAATTGAAAATTTAGAACTAAAAGAAAAATTAGACAAAATTACAAATAATATTTCAAAATTTAATAAAGGAAAATAAGATTTGGAAAATCTTATCAAAACTTCAAAACCATCAGGTAATAGAAATGAATTAGGATTTAAAAATATTCCTAAACAAAAAGGGAATAATATTAAGAAATATAGTTGTATTCATCAAAAGACTAAAAGACCACCTAAGTCTAATATGAATACCAAAAATACAAAAATTTGGATACCTAAGACAAATAATAAGTTGATTAGACAAAAACATATTAACAAACTTTTAGGTAATGTAGTCTATAATAAAAATTATGTTCATAAAGGTATCAAACCTTTTTGGGTATGCCTACCTGCTCCTCCTAACATCTAGAACCCTAACAAAGTATATGGGAACCAACTAAATCATTTTTCATTTTGCAGGTACCCAAAATAAAAAATAAGGAGAAATGGATACTTGATAGTGGATGCTCCAAGCATATGACCAGAAACTCAAAAATGCTATCAAATATAACATACATCGATGGTGGAATGGTAAATTTGGAGATAACTCAAAAGGATACGTCGTTGGCATCAGAGAAGTCATCAACTCTGGTATTTCTAACTCACTTATTATTACAAATGTTTTGTTTGTAGAAAATTTGAAACACAGCCCACTTATTATTAGTCAATTATGTGATAAAGGTTTTCAAACCTATTTCGAAAAAATAGATGTAATAGTTTCGACAATAACTAACAACTTATCTTTGAGGGTTTTAGAAACAAAAATATTTATGTCTTAAATATGAATATAAATCGAAATTCAAATTTATATTTAACTGCCAAACATGGCGATCCATGGTTGTGGCATAAACGATATTGTCATATTAATTTTAAATATATTAATAAATTAGCAAAATATGAGCTAGTTAGAGGTTTACCTAAAATAAATTACAAAGTAGAAAATTTATATGACGATTGCCAAATTGGAAAAATTAAAGAAAATATATTTTAAATCTAAAAATAATATGTCTACAAAAACAACTATTAGAATTATTACATTTAGATTTATGTGGTCCAACTCAAGTACGATCTATAAATCACAACAAATATATTTTCGTAACAGCTGATGATTTTTCAAGATATACGTGGACTTTATTTTTAAAACATAAAAGCGACACCTTTGGAATGTTTAATTTTTTTACTAAAAGAGTTAAAACTCAAATGGATTTGAAAATTAAAAATATTCGAAGTGGTCACGGTGGAGAATTTTTACCAATTTTTGTAATAAAAAGGGCATAAGTCATATTTTTTACTTTTCCCCGCACACCTCAACAAAATGGTGCAGTGGAAAGAAAAAATCATACGCTACAAGAATGTGTACGAACACTATTAAATAGTAGTGGTCTACCAGAATATTTTTGGGCTGAAGCTATTACTACGGTTTGTTATGTGTTGAATCGAGTAACCATACGACCTATGACTAAACATAATTGTTTTGAAATAATTTTTGGAAGAAAACCTAATGTATCATACTTTAAAATTTTTGGATCAAAATGTTTTATACTAAATACCAAAGATAATTTGGGAAAATTCAGCCAGAAGGCCGATGAAGGAATTTTTGTTGGATATTTGGATTGTAGCAAGGCGTATAGAATTTTTAATAAACGAACTAACAAAATTGAAGAAAGTTTACTTGTTTCGTTTGATGAATTTTTTTTTAACCACCATACTAATGATGATGAAGAAATAATTCTGATAACAAATACAACAAATTATTATAATAATGATACAAATGCACAAAATAATACTTTAGTGTCATTTTCTAGAATTCTAAAAAATCGTCCAAAAGATAACATCATTGGAGATCTTAACGCCAGAGTAACTATAAGTCAACTTAACCAAATAAGTCATATAGCATTTGTGTAAAATTTTGAACCCAAAAATGATAAAGAAGCTTCAAACGATAATTTTTGGATAATAGCTATGCAGGAAGAACTAAATCAATTTGAACGTAATAATATTTGGGAATTAGTACCAAGATCAGAAAATCAATCAGTTATTTAAACTAAATATAAAAACAAAGCAGATGAAAACAGAAATATAGTTAGACATAAAGCACGTTTAGTTACTTAAGGTTATAATCAAGAAGAAAGTATCGACTACGACAAAACTTTTGCTCCAGTAGCAAGACTCGAGGCCATACATACATTACTTGCTTTTGCAAATCATCACAATTTTAAATTATTTCAAATGGATGTCAAAAGTTCTATTTTAAATGGTTTTATTAAAGAAAACGTATACGTTGAACAAACAATAGGCCTCTACCTCAAACACAACATGAACCATCACAAGAGGTGGAGCAACATCGTGAGAATACTCCTCCTCCTCCTGCACCATTTGATTATACATGCCAAGATGATATTTTGGAGACTTGCACTGAGACGAATCAAAATGAGAGTATTAGCGACTTAACTCTCCAAAATCAGCTTATTTTGTCTCGAAATCAAAAATTATTGGCTAAGCGCATTGATAGTTTTGAAACATCTTTTGCTACTTACCTAGCCACAGTTGAAACATCACTTTCAACTACATTATCCATTCTAAAGGAGGTTCTTCAACGGGTTCGCGGTCCTACACCACTTTCATAAGATTGACAAACTCTAGTGCCATCTCCTCCTCCTTCAAAACACTCTAAAGGTTTTGACGAGAAGAAAGAATTTCTCAAACACACTCCGACAACTCCTAAAAACAAGCTAGCTCTTCCAAAAATGAAGATGAAGGAGATGATCAAGATAAAACTTCCCCAAAAGATCCTTAGATTTTTAGGATTCTGTCTTTTGTATAAAAATGATAAAAAAAAATCTATGAATGCAATCAATTATTTTGATAATGAAAATTGCTTTTTCGATGTGTTATTTCTATGTATATTCATGCAACCTTACAACGATTGGTAAATACTAAATGGTATGGACATGGTATCTACAATTAAAAGTTATTACTGCTTTTTGATGATGCCAAAGGTGATGAATAATAAAAATCTCAACAAATAATGGAAAGCACGTATTCAGGAGGAGATTTATCAAATTATATATTAGTACATTGTATAATTGTCATCATCAAAAAGGGGAAAATTGTTAGGAAATCAAATCTACGGTTTTGATGACAACAACCATATAATGGAAATCAAATACACACACACACACACACACACACACACACACATATATATATATATATTTGTATATATAGGTACTTACTTAAATATCACTAGAAAGACAAGAACAAGGCTCAAAGGACACTACAAGAGACTACAAGTCGATAGGAATAAAGAAACACAAAAAAAGAGCGCAAAAACTAATATGCACAATATCTGACGTCTGGATGCCCAAGCCAGACGTCTGAAACAGTTCTCTAGAACAACAGATATGTTGAACCAGACATCTGGAAATTGCACTCAGATGTCTGATCTACTACTATATTCAAAAATATATATAGTATCAGACGTCTGAAACATATTCCAGACGTCTGATTTCAAACTCGAATTTCAAATATGAATTCAACTGCCACATTCGAATAAACATCTCCGCTTCTCTTCGCTGCTACTCTTCATCATCAACATAAGCAATTGTAGAGCACTCGTTAATGGATGCAACTACTCAAGAAGCCTCTCTATAACTATATATGTCATCAAAATCAAGAGAATAAATGATGCTACAAGAAAATTTGTTTTTTATAACGCCAATAGATAGCGGTTTATTTCATAGTGTTATTGGTTGTTTTAACTTGCTTTATTTAAAGAATGGATCGGCTACGTAACGCTTTAAAAGAGCGGGCTCCCCAAATTATTTTGATGGCCGCCTATTCCTTGAATTATTTCCATTTTCCCTCTTTCTCCAATATTTTCCCTCTTCCCTGTTCCTGAAATTATTTCCTCAAATCCTCAATCACAAAATTTCCTCCTTATCACCGCCTCCACCCCTAACTCATCCTACCCGCCTCGTGTTGCCGATCTCAGCTTGCCTCAAGCACTTTTCTTATCGACAAAAGGGACCATCTTTTCCTTTCATTGAAAAAGAAACGATTTCTCTATTTAAAATTCCATTTCAGAATCCCGAATCACACTCCTATATAGAACTGAATCTAATGCCTGTCTAAGTTGACTCACCACCGATTCGAAGATGCCATCAGCTGCTGAGAAGTCTAGACTAAACTCAATAACTAGGGTTTTGCAATCGCACGATGTCGACTTATCTGTAAGTCACGATTTATTTTTATAAGTAGTTTTAGAAAGGGTCAGAATATGTAATAAGTTTTGAGAAGTGGTCTAGAAGGGTAAATAACCAAAAATCTATAAAAGATTTTAGATACAAAACCGTGTTAGTTCACCCGCTGTAACTTTGAAACTCTGATATTCTTGAAGATAAGTTTTATGGTATATAATGCATGAACATGCAAAGTGGAGAATACAATATATGGAGACCAATCTCTGAAACTAAATCAGCGTTATTGACTATCAATGAAACAGAAAAACATTTGCAATGCTGCATTTTAAGCTTTAAAAATTAAAACTTTGTAACACGTCTCTTTGGGAAAGTGAAGAGATGTTTGAAATTTAAATTTAAGTTTTGTTTTTTACAGGTTAGAGTTTGCGGGACAACGGCCTATGTAACTCAAACAGCATGGATTCAGAATGGGACTATTCAGGACAACATATTGTTTGGGGAACCCATGGTTAGGGAAAAGTATAAAGAGTTTATTAGGGTCTGTTGCTTAGAAAAGGACCTAGAAATGATGGAATTTGGGGACCAGACTGAGATCGGAGAAAGAGGAATCAATCTTAGTGGTGGTCAGAAGCAACGTATACAATTCGCTAGGGCTGTTTATCAGGATTGTTATATCTATTTTCTTGATGATGTCTTTAGTGCTGTTGATGCTCATACTGGTTCTGAACTCTTCAAAGTAATCATAAATTAAAATTATTAGTGTTCAGTATAACCTACAAAAAATTTATCTGAAAAAACATTGATGTTTATAATTCATATTAGCCTGTCTGTTGAATGTGTTGCACGTTTATCTGTAAGTCAGACCTTCTCCTCGAACAGTAGCGTCAATTCAGATTTATCCAGAGCGACTTGCAAGGAATATGTTGTCCTTGGATTGGCTGCTCCAAAGTAGATACTATTGTCAAATGAAACCAATACAAAAAACTCTTACAAATCAAGAAAGCATAAGCAGCAACGACAGTGAAAAAAGAAAAGCCCTTGCTATTACTGCTGGTACTAGCTCAAATCTGATTCCTAGTCAGGTATATAACATTTTCCATGAGTAGCTTGTAATTCTATGTCAAGAGTAATTTTCCATGAGTAACATTTTTCTGGGAAACATTAACAGGCAAGGAGCATTTATTATTTTACGATCAGCCGAAAAATCTAAAAGGTGCTGCACTTATGCAGGTAATGCATATTCACTGTTATTCACCTTTATTTGTAGCTGTTATTTCATAGGAAAGAAATACTCATTATGATAAAATTCTGAGTTTAGAACATACTAAAAAGAATAATCTATAATGCACCATCATATTCTTTTCTTTTTCACTGTGAAATCCTTCTCACAACCAATCTGCTAGTCTTATGCCTTCCATTTCCTTGTCCTTAAATGACATTAAATTGTTGTTTTGTTGCAAAGAATGACAGAAACTACAATTATTAACTTCTACATTCACCAAAACTATTAAAATAATCCTGTGCTGTTGTAAGTATGTTTTATATTAACTATCTTGTCATTATAAATTTAGAGATCTTTGAATAATTTTGGTGTATGCATTTACTAAACTTTCTTATACATTATTTTTTCGCTGTATGTGTTTACCTTTTGTTGTTTGCACTTAGTTTTTATTCAAAAGTGGAAGAGACATTTGAATACTTTTACAGTGAAAGTTTTTGGGTATTTCAAGCATTATTATACCTTTTGTTACTATAGGGGATGATAATGGAAAAGATGAAGATGCTTTGTGATTTTAGTATCCTTCAATCTCTTTCCATAGTTAATTGTTTTCGTAGTGGCTATACTAAATATCTAAGCACTTACCGAAGCCAACTAAATATCTAATAAAATTAAACTATAAAATTAGGAGTAACTTTGAGACCATATAATTAACTCATTTCATTATCAAAGTGGATATCACCCAGTGTAGTAGTCCTATAGCTTACTACATAGCCATGGCAATCAAAAAAGTTTAAAGGAAAAATTGTAAGAACCAATGGAAAAATCAGAGAGAAACTTTTCTTGATTTGTTATTAGTATATTGATCCTTTGGCATCAATAACTTGATCTTTTCAGGAATTTTTTTACATCTAGGGAATCAAATCTTTTGACAATCAGTTTCCTTAACATTTTAAAATGTGCAAATAACTTGATCACTATTTCAGTCACCAGTTATGGTTAACAGTTGAGATGGTTTGAAGTGGGTATTTGATGTTGTGACAGAAGAGTATAGTATTGTGTTGTGGCAGGAGATTGTTGTTGTTGTGGTTGTAGTGCACAGCAATGTTGATGCAGGTGGCAGAAGTTGATTGGCAGTGGGTGAACTTGGTTGGGCAGCATTTCACTGACTGGAAATTCTGATGTGGTATGGTAGTGGCTTGTTTGAGATGTTTTGGCTACAGGCGGAGGGTGATATTGATCAGAGATGATCAGTATGCTTGTTGACTGGTGATAGAGATGGCTGTTGGTATTTGTTGAAGTAGTGATATTGAAGGAAGTGGTATTACTTGTGGTTAGAAATGTGAACGCAGTGTGACGAATGTTGATCAGGTGAATCAGGGAGAATGTAAGTGATGGATGTATTGTCAGTGATATTGGTTTGGTGGATGTTTATGCAGCAGATTTGTGGTGGTTGTTAACTGGTGTGAAGGCTGCTGGTCATTACTGAAGTGCAATGGCAATTGGGGAAGCAAATGAATTGAAGTGGGCTGTTGTGATAGTTGTATGCAGCAAGTGATGATGTCGGGGGGGTCTGGAGGTTCAGAGATGAAGTAGTGAAGTGCAGTTTGTTATGGATAGGTGTGGAGTCTGTTAAGTGGTGTAGTGTATACAACAGTTATGTTTATAATAGTGAAGAGGTTTACAACAGTGATGTAGTGATGGATGAATGGTTTATTGTAGTGTGTACAAAAGTGGGGGGATTTGTGAAACAGTGGAGAGGATTTGGTGAACTGGTATGGCAATATTGATGGTAGATGATGTTGGCAGAGTTAGTTTATGGTAGTGGAGTGTTGTGTGTGGTTGTTTCAGTGAGCAGAGGGGCAGAAGTATACAATAGTAATAATAAGTTAGCAAAGTTTATGATTAACTAAGTTAATAATAATAATAATAATAAATATTTAATAATTTTACATCTAATTAATTGTATCGATGGTACCTATGATTTATGAGTGGAAATGAAATGTTATATGTTATTGGTTTCGTAATTCTCAAGATGTTCTTTTTTTTCCTTTGTTATTTGAATCAAATTATGAATTCATCGTTACATTGACAGGCATGGTTTCGAGAACTACCCATATGGGAGGTTCCTCTTCCAAAAGTAAGCTGAATGTCATTTCAAATTTTTGTACTCTTTTTCGCTAGATGTTGCAATCTTGTTTTTTTCCATTACAAACTGTTTTGTTGAACGTTTTGTGAATAACTTATTGGCTTTAGGTCAAATCACGCTCAAGTATGGTTGTATAACTACTGCGTAAGAGTTGGTCTTATAATGTATACATACCAGTTCACTCTATTAAAACGTAAACTGAATATCTATGGTAGCTTTATTTAATTATTTAAATTTGTAGGCCACTGGTTGTAGTTGTAATAATGTACCAACCACATTGTATTAAACATTATGAGAAGCAAAGAACCAGAAGAGTGGAGGGAATGTTAATTTTTTACAAGAAAATATTAATGACTGTATCCAGTAAACTTTCCATCAGTCTTTATCACTGCCTAAAATTGGGTGCAAACATAGTACTGACTCATATCAAAATTAATGCTTATACCACACATTATCATCAATGTCAAGGCACTCAATGTGAACCGTGTTGAATTAAGTTGTTTACCGCACTAGTTCTGAATTGCAAATGCGCCCCAACAAAATTCTCTAGTAATTTACAGTGTAATTGTACATATACGATTATGAATGACATGGTATCTTGGGGTAAATGTTTAATGTTGAATTTAATGTTGTTTATTTGATACCACCAGGCCTATGGTATCAGGTTGTCATGTACAACAATGATGCCAATGTGATCTTCTGACTGATACATGATTACAACCCTTGGTTATTTACCGTATGATTTTACATTTAATTTTCAGAGTCAGGTTCAAGTTGATGGTGGTAAATCTGCGGACTTAAGTAATTATCCTTACGTATTTATGGTATTTTCACTTTTATATATCATCCTCCCTGTGTTAGTATCCCAATTGTTCTATCTATTAAGGTACCAATATCCAAAATTATGATACAGAGGTGGAAGGAGCAGTACTTTGTAAATGTTGGTATAGACTGTGGTTTGGCAATTGCTGGTTTTTACTATGTTTGCTTCTCTGTCAGCGATGGTTCAATAAATGGTTTCTATTATGATCCAAATAGCAGGTATAAAATCTTAAAAATCTCACTTATACTATCATATTCATTAAAAGTAACCGCCAACCATTATGGTATCAGTGCCTTCTTGCCTGTGCAATGATGTCAGTAAAATCACCATGTTTAAAACACGACTAGCCTGATTTGTCATATACCTATATGTAATTGATGCACCATTTAACTTCATATATAGTTTTTCATCTCATTACACTATGTTGAATTAGTTTTATATAACATCCGCCTACCAATCATTTATTTTGCAAATTTTACAGCCCTTTTCAGAAGCTTGAACTAAATTGTTCAAACGAAGGTCAAGCAGGTTTCTCATTTTCATCATACCAATTGCAGTAAATTACAGGTATTATCATTTTTTGAAAGTTAATTAATGGAAAGAAACAAGTGAAATAGTGACGGCCTTATGGAACCCCCATTGCCATCTAGTATAAAATAGTGACGGCCTTCTGTTTATACTTTGTCTATCTGTAGGGTATCACTTTGTTTTTCCTTTGCAATCTACAATTCTGAACTAATAGATTTAGTTCAATGTTCCTCCTTCTTGGAATCTTTTTCTATCACGGGGGGAGTGTGAGGCAGTTATGGGATGAGCAGAGTTTTGAACCTTAAATTGAATACTGAAGTTTAATTTGATTTAAGTGATTTAAATCAATATTTTAAAATTGAACTCGAACTTTATATAAACTGAAATGGTTTAAACTCGAGAATTGAATTGAAACTTAAACCATTTGAATCGAATCAATGAAAATTGATATTAATTCGAACTGAAATCGAAATCGAAATTGATTTTAATTAAAGCGGAAATTGAAATTGATTTGAATTGAAATCGAAAGTGTGTTGATTTGAATTGAACTGAGATTGAAGATGCTTTAAATTGAAAAGATTTCGAGTTGAATCAGTTTGTCTTTGAAACCGGGTAGCATACGATGATCAGCATTAATATCAAAATCTATAATGAGATAGTACATGACCTGTTAAATCCAGATTTTGGCCCACTTAGGCTATTGGATGACCCAGAGGTGTTACTATCTTCTAAATTTCAAAGTACAAACTACAAATAGTATTTGATATAGAACTGTATAAAGTATCATTGTTTATGCAGAAAGGAACTATTGTTGATAAATTAGAAGAAGAAACAGCTAAAGATGATCAGCATTTGCGGCATCTTATTGGCATTTGCGAAGGTTGGTAATATTTTTTTTTTAATGAGTAAAACATGGCTTCTGAAGTAGAGTATTCTTGAACTGCAGCCAAAAGACAGGTTGGTGAAACTGCTTTGAATGACACTAGTTCAAGGTCACACCAGATAATTAGACTGGTAAGCGCAGTGACATGGATATATGATTCCTGAATTCCGTGAAGTTCCATTAATATTGGTTATGTACATTATTTTGATCCAGGCAATTGAAAGCAGGTTACGTGACAATTCGGGTTGTGTGAAATCTTTTGTAGCTAATCTAGTGAGTATCTCTGCCTGTTTCATTTTAATATCTCGATGTTGAATTATGATCATGTTATTTATAGAATATAAAATCTGCAGAATTTGGTTGATTTAGCAGGAAGTGAGAGAGTCTCACAAACTCATCCAGATGGTGTTAGGTTAAAAGAAGGATCGCATATCAATCGCAGCCTGTTGACGCTCACAACAGTCATAAGGAAACTCAGGTCTTTTTTCCTCCACAAATATGCAACATTAACTATCAACAATTAGTTCTTCTTACTGTGTACATGCTATCCTATTGATGAGCATTTTTCCTGAGCATGCACTACATTAAAAATCTACGTATCGCTTCTCCTTACGGGGATGCAAATAAAAGTTGAAAATTTGAACTCATGAAACCGTACCAGATCACTTTTGCTCTCAGTTCTTATATTTTAGATACAAAAAGATCAACATAAAACGTACCTTCAAACAGTAAAAAATAATGTTGAATTCTACCAGATCAATCTTTTACCATTCAGAAGACAAAAAGTTCTCGCTGTTTTCTAGAGTAGTTTCTTGAAATTAACCACAAACGATGCATTTTTATCTCAAACTTTCCCCTCCAAGCACAGGGACAGGTGCAATACATCATCATCATCATAGTAGTAATAATAATAATAATAATAATAATAAAAATCTTTCATAAGTACTTGGGCATGAATTTGTATATGTTCTCTATTTGGATCACATGGTGTATCACCATATCTAGGAATCCTCTAAGGAGTCTACACTCAGATGAAACAAATACTTATAGCGCTACCACTTAATTTTTCAACAAATTTTGGATTATCTTGTCTTTCAAGAGAATCTATCGCTGCATAGTTTCTTATTTGTATGACAATATGCGTTGTGGTAGAATTATGGATAGGACATTCCAACTCCAAATGGATAGTAACATGTACGAATAGACATGCAATAATATGCAATAATTTAGTTTTTTGTTAGATGTAAAAACATCTGTCATTAATTATGTATCATTCTTAATGTAATTATTTATCTTATTTGCAGGTGTGTGAAAGAAGAAGATGCTAAAGTTGTGATCTTCATTTTAATGCAAACAATCAAATATGTACTTGTTTTTTTTTTTAAACCATGCTACTAATTTTTGGGGTGTGCTTAAAATATTTGCTACTACGTTTTGATGTGTATGAATATTTGGTATGTTTAATGTAATGTGTTACATCTCTATATTTATTATCTTTTATGATTATTATTGTGCCTTTTGATATTGGTATTTAATACTGCAGTTTATTAGTAGGATGTAGAAAATTTTTGAATTGTGAAATTAAATTATAGCACTTCAAAACCGCTATAATATTTAATAGCGTCTAATGGCCGCTATCAAATCTGTTAGTATTAAAGATGCAGACCATAAAAAGCGCTATGGTATTACAAAAAAGCGTTATAAATAATGATGAATGATAGGTCAGTAAGCGCTATAAAATAAGATATTATAGCAGAGTACAAGCGCTATTGTAGCTGACTTTTTATAGCGGCATGTTAGAGTTGTGACAAGTCACCGTCTACAATAACCTGTTCGAATACAGCGCTAATAATCCGCTATTACCACTTTCTATAGCGCAATATTAGTGCTATCTTAGAAAAAACAAAAAGTATTTTGTGGCTAATAACGAATTTCATAGCGGGCTAATAGCGCTGTGATATTAATCAACAACGCCTATTTGCCGCTATAAAAATAAATAACATAGCACAATATTTGCGCTATGAAATTAACAATTTTTATAGCGCTTTTTTTGTGCTATCTAATGTTGGTTGTTTTTAATCAAATGTCGGTATACAGCGTTTATCGAACCGCTATAATATCCTTTAATAGCGTTTTTCGAGCGCTATTGTAGGGTCTTTTTGTTGTAGACCTTACTCACTTAAGCTCTCTAGTTACATATTCTATCATATATTCTTGATCTCTAGCAATCTATACTTGTATTTCACTCTTCCATATATTCAGTTCTTCACAAACAATACTCTTTAGGTATATATTGGAAGCATTTGTACTAATTAGTCAATATTCATGTTATAGAACACATATTTGACAAGAACAACTTGTTGTAACCAAGCCCATTCCTCCAGGCGAAGCGAGAGTGTTTGGTAGTCGAATTGCAAAGGGAAGCTTAGGGATTGGACGTAGAGCGGGAGGACCAAACTAGTATAAATCCTGGTGTGCTTGTTCTATATTTACATAGATTAATATTGTTTTAGTTGCGTCATATATTTTATCATATATACTTGCATATACACTACACGATCCACCCTGTAGACTTTCAAAGTGATACAGATATTTATCATTTCAATCCGCAATAATTTATTATTTACGGATATATATCATTTCAACCCACAATACCAAAATTCAAAATTAATGAAAATCGCTTGGGGTTATCATTTCAACCCATAATAATTTTCCTCTATTCTATAATATCGTTCGGGTATGTATCGTTTCGACCCATAGGGAATTCTAAAATAACAAGGAACTTGCAGAGTGAGAACAATTATGAAAATGATATAACATATCAACAACATGCATATATCATCAATAACAAGTTAAATCATAATATAAATGACAGGTTATGGTGTCATATGTCAGGTGAACAGTTACAGATAATAGCATATCATAAGTAGCAATTAGATAACTAGCAGCAGCATATTTCAATTGTCGTTTCAAATGAAATCAAATTTAATAAATACAAGAATGTTAATCGTGAGTGACTGCTCACCTTTCGAGGCTAGAGAAATCAGAAGATCACATGGACACACACGCGGACAAGCAATAAGGCTAGAGAACTTCTACGACAAATTCAATATTGAAAATGTAAGACAAAACGCGCAGGAGATCGATGAAACAAGATATATTAAATATATATATCAAATATCAATTTAAAACATATATTAAAATAAAAGTATATATATTTATTTTCAAATAATATTAAATCCCAACACAATAAAAATATCTGTATATTTGAAAACCAAATTCACATATACTAACATGTAAACTAATATACATAAACATATATACAAACTTACATACAAGTTACATTTTAAAAACAATTTATATATATATATATATATATATATCATAAAATTCAATATCACCTTACTTTATTAAATAAGTATAAACTTAACAATCATATACAGACAGATATATAAACATACATATTATGTATATATATATATATATATATATATATTTATAACAACCAGTTGGACAAATACACATATCAAAATATCTATATATTACAATAAACCAAACTTGATAAGCTTTATATTATTTATAAAACACATACAAGTAAAGACATGTTAACATAAAATTGTTAATGAAATAAAAAAAATATATGTGAACAAACTATATATATATATATATACATATATATATATATATAAACAATCATATATAGACAAATTCTCTGATACGACTTTTTAAAACAGATTATAGTTTATAAAAACTTCCACAACAACAGATTAAAATTTATAAACCATTTTATATAACTTCGTATATAACAGATTATATATTATATAAATGGACAGGTATGTAAACTAATATATACAACCCTTAAATATTTTATAAAAATATATATGAAGTGTATATATATATACCTTCAATACTTTTCCGTACGTATATATACATATATATATACACGGTGATAGGCTCGGGTATTAGGGAGAGGTGAGGTTGGCGGGGCCGAGCATATGCAAGGTGGCGGGTATTCGGGTTTGGGTGGAGCAAGGCCGAAGGCACTGCTTGGTGGAGCTTCGGCCTGGGTTGAACTCGATTGCGGTCACGACAGCTTGGGTCGGCACAGAGGAGTGAGAGAATAGGTGGAGGCTTGCGTGGACGTGACCAGGGTAGTGTTGGCTTCAGCCATGGGAAAATTGGAAGAATGGAGGAAGGCTTTGGAAAAATGGTGAGCGGGTAATAAGGAAAGGAAGGTGGAATAGATTAAGAAATATTTGTGAAGATGAAGCAAACATAGGGAAGAGAACCTGGCTCATTTGTTTCTTCATAAAATAAACTAATACATATTCTTTATTTCTCAAACCCGAAGTGAACAGACAGAGCAGGAATTGAAAAGCAGAGAATCAAATATAAAGTGAAAGAAGTGGCAACGGTCATACATTAATTTAGCTGAAAACTTTAAAGCAATTTATTATTGTATGGGTATCAAAAGTCGAAATTCGATATCCGATGCCGAAAATGCTGCTAAAATGTCGAAAATAAGATAAACGGAGCAACAGTAGTCCAAATTTGACGAAACGAAATATGACGTCCCACTCAAAAATGATTTAAAAATTTATTATATAAAAATATTCAGGTTTTGAAAATATTTTATTTTCATCAAGTATTAACTGATTTAAAATGAAATTGAAAGTTACACAACAAAATAAACTTCCATATTTTCTGATGAAAATTTACCATTTGCTATGTTTAAATAGACGTATTCCAAGTATCAAATTTCATTTCCAACTTAAATTATTTAAAATTTAACAAAAATTCAGTTAATTGCGTTATTAAAACCGTTAAAATTTACGGGTCGTTACAATAAATAAATGTCGAAAAAGAAATGATTGGTCAAAATGGAAAGATGTTATTCAAATTCAGCTAGATTCACTTGAAAAATATGGTGTATTTGGACCGATAGAGAAAACACTAGAAAATATTAAGCCAATAGGTTACAATTGAGTATTCGTTATAAAAAGAAATGATAAAAATGAAGTCGCGAGATACATGGCATGACTTGTCGCACAAGATTTCTTACAGAGACTAAGTTATGACTTTAAAGAAACATACTCTCCTATTACACATGTCATAACATTCCGATATTTGATGAAACTTGTAGTTCCTAAAAAACTAGATATAAGATTAATTGATATTGTGCCAGCTTATCTTTACGATGAATTAGATACCGATATTTACATGAAAATCTTAAATGGATATAAGTTACCTGAAATAAAATCAAAGCCAATGTACTCACTAAAACTGAAACGATCACTATATGGTTTGAAATAATCCAGAGGAATGTGGCATTACCGTCTTAGTGAATATTTGGTAAAAGCCAGAAATAAAAACATCCATTTGTCTACGTGCAAAGGATCTTCTATTTTAGCAGTTTATGTTGATGATATAAATTTGATTGGGACTGTAGAAGAGATTGATGAAACCATAAATTATTTAAAGAGAATTTGAAATGAAAGATCTTTGCAAAACTAAATACTTTCTCGGTCTACATTTCGCATAGCTAGTGGTATACTGGTCCATCGGTCAAACTACATTGAGAAAATCCTAAAGCCTTTTAAAATGGACTGATCTTTGCACATTGAAAAGGACCCTTGCCGCCCAAAGAATATGATGAAAATGCGCTTGGTCCAGAAGTATCATATTTCAGTGCTATTGGTGCATTATTATATCTAGCGTAATGCACTAGACCAAATATTGCATTCTCAGTAAATTTTCTAGCAAGATATAGTTCAGAACCAACGAAAATACACTGGAATGATAAAAAATATATCATGAGATATCTTCATGAAAACAAAAAATTTATGCTTGTTTTATTCCGACATAAGTAATAATCTAAATCTAGTTGATATGCCGATGCAGGTATTCTTTCTGATCCACATAAAGCAAGGTCACAAACTGAGTATGTGTTTAATAAGAATAATGCAGTAATTTCATAGTGATCTACGCTGCAAACGTTGGTAGCAACGCATCCAATCATTTTCAAAATACTAGCACTATACGAAGAAAGTCGAGACTATATTTAGTTAAGATCATTAATTGAGCATATCTGAAAAACGTGTCGACTCCCCCCAGCAATAGAATGATTAACTATTATTTATGAAGACAATGCAGCTTGCATATCTTAGATTCGGGCAGGTTACATCAAGGATAATAGGATGAAACATATTTCTTCTAAATTTTTCTTCACACACGAACTACAAAAGGATATTAAGATGGCAGTGAAACTAATCCAGTCCCAAGAAAATTCGACAGATCCACTCAAAAGGGCACTTCCAAAATCAACATTTTAGGGAATAGTGTATAAAAATGGTATGCGTCGGCTGCATCAGCAAATGAATAACGCGGTACAAATCAGGGAAAGCATCCAAAAGTATGCTATAATGTACTCGTTTTCTTCATTAATATTTTTCCTATTGGGTTTTTGTTAGTAAGGTTTTAACGGGATATTATTTTGATCCAGTATCAACTTTCATAATTACATTATAAATCTTATTACCCAGAGTGAAATAAAATTGCACTTTTTTTCTTATTTATGATTTTTTCCAAGTGGGATTTTCGTAACATAGGTTCTTAATGAGGCATTATTCTTATCAAATGCATATTCAAGAAGGAGTGTTGTAATATATACAAGTATAAAAATGAATATGCTAAATGTCAACGAACATTATTGTAACCTTCACTGCATATAGAGTCTATAAATAGAGAGATCATTTGTATTGTATGATAGATCGAAATGAATAAAATGTCTCCTCTCTTTAATGACTTTCGTTCTTATTTTATTCTATAATACCTCAACCTTTTTCTGATGGTGAATAGCTAAATAAGAGTATCAAAAACTGTTTATTATCTGAGTTGTATTCAAAATTCCCATAAGATAATTTTTTAAAATATTAAATAGGAAAATAGAACTACGAAAAAACATATTTAATTTTTTTGTTTAAAAAATGTGAATATTAAAATTTAATCTGAATGATAAATTAAAATAGCACCGAATAAAATAAAATGCTAAAATAACCAACATCAAAATAATATAACGTTAAATTATGTCAATTATTATAAAATCCATGAAAATGAATACTATTTAGGTTCATTTAATTCTAGTTCATATGATGCTAGTTTATTTAGTATTTTTTTTCATCTGATGCTAGTTTAAATTAACATTTTGTTCTATCCGGTTTTAGTTTAGTGTATAATTTTATAGTCATTCGGACTAAATGTTAAAACATGTGTAGATAAAATTCGATTTTACGGATTTCTTTAAACTAGTTCTCTCGATATTAAATACGCCAACGTTTAGGAAATTATTTAGCATCTAAATGGTTTTCGAAAAGCCATTCAATATCAGCACGATTCTCAAAAATCCGTAAGTTAAACATTTTTCTCTTAAAAATCTACGACAAATGTTAGAGCCGTTGAAATTCTTCCAACTTAGTTTCCTTTTCACTACACAAAAACATAGTGAAATGCATTGAACCTATATTAAGAGTATGAAACAATCAAAACTCAATGACAACTAAAATAAGGGTGCATTTTTTTTGCGAAATGGAAAAAAACAACGGAAATGAACATTTGAAAGAAGAATGAAAGGAGAAAATTTAATGAAAAAAGAATGCGTCCTTATGTAGTTTAGGAAATATGAAAAATATATATAAGAAATTTGTATTAATTGCTATGTTAGTACCATTTATATTGTTAATGTATTTATGTCGCTTTAAAATAGAAAATGTTTTATAAACAAAGTAGAATTAGCCAACGACGATAGTGAAAAAATTTCAACCGTTCACCCTAATAGGACAGACAGATGGGTCATGTCAACACTGCATCGAATGGATGCAAATTCTAACCGAACCAAAAAAGATAGAGAACAGACCTAGGTGGATAACGATTTGCAATACATCTAATAGTTTTTTTTGAAACTTTGTAAACAGGTAAGGGCCCAAGCCCATAAGAGTTCGGGTATCACCTGACTTCACACTGAACATCACTCATTGCATACAAAGCCTAACACTTCTAGGTTTTACAACTCATGCATCCATTTACAAAACTATTCAACCTAAACAGAAATAAAACACAAAAATGGTGAAAGACGAAAACTCTTCTTCCACAAGATCTACAAATCATACTCAACAAACTTCCCCTTTTTCCTAATACGAGAGACGTTCGTTGAATTTGCTTCCCATTCTATCAATTTCAGCTTTTGAGCCACTATTGCAAATAACCGTTGACGAGCTTCCAGAACTAGCAAATTTTTGGTCCATGTCTGTATGTCTGCTCGCTTCTCAAAATTAATCCAAATAGAAGAGTCAAGGAGGTTTCCATGTCTTCGATTTGATGCTATTCACTCCTTGGAACTTCGTATCTGAGTAGAAACTACTCAGATGTTTAGTTTCTGCTTCAGCAACCTTAAATAGATCCACTTTGCTAATGGTAACTTCATCGAGCTTTAGATCTAAAGCATCCTTAATAGAAGCATCAAAATCTGGAGCCTTGATGTTTAGATCTGTTTGTGTCTCTCGAATAACTTCAGCGGCCTTTCGATTATGATAGTTATATTCAAAGGCCATTGGATTTGGATCTAACTTTGTAGCTGTTAACTTCACCTATCTTTAAAGTTTTCTACTTTTTCCAATGATTGGTAGATTCTCCGGCTCATGCGCGCTGCTACTTTCACCTCTTTCCCAAATAGATAAGTGAAAATTGATTGTTATGCTTGCTTTTATAAGGATTTTTTCCTAGTCTTTGATCATTGATTGCCAGTTGTAACTTTCTATCTTGTTTAAGTTTGCTATTGAAAGCACAGTGGCTCCTTTTCAATTCATGTAGAAACAAATTATGATTAGAATTAGAACCTGTAGTATAAACTAATTTATTTTTGATTATAGCCTTGTTACTTCCCTACAGGAATCATTCTTGAATTGAGTTTGAGAGAAGCCACCGTCAGTTATATGGCAAGTGCTTTTCCCTTGAGTCCAAGCAGATAAGTGATTGCTATAGTCAAGCTTGCTCTTTAATTGGTTATCTCTTAACTTTTTATCACTGCTTGTCAGTTACAAATTTCCATTTTTCTCGAGATCGCAGTTGAGTGTGTGGTATCTCCTATTCAAATTAGGTAGCCAAAACAAATTGTTAGATTCAAAATTATTATCTTTATCTGATTTACATTTAACAAAATTCTGTTTACTTCCCTTATAGGAATCATTTCTGGTTTGGGTTTTGGAATGGCTGCCTTCAGTTATAGCTCGATTACAGTTGTTGCCATGATGAACTATTGGCTCATTTGATCATTGGCTCTTACTAATTGAAGGGAATTCTCACAGAAAAATTTCCCCTTTTGTAAGTACTCTTCAACTCTTTCTACATAGTTGTCCGAATCACATATGGTATGACTTTGTCTAAAGAGGTTGGATGATTTGCAAGCTTTTTGGAATATAGTATTCTATTCTATTTCAATGGCTTTCCATAATTGTAGGTTGTCTGTTTCGATGTTTTTGTGTAGTCTATTGTTCCTTTCCTTCCATATAAAGTATACTATTGTGGTTAGAACTACACATGGTTTATTGGATTCTTTTTTCTTTCCTTTGAATAACTTTTGAATATGTTGAATACTTTCTCTAATGTTTTGAAGCACCAATTGTTGATTGAGATTTAGTTTATTTTTGGCTATGAACCATATGTCTTGAATATGGACAATCAAAGAAAAGATGATCAATATTTTCTACTTCTTTCTTACATAATAGACAGCTGATGTTTCCTTTATTTTTATTCTACTTTTCATGTGTGCCTCTTGTTGATAGTCGACTTAATACAACAAAATAAGTACAATATGCTAGTTTTGGGAAATTAGCTGTATTCTAGATTGTTTTGCACCAATCCACTTCCATTTTCTTCTCTTTAATATAATCACAAGTGTTTTTAAATGATAATTTTCCTTTTGATGATAACTTCTAGATCCAGCTGTCTTCGTTTTGGCTTGGATCTATTTTTGTTTTGTTTACTGTAGAATTGAATGTGGATGCTGCTGGTTGCATTTGAGTATTCCATAATGAATTTCGTATAATGCTTTCCACTTTCGTATTAGCTCCCCCTAACTGATAAAGATTACTCCGGACAAGTAAATTGATCAAGGATTTTCCATTGATCCATGGATCAAACGAAAGACTAGTTTGTTTACCTTATTTAAACTTTCTTTCAATTAATTTTGTACTTATTTATCTGCATTTTAGAATGCTTTTCCATGTATGAGAGTGATAATTTTCCACTGGCATGGACCAAGCATTCTTTTTTTGACATATTTGGCTTTCATCCATTTAGCCCAAAGTGATTTGCCTTCAATAAATTTCCAAAATAATTTGTAATTGCAAGCTTCATTCAAATCTACAAAATTTCTAATTCTTAAACCTCATGCCTTCTTTGTTTTTGTGATGTATTCTAAGAGATTTTATGATATTTCCTACTCCAAATGAAGTTAGCACATAATCTTTCTATTTCTTTTATTCGAATGTTGTGAGAATGCATGCAGTACATGACTACAACTATGATGACCGTGTAGGTGAGTTCCATTCTTCGTGCAATTGATAGAAACTTGCTAGGCCAATTATCAAATTTGCTTTGAATAATATCATGAAATTTAGCACAGTCCCTATCCTTTATTTGACTACAACTTAGAGGGAGTCCTAGGTATTTGACTACTAGTTCACTTTGTTGAAATTTTAAAACATTAAGTATCTACTTCTTACTCTTACATGCTTTACTAAAGTACACCGTGCTCTTACTTTCATTTATTTGGAGTCCTATATAATATTGAGGCTGTCAAATATTCTCCCTATGATCTCTGCATTTTGAACATCTGCATTCAAAAATATTAATAAATTATCAGCATAGAGTAGATGAGTAATACAAGGAATAATTGAATTAATTGGTTTTAAATTTTTATTCAATTGTTCCTTTTCCATTTGTAATGTAAAGTATTCCATAGCTAAAGTAAATAGATAAGGAGATAAAGGATCTTCTTGTCTTATTCCTCTATTGCTATGTCAAACGCTTTATGTGAATCAATTTTGATACACATTTTATTTTTCCCGACCTAACTGAAATTTCTTAATAACTCATGTGCCAGTAGAGTATTTTCAGCAACAAATCTACCTGGAATAAAAGCACTTTGGTTTCTGAAATTAAGAATTTTTGAAATGCTTTTATTCTATTACTTAGTATTGTGGCAATAATTTGTAAAAGAAATTATAACAGGCAATAAGCCTAAAATCTCCAAGATAGTTAGGCACATTTATTTATGGGACCAAAGTAATAAAAATGTGATTAATATTTTTCAGAAGTTTGTCAGTGGAGAAAAATTCATTAACTGCCTCAAATTTATGGCTCCAACGCCATATGGACCTAGGCTTTTGTAACGACCCACCTTTCTGAACGGCTTGAAATTGAAAATAAACGACACATGTCAACTCAAACCATTCAGAAGGGAGGATTGTTAATGGGGTAAATAAGAAAATAAGAGGAAAAAAAAGAAAAACAAAACACGGAATCCCACAACGGATGACAAAATATAATAATCAAATAAACAGTTCATGAAGCTGTTTCACAAATAACATTTGATTACACTTTTACAATACAAATCAGAGTTACACATGCAGCATCAATAATAAATAATGCAGCAGAACAACATGATGAAGTTGAATAAATATAATAAATAGTAATAATATACTAATTCTTTGTCTTTGTCCTCAAGAAAGATTATCTTCAATGTGCTGAAATACTCAAGCTGACTCAAGCATAATGAAAAGACAAAATACTTGAGTCAGAACTAAAAGATCTTATGTAAGTTAAATCAAAATGAGTAAATATGAGTGTAATGGCTTTGGAGATGTTTATGGGAATTTACATCTTCTATCCAGTGTCTAACGTGCGTGCAATAACTTAAGAGATGTTCAGGATTCCATCTCCTAAGGATCCGTTAAACTATCTACATATGTAATGCAATACGCTATTATAATATGTCTACAGTAAAGTAAAGTATTAAAATAGCATTAATGCATTACCCATATCCCTTTTAACACATTTTTATATAAGCATCGTAGTATATACAATACCATAATTCCTTAGTAAACTGGACAGCGATCAAAGGGCACTCCATAGTGTATGACACAAACCAAACTCCTAGTGGGCTCGATCAGGATAAATATGACAAGGCACGCGAAGAAATTCCCATGGTAGGATAATGTCGTTTTGCGGATACGGACTAGTGGTAACGCATAGCAGCTACTGCCGCCTATCTCGGGACACACTTCAATAATCAAATCAAGGGGTGGCCACCAAATCAAATCATAAAGTAATGATATGGTTTCGAAGAAGCATGCTCGATAGGGGGAGCGACCCCACTTGGTCCAGCGTGGCTCTTGTTTTAGTCATTTTAATTATGACCCGAAGTTCAAGGCTATCCATTATCATTCTCTTACTTTATTCCGGTAGCGTTCGCCAAACATCCTACTTCATTCTGGATTATCTACCACGTGTATAGTAGTTAAAGTGGTTTTCGGTATTGGCAGAGAGTACGAAACTATCCAATCCCGGTCTCTTTAATAATCAAACACTTATTTCACACTGGTTGGTTCTTTTACATTTCCAAAACCGATTCATAATTGATATCAAAATATCACATTCAATTCAAAATATCCCTCATTTCAAAATCATCATGTTTACTCAAAATATTTCATTTCACTAGAAATATCATTTCAAATTCCAACGTAGGTTACAACATCATTTAACCACATTTTCCATTAATTCAAGGATAAAAATATAAAACAATTCAACCTTGCACAGTTTGAATTTTTGAAAATAGCTTGGATATTTATAAATGGTTTAAATAGTTTAAAATAGTTTAAATAGTTTAAATAGTCTAAGGATTTTAAAATAAAATAGTAAAAAATAGTTTAAATAGTTTAAAATAGACCAAAATAATTTTAATAGTTTAAATAGTTTAAGGATTCTAAAACAGTTAAAAATAGTTTAATATGAAACGGTTTGAGTATAGGAAATGGTTTATACAAAAAAATAGTTTGAAAATCTAAATAATTTGAATTTTAAAATAATAGATTTTAAATAGTTTATATTAAAATAGTTTATTTTGAAAATAATATCAAATCAAACTGTTTCATCGATTTCAACAAATCTTGACCATATCCAGATTTCAAATCAACAAAATTCAATTTTAATCTATCAATTCAAATGGCTCAAAATTTCGATTTAATTCCAAATCAATGTGATTTCAATTTCAATTCGAAATAACTTCAAATTTCGATTCAACAATTTAAATCAGTGATTTAAACTCAATTCCATTCTTATTTAAAACCATTTCAAGCCATACAATTTCAAGCCCAATTTCAATTTAATTATTTAAACCACTTAAAGCAAATTAACTTCATTGCTTAATTTGAGATCCATATCTTCAAAATAATTCAAAATTTTGAATTAAAGTCATATATCAATTTTAACTTTACATTCCCAATATATTTCTTAACCAATTTCTTTTTAACCATTTCCATTACAACTTTCAAAGCTTGAATTAGAAAATAATTAAATTCATATAAATCTATAATTTATTTCCTTTAAAACAATAACATAAATCAAAATCCAAATTCAAGATTTTTGAACCATTTAATTTAACCAATCCAGTGTTCGTATATAATTTTCTATCCTATGGTCAAGTGATATGCATATATATGATTTCAACCCGCTATAAATTTTAATTTTCGGATATATATCATTTCAACCCGTATTCCGAATCACTATTTTTCAAATCCATAAAATTACTTGGGCTTATCATTTCAACACATAATGATTTTTCCCTAATCTATAAGATCATTCGGTTATGTATCGTTTCAACCCATAGTGATTTTCCTAGCAATAACTAAGGGAACTTGCAGTGTGATAGCAATATATAAAATAAACATAACATCAAATCATCCAAAATGTCAACAATTTAACATCCACCATAATCATCATTCAAATCAACCAATAAATCACAACAATTAACTGGTTATCATTATCACGTATTTAACTAACAATTCAACTCCAATATTAATTAAAATGGCAATTAAATTCAACATAAATTCAAAATAAATTCGAACGACAATTTAAATATACCAAACAACAATTAATAAATTTCTAATCACATCGTAAATTTAATTTAACCAACATAAGATGGTTTAGTATTTATAAGTGGGTTAAATCACCCACATTTGATTTAACGTCGATTAAAAATCCAATTAAAGCCAAAAAATTAAATAGTCTTAGAATATAGCCAAATGAGCTTCATAATATCTGGAATTTCAATACGATCGCAATAGAGAAAACTACATCCAAATCCGAACTCGTATACAAAAGTTATCAACGTTAGAAGTTTGAAATTCAAATTAAATAAAACAAAAGGGAAAATCAGTAAATTCCGTTCCTCTCCAACCTAAACCCTAATGAGCATACTCGTATGCGATACCACTAGCCCTCAGTGTTTTTCAACCAAACGCCAATGCTACGCCCAACTAAATCTCGACCCAACATCGCCATCACTCCCCTCGTCTCCGGCCTCGTCCACTATGACCACACGGCCACCCAAGGCGTCAACAAAAGGAGTTTGTCGCCGCCGTCTTCTACAGCAAATCGTGTTGATTTGGTTCACCTATAACACAAATTAAACCCATGGATTGACTTCTCTCATCACCCTCTACGCGCCTGAACCCTCTGATCGACCCATCGACGAAGATCCACCGTCGAATTGAAAACCCTAGCAAAAGATGGCCAAGGATAAATCGCCAATTTTCGACCAAACCATGTTTCGATTCTTAAAACAAATTGAAGATCTATATTGCGCTCATTGAGAGCTTTCCAACGATTTATTATATGACATAGTTTAAGGAGTTTGAATTTTAAAATTTAATTTTAAATTGAAATTTGGGGATTTAGGCTTTCAACCATTGAGTAGGAGGAGATGATTGAAAAAATACGTACTGAACAATGGAATAGACAGCTAGATTTTTAGAAGAAAAAAAGCTATTTATATGGATAAAGATAGATAAGAATGAATGGACATAACGAATTGGGTCGAAACGATAACAATGACCCGAAATGCCCGTTTCGCTTTTGAAACGAGAATGGGTCATCCAATACATTGAAATATATGTTTACGATGTTTTTAAACTCAATGGAACTAGTTTCAAACCCTAATTCTATTTTATACAGAAGTTAGTTTTCAAAATCAGATTATATAAATTTAAATCTCATTAATCGATTTCTACATGTTTCGAGCTCGCACGATCAAACGACAAGTCCGATCGCTATGATACTTGAAATCCTATAATAATTCACTGTTACGGATCCAATGAAATTGGTTTCGTCGAAATCCAAAATAGTGGCCAAAATGGATAATTCTCACGTTGATTAAATAAATTATTATTAAATCGATTTAATCACTTTTCGAATTCAACCTAAAAGTTAACAATTTTTATCATTCTTGATTATATAGAAATTAATAACCTACTAAAATAAAATTCCATGTTAAATCCACTATTTAAATATTACATAAATTTCAAAGTTCAATTGCAATTGAAATAAAACCCAGTTAACTATATTATATTTCAATCAAATTCTTATATTTTGATTCTCACTTTTATTATTAAATCATAAAATATCATACGAATATAATTAACATTTTATGACATTCATATTCCACAATTTCATCTTAACTCATATATTTAATTATATTAATTCACATTGATTTCCAAATTAATTTTAATGGACTAAATAATGAAATTATAATTAAACAATTATTACACATTAATAATTCAAACACATTTCTATGTTTATTGTTTACAAACAAAGCCAATAAATTCACATACCAATTAATTGATTTCATATTCCTTAATAAACCTATTCTAATTTATAACATATAATTTCCGCATTAAATTCAACATTTAATTCATTCCTTATTTACAATTATAACCAAATTGATTTTACAATTATTTCAATTGATTGAAATACATTAAAATAGTTATCAATTAAATTAAATCAACATTATTAAATTACATTCTAGTTATTTTTCTACTAATAAACAACAAAATTTAATTTCTTTCTGTATTAAATTCCAAAATCTTATTAAATTTAATATTTTTAATTATCGAAAAATACGGGTCGTTACACTCTCCCTCACTAAAAACTTTTCATCCTAAAAATGGGAAAAGAAGGAATTAAGAACTGATATAGTATTATTGAAAATATTAAATTTATAAACACTTTAAACTTACATAATTAAGTATTTAAATAAAAATATATAAAAATAATTAAATCTTCATATTCAAGTTAAATAAAAGTATTAAAATATTTCACTTTCACAAAATTTTCTAAGTCTTACATTCATGAAAAATTTCGACAAAGTCTCCTTTGTACGGATAGATCCGAAAAAATAATAATATCAATAATTATAATGAATATATCATATTTCAATAATAAAACATCCCAAACCATGGGGAAACAATTAAATATCGCTATAAAACCGTGGTCCGAAAATGTACCTATTTATCGAGCAAGCAACTTTATTTATGAAACCAAAAGCAATAGCTATTGCTTCCATAAAACTGTATTCCACTTATATAATCCAAAGAGTTAAAATTTTGTACAAGAGTAATACATTAGTTGTTTTCAATTAGTAACAAAAGTAAATCAACATAAAACATATGCAAACAAAACAATACGACCATCATATGCAACCAAAGAATCCATCACACATCCATAGCAACCAAACAAATGGTTTGTTCAGGTTCAGAAACTTTTCATCGTATAAGAGTAATAAATAAACTATCAGGTGTACCCTACGTTCAGCAGCCTTTGGTAATTACTTAATAGATTATTCATACATCCTAAATAGTTTGAAGTATCCTTTCCCAAACTTCCCATTAGCTAAACAACATAGAGTTTAAATATTATTTAAGTTTATTCTATTGGTCTCTTTCACGGTATTTACTTTTTTTCTCTTTTTTTCTTTCATTTAATTATACAATGTCATCTTTTGTTAATTTAAATTCATTTACATATGTTATTTTCCATTCAATTATTTAAAACATCAATAAATCAATTCTTAAAATATTATATCGGTTTCCTTGCAATTTAATTCACATTCATTTACTTATATAACCAGATTTCCATTTAATATGAATATTCATGAATAACTATTTCATACTTATGTGTTTCTACCTTTTAATTGACATTTATCCTTTCTTTTATAATGTCAAATAATAAACTTATTAATGAATCATTTCAGTCATTTCTTAAGTTTATAAACATTCTCTTAGATAATATTTACTTTTTACTATTCATTCTTAAATTCTCATTTATAGAAATAATTCCATTTGAACACTTTCATTACTTAAGTTTTACTTGTATAATTTTCTATTATACGTTCCTATTTAACGTTACACCTTTTTAAACATTTCTGGTAAGTAATATATATGTGTGTGTGTGTATGTGTGCGTGTGTGTGTGTTTTAAGAATGAAATTGAATGTTATACAAGTTCATCTTATTCAATTTAGTTAACAAAATGTTCAATAATTATATCTTCTAAATTTTCATTATATTTTAATTTACACTTACAAATCTACAACTTCTTATATTTTTATTTATCACTTAGCTTCTAATTTTCTTTTTCAGTTTAGAAGTTTCCAACTATTAATATAATCAAGATTTCATTCATTATAATAATTAAAATTCCTAATTTGTGGAAAACTTAAGAACTAAATTGCGGATTTCATTTCAAATTATTTTGAAATAATATATATTCATATCTTTTATAGATCAAATCATATTTAGGAAATTAAAATTAAAATTAGTTTACCAGAAGGAAGATGTAGCAAAGCTATTAAGTGGCCTCCACCACTTTGAGACTCGAAAATGAATGTCGATGATACGGCCGTTATTACCGAAATTATTTTACAACGACAGAAGATGGGAGTATAACATTTATTTCCTATTAAAAAAAATTCTTTAAAGCATTTCTTTCGATTATTATTGAAAATATTCATATCTGAAATTACTTCCAAATAATACTAATATTATATTCCAAAAATTTTTGAAACCAAATTTCAAAACCCTAGAAATTAAGTTCTCAAATTTCTAGTTCATATTTACTTTATTTTTAAATCCTATTTTGTAACCAATATTTATAGAAATTTCTCTTTCTAACAAACAACATATCACATCCAAGTATAAAAATTTATAAAGATTATTCTTTTATATACAAAATATAACATTAGGCAAGCTTATTTCATTTACCTATATTTCGAAAACAATATTGCATCGGTCTGCCCTATTAAGTGTATAGAAATTCCTATTAATGCCATAACATCCTATGTACCGACCAGAATTTATAAATGTTAAAAAGAACAAATTAACACAATGTAAAAACATTTTTATAACACTAACAAACATGCTCTCTCATATACACTCAACCCAACTCATTTTAGGGTATTAATAACCCTATCTCTAATGAATTAAACCCCATAAAGCTAAGATTATCGCTAAACCAAAGCTCTGATACAAAATGTAATGACCCACCTTTTTGGACGCTTTAAAATTCACAATAAACCACACATGTCAACTCAAACCATTCAAAATGGAGGATTGTTAATGGGGTAAATAAGAAAATAAGAGAAAAAAGATGAAAAAACATAGAATCTCGCAGCATAAAGAAAAAATATAATATTTAAATAAACAGTTCATGAATCTGTTTTACAAATAACATTCAATTACACTTTTACAATACAAATCAGAGTTATACATACAACATGAAAAATAAATAATGCAGCGGAACAATAGAGTCGTTGGCCAAACGTTCATACTTCATTCTGGAATCTCCACCACGTGCATAGTTGTTAAAGTAGTTCTCGAAACTGGCAGAGAGTACGACAATATCTGATCCTATCTCTTTAACAACCAAATGCTTATTTCACATCGGATGGTTCTTTTACAGTTCCAAAACCGATTCATAATTGATATCAAAATATCGTATTCTCAAAAATCATATCGCTTTCGAAATCATCATATTTACTAAAAATAAGTCATTTCACTAGAAAAAAATATCATTTCAAATTTCAACATAAGTTATAACGTCATTTAACCATATTTGCTTTAAAATGAAGGATTTAAACATAACCAATTCAACATTGCCCCATTTGAATTTTTAGAAAATAGTTTAGATAGTCATAAATAGTTTAAATAGTTTTAAAAATAGTTTAAAATATTTTAAACCAGTTTAAAATAGTTTAGATAGATTATAATTTTAAAATAGATTAAAATAGTTTACAATAGTTTAAAACAAATTAAAATAGTTTAAATAGTTTAAAATAGATTAAAATAGTTTAAAGTAGATTAAAATAGTTTAAAATAGTTTAAAGTAGTTCAAAATATTTTAAAGTAGATTAAAATAGTTTAAAATAGATTAAAATAGTTTAAAATAGATAAATAGCTTAAATTAGATTAAAATAGTTTAAATGGTTTGAAGTGGTTAAAAATAGGTCTAATATTGTAATAACCCAAGATTTTAACCTGTGATAATTAATTCGTTAATTAACTAAATAATAAAATAACTTTGTGAAATTATCAGAATTAAGCCACGGGAGTTGCACCATTGTGTCCGTGGTAATTTTCTAGCCAATCTCCTTATATAGAACGTCAGAATCCGAGCTAAAACGAAGAGATATGAATTAAACAAAATAAGCCGAATATATATATATATATACATATACATATATATGTATGTATATATATGTATGCATAGGCCAGGCCGGCACGTCAACCTAGGCACATGGGAGATCGACTCGCCTATGTTCAGTAACAAAGAAATTTTTCCTTCATTCCATTTGTTCCAGAGGCTTCCTATGATGTGTTTTGCATTCCTTGTTCCAATTCGATCCTTCTATTCATGCATTCGATGGCTTCTATTTTCCCTATGACGTGGTTGCATCCCATTCAATCCCCAAATCCAGCGGTCTGAGATCCACTTCTACCCCTATAAATAGAACTCTAGGCCTAACATATTTTCTCATTCTAAGATTTTCTCCAATTGGGTTCACCTATTCAGAAAAGATCCTAAGCGGAATAATCTTCAAAGGAGGAAATCGTTTTAAATAATATTTAACATCCCCAAGTGGATCCAGGGAGGCTCAAAAGGAAGAGCTAAGGACCAGAGGAGAATGATTGTGAGTATTTTAATTTCTTTAAGTAATTTAAAATAATATGGTTTCCTACAGTTGTAGTTTTACTATGATTTATGGAGTAACCTTTTTTAGTAATTTATTTACAGTTTTCAGAATTATTTCTTATTAATTTTAGTTTCTTTCTACCTTTTCCATTTATTTACAGTTTATTTATAGTATTTTAGTTTATTTATTGTTATTTATGCTTATTTACATCTTCTTCTTACGCCTTAGATTTCCTTCTATTTTTAATTTTCTTTTATTCATCCTTCTTCTTCGCGTATGGATTAGAATAGAATTAACGCAAAATTGATTAAATTATAAGAAATCTGAAATAATGGAATATAATATTTAAATTATAAAGACTATAAGATAAATGGAATTGGACTGAAATTATGCCTAATTATGATATTAATTGGACTGAATTAAAGAGATTGGCCTAATTATAACTTAGAATTATAACTAAAAAGAATAAAAGAAGAAAAGAAGCTTATATTCACACTTATACCTTAGGTTAAGTAATAAGCATGATTATAACGTAGGTTATAATAAGAAATAGAACATAATAAAGCTTATTTTAAGACATAGGATAAATTAATAAGAACAGATAGTAAGAACAAGAGTAAATGCTTATTAAAATAATCTATCTTAGTTAATAAGAAAAGAATTAAAGTGGGACCTAAACCAAATAGCATTCCCCTATTATCTTCTATGGGCACGGTGTTCCACATTAATCTGAAGTGAGACGTGGGGCACACTTATGCTAGCAGTGGTAGTAATTGGTCAATATAGAGATGTTCAAATCACAGAGGATGGACATGGGCGCCATTATATATTGTTTGGATGACGGGCCGGTACCGGCAGCATACCCCTATATTTTCTATAGACACGGCGTTTCACATAATCCTGAAGTGAGACGAGGGGCACGCTTATGCTGAGTCGAGGTAATAATATGACCCAATAGGTGGAGCAACCGGTAGCATGAGCATGGTGGCAGTTACGCATGCGACTTCCATTTCGGTGCACAGTAATCGCTATGAGATCCAAGCGCTTAGTATATGTGTCTTTCGTGGACATCCTTGCCGTATGTGTAGGGAGCTATGTATTGTCTAGTCCATAGTGGGTGCTTTATATATATTTTGTAGTTACATTGGCTGCTGTGTAGGGAGCTAAATAGCGTTTAGTCCGTAGCAAGGTCTATGGAGTAGTAGACCGATTAAAGGGTAGAATTAGGATTTCAGCCTAATTATAGGATTAGGAATTCAGCCTAATCAAGCAGCTATCAAAGACAAGTGCAAACAATCAAAGTTGACTTATCTTATCAATTAAAATAGTTTAATCATATTTTTCAGTCATCTCTTTCCTATTTTCTTTGTTTCCTTTTGTATATAGTAGAACAATTGAAGAGTCTATTACCTTTACTTTGCTTAAAGATTCTAGTAGTTACTATCACTGACCAGAATTTTAGTCTGACCCACTCCTCTATTTTCCTTTTTTCCCCCATAGGCAATCAAGGAAGAGGGCTGTGGATTGCCATTTTTTGGAGGATTTTAGGAGAAGATCTCTACCATGTATTTCTTTTATTCTAGCTTTAACTCTTACTGTGTATTGGTTTATTACGGGGAATATTATGTACTATGATTCTGAGAATATGAGTTTTTATTTCATGAGACATTTTAATTTTTGAAACATGTATGTTATTTTTAGTATTTGAGTTATTTGGTTTATGAGCAATTATGAAGCTTTTGTTTTAAATAAGTATTATTTTAATTTCTGCTATTTTTACCTGTTTTTGTCATGTGAATCTTAATCTTTGTTAGCTTTAGTTATACCAACAACGCACCATATCTTTTAATACGTCCTTTTGGGTATACTAAGGGGTGTGGACTGTTTCACTTGGTATGAGAACCTAAGCTTATAGGATTTCTAAAAATTTATTTTAAAAATAAAGTATTTTCCGAAATAACTTGTTTTAAAAAGTACTTTTCAAAAAAGAACTCTTAGAAATGTTTTTAAGAATAGAAAGGTTTTTATAAAAATCCTCTCATAAGTCCAGTTCAATCTCCCTTGACTCTTTCCTAAACTATCTCTTTCTTTTCATAGAATGGCCGATGCCCCGAACCTTCCCGAGGGCATTCCAGTATCAGCCTAGTTTCATAGGTACTTACAAGCCATGACTGCAGAGGTGCACAGGCAGCATCCAATCTTGCACCCGCAGGTGGGAACCCCATTGACCCACCTGCCGCCATTAATTTCTCTAAGCTTTGTAAGGATTTTGCGAGTTTGGACGGATAGACTTTTTCGGGCAAGGAGACTTTTGTGAAGGCACGAGCTTGGGTTAGGGATACCGAGAGGATATTGGCTTATTAGGATTGGAGGACCAGCAGCGGGTTCAGCTAGCCTCTTGACAGCTAAAAAAGGTGGCTTCTTATTGATGGGAGGTTGTTGAGTTGGAAGGAAGAGAAGTCTGTTGGAATAGGTTTAGGCAAAGGTTTGAGAGGAAGTTTCTGTCTCAAGCGAAAGAGAGTGTTCAGCTGGAGAGGTTTATCAATTTGAAGCAAGAGAGTTTGTCCATCGAGGAATACATCAATTAATTCAATGAGCTGTCGCGGTTTGGTATGGAACTAGTAAAAATGGTGCATAAGAAAGCTATGAAGTTTGCAAGGGGTTGAATCAACCCCTTCAGGGATTATTATTGACTCACGGTCCGATGGAAACTACTTATGAATCTTTGGTTGAGATGGCGCTTATGTCGGATGCGATCAAGGAAGGAGAGTCTAAAGAAGTGGCTAAGTAAGAAGGTCCAAAGAAGAAGTGGTGGAAAAACAACAAGGAGAAGAAGAAAGGTGATGGCCCTCAAGCAGATTAAGAAGGGATCGAAGTGCAATAGCATTATGATTGTTGGACATATTTCCAAGGATTGCGAAAGGGAAAGATGAAGGGGAAGAGCTTCACTTGCGGGCAGCTCGGTCATATGAGTAGGAGTTGTTCCCATAGAGTTGGTCAGGGAGCGAGTGCACCAGTCACACAAATTCAGGCGTTAAACGCGACACCTTCCAGTAGCATTCCTGATAGAGGTAGGAAAGTCATAGTTGAAGGTTTGATTTCTATATCTGATTTTCCCGTTCGGAATTTATTCGGTTCTGGAGCATCATACTCTTTTATTCTAGTTCTCTTATGGATTGTTTACACTTAGACATTTCTTTAGTAATGGCCATCTTTGTTTCAAACCCCATAGGTGGATCAGCATACTTATCTATGGTTTGTCGGTGTTTGAAAATTTATATCGTAGGCGTAGAATTTGACTACGACGCCTATGTTTTGGGATTCTCAGGGCATGGGATGATCTTGGGTATGGATTGACTATCCACATATGGAGCTATTTTAGAATGCGAGAGGTGTGCACTGGTAAGATTCTCGAGGAATATTGCGACCCGCAAGGGTCAGTCATGTTAAGCTTTCTCTTTTCCCTTGATTCATCTTCAGTAGAGTTTGATTCGATTCCTATCGTGAAAGATTTTCCTGACATCTTGGAGGAGGTTAGGAAACTACCCCCTAAGAGAGAAATTGACTTCAGAATTTATTTGATCGAGAATGCTAAGACGGTGGCATTACTAGTGAGGCATATGACACCTTGGGAGAGGAAAGAATTGAGCAAACAATTAGTGAGCTTTTGGAGAAGGGTTTTATCAGAAGGAGCATATTAGAATAGGGAGCACCAGTCGTCTTCGCTACTAAGGAAGATGGTTCTCTTCAACTTTTGTTGAATATAAAGAATTAAACAAGCTCACCAAGAAGAACCAATATCCACTCCCTATAATTGATGATTTGTTTGGCCAGTTAGTTGGCTCTTTGATTTTCTCTTAGCTTGATTTAGCCATGGGATTCCATCAACTTAGGTTCGCCAATGAAAGCATAGATAAGACTGCGTTTAGGACTCCATACGGACTTTATGAGTGGTTGGTTATGCCTATTGGGCTAACCAGTTCCCCATCCTACTTTGTTGACTTGATGAGCCACGTCTTTAGAAAAGTCCTAAATAAGTTCATGATGGTATTCGTAGATGACATCTTGGTATTTTTAAAGAATATGGAGGAGCATATTGTTCATTTAGAGGAGGTTCTTCACACACTTCGTAGCCATCATTGAGAGCTACATTTTCGAAGTGTCACTTTTGCAGAGAGGAGGTACGTTTATTGGGGCATGTGGTCTCGAAGGAAGGTTTGGATGTTGACCCCGCTAAGGTGATAGCTGTACAAGATTGGAAGGCCCCCAAGAATGTCACTAAAGTTAGGAACTTCGTAGGATTGGCTGGCTACTATAGGAAGTTGATTAGAGATTTTGCCAAGATTTCGGCACCACTCACGCGCCTTACTAAGAAGAACAAAGCTTTCTGTAGGACGTGGATTGTGCGGATTCCTTCACAAAGCTTAAGAGAGCCCTTACTAGTGCACCTGTGTTAGTGCTACTCGATGGAGCTAAGCCTTTTACTGTATACATTGATGCATGTAGGACGAGCCTAGGAGCGATGTTGATGCAAGAAGGAAGGGTAGTATGTTATGATAGTAGGCAGTTGAGGACACATGAGAAGAACTACCCTACCCATGACTTGGAGTTGGCCGCCATAGTTTTTGCACTCAAGTCTTGGAAGCACTATTCGCTTGGAAAGAGGCTTGAGCTTTTTACCAACCATAAGTCATTAAGTACCTATTTCGCAGAAGGACTTGAACTTGAGGCAATAGAGATGGATGGAGTTTTTAGCCTCGTACGATTTTGAGATTGCTTATACTCCTAGTAAGGTAATGTAGTTGCGGATGCATTAAGTAGAAAGAAAGCAACCCTTAGTCCTTTATTCATAGAGTGAAGGAGCTTGGAGTTTATTTCTACTTTTGATTTTAAGCCCTTTACGAACATCACTCCCAGATTGTTAGCGACATTAGAGGTGAGGCCTACCCTTATGGATCAGATTGGATCGAGGCAGTATGGGGATTCGAAACTCATGGACATTATGGATAGAATTACCCAAGGAGAGGTCTCTAGACATCTCCAACATTATTGCATTGATAGCAAAGGGTGGCTTTGGAGAGATGTGAGGCTTTTTGTTCCATGCGCTGGAGATTTGTTGAGAGTGATTTTGGAGGAAGCACACCATTCCCATATGACTATTCATCCGGGTGGTGACAAAATGTATCAAGATATGAAGAGGATGTTCTATTGGAATGAAATGAAGAACACGTGATAGAGTTCGTAGCTAAGTGTCTCATATGCCAAAAGGTAAAGGTAAAGTAGTAGAAGCCAGGTTGACTACTTCAGCCCTTAGATGTGTCAGAGTGGAAGTGGGACAACATTTCTATTGATTTTATAGATGGTTTTCCCCGTTCTAGGAAGGGGAATACTAGTATTTGGATGATTAATGATTGGTTGACTAAGAGTGTCCACTTTATCTCAGTTAAGAGCAAGCATACAACATCATATTTGGCATCCCTTTATGTTCAAGAGATAGTCCGACTTCACAGAGTCCCTTCTAGTATATTGAGTGATAGAGATCCCATTTTCACTGGTGAGTTTTGGAGGAACTTACAGGAGGCGCTAGGGACACAACTTAGATTGAGTATGGCCTATCATCCTCAGACGGATAGTCAAAAGGAGAGAGTGAATAGAGTGATTGATGATTTGCTACAGATGTGCATTTTGGACTTTGGAGGAACCATTTGAGGCTTTATATGGGAGACCTTGCAAGTCCCCTTCATGTTGAGTGGAGTCTATGGAGAAGTTTCTACTTGGGCCTTACATAGTAGGGGAGACATCGAAGAGATGGATTTAGTTCGGCAGAGATTGAAGGCAGCGCAACATAGGAAGAAGCTTATGCGGATAAACGGAGGAGAGTCATTGAGTTGAGGTGGGGGACTTAGTTTTTATCAAAGTATCCCCATTTAGGAAGGTGGTAATATTCAATTGAATGGAAAGTTAGCCCCTAGATTTGTTAGGCCATTCCCTATCATGGAGAGATTGGAAAGATGGCTTACCGAGTGAAGCTACCAGAGAGGCTCGCAGGTATGCACGACGTTTTCCATGTTTCTCACTTACAGATGTGCTTACATGACTCAGCGGAGGTCGTAGAGCCTAGTCAGTTGGAAAAGGTGGAGGTAGAAATGGAAGCAGTAGTTCGGCATATCCCTACGAAGATTATTGGAAGAGACACCAAGCTACTGAGGAATAAGGAGGTTCTATCTGTAAAGGTGTAATGGGGAGACGATGTTGCAAACGCTTCGTGGGAGAGTGAAGAGAAAATTTGTACTTCCTATCATCATCTTATCGATAGTAAGTTTCATAATTTCCTATTTTCCATCTTTAGTTTTTGAACAGGTTCTTTCCTTTATTATCCTTTGGAAGGGTATAACTTAGGAATTAACCTATAGATGGTAGGATTGGATGTAAACATGTTATTAGAACATGTTATGAATGATGTATGCTAGTAAGTGCAAGTGTTTCCTAGTGGATGCATATAGGTATATTAGGGACTATTGTTCTTTAGGGATTGACCTAATTAGGATACTAGAGCATATACATATGGATATGTGCGCATTTTAATGCTAATTTTCATGGTTGCTTTAAATGGATGTTAGTACATAATTGTTGCATTTGGATAATGTATGCAGCAAGCATATAGAACTACCAGTTACCATTAGAGAATTTTTGCATTCATTTGGGTACATGGTACAGACATGATTGCAAAAAAAAGGTAAACTGAATCAGTGGACCACCTAACCTTTTGTACTAATTAGGGGCATTGACACTACACTAATTGCATAAGTATCATAAATTGTATTAGAAAAGCTGAAGGATGTAATGGGTGATGATTGAGTACGAGGTTGTAGGACATGGATGAATTTTTTTTATTTCATTCTTTTATCCTTAGAGATTTCAGGGACGAAATCCTTTAAGGAGTGGAGAATGTAGCAACCCAAAATTTTAGCCCATGATTATTACTTCGTTATATAATGAAATAACAAAATAAATTTATGAAATTATCAAAATTGAGCCACGAGAGTTGTACAATTATGTCCATGGTAATTTTCTGGTCAATTTTGATATATAGAACATCAGAATCCGAGCTAAAATGAACGAGATATGAATTAAACAAAATAAGCAGAAAGAATATATGTGTGTGTGTGTGTGTGCCAGGTTGATCGGCCGGTCGACCTGCCTGCGTTCAGTAAGGAAGAAATTTTTTCTTCATTCCATTAGTTCCAGAGGCTTCCTATGACGTGTTTTGCATTCTTTATTTCAATCCGGTCCTTCTATTCTTGCATCCAATGGCTCCTATTCAGTCTATGACATGGTTGCATCTTATTCAATCCCCAAATCCAATGGTCTGAGATCCACTTCTACCCCTATAAATAGAACTCTAGGCCTTACATTTTTTCTCGTTTTATGATTTTCTCTAATTGGGTTCATCTATTCAGGAAGGACCCTAAGCAGAATAATTTTCCAAGGAGGAAATCATTTTAAATAATATTTAACAACCCCAAATGGATCCGTGAATGCCTAAAGGTAAGAGCTAAGGACCAGCGGTGAGTGATTGTAATTATTTTAAATTTATTTAATTTAAAATAATAGGGTATCCAATAGTTGTAGTTTTACTATGATTTTTGGAGTAACCCTTTTTAGTAATTTCTTTACAGTTTTTAAAATTATTTTCAGTTAATTTTAGTTTATTTCTAGCTTTTCCACTTATTTACAGCTTATTTGCAGTGCTTTAGTTTATTTACTGTTATTTATACGTTATTTACATCTTCTTCTTATGCCTTGGATTTCCTTCTATTTTCAGTTTTCTTTTATTCCCCCTTCTTCTTCTTCGCGTATGGATCAGAACAGAATTAATGCGAAATTGGATTAAATTATAAGAAACCTGAAATAATGGAATATAAGATATAAATTATAAAGACTGTAATATAAATGTAATTGGGCTGGAATTATGCCTAATTATAATATTAATTATACTGAATTAAATAGATTGGCCTATTTATAACTTAGAATTATAACTAAAAAGTATAAAAGAAGAAAAGAAGCTTATAAGCACAAATAGTAAGAGCAAGATTATAGGCTTATTTAAATCATTTATCTAAGCTTAAAAGCAAAGAATTAAAGTAGGACCTATACCAAATAGAATTTTCCTATTATTTTCTATGGGCACGGTGTTTCACATAAACCTGAAGTGAGATGAGGGGCGCGCTTATGCTAGTAGTGGTTGTAAATGGCCAATATGGAGATGTTCAAATCACAAGGGATTTGGACAAGGGAGCTATTAGATATTGTTTGGATGACGGGCAGTACCAGCAACATTCCCCTATATTTTCTATAGATATGGTGTTTCACATAATCCTGAAGTGAGATGAGGGGCACGCTCATGCTGAGTCGAGGTAATAATACAACCCAATAGGTGGAGCAACAAGAGCATGAGCATGGTGGCAGTTATGCGTGCGACTTCCATTTCGATGCTTAGTAATTTCTATGAGTTCCAAAGTCTTAGTATGTGTATCTTTCATAGACACCATTTCCTTCTGTGTAGGAAACTATTATCTTCTAGTCCACAGTGGGTGCTTTGTGCATCTTTCGTATTTACCATTGGCTGTTGTGCGGAGAGTAATATATCATCTAGTCCGCAGTAAGGTCTACGGATTAGAAGGCCAAACAAAGGGTAGAATTAGGATTTCAGGCTAATTATAGGATTAGGAATTCAGCCTAATCAAGCAGCTATCAAAGAAAAGTGCAGACAATCAAAGTTGACCTATCTTATTAATTGTAATAGTTTAACCGTATTTTCCATTTTATCTCTTCCCATTTCCTTTGTTTCCATTTGTATATACTATAACTATTGAAGAATATATTACCTTTACTTTGCTTAAAGATTTTAATAGTTACTATCACTCACAAGACTTTTAGTCTGACCCACTACTCTATTTTCCTTTTTCCCCCTATAGGCAATCAAGGGAATGGCTGTAGATTGAGGTAGCTTGGAGGATTTTAAGAGAAGATATCTACCATATATTTCTTTTATTCTAGCTTTAACTCTTTCTGTGTACTGGATTATTACGAGAAATATTATGTACTCTGATTTTGAGACTATGAGTTTTTATTTCATGAGGCATTTTGGTTTTTGAGACATTTATGTTATATTTATTATTTGACTTATTTGGTTTACGAGCAATTATAAAGCTATTGTTTTAAATAAGTATTATTTTAATTCCTCTGTTTTTACCTGTTTTTGACTTGTGAATCTTAGGTCAAGTGATTTAACCAATCTGGTGTTTGTATATAATTTTCTACCCTATGGTCAAGTGATACGGATATATATCATTTCAGCCCATAATAAATTTAATTTACGGGTATATATCTTTTCAACCTGCAATCCCGAATTAAAATTCAAAATCCATAAAATCGCTCGAATCTATCATTTCAACCCATAACGATTTTTCCTTAATCTATAAATCATTCGGATATGTATCATTTCAACTCATAGTGATTTTCCTAGCAATAACTAACGAAACTTACAGTGTGATAACAATGTATAAATAGAACATCCATTCATTCAATATCAACAATTAAACATCCATCACAATCTTCATCCAAACTAATCGATAAATAACAACAATTGACTGATTATCAATAACATGTATTAATTGGTAATTTAAAATTCAATATTAAATTAAATGACGATTAAATTCAATAGAAGCCAAATTTAACTGGAATGACAATTTAAATATACTAAACAACAACCAATTAATTTCTAATCACACTAAAAATTTGATTTAAATAATATTAGATAATTTAGTAATTGTGAGTAGGTTAAAATACCCATCTTAGATTTGTCGATGATTTAAAATCCAAATAATGGCTCAAAATTGAACAGTCTCATAATTTGATTAAACCAGTTCCATAATGTTTGGAATTCGATCTGATCACAAAAGAGAAAATGGTGCATGAATCCGAGCTCATATGCAAAAGTTATAAATGTTAGAACATTCAAAATTCAAATTTTAAATGATTAAAAAAGAATTACCATCTCCTAACAGCCACGTCAATGCGTACGTGTTCGAAACCCTATCCTATATCGATCCTCGCGCCTAGCTGAAGCCATCGCCATTTCAGCCATTATTGCAGCCACCTAGTCCAACGTTGCAATGATCGGAGGCCATCACCACGTTCGTCTAGGCCAGGCGCCACCATGGCCGTGACCACAAATGCTCCGTGCCCCCTCTAGCTCCACCGCCGTTGGTGAAATGCTGATTTTTGGTGATTTCGATGATCTTTGACATGAACAACCAAATTCCCTGAGACCTGCTCGACCCCTCTTCCAACGCCGCCTCCCGATCGTCGCTCGGATGAAGATCCACCTTTGGATCGCGAAAAACCTAATTTTGATGGCCTAGGTTCATTCTCGATTTCTGGTCAAATGATGCACCGAATTCAAAAACGAATTTCTACAATGTATTACACCCATTGATAGCTTTCCACCGGTATATAGTTTGTTATAGCTTGGAGAGTTTGAATTTTTGAAATTGGTTTTGAAATTGAATTTAGGTTTGTAATTAGAATTTGGTTTCCACCATTAGAAGGAGGAAGAAGTCAATGATAAAATAGACAAATACGTACAGTAATAAGAAATAAAAAGGCTGCTAGGGTAAGGAAAACTATTTATATAGATAAAGCCCGATAAGAATGAATAACACATCGAATTGGTTCAAGACGACAATAATGATCCGAAAAGCCCGATCCATTTCCGAAACGAAAGTAGATCATCCCATATATCAAAATAGATGTTTTCGATATTTTTAAACTTAATGAAACATGATTCAAACCCAAATTTCATTGTATACAGAAGTTAGCTTTTAAAACCAACTTATTTTAAATTGATTTCATTAAATTAATTTCTATGCGTTTCGAGCCCGCACGATCAAACGACAAGTCCAATCGTTATTAAACTTGAAATACTACAATAATTCACTATTACGAATTCGATGAAAATGGTTTCGTCGAAATCCGAGACAATTGCCAAAATGGCTGCTTTCACGTCAATTAAATAAGTTATTGTTAAATTGATTACATCACTTTTCAAACTTAAATTTTATAACGAACCATTTTATCATTTTTGATTACCTAATAATTTATAGGCTTTTAAAATAAATTTCTATGTCAAATCCAATGTCAAATATTGCACTAATTACAATATTCAATTTGAATGGCAATAAAACCATAAATTATATATATTATAATTTAAAAATTCCAATAAATTAATTCCGTTTTGATTTCAGTCTTTATTATTCAATCAACTATCGCTTCCTGGATATACTTAACATTAGTTTACCTTTTATTACATTCATTATTCTTCAGTGTCCATCTTCTTTCAAATTAACTATGATATTAAATTATATTAATTCACATTGATTTCCATTTAAATTCAACAGGTTAAATAATAAAATAGTAATTAAAATAATTGTCACTTTTAAGTAATTTAATCACATTTATAAGTTTATTATCTATAAAAAATGTTATAACTACTTACAAAACACTAATTATATTTAATTTCAATTGATTACATACTATCTCACCATTTAACATAACATTTAAATTTAATTCCTTATTTACAATTTCTAATCAAATTCAACTTTGCAATTATTTCAATTACTTGAAATTACATTCAAATAGTCATCGCTTACATTAAATTAACATTATTAAATTTCATTCTAATTATTTTTTTCTCATTAATAAATCACAAATTCTAATTTTTCCAATATTAAATCCTAAAATATTATTTAATTTAGCATTTTAATTATCGAAAATTATGGGTCGTTACACTCTCCCCCAGTCAAAACTTTTTGTCCTCGAAAAGGCAAAGAAGGAATTAATAATTTTTTATTGAAAATGATCAGTTTATAAACAATTTGTGTAACGACCTGGATTTTTCGACGTTTGATTGAATATTTAAATGGTTTTAAATATTGAATTTAGAATTATTATTTAGTTAGTAAGATTTTAAAACTGAAAATTGCAATTTCATAAATTTTGAAAATAGTCGATTTAATCAATGCGTTAAAATAGAGATCCAGGGCACAGTCTTAGAATTTGTCGAAACTGGTTCTATTGGATCTATAATAGTGTATTATTATCAGATTTTAAATTTTTGACGTTTGGAGTTATCATTTGATCGTACGGACGGAAACGCGTTGGAATTAATATTGAAATTTAATATAATAATTAGGTCTAAAAGGCCACCTTCTCCATACGATCGAATTAGGACTCAAAACTTATTTCATTGCGTTAGGAATAAGGGCATAACATTATAAACGTCTAGCGGCACGCTTTGATAGGATATCGAAATTTTAAGTTACATTAAGTGAGATATTTGAAATTAAATAATATTATAGTCTGTTAAAGACATGACCCTGCCTTCTACAACACCTGCTTCCCTCGACCTTATATTACGTCTTTCTCCTTTCAGTTTGAAATCAAATCAAGCCATCCTCTTCATTTCAATTCAATTTCGTAGAAAAAAAGAAATCGAATTCGCGTACACTTGCCTCTCTTCTTTGCCATTCGTCTCTGAGAAATCGAAGGAAAAAAAAGCAAAACAATGTCGCTTATGGGGCCGAAGCCTTCAAAGCAAAGGATGGAGTGGTGGTGGCGTTTGCTGGTAGGAGCGTAGGCTGGATGAAGGCGAGTTAGGGCTTAGGGTTTTGGGATTGGACCCAATAGGCTAACCGAAGGTTGCTTATGGATAGTTCGAAGTAAGGCACGACATCACCTGCTTGTTCATTGACCTCGATCATATATGGCCTTCGAGTAGATCAGTTGAAATTGTCATTTTCCAAAAATCATGAGGAAAGTGAGGGCTGAGCACCTCTATTAGGGAATATCGAGGTCGTTAGCGGTTTGTTTGATTGGAGGAAGGGGCGCGAGGCTGTAGGTGGGTGGCGATCGTGGTCAAGTCGAGGGAGGGAAGCTGGGTGGTTGCATATCATGTACAGGCAGCTACACTTGCTATGTAAAGAAGAAGAAGATAATGTGGAAGGAGATGGTGACCATGTGGTGGTCGAGATGATTGGAGGCGATGAATGACGTGGGTTGGAGGCAACGATTTGTTAGAGGATAGAGGTATAAATTCCATGATTAAGTAATTTTATATAATCGTTTAACTAATTAAGTAATTAAATTGAAACTACTAATAAAATTTAATATAATTTGCATACGGGGTCCAAAAATCGTGAACAAGTCGAGTTTGGTTGGTGGCTGTGAAGTCTATATGGTAAATTAAAATTGGAATGGATGGAAAATTAAAAATCAAGGCGAGTAAAATTCCATTCATTTTGATTTCTTGTAAATTTAAAAATGTTGAATTTAAACTATTGGTTGGTTGGGTGAATTTATGAATTGTTATCAGTTTGGATGTTATTATATATACAGTAGTGTGTGTATATATATATATATTCGTAGTTGGATATGTTCCCGCATATTGTAGCGGATGAGACCTTATGTGTCCCGCATAATACCGGATGACCCTATATATTGCGATACCTCCCTCAAAGTGGATTGGTATTTTTATGTATTAACATCTGTGGATGCAGGGAAACATGTTGGAGGATACAACCAGATTCCTAAAAAATGTTAATTTTAAATTTCATATAAAATAATATATAATGTGTTTGAATAATCTGTTATAGATCATTGTTGTGATTGAATAATTAGATGTTATAGTAGCATTGGCCTAACTTTTGGTATTTTAAATACCATAAATATTATTTTCGAAATTCGAAAAGATTTAAAAGGAGATTTTGAGTATAAAAATATTCATACAGAAATTTGGTTTATTTTTAAGAAATTGATTTGGATAAAAACAATAATTGATTTTGGTTTGTATTTTTCTTTTTGTAAAAATATTTTAAATAATTTATGTAGAAGATTTTTAAACGGTGGACTTTTAAACGATATTTCTAGAAAAATGAAAAGGAGTGAAATTGATATTTTAAATAGATTTGTGAAATATATAGAATTTATTAAGAAATGGATGTATAAAAATGAGATTTTAAAACGGAATTTGTTTTATAAACAAGTAAAACCCCAAGGAGTTATAAAATTTATAAACGATGTTTGTAAACAAGGGAAATGATAATTATTGATAAATTTGAATAAAATTCCACGGTGTGAATTTATATCGAGATATAAAAATAGGGTTTGGGAAAAAAATAGAGTTGACACTATTTTATAAGTGAAAATGGTTAAAAATCGGAATAGGATAGAAGTGTTGTAAATCGTGAGTGATTTATAGGTCAAATTGGGTATTCGGATTTTTTGAAGAAAAAATATATTTTTATTAAGAGCCTAAGTTTTGTTTTAAAATGAAATTTTACTATTAAACTATATAATTGAAAGCTTGTTATTATTGGAATATTTCAGAAGTGCATTTTTCAAATATAGAATACTAATTGAATTAAAATTCAAAATTTTATAATTAGTTTTGTAACCGATTAGTTTATATTAAAATGAATTGTAAATGAGTTCTATTGTTGTATTTAAATGTTTTAAATTCTTAAATAATTACTTTAACGTGTTTTTAAAAATAAATTTCTGCTCTTTTAAAAATACTTATTATACATTTATAGAGTTTTAAAAATGATTTAATTTATTTATAAACTCTCTCGAGATATGAAAAACGGATGTGATTTTAGAGGTTGTAAATGGATAGACGAGATTATATGTGAGTATAAGCAATTTGGAAAATGTAACAAAAAAGAATTGATATAAATTCGGGGAATGTAGGAGATAGGATAAGAAAAACCCCCAAGTATTGATATTAGAGATGATTTCGATAAAATGGATTATGATATTTTCCTAAGTGAGAAAATGGAAGGTTTTTGAAAATATTTAGAGACGAAGGATATATATTGAGATATTTTCCAATTAATGGATTATAAATCGAAGATGGAAATATTTAACTGAGTGTTGAAGTGTGGTACGGGTGGAGATATCCTGTTATGGAAATAAGTATTTAGAATGTTTTCAAATATTGATAAATTTGAAAGAGATATTAATATATATCTTTGTAATAATATTTTGAAATGAATGTTTTGAAAGAATTATAAACAATGGCCTAGTGACTGCTTATGGATGTTATTTGGTAGTTAAATAACTGACTATCAATATTGGCCAATTTCGTTAATTATTTTAAAGAGTCCGGGATCAAATTTAACTATCCGAAAACCACTTCGATCGGATTTGAGCGTTACGAATAAATACCGTGAAGATGATGAAGACGGTGATTCAATTTGTTTAGACCTAGGACAACTTATATGGATGAATGTTATCCGAACATTGTCGTTAAAGGACGATGAGCATTTTAAGTTAAATTGTTCTTGAAAGTTAATCGTAGCCTCAAGCCTCATCAAGTGGACTGACTGACAATTAGGGGATATGTAGAAAGGCTAAGTGGGTCGCACCCAATTATGGTATGTTATCACCTTTCTAGATACCCTCGAAAAAATATATAAATTATGGATATGGTTGTGCATGGAAAAGTGAGCGCTCGATTTTTAAGGTTAGGATACCAAGGTTGATAATATATTCGGTTCTATCTAGGTTAGGGATAGGGTCGGTCTCGTATTGTAGAGGATCCTGGCAAGGTCCTCGGTACATGATTCTAGACATGTACTGTGATAGGTGGTACCTCAGTGCCTAATCATTGTATGGAATCCTTTCTCCAATAAGCGTTGTATGGTTTGATTATGCCTAGCTATGTTGAAACGTGAGATGCAAGCATTTTCAGATATTTTTTATTTATTTCGTTTAAATACTATTATAATATCGGACGATTTTGATAAAAATGTTTTAGTTATCGCAAGAAAAACCCATTGTGTTTGTGTATGAAGTGGTCTTACGAGATACCTTTGTTACTCAAAGGATTTTGATAACTTTAATAATTCAAATTGAGTGTGTTTTCTCACATTGGTTTTCCAGACTGACTCGGGTGTTATTTTATTATAAAGGTCAGATCAGACCAAGATTCAGGATAGGATGCTATGGAACTTAGGAGACGAGCTGGATGACAAAGACGTATTTCCGTACTTGACTAATATTTCCGTCGTATAAGGACAATTATTATAACTGTCCAGATTGATGTAGTGATTGTTGTACTCTGATGATTGTAAGTATAAAACAATTACAGATTCTTTTATATAAAAATTTATTATTATATATTATATTTGGTTCTGCTATGATTGTGAGATTCTATGTTATTATTTTCTGTTTCTTCTACCTTTCCTTCTCCACCCCTAAAGATTCGTATTTCGGTTCAATTTGAGTTGAAATGAAGTGAATTATGGTCAACTCAGAGGGTACAAAGATACGGGCCTTTACACAATATATATATATATATATATATAATTAAGTATTTTAAATAAGATATACCAATTAATAAACAATTAAATCTTCATATTCAAGTTTAATAAAAGTTTGAAAATATTTCACTTTCACAAAATTTTCTGTCTAAAATGGATGAAAAATTTCGGCAGTCTTCTTTGTACGGAGAGGTACGGAAAACTACAATATCAATAATATATCATATTTCAAAATCAGATATCCCAAACTACGGGAAAACAATATAATATCGCTATAAAACCATAATCTAAAAACGTACCTATTTGTCGGGCAAACAACGCTTTATTTATGAAACCAAAAGCAGTAGTTATTGCTTCCATTACCTGTATTTCACTTATACAATCCAAAAAGGTCAATAACTATATAAAAGAGTGATATTTAAGTTGTTTCAATTAATAACAAAACAAATCAACACAACATAACAATAGTCACATGCAAACAAAATAACACAACCATCATAAGCAAAAAACGAATCCATCGCACATCCATAACAACAAAAACTAATGGGTTGTTTAGGTTTTAGAAATTTTTAATCATACAAGGTGATAAATAAACTATGAAATGTACCTTACGCTCAATAGCCTTCGATAATAACTTAATAGAATATTCATACAACCTTAAACAACTAGAAGCATCGTCTTCCAAACATCCCATAAGCCAAGCAACCAAGAATTTCAAATATTATTTAAGTTTATTCCTATTAATTTTCTTTCACACCATTATTTATCTATTTTCAATCATTCATATGATATCTTCTTTTTTCCATTCACTTTCATTTATTTACTTACATAAGTTATTTCCATTCAATTATTTAGATCATTCATAATCAATTCTTAAAATATGATGGAAGTCTCTTTACAAATTTAATTCACCATTAAAAGATTATTTCTTTTTCACATTTATTTCTTTCATATATATAGTATTATTGAATATTAAATCTATTTCTGAATCATTTCAACATTTTCTGAAGTTATAATCATTTAATTTATATAGTATCCACTTTTACTACATATCTTAATTATAAATAACTTCAAGCATTAACTTAAATTTATAATATTCTTATACATCTTAATTGTTCATTTATAAACATAATTCCATCGAACACTTTCATTACTTATGTTTTACTTGTATAATATAGATATTCTATTACATATTTCTATTTAACATTACAACTTTTTAAACAATTCCGGTAAGTTATATGTATGTTTTAAGAATGCAATTGAATGTTACACAAGTTTATCTTATTTATTTTAGTTGACAAAATGTTCAATAATTAAATATTCTAAATTTTTATATCTTTTGATTTACAAATTACAAATTACCATTTATTGTATATTTCATTAATAACTTAGCATCTAATTTCTTATTTGTCATTTTAGAAGTTTCTAACTATTAAATAGTTAATATTTTATTTCATTACAATAATTGAAATCTCTAATTTATAGAAACTTGAGAACTAAATGCCGGGTTCGTTTCAAATCATTTAAAAATATATATACTCACCAAATCACAATAGAATTTAAAATTTTGATTTGTTTATCAAAATAAATGTGTAGTAAAACTGCTGCAGTGGCCTTTTTAACTTTGAAACTTGAAAATGAACGTCAATGATGCATGCACCCATCACTGAAATTATTTTCCAACGATAGAGCGGGGAGTATGGAACTTATTTCCTTTAAAATTCCTTTAAAATATTTCTTTTAGATCAATTGAAAATATTTATATCCAAATAATACTTCCAAATAATACTAATATTATATTCCAAAATCTTCGGAAACCCAATTTCAAATCCCAGAACTTAAGTTCTCAAATTTCCAAATTATATTTACTTTATCTGTAAATTCTATTCTACAACCAATATTTATAAAATTTCACTTCCTAACAAACAATATATCACACACTACTATATCCATTTATAAAGTTATTTTTTTGTATGCAAAATATAATACTAGGTAAAACTATTTCAGTTATTTATATTTCAAAAATAATATTGTGTCAGTCTGCCCTATTAAGTGTTTAATGACATGTCGTCCTATATACCGACCAGAATTTATAAATACTAAACAAAACAAAGTAACACAATATAAAACATTTTATAACACTAACAAATATGCTCTCTCATATACACACACATACACACACACACAACACACACACACACACAACAACACACACACTCAACGATTCCTAATGAGTCAGACCGCACAAAGATAATGTTATCGCTAAACCTGGCGCTGATGCAAAATGTAACGATCCACTTTTCTGGACAGTTTAAATCGACAATAAACCGCATATGTCGATTCCAAACCATTCAAGAGGGAGGATTATTATGGGTTAAATAAGAAAAGAAGAGAAAAGAAATAAAACAAAACAAAGAATCTCACAACGGAATAAAAAAAATATAATAATCAAATAAGTAGTTCATGAAGCTGTTTACAAATACATTTGGTTACATTTTACAATACAATCAAAGTTGTACATACAACAGGAATAAATAAATAATGCAACAGAACAACATGATGCATAGTATAAATATAATAACTCCAAAAAATAGTTTCCAATAAACTGAAAAGCTCAAGCTGAACCGAGTGTTATGAAAAGACAAAACATTCGAGTCAGAACTAAAAGATCTCTTGTAAGTTAAATCAACAGTAAATAAATATGAGTGAAATGGCTTCTGAGATGTTTACGGGATTTTATATCTCCTATCCAGTATCAAACATGCGTGCAATAACTTAAGAGATGTTCATGATTCCATCTCCTAAGGATCCGTTAAACTATCTACTATGTAGTAATATACGCTATTATAATATGTCTATCAGTAAAGTAAAGTATTAAAATAGCATTAAGGCATTATCCATACCCCCTTAACACATTTTTATATATTCCCATAGTCTATACAGATACTAAAAGCTCTACGAAACCGGTGGTTTACTCGGTGAGCACTCCATAGGTACGGTACAAACCAAACTTGTAGTGGGCACGATAAGGCATATGGCATGACACGCATGACAATGCTTAGGATAGGATACTATCGTTTTGCAGAACCGGGCTGGTGGTATCGCATAGCAGCTACTACCGCCACCTCGGAACACATTTCCATAATCAAATCGAGGGGTGGCCACCAAATCAATCACAAAGTCATAATATGGTATCGAAGAAGTGTGTCCAATCGGAGGTGCGACCTAACTTGGCACAGGTATAGCTTATGTTTTAGTCACATCAAGCTGACTCAAATGTATCAAGGCTACGTTAATACCTCATACAGAATCGTTCTCCAAACCATCCTACTTCGTTATGGAATCTCCACCACGTGCACAGTTGTTAAAGTGATTTTCGGTATTGGCAGAGAGTATGACAATATCTGATGCTGCTCTCTTTAACAACCAAATGCTTATTTCACACTTGATGATTCTTTTACGTTTCCAACACCGATTTATATTTGATATCAAAATATCATATTCTCAAAAATCATATTGCTTTCTAAATCATCATATTTATCGAAAATAGGTTATTTCACTAGAAAAAAGTCATTTCAAATTTCAATATAAGTTATAACGTCATTTAACCATATTTTCTTTTAAATGAAGGATTTAAACATAACTAATTCAACGTTGCACCATTTGAATTTTTTAAAAATAGTTTAGACAGTCATAAATAGTTTAAATAGTTTTAAAAATAGTTTAAAGCAGTTTAAAAGTAGTTTAAAATAGATTAAAATAGTTTAAAAGGATTAAAGAAGTTTACAATAGTTTAAACTAGAGTAAAATAGTTTAAAATAGATTAAAATAGTTTAAAATAGATTAAAATAGTTTAAAATAGTATAAAATAGTTTACAGTAGGTCAAAATAGTTTATAATAGTTTAAAATAGACTAAAATTGTTTAAAGTAGATTAAATAGCTTAAATTAGATTAAAATAGTTTAAATGATTTGAAGTAGTTAAAAACAGGTTTAATGCAAAATGGTTTGAAAAATATAAATAAATCAGAATTTAAAATAATATATTTTAAAGTTTTCATATTAAAATAATTAATTTGAAAGTAATATCAAATTAAACCATTTCTTCCTTTTCAACAAATCTGGACCATATCCAGATTTAAATCAGCAAACTTGATTTTTACCTTTCAATTCAGATTCTCAATAAACCATTTAAATCTATATCAATTTCAAGTCCATGTTTGAACTATCAATTCCAGCTACTCCAAATTCAATAGATTTCAATGTTATATTCAAACATTTTTCAATAAATCAATTTCAATAAATTTCATTTATGCTTCAAATTCAACTTTAAAATTCCAATTTAAAATCTTCAAACAACTCATTTAAACCAATTCCAATTCCAACATTTAAAGCTTTGGATTTTGAAAATAATTCAGCGTATATAAATCAACTTTTATTTCAAATATCACTTAATTGAATTTAAAACTTAAGGATCTAAAAATCAATTAATTTAACCAATCTGATGTTCGTATATAATTTTCTATTCTATGGTCAAGTGATACGGATATATATCATTTCAACCCGTAATAAATTTAAATTTACAGGTATATATCATTTCAACCCGTAATTCCGAATTAAAATTCAAAATCCATAAAATCGCTCGAGTCTATCATTTCAACCCATAATGTTTTTTCCTCAATCTATGGATCGTTTGGGTATGTATTATTTCAGCCTATAGTGATTATCCTAGCAATAGCTAAGGAAATATGCAGTGCGATAACTATATGTAAATATAACTTCCAGTCATCCAGTCATTCAATATCAATAATTAAACATCCATTACAATCATCATTCAAACTAACCAATAAATAACAACAATTGACTGATTATCAATAACAGGTATGAACTAGCAATTTAAAATTCAATATTAAGTTAAATGGCGATGAAATTCAATAAAATCCAGATTTAACTAGAATGACAATTTAAATATACCAAACATCAACCAATCAATTTCTAATCACATTATAAATTTGATTTAACTAACATACGATAGTTCAGTAGTTGTGAGTGGGTTAAAACACTCACCTTTGATTTGTCGATGATTTAAAATCAAAATAATTGCCCGAAATTGATCAGTCTCAGAAGCCGACCAAACTGGTTTCATAACGTCCGAAATTTTGATATGATCGCAATGGAGAAAACTACCATGAATCTGAGCTCATATACCAAAGTTATATATGTTAGACCATTCAAAAATTGAAATTTAAATAATCAATAAAAGAATTGTTATCTCCCAACAGTCACGTCAACGCCTACACGTTCGAAACCATATCCTCTATCGATCCTCGTGCATGAAGCCTAGCTGAAACCGCCGCTATTTCAACCATTATTGCCGCCGCCTCGTCCAACGTTGCAATGATCAAAGGCCATCATCACGTTCTCCTAGGCCAGACACACCCGCGGCCGTGACCACGAATGCTCCGGCACCACCTCTAGCTCCGCCGCCGTTATTGAAAATGGTCGATTTCTGGCAATTTCGGTGATCTTCAACATGAATGACCAACTCCCCCACAGACTTGCTTCACTCCCTCTTCCCAACGCCACCTCCCGATCGTCGATCGGACACCGTTGGATCGCGAAAACCTAATTTCAACAGCCAAGGTTCATCCTCGATTTTTGGTCAAACGACGCACCCAATTGAAAAATGAATTGCTGCAGTGAATTATGCTCGTTGAGAGCTTTCTAACGGTATATAATTTGCTATAGTTTGCAGAGTTTGAGTTTTTGAAATTGGTTGTAAAATTGAATTTATGGTTTGTACTTGGAATTTGGTTTCCGTCATTAGAAGGAAGAAGAAGCCGATGACAAAATAGACAGATACGTACAGTAATAAGAAATAAAAGTATTTCTAGGATTAGGAAAATTATTTATATAGACAAAGTCCGAAAAGAATGAATAACTTATCGAATTGGTTTGAAACGACAATAACGACCCAAGAAGCCCGTTCCATTTCTAAAATGAAAGTAGGCCATCCCATGTATCAAAATAGATGTTTTTAATATTTTTAAATTCAATGGAACAGGTTTCAAATCCAAATTCAATTGTATACAGAAGTTAGATTTTGAAATCAGCTTATTTAAATTTGATTTCGTTAAATTGATTTATATGCATTTCGAGTCCACACGTTCAAACGACAAGTCTAATCGCTACAAAACTTGAATCCTACAATAATTCACTGTTATGGATCCGATGAAGCTGGTTTCGTCGAAATCCGAGATAGTGGCCAAAATGGCTATTTTCACTTCAATTAAATAAATTATTATTACATTGATTAAATCACTTTTCAAACTCAAATTTTATAACTAACCATTTTTATCATTAAATTTTATAACTAACCATCTATTATTAAATTTATAGTCTTTTAAAATAAATTTCTATGTCAAATCCAATGTTAAATATTGCACTAATTACACTATTCAATTTCAATAACAGTAAATTCATAAATTATTATTTAAAAATCCTAATAAATTAATTTATTTTGATTTCAATCTTTATTATTCAATCAATTATCAGTTCCTGGATATACTTAACATTAATTTACCTTTTATTACATTCATTATTCTTCAGCTTCCATCTTATTTCAAATTAACCATGATATTAAATTACATTAATTCAGACAGATTTCCAATTAAATTCAATAGATTAACTAATAAAATAGTAATTAAGACAATTGCCACTTTTAAAAGTAATTTAATCACATTTATAAGTTTATTATCTACAAAAATGTTATAACTACTTACACAACACTGATTATATTCAATTTCAATTAGTTACATACTATCTCACCATTTAATATAACATTCAAATTTATTTCCTTATTTACAATTTCTAACCAAATTTAACTTTGTAGTTATTTCAATTACTTGATATTACGTTCAAATAGTCATTGATTACATTAAATTAACATTATTAAATTTCATTCCAATTGCTTTTTTTTCATTAATAAATCACAAATTCTAATTTCTTCCAATATCAAATCACAAAATATTATTTAATTTAATATTTTAGTTATCGAAAATTACGGGTCGTTCAAATAGCGCTAAGGCGTTACTCATGCCCCCCTTAGCGTATTTTTATATAGCATCGTAGTCTATACAGTACCGTAATTTCTCCGTAAACAAGAGGGCTATCATAGGGCACTCCATAGTGTACGACACACACCAAACTTGTAGTAGGCTCGATCAAGATAAATATGACAAGGCATGCAAGGCAAAGCCCAGGGTAGAATACTACCGTTTTGTGGATCTGGGCTAGTGTTAGCGCATAGCAGCTACTACCGTCCATCTCGAGACACATTCCTACAATCAAATCATGGGTGGCACCATATAAAATCACAAAGTAATAGATATGGTTTCGAAGAAGCATGCTCGATAGGGGAGCGACCCAACTTGTCCCCGTGTGGCTTACTTTTTTCATTTTAATTATGACCAAAAGGTCAAGACTATCCATCATCGTTCTCTTACTTCATTCCAATAGCTTTGCCAAACCATCCTGCTTTATTTTGGATTCTTCATCACGTGCATAGTTGTTAAAGTGGTTTCGATATTGGCAGAGAGTATGACAATATTGAATCTCAGTCTCTTTAACAATCAAATGCTTATTTCACACCGGTTGGTTCTTTTTCATTTAAAAAACCGATCCATAATTGATATTAAAATATCATATTCAATTCAACATATCCCTCATTGCAAAACCATCATATTTACTCAAAATATGTCATTTCACTAGAAAATATCATTTCATATTCCAATGTAGGTTACAACAACATTTAACTACATTTGCCTTTAAGGATTAAAATATAAACAATTCAACCTTGCACAGTTTGAATTTTTGAAAATAGTCTGGATAGTTATAAATGGTTTAAATAGTTTAAAATGGTTTTAATAGTTTAAATAGTTTAAGGATTTTAGAACAGTGAAAAATAGTTTAAATAGTTTAAAATAATTTTAATAGTTTAAATAGTTTGAGGATTTTAAAACAGTTAAAAATAGTTTAGTATAAAATGGTTTTAGGATTGGAAATGGTTTATAGAGAAAAATAGTTTGAAAATCTAAATTATTTGAATTTTCAAATAATAGATTTTAAAGAGTTTATATTGAAATAATTTATTTTGAAAATAGTATCAAATCAAACCGTTTCTTCCACTTCAACAAATTTGGACCATATCCAGATTTCAAATCAACAAAACTCAATTTTGATCTTTTAATTCGAATGACTCAATTTCGATTTAATTCTAAATCAATGTGAATTCAATTTCAATTGGAAATAACTTCAATTTCCGAAACATTCATTTTAACTTCAAATTTTGATTTAATAATTCAAATCAATGATTTAAATTCAATTCCATTCTTTTTTAAAACCATTTCAAACCATATCAATTTCATGCCCAATTTCAATTTACTTATTTAAACCACTTAAATCAAATTAACTTCATTGTTAAATTTTGAGATCCAAATCTTCAAAATAATTCAAATTTCCGACTTAAAGTCATATATCGATTTTAACTTTACGTTCCTAATTTAATTCTCAAACAATTTCTTTTTAACCATTTCAATTTCAACTTTCAAAGCTTGAATTAGAAAATAATTAAATTTATATAAATTTGTAGTATATTTCCTTTAAATCAATAATATAAATCAAAATCCAAATTCAAGATTTTAAATCATTTAATTTAACCAACCCAGTGTCCGTATATAATTTTCTACCCTATGGTCAAGTGATGTGGATATACATCATTTCAACCCGCAATAAATTTAAATTTTCGGATATGTATCATTTCAACCAGTATCTCGAATCATAATTTTCCAAATCCATAAAATCGTTCAGGTTTGTCATTTCGGCCCATAATGATTTTTCCCTAATCTTTAAGATCGTTTGGGTATGTATCATTTCAACCCATAGTGATTTTCCTAACAATAACTATGGGAACTTGCAATGTGAAAACAATGTATAAATAAACATAACATCAAATCATCCAAAATGTCAACAATTAAACATCCATCACAATCATCATTCATATCAACCAACAAATCACAACAATTAACTGGTTATCAGTATCAGGTATTTAACTAGCAATTCAATTCCAATATTAATTCAAATGGCAATTAAATTCAATATAAATTCAAACTAAATTCGAATGGCAATTTAAATATGTAAAACAAAAATCAATAAATTTCTAATCACATCATAAATTTAATTTAACCAATATAAGATGATTTAGTATTTGTGAGTGGGTTCAATCACTCACATTTGATTTAGCGTCGATAAAAAATCCAATCACGGCCTAAAAATTAAATAGTCGCAAAATGCAGCCAAACGAGTTTTATAATATCCGGAATTTCGATACGATCGCAATGGAGAAAACCACGTCTATGTCCGAGCTCGTATGCAAAAGTTATTAGCGTTAGAAGTTTAAAATTCAAATTTAAATTAAATACATAAGGGAAAATCATTAAATTCCATACCTCTCCAACCTAAACCCTAACGCGCATACTTGAACGTGATACCACTAGCCACCAGCATTTATCGACCAAACACCAATGCCACGCCCAACTATACCTCGATCCAACATTGCCATTACGCCCCTCTTCTCCGACCGCCTCCCTTGTGACCACACAGCCACCCAAATCATCACCAAAAGCAGTTCGCCGCTGCCGCCTTGTACAACCAATCGTGGCGATTTGCTTCACCTATGACAGAAAGTAATCCCATGGATCGACTTTTCTTAACATCCTCTACACGCCTGAACCCTCTGATCAACCCTTCGACGAAGATCCACCATCGAATTAAAAACCCTAGCAATGGGTGGCCGAGGATAAATCGCTAATTTCTAGATAAAACATTATTCGATTGCAAAATTGAATTGCAGATCTAGATTTCGGTTGTCGAGAGCTTTCCAACGATATATTATATGACATAGTTTGAGGAGTTTGAATTTTGAAATTTAATTTGAAATTGAAATTTGGGGATTTAGGGTTTCTGCCATTGAGAAGGAGGAGATGATTGAACAAATACGCACATAACAATGGAATAGACAACTAGGGTTTTCAAAAGAGAAAAACTATTTATATGGACAAAGATAGATAAGAATGAACGGACATATCGAATTGGGTCGAAACGATAACAATGACCCGAAAAGCCCGTTTCGGTTCCGAAACGAAAAAGGATCATCCATTATATCGAAATATATATTTTCAATATTTTTAAACTCAATGGAACTAGTTCGAACCCTTATTCCATTGTATACAGAAGTTAGTTTTCAAAATCAAATTATATAAATTTAAATACCATTAATAGATTTCTATGCATTTCGAGCTCGCACGTTCAAACGGCAAGTCCGGTTAAATCTTACAATAATTCTTTGTTACGGGTCCGTTGAAACTGGTTTCGTCGAAATCCGAGACAACTGCCAAAATGGAAAATTCCGACGTTGATTAAATAAATTATTATTAAATCGATTTGATCACTTTTCATATTCAATCTAAAAGCTAACAATTTTTATCATTCTTGATTACATAGAAATTAATAACCTATTAAAATAAAATTTCCATATTAAATCCACTATTTAAATATTACATAAATTTCAAATTTCAATTGCAATTGAAATAAAACCCAGTTAATTATATTTTAGCTTTCAATCAAATTCTCTCACTTTTATTATTAAATCATAATATATCATATGAATATAATTAACATTAGTGTTATCCTGCTTTTTGGCAAAGCCGTGATACTAAAAGATCAATCGAAAAACAAAGGACAGTTCGTCATAGAGATTGGTCATACTTTGCTTCACTATGGGTATCGCTGAATTTTGTCCAAGTCCAGATTGAGCTACAATTGATAGGACATGACAAGAAAGATAATAGAAGTCAGCATCTCAAATTTCAAATCAATTCGAGTTCGTATGCTCAAGTTATGATTGATTCAAGATGAAGGAGATAGCCATTGTTCGAATCCATATATAACACCTTAGTTCGAATCCACGGGCTGAGATCCTGTTCGAATCCATCGGTTCGACTCCATCTAGTTCGCAACCACCAGCAAGCATTCGTTCGAATCGGTCCGGATCTACTACTTCGTATCCATCGGAGCTTCCTCCTTCGTATCCATCAAAAGGGTGATGTTCGAGTCCATCAGTCACCTCGGCCTTCGAATCCATAACATTTAAAACGGTCGAAAGGAAGATAGCCTTGTCTTCATCTGGTTCGAACCCATTAAACTCATGGTCATTCGAATCCATGAAAGCAACTCACTTCGAGTCCGACCTGAGCGGTCATTTCGTATCGATCAACCCAAGCAAGACACGATTGATACGAATGGCATATTGCTCGAATCCAGGTGTGGCTGAAGCCTTCGAATCCATCGGGTCAAGGCTCCGAAGTCTCCGGGACAACTCGATCAAATAGGCGAAGAAACCGGATCAATGCGAAAGTTTCGCTCCACGTCATCATGAAGCCGTGAACCACCATCGATTCGAAGGAATCGATACGAAGAAGTCAATTCGAACGAGTCGAACGGCCAGAGAATGCAATTTCGAATCGACCATATCTCGAGATCCATAAGTCCAAATGCCACGAAAGTTTCACAGAAGCTTGCATACATGTTGAAGAATGTCCACACCAAATTTCACTTTGATTGGATGATTTTCTGATCGATTCGTACGTACCTCGAATCGATCCCAAAGTGGGCCCAAATTTCCTGAGGTTGGGCTTGTGGGCCCCTCAAGTGAAATATCAGCATCCTACGCCTATAAATAGAGCCCCTGGTCATTCGGAAAGGGGATCGAAGAATTTTTAGAGACAGAGCACACCCGGACGCCGCCAGAATCACTCCATATCATCATTGCTGCCATTGATTTCGAATTTTGACTTACTATCTGCTGTACTTCGCTGTAAAAAACTTGTAATCTTCAAGTATCGAGTAATAAAGTGACAAAACTTCATAGTGAACGTAGGCGATACGCCAAACCACTCTAAATTACTGTCTTCCATGCAATTTATTTTTCCATGACTTGGAGTTTTTGTTAGATAATCTTCGTTTTCAATTTGATTTCTTCATTTATTATCTCTTCAAAAACTTCCGAAGAGTGCTGTGCCCAATTTTGGTACAAGCACTTTGGTGCTTTCACTGAGAAAACCTAGATTTTCTTCCGCTGTTTGGATCTGTCATCGATACCGGATTGAATAAATCTAAGAGAGAGATCCAAACTTCAATTTTAGATTCCTTCTGTACTATTCAGATTTGTCAACGTCTAGGAAAGGATTCTATACCTCAAGATGGTTAGCACGAGAACCACTTCTACCGCCGCTGGTCAAGAAGGCCGTGACAGACAGAATCCCGCGCAACTACCTCCACCTAATCTAGATGATACCGGACATTCAGATCCATCAGGTCCGGTCACTCGACAAGAGTTCCAGACATTACTTCAAGAACTAACATAAAGTCGGCAACAGCTGACTGAACAGTTGCGTGCCAATGATGAGTTGACTAATCAACTAAACCGCCAAAGGCGTAGAAGATCCAGAAGAGATCACGCCCCTCATTCTTCCACTGAAAGCTCTGCTTCGTCTGATTACAGCGGTAGATCTACTCGTCCCAGGCTAGACGGAAGTCATGCACATGCTAGCACTGTTCCACAACCTACCACGGATAACCATGTCACCGCCACTGTAGTTGACATAGGAGTTGATACCCGTAATCACTCCAATCAGAACTACCACCAGCAGGAACATGCTCCAGAACCATACGCCCCAGAAGACATCGAGCCAAGGAGGTGAGATACGGATCGTCGACAACGCCCGATCCCACCTCGCACTGTGGAACCCGACCACACTTTGGCTCACCACCCTCAAAATATAGCAACACCAGACCTCTCAGCCATGGTACACCAAATGATTCGCGAAAGTCGGGGCTTAACAAATGACGATTGGGGAATCTCCCGAAGTCATACTCCGTTCACTGATGACATATTATATGCTGAACCACCTCGATGATTCAGGATGCCGACTCTGCCTATGTATGAAGGAAGTTCCGACCCTAATCAGCATATTCTGAAATACGAATGATCGATGACTGCTGCAAGAGCTGATGATGCAGTAAAGTGCCGTAGTTTTCCCATTTCTTTAGGGGGAATTGCGACAATGTGGTTTACACGGTTACCACCACGATCTATCTCTTCATTTGATCAGTTGGCTATCAAATTTGTTGAACAATTTCGTATGCACATTGCCCGACGTAAAGACGTTAATACTTTATCTAGCATCACTCAAGCTCCTGGAGAGACACTCAGGCGATATTTGAAAAGGTTCAATGCCGTTTGTGCGGTGATTACTAACCCCATGATAATTCAACCTTGATGGCCTTGACTAAGGGGATTGACCTCGACTCTGAATTTGAAAATTGGCTAGCTGGCAAGCCTCCCGCATCGTTGGACCGTTTCTACTCCAAAGCCGCTCAATTCTTAAGGCATGAGGATGCGAAACAATCTAGGAAACAGGACGATGCGCGACCTAGCAATTAAGGGATTCAAAGCAACGTGGCAGTTAAACAGTCAGGGGAGAGCTCTGGAAAAGTTCAACTGAATATTCAAAACAAGCAAACCCAGCCGAGGAACTGTGATAATAGAAATAAGAAGCAAGATGAGAATCATGGCCTGCGGCGTAGGGCACAAATGTTTGAAAGCTATACACCACTGAACACGTCACTGGAGAACGTGTATCTACAGACTTGTAATGCGATGTAGTATAAAAAGCCTGCTCCAAAGCCATCATCGGAGAGACAGATTCAGAAAGGAAAGTTCTGTGGATTCCATGAAAGTTACGGACATAATACCAATGATTGCAGACATTCGCAAGACCTTATTGAAAAATTGATCAAGGAGAGGAAGTTAGATCAATTCGTGCGGGCGCCACAGGCTGGTGGTGTAATCCCGTCAAACCAAAACCGTGCGCAAAACCAAGAGAGACAGGAGGAGCCCGCTCGTACAGGCGGGAGATTGGTTATTAATACAGTTAGTGGTGGTCCCCATCCAACGGACCGAAGCTGGAGGGAAATGGAATCATATGCCAATTCGATCAGGCATGTGGATTTCGAGAGTTGCAGTACACTTATTGAAGGGGCCCCGGCCAAACAACAGAGAACGATGACAGATAACATCGTATTTAGAAATCGAGATGCTGATAGGGTCGAAGCCCCAACTATAGACCCACTAGTCATATCTGTCCAGGTTCGTCCTGCTTGGATGAAGAGGATCCTGGTGGACAGTGGGAGTTCGGTAAACATTTTGTTTAAGAAAGCATATGATCAAATGAAGATGGAAGCCAAAGATCTAAAGCCTTGTCAATCTAGAATCCATGGCTACGACGGAAGTGCTAATATACCCACTAGAGTGGTGGAGTTGCCAGTGGAGTTAGGAGTCGGAGAACGCCGAAGAGTTCGAATATTACAATTTGTTGTTTTAGATATCCAATCTCCGTACAATGCCTATTTGGGCCGACCGGCCCTTGTCGAATTCAGGGCAGCGATTGCCCCATGGTGTTTAACTTTGAAATTCCCCACTGATCATGGGATTGGAGTCGTTCAGGGGGATCGGGCGGCTGGGAGAGCCTGCTATGTTGCTGAGCTGCGAGAAGCGTAGCGAAAGGAAAAAGGAAATGGCGTGGAGGAATCTCTCTGCGTCCATTTCGCCGACGATTGACAATTAGTGCCTGGGCCTCGGCCCGGGCACCACGACCAATTCCAGAGGGATCTTGACCCCAGAGACAATGAAGAAAATGATGAATCTAAAGAAAGTCAAGCTTCTCCAGCCGAGCTGACGATCGATGTTCCAATCGATGATGATAATGATTCAAAAATGTTAAAAATTGGGTCTCAGCTAAACCCGCAAGCGCAATAGGAATTGGTCGAATTTCTCCAAGCAAATCTAGACGTATTCGCTTGGACGCACTCTGATATGTGTGGAATCTCGCCGGACATCGCGAACCGCACCTTGAATGTTGACCCACGGTATATCCCGGTCAAACAAAAGAGACGCGGTATGGATCCAGAGAGATCTGCCACCCTCAAAGAATAAGTTGATAAGCTAAAGGCGAATGGGTTTATCCGGGATGCTCTGTACCCGAAATGGGTATCCAACCCTGTACTTGTCCGAAAACCAAATGGGAAATGGAGAACATGCATTGATTACTCTGACTTGAACAAGGCTTGTCCGAAAGGCAGCTTTCCACTTCCCCGAATTGATCAACTTGTGGATTCAACGGCTGGACACGAATCATTATCGTTCATGGATGCTTACTCTGGTTACAATCAGATACCCATGCATGTGCCCGACCAAGAACATACGAGCTTTATAACTGATCTAGGTCTGTACTGCTACAAGGTCATGCCTTTTGGATTAAAGAATGACGGAGCAACTTACCAACGCTTAGTCAACCGGAAGTTTGCCGACCAGATTGGAAAGACTATGAAAGTTTATGTAGATGATATGTTGGTGAAATCGCGGTACTCCACTGATCACGTCAAAGACTTAGAATCGATGTTCAATATCCTCCTGAGATACGGGATGAAGCTTAATTCGCTAAAATGTCATTTTGGGGTCGCATCCGGAAAATTCCTTGGGTTCATCGTCATCGCCCGAGGAATAGAGGCCAACCCTGAAAAGATCTGGGCCATCAGGAATCTTCAAACTCCAAGGACCATAAAGCAGGTTCAGAGTCTTAATGGGAAGGTTGCAGCACTGAGCAGGTTCATCTCGAAATCAACTGACAAATGCATACCCTTCTTTGATCTGATCCGGAAAGGGAAACGAAACTTCGAATGGACTACGGAATACGAGGGCGCATTTCAATCACTAGTTCAACATCTTTCCACACCACCGATTCTTTTAAAACCCGTTGACCATGAACAGTTATATCTCTACCTGGCGGTATCTGAAAACGCAATCAGTGCTGCGTTAATTCGGAAGGAGGACCGAGTGCAGAAACCGGTCTACTATGTTAGTAAACGATTAACCAGATCCGAGAGAATTATCCAAGGCTAGAAAAGTTGGCATATTGCCTAGTCATCGCCTCGAGGAAGCTCCGTCCGTATTTTCAGGCTCATCCCATCACTGTGTACACCGATCAGCCGTTACGACAGGTCCTCATGCGACCTGAGACGTCTGGAAGGTTACTGAAATGGAACATTGAATTGAGCCAATTCGACATCACATATACTCCGAAAAGAGCCATTCACGGTCAAGTCCTAGCAGATTTCATTGCCGAATTCACTGTTCCCGAAGACCTACCTGAGACTAGCAAATCTCCCGAATACATATGGAAGTTGTACACTGATGGCGCATCCAACGATCGGTGCTCGGGAGCAGGGGTAGTGCTTGAAACCCCCGAGGGCCGATCCATATGCTACGCTTTAAAGTTTGATTTCCGTGCAACCAACAATGAAGCTGAATACGAGGCTTTGCTTACTGGGTTGAAGTTAGTCCATGACCTAAGAATTATCGCTGTGGAAATTTACTGTGATTCCCAGTTGGCAATATGCCAGGTTCGGGGTGAATATCAGGCCAAAGATCGAAGACTAGCTGCTTATCTAATCCGAGTCCGGGAGATGCTTGATCGGTTTGATTATTATACCATTTTCTACATACCCCGAGGGCACAATTAGAAAGCCGATTCGTTGGCCAAGTTAGCAAGTACAGGCGAAGCTCAACACTTAGGACTCGTTCCTGTTGAAACTCTATCCTCTCCGAGCATTGATCGAATGGAGAATGATTTCACATTTGAAGCTACTTCCAATAGGGAGTCGTGGATGACCCCCTATCGAGATTACATTGAGCATGGTATATTACCCGAGCGTCGAAGCGAGAAAAGACAAGTTCTCCGAAAAGCTTCACGATTTGCCATTCAGAATGAAGTTATGTATCGAAGGGGATATTTTATTCCTCTTCTCCGGTGTATCATGCACGACGAAGTCAAACGAGTGTTGTACGATGTGCACGAAGGAGAATGTGGCGATCACACTGGGGGCCAAGCACTTGCCAAGAAAATACTCCGATATGGATATTATTGGCCTATTGTTAATCGCGATGCGATGGACTATGCTAAAAAATGTGATAAATGCCAAAAACACGCTCGGATTCCTAGAGCCCCACCTACTAAGATAACCCAAATGGTCGGTCCTTGGCCATTTGCAATATGGGGGATTGATATAATTGGTGCATTGCCTTTAGCTAAAGGTGGCGCAAAGTACGCCATCGTCGCAGTTGATTACTTCACCAAATGGGCTGAAGCTGAACCTCTTGCAACAATTACGACAAAGAAAGTGATCAATTTCGTAGTACGCAACATCATCTGCCGGTTTGGTCTCCCGCGTACTATTATCACCGATAATGGATCCCAATTCGACAGTATTGAATTCAAGAATTTCTGTCAACGATTCCATATCCATAAGAAATTCTCTGCAGTAGCGCACCCTCAAGCGAATGGTCAAGTTGAAGCCGTTAATAAGGTCGTCAAATCTATTTTGAAGAAACGACTGGAAAAGGCCGGGGGCAAGTGGGTTGATGAACTTCCTATGGCTTTATGGGCTTACCGGACGACTCACAAAACTACAACCGGACACACTCCGTTTTCTCTATCTTATGGCTCTAAAGCCGTTATTCCAGTCGAAATGAAAATCCACTCTCTTCGTGTGACATATTATGATCCGAAAACGAATGCCATACTACTTGCTGAATCTTTGGATCTACTCGATGAGAAGCGTAAAGAGGCTGATTTGAGGGCACCCGCATATCGGGGTCGAGTCTCCCGAATATACAATGCCAAGGTCCATCTACGAACCTTTGAACTCGGCGATCTCGTACTCAAGAGAATTTACCCGGTCCCTTTGCACATGAAACCAAATTGGGAAGGGCCGTATGTGATTTCACAAAAGCTCGGGGATGGCACGTTCAAGTTATCGACCGTTGACGATCTTACTTTGCCGAAAGCCTGGAATAGCGAAAGTCTCCGTCGCTACTACACATGACAGGCTTTATTTATCTATTTTAGTCAATTTCTTCCTTTGCATTTTATTTCGAAGTTTGAATTTGTAATAAGGCAACTGATTTTGCCATGCTTCTTTCATTTCAGCAATAAAATGCCATCTCTTCGAGCCAGAGCTGTGATTTATTGAATATGACGTACAATATCACGATGCACGGAGAGCTAAGTTCCATCATGCGGTGGGATTTATTCAAATAGGGAGTGACTGTGATACGACCGGTCACTCACTAAGTGAAATGCGAGCTTGGGGGCAGAACACTACATCAGCATTTACAAAAGTTGATACACGACAATCCTTCCTCTAACTCCCAATTCCCAGAGTGCGAATTGGGGTATAAACATCAAACAAATTGTTCCCGGAGTGCGAACAGACTCCAAATTCCCTGAGTGCGAATTGGAGTATAAACATCAAATAAATCGTTCCTGGAGTGCGAACGGACTCCAAATTCCCTGAGTGCGAATTGGAGTATAAACATCAAATAACTCGTTCCCAGAGTGCGAACGGACTCCAAATTCCCAGAGTGCGAATTGGAGTATAAACATTAAATAACTCGTTCCCGGAGCGCGAATGGACTCTAAATTCCCAGAGTGCGAATTGGAGTATAAACATCAAATAACTCGTTCCCGGAGCGCGAACGGACTCCAAATTCCCAAAGTGCGAATTGGAGTATAAACATCAAATAACTCGTTCCCGGAGCGCGAACGGACTTCAAAATCCCAGAGTGCGAATTTGAGTATAAACATCAAATAACTCCTTCCCGGAGCGCGAACGGAATCCAAATTCTCAGAGTGCGAATTGGGGTATAAACATCAAATGACTCGTTCCCGGAGCGCGAACGGACTCCAAATTCTCAGAGTGGGAATTGGAGTATAGACATCAAATAACTCGTTCCCGGAGCGCGAACGGATACCAAATTCCTAGAGTGCGAATTGGAGTATAAACATCAAATAACTCGTTCGTGGAGCGCGAATGGACTCTAAATTCCCAGAGTGCGAATTAGAGTATAAACATCAAATAACTCGTTTCCGGAGCGCGAACGGACTCCAAATTCCCAGAGTGCGAATTGGAGTACAAACGTCAAATAAATCGTCCCCATAGCGCGAACGGACTCCAAGTTCCTAGAGTGCGAACTGGAGTACAAACGCTAACTCCACATTCCCAGAGCGTGAATTGGAGTATAAATACCAATTCCAGGTTCCCGGAGTATGAACCGAAACATTCACACTAACTCCAAATTCCCAGAGTGCGAATTGAAGTATAAATATCAACTCTAAGTTCCCAGAGCACGAACTAAAATGCAGCCAATAACTCTAAGTCCCCGGAGTACGGACGCGTGTTCAAGACTTATGACATAAGTGATCATGAGTCAGTCAATACAATACTTAAGCAAAAGAAAAGAACAATTTCCCATTCCCTCAACTAACAAAAAGGAGTTTGATTACATGGAAAATCAAAAAATTTCGATTAAGTGGAGGCCGAATCCACACTTATACACGACTCTAAAAGAACGAAAGGAGAAGTAAAAGAACTGCTATTAACAACTACATTACAAGTCAAGAAGTTCAATCCTTCTTCTTCCGAGGCTTCTTCTTTGGAGTCGAGCCACTAGACCCACTACCAGATTTCCTTCGAGATTTCTTGCCCTTCTTTGGTTCATCCTTCGGATCTGGCATGATATCGATATCTTCCTCGGAGCTGGAAGGGACAGAGATTCATTTGGAAGGGCGAACTGAAGGCATAGGAGCCGTGACAGGTGTCTGGGAAGCAACGCTTGAGACGGTCACCATGCCGCCAGGAGAAATTACCATTAGAGAAAATAAGCTTGATGGGGCAGTGCCGCTTCCAGAACCACCGACCGTTGTCACCGTGGCCATCTCAGCACTTATCTCATCAAAAATCTCTTCTTCTCAAGACAACTGAGCTGCGCTGGATACACTGGTGGTCGTCATGACAGAACTAAAAACTGGAGCAACTCCGCTCATTACGAACGAAGGATCAGGAAGAGGTTCAAGAGAATGACCAAGAAGCTCCTCAATCATTTGTGCATCAAATGACATCGAGCTCCCCTCTCCAATGTCGTCGGTCATGGCAGCAGTTGTAATTGCTTCGGTGACAATAGCCCCCTGTGTTGGATATAGGACCGGAGGTACTGGGGGCACGGACGCAGCACTTTCAGTCACTGAACAAAGAAAAGCAAAAATAGTCAGTCCAATAAATTCACTCCAAGATCGTTGTTTTAAGACACGAGGGAAATATTCGAAGTACGTTCCTTGCCTTGCCTCAGAGCTTGAACAGGTTCAGAGACAACAGTCTTAGCGGGAGATAATCCCGGTTGATCCGGATTGTAGACAGGAACGATTTGTGGATCAATCGCGGTAGTAACTTCGGACGAAGTCGGGACAGAAATTTCAATGCTCTCGCTGTGATGCGTAACACCCGAACCCTCGCCGACCTCCGTCTGCTGAATACCAAGTTTTTCTTTCTCGACGGAGATTATCGCTTCTTGAAGAATTCTTCTCTCTTCCTCGCTGAGCAGACTTGATTCAAGTTCAAACTCGTCTAGTGTTTCATCTGGACAAGAAATCTTCTTGTTCTCCACTAGTTTTTTCCAAGCACTGTAGAGAAGCATAGAGTAATCTCCTAGCCAGGTGAGATTTCTATGCTCTAACACATTAGCATTATATGTGTCCAGGAGTTCGTCAAACTCTGCCTCCATCTTGAACCGCTCCGCCTGAATTTTCGCCTCCACTTCCGTTTCCATCTCCTTAACCTTTGCGACTGCTGCATCGCGCTCTGCCCGAAAAGACACAGCTTGCTCACACGCTTCTTGAGCGGCCGTATTGGCATCATCCTTTTCCTTGCTTATGTCGACAAACTTGGCCTTTAACTCCTCCAGTTCTCTAACTGCCGCATCCCGCTCGGCCTCAACATTTTTGTATCGATGGCCCAAGTCTTCTACTAAGGTGCAGTGAGCCTGTTGCATTTTTGCCATCTCTACTGATGTCTCGTCGACCTTTTTTAGCAATTCAGCTTCGGCCCTGCGGGATGACTCCGCCTCAGATTGAAGTACATCGACGATACGATTCTTCTGGGCCAAGTCAGCTTCTAGTTTCTCAATAATTTTGGCCCGGTCAAAGGCTTCTTTTGAAGCTTTCACGACCGCCTTATACCATTCCTTGTACTGAGCATAAAAGTCGCGGGTATAAATAAGTGTTGTGGTCACAGCATCTTCGAAAATTCTTTTAAGGTTAGGAGGGAAGATGCAAGCGTCAAAGCATATTTCCGGGAAGTCTTTCTTCAGTTGAGCAAGTCTGATAGCCCCTTAACCAGATGGTTCAATAGGAGCCTCCTCCATAGCTGTGGTCGTAACAACCTCAGTCCTAGAACAATGCGACTCAGGCCTCAAAACCTGTGAAGACGGCTGCTGTCGCAAAGGCTCAGATACATGAGTATGGCTTCTGGGTGGCGGAGGAGAGCGAGAAGGAGAACGGTATCTCCGATCTCTGTCCAAGCGCTCCTGACTAGAGTAGCTTCGGGGATAGTCCCTTGCATAATATTCTTGACCATAATACCTCCGTTCGCGATCGCGATCGGAATCCCCACGTCGAGATTCATAGTAGGACGAAGGATGGTGCACTCTTCGGAGTTTATCCAGTGTAGACGGACGGCCATACATAGCACTTGCAAAAGAAAAACAACTCAATTAAATGTATGCGGAAGTCATGTAGTGTTGTGAAAGTGTATGCAAATGTGCAAAACCCCCGACCAACCAGAAGTGCCGATTGCACTAACGGGTAGAGGCTCGCTTATTTCTAATGCTTCCCGGAGCTCTTCCAGCCCAAATTCGTGGTGGAGAGATACGTACTCCGGGATAGGAATGTCATCAAGCCCTCTAAAAGAATCTCCTGATTGACAAGGAGCGGCCTCAGAGATAGTAACTCCGGGGATCAAACGAGATACAGCTACAGACTTCCGTCTCTTAAATTTAGGGACAACAGCCTTGCCTTTCCGCTTCCCTTCTATTCGGGAAAGATCAGCCGCTAGCTTGGTATCCGTGGGCTTCCTTTCATCGTCGCTCGCTTCTCTTATTACTATGCTGGGTTTTCTTCTTCTTTGTTTTCGAAGCCGGTTTCGCCAACCCCTCAATAACAATGCTCTGGTTCATTTCGATTAAACCCATCATCCTTAAGTTGTTGTCAGTTAACACCGAGTCGATATGCCTTAAGTCGCTCAGGACCTCTTGTAAGCTCCGAACAATGCCTTTATAATATCTACCGTCGGGTTTCGAAATGGTGGCTATAAGAAGGACAAAGTATTAGTACAAGTGTTAAGAATAGCCATTCAAGAAAGATTTACGACACTTACGTCTAGATAGCCATCGCCTAGCAAACCCTAGGGGCACCGAACAAAAAACCATTCGGCTTTCAAGTAGCCAAGTCTAGTCCAAGCCCGGTCACGACCTGGCAGTTTCTGACCGCTTCCAGAAAAGTAAAAGATGGGCTATCACCCCTACTTTTGAAATTAAATATGTATCTAATCTCAGACGGCCTTGGCGGGCGAAAGAAACAATCCATAAATATGATAAAGGCATTATTCAGCAACGCGTGTCCGTTAGGATGAAATTGTGAGGGAGCAATTCCTAAAAATGACAGTATCTCTCTGATGTACCGATTAAATAGGGGAAGAGTTCCGGCCACACAAGCATGACGATAGAAGGCAGTATACCCTTCGGGCGGATTATGAGGTCTGTCATCAGCTCCCGGTAATAACACATCATCCGGAGATAGGTTATGTTTCAAACATATCCAGCCCAGCAAAGATTTGGAGATATTGGACTGGATGGAGTCAATAGGGTTCTCGATAAATAAAGCATCCGGCAATTCATCCGGAGCTGGATCAACTACTTCGGCAGGAATATCAGGAATTTCAAGCGCAGGGGGGGGCGAACTCTGTACCTCTTGCTGTTGGGAGCTCGGAGATTCCATAACTGGTTAACTCATCAGAAATCATCATTAGATGTTAAAAAGCCCGTGCATTCCCCAGTGTAAAATGTATGAATGTGTTATGTCGTGCAGTGCTGTGCATTACTTGAAAAGATTTCGCAGAATTAAGGAAAACTTGCAAGCGACAAAGATAGTCGGAGTCCAATGGGACTGACCGTCATCGCTGATCGTCACAACCGTACCATCCAGATGTTGGTAATCGATTCGAGTTAACGTTCGTTATCAAGACATTAAGTTATAGTTTCCATCGACGAGCTTCGAAAGGATAATCAAGTGTACAGTTTAATAGTTAAATCCAGAAATGCAAGGATGAAGCTCGTCGGAATTGTGCCATCGATTGCTAAAAGTTTCGAATCCACCAAAGCAAGGATTCGAATCGATCATAGGGAGCTTGTTCGAATCCATCAGGATCCAAGTTCGTATCGATCTCTGAGAGCACACTTCGAATCGATCGTCTACGCTTGAGTTCGTATCGGTTAACATCAGTAGCTTCGCATCGATCCTGGGTGTGCTGGTTCGTATCGGTCAAAAGAGACTCGGCTTCACATCGATCGTGTTCGACTCGATACTTCTTTGTATCGATCATAGTAATATGTTTTGAATCGATCTAAAGCCGAGGTTTTCGTACCGATAGCATCGCATCGATCATTTCAGATCGACACGTTTTCTCACCATATTGGTCGATACGAATTACCTCATTTCCCCTTCAAATTTGTGGAATCGATACGAACTTCGAAACACTATCTTATATATCGATTTGATGCAAGCGCCCAAGATCGACTCGAAGGATCAGATTTTTTCCTCAACCCTCCTTCTTCTCCAAACCGTATTTGGTTTACCAATGGCCAGAATGAATCGATGGCCAACAAGAACAGGATGAATCTGAGTTTCGATCTTCATCACTCAGATTTGGTCAAGGTTGCTAATTACCTAAATTGAAATTGGATTTCGAAGGATGAAAAGGCTGTATTTGATCGATTCAAAGGCGAAGTGTAGTTCTTCTTTCAATAAGCTACTAGATCGACACTAAGGTAGAAGACAGCAGTAAAAAGTGAAAAAAGCAAAAAATGACCGAGTCCAGAGTATTTATATGCAACTCAGAAGGCAACCGGGCCGATTCGCCTTTCGGTCCATGTAACCGGTCACAGCAAGTCAAACCACGGATCGACTCGAATGCTCTTTTCGAATCCAACGGACCCGCCTTCATCGAGACGAAATGGACAACGAAATCCATCGATACGAAGTGCATAACGAAGACAACTGGAGGCGGAGTGAACCTCGACTCGAAGCCTCTGTTTGCATCAACAAACTCATTACTCCACCCTCTTCCCATCGATACGAAAAACAATTTCGTATCCATCATGGCCTATACATGAGCATCGATGCGAATGAGCATTTCGCATCCAACAACACAGGGTCCATGATACGAGGCAATGCGGTACCGATCGATTCGAAGTGTCTATTGTATAACCATCGACTCGCTACAATACCGGTCTATCGATGCGAATGTTGTTTTCGTATCCAACAAACCCATCGATACGAACGACCATTTCGTATCTATCGACTCGACCCGCATCGACATAAAAAAACTACTTTTCAACCTTTTACATCGATTCAGGAGAAAATCGATACAAGAAGGTAATCCAGAACAACCATCAAGTGTTGTTCCAACTCAAATTTCCAAAATCGGTTCAAGAGAGAATCGATACGAAATTCAATAACAAACAAAACCGACAATGACTCGTGAACACACAACGTTAAGGAGAGTCAAATTGTCATATGTGCATATATGTCAGACTAATACTCGATTTTAAACATTTACAGGGATCAAATATTCCTCTTGTTACAATTACAACAATCAACAGCTAAGCAATATTCTACAGCAATCGATCACATCAACGCAAGGTTACAACCTTCAACAAAAGAGCAATGAGTGTTCAGAGAGAAATTGCAGCTTTTCAAAGCACGTCATGTTTCCACAAGACGTACTTTGGGGGGCAAATGTTATCCCGCTTTTTGGCAAAGCCGTGATACCAAAAGATCAATCGAAAAACAAAGGACAGTTCGTCATAGAGATTGGTCATACTTTGCTTCACTATGGATATCGCTGAATTTTGTCCAAGTCCAGATTGAGCTACAATTGATAGGACATGACTAGAAAGATCATAGAAGTCAGCATCTCAAATTTCAAGTCAATTCGAGTTCGTATGCTCAAGTTATGATCGATTCAAGATGAAGGAGATAGCCATTGTTCGAATCCATAGGTAACACCTTAGTTCGAATCCACGGGCTGAGATCCTGTTCGAATCCATCGGTTCGACTCCATCTAGTTCTCAACCACCAGCAAGCATTCGTTCTAATCGGTCCGGATCTACTATTCGTATCCATCGGAGCTTCCTCCTTCGTATCCATCAAAGGGTGATGTTCGAGTCCATCAGTCACCTTAGCCTTCGAATCCATAACATTTAAAACGGTCGAAAGGAAGATAGCCTCATCTCCATCTGGTTCGAATCCATCAAACTCACGGTCATTCGAATCCATGAAAGCATCTCACTTCGAGTTCGACCTGAGCGGTCATTTCGTATCGATCAACCCAAGCAAGACACGATCGATACGAATGGCATATTGCTCGAATCCAGGTGTGGCTGAAGCCTTCGAATCCATCGGGTAAGGGCTCCGAAGTCTCCGGGACGACTCGATCAAATAGGCGAAGAAACCGGATCGATGCGAAATTTTCGCTCCACGTCATCATGAAGCCGTGAACCACCATCGGTTCGAAGGAATCGATACGAAGGACTCAATTCGAACGAGTCGAACGGCCAGAGAACGCAATTTCGAATCGACCATATCTCGAGATCCATAAGTCCAAATGCCATGAAATTTTCACAGAAGCTTGCATACATGTTGAAGAATGTCCACACCAAATTTCACTTTGATTGGATGATTTTCTGATTGATTCGTACGTACTTCGAATCGATCCCAAAGTGGGCCCAAATTTCCTGAGGTTGGGCTTGTGGGCCTCCTCACGTGCCAGAAGTGGTCTTCCGAATTTTCAGCAGAATATCAGCATCCTACGCCTATAAATAGAGCCCCTGGTCATTCAGAAAGGGGATCGGAGAATTTTTAGAGACAGAGCACGCCCGGACGCCGCCAGAATCACTCCATATAATCGTTGCTGCCATCGATTTCGAATTTCGACTTACTATCTACTGTACTTTGCTGTAAAAAACATGTAATCTTCAAGTATCGAGCAATAAAGTGACAAAACTTCATAGTGGACGTAGGCGATACGCCGAACCACTCTAAATTACTATCTTCCATGCAATTTATTTTTCTGTGACTTGAAGTTTTTGTTAGATAATCCTCATCTTCAATTTGATTTCTTCATTTATTATCTCTTCAAAAACTTCCGAAGAGTGTTGTGCCCAATTTTGGTACAAACAATTAGTTTATATTTCATTACATTCATATTCTACAATTTCATCTTAACTCATATTATCTGCGATATTTAATTATATTAATTCACGTTGATTTCCAAATTAATTCCAACGGATTAAATAATAAAATGATAATTAAACAATTATTAGACATTAATAATTCAAACACATTTCTATGTTTATTGTTTACAAACAAAGCCAATCGATTCACATATTAATTAGTTGATTTCATATTCCTTAATAAACCTATTCTAATTTATAACATATAATTTCAATATTAAATCCAACATTTAATTTATTCCTTATTTACAATTATAACCAAATTAACTTTACAATTATTTCAATTGATTGAAATTACATTAAAATAGTTATCAATTAAATTAAATCAACGTTATTAAATTACATTCAAGTTATTTTTCTCACTAAAAAATAACAAATTATAATTTCTTCCAATATTAAATTCCAAATTATTAAGTTTAATATTTTTAGTTATCTTAAAATACGGTTCGTTACAACTTTTATCATCTTTAGCATTGAAAATGAATTTTTTTGGATATCTTCTAAACAAATTTGTGCAAGCAAGATTTCTTCACTATTGTCATGTAATAAGTAATTAGGGATAATGTTTGGAAAAATACTTAGATTCCATCAAAATTATACAAATCAGAGAAGTATTTAATATCTTCCTTTTTTAATTGTGAAGCTTCATTGATAGTAACCCCCTTGGCATTAAGTAATTTTCCTATGTCATCATTATATTTCCTACTTGAAATCTTGGCATAGAAAAATTTACTTGGCATGTCACCACTAGTAAGCCAATTAATTTTAGCTTTCTGCCTTAAGTCGATAGCTTCAACATGAAATGACTTGGTTAACTCTTTTGCAAATGAAAAAACTATTAATTTGTATAGTGTCTGAGCAATCTAGATCAACACCGTCTTGCAATTTCACACATTCCTCTCTAATTTGATTGATACCATCATTGTTCTTATTTTTATTCCATTTTTTCAGATTTCTCTTAGTCTGCTGCAAAAGCTTTCTAAATTTTATTGCGCTGAACCTTCTATTGGAATTTGAAAACTATTTTTAACAACCAGTCCGTATTTTTTATCATATACCCATCCATTTTAAATCTAAAAGGAAAATTAGTCTTAGTTATATTCTCTTGAGAAAAAACTAGTTGTAATGGGGTATGATCTGCTTGAGGTAAAGATAACTTTGAAGTTAGGAATTTTTTTTTTGCAAAAGATTGATCGATCATAATTGTATACAATTTATAGTGTATATTTCTAAACTCTCCTGCTTTCTAAGAAAATTTGTTTACTTTTATAAGGGGTTTAACTAAACCCCTTTTTTACATGAAATTAGAGAGGAATTCTAATTTCATAAAAGGAATTAGAATTCCTCCCCATTTTTCAAGAGATTTCATCACATATTAAAATCACCTATTGAAATCAATGAATTATTAATGTAATGTTTTAACTGCTCCAAATGATTCCACAATAAAGATCTGTCTTTTTCAAAATTAGAGGCATAATCAAAATTCACTTTTAATTGCAAACTCCATTTGTTTTCAAAACTACCATGAATATATTGCAAATAAAGAGTATACTGAGATATTTCCTAAATGATTGGATCCCATGTTACAATTATCCTACCATTTACCTCCATTGAATTATTATTAATAACATTAAAGTTAGTTAAAATCTGTTTTGAAAATTAGTTAGACTACTCTTAACAAGTTTGTGTTCCAGTATACCAACAATACTAGGCTTGTAGGACTTTAATAACTTTGAAAATTCTAACTTACTTTCAGCGGAATTTAATCCCCAAACATTCAAGTAATTATTAAATACTAAAATGGATATTTGAAAGGATATTACTGCAGCTGTAGAGATAGATTGCTACTATCTTCTATGCTTTGAGATGTCCCCCCCCCCTCTTTTCTTGCAAGCTTTCTTGCTTTTGACTTTTAGAAATTCTTCCCAATCTAGATTTTTAATGATACACTTCTCTTCAAAACATTTTGAGTTTGTAATATCATTATTACCACTGTCCATTATTTTCTGTAAACTCTTTTTTATGTCGTTTTTCCTTTTATTGTTGACAGGTGAGGAAGATAAAGATAAAAGGAGGTCTGCATTTTCAATTAGTGACTCGGAGATAACAGAGCCCTTATGAAGGTTATTCTTAGCTATATTCACTAAATTTTCCTTTTGTTTTCCATTTGAGATGCAATAATCTGTAAATAAACTTGGTTATTCCTACTGGGGGGAAGAACCATGAACTGTACACATTCATCCCTAGAACAATTTTGTATAATCTCTGGATTTCCGTTCATATTGCCATCGGGAACAATTTCAACAGCAGGACCATCTTTCTGTTTCTGATGAGTAGTTTCCCTGGTTATATCAATGCTTGTTTCATTATCCTTGGTACTTTTTGAAGTTGTTTGCGAAAAGGAATTCTCTATTCACTCATCATCGCACACAATTTCCATATCATCCATTGTCTTTTTCAAACCCAAATCATTTTTCTTTTTTTTTCAAAGAATTGAATTTTCTCTGAAACTAGACTTTATCAAGAACAATAGAATCTTCAAAAGGAAAATCTTTCAGAGTTTACAGGGTTATTTACATGTTCATCCTTTTGTTGATTTAGAGGATCTTGCTTGTTTCTTGATTTCTCTGAGACTGGTAATTTCCCGAAGCTATATTAAAATTTGTGCTCTTTTTTTTTCACACTGACCTTGATGAGAAGGCTTCAGTGAGATGTCCAAAGCAAGCACATTTCATGCATCTTGGTGGAATCCATTCATATTTAATTTTTTAAGAAATATTGTATCCATCATTTATAGTGATGCAAATAACATCTGGTAGATCTTCACTGGCTTTAATTTCTACTAAGATTCTAGCATAGCTAAGCCTAATCTCATTGGCCATAGGCTCATTTAGCTTTATCAGAATGACTACAACACTAGCTATTGCTTCAAAAGCTTCTCTATCCCAGAGTCTGAGATTTAATTCTGGCTACCTTATCCAGAATTGATAAGTAGATAATAAATCTCGATCAAGAATCATTTTTTGTCTCGCTTCTAAAATTATAGGCTTACCATTAATAACGACCGATCTACATTGAATTACCTAACTATAGTCGTATGCATCAGAAAATTTGATGATAAAGAAACCATTGTTTCTTATGTAGATCTCAAATTTGTCGATTGGATTCCATGTTTTAACAACAAAATCTTTAATGTGATGATAATAGGGGCATGTTCCAAACACATAAGCTACTATTGAATTACTCCGTTTGTCTTCGGTTCTTTGACTAACCTCTTCTTTAACAAAACCTTTTCTTTTGTCACCTAATTTGATAGGTGCTGAATAACCCAGCTCGACATTGGAGTTGAGCCCACCTTTTCTTACCAGATCTACCCAAGTAGATGATTGTTTTGCTATGTTAGTTGTTTCAAATGAGTGAGTTCTTGAGGCGTTATCGACTTGCTTGTTCCATACCGGTTGCCGATTATGTCTTCTCAGGTTGATGCTCAGTGGTTTTTAATCGTTTGAAATCCATCATTTTCTTGGTCAGGGGGCATATCCTTTTGATTTGGGAAAGAAGGAAGATAGTGAGATATCGGAGATTCACAGAGGGGTATTGAAGCTCCCTTAGGATTATGATCAAAGGAGGCCATGGCCACAAAGCATGCTTATTTTTGTTGGGTTAGACTTTTACATCCAACAGTTGTTTATTAAATAAATAATATATATATCCTCTGTTTGTGCCATAAATTCTATGCAAAACACGTCTAGAGTTGAATTAAGGTCTCTTCTATTAAACCTTGGTCCTAAAAAACATAACGAAAAATATATAAATGAAAATCTATCACATTGAATTTTCAAAAGTATATGCTGCCTATAACACTTCGAACGTTTCTCCATTCACCTGAATTTGCTTTATTTTCCACTAGCTCTCAAAGCATTCTCATAATGGAAGCTTTAAACTCAGTAAAATTACTGTAGAATTAAAAATTTCTGCAAAATACGCCGTTTGACACGTTGAAGGTAGCAAGCTGAAGGAGATATGATTAGCAGGCTTTAAAAGCCTATATTCAATAAGAGAGGAACCGGTTTTTTTCCTTCTTTGATCCTATGACAACTTCAGTTGTACCACATCGCTCAAGCAATGTGTATGCACATATAATTAACTTAGTAATCAAATATCGTATTTAGAAATTACTGTCGTACACCTCAACGTTTAAGCTACCAGTACAACAAGTTATATGATACTGTGGCCCCGTTTACGCACACATGAAATGCCTTTGATTTAGCATTTGATGGGAATTACGTCCGATTTATCTAACTTCAACGAAATCATTTTACCGCTTCAAAATGGTGCGGCTAAGCAAGTTGTAATTAATACTTTGGACGTAATTTTTTACATCATATTTCTCTCTGTAAATTCAGACTCCAACTCCATAGTTTCTTCACACTTTTCATTCTTCTTTATCATTTTTGTTTGAAATTTTTTTTTGACGAATAATAGATATGATTTTAGAAGAAGATAGATGATAGATAGGAAAAAGAATAATTTTTTGATAAGGAAGAAATAAGTTATTATTTCGAACTTTGATTATAAAAGTTCATACTTTTTTCTTGCATATATACAAAATGAGTGAGTCAACGTCTATTGATACTAATTTATATCTCAAATAAATGATGAAGATTCAATTGATTTAATGGTTCTTCATTAATATATCCTAAACTTTCTCTTATTCGTTTTTGAATATATTATAAATATCTAAACATTTATTCTATTTCTTTCCTATATGAAAATCTTTTATTAACAAAAAGAAAAATCAAGTTTACTTTCAACATCCCTTGTAAGCTTGATTTTGTAATATTAAGCAAGCCTCGTAGTTTCCTAAAGTTTTCATGCTTTGAAGTCTTAGAAACAATATTCGCTACTTGATTTTTGAACGTACATACTTTGCTTCAATTTCCTTATTTGCATTGTGCTCTCGAATAAAATTATAGCGTGTATCTATAAGCTAACTTCGATCATGGAAGACGTGGTTCTTCACAAGAGTTATGACTGACTTGTTGTTTAAAAAATTGCCTATTGCATTATGCAGTGGCATAAACAACTCATTCAATAGCTCTCAAAGCCAAATTATATGACGAACACAAGTAGACGCAGCAACATACCCAACTTCATAGATGGAAAGCGTTACAATTGATTACTTTTTTGAACTTCGAGTGAAAGTTGTGTCTCCAATGAAGAAAACAAATCCACTAATACTATTACGATTATCAACATCTCCAGCCCAATCACTATCGTTGTAACCAACCAATTTGAAATTGTTAGAACACAAATACAATAAACCAAAATCAACGGTACCTTTGATATATCAAAGGATCCTTTTAGTAGTCTTCAAATGTGACAATGTGAGAGCTTCCATTTAACGACTAACAAGTCTAATTGCATAGAGTGTATCAGGTCTTGTGCATGTCAAGTATCTCGAACTACCATCTAGGCTCTTGAATTGTCTCGGATCCACTTTCTCTTCTTTAATATGTCTCAAGAGCCTTGTACTACATTCTACTGGTGTAACACCTAGGTATTTTACGGGAGATATAATTAAAAAGAAATTAAAAGCGCATTTGGTACAGTACTAAAGGCACATGTTGACTTCCTTAGTGATCAGGGATCTAGTCCTATTGTCGCCCAAAATCTGGAGCGATGTTTTTTAGCTGGTTCGTTTCTAGCGATTTTCCTACATATTTCAGCGTTGTTACTAACATGTGGCGGCTTTCCATTCGCTCCAGTGAGTAATAGGATGAGATGGCTAAATTTTATTGGTTGAGTGATGTATATGGGCTGGAATGGATAACCGTTAAGTGTATTAAAGAACCAGATTTAATCTAAAATAAACTAATAGATTATATTCACTCAAATAATTTATAAATAAACATCTTGGCCTAAACCTAATCTCTTATTCAGCCGTCGCCATAATTCTACAGTAAAATTAGTGTGTACCATTCTTCCTCCTTTTCTCTACTGAATAAAAAAATCTCTACCAAATTAAATTACCTATATATATTCAAGCAATTTGGAGAATTTAGAAGAATCTAAAGGATAAAGATTGAAGCAATGCTTTTTTCAAATTTATGCAAGCTCAAGTGCCAGGTGAGTGAGAATTAATATGAAATAGAAGAATAAAATAGTTTAATTTTAGTTTTTTTTCTGGCACATTAGTATGAATTAATTTCTATTATCAATTCAAAATATGTGTGAAATTATTTCAACTTCTTCTTCTTTTTTCACTTCTCAAATCTAATTCATGTTTGATTTAAAATATGAGACAGATAAATCGAATGTTCATTGTTTATGACATAAACAAGATTGAAATTTATGTAAATTATTGTATTCTTCTTCCACTTCTCAATTCTAATTCATGTTTGAATTGAAATTTGGAATAACCAGATTGTTATTCATGTTTCCTGGCATAAATATGATTGGTTTAATTAAATTGAATTAGAATTGTTATTCGATTTCTAATGGTAGAACATGTTAGTCGAAAAAATTCAGAATATGTTACTTGAATAAAATTTTGGTTTTGATTGATATAATTACATAATTTTGAATATGGTTTTGGAAAAAAAATTGGGAAATCTAATTGGCATAATTGTTCGTTTCATATGTGGCCTGAAAATGTAAAAGTGGAATTTTGTGTAATTAGACGGTTTGTGGCTATTGGATAAAAAATTTGTACAGATTAAATCTCTAAAAGGAGAACGTAAATTAAGGTGAAAAAAATGTAAATTAAATGGACCCTAAAGGCTAGTGTAAATCTATAACAAAATGACTTTACAGACAAACCGTATAGACTGAACGGACGTGAAATTAAAATACCATTTATGTAAGGAAAAGGGAAATTGTGAAATAACCAAATCGGATGTAATATTGCGTAAAGCATATTAATGGAATAAACAGTGTGTAAAATGTAATGGTAAAATTAATTAATCTGGAAGTGATTTGATAGGCAGACCTTGTAAAGGTCTGGATAGGTGTTTCATGCAATTAAGAACAAAATATAGTTTTGGCTGTACGTACTAGAAGCGAGCAAGTAGGTTCGTAAGGATATTTGTTACCTTTCATAGGTTGCTAGTACGCAGAATAGATAGCATTCGCAAACGTAGGCTTCTTCAGGCAGATCAATGCGGATGGAACAAGAAAAGTATGCTCCGATGTTGGCTTCTTTAGGCAGATTGTTGGAGGATTTTGCGCAGCCGACCAAACTGCGGACGCTCTTTCGGAGGACCGACACTTTGGATAGGGGAAAGTCCACGTTGGTGACCGAGGAGATATGAGGATATGATTCCAGTTTGGTGGAGCGTAACTTCGAGGTCCTGCGAGGTTTTTTAAGTAGGCGTTGTTCAGACGTAAGAGGCATTTAGTCACAGTGCACGGATGAAGAGTATGACTTTCACGTTGTAGCACGTGGATAGGTAAGAAAGCAGGTCTGACAAGCCGATTGATATTTAGTATTACTGTATGGTTGACTTCCCTAGAGCGACCACAGGCTTTGGCTTCTTAGAAACTGTATCTAAGAAGCATTCACTGCACTATACTATTCACCCTCTACGATATCCTGAGAAGACTTGAAACTAAAATATTTTATTCTTTCTGCTTTATTTTATTTCTCATTCACCAGACTTTATGACCGAACCATTCCTATTTTTTATATTTTCCCCGAATCATATGAAGATAGGTCTAGGTTGCAGTTCTTTGCAACTTGGAGGGTCATTGGAGCAGTTGTTATCTTCAGCTTTTGTTTCTTTTGTTCTATGTACTTCGTTCCTCTTTTCCGTACTTTACTCTATACATAGGGGACCTATATTGTGAACTTTGTTATGTTTTATGTTTTGAGGGGGACTACTTGGTACTTTTGGTTTCAGAAATAATGTTGTTTTTAATGAAGCTGTTTTGCTATTAATTTATAATTAGTGAAACTTTTCTTCCGCTGTAATATTTTAATCTTTTTTTGTTGTTGCCTTAGTCTCTATGCTATGTTTTGGATTTTTATTTCACTCGACCACCCGTGCTTCTAGTCATGTTCGATTTTCGAGCATTTTAGTCATCCAAAAAAAAGAAATTTTAGAACTGGGTCCCTCATATCTCTTCCTCCCTATCTATTGAACTATTTGTGGAGTACCTAATCCCATTAATATGCACAGATAGAAATGTCTGAATCATAAGATATCCCCGAAGTTCCAGGCATTAGTATGCTTGCTTAGTTCAGACATTATTTGTAGGCTACTGCACGAGCAGAGCCACCAGCTAGGGATGTTGTTCTGGCAGAAAGGGCTCTAGCCCGTCCGCCAGGCATTCCCGATTTTCTCAAATTATGCAAGGACTACATCAGCTTAGGAGGCGAGCCGTTTCTTGGCATAGAGTTATATACTGAGGCGAGAGCTTGGATCCGTAGTTGTGAGCGGATATTTGGACTTTTGGGATTAGAGGACTTTTGGTTTCTTTCTTCTTCATCGACAAATTTGTGGACGCCTCCACTATTATTTTGACCATGACCTCTTCCTCTTTGTCTATGACTTCTTTCAATTTTAAATATTTCGCTCTCCCACAAGTTGAGTTTGGTTTGAAGGGCTTGCTCCAATGGCCCATCTTTAACTTTTGTACTTAATTTTCTTCATGGACTTGAAGCGATCTCATGATTTGATTGACGATCTTTTTTTAGATCTTTGGATTCTTTAAGTTGTAAAACTATGTAGTTAAATTTGGAATTCAAATATCGTAGAATTTCTCAACTAGAATCTTCTATTTTTTCTTCACATTGTTTCAGTTGATTTACAATAGATAAAGCACGAGAAAAGTAATCATCAATTGATTTCAAAGATTTCATATATAAAGATTCAAACTCATCTCGCATAGTTTTTAGTTGATTTTCTTTACTTTATCAAATCCTTTGACACCGTACTACCAAATCTCACATGTTTTCTTGCTACTTTGTGCATTTGCAACCTTTTCGAACATAACTTCATCTAGAGGTGGATGAATGATGCTAAGAGCGTGTTGACTTTCTTCTTCAATTCTTTGAAATTATCCCTTTCAATTTGGGATAAAGTAGTGACATCGATATGTCCCTTGTACCATTGTATTTGTTTTCTACGACATCCCGCACATCTTGTGATCCAAGAAACACCTTCACACGAATGCTCTAATTATCGTCATACTCATTTTTAAGTAAGAGAACTTTAACCAAACTCAATCTACTTGCCATTTTTTCTTGATATCAACCAGGCCCTGATACTACCGCTGGAAAAAAAAATTAGATAGAGAATATACTTGATTTTAAAAGAAGATAAATGGGAAAATAGAGGTATTTTTTTTTATAGGTGGAAATAAGTCTCTATTTCTAATTCTGATTATAAAAGTTCATACTTTTTTATTGCATACAAAATGAGTGAATCCACTTCTATTTATGCATCTCAAATAAAAAGTGAAGATTCACATAATCTAATGGTTCTCTATAAATTTCTAAGCATATCACTTATACATTTTCAAATATATTATAAATATCTAATCGTACATTCTAGATATTTCCTAAATGGAAAATTCTAGATTAATAAAGTGGAAAATGAAGTTTACTTTCAACATTTTTAACTTTTATTTAATAATGACTTCCTTTGCTGCTGGTCTGAGTAAAAGCAATTTTTTTTTTATTGAAATGATGAGTTGTCAAGTCTATTCGCGAAGGTATGTTTGGAAGAATTTGCAACTAATCAAAATAGGTTAAAACAGAAGTTTGTCAGAATTGCTAATAGATTTAACTCTTTTAAGAAGACGTCTCAGCTGTTGGATATAACGGCCGCAAAAATCAAACACTATAGCAACCCCGGATACTTCATCAAGCGGGCGAAATCACGAAACAAGACTGAAGCGGGCTGGGATGGCTAGCGAAGCACTGTTACTGACAATGACGACCGACGGAGAGATCGAGCCATCTTATACACTAAACCATTTAAATAATTTTGCAACGCATAACTATGGCAAACTCACAACGGCTTTGGATCGTTGCAATATTGCAATTGCTTGAATCCGTTGCAAATGCTTTAACAATGGCTAATGGCCGTTGCAATATTGCAAGGCCAAGAGCCGTTGCAAAGTTTGCTGGTTTAAGTTAAAATATTAGAGGCTTAAAGCATACATCTTGTGGTCAAAACAATACGCTTCAAAGAATACGCTCAGAAATTTCCATATTGAATTCCTAATTCTATCCCTCTCTTCCCTTCGACTTCACCAACGACGTACGTCCTCGCCTTCAATCTTGCATTGATGCACTCGCCTTCCACTTCGAGGTCTTCAGATTTAACACCAATATGCAAACCCTAAATCGCTGCTCATCTTTTGAATCCATGGGAAATTCCGACGAAATTCTGGTTATTTCGATGATTTCATTCCGATTCTGCTCATAACCGAAACAGAATCTAGTCAAAATTCCGGTTCCGGTCCACATTCCGGATTTGCTTTTCAAATATTGAAAAAAAACATATAAAAAATACAAAAATATATAATAATTAAAAAATAAGTTAATTGGGATAATAAATAAATGGAGAAGAAATCGTATAGTTCCATAGAAAAAGTAGTTATATTTTTGTTAATTTACGTCGAATCATAATAAAAAAATTAAATTTTTCAAAATTGTTCAAAATTTTAAAATCTTAAATGAACAATACAAAATTTTACACAATAAATTTTTAATTAAAGTATGTATTTTATATGTAATGTAAAAAATATACTATAAATTTATGGCAGTATTGGATATTTATTAGCATATATATCAAATTAAAGCAAAAAAGTATCCTTTTAAAACGGAATTAAAGCGGAACTTTTAGAATTTTAGAAACGGAACCGAAAATTTAAAAATTACGACTGGCCGAATGGAAGTGGAAAACGGAATTTTGAACCTTGCTTGAAACCCTAAATAAGAAGAATGGTTTGAAAAAGAAGTTTAGTGCGCTCGGGACCCTACTAATCCGAAGAAGTTCATAAAAGGAACCGATGGATCTTCACATTCGAAAATCTTCGCACCATTTTCATAATTGGAGATTTCTCTGCTGCTACTTTTCTAATGTGTCGAGGTTTTGTTGTTAGGTTTTAGTCAGGTATTTTTTTTGGTAAGAAACGAATTTGGCGTTCTTTGAATTTACCAAAGAGTCAATTTCCATTTGGAAAATTCCTCGTTTACCGTTTTGTTTAAGATTTCGCTGTCATGCACAAAAGTAGAGGTGCATTGCCAAGTCTACAGATAAAACGCACTTAAGATTTTGTTCAATTAACCCTTTTGTTTTTGTGCCATTTCGAGTCAATTCGTAAATTTCAAACTGAAATCACTTTTTCGATAAAGTTGGGTTAATTTTTACAGGAAAACAAACAAACCTAATCCAAAAATCAAATGTTCAGTTGGTTAAATTAAAACGGAAAACTCATCGTTACAAGCACCTTATAGAGGAAAACAAGGGAAGAAGTGCAGGCACTAGAAAACATATTTAGGTTTGTGAAAATTATATTTCTGTATAGTCTAAATATAATAATGCGGTTTTAAAAATACGTTCAATCTACTTTCTCAATTACGCATCTAGAATTAACTTTCTTACGTTGACTTTAAAATAGATTTATTCGTTTATTTACTTCACTCCAGGACTTCTATTTTTTTAAAGATCTTTTGGGCGATCATGAAACGTGTATGTTAATCAGACATCATAAGCTACATAAATCAAATCATTTCAAGTTATCATGATTTTTTTATTTCTTCCATTCTGTCTTCCCATATGCTCACCTAAACTAATCCTATTTTCATCAGTTTCATATTTACATTTTGTACGATTTATGTGTCAAATTAACTTTTTATACATCTTATAAAATTTGACATGGTATACACCTTGAACAAGACATTTGGCAACTTAAAATAATTAACCAGAAGGAGCAATTCCTATTTCTGATTTTCATCATAATTATAAAATATTCTCTCATACACTTATCATTAGCAATTTTTAATAGTTTTAAGACAAACTTGATATCGGTAATGAAAAGGACTACCAAAATATGTGCCATATTATTCCCAACCTTATGAACATGAATTCAGCTTTTAACTTCTTTTAAAAAGAATTCGTTAGGCTACGCATTGTCGTCACAACCAAATTAATTAAATGTATTTAATCATCAAGTGCGGTAGCATATAACTTACAACACAAGCTACGTGTTCTGCATTGTATGATATGTACGTGACGTAAAATTTGAAGGAAATACAGGCAACAATGGAAACGAAGTAACGACTTATATAATTTATGTCAATCAGCGTACAATTGGTCCACTTGACATCACATCAACTCCATCACTTAATGCTGCCAAATAAGCGAAATATCATCCTGAGGATAGAGTACTTCAGTCTCATATAACGTTATTGCTATGTGGGTTGTATTGTGTTGTTGGGCCAACCCACAGCCCAGTTTTTCTTTTATAAATACAATGTACTACAACGTCTTCTGTTATAGAAGAACACAATCTCTCACTAGAGTAAAAAAATCAAATATTACATTTTCTTAATTTCGTCAACTTGGTATCAGAGCAAAATAAACTGCTTAACAGCAGATTGCTCTCATCAGTTATCAGACCATCATTTGAGAGCATCAGATCATTATTTGAATCTTGTGCCTTGCCAAGAAGGAGGATCTCAGAGAAGTCTCATCATAGATCACCCCCACGGCTGCACTTGATCCATCAGAGGCATCAAGAAACTTACTACCTTACCAACTGTGCCATACCAGAGAATTGGCATCAGAGTTTTCTTCATCATTTGCCCAAATTCCGGTTGCATCTCTTTTTCGATCTGCTTTCAGAGACTTTTTCATTGCTTGTCCAATTCAGGTTGCAACCCCGTTTCTGTTTTCTCTTCTTGTTTCTGTTTTTCTCTTCTTGACCCATCAAAATGGCCGAAGAGAATAGCAATGCTGCAACACCCTCCAGTTCAGTTTCAAGAACTGCTCAAGAACAGCCAAATGATACTCAAGATTTGATCAAATCTATCATCAAGCCACATAGTCAGATCATCACCATCCAGTTGAATGAATCCAATTATCTACTATGGAAATTTCAGATTGAAACGGCTATAAGGGGGTATGGTTTGCAGGAATATGTTTATGGCACCATAATTACCCCACCAAAATTTTCTGCAATAGAGACTACATTTCACATGAAAGACAAGACAGTCTAATTAGTTCTTGGCTACTGTCATCTGTAGGTGCAAATCTCATGCCACAATTAATTGGGTGCAAAACTGCACATGAAATCTGGTATACAATTGAGCAAGTATTTAGTTCTCAATCTGCGGCAAGAATAATGCAATACAAAAGACAGTTGCAAAACTTAAGAAAAGACAATGACTGTATGAGGGATTATCTTTCAAAGGCCAAGATAATATGTGATCAATTAGCTTGTGCAGGTCACAAAGTGGCAGACGTTGAACAAATACTATGTATACTAAGTGGTTTAGATGAAGAATATGAAGCAGTGGTGGCCATAATTTCTTCTAATGAAAAATTACCATCACTTACTAGTGTTCAGTCAATGCTTCTTGCTCATGAAGGGAGACTAAAGCAAAAGAAATCAATAAACTTGGAGTACAACATTAATCAAGTCTCTGTTAGCAAGAACAGAAATCAAGAAAAATGCCAAAGTAACAGGAATCAGTCAAATTATTATAGAGGCAGCCATCCCAACAGAGGCAAAACAAGAGGTGGTAGATGGAGTCACAACAATAACAAGCCCAGATGTCAAATATGTGAAAGATTTGGCCATGTTGCAAGCAAGTGTTACTTTAGATTTGACACAAACTTTACACCAGCACAACAAAATAACAACAATTCAAGATCACGAAATCCAAGTGCAAACATGGTGAACATGCATCAAGAACCAAAATCAGAGAATGCAGATACCGGCACTACAAGAGTAGAGGATATACATGATGACAGCTGGTACCCAGATTCTGGTGCAACTAATCATGTGACTAATAACTTGAGTCAACTGAATCTTGGCAACAGAGAATACAAAGGTAAACAATTACTGTATATGGGTAATGGAAAAACTACACACATATCTCATATTGGAAATGCAAGTTTCTGTGGTACTAGACAACTTTATCTCAGAAACTTATTGAGGGTACCACTAATTAAGAAAAATTTAATGAGTGTTTCTCAATTTGCCAAAGATAATAATGTATACTTTGAATTTCACTCAACACATTGTTTGGTAAAAGATAATCTGACTGATGAGATTCTTTTGCAGGGTAAAAAACATAAGGGGTTATACAAGTTTGAGGTTGCAAGCTCAAGAAAATCTGAGTATGATAGTAAATGGTGTAATGTCATTGAAACAAGTAATACTGAAAAGCATACAGAAAAATTCAATATGTGACACTGTAAACTTGGACATCCCAGTGTACATATTGTAAAACATGTTTTGAATAAGCGTGTTGGCATTCTTGGTGAGAAAATTCCTATCTCTTATGTATGTACATATTGTCAATTAGGCAAAAATCATAAACTTGCATTTTCAACTCTGAGACTGTATACAATAATGCTCTTGAATTAGTTGCAGCAGATCTGTGGGGACCTGCCCCAATTTGTACTGATTATGGGTACAAGTATTACATTTCATTCATTGATGCTTATTCTAGATTTGTATGGATTTATTTTTTGAAATCAAAATCAGAGACTAACAATGCAGTGATGCAATTTATGACAAATGCTGAAAGACAGACTGGTAATCAAGTTAAAATCTTTCAAACAGATGGAGGTAAGGAATTTGTACCACTGAAGAAATTTCTTGCAAACAAAGGAATTACACACAGAGTGACATGTCCTTACACTTCAGAGCAAAATGCTCTTATAGAAAGAAAACATCGACACATTGTTGAAACATGCTTAACTTTACTAGCACAAGCATCCATGCCACTTAAATTCTGGCCAGATGCCTTCTCTACAGCTGTCTATCTGATTAATAGACTATCTACGAAGACTCTCAAATATAAGAGTCCTTTGGAGATGCTAACTAAAGTTAAACCAGACTACAAAAGTCTGAAAGTGTTTGGTGTCAATGTTTTCCCTGCCTAAGACCATATAACTCACATAAATTAGATTATAGATCAAAATCATGCACATTTATAGGCTATCCCACAAATCAAAAAGGCTACAAATGTCTTGATAGCAATGGTAGAGTATATATATCTAGACATGTTGTATTCAATGAGAGTGAATTTCCCTTTAGCAATGCAGGTACTAAGACAACTCAAAAAATATACAATGCAAAGTATTCCATACCTCCAATACCATTCTCACCTGAGATACTCATACCAATGCAAAGTGAAAGTGATGGTGAAGAAATGAACCCCTGCTCACAACACACTATGCACAACAGAGAGCCAGGTCATGAGCAAGCTGGAGAATCATCAAAGACTGACAATACTGGTTCTGACCAAAATCACTCAGATGATTCATGCCCAGTATTGAATGAACAACAATCAATCAATACTCAACAAGAGATCACCAGTGCAGATAGAAATCCTGCTCCTGCAAACACTGGTCATCATATGATAACAAGGGCAAAGAGTGGTATTTTTAAACCAAAAATATATTGTGCAGAACTTGATACAAGTGAACCAACCACTTATCAGCAAGCTATTACTGATAACAATTGGAAAAGTGCAATGGTTGAAGAATATGATGCACTAATCAAAAACAATACTTGGGATCTTGTTCAATTACCAAAAAATAAAAATATAATAGGATGCAAATGGACATATAAGTTAAAGAAAAATCATGATGGCTCAATTCTTAGGCACAAAGCAAGATTAGTGGCAAAAGGGTATTCACAACAGAATGAGTTTGATTTCAACGAAACTTTCTCTCCAGTTGTGAAACCCACATCAATTAGGATAATACTAACAATTGCTTTGCATAAGAATTGGGTCATTCAACAACTTGATGTTAATAATGCATTTCTTAATGGTAATTTGTAGGAAGAAGTATATATGGAGCAACCACTTGGATTTATACAGAAAGGCAGTGAGCAGCTAGTGTGCAGACTTAACAAGGCACTCTATGGGCTTAAACAAGTACCAAGAGTCTGGTTTGACAAGCTCAAAACTATTCTATCTAGCCATGGCTACAATCAAACAAAATCCGATAATTCTTTATTTACTAAATTCTATGATCATGCTGTAACCTATGTGCTGATCTATGTAGATGATTTTATTATTACAGGTAACAGAAAGATTGAAATCAGTCATATAACTCAATGTCTAAAGAAGGAGTTCTCTATCAAATACTTAGGAGAGCTAAATTATTTTCTTGGCATTGAAGTCAGAATAATTTCAAATTCAGAAATGCTGCTAAGCCAGAAAAAATACATCAGTGAAATTCTAGTGAGAGCCAACATGGATAAAGCTGACCCACTTCCTACTCCAATGATCAGCAACTTACAGTTATCAAAGAATAAAGGAGAACCAATTCTAAATGATAGACAATATAGAAGCATAGTGGGAGCACTTCAATATGTTACAATTACCGGACCTGATATATCTTATAGTGTCAACAAAGTGAGTCAGTTCATGCAAAGACCACTTGACAATCATTGGAAAGCAGTAAAACGCATTCTAAGATATTTAAAGGGATCAATTAATCAAGGCCTAATATTAAAATCATGCACAACTCTGCATATCAATGGTTATGCTGATTCAGATTGGGCAACTGACATTGATGACAGGAGGTCAACTACTGGTTACTGCATATTTTTGGGCAACAATCCTATATCTTGGTGTGCAAAAAAACAACCAACAGTGTCTAGATCCAGTACAGAGGCTGAGTATCGCAGTTTAGCTAGTACTACAGCAGAGATCATGTGGATAAAATCTCTTTTAAGTGAACTACGTATCACACATAATACAGGAGCCACAATATGGTGTGATAATCAAAGTGTTATTGCTCTCACTATCAATCCAGTATTACACTCTCGTACGAAGCATATGGAACTAGATTTATACTTCGTACGAGAACAGGTGATCAAAGGGGAGCTTAAAGTTGGATACACACCTTCTACTTACCAAAAAGCAGACATCTTTACCAAGCCTCTCTCGAGACTTAACTTCACTCGCTTCAGGCATGAAATTAATGTTGACGAAGACAACGACAATCTGAGATCTAAAGCTCAGACTTACATTTCCAAAGCAACTCAGACAGAAACTGAAGCACATAATGATTCAGGGAAGAATAAATCTTAGTCGCCGCTGTCATAAGCTCTATTTCATCTGCAGCACCACTATTCCTCCGCTATTCCTTGTATTGTTTCTGCTCTCACCTTAATTTATGCTCAAAGCTACATTTTCTCATGGATCTATCACTGCTTGAGATCGAAGTTGAGATTCCTCTCAGATCTGTCCTCATCTGGCTGTGTTTGCTTAAGATTGAAGAGAAATTTCACCTCGCGACCATCTATTTTTGATTTCAGCTGAAGATAGGGTTTTTCGCTTGCAAACCCTAACCCTAGTTCGGGTTTTGGGGGAAAAATAAGCGAAATATCATACTAAGGATAGAGTACTTCAGTCTCATATAACGTTATTGCTATGCGGGTTGTATTGTGTTGTTGGGCCAACCCGCAACCCAATTTTTCTTTTATAAATACAATGTACCACAACGTCCTCTGTTATAGAAGAACACAATCTCTCACTTTAGTAAAAAAATCAAATATTACATTTTCTTAATTTCTTCAACTCTGCCCAACCTTATTGTTTAGTTTGCGTAAATAGTTACTAGTAAGGATTTAATTTGTCATACTTATTTAGATGTTTACATTTTTAGCAATTATTGATTTTGTTATAGACTATTGTTATAGACTATTGTTAATAATGATCAGTAGGAAAAAGAAAAGTTTGTTAAATTTTAATAAGAAAATGTATTTTACTTACAGCTTCATTTCAGGTCTGTAAAAATTGCAAATATTTTTAGCTCTAATCTATGGGGTTTGGTATAACTATATATCTTATTGGTAGACAACTAAGCAATACAGCAGCAATATTATCTTACAGTAAGTTATTCCACAGATACGGAGACTCTTCATGTCAGTTTTTATATTTACAGAATGACTAATCGCAAAATAACTTGGTAAATTTCAAGCTTTTGCAAAATATTTCTGTATGTGACCACTTCTGTGTGATGTATTTTGTGTGTAGAAGTTTGGTGCCAATTTTCTTCTTTTTCTGTGTTTGAATATAACCTGTTACGTATTTCTATATGTGACCTATTGTGCTATTTAAAGACCTGCAGTGCTATTTAGTATAAAAGACCTGTAGTGCTATTTAGTATAAAAGACATGTTTCTAATTCTTTTTTTATTGCAGGGAAGCTTTTGAAGTTAGAGGTTAGAAATCTCACTTCTAAGTCGCTATATAAGCTCCATAAAAACATGGTTTATCATTGCTCGATGAAATGCATTTCAACTTTCAGGGTATTGGAAAGAGGAGAGCTTTGTACATTATAGAGAGGCGTGAACAGCAACCTTTCAGAGATGTAATTTTTGAAGTTTCTAGACATGGATGTTTATTATATAACGTGGGGGTATATCTAGCATAGAGATCATGCCATGCGTTTGAAGTTTGAACCCAATTTATAGATTTTCAACAGAAGTTCATATTCAATATGTTTCATATCGCAGTTCTGAGCTGGATTGATATTTTCTTCCCTTAAATACACGTTCTACAGTTTCTAGTTCATTGAAATCGGGGATACTTCTAATCAAAATGATACACGGTGAATGCAGCCTGGATTTGGTTATGAACAACTAGTTTCAGAAGTGAGACCTGGTGGTGCTCCAATGCAAAATTATTATGTCCCAATGGTCCAACAAGGTCGGCGGCCCCAGCGCCCAGCTAGAAGATGTGCTTTAGATGGCCAAATTCAACAGCACCAACACCCTGTAACTATGCATCAGCAAGTTAGTCACCCCCATTTGCCCTTTCTTATTGAAATATTTGCTTCAGAAACAGCAGTGTAACATATTTGTAATTTATATAGATACGTGAGGGAGGTCGTGGCTACCACTCTCTTCCTGGAAGAAACATGGGGAATGGTTCACTTCATATTCCTTATCAAGTTTTCGGTGTACCTATTAAAGATGATGCTTCCATTCCTCACCCCATTCCTGTTAGTGCTTTGACTTTTGCTCTTGCTAGTGCTACACCTGTGCATCAAGGGACTGTATGTTCTCTTCAGTTCTTTCTTGTTTTTGTTTTAACTTAGTTGCTTGGATGGACACATATGTCAGCTTAGGGCTTTAGAGGGAGATATACAGAACTTACAGTTTTATGCAGTCACTTGTTAATCTGATATAAGATTAATTGGAGGCTATTGTTGTTAGGTGGTGGTTCATATGGATATCTCAGCATCGTAATTATTTGTCTTTTGGAAGCTGTACTATGTGTAGTTAAGACTTAAGACAAATAGGATAAAGCTTTATCTTTTTTCACCCTTCACAAGTCCATAAGTCTCATATGAGAGTTAATAATTAATAGAAATGATTCTTATTCTTTATTGAAAATGAATATTGCTTTTCATACATACAAAACAGAGATATGCTGTTCTTTTACATGCACAGTTGTACAGAGTAAAAACAATAAAAGCAAGTTGTTGGGCTGAATATACTCGGCCCAGGTGACTTTTATTTGAGACATGCATCCATTATGTTACTTAGAACTTCGTATATTCTTTCTCCCCTTAAATTAGATCTAGGGTTTTCTTCTTCCCCTCTCTTCTTTCTGCCGCCTTCTTCTGCTTTGAGCTCCTGCTTTATTATTATTATCATTCTTATTATTGTTATTGTTATTGTTATTGTTATTTATGAAGAGAGTTGTATCGTTAGGATGTCCGCTCTTTGATACATGGTTGGAACGGTCACTCTTCCGCTCATAACTTTCTCGCGAACAAAATATAAATCAATTTCAATATGCTTTGTCTGTGAATGCAAAATTGGATTGGCGGAAATCGAGACCGAGCTAAGATTGTCGGACCAGATGATTGGAGTATTTGTGACCTTGATTTTGACTTCGTGAAGCATCGATTCAACCTAGATTATCTCCACTACTGTACTAGCTACGGAGCAATATTCCGCTTCAGTACTGGAGCGAGATACTATGACTTGCTTTTTAGAGCTCCATGAAATTGGGTTACCACCCAGGTAAATACAATATCCTGACGTTGACTTTCTATCGTCAGGGTCGGTAGCCCAGTCTGCATCTGAGTAAGCTTGTATGTTTAATTCTTTGGCATTATTGAAGTGAAGTCCATAATTTAATGTGCCTCTCAGATATCTTAAGATACGTTTTACTGTTTTTCAGTGATCGTTGAGAGATTTATGCATAAACTGGCATACTTTATTCACACTAAAACTTAGATCTGGTCTTGTTATTATAATATATTGCAGAGCACCAACAACATTTCTGTATTGTTTCTCGTTTGTGATTGCTTCACCCTTGTTACTTGAGAGACGCATGTTTCTGGTCATAGGGGTAGGTAATGTTGATAATTGTATGATAATGTAAGACTAATCACTCCAAGGCACGAAAAATCGTTGTCTTTCAAGAATATTTTCCCCTTCTTTATCACAGCGGGTAGAACGAAAACCTTCTTTCAGAATACAATGGAGATTTATCCGAGCAAGTTGTGATTAGTTGCTCAGATCAGAAGAAACACTCAGAAGTTTTTTTTATGCCAAACGAGTTTGATATATAAGAAAAACAAGAAGTAAGTCTGTGCGTTGATGGAATGCTCAGTTATACAGGGAGTGAGGCGTCTATTCGCCTACAGGTGCCTATTCGAACGGTCGTGACCGTTAGAAAACGGTTGTTACCGTTGGCTGTTGAATTTGAATTCAACAGTCAATATTACGTACCGTTTTGGACGCGGCGCTGCCCCGCACCCCGCCGGAGGCGCTGCCCCCTGGACCCCTGCGACCTGACCGGACATGTCGAACCCCGTAGCGGGGGCGTTGCCCCCGCACCCATACCTTGGGTGGTTGCCACGCCCCCGGACCCCCTCCGTAGGGGATTTTATTTGAAAAAACATTCAACAGGTAATGGTTTGGCCTGATCCATATTTGCTCTTTTCCGTATGTCTAGTATATATCTCTTTCGACATAAGAATAATTCTGAGTCTGATTTCTGTATGACTTCTAATGCATAACTTTTGATGCAGACTGTCTGTTAAATATCCGTTGAATTGCAGTCCAAATTTCATAGGATGTTTTGCATCCAACTCCTTTGTGATAGAAGTTCAGAACTGATGGGTGATAGTAACCATGTCGCAAGCAAACTTTCCTGCCTTAACATATTCCTTATTGATAACTCGCTCGTCTTTTCTGTTCACGATCATTCTTGCGGGGCTAAGAATTCTTCTAACCAATATTCTTTTATACTGGTTTCAACTTGATATTTCCATAATAAAAAATTGTATTCATTAATGGAGCGGCTACTAAATGATTCTTTGGCTTGATAATGATTCAGAAATTATTCTCTGAAACAGATGGTTCTTGATTCTTTAGTCCACTCGATGCAGTGGATGAAACTTCATCATCTCCTGCCATGTTGAAGCAATGGAGTATAATGTTGTGAATTCTGATGGGATTCTTTCAATGTGCAGCCAGAACTTGTGATCTTGATCCAAGTTTCTTGGCGAGGCACTTTGCAGAGAATAATTGATGATGATCAAGAAAGATGGACTTTATTGTACACTCCCAGATGATGAGAGCACTGATTTCTGAGAGCAACCGAATGGTTGAGTGATGAAGCAACTCTAACAGCCCTTCCCGGACGGCTCGATGATGATAGACAACTGTTCTCTGATGGGTGCCAATTGATGATCAAAGAAGGATCAGATGGATGGATGATAATCAATGAAAGATTACTGTCGTTTGACAGTTTTTCATAAGCACTGATACCATAATATATGATTCTTATTCTTTACTGAAAATGAATATTGCTTTTCATACATACAAAACAGAGATATGCTGTTCTTTTATATGCACAGTTGTACAAAGCAAAAACAATAAAAGCAAGTTGTTGGGCTTGATATACTCGGCCCAGGTGACTTTTATTTGAGGCCCGCATCCATTATATTACTTAAAATTTCGTATATTCTTACTGTAATTATTTTAGAGGTTGTATCATCCTTCTATCTTTCTCAAATAGGCAACTGTCGCATGTGTTAATATTTTACCATTATTTAAGATTGTCAACTGCTGGACTCAGGGTAATAAATTATGGTACGTGTTTTTAATAGTCTATGGTAAAACAGGGTGAATTTTGCAAGTTGAACCAAATCGTACAGTCATCCACGGAAGTTTTGGTGAGTGGTAATATGAGTGTGAATTGATATCATCCAACGACATTTTTTACTTTCAGCGTTGAACATAGCGACCAAGAATACTGTCTTGGTATTTAAAATCTTTAAAATAGAATATAATAAGGAGGAATTAATTTAAAGGACAAAGATTTGTATATTTTTTTGTCTCAAGAACACGAACTCAATATTTCTACCACAAGGACAAACATTCTTTCAAAAATTATCCATAAGGACAAACATTTTTCAAAATTATCCATAAGGACAACAAAACTGCCACCGAGCTAAAACTGATACCTAAAAACTGCTACCGATAACTACAAACTGATACCTAAAAACTGCTATCAATAACTAAAAACTGATACCTATAAAAAGTTGTCATTCAGGATAAGATATTGAAGGTCTGTCCTTAAGGATTAAAAGCTGTGAAATTTTGTCATTCACAATAATTTCCTGATAATTTTACATAACGAATAGGGGGAATCAATTTAAAGGACAAAGATTTGTATATTTTTTTGCCTCAAGGACACGACCTCAATATTTTTTACCACAAGGACAAACATTCTTCTAAAAATTATTCATAAGGACAAACATTTTTCAAAATTATTCATAATGACAACAAAACTGCTACCGAGCTAAAACTGATACATAAAAACTGCTACCGATAACTACAAACTGATACCTAAAAACTGCTATCAATAACTAAAAAACTGATACCTACAGAAAGTTGTCCTTCAGGATAAAATATTGAGTCCTTGAGGCTAAAAAGCTGTGAAACTTTGTCGTCGACAATAATTTCTTTTAACGGAATATACCCCTTAAGTCTTAATATGTTTATACCGAAAATATATCAGGTAATTAGACTTAACTACAAGATAACCCACACATTCAAACATAAAATATATGGTTCCATTGTGCTAAATTATTCCAACGTTCTCCCCCTAGGTCGCATATGTAACTTTATAGAATGTATTCAACTTATGAGCTCTTAAATAGCTATATTAATAATATGGTATATTCAAAACAATCAAGTTCACTAATTGTGTTAACATAGAGCCAAAGTGGCTTTCACTACTGTTTTTGTAACTAAGTCCTCAATGGTCACAGATATCAATATAATCAAACGACATAAATCAATCATGTATGTGTAGCATGGAAATTACATGAAGTGTGATTTTTACATGTCTATTCCCAGCCGGTCCTACTTTACTTTAATGAGATCAACATTTCAAATAATGTATATAAACAATTGAAGTGCAAAAGAAAACTTTATTTCTGATCAGAAAAACCAAAACATATCCATAATAAAAATATATAGCAGTATCGCGAAATAAGTGACTAAGTACAAACTCCTCCTAAACCAAAATATCCTTATATAAATGATACACCCATTTTAGCAACAATCTCATGAAAGACCTTGGGTGGTACTCCTTTTGTAAGCAGATCTGCTAGCATGGAATTTGCTCCAATATGCTCGGTGGATATTAACCCATTATGCACTCTCTCCTTTACAACTAGAAACTTGATGTCAATGTAATTTGACTTGCTTGAGCTTCTATTGTTATTAGAATATAATACTGCAAATCTATTGTCATAATATAACTTTAATGATCTTTCAATATTATTAATAATGCGCAGCCTAGTGACAAAATTCCACAGCCATTTCGTATGGTTAGATGCTTCATAACAAGCCACAAACTCTGCTTCCATGTTGAAAGAAGCTATGAGCGTTTATTTAACCCTTTTCCATGATATAGCCCCTCCACTTAATAGAAATATGTATCCTGAAGTGGATTTTCAGCTATCTGAGCATCCATCAAAATCACCATCAGAATACCTAAAGATCTCCAACTGATCTGATCTTCTATATGTAAGCATATAGTGTTAGTCCGTAAGATGATGTTTTGATGTTAACAACCTTAGAATAGATTATAAAATATAAATACTAACAGTATAAGTTTAGATATATATGTATATGCAGGATTTAACCATGCAGGTACCAAAAATGAAGACTGTATAGTGTAGAAATTCAAGATATCAAGATTGAAGACTCATGAGTATCAAGATTATCAAGAGTTCAAGAATTCAAGTAATTTATTCTTTAATTAGAAATTTTGTTAAAACTCATAGAAAAGCATTGGCATCTTAAAATCCAATTTATTCGTGGAATGGAATCCACTTCGAGCCTGTTAAAGGGATGGAACCCTAAGTAGGACGGAACCTATGAAAAATCTAGTGAAACATTGTTTTGTATCCACTAACCTTTTATTCAAAATGATTTTTCAAAATTATATCTTGTTTTCAAAATGATTTCAACACCTTCCTTTTAAAAGCATCAAAAATATCTATCTGATTTCAGATACTTTTAGCCTCAAAATAATCTTTAATTTCAAAATTAAATTATCCTTGTTTTTAAACTATCTTTTAAATATAATATATTTAACTTTTAAATATTTATACTTAGATTTTAAATATAAAATTATAGTAAAATTTGTATATATTATTCTTTATACTTACTTATGTATTTTAAATATAGTCAAGTATATTTATAAAGTTTAAAATAGTTTCAATATAAAATAAAGGTTATTTTCAAAGAAAATCAAAACACCAAAAATCCCTTTGGGATGTCGTTATACTCATGTACCCCACGTCGACATGGTGTCAGTTGAGTTCAAAATTTAAATTTCAAAAGAAGTGTTTATTCGTCATAACTCTTCACGAATGGACATGACTGTTGTTCCTCTATAAATTGGGGTTAGTTTCAACGAATTTTAAGAGAGTTTTTCTGGTTTTCACTCCTCTTCGTCTTCCACTTTTCTATATACAAATTCTTATCATTACTCTGCCGATATTAATATTGAATCTAACTAGATGATCTCTGGTTTGATTCTCTATCACTATCTCAATAAGATCCTCAATGCTATTCAGAGTTATAGGCTTTTTGTAATCAACTTAGTGAGAAAAGGTGCGATTGTAGCCTTGAAAATCAATCACTACACCAAATCATTGTTTTTGCAACATTTTATATTTGTAAATTTCTAACATTTTCAAATGTTACAAACTTCCAACTATAAAATAGTGTTAGCAAACCTAAACAAACGTTAGAAAAAATAAATATTCTTTGTATAAACATTGCAACATATTAATCATCATTTCCAACACAAACAAGTGTCACAACAATTGGCTAACCCGTAAATAACATGTTAATAAGAGGAGCCTTGTGTAATTATTCATATACTCTTTTTTCTAACGCTTACCCAATTTTTTTGGCCATGGAATTTCAATTTAAGTTAGGGTTTTCTCTGCTCACAAAATCATGCCGACTTCAACAGCTTGCTGACATGACTTCAACAGATCGCTAACGCCAGCTTCAACATCGATTACATCTCACCACGATTGGTAGCCTGAATGAATCGGTTGAGTGGGTTAGATTGGTATCTCGCAGCCGCTATTCTCGAGGTGGTTGGATCGACAATTGTCTCCGAAAGCAGGCTATAGCAACGAGGCAGTGGTCTCAAAATTTCTAACGAAAGGTTCCATCTTGGTGTTCCATTTGCTACCGGTTTAGGAATTCATGATACATGATGTGGTTTCAAGATTTTTTCTAGAGATGTAGTGCTTTTCACATACCTAAGATTCAAATGGTAAGTAGTGCTATTTTTTATTCAATCCTTGCATTATTATTTATAACAGTTGTTCAGCTCATTTAGCCCCTTCCTATAGTGTTCACTTGGCTTGGTACTGAAGAAAAAACCCCATGATGGTCAAAGAAGTAGAAGAGAAACTCTGGTTCATAAGCAATCCGACTAAAAGGTATTTGTGTTGTTCAAAGAAAAGTTAGTTCTAATAAAAAATCAAATATGTTATGCTTTCATTTATTATGCATCGTATGCCTCAATTACATATGCATATGTTTACATATTTATTTGATTTCTTGATTTCTATGTAGTTTTAACACACTTGATGTTTGATTTTCACCTTACCAAATTTTTTAATACGTTTTATACCCTTAAAATTTTGTAGAAGCTTAATATAATAGATATGTTAATCTGTCATACCTGCTTACGAATTCTTTTGTATTTACGCTGAAAGGTATGATGGTGATTCTTAAACTATGACTTTAATTGGATGTTACTGCCTCCTAATTGTTTAGTTCTACGCAATGTGTATATGTGTATGTTTTATCAGCATGCATATATTTAAGCTTATGGTGCTTATTTGCCTATGCTGGATATTACATTTCAAGATGTTTGTCTTTGGTCATTGCCTAAATTCATTCATTCAGTGAACTTGTATAATACTATGTGCTTGTTTTTATGTTTTAGTTGGCAAAGTGTTATATCTTTGGGTTCGTATATTTACTGGTATACTTAATGGGTTTAGGAATGCATGAGATGGTTGACTGGAATCATGGGCTGTTTTATTTTTATTATTGTTTCCCTATAGCTTTTGTGATCTAGTTTTTTGCTTGTGATTGATGAGTTTAGTTATAGAAGGTATTTAATTTTTGTCTCTAGAACCACTTGCGTTTTATATTCTTTTATGAAGAACTGGATTTTCTTCCAGTAAAACAGTAGTAGTAGTAGTAATATAGTGAACTTTATAGTACTATTTAAATAAGAAAATATTATACAGTTTATATCTGAGATTTTGTCGTTTCAAGGTATGAAACTTTAACATAGAAATCAATTGTAGTAAAATATGTTTAAATTTAAAGTTAAAGTTAAAAAAAATTATTTTAAAGTAAATTAAGTTTAAAGTTAAAATTAAGTTTAAATTAACTAAATTTAAGTCAAAGTTTAAAGTTAACTAAATTAAATTTCAAATTTATGGTATTAACTAAATTAATATTTGAAACTCTCATGGCACCTATTTCAAACAAACTTCACTTTCCTGCTTATGATAGGTTTCTAAAAGAAATAGATAAGTGATTCCCAACTAATTGAGTTATCGTAAAATTAAATATGAATTTTTTTCTTTGATTGGGTAATGAATTTCTCTTATGTATTTAGGTGTAGACTATACTTGCAGAACCAATCTGCGCCAATTGGACTTGAACTAGCGGATGATGAAATTGTACTACATGTAGAAGAAATGACTAGCAGGCAGGGAGTCGTTTGATATAGAGGAGCAACTACCTGGCTAGGTTCGTAGTGTTAATTCGTTCATATGTTTTTCTATTTTGTTCACTTTACTTTGTTATGGAGACAATAAATTCATGAATTGTAGATTTTTACAAGCATCTTTATGTTTTTATTTCAATATGGATTGAATGAATTTTCTAAATGCTTTTTTGAGTTTTAAATCAGAATTTGATAATATTTGGTATATTCGTTATGCTTTTTTGGTATATCAAGAGGTTGACTCTAACAAGCATCTTTATATTTTTATGTTTTTGCTTTTGGCAGGGACGTGCTGTGGATATATTTGGTCCAGAAGCTTCAAGGAAAGCAAAACTAGCTCTTCATGTAATAGCTGAAGCATAAAAAAATGGAGGTAGTTCTAATGTCATTGATGTTTTTTTTTTTGAAATAGTACTTTATATACAACAAAGCATTGGGACAACATATCCCATGTCAATAAACGTTCGAAAGCAAGTTTCGAACTTATGACCTCTTGCACCAAAGTCGAATCAATTAACCATTTGGACAATGGTGCTTGTCATTGATGTTGTTATTATTATCAAGTATAATGCTTTTTTATGCTAGTGAAACAGATGTATTATTTCCAATTGCTTGGTTCATCTTCCCCTCCCTGTTATACACAAATTTGTCTCATAAAAATTTGTTTCAAAGTTTTAAAAATATAGTTTAAACATTGTTTGAAAGTGGATTTTCAAATATGATTTTTTAACTTTGAATTAATTTTGAGATAAGGTTTTTGAAATATGCATATGAAATATAATTCAAAATATATTTTTTGAACTTTTAATTTCTTTGAACTGTTTTTAAACAATTTGTTTACATTTTTAAACTGGGTATGTAACAACCCACATATTTTACGATTGTGTATTTAAATATTTTATTTAAATATAGCATCGTTAATCGGATTTAAGTCCGAAAGGTTACTTTTTGCAAATAGTCGAATTAGGACTCGATACCACTTCTATTGAGTTCAAAATGGCGTTTGCGACCTTTTTGAGTATAAACATTGATATGTTTGGAGTTAGCTTGAAATTTGACCCTTGCACTTTGGGCTTTGGGTTTGGGTTAGCCTAAACTATTAACTCTCAAAGATAATTAACATTGATAGTTTAGGCTAACCCAAACCCAAAGCCCAAAGTGAAAAGGTCAAATTTCAAGCCAACTCCAAACATATCAATGTTTATACTCAAAAAGGTCGCAAACGCCATTTTGAACTCAATGGAAGTGGTATCGAGTCCTAATTTGACTGTTTGCAAAAGGTAACCTTTCGGACTTAAATCTGACTAATGATGCTATATTTATATAAAATATTTAAATACACAATCGTAAAATATGCGGGTTGTTATAGGGTACATTTCGCACCTTTCAAAAACATGAATTCAAAATTGTGTATAGATGCAAAATATTAACCGCGTAAATTTTGAATGTGACTAAAAATGATAAATCATATGATATCTAAATTTTTAACCCAAAAAAATATACAAAACTAAATTTTATTTGATAGAAAATGCATGAAGTCCACTTTTCTAAATTTAGATATGCACCACGTCAAAATAGTGGTAGTAAACTTAAATCTGCACATTTGAAAGAAAGTGTATCTTGTGTGCTATGTTACTAAAGCAATACTATCAATTTTTTAACCATTTGCTTTATGGTAAAAAGTCGAGTTACAAAAGCAGGTGATGCTAGTTTAAGAATTATAACATGTTTTGTTGTGTCCAAGGGTGCACAAGTGGGTAATGAGGAATTTTTTTGTATTAAATTAACCTAGGTTATATGCCTTTTTTACTGTCGTTATTTCCTTTTAGTGATCCCAAAATGTATATTATTTTTCAAATCATTATCACTAAGAGGATAAAAATTTAATGTAGCGGAGTTATTTATGATAATAGATCCAAATTTATGGGAACATTAAATTGCATATCTCAAGTATATGAACACTTATATTTTTTGGTGTTGTTATTTCATTATTTCGCTTTATGTTGAGAGATGCAAACTTTAGGTAAAATGTACAATGGGTTAGTTAAATCACTTTATGCTCAGATTCCAAACACAGTTTCATGAACCATTTTTTCATTTTAGATACATAAATTTATGAATGAGCAGCTTTATGATCCTAAAGCCAACAAGTGGTTCATAATGAATTAGGGACAATAAAGCCAGTATTAAAACAATATGCACAAAATATAAATTATTGTTGCTTTATGTGCAAAATTGTATATAATTATTTTTCTAAAATAGTTTTATGTTCAGTTTCCCACTCAACTTTTAAAAGCTTTACGTTACATAATGGGTCATAATGGAATTGGGACTATAAAGACAATATTAATAACTATACTTTTTTGGTTCATTGTGTTACCAAACCATTATGATAAAATATAAATCTATTTATGTAACCTATTAAACTACTTGGTACAAGTTCTTGCTGTCAGTTTTTTTTTTCTTTCCTAATGTCAATTATGCATTCAGTTTTTAATGTAAATTGCATTTGATATTTATTAATTTTGACATAACTGTTTTTCTTGACTGTAAATTATTTAGATGGATGTTTTTACATGTCTACGTAGTTTACTCTTTCATGGATGTTTTTAATATTTTAGATGGATGTTTTTGAGATAACACTTGCATGTCTGGACTATAAATTAATATTTGCGAAAATTTGTCAATTTGGACTCCTTACATGCCTACGTAGTTTACTCTTTCATGGATTTTTTTAAATGGAACAGCAGGCTAACTTGTAGTCAATTGTATAAATCTTACGCATTTCTATGGAGAATCAACACAAACACATTCATGTGTAAATATATAAATCAGACATTTTCACGGAGGACAAATTTAGTTGTAATCGTTATATAACAACTTTATGTGTATTATGCATGAATATTGCAACTAAATTTTTTTGCTATGTTGGCTTCCAAGTTAATAAATTTCAACGCACTTACTATGTAACTCTTTATCCAATAATTTTTGTTCATTTATGCATCTTTTGAACTTAATTGTTGTTATAAATTTAGAGAAAGAAATTTGGAACATCTGGTAGGATATCAAATTAATTTTCACTGTTCAAACTTCACTACTATTTCACAACTGGCAGTTGCATGTTTTATTGGCTTTTTCTTATAACCACATAATGCAACTTGAGAAGAAGAAAAAATAACTTTGTGCACTTTACTTGCAATTCAATCATTTTCACTTATACTACATAATTATATTCCACTTAGTGTATACGCTAAATTTTATTATTTAAACAAACACTTGTTTTGAGCTGCTAAGCTTGAAAACAAATGCTAAGGTTTGATAGAAATCTACCACCTTGGTTGAAGGCCAAAACAATTAGAAGAATGCTCTGAATAGAATCTTAAGGATATTCTTTTACTATGTAATACGGTATAACCATACTATATGATTATTAAACATGCCAGAATTGAAAATGTTATATAGCTTAACGGAGTATATATTCTTATGTTATATAACCTCCTCTATTAAATTTTAGTGTGCTTTAAATCTTCAAGCTCGGTTCTAGTTTTGTTTATGTTAAAAGATTTATGAACAATGTAGTATCCTTTGTTTATGTTATTAATCTTGGCCTGCATTAATCTTGTTTTACATTATGCCATTATAATTATAGCTTAGACAGTGACAACTCTTTTCAAAAAGCAACAAAGTGAAAAGATTGTGAAATGGAATTTATATTCATTTTTTTTAACTGTTTGTATCAATAGGTAAATCTAGAATACTATAACCAAGATAGGAAGCAAGTAGTAAAATATTACCAAGTGAAGATATCATAATTACTATCAGATTTAGACTTGCATGAGATCATACTTTTTTTGTGTAGTTGTTTAAATGTTTTGTCACGACTAAAACTTCAAAGAGCCTTAAGAAGATATGTAGCTATCGGTAACAACAAAAATAGTAAAGAATTAGATGGTGTGGCAACATTTTATCATCTAGAGACCATTTCCTAAAACAAAAAAGATGAGTAAACTAGATTTTTTTTAACTCTTCATCATCTTGTACTTTAGTTGCATGTGAAAATAACAATTTTGAACTTTTCCCATTCTTTTTTCATCCATATCAATGGCCTATGCTTATTATTGACTCAATTATGATCTGCTTCAGAGTATTATAACTAGTTTGAGCTAACTTTCATTAAGCTAAGTTAACTGTGTGTGAATATTGTGATAGCTTTACCATTCGTTTTGCACTTTGAGCAGTGATAAATCAAAACTATGAACCAAGCTGTGGAGCTTATTAACTAGGATGTTGACCTGACAGTATACTCGCATCTAAGGTTCTAAATCATATGTATGTACTTCACCTATGTTTACTTTTTAGAGAGGATTTATTTTACGTTAGTACATATTATACCTTGATACAGTGCTTAATGATTTTTTTCCTTCTTTTTACAAGTTGTAACGACCCGGAATTTCGATCCAAAAAATTCCAGATAGTTAGCAAAAAGAAGAAAGAGAAAGAAGAAGAAACAAAAAAAACTCAAACTCAGAATCTCACATTCGCAACGGATAAATATAATCTCACACAAATAATAGTTTTACAAAGAAGAACTGTATCTTTACACTTATATTTTACACATCAGAGTTTCAACCATTACACAACACTTGACAGTTTAAAAGAACCTGTCCTAGATAAACTATAATATATCGCAGCGGAAATACCCCATACGAATCATGCCATCCAGCTCGCCTCCTGAGCTCCAGAACGTCCTTACTTGAAAATATGTCATACTCGGTCTGACCCGAGCATTACATCAAAGTAACACCCGGGTCAGGCTGGAAATCAGCGTGAGTAAACCCTTCTAATATGAAATACACCAAAACAATAACCAATTTTTAACCCGGGGTAACTCATAACAATTTTACAAATCCACAGGTTTGGTATAGACAACACTTATTATACTCATCAATTTCTAAGTGTCAGAACTTAGATTTTATGATCCAAATCGCTTAAATCATTCCATATCAGCTTATTGATTTCACAAATCAGTTTATAAAGAATCAAAGTGGGTTCGGGTAATTACTAATACCCGACTCCAATCTCTTCGCGTCCAATGTCACCTTAACCCAAGTTATACAAGTGATTAAATTTAAATATTGAATGACACTCTTACACCGCGATTCCACAGATAGACATCATACATTTTTCATTGATATAACCAATATCATATTAACCGAATACCACATCATACCATCCGTTAGATATCATTCAATGGATAATCCATAATATCACCATAATGAAATCAAAGCATCATATCACACTGCATTACTTATCTCATTTCTGAGATCACAAAGCATCCAAGGCAATCAATATCACCATTCACATATAAGCAAAGATTTACTTAATCATAATATAATTAATTTAAAATGAATTAAATTAATTATTCCCGTCTCCAATTAATTTAAATTTAATTAAATTAATTACTTCATCAATATAAATCCTGCTTACTTAACTTTTTAATTGATTACAATTAATTAATTTTTCAAATTAATCACCTTAATTAATCACCCTTGATTAATTATCCTTAATTGCATTCATGTAATTATTCTTAATTAATTTCACAAATTAATTATTCTTAACAGTAATTAACCTTTAATTACTTCATTTAATTAATTTAATTAATTACATTAATCCTTAATTAATTACATTAATTAATTATCTTTAATCACTTATCATTGATTAATTAAACTTAATTAATTAATCTTAATTACATCATTAATTATATTAATTAATGATCCCTAATTACATTTAAATTACTTTATTTAAATTAATTACACTTAATTTATTTAATAATTAATCCCTTGATTAGTTACTAAATAATTATAGTCTAATTACTTCTAATTTAAAACATCTTCAATAAATTACATTCAGTAATTATCATTTGATTAGACTAAGTAATTCCAATTCATTAATTACATTAAGTAATTATCATCAAATCATCCAGTGTTTAAATTAATTAAACTTAATTAATCAATTTAACAATCACATTAACAAAATTAATTACATTAAATTATTAATTCCTCAATTACTTTCATTAAGTAATTACACTTAAACCATTTACAATTTTATTATCATTAAATTAATATAAATAATTATTTAAAATTAACACATTAATTAATTATTGAATAATCCTAGTTAATGACCTTCATTAACCATTCTTTATAAAATAAAAAAAATCATATGTAAATTAACCCATTATAAAACTATCTTAAACAACAATTTGAAAACATCTTAAATTTCGAAAACTCATTTAAAACTTGCTAATACTTTGTTTGAAAACTTGATTTACGTTTCCTTTAAAAAAATCCACACAATTAGATAAACTAATTTAAAGACTCATGGAAAATTAGTTTTAAATAATTTCCTTGACTAACTTGTTTGACAAAAACATTGGAAGGCTTAACCCTTGGGAATTTCACTTTTGCTTTAAACTTGTTGATAAACTACATAGTTATTCACAAATTAACACCTAAATTGTTAAGTGGGCTAAAGCCCAAGACAAGGAAGCACAAGCCCGCCTTCCATTTCCAAAACACACAACCTTGACATCAGTTCCATCACATGAACTGAAACGAATTCGAGTCCAACGCGACCTTTACACGAAACAACCCCGAGAGTACCCTTCTTCCCAAACCTCATTCTCTTTCAATCTTCCAGGCAAACGTACACGGCCGTGCACGTATATGTGCACACGCGACCGGAACCACAACCACCCTCGCCTGCACCTCCTCCAAGTCGCCGACAACAACTACAGCACGAGCGACCCACCAGAATTTCCAATTAATTCGTGGATCAAAATTCGAACACAAGATCATCTTCCTGAAAACAACCCAGTCGCAAAATTTACCCTCGCTCCAACGATTAAGATCGCCTGAACCTACGCTTCCCCTCCCAGAGACGCGACACACATCGACGCTGCAAATCCCCATGGACTGATTCAACTCGATCCATCCTCGACAGCATAATCTTCAAGAGAAACCCGCGACTAATTTAGGGTATAAAACCCTAAAACTTCTTCACACCGCCTTCACGATCATCAGAAAAAATTTCCCCCATTTTCCTCCCATTCTTAAATCAATAACCACCTCTGACACGAGCCCCGAGGCCATACTCCCTCGTGATTGCCCAAATTTGACGAAAATGCACATAATGATCATTATCGAAATTCTTCCCAACTATAAGCTTAAATTTGATGAAACAATTTCCTAAATTCTTTATTTCCTAAAACGAACATGATTATGAAATCAAAATACTAATTTGAAATCATCAAATTTTTATTTATATTTGTTTCCTACTGTAATTTGTTATTTTTGAAAAAGATATTCAATATAAATTTTTGAAACTATTTTTAAAATTGACATTATAATGTTATAATCAAGTTTCATTTAGGGATCAAACTCTAAAAAGAATTAGAGTAAATGTTTTGGATTTTGAAAACAAAAATTGAAACCCTGTAAGTAAATAGTAGAGCATATTTGCCTGCTCCCAGTCATTCACCAAAAAATTTCACAAACAATCATAATATACATATATACAGGCATCTTCCATTATTAAACTCCAAACTTTGATCACATGTATTCATCAGGTTCTTACAGCAAATCAAATATTTAAAAAGAAATGGATACTCACAAACATGCAGAGGACAGAGAACAATGTTCGTTTCCATGCTCTTGAATTCCCAGTCATGCAGAAAACAGTTCTGTTGTTTTCCTGTAATTTTGCTTCCAGGTTTGTTAAATCTTCTATTGCTTGTTGAAATTTATTTAACTTGAAGAATTTTAACTGTTGTTTCTTCCTTGCTTCAGATTTTGTTTTCCAAATTTAAATTCCTAGCTTTTGTGTTTTCTTTTGTTTGAATAAATTTTAGTTAAAATGGAGAAAAGTGAATTGAACTGAAAGTAAAACTGATTTCTCTTTTATATTTTAAAATTTATGAACTTTAATAAAATAATATAAAGCCACTTGTCCTCTTAGGTGTTAATTAGCTTACACATCATCTTCAATCCATTTTAAATTGCTTATAAGTGTTACTCTTGTCTCCTATTAATTCTTTTAAATTTATATATATCTATGAAATATTTACATGTATATAAAATGTATCCATCTTATATAAATAAGCTTTTAGATTTTAATAAATATACAAAAGTGAATTCAAGTAAACATTTATTTATGAATAACTTATATTTTGATCAAATCAAATGCATCATATGTTTATATGTTTGGAAAATTATTTCAACTCTATATATTTTCAAATAGATGTATGTATTAAGCAACACAAATTAAATTTGAAATCAATAAATTTTATTTAAAATCTATGTGTGTATATATATACAACACAATTACAAATATAAATATTTATCTGATCAGATTCATTTGTTTAATCTAAAATTCAGTATTTTTATTAATTAACCCAATTATTACAATGCCCAGAAATCCGGGTTATTACATTCCTCCCCCCTTAGAATCTTTTCGTCCTCGAAAAGGAACAAAACCAGAATTTATTTAATACTTAAAATTAGATAAATTTATTCTTTAATCATTTTAAAACATATTTTTAAAAAAAATCTATATAATATTACCAAAATAGTTTGCTTTTATAACTCGATGTTTCCACAAGTCTGTTTTTGTTCTCATAGAAATTCGGTCGTACGTTGATCAGGCGTAGAACTGAAGATCTATAAGTACTTAGCAGACCCATTTTCAACACACAGTGAAAATACTTTTAGAAAATAATTTTACTGAAAATATAGAAAACATTTTTGAAAATGGAGGAATATCTTTGGTGAGAATGCTCTGGAAATCATTACCCCCATCCATGGTCGCAGTTACATCCGAGGGTTACGTTGCCATCGCAGCAAAAGTCCACGTAACTGCAGGCTCTCCGCGGCCTCTCGATTACGCCATGGATCCCACAACATATCGCAGTTACATTTCAGGGTTACATTGCCATCGCAGCAAAAGTCCATGTAACTGCAGGCTCTCCGCGGCCTCTGATTTTCGCTGTCCAAATGAAACTTTTCCACTTCTAAATAGGTCACAGTCTACCGATATAAAATCAAACGCAGACTGTTGGCTCTCAACGGCACACACGACTTTCGCTATGGTATACTCTACTCATAATCCCCAGGAACTAGTTTTGTCCGGACTCCTCACAGGATCAACTTTAGAACCCCCCTTTGGGCTCAAGGCAGTACCACCCGGTGGCACTCCTGAGAAGTTCATTTCAAGGGAGCGCCTTTTTCCCCAGAGCCATTATCAAAACATTTTATACTATACACATATAGTATCTTTCAAATCATACACCTAGTATGATCTCATATAAAGTTCCTTTACACAAAATCGATTATTCCAAAATCGATAATTCTCAAACTAGGCTTTCCAAATTCTCATATTGATTTAATCCAAAAATCAAAAGCCTTTCCAAATCCAAAGGTTCCCAAAACCTTTTCTGAAATCCTCATAAGGTCCTTTATATATATAAATACACACACACACACACACACAGATATATATAATTTTTAAAACTTTGGATCATTTCAAACTTGTATAAAAATCCTTTTATACTTCAAACACCTTTCAAAAACCCTTTTCTTCTAGCAAAAGATTCAACAAGGGGAGTTTCATTTTATAAAACAAAGATATTCAACTTTGTTTACTCAAAATCAAATATTCAAATTTGATTACTTCTTTCAATATCATTTTAATTCAAATCTATACGATGTACACATATCATCCGTACGCTATACCAATCTGATCGCTCACACGATCACACAATTTCACTCCCAAACTAGTATCGTCCACCCGACTTCCTAGTGTGGACTCTCTGGTTTCTTGATCAAAAATCGTCATTCTCCTTGCATAGCCTAGCTATGATAGAGAATATCCAAAACCAATCAAAAATCTATATCCAGGTTCGTCGTACCAATTCGAGTGAAAAATCCCAACTCGGATTGACATAATTATCTCGAAATTCTATGCTTGAATCTGGATCAAATCACTTTACGAATAGAATAATATACGCACACCCTACGTATTTATCTTTATTGGTTATTAGCCAAATCAATCCCATTTCTATTCACATCCACTTTGATTTTCATTCACTTACTCACAATTACTTCAATCCATTGTATTATCACCTCTATTCTTATCTCGATTGGGTATTTAACCAATAACAGTTTAAACTCTGTCCATTTAAATTTAAAAATAGATAAGTAGTTGAAAAGCAATTTATAATTTGTAAAATAGCTGTAAAATAGTTCAGTAATTGTAAAATAATTGAAAAATAGTTAAATAGTCATAGAAATTATAAATAATTGCAAAATAATAGTAAAATAGTAATTAGTTTATAAAACAGTTGGAAAATTGTTAAACAGTTTCAAAAATAATTGTAAAATAAGTATAAGATAATTTGTCTTTTAAAAGAAAGGTTGTATATATAATGAATAGCTTGGAAAAATAGGTTTATATTAAAACAATTTATATTAAAAAAATAGTCCAGAGTCAAAACTGCTCACTTCCCAATCTCCATTCTCATCAATTCAATTTAAATTTCCTCTTCCAATTAAATTGACCCAATTCTAATTTAAATAACTTCAATTTCCATTGAAATTGATTCAACCCCAATTCAAGTTGAATTAACCTCAGTTTCTTTCCAAATTTAATTTTATTCAACCTTGATCTCAAATTCTACTAATTCAAATAATTTTCAATTGAACTAGTTCTAATTTCAATTCATTTCAACTCCTGTTTGAATTAATCCCAATTTCAAACTCCATTTCCAAATCAATTTGAATTATTCTTGATTTCTTTCCAAACTCAATTCAAATTCCATTTGAATTTAAAACTATTAAACTTTAATTTCAATTCCAAATTATTCAAATCAATTCGGACTAATTTCAAATTTAAACCATTTAATTCTGAATCCAAATTCTATTTCAAAGTTCAAATAATAATAATTCAAATCCTTTTTAAACGATTAAATCTTTGAAATTCAATTTATCACCAAACTTAATTTTTTTTATAACCCAACCTTTGAAGTTTTATCTTAAACATTTCAGTCTTAAGTCCAAAATGATTTCATACATTAATTCACTACATATTAGTAGTTCTTACATTACATACATTAATCCAAAATAAGAGTCTTACAAAAGTCATAATCTATATGTCTTCCAATTACCTAGCGGTTTGGAAAGAACAGAGCCCTAATACTTCTACAAGTATTCTTCCTATGGGCTTCTCTTCAAAGGGCAGAGCCCGAACATACACTTCTCAATAGGGTGTCCCCACTTATAACATTTACCATAAAATGTTGCTACCCTGTCATCAATCTGGATAACCTTCACACCTCCAACAGTACGTTCTACAGCCTTAATCCTCTTCTGCCTCTCGGAACAATTCCTAGCAATGTGTCCTGCCTTCTTACAATGATAGCAGATAGTCGACTCATTGACCAGTTCCACAGGTTTACGCTTCGCTTTTCTTACTTCAGGGCAATGATTTAGAAAATGTCCTTTCTCATGACACTTAAAGCACAAGATTTCAGAGCGAAACCCATGGGATGTACCCTTCAATTCCTCCCTTGTTTTACAGCACTTGGCTGCGTAATGTCCCTTACTGAGACATCTGTAGCAGGTGACATTATGACAAGGTCCTGGTTCAGCCTTTTCCTTAACCTGTTCCTCATACTCTCGAATACCTTCTTTTCGATCCCTACATGCACCTGCTCTTTGATCTCTGCGCCTAACCTTCCCTTCTTCACTCCTAGTCATCTCTTTCAAGAACTGAATTCTAGAGGAGCTTCCTAACCTCTAAATTAGACTTAATTAGATTACTAAGTTATACCTTATATTTTAACATCTTTGGGTTTTAATTCAAGCCCAACATCCAAACAATCCATTGTTTGCAACAAGTCTCTTTTATTCAAATAATACTTATTTATTCTTTTAGCACTTTGAAACAATTTTTCAAATATATGGACCTAGATTTAAAATTTCACAATTTAGGTGTTTTCAATTTCAATTTATAAGTCATACTTTACTTAAATGTTTACTTCTTTAGAACATTTCATATTGCTTACTCAGTAATACACATCTTATTATTAAACACACAACAATCATTTATGAAAAAAACCAAGATTATCATATCTAAAACCATCCATCCATTTTATTCTAAAATACTTCTCCAATTCAAGATTTCAGTTTAGTTTGAATCCATTTCAAAATTAACTTTATTTAATTTCAGTTTGGTTGTATTTTCTAATACCACCTAGTTTAATCCCAATTTCAATTTGGTTGTATTATATTACTTCTTAATTTAATTCCAAAAATTTAATAACCAATTCCCTTAATATTAATTAGAAAGAAATATTGCTTTATATATTAAATATAAAATCATTTAAAATCTTTGTATAAGAGAATAACAAGTACGCTCTCTCATATATATGCTCAACTTATTATAGGGTACTACTGACCCTATTCTTAATGAGTATCCCACCAGAGCCAAGGTTCTTGCTTAACCTTCTGCTCTGATACCAAATGTAACGACCCAGAATTTCGATCTCGAAAATTCCAGGTAGTTAGTGAAAAGAAGAAAGAGAAAGAAGAAGAAACAAAAAACTCAAACTCAGAATCTCACATTCGCAGCGGATAAATATAATATCACATAAATAATAGTTTTACAAAGAAGAACTGTAACTGTACACTTATATTTTACACATCAGAGTTTCAACCATTACACAACACTGGACAGTTTAAAAGAACCTATCCTGATAAACGATAATATATCGCAGCGGAAATACCCCATTCGAATCCTGCCATCCAGCTCTCCTCCTGAGCTCCAGAACGTCCTTACCTGAAAATATGTAATACTCGGTCTGACCCGAGCATTACATCAAAGTAACACCCGGGTCAGGCTGAAAACCAGCGTGAGTAAACCCTTCTAATATGAAATACACCAAAACAATAACCAATTTTTAACCCGGGGTAACTCATAACAATTTTACAAATCCACAGGTTTGGTATAGACAACACTTATTATACTCATCAATTTCTAAGTGTCAGAACTTAGATTTTATGATCCAAATCACTTAAATCATTCCATATCAGCTTATTGATTTCACAAATCAATTTATAAAGAATCGAAGTGGGTTTGGGTATTTACTAATACCCGACTCCGGTCTCTACGCATCCAATGTCACCTTAACCCAAGTTATACAAGTAATTAAATTTAAATATTGAATGACACTCTTACACCACGATTCCACAGATAGACATCATACATTTATCATTGATAACCAATATCATATTAACCGAATACCACAACATACCATCCATTAGATATCATTCAATGGATAATCCAAAATATCACCATAATGAAATCAAAGCATTCATATCACACCGCGTTACTTATCTCATTTCTGAGATCACAAAGCATCCAAGGCAATCAATATCACCATTCACATATAAGCAAATATTTAATTAATCATAATATAATTAATTTAAAATGAATTAAATTAATTATTCCCGTCTCCAATTAATTTAAATTTAATTAAATTAATTACTTCATCAATATAAATCCTGCTTACTTAACTTTTTAATTGATTACAATTAATTAATTTTTCAAATTAATCACCTTAATTAATCACCCTTGATTAATTATCCTTAATTGCATTCATGTAATTATCCTTAATTAATTTCACAAATTAATTATTCTTAACAGTAATTAATCTTTAATTACTTCATTTAATTAATTGGATTAATTACATTAATCCTTAATTAATTACATTAATTAATTATCTTTAATCACTTGTCACTGATTAATTAAACTTAATTAATTAATCTTAGTTACATCATTAATTATATTAACTAATGATCCCTAATTACATTTAAATTACTTTATTTAAATTAATTACGCTTAATTTATTTAATAATTAATCCCTTGATTAACTACTAAATAATTATAGTCAAATTACTTCCAATTTAGAACATCTTCAATAAATTACATTTAGTGATTATCATTTAATTAGACTAAGTAATTCCAATCCATTAATTACATTAAGTAATTATCATCAAATCATTCAGTGTTTAAATTAATTAAACTTAATTAATCAATTTAACAATCACATTAACTAAATTAATTACATTATGTTATTAATTCCTTAATTACTATCATTAAGTAATTACACTTAAACCATTTACAATTTTATTATCATTAAATTAATATAATTAATTATTTAAAATTAACACATTAATTAATTATTGAATAATCCTAGTTATTGACCTTCATTAACCATTCTTTATAAAATAGAATAAATCATTTATAAATTAACCCATTATAAAACTATCTTAAACAACAATTTGAAAACATCTTAAACTTCGGAAACTCATTTAAAACTTGCTGATACTTTGTTTGAAAACTTGATTTACATTTCCTTTAAAAAAAGTCATACAATTAGATAAACTAATTTAAAGACTCATGGAAATTTAGTTTTAAATAATTTCCTTGACTAACCTGTTTGACAAAAACATTGGAAGGCTTAACCCTTGGGAATATTGCTTTTGCTTTAAATTTGTTTATAAACTACATAGTTATTCACAAATTAACACCTAAATTGTTAAGTGGGCTGAAGCCCAAGACAAGGAAACACAAACCCGCCTACCATCTCCAAAACACACAACCTTGACATCAGTTCCATCACATGAACTCAAACGAATTCGAGTCCAACGCGACCTTTACACGAAACAACCCCAAGAGTACCCTTCTTCCCAAACCTCGTTCTCTTTCAATCTTCCAGGAAAACGTACACGCCGTGCACGTATATATGCACACGCGACTGGAACCACAACCACCCTCGCCTGCACCTCCTCCAAGTCGCTGACAACAACTACAACACGAGCGACCCACCATAATTTCCAATTAATTGGTGGATCAAAATTCGAACACAAGATCATCTTCCTGAAAACAACCCAGTCGTAAAATTTACCCTCGCTCCAACGATTAAGATCGCATGAACCTACGCTACTCCTCCCAGAGACGCGACACACATCGACGCTGCAAATCCCCTTGGACCGATTCAACTCGATCCATCCTCGACAGCATAATCTTCTCAGAGAAACCCGCGACTAATATAGGGTATAAAACCCTAAAACTTCTTCGCACCGCCTTCACGATCATCAGAAAAAATTTCCCCCATTTTTCCTCCCATCCTTAAATCAATAACCACCTCTGACACGAACCCCGAGGCCACACTCCCTCGTGATTGCCCAAATTTGACGAAAATGCACATGATGATCATTATCGAAATTCTTTCCAACTATAAGCTTAAATTTGATGAAACAATTTCCTAAATTCTTTATTTCCTAAAACGAACATGATTATGAAATCAAAATACGAATTTGAAATCATTAATTTTTTATTTATATTTGTTTCCTACTGTAATTTGTTATTTTTGAAAAGGATACTCAATATAAATTTTTGAAACTATTTTTAAAATTGACATTATAATCTTATAATCAAATTTCATTTAGAGATCGAACTCTAAAAAGAATTAGAGTAAATGTTTTTGATTTTGAAAACAAAAATTGAAACCGTGTAAGTAAATAGCAGAGCATATTTGCCTGCGCCCAGTCATTCACCAAAAATTTTCACAAACAATCAGTATATACATATATACAGGCATCTTCCATTATTAAACTCCAAACTTTGATCACATGTATTCATCAGGTTCTTACAGCAACTCAAATATTTAAAAAGAAATGGATACTCACAAACATGCAGAGGACAGAGAACAATGTTTGTTACCATGCTCTTGAATTCCCAGTCATGCAGAAAACAGCTCTGTTATTTTCCTGCAATTTTGCTTCCAGGTTTGTTAAATCTTCTATTGCTTGTTGAAATTTATTTAACTTGAAGAATTTTAACTGTTGTTGCTTCCTTGCTTTAGATTTTGTTTTCCAGATTTACATTCCTAGCTTTTGTGTTTTCTTTTGTTTGAATAAATTTTAGTTAAAATGGAGAAAAGTGAATTGAACTGAAAAGTAAAACAGATTTCTCTTTTATATTTTAAAATTTATGAACTTTAATAAAATAATATAACCTCTTAGGTGTTAATTAGCTTACACATTGTCTTCCATCCAAGCTTACAAGTGTTACTCTTGTCTCCTATTAATTCTTTTATATTTATATGTATCTATGAAATATTTACATGTATATAAAATGTATTCATCTTATATAAATAAGCTTTTAGATTTTAATAAATATACAAAAGTGAATTCAAGTAAACATTTATTTATAAATAACTTATATTTTGATCAAATCAAATGCATCATATGTTTATATTTTTGGAAAATTATTTCAACTCTATATATTTTCAAATAGATGTATGTATTAAGCAACACAAATTAAATTTGAAATCAACAAATTTTATTTAAAATCTATGTGTATATATATACACAACACAATTACAAATATAAATATTTATCTGATCAGATTCATTTGTTTAATCTAAAATTCAGTATTTTTATTAATTTAGCCAATTATTACAATGCCCAAAAATCCGGGTTTTTACCCAAGTGAGGTAAAATTTGTGAAGAAGTAGTTCTATATTGCTTAATCAAATAGTACACATAACATATGAATAAATCACTCTTTTTAAAGTGCATGAGGCTTGTTAAGTTGAGGTGCTCGGTAAATAATTGAAAAATATTGCCCATTGTACATATCTTGGGTTTCTGAGTGCACAACCTGAGTGCATGTATGGCTATGTAGTCGGTTCCCTTAGTCTAGTTTTGTCTTAGTTGTGTTTCTTTGACTTATTAGTTGTTCATTTGGGTTTGTATATGCCTGTGTGTTTGCGAGACCGTGTCGCTAACATGGAACGGTTGTTGATTATATGAATGAGTGGAGTATCTATGGTTATCCATGTGTGTGGGTGCTATGTATATTTGATTAAGCTAGTTTTTCTTTTTGACTTGGCCATGACAGCTACAATTTTGGTAGAGGCAGCAGCTGTCATTAGAGTTCATCCCACCCTCAACATGATTTTCTCTTATAGCATGAAAATCCAAGCATATGCAGCATACTTTATACCTCATTAGTCATTATTTTATATGATTAGTTGTGGACCGGTATATATGCTTTCGGTCCATGATCAATAGCTTGTCATGGGAAATAATTGGATCTAATAATGCACTGATACCTTAAATTATATTTTAGACCTGATTATAATTGAGTAAACTAATCTATACTTAACCTGCACATACATGAATAGTTGAGTTGGAAGTGCACAGCTGTTCTCTATTTTTATACAATGAAAGCTAAGTCTTAATTAATAGTAATTTTGATGTTTGAATTCTCATTTGACATATTGAATGTAGGCACATGTGGAGAAAGAGGAAGAAAAATTAGAAGTTAGAATGTAGTGGTAACAAGGAAGCAAACACATATGACCTTGACAATGATCTCATATCTAAAGTTTTTGGCTCCGATAGAAAAAAAAACTATTGTCATGTAATTAGCTCCGCTTCCTCTGCAAAACAAGTAAAGTTGATGCAAGCTTCAAAAGCAATTGTCGATAAGAATAAAAAGGAAGATTTTCATCAATGGTCATCGGAATTACAAAACCAAGTGGAAAATCAAGTTGCAAGTCAAGTGGTGAACCAAGTGTCGAGCCAAATCAATGAGGCTCTTAAATCATTTGCTTCATCTTTCCTAACTATGGTACCAGGGTTACAACATAACCTTAATGGTGGTAATGTAATGCCTATAACGGAGACCGCCTCTAACTTTGATAAATCTCCTTCGAATATTGGAGTTGCCAGTTCGTTTATTCCGTCAAATGATGTTGGATCGTCTACAAGAGGTAAAAAATCTGTAATGCCACTATCACAAGATATGTAGAAGGATGTAGTAAAAGCTTATATTGGAACACAAACTGTGTCTTTTCAAAGAGACAGTTCTAATGTTGAACTGGAAGCACCAATTTATGATTGTCCTTAAAATGGACATAACAAGCTTTGTGAATTTTTAGATGGGGGCTTTGTGATGTGGCCCGTGTTTCATCTTCGCAATATCTAAAATTCTATTTATCAGTAGTAAAACTTTATATTATTTTTTGTGATTTGGATAAGATATTTGCGGTATTTTGAAATTGGAAAGCTTGTAGCTCATTATAGTATTATCTAAATATGATATTGTTGCATTTTAGATATGGAAGCATTTTAGACTTCACATCGAATTGATATGATGAATTATATATTTTATATGGACATCATCATTTATGAGATATTATATTAACTTGTTTTAATAATTTAATATTAATTGTGCATAAAATAAGGTAAAAACATAATTTCAATTAGTAACGCATATAAATGTTATCAATATTTTGGATAATAACGCTTACCTATGTTACAAATCTAAATGATAAGCAAAGCAATTTACGTGTAACAACACATATATGTGTTACTAAATAATAATTTTCCAACACTTGTAAGCATTGCCGTTCTGTACCAACACTTATAAGTGTTACCGTATACTTATGTGCCAACACTTATAAGCGTTACCGTATATTTAGGTACCAACACTTATAAGTGTTAGTAATACGTATGTTCGTAACATTTATAAGTGTTATAAATTTGACCGCTCTATTCCTCACAGGCCATTAGTAACACTTAAAAAGTGTTATTGGAATTATTTGTAACATTTACAGATGTTAGGATTTGCCTGTTTTGGTGTAGTGAATCAAATGTAAAAGGTGTGATTGTAGAAATCAAGTATCTCTACCCAAAGGATTGTGATTCTGGAGAGTGTACCTCGTAGCCTTGAAATCGAGGGTGTAATTGTAAAGATTGTTTTTGAAAGGAAATCCATACTTGTGTACGGGACTGGGTGTAGGGTAACTCCGAACCAGTATAAAATCCGGTGTGTTCTTTCCTTTACTACCTTTTCTTTATATTTGCATTTGTGTTTGATTCTGTGATCATATTTGTGTCTGAATATTGCATACATTTGTGTTTAAATTAACAAAAACTCAAAAAGATTTAACAATTCCCTAAAAAACTATTCTCCCTCCCTCTAGTGCTTATCCTTAGCCTTAAGATCCTTAATCCACATTTCTCACATTTGGTATCAGAGCAAGGTTTTTAAAGTTTCATAATCTGATTTTTGAAAACGTTTTAAAATGGCTATGTTTGTTAATACTAGTTTAGAAATATTCAGATCATCATTGTCTTTTGAGTCTGCATATAATCAATGTACAAATTCAAGTTGTCTATCAAAATTGTTTGATGTGCAGGAATCATGTTATATGTCTATTGAGGAATCAATCCACAAATGACAAATTGTGCAGATCAGAAAGAACAAATGGATACTTAATAGTGGATGTTCTAGACACATGACTGGCAATCCAAACATGCTGAATGATATAATATACAAAGACGGAGGACTGGTTAACTTTGGAGAAATTCAAAAGGATATGTGATTGGCATCGGCAAAGTCGGTAACTCTGAAACTCCTATTAATACTAATGTTTTGCTAGTTAAAAATCTGAAACATAATCTGCTAAGTATAAGTCAAATTTGCGATAAAGGATATAAAATTAGATTTGAAAAAGATAAATGTCACATTGAAGATAACAATTCAACCATAATATTTGAGGGAGTTAGGAAAAAGAATGTTTATATTCTTAGTATGAAAGTTTCAAATGATAACTTATGTCTTTTGGCAAATATAAGTTACCCTTGGATTTGGCATAAGAGATTTAGGCATTTGAATTTCAAACTCTTATCTAGACTGTCAAAACATGATATAGTAAGAGGTTTTTCGAAAATGAATTTTAAAGTAGATAGTTTATGTGATGCATGTCAATTAGGAAAACTTAAAAAAGTCCCTCTAAATTAAAAGATATGATTTCAACTTCAAAACCTCTTGAATTACTTCACCTTGATTTATTTGGTCCATCTCAAATTCTATCAATAAATCATAGTAAATATGTTTTTGTAATTGTAGATGATTATTTTAGATTTACATGGACAATATTTTTGAAACATAAAAGTGATACTTTCGAATGTTTTAAGAACTTTTCAAAAAGGATTCAAAATCAACTTTCTCCAAAAATTATAACCATTCGTAGTGATCACGGTGGTGAATTTGAAAATGAAAAGTTTGAGGAATTCTGCAATAAAAAGGGAATAACTCACAGTTTTTCATTTTCAAGAACTCCACAACAAAACGGAGTATTAGAACGTAAAATAGGACGATTCAAGAGTGTTCGAGAACTATGCTTTCAGACAGTATATTACCAAAGAATTTTTGGACAGAAGCAGTTGCTACCGCTTGTTTTATTTTAAATAGAGTTTTAATTAGATCTTTAACTAATTAGACTTCTTATGAACTTATTCACTCAAAGAAACCTAAAGTATCTTATTTTAGAATTTTTGGAAGTAAATGTTTTATTTTAAATACTAAAGATAACTTAGATAAATTTGATCCTAAATCCAATGAAGGTATCCTTATCGGATATTCTAATAGAAGTAAAGCGTATAGAGTATTTAATTTAAGAACTAGCACCATCGAAGAAACAATGCTTGTGTCGTTCGATGAAAATTTCAAATTTTTTGAAGATACAAATGATGAAGCTGATTTAACTACTCAAAATCAAGAGTCAACTGAAACTAACAATGAAATTAATCATCCTAATAAATGGACTAAACTTTCAAAAGATCATCCTATTGAAAATATACTAGGAGATATGCAACCTGTAGTTAAAACTAGAAATCGACTAAGTCAAATGAGTAATGTATATTTTATATCAACTATTGAACCAAAAAATCCAAAAGAAGCATCGACTGATGATTCATGGATTTTGGTTATGCAAGAAGACCTAAATCAATTTACTAGAAATGAAGTTTGGGAACTTGTTCCTAGACCTGAAAATAAAACTATAATTGGAACTAAATGGGTTTATAAAAATAAAACGAATGAACAAGGAGAGGTAGTTAGAAATAAAGCACGTTTAGTCGCTCAAGGTTTTTGTCAAGAAGTAGGAATAGATTTTGATGAAACCTTTGCTTCCATAGCAAGGTTAGAATCCATTAGGATTCTACTTGCTTTCGCAAATCATAATAATTTCAAATTATTTCAAATGGATGTTAAAAGTGCATTTTTAAATGGATTTGTAAAAGAAGAAGTGTATGTTGAAGAACCACCACTTTTTGAAAATGAAAAATTACCAAATCATGTTTACAGACTTAAGAAAGTTTTATATGATCTAAAACAAGCTCCTAGAGCCTGGTATGATAGACTAAGATCTTATCTATTGCAATCAAATTTTGAAATTGGTAAAGTAGATAATACTCTTTTTATTAAAAGAAATAAAAATGATATTCAACTAGTTCAAGTCTACGTAGATGATATCATTTTTGGATCAACTAATTTTGAAATGAATAAAGAATTTTCTGAAATAATGACAAAAGAGTTTGAGATGAGTCATATGGATGAATTAAATTTCTTTTTAGGATTACAAATAAAACAATTAGATAATGGTATCTTTATTAGTCAAGAAAAATATGCTAAAGACCTAATTAATAAATTTGGTTTGACTACTGCAAGTGGAAAACCCACTCACATGACAACCAGTGAGTACCTTAGTAAAGAAGATCTCTCAAAAAATATAGATCAAAAGTTATATAGAGGAATGATTGGATCACTACTCTATATTACTGCTAGCAAACCTGATATCATGCATAGTGTTTGTCTCTGTGCAAGATATCAATCCCAACCTAAAAAGACCCACTTAAAAGTCGTAAAACGTATCATAAGATATGTTAAACACACCTCTGATTATGCCTTATTTTACCCTAAAAATGATTATTTTGACTTAATATCTTACTGTGATACTGATTATGCTGGTTGTAAATCAGACCGAAAAAGTATATGTGGAACTTGTCATTTTTTGGGGCATTCTCTGATTTCCTGTTTAGTAAAAAGCAAAACACAGTTTCTTTATCAACAACTGAAGCAGAATATATTTCTGCTACTTTGGCTTGTTTTCAAGTAATATATATGCAACAAACTTTAAAAGATTATGGTTTAAAATTTTCAAAGTCACCAATTTATTGTGATAATACAAGTGCGATAAATTTATCCAAAAGTAATACTCAACATGCTCGAAATAAACATATTGATATCAGACATCATTTTCTCAGAGATAATATAAGTAAGGAAGTAATCACTCTAGATTATATCAATTCTAAGAATCAAATTGCTGATGTCTTAACAAAACCATTAAATGAATCTATATTTACTAAATTAGAAAGAGAATTAGGTATTTATACAATAATTGAAATATAAAATATAAATAAACAAAGTATAATTAAAAATTAATTCAAAATAAATTAAATAGGCAAAAATTCAAGAACTATGTCAACATAACCCTCTACCTATGTCGACATACAATGTTTTTAAATTTTTGAAATTTTTCCCACCAAAATTCAAATAATTGGTTATATATTCTTCACATTTTCAAAATTTTATTCATCCTTTCTGTTATATCTCTGTTCTTTTTTTTGCAATCAAATAATCAATGGCCTCCTCTTCCAAATCAAACATAAAATCAACCTTTTCGTTCCCCTCTCCTACGTCTGGTCCATTTCAACGTACTACTCTCGTTCGTGTGACTAAAATGGAGGATTCTCTAAAGGATGCACTTCAGTTAATGATTGAAATTCAAGTAATGCAACTTCGAATGGCCAAGGAACAAGAGAGGCAAGGCAAAATCCTTATGAATTTGCAAAAATTTCTAACGGACAATCATGCTAACCCAATCTAGATTGACGAAGGTTCTTCAGGAGATCAAGAACAAGAGGCCAGCGAAGAAGAAAAAGAAGAAGTAGAAGAAGAACCCATTGAAGAAGCGCATGCGGAAGATTTGGTGTTATAATCACACGTCATGGAGTATTAAATTTACGGGGAGTTCTATAATTTGGTGTTATATAGTTTAAAGTTAGTTTTTGTTGATGACAAAGGGGAAGGAGTATGAAATATGATAGGCTTAGATTAAGGGGGAGTTATTAGTTTTAGGGGGAGTTATTAGGATAGAAGTAATATTTTATAAATAAAGGTTGTCATCATCAACAAAAGGAGATTGTTAGTCCGTGAGATGATGGTTTTGATGACAACAACCTTAGAATAGATTATAAAGTATAAATACTAACAATATAAGTTTAGATATATATGTATATGCAGGATTTAACCATGCAGTTACCAAAAATAAAGATTGTACAGTATAGAGATTCAAGATATCAAGATTGAAGATTCATGAGTATCAAGATTATCAAGAGTTAAAGAATTCAAGTAATTTATTCTTTAATTATAAATTTTGTTAAAACTCCTAGAAAAGCACTGACATCTTAAAATCCAATTTATTCGTGGAATGGAATCCACTTCGAGCCTGTTAAAGGGATGGTACCCTAAGTAGGATGGAAACTATGAAAAATCTAGTGGAACATTGTTTTGTATCCGCTAACCTTTTATTCAAAATGATTTTTCAAAATTATATCTTGTTTTCAAAATGATTTCAAAACCTTCCTTTTAAAAGCTTCAAAAACATATATCCTGATTTTAAAAACTTTTAGCCTCAAAATAATCTTTAATTTCAAAATCAAATTATCCTTGTTTTTAAATTATCTTTTAAATATAATATAATTAACTTTTAAACATTTATACTTAGATTTTAAATATAAAATTATAGTACAATTTTGTATATATTATTCTTTATACTTACTTATGTATTTTAAATATAGTCAAGTATATTTATAAAGTTTAAAATAGTTTTAATATAAAATAAATGTTATTTTCAAAGAAAATCAAAATACCAAAAATCCCTTTGGGATGTCGACATACTCATGTACCCCATGTTGACATGGTGTCAGTTGAGTTCAAAATTTAAATTTTAAATGAAGTGTCTATTCGTCATAACTCTTCACGAATGGACATGACTGTTGTTCCTCTATAAATAGGGGTTAGTTTCAACGGATTTTAAGACAGCTTTTCTGGTTTTTTACTCCTCTTCTTCTTCCACATTTCTATGTACAAATTCATATCATTACTCTACCGAAATCAACATTGAATCTAACTAGATTATCTCTGGTTTGATTCTCTATCACTATCTCAACAAGATCCTAAGTGCTATTCTGAATTATAGGCTTTTGTAATCAACTTAGTGAGAAAAGGTGTGATTGTAGCCTTGGAAAGCAATCAAGTGTAAAAGGTGTGATTATAGCCTTGAAAATCAATTGGGTGAACTTGTTGCCCAGGAAATCAAGTATCTCTACCCAGAGGATTGTGATTCTGGAGGGTGTACCTCGTAGCCTTGAAATCGAGGGTGTAATTGTAAAGATTGTTTTTTAAAGGAAATCCGTACTTGCGCGCGGGACTGGATGTAGGATAACTCCAAATCAGTATAAAATCCGGTGTGTTCTTTCCTTTACTTCTTTTACTTTATATTTGCATTTGTGTTTGATTCTGTTATCATATCTGTGTCTGAATATTGCATACATTTGTGTTTAAATTTTAAAAAAAACTCAAAAAGATTTGACAATTCTCCAAGACACTATTCATCCCCCCTCTAGTGTTTATCCTTAGCCTTAAGATCATTAATCCGCATTTCTCACATACAGTCCTTTGTTCTCTGAAGATACCTCATAACTTTTATTGCTGCTTTCCAACGATCCATTCCAGGGTTACTAAGATACCTGCCCAACACTCTTATAATGTACGCAATATCCAAACGCGTACACACTTGAGCATACATTAGACTCCCTATAGCAGATGCATAAGGGATCTTCTACATTTCTTTATCTTCAAGGATGTTATTAGGGCATTGTTTGAGGCAAAATTTATCTCCTTTAGGGATAGGGGTATCACCCATTTTACAATCTTGCATGCAAAACCTTTTAAGCACCTTTTCTATATAGTTCTTTTGTGATAATCCAATAATACCCTATGAGCGATCATGTTGAATTCCTAATACAAAAGAAGCATCCCTAATATCTTTCATTTCAAAATTATCTGAAAGAAATCTCTTGGTTTCGTGCAAAATATTTAAATTATCAGGCGAGCAATATATCATCAAAATATAAAATCAAAAATATGAATTTCCTCCCACTGAACTTGTGATACACACAGTTATCAATTATGTTTGCCTCGAAAACAAATGAGGTAACTACTTTATGAAATTTGTGGTACCATTGACGAGAAGCTTTTTTGATCCCATAAATGGATTTATTTAGTTTGAAAACCATATTCTTCGGATCTCCAAACACAAAGTTTTCTAGTTGCAGCGTATAAATTGTTTCCTCAATGTCTTCATTGATAAACTCAGTTTTAAAGTCCATTTGATGTTACTTAAGTTCAAAATGTGTAACAAGCGCCAAAATTATTCTAAAAAATCTTTCGATGAAACCAGAGAGAAAGTCTCTTTAAAATCGATGCCTTCCTTCTGAGTAAAACCTTTTGCCACAATACGAGCCTTATACCTTTCCACGTTACTTTTTGCACCCCTCTTAGTTTTAAATATCCATTTACAACCAATGTTTTTCTTACCTTCGGGTAAAGAGATAAGATCCCAAACTTTATTGTCTTGAATGAATTTATACTCTTCATTCATAGCTTCAATCCACTTTTGATAATTAGCATCTTGCATGGCTTGGTGAAAGTTGATAGGATCATTTTCTACCAATCCAGTATTATCCTCTATTTCATGAAGAAATACACATAATCATCCAGATGGCATCTTTTCACTCTCTAGTGGATCTCCTTAGTGGCAATTCATTTTGAGGTTTTTGAGTTTGTTCTTGTGGAACATTGTCCTCATCTTGAAGAGGGTTTTCTTCAATATTGTTTTGTTGTGGTTCTGGATCAACTTCTTCATTAATAACAGGAATGATAATCTGTACATTGTCAGAAGAAGTAACTGTAGTATGAATCATAAATGATGATTCCTCCTCAAAAATAATGTTCCTTACTTCATTTCTCCCCCCTAACTCAACATCCTCAAAAAATGTTGCAGTTCCCGTCTCAAAAAATTTCTTTAGTGTGGGATCATAAAATTTATAGCCCCTAGATCTCTCAGAATAACAAATAAAGTAGCTACTCACTGTTTTAGAGTCCAATTTTCTTTCATTTGGCCTATAAGGCCTTTCCTCAGTTGGACATCCCCAAATATGAAAATGCTTTAGAGTGGGCCATTTTCCTGTCCAAAGCTCATAAGGTGTCTTGGCAGCTGCTTTTGTGGGTACCATATTATGGATATAAACTGTTGTCTTTAATGCCTACCCCCAGATTGATCTTAGTAAGGTAGAATGACTAATCATACTTCTCACCATGTTTTAAGAGTTCTGTTTCACCTCTCAGTAGCACCATCCATGCTAGGTGAACCTGGCATAGTGTACTGTAGGACTATTCCATATTCCTCGAGGAATTGGGCATATGGTCATAGACATTGTTCACCTGATCCATCAGATTTAGCATAATATTCACCTCCATGGTCAGATCTGATAGCTTTAATTCTTTTGTTGAGTTGGTTCTCAACTTCTACCTTAAATCTTTTATATATGTCTAAGGATTCTGATTTATCATGTATAAGATAAAGGTAGCCATATCTTGAGTAGTCGTCTATTAATATGATAAAATATTGTTGACCATTCCATGATGCCATTGGAAATGATCTACAAATGTATGTATGTATCAATTCTTAGACGTCGGATGCTCTATTAGCACCTATTTTCTTATGTTTGATGCACTCTACACAGACATCGAAGTTTGAAAAATCAATAAATTCCAAAATGCCATCTGATACAAGCTTTTGAATTCTATTTTTAGATATATGACCTAAGCACTTGTACCAGAATGTGGCTGAATTTTTCTTTTTAGCTTTTCCTTTAGTACCACACAATTCCACATGCAAGGCTTCATAATAAGAGGTATCAACATCAAGCATATATGAGTTATCATAAATATTGAGAGAACTAGTTCCAACAAGATTTGAATTTATTGATAAACTAAAAATATCATTCCTAAATGAACATGAATAATCAAATTTGTCCAACTTAGAAATAGAAACCAAATTCTGTCTAAATGACGGTATAACAAAAGTATCAAATAAATCCAAATAAAACTAAGTTCTCAGTAACAACTTAAAATTCCCAACAGCCTCCCCTTTAACCGATTTTCCATCACCCACATAGTTGTATCTTTCCGCATCAGTTGGATCTCGATAGCTCAGGCAACCCTGCATAGAGATAGTTATGTGAGTAGAAGCACCGAAATCTAACCACCAAGTGTTTCTAAGTACTGTAGCTAAATTTACTTCAGAACGGACCAAAGCAAAGAATGTACCTTTCTTAACATGTCATTCATGATATTGGTACAATCGTTCTTTAAATTTCTAGTCTTCTTACAAAAGTAACAACCATCAGCCTCCTTATGTTGTTTCTTTTGCATTGGACCCTTAGCAGTTTCCTTATCCTTCTTTCTATTTTTGTCTTTTCCCTTTGGGATGTAAGCCAAATGAACACTTTCAGTCTTATCGTGCTTCAATCTCTCTTCTTCTTGTACACAATAAGAAATGAGCTTATTAAGAGTCCATTTTTTCCTTTTGACAATTATAACTGATCTTAAACTGGTTGTATTATGAAGGAAAAGAGATTAGTACCAAATGCACGAGCAAATCATCCGAAAGCTCAAGATTAAGTGCCTTAAGTTTTGAAGCCATATTAGACATTTTCATAATGTACTCTCTTATGTTCCCTTTTCTTTGATACTTCATGGAAATCAAGCGCAGCAAAATCGTGCTTGTTTCCGCCTTTCGTTTTTAGCAAAACGTTTTTCAATCTCAGCAACGAAATCTTTAGCTTTGGTTATCTTTTCAGATACCCCTAAATTCCTTTGGAATGCCGCGCTTTACGATCATTAGACTCATGTGAGTTGAACGATCCCGCCTCTTAAAGTTTTTTATATCATCAGAAGAAATTTCATCCGTAAAAGGGGCTGATGCATCCATCCTAAGTGCAAGGTCAAGATCCATGCAGCTAAGAACAAGCAATATGTTCTCTTTCCAATCCTTAAAGTTTGTTCCATTCAAAATAGGAATGATGTTAAGATTGGAAAATATCGTAGTTAACTTAGCTGCGATTTTAACATAAGAATCAATCAAATATGCTCATGTTGTAAAACCAAACCGTAGTAAATTCAAATAATTAGTAAGTCTCTTCTCAAGATACCAAGAACAAGATCAATTTCTAATCTTTGGACAATAATATCAATTGTAAGTGGTACTCTTATTGTAATGAATAAACATTGACAATAAGTTCAAGTCAAATATCAATCTTCTTTTGGGCCGATTAGATATTTACTTGCAAAACTATACGATTGTCACATATTTATCATCACACATGTATAAATGATTCGACCAAATATTAATCTTCGTTTGGGTTGACTAATATCCGCATGAATAAATACAATCAACCATCAAACATTTTTCATGAATAACTAAAACAAAAGAGGTCACTTTGTTGACATGTTATTTCAATTAGTTCACCTGTAATGTAGGATATTTACAGTTAGTTTGCAAAAAGACACCAAATAACATTTGAATTGGTTTATTTTAACTCATTCATTTATGCATATTCCATAAATTTCAATTTTTTTTTTTAATTTATACATATCGAAAATATGGTTTCATAGCCGTAATAAAAAAAATTGACATCAACTAAAACTGTAACAATGCATAACAAATGATCACAATAACAATTAATGATAAAATATTGCATACTTTATTTAACTGTCAGTATGTAAGATAGAAGATAAAACAAAATTTAATATAGCACAGTCCATATATGTGATATTGTATGAAAATGAATAGCTGAAAAACTGTAGCAGTGGTTAGTCCCAAAAATAGTGGGAAGCAACGAAAAAAAAATCCATGTCAAAATAGCTTATGATATCAGTGCGGCAGGTGATTAACTTCCGATGAAAGCTTATTTGAGTAAGTAAATATGAATACATGTGTTATATTATTACAGAAAGTGAAACTTATTTTTAACGAGCGGGCCATACATATAAAATATATGTATCTATAAAATATAAATGCATTAAATAAAAAAACAATATGTCTTTTCTTAGTCCAAATACAAACATGGTGCATCGTTAAATTTATTGCAATGACGCATTTACTGCATTTATGATAATAAATAAATTTATTTATTACTACAACAACTACATTTAATGCAATTATGATAAAAATAATGCAATTGACCATTATGTGGTCCAATACATATTACATGAACCATAAAAGGCATGAAGATGCTTCCATACGTGTGAATGAAATAAAACTTAACATGGTAACCATCTATAGCAATAAAAAAAATTGTACAGTGCAATACTATCGACAATAAACTATGAATAATATGAGTAGCAACAATTAAAGGCATCAGATCCAAACAAGCGGAATTAATTCATGAATTATTCATTTAGATCCAAAATAAAGGCATCGGATGAATCAATAAAAAAAAAGCAAATCACACAGATTCGAAATAAACGCATCAGATGAATCAATCAAAATTGTAAATCTCAGAACCCTAATTTCATATATAATTAAAATCTGGAAATTTCTCGACAAAATCAATGATGGATGGCTCTGATGCCACTTTTTGGTGATCAATCTATATTAGATCTGAATACATATAAACCATATTGATTCAATTGAGAAACAAGTACATGAAATTAACAGCGGAAAGCGTACATGAATCCATGTATTCTTAATTGATGTGAATTTCAATTTGGATTAGATCTTTCAAATTGATACAAGCTTATATCTGTAAATTCTCTTTAGAAGATGGTAGAGAGAATATGATAAGACTTGTGTAATATGGGGAACCATAACCACATAGATATAGTGTCTGATAGTTGTCAGTTCGGCCCTTCAACAAACTTAAATTATCACTCTGGTATCCACACGTTATAATTTTACATGACAAATATACCCTTTAAGTCTTAATATGTTTATTCCAAAATAAGATCATGTAATTAGACTTAATTACAAAATGGTGCACACATTCAAACGTTAAAAAATGTGACCCCATTATGTTGAATTATTCCGACAACGCATGGCTATTGTGCACTTTTTTTATAATGATTTTCCCAATATTTTGAAGTAATTTGTACTATTCGGCACTGCAAGTGCGAGACAATAACTACAGACCTCACTTGACCCAAGTGGCACTTTCTAGACAGGGTTGCTTTATGATTAGAGCTCTTGAGGTTGCTAAATATGGCCCAAAGAAGAGGAACATGCAGGGACACAGTTAACTTCTTTCATATTTGGATCGATTCAGTTCGGCTTTATTATTTTGTGATATTTTTAGAACTATGTTTTGTTCTTTCTATCTTGTTTGTTCTGTTTGCTTAAGGTTTAAGGTATGGATTTTTTGTCATTCTGAGCAAATGGTTTTTATGGTTTTGCTTTTGAATAATAATGTTAGACAACATTAGTTGCTTTTTTGGTTTATTCACATGTTTTGAGTACTATAGGTAGACCAAAACATGACCTTACAGGCTTTTTCAATTAGTATAATACCAATTTTTAAAGTTTTGTGAATATTTTGGGACTAGTTCAAATACACATTTTTTTAAACGATTAACTTGCTTTTGTCCGAGGGATATACCGTCATAGGATTTGGATTTTAAAAAAAATTACACTAATTAGGAATGGCTCACAGCCGTTACAGATGGTAAATTAGCGATGGCTTGGAGATGTTGCAAGTGGTAAATTAGCAACAGCTTGAAGCTGTTGCTAATTTAGCCGTTGCGAAATATTTCAGCAACATCTCAAAACTGTTGCGTTAATTGTATACTGCACATTTTATTACACTTTTTGCTAATTTGTTAATAAGTTTAAATTATTTTTTTGGGTATCAGAAGTCTAGTTTTGAAAGGGAGAGGTCAATGGCTTCTACTTCAAGTGATTGAGGTATGAAGCTTTAATAAGAGGTTCTATATATCTTTGGTTCGAGCCATTAAGACATCATAAAGGGTGTTCTGATTGAATAAAACATCACTTTTTTATGAAAAAAGAAATGGAGAGATGATTCTATACTAGATCTGAAATATGTGAAGAAAATATTTATATATGTTGCTACTGGAAAATATGTCATTCTCTCCATTCAAGTGGAATTACCCATTATTGAAACTAAAGATGAAGTACTAACTGATTTTTGCACCACTGCATCAAATCTAACTCTAGAAAACATTTGGGAAGACGAGCCCATACCCGCAAAATGAAACGATCCTTCGGGATCCTGGCCCAACCAACCATTTCTACCCTCCAAACCGGATGAATTCGGTCAATCAAACCACAACACTGAGCTTGATGTTGATGTAAATAGTCACTCTTCAAGTCCTCGTTCTACCACCACTCATTCTGCTGCTTGTTCTAACATAGGCAATCCCAACAAATGTTTTATGAAGATATCCAAAAAATGGTGAAAATGATGGAAAGAAGGACGAGCTTCAAATCGTCAAATTCTTCTGAAGACAACGAAGCGCCACAACAAACATATCGTAAATTGACTGAAGCTCTGCTCTACCGCATATGATGCATGAAGTTGGATCAGTACAACACTACCGAGATTCCAAATTATCCTTCAGTAAGGATTTTTAAAGAGGTATGAAAATGTTGGATTTTGCTGATGTTGCACCTGAGTGGATCGAAACAGAGTTGAGGGTATTCTGGGAATGACGTTAAATTTGTAGTTGCAATTTCTATTTGTGTTTGAATTTTAGTGTTTGAATTCTAATTTATTTGAATTTGTAGTTTGTTTTAATTAATAGTTGAAGCTGAAGTTGAATTTGAATTTGAATTTAAATTTATTGCTTATTAATTTTGACATATTAACTATTAAATATTAATTCATTAATCATTAATAAAAAATTATTAATTATTTATTACATTTTAAAAATTAAAATACTTTTACATTACTTATTATCCAAATCTAATCAAATTCTAATTGAAATTTTGTTTATGAACAAAAAAAACAAAAAATTGTAATAAAAAATGTCTGTAAATACACCCTAAATTGTACTTTGCATAGTTAAAAAATGATTACGAGCAAGAAGAGATGCAAAAAAGCCACTTTGCTGCTTGTTTGGTTTTGTTATCTACTTACCACGTTAGGACTATTTGGTATGAAGGCTCTATAATGAAGCTAGTCTCATAATCATTTTAGGTCTAACTTATCTAACCACTCTCGCTATTTAACTAATTGTCTACCGGATTTTTTGGTACGTGCAAAACACGTGCATATGAAAAACCCTTATATAATAAATTTTTACATTGCTTTTAATATGTAAAAGTTTAAAATTATAAAGAAACGTATTGTGATAATTATGTTAAGATTATAATTTGAACTTGTGATATAATTTACACATTGAAAATTTCATCTCAAAATAGATGTTATATAAAGTAGGATTTGAACTCCCATTAAATTTTAACTTTTTATATAGCTTTGATAAGTAAATGTTCAAAATTAAAAAAAAAACATTGTGCAAATTACGTTGAGATTAGAATTTGAGTTTGTGATGTAATTTATATATCAAAATTTTCATTTGGAAATAGATGCTATTTTTGTTTTGAGAAGGATTTGAACTTCTAATCTCTTATTTGTATATAAGGACATTTTTAGCACTTCGTGGTCGGACTAAAAAATTGCATCTTTATTTCAATTATTGACAAAGATATGCTACTTTACAATTTTTTTGCAGAATAACTAAAGCCTACTAATTTTGGCATATAGATGTACATTTCTAAAGGTAAAGGCTTCATTACTTGTACATTTCCCTCTCAATATGTTGTAATCAGACTTTTTCAAAACTTACTACGAAAATGAATGTGCTTTTGAGCAAGTCGAAGATTATAATTGTGCATTTTAAAAAAGGCATCTTGTCAAACACCCTTTATAAAAATTCTAAATGCACTTCCATACCTTTCTAAAAAAAAATTCACGAAAAACATCTTAATTATTTTTAGTTAAAATGGGCAATTTATTATGTAAATATTTACAGTTTTATAATGAAAATATCTGCAATTTTAACTGCAAATATTTATTTTACAAAAATCTATATTTAGAACTGTAATTATTTATAATATGTACGGCAAATATTGCATTTTTGAACAGTAAATATTTACGGTATATACTGCACATTTTCACTAAAAATAATTACATGGACATGTTTCGTGAAACTTGTTTTTCAAAATGCATTTGTTAATTTAATTGCAATTTTTTCTCAAAATATCTACATCAGAATGGTTTTCACTATTTGGAGTTAAGCTCCTCTTCATAATTTGTCATCACTTTTTCAAATTTCAATTTGTAGGTATTTTTCATTTATACATCTGTTGATTTAGTCATGTCACAAATCAAATTTATGATTCAATTTGAATTTTAAAGATAATTAAGTAGCGTAAATATCTAAAAGCGTGTTTGACAATTCTTTAAAGGTAGTCAAAACTACTTACAAATAACTTATTTCAATTTTGATGTTTGTGAATTTCTTATAAGTATCATGCAAAAATAGCGGATAAGTACAAATTTGAGAAGCGGTTGTTTGTTGCTTGTGACATATTAAGCAATTTCATATGCAATTTTAACCAAACATTGCCAATATGTTTGAGTTGGTTGGATAGTAGTTCAGACCATGGGATAAAAAGTCATGAGTTCGGTCCTTGAAATCAAATACCTATTGGCATTAATGATCATGTTAAAATTATGATCAAACATTTCTACTTAAAAATAAAATTACATGACAAGCACCATTGTGCAAGTGGTTAAGTGATTTGGCTTTGGTGCAAGAGGTCGCAAGTTCAAAACTTGCATAGCGTGAATCGAACGTTTATTGACATGTAACATGTTGTCCCAGTGACATGTTGTATATAAAGTACCATTTCAAAAAAATAATAATAAAAATAAAATTACATCAGCAATTCCACTTGTTAATCGCTATTTAAAACTACTTAGAGTTATTATTCAAAACTACTTTAGAGAGTTTCAAATTAAGTAGTTGCCAAAACAAGCTCTTCACATTTATATTACAGTCTATGGCTTTTGAGTAACTTCAAACATAAATCTTTTAGAGCTATCAATTTATAAAGGAAATGTCACATTTTAGGGCTATAATGACAAACTCCATAATGCATTTCTTATTTCTTCGTAAACATCATGCCATGATTGAAAAGCAACTTATCGTGGATGCATTTAACTTTAGTTTTTACTTATTATGTGTAGAAGTTGCGTTTAATTTTGAGAAAGAGAAGAACATTCTTTTTTTCCTCTCAAAAGTTTCATATTCTACAATCAATTATAGTGAACTTGAATGGTTGTTCACTTCATTTGTAGCTTGAAATGTGGAATAAGCAACAAAGTTCAACCTAAAGAAGAAGAAATTGTTCACCTTATGGTAATTTTATTTTATTCCATTGTTACACTAATACATAAAATTTTATATTGTGTTTAATCAAACTAAAACACAACTCTATATTAAGTTTAAAACATCACAACATATTCCTAGTCAAATTCTATCAATAGGTCAAAAAAATTAGTCATTTTTTGCATCAATTTTTTTCTTTTGTGGAAATTAGGATCCACCCGTTACTTTCAAGCTTAATACATAGAAAACTCTTTAAAAGCACAAGTTTCAAGAAATACCTCTGTAATTATTTTCAGTGAAAATATACAGTTTATGTTGCAAATATTTGCAGTACATATAACATATATTTGCAACTTTAAATTTTTGTAAAACAAATTTTTGTAGATTGCAAGTGTTTGCAGTATAGAATGCAAATTTTCATTGAAAATAATCGCAAAGGTTTTCCTGAAACCTATTTTAGGAAGGTACGGAAGTGGATTTTAAAACTTATGAGTGGTGTTTGACTATGCATCCCTTTTTTGGGTACAAATTCAAGACCTCAAATCATTGAATTGTTAGTAAGTCATGCCCATTTATCATAAAGTTTGATAGTATAGTTAAAAAAGGACCAAATATTATGTTTGCTTTATATATCATGCTCTGCTTATTCTATTTTTGACATGTTAACACCCAAGGTCAAATTAAGAACTACGGTTTCAGAATGTAAGCCAGATTAAGTATATTTGAGAAAAATTGTCTAATCTTATATAGAAAAGTGAGAAGATTAACAGAATACTAATAAAGTATATGTTTATTGGTTAAAAGTAATTAACACCCATTTTTATACCGGTTTGACCATTAACTATGCATAGGCGCACTTTGTTTCTCATGATATTTCTGATATTACCAAAGGACAAGTACAAAAAGATAGGTTTCAACCAACATAGCTCCGGAGTTTGTGTAGAATATCCACGAAAATTTCATCCGAAACTTAAGAACACGATCGAAGTTTGATCACTTACAATTGTGAGTTTTATTTGAGAAAATAGTGATAGAAAAATCAACTCTCATTTAATTGTCTACTCGTCTATTTATAGGTTCGAAATTCAATTTATAGCTGTAGATTTGATCGTAAGTCGTTAATGATCGTGTGCCATAGAGGTGAGATCGTGGAGATAGTGTAATAAACTGGGGTTGACTTAGTCAACATCAAAGAGAAGATTATCGAAAATAGATTTTCAATCAAAAATGTGCTCTACCGGCCAACGGTTGAAAATTATTGGTGGATAACGATTGTTTGTTTATTTTTAACCATTCTTGTTTTCTATTCTTTTTAGTCCACCTTTTAAATTTTAATCTTCTATTATTTCATGTTCATTTTACAGTGGTTTTCTTTTGCTTTTGAATAATTCTATCTGGTACACAAGTTAGTTAGTGATTGATTGAAATTCAGTCATCAACACTCTAAGCATCTTTTAATATCATATTTGCTCTTAGTTGCCCAATAATAATTATTGATTGATAAAGCCATTAGCAAAAAAGAAACAGGTTGACTTTTTCCATTCTTACCATCTTTTCACATCATTATCTTTTACATGCTCGGATGGTTTCAACTATTGATCTTTGTTCATTGTTAGATGTTTTTGTACCAAATAAACATATTTGGATGGCATATCATATTCAATTTAACTTCATTCGCTTAGCTTTAATTCAATTTAAATTGGAGAATTAATCACACTTTATTTCTCGAATTAATTATCTTTGATGCTAACTTAGAATCAATTACCATCACTAGAGAATTCAATCATAATAAAAGAGACAAAATATCCTTTCAAACCTTTTAAAATAATAAAAAAGAACCTAAATCTAGAAATTTTGTCAATTAATAAACTAAATACTGAACATCCTCTCATAGGACTGCAACTAAAAACAAATGCTATCGTATATTGTGATCTTCTTGGGTAGTTATTTATAAGTATTTGCGCCAAAATTGGTCACAAACACCCAGTTCTACATGAAAGCACCAAATTCCCAAATATCCAAATAGAAAGATAAGCGCGTAGGTCACAAAATCAATAGTAGAAAAAGTAATGGAACACACAAGCTTTATAGTGGTTCGGCTAACTTCGGCCTACATCCACTCCAAAAAGTTTCCTTTTATTAGTTTATACTACTGATTACAGTTACAAATCTATGAAATTCAAGAATAAAAGTGGCAGAGTATGGCCTAGGTAGAAGATGAAGAGAAGCCGAATGAAGCTCCATTTTCTGAAGCCATGCCTGATGTATTTATAGGGGTAGACGTACATGGATCGGGCTGAACTTTGATAGAAGATTCAAGAGACCAGGACGAAGTCACCCAAAAATTTAAAGGCCCATTGGGGCTCATAATAGGGATCATTACCGATTCCTATTTTAGTGCTCAAATAGTGTGCGCTCCCTCTAGGTGACTCTCTATGTTGTATTATGCTTATCCTCCAAGTTTTGTGTCATTTGGATCAAAGGAGCTTGAGTTATTGATTGTTGAATGCAAGTGTGTACTTAAACCCTGGCATATACCGATCCCTGCCTAGGTGGGTTAAAATCTGCCTACCCCTCCTCTTTCCTAAGCTATTAAAGTATTACTAATCCCTCCATACTGAAGCGTGCCAATCCATCTTCCACCATCTATGTCGAGCCCTCATATGCCTCGACCACGACGATGCCTTCTTTTTCCAATAAGGTAAACCGAACCATTCTATTCAATTGAAACATACCGATCCCTTGATGTTGTTGCTTGCCACTTCATCCTATGCCGATCCCTTGTTGTTAGTTGAAGTTTGCTGACACATTTAATATTCCAATCCTTCATCTTGCTAGGCTATTGGAACATACCGATCCCTCCAGTAACCATCCATGCTGATTCCTTCCATCATCAATGTCGATCCCTCCTTTTAACTGACCTTGTCGATCCCTTTGCCTATCCATGCCATTTCCATATTTTTAACATCTCGCATTGTCTATCTTCCGACTCCGTCCAATTCTAACTTCATGTAACTATCTATACTTTACCTTCGGGTTTCCGTCGCTCTGCACTCATCAACCATGATAACCATGAAGTCTATTGATTTAAATCCACCTGTATACCGACTTGATGAAAGGCGGATTAACAATAAGTCCGTTTTTACTACTTCCTCCCATGTCGACCTTGGTTGGCCTCTACCACTTTTTGAACTTTCGATGCAGCCTACAATTCCAACACACGCAGGTGTATCGGGAGGCCTCCGTTAGAGATGTCCAAACCATCTTAAGTGGTGTTAGACTAGCTTCTCTTTAATTGGTGCTACTTCAAGTTGTCACGTATACCATCATTTCTAATTCGATCTTATCTTATATGACCACAACTCCATCGCAGCATACGCATCTCTGCTACACTTACCTTCTGAGCATATTGTCTTTTAATAGGCTAACATTCTTCATCATACAACATCGTAGGCCTGATTGCCGTTCTATAGAACTTTCCTTTAAGCTTTTGTAAGACTTTCTCTTAATAGAGAATGTCTGACGTTAGTCGCCATTTCACCCATCCTGCTCAATCTAAAACTAACATCGTTATCGATCTCACCATCATACTACAACATTGAACCTAAATTTCGAAAGGATTCCTTCTTAGACAATACTTTTCTGGTCAAAGTGACATCTCCACTCTCTGACCTGACACCGCTGAACTCGCACTTCATATACTCGGTTTTGGTTCTGCTAAGTTTAAATCCCTTTGATTCTAAAATCTGTCTCCACCACTCCAATTGTCTATCAATCACTATTCTATTTTCGTCAATTAGCACAACATCATTAGCAAAGAGCATACATTAAAAAATCTCACCTTGTATACCCGTCGTAATCTCATCCATTACTATGGCAAAAATGTAGGGGCTCAAAGCTGGCCCTTGATGTAATCTTATGTTAACGGAAAAACTACTAGTTTCACCGTCGCATGCACTAACACTAGTCACAACATCATCGCACATATCCTTAATAAGGGTAATGTATTTTTTTGAGATCTCTTCTTCTCCAGAGCCCACCACATAACCTTTCTCGGTATTTTGTCATAAGCTTTTTCCAAATCGATAAATACTATGTGTAGATCCTTCTTTTACTCCCTAAATCTCTCTATAAATTGTATTATCAAGAAAATTATCTCTACGGTCGACCTTTCAGGCATGAAACCAAATTGGTTTTTGAAATTCTTGTCATCCTTCTTAATCAATGTTCAATGACTCTTTCCCAAAGCTTCATTTATGATTCATAAGTTTTATTCCTTAGTAGTTTGTGCAACTTTGTATCTCCTTTATTCTTGAAGACTGAAACTAATATGCTTCTCCTCCACTCATCTGGCATCTTATTTGATTTGAAAATATTATTGAACAACTTAGTTAACCAACCTATCCCTACATTGCCATGGCATCTCCACACCTCAAGGGGGATGTCATCAGGCCTCAACGGTTTGCATGCTTTCATCCGTTTTAGCGCCTCCTTTACCTCAGACTCTTGAATTCTCCGAATCAATGTCAACTGGGGTCATCAAAAGAGTCTTCCAACTCAATCGTAGTGCTATCACCTTCTTTATTGCATAACTTTTCGAAGTATTCTCTTCATATATTTTCTATCTCATCATCCTTCACCAAAAGTATTTTTTCTCATTCTTGATGCATTTAACTTAGTTGAAGTCTCTTGTCTTCCTCTTGTGGAGCTTAACTATCCTATAGACTTTGTTCACTCTCCTTAGTACTTTGCTTTTGATATAGTTCTTCATACTTTCGACCCCCTACTTCACTCGTCGCTTGCTTTACATTCTTCTTTGCCGCTTTGTACTTTTGCATGTTGTCATTGCTCCTGTGATGGTGCAAGCATTTGTAGCATTCCTTCTTCTCTTCGATAGCCTTCTTCACATCCCAATCCCACCACCACGAATCTTTATGTTCACGTTTATTTTCTTTTATTATCCCAAACACCTCAGTATCCACTTTTCGAATGCGTATTGTCATCTCATCCCCCATATTGTTTGCTTCTCCTTCCATATTCCATGCCCCTTCTCCCATCACTATATCCTTAAACATCCATATGGCATCTCCCTTGATTTTTCATCATTTCGTATGACTAATCTTGGCTTCTTTATCCCGTTGACACGTATCCAAAGACGACACTAAGATATCAAAAGTTGATGTTCTAAGACGACACATTCTACAGGCATGACTTTGCAATCTACACAAGCTCTTTTGTCATCTCTTCTAGTAAGGACAAAGTCAATCTGACTAGAGTATTGGCAACTACTGAAAGTAACTAAATGCGATCGTCTTATTCTAAAGAAGGTATTACCTATCATGAAGTCATAAGCAATTGTGAAATTCAATATTTCTTCTCCTTCTCAGTTCCTATCGCCATATTCAAAACCACCGTGCACTCTCTCAAACCCCCACTAGTTGTATCAGCTTGACCGTTGAAATCTCCTCCTATGAAAAGTTTCTCGCTATATCTCTAATAATGACATCTAGCTCTTCTCAAAAATTCCTCTTGGCGGCTTCAATTAGGCCTATTTGTGGGACATATGCAGTAATGACGTTCAGAGTCATATCACAAACTACCAGATTGACTAGGATGATTATATCCCCTTGTGTCCTAATGTCGACCACTCCATTTTTAAGGTTTTAGCCAACTAAGATGCCTACCCATTCTTGTTACATTCTTTTCTTATTTACCGTAACTTGAGGCCTGTGTTCTCTACCTTCTTCGCCTTCAGACTCGTCCATTTGGTATCCTGAATGCATAAGATATTTACAGGTCTCCTAATCATAGTATCAACTATCTCTGTTAACTTTCCTGTTAAGAACCCTACATTTCAACTACCTAGCTGATTCCTACTTTTATCGACTAACTTCCTTGCCCCTCGCATCCGCCGAGTAAAGTGCGAAGACCCTTGCTCATTTATCACTACATCGGGGCATCAATGTAGCATGCCAGTAAGGGAGTGATGACCATCCCTTGCATATTTATTACCATATCTGAGCCTTTGTATGGTGCACCACTTAGGGAGTGGTGATACAACTCTTTCTTATTTATCACCATACCCAAGTCTCGATATATCGCATCACTAAGGGTTATGCCCCAACGAAATATAATAAATTTTCATTTCCATAAGAGAGGCTATGGTTTTTATGTTGGCTCACTAAGCCTATCACAACCCTCCTCCTTTATCCTAGCTTGGAACGGGCTACATAAAAACTACGCGGGCGGAGTTTTGATTAATAACTAATTTTAAAATTAATATATTGAATATATAATTAAAATTTTAATAGTATAATCATTTAATTTTAATAATTTCTACATTAAACTTAAAACTAAGAATTAATTTACATAATTAACAGCTTATATTTAATAATGGCCAATGGGATTGATGCAGTTGGTTGGTGGTTTAGACTGCGAGATTAAATGTCCCGAGTTTTCAAAAAATTTAATTCTATATATCCAAATTTAAAAATCTTGAATTTCCAAATTTCGATTATGAACAATGTTAATTTAAAAGTTCACAAAATTTTGAAAATTTGAACTTTTTGAAATTTGAGATTTCAAATGTTGATTAAATTTTTGAGTTTGCATTATATTTGTAAAACGTTAATAAGAGTACAAAGTGGGTAATCTAGTAGTAAAAGTAAACAACAAAAAAGTTCCAAACAGTTTCTCTCAATAAGTTGTGTCATTCAGAAAGCCAAAGAAAACCAAGCATCAATTTTGATTTCAGAACTTCTATTAAGTCTTCTTAATAAAAACGTATGCCAAAGTCCAAACATAAATGAAGTGGAGAATATAACTTTCTCTGAATCAAAAGCAGCATATCTTTATGGAAAAGCTTTTTCATGCCAACCGCGCATCCTTCTAAACATCTAATTCCCCTTTCTCCACCAATCTCTTCCTCTCTTCCAAATGACTCGCAAATTTCCTCCGTTTCGCTCCATACAGCTCGTCCCTCTTCCTCTTCTAGGTCCTCGCCCGTATTTTTGAGTGGCACACGGTCCTATTGTTATCCTCCATTAAAACATGTCTAATTCTATTTAAACTTAGAAAAATAGTGTGTTCCTCCCTCGTTAGAAAAAAATAAAGATAATAGTACCCTCTCATCTTTTTTCTTACGTTCTTACTGTATTCACATTCTAACTTCTCTCTGAAACCCTAAAAATTCCATTCGTTTATCAAATTAAATTCCGAATCTAAATTCTATCTACAAGTTGTCAAATTTTTTCATCAAAATGATGGAGTTCGATGATTCTACTACTACCAACGTTGAGTATGATGAGTTTACAGATACCAAAAGCATTCATATTTAATTTTATTTTTAATTGCAGACGTCGTAGAGATGGCAAATCATGGTTGTTTCAGACAACCACATATTGATAGTGCTCATGTATGTGTTTGATAATTGGAATATATTTGTGTTTGAATTTCTTTTAATTTACAGGGACGGCATGACAAGCTTGGGATGAATGAACTCAATATGGACAACAAATTAATTTACTTTGTTTTTTATTTAGGAAAAACTAATTGTATTTGATATTAATATTTGTGCTTAAATGTGTTTGTGACGACCTGAATTTCAGCGCTCGAAAATCGACATCCATACTTCACCCATATTCGAATGTCGTAGATTCAAATGTTGAAATCCGACTCGCTAGAGCTTATAACAACATTAGGTAATAACAACACAGCGGAAACTGAAGAATAATTTTATTGATACACAACACTTGATACAAAAATGATACAAATGAAATGATCAACACCAGAGACAAAATACAACAGCGAAAGAACAAAACAGCGGAAAGATAGCACCAAATGGTCTTCCAAAAGAACCCAACAATTGCATCTCCAATTGCCAAAGCTCCAAAGATTCGAACCACCATCATGCGGAACTTGTAGCAAATCCGATGCACAATGCTATCGCCAAAATCCAAAGACTTCAAAGATTTCCAAATGCTACCAAACCTAAAGACCGAAGGCTATTGAATCTACATCTACTAGCTAACTATCTGATAGCCTGACTCTAGGTTGTCCGTGTGGAAAATTATGGGCATCCAAAGTTTAAAAAGGGAACAATAAACTGCAGTTCAGTCATGGGACTGGTGTGAGCAAACAAAAACAATTTTATTTGAATAAATGAAATAAAAATGAAATCCGTTATGATTTTTGAAAAATAAAACCACCGTAAGGCCTCCCGCCACACACACAATGCAATCGTACACTTGGATGAGATTTCTTCTAATGATAGTCAAACACTCTTGATACACAAAATCCTTTTGATATTATTATTAGTGCATAGTGTGGAAAATATTTCGAAAGTATAATATTAATCTTAGCCAGCATACGTACTATAGTATGCCTACTATAGCTAGCATGTTAGATGGTAGGTTCAACAACTAAAACCGTACAGGGCGCGTATTAGGTGATTGGATTTCCAACAAATGGTCAAGGCTAAGGAACTTCCTTTACCGAATTGGTATGCCTATGGAGGGATGCCTTGAGAACCTAATCGGATCTCTATCAACACAAGGATAGGTTACCTCTGTAATTAGGTAACTAACTGTCACGAGTATGCCATCCCCCGGTCGTCACCGACCTTTATCCCGGGATTCACCAACAAATTGCAACAACCATGTAAGTTAAATATCTAGGCTCCATACCATGATACCACTTTTTATACAGAAGGAAATGCACATATCCTAAAGGGTGCGACCCTCATAATTTTGCTGCATCCTTCCCGTTTCGACCATTTTCGGGTTATGAGTTCGACGAAGCCTTATCCCACAAAGCTACGCTTTTCACAAAAGCCTTGCTTCGATCAACAAATGATCAGTAGCACCTAGTACGCCACATTATCAAATTGGGAATATATCACTAGTAACCATCAACTACATAACTTCTGAGCTCGTACATCTCAGAGAAGGGTGTTAAGCTAAGAGAATAAATTCTTCGCCACCAAACAGAAATGTATTTGATGGAAATTAGCTTTACATCCCAAAGAGTAACATCAGACATACGTCCATAAATGTCCATCCTGGGTCTAAATGGAACCGAATGCACTTCAAAAGAAGCCCTTGAAAATCCAGGAATCCACAATCCCGATCGGACTCCCCATCACATATGGAGATCTCTATACCGGGGTAAATCAGTGCAGAGTCATTCGACAGGTAATCCTTCCGTTTTCGGAAATACCCGGTCTTCACCACCGTCTTAAAATGCTATCCATTTCGTCGTATCATTAGTTCAGAATGGGTTTTATGACATAAAGTCCTCTTCTGGCTAAACCAAATAATGAGCGCTTGTTTTACAAACATATGGATAAGTTAGGATCTTAGTTAGGTCACAAATTTTCAGCACTTGTTCCCTAAAACCATTCTATTGAATGGTTTATACAAATTTCCATTTCAAATCTTTTATACAAAAGATACACCTTTAAGATCCTCTTCAATTTGAAAACAAAGTTCACCAATCTTTAGGAAAGATTCATTCATAGCTTTCAAAACAATTTCCATTTCAAACTTGAAATCCTTTCAACTAAAACTGGAAATTCTTTCTTTATATAAAAGCTATTATCATTTGAAAGAAAATGTTTTTCATTTCAGGAAAATTCGATTAAATTAACTCAAGTTATAGCCTTCCAAGTATACATTGGAAAATTAGCGAACTGTCGTATACTCGGCAAGTTCTATTTGGGTTAAATTTAAATTTCCATAATAATTCTATTTAATATACTTCAAAAATGGTTTAAAATCCATATATATATATATATATATATTGTATGACTTGTATAACCCTTTCAAACCATAATTTCTAAAACAATTTCAAAACTTAAACAAGACATATTTTATTCAAACTAAGTTTCATTTTCAAAACTTCGTTTTCAAAAGCTTTTCATATTCAACCCATTTCCATTTCCAAACCATTTTGGATTCAAAATTCAACCTTTAAATTTCTCATCACTGAAAATAATATTAAATACAAAATATCTTTGACTTAACCAATTTCCATGAAATCCATATTTGTGTGTTTGTGGTATTGTCCAGGGGTTTTACACGCAACAATAAAACATCAACCATCATAAATTCAAGCATAACGATACTAATAAGTGGTATAATCCTATAACACTTATCTTCCATTCACAGATAAACAAATAAATTCATCACAGATAAATAAATAATAGTTTTCAGCTCAAAATAATTCATATCACAGAACATCACATATCAAAGATATCAAACAATTCAAGCATTCAATACAATCCAATCATCCATAAGCAAGATTAATTAGTTGTTTCAATCTCTAATTAATTCAGTTAATTTCCAATTAAATTAATTACTTATGAATTAATTACCTAATCCTGCTTAATTAATATTAATTAATTTCAAACCATTTGTTATTACTTTAATTAATTAATGAAAATTAATTAATCATCCTTAATTATCCATCTTAATTAATTATCCTTAATTAATTAATAACCCGTTAATTTATCACATAGATTAATTAACCTTAAGTTAACAACATAGATTAATTAACCCTTAATTAATTATCCTTTAATTTATCCTTAATTAAATCATATTAATAATTAACCTTAAGTCTAATTAATTAATCACATTAATTAATTTTCCTTTAATTAATTAATTAGCCTTTAATTAATTAATTATCCTTTAATTATTATTAAATAATTTACCTTCAATTTAAGTAATTAATCTTTAACTAAAATCAATTAATTAACCCTTAATTTGCTCACATAAATTAATTATCTTTTAATTAACCACATTTATTAATTATTCGTTAATTAATCACCTTGATAAATTAAGTAATCAACTATTACTTATATTAATTAAACTTTAATTAATCACATTCAATAATTGATTATCCTTTATTCACTAATTAATGATTCTTAATTAATGAAGACCTTAATTAAGTAAAGGTAAACTCTTTTTCTAAATTAATCACTTAATTGCATCTTTATTAAATTACATATGATAACACTTTGAAATTAATTGCAAAATTACCTAATACATAATTACTTTAACAAAAACGAATTTAAAACATTTAACTTAAAAATATATCTTTGAAAAACTTGTTAAAAACTTGTTTTAATAAATTACTTTGGAAATTTGGTTATCATTGCTTTTGAAAACTTGTTCTTTTTAAACTTTAAATGTGGTTATCATTTTATATAATTTAAAACTTGGTATATCCTTTCCTTTAAAATTTTAAAACTTGAATCTTAAAATGAAAACCTGAGCCACAACCATGAATTCCCAAGCCAAACCCTGAGTTACCCCTCACATCATCTCGACCTCGAGCCAACCCTTGCATTTACACGAGCATGAACCCGAGAAACTCGTCCTTCCCGATCATCACAAAACACCTAGATACATAACGTACACACGTGCACCCACCGTCTTGAACACCTCCGGCCACTACCGTGACCTTCAACATATCGTCGACAACCCCTACGAACGCTACGACCACCTAGTTCATCGAATTCGACTATAACACGAAATCGAGCAGTTCGATCAATTACTGGAACCCAACACGATCGACAAAACCCATCATCGTCGATGATTCTGGCCACTAGCATCCGTTCTACCCTGACTAGAGCAGCATCGCGCCACGACGCGTTGTTTCCCCCTGGTGCGATCGCACCCGATCCACCATCGACGTTGAACTTGCTCGAGAATCATCGTTGACCAAAGCCACTATCAAAACCCTAAATTGACTATGCACGGCCACCACGGCGTTCAAGAAATTCATCCCACATTTTTTTGATGATCTCCAGACCCTCAGCCTCCTTCAGCCTTGATCTCGATGATCAACCTTGCGCCGATCATCGGCAATCGACGAAAAACCATTTATCGTTCAACTTGCAAATACTCAACATTCCCAAATATAAAAATATTGATATTTATATCAAAATTCATCATTTTGAAGTTTGAATCTGATTGTAAAATCAAAACAAGAATTCCCGACCTTTGATCTTTGACATATTTTTTATTATTACTACGATTTATTATTTTATAAATAAGTATTCAACAAGCACACCTGAATTTATTTTTAAAATTGATATTACATCGTCCCAATCATTTTTCATTTAGAAATCGTAGCTTAAAATTTATTGCGTGAAGAGATATTGAATTTATATCATGGGTCAAACCTGTTATTTAAACATAGAAACAAATATAGAAATGCACAACCATATCACCATTTATATATATACATATACATACAGTCATATTTATATTCATGCAAAACACGTATCACACTTCAAGGATTATCACATGATAACTCAAAGTATAGCAGATTTAAGAGTTTGCTCACCTAGAATTTGACTAAGCAGAGAAGTTTTGTCTGGAAATTTAAAAACTAGAAGTTACTTTGATCCTGGAAACTTGGTTTTGATTAATGTTTGAAAACTGGAAATAGAAGATGATCTGATCCTAGTTGTTGTATTTTGATTTTGCCTTTGAAAACTGAGATGTAGAAGCCTGGAAATGTTATTGCTTTTGAAGCTGATCTTTGATTTCCACAGGCCTCGGTTTGTTTTCAGGTTGAAAATTTGTGAAAATTTGTTTTAGTTGTTGATCTGAGATGACGTGAATTTATTTGCAGGTTTTACAGTATGAAGAAATTTTTTGATTTAGTTTTTAATATTCTGGTTTGCTTTTGTCTTTGGTTTCTAGGTTTTGGCTTTTGAAATAAATTTGAAGATAGAAGAAGAAATAAGGTGTAGGAGTATAGTAGTATTTATAAACTTGCTTGCATTTTATTTATTATTCTGAAATTGAAAAGAAAATTTTAAAAATAAGACACTTGTTATATATGCATGCTAATTAATCTACACTTGTTAGTTCTTTTAATAAAATGATTACACTTGTAATCTTTCATTGTTAAAATACTTACACATGTATTTTTGCATGTGTTTAGATGTTTAAATATATTCTTATATTATTTTTTATTTATATTTCCTTTTACAACTATTTATATATGTATATTTCTTTCATAAATATTTAAAGAAATTGATTTTAAAATCTAATTACACATTAATAAATAAACATGTGTATTTATATATTAGAATTTTAACTCCTTAAATAGCTTTTGAAAATTTACTATATCAAATTCAAAATATCACCTCCAAATCAAAATGCATATTAGAAAACAAATTTAATCAATTTTAAATATAGAGTATTTAAATCCAATTTATTTATATATATATTTGAATTTCAAATCAAATTTCAAATTACAATCTATTTATACATATATATAAATAAACAAACACATATCTTATTTAAATTGGAAAAATTCAAATTAATCCACAATTTAATTCAAAAATTTATATTAATTACCAAATAAAATTTGATTCAAAAACGGGATCATTACAGATTCCCTCCTTAATAAAATTTCGTCCTCGAAATTTGTTAGACAGGGAGACAACCAAAGCATAGATGAACGGATAGAAAAATAGCTTTCCAGATCAAGCTGAAATATCTATTCTACATTTTGCTTACCAAATCAGAATATCAGCAATAAATACGAGAATGAACTTATTCAATATTTTATGAAATACTCAGGTCATCAGATCTATGAAATATGCAGGGGCATTGGTTAGTCCGACGGGCAACTAACCATTCGTAGAATGAATCTGGACCCTAAAGAATAGACAAAGGATACAATTCAATTTAACATCATATTTTATTAACCAATTAAAATTTCAAATTCATTAAAGTTAAGAACGAAAACCTGAGGGAAAACTGATGAAAATATAAATTAGGAACCCTTTTATAACGTAAATGAAGATTCACAAGGCCACCACCACACCAAAGCTTCTTCTTGTAGCTACCAGTAAACCATCAAAGAATTGAAATTGGACGATGATCGAAGGAGATTGAGGGAAAAAGTTGTTCCTTTGTTATTGCAAGGTATCGACCATTTGTAGCGGTACTCCCCTGTCCCCTACTTCGTCCTCTTCTTGCACTCATTCTTACTATAGTGAATAGTAAGAGAATCAACTGAGGCATACGGACGAATATCTTAGGGATATACTCATTCTAGGGCATTTGCATCCCTATCTCTAATGAGTCACCCAGTGTGTTATACTCCTGAGCTGAAGTTCTTACTCAACCTTCAGCTCTGATACCAAAATATGATGACCCAAATTTCAGTGCTCGAAAATCGACATCCATACTTCACCCGTATTCGAATGCCGCAGATTCAAACGTTGAAATCAGATTCGTCAGAGCTTATAACAAAATAAGGTAATAACAACACATCGAAAATAGAAGAATGATTTTATTGATACACAACATTTGATACAACAATGATACAAATGAAATGATCAACACCAGAGACAAAATACAATAGCGGAAGAAAAAAAGTGGAAAGATAGCACCAAATGGTCTTCCAAAAGAATCCAACAACTGCGTCTCCAATTGCCAAAGCTAGAAGGATTCGAACCACCATCATGCTGAACTTGTAGCAAATCTGATGCACATTGCGATCGCCAAAATCCAAAGACTTCAAATATTTCCAAATGCTACCAAACCCAAAGACCGAAGGCTATCTACATCTACTAGCTGACTATCTGATAACCTGACTCTAGTTTACCCGTATGGAAAATTATGGGCACCTAGAGTTTAGAAAGGGAACAATAAACTCCAGGCCAGTCATGTGACTGATGTGAGCAAACAAAAACAGTTTTATTTGAAAAAAAGAAATAAAAATGAAATTCGCTATGCTTTTTGGAAAATGAAACTACCATAAGGCCTCCTACCACACACACAACGCAATTGCACACTTCAAGGAGATTTCTCCTTATGATAGTCAAATATGCTTGATACACAAAATCCTTTTGATATTATTATTAGTGTATAGCATGAATTTTTTTCGAAAGTATAATATTGACCTTATCCAGCATACGTATCATTATAGTATGCCTACTATAACTACTATGTTAGATGGTAGGTTTTACAACTAAAATCGTACAGGGAGCGTATTGGGTGGTTGGATTTCCAACAAATGGTCAAGGCTAAGGAACTTCCTTCGTCGAATGGGTACGCCTTTGGAGGGACGCCCCGAGAACCTAATCGGATCTCTGCCAACACAAGGCCGGGTTACCTCTGTAACTAGGCAACTAACTGTCATGAGTATGTCATCCCCTGGTCGTCACCGACCTTTATCCCGGGATTCACCAACAAATTGCAACAACTACATAAGTTAAATATCTGGGCTCCATACCATGATACCACTTTGTATCTAGAAGAAAATACACATACCCTAAAGGGCGGCACCCTCTAACCTTGCTGCATCCTTCCTGTTTCGACCATTTTCGGGTTGTGATGTCCGATGAAGTCTCGTCCCACAAAGCTACGCTTTTCACAAAAGCTATGCTTCGATCAATAAATGGTCAGCAACACTTAGTATGCCACATTACCAAATTGGAAAAATATCACTAGTAACTATCAACTACATAACCTCTGAGCTCGTACATCTCAAAGAAGGGTGTTAAGCTAAGAGAATAAATGCTCCACCACCAAACAGAAATGTATTTGATAGAAACAAGTTTTACGTCTCAAAATGTAACGTCAGACATACTTCCATACAAGTCCATCCTGGGTCCGAATGAAACCGAATGCACTTCAAAAGAAGCCCTTGCAAATCTGGGTATTCACAATCCCGATAGAATTCCCCATCACATATGGAGATCTCTATACCGAAGCAACTCAGTGTAGAGTCATTGGACAGGTAATCCTTTCGTTTTCGAAAATACCCGATCTTCATCACTTTCTTCAAATGCTATCCATTTCGTTGTATCATTAATTTGGAATGGGTTTTATGACATAAAGTCATCTCCTGGCTAAATTGAATAATAAGCGCTTGTTTTAAAAACATATGGATATATTGGGATCTTGGTTAAGTCACAACTTTTCAACACTTGATCCCGAAAACCTTTCTTTTGGATGGTTTAAACAAATTTCCATTTCAAATATTTTGTACAAAAGATACACCTTTAAGATCCTCTTCAATTTGAAAATAAAGTTCACCAATCTTTAACAATGATTCATTCATAGCTTTTAAAATAATTTCCATTTCAAACTTGAAATCCTTTCAAGAAAAACTGGAAGTTCTTTCTTTATATGAAAGCTATTATCATTTGAAAGCAAATGCTTTTCATTTCTGGAAAATCCGATTAAATTAACTCAAGTTATAGCCTTTCAAAGCATACATTGGAAAATTAGCGAATTGTCGTATACTCGGCAAGTTCTATTTGGGTTAAATTTAAATTTCCAAAATAATTCTATTTAATACACTTCAAAAATGGTTTAAAATCCACATATATATCGTATGACTTGTATAACCCTTTCAAACCATAATTTCCAAAATAATTTCAAAACTTAAACAAGACATATTTTATTCAAACTAAATTTCGATTTCAAAACTTCCTTTTCAAAAGCTTTTCATATTCAACCCAATCCCATGTCCAAACCATTTTGGATTCAAAATTCATCCTTTTAATTTCTCATCATTGAAAATAAAATTAAATTCAAAATATCTATGATTTAACTAATTTCCCGTGAAATCCATATTTTGTGTGTGTGTGTGGTGTAGTCCAGGGGTTTTACAGGCAATAATAAAATATCAACCATCATAAATTCAAGCACAACAATATTGATAAGCAGTATAATCTTATAATGCTTATCTTTCATTCTCAGAGAAACAAATAAATTCATCACAGATAAATAAATCACAGTTTTCAGCTCAAAATAATTAATATCATAGAACATCACATATTAAGGATATCAAACAATTCAAGCATTCAGTACAATCCAATCATCCATAAGCAAGATTAATTAGTTGTTTCAATCCTTAATTAATTCAATTTAATTTATAATTAAATTAATTACTTATGAATTAATTACCTAATCCTACTTAATTAATATTAATTAATTTCAAACTATTTGTTATTACTTTAATTAATTAATGAAAATTAATTAATCATCCTTAATTATCCATCTTGATTAATTATCCTTAATTAATTAGTAACCCCTTAATTTATCACATAGATTAATTAACCATAAGTTAACTACATAGATTAATTAACCCTTAATTAATTATCCTTTAATTAATTAATTATCCTTAATTAAATCACATTCATAAATTAACCTTAAGTTAATCACATTAATTAATTAATCACATTAATTAATTATCCTTTAATTAGTCACTTTAATTAATTAACCTTTTGTTAGTTAGGTATCCTTTAATTGTTATTAAATAATTAACCTTCAATTTAAGTAATTAATCTTTAATTACTAATCAACTAATTAACCCTTAATTTCTCACATAAATTAATTATCTTTTAATTAACCACATTAATTAATTATTCGTTAATTAATCACCTTGACAAATTAAGCAATTAACTATTACTTATATTAACTAAACTTTAATTAATCACATTCAATAATTGATTATCCTTTATTCACTAATTAATGATTCTTAATTAATCAAGACCTTAATTAAGTAAAGATAAACCCTTTTTCTTAAAAATTAATTACATCTTTATTAAATTACATATGAAAACACTTAGAAATTAATTACAAAATTACCTAATACATAATTACATTAAACAAAACGAATTTAAAACATTTAACTTAAAAATTAAATCTTTGAAAAACTTGTTAAAACTTGTTTTAATAAATTACTTTGGAAATTTGGTTATCATTGCTTTTGAAAACTTATTCTTTTTAAACTTTAAATGTGGTTATCATTTTATATAATTTAAAATCTGGTATATCCTTTCCTTTAAAATTTTATAACTTGAATCTTAAAATAAAAACCCGGGCCACAACCATGAATTCCCAAGCCAAACCCTGAGTTACCCCTCACATCATCTCGACTTCGATCCAATCCTTGCATTTACATAAGCACGAACCCGAGAAACTCGTGCTTCCCGAACATCACAAAACACCCAGATACATAATGTACACACATGCACGTGCACCACTGTCTTGATCACCTTCGGTCACTGCTGCGACCTTCAACATGTCGTCGACAACCCCTACGAACACTACGACCACCCAGTTCATCGAATTCGACTGTAACACGAAATCGAGCAGTTCGATCAATTACTGGAACCCAACATGATCGACAAAACCCATCATCGTCGGCGTTTCTGGCCGCTAGCATCCATGCCACCTTGATCAGAGCAGCATCACACCACGACGCGATGTTTCCCCCGGGTGTGATCGCACCCGATCCACCATCGACGTTTAACTTGCTCAAGAATCATCGTCAACCAAACCCACTATCAAACCCTAAATCTACTTTGCACGGCCACCACGACATTCAAGAAATTCATCCCATATTTTTCTGATGATCTTCAGACCCTCAGCCTCCTTCAGCCTTGATCTCGACGATCAACCTTGCGCCGATCATCGGCAATCGATGAAAAACCATTTTTCGTTCAACTTGCAAATACTCAACATTCCCAAATCTAAAAGTCTAGGTATTTTATCAAAATTCATCATTTTGAAGTTTGAATCTGACTGCAAATCAAAACAAGAATTTCCTACTTTGATCTTTGACATATTTTGACTATTAGTGTGATTTATCATTTTATGAATAAGTATTCAACAAACACACCCGAATTTAATTTTAAAATTGATATTACATTGTCCCAATCATTTTTCATTTAGAAATCGTAGCTTAAAATTTATTGCATGAAGAGATATTTAATTTATATTAAGGGATTAAACTTGTTATTCAAACAGAGAAACAAAAAAAGGCATGCACAGCCATATCACCATATATATATACATACATACATACAGTCATATTTATATTCATGCAAAACACATTTCATATTACACTTCAAGGATTATCACATGATAACTCAAAATATAGCAGATTTAAGAGTTTGCTCACCTGGAATTTGATTAAGCAGAGAAGTTTTGGCTAGAAATTTAAAAACTAGAAGTAGCTTTGATCCTGGAAAACTTGGTTTTGATTGATGTTTGAAAACTGGAAATAGACGATGATCTGATCCTAGTTGTTATGTTTTGATTTTGCTTTTGAAAACTAAGACGTAGAAGCCTGGAAATGTTCTTGCTTTTGAAAATTGATCTTTGATTTCCACAGACCTCAGTTTGTTTTCAGGTTGAAAATTTGTGAAATTTTGTTTAGTTGTTGATCTGAGTTGATCTTGAATTTGTTCTCAAGTTTTACAATATGAAGAAATTGTTTGATCTAGTTTTTAATTGTTTGGTTTGCTTTTGTTTTTGGTTTCTAGGTTGTCGCTTTTGAAATGAATTTGAAGATAGAAGAAGCAATAAGGTGTAGGAGTATAGTGGTATTTATAAACTCGTTTACATTTTATTTATTATTTTGAATTGAAAATAAAATTTTAAAAATAAGACACTTGTTATATTTGCATGCTAATTAATCTACACTTGTTAGTTCTTTTGTTAAAATGATTACACTTGTAATCTTTCATTGTTAAAATACTTACACATGTATTTTTGCATGTGTTTAGATGTTTAAATATATTATTATATTATTTTCTATTTATATTCCTTTTATAACTATTTATATATGTATATTTCTTTCATAAATTTTTAAAGAAATTGATTTTAAAATCTAATTGCACATTAATAAATAAACTTGTATATTTATATATTAGAATTTTAACTCCTTAAATAGCTTTTGAAAATTTATTATATCAAATTCAAAATATCACTTCTAAATCAAAATGCATATTAGAAAACAAATTTAATTAATTTTAAATATAGAGTATTTAAATCCAATTTATTTTTAATATATGTATATTTGAATTTCAAATTCAAATTTCAAATTACAATCTATTTATACATATATATAAATAAACAAACACACATCTTATTTAATTTGAAAAAATTCAAATTAATCCACAATTTAATTCAAAAATTTATATTAATTACCAAATAAAATTTGATTCAAAACGGGATCATTACAGTGTTTGAGAACAATGACAATGTAAATATTGCAATTTGATCACAATGTAACTCGAATGTGTATGTGTTTGTTGAATGTGTTTGTGCTTGAATTTTGTTTTTAATTTACAGGGCGACAACCATTGTAAATATTTGCCTAGCAAGCTTGGGATAAACGAACTCAATGTGCACAATGGAATTGATTTAGTTTGTTTTTTGGTTTTAAGAAAAAATAATGGTATTTGATATTAATATTTGTGTTTGTGCTTGAATATTTTTGAAACAATGACGGTATAAATAATGTAATTCGATTATAATGTAATTTGAATGTGCATGTGTTTGATAATTTGAATGTTTTTGTGCTTGAACTTTTTTTAATTTACTGAGACGACAAAACATATCACAGATGAATCTTAATCGAAATGTAATAAAATTTGCGATTTAATGGTGAAAATAAAATTGAAATCCGATATATCTACTGAAAAATATAACGTTTCTAATATTGCAAATTAACTTCTTATTATAGCATAATTTTTTATTAAGAAATTTTTTTTTGGTTACGTGAAAAGGACGGGCAAAACTGAAAAAAAATGGAGAAACTAAGTAAAACATGAGGTGTGTGTTTTTTTAAGGGGAGATGAACTCGCTTGAGGGTAAATAGAATTAGCCTTAAGACATCTATGGATGACTTTTGGAGTTGAAAGTTACGGGCTTATTAAGATTTCGATTTGGGGAATTCGGAGTGGGATGGTTGCAGAAATATACCAAGCCCTGCCCGTACGAAAATTGGGCTGGATAATAAATATCATTATAAGTTTAGGCCTAGACTTCCATCAGAATCGAACGCTTCCTCAAATTGTAAATTTATTTAAAATAAAATGATTTTGCATACATTAAATAACATAGGATTCCATGTGATAAAATGATTGTATTCATGGGCTGTGTGATTCTATTTTCAGCTTTGAAGGAAAAGGAGGACTATACAGCAAGTTTCTTCACGCTAATCATGTGTATCTGCTAAAATATAAATAATTTACTGGTTTGCTTTTACTTTATCTACATTGGATTCTATCGTACTTCATGATCACAATTTCAAGATTTGGAGTTGTTAATTTCAGAGTAGTTCTTTGTTGAAACTTCAGAAACAATTTCTACTCGTATAAATCAAATCAACGTAATATACTACGTATCCTTTCACTGCAAATCCCTTTTGACTTGGTGAACACCTAAGCTTAAACAAGTCAGTACCACTTTAATAAATTTTAAGCAACATTATTGGCTACCAAAAGTTTGGAATTCTTGAAAATTTTAAAGTGAACTGAGAGTCTGGAAGAATGTTTTATGGTCTGCCATGTGAGATTTGGCTGTATAACTTATAAGTTAGTAGATGAGCATGAGCTTATAAACAAGCCAATGTGTATAATCTGCATCATCTTTTCTAGTCCCACATGCAATGTGGTAATATATGTGGTGGCATTTTGATTGATATATTGACCCACATAACACATTCACATGATTAAATGGAGTAATTGAGACTTTTTGATGAGTAACAGTTCTCTTTGGTTCTCTCTTCAATCTTATCTGAACCAATAGTTGTATTATTGAACCAATTCACATGTTTTTGTGTTTTGAATCTGATTCATTTTGTTGTCTTGATGTTGCATTATTAAAATGTATGGATAACTTCCCATTTAGGAAACAGCTATCCAAAATAAATGACATATTTAAATCAGTTTATCAAAATTTATTCATTCTTTATTGTGTAAGTAACATAATCGGATCATATGCACTTGTTCACACTGATTGATGAACCTGTGCCTGTCCACCAATTCAAGAAGTTTCATTGTTTCAAATTTGTACAAACAGTATTAATCACCAAGTCTATTTTAAGAAAATAAAAAACAGTAATAAAAGTACTCAAAACACATGATTTAGATATAATGTTAAAAATGACCTATTTTCTGCTCAACTATATGAGTTAGCCACTGCAAAATAGTCACCAATACAAAACTTAGTTCTATCCATACATAAAAAAAAATTGTTACAAAGACGAAACGCATGTTCTGGAGTTAAAAGCAGTTGCCACTAAAATACAACTTCAGTCTGGGATGGTACAAAATTGGTCAATATATTCTCATATTCAGAAGAAAGCTGGTAACAAAATCTTTTGGAGCTTCTTCCAAGCTAATTTTATATTTGTTTGGATAACTTGCAAGCTGTATAATCTTGGAATCCATAAAATGTTGTACTCGTATTCCATTGGTTTTCATTTCCCAAAACCGTGGAATATAGCCAATTGGTACACAACTGTTCATCCAGTTTTATTTTTATCTAGTTCACTTAGTTTTTTAACATATCTTATTAATAAGAATATTGCATAATATTACTTAATTACACAAGTTTTATTCAATCATCCCTCATCCTAATTACCTTCTTACAAAATTTGTACAACAATACTTACTCTTCGGCTTTGGGATCATTGCAACATAGAGTGTTGCCCCCCATTGTGTTTTTTCCGAGTGTTAATATAATCTATACTATTATATTGTTACTGAGTTGCATTTCAAGGACTTACTAGACCCCCTGGGTATTTTCTGAAATGAACAGCCAAAACTGAGTATTTTCTATAAAATGAACAGCTTTCTGTACTATAATATTAAAATTGAATTCCTTTAGGACCTCTTTAATCGTTTTGACATTTCATTTTCGCTTTTGTAGTCTTCCGTCCGGTATCAATCAATTATATTTAATCATTTAATGAAACATTTCTCTCTCTCACCACTTCTATGGACATTTTCCTCCCCTTCTTTTATGTTTTCAACTCAATTTTCTCATCCTTTTTATGCATTGTAATTTCATTTTCCAGCTTTTCCTTATCTTCTGAAATTCCAAATTTCCATCATTATCAGAAAACAATTTCCTCAAAATTTTCATATTTATATCTGCGTCCCGTTTTCGCTCCTTTAATTTTGCAATGAATTATTTGCATAGTTGCATGTTTTGTTACACCTCAATCTTAACTATCCTAACGTTAGACAATGGCCGTTTAGAAAATGAATCATCTCTCCTACTGCGTTATGGCATAGGCGACGAATTAGAACGATTTAATATTCTTGTGGTATATTGTTTTTCTTCTCCAAACAGGTACGTTATAACCCTAATTTTATCATTTCGGTTGTTTGTTTCACTTTGTTTTTTCTGTTTTTTACTCTATTCAATCGTTTTTCAGAACTTCCCCTTCGACTAAATTCATTCTTGATTTGGTCCATGCTTAACTTTCTTCCTGTTAGTCTGTATTTCGTACTTTTGTTTTTTTGCTTGAATTAATATAGTCAGTATGTGTTATTGTCTAATTTCCTTTTTTATTAGGCTATTTGTATTTATTTCAAATTATAATGTCTAGTTATTGACAATTGGTGAATGAAAATATAAAATTAGTATTCAACATCATTTAGTTGTCAATATAATCACCGTTTTTATCGTTATAATGCCTAGATTTTGTTGTTTGCTCGGTTATTGCTACTTTTTTTTTTTTTTTTGAATTCAAGAACAAACTATTATATTATTGCTAATTAATAATACTTTTTTGTTTCAATTGAGCAAATTTATTTAAAGGTAAAATTGCGTAGAATCATATTGCTGTAGTTATGAGTAAGTATTTTCACTAAGTTGAGGATTCATTATGGTATTTTCCTTCTTATTAACAATGTGCAAATGGTCTTATAAATGTAAATTTGTTTCATGAGAATACCAAAGTTATATAACATTTACTTCCAAATTATGATAATTTAAATCACGTAAGGAGTGAAAGGTATTTGCAGCTATAAGTTCTTTATAGCAAGTACTTAAAAGAAGTGTTTTAAAGACCCCATCCAACCACGGTTTGACCATGGTTAATCTTCGACCTTGGAGCATTACGGTTTTGAAAATCAAATAACCTTGCATGTATGAGCCGACGGGCTAACCTCAAATCTTGAAAAATATCTATGGACCAACCTCTTAATTTAAATTTATGAAAACAAAACTATTGCCTCATTCTTTATATTTTCACATGATCAATTAAACAAATAATTTCATAATTTTAACCATTAATTTATTGAGTTAACTCATCAATTTATGTACATTTTTAGAATTTTTGTTGAACCGTACCTCTTTTATATCAGAAAACAGAGAATTTACACTTTTGTACTAAAGGATTTTTTATATGATTTTTTAATTAATATTTATTTCAAATGTTCAAAAATAATTGTTTTTAGAAATCAATATTTCAAATTCGCCTTGTTATATCTATGAATGAACTCTTTTTATTATGCTTTCTGATTCTTACAAACATGACTTTTCAAAAAACTCCGTTTATAACATAACTACTCATTGTATGCAGTTTAATTTAAAATAAGCGTAAGAATTATCTGGCTTTGGGAATTAATAGGAATGAAAATCATTTATGGACATTGATTTTTTTACTGTTTAGCAAATTTCATTTTGAACAATTTACCTAATTCAAATGCATTAATTTAAACATGCGAAAGACTACCAGCCCGTTCGTTATTTCTGAAAAGCTATGCAAATTGATGTATGTTAGTTTTCTACTATCGTCGAACCTCCATTATCTCCATCTAGGAATTTAAGATTAATAATATTCAACTATAAGCTTAGATTTTACTATTTATTATTTGAATAGGAAGAACCAGAAGAATCATGAAGGCAGAGACTTGTACAAGTCACTGGAATAATGTCGAAGGTTACCTATTTGTTTGTTATAGCTGATAAGATCTGGAAGTTGATGTATGTTTGTTTTCTACCGTTTTTAATCCTCTGTTGTTTCCTCCTATGCATTTCTAATTTCTACATAATCTCTTCTACATAATTATCTATTGCTCACACCTAGCTATTTGTATGAAATTTAGAAAGATTTTCACTAGGTGAGTTGATTTAAATTAGTATTCATTATCTTCTGCTCTTTGCACCTAGTGGCTTTATACTTTGACTATAATATTTACTTATTCTTTTATTTCTCACATCTAGCAATTTGTTTGATCTTTTTTTGCATATTCCAAGATATATATAGAATAATTTGTCTTATTCTCTTCAACAAACTTCTACAAATCTTTCATTATTATTAATAAGCACACAAGTTGATGTGTTTAGTTTGAATCTTAACTTATGCTTACTATAAATAGACTTAGTAACATACAGTTACCATTGAGTATGTGTGTGTAGTTTATTTTAGGCCTTGACTTATGCTTTTTATAATTAGATATGGTAATGGACAAATGGTAATTGCTGTAAATATATATCCACAAAAGGTATATACATCAGCATAACTATGATGTTGTGTTCAGTCTTTGATGTATTAGTAAACGTGAATTTAGCATAAGTTTATTGATATTACACAAAAAAGGCTCAATACCCACATTCAAATGGTATTGTGATATTCGACAATATTTATAGGCTTTTATTGTACCTATTTGCGCTACTATATTAGTAAAATAACTTGTAACTATAATTATACCTTTTAGTGTATAAATTATCTCTGTTAACAAAGCAATTTGTTTACTTGGCTACGTATTCATTTTTTTCCTAAACTATTCATGATCTTATTGGTATAGAAAATAACTAAATGAAAGATACATTAGGACACTCGATGTTTTTTTCTTTTTAAGCTGTCTTCTTAGTAAACATGTTAGTATTAAGTGGTGCTATATTTAATTCACAAAACTAAATTTAAATTAGAAATATACCGCCTAGAACTTGATCTTTTTTTTTGAAAGCCCAGGAGAACCCGGCAGGCTAGTAAACTCCTAGGAAGGGTACAGTAAAGTTGTCCGCTGATCCAAGCTCCCATACTCCGGGTAAATTTATATAGGATATGGAAGCGCATGATAGGAATCGAACTTGGGTCTTTCTACCAGAACTCAAGACTCCTTTCCACTGCGCCACACCCGCGGACTACATAGAACTTGATCTTAATAAAGCATCATTTATACATAAGGTATGCCATGTTTTATTATGACTTTAATTTTGACATTCTCGTTTAGATTAATTAATCTCTATATATGAATATTGCAAATTTTGTTACTGCATATAACTACATTAAATATATTATCAGCATTTAGTTTCATTTCAGAAAGATTGTGCTACCATACCGTTGATGTGGTTTTATTTATTTATTTATTGACATCATAGAATTTTACTTGGAATCTAGCCATGTAGACTAACAATTTTTTTCAGTTCATTTCTTTTAGTTGTTTCACCTGCCAGCCGAAGAGACGGGTACAAAACCATACAATTAATTGATGAAGAGGAAAATAACTTCTATGCATCAAGTGAAGAAATGGGTATGAAACGATGCGACTAATTGATGATGGGAATGAAACTTCTACGCACCAAGGGAAGAGATGGCTACTTTCGGGTAAACCAATTTTAAGTTACTTTTTCCTTATGCTCATTAAATTTGTGTATTTATTGCTTCCAATTTTCATGGTACCTAAAGCCCCTATAACGTGTAAGCAATATTGATTCATTATCAATATAACCTGTCTTTAATAATATGTTATTTTTTTAGAGTATTAGCAAAATAAATATCCATTGTAAAGAAGTTACTAAATGTGGTTGCCAATACTTTTAGATTTTACTAACATATCTCCAACTTACACACTTTTATAGCTTAAAAATATAAACATTATGTGAAAATATATTTTGATTAAAAGATTCAATTCTTTCAATAAATCACAAATATGTGTATATATGTAGCTAGGTCTCATATTTAATGGAATGAAGCAACCAAAAAAAGAAAGAAAGATTGAACGATAAACTTTATTTATTGAATGATGTATATCAGTTGATTTTGTTCCCGTTTAGTCTACTATTGTTTTTGAAATTAATTGTAACAACCATGTATTTTGTGATTATTTTAATTGTTTATTTTAATTATTTAAATTGAAACTCCTGATTTAAAAACTTTATTATATTTATTAAAATGAATAAATTTTGTTATTTTAAATATAAATTTGATTTTTGTGTGAATTATAATTCCAAACCTGAATAAATAAAATATTTCCACAAAATGTAGATTTTGGTCAATTTGGTCAAACTTTGAATTTTAAATTTTAAATTTAAATATTTGAATTTTATCTTTTATTATGAAGATGTATTAGATTTCAAGCATACTGTTTTCGTTTCGTTGAAATCCGATTTATATTGTGAAAGTTGTGCTTTTTACAATATAGGGTGTAAATTGATTTATTTAATAAATTTATCTATTTTAATTTATATAAGTAATATTTTTATTTGTCAAATCATGTTCTAATATGTGTTATATGACATGTTACATATAAATTTTATCTTAAAACATTTTAAAGTGATGTTATAATTTTTCCAAAATTTACTGCATTTATTTCCTATTTTTAAAGGCTGGTTTCTATTTTTCTGCTATTTTCTTCATTTAAATTATATTTAATTAAATTATATTTATTTATTTTTGTGAATGCATTTTTATTTTATGTTATTATCCTTATTTTAAATATTTTCCAAGTCCATATAAGTTTTCCAAAATTTATTCTGTTCATTTTCAAATTTTCTTGACTAGTGTGCATTTTCTTAGCTATTTTCTTATTTTTATCGTATATAATTATTTATTTATTTATATTTTATATTTTGTTGCATTTTTGAAATTTAAACTGAAATTATTATTTTCAGTAATTTAAACTTATATAAATAAATTAAAGGTAATTTGAAAAGGTTATGACTTTTGACTTTCCTATGCCTTTTTATCTTCCACATTTTCACATTTAACATAACTTTTCATCAAGTAGCCATAATTTCTCACTTCCTTCAGCCGCACACTCTACTTCCATTTCACGTACTTTTTTCTCTCATTCCTGAACAAAAAAAATTCGGCCATAGCCTTGAGAAAAAGTTTGGGTAAATTTTTTTCTTCTCTTTTGTTTTACTTTTATGCTTCTTTGATAATGATTTTGCACTTGCTCTTTCTCATCATAGGTTCGGCCACCTCCATCACCATGACCTGCCACCTCCACCATCACCTGAGAACCCCTCCATCACCACCTCCTCTCTGGCCAAACCCCAAGCCGTGCCTCCTAGTTGATCCATCACCAAAATCCAACAAAACTCCACTTTTGTCCTTAGCCGAGCACTACCATGCATACATCAACTTCCACACCCTAAAGGCACCACCAATACCACCTACACTACCTCCAGCACCACCTGGACTCTCGGCCACATCATCATCTTGGCTGCTACAGTGAAGGCCGTGACCCTAGTGTCCTTGACCGAGCCTAACTATGGCCTTGAATCCATGTATGTTGCCTTGTTAGTGTAGTTTCCATCACCACAACTTTGCATCACCTTCAAACCATGATAGGCCGACCCCTAGCAACCCAAACCTGACCCAAAAACCTTGCCTTAGCCTTTATTTTCACTTATGGCCGAACCCAATGGAAGTTGGAAGCAAGTGCAAAGCATTTTGCTTTGATTTGTGCAGTCAATTCTAGCTCAGTTTATCGTATTTGAATTTGAAAACTTATGTATATTATATTGTTTTGTGTGACTTGTATTCAAGGGAATTGATACTTTGGCTCTTCCACTCATCTCTGTATCGTGTTATTGTGCTTGTTTAGATCTCATTCGTGCATTCGTCGTTGTGTCTCCAGCTCAAACCTGTGAGTTTTTCTCACCAGACAGTGTATACCTATATAACTAGTAAATTGACCACTTTTGAGTGTGTAAAATGCATCACCATATTATATCTGCTATGTTATGATTATATGATGTTCACCCATGCTTAAACACCTGTTATATCATATGTTACTATTATATTATGTTGTTCTGTTATTTTTATCAGTTTATCACACTGCAAGTTCCCTTTAGATTAGAATCACTGTGGGTTGAAATGATACATACCCGAACGGACTTTAGAATAGGAGAAAATCGTTATGTGTTGAAATGATAGGACTGAATGATTTTCAATTATTTTCATTTACTTGGGATTGCGGGTTTGAAATGATCAAACCCGGGTTTTCTTTGTAAATTACGGGTTGAAATGATATATTACCCGTATCACTTTACCTAGGCTAGAAAATGAAATACAGACCCGTTGTTAAAATATGTTTTTCTAATTTTTGAAAATATTTTAGAAATGTAAATATTATAATATTTTGATTTAAATTTGATTAAAAATGATTTTTGTAAAGCATTATTGATTTTCTGGAAATTTATAAGTGAAATAAATTAATTGTAAAGTTAGAAAATATGAAATGTAAGTTATTTTGGAAATTATAATTTGGTGATAAATGGAATTTAAATTAAATATGGAATATGATAAATTTATGATATTTTGAAATAAATGAATTTAAAATGATTTTATAATATATTAATGATTTTTGAATAAAGTAAAATGTGAAATGAATGAATATTTAAGTTGAAATTTTGAAATATAACTAAAATTAGAAATTTGTGAATTTGGCTTAAAAGCGAAATTTAAGTTACGTAAATAAAAATGAAATTAAGTTATATTTGAAAATTTAAAGTTAAGTGTTAAGTTAAATTTAATGAATTTAAAATTTAATGTTGGAATTTAATAAGTGAATTATTATTAAATTTTGATTTTTGAATGGAGATTTAACTTTATAAAATCATGAATATAAGGGTATTTGAATGATTGTTTTAAAAGTGAAATTATATGATTTTATAAGTTAAAATGATTTAAATAAAAATATTTTTTTTGTGAAATTATACTGAATATTTGAATTTAATTAACTGCATTTCTGAAATGCTATTAGTTCTAATGTAAATGATAATACAACATTTGTAAATGCTGTAGTTGATAATAATGAACCAAATGGCTAAGTTTAATTAAAGGCTATTATAGAATTTTTGTAAATTTTATAATTGTTGAATTTAACTAAGTTTATTTGAAACTAATGTTACCCTATTACAGCATTTTTAAATGTTGTCGTTTGTTAAATTAAACTGTTTTAAATGTGACTTTCCGTAGCATTTTCTAAATGCTGCGAAAGTTGAATTTTCATTGTTTTAATAAATTTAGGTGAATGAATGAACTTTGAAAGATTAAAATTTTGATAATTTAATAATTTAATTATTAGATATAATAACTTCATTTTAATGATTTAAAATGAAGTAATTTGTTTCGAAATATAAACTATTTTGAAATGTGTTTTGAAATGGTATTTAAATTAAATAAAAATGAATGTGGTTTGGAAGATATGATATTTTGAAATGGATTTTGAATGATATTGAATTTTGAAATGATATTTGATTTCGAAGTATAAAATACCATTTTGAAATTTTAACCACATGATGTCTTTAATTTATAGTTTAACCGATTCTTAAAGGATAGACGATCCCAGGCATCCTTTAAGTTATTGTGCATTTCTACTACAGTTCACCTGAGTTGGTTTACAGTAAATAAGTATATATGTGCTGACTAGAGTGCTTTGTGTTTTACTTTATGCTTGGGTCAGCCTGAGTATTTACAGCTTAGCTTTGGATTTCTTTCCTGGAACTAGAAATCGTTGGAGATTCTGCTTGTCTAGTATATGTTCCCTTTCAGTTTCAGTTTTTCTATTTCAGTTCTGGTATTTAGGAACTGCTATGTATTTGAGGTTCTATTGTATTTTTTTTCCAGACTGATATTATGTATAATGTTTTGAGAGAGTTTGTTGTAGTAGCTTCATGAACTACTATGGTCTTTTAATTTTCGCTGCAAGTTATTCTGATATTTCTGTGTCTGTGATTTTGTGATTTGTATTTCATTTGCTCCAAATTTATTTAAAATGCGGTATTTTGAGCAATTCAAGTCCGGCATGTATGGATGTGAATTGCTGAAAATATCGGGTTGTTACATTAATACCACCTCAATTCTTTGATTTAATTGCAGTTAGCCATTGGAACTTTTGTTGCACTGACTGCATCAATTATGCTTGGAGCATACAAAATTTCAGTTGGTAATTTCTACCCATGGTTTAACACCAACTTGCAGTAGATACCGCGACTGATGTGAAAAGCTCATATGAAAATTAAAACACTACATTCGTTGAAACTAAAGGGGCTATAGATTCGAAGTTAACTCTATGAGAATGGTAGACAAGTCAAAATAATAGCCAAGTTGAATGAGTAAGGTAGGAGCTCCATTCATAATTAGTTTATCTTTGCTTGGCATGAACACTGACGTTAATGTGGTGCATTCCATTACCATGGATGCATAAAGGCAACATGAGGCAACATGAGGTTGACATTGTCTTCAATGCATGGACTTTAGTGATGTATAGGTATAGCTACATGGATGCAACAACTTATACTGTCAGTAAACTATGATAACGGTATTATAAAATACATATTAAAGTTTGTGGTATTTTTAAAAGAAAATTCAAGGATGTGCATTGTAATGATCCTTAAATTTTAAATCATTTTATTTGTTTTATTAATATATTTAATTGAAATTTTGTAAGATTGTAAATAATAAAATTTTGAAATATTTATTTGATATTTGGAATACGCCTAACATAGCAACCGTAAAATTTTCATCAACTAAAATGAAAGTTTATTTTCTTGTGCAATTCTATTTCAATTTAGATCAGTTAAAATTTGATGATAATAAAATGTTTCCAAATCCTAATATTTTTCTATAGAAAATTTGTAAATCATCTTCTGAGTGAGACGTCATATTTTGTTTCTCCAAATTTTGGCTGTTATTGCTCCGTCGATCTTATTTTCGACGAAATAGCAGCATTTTCATTCCGATATTGATTTTTGATCGGATAATCGTAGCATTGACATTTGTCTACCGTTTTGGTCATGTCATCGTACTGATCTCTGCGGTATATTCAATTTTGTAATTTGAAGTCCGAAAAACAACGGAGTCTACGGACCGATTTCCGTATCGATACCGGATCTGTGACCTTTTGTTTCTTTTGCATTTCAAACTACAGCCGTGCAGTCTAAGAAATCTAATAAATTGCTTTAATTGTGTTACCTGAATTTAATATTGATGACTTTCACTATTCCCTATTACCCGATACTATTTCTGGTTCACTTTTCAATGTCGCTTCCATTTCCATTCACACATTAAAATAAATGATAAATCTGTGAACAGTTCTATTTATAAAGCCTGCTAACCTTCCCATCGTAGCAGCATGTTCTTTCGCAATAGCCTACCCACTTCGTTTTCTGTTCAATCTTCTGAGAAAAATAATATAACAAGGCATATATATTGCCTGTGATACATATCTCCTTCCACCTTTTCATTCTCTGGAAAACCCTCTCCACCTTCCACTGAAGTGACCGAGCACCCAAAGTCATAGCCTTGCTCCCCTCCGATCCTCCTCCCGACTACGCCCGCCCACAACTTCTTCCACCCGATCCCGTTACCACTTCCCCTCCTTCACGTGAGCCGCCATAACACCCATTTCCCGCCAGTCCTGGCCGAACCGACCCCACTTCCTCGCATCGTGCAGGCAACGCTTCCAACCACCAAGTTGTCCTTCTCCGATCTTGTCTCGCCAAGCTTCCCATTTAATTCAGGTTGTATGTTTATTATATATTGGTTCACATGAATTCGTGCATATATAAGTTAATATGTATGTTTTGAGAAATTTTGTGCACTTTGAATATATAATGATGCTTACAGTTCTACGCATTCATTTTTTTTTTACTTATACGAGTAATTTAGCATGTGCGATGCACGTGCGCAGGAGTAATTGGTATTAAAGAAACGCTATTTGTAAGTTTTTTTATTTTATAAAATGAATTTGATGAGTACGTAATGTTTGTTTTTTATAATAGTACATGCATAAATCAATTATTTATTAAAATGTGAATAATATTATGTTATTCTAGGAAATTATCAATCAGGTAAAAATAATAATCAACTATTACATGAATATTAAGACAAACGTAACAAATATTAAAATTAGTGCTTTCGGTAGTTTGATACTTAGAAAACTTGCATCAATTCTCTTTAAAAATGTATTAAAATACCATATTAATATATAGAGAATTTTTCTTGTCAGCCATAAAGATTGGACTTGCCATCCACTTCCTTATTTGTGCGTACCTTTTTGGTTGTAGGCTCGGCATAGTAGAAAAATGTAATATTGCACCCTATGTTTGTATATTTTATTCCCAACCTAAGCCGTTAAAAAAGTTCGTGTTAAACAATTGATATTATTTCCGTGATATGCTCTGCACAGGAAAATAATATAATACTACACACTATATTTGTATATTTTATCCTCAATCTAAGTAGGTTTAAAAGGTTTATACGAAACCGTTGATGCGGCTTCCGTAGGGTCATGGTCAGAAACAACTATAAAATATATTTTCAAGGACTAAACATGGGTGTTGGCATTTTGAATTATGAAGTCAAAACAAAAGATAATGTAAATTGTATATTCGTATACCATCTTCAAATTTGGTTCGAAGCGACTTGCTTATCTAAACCGGTTGAACTTATTAATTTGTTTCGGTTTTTCTAATTGTGAGATTTAAATAAAATAAAGTTACATTTCAATTTCATTCCGATTCAACCGTAATGAATAGAAACATAAACAAAATTTAAGATTATATGTCTAGTTTCAATGCAATGATTAAAACCAATAGCAATCTTGAGATAAAAGTCAAATACATTCATTATATAATATTTATCTAACTCAAATTTTAAAGTTGTGTATATAGATTAAGGTGGGTATATATTGGCAAAGTATACACTGTCGAGGAGGAAAATAAATAAATACACTTGAAAATAAAGTAAACATCGGTTTTGCTCAAGTACCGGGGTAAGTAATTTGAGGTATGTAAAACTAACAAAAAGTAACTTCTGGGTAAGTAATTTGAGGTCTGTACAACTAACTAAGTAGAGATCAGTATCGTATAGACTTATTTTGTTGTTCTTAGTCAGTTTCTATTGGAAAATTACTGAACATACAACCTTATTTTTTAATGTATAGATCAGAAAGAAAGGATTGAATAAAGATAATCAATAAATAAAATGGTTCAAATGTTTGAAGAGTTAGGCCCAATACACTTGAGATGTATAGATTGATAAATTTTTAATTAGTAGCAGGAATAGTGTGATCCAAAACATGAGTAAGAGCAAAAATGAATGCAATTTGCCTTACAGGAACTGCCCAAATCACTATAGATGGGAAACGACTTGCTTAGTGAAAGAAAACTACATTCTGGAATGTTTCGGATAGTATTTAACGTAAATAAATGGGTTCACTAATACATTTCTTATATCAAATTCTAGTGTACAACATTCATATAGATCCTTAAAAATGTTAAGCAGATTTCCATAGAAGTTCATCCAGAAATCAAAAGAATATAAGTTGGTTAAATTAATGTTTAGCGTAAATAATTGTAATAATAGTTGTAGTCATAGCGCTAGCTTTCTTCACCTATTAGTTGCCCAGTAAATTGTTAAATATTAGTAATAATATAGCAATTATTTAACATGGTCCTGAAATATAAAATTTAATATATTTGCATATAGTAAGTAAAGCTTGCGAAAGCTAAAATCAATGTACAAAGAAATTAACGAACAATGAGAGTAATACTCGAGTAACAATATAAAAGTACAGAAGTGATAGTCCATGCACATGCTCAACAGAAGGGCGAACATAGCAATCAAACATTAAACAACATCAGTTTCATATTTGTCACAGTTCATAATAACTACAGAATTCGCACGACCTTCCACAATGCTTAATTTATCAATTTACATGTATAGTCACACTTCTTATTGTATATGGACACATATTTTTGCTAGTAAATATTAATATGTAAAATTAAAAATGAACACAGCTGTCAACGCATTTCTGTTTAGCTAAGGGGAAAAAAAATACTGCCTATATTTACATGCCATCCCGTACATGCACCTTCGTAGCATCAATGCAGCACTTATGTTTCACTTTTTGCAGCACCTTACATTGCTATTTATCTCCTGCCTTTCTCATCTGACCATTCATTTTTGCCTATGAAGCACCTATTCCCTTTGATTAAGGCACTTATGGATAGTTACATGCATTCTTGTTTTCGTTGCAATAAGTCTTACTGCATTTTTCGCTTAACATCACATGTTGAACTTACTTGAAGCTTCGTTTGCTGATCCATCTGTGCACTGAGATGCAAGGATTTTGGATTATCTACGTTTCATGTTAAACCGTGGGTTGCGTCTAAATTGCGCCTAAATTAAAATTTTAACACTTAATATACCAAAATTAGCATGTAGTAAATTTTAAGAAAATTATCCTAAAATGAGATGTAAATTTTTACCATATTGTAGCAAAACTTGTACCGATTTGTTCCAACATGTACAGTCTTTTATGTCAGTATCCTAAAATGAAAAGGTGGAAAAGAACTTATAAAGCTTGCTACCTATATTCTCTTCTACCAAAACAAAATGATTCCAACCATGGGGTACAAAGTTAAATGAGTTAGAAGGCAATAAATTTGGTATGGAACCTGAGAAATAAAAGGCAATACAATATAATATAGAGTTAGGGACATTGTTGTACAAAAAGAAGAACTAAACTTCAGGAACAAAATAGCAGTTTGTCATGAATGACTTAAATGTGCTGAATCACTCCAAGTCTGACATTAGCTAGAAAAGAAATTATACACGGTATGCATAACAATGGTAACAGTAGCTTCATCCTGTTAGTAATGCCAACAGATAATCCTAGCAACAAACTTTTTTAGATCTTACAACACGACTTTAAATTATACATAATGTTGTATGCTTTTACCTATATGAATGTACAAATCTAGAATTTGTTGAAATGTCGAATGAGACTAAGTGATTTTTAGAAAATAATGAAATTAAACAAAGAAATTAATCAACTACTATATCAATATTTTAAGAAATGCAACGAACATAAAACTTAGCGCTTCTTGTTGATTAGAGCATGGAAATTTTGCAATCTTTTGGTTTCTAGTAGAGCAAAGGAAATTTTTTTTTAATAAAAAATCCATATGTAAGTTCAAAGTAAAAAATTTAACCATATATTAAGTATTCAAAATAATCAAGGAAAGCGTTTCTTCTTTGGATGCTATTTTTCTAACAAACAGTTAGTATTTATTAAATCAATTTTCTATTTATAGTATGGTATAGAATTAAAATTATCATGCTAAGAAATGACCTTTTTGTATTAATAATAATATCTATAGGAATTATGGATACCACAATGAAGCAGTAAACTAAAATATGAAAGAAGATAAAACATTGATTTTATTTTGTTGAATAAGATAAATAATGTGATATTAGTGAACCAAAAATCAGTACATATTCAATACCCCACATCTCTCTAACTCTGGCCTTTTTGCCTTTTTTAGTTGATGAATTCACAGTTGTTACATATTGATATCTACAGAAGTATACTGTAAAATATTTTGGATGGAAAAATCTTCAATGGACGTATTAAAACAAAAAAATTGGCCGTTGGAATGAACACTCATGGTTGTTGGAATATAGCTGTTGAAGCAGACAGTTATAAGGACATTGGCCTAAATGTCAAGGAATAAAGTCAATGATTGTTAATATTAGTAACCAAATTAATTATGTGTGTTCGTATCGAGATCTTCTGTTTTAATTTAATAAGAACAACAGATCATTCTTGATCAATCCCTTAGCCCCCTATTCTTCGAGAATAAAAAGGAATCTTTTAAGTTTGAATTTGTTCATTTGGAATCTGAACTTCTTTATTTTCTACTTCTATTTTATTCTTTATTTCATTTTGATTTTCCTTCCTTTATTTTTTTTATATTCCCTTCCATCGTTCCCTGAGTCCCTTAAGATTTTGTGATCCTCTAAAATCTGATCCATTTCCATATCGAGCAATGGGAATGAACATAAAAATGAAGCTATTTTGTTATGATTTTAAATATTCATTGACATACATAGAATAGAGTAAATGAGTCTGCATTTGAAAATCTCTGTGTTAGCTGCATTTTAATAACAAATTTACACATTTACTCTATGGACTCGTTCAATTTAGATCAGGGGAACTTTTTCCAAAGTTGCATTAGTACAGTGAGTTGATTGTACCAACGGTCCACTCATATCAAATATTTGTTAACATTATCACCACAACGATGGAAAGCAAAAGCGGAAAGTTTTTAGTCGTTAATTAGAAAAGAGTCCTCTCACTACCTATATAAAGAGGTACCTTACAATTTCATCACATGTCAGTAAGAAAATGGCGTAGAAAGCAATTCCTCATTTTAAATATGATCTAGAATGACCAAAGATATGTAATTTATATAATGCTAATTTATACATGACCTATAATGCTAATTATATATCAATTGAATCAGCTAAATAAGTTTTCAACCTGTTAACATTCAATTAACTATACATATTTTGAACAAATTATTCTACAATTATTCTACCTAGTATTCCTTGCATACGTAGCCATAAAAAAAGCAAACATGTATAAAAAAAATCTAAAACTAAGGCAGTTCAATATCCTAAAGACATAAAGGCAAATGCAATCTTACCAATTCACTTAGCATATCTTTCTAGCTTTATGAGATGTCTAAGCATTGTACTGCACCTACTGGAGCCCGCTTTTATTTTGAACCATAGTTGTGGATGCCACCTCATCAACCACGACTATCATGAAGGCTAACGCGATCTCCGTAGCTTCGGTTGAATCCTCGGTTGAATCCTCGGTCGATTCCTCTCCTATACCTGGTACCACATTCTTTGATGAATGTAACTGTAAACTTCAACTTAAATTATGAATTAAATGTATTTTAATACAAATCCTATTCATTTATAATGTAATCCCAACATAAACCAATCCACAATTTTTATTTCCTTTATGCCAAATGAAGATAAGAAAATTAGTGCTAATTTTTGTAAATCCAGCAATGAAAGAGTACAAACATATTCGACGATGAATCAAATTTTAGGTTTGATATGAGGTTGAGGAAACAAAATTAAAGTATATCAATTGAATCGGTTCAATAAGTTTTCAACCTGTTGACATTCAACTAACTATACATCTTTTGAAAAAATTATTCTACCTAGTATTCCTTGCATACGTAGCAATAGCAAAAGCAAACATCTATAAACAAAATCTAAAACTAAGGCAGTTCAATATCCTAAAGACAATAAAGACAAATGCAATCTTACCAATTCACTTAGCAGATCTTTCTAACTTTATGAGATGTCCAAGCATTGTACTGCAGTTACTGGAGCCCACTTTTATTTTGAACAATAGTCATGGCGGCCACCTCATCAACCGCGACTATCGTGAAAGCTAATGAGATCTTCGTAGTTTCGGTTGAATCCTCGGTCGATTCCTCTCCTATAGCTGGCACCACATTCTTCAATGATTAGGGTTCTACAAAATCGGTTTTGTGCCAAACGATAATGTGTTAAACGGAGAAATTATTATAATGGATGCAGTATATAGAACCTAACAGAAATCCAATTAGCAAACAAACTTTTAAATATAAAATTTAAAAGCGATGTATACCACAGACTACAAACTCGATATGTGGCGGCTGAAACCCTAGACCCACATCCATCACCTATTTCCCACACTGTGCCTCTTCTTCTATGATCTGCGCCTTCCATATAATCGAGTAAATGTTGTAAAAATGATAGATTAATTTATTGGATAGTTAAAATTTTGAATTTGGTGTGAGATTTATATTTTTGTTTTGATTGCAATAGCAATGGAAGAGTTTTAGGAGAAGAGAGGGAGGTCTGAAGGCAAGTAGTCGTAGTGATGAAGTTATGCGATACGTGTAATTGAGGCCAAGAAATACGACCGTACATTTCCAAGTAAACGTTGTATGCGATGAAAATGTGGGTATTTTCGGCATTCCAAAAAAGGCTTCACTTTGACCATTTGACTCAGGGTTTTGCTTTATAGTATATATATATATATATATATTTATACGCATAATCGTTTATATATATATGGGTTTCAAATTTTATATTGACTTAATTATAATATATACGTTTTAATATAAAGTATATATGCTTATTTATGTTAAAAGTGTGTGTGTATATATATCATATTATAAGCCTTGTTGTTGGATTTGTTTTTTTACATACCTAAAAGCTATACAATTTGATATATATAGAGTTATTTGGATTTTCAATATATATATATACATACACATGTACACTATGGTTTGTAGTATTAATAATTTTATAATGGAAGATATATATATGTTTTGTTGTATAAGCTTGCTTCACATACTTTAGATATATCGGCATAGGTATATATAAGTGTTGTAAGGAAAAGTTCATATTGATTTATATAATAGTATGTTATATATACATATTCACGTGTTTATGAAAATATAGATATCTATTGATGTAAATTTGGTGTTTCTAACCAAAGATTTTTATTATATGTAAGTCACGTGTGTATATATATATATCATATATATTGCATACGAAAATATGTTAGTTTATTCAATAAATTATATATATTAATGTGTTTATGTTGTTCGTGTATTGTATATATATATAGTAGCCCATATTGTTACAGTATATAGTATATTATATTTTACTGTATATGATTTTACTACATCTAGTATATAGTATATTATATATGTTTTAAAAGTTAGAATCTGTGTTGTATATATATGATTTTACTGTATTATAAATCTACAATAATTTATAATATTGATTTTAAATTTATATATATATGTATGTATGTATATAAGTTGTTTGTTATATAAATGATGTTATAGTATATATTAATGTTTATGTATATATAGATATGTTTGTTCCATTCTACGTGTTTATTTAACCAATGATTTCGAAATACATATACATCTAGTTTAATATGTGGTTAAATTTAATATTGCTTTGAAATTTAAAAATGTGTTTGAATATAAACCATGATTTTATATACACATAGTCATATATACATGTTCACTTATACCCAATTATCATCATCGATCCATATTCTAATCTATTTCATCAATTCCTATTTATCAGCTTCGTTCGTCGATTCGTGTCCATCTAGCATTGCTTTGGAATTCGTAGCTCGTTCTTAATCAAATCTCTTTAGTCTCGAAAGGTGAGCAATCACTCACGATTACGTTCTTATATTTATTAAATTTGATTTCAATTGAAACGACAATTGAAATATGCTGTTGTTAGTTATTTACATTGCTATATATATGCTATTATCTGTATCCGTTCACCGGTGACATTTGATACCATTATCTGTTATTTATACTGATGATATATGTCTATTATATTATTATCATATCTGTTATCACTCTACAAGTTCGCTATTAGTACAGAATTCACTATGGGTTGAAATGATACATACCCGAACGATCTGTAGAATAGGAGAAAATCGTTATGGGTTGAAATGATAAACCCAAGCGACTTTCAATTGAATTGAATTTGGGATTGCGGGTTGAAATGATATATACCCATATTTACATTTTAAATTACGGATTGAAATGATAAATATTTGTATCACTTGACCATAGGATAGAAAATTATATACATACACTTTTGTCTATATATATAAGAAATATTTTGAAAATGATTTCTATGGTTTTGGAAAGAAATATACGGCTTTATATAAATATTTATTTTAGATATGATATAAATGTCATTAAATTCTTGATTTTAAGCTATGTATAAATTGGTTTTAATATAAAATAGGTTAATTATAAAGTGTGATTTTTATTTAAAATATAATGTGGTTAAGTATTCATTTAAATTATATTTTAATATAGAGTTTGTAATGATTTAATAAATTAAGGTTGAGATGATAGATTTGAAACTATATTTTATTAAGAATTTATTTAATTTAATCGATTTGAAACTTATGGAATTTGAAGTTTTTAAAGAATATGATTTTTATAACTTGATTTTGGTTTAAGGAGAATTAAATGGGTATTTCAAGTATAAATAAATTGAAAGAAATATTTTGTTATTTGTAATTTGGATTTTATTTAAATGATAATGGATTTATTAAGTAAATGTTTCAAAACTAAATAATAGAAAACTGAATTTGATATACATATGAAATTATCAAATTTAGTTTTGAAATTATTGAAAATTAAGGTTTGAAATATACTGAATTTGAAATGGTTTATTTTGTGGATCAAATCTGTTTTGAAATCAATATAATTTGGAATGGTTTATTTGGAAAATAAATTGAATTGAAATTTATGATTTGAGATTTGGTTAAATTTAAATTTTGGAATTCGAATTGTTTTGGAATTGATTTGTGAAATTGAAGAAGCTATTTTATTATATAAAGTATTTTGATATCTAAACCATTTAAGTTGTGGAAGTTATGTTTCAAAGTTATGAATTTCAAAGTATAATGTTTTGAAAGTATTATAATTTCAAGTGTTTAGTTTCGAAAGTGTTATGACTTTGAAAATGCTATGATTTTGGAAAAGGATATATTTGGAATGGAAAATACTGTATTGATATGGTTTTGAAATGGCAATGATAATTTGGTTTTGAAGTATAAACTATTTTGAAATGACTGCGGTGTTATAATAATGTTTGGTTGTTAAAGAGACCGGGATCGGAAGTTGTCATACTCTCTGCCAACTCCGAAAACCACTTTAACAACCGCGTACACGGTGGAGATTCCAAAATGAAGTAGGATGGTGGCGACGTTCTATTGAGGTATATACGTGGACCCGACCCCCGTGAGTTGGCATAAGCTGGCTAAAACAGGAGCAATCGACGGGCTAATGAGGTAGCTCCTTTGATCAAAAACACTGCTTCGATACCATTCTATTACTTTTTGATTGATTGGGTGCACCTTTGTTTTTTTGGAGTGTGGCTTGAGGTGGGCGGTAGTGGCTTCCACGCGTTACCACCGGTCCGAAAGTGCTATTAGTATATCTACCCTGGCATTTCCTAGTTGTGCTGTATCACCTACCCTAGCGCGCCTTATGCGAGTTTTGATTTGTGTCGTACCTATGGAGTATTTATGGTAGCCTCCCGATTTGGAGGTACGACGGTACTGTATAGACTATTAGCACTATATATGTGTTAAGGTGGAAATGTAAAGTCTTAACGCTATTTTTAAGTAAGTATATTTTACTTTAAACATTATTATAGTAGCATATATTACTAGGTGGTAAATAGTTTAACGGATTCTTAGAGGATGGTTATCCCAAACATCCATTGAGTTACTTGTATTTTAGTTGTTATTTCACTTGAGTTGGATTTACTGATGTAAGAATATTAATCCTGACTCGAGTGTTTTGTATTTTGCTTTAAGCTCGGGTCAGACTGAGTGGTTCAGCTTTTGAGACTCATCTTTGGAGTTGGAGCTTCTCTTGGAGATCCAGCTATCTATCTAGCTTTCAGATATTCAGTTGATTCCAGTGATGCATTATGATCTTCTACTTGACTCTTGTATTTGAAACTTCTATTATATCTTATTTAACTCTCTCTGTGTGTATATATATAGTAGCTTCATGAATTACTATTCTTTTGTTTCCGCTGCATATTGTGTATTGCTTTATGTTTGTGATTCTATGATTTATTTATTTACTGTATATGTTGAGTTTTGCAAAATATAAATTAACAATCTGGTATTTTGAACAACTTAAATTCAGCATGTGTGGATGCGAATGGTTGAAAATATCAGGTCATACATTGGTATCAGAGCTTTGGCTCAAGGCATAACTTAGCATATATGGTAAATTTATTTACAGGATTACTTTTGTTCGAGCTTGAATTTCCACCCTTTGATCCGGACTTCTTTCGAATTTTGGAACTCTCCCATTCGTTCCAAAATCCATTCCATCCCTCCCTATTCATATTCTGGATTATCGCATAACTCCACTTCAAACAATCTCTATAATAAATCGGCGGTCTCGTCAATCTTCGAATGATTTGTAAAGAGGTGAAACTCCTTTACGAAAGGCATTTATTTACCAGAGATTTTCGTATCCTCGGTTTACGATGCTATCTATCTCTTGCTATGCCTGAATTCTATCTTTTGCAATCGGATGACGATTTATCTCGGAATTCTGCATCGATTTTATTATTGAAATCACGGTTGATCCGGTTGAGGTTGTCCGCGATTTATATAAACTTATCGATCTTCCTATTTTGTTATTTAATCATCTTATCTTTGTTTCGAATCTATCTTCGAATTAAAATTCTCTTTGATTTGATTCCATCAAATTTGAATCTCTATCCTTGCTTTGAAATCCATTCTTGTATCGTTGAGCGAGGAAGTGAATTTGTAAATTAGTATTAAAAATGTTTTATATATATTGTGTTGTTTGAATTGTTGAAGTTGATTCGGGTTTACGATCGATTCGTCTGATCAATTCTATCGATAGGAATTCCAAAACACTTGAACAGAGCAAACTGACACAATATTGTTTTCAAATTTGGTTAATGGAATAAATTTGTATGATTATATTGTATATATAAGTGAATTTCTGAAATTCAATAAGTTTATTAAATTGGTTATTTTAAATGATATTATTTGATTTTTGCATTTATTGTTTAGTAAACCATTGTTTTTACCAACATATAAGTAAATGAAATTATAAAACATGGTTTATAGATTAATTTGGAATTTAAATTAGAATTTGAGATTTAGTTAAATTTAAAAATTGAAATTCGAGTTGTTTTGGAATTGATTTGGGAAATTGAAGAAGCTATTTTATTATATAAAGTATTTTGATATCTAAACCATTTAAATGGTGGAAGTTATGTTTCAAAGTTATGAATTTCAATGTATTATGTTTTGAAAGTATTATAATTTCATGTGTTTAATTTCAAAAGTGTTATAACTTTGAAAATGCTATGATTATGGAAAAGGATATATTTGGAATGGAAATTATACCGTATTGATATGGTTTTGAAATGTCAATGATAATTTGTTTTTGAAGTATAAACTATTTTGAAATGACCGCGGTGTTATAATAACGTTTGGTTGTTAAAGAGACCGAGATCGGAAGTTGTCATACTCTCTGCCAACTCCGTAAACCACTTTAACAATCGCGTACGCGGTGGAGATTCCCGGATGAAGTAGGATGGTGGCGACGTTCTATTAAGGTATATTCGTGGACCCGACTCCCGTGAGTTGGCATAAGGTGGCTAAAACAGGAGCAATCGACGGGCTAATGAGGTAGCTACTATGATCAGCACACTCCTTCAATACCATTTTATTACTTTGTGATTGATTGGGTGCACCTTTGATTTTTGGGAGTGTGGCTTGAGGTGGGTGATAGTGGCTGCTACGCGTTACCACGGTCCTAAAGTGCAATTGGTATATCTATCCTGGCATTTCCTAGTTGTGTCGTGTCACCTACCCTAGCGCGCCTTGTACAAGTTTTGATTTGTGTCGTACCTATGGAGTATTTGTGGTAGCCTCCTGATCTGGAGGTACGGCGGTACTATATAGACTATTGGCACTATATATGTGTTAAGGTGGAAAATGTAAAGCCTTAACGCTATTTTTAAGTAAGTTTATTTTACTTTAGACATTATTATAATAGCGTATATTACTACATAGTAGATAGCTTAACGGATCCTTAGAGGATGGTTATCCCAAACATCCTTCGAGTTACTTGTATTTCAGTTGTTATTTCACTTGAGTTGGATTTATTGATGTAAAAATGTTAATCCTGACTCGAGTGTTTTGTGTTTTGCTTTACGCTCGGGTCAGACTGAGTGCTTCAGCTTTTGAGAATCACCTTTGGAGTTGGAGCTTCGCTTGAGATCCAGCTATCTATCCAGCTTTCAGATATTCAGTTGATTCCAGTGATGTATTCTGATGTTGTATTTGACTATTGTATTTGAAACTTCTAATATTGTATCTTATTTAATTCTGTTATATATATAGTAGCTTCATAAACTATTATTCTTTTTTTTCCGCTGCATATTGTATATTACTCTGCGTCTGTGGTTGTGTGATTTATTTTTTTACTATATATGTTAAGTTTTGCAAAATATAAATTAACAATCTGGTATTTTGAACAATTCAAATTCGGCATGTGTGGATGAGAATGGTGGAAAATATCAGGTCGTTACATGCATCCATGCATATTTTACAGTAACAATGAATTATCAGTAATTTTGATCAATGTAATTTAGTATAGTTTTCGCACATATTCACATAGCATCCAAATTGTTAATGTTGTGGCCTACCTCAAAAATATCTGGATGGTTTTATTTTTTTCCTGCTGTGTTTGTTACTATTTCAATCGAATACATCCATGTGTAATCCTATTCTATCTTAAATCAATATTTGTTTTTCAACACAAGGAATATGCTCATCATTTTCTTGGCACTCATGAAGCTTACATGGTAGCACTAGGTATTCATAGGCATGTATATTATTTTCCATAATGTGGGTATTGCGAGACAACACTGAGGAGTTGATTTTCATTTCAATTTTATTCGATCATCTTTTGTTCAATTTTTATGAGTCCTAATAAACTAATCAAAGACAGGAGAGCTTTGTTTTGAGCTTGGTTTTTAGCACTTATTTTTTAAAAATTTATGGTACTAGCTCTATTGTGGGAGGTTAGATTTTCTTTACTAGCGGTTGATGGTTGTAGACGTGTTTCAATTTTTATTTGTTTCCTTATTGATCTTAGATGTTTTCATTCTTATTAAGTTTATTGTGCCTTTGATATTTCCTTATAAGAAATTAACTTCTAATCACTATAAATTTGCAGTGCGGCTAAATATATCAGTCAATTATTAATCTGTACAAGTATAAAGATGCAATAACAAGTGAACTATCATTGGACTACTAATTTCTTTTTGATTCATGTTACAGATATATTACCTTTTAATTTTGAAATTTTAAACGAAAACCTTGCGCGAAGCACGGGTTCGCACTAGTGATAGCTAGAAAATTCACTTATTATTCAGGGTTCAATATGGGAATTATGCACTATGTTGAGAAATAGAAATGATAGTCTTATAATATTTCATCACTGGCTATAAACAGAAAACAAATAAAAGGCTAGTATCCATTTATACACACATTGCTGTTATTATGGTGTAATTAGGCAATTATAATTTAAGAAATAAGCAACGACTGGTAGAATGATAATTTAGTAAATAAACAATGGTTAGTAGAATTAAAATATATATAATCATGTGCAAAGAGCTTGTAATATCATAAATCAGCAATAAAACTAATTATTCATCATATTCAATCTTCTCCTAAAAAATTCAATTATAAAAAAATCAACATGGTATCGAAGCATGTCAGATTCCGACTCAAAATTTTCGCAACAATAACAAAAGCTACATATAACGAAGAAATCAATCAGTTCAACATGTCTCAATTTGACAATACTAAACTCACAAATATCATATTCAGTGGCAATAAAAATTACATTTTCTGATCTAGATCAGTAACAATTGGTCTAGGTGGAAAAAGAAAATTAAGTTTTGTCATTGGAAAAAAGAAAAAAACCCAAAGTGTTGGGAAATTCCAATATGTGGGCCATGTAAAATAAAAAGGGATTTTCATTCGAAGGGCTTCTTTGTGCAGGGTAATAAGTTTTAAGTACAACTATTCTGAAAAATTAGTTTTAAGGACAAATTATAGGAAAATGATAAATAAAGTTATCATTTTCAGTTATACAAAATAATGATAAATGAATTTATCTTTTTTCTATATAACTTAAAAGGATAAATGAATTTATCATTTTTCTGTAAATCATCCTTAGAACTAATTATTCAAAATTATTATGCTTAAAACTTATTACCCTAAAATAAGAAGCCATTCAACCTAATTTCCACTAAAATGTGCTATTTTGTGTAAAACCTAATTAAGGTTATCAAATTATGGATTAAAGTTAAAAACCTTACAGATATAATTATCATGGAATTAATGCATAAATATTGGGGCAATTCTAATTTGTTGAAGGGCGAAATTCGAAAATGCCAACATTATAAATAAGAGGTTATGATTTCCAAATTACACAAGTTCTACTTATTCTCATAATCTATTTTATGGAAATAATTCAGATCCAGGGTTTATGTCAATTTGGAAAATCAGATCGAACTCTTATCTTTTAGATTTCTCATTCTCTTAATCAATTAATGAAAGCTATAACTATGGATTTAGATCTATATAAGATCCAGGGCTTGTGTCAATATGAAAAATCAAACCAAATTTTTTTTTTAATCAGCAACTATGAATTCAGGTATGACTTCCGCTAATTCGTTTACTTTTCTCTGATTTTTCTCTCACAATCAAATCAATATGGATCAACTTTTCCAATCTAGAGTTTCATGATTAATCTATCCTAAAATTATAATGAAATCCTAACAAGTGGTATCAGAGCCACCCTTTTTGATTTCATTTGGAAATTTTTTTATGAATAAGTTTTTTAATTGAACCACTTTTAGAATTCGTTAGATTTTTGTTATTTCTTCCTCAAGTTTCAGATCTGCTTTATCTATGTATCAAGGATTTTTGATGATGATTTTGAATTTGGTTTAGTATCATTTTTTTTTGTAAATTGAAAGGCTGATTTATACAACTATTTTAAGGTAAAAATATAGATATATCAAACAATTATAATTTTGAAACCATTAAATCATGAGAAATAATTTAACTTCCTTTGAATTTCGAAAAACAACTTATACTGGTTAAAATATTCATATGTTTTGTATATTTTGTAAATAAGCTATGAATTTTAAGTGAGGAATACTTTGGATCTGATATATATTGTCATTTTTTAATGTTTATTAATGGTGTGGATAAATATATATAATTTAGAACCATATATGTAAGAAATATAAATCCGGTTCTATGATTATTTTACTTTACTTAACTTTTAATTAAGTAATTTGGAGTATATAAAGTATTTGGGTAATTTTAGAAATTTTGATTAGTTAGAAATAAAGTACGCTCCTTTAAAGTGTTTACGTTTATTTTATTATTAAAATAAATTTTAACAGGACATTAATTTACATTTTGGATGTTGTAACGATCAATTACATTTATTTTTTATCATTAGCATTAAATGTGACTATTTTTTAATAAATAAATTAATTTATTATCATAAATGTAGTAAATGTATCAGTTGTAATAAATTTAGTGATGTGACATATTTATATTTGGAATAAGAAAAGACATATGGTTATTATTTGATGCATTCATGTTTAATGGTTACATATATTTATATGTTTGACCCATGCTTGTTGAAAACATATTCACTTTCGCGCTTTGATTAGCATAAAATAAAAGGAGTAGCAGTTTTCATACTTTGCCAAAATGCATAGTTACCGACCTTAATTAAGTATTCAAATAATAAACTAAAGATAAAGTGACATAGTAACATACTGTATAACTATATTGCGGTTCATATATATATCATAGCTATTGCATTTATTTATGCTATTTAGTATGACAATTACTATGTCATTTGTGAATAGTTTTATGTGTCATGTAATTCTGATGTTCATCCATGACATTTATTATGTGATTTATTTATGATGCCTTATATCATATTTATTTAGAAAATGTCATGAATGTAACCATATACTTAAAGTAAAAGATTAAAACAGCTATGATTAAAACTTATTTTGCCACAGTTATAATTTTAATATTTTCAAGTGTCATATAGACCTAAAGTGCTTTTGGGAATATTTTATAGCACCTGAATATTGTACATACGCTGAGTAATAAGTTCAAATTTATTTTTGGTGTCTCTTTGCAAACTAATTGTAAATATCCTATATTCCAACTGAGCTAATTGAAATTACATATGAGCAAAGCGACCTCTCTTTTAGTGTTTATGATTTTTTTTTGATATTTGTGTGTATTTATTCATGCGGACATTGGTTGGTCCAAAGGAGGACTAATATTTGGTCGAATAACCAACACATATGCGATGATAAATATGTGACATTTATAAGGTTTTACAAGTGAATAACTAATCAACCCAAAGGAAGATTGTTATTTAACTTGAATAATTGTAAGTGTTTAATCATTACAACAAAAGTACCACTTGCAGTTAATATTACTGTCTAAAGACTTGATATTAATGTTGGCTGGATATCTTGAGAAGCAACTTACAAATTATTTGAATGTACGATGGCTGATATTGGATATGAGCATATACAGTCAGTTCTTAATTTTTGTTTAATTTCCAACTAATTTGACTAAAGTGCTTGCCAATTTTAATGTTATCATCTTGTTTGGGACTAACTCTAAGGATTATGAAGAGAATATGTTGTTTGTTCTTAACTTCATGGATCTAACTCTTGCAGTTAGGAGGGTTACACCCATCCATATTGTGGTTGATTGTTCTTATAATCTATGAAGAACATTCAAAGGTAGGATAATTCAAAAAAGACAAGAGTCAAAAGATTATAAAGTAAAATATTTCAAAAGCTTTCAAGGATGTGGTATGTGTGCGGATAACCAATTTTAACGAGTTTATTGCTTAGAATGAAAAGCATTTTGTTAAAATGGTAAGGAGAAATAAGCACGCTTTATATTTCTTGATCCTATAAAGTTAAAATAAAGAAAACATAAATGAGTACTATATGGAAAATATTGCTTCAAAAGTTAAACGCACTCAAGTTATTGTTGTTTTTTGGTACTCTCTTTATTCATAGTATAACCATTGTATGATTACTATTAATTATTATTTTTAAAGAATAAAATGACCTTTTATTGAGATCATAGCATTATGTTAAGAAGAAGAGAGGTTGAAGCATGTAAGATTGAAAGTACTAATTAAACATATATTGTAAATAAATGTATAAATAAGAACAAAGAATTCGCTAAAGACCTAAACAAAAGAAATAACATAAGGATATATTTATACTTGTTTCCTTTATGAAATCTATGGACATATAAAGTAAAGTATACTAGATATTTTGAAGTTATTATTGAGATTTCAGTTATATTGTTTAGATTTATTTGATATTTTTGTTATGCTGCCACTTCGATAGATTTCAGTTTCTAATTTTGATATGAACAAACTTGGTTATTATTGTTCCTTTAGACATAATAAGATTAATTTATGAATAAATTCAAACATCGTTGGAATTAAATCTCCTAATCTAAAATATAGCTTATATCTACTTATGTAAATACCTTTTATAACGAAGTCTCAAATTTTGATTTGGTGATTAATATGATTATTTATTTCAGCTTACTAAATAATTCTAAATTGAAACACTAAATATAGAAAATACTCTATTGATATTCTAAGCCACTTAAAAGTTATAGTTTTTTGAACCCCACTAAAAAAAATTATGATTGGTAATCCTATAATTTTTTAGGTTGTTGAGTTTGAGGGGTGAAATAAAGTAAGGATCATTGTCTTTAAGGAGAGTTATTATCTTCGATTCAACTACAGTTATTTATTTAGATAATGTATAGGATTTGTTTTCTTTCATTAACAAGAAGTAAATTAAGGACCATAATAAGACAATGTCAAAAAAAATTTTAAGGTATATATCATTGTCTTTAAGAAGAATCATTATATTTGATGTAACTACAGTTACTTCTTCGGATATTGTAGATGACTTGTTTTCCTGATCAACAATAACAAAATTAAGAACCACAATAAGTCAATGTCAAAAAAAATTCATCAAATTAAGGTTATTTTTTCAAGAAAACAAACTCAACAACCTTAAAATGAAAGGTCAGTAAGAAAATCCATTTGAAAAGAAAGAAACACTATTACGGATGCCTATGTAGTATTTTTCATAAAGATAAATATTAGATTGGTGAAGATGATTCTTTAGACTTGTATCAATCCATACAAGGGACTAATTTGAAATGTAGATTTAAGATATGAATATATAGTCTAAATCTATAACGACAATAAAATTAGAGATCTTTTCCACCACTTTAAGATAACAAGATCATTAATTATGACTAACTATTCAAAAAAACTGGATCAAGTAGGTAATGTGGAAAGGTATACTAAGGTTCATTATAGAAAAGACTATACTCAAAAAGAAAACAATTCTTTTTTAAAGAGGTTTTGATGAAGCAACTTAAGGAACCCACTTATCGATTACTCTTTTGTATTAGGGATTCAAATACACCATTATTATTCATAGGGTGATATTTGGATTATCACAAAAGAGATATACAGATAAAGCTTAAAATAAAATCAAAAAAACGTTATGGTTGCAAACTGTGAATCAATTCATTTTCTTTTGATAAAATAGACAAATGTTGTCTTATATAATAATATAAGAACATCTTTGAAGCTAAAGAAATGCAAAAGATTCCTCATGCATTTTCGGTGTGGATCTAATGCATGCTACAACATATATACATATTGATATTGCATGTATTATTTGGTAGATATCTTACTGATATTAAAGGTGGATCAATAGTTAGTAACCATAATGGTTACGTGACATCTTTAGGAAACAAAAAGATTATATGCTCATAAATAAAAGATCGGATTGGCTGGAGATCATAAGGCATTACAATATGGATATTTTGGATGCTAAGAGTATAAAAATTCCACTTCGGATAATAATAATAATATTGTTGTCGTTATTTTTATATTTGGATGAATTTATATAAGGAAAGTTTTCATATATATACTTGTAGACCTCTTTACCATTTTCTGTTATGGTGCATCCAACGATGGAAAATTATTGTCAAATTTTGTCACAAACTTATGGACTATTGAGTAAAGAAATTGAAAGACAATTAAAGTAATATTGTGACAATAAACAACATACTATTTTTGAAGAAATGGGGAGTGAAATATAGATTGTAATTCATAGAGCTTATTGCGACAAACCCCGCTGTAGAGGATCCACTTGCAAAAGAAATATCACCCAAGATCTTTTATGAGCATCTTGCTCAATTAGTGTAATTTTTATATAAGATTTTTTGTTCAGGGGAGATTATATTTGGTATTGACATATGACATGTTACTCTATACTTTGGTTAAAAATAATATATCAAGTTCTTTTGTCTAATCAAAAATAAAGTAATAAAGTTTTGTTTGCACTCAAGGTTATTCAAATATTAAACGTATTGATCTCACTAAAGTATGAACAGTTGGAAATAGACATGTATTTATCACAACTCATGTAATTTCCATGCTACGCAACCATGACTAATCTATGTCATTTGATCGTATTGGTATATGTGACCATTGATGAGTTTAGTTACGCCAAAAGTACTGAAAACCACTTTGATCCTTTGCCAACATAGTTAATGGATGATACTTTTTCGGAAACACTTTATTTTATAGATAGCAAATTTTAGAGCTCATAAAGTTATACACATTTATAATGTTATTACATATATGACCCAAGATGATATTGTTGGTAAATTTTAATATGTGGGCTATATATGTAAAATAAAATACGTAGTGCTATTTTTGTGAAAAGTCATATTAAAGTGATCAAGTTATGAATTAAAGTTAAAAGGCTTACTGGTATAATTGTTATGGAATTTTTGTGTAGATACCTGGGCAATTCTAATTTGTTGAAGTTCAAATTAGAAAATGCTGACATTATTAATAAGAGGTTACAGTCCCCAAATTACATAAGCTTTAGTTATTCTCCTAATCTCTTCTATGAAGATGATTCAGTTCTAAGGTTTATATTAATTTAGAAGACCAGATCCAACTCTTATCTTTTAGATTTATCTCTTTCTCTTAATCAGTTTATGAAAGCATCAACTATGGATTCGGATCTAATTTGTGATCTAGGACTCGTGTCAATATGGAAAACCAAACCTATTTTTTTTCCAACCAGCAACTATGAATTCAGGTATGACTTCCGCTAATTCATTTACTTTCCTATAATTTTTTCTCTCAATAGAATCAATACGGGTCAACTATTTAGATCTAGGGTTTCATGATTAATCTACCCTAAAGTATAATGAAATCCTGACACAAAGCAGCAAAGCTAGATGAACGAACTTCTGAAGAAAAAACAAAAATAGAAAAAGGGAGACAACCGACCAATTAATCATGTCATGGCTACTCAACATAATGGAACCCCAGATTTCAAACCTACTTATCCTCCAGCACATCACAAGAGATTTGAAACAAAGGCAAGAGAAGGTATGGTCAACAACAAAAAATTCACATATCTTTAGCCTTAAATATGAGCTTGCCCAAATAAAATGGAGTACCTAAAGTAATAACGAACTTGTGACCGAAATTATGTCAAAATGGGAAGAGCCCAATGTCTATCTCCCACCAACAACAGACCCAATTAAAACCTAAAAAATATCCAAACAAGTTTTAATTTTCACCTACTTGGAGGCTCTCGATCCAAGCTATGAATCAATCAAGTCTCAAATCTTAGCCTCGGCCTTGATAATGTAGTGGAAAGAATTGAGCAAGAGCAATCTCGACAAGCACTCAAGAATCCAAGGCATTTGGAAAGTTAAGTGAATAAGTCGTTTCAGGTAAAATACTCAAATCCTAGTTTAGGGGATATGCCCAAAGGGAAGGGAGCGTCGAGCACCAAACTGATCAACCATTATAAGAAAGTAGGGCACAACCATGACGGTTGTTGGTTCCTTCATGCCCACCTCCAACCGGTTGGAGAGAAGGGCGACAGAGAAGGTAAGCAGGGTGGTGTAAAAGTGGAGAATAAATTTGGTGGATTTAGCATAGGAACAGAGATATAAGGGAAAGGATCTTATATGGCTCAAATGATGCAACTAAATCAACTGCTAACTCAGTTAAATAGTTTGTTACAGCAACAAACCTCAAGTTTTGTACATTCTCACGCTATTTTTAACTCATCCAAAGTCAATAACAATTTTAAATTGCAAGTATCTATCAAAATACAAATAGACGGTTAATTGACTCAGGTGCAACTGATCACATGACATGGAACAAGAATGAATTAATTAATGTTAAACAAATTAAAGATTCTCAGTACCTTTTGCTAATAGAGATAAAATTCAAATTCATGGTTTTGGCACAACAAAGTTGCTTACGAAAGATGTGAAAAATATTTTATATTTTCTAGATTTTAATTAAAATTTATTATCAATTAGTAAAATAACCCATGAACTGAACTGCCATGTTATATTCTCACTTTATATAGTGACCATCTAGGATCGAGAATCAAGGAAGAAGATTGGTGAGAAATGTTTGAAAAATGGCCTTTATTATCTAGATAAAAATACCAACAAATGTCATGTGTCATTAAATTTAGTAGATCATGATAAATTGGTATATTGGAGATTTGGTCATCCATGTGATCAAATTTTGAATAAATATTTATGTTATAAATTAGATTCAAAAAATTGTGATGTTTGTAAGCTTTCAAAACAAACTAGATTGCCATTTTCTTTATCTACTAACAAGGTAAAAAAATGTTTTGATTTAATTCATTCTGATGTTTGGGGTCCAGCTCCTATTGATGCTTATAATCATTTTAAATATTTTATCACATTTGTTGATGATTTTTCTCGCATTACTTAGGTTTACATTTTAAAAGGAAAAAATGAATTATTTTTCATGTTTTCAAAAATTTCATAGAAAATCAGTACAATGTAAAGACTAAAAAATATCTATCTCGTAATGGAACAGGGTACGTAAACAAAAATTTCATAAATTTTATTAAACAAAAAATAATTTTATGCTAGACCATTTATATTAATACACTTGAACAAAACAAAGTTTCAAAAAGAAAAATCGACATTTACTCTTCTTTCTCAAACCAACTTCCAAAATCTTACTAGTCAGATGTTGTGCTAACTGCAACTTGCCTCATAAATAGATCGCCAAATGTCATGCTTAAAAATATGAGTCATTTAGAAATTCTTAAGAATAAGAGTTTTTGGATGTACATGTTTTTTACACATAAAAATACATGACAAGCTAGATAAAATTGCTATTAAAGCCATATTTTAGGATACTCATCCCAAAAAAAATGGGTATCAATGTTATAATCCATAAAATCGTAAACTTTATATCTCATGAGATGTATCATTTTTAAAAAATGAACCATATTATCAAACAAGTAACAAGAAAATATACAAGATAAACTAGTCATATTACCTCCAAATAATTTCATGTTTCCTGAAGAAACAAATCAGAACAGGTTAAGAAAAAAATAAAGAACAAATTAGCAAAACAAGTGCAATTATTTTAGGAGAGAAGAAGAGATAAATGAGCCAAGTGAAGAACTAACTCATGAAGAACCAACTCAAGAAGAAAATGTCGTAAGAAGAACTATGAGACAAACTCGACCTCCCATCAAATTAAGAGACTATGTATCCCAACAGGTGAGGTATCCTATACAAGCTTTTATTTCATATAATATGATATTCCCTTCATACCGAGTCGACTTAAGCAACATTACTAACCAAATGGAACCAATCAACTTTGGTGAAGCTAATCAAAGCCTATTTTGGCCTAAGACCATGAACGAAGAACTTCTGGCCTTAAAAAATGGCATAAGAGATATTACCAATTTACCAAAAAATGAAAAACTCATAAGTTGCAAATGGATATACAAAATCAAATACAATAGTGATGGTACGATTGAAATGTATAAAACTAGGCTAACGAATAAGGGATTTACCCAATCTTATGGTATTGAACACCAAGATACTTTTGCATCGGTAGCAAAAATGAATACGCTTGAAATTTCGCTAGCAGTAGCCACCAATTTGGGATGGGATTTGTTCCAAATGGATATAAAAAATGCACTCCTTCAAGGAAATTTAAAGGGAAGTCAATATGATTGTTCCTTCGGGCTACAAAAGTGAGATGAACTCATCATTGGTGTGTAAATTAAAAAAGACAATTTATGGTCTAAAGCAATCTCCAAGAGCGGGGTAAGCCAAGCTAAGCTATTATCTTTAAAAATAATTTTTTTTAGAAGGAGTTCCTATTCCTCTATGTTCATCAAAAAATCAGTAAATACCACTACTATTATTCTGGTTTATGTAGATGATGAAAGTGTGCTATGGATCGTGTAATACAGATATACGATAATACAGAGTATAATGATGATAGCTATACAGTAAATAGTGCGGAATATAAGAGCAGTATAATAAAAATAACACCAGAGATTTTTCTACTAGTTTGGAGCTCCGTTCTATGCCCAGTCCCAAACTCCTTCTGGAATTTCATTAAAACAACAACCCTCACTTAAACCGGAGGAACAAGTCTATATAACCCCAGAGCAGTCGAACATGGACCTGAGTAGCGGAATAGGATTTTGCCTCAGTAGCCGAAGAGGACTTCACATGCCTGAGTAGCAGAACAGGACTTCAACAAATACAAAAGATTGTTTGATTTTTTGTGTTCTGATAACACAGATAAGTCTGTTTATAGTACAAGCTTCCTGTGATCTTCTCCTCGAGTATACATATGTAGAATATAATATATTACTGAATATTTAAGAGTATAGTTGCAAGAATATTCAATATAGTTAGATAAGAAAGATAAGCAGATTCAATAGTTTGGAATGAAGTTAGGATATGTATTTATAGTTGTTAAATAGTAGCGACCATTGACGAAGAGTTCCAGCTGAAGCGTTGTGTCCAAAATCTCTTCGTAGAGGTTCGTAACTCTTTACTAATGATCGTGTTTTTCAAAAAATATAGCTGTTATAGAAACTCAATCAACCGAGCCTCCGGGTCCGTCGACTAAGTATTCAAATGATTTTTTATAAATTATACACACACACACACACACTTGTGCATCTGTGCATTTTGCATAAATACTAGCACGTCAGTCGACTGACCCAGTATTATCTATGCAATTTGCACAGTTTACCAGATGTATGTGTGTATATTATTTATGAATCTAACTTTTAAAACTTTGATTATATATATATATATATATTATATGCTTCTATATGTATGAATCATTTGAAAATCATACATATGTAAACGAGGAGAGATCTTAACAATATTGACTTAAGACTCAAAACAAAATAATATAAAAGTTGATGCATCGATTTTGATGTCTTGTCTCCATGTAGTATATATTATCTTTTTGCCTTAACAGTCGTCGAATCTGTATGTTTCAGTGATAACTTTGTGTCATGAATCAAAACCAAGTCTCAACATTCTTCCCCTTTTTGATTGATGGCAACCTATAAATTGATATAGATTTCGACTATATATAATAATATGAATACTTACTCCTCCTGAATCTTTGGCGATATATGTCCTGCATTCTTAATGTGAGCGATAATTTTCTCCTCCTTTTTCATCGACAAAAATGAATAAATAACATGAATAATCGTATGATGCATGTATAGATATTCAAATAAAACATCACAAACATATCAGTTAAAGAAACAAGCATTCATACATTGCAACATCACAAGCAAGAGTTTTAAGACACCAACATCAAATAAAACAAGTAATACAAAACATTGGCTATTTAGTACAAGCCATGTTTCAGTATTTTAAAATGAAGGTCTAAAGTTTGTAGATCATAAAAAAAAACAAATTCTAACAGAAACAACATCTAGTTATATTTTACGTTTACCCCTATCGCCACCTATCTCACCACCATCGCCTCCATTTTCACCATTGTCGCTGCTACTCACTTGATCATCAGAAGAGGAGGACCAAGTGAAAACGGGTTGTTTTCCCGGATCACCTAATGTAGCCGTGGAAGAGCCGGATGAACACAAGATTGCTTGCCATAACTTTGTTAAAAATCCTTTCACTTTATCAAGCTTTTTGTCAACTCTGGCGATATGTGTATCAAGAATTTGTTCGTTACGACATATCATGGAAATAGACTCATGTGGAGGAAGACCCGAATTTGGAATCATAATTTCATCTTGGTGACAAATAGTTGATCTTTAGCGAGTTGGACGTGATGCTTCTCTTTGTTGTTGAGGTGGTTGATCTTGAGGCATTTGGCATCGAGTCCATTCTTTAAAAGAAATGATGGGAGGAGGTCCATCAACCCATAATTTCATCAATGCTGGAGTACGGGAGTTTAAGTTGCCGATGGTAGAGACCGTGAGTCGGGTTTCACAATCTCACATTCTTTTAGTAAGCGCATAATGTATTCACCATAATATATGACATTCATACGGCCGTTGTTGAAACTTAAAAATTCATCAAGAATTAACCAGAGCCAATTGACTTTGATATTTTCGAAGATGGCATATAAAGCTTTGAAATTGTGTTCATAAACAAGCTCGTAACTTTTGGTTCTTGGAGTTATGATTTTCATTAACGCACGGTGCATAATCCTAGCTTTAGGCCTTAAGGACATAGATTTGAGTTGGCGCATATCATCTTCTAAAAACAAATGACTTATCCGATCACGAACGACCATATCATAATCAATATTACTTAATTCAATTCCTTCATTTTTAGATTTTAGGATGTGAGCCATTTGATCTAAAGAAAAGAATATCGGTTTTCCACAAACCAAGCTCCAAACACAATCAACTTGGTTTTGTATATTTTGGTGACCCAAATTAAGATTTTCATAGAATAGCTTAACCATAATTTGATTTATCTTGTGTTTCTTTTCATCAATATTAATTAAAGACTCCAAAGTGCTACGACGAGCCAATTCTTGTATATGATAAGGAGAGAAATCAGCAAATTTTATAAACGAACCTTAAAAAATACGAGAATCTTTCATTCTCCTCCATCATTTAGCCGCGGCATCGTCAAAAAGCCATTGTTGGATTTGGTCATTGGAAAGAGGTTGAGAGGATGAAGTTTCTTGACCTTTTCTTTTTGAAGCCATTGAAATTGAGTTTTGATGATAAAAATTTGATTTTTTGAAGTTTTAGATTTTGAGGAAAAGTGAAAAATATAAAGTAGAAGTGAAGAGAAAAGGTGAGTTTGGAGGATAAAAGATGAGGTTGGGTTGGTAGGAGCAGTTAATTTTCCTTAGATCTACGAACCAGTCGACTGAATCAGGTGTTCAGTCGACTGGAGATAAATTTCTATATTTTTCATCTTTTGGTTCATTCAACTGAAGCCCTGATTCAGTTGACTGAATCCGAGCAATGAAAAGTTGAACTTCTGGTCCAGTCGACCGACCCAATGTGGCAGTCAATTGAGCCTACTGTTATCATATTTTGATTACGGAGTCAATCGATTGATCCACTGGTTCAGTCGACTGGCCTATGTCATTTTTCCCAATAATCCTATTTTTGTTAAGGTTTTGTGTATATTTTATGTGAAAATATAATTTTATTTATACTAAAATGTTGTACATATTTTATTATTTGAAAAATAAAATACGATGACAACCATTCTTATTTTGAAGCTCTAGGAGTTTTGTATCCCTGTAGATGTTTGCGTCGAACGTTGAATGCTTCATTTGGATCCCATGAGTTCGGTGAGACTGGTGGTCGAGGTGGGGACGAAGTAGTAGGACGACGAATGGGTGTAACCACTTCTTTGTCGATTGGATGGGATGAAGCGCCACATAATTTCATGGAAATATGTTCTATAATGCCTAGACGTCTTGAATTGATTTTCTGCTCGTGCATTTTGTGCTGAAGCATCAATGACTCCTGCTAATCGTGATGTATATCACTTATCTTTTCTTTAGTCGTTGGAGAGTAGTCAAACACAATTTTCTTTCCTTGCTTTCTCTCTGGAGTGTATCCGGTATGATCGTGAGGAGCAGAAGATTGTGTAGAGTGATGAAAGTGAATGATCATTGCTATTGTGGTATAATTTTGTATAGTTTAGTTGAATGTGAGGAGTTTGACATAGTGGTAACTTTGTATAGTTTAGTTGTTTGTATGAATAGTAGTGAATAAGAATGCCTATTTATAGGCTATAATGGAGAATAATAAGGATTAATTGAGTGGATTGAATTATTTTTAGATTTGTTAGTTAAGGATGATCATTGCTATTGTTTGGTGTTTTTCTGTTATTGTAGTTTACTTTTGTCAATGTAATATGTTTATATATACAGTAAATATATGTATATAACAGTAAGTGTTATAAAAAAATTAGAGTATAGTTGTAACTAAATAAGAAAAGCCCCAACTTGAACCTTAATGCAAATAACCAATAGCTCAGGTGGTTAAGACATCTGGGCTATTCACAATAGGTCAAAGGTTCGAGTCTCGGCATGGTTAGAAAAATGAATTTTTTAAGAATTTTTTTTTATATTTTAGTTTTATTCTAAAATTTCGTATTTTATCATTTTAGAACTATTTATATATCTTTAATTGACACTGTACCGAGCTCTCGACGTAGTTTTATAAATGTGTTTTCTAACAGTGGTTTTGTAAAGATATCGGCTAATTGATTTTCAGATGGAACGTAATCTAAATTTATCACATCTTTTTCTATATTGTCACGTAGAAAATGATGCCGAATATCTATATGTTTAATTCTAAAGTGATTTACTGGATTTTTAGATAGGTTAATTGCACTGGAATTATCACAGTAAATCATTGATTTTGATAAATTAATTCCAAAATCTTTAAGTATTTGTTGCATATAGATTACTTATGCACAAGCTAATGCTGCAGATATATACTCTGCTTCACAAGTTGATAGTGAGAAACAATTTTGTTTCTTGCTAAACCACGATATTAATGATTTGCCAATGAAATAACACGTATCGCTCGTACTTTTTTTGTCTATTCGTGATCCTCTGAAATCAGCATCTCTATAGGATACTAACCCGAAAGAGCAATCTTTTGGATAGAAAAGTTCAAAATCTTTAGCATTACTAAGATAACGTAGTATTCCTTTTACAGATCGTAAGTATGATTCTTTCGGGTCAGGTTGAAATCTTGCACATAGACATACACTCATCATTATACCTAGACGACTAGCTGTCAGGTATAGTAATGATCCAATCATACTACGATACAGTTTCTAGTCTACACTCTTGCCGTTTTCATCTCTTGATCACTTGATCAGATTATTACAGTATTTTTCTTTCCGAATCACTCACTATTTGTCAAGTGTTTTCCATTCCGAATCACTTGATCAGATTATTACAGTATTTTTCTTGATTTATAAATATTTCATTTGAAAATTGTTTTATTTGAAGATCTAGAAAATTCGATAATTCTTCCATATGAGACATCTTAAATTCTTTAGTCATTATTTTAGAAAAATCTTTACGTAATTTATTATTAGTTGAACCAAATATAACGTCATCTACATATATTTGAACTATTAAAACATCATTTTTAGAATGTTTTATAAATAGAGTCTGATCTACTTTTCCTATTTCGAATCCCGATTCAATTAAATAGCTTTAAGGCGTTCATACCAAGCATGTGGTACTTGTTTTAAATCGTATAAATCTTTCTTAAGTTTATAGACATGATCTGGATATTTTGCATGAACGAATAAAGGTGATTGTTCAACATAAACATTTTCTTTAATATGACCATTTAAAAATGCACTTTTAACATCTATTTGATGGAGTAAAACACGCGAAAGCCAGCAAGATTCGTATAGCTTCTAGTCTAGCGAGGGAGCAAATGTTTCTTCATAGTCTATTCCTTCTTCTTGGTTATGCCCTTGTGCTACTAATCTAGCTTTGTTTCTAGTTATATTTCATAATTCGTCGGTTTATTTTTATAAACGCATTTAGTTCCTATAACAATCTGATCGGTTGGTCTGGGCACTAGTTCCCAAACTTCATTTCATTCAAATTTATTTAGTTCTTCTTACGTCGCAATGATCCAATTTTCATCGGATGATTCTTCCTTAGTATTCTTAGGTTCTATAGTAGAGAGAAAAGCTACATGACCCATTAAATGTAGTTGATTCCTAGTTCGAAAATTTGGATTTATTTCTCCAATTATATTTTCTGTAGGTTGATTTCGTAAGATTCTTGGATGAGATCTTATTATATTAGTGGTATTTTTATTTTCTGAATTATGAATAATATTTTCATCTTCTCTAGAATTATGAATAATATTTTCTTCTTCTCTTAAGTTATTTATTTCTATATTCGTGTTATCATCAAGTAAATCATCGTCATCATTAAAACTTGAAATATGTTTAAAATTTTCATTAAAAGATATGTTGAGTGTTTCTTCAATAGTATTAGTCCATTTATTTAAAATTCGATAAGCTTTTCTTCGATCTGAATATCCAAGAAATATTCCTTCGTTAGGTTTTGAATCGAATTATCCAAGCCAGTCTTTAGTATTTAACACAAAACATTTTGATCCAAATACTTTAAAATAAGACATGTTTGGTTTTTTACCATTAAAAAGTTCGTAAGGTGTATTCTTAGTGAGGGGTCTAATAGAAACACGATTCAATACATAACAGGCAGTTGCAATGGCTTCTGCCCCGAAATGTTTTGGTAACATGCTTTTGTTTAGTAAGGTTCTTGCACATTCTTGTAGAGTCCCATTATTTCGTTCTACAACTCCATTTTATTGTGGAGTTCTTGGAAACGAAAAGTTATGAAATATTCCTTTCTATTTACAATAGTTATTAAGTAGTTCGTTTTCAAATTCACCTTCGTGATCACTTCTAATATTTTTAATTTTAGTACCTTTTAAATTTTGAATTCGTTTAACAAATGTTTTGAAATTCTCAAAAGTATCACTTTTATTTTTCATAAAGATAGTCCATGTATATCTAGAAAAATCATCAACTATTCTAAATACATATTTATTGTGATTTATGGATTGAACTTGGGTTGGTCCAAATAAATCCATGTGGAGTAATTCAAGTAGTTGCAATGTCGAAATGACTTTCTTAGATTTAAACGAAGATTTAGTTAACTTACCTAATTGACATGCGTCACAGAAATTATTAACTTTAAAACTTATCTTTGGTCATCCTTTATCGAGGTTATTTTTGTATATTTTATTTATAGTTTTGAAATTGATATGACAGAATCGTTTGTGCCATAGCCAGAGATCATTTTCTTTGGCTATTAAACACATGTATGAGTTATCATTAACTTTCATATTTAAAACGTAAATGTTCCTCTCTCTATTTCCTTCGAAAATAAGATTCTAATTTTGGTCGAAGATACTACATTTATTTTCAGAAAAATATATTTAAATCCATTATCACTTAATTGACTTATACTTAATATTATGTTTTAGATTCTTAACTAATAAAAAGTTTGTAATAAGAGGTAAGTTAAATGTATCGTAATTGCTCACATCACCTTTGCCGTTGATATATCCCTTTGAATTACCTCTCAAAGTGACAGAACCTCCATCAGAGTATGTAATGTTTTTCAGTATATCTTTGTCTCATGTCATGTGTTTTGAGCAACCACTGTCGAATATTCATTTTCCTCTTTTCTTGAGTGGGACCTACAAAAAATACGAGATGACGTTGGCACCCACCTTTTTAATAGGGTCCTAATAGTTAGATCTTAGGAAACCAGACCCAAGTGGGTTTAGTATCCCTTTTATAAATATAATTCTTATCATTATGAACATTTTCTATGAAGGATCTAATATACTTATTCCTTATTAACTTGTTATTTGTTTTAGGAACCCATATATTGATAGTTTTAGAAGCTAATCTTTTTGAAAAGATGGGTGTTTTATTAGACTTAACATTGTTTAAATTACAAGACCGTGAATTTTTAACTTTCTTCTTATAACCTAGTCCATTTTTATTGTTAGCAGGTTGTGAATTTTCGATAATTCTAGATAAATTCTCTCCTCCTTTATTAAAATTCGATACATTTTTAGTGGTTCCTTCTAGGTTGGTCTTTAGACTCGAATTTTCTAGTTCTATCATTTTGATATTAGTCTTCAAATCATGATTTTCAGAAACAAGAACATCATTCTTTTCTTTTTAAGTTTCATTTTTTGACTCAATAATATTAGTTGAGAATTAAAATTTGAAAGCGATTCTTGAGTTTTCTCAAGTTCTTCTTCCAATATTTTCTTCTCGTTTTTAAGCATATCTCTTTCGAATTCTGCCTTGTTCTGATTTTCAACAAATCTTTATATTTCTTTTGAGACTTTTTAAAGTACCTAAAAATTTTGAGTTTATTTCTATCATATCATCAAAAGTTAAATCACTAACCTCATTATCTTTGGCCATAAAGCATACGTTGGCTCGTTCATTATCGCTGTCACTCTTGCTTTTCGAGGAGGAAGAGGAGTCTAAATCATCCCACGTGACTGAGAAAGCTTTCCTTCTGAATTTGTCCTTCCTTTTATGGTGATATTCTTTCTTTTGATCTAGACAATCCTTTTGTATATGCCTCTTTGTGTGATAGTTAAAGCACTCCAGAACTGATGATTACGGTGGTTTATTTCTATTTCTCTTGCCATTATTTTTGTTTCCTTTTCTGTACTTCAAGAATTTCTTAAAGTTTTTGTCAATAAATGCTTGGTCGTATTTTTCTGAATCTGATTCTTCTTGTTCTGCATGGAATGCTATATTCTTTTTTTCTTGAGCTTGAACTCGTTTAGCCTGCAAATTCACCTCATTAGACATTAGATTTCCTATTAACTCTTCCGAAGTTATTTTGGAAATATCATTCGCTTCTTCAATAGCGAGAATTTTTTCTTTCCGATTCTTTCGTTAAAGAGTTAAGGATTTTGGATACAATATTGTTACTTGGAGATTTTGACCAAGTAACTAGAGGTCGCTTGGCATTACTGCACCGATCAATGTCCAGTACCGTTTGGCATAAACCCCGTTTGGCATACAAGCCTCGCTCGGCATTCAGCATCGTTCGGCATACAAGCCTCGCTCGGCATTCAGCCTCGATCGGCATACAAGCCTCGCTCGGCATTCAGTCTCGATCGACATACAATCCTCGCTTGGCATTCAGCCTTGATCCGCATACAAGCCTCGCTCGGCATTCAGTCTCGATTGGCATACAGATCTCGCTCGGCATTCAACATCGTTCGGCATAAGTGACCTCGATCGATATTCAGCCCCGATCGACATTCAGCCTCGCTCGACATTCAGGTTTCGTCCGGCATTATGCCTCGTTCGACATTCAGCATCGTTCGACATTCAGGTTTCGTCTGACATTATGCCTCGTTGGGCATTCAGCCTCATTCGGCATTCATTCCTTGTTCGGCATTCTCCCCTTGACCGGCATCAGATCTCGTTCGGCCTACACAATTCACTCAACGTATTGCCTCGTTTGGCTTAGAGACATGGCACGACATTTGCCGCTCGGCATTTGTGGCTCGGCACACGAAAGTCATTCATATTGGGCCGAGGTATCTTGCTACTAGGCCCATCAGGGAAGTCCAACCCGTCTTCGTCTATAAATAGGGAGGCGGGGGCACAGTGAAAGGGACCTTTTTTGGAGAACATCGGGGAGACTCTGCCGCATTCAAGACTTATCTTCTTTGCTTAACAATTGTAATTAAGTAGTTGGTGTGCGGATTGTATCTGTGATCGATTATTGAGAAAAGCAATAAAGATTAACCTCAAAGTGGACGTAGGCAGTTACGCCGAACCACTATAAATCTGGTGTTCTTGTTTTCTGCGTTTGATTTAGCATATTGTTCTCTGTTTAAATTTATTTTCTTCGTTAATCTCACTGCAGAATCTCTCTTAAGGGTGTTAGTGGCCAATTCTGGCACTAACATTTTGGTACTTTCACTGAGAATCGAATTCTCAGGCCGATAGGATCTATTTTGTAGCTACTGGATTGAAAAATCCCTCAAAGGAGATCCAATTCATTTACAGGACATCCGTTGAATCTATTCAGAGTTTCGAATGACGACTCTACTATGGAAAGACCACGTACCCGACTAGCCTCTCACAATGCGGATGTCCATGAGACTGCTGGTGTGCAGCAAGTTGGGCCTAGCAACCAACCAACAATTCAAGGTGCAAGACCCTCCACCCAAAATCAAATGGAAGTCATTACCCGGACAGAGTTCAACGACTTGATGAGAGAACTCAAGGAAAGTAGGAGGCAACTTGCTGAGCAGATTCAAGACAATGCTAATCTCATGACTCAGCTTAATCAGCAGCAGCATTAGAATGCTGGACCCTGCTCCTCATTCTTTATCTGATAGCTCGACCTCAAATGATGAACCTCCTAGGCATAGACGCCGTAAGACTGAAGCTGCATAGGCAGGTGCCATTGATCGATCCACCAGGGATCAGGTACGTGATGAGATTGGACGCCCGACTCACCAAGACCCCAATGAAGCTGGCCTTCAGGATGGACATTTGGCCGATCGTCGACAGGTGGGACATCAACCCGCATAGTCCCGTGGAACGGAGCCCAACCTCCCACCCTCCATGCAAACTCCAGAATTATCAGTTATGATCAAACAGTTAATGAGTGAGAACCAAGGCTTGACCAATGAAGATTAGGGAGTGTCCATGAGTCATACTCCCTTCACTGATATTGTCCTACAGGCTGAGTATCCCAGGAAGCTTAGTATGCCGACTATCCCAGCCTACGAAGGGAAGACTGACCCTAGGCAACACGTGATAAGGTACGAATGGATGATGGATTCTGCAAGAGCGAATGATGCGACTAAGTGTAGGTGCTTCCCGATCACTTTGTCCTTGAATCGCCACCATGTGGTTTACTCGACTTCCTCCGCGGTCTATATCCAGCTTTGACGAGTTGGCAATGAAATTTGTTGAATAATTCAGGATACATGCTACTCGTCCAAAGGACGTGATATCCTTATCAAGCGTAATCCAGGCTCTGGGAGAGTCTTTGAAAGCGTACTTGCAGAGGTTTCATGTTTCTGCCACTGAAGTTAGCAACATAACGACCATGCAATTTTAATGGCAGTAATACGAGGTATAGATCCTGACTCGAAGTTTGGAGATTGGTTGGCGAGAAAGCCCCCAACTACGTTGGAGCATTTCTATTCCAAAGCTCACCAGTTCATAAGGAGTGAGGAAGCTTGATGGACAAGACGAGATAAGGCACCCGGGCCTGTTTAGAAGATTGTGAAAAGTAACATCGCCGTGAAGCAATCTAACAACAACTCGGGAAAAGTTCAAGTCAACGTCCCGAACAATCCAGGGAAATCCAAAGGATCCGAAGGTGGAAACCCCGAAAAGAAAAAAGAGACAAGAAAATGGAAGTCGAGGATTCTGACCTACAACGAATACACCCCCATGAATAAATCTCTTGAAAACATTTACCTATCTACCTGTAACATCTTCCAATACAGTAAGCCATGCTCGAAAGAGTACATAGAGGAACAGAAGCAGATGGGGAAGTACTGTCGCTTCCATGAGACCCACAGGCACAATATTGAGGAGTGTAGACACCTCCATGACGCCATAGAAAGGTTAATCAGGTAGAAAAAGCTGTAGGTATTTGTTACGAACCCACCAAAGGTTAGGTAAGGAACGTCATATCCCAGACGCAGGCTGGCTCCATGCCACCCAAAGGAACCTACCCAGACCGTGGGTAGGTTGATCATAAACACTACAGTCGGAGGGCCTCATCCCGTAGACAAGAATTGGTAGGAGATGGAACGATAATACCTCCTTGAGGCATGTATGAATGTTGCTCGAATATGGAAGATGGAACCCCCGCAAAACAACAACGCATGATGACAGACGTTGTAGAGTTTAGGAGTAGAGATGAAGACAAGGTGGAGGCTCCTACTATCGACCCGATGGTCATATCTGCAACAATCGGGCCAACTTACGTCAAAAGGATTTTGATTGATTGTGGAAGCTCTGTCAACATCATCTTCAGGAAGGCTTATGACCAAATGAAGATGGAGACAAAAGATTTAAAACCATGCAAAGCCCGTGTACATGGCTTTAATGGTGCCACAACTGACGCAATGGGGCATATTGAGTTACTAGTTGAACTGGGAGAAGGTGAGCGTAGGAGAGTGCGAATTCTACTATTCATAATAATGGATGTTGACTCTTCATACAATGTGTTTCTAGGTTGTCCGGACCTTGCAGAGTTTGGGGCGGCTTTGGCCCTATGGTGTTTGACATTAAAGTTTCCGACAGACAAAGGAGTCAGCGTAGCACATGGCGATCAGGCGACCGATCACGCATGTTATGTGGCAGAGCTGAGAGAAGCTCAACGGAGAGAAAAGGGGAAGGTTGCGGACAGCTCCATCCGCATCCAGAACACTGACAGTTGACAAGTAGTGCTCGAGCACTGGCTCGGGCAGCATTCTTGGATCTACAGAGACATAGATTTGAGAGATGATGATGGAGGACCTAGGGAAGTGAATGCAGCACCGGTTGAGCTGACGACTGACATTCCAGTCAGCCAGAATGACCCGTCACGAGTTCTTAAGATTGGATTGCAACTCGACCCGCCATTGGCTGAGGATCTTACTGATTTCCTCCGAGCGAATCTGGACGTTTTTGGTTGGACACACTCTGATATGTGGGGGATTTCTCCCGCCATTGCAATTAATATGTTGAACATGGACCCGAAGTACGTCCTAGTAAAAAAGAGGCGGAGAGGCATGGACCCGGAGAGGTCCGCTGCTCTCAAAGAGGAGATGGACAAACTCAAAGCCAATGGGCTCGTCTGCGACGCCCTCTACCCTGAATGGGAATCTAACCCTGTGCTGGTAAGGAAAGCGAATGGGAAGTGGAGAACTTGCGTTGATTATTCTAATTTAAACAAAGCATTCCCAAAGGATAGTTTTCCTTACCTAGGATCGACCAGTTGGTCGATTCAACGGCCGGACATGAGCTACTGTCATTTATGGATGCGTATTCGGGATACAATCAAATCCCGATGCACATTCCAGACCAAGAACACACCAGTTTTGTCACATACGTTGGGTTGTATTGCTACGTAGTGATGCCCTTCGGATTGAAAAATGATGGAGCGACTTATCAGTGTTCAGTGAACCTAATGTTTAAAGATCAGATCGGTAAAACAATGGAAGTCTATATGGATGACATGCTCGTGAAGTCACGGCGGTCAAATGACCACATTCGAGACTTAGCAGAGATGTTTAATATACTCAAGCATTATGGGATGAAAATCAACCGTTTGAAGTGTTCTTTTGGCGTTGCATCAGGGAAGTTCTTAGATTTCAGTGTGAATGCACATGGAATTGAAGCTAACCTAGAAAAGATTCAGGCTATCCGGGACATACAAGTGCCCAGAACTATAAAGCAAGTACAAAGCTTGAACGAAAAAGTGGCCGCGCTGATTCAATTCATATCCAGAGCTACGGATAAGTGCATTTCTTTCTTTGATGTGATAAAGAAAGGAAAAAGGAATTTCGAGTGGACGTCTGACTGCGAGGAAGCATTCCGAGCTCTGGTTAGACATCTAGAAAGTCCCCTGGTGCTATCAAAACCAATTGACCATGAAATGTTGTATGTATACCTGGCTGTATCCTAGCATGCTATCAGTACAGCTCTGGTTCGCGAGGAGGACCGAGTTTAAAAGCCAGTGTATTATGTCAGTAAACGTTTGACGGAGGTAGAAAGAAATTATCCCAGGATTGAGAAACTAGCTTACTGCTTGGTGATTGCATCACGCAAGCTTCGCCCATACTTCCAGGCACACTCGATCAGTGTTTACACCGATCAACCCTTGCGACAGGTACTCCAACGACCGAAAACTTCTGAAAGGATGTTAAAATGGAATATCGAGTTGGGTCAATTTGATATTACCTACCTGCCACGAAGAGCCATACAAGGGCCAGCGCTAGCAGATTTCATTGCTAAATTCACCATGACAGACGAATCAAAGAGACACAATGTTGTACCTCCCATTCGATGGAAGATGTACACCGATGGGGCATCTAACGTCCATTGTTGGGGGCTGGCATAGTTCTTGTGACTCTCGAAAACCGATCAGATTGCTATGCTTTGAAGCTCGAATTCACTGCAAGGAAAAAGAAGCCGAGTATGAAGCATTGATTGCTGGCTTGAGACTTATCAAAGAATTGGGAGTAAGATCGGTTGAAATCTTTTGTGACTCACAGCTGGTGGTGTATCAAATCCAGGGGACTATCAAGCAAAGGGGTAGAGACTTGCCCTATATTTGGTCCGGGTTCAAGAGCTACTAGCGAGTCTTGAGTATTATGGTATTTCACATGTCCCGCGTGAGCAAAACAGAGCAACCAATTCATTGGAAAAATTTGCGAGCACTGGCGATGCGTAGTAGATGGGATTGTTTCCCATTGAAACCTTACATGTTCCGAGCATAAATATGATTGAAGTAGATTTCATGTTAGAAACAGAAATCGAGAAGGAATCATGGATGACCCCATTCAAGCATTACTTGCTACATGGATACATGCCCGAAAGAGGGAGCAAAAGACGACAAGTCATTCGTAAGGCTTCCTGTTATGTAATGCAAGATGGGGTAATGTATCAGAGGGGATTCTCGACCTCCTTACTCCGGTGCATTGCCCATGGTGACATAAAACGAGTCCTGAAGGAAGTCCATGAAGGGGAATGTGGTGACCACACCAGAGGGCAGACGTTAGCGAAGAAAATCCTCCGCTATGGATATTATTAGCCGACTGTAAATCGGGATGCCGCAGACTATGTGAGAAGATGTGAAAAATTTCAGAAATATAAGAAAATCCAGAGAGCTCCGCCAATGAAACTCACAAATGGTTAGTCCCTGGCCGTTTGTAATATGGGGGATCGACATAGTCGGTTCCTTACCCCTATCCAAAGGTGGTGCGAAATACGCGATAGTTGCGGTCAATTACTTTACCAAGTGGGAAGAAGCAGAGCCTTTGGCCACCATTACCACCAAAAAGGTCATTAATTTTGTTGTACAAAATATCATATGCCGTTTTAGCCTTCCATGAACCATCATTACAGATAACTAAACTCAATTCGAAAGCAAAGAGTTCAAGGAATTTTGCCAAAAATATGGTATTGAGAAAAAGTTTGCAGCAGTTGCTCATCCGAACGCCAATGGATAAGTGGAAGCCGTGAACAAAATAATCAAATTCATATTGAAAAAGCATTTGGAAAAGGCTAGAGGCAAGTGGGTGGATGAGCTTCAAATATCGCTTTGGGCTTATAGAACCACCCACAAGTCCGTGACTGGCCACACTCCATTCGCATTGGCATATGGCATGGAAACTATTATACCCGTAGAACTTGAAGTTCCATCACATCGGGTAACTTATTATGACTCTGAGTCGAATCAAGATCTTTTGCTGGAATCGTTGGACTTCATTGATGAAAAACGCGAAGAAGCTAATTTAAGAGCGGCCGCATACAGACACCGAGTCGCTCGATATTATAATGAAAAAGTTCGATTGAGAATCTTTGTTGTGGGTGATCGCGTTTTGAAACGAATTTTCCCAGTTCCATCACATATGAGCCCCTCATGGGAAGGTCCATACGTCATTGAACGGAAGCTTGGAGAAGGAACTTTCAAGCTAGCGATCGTTGATGGTGCGACACTCCCTCGAGCCTGGAATAACGAGCACTTGCGGCATTATTATACTTAGTTCATTTCTTTCATATTTTAGTTGCAATTATTTCCAACAAGTTTTTATTCCTAGTTTATGGCATGTAATAAGACAATTTAGCTTATTTGCATAATAAAGGCTTGAAGCCGTTTTTTCCATGAATTATCGATATTCCTGTGTATGATAACCCTGTGACAAATGACTAACAGATACATTATTCTATCTGACGTACGAATGCACACGAGCACTCAAAATCTCCAAGTCCCCGGAGTGCGGACTGGAGTACTCTGAGTCCCCAGAGTGCGAACTAGAGTATAAACGACTCAAAATCTCCAAGTCCCTGGTGTGTGGACTGGAGTACTCCGAGTCTCCAGAGTGTGGACTGGAGTATAAATGACTCAAAATCTCCATGTCCCCGGAGTGCGTATTGGAGTACTCCGAGTCCCCAGAGTGCGGACAAGAGTATAAACGACTCAAAATCTCCAAGTGCCCGGAGTGCGGACTGGAGTACTCTGAGTCCCTAGAGTGCGGACCGGAGTATAGATAACTCAAAATCTCCAAGTCTCCGGAGTGCGGACTGGAGTACTCTGAGTCCCCAGAGTGCGGACCGGAGTATAAACGACTCAAAATCTCCAAGTCCCCGGAGTGCGGACTGGAGTACTTTGAGTCCCTAGAGTGTGGACTAGAGTATAAACGACTCAAAATCTCCAAGTCCCCAAAGTGCGGACTGGATTACTCTGAGTCCCCAGAGTGTGGACCAGAGTATAAACGACTCAAAATCTCCAAATCCCCGGAGTGCGGACTGGAGTACTCTGAGTCCACAGAGTGCGGACCAGAGTATAAATGACTCAAAACTCCACAGTGCGGACTGGAGTAGTCTAATTCCCGAGAGTGCGGACTAGAATATAAATGACTTAAAATATCCAAGTCCCCAAAGTGCGGACTGAAGTACTCTGAGTCCCCAGAGTGCAGACCAGAGTATAAACGACTCAAAATCTCTAAGTCCCCGGAGTGCGGATTGGAGTACTATGAGTCTCTAGAGTGCGGACCAGAGTATAAACGACTCAAAATCTCCAACTCCTCGGAGTGCGGATTGGAGTACTCTGAGTCTCCAGAATGCGGACCAGAGTATAAACGACTCAAAATCTCCAGGTCCTGGAGTACGGACTGGAGTACTCTGAGTCCTCAAAGTGCGGATCAGAGCATAAACGACTTAAAATTCTCCAAGTCCCCAGAATGTAGGCCGAGACATGAACGACTTGAAGCATCAAGTCCCCAGTGTACGAACTAAAAAATACTCTAAGTGTTTGAAGCATGGAACATAGGATGAGCAACTCCAAAGGATTTCGGAGTTATATAAAAATGATTTGAGAAGTTCATGTAACTCACGGTAGCTTGGGTTTCGACCACAATCGTACAGAAAGATGAATGATAAAAGTCTTACAAAAGATAAGAACTAGGCTTTATTTATTCAAAAATGAGTTTCTACTACAACTCCTCTAAAATTCGGAGTCAAAATTTTACTTACATAGACTGCGAGAATAAATAAAATAATTACATAATCTAAACTAACTATCGTTGAACGAGAACAACGATTACTTCTTCAACTTCTTCCCAGGCGACTCCTCTCCCATGCGTTTGCCCTTGGTGATTTTCTTTAATGGGGAGGTAATGACTGAAGAAGTACAGGGAACTACCATTGGCCTGGACCTTCCAGGGAGGATGACCTTCAACGGCATATTCAGAGGATCGTCCAGGTCCACAACTTGAGGCTCGACTTTGATCTCGACCATCCTTTTCTTCTCCTTCTCAAGCTGTTCCTTCATGCTCAGTTTAGATGTATGTTCGAAGGCGCCTGTAATTTCGCTTTCATAACTCCCATCGATGGGAGAGGAAGTCTCGGATTTGTCCTCGTCAAGCACTCTGATCACCTGAACATCTGGACCGGGAGCCTCCCCTGCATAAGTAGCCTCACTTGTCTTTTCCTTCATCTCCTTGGCGACGACGCTCCTCGGGGTGGGCTCGGGTCAGAACATCCTGCAAAAAATCAAGAAAAACAAGCATTAGAATACGATAGCCCCTGGTGAAAAATGATGACTTTTGGAATGTTAAAATGAAGAGTTATCTACCAGGTTTCGGTTGGCTCTCAGCCGTCCGAGGGGTCTCGTCCTCTGGTATGGGTGACAGAATGTGAATGCCGAGGCCAGGGTCCTTCGGGTCATAACCGATATGCTGCTCAAATGGATCAAGTATCGGCCGATCGACCGGATGAGTAGGCACATGAGCTTGAGACTCGATCCTGGATGGACCGACAATAACATCTTTCCCTTTTGTTGAGGGTGATCCTTTGTAGTAAAGAGCTTTTGCCGCAGACAGGTCTGAAGGCTCGTTTCCCTTAAGAAATTCTTTTATCAAAGCATCGTCATCAACCTCCTCGATACAAAGTTCAACCTTCCTGATTTTTATTAAGGTCTCATATGCCTCAGCTAAATATTCGAGGTAGCCCTCCCCTAGAAAAGTTAAGTCTCGATGCATAAGGACGCGGGTATTGAATTCAGCGATCAGTGGGTCGAACATGCTTTTGACCTTCTCCCTACCATCTTCTTTGGCCGCCTCAAGGCGGGAGTCAAACTCCACAGATGCTATTTTCTTGCCCTCTTCACAGGCTTCATCTTCTAGCACCCTGACCTTAGAAAGTTCATCATCAAGCTTCGCCTTTAGGAGTCGTGTAGCAACGATTTCATCGCAATATTGTTACGACTCTTCTTGGGCAGCGATTTTTCTTCTCTTTCTTTACGGAGTTTCTCCTCCAGTTCTTTGGCTCGGAGGCCAAATGCATCCCTCTCATCCTACACTGAGTCCTTCTCTAAATCTAGGGCCCCATAGCGTTGGACCGCCTCGTCGATTTCTTTTTTATGGGTTGACTCCAGACGAGTGACAGCCTTGGCAGTGTCTTTAGCTCTCTGCTGGGCGGCTTCAAGCTGAGACTTATAAGAAGCAAGCTCTTCGTCTTGAGCTTTAGTAATGTCTTTATCATGGATAGCCTCAAACTTCAGGCGATCTATCTCATGCTGGCGCTCTATCAAAACTTCTGAAACTTTCTCGGCTAAGTGCACGAACGCGTCGTGCTGAACATAGACATCATTAGTGGAGGCTATGGCACTTTGCTTAACATGCCCTGGAATCTGATGAATCGTTGGAAGAAACTTTAAGCTGTCAAAGCATATCGTCTGAAACAAAGCTTTAAGCTCAGCGAGTTGCTTAGCGACTGATGGATCAGTTACAGGAGCGAGAGGAGTCTGCTTGGAGACTGCAGGTGTTCTGTGGGGGTCTCGAGATTTCCTGGTGCTTGATGAGCCGGAGTGTTGATCCCGATGGGCTTCAAGCAGAGACCCCTCATGTGTAGATTTCTCTTTGTTGTGCTCTGGTTGAGAAGGAGGATCGTAAGGATATGAGGGTTGGTTATAAGTTTTCCTTCGGTGTGATGACTCTCGGCGGTGGTAGTCTCGTTCGCCTGGTTCATCTCTATCTCGGCGCTTGCCGGAGCCCGAATCCCGGCCAGATTTCTAGAAAATCGATGACCCGCGAAGGCAGTCAAGTCCATGTGTGCGCCCCATGTCACCTACACAAAATTCAAATAACGATGAGTTAGCAAGGAGTAGGGTGACAACAGAAATTTAAGTGCAAGGTGAAGTGCATGTGTTTGTGTGTGTCCTAGTGTTTCCCCCCGACGGACCAGTTTCTTTACCAATAAGAGTTTTTTCTCCCTGATTTTGGGCTTGAATGCTTGTATCGCCTCTCGTGGGCGAATTAAGCTTAAGAGCCTCTGGATCGTCAAAGTCATAGTTGAGAAGATCTTCCGGTATGGTGAGGTTCGACAGGCCCTTCAGAGAACTCTCTAAGTGCTGAGAGGAAGCTTCTTTCTCCGTTGGGATAAGGGTAAATTTAGAAGTTCCACCCATCGTTTTCTTCCTCATTTTATAGGTCAGTTTCTTCTTCTTCTTCTTCGAAGAGGAAGGCGACGTTTCAATGTCATGTACTTCAACTATTGGGTCCTGGGATGGACTAACATTTTCGCCCTGTGCTTCGGGCATTTCGGTTTCTTTAATCTCCCCCTCCTCTGGCGTCTCAGGGGTGTTGTGTGTTAAGGACTCGGCCTTCTTCTTTCCTTTTATCGACGCAGGTTTAGGTAAGGAAACACCTTGGGGGAGGCTTATTCGGCGACCTTCTGCCAGCAACCCAAACTTTGAAAGTGACTCATTTGAAATGAGTGATCTAATGTCCCGGTCTTCCGCGGGAAGGGCTCGAATAGCTTTAACTGCGTTAGAGTACCCGGAGCATTCGGGACATTGGTTGATACCTGAAAAAATGAATGAAGAGTAAGAAACGATCTAAATTTCGGCAAATTCAAGTATTGATCTGGAAAAAGAACTTACTTCCTTCTACCCATCTTCTGGCGAAGCCAGGGGGCCATGAACATAGAACCACTCTTGGTTATACTGGGCAAATTTACTCCATGCCCCGGTCAGAATTTGGCATTTGTTATGCGGCTCGAAAAACATGAAAGATGGACTATCTGTCCGTCTCTTGATGCGATAGATGTATCGTATATCGCCCGAAGTCGGAAGCCTGAAGAGGACACTCATAAAGAGGATGCAAGTGTCGTATATGAGTGCATGGCTGTTCAGATGCAGTTGCGATGGGGCTATCTCGATATACTGCAACACGTCTCGAAGAAATGAGTTGAATGGTGGCACGCTGCCAACCCAGCACATGAATCTATTGCAAGCCGTGTATCCGACTAGGGGCAAGTGCGGACGATCACGCCCCGATGGAACTAACACATCATCGAAGGGGATTCCATGGACAGTGCATATCCGACGAAGTGTACTTTCATTAATCCTTGAGGCCTGCGAGTCGATTGGGTCATCTAAGAAAATAGCTGCTTCCAAATCGTCGGGTGCCAAGTCGACAGATGCAGTCGCAGGGATCGGTAAGTCTTGAGCAGGGGTAGTTGATGGATTTGAAGCTCCTATAACTTATTGTCTAGAGGATGGCCTAGTTCTATCGGAGATCGTTGCAGAGCTTGATTTCCTAGACATCTCTAATGAAGATTGAATCTGGCAAGGCACCTGTTTGAACAATACTAAAAAAACAATCAACATTAGACTTAATGACACAAATATTCCCCCGGTGTGGTGTGTGAACTAGTGCGATCATTCAAATGTAAGTTCCAGGCAGTGAAAAGCACGGGATTGATTAAATAAGTCTAAGCTTTGAATTGTTGTCTTCGAAGATCGTCATTGTTGACCGTCTACAGAAGCTTGCCGTAAAGCGGTTTATGTTCTGAACCTGACATCGTCACTGCATTTGAAAGGTTATTAACTGTTAAACAAGATAAAGTCCAAATTGTCAGTCGTTCAAACACGGGATTTATCAGTCCGGATTGTTCAATATGCTTTGCTGTTTGAGTCTGTCCTTGTTCATTATCCTATACGCAGGCATAAAACAGGTGTAGAGACAATTATGCGTTAGGTTCGACTGGTGTTGCTGTTGTACACAACCTTCCTAACTAATCATTTCATCGTTCGACATTCAACTAGTCATGCCAAACCACAATTATGCCGAGCCACCTCACTCGGCATTCTACCCTCAACAACACTCACCTACCACTCATCATCATCGTTTGGCATGAGGCAAAACATTCCCAGCCGCAAACATGCCGAACCAAGCCGTTCGGCGCACCACTCTCCCAATTATCCTTTTCATCGTTTGGCATAAAAGAGTCATGCCGAACCACACTCATGCCGAGCCATGCTGTTCGGCAATTTACCAGGATCCTACTTCTCTCCTACCTTCCATCCTACCTCGTTCGGCATGAAGTAATCATGCCGAGCCGTGACCATACCGAGTCGCAACGCTCGGCATATTAAAAACTTTAACTTCACTATGGTGCAATCGTTCCTCGCTCGACATAAACAAGCCTTGCCGAGCCACACCAATACTCCTTCCACCAACACTCTCCTTTGAAAACCTCTAACGCCTCTTTCCTCCCATCATTCCTCCTATCCCTGAAATGTATTTGACCTTCAATTCATTGTCCTCTATCCACACGTTTCCTACCATCCTCAGTCTTACAGAGATTCACGAGTGCAAATCTCGTGCTATGTTCCTTATTCGGGATTAAGGTGTTAAAAGAGAGAACCATTACCTAAGAAACTAATCGAAGCTTGGGGATGTTCTGAAGTAGGAAGCATGATTCTATTCGGTTCGTTGATTTGGGAAGGGAGGCGAGGCAATGTATTGAGTTTGAGAAGAGAAGGAAAGGGTATTAATTCGCAAAGGTAAGAGGAAAGTCTGTAGGTTCTCTAAGGCGGAGGTAAAAGTAGAAAAGAGAAAAACAAATAAAGTGTCGACCTTTATAGGGGAAAGAAAGGATGTCGAAGGGACAACGATAGGTAGAACCGGTCAAAACACCTCCCTCGCTCGACATTGATCTCGTTCGGTTTTCAGCCCCGTTTGGCATTTGTATGTCGCTCGGCATTAGCTAAGCTGCTCAGCATTATATGTCATTCAGCATTAGCATGTCGTTCGACATATGATGCCTCGTTCGATAGTCAGAAGAAAACACTATCGAGAAGACAAGGCCAAGGCTCGAAGCAAAGCACGAAGGACTCATGACAAAGTGCATCATGTTCGTCCACACGATGCACTTTGGGGGCAAGTGTTACCTGGAGATTTTGACCAAGTAACTAGAGATCGCTCGGCATTAGTGCACCGTTCGACGTCCAGTACCGTTCGGCATAAAACCCTGTTTGACTTACAAGCCTCGCTCGGCATCCAGCATCATTCGGCATACAAGCCTCGCCCGGCATTCAGCCTCGATCGGTATACAAGCCTCGCTCGACATTCAGCCTCGCTCGACATACAAGCCTCAGCATACAAGCCTCGCTCGGAATTTAGCCTCGATCGGCATATAGACCTCGCTCGGCATTTAGCATCGTTCAACATACGTGACCTCCATCGGCATTCAACCCCGATCGACATTCAGCCTCGCTCGGCATTCAGGTTTCGTCCGGCATTATGCCTCGTTCGGCATTTAGCCTCATTCAGCGTTCATGTTTCGTTTGGCATTAACCTCATTCGGCATTCAGTCTCGTTTGGCATTCTCTCCTCGATCGGCATCAGATCTCGTTCGGCCTGCACGATTCACTCAACATACTACCTCGTTCGGTTTAGAGACATGGCTCGGCATTTGCCGCTCGGCATTTGTGGCACAGCATACAGAAGTCATTCATATTGTACCGAGGTATCTTGCTACTAGGCCCATCAGGGAAGTCCAATCCATCTTCGTCTATAAATAGAGAGGCATGGGCATAATGAAAGGGGCATTTTTTCGAGAACACCGTGGAGACTCTGTCGCATTCATGACTCATTCAAGACTTATCTTCTTTGCTTAACAATTGTAATCAAGTAGTTGGTATACGGATTGTATCCGTGATCGATTATTGAGAAAAGCAATAAAGATTAACCTCAAAGTGGACATAGGCTGTTACGTCGAACCACTATAAATCTGATGTTCTTGTTTTCTGCGTTTAATTTAGCATATTGTTCTCTATTTAAATTTATTTTCTTCATTAATCTCTCTACACTATCTCTCTTAAGGGTGTTAGTGAATAATTCTGGTGCTAACAAATATAAAAATTTGAGTTTTTTCTCCTAGTCCTACTAATAAATGATAGATATCCTAAAATCTTGAAACATATCATTTATAAATTCATTGTTTTCATTCTAAAGTTTTGAAACTGACTTTTGAGCATGGATATCTTGCTTTTTTGACCTTATTGGTTCCTTCGTGTGTAACGTTGAGTGTACGCCATATTTCATATGTAGCGTTGCACATGCTAATACAGTTAAACTCATTTTTATCTAAGGCACAAAACAGCATATTCATGGCTTTTGCATTTGCTATGGCATCTAGTTTCTATGTGTTTGTCCCAGTAGAATACTCCTTAGTAGGAATAATGTATTCTTTCTGAGTTATATTCCATGAATCAAAACCATTTGCTTGCATATATATTCTCATCTGTGTGGCCCAATAGTTATAGTTCATGCCATTGAATAGTGGTGAATGTGCAATGGAATGTCCTTCTATGAAGCTAGTATTAACGCTAGTGCTAGTGTTAGTTTACATATTATTATTCTATTAGATAACTGTTTTACAGTTATATGAAGAACCTTGCTTTGATACCAAAATGAAAGTTTGCTATGGATAATGTAATATGGATACACGATAATACAAAGTATAGTGATGATAGCTATACAGTAAATAGTGCGGAATATAGCAGCAGTATAATAAAAATAACACTAAAGATTTTTATACCGATTCAGAGCTTCGTCCTATGTCCAATCCCAAATTCCTTCTGGAATTTCACTAAAACAACAACCCTTACTTAACCCGGGGGAATAGGTCTATACAACCTCTGAGAAGTCGAACAGGGACCTGAGCAGTGGAATAGGATTTCGCCTCAGCAGCCGAAGAGGACTTTACACGTCTGAGCAGCAGAACAGGACTTCAACAAATACAAAAGATTGTTCGAATTTTTGTGTTCCGATAACACGGATAAGTCTATTTATAGTACACGCTTCCTTTGATCTTCTTCTCGAGTATAAATATGTATGTTTGAAGTTTATGAAGATTAGAAAGAAATAGTATTGTTTAGAATACAGTATATTGCTGAATATTTGAGAGTATAGCTGCATGAATATTCAAGATAGCTAGATAAGAAAGATAAGCAGATTCATTGATTTGGAATGAAATTAGGATATGTATCTATAGTTGTTAAATAGCAGCGGCCATTGGCGAAGAGTTCCAGTTGAAGCGTTGCGTCCAAATCTCTTCGTATTGATTTGTAACTCTTCACGAATGATCGTGTCTTTTCAAAAAAAATAGCTGTTATAGAAGTTCAGTCAACTGAGCCTCCAGGTCAGTCGACTAAGTATTCAAATGATTTTATTATAAATTATATATATACTTGTGCAGCTCTGCATTTTGCACAGACACTAACAGGTCAGTCGACTGACCTGGTATTATCTATGCAATTTGCACAGTTTACACAGGTGTATATGATACATATATATATTATTTATGAATCTAACTTTTAAAACTTTGATAATATATATATTTTATACGCTTCTAGTATAAATCATTTGAAAATAATATATACGTAAATGAGGGGAGTTCTTAACAATATTGACTTAAGATTCAAAACAAAATAATATAAAAGTTGATGCACCGAGTTTGATGTCTTGTCTCCATGTAGTATATATTCTCTTTTTCCATAACAGTCGTCGAATCTTTATGTTTCTGTGATAGCTTTGTTTTATGAATCAAAACCAAATCTCAATAGATGACATTATCATCACTAGAAATAATAATGAGGAAACTAAAACAATATTTATAAAAGAAATTTGACATCAAAGACCTTAGAAAACTTTCATATTTTCTTGGAATAGAAATAGCCAACTCAAATAAAGGATTATTTCTATCCCAAAGAAAATATATTCTTAATCTGTTAAAAGAGACTAGTAAATTAGGAGCTAAACTAGCTAATGCTTCTACGAAGACGATACAAAATTTTGAGTTGAAGATGGTGAGAGATTATTTGACATAGAACAAAATCGGAGGATGGTAGGAAAATTAATATACCTTACAATAACTAGATCTGACACTGTCTTTGCAGTTAGTATCATAAGTCAATTTATGCATGCTCCACGTACCAGCTACTTGAATGCAATTGATAGGAAATTGAGATACCTTAAAGGCACTCCAGGTCAAGGAATTTGGATGAAGAAAAACAGTTCCAACAATATGGTTGGTTTTTCTAATGCAAATTGGGTCGGAAGTTATGATAGAAAATCAAGCACAGGGTTTTGTACATTTGTAGGTGGCAACTTGGTTAATTAGAAAAGGAAGAAGCAGAATGTTGTGACTAGATCAAGTGTAGGAGAAAAATATCGAGCCATAGTATCCAGAGCTTATCTAGATTAAGCAATTACTCTATGATATAAAGAAGGAGCACACAAAAAAATGCAAATGTGCTGTGATAAACGAGCTGCTCATCATATTGCATCCAATCCAATCTTCCATTAGTGGACAAAACATATAGAGGTAGATTGTCACTTTGTTAAAGAAAAAGTGCAATCGGGGAAATAGAAACTCCATTTGTCAGAAGCAAAGAGCAACTGACCGATATTTTCACAAAGGCACTTGACAAGGCTAGCAAGTTGAACATACTCGACAAGTTGGGTTCTATAAATTTATTCGAACCTCACTTGAGGGGGAGTGTTGAGAAATAGTAATGATAGGCTTAGAATTTTGATCATTGGTTGTAAATAGGAAACAAATAAAAGGCTAGCATCCATTATTTAGCTGTCAGCAATACTTGGTACTTTGTTATAATTATGGTGCAATTAAGCAAATATAATTTAAGAAATAAATGAAAACTGGTAGAATTATAATTTAGGAAATAAACAATGGCTAGTAGGATTATAATTTAGGAAATAAGCAACGGCTGGTAGAATTAAGCTATATATAATCATATAAAAAAGCTTGCAGCATCAGAAATTAGCAATAAAACTAATTATTCATCATATTCAATCTTCTCCTCAAAAATTCAACACACTATCGTGATGTTTGATGCTTTTATGATTCAAATCTTGCACTATTACAGAATTGAATATTATTTCAAACACAACATTTGTTTCTAAAAGACATGGACTATTTTATAGATGATAATACTAAGGGTGGAAATAACAAACCATGAGTTTTCAAATAGTAATACTCATCACATACACTACACAACAAAAGTAAACGTGTTCACGAGCATGGACACAAAACAAGAACGCGTTTTCATACTACAAAAGGTGTAGCAAATGTAATTGATTGCTTATATGTATTTATAATTGTTTTAATCTGATAATTTTTGAATAGAATTTAATAATTGATATAAAGTGTAAACTCATGTGAAAATTAAATTTTTTAAAACATATAGATAAAAAGATATACACTAGGATTGAAAAAAGAATAGGTACAAAAAACATGATACGAATACATAAAAAACGAACTAAAAGCTGATTTGTTCATCAAATATTTTTGGTCCTGAATGTTATGCCTCATCTATTCTACCTCAACCCTCAACTAGCTTCCAACAAACAGTGAATAATTCTCTTTTTCCATTAGAATTTTTAATGCTTTATCAACATCAATTTGTCCAATTCCATCCACACAATTAGAAAGACTGATATACAATGGAGATGATCTAGAAGAATCTACATTGTCTATATTGATTGTTGGATTTAGACTTGCAGTAGTGACTGGGTATTACATTCTCGGATGAGATTTCTTCATTTTTCGCTCGTATATCGCATTAATAAGATTATTTATCTTATCTTAGATCTCGTCACAACGTCTTTTACTTCCTCCACTACGAACTTTGTAACAGAAGATGAGCTAAGATTCACCTTAGGTGTAGGAGACACATATGATTGCCTTAAATACTAAAAACTAGGTAGGTAGTACCTGAGTATCTTTGAGTATATTTTACATTGTATTAAATGTCTAGGTTTGATTGATAAATGGTTGAATGGCCAAGAAAAGCAAGGGAGGTTGATTTGACTCATCCTTATGTGTAACAACAGGCGAGAATGCAGTGAATCCAATTGCATATGAACCATGAAATATATTTTGTAGTAACTCTAAATTCTATATTGGCCCTCTCTAATAGTTGAAAATAGTTAAATCATCCAACTTCTTGACACCATCGGTCCAACATTCCTCGGTACCAGAATAAGTGTTCAATGCTCCTTGGTTGTTCATTACATAAGACCCATTGTTCTTCACAATATATCTCCTATTGCCTCAACCTATCTCTTATGTTTAATCTACCAAAAACCGCTCTTTAAGCACAACATGATAATTTTTTGTTGTTGATATTGCTCCATATAATAGTGCACCAGCTATATTTCTCATAAGTTTGTCTGCATGCTCGCCATATTTGTGAAAAGGAAAAGTTTGTTGTTCATACCATTTCCAAAAACCACTGTTATTAGATGGTCCATTCTGCATTGATGTATTGGTGAACTAGTGTTTCTTCTTTCTGTTAACTGGGATATATTCTAATGACCATTTTGGATAATGTATGAGACATGAGCACTTTTGTTATCACTTATATGATATCCGTCCCAACTTAAAATATCTACCAAGCTTTTATTGTTTATCCATGGTTCTGTACAGGTCAGAGTATCACAACTATTGGCTATTATTTTTTTGATGCACTTCAGACTTTTTGATCTATTTATGATCATATTCTTTATTGTACATGACATGTTATTGATGTAGGTATGTGAGAAGCTTATATTTTGGCAATATTTATTTTGCATCTAGTTAGACTACATGTTATTTCTGTACATTAATTATCATATACGTTTAGACATAAACCTTGTTGAGTTCTTCAAAACTTATAATGACAATGCCTCCTTCCACTTTTGGTTTGCATAATTTACTCCATGTTATCTAGTGTTTCTTCCCTGTCAAAAAAGTCTACACATAGACTATGAAGCTCTATACATGCCGTTGCAGGCATATGATATACTAAAAGCCAATACAGTACCATGGGTTTCATTGCAGTATGTATTAATTCTTTTTTTTTTTGGCCAAAAAGAAAATTCATATAAATACCAACACCAAAAGCTGTCAACAAGCCTGACAGGTAACCAGAAAACAACAGAGTACCAAAACTACGGATACCACAAAAACGACAGAGCAAGTACAAAAAACCATAAAACAACATAAGATGCAGCGGAGGAGATGAATACGACTGCGAGAGACAATCATAGAAAGACGATGAACTGCGTTGGAACAACCGACTACCGTAACCTCGACAGCAAGATCCTGAATAGCCACCGCCCGATAACGGGGATGAATGAAATCCGAGCAGAACAACAGCAAAAAGAGCAGACAAACCCAGCAGAGCTGATAAGCCATAGCCTGAAAAACCATCAACCAGAAAAAGAGAAGTAAAAAGGGGGGAACAATGTCGTCAACCAATTCCAACTCTAGAGGAAGACACAACACAAGAAATAGATAATAGATCTACAAGCCGACTAGATCGAGAACTGACCGAGCCCCTAAAAGGTCTGCCACGAAATGCCAAGAAGAAATCATTTCTAACTCTATGAATAATGGAAGAGGGATCCATAGGAGAGTCATCAAAAATTGCCTTGTTCCGCGCGCACTAGAGGTGCCAACAAATCAGGTAAGGAATCAAGCGAAAAATAATCGAGCGAAGAGATTTACCAGAAATACCGTGCCACCAGGTCGTCTGTAAATCATTAGGAGAGCTGATATTTCCTCGGACACAAATCAGGTTGCTGAAGTAATTCCAGCAGGATCTGGCAGTAAAGCCCAGAAAAAGCAAATGGCACAAGGATTCCGTATCCCCGATACCGCAACACCGACAGTGGGAGACGGTTGGGATACCAATCGACTGAAGGTTCTCGTCTACTGGCAGCCCATTATGAAGGGAACGCCACATGAACAGAGACACCTTAGGAGGAATTCTAGAATCCCAAATGAAAGAGAACAAAGGAAGGACTGGGGCTGGGGTGCGAACCGAATTCCAAGCCTTGGAGATAGAAAAGGGTCCGCTATCCCATCCCGATGATCCGCCATGAGAATCAGAGAATGATTTAACAGATTGCATGTGTTTCCAAGTCTCGCTAGCGAATGAAGGAGAGCCCGTGTACCCAGAGGCAGAAAGCCGAAGGTATTTGGCATGGAGGAACGACTCCCATAAGGAGTTGTTAGCCTCAAACCGATTCCACAATTTGCAAGAAAAAGCCGAACAAATGTCCTTCGGATTGCGCAAGCCTAATCCACTCTCACGAAGGGGGCGGCACACGACGTCCCATGAGACCCAGTGATGGCGGTGGTTATTAGCCTTTGACCCCCAAAAGAAGGACGAGGCAAGGGACTGGAAAGACCGGAAGAAGGAAGAGGTAGGGGTCATCGCCGTGAAAACATGAGTTCCCATCGAGCCTAATACAGACTTGATGAGAACCAGTCTACCCGCTTGAGATAGAAGAGCCGCATTCCAACGGATAATCTTCCCCCTAGCCTTGTCCAACAAGGGATCGAAGATAGCATTAAGTTTCCTACCTTTGTATAGTACAATACCAAGATAAGGAAGCGGAAGGGAAGCTTCCTTGTATCCTGTAAATTCCTGAAGCCACGAAACCCAGGAAGGAGACATGTCCTTCGCATGAACGAAACAACTCTTAGAGGAGTTAACTAGCTGGCCCGAGCACCTCTCGTATAGCTGAATGAAGCGTTGAAGCCGCGGAACAGAAGAGCGCTTGCCATTCGAGAAGATGACAATGTCATCTACAAAAGATAAGGAGGAAACGAGCGGGCACCTCCTCGTAAGCCCAAAACGTTGGACCTGACCGAAGATCGTGAGGGTGTGAATTCCGCGGATAAGAGCCTCTGCCGCAATAACGAACAAAGAAGGTGATAGAGGGTCTCCTTGACGTAAACCTCTCCCTGCCTTGAAGAAACCGTTTGCCGATCCGTTGATGAGAACAGAGAACCAATAGTTGGAAATGAGCCTCCACACCAAATCAATAAGGGTTTCAGGGAAACCAAAGGCTCGCAAAACCCTGATGACGAAAAACCATGACATACGATCGAAAGCCTTTGCCATGTCTAGTTTGAAAACAACATTAGATCCTCTAACCTTCCGATCAAGCTGGGAAATCAATTCTTGAGCTAGAAGGACATTATCGGTGATTAAACGACCTTTAACAAAACCCGCTTGGGAGGCGGATATGATCCGATCAAGGTACGGAACCAAGCGATTGGCCAACACCTAAGAGATAACTTTGTTAGAAAAATTACATAAGCTGATGGGACGAAAATCCGAGAATGACCGAGGATTATCACACTTCGGAATAAGGACCAAGTTAGTGGAGGTCCAACCAACGGGTAGAGTACCGCCCACAAAAATGCTGAACCGCCAAATAGAAGTCAAGATGAATGACAGGCCACACACTCCGGTAGAACATCCCGTTGAAGCCATCCGGCCCGCTGGCACTATCCTTGCTAAGAGCAAAGACACTGGCTCAGATTTCTTCCGACGAAGGGTAGTCAGCTAAAGATGCACTATCAGACAGAGAGATCAGCCGCGGGATGAACGAAGAGAGGAACGGGTCAGAAATCGAAACAGATGGAACACCCATAAAAGATTGGAAGTGAGACAAGATGGTGTCTTTGACTTCAGCCGGAGTTGAAGCCAACGTAAGATCCGGCCGAATAATCTCACGAATTGAAAGAAAATTGTTTTTCTTTCGAATTGAGGAGTGGAAAAATTTGGAGTTCGAGTCCCCATCGACCACCCATTTGACCCTCGCCTTTTGGCGAAGATAGGTGTTCTCAACACGGAGTTCCGAGGAGAAGGCTAGATGGGCCAACACCCACTTCTCCTTGTTGACTGAGGTAGGGCTCTCGTCGAACAAAGATTCGACAAAGATGAGAGTCTCCTCAGCGGCCCTAACACGATCGAATATGTTTTTGAAAACTTGAACGTTTCAGGCCTTAAGGCAAACCTTGAGACGTTTCAGTTTTTGAGAGAAAGTTCCCAAAGGAGAAGCAACGATAGGAGAGCCCCACGAATCCTCCACTACTTGAAGTAAAGAATGATGGGATCTCCACATACTCTGGAAACGAAAAGAAGAAGGCCCCGAGAGAGAATGAGGGGAACATCTCAAGATCAAAGGGGCATGGTCAGAAAAGGTACGATGAAGATGCGAGATGGAGAAGGAAAAGGGGAGATTGAGCCAATCCTCACTCCCAAAAACCCTGTCCAACCGAGAGAGGATGCGGTTCGGGCCATCTTGGTTTTTAGACCAAGTGAAAGCAGAGCCAATGAAAGGGATTTCAGATAGACCGAAACTTAAAATAAACGAGTTGAAATCCGTCACCGAAGAACGGTTGACGGCCACCCCCCCAAGTTTTTCGGCCTGGCAAGCGACTACATTGAAATCACCGCCAACAACAGAGTAACAAAAGCCCAGCTCTGAGAGTGACAGGATATCAGCCCAAAGAGACAACCTCTCAATCCGATCACACTTGGCGTAGACATCCGAGAAAAGAAACGGATGAGGGAAGGGAGAGACTGAACAAGCCATAGAAAAAAGCTGAACATAATCAAAAATAGGGCGAATACGAGAGCCTTTGGACCATAGAATCCAAATCTTTCCCGATACATTGGACAATGCGCCGTCAAACCCGAGGGACAACACAGTTTTGGAAACCTCTCCAGGACCCAAAAAAGGTTCCAGAAGAGCCACCAAACAAACAGAGTATTTCCTGACAATGCGCTTCAGCCTAGCTAAGGACGCTTCATTACCGATACCGTGGATATTCCAGAAAAGAAAGTTCGACATGATGGAAAAAAAGCGGTTAGAAAGTAGGAAATCAGAAAGAGGAAAAAGAGCAAACTCAACTCAGATAAGATACAACGAATACCGAGCGGACCTGTCAGTCTGCTCAGTCGCCGCTATAGAGCGAGTGCGGATGGTGCGAGGGGTGGCGGGAGCACCTCTTGACTTGCGACGATACGATCGTCGTAGTCGGGGACCCGAAGGCGGAGAAGCAGCATCCTGGGGAGCAGCAGAAGGAACCTGCGCACCCGACTGCGGAACACAAGGCGTGGAAGAAGACGAGTTCTTCGTGAGGCGAGCTAGACGATCATTAATGATCGCAATCTCCGCTTTGCTAAGCATCGGGATGGAGATCGACAAGGAGCAAGAGGAAGACGGAAGAGAACACAGAGATGAACAACAAGCGAAGGATGAGGAAGGAGGTACCTGACTAATCGGGCAGAACCGAAAGAATGTAGGGGCGCTGATAATACGCAACCCTCGATGCTGTAGGAACCTCACCCAAGCCGGACTGTCACTAGTCAGACAGCCCCATGCGATAGGTGCGGTTCGCGAAATGACCCTATCAGATGCAACAGCAGGCCGGCCCGGAGAAAGATGGAAAATATCCAGGCTGACCGAATAGTGATCCAAATCAGAGACAACTATTCGACCAGAGCCGAAAAATCGCCGTAGCCTAACAGGCCATGCCCGTTGAGACCTTCGAATAGGCCATATGCAGCCAGACATACAAGATAACCAAACAAGAGTCACAAACGACACAGAAGAGGCCTCGCAATGACTCAACACCACAAACCAGCAATAGGGCCCGACCATACCGCTCCAAACTCTAGAGCGGAAATGATCATAGCCGACTCGAACATGGCATAAGAGAGAACTCAGGGGACCTGACACATCGCACGACAGCGACGGGATGGAAATGTCAGGGAGCACACATCGAGGTGTGTCATCAAAGAATTTACTGTCCCAACTATTAAAGTTTTCTAATATTATTTGAAATAGACTTGTGCATTCTGAATAGTGAAGATAACCATTAGACAAAGGAACCCTTAAACACTTAACTGGTAATGATGATTCTTCATTTCGTAAAATTTTCAATAATTGACTTTTATTTCGGCAATTTCCGCTAAAGTACACTTCAGACTTAAGTTGATTGATATTCGGTCCTACATCAGCTCCCAATTTTAAGTTATATCATAAACACATTGGGCACTTTTCCCATCGGCCGTAGCAAATAGCATGACATCATCAACATATAATAAGTGAGATATATGTGGCTTGACATTAGTAATGGGCATGATTTTCTCTCTTCTTACAGTTGCTTCCAATTTAAGTGACATATACTCCATAGCTATACAAAATAAGTAAGGGGACAGTTGGTCCCCTTGCCTTATTACTCTTGTTGAAGTGATAAATTCTTGTGGTACTCCATTAATCAAATAGAATAAGTGGGTGTTGTAATGCATTCATATATAAGCTGCACAAACTTGAGTGGAAATCCCATTCTGTTAAGCATGTGACATATAAATCTTCTTCTTTTTTCATAAGCTTTTTGGAGATGTACTTTAGTGTGGAATTTTTTAGTTCCTCTCTTATTGTAATTTATGATTAATTCATGTGCTAATAATATGTTTTCTACAATGTTTCTCCCTGGAACAAAAGCACGTTGTGATTCAGAAATTAAAAAAGGCAAAAACCTCTTTAGCCTATTACAAATGACTTTTCAGATAATTTTATATGACATATTACAATAGGCTATTGGTTTATGATCTGATATACTTGATGGCTTATCTTCTTTGAAACTAAATTTATGGATGTGTGGTTTAAACCATCAGGTATTTCATGAGTGTGATAAACGTAATTGACTGCCGACGTTAACTCATCTTTTATCAATGTCCAATGAAGGTTAAAGAACTTAGATGAAAAGCCATCAGGGCGTTGTGATTTTTCATTTTTGACAAAAAAATAGCTTCCTTTACTTCATTCTTTGATGCAGACAACAACACATATTCTTTTCTTTTAGCATTTAGAACCATTCTGCAATTGATGTCCTCAAATTGAGTAGCTTGTGGTTGATCATCATTAAATAATTTTGTATAAAACCGAATTGTTTATTCTTGAATTTGTTGTATCAAATATCAAATCACCCTCTTCATTTCATAGTGACTACATATTGATTTTGAATTTCCATGTTCACATTTTTGCATAGAATTTTTTTGAGTTTGTATCTCTTTCAGTCAACCGACTGATTTTAGATTTCTAAACTACATTAATATATTTGCTATGCACTTATTTTCGTAATTGGATTCTTGTATTCATTATTTCCTCAAACAAATGCATATTTTTTGGATTGCTATCAAATGCTAATAGTTTTCTAGTAAATTTAGTTTCCAATTTTCTCAAATCATCAGTGTCTTTTGCTCTTGTTTATTTCTAATTTTTCAAGCATTGTTTTATTCTCCTTAGCTTTATCATAAATCTTTCAATGTCATTGTCCTAAACAAAACCAGATAAGACTAATACTACCTGATTTTCATAGTCAATTGCAGTATGCCAACTTTTGATATATCTGATATATTTCCCTTTTTCTTGAACATTTTGTGTATGTAGTTTAATGATGATTAGGGTGTAATCACTATGTAGCGGTAGCATTAGCAAATTTTCCAAAGTGCTGTGGAAAAATGCCATTGACAAGAACTTTGTCAAAACGTATGGGTATCCCTTTCATTTTCCATGTAAAAATATATCTTGTATCCTTGCCTCTACAAGGCTATATGTGAATATGCAATTCGAAAACCCACTGAGATGAAAAAATGACATTGGAAGCCCTATTTGCTTGTCCTTAAGGTTAAGAACATATTAAAGTCCCCAAGTAGTGGCCAGCTTTATCTATAGCACCTACAAAATTGGCTAATTGTTGCCACATCAACTTCCTGTCTGAAAACAGACTGCTTGCATATTATATGTAATTCGTCACAATGTGAGATTCTGTTCTTTCTTTTCTTTCTTTTCCCTCAACAATCTATCTTTCTGACACTTGAATACTCAACATGTAAATACTATAGATGTATTAGTGTCGACTTTTGAGGATAAAAAGATAGGTCGTTACAAGTGGCTTCAAAGCTTAGGCTGAGCGAACATCTTGGCTTTCGTGGGTAGGCTCATTATAGATATGGTTAGTAATACTGTAGAATGAGTTGTAATGGTTAGTGCTATAAAAATATTTTATATTATCTTGATTTATCTATTGAGTGGCTTATGAATTTTGGTCGATACAGAAGGTACAACTGTATCGGTCGAGGTTTCTAAACACTTGAATAAGGAAAACTGACACAGTATAGTTTTGAAATTGGTAAAGAAATAATTATATCTAGATTTTGTATTTTATATATATAAGAATAATTTTCAAAAATTGATATAGTAATTTATGATGTGTTTGTTTGTTAAAAAATAATAAGATCAAGTTATTATCATTTAATTTTTGATTAGTCATGCTCATCCAGTTTAGGAGCATTGACTATTGTTTATTCATTGATTGTTTATGCTTAGATAGTTTAGAGCATTTATTTTTAGTTGAATTAAATACAAGCACCTTCTGAATTATGTTTCACAGTTTGAAGGCATTCAGTGATAACGTTGGATTAAAAGTTAATTTTAATAAAGTTGTTTATTATAATCTAAACAAAGATTTACATATGTGATATTTTTTATATAAAAAAGTGAAAATTTATAAATGTGGTTTACTAATAGAAAAGATTTAAATTGAGAATTTGAGAACTTAAATCCTGGTGTTTTTGAAAATTGTTTTTCAAAATTTTGGAAAAATAATAATAGTATTATTTTTGAAAGTATTTATGAATATAAATATTTTAAAAGGATAATAAAGAAGATAAGAAAGCATTGAATTCACTTTTATCATTGAAAAATAATTCTGATGGTGGCTGCAGCATCATCGACGTTCAGAGATTGCTACCATAGTAATTGGTTATTGAGTTATTTTGGGAATACAAATTTTGTTTTAAATTCTTAAAGCATGGTTTGATATACAAAAGAGGAAATATATATATAAATATTACTACTTCAAAATGCTTTGAAATAAAATCCGGGTGTTTAACTCTGAAGTTTTCAGTTAAGTTATTATATAAACTCAGGTATCCTATGCATAGGGTAGTTTGGTTTGTGCATCTCATTATAATATGCTGATAGGTAGTTTTCATTTATTGAAATGAAGTGGAATTTTTGACTATTTAAGACAGTAAAAAACTTTCAAGTTGTTATAAAAATTGAAGCTAAGTTTTTATGAAAATATAAGAAAATAAGTTTTGCAGTTTGTGTAGATAGCAAGTTAAAACAAGTTTTAAATTTGTTGAACTTACTAGTTAAGTAAAAGCAAATCTGATATTGGATATGTACTCTTAGAATGTAAAAGAGTATTATATAAGTATGAACTTAAGTTTTGAAGTTGTTAATAGACATACCTTGTGTTTTATAAGATGTTTATTAAATTAAGAAAAGCTTTATAAAATGGTTCGTAAATGATTTTAGTATTAAAGGAAATATACTATAACTAAAAATGGGTGTGATTTAAAATGAAAAGTAATTAGTACAATTAAGCAACCAATGGAATAAATACGTAAGTTGTATGTAGATCATTTTATCCATATGATAGTTCTTGAACCAGATTCGAGTACATGATTTTAAGGTGGTTTGCACCAGTCCGGATTGATATTTTTCACTTGATTCTTTATGCCAAATACTTGACATAGATTTTTGGTTAGACTTTGAAGTTTTCTATCATAATATATGACTATTAATGAGAACAGAGGTTTCTAATCGAGGAACCTAATCAGAATTTGCACTATGGGAGTAGAGTGAGCGATATTAGTTCGAAAGTGAAATATGTGCAGTCAAGCGAGTGATCGGGTTTGAAATTACGTATGGAAGACATACATACATCGTATCGGTTTTAATACAACTATATGCTTTTGATATTAGAAAATGCAAGTTATATGGTTTGATGACATTTATAAATGAAATTCGGGTATACAGAAAACAAAGGCTAGTTTAATGATTTTAGTTTCATGAGTAGAGTTGGTTCCCTCAACTAATAAGTACACGTTTATATTGTTGATGATGATTTTATATCCTAGACACGGTGGCCGCTTTTGGCTACCGTTTTCTTTTGTTGATTTAGGCTCGTTATGACGAATTGTAGTTCTTTGGATCGAGCCGCGTGAAGGAGGTGCTGCTAAATTTTTCAAAAAATTTTAGACTTTAAAAATTTATAACACATTTCAACTAATTGATTCTGAATGCTAAGAGTTTGAAGACACTTTTCTTCCTTTAGGAATTTTGAAGGTGAAATTCTTTTAAGAGTGGAAGAATGTAACGACCCGAAATTTTTAACATTCCGAATGGTAATATTTAGTTTATTTAAATATTCAAACTTGATTCAAATACAATAAAGAATAAGAAAATCAACTATTAATATAATGACTCGATTTTTAATAATGTATTTTAATTTTAATTTATCTAATTTTTTCATTATTTTTAAATTGAAAAGTATTTAAATTATCATTTGATGATTTATGACAAACGATAGTGTTTTTTGTAATTTTACAGAATAAGATAATCAATGTATATTATTATTGTTTTCGAATCGTATGGTTTTTTTGCACACGATCGTATTTTTGTTTTATCATTTGCATTTCGTACGCGAATGTAATCCGAAGTGGCGATGCACCAGAACACAAGATAAACCTAGCTAAACATTTGGAATTTTCAACACAAACTTTTCCTTCATTCCCTCTTTCACTCTTACTTTTCAACTTTTCCCTCCTTTCTGATTTCCATCTTCAATTTCCTGTAAACAAAAATAGCCACTTACTTCAAAAATCAAAATATATTGATTCACTTAATGGAAAATATAAAGTTGAGATCTACAGATCTATATGAGTTTTGTTGTGTGCGGCATGGCTTTGGAACATTCAACATGAATGAAGAAGACTAGCATTCGGTTTGCTCATGTTTAGGGAGGAGTTAAGCGATAGGATGAGCGCATCACGTTTGTCACGTTGAAGAGCAAATTATGGTCGAATGTCATGGTGTGCGGTTTATTGCGGGAAAAAGAGACATTTTCATGTCGCTTTAGGGACCCTACAGGTCGATAATTGAATGAAAGTGCTGAGTTGAAGGTGGTGGGGTGGGTTGCGATGCTCGTACGAAAAGAGAGAACAACACTGTCGGTTGGTGATTTTGTAGACTAGGGAGGTGGTGGTTGTATGCATGCACGGGATGGCTACTGTGTCCATTTGTACGGGAATGGAGTAAGAATGGAAATTTGTTTTGGAGGAGAAGTATTAAGGGTAGGTAATTAGTTTGAGTAGGGTAATTAGTGATTTAGTTATTTAGTTAATACGACAATCTTATAAAATGAATATCTTTCTCATCGAGGCCCAATCAAGGCAATATTTTTTGCATTATGCTCGTAATAGCATTATCTACAAACTGGAACTAGTTTTATTGAATTTGGAGCAGGTGGAATTTCAGAAAGTTATCTCATATCTGAATGAATACTATAATGATATATAGTAGATAAAAATTATCGTTCTATGTTGAAAAGATTAATTGGCTTGATTTGGTTAAATATCCTCTTTTAAAAGCGAATGACATTTAAAATGAAATACAAATAAAATTTGTAGAGTAATCTGAATTTCTCGTCATTGTGATTTTTGATTCCAGATATATACCTGTTGATCTTATTCTCTGTTATATAACTGTTACATAGATTGTTAAATACTAAAATTTGATAGTTTGACACTATATGAAATATTTGGTAAAAGTAAAATTTTATGAATGATATTTTGTAAAAGGGAAATGATATAGCTTTCATAATTCGGTATAATACATCACATTTATGGAATTATAGTAATATGTGAAATGAACGTTTTATGGGAAGTATTTGATTCTATCTTGAAACTGAGGATTTGTGATAAATATTTGAGATTTTATGTTTGGAGTTTTACAATGAATTTGGAGATTTATAAAATAAATTTACAACTGAATTTGGGGATTTGTAAAAGAAGTTTTATAAGTGAAAAAGGGGATTTACAAAGAAAGTCTATAATGGGAAAGGAATTTATGAAAAGGAGTTTGTAAATTTAAAGAGATTTATACAAAGGAATTTTATAAAGGAAACAAGACTTGTTTTCCATAAATGATTGTTTTATTACGATGGTATGGAAAATATCCTTTTCACAATTAACACCAAATTCTGAGGTATGGAAACTCCTCTTTATCTTAAGAATTAATAATGTGTGTCATGGCGAGGATGATTTCTTGACTTGTCCGATTTCATCATTAATTGAGGGATAGTACTATTTGAAATCGAAAAGTGGTAGTAACTATAATTGGTCTAATTTCTATACGATATGTTTAATTACACCAAAAGGGAAGTGCTTTAAGTTTATTGTTATCAATGTTTTTAAATGACAATTGTTTTAATCCAAATAAATATGGTTTTGGACAATGAAATATTTCTTAAGATTTGTGAATATACTTATACTATTGAGATAAGTATACGTGTACATTTCTTAAGTATTGGAAATGTAGTATTTTGTAAATATACTTATACTATTGATATAAGTATATGAGAAGCTTTCTAACTTTTGAAAGTGAAATATTTTGTGAGTATACTTATACAGTTGAGATAAGTATATCAATATTTTTCAAATACTGAAAAGAGTAGAGGGTTGTGAATGTATCTTTGTAAAAGTATTTTAATACAAGAATTTACAAAGTGATTTTAATGAAAAGATTAATAAAGAGCTTGGTGGTTGGTTTGTGCTAAACTATGCTTGATTAAATCGCCGGTTGAATTGTTTGTCTGTTTGATAGTTAAATAACCGACTATCAAATGTTGGTTAGTTTTAAAACATATCGTTGTTGGTTTGGAGAGATTGGGATTAGATATATTATTTTAAAACTACTTCGAACCGGCATAAGCGTTCTAATTGGAGATATGTTGAAGATGGTCGACGGCGAATTTCTTCGAGGTGCAAGGGTTACTTCCTACTTATCCTAATGATGTAGTAGAAGTAGTGCCTTTGGTTGTTGTTCAGTCCTAGAATAACTTGAATGGATGAACGCTGGCATTACATTATTGCATGGAGGGCAGTGTTAGGATTCCATGTGAGATTTGATAAAAAGGTAAAATGTAGTCTCAAGCCTCACAAGCAGGAATGGCTAAAACAAGGGATGTGCTATAGGACTATGTGGGTCACATCCATTAGGGTATTGGTCATCACCCGATCTAGATCAATATTTATTATTGGACTATGTATGCTACAGAATTGGGATGGTAGTTGGCCGACAATTGAGGTGGTGACATATTCGGTACTATCCAGCAAGGAGTAGCCCAGTACTAATTCGTAGAGGGTCCATTTGAGGCACTTAGTACATTTTTTTAGAGGTGTACTATAGCAGGCGATACCTAGTAGCTTTGTCATTGTATGGAGTCCATTCACCAATAAATGCCTTCGGACTTAGTTGTTACCTATTATGCTGGAATTTAATTAATGCAACAATTTTGACTATGATTCAATATTATTTTTAAACCCTAGACATTATTATAATATCACCAGATTTCCTATGAAATGGTTTGGTTATCGCAAGGTAAAAACCCATCCTTGTTAATGTGCAACGTGGTCTTACAAGATACCCTTATTTTTGAAAGGCTTTATAACATTAAAATCCATATGATGTATGTTTCTTATGCTGGTTTATCGGATTGATCTAGACATTATGTTCTTATAATTCTCGGGTCCGGCTGAGCATATTTCTAGATTCAGTTATGGATGCTTTGGAGTTTTAGGAGACGAGATAGATACCTCTAAGACGTATTCACATATTTTATTTCCACTTCATTGGTTGGTTATATTTATCAGCATTTGCGATGACTTGTTGTAATAACTATCCGGACCGATGATAAATAGTTACTTCGATTGATGTATGTATATTACAGTTTTCTTTTGTAAAGAACCGTAGTATATTATATGTTACTCGTTACGATGTGAGATTCTGTCCAGTCTTTTCTTTCATTCCCCCTAATAATTTGTCTTTCTGGTACTTGGATGCTTGACATGTGAATATCATGGATGTATCCGTGTCAATATTTGAGGGTTGAAAAGGCGGGTTGTTACAAGTTGTATCAGAGCTTATATTGAGCGAACACCTAGGCTTTAATGGGATAGACTTATTACAGATTTGGTTAATAATACCCTAGATTGAGTTTGATTTTACATATAAGAGATCATGTATTTGTTAGTGTTATAAGTGTTTTATATTGTGTTGATTTAGCTGTTGAGTGGTTTATGAATTCTGATTGATCAAAAGGTACGGCCGTATCGATTGGAGTTTCTAAACACTTGAACAAGGCAAACTGAAACATTATTATTTTGAAATTGGTAAATGAAATAATTTTACCTGGATTTTATATCTAAAAGAATAATTTTCAAAAATTGATGTAGTAATTTATGATGTGTTTGTTAGAAAATGATAATATTCAGGTATTATCATTTATATTTTGATTAGTCATGCTCGTCCAATTTAGGAGCATCGACTATTGTTAGTTGATTAATTTTTTATGCTCTGATAGTTTATGAGCATTTATTATTTTGGTTGAATTAAATACGAACACCTTGTGAACTAAATTTCACAGTTTGAATGCGCTTGGTGATAACGTTGGGTTAAAAGTTAATTTTAATAAAGTTATTCACTATAATCTAAACAAAGATATACATTTGAAAAATGTTTTTATATAAGAAAGAGAAATTTTATGGGTATGATTTATAAATATGATGTTCCAATAAATTGGATTTAAAATTGAGAATTTAAGAACTTAAATCCTAGTGGTTTTTGAAAATTATTTTAACAAAATTTTGGAAAAAATAATAATAGTACTATTTTGAAAGTATTTATGTATAAATATCTTAAAAAGTTTTTAGAGGAGATAAGAAGCTCTGAACTCACTTCTGTTGCTGGAAAATAATTCTGATGATGACTGCTGCATCATCGACATTCAGTTTCAAGTTTCTAAGTAAGAGATTGCTACCATAGTAATTGGTTATAGAGCTGTTTTGGTAAAAAAAAAAATTAAATTTCGAAATTATGAGTTGATATACAAAAAAGGATGTGTATGTTATTATTTAAAAATAATTGAAATAAAATCTAGTTGTTTGACACTGAAGTTTTCAGTTAAGTTATTATAAGACCTCGGGTATTTTATGCATTAGGGTAGTTTTGTCTATGCATCTCATTATGGTTTGCCAATTGGTAGTTTTCATTTATTGAAACGAAACAGAATTTTCGACCATTTTGGATAGTCGAAAACTTGCAAATTGTTATAAAAATTAAAACCAAGTGTGTGAAAATATAAGAAAATAAGTTTCATAACTTTTAAATTTGAGTAGATAGGAAGTTAAAATGAATTTTAAATTTGTTGAACATACTAGTTAAGCAAAAGAAAATTTGATACTGGATTTCTACTCTTATGATGTAAAGAGTATTATATGAGTATTTAAGTTTTGAAGCGATTAATAGACATTAGTTGTATTTTATAAGACGTTTATAAGCTTAGGAAAAGCTTTATGAAATGGTTCATGAATTATTTTAGTATTAAAGGAAATATACTATAAGTAAAAACAAATGTGAATTAAAATGAAAAGCAATTGGTATAGTTAAGTAACTAATGAAATAAATATATAAGTTGTATGTAGATTATTTTATTCGCATAACAGTTCTTGATCTAGATTTGAGTACAAGATTTCAAGATGGTTTACATCGGTCCGAGTTAGGATTTTTCTCTCGATTCTAGACGGCAAACACTTGATATGGATTTTGTGTCAGATTTTGAAGTTTTCTATCATAGTATATAGCTATGTAAGATGAACAAAATTTTTTAATTAAGGAACCTAATCGGAGCCTGCACTAGCGGAGTCAAGTGAGCGATACTAGTTTTTGTAGTCAAGCGAGCAATATCGTTGGATATTTCATATGGATGGCATATACAAGTCTTAGGGTTTTAATATAATTATTGTTTTGATATTAGAAAATGCAAGTTTTATGGTTTGTTGGCGTTTGTAAGTGAGATTTAGGTATATGGAAGCAAAGGCTAGTTTGATGTGGTTACTGTCACTCCCCTACCTCTATACCTATACTACCCAAGAGTATTACTTGGTAATACCATTAGATAATATGGAGAATAAGGCAATATGTGATACACACATAAATATTCCCTTGAGCTAATGCTGGTACGTATTAAAACATCGAATAGATATCTCATAGAAATGTAAATAGCATTAGCACAAAGTAATAAACACGTGTGCTTGCAGGATAGAACAATACACAATTTACAGTAAATATCAAAGACCACAGAGTCAATCGTAGTGATGAGATACAATATACAATATATAATATATGTCCCATAAAATCACAACAATACACATACTAGTGATTATACAATATATGATGATAATCTAGAATAAAGAATATCTAGTCTCCTCTATGACCACAAAATACAAGATGGTCTCGTAGCCCCCTAAACATGTTATGTCTCGGACTGACCCGAATATTGTATCAATAACAAACCAGTCAAACAATAATCTAAATCCTAGGTCAATAATCATTTGGAGCTCTGTATATACTGGGTATAAATATTCTAACATTATCTCAAACAGTCCAACATCATATATAGTAAATACATCGTAAAACCCAGTATAAAAATATCATCACTCATATAAAAACTCATCATATGAGAAATCACGAAACAACATCAAATGGGTAAATCATCCATATTCAGAAATCATAATCTAAATCAGTAAATAATGTAAGATAGCCTATCAAATCATCTAAACTGTATCGAACATCATACGAACCATATGTATAAATTATCCATAAACTAAAACACTAATAATAAAGCAAGGCTATCTCAAAGATACCAAATCGTCAAAGATTATGGATATGCGGGGACCGATTACACTTTAGACTCAACAAGTCTCTACTCCAGTCAACTCACTATAGGAAAGACATATATGCCAATCCACTATGCGCACATATGCCATGAACTTACTAGAGACTAACAACCGCCTACCGTAAGCCTTCGCAGGAACACAGGTCTACTCGCCAACCGCAGAGTAGCCGTGTAATGGACCGGGTTTTTCGACCCTCGAAAATTGACATTAATACATCCACTGTATAAAATGCCGAGCAGACGAGTGCTTGAAATACCAATTCATTAGGGGTGAAGAAGAAAAAGGTAGAAGAAAATAGAACATAATAACACAGAATCTCATAATCGCAGCGAAACAAAATACAATATATAATCACATAATTTTTATACAAAAGAATATATAACTGTTTGCCACTTACAATCATCACAGTACAACAATCACTACTTCAAATCTGGACGGTTGTTATAATTTTTCCTCATACAGCGGAAAATATACATCAAGTATAGAAATACGCCTCTATCATCTAGCTCATCTCCTGAGCTCCATGACATCATATCATGAATCTATAATACTCGGTCAGCCACGATCATTGTAACAAAATAAAACCCGAGGTAGTCTGGAAAACCAGCACAAGGAAACACACTTAATATGAATTATTAAATTTTTTTAAAATCTTTTGAAAACAAAGTTATCTCGTTAGACCACGTCATATATAAATACAATGGGTTTTCACCTTATGATAACCAAAAATATTTTTATCAAATCTGTCCGATATTATAATAGTGTCTAGAACAAGTAAATAGGAAATAGCTGAAATGTTTGCATCTCATGTTTTGGCATAGTTGGGCACAATCAAAACCGTACGACGCTTATTAGATAAGGGATTCCATCGAATGACTGGGCCACTGGGTGCCGCCCACCTATGTACACTTCTAGAACAATGTACCGAGGACCATGCCAAGATCCCCTGCTACGCAAGACCAGCATACCCCTAACCTGGATAAACCTTATATGTTTTCACCCCGGGTGTTCCCACCCTTACCACCGAGCGCTCCTTCCGTGCATAACCATAACCATAACCATAATATATAGGTGTCCGATGACATCCAGAAAGGTGATAACATACCCTAATTGGGTGCGACCCACTTAGTCTTGCTGCATCTCCCCTGTTGTAGCCATTCCCAGTTGATGAGGCTTGAGGCTAAGCGTTACATTTCAAGAACACAATTCAACTTAGAATGCTCATCGTCCTCCAATGACGATGTTCTGATAACATTCGTCCATATAAGTTGTCCTGGGTCTGGACAAACCGAATTATCGTCTTCATCATGTTCACGGTATTCATTTGTTACGTTCAAACTGGATCGAAGTACTTTAAAGATAATTAAATCCGATCACGGTCTCTTCGAAACAATTAACGAAAATGGCCAAAATTGGTAGTTGGTTATTTAACTATCAATACACATCCAAGAGCAGACATCGGGCCTTATTTCAAACTTTTCCAAAATTTATTTCAAAATATCTTTGTAAGATATTACTTCCAGTACTACAACATTAGAAACAGTTTTCCAAATCCTAATTTTTTTTCTCAATGGAACATCTTAACCCCTTTCCAATACTTAGAATATTATTTCCACTTCATTCTATACTCAACACTTATGAAGTATTCCGTTATCTCCTATTTCTTTTCTAAAATCATTTATAATTTTTATTTGTAAATTCCTTAACCAATTTATAATGAATTCTATAAATTCTGGAATCACTTAATTAATTCCCTCAATATTTTCATAGCCGATTATACTTGCTTATAAATTCAATTTCCCTTTGTACTTCTTTATGAATCCTATTTTATTCCTTGAATTCACTTTTATTAAATACTTCGAAAATTTTCTTACTTTTCTTCCCAATTCCATTTAAGAATTTTCTTGTAAATCCCATATACTGAATAACCTCATTTCCATAATTCCAAGAAGGTTTATAAATAAATTCAAAACATTTCAAACCTATATATATATATGAGTATTTAAAGGAATAATAATAATTTAATTTTAAGGCTTATTCAAATAATTATCTGAAATATTGAAATACTCTTTATACATCACTTTTCAAAGCAGGTTTAAAATTTTGGGATTTATTAAAATATATATTAAGTATTTGAAAAAAATTCACTTCTATAGTATTCAGCACTAACTAACTTTAAAATTACATAGTTTAGTAAAAAAAAAATCCTATTTTAAAATAAAACTTAACTTATTAATAAAAATATATTTTTAAATCTTAATAACCAAATTTTAAATTTATAATCCCTCTCGATCTTCGTCACATCACTCCTATTCCGGTCTCCTTAACCATCTTTACTTTAAAATAGTATCCATTATCTCTTTCTCACCTTATTTCGCTATTCAAAAATAAATTCTTTTCGTAAATTTATATTATAAATCTATCATCCGATATCACTTTCCTTTATTTATAAAATTCGATTATAAATTTTTATAACTCCTTAGAATTTTCACTAAAAATAACCTTATTTATAAAATTCCATTTTATAAATTTCATTCATTTCTGCCAATCTATTTTTAATATCGATTTCAACTTCTTTCCGTATTCCTTCCCGAGTATCATATTAAAATCTAGTCTTAAAATTCCTTTAGATGGTTCATTTTAAAATCCTTTTTTAAATATTTTTCCCTACATTATCTGGTGTGATCAAAAACCAATTTTTTCCTATTCAAATCGACTTCTTTAAAATAATCCAAGATTCGATAATATAAAAATATGTTAGACAATATAACGAGATGTTAGATCCCTCTAACTTTTTTTTCCATGCATCCACAGATGCTAGACAATATAAAAATATCAATCCCGCTTCGAGGGGGATATCGAGGTATGTAGTGTCATCCGCTATTATGCGAACGCATAGGGTCTCATCCACTATAATGTGCGGGAATATCACTCCAATACAAATATTTTTACTACTATATAAATATAAAATATATATATATATATCATTCAAAAATAATTATTTTTCATCAATCCAATCAAGCATCAAATAATTAAAATTTAACATTTAAATTTAAAAGCGGTAATCCAAAAGAGTGAGAAATTCTCACCTTGATTTTATTTTGCTAACGTTCTAATTAAAATTTTTTTGCACAGATTTCCACAGTTTCGAACCCCACATGGTTGAATCAATTTGATATAAACCTCGTATCCAAGTTTACGACTTATATTAACAAATACACACACACACACACACACATATTTCTATTCTAAATGACTTAACTTCCATAAAGATAATTAAAATTTTAATTACCTTACTTGATCGAACAACGGCCTGCTCGACTCCATTCTACCCACCATCGTACCCTGAGCAACAACATGACGTCGCCTCAGGCACACGAGCAGCATGAGGTCAAGTCGCCTTCATTCGCTTTGCACCTCCAAAATCGCGACCACCACCATCAACTCAACATCGCGACCCACATCTTCAAAGGCCAAAAGAATCAAACACCAAATTGACTTCGTCTCTGACACCGACGGTCCTCCTCCACAATGATTGCACTGGCCTCGATCGCCTTCAAGTCGCAATTCCAGCCGATGTCGCATCCCCTTCCTCCTTCGCCTGCAAGCCACTCGTGCTCGAGTCCATTGGCACCGAGCCTCCCCCTTACCGTACGACTTAATCGTATCCCACCAAAGAAGTTCGCCTAGTCGTAATTTTTTTATAACAATTCGATTTGATTATGATTTTACTCGCCATTTTTTTGATTTCATTCTGAATGGATTTCGAGTTCTTGAATGACAGAGAAATGAGAGGCGTGATTTTTTACTTCATTCGTTCCTTTTTATCCGATTGAATTTGAACAAAAGATAGAAGAGGGATAACGTGATTTTAAAAGGAGAATGGAGGGAGGAACAAGACTTGATGTTGGCATGTAAAATGAAGGCTATAGTGTTCTAAATGGAAGGAAAATGTTTTGATGTAAATGCGGTCAATCAATATAATATAAATATATCATATTATTAAATTTTAAACGTCTCGATTTACACAACTCAAAATATCGAACCCCTATCGAGGCGTGCCGCTAGGCGTTTATAATGCTATACTCATATTCCGAACACAACGGAAAAGGTTTCAAGTCCTAATTCGATCGTACAAAGAAGATAGCTTTTTGAACCTAACTATTATATTAAATTTCGATATTAAATTCAACGCATTTATATTCCATACGATCAAACGATAACTCCAAATGCTATTAAATTTGGAGTTCGATAATAATACACTATTACGGATCAAAGGAACAAGTTTCGTCAAATTTCAAAACTGTGCCCCATATCACTATTTTAACGCGCTAATTAAATTGACGATTTAAAAAATTTGTGAAATCGCTTGAAAATTTTCAACTTTAAAATCTTATAAACTAAATTAAATTTTCAAATTCAATATCTAAACCATTTATATCTAAAATTAAGTGACAGAAAAATCCGGGTTGTTACATTCCTCCCCCCTTAAAAGAATTCCGTCCCCGAAATTACTAAGTTAGGAATAATTGTCCCAACCCATTACTTATTCAAAACCCACTTAGTTAACTTGCTATTTCACTCTTCTAATCTTTAGGCTTTAACTATAACAATTAGTTCCCATTAATAATTTAAAAATCTCTTTTTCAATTTCGATTCAAAAATCAACCTTTTAGTTAAAAAAAATTCAAAAATTTTCAAACACCCTAAATTTCCAAAAAAATTTGGCAGAGTCTCGCTTGTATGGAGAGCCTTTTTCAACATGACAAGAGAGATAAATGTATATACGTCAATACACATGGTCGAAAAATAAAATATATATCGATATTTTTATATTTTGCTGCATTTAACTCGAAAACCTACTTTATTTTAGCATTTGCAAGCATGCGACTTATTTTATATCCAGCTACGCAACCCAACTCTAGCCCAATAGCCTCGAGGTACTTGTGCTTAATTTAACCATGCAAGTACCAAAATATGAAAGTTCCGTAGCATTTTATTCATTTAACTAACTTTACACATATAATTTCCCATTAACAATCTTGTCATAACATGGATTTATTAATTACCACCAGGTTCTAACATTCAATTATTCATTCAATCGATTTATATATCACTTCATTCAATTTGAAAGATTTAAAACCCAATAACTTTCTTTCACTCATATTCATATCAAACAAACCCATATATTTTCGAAATTGATTAAAAATCAATTTATTCATCAGCTATTAATTCATAGAATTTTATATGTTTCTGTTTACGCCAAACAACAAATTTTTTCATGCCAATTCGGTGAGATTCATTTAATAAAATTACCACTAAATCTTATAGAAAATTTAAATTTATTCTAATTCAATTATATTCAATTTATCCCATTTCAAATTTATTCACATTCAAATTTTTCAACAAAAACCTTGTTTGCTAAATTTTCATGTCAACGACATCCAATCCATAAATTTATTTAAGCCTAGCTTTCATCAAAAATATTAACTTAAGTTATTCATTTATTTCCAATTAATTCAACTAAATAACCTAAGTTTGTTTCTACTACAACAAATCTTCCTTTTTATTTAAATTTACTCTTGTTCAATTTATTCACCTTCAATTGGTTTGCATTTCCAATTCAAAACTCAATTCCATACTCGAATCCATTTAAATAATATCCCAATGCCATATTCAATTTATTTACTCTTAAATTGAATTTATGTATAACTCAAATCATTATCATTCAAACCACTCCTATTTTATTCGACACATTTCCAAAATATTTTTAATTCGCTTATGCTAAATCGAATTTTTATTTATGTTCTAATTCCAATATTCACTTTAATCCATGATCAAATTTATTCAATCTAGTTAAGTCAATTTTGCATATTAAATTACTAATTAATTTATCTAATTTGCTCACTTTCATTTTATAATCCAATATCTGATTTTAATTCAAAAACCACTCCATTTAATTTATTTGAGTTCAAATTCACATTTGCAATTCAAGTTTAGATTTTATTTCCTTCACTAAAATATCAAGCCATTTTTTTATTTTTGGTTTTCTATTCCACTTTCCATTTTTTTAAGTTAGACAACTTATTTTCTCACATTCCCCTCAATTTTATATTCGGGCATATTCACATTTTATTTTTAACTCAAGATTTACATCACTTAGCAGCTTCAATATACTTAATAGTTTCAAATTTTATAAGCTATTCAAATTTATTTATTCACAACCCAAATTTTCACTCAAATTTTATTCCATTTAAATTTTTATAACTTATAGTTATTAATCACTTAACAATCCAGGCTTATATATTCCATTTTAATATGGTTTCAAATCCAATCGAATTTGAATTAACTTAAATTTCAATTTCCTTTAACCAATATTTCCGAACCATATTCGCATTTATTCAGACACAATCAATTTCATTCCAAACACTTTTATTTTTAGTTCATTCAATTTAATCAAGTAATAACTTTTATTTCAATTTTAAAAAACTTCACTCTTTTACTTAAATTTATTTATTCCATTTACTTACACATTCATATGCACTTTTTTTAGTTAACTTCATAACATTCCACTCATTCCAATTTATTTATTATAATCACTTCATTTAATTTAATTTCCTTAACTTTTGCCTAAGTTAAATTCTAATTCCTATAAATTTTCTTTTACAAATCCAATTTAATTAACTTACCAAGTTAAATTTTAATTTCATACTGAACTTTTTTTTTCATTTTCCAAGTTTTATTCAAAACTTATTCTCTTCTTATTTCACTTCTCTTTAATTAGCAATTTCAAAGTTCAAACACCCGGTACTTGTTTTAAATAATTTGAAATTATATATGTACACACACACATATAGCTTTGTTTTTAGCAAAACATTTCCTTCAACTTTTAAAGATCGACTCGATTTTAAAAAAAAAAAACAATCCCCTCGGAATTCACAAAAATCTCCATAACAAATTACTACGGTAGTGATTCGTCACATAGAAACTCGAAAATGAATACTGGTGGTGCAGTAGTCATTACCAGAATTATTTTCGACCGACTGAAGTGAGATCTGTGCTATATCTCTTTTAAAATCCATTTTAAAACAATTTTCTCTCAAAAATATTCCCAAAAAAATTACTCTTTTTTTTCCCACACCACTTTGAAGAACATTTTTTTTCCAAACTTTCCGCGATTTAAATTTCCAAATTCTGATTCGAATTCCAATTTTAATTATAATCCAGTTGTATAATTTATACTTAAACAAATTTTCATTTGGTTGTATAAACCATTTCCAATTTTTATAATCTTATTTGACTATAACATTATCATCTAAACATTCGAATTATATATAATAATTTTCAAAAAAATTATTTCTTTCATATCAAAAATATGGTTTGGGTAAAATTATTTCATTTATCCATTTTTTAAAACAATACCGTGTCGGTTTTCCTAGTCTTAGAGTTTAGAATTCCCTTTCGATACAGTTGTCCAGACTGTATCCACCAGAATTTATAAACGCTCAACCGATAAGTCAACACAATATAGAATATTTTATATTTACTAACAATTACGCGCTCTTATCTATTAATACACTCAAACTCATTCTAGGGTACTACTGACCCTATCTTTAATGAGTTAACCCCACCAGAGCCAAGGTTCTCGCTTAACCTTCAGCTTTGATACCAACTGTAACAGACCGGGATTGTTGAATCTCAAAAATCGACATTAATATGTCCAATATATAGAATTTTGAGCAGCCGAGTTCTAGAAATACCAGTTCGTTAGAGGTAAAGAAGAAAAAGGTAGAAGAAAATAGAACAAAATAACAGAGAATCTCAAAATCTCAGCGGAACAAAATAAAATATATAATAAAAGATTTTTATACAAAAGAATATGTAACTATTTACCACTTACAATCATCAGAGTATACAACCGCTACATCAAATCTGGACAGTTGGAATAATTTTTCCTCATACCGCGGAAAATATACATCAAGTATGGAAATACGCCTCTATCATCCAGCTCGTCTCCTGAGCTTCATTGCATCCTATGCTAAATCTGTAATACTTGGTCTAACCCGACCACTGTAATAAAATAACACCCGATTCAGTCTGGAAAACCAGCGTGAGGAAACACACTCATTTGAATTATTAACTTTCTCAAAATCCTTTGAAAACAAAGGTATCTTGTAGGACCACATCACACATAAACACGACGGGTTTTTACCTTATGATAACCAAAAACATTTTTATCAAATCTGTCTGATATTATAATAGTGTATAGACCAAGTAAATAGGAAATACCTGAAATGCTTGCATCTCACGTTTCAACATGTTGGGCACAATCAAAACCATACGACGCTTATTGGAGAATGGATCCCATCGAATGGCTAGGCCATTGAGGTACCGCCCACCACAATACACCTCTAGAATAATGTACCGAGGACCACGCCGGGATCCTCTGCTACACAAGACCGGCCTACCCCTAACTTGGATAGACCGAATATATTATCACCCTGGGTGTTCCCACCCCTACCTCTGAGCGCACCTTCCATGCGCAAACATATCCATAATATATCGGTTTTCGAGGACATCTGGAAAGGTAATAACATACCCTAATTGGGTGTGACCCACTTAGCCTTGCTACATCTCCCCTGTTTTAGTCATTCTCGGTCGATGAGGCTCGAGGCTAAGCGTTTCCTTTCAAGAACAAAATTCTACTTAGAATGCTGATCGTCCTCCAATGACGATGTTCTGATAGCATTCGTCCATACAAGTTGTCCTAGGTCTGGACAAACTGAATCACCATCTTTATCATCTTCACGGTATTCATTCTTTATGTTCAAACCAGATCGAAGTGGTATTCAGATAATTAAATCCGATCCCAGCCTCTTCGAAACGATTAACGAAAATGGCCTCGGTTATTTAACTATCAATACACATCCAAAAGCAGACACCGGCCTTATTTCAAACTTTTTCAAAATTTATTTCAAAATATATTTATAAGATACTACTTCCAGTACTTTAACATTTGAAACAGTTTTTCAAATCCTTATTTTTTTTCAACGGAACATCACCACCCCTTCCAATACTTAGAATATTATTCCCACTTCATTCTATACTCAACACTTAGGAAATATTCCATTTATTTCCTATTTCTTTTCTCAAATCATTTATAATTTTTATTTGTAAATTCCTTGACCAGTTTATAATGAATTCTATAAATTCCAGAATTCCTTAATTAATTCCCTTAATATTTCCAAAGCCGATTATACTTGCTTATAAATTCAATTTCCCATTGTACTTCTTTATGAATTCTATTTTATTCCTCAAAGTTCAATTTTATTAACTACTTCGAAAATTTTCTTACTTTTCTTCCAATTCCATTTAAGAATTTTCTTATAAATCCCATATACTGAATAACCACATTTCCAGTCTTCCAAGAAGGTTTATAAATAAATTCAAAACATTTCAAAACTCTACGTATATACATATAATAAGTATTTAAAGAATATAATAATTTATTTTTAAGGCATGTTCAAATAATTATCTGAATATTGAATTATTCTTTATACATCACTTTTCAAAGCACGTTTAAAAATTTGGAATTTCGTAAAATATATATTAAGTATATGAAAAAAACTAACTTCTAAAGTATTCAGCACTAACTAACTTTAAAAGTACACAGTTTAATTAAAAAAAAATCCTTTTCAAAATAAAACTTAACTTATTAATAAAAATATATTTTTAAATCAATAACCATATTTCAAATTTGTAATCCCTCTCGATTTTCATCACATCACTCCCATTCCCGTCTTCTTAACCATCTTCACTTTAAAAATAGTATCCACCACCTCTTTCTCACCCTATTTCCCCGTTCAAAAATAAATTCTTTCTATAAATTTATATTCTAAATTTATCATCCAATATCACTTTTCTTTACTGATAAACTTCGTTTTATAAATTTTTATAACTCCTTAGATTTTTCACTAAAATTAACCTATAAAATTTCATTTTATAAATTTCATTCATTTTTCCCAATCTATTTTTAATATTGATTTCAACTTCTTTCTGTATTCCTTCCCGAGCATCATATTAAAATCCAGTCTTAAAATTCCTTTATATAATTTATTTTAATATCTCTATTTAAAATATTTTCCCTGCATTATCTAGTGTGATCAAAAACCAATTTTTTCCCTATTCAAATTGTTTTCTTTAAAATAATCCATGATCCGATATACATATTTTTATATTAAAAATCTCCTTCTAATTCTTTAAAAATTCAAAATAATATTTATGGTATTCAACATCCAAAATTAATTAACATACTATTTTAACATTTAAAATTTTACCACACACAATAATCCAGCAGATCATTCAATCACATCATATATTTTATATATGAAAAACACAAATATATTGGAGAAATCCAGTTGGATCCCTCTAACTTGTTTTTCCCTGCATCCATAGATGTTAGTAAACAATAAAAATATCAATCCCACTTCAAGGGGAATATCGAGGTATATATGGTCATCCGCTATTATGCGAACGCATAGGGTCTCATCCGTTATAATGTGCGGGAATATCACTCCAATTACAAATATATTTAATACTATATATATATTATATATCATTCAACAAATAATTATTTTTCATTAACCCAATCAAGCATCAAATAATTTAAATTTAATCATTTAAATTTATAAGTGGTAATCCAAAAGAGTGAGAAATTCTCACCTTAATTTTATTTTGCTAACGTTCTAATTAAATTCTTTTGCACAGATTTCCACAGTTTCGAACCCCACAAGGTTGAATCCATTTGATTTAAACCTCATATGAAAATTTACGACTTATATTAACAAATACACACACACACACATGTATTTCTATTCTCACCGACTTAACTCCCACTAAAGATAATTAAAAAATTAATTACCTTACTTGATCAAACAACAGCCTACTCGACTCCATTCTGCCCACCACGTACCCAGAGCATCAACATGTCATCGCCTCAGGCACACGACCAGCACGAGGTCTAGCCTCCTTCAGTCGCTCTGCACCCCTAAAATCGTGACCACCTGAATAAACTAGAACATCGCGACAAACGTCTTCAAACGCCAAAAGAATCGAACCCCAGCTCGACTTCGTCCCTGATGCCGACCGCCCTCCTCTGCAATGCTAGCATCGGCCTTGATCGCCTTTAAGTCATGATTCTAGGAAACGTCGCCCCCTCCCCCTTCGCCTACAAGCCTCTCGTGCTTGAGTCCATTGGCGTCGAGCCTCCCCCTTGCCGTTTGATTTAATAGAATCCCACCAAAGAAGTTTGCCTAGTCGTGATTTTTTATTTATAAAGAATCGATTTTGTTATGATTTTATCCGTCATTTTTTTATTTCATTCTGAATGGATTTTGAGTTCTTGAATGGTAGAGAAATAAGAGGCGTAATTTTTACTTCGTTCGTTCCTTTTTTTCAATTTGATTGAAATTGAATAGAAGATGGAGCGGGATAACGTGATTTTAAAAGGAGAATGGTGGGAGAAACATGACTTGGTGTTGGTGTGTAAGATGAAGGCTACATTGTTCTAAAAGGAAGGAAAAAGTTTTGATGTGAATGCGGTCAATCAATATAAATATAAATATATCATATTATTTAAATTTTAAACATCTGGATTTACACAACTCAAAATCTCGAACCCCTATCGAGGCATGCCGCTAGGCATTATAATGTTATACCCCTATTCCGAACACAATAAAAAAGGTTTCGTGTCCTAATTCGATCGTATGGAGAAGATAACTTTTTGAACCCGACTATTGTATTGAATTTTGATATCAAATTCAACGCGTTTATATTCCGTACGATCAAAAAATAACTCCAAATGCTAAAATTTTTGGAATCCGATAATAATACACTATTATGGATCCAATGAAACTAGTTTCGTCGAATTCCGAGACTGTGCCCTGGATTGTTATTTTAACGCGTCAATTAAATTGATGATTTCAAAATTTTGCGACATTGCTTGAAATTTTCAGTTTTAAAATCTTATTAACTAAATTAAAATTTCAAATTCAATATTTAAACCATTTAAATTTTCAAAATTGAACGATAGAAAAATCCAGGTCGTTACAGAATGTTTATTCCCGTAGTCTTCAAGGTATATGTCAATCTACTATACTCAAATTCCCTGAACCAAATAGGGAGACTAATAGTCGCCTACCGTTAGCTTGCTCTAGGAACCCATGTCTACTTGCCTACCACAAAGTACTGTCTATTCCTACAATCGTCAGTTACCTCGATGGGCATCGTGACATCATCCACCGATGGCTCGTCTACGCACAGCACCAGTCACGACTCTGCTTTGCCCCTAATGGTAACAGACTGCTGGGAAAAGTGACACAAGAGGTTGTAGGGTACCCACCTTACCAACTACTAATACTGTGTTGTGCGTCAAAAGGTCATATAACTACTGACATGCATCCAGGGAGCTACACCATGATCAGGCCGCCAGGGTGGATACTGACCAATCTGGTCCACTTTCGAAAAATAGAGGAAGTTGGACACAATGTGGATGATCATATAGCACTCATATTCTATCGCTAAACATATCTCTAATAATAAGCCGACACACGGCTCTTATACCAATATCTATCAATATGATACTCCTCATCGAGTATCACATGGACCCATGAGTATAATCCCCTTTGGATGACATTTACTTACAATGAATAATTGAGCAAATAACATAACGGTGTCCCATACCACTGCATGTTATCCGGGTAATTATTCAAAGCATATAAATTACACTCAATCCACACTAAATATTTCTATATGATAAGTCCAATGAATAACTATAAAAGTATAACAAAATGCCCAATCCTAAATGATATTACCAATCCGTTTATTTAGATTTCTCGTCATATAGAAATGAAATCTCACGAATCAAGTAGAAGGATGTCAGCACTACATCATATTAAAATCATCAATCGAATCTATATCAACAGTGAATCATTCATTTTATGTAAATCAATATTGAGAAGATGGAAAATCATAAAATCAAAAATCATTACTAAGCATTTATATATTCTAAATCAATATACAACAAATGATTGATCCGGAGAATTATAAAATAGATTATCTAAATAGATATAATTATAAATTTACTAAATTGATATCTCATGATTTCATATCATTTTACCTCAAAATAAGAAAATAAATACTCATAAACAAATAATAAATAGAGATCCAAAATTAATTTAATTTAAGAATCATTTGCATATTCAGAAAGTGTGTGTGTTTATATATTTATTTATTTATTTATTTAAACTCCAAAATAGTTTTGGAAGTTAAACGTTTTATATTATTCATATTTCATAGTTTTCAAAGAAAATTATTATTTTTAAGCAACTTTAAACCAACCAAAATCAATTCTATAAGTTTGTGCTTAAATAATACTTAACAAAACTCATTTACAACATACAAATTTATAAGAAAAATGAAAACGATGAGATGGATAATAAATTCTTATTTCAAAATTAATTAAGTAGTCATCTAAACTCCGATATAATTTAATATTTACAATAAATAACTAATTTTCCAGTTTTATATAAACTTAGTTTATTATTAAATATTTGCTAATTTGAAAACTCAATTTAAATTACCGAAATAATTTATAAAACTAAATATTACATGTAAAAGTTATTTCATATTTTTATATAATCAACTACTATTACTAAGTAATATTATATTGTCCATAGCAATTTAATATACATAATATTTTATATATTGCATAGAAATAATATTATTGATTTCATATTATATTTTATAAAAATATTTACATATTATATTTTCCATTTTAAAACAATTCTAATTCTTATAGTGAATTATCATATTGATTTGAAAAAGAGTTTTATAACCAATAAAAAACAATATTTCTATTTATAATTAAAGTATATTTGTAAATTTAAAAAAGCTAAACTGAGTAATATTTAGTAAATTGTTTATAAAATAACCTATAAATAATTATTTAATTCAATTCATAAATTGACAGAGCTTCGTTTGTAAGTCGATACATCCAATTAAAATAAAATCTCCTAATTAATCCATAATTATATCCAATTCCGCACAACCAATTCAATCCAACAATCAATAATCCATGACACAAAATTAATTTCAACCAAACAATTCACCGAAATTGCAAAACAAAGTGCAAACATTGACGTTCATATTTCGTGCTTCGTCTTCATCGTCGCTGCTTTCGGTCGACCTCACCTACAGCTGCCACATTTCGGTTGCAACAACCCAAAATTTGAGCTATAATAATTCATTAATGAATTAATTAAATAATAAAATAAGTTTGAAATGGTTATAATTGAGCCACAGGAGTTGCACCATTGTCCGTGGTAATTTTCTAGTCAATTTCTATATATAACTTGTCGAAATCCGAGTTAATATGAAGAAGTTATGAAAGAAATAATAAATCAGAACGAAAAAGAAAAAATATATTACAAAGGCATAGGTCGACCCATATTTGGGTTAGGTCGACCTATAGATCGACCACCAAAGGGATCAGGTCGACCCCCATGGAATTTAGGTCGACCGGCCTTAGTTCTTGGACGTTATTTCATACAGTACGATGCGAACACCTCATAATTCCATTTTCGTTCAATCCTCTGCATTCGTACTTCCATCTGACGGTTTCTAGAGAGCCCATGAGGTGGTTGCACCAGATTTAATCTTCAAATATAATGGTCTGAGATCCCTAAGCTACATTATAAATCGAACCCTAGGCCTAGCTATTTTTCTCATTCAGATTTTCTCCTATTTGGGTTCATTGCCTGAGGCTGGACCCTAAATAGAAATTTTTTCTAAGGAGGAGATCTTTTCGATGAAAATATTATATGCCCTACAGGTAGATCCAAGAAGGCCAAGGACTAAAGCTAAAGAGCATAGGTGGGTGTTTTGTAATTATTTTAGATTTTTAAGTAATTTAAAATAATAGGGTTCTCAATAGTTGTAGTTTTTCTATAATTTTGATACAATTTTTATATAAGATATTTACAGTTAACTTTTAAGTAAATTTCAAAAGTTTGTTTAAGTCTATTTTATTCAGCTATTTTTATTCAGTTATTTATAGTTATTTACAGTTATTTACATTTATTTACATTTATTTACATCTATTTTAAGTTGGATTTTGGTCTGTAAATTTTTGTATCTTTTATTTCTTTTTACTGAATCAAATATTAAAAAGAAGAAGAGTTCGCAGATATGGATTAAAATAGAAAAACATTAAATTTACAGAAATCAGACGCAAAATATGAAGAACTATAATAAGATGGAGATGGACCGAAATAGGCAAATTTGAGATATTTGCAAGCATAATTATAACAAGTGGTTATCACTAAAAAAGAGAAAATAAAAGAGTTGCAGAAGAGGCTTATTTTATGACTTAGATCTTGGATTAAGTTAATAAGAAAAAGAACAGTCATAACACATAGGTTATAATTAATAAGAAAGAAATAACATAAGAGGCTTATGTTAAAACATAGAATAAGTTAATAAGCAAACACAGAAGTAGTGGTCTGTACCGGCAGCATTCCCTTTCAGATCTAGGACTGATGGTCTCACAATAGCAGGTGAGGCTGGGACACGATTATGCTGATTAGGGTAAATAAGTGGCCAATAGATAGAAGCTCAAATCAGAGGATTTGGGAAAGGGGCGCAGACTAGAATTTGTTTGTTATGACTAGTACTAGCAGCATTCCCTTTTAGGACTGGGACTGATGGTCTCACAACAGCTAGGTGAGGCTGGGCAGTAGTCCCTTTTAGGTCTAGAACTGACGGTCTCACAACAGTTAGGTGAGGTGGGCCCGCTTATGCTGATTAGGGTAATTAAGAGATCACAACATGGGGCGACAGTTAGTGTGTACTGGCGATGACCGAGTGTGCGACATCGATTATGTTAAATAATTGGCTACTGCGTTCCAAGTGCTAAGAGCCGTCTTTTGCTGTGACCAAAAGGATTGGTTCAAAGTGGCACAATCTAGATAGAAGGTCGATCAATGCATAGAATTAGGATTTTAGTCTAATCAAATTAGCAACTGAAATAGGATTAGGGTTTCAGCCTACTCACAACAGTTAAAGACTAGTGCAAACAATCAAAGAAATGAAAGCAAACAGTCAAACAGAATCAAAAACAATATTTTACCCTATTTTTATCTTTTCAGTATTTCTTTCCATACTAGAACTATTGCTTAGTCTATTATCTTTATCTTGCTTAGAAATGCTAGTAATTACTTTCACTCACCAAACTTATTGTTTGTCCCACATCTCTATTTCCCTTTTTCTCCCCATAGACCAGCAGAGTCGAGGACAGTAGATTCAGATTTCTTGGAGATACATTCCCGGAGTTCTTCATGTATTCTTCTTCTTTTCATTTGTCTTTTGATGTACTGGTACTTACGAGAGAAATGGTTATTAATATTTATGTACTCTGATGATGTGAGACTGAGATATATTTTTCTTGAGACATGAGAATTTAGGCTTTTAGGCATATTCTGTTTTTATGACTTATTGATGAAGTTTAATTCCAAATAATGAATTACAATTTAAATGTTTCCGTTGTTTTTACCTATTTGCCTTGTGAAACTTAGTCTCTATGATGTTTTAGTTATACCTATAACGCACCACATTCTTTAGTGTGCCCTTTTCCGATATATTAAGGGGTGTGGGATGTTTCACTTGATATCAGAGCCTAACTTTACAGGATTCCTAATTTTTTTTAAAATAAAGTATTTTTCAAAAGTAACCTATCTTTAAAAGTATTTTTCAGAAAGAAACTCTTATTATAGAAATGGTTTTCAAGTATAAGAGAGTTTTGTAAAAAAAACCCTCAAAGTCCAGTTCAACCTTCTTTCAATTATTTCGAGCCTAAACTTTCTTTTCTTTGCATAGAACGGCAGACGCCCCAAATTTGCCAGATGGCGTCCAAGCCCCTGACTAGTTCCGTAGATAACTCTAAGCTACGGTACCAAAGGTTCTAGGGAAAGCGTCCAATATAGCACATGCGGGTGGAGACCCCACTAATCCAACTGTAGAAGCCAATTTTTCTAAACTATGCAAGGACTTCGCTAATCTTGGAGGCAAGACGTTTTCTGGCATGGAGGATTTCGTGGAGGCATAAGCTTGGTTGAGGAATATGGAGTGGATATTAGGGCTGTTAGGATTGGAGGACCGATAGAGAGTGTAGCTTGCTTCTTGGTAGCTGAAGGACGAGGCTTCCTTTTGGTGGAAGATTGTAGAGATGGAGGGTAGAGACATTGGTTGGTTTGGATTTCAAGAAAGGTTTGAGAGAAAGTTCTTGTCACAAGCCGAGTAAAGCATGTAGTTGGAGAAGTTCATTAGTCTGAAGCAAGGGAGTCTTTCTATGAAGGAGTATATAAATCAGTTTAATGAGTTATCGATGTTAGGGATGGAGCTTGTTAATAAATATTATAAGAGGGGCATCAAGTTTGTTAAGGGTTTGAACCAGCCCCTTCAAGGATTGGCATTGGCACATGTACCTATGGGAGCGACATATAAGTCACTTATGGAAATAACCCTCATGTCAGAGGTAGTTAAGGAAGGAGAAGTTTAGGAGGTTCCTAAACCAGAAAACTCTAAGAAGCAGTGGTGGAAGAATAAAAAAGATAAGGACAAGAAGAAAGGAGAAGGGTGTAACGACCCAGATTTTTCAATATTAAATTTGGAATATTTAAGTGGTTATAAATATTAAATTGAATTATAGATTGGTTTTAAATATTTAATTTGGATTTTGAATTGATTTTTTTAAATACGAAAACTTTGGTTTTTTATTTATAAAATAATTTTAGAATCTAAGATATAACGATTTATTGGATAATTCAACTTTTGAATTATATATTTGGAATTCGGGTAAATTTTTGAATCTTGATTTTTAAGATTGATAAAAATAATTTGACGACTTATAAAATTCATATTAATGATGCTGAAGACAATGCAACTTTTAAAATGGAATTTGGAAATAACCGGTTTAGTTTAAAAATACACTGTTTAAGTCGACGTTTAAAAAAATAGCCTTTCGAGGCACAGTCTCGGATTTCGACGTAATCAGTTCCATTGGATCTGTAATAATGTATTATTATTGGATTTCAATTTTCATAACATTTAGAGTTATCGTGTTATCGTGTGGCCGTACGGTATGTAAATGCACTGAAAATGATATCAAAATTTTAATATAATAACTGGGTCTTAAAAGCTATCTTTTCTATACGATTGAATTAGGACTCGAAACTTTTCCATTGCGATCGTAATATAGGCATAACATTATAAACGTCGGGCGGCACACCTCCATAGGAGGTCAAATTTTAGATTTGCGTAGATCGAGACAATTTGATTTTAAATTTATACACACACACACACACACACATATATATACCTTAATAAACAGCCGAAATTCTCCTCACATCAAAACTTTTTCTCTGCACTTCTGAAATACTGTAGCCCTCCTTGTTCATGCCTCCATCAAATCGTGTTCCCCCTTTATTTTAAATCCCTACCTTTCGATTCAAACGACGGCAGGTTTTTCCAATGTATGTATGTATGTATGTATGTATGTATGTATGTATATATGTATGTATGTATAGCTTTGCACTTGATTTTGCAGTAAGGTAAAATTTGATAATTATTTTTCAGTTTAAAGATTTTACCTATACACACACACATATACTTTAATTTAAATATACCTAGAATAAACAGTACATACATGTATATATAATTTTGGGAAAATGTAGGAATCTTAAAGTATATATATACTGTTACACATATATATTGTAAAGCATAAATTTTATATAGATAAGATTTTGGAAAAAAGGTAGGGATTTTCAAATGTTTAAAGTTTATGTAAAATTGGATTTTTAAAACCTAATGTGGATTATTTTGAAAATGAAAATAAAATAAACATACGTATATAAATTTTATTCCTACTACTTTGATTTTAAAAATATGTAGTAAAGTGATAAACTTATTTAATCTATTCTAGTTAGAAAAAGATTTTAAAAGGAAAATGAGTTTAAAATTTAATTATTTGTTTTAAAATAAATCATTCGTCAAAATAAAATTATTAGATTAAAATAAATTTATTAAACGATAATTAATTGTTCGATTAGTTCAAATATTAATAAAATTATATAATTGTTTATACAAGGTCAAAAGTCATGAAAACAAGTCGAGACGGTAATGGACTGCAAATAAAAAGTAAAGGTGAGATCTTCTCACTCATTTGGATTGCCTAGTTTAATTTAAATAAATAAATTTAAATTATTAGATGTGCTTGGATGAATTAAATAATTTATCTGTTGGATGATATTATATATATAGTGTGTATATATATAATAGACTGATTGATATTCCCGCATTATATAGCGGATGAGACCCTATACGCCCCGCATAATAGCGGATGAAACTTTATACCGCGATATCCCCCTCGAAGTGGGATTTGGTGTTTTATTTGTTGACTAACATCTGTGGATGCAGGGAAACAGGTTGGAAGGATCCAACAGGATTCCTCAAAATATTTATTATTTCATATATATATCGATATATGACAGGATGGATAAATTTATATGGATTGAGTAAATTGAATTGTTAAATGTTGAATGACATGGGAATTTAATTTTGATATTTTTAAACACCATAATAATTAATGAATTTAAAAGGGATATTTTGAAAGAAAATATTTATATTGAAATTTTGATTTATTTAAAAGGGAATTAAGTGAATAAAGAATATACAGGCTAACTTGCTATTACTTAACGAGTTGTAAATTATTTAAGCAAGGACTTGAAATTAAATTATTTATTAAGGGCTGAATGGGATATTAGAATCGATAAATAGATTTGATATAAAATGGAATTTTATTAAAGGCTGAAATATTATAATGGAATCATAAATAAAGAATTGGTTTTATAAATAAATGGGAAACTCAAGGGAGTTTATAAATTTATAAACGGGTTTTATAGATGAGATAAAATGATATCAATGGATATGTTGAAAATATAAGTTAAATGGCGTGAACTTATATCGAGTTATGGGAATCGTTGAAAGAGAAATACTAGAATATATTTCAAATATGAGAACGGTGATAATTTGGATAGGTCGATGGATACGAATCCAGAGGATTTTATAAATGGAAATGGGAAATATTGGTTTTTCTATAAATAAAGTTTGTTTGAAATAAACTCTATTTTATAAACCAACTTTGTAAATTAATTAGCATCTGGATATGAACTTTGATACATATTTAAGTATTTTAAAACTTAAAGTAATAAATCCTCTCTTGATGGGGAGCTAAATTTATAAAATCGAATAATATCTAGAAGATCTTATAATGGAAACCTAAATGAATTTATAAAGCCAAAATAAGCGAACTTCGGAAGGTCAAATAAAAATTCACAAGGGAAGTAGAAATGAAATTGGAATTTTTAAACAAATAAATGGCTTTGGAAATATTAAAGAATATAAATTAAGGAATTCTGGAGTTTATAGAATTCAAGTGAATCGAATTGGGAATTTACAAAATGAAATTGTAAAACATTTTGAGAAAGAAATAGGGAATAAAAGTGAATATTTTCCAAGTGTTAAGAAACAAATGAAGGAAATAAATATTATAATGGTGGGCAAAGATTTAAATTGTTCCGTGTGAGTAAAGGAATTTGAAATTTATTTCAAAGGTTGAAATATGGGATTAATATATTGAGTAGATATTTTGAGATAAATAATTTGGAGAATTATTAAAAATCTTATAGATTGCTTGTAAATGTTATTTGATAGTTAAATAACCGACTATCAATATTGGCCAATGTGCTGATCGTTTCGAAGAGACGGGGATCGAATCTGATTATCCGAAAACCACTTCGATTAGGTTTGAAACGTTTGCAAATGAAGACCGTGAAGATGATGAAGACGGTGTTTTGGTTTGTCCAGCCCTAGGATAACTTGTACGGATGAATGCTATCAGAACATTGTCAAGTGGATGATGAGAATTCTAAGTGAAACGTGTCCTAAAAAGATAACGCATAGCCTCAAGGCTCACCAACCGGGAATGGCTAAAACAGGCGAGGTGCAGTAAGGCTAAGTGGCTAGCAACCAATTACGGTACAATTTCCCCGTCTAGAGGTCCCTTTTTATTCAGCTTAGTGTGACGGTTGGTCGCACCAACCATTGGGTGATCTTATTCAGACTATCCAGTAAGGGGTAGCTTCGGTCTTGTGTTGCAGGGGTTTGGGAGTGATCCTCGGTACTCTGATCTAGACTATGTACTGTGACGGACGGTACCCCAGTAGCCCTGCCATTGTATGGAATCCACTCTCCAATAAGCGCCTGTATAGTTTTGATTTTGCCCAACTATGCTGGAACGTGAGATGCAAGCATTTTAGCTAGATTCTATTTTACTTTATATAGACAATATTATAATATCAAACGAATTTGATAAAAAAATGTTTTTGTTACCGTAAGGTAAAAATCCAACATATTTATTTGTGGCGTGGTCTTACGATTTATCTTTGTGTCAAAGGATTTTGAAATTTTTTAATAATCCAATGGAGTGTTTTTTTCACGCTGGTTTTCCCGACTGACTCGGGTGTTGTTTTATTATGATGCTCGGGTCAGACTGAGTTGTATAGATTTAGGTTAAAAAGCTACGGAGCTCAAAAGGCAAGCTGGATGGCAGAGCATACTTCCGTATTTGATTACTATTTCTGTTGTGTGGGGACAGATAATGAGCTGTCCAAAGTGATGAATGATTGTTGTACTCTAATAATGGTATGTATATATAACAGTGCAGATTTCTTGTATTTAAAAGCTACTGTCCTATATTATATCTGTTTCGCTGCGATTGTGAGATTCTGATGTTTGTTATTATCTTCTTCTTCTACCTCTTTCTTCTTTTCCCTTACGGTCTAGTTTTTCGGCATTCGATCGTTCGACATGTAATACAGTGGACGTGTTGATGACGACTTCCGAAAGTCGAAAAACAGGGTTGTGACATTATTGTATCAGAGCCGAAGGTTAAGCAAGAACCTTGGTTCTGATGGGGATTACTCATTAGAGATGGAGTCAGTAGTACTCTAGAATGAGTTTGAGTGTATTAATAGATATGACCGTGTATTTATTAATGAAAAAAAATTGTTTTGATATTGTGTTGACTTATTGGTTGAGTGGTATATGAATTCTGATCAAGTAAGTAGTAAAGCTAATTCGATAAGAGTTTATAAGCACATAAAAACGATAAACCGACACATTATTGTTTTTAAAAGTGGGTGAATGAATTAATTTTACCCTAAAATATATTTTTATATAAAGGAAAATGTTTTCTGAAATTATTATGTATAATTGAAGTTTTGGATGATAATATTATAGTCAAGTAAGATTATAATGATCTAAAATGAATTATATAACCAAGGAAAATATGAGATTGAATTGGATAAAAATAATAGAAATTAAAGTTGGATTGAATTTAACTTAAGCTAAGTAAATGGAAGCAAGTTGAATTAAATAAACTTAAGCTAAGTTTAATATTGAGTTGGATTAGGATTAAATTGAAAATAAAATCCAGTTGAATAGAATTGAATTAAATTAAATTTGAAATGAGCTATGGATGATATTAAGTGGAATAAAATTATTATTTAGATAAATAAAAGTAAGTTGAATAAGAAGTGGGTTGGAATAAATAAATTTCGATAGCTTATGAAAGAATTTGGAAGCCCATTGAATGAAAATATACTCGGCTATAAATAAATATATGGCCTTGAGTTAAAATAAAATGTAAATGGACTTGATTGTAAGTGAATGGAAGTATGGATAATAATAAGTGCGTGACTTATAAAATTTAAAAGTGGGATTGATGGGCCAAAATAAAATTTGTTTGATGTTTTGGAAAACGAAATAGAAATCCAAATTGAATTATTAAATAAAATTGAACTCAAGTAAAATAGTGAAATGATTTTTGAGATAAAAATCAAATATTGAATTATAAATTGGAAGTGAACTAACTAGATAATTAATTAGTTAATGAAATATGGAAATGAAATCTAAATTGGTTAAATAAAAATTGAATTAGGAGTAAATAATGAAGTTTGGAAATGAACTCGAGTTATAAATGACATATATTGTTAATGACGTAAACATAAATGAAAAGTTGCTAAATAAAATGGAATTGGATTAAAATAGAAATGATTTGAGTAGCAAATAAAATCCAATTCGAGTATAAATGAGTTAAATATGGCCTTGAATATTTATTTTAACGAGGTGAGATTGGAATTAAAATTAAAATGGGTTAAGAGAATAGGCTAATTGAATTAAACGAAATTTGATTAAATAAGAATCAAATTAAAATGGAAATAGAATTGGTGCTGGAGAAATGGAATTAAGTTATGGGATGAAATAACCTGAAGAAAATAAATAACTTAAGTATAGCGTGGAATGGTTATTGTTGAGCTAAATAATATGGTTTCGAATGAAACCTATGCAAATATAAAAAAAATGCAAGTGAATGGTTCGTCAATAAGTTAGAGTGGAATAGAATTTAAAATAAATTAAGTTGGAATCAATTTAAAATGGTTATAAGCTTAAGTAATTGTTTATTCACATGAATATCGCCGAATTTGCATAGAAATAATTGTTGTTTGACGTAAAACGAGATTAAATAAAATTCTATGAATTAATGGAAGCAAATAAAATCGATTTTGAATCAATTGATATGAATATGACTTTGTTTGGAATTAAAAATGAATTAAGTGTAAGCGGATGAGTTGAAAACCATTTGGATTAATTGAAAATAATTTAAAGCAATTGAAAAAGGTGTCGAAACCTTATATGTGCTTATGAAAGTTATATAACATGCATTGCTTATGAAGTTCATATGTTGTAGTTGTCTAAATGAATGAAATATTAATAAACTTCATAGATATGTTGCTTACATGTTTAAATTGAGTAAGTACAGGTATTCGAAGGCCGTTTGGCTAGATTTTGATCGTGCAAAATACTAAATAAATAAGCCGCTAGCTTTAAAATGCTGAAAAGAGGCACGCCTAAGCAATAAAAGATAGGAAATATGAAATATTGTTGTTTTTTTTTGTTTTCCGACCGTGTGGGTAAATGTGATTTCTCTTGTCACTTGCAAAAGCTCCTCCGTACAAAAGAGACTCTGCCAAAAATTTTCGGAAATTATGGGAGTTAGAAATTTTTTTGAAAATTTTGTAAAATTTTTGTTAACAACGAATTGATTTCACTAAGTGGGTTTGATAAAGTTAATGGGTTTGGGGCATTTTTTCTGCCATAGTAATTTTGGGAACGAAATTATTTTAAGGGGGAGGAATGTAACGACCTGGATTTTACAACATTAAATTTGGAATATTTAAGTGGTTATAAATATTAAAATTGAATTATAGATTGGTTTTAAATATTTAATTTGGATTTTTAATTCATTTTTTAAATACGAAAACTTTGGTTTTTATTTATAAAATTAATTCAGAATCTAAGATATAACGATTTATTGGATAATTCAACTTTTGAATTATATATTTGGAATTCGGGTAAATTTTTGAATTTTGATTTTTAAGATTGATAAAAATAATTTGACGGCTTATAAAATTCATACTAATGATGCTGAAGATAATGAAACTTTTAAAATGGAATTTGGAAGTAATCGGTTCAGTTTAAAAATACACCGCTTAAATAGCCTTCCGAGGCACAATCTCGAATTTCGACGAAGCCAGTTCCATTGGATCCGTAATAATCTATTTTTATCGGATTTTAATTTTTGTAACATTTGGAGTTATCGTTTGGCCGTACGGTATGTAAACGCGCTGAAATTGATAACAAAACTTTAATATAATAACTGGGTCCAAAAAGTTATCTTCTCCATACAATCGAATTAGGACTCGAAACATTTTCCATTACGATCAGAATAGGGGTATAACATTACAAACGTCTGGCGGCACGCCTCCATAGGAGGTCAAAATTTAGAGTTGCGTAAATCGAGACAATTTGATTTTAAACTTATATATATATATATATATATATATATATATATATATATATATATAAATACCTTTATCAACAGTCGAAATTCCCCTCACATCAAAACTTTTTCTCTACACTTCTGAAACACTGTAGCCCTCCTTGTTCATGCCTCCATCAAATTGTGTTCCCTCTTTATTTCAAATCCCCCCTTTTGATTCAAATGACGACAGCTTTTTAAATATATATATATATATATATATATATATATATATATATATATATATATATATATATATAGCTATGCACTTGATTTTTTAGTAAGGTACAATTTGATAATTATTTTTCAGTTTAAAGATTTTACCTATATACGCACACATCTACTTTAATTTAAATATACCTAGAATAAACAATACATATATGTATATATATAATTTTGGGAAAATATAGGAATCTAAAATTTAACAGTAAATTATATATATATATATATATATATATATATATGAATATACAGTAAAGTAGAAAATTTATATAGATAAGATTTTGGAAAAAGGTTAGGGACTCTAAAATGTTTAAAGTTTATGTAAAATTGGATTTTTAAAACCTATGTAGATTATTTTGAAAATGAAAATAAAATAAATATACGTATATGGAATTCATTCCTACTAGTTTAATTTTAAAAATACGTTGTAAAGTTATATTTAATATATTCTAGTTATAAAAAGATTTTAAGAGGAAAGTAAGTTTAAAATTTAATTATTTTTTTAAAATAAATCATTAGTTAAAATTGAATTATTAGATTAAAATAAATTTATTGAACGATAATTAATTGTTCATTAGTCCAAATATTAATAAAATCGTATAATTGTTTATACAAGGTCAAAAGTCATGAAAACAAGTCGAGACGGTAATGGACTGCAAATAAAAAGCAAAGGTGAGATCTTCTCACTCATTTGGATTGCCTAGTTTGATTTAAATGAATAAATTTAAATTATTGTATGTGCTTGGATGAATTAAATAATTTATCTGTTGGATGATATTATATGTATAGTGTATATATATTTGAGTGATTGATATTCCCGTATTATATAGCGGATGAGACCCTATGCGTCCCGCATAATAGCGGATGGCCCTATATACTGCGATATCCCCCTCAAAGTGGGATTTGGTCATCTGTGGATGCAGTGAAACGGGATGGAGGGATCCAACAAGATTCCAAAAAATATTTATTGTTTCATATATATATATATATACATATATATATATATTGATATATGACAAGATGGATAACTTTATATGGATTGAGTAAATTGAATTGTTAAATGTCAAATGACTTAGGAATTTAATTTGGATATTTTTAAACACCATAATAGTTAAGTGAATGAATTTAAAAGGGATACTTTGAAAGAAAATATTTATATTGAAATTTTGATTTATTAAAAAGGGGGTGAAGAGAATAAAGAAATATATAGGCTAACTTAGTATTACTTAACCACTTGTAAATTGTTTAAGCAAAGGCTTGAAATTAAATTATTTATTAAGGGCTGAATGGGATATTAGAATCGATAAATAGATTTGATATAAACGGAATTTTATTAAAGGCTAAAATTTTATAATGGAATTATAAATAAAGAATTGGCTTTATAAATAAATGGGAAACTCAAGGGAGTTTATAAATTTATAAACGAGGTTTATAAATGAGATAGAATGATATCAGTGGATATGTCGAAAATGTAAGTTAAATGGTATGAACTTATATCGAGTTATGGGAATCGTTGAAAGAGAAATACTGGAATATATTTCGAATATGATAATGGTGATAAATTGGATAGGATCGATGGATACGAATCCAGAGGATTTTATAAATGGAAATGGGAAATATTGGTTTTTTTCTAAATAAACCATGTTTGAAATAAACTCTATTTTATATAAACCAACTCTGTAAGTTAATTAGCAACTAGATATGAACTTTAACATTTTTGGGATATTGATATTTTTAATCTATCTAAACCCATATTTTGAAAACAAACTATTATTCTTATTTCACATATATGTATAAGTGTTTAAAAATTTAAGTTATAAATCCTCTCGAGATGGGGAGCTAAATTTATAAAATCGAATAAGATTTAGAAGATCTTATAGTGGAAACCAAAATGAATTTATAAAGCCAAAATAAGCGAACTTCGGAAGGTGAAATAAAAATTCACAAGGGAAGTAGAAGTGAAACTGGAATTTTTAAATAAATAAATGGCTTTGGAAATATTAAAGGAAATAAATCAAGGAATTCTAGAGTTTATAGAAATCAAGTGAAACGGGTTGGAAATTTACAAAATGAAATTGTAAAAGATTTTGAGAAAGAAATAGGAAATAAAAGTGAATATTTTCCAAGTTTTAAGAAACAAATGAAGGAAAAAATATTCTAAGGGTGGGAAAAGATTTAAATTGTTCCGTGTGAATAAAGGAATTTGAAATTTATTTCAAAGTGTTGAAAAATGGGAATAATATCTTGAGTAGATATTTTGTGATAAATAATTTGGATAATTATTAAAAATCTGATGGATTGCTTGTAAATGTTATTTGATAGTTAAATAACCGACTATCAATATTGGCCAATGCGTTGATCGTTTCGAAGAGAGCGAAATCGGATTTAATTATCCGAAAACCACTTCGATCCGGTTTGAAACCTTTGCGAATGAAGACCGTGAAGATGATGAAGACGGTGTTTCGGTTTGTCCAAACCCAGGGCAACTTGTATGGACGAATGCTATCAGAACATCGTCAGAAGGACGATGAGCATCCTAAATGAAATATGTCCTAGAAAGATAATGCATAGCCTCAAGCCTCATCAACCGGGAATGGCCAAAACAGGGGAGGTACAACAAGGCTAAGTGGCTAGCAACCAATTAACGTAAGATTTCCCATGTCTAGAGGTCCCATTTTATTCGGCTTAGTGTGGCGGTTGGTCGCTCCAACTATGGGTGATCTTATTCGGACTATCTAGTAAGGGGCAGCCCTGGTGTTGTGTTGCAGGGGGTCAGAAGTGATCCTCGGTACTCTGATCTAGACCAGGTACTGTGACGGGCGGTACCCCAATAGCCCTGCCATTGTATAGAATCCAAACTCCAATAAGCGCTTGTACGTTTTGATTATGCCCAACTATGCTGAAACATGAGATGCAAGCATTTCAGCTAGATTCTATTTTACTTTCTATAGACACTATTATAGTATTAGACGAATTTGATAAAAAAATGTTTTGGTTATCGTAAGGTAAAAATCCGGCATATTTATGTATGGCATGGTCTTACGAGATACCTTTGTTTCAAAGTCTTTACGAAAACTTTAATGATCCATTTGAGTGTGTTTTTTTCACGTTGGTTTTCCAGACTGACTCGGGTGTTGTTTTATTATGTTGCTCGGGTCAGACCGAGTTTTAAAGATTCAGGTTAAAAAGCTAGGGAGCTCAAGAGGAGAGCTAGATAGCAGAGCGTACTTCCGTATTTGATTACTATTTCTGTTGTGTAGGGACAGATAATGAGCTGTCCAAAGTGATGAATGATTGTCGTACTTTGATAATGTATGTATATATATAATAGTATAGATTTCTTGTATTTAAAAGTAGTTGTTCTATATTATATTTTGTTCCACTGCGATTATAAGATTCTGATGTTTGCTATTATCTTCTTCTTCTACCCCCTTCTTCTTTTCCCTTATGGTCTGGTTTTCCAGCATTCGATCGTTTGGCATGTAATATAGGGGACATATTGATGTTGACTTCCGAAGGTCGAAAAACCGGGTCATGACAAGAAGAAAGGTGAAGGGCCTCAAAACCAGATCAAGAAAGGCGAGAAATGTCATAGTTGTGGATTATTTAGGCCTTTTGTAAGAAGGACACAATGAAGGGGAGGTGTTACAACTATGGGAAGCCTGGACAACTTAGTTGAGTTTATTCTCAGAGGGCAGTGCAGGGAAAAAAGCAGGCGCACCTACAGTGTAAGTATAGGCTTTGGATGCAACACCTTCTAGTGGACCAAATCGAGGTAGGAAAGCCTTTGTAGAAGGTTTGATCTCTATTTCGTATTTTCCTATTCGAACTCTTTTTGACTCTGGAGCATCGCATTATTTCAATATTTCTAGTTACTTCGTTGATTGTTTGCACTTATATATTTCTCTAGTTGTAGACCCTATAGTTGTTTCAAACCCCATAGGAGGATTGGCACTTTTATCCATGATTTGTAGGGGTTTGAAAATGTTTATACTATACGTAAAGTTTGATTATGATGCCTATGTACTAGGATTTTTTGGACACGGGATGATTTTAGGGATGGACCGGTTATCCACTTATGGCGCGATATTGGACTGTGAGAGGAGAGTTGTTAGATTAGAGACATGTAGCGAATGGACTCTGAAGGTTTCTTGGAACCCATAGGGGTCAGTCATGTTGAGCTTCATTTATTCCCTTGATTCATCACTAGAAGAGTTAGATTCAGTACTAGTCGTTAGAGATTTCCTGGACATTTTTGAGGAGGTTAGGGGACTACCCCCTAAGAGAGAGATAACCTTTAGGATCTATCTGAATGACAATGTTAATCCAGTGGTATTTCCTGTGAGACATATGGCTTTTAGGGAGAGGAAGGAGTTAAGTAAGAAGATCGTAAGCTATTGGAGAAAGGCTTCATCAGACGGAGCATATCTTAGTGGGCAGCGCCAGTCGCCTTCGCTACAAAGGCGGATGGTTCCCTTCGAATTTGCATAGACTATATAGAGTTGAATAAGCTCACGAAGAAGAACCGTTGCCCACTTCCTAGGATTAATGATCTTTTCGATCAGTTGGTTGGTTCTGTAGATTTTCTCAGCTTTATTTAGCTATTAGATATCATCTGCTTAGGTTCACTGATGATAACATCGATAAGACAACATTTGGGACACCTAATGGATTCTTTGAGTGGTTGGTTATGCCGTTTAGGCTGATCAATGCCCCAACCTATTTTGTAGATCTGATGAGCCTTGATTTTCGAGATGTCGTAAATAAGTTCGTGATAGTATTCATGGACGACAGTCTAGTGTTTTCCACGAGTTTGGAAAAGCATGCTATTCATCTTGAGGAGGTACTTCATGCACTTCATGTTCATCAGTTGAAAGCAAAATTATATAAATGTCACTTTTGGCGTAAGAAGGTGCGACTTTTGAGGGATGTTGTCTCAAGAGAGGGTTTAGCTGTGGATTCCTCTTAGATAGCAGCAGTATAGGATTGGAAGGCCCATAAGAATGCTACCGAAGTTAGAAGCATCCTAGGTTTGGCTAGTTATTATAGGAAGTTTACGAGAGATTTTTCTAAGATTTCAACATTTAAGGTTAAACCTACCCTCATAGATCAGATTGGGTCAAGGCAGCAAGAGGATTCAGAGCTTGTGGATATTCTGGATAGCAGTAATATAGAAGAGGTCTCTAGACATCTTAGATGCTATTCCATCGATAGTAAAGGGTGGTTAAGGAGAGATGGAAGACTTTGTGTCCCTCGCCCTGATGAATTGATGAGAGCAGTTCTAGCATAAGCACACCATGCTTGTTTGACTGTTCATCCGAGTGGTGATAATATGTATAAGGACTTGAAGAGAGTGTTTTATCAGAGTTCCATAAAGAAGGATGTGGCAGAGTTTGTAGCTAAGTGTCTTGTGTGCCAAAGAGTTAAAGTGGAGCTGCAGAGGCCTAGCGGATTGCTTCAACCATTAGATGTACCCAAATGGAAGTGGGATAGTGCTTCGATGGACTTCATAGATGGTTTATCCCGATCTAGGAAAGGGAACAATAGTATTTGGGTGATTGTAGATCGTTTGACTAAGAGTGTCCACTTCATTCTGGTCAAGAGTAAGAGGACAACACCTTATTTGGCTTCTATATACGTTCGTGAGATAGACCAAGTTCATGGGATTCCCTCTAGCATAGTGAGCGACAGAAACCCTACCTTTACTAATGAGTTTTGGAGCAGCTTGCAAGAAGCTTTAGGTACATAGCTTAGATTAAGTACGGCTTATCATCCTTAGATGGATGGTCATACGGAGAGAGTCAATAGAGTTCTTGAGGATTTTTTAAGGATGTTCATTCTTGATTTTGGACGAACTTTGGAGGAGCACCTTCCTTTAGTGGAGTTCGCTTATAACAATAATTTTCAGGCTAGCATTCAGATGTTTCCTTTTGAAGCCCTTTATGGAAGACGTTGTAAGTCGCCTTCTTGTTGGTTGGAGTCTATAGAAAGACTGCTACTTGGTCCCAACATGGTTAGAGAGACTTTAGAAAAGATTGATTTGATTAGAAGGAGAATGAAGACGTCCCAAGATAGACAGAAATCTTATGCAGATAAGTGGAGAAGGGATATTGAGTTCGAGGTAGGAGACTTGGTTTTCATTAAGGTATCTCCACTAAGAAAGGTAGTGAGGTTTGGATCAAGTAGGAAACTTGCTCCCATATTGGTAGGACCGTTTCCCATTATGGAAAGGGTAGGGAAGAAGCGTATTAGATAAAGCTACCAGAGTGGCTTGTGGTAGTTCATGATGTTTTTCATGTTTCGCACTTAAGAAAGTGCTTGCATGATTCAGCAGAGGTAGTGGAACTTAGCTAACTTGAGGAAGTTAAAGTGGAGAGAAAAGCATCGGTTCGTCGCATTCCTACCAAGATAGTTGGACATGATATCAAGAAGCTTAGGAATAAGGATGTCCCATTGTTTTAGGTGCAATAGGGAGATAGTATTGAGGAAGCTACGTGGAAGGCTAAGGAGAAAATACGTATCTCGTAACTGCATCTCTTTGATGATACATTTTGAATTTCCTATTTCCATCTTTAGTTTTGAATAGGTTCTTTCCTTTAGTATCCTTTGGGAGGATAGACCTTAGGATTTAACCTATGGATGGTAGGACTGAATGTAAACATGTTACTAGAGCATGTTACGTATGTTGGACGCTAGTGGTTGCAAATGTTTGCTAGTGAATACTAATGGATGCATATACACACACTAGGCACTATTTTTCCTTAGGGATCGGCTTAACTAGGTCACTAAAGCATATGCATATGGATGTGTGTGCACTTGCACTTTTATTTTATTTCATGGTTGCTATAAGTGGATGATTATCATATGATTGTTGCATTTGGGTGAAGATTGTAGTACGCATATAGAACCATTAGTTATCATTAGAAAACTTGCATTCATTTGGATACATGACATAGACATGATTGCATAAAAAGGAGGTCGACTGAACCAGTAAACTGCCTAATCTTTTGCATTAGTTAGAGACATTAACACTACATTATTGCATATATCATAAATTGCATTATAAAGCTTAAGGACAACGGATGTAATGGATGATTGTTGAATATGTGGTTATAGAATTTTGATGAAAGTATTTATTTCATTCTTCTGTCCATGGAGATTTCGGGGACAAAATCCTTTAAGGAGGGGAGAATGTAACAACCCAAAATTTGAGCTATAACAATTAATTAATGAATTAATTAAATAATAAAATAAGTTTGTGGAATTTTCAAAATTGAGCCATGAGAGTTGCACCATTGTGTCTGTGGTAATGTTCCGGTCAATTTCCATATATAACTTGTCTAAATCCGAGTTAATATGAAGAAGTTACGAAAGAAATAAGAAATCAGAAAGAAAAAGGAAAAAATATATTACAAAGGCATTGGTCGACCCATATTTGGATTAGTTCAACCCCCAAAAGGGGTCAGGTTGACCTTAGGGTCGACCCCCTTGGAAGTTAGGTCGATCCTCCTTAGTTCTTGGAGATTATTTCCTTCAGTACGAAGCGAACACCTCATAATTCCATTTTCATTCAATCCTGTTCATTCCTGCTTCCATCTGACGATTCCTAGAGAGCCTGTGACATGGTTGCAGCAGATTTAATCTTCAAATCCAACGGTCTGAGATCCCTAAGCTACACTATACATAGAATCCTAGGCCTAGATATTTTTTTCTCATTCGGATTTTCTCCTATTTGGGTTCATTGCTTGAGGCTGGACCTTAAATAGAAATTTTTTCTAAGGAGGAGATCTTTTGATAAAAATATTATACGCCCTAGGAGTGGATCCAGGAAGGCCAAGGACTAGAGTTAAGGACCACAGATGAGTGTTTTGTAATTATTTTAGATTTTAAGTAATTTAAAATAATAGAGTTCTCAATAGTTATAGTTTTTCTACAATTTTGAGATATTTTTTATATACCTTATTTACAGTTAACTTTTAAGTAAATTTCAGAAGTTCTATTATGTCCATTTTATTCAGCTATTTTCATTCAGTTATTTTATTTATTTATAGTTATTTACAGTTATTTACATTTATTTACATCTGTTTTAAGTTGGAATTTGTAAATGTTTGTTTCTTTTTATTTATTTTTACGCGAATAAAATATTAAACCGAAGAAGAATTCACAAATATGGATTAAAATAAAAAAAATACTAAATTTACAGAAATCAGATATAAAATAAGAAAAACTGTAATAAGATGGAGATAGATTGAAATAGAAAAATTTGAGATATTTGCAAGCATAATGATAACAAGTGATTATAACTAAAAAAAGACAGAAGAGGCTTATTTTATAACTTAGATCTTGGATTAAGTTAATAAGCAAAAGTGCAGTTATAGCATATAGGTTATAATTAAAAAGAAAGAAATAATCGAAGAGGCTTATTTTAAAACTTAGAATAAGTTAATAAGAAAACACAGAAGTAGGGGTCCGTACCGGCAGCTTTCCCTTTTGGATCTAGGACTGACGGTCTCACAACAGTAGATGAGGCCGAGACATGCTTATTGATTAGGGTAAATAAGTAACCAATAGACGGAAGCTCAAATCTAGGGATTTGGCCAAGGGGCGTAAAATAGAATTTTTTTTAGGACCAGTACTGGCAGCATTCCCTTTCAGGACTAGGACTGATGGTCTCATAATAGCTAGGTGAGACTGGACAGCATTCCCTTTCAGGTCTAGGACTAATGGTCTCGCAATAGTTAAGTGAGGCTGGGCATGCTTATGCTTAGGGTAAATAAATGGTCACAACAGGGAGGCGACAGTTAGTGTGTACCAACGATGACCGAGCATGCGACATCGATTAGGGTAAATAATTCGCTAATGCGGTCCAAGCGCTAAAAGGTGTCTTTTGCTGTGACCAATAGGATTGATACACAGTGGCACAACAGAGATAGAAGCCCGATCAACAGATAGCTTTAAGATTTCAGCCTAATCAAATTAGCAACTGAAATAGGATTAGGGTTTCAGCCTAATCACAACAGTTAAAGACAAGTGCAAACAATCGAAACAATCAAAGCCAAAAGTCAAATAGATTCAGAAACAGTATTTTACCCCAGTTTTATCTTTTCAGTATTTCTTTCCATACTAGAAATAATGCTTAGTCTATTATCTTTATCTTGCTTAGAAATGCTAGTAATTACTTTCACTCACCAGACTTATTGTCTGACCCGCTCCTCTATTTCCCCTTTTCTCCCGCATAGGCCAGCAGAGTCGAGGGTGATAGATTCAGATTTCCTAGAGTTACATTCCCGAAGTTCTTCATGTATTCTTCTTTCTTTTATTTTTCTTTTCATTTGGCTTTTGATGTATTGGTACTTATGAGAGAGATGATTATTAATATTTATGTACTCTGATGATGTAAGACTGAGATATATTATTCATAAGACGTGAGAATTTAGGTTTTTAGACATATTCTATGTTTATGACTTATTAATGAAATTTAATTCTGAATAATGAATTATTATTTAAATGTTTCCATGGTTTTTAGCTATTTGTCTTGTGAATCTTGGTCTCTCTGATGTTTTAGCCATATCTATAACGCACCACATTCTTTAGTGTGCCCTTTTTGGGTATATAAGGGTGTGGGGTGTTTCAACGATCAACCTCTAACTATCATCAGCCATTCTTCACTCATACACATGCCATCTGCAGCCTCTGACACATGTCGTCACCTCCAAATGTTATCTTAAAGTTGAGACCTTCCAACAACATCGCCAACAACTCGAAAGTGTCGTGCCGCCCTTCCTCCAACACATGCAAGCAATCACATGACTCTAATCGGGTCGCCTTCTCAATCGATGAAAGCTTTGTGACATTCAACACTTAAGCTCCATCATCGAACTCATGTGAACATCGATGACGTTGCTCAGTCCAAGCACCATCGAGCACGACTTCATTCATTTTCATTTTTTAACATAACATAGTATTTTTGGATTCTAGGGTTTATATCCAAAAATTAGGGATACAAGATTTGGGTTTGTATTAGTGAAGGACGAAAGAGCTCTTGAAATGGAGATGGGCTTGAGCTATATTTGTTTGGACCTTTATATTCTATATTATTCTAGTTCAATTAATTAATTTTCTCATTTACTCACTCTTTCGATTTAGTTACAAATTTATTTCAATTTAATTCAAACTGATCCACCCTTCATTACATAACACATATATATCAGTTAATTAAAATGTTTTTTATGATTCTAATATATCGTTTGAAAAGGACTTATTAATTAAATTTTTGAAACAAATATCTTTTATTTTAGCTTTCAATTAAATAAATATTTACTTTCCAAATAATGATTGTCAAATATCGAATTTAAATAATTTATTTGTAATTAAATTTACCTATAATTATGAAAAATTGTTTTATTTGTAATTAAATTTACCTATAATCATGGCATAGAAAGAAGGGTTGTTACAGTTACACTATAATTTCTACAAAATACAAATTATGAATATTCGAAAGGAAAGATCCTTGGCTTGTAACTCTGATTCCAAGACCCATTATTTGATTTCCAATGAGAGCTTAAGTACCTGACATAGTATCCAAGAGCATGTAGTCCAAGAGCATGAGTAAAAGCATTGACCGAGATTAAGATCATTGTCTAGATAAGACAAGAAGCTTAACAAAGGGCAGCAGTTGCCTGAAACAAAAGAATTTCAGTAAGTATCAACAATAAACGGCTCAGATAGCCTAGGTCGAGACTTGCGGTCAGGATAAACGGAAGGAGCCATTTCATTTCAGCAAGAAGGAACAACGTAGATTGAAAAGAGAAAAGTTTTTCACCATAGATCTCATTTAACAGCTGTCCATATGAGGAATATTAAGAGATCCCCATCGGATGCTAAATCACCCTTGCATAGGAAAAGAGTGGTGCTTTTTGAAGATAACCAATCAACTACCAACATCTGGACTCGCATTTAATGCAAGTTCAAAACCCGTCCCTTCAAAGGTCCGGTCCCAAATGATCACTTACAATTCCCATGCTACAAGTACCATCTTGACCTCACGGTCACAGATTAATCTTTGCCTCTCGACAATTTCACTTATCATTTAGCCTAGATAGCTTCAATTGACAAACACGATTTCAAAAACTTTGACCACAACGTCCTAAAATAGATTTCACCTCTCGATATTCAAACAATTTTGCTTATCACTTAGCCTAGATAGCTTCAAGCGATAAGCATGATTTCATAAACTTTGACCTCACGGTCCCAAAATAGATTTTGTCTTTTGGCGTTCAAACAATTTCACTTATTACTTAGCCTAGATGGCTTCAAGTGATAGGCATGATTTCAAAAAAATTAATCTTATAGTCCTAAAATAGATTTCATCTATCAACGTTCAAATAATTTCGCTTATCACTTAGCCTAAATGGCTTTAAGTGACAAGTACGATTTCAAAATCTTTGACCTCATGGTCCCAAAATAGATTTTGCCTCTCAGCGTTCAAATAAATTTGGTTATCACTTAGCCCAAAGGGATTCAGGTTATAAGTACGATTGCAAAAACTTTGACCTTACTGTCCCAGAATAGATTTTGCCTTTCTGCATTTAAATAATTTCACTTCGCCTAGATGTCTTCAAGTGATATGCACTATTTCAAAATTTTAGACCTCATGGCCCGGTTAAGGCCATGCATTCCGGCCCAAAATTAAATTTTAATTTTGAGCAAGATAGTCTAGTTTTCTAACCCAAGTTGAAATTTTACCTTTCGATATTTTAGTTACTCTACTAGAAATCAATATCGTACCTCCCCTTTATACACATAATATAGAATAAACTTGGAAGATAATCAAGGAAAATAAATTACACTCACATATACCAAAGCCAACTCCATATCCAATATATAATGTGAACTTTGTGAACTTTGGGGGCATGTGTTACACCATGACTTCTACAAAGTTAAAATTACGAATATTCAAAAGGATAGTTCCTTGGTTTGTAACTCCGAGACCCATTGTTTGGTTTCCAATGAGAGCTTAAGCACCTGAATCGGTATCCGAGAGCATGTAATCTTAGAGCATGAGTCAAAGCATCAACTGATATCAAGATCATTATCCAGCTAAGACAGGAAGCTTATCCGAAGGCAGCAGTTGCTTGAACCAAAAGCATTTCAGCAAGTAGCAACACAACGGGTTAGATAGCCCAAGCCGAGACCAGTGGTCAAGATAAATGGAAGATATCCAAGAAGCTATATATAGAAGCATCACGTCAATAATCAACGTCAAAATGCACTCAACCAGATGATGACAAGCGTTCAAATCTAATAAAGGACACCTGCAACAATAAAAGGGCTGGTACTAATAAATAGGAATTAAAATATAAAATCTTATTTCACTTTTCTATGTTAGAGCTCTCTTTACAAACTCATTAATGGCAGAAATATATAGACTCAATGAAATAAGCCTCTCGGCTAGGTAATGGTGACTAAATAAGGAAATGACAGTGGATTTAGGGACATTCAGTTTAAACCTGTGCAGCTAAAGTGCTCAGCGAATCCAATGCAGTGGATGTGCAAAAACTCATAGCAAGGATATAACGAGGATATAATGGGGATATAGAGGATGAGTATAAAATAGCGTATAAAACTCATACTTAATTTTTTTACAAATATATAAATGGTAATTAAGTGAAAAGTTAACATTCGTTTTACCTATAATTAATACATATTTAGTTTTAAATAAAAACATATGTAAATATATTATAAATAAACATCAACTGTTATTTTACATGATTAAATTTAATAAAATATTAGAGTATTTTTGTTTTTGAAAATATGTTTAAAAATTCAATTAAAAAAATTAATTTCAAAATTTGTACAATGTATAAATGACATTTTTCAGTTCATTAAATTTAAGAAGATATAGCGGAATGGCGAAATATAGCGGTAATAATGGGATATAACGAAAATAGCGGGGCTTAAAGCGGAAAGGCTATATTTAAGGCTATTTGAAAAAATCATAGCGGTGGAAATCCGCTTTGGGATATAGTGGGGCATTAACTATATAGGTTTGAACCACTATAAAGTCCCGGTGTTATTTGCTTTTTGTACATTACATTAACTATATTGGCTATTGTGACTCTACGCTTCAGCATCTCATAACCTAAGCTTGACTGCATCATGTCATGGTAATCTCTTTGCCAGGTTCAATAATCCAACCAACTTCTAGAGCTATACCTTCAGACCTCGAGGTATTGGTGTTGACGAAATTTTGCAGTAATAAATGCTTTTGGTTTAATGAGTAGCGTTCGTTTGCTCGACTAATAGGTACACGTTTATATTGTTGTTGATGATTTTATGCCATAGAAATGGGAGGCCACTTTTGGGCTTTTGTTTTCTTTGTTGATTTGGACCCATTATGGCGAGCAATAGTTTTATCGGATCGAGCCGCGCAAAGGAGGTGCTGTCGAATTTTCCGAAACATTTGAGACTTTAAAATTTTAGTAACACATTTCAACTAATTGTTTATGAAACCTAAGGGTTCGAAGACACTTTTCTTCCTTTAGGAATTTCGAGCACGAAATTCTTTTAAGAAAGGAAGAATGTAACGACCTGGAATTTTTAACGTTTCAAATGAGAATATTTAATTTAATTAAATATTCAAATTTGATTCAAATATAACAAAGAATAAGACAACCACTTATTAATATAACGACTCAATTTTTAATAATGTATTTTCATTTTAATTTATTTTATTTTCCATAATTTTAGATTGGAAAATTTAAAATTATCATTTGATGATTTTGTGGCAAACGACGATATGTTTATAATTTTAGAGAATTAAATAACTAGTGTATATTATTATTGTTTTCAAATAATATCGCATTTTTGTGTGTGAACATATTTTCTTTTTATCATTTATGGTTCATACGCGAATGAAATCCTATGCGGCGATGCGTCGGAAATCATAAGATAAACCTAGTTAAACGCTTGGAATTTTCAACATAGACTTTTCCTTTATTCCCACTTTCACTCTTACTCTTCAACTTTTCCCTTCTTTCTCATTTCCATCCTCAATTTCCTGTAAATGAAAATAGCCACTTACTCAAAAAATTAATATCCATCGATTCACTTAATGAAAAAAATAAAAAAATTAAGATCTTTGAGTTTGTGAGGATGAAATCTACAGACCTATAGAATTTTGGGTGTGTGCGGCATGGCTTTGGAACATTCGACATGAATGAAGGAGACTAGGGTTTGGTTTTTCTCACATTTGGGGAGGAGTTAGGTAATGGGTATGAGTGCATCGCATTTGACATGTTGAAGAGCCGCTTATGGCCGTATTTCATAGTGTGCAGTTTATTATGGGAAAAAGCAACATTTCCATGTCGAATTAGGGACCCTACAGGTCCAAAATTGAGTGGAGGTGCTGAATTGAAGGTGGTGGGGTGTGTTGTGATGCTCACTAGAAGAGGGTGAATGACGTAGTCGGTTGGTGATTTCATGGACTAGGGTGGTGGTGGTTAAAGTGATTCTGTTTTTAAAAGGAGATATATATAATTTGGAATAAATATTTGCGAGACACTTTATTTGTTGGGTAGAAGAATAGTTTTATAAAGAACATTTTATAAAAGGGAAATTATATTGATTTCATAATTTGGTATAATAAATCACATTTGTGGATTACAATAATGTGTGGAATGATCGTTTTGTGGAAAGTATTTGATTCTATCTTGAAACTGAAGATTTGTGATAAATATATGAGATTTTATATTTGGAGTTTTATAATTATATTAAAAGTTTTATAATGAATGTGGAGGATTATAAAGAATTTACAAATGAATTTGGAGATTTGTAAAAGAAGTTTTATAATTAAAAAACGAGTTTACAAAGGAAGTTTATAAATATGAAAGGAATTTATAAAAAGGAGTTTGTAAATTTAAAGATATTTATTAAAAGGAATTTTATAAAAGAAATGAGACTCGCTTTCCATAAATGATTGTTTAAGCACGATGTATGGAAAATATCCTTTTCATACTTAGCACTAAATTCCGAGGTATGGAAAATCGTCTCTATCTTGAAAATTAAGAATATGTATCGTGGCAAGGATAGTTTTCTGACTTGTCTGATTTCATTGTTAATCGAGGAATAGTACTGTTTGAAATCGAAAAGGGGTCCTAAGTATAATTTTTCTAATTTCCATACGATTCATTTACTTACACCAAAAGGAAAGTGTTTTGGGTTTATTGTTAGTAATGTTTTTAAATGACAATTGTTTTAACCCAAATAAGTATTGTTTTGAAATGAAGTTTTCTGAAGATATGTGAATATACATATACCATTGAGACAAGTATATAAGTGCATTTCCTAAGTATTATAAATGTAGTGTTTTATGAATATACTTATGCCGTTGATATAAGTATATAGAAGGTTTTCTAAGTTTTGAAAGTGAAATGTTTTGTGAGTATACTTATAGTTGGGATAAGTATATCAATACTTTTCAAATATTAAAAAGAGTAAAGGGTTTTGTGAATATATCTTTGTAAAAAAAATTTAATGCAAGGATTTACTAAGTGATTTAACTAATGAAAAGATTAATTAAAAGAGCTTTGTGGTTGCTTTGTGCTTAACCGTGTTTAATTAAATCTCTGGTTGAATTGTTTGTTTGTTTTATAGTTAAATAACCGACCATCAAATGTTGGCCAATTTTCAAAGCTATCATTGTTGGCTTGGAGAAACCGGAATTGGATATATTATCTGAAAACCACTTCGATCCGACATAAAGCGTTCGAATTGGATATGTATCGAAGATGATTGAAGATGGAGTTCTTTAATTGCATGGGCTACTTGCTACTAATCTTAAGAATGCAGTAGAATTAGTGCCTTCAGTTTATTCAGTCCCAAAGCAACTTATATGGATGAATACTGATGTTACATTGCTGCATGGAGGACAATATTAGCATTCCAAGTGGGATTTGATAAAAAGGTAAAAATTAGACTCAAGCCTCACTACCGGGAACGACTAAAACATAAGATATGCTTCAAGGCTATGTAGGTCACACCTATTGGAGTATTGGTCATCACCTTATCTAGACTGTTATTTATTGATGGATTATGTATGCTAGGGACTTAGGATGGTTGTTGGTCAACAACCGAGGTGGTGACATATTTGGTGCTATCCAATAAGGTGTTTGCCACTCTTGATTCGTAGGGGTTCATGTGAGGTCATATGTACATTTTTCTATAGGTGTACTGCAGTAATCGGTAACACAGTAGCCTTGTCATTGTATGAAATCCATTCTCCAGTAAGTTCCTTTGAAATTAGTTGCATACATATTATGTTATAATTTAATTAATGTAACAATTTCAGCTATGATTCAATATTTATTTTAAACTTAGACATTATTATAATATTGCCAGATTCCTATTAAATGGGTTGATATTGTAAGGTAAAACCTCATCCGTGCTTATATATGGCGTGGTCTTATAAGATACTTCTATTTTTGAATGGTTTTATAACATTAAAATCCTTATGACGTGTGTTTCTGACGCTAGTTTACCAGACTGATTCGGACGTTGTTTTCTTATAATGCTCGGGACAGACCGAGCATATTTTCAAATTCAGTTATGGATGCTTTGGAGCTTTCAAAGGCGAGATGGATGCCTCCAAGACATATTCACTATTTTATTTATCAGCATTTGTGAGGACAGGTTGTTATAACTTTCTGAGCTGATGATAGATAGTTACTCTGATTGATGTACGTATATTACAGTTTTTATGAAAAGATCTATTATATATTATATATTACTCGTCATGGTGTGAGATTCTTTTCTCCCAACAATCTATCTTTTAAGCACTTGGATGCTCGGCATAAGAATACCATGGATGTAGTAGTGTTGACTTTTGAGGGTTGAAAAGGTGGGTCATTACAAGATATGACTGTTTGAAGACTGATAGTTTTTGGAGCAGCTTAGTGGGTAATTATTAAGTTTGGAGGCAAGCCCTCTAATCCATTTCGGGTTTGGAGGCCATAATAGGCTGAACCATCACCCTAAAATTGTTTTTTACTACTTCTCAAATAGATCTAAGCTCCTATTAAAGCACTCTCCACCCAACACCTTCTCATTTCTCCTCCAGATCAATTCTAAATCATAGGTTAAGGGTAGATTAACAAGGGGATTCATCAGAAATCTTCAAATCCACATACTTGGGGAGATAAAATTGCATTTTTGTTTTCATTTTTGGATTTGTGTGCAAAACTAGGGTTTTGGAGGTTTTGTTGAGTGATTTATCATCTCTCACCGTACTAATGTATCTATAAGTTTTAACATATTTTGGATCCTTTTTTAATGTCAAAAGTAAGTTTTAATGTTGTTTTAAAAAGAAACCTATAGTAAAAATGTGAATAAATTAATATTTGATGTTCTAGACATGTTATTTCGATATATGATTTCCTTGATATGTGTTACGCTATGTTGTAGGCGCCTTGTGTGACGATTGCTATGATTGATTGTATGGTTAAAATGCTCAATGTTGTTTGATGCATGTATAATGTTTGTTATTAAGTTTATATGGTTGAAAACGCTTATTGGAGTGAACTAGAGGAAAGAATCATGGAATTAGATTTTGACTGATAGGCTCTAGGGTGTTTGGAGTCATATCGTTGCATGGGGCGATGCATGAGGGTCAAAGTGTTGACTGTAGCAATGGAATCGGCGCAATGTTAATGTGTTGAAGGAGCTATAGTTTATGGATCGGTAGAGCTTGGTATGGTATTGGATGGCTTGACTGTGACTTTCGAAAGTGAAGGCGTTGGCTTGGGCCTATATCTGCCTAGTGATGGAAGACTGGACAGGAATTCCTATCCGGTAGGTGGTTGGCTTGGAAGGAGAAAGATTGGACATGAAATCCTATCTGGTAGCACTTGATTAGGTGTGTAACAACCCGCACCCCAGTAGGCTTAAACTTTCGATGAATGAAAATCCAAGTCCACTAAAGCACAAATTGCTGGTTTGGTATCCTACACATATCAAAGGTAAGTCAGAGAAATGTTTATAAATTCTCATAGAGCAATAATGATAAAGTATTCAACTTTTGGTTACTAACCAGGATTAGGCTACTATCCCCAGTAGTGTTGAACCTACGAGTCAAACTGGGCTTTTTCTTAAATCCCAATACTTGCTAAAATGTCTTCCTGTGGATGGGAAAAATGTGAATGGGTCAAACATAAAGCCTAGTGACTGACAAATAAAATGAAGCAGAAATAAAGAAACTGTTTAATTCCAGGTCTTCCCCGGATATCGGAGAGGGTGAATAATATAATGTAGTGAATCATTCTTTGATACAATTCCTAGGAAGCCAAAGTCTATGGTCATTCTAGGGAAGTCAACCATGTAGCAGTACAAAACATCAATTGGCCTATCGGACCCGCTGTCCTTACCTATCCACATGTTACAGCGTGAAAGTCATGCTCTTCACCCGTGCACTGTGACTGTCTATCCACGTGCTATCATGAAAGTCATGCTCTTCACCCGTGCACTGTGATTAAATGCCTCTTATGTCTAATCGGCGCCGACACAAACAACCTCTTAGGACCCTGAAGTTATGCTCAGGCTACACCAAATTGGACTTCTATCCTACTTTCTCCTTGATCACCAACATGAGATTTTCCCGATCCAAAGTGTCGGTCCTCCGAAAGAGTGCCCGCAGCTGGGTTGGATGTGCAAAATTCTTCGACGGTCTGCCTAAGGAAGCTTACGTCAGAGCACACTTGTCTTGTTCCGTCCGTGTCGATCTACTAGAAGAAGCCTACGATTGCGGATGCTATCTATCCTATATATTAGGAACCTATGAAAGGTAACAAGCATCCTTGTGAACCAACTTGCTCGCTTCTAATACGTACCGCTAAAACTATATTTTGGTCTTAACTGCATGAAACACCTATCCAGACCTTTATAAGGTCTGCCTACCAATTCGCTTTCAGATTAATTAATTTTCCCTTTACAGTTTACATACTGTTTATTTTCATTAATCTGCTTTAGGTCATTTTTACATCCGATTCGGCTACTTCACAATTTCCCTTATTATGACATAAATGATGTTTCAATTTCAGGTGCGTTCAGTCCGTATGGTTTGTCTTTAATTTTTATACCATTTTGTTACAGATTTATACTAGCCTTTAGGGTCCATTTAATTTATTTATTTTCCACCCTAATTTATGTTCTCCTTTTAGAGATTTAATCTGTACAAATTTTTTATCCAATAGCCACAAACCATTTAATTACACAAAATTCCACTTTTACATTTTTAGACCACATATAAAACAAATAATTATGCCAATTAGACTTCCCAACTTTGTTCCAAAACCAAATTCAAAATTATGTAATTATATCAATCAAAACCACAATTTTATTCAAGTAACGTATTATAAATTTATTCAAATAACCTGTTTTACCATTAGAAATTGAATAACAATTCTAGTTCAATTTAATTAGACCAGTCTTATTTACGCCATGAAACATGAATAACAATTTGTTTATTTCAAATTTCAATCCAAACACGAATTAGAATTGAGGAGTGCTAGGAGAAGAAGATACAGTAATTTACATAAATTTCAATCTTATTTGTGCCATAAAACATGAACAGACAATTTATATGACCCATATTTTAAACCAAACATGAATTAGATTTGAGAAGTGAAAGAAGAAGAAGTTGCAATAATTTACATTTATTCTCAATTAATAACAGAAATTAACTCATATTAACGTGCCAGAAAAGAACTAAAATTGAACTACTTTATTTTCTATTTCAAATTAATTCCCACTCACCTGACACTTGAGCTTATATAAATTTGAAAAAGCTTTGCTTTAATCCTTCTCCCTTTGATTCTTCTAAACTCCCCAAATTGCTTGAATATATAGATAAATTAATGTGGTAGAGATTTGTCTATTTAGTAGAAAAAAGGAAGAAGAATAATACACACTAATTTTACTGTAGAATTACGGCGACAGCTGAACAAGAGATTAGGTTTAGATTAGATGGTTTATTCATTGATTGTTTGAGTGAATATAACCCATTAGATTATTTTAGATAAAATCTGGTTCTTTCATACACTTAACGGTTATCCATTCTAGCCCATACACATCACTCTATCAATAAAATTTAGCCATCTCATCCTATTACATCAATGGAGCGAATGGGAAGCTGACACATGTCAGAAACAATGCTGAAAGAAATTCGCTGGAAATGAACCAGCTAAAAAAACATCGCTCCATATTTTGAGCGACAACAGGACTTGATCCCTGGTCACCATGGAAGTCAACATGTGCCTTTACCACTGTACCAAATGTGCTTTTAATTTCATTTTAATTATATTTCCCATAAAATATCGGGGAGTAACAAGGTGGTAGGGGACCGAATAGGAAATCCTATTTGGTAGGTTCTTGGTTCGCCAATGAGGAGCCAGATAGGAAATTTCTTTTGGGGGTTATATGGGTTCAAGGACAAGTGAAACTGGACATAATTTGGAATGGTGTTTTGGGGTGATGGCTTAGGACATGATGATTGGTTGCTTTGGGACAAGACTTAGAGTTTGCTTGGTGGTTTTGGGAGCTTGTTTGGAGTAGGGGTGATGACTGTAGGATAGCTCTAGATAACCTCGGAATGAAAACCAATGAAGTACGATGACTCGATATGGCGAGTTACTATAGCGTCTAGTGGTGGACCGAGGGGGAGAGTTCTGCGTATAGCTTGTAGGTGTGAGAAATGCATATTACGGATCTTAAGGATGGAAAACACTAGAAGGGGGTGAATAGTGTTTTATGGATTTTCTAAATATTTTTGAAATTTATGTAATTTAATCACCAACAAATGCAATTCACAAACACAGATATAATCACAGAATCAGACATATAGGAAAATACTAAATAAAAGCAGTAAAGGAAAGAACACACCAGGATTTTATACTGGTTCGGAGTTACCCTACATCCAGTCCCGCACAATTGTATGGATTTCTTTTCGAAATAATCTCCCAGATTACACCCTCGATTTCAAGGGTACGAGGTACACCCTCCTGTATTCGAGTCTGGAACAAACTCTGTAACAACCCTATATTTTGTGACTTATATTTTTTGTGTATTTTAATTATTTTAATTAAATTTTTGGTTTAAAAACTTATTTTATTTATTTTGAATGATAAACTTTAGTTTTGATATGAATTATCATTCCAAAGCATGACTAAAAAGAATATTTTCCAAAAAGTGAATTTTTGGTCAAAATAGTCAAACTTTGAATTTTATTTTAAAATTTTAAAAGTTTGAAAATTTAAATTTTTTCTTTTATTTTGAAAGTACATAAATTTTTAGGAACACTGTTTTTTGTTTCGTTGGAAACGGATTTAAATTGTGAAAGTTATGTATATTTCAATATTGAGTGCAATTCGTTTATTCTGCAATTTTGTTATTTTAAATAGTATAAATTTTATTTTTCTTTGTCATATTTTTTTGTAATGTGTATTGATATGTTATTTTATGTATGCTTTTTTCTTTTAATATTTGTGAAGTGAGGTAGGAATTTTTCTAGAGCTAGTTGTATTTTTCTTGTAATTTCCATGCCCTGTTTTCAATTTTTAAACATTTTTCTTTTGTTCTTTTCTATTTTTATCCAATTTAATTATTTATTTTATTTTAGAAATGATAAATAAATTATTTTTTTCAAAAATTTTCTTTATAATATTTTTAAAATGAAGAAGATATTTTTCCAAAGCCATTGATGTTTTAATTGTAATTTTTGAACCCTGTTTTCAATTTTTAAGCAATTTCCTTAATTCTTTTTGTATTTTATTTAAATTTAATTATATATTTTTATTTTTTTTCACTTTGTTTAGGTTTTAAATGTACTTGCTAAAGTTTATTTTGTTTTACTTGATTTAAAAGAAAAGGAAGTATGGAAGGATTTAAAAGCTAAGAAACGTAAAGTCGTTTCACCGTTTCTTTTACCGTTTCTTTTTCAATCAATACACAATTTATTTTGGCCGTACCTTTCTCTATTCTTTTCAGCTGCATTCTCTCATCTTTTTCACGTATTTTCAAAGCTTCTCAACCCTAAAAAAAAAAATCATGGCCTCCATCTTGCAAAAATTTGGTAAAATCTTCTTCTCTTCTCTTGTTTTCTAGTTTTTCTATGTTATTTTGCAACTTGTTCTCTACTTCATGGCTCCACTCCTCCTCAACCAGATCTAGGCCAACCTCCACCACTTTATTCTCTGATCATCATCCACCCTAGATCACCACCACGGCAGGCCAAGCAACCCCAAGGCAAACACCACCACCAAAATCCACAAATCCATCACCTATGCACTCAAGCTGACCTAGTTTTGGTACCATCACCTTCATCCACCATTGGCCGCCACTTCCACCACCACCACCTCTGACCTGACCTCCACCCTCTTCCACATCTCCCACCACCACCTGGACCCACTGGCCATGCCCCTAGAACCTATGGCCGAACCCATTTATAGCATAGAAGTGATGAATTTTCCTTGTAGTTGTTGTTTTGTTGCACCTATGTCCATCCACCTTTGCACCATTACTTCCAAGCTATGGCTGACCCTTATGAGCCCAAGACCTGATCCTAACCCACTACTTAGACATGCATTTCAGATCTATAGCTGAAGCATAGGCGGTAGAAAGCAAGTGCAAAAACTTTGGCTTTGTTTTATGCATTTAATTCTAACATTGTTTTATTGAATTTGGGTTTGAAAACTTATGTTATTTGTTTGTTTTGTTTGAATGTTTGCAAGGCTATTAGCCTTGTCTCTCCCACACTCATATCATCATCATGGCTAAGAAAACGAAACCCTTAGTCAAGCTTTTGAATGGTTGTAGCAAGGTCAAGTTATCTTGTCTTTGTTGCCTTTCAATTTCCAATTATTTCTATATTGTTTTGGTTGAATATTCATAAGTTATATTGTCTTGTTTTGGGGTTGTTTACAAGATGATATCTTGGCTATTTCTCTCCACTCAAAATCAAAGGTCGTGCCTTCTGGATCGTTGTGTCATTCAAATTAATATCTCCAGCATAAAAAAGTGAGTTATTCTCACTAGACATTATGTACTTATATAAGTAGTAAATTGACACCCTGTGAATCTGTAGAACTATATGATCATGTTATAACTGCTTATGTTATTATCATATGATGTTCACACCTGTTATTACACCTATTATATCATATGCTACTGTTATTTCATGCTATTCTGTATATTTTATCAGTTTATCACACTGCAAGTTCCCTGTAAATTAGAAATCACTATGGGTTGAAATGATACATACCCGAACGGACTTTAGAATAAGGGAAAATTGTTATGGGCTGAAATGATAGGCCTGAATGATTTTCAATTTATTTTATTTACTTGGGACTGCGGGTTTGAAATGATAAAACCCGGATGTTTCTTTGTAAATTACGGGTTGAAATGATACATTACCCGTATCACTTTATCTAGCGTAGAAAATTATATACATGCCTGTGGTTGAAATACGTTTTTCTAAAAATTTTAAAATATTTAGAAATTTAATTATTATAATATTTGATTTGAAATTTAATAAAAATATAACTTTTGTAAAGTATTATTTATTTCCTGGAAATCTATAAGTTAAATAAATTATGGAAAAGTTAGAAAATATGAATGTAAGTTATTTTGGAAATTTTGATTTAATTTTTAATGGAATTTAAATTAACTTTGAAAATATGATAAATTTATGATATTTTGAATTTTAATTAATTTAAAATGATTTTATAACATATTAATGATTTTTGAATAAAGTTAAAATGTTAATGAGTGAATATTGAGTTGAATTTGGAAATATAACTTAAATTGGAATTTCTGAATTTGGTTAAAAAGTGAAACTTTAAGTTAAGTTAAATAAAATGGAATTAAGTTATATTTGAAATTTTAAACTTAAGTGTTAAGTTGAAATTTAATGTAATGAATTTAAATTTGAATGTTGAAATTTAATAAGCAAATTATTAATAACGATTGATTTTTGAAAGGAAACTTAACTTTATAAAATCATGAATTTAAGGAAAATTAAATGATGCTTATAAATGTGAAAATGTATGATTTTATAAGTTAAAAATGATTTAAATAAAAATATAAGTGTTTATGAAATTCTATTGAATATTTGAAGTTAATTAACAGCATTTTTAATACCGTCTTTTGTTAAATTGAATTGTTTTTTAATGTAACTTTCTGTAGCATTTTTTAAATGCTGCGAAACTTGAATTTTCATTGTTTTAATAAATTTAAGTGCATAAATGAACATTGAAATTTTTAAATTTTTGGAATTTAATAATTTAATTATTAAATGTAATAACTTCATTTTAATGATTTAAAATGAAGTAATTTGTTTTGAAATATAACTTTTGTATATTGAAATGATTTGAAATGTGGTTTTGAAAAAATATAGCTATTTTGATATATTAAAATGATTTGAAAATGGAGTTTTGAAAGATATGATATTTTGGTATTAAAATGATTTGAAAAGAAGTTCTGAAAGATATGATATTTTGGAAATGAAGCTTTGAAAGGTTATGATATTTTGATATATTAAAATGATTTGAAAGGAAGTTTTGAAAGGATATGATGATTTAATATATTGAAATGGTTAGAAATGACTTGATATTTATTTTGATACATATTTGAATTGAAAGATATGGTATGATGATTTATTGAAAGGGTTTGGAAGTGATTTAATATTTATTTTGATAAAGATTTGGGTTGAAATGATATTTTATTTTGAAGTATAAAATATTTTTTTAAAGTTATAACTACGGGTTATAATAACGATTGGTTGTTAAACAGACCGGAATCGGATATTGTCTTATAGCCGGTCAATACTGAAAACCACTTTAACAACTGTGTACGCGGTGGAGATTCCATAATGAAGTAGGATGGTGGCGACGTTCTCGAGGTATATTACGTGGACCCAACTCCCGTGAATTGGCATAAATGACTAAAACAGGAACTATACCGGGCTACACAAAGGGTCGCACCGTTTCAACGAGCATGCTCCATCGGAAACCATTCTATTACTTTTGCGATTCGATATGTGGCGCCACTTTGATTCGAGTGTATTGTTCGAGGTGGACGGAAGCTGCTGGTTTGCCGTCACCACCGGTCCGGGAGTGCAAACGGTGTATCCACCCTGGCATTGCCTCGCGTGCCGTGTCATCTCCTTATAGCGAGCCCACTACGGTTTTGGTTTAAAGATCCGACCGCGTTAAGGTTCACCATCCCCTTAACGATATTTTCAATATGATTATACTTTAGTGATTAGACACTACTGTATATAGCGTATATTACTACATAGTAAATAGTTTAACGGATCCTTAGAGGATGGGCGGTCCTAAGCATCTTCTAAGTTACTTGTATCTTTGCTACAATTCACTTGAGTTGGTTTACATTGTATAAGTATGTATGTCCTGACTCGAGTGTTTGTATTTTTATTTACGCTCGGGTCAGGCTGAGTTATTCACAGATTTGGATTTCCACTTTCTGGAGATTGGAATCGCTGGAGATTATCTACTTGTCAAGTTTCATCTTTTCAGTTCGGTTGTTCTATTCAGCTTGTACTTGGTTATCATATTTAAATTTCTGTTGTACTTTATTTCTTCTATTGTATCTTATGTAACTCTGATATATTTATATAGTAGCTTCATGAACTACTATTTCTTTTACTTCCGCTGCACTATTATTACTATGTGTCCGTGATCTATGATTTTTATTTACTGTATATTCTGAGATTTGCCAAATTTTTATTTACAACGCGGTATTTTGAGCAATTCAATTCCGACACGAGTGTCTACCTATACACTTATAATGGATGCGAATGGTTGAAAATACCTGGTTGTTACAAACTCTCTTGATTTAACCAGGCTACAAGATCACTTAATTGATTTTCGGGACTACAATCACACCCAATTGATTTCAAGGCTCAACCGCACCTTTTATTCAAAAATTTGATTTTGAAATGATCCTATAACTTTGAATAGCATTGAGATCTAATGAAGAGAGGGGCAGAGAATCAAACGAGAGATAATCGAGCTTGATTCACTTAATATTTCGACCGGGTATAGTTTGGGATTAATTTAGAATAAATGTGGAAGATGAAGAGGAGAGAAAACAAGTAAAATCTGATTAAAATTCTTTTAGAACTAATGGTATTTATAGAAGATCAACAACCATATCTATTCATGAAAGGATAGGACGAATAGGCACTTCTTTTGAAAATTTAAATTTTGAATTTTAACGGGCACCATGTCGACATAGGGGGTAGGAGTATGTTGACTTGCTCTGGGCAAAAAATGGTGATTTTAATTTTCTTATTAAAATTGGTTTCTATAATTTGTCAAAACAGTTTCTGAACTTTGCATATATATATTTGAATATAGTTTAAACATATAAAACTAATTTTTAATATATATAATCTTAATATATAAAGTGATTTAAAATCTGAGTATATAAATATTTAAAAGCTAAATATTTAAAACAAGAGAAGGTTCAAAATCAAGGACAATTTTTGAAATCAAAATACTAAAAAATGATAAAGATAATTTTGAGGCTAAAATATTTCAAACAAGAGAGATGTTTTTCTTGAAAATAAGGTTTTAAAACATTTAAAATAAGAGATATATTTTTGAAAAAAAAAATCATAAAATTAATGGATATCAAAATAGGAGCACTATATGTTCCACTACATATTGTCGTTGGTTCCATCCCACTAGGGTTCCATCCCTCTAACAGGCTCGAAGTGGATTCCATTCCACAAATAAATTTCGAGTAAAGATGTAAGTGCTTTCAAGAAGATTTAGCATAATTCTAGACTCAACACTTATCTTGTACTTTGAAATTTTGAACTCTTGATATCTTAATACTCATGAGTCTTCAATCTTGACATATTCAATCTTGAATCTCTATACTGTACAGTCTTCATTCTTGGTACCTGCATGGTTAAATCCTGTATATACATACATATCTAAACTATAATGTTTGTATTTATATTTTATAACAAGTCCTAAGGTTGTTGTCATCAAAACCATTATCTCAAGGACTAACAATCTCCCCTACTTTGATGATGACAACCTATGTTTATAAAATATACATCTCCTTCACAATAACTCCCTCTAAAACTAATAACTCCCCCTTAATCTAAGCATGACTACTTTAACTACTCTACTTTATATTTCTCCCCCTTTGTCATCAATAAAAAATAATCCTAAACTAATATAACTCCCCCTTAGTCTTATACTGGAGTACCTGTGACAAATTATGATAGAGTATATATAAAATAACATGAGTTAAAGAAATGATAAATATGAAAATTTACATCCAATATATACTATGTTTCATGTAATGTTATACATATCATTCAAAGCAAATCAAATCAAATCATAGTAATTCAAGCAATTCAAATCATAAGGAAATCAAATATTTCTAGGAACTTCAACCCATCCTTCTTCTCCAAAGATAGGACCTTTTTAATATCTTCCCAATCTTCATTATCTTGAATCAAAGTTCCTCCAGGATATGCATCGAGATCATCTTTGTTTAGGGCAGAAATCATTCAACGGAGGCATCGAAATGCTTCTCTTGTTCTTTTATCAGCTACATTTAAGTGCCTTCGATTGCGGAGAATAAAAGTAAGTATATTCTTGAATGAATTGAGAGTTTCTTCAAGATTATAACTTAGAGTTTGAGAAGAGGAAGCCATTTTTGATAAGTAGTTAAAAGATGCAAATAGAGATAAGTAGAAATGAAGAGATTACAAATTTCTGGAAGAAACAGGTGTTTAAATAGGCAAAAATTCATTTAAAATGAATAGACATGAGTTAGTTATTTTAATTTTAAATTTTTTAAAAATAACCAAATTAGACAGTTATTTGTCGGCATGGGTAGTTGGGGTACGTCAACATGGGTATTTTGATCTATGTGTTTTATTTGTTTTGTGAATAAGTATGTATACATATAAACTTATATACTATACTAACATTGATTCAGGAGACACGATAAGGTAGAAAAACATAAGATAGATAATTTTTTTTATAGATAGATCGGCTAATACATGAGATACTTCATAACATGATAAAAGAGCAACACAAGTTCATACAAAATAAACGAATACATCACATCCTAATTTTTAGAATGTGCTAGAGGATGAGGAGGATAATGATAAGCCAAGTTTTCGACCAACTTTAGCAAAGAACTTGTTCACATTAGTGGTCATTTTATCCAATTTCTTACGAACAGATCTTTTGAGAATCCGTTGATTTTCCACGATGATCTTTTGATTTTTTAGGAGTGTTTTGTTGGAAGGATTGTTAGTATTGATAGGATATTCAATACTTCCCAAAGAGGTATCTTCATTTTCTTCTTCAGTTTCCATTTCCTCCCCTTTTTCTTCTTCTTCTTCCTCATTTTTTTCCACCATCTCTTCATGTGCCAAACTTTCATCCTTTTGGTAAAAGATTCATATTGTTGAAATTTGAAAGGAATTTTCATAAGAGAAATATTGGCATGATTAAACACTTTTCTTGAAACAAATTCTTCCCTTTTGTAATCAACACCAAAATAATTAAAAATGCGAGTGAGATAGATCCCATGATATAAAGTATTCTCACCCATTTCCAAACTTTTAGGATGAAGTTCATCCATAATCATTTGCGCCCAATTAATGTCATAATGACCAAAAAAAGCAAAAAGAACTTTACAAACTTTTAGAGTCGGGTTATTGAAATTTCCCGATCTAGGAGTAATATTATGTTGCAAAATAAGATTGACAATACGTGCTTTCGGACGAAAGTTACAATTTTAAATTCAAAGTTGTCATCTCCTTTAAAAATGTGATGAAATATCTCACGATCATGTTCATTAATATTAAAAGTAAAAAGATCCATTCCCGAATTCTTGCAATTGAGAATATTGCCTAAAATTTCACAATTTAAAAAAATTTTAGTGCCTTTAACACTACTCCAAATTTCATTTTCATTTCCTTCATGAAAACCGGATTCAAATTCGCATAAAACATTTTAACAATATTTGAATAACAAGCAAAATCATTTTCAGAATTACCAAAAAGACTAAGAATATGGTTCTCTTCAAGAAGAGCATTGATTTCATATGTAGAGAAATCGCCGAAGATAGCAAATTTTCCAGTATGAACTTTTTCCATAATTAACATAGCTTATATAAGCCTTTATTGCTTCCGGATCATTATAGAGATACTCTTTAATGGTTTTCGATAGTCTCATTGTGGATGGAGTGCTTAAAGAAACCATTGTTGAAGAGAGTAGAAAGTTTGAAAGAGTAAAAGAGAGTTTGAATTTTGAAATGAAAGTGAAAAGATATGATAGGATAAAGGAAATAAATATGTATTCAATAGTCATGTTCTCTGGTCAAGAGGTACCTTTCCAGAACATTGGAGTTGGTGAAAAGGTGGAGAGAAGTTCAAAGATTTTAATTTTAATTTTAATTTTAAATCTCTAACAGGCATGTCGACATCATGGGTAGGGCCATGTCGACATGGGTTAGAGAATTCATGTGACCTATCTATTCTTATATTCTTTAATATATATATATATATATATTATTTTTAATGTCTATATATTTTCTGAAGTAATTGTTAAACATAATAAAACTCTTTTTAAAACATATTATAATATTTAAAAAAATATAAATATAATAATAATAATAAATTTAAAATTCAAACAAAAAACAATCAAATAATTAAACAATTTCAACCAATATATCGTAAACATGTACCTTTTTTTATATTTGTATCTTCGAGATCAACGGAATCATGAATAGCCGTAAAGCACAAATTTGAATTTCTCGCCTTCTTATCATCATCGCTTAAAGATGAGTCTGAGTCTGAGTCGCCGAGTGTAGCGGTATACGCTCTTTTACTTTTCTTTGTATAATCATTGCTTGCAAGAAACTGTTGCTTATCAGGATGCGAACAGTCTCTTTTGAGATGGCCTAGTTCGTCACAGTTGAAACATTTGACGTGATTTGGTACTTCAATATGATTTATAGAGTTCATGTGATCATTCTTTTTGAAGTTATTCATCTTTCTGTATTTTAGAAACTCCCGAAAGTTCCTTGTCATGAAAGCTATTTCTTCATCATCATCACTTTCCGAGTCTGATCCATCTATTAATGCATTGAACGCAATTGACTTCTTTTCTAATGCCTTGTTATCTCTTCTCCCTTGTATTTTTACATCAAACGACATTAGATTTCCAATCAATTCTTCAGATATCATTTGCTTCTTCGATTGCAAGAGTATTCTGATCCCATTCCGGAGTAAGAGAATTTAGTATTTTTCTGACTTGATCTTCTTCAGAAAAGCTTTTCCCCAATGATATTAGAGAATGCATAATATCTTGAAATCTACTATACGTATCTGAAATGTACTCATTAGAATTCATTTTGAATAACTGAAACTGATTTGTGAGTATGGATATTTTGGTCTGTTTGACTTTGCTTGTTCCTTCATGAATAACTTGCAAAGTTTTCCAGATATCGTATGCAAACTTACAAATAGATATTCTATTAAATTCATTCTTATCAGGAGAAAAAAATATATTCATGGCTTTGGAATTGTTTTGTACAATAGTCTTTTGCTTAGCAGTCCACTATGCAAAACTAGTTATGGGTTCAGAATATTCGGTTTGTGTGATATTCCAAGTGTCTACTCCTATTGACTATAAATATATTTTCATTCTACATGCCCAATATGCATAGTTACTGCCATTAAAAAGTGGTGGTCTGGCAGTAGACTGACCCTCTACAAATGAACTAGTGATAGTGTTAAAAGAACCAGTGTTGACAGCCATTTTTTTAAAAAAACTTTCCAAAATTCAGATTATGAAAACTTTGAAAACCTTTCTCTGATACCAAATGTGAGAAATGTAGAGTATGGATCTTAAGGCTAGAATAACATTAGAGGGGGTGAATAGTGTTTTATGGATTTTCTAAATCTTTTTGAAACTTATGTTATTTAATCACCAACAAATGCAATTCACGGACACAAATATAATCACAGAATCAGACATAGATGCAAATACTAAATAAAAGCAGTAAAGGAAAGAACACACCAAGATTATATACCGGTTCGTGGTTACCATACATCCAGTCCCGCACAATTGTACAGATTTCTTTTCAACACATTCTCCTAGATTACACCCTCGATTTCAAGGCTACGAGGTACACCATCCTGTATTCGAGACCGGGGCAAACTCTCTTGATTTAACTAGGCACAAGATCACCTAACTGATTTCCGGGGCTACAATCACACCCAATTGATTTCAAGGCTCAACCGCACCTTTTACTCAACAGTTTGATTTACAAATGATCCTATAACTCTGAATAACATTGAGATCTTACGAAGAGAGGGGCAGAGAATCAAACAAGAGATAATTAAGTTTGATTCACTTGATATTTCGGTAGAGTATAGTTTGGGATTCTTTTAGAATAAATATGGAAGATGAAGAGGAGAGAAAATAAATGAAATCTGATTAAAATTCGTTTAGAACTGCTGGTATTTATATAAGATCGACAACCATATCTATTCGTGAAAGGATACGAAGAACAAACACTTCTTTTGAGAATTTGAATTTTGAATTTAAACGGGCACCATGTCAACATGGAGGGTAGGAGTATGTCGACATGCTTTAGGCAAAAAATGGTGATTTTGAATTTTGATATTATTTATGTGACGACCCACCTTTCTGACCTCTGGGAATGGCACTTAATACATACTCGGTATTCGTTTGCCTTAGCATTCGAAAGATAAGTTATCATGGGAAAAAGTAAATAACATAAAGAACAGAATAGAAAAACCTCACAACGGAATGGTTACATATAATGCAAAACGATATAGTACAAAAGGTTACTCCTTATATGGAGTTATCAAAGTTATACAAAAGTACTACACCTAACAGATTGGCAGTTATACATTTTGATTTTACATTTTCCAGACACCAAATATACAAACTTAATCATACAGCAGAAATAAATAACTAGATAAATAAGGAGCCATCTACTCGATCACCGTCTTCAAAGAGCTTTAAAGAAAAACCTGCTACTCTTAGACCACTTAAATATAATTGAGTACCCAAGAGTTTAGAGAAAATATACGCTCGAGTCAGATAATATGTCTGGTATAAGTAAAACTTGAAAATAAAAGGGAACGTATTTAACAATAATATGTGAGATCATGCTACTAACGTGGTATAGATTTTCTCCTACATAAACAACAATCAAATATAAGAATGGAAACGAACAATAGGAAAGAAATTCAAATATATGATGGGTTAAAATAGTATAAGGATCCAGACTTAAAAGAATGGAAATAGTCTGAACAAAATCCAAACTGGACAGAATGGAGAAAACAAGATAACAATCCAAATTTGATAGAATGGATAAAACCTAATTAAACATCGTAAAGAATGGTCGACTCTTTCGGTCATAATTATAGAAAGTCAATTTGAAGGTTCGAATCAAATAAGGAAAGGAAAATCTCCAACAAATGACTAGGAGGGTGCATCCCTCTTAAAAGGAGGATACCGCTAGAAATATACTTGAAAACCTCGGGAACTCCAAGCCGGATCCCTCCAATCCTTACCGAGAATCCGAGCATTACACATCTAAATGCGCAAAACCGAATCCAACCTAGATTAGATGTGAAATATCATAATGGGAGCAACCCCACATAACTTGGCCCTCAAAAAAAGGCATTTTGATTTAGTCATTTTTTATAAAGGACAACAAAGCTCAACGGAGCAACAAATCATCTTAGAATGACGATAATGAAGAAGCTGAGGTAACCAATAGATGGGGAACCAACTATCGAGGATATAAAACAATCGTATGTGGAAATTTAGACTTGTATACTTATCACCACTCATCGAATTCAAACTTGTTTAATTTCTTGGTTAACAATGATATCGGACAAGTCAAGGCAGTGTTATCTCAAAGTCATGTCATATGACTATTCTTAACTTTCAAAATAGAAGCAAATCAACTTCTTCGACGTTTAGCGCTAAGTATACAAATAAATCATTTCTATATAAGTGATATCGCTTTATGGGAATTAATTCATTTCCATAAATGAATCAAACTCTTACTTTTAAAACCAAACTCGTGCTTGGATTCACATTACAAGTATTAGCTTTTCAACACTTTGTTAAAAGAGTTTACTAACCTTAAACATCGTTATAAAAAGGATTTTATAACTTAAATCATCCTTATTACATTTATTAGTCAACTTTAAAACTTCATTAATTCAGTTGATTGATTGACTTCAACAACTTTTAATTCAAAAGAAGTTAATCACCTTCAAGCAGCATTAATATAATTAATTAACAAAAATTAATTATAATAAATTAAAATAAATAAATATAATTATTTAAAATGAATAAAATGTCAAAACATCCTTGTTACTTTGATAAATTCACTTTGAAACTTCATTAATTAATTTGATAAATTAACTTCAAATGCCTTTAATTGAAATGGGTAAATCACCTTTAAAATATCATTAATCAAATTAATTAATAATCTTTAAATATAATTAATTTTATTAATTAATAAATAATTAAATATCATTATTTAAAAGTGATTAATTAATTTAAAATTTATTTAAGGAAAGATTAATTAAGGTTAAATAGATTTATTAACTTTTAAAAATCATTAATTATAAAGGATTAATTAATTTTAAAAACATCATTAGTTAAATGATTAATTAAATTTAATCCATCATTATTGACTATAATTAACCTTAGGCATTATTAAATAAAATGATTAATTAATTTAAAACACCATTAACTAAGTAATTAGTTAAATTTAAAACACATCATTAACTAAGTAGTTAACCTTAATCCTTATTAATTAATTAAATTATCATTATTAAAATGATTAATTATTTTTGAAAACATCATTAATAAAAAACTTACTTTAGTTGTAAAACAATTCCTAGCACGATAATGGAACCAAATGGTTTCGATAAAATGTGATTTTTCGAAATTGTCGTGATAGCATCGACTTGGCAAGAAACGGATGGAACCTTGAGAATCAGTTGTACACAATACTATGGATGTTGGTCGAGTAGATTCGTACCAGGACCCAATTGAGGTGTAATTAGTATGGTGTGACAGGCATAGCCCCGTGAAGTTATATTTCAAATTTCAAGTCGTTCGGAGTTCATATGCTCGAGTTACGGACAAAGAAGGATTTATATAGATCGATCGGGAATGATCCATAAAATAGCTCAAATAAGCTAAGATCAATCGAGATCACCAAATCCACAAGGCCAACTCACTTGAAATCTTCAAGGCATCAATATATTGAAGGGTAGAGCCCACAATAACGATCGTAAGTCAAAACTCTAAGGTTTAAGAAATGTTGATCGTCTTATGCTGATCCTTCCTAACGATCGATGTAACTCAGCAAATGATCCAATGCAACAAAGAGTGATCCATATCTCGCAATCTACAACTCAGAATGATTTCATATTTTAGGAGCAAGGCATAGATGCATGTGAGACCCTCCACAAACGATCGCATGCCAATCAGGGGAAAAAATAACGATCGATATAATTTACACTGATCGTCCCAAAACAACAAGTTATGTTCATCGATCGTTATGGTGGCCCCTATGGACCTTGAGAGCCTTTTGCCTAAATGATAATGAAATATCTTGTCATCTCACCCTATAATACTGACCAATTGGTTCATTTTCAAGATCTTTAGACACTGCTTATTATTCTAGACTCCATTGTAATCATGTGCTAGCCTGGTTCTACTATTGTAATCAGATTCACAAGAGAGTAATAAAAGATAATCTTCAAAGTGGACATAGGCATATAACGCCAAACCACTATAAATCTCCGTATCTTTGATTACCGCTTTTTCTCTATTGCTTATTTATTCATTTACCCAGTTTAATTTTTCTTTTCTTCATTTACTTCTCTACAAAAACTCTTTGGTGTTTGTAACAGATTTTCGTGAAAACATTTTATTGCTTTCAGTAAGAACCATGATTCTCAGTCTACTTGATCCCTTTTGTTGCTATTAGATTGCATAAATCCCCTAAAGGAGATCCATAGTTATCTTCAGGAAGTTTGCTCGTTCTACTTGGATTTGCAAAATCTAAGTAATGCTACCAACAATAGTGAGGAATACTAGATCTACTTCTCAGAACATGGAAGGAAATGAAAATGCTAGTATCCAACAAGGAGACCCGACCAATCAACCAATGGATGTGAATGCTGAACTAGTTGAAGTCCAAAATCCAACTGCATTTATTACGAGAGCTGAATTTCAGAATCTGATGAGAGAGCTAATGAATAACCATCGAGAATTAAATCAGTAGATTCAAGCCAATATCAACCTAATGAACCAACTCGGTCGGCAATAGCGAGGAAAAGCTAGAAGGGACTCTATCCCGTACTTGACATCAAAGATTTCTAGTTTACCAGATGAGTATCATAGGCATAGACGCCGCAGAGGAGACAGGTTTCACGTAGAAACTTCAGAGCATCAACAGGCTGACCATCATAGTCTCAGTGTTGATCCCTCCACCAGGGAAGGGAACTTACCTATGCATGTTGGGATTCAAACTGGAGCTGCTGTGGCCGATTTGGATAATGGAGTTCAATTAAATATTAACTAAATGCTCGGGTTTTTTATTCAAATATATTTTCAAAATTTATTTTCAAAATCCTCAAAAAGAGAAGTATATCAAAAACCAAAATAAAAAATAACAAGGAGGAGGTCCTCCTAATAAAGCATGTAAAACTCTAGAATTAAAACAATATGGAGCTTCTAGTGGTATTCCAGTTCCTCCTAAAATAGAAAGTAGAGCAAACAATCTATTTATTTCTCAAATTTTACCAAAAATCACTTTTCAAAATCACCAGGATTTAGGTCCTAATAGCGACAATTCATAAACCTTGGTTTATAAATTTTAACTTTACAAACTATGGTATATAAGATCACACAATCAATCAATCAAATTCCACTAAGAAAATCTAACACTTAACATTATTTTAAAATGTCAGATGATTAATAAACAAATCTTAGCTTAGATTCAAAACTTTCTTGATTGCCTAAGAATATAAATAATTTCCCAAGCATATCATTTTGCTCATCATCCTTTGGTTATTGTTTAGAGAATTACCTTTGCTCGTTTGGACAAAATTGAAAATCACTCTCTAAAATTATTGGTTCCATACTATACCAAATCACTTAAATTTGCTTTTAGCATTTTTATTCAATACCAAAATAATTTATGAATTATTTCATCAATTTTCGCCTAAGTTTAAAAAAATTTATAAATTTATTTTTCTATAAAACATCAAAATAATAACTTATTCCACTTTATTTACTTGTATAATACTCTTGTATATCCTAAGAGTACATACAAATACAATTTTTATTTTACTTTTCCCAATTTAATTGAAGATTTAATCAAAATGTGGGTCTTTTAAAACTGAGTCAACCTCTTGACCTGTTTAACTTAGAGTATTAAAATGGATGATGTTTATGGGTTAACCCAAAACAACAAATAGTTTTACAACTTATATGTTTTAAACAAAAGCCATGGTCTTAATAAAAAATGTCTATTAAGACATTCCTACATTTTTACCTTAAGGTATGATAATGAATCATTTTTATGGACTGGCCCAATAACATAAGTTAGTTTACACTCCTTGGATGTTTACATAAAATCTATGGCTTTGATAAAACAATGTTATCAAACCTTCCTATCCAATCTAATCGATTTAAATTAGTGTTAAATTATCCTTTATCTCATCTAAGGGTAAAAATTCATTTATCAACACAATCTCTTATCAGAATTACTTTTTATTTTGAAATCAATTCCCTATTAAGGGAACTTAAAGATTAAATACCCAGTTATAAATTTCAAAACTCATCTTTAGAAGAATACTACATATATTTCTTTTATGAAATAACTTCAAACAATTTGTTTTCTAAAACTCACATTGGATTCGTTTGGATTTTGACTCATTTCGATTGTAAATGATAAAGAGAATAATTTACTAAGTACTCCACAAGGTTGCCTAAGCAACATTCGATTGCCACTTAAAAGATTATTCAGATTACTACAAAACTAGCCAAAATGTTTTCCTCTGAATTATTCAAAGAAAAAGCATTCTACTTAAAAAAAATTCCAAAATATTTATACTTTAGAAGTATTTCCAAATAACATCGCTATTACTTTTCTCAAAATCTTTTGAAATCATTTCAAACAATTCCAAGATTTAAATTTTCTAGAAAATCTTTAAAAATTTATTCAAAGGACAAATTTATGATACTAAGAGTATTAAAACGAGGGTCAAAAACAAGTGTTATTTAAACATTTTTTACTAAAATCCCAAAACAATTTGCACTTAGCTTTATTTATAAAAAATTCTATTCAAATTTCTTATCTAAAAACCATCATTTATTAATTTAAAACAATATTTATCGTCTCAAAGGATAATAAAAATTTATGATACCTTTATAAATTTTTAAAACAACGTTTATCATCCTAGGGGATGATTTATAATACTTTTTCATAAATCTAAAACAATATTAACTATCCCAAAAGATAATTAATCGAATACAATTTCCTCTAATAAACAAATCAATTATCTTTAATAAAATAGTTAATTACATCCAAAACACTTTCATCAGATTATTTAATTTACTTCATATTAATTATTAAATCGATTACTAACTTAAAATATAATTTATCAAATGATTTATTAAATTCAAATAATCATTAATTAAAATGAATAATTAATATCAAGCATCATTATTATATGGTTAACAAATTATAAATGCAATCAATTAAAATAATTAATTAAGTAAAAAAATATTAATTAATTGGATTAATTAAATTCAAACATCATTAATTAAAATAATAAATTAAATACAAAACATCATTTGTTCAAAATGATTAATGAATTTTAAACATCTAATTTTGTGAAAACACAAGCTTAAGTTCAAACATACATACAAGGGTGTAGGGGATGAAACTCAATAAATGACGGTATAGTGGAAATTGCTATAATGACACTTAAACAGTTTAAATAGAACATCAAGATTAATTTATATTAATCATCAATTTTCCAAAAAGAAATTCAACCAAACAACTAATCAAACAATTTAACTAATATCCAATCAATCAACAATAGTTTATGGCATCACCTATATGATATAGTAAACTTTAAATGTGAATTAAACTATATTTAAATAATTCTCCTTTATTATAACTAAATTTTCTCATATATCTATCCTCTAAATGCATTATCCTACCATTTAGATTATATTAAACGACTTTTTTTTTGTTAAAGTTTACTTTTAGCTTATCATTATTAAAAGATGACTTTTAACCGAACCCTTTCACAGAACACCTTATAATCAAACTTTGAAACTTACTTCAGAAGGGGTTCGTTTCAAGGTTCCCTTATTCCTATCTGCCCAATTTGTATCTTACTAAGGAAAATTTCTTATGAACTTATTCAACAATAGTTAATGCATAAACCGGACGAGCATAACTAAACAGATTCTAAGTGATACCAATAAAATATTATAATTTTCTTACATTCAACTCATCAATATAGATATACTAATCACCCTTCTAAATATATGAAATATATTCCTAGGTAAAATTATTTCATTTACAATTTAAAACAATACTATATCGGTAGGTTTGTTCAAGTGTTTAGGGATCTCTATCGATAACGCTGATCAGACATATCGATTAGAATTCATATACCACTCAATGAATCAAACAACACAACAAAAAACATTTTATAACACTAACAAATACGGACTATAACGACAAGGCATTTCAAACCATTCAAATCAAAAATATTCCACACATGTCGGACTTGAATTTCTCAAAACAATAGATTGTTAATTTATATTTGGCAAAACTTAGCCCATATAGTAAATAAATCAATCATAGAATCACAGACACAGAATAATATAACAATAAGCAACAGAAAAGATAAATAGTAATTCATGAAGCTACTACAGAACATCAGAGTTTAAAACAAAATACAACAGAAATCCCGAATACATAGAAGTCACTAATACAAAATCAATTGACAAGTCTGAACTTAAACAACTAGAAATAACTGAAATAACAGAAAGATGAATAGATAAAAGATAGATCTCCAAGCAAAGCTCTAAGTTCTAAAGGCGAGTCTCAAATGATGTGACACTCAGTCTAACCCGAGTATAAAGAAAATACAAAACACTCGAGTCAGGATTAACATTCTTATGCAAGTAAATCAACTCAAGTGAAATGTCCAAGTAAAATGCAAATAACTTAAAGAATGTTTGGGATTCCATCCTTTAAGGATCTGTGGAACTATTTACACACATAGTACAATGCACTATATCTATAATGTCCATAGTAAAGTAAACTATTAAAATAGCGTTAAGCGTTACCCATATCCCTCTTAACACATTTTATATAATTGTCATAGTCTATACAGTACTGTAAACTCCACTAATCAATGGGCTATCAGGGAGCACTTTATAGGTACGACACAAACCAAACTCGTAGTGGGGGCGATAAAGCATGTGACAAGGCACGCGAAGCAGTGCCTAGGGTAGGATTCTATCGTTTTGCAGAACCGGGCTGCGCATAACAACTACTACCGCCCACCTTAAGACACACTCCCATAATCAAAGGTGCACCCAATAAAATCACAAAGTAATAGATATGGTATCGAAGAAGCATGCTCGATTGGAGGGGCGATCTCACTTGGCCAAGGTATAGCACTTGTTTTAGTCACATCAAACTGACCCGCGGGAGTCAGAGCTACGTTCATACCTCATATAGACGCCCCAAAACCATCCTACTTCATTCTGGATCCTCCACCATATACACAGTTGTTAACGTGGTTTTCAATATTGGCAGAGAGTATGATAATATCCGATCCCGGTCCCCTTAACAACCAAAAGCTTATTTTACACCGTGGTCATTTTATATTTTAAACAGTTTATACTTCATATAAAAATATCGGATTCATTTCAAAATCGTTTCACTTTCGAAATTGTATTCACTTTCAAAATCATATCACTTCTGAAATCATGTTCACTTTAAATTATATACATTTTCAAAATCATAACCATAAAATAGCTTAAACAATCATATCAAAATGTTTGCATTTAAATTCATTAAATCTAAATCATAAAACCATCTTAAATAGTTTGCATATTGAAAGTATTTTATTTACTTGAGTAGTTATACATTAAAAATAGTTTATATTTAAAAATACGTTATAGATTAAAATAGTTTATATATTAAAAATAGTTTGTACATTGACAATAATTTATATAAAAAATAGTTTATATATTAAAATAGTTTCAAATTATAATTGCTTCTTCGAATCTCATAAATCAATTCAAAAAAACTTTAGTTCCAAAATTCAATTTAAATCAACTCAGTTAAACAATTTCAAATTAAAAGGCTAAAAGATCGATTCAGAATATCATTAAAGCCAATTTAATTTGTATCGATTTCAAATCAAGGTTTGAACTACAAATTTAAACCACATCCAATTCAATAGGTTTCAAAGTTTAAATATTCAAACTATTTATAATACCTCAATTTGATGAATTTCATTTATATTTCAAAAATTCAAATTCAAATTTATTTAAATTTGAAAATATCCGCTTAATCATTTTTAATAACATTTAAATAAAATCTCAAACTATAAATTGAAATAAAATCAATAACTAAATATCTAACTTCAATTTTATTTTAATTCTAAAATATTCACCTAATCAGTTTTTATAAGCATTTAAATAAAATTTCAAATTTCAAATTTAAATCAAAATTAAATATTCAAATTCAATTTTATTCAAATTTAAAATTATTCATTTAATCCTCTTTAATCAAAATCAAGAAATAAAGTTATAAAAACATATCTTTAAATCTCAAAATCAATAAGTTCCAAATCAATCTTTATTTAAATTTAATTCTTAACAAATTAAATTACAAATCAATTTAATTTATTTTTCCTACTTTTATTTATTAAAATTAATACAAAAATCTATATAAAATATTCATATAATTTTAAATAAATACATTAAACTTATTATATATATTAATTAAATTAAATTATTATTGAATTTTATTATTTTAAATTTTATTATTAAATCTATTTTAAATCTTAATTATATAATTTAAAAATAATAAAGTTATAAGTAAAATTTTATAATTTAAACTTCAAACTTAAGCTACAAATTTGAAATTTCCAAAACATAAAATTTTAAAAATCTAAATTTTACAAAATAAATATCTTTGTATTATATTTTAAAAAAATCAATATTTGTTAAAACCCGTCTATTTCTTTCAAAATTTGGAAATCATATTTCGAAGTAGACTAATGGTGTCCGTATATATTTTCTATCAAGTGGTCAAGTGATACGGATATTTATCATTTCAACCTGCAATAATTTAATATTTAAGGTATATAGCATTTCAACCCGCAATCCCAAAATTTAAATTAATAAAATCGCATGGGTTTATCATTTCAACCTATAATGATTTTCCTAATCTATAATATTGTTCGGGTATGTATCATTTCAGCCCATAGAGAATTCCTACCTATCAGGGAACTTATAGTGTGAGAACAATAGAATAATATCATAAAATGACAGGGCATATGAATGGCAATTATGGTCATGATTAAAAATTAAATTATAATATATATACAACAGTTATCGATGTCATATGTCGATTAACTGGCAAACAATTTTATTAAATATGAGAATGTTAATCGTGAGTGATCGCTCACCTTTCGAGGCTAGAGAAAATAACAAGAGCAAGATGCGACGATCCGCTAATATGGACACGAACTACTGTACACGGACACACGGCTATATGGACACTTACGCATCTAACAAACACTCAAAACCGCTACAAAAAATACTAGACAGTAGAGAGGAGAGGAGGCTGTGATGGGCATGGTGTCTGCTTGTGACGGCCAGAGAGGTGGAACAGATGGTTATTAAGGGAGATGGCGTTAGGCATTGTTCGATGCAAAGAAAGGGCGAGCATGTTGGAAAAAGGAAGAGAGGATGAGAGGGTACAGGTAATTACACGCAACCACGTATATATAAAAAAATTATGGAGGAGTACATGGAGTGGTTGTCACGTACGTCGAAGGCTATGCAAAGGACAGGGGAGAGGCCAATGTGAAGAGGGAGGTTGTAGATCTGGCTTTGATGAAGGTGGCGGGGTCAAGTAGTGAGAGAAACGGTCAGGGGAGACTGGCAGTTGGCGAAGTCTGTGGTGTTCAGCACCGCTTGGAGGGTGATGTAGAGGACATTAGCATGATGGGAAGGTGGCTCGGGGTGGCAGGACATTTGCTGTGTGGTGTTGTAGTTGTAGCCGAAGGGAGAGGCGAGTTTGGTTTTGGTCGCTGGAGAACATTGGGTGGAGGGAGGCGTTGTATATTTGTAGCGAGGAGGGTGATGGAAGAGGCGTGAAAGGTGTAGCGGAGACGTGAAGGTAGGAGGTCGAGCTAGTTTAGAAAATGAAGGGAAGAGCAACAATCAAGCAATGCTTCGGGTAAAACAATATATAACATGGCTTCAGGGATAAACTTTTGATTCATATATATATGTATGTATGTATGTATGTATATATATAATTATTTTCTGAGCAAGATAGAATGAACATAAGGGAAGAGATGAAAGAATCGAAAATAAATATTGAAATGGTAGGAAATAAAAAGTCAAAAGTTGAATTTGAGAAAGATATTAATAGCTAGTGTCCATTAGTTTCAGCCGATAGGCAAACGAATGGACACGGAATACTCTAGAGATTCAAAACGGGTACGGCACTGCTAACCATTTCGCTGATTTCACCGCGTACCAGACTCTGAAATGCACAAATGAATATACTGGGAAGATCAGCATGACGAGACGAGCAGGATGATACACAGATATCAACGATATGACCATCCTATCAAAACTTGAATTTTGCTGTCGAAAATGCTGCTAAAACATTGAAAATAAGATAAACAGAGCTAGAGCAGTCCAAATTTGGCGAAACAAAATACGATGTCTCTCAAAAAATGATTTACATTTTTCTTATTAAAAATATTTAGATTTCAAAAATAGTTTATTACCAACTGATTCTAAATTTAAGTGGAAAATTTCACAGCAGAATAAACATGAAAATCTGACACTTGCTACATTTATATAGACGTAACTCAATATCAAATTTTCATTACAAAATTTTAATTATTTACTTTAAAGAAAATTTTTGTTAATTACTTTATCTAAAATTGTTAAAAATTACGGGTCATTACACTCTCCTCCACTCAAAACTTTTCGTTCCCGAAAGGAACGAGATAGTAGAATAGAAGCAATAGAAAAGAAAGATAGATTCGAAATACATAGTACCAGATATAACAATTAATTCAAAACCATATAAATTTCATTTTTTTCATTTCATAATTCAATTTCAACTATTCCTTGAAATTTACTTTTGCATCAAAAATAGTTTACAAAATATAAATTTATTTCCTGTCTAATTTCTTAAGTTCATATTTATTTACTTAAATAGAATTTTCTTTTTCTTTTTATTTTTAATTTATTTCACTTACATTTCTTATAACATAAATTAAATGCATAACCATTCATTATAACAACTCAATTTTTATTTAAAAATTCCCATATCAAAATTCATTTTTAGACATCTTATTACTTAAGTTTATATTAAATATTATTCAATTTCATATTCACGCTTTTTCCTAGTCAAGTTTTATTAACATTCCCGAATACAATTGAACATTATACAAATTTACTTTTTATTTTCAATGTTTCTATTAAGCAAAATTTAGTTTGAACACTCTTATTACTTAAGTTCGCTTGCATAATCCTTCAATTATATATTCACATTACATTTTATGTTTTGCAATATTTCAGGTAAGTTATATATGTTTTAAAATGCAATTTAGTATCATACAAATAAATTTTATCCTAGTTCAATCGTTTCAAGTTACGTTTCTCATTTTAGACACTCCAGTTATTCAAAAAAATTACTTTATTTCAATAATTGAAAACCACCACTTAACATAAAACTTAAGAGTTAAATTTTCGGTTTCACTTCAAACCATTTTGAAATAAATATATACCTATATTTTTTGTTCATCAAATCACACTCGAAAAATTCAACTCCATTTTTCAAGACAAAAGTGTGGCAAAGCTACACGGAGGTCTCCCTACTTTGAGACTCAAAAATGAATGTCATTAATGTTGAAGCCATCACCGAAATTATTTTCCGACGATATAAGAGGAGAGTACTGACTTACTTGTTTTAATGGAAACAATTTCCATTCGAAAATATTTGCAAATAATGTATATTTTCAAAATTTTGGAAACCAAATTTTGAAAAGCACCTGAAATTAAATTCTCAAATCCTTAATTTAAATTCATTTCGTTTGCAAATTAGATTTATAAATCATTTTTTTTAGTTTCATCTCCTTATAACATACAACAATAGTTAATGATTTAGGAATGTTGACGAAACAATAAATGATAATCTAGCACTATCATTTCTAACAACGAATTCATTTAACTATCCAATTTCATAAAATTATACTTTATATATATAATATAATCATAAAATCATTTCATTTACCAATTTTGAAAACAAATTGTGTCAGTTTGCTCAGTTCAAGTGTTTTGGAATTCCAATCGATAGCATTGGCCGGACGAATCGATCAAAACCCAAAATTCAAACTTAATAACTCAAATAACACAATATAAAACATATTATACCAATTATAAATATGTTCTCTCATAGGATGATCTAAGAATGGATTTTAGAACCAGGATAGAGATTCAAATTTAAGGAAACTCTATTCAAGGAGAATTCTAGCTAACTAAGAAGATAGACTCGGAAGGAAGGTAAGATACTTAAATTACAAAAGAGGGAAGATGGGTAGACTTGTATTAATCACGGCGACCTTAACCAAGTCAATCGAGACTCCATTCTCAGAGACAGCGTGTCCAAGGAATCGGACTTCATACATACAGGAATGGAATTTAGAAAATTTAGTTTTCAACTGATGGCTCCTAAGAGTTTCCAACACATAGCGCAAATGAGATTCATGCTCTCTCTCTCTCTCTCTCTCTCTGACTTAGAAAAGACGAGAATATCATCAACGAAAATGGGGACAACTTGTTGAGAACATCGCGGAAAATGTGATTCATGAGATCAATGAAGAAGGTAGGAGCATTGGTTAATCCAAAGGCATGGCTAACCATTCATAGAAACCATTCTCCATTCGAAAAGCTGTCTTGGGAATGCTCTCCTCAGCTACATGAATCTGGTGAAAACCTGTAGCAAGATCGAGCTTTAGGAATAAGAACGATGTGGAATTCAACTTCCTGCTTAAGAGGTAGAGAAGTGACTTCACGAAAGACATTCGAAAAGACTTGGACAACAGGAATGGAGTCAAGATCACTAGGCTGAGAATTAAGCGAAAAGATAAAATTACCTGCATAATCTTGAGGCAGTCGACATTTGACCACAAGAGAATTGCCCTGGTCGTCTACTAAAGAAATGGTTCAGGCTTTGCAAAAGATAACTGCATCATATCGCTTCAACTAATCATTCCTAAATAAGATATCAAATGCATCGAAACCCAGACATAGAAATCTTTGGTGAATCGATGCCTATTACAAAGGAGTTTCGCCCTTTTACAAATCATACTCAGGTTAGCGGGACAGCCAATGGGATTAGTTATACATAAGGATGAAGTTGTCGATTGAGGTTGCAAGATGTGCTCAAATTTATTACAGAGATCAACAACAATAAAGCTATGTGATGCTCCAGTATTAAGAAGAACACGAACAGGGAAGACAAGAATGGATTTCAGAATAAAGGGAAAGTTCTAAAATTCAAAAGAAATCCTAATCCAGGAGGATCCTAACGTAGAATTTCAAGCTTGAACGAATATTATTCTATAATTAATTTTACTCATCCTAGGGTATCATTACCCTATCTCGAATGAGTTTTTACTCCATATGCTAGGTTTTGCCTCAACCTGGGTCTGATACCACTAGTAACGACTCAAATCGACAATCATCCACACATGTCAGACATGAATTGCTCAAAACAACATATTGTTAATTTATATTTGGAAAAACTTAGCGCATATAGTAAATAAATCAATCACAGAATCACATACATGGAGTAATATAACAATAAGCAATGGAATAGATAAATTGTAATTCATGAAGCTACTATAGAACATCAGAGTTTAAAAACAAAGTACAACAGAAATCCCGAATACATAGAAGTCACTAATACAAAATCAACTGACACTTCTGAACATAAACAATTTTAAATAACTGAAATAACAGAAAGCTGAACAGATAAAAATTAATCTCTAAGCAAAGCTCCAGGCTCCAAAGGTGAGTTTCAAATGCTGTGACACTCAGTCTAACCCGAGCATAAAGCAAACACAACAGACTCGAGTCAAGATTTACATTCTTATGCAAGTAAATCAACTAAAGTGAAATGTCCAAGTGAAATGCAAATAACTTAAAGGATGTTTGGGATTCCATTTTTTAAGCATCTGCGGAACTATCTACATACATAGTACAATACACTACATATATAATGTGTATAGTAAAGTAAACTATTAAAATAGCGTTAAGGCATTATTCATATCCCCCTTAACACATTTTATATAAATGACATAGTCTATACGGTACTGTAAACTCCACCAAACTGGTGGGATGTCAAGGAGCACTCCATAGGTGCGACACAAACCAAACTCATAGTGAGCACGATCAAACATGTGACAAGGCACGCGAGGCAATTCTTAGGGTAGGATTCTACCATTTTGCAGAACCAGGCTCGTGGTAACGTGTAGCAGCTATTGCTGCCCACTACGAGATACACTCCCACAATCAAAGGTGCACCCAATCAAATCATAAAGTAATAGATATGGTACCGAAGAAGCATGCTCGATCAGAGGTGCGGCCTCGCTTGGCCTAGGTATAGCTTCTGTTTTACTCACATCAAGCTGACTCGCGGGAGTCGAGACTGCATTCATACCTCATATAGACGTCGCCAAACCATCTGATTTCATTCTGGATCCTCCACCATGTACACGATTGTTAAAGTGGTTTTTGGTATTGGTAGAGAGTGTGACAATATCTGATCCTGGGCTTTTTAACAATTAAATGCTTATTTCACACCGCGGTCATTTTATATTTTAAACATTTTACACTTCATATCAAAATATCATATTCATTTCAAAATCATTTCACTTTCAAAATAATATTCACTTTCAAAATCGTATCACTTTTGAAATCATATTTATTTTGAATTATATTCATTTCCAAAATCATAACCACAAAATAGGTTAAACGATCATATCAAAATATTCGCATTTAAATTCATTAAATCTAAATCATAAAACCATCTTAAACGGTATGAACATTGAAAGTAGTTTATATACTGGAATAGTTATACGTTCAAAATAGTTTATATTTAAAAATAGGTTATAGATTAAAATAGTTTATATATTAAAAATAGTTTATATATTAAAAATAGTTTATATATTGAAAATAGTTTATATATTAAAATACTTTATATATTAAAATAGTTTCAAATGAGAATTGCTTCTTCCAATCTCACAAATCAATTCAAAACAACTTTAGTTTACTCAATTTAAACCAACTCGGTTTAACAATTTCAATTAAAAAGGCTAAAGGATCGATTCAAATTGTCATTAAAACCATTTTAATTTTTATCAATTTCAAATCCAGGTTTGAACTAAAAATTTAAACCACTTCCAATTCAATAGGTTTCAAAGTTTAAATATTCAAACAATTTATAATAACGAAATTTGATAAATTTCATTTATATTTCAAAAATTCAACTTTAAATTTATTTAAATTTGAAAATATTCACTTAATCATTTTTAATAACATTTAGTAAAATCTTAAAATATAAATTTTAATAAAATCAATAATTAAGTATCTAACTTCAATTATTTTAATTCTAAAATATTCGCCTAATCACTTTTTATAAGCATTTAAATAAAATTTCAAATTTAAAATTTATATCAAAATTAAATATTCAAATTCAACTCTATTTAAATTAAAATTTGTTCATTTAATACTCTTTAATCAAATCAAGATATCAAGTTATAAAAACATATCTTTAAATCTCAAAATTAATAAGTTCCAAATCAATCTTTATTTAAATTTAATTCTTAACAAATTAAACTACAAATCAATTTAATTTATTTTTCCCACTTTTATTTATTAAAGTTAATATAAAAATTTATGTAAAATATTAATATAATTTTAAATAAATACTTTAAACATACTATATATATATATATATATATTAATTAAAATAAATTTTTATTAAATTTTATACATTAAATTTTATTATCAAGTCTATTTTAAATCCTATTATATAATTCAAAAATAATAAAGTTATATGTAAAATTTTATAACTTAAATTTTCAAACTTAACTTATAAATTTAAAATTTCTAGAACATAAAATTTTGAAAATCTAAATTTTACAAAATAAGTATCTTTATATTATATTTTAAAAATCAATATTTATTAAAACCCATCTATTTCTTTCAAACTTTGGAAATCATTTTTCAAAATAGACCAACAGTGTCCGTATAAATTTCTATCCTATGGTCAAGTGATACGGATATTTATCATTTCAAACTGCAATTATTTAATATTTACGGTTATACATCATTTCAACCCGCAATCCCAAAATTCAAATCAATCAAATTGCTTGGTTTTATCATTTCAACCCATAACGATTTTCCCTGATCTATAATATCATTCGGGTATGTAACAGTGCAACCTATAGGGAACTCATAGGGAACTTGTAGTGTGAGAACATTAAAATAATAGCATAGAATGACATGGCATGTAAATGGCAATTATGATCATAATTAACAATTAAAATATAATCTATATTCAACGGGTTATTGGTGTCATATGTCAATTAACTGGCAAACAATTTTACTAAATATAAGAATGTTAATCGTGAGTGGTCGCTCACCTTTCGAGGCTAGAGAAAATAACAACAACAAGATGCCACGATCCGTGGATACGGACACGAACTAGTGTACACGGAAACGCGGCTATGTGGACAAGTACGCATCCAACAAGCACTCAAAACTGCTGCGACAAATTTTGGACGGCAGAGAGAAGAGTTGTGAACGAAAAACAAAGTGAATGAAAGATGATTCCCATGATCCAAAATAACCATTCCTCTATATTATGGCCGTCGTAGCAAGACTTTCAGCCTAGCAACAACCAACCACTCAACAAATTATACAATGTACCTGAATTTTATAATCATAACCCAACATTTCATCACCTTAATGCCGCATTAAAAACTCACGCTACAGAGCTCAGCAAGGAGGAAGGAAGTATTTCGGCTACTAGTATATGATAAGAAAAGTGGCACGGCTGAGCTTGATGAGTGGTAGAGCATGGCATGGATCTAAGCTCGGAGGCTATGATGGACGTGGCGCCTGCTTGTGATGGCTGGAGTGGTGGAATAGATAGTTGTTAAGGGAGATGGCATTAGGCAATGTTGGATGCAAAGAAAGGGTGAGCATGCTGGAAAAAGAAAGGGAGGATGAGAGGCTATAGGCTATTACATGCAACCCTGTATATATAATTTTTTTTCATGGAGGAGTACACGAAGCGGCTGTCACATGTGTCGAAGGCTATGGCAAAGGACGGAGGAGAGGCCAACATGAAGAGGGAGGTTACAGATCTGGATTTTGATGAAGGTGGCGAGGTCGAGCAGTGAAAGAAGCGGTCAAGGGAGACTGGAAAGTGGAAAAGTATGTAGTGTTCGACACCGCTTGGAGGGTGATGCGAAGGTCTGTGGCACGATGGAAAGGTGGTTCACAGTGGCAGGATGTTTGCTGCATGATGTTGCAGGTTTAGCCGAAGGGAGAGGCGAGTATGGTTTTGGTGGCTAGAGAACATTAGGTGGAGGGAGGCGCTATATATTTGTGGTGAGGAGAGTGATGGAAGAGGCATGAAAGGTGGAGTGGAGAGAAGCAGGTAGGAGGTCAAGCTAGTTCATAAAATGAAGGGATGAGCAACAATCAAGCAATGCTTCGGGTAAAACAATATATAACAAGGCTTCAGGAATAAACTTATATATATATATATATATATATATATATATATATATTATTTTTTCTGAGCTAGAATGTAATGAATAGATGAGAAGAGATGAAAGAACCGAAAATAAATATTGAAATGATAGGAAATAAAAAGTAAGAAGTTGAATTAGAGAAATATATTAATAGATAGTGTCCATTAGTTTCATCCGATAGGCAAATGAATGGACATAGAATACTCTAGAGATTCAAAATGCATACCGGTACTGCTAACTATTTCGCTGAATTTGCCACGTACCAGACTCCAAAATGCACAAATGAATATACTACGAAGATCAGAAAGACGAGACGAATGGAAAGGTACATAGATATCAGCGATATGACCATCCTATCAAAACACGAATCTCGCTGCCAAAAATGCTACTAAAGCATCTAAAATAAGATAAAAGGAGCCAGGGAAGTTCAAATTTGGCGAAACAGAATATACGTCTTACTCAGAAAATGATTCACATTTATCTTATATAAAAATATTCAGATATCAAAAATATTTTATTACCATCAAATAATAACTAATTTTAAATTTAAATTGAAAATTTCACAACAGAATAAACTTGCACATTTTCCAGTGAAAATCTGACACTTGCTACATTTATATAGACGATTATCAAATTTTCTTTACAAAATTTTAATTGTTTGATTTCATGAAATTTTTTGTCAATTACGTTATTTGAAATCGTTAAAAATTACCAGTTGTTACATACACTAAATATATAATTATGGTCTTAAAATTATACCGCTTACTAATCCTATCTCAAGAGAGTTTACCCTACCAGGGCTTTGGGGTTCGCTAGAACTAAGCACCGATACCATCTATGTAAATCCTCCTTTTTGACCCCTAGGAATGACACATAATACATCCACGGTATTCGTGTGCCATTGCCCAAGCATCCGTAAGATAAGTTGTCATGGGGAAAAGTAAATAACAAAAAAATAGAATGAAAAAACCTCACAACAGAATGGTTACATATATACAAAATGATATAGTACAAAAGGTTACTCCTTACATGGAGTTATTAGTGTTATAAAAGACCTCACAATTGGCAGTTATACATTCTAACTTTACATTTTCCGGATACCAAATATACAAACTTAATCGTACAGAAGAAATAAATAACTAGATAACTAAGGAACTACCTGCTCGATCACCATCTTCAAAGAGCTCCAAAGAAAAGCTTGCTATTCTCGGACTACTCAAATATAATTGAGTACTTGAGAGTTTAGTGAAAATAAACAACTCGAGTTAGATAATATATCTAGTATGAGCAAAACTAGAAAACAAAAGGGAAGTGTATAATAATAATATGTGGGACCATGCTGCTAACGCGGAATGGGTTTTCTCTAACATAAACAACAACTAAACATAAGAACGGAAAACAACAATAGGAAACAAATCCAAACATAGATAATGGGCAAAAGTAGTATAACGATCCAGACTTGAAAGAATGGAAATAGTCTGCAAAAAATCCAAACTGGACAGAATAGATAAAACAAGATAACATTCCACACTTGATAGAATGGATAAAACCTATAATTAAACTTCGTGAAGAGTGGTTGATTCTTCCAGTTGTAATTACAGAAAAATAATTCGAAGGTTCGAATCAAATAAGGAAAGTAAAATCTCATACAAATGACTAGGATGGTGCATCTCCCTTAAAAGAAGTATACCTCTAGACATATACTTGAAACCCTCGGGAACACCAAGTCGGACCCACCCATTCTTACCAAGAATCCGAGTATTTCACATTTCAATGTGCAAAAACGAATCCAATCTGGCTGAGATGTGAAAATATTCTAATGGGAGCAACCCCACATAACTTGCCCCTAAATACATGTGCTTTGATTTAGTCATTTCCTAAAAAGGATAGCAAAGCTCAACAGAGCAAAAATTATCTTAGAATGGCTATAATAAATAAGCTGAGATAACCGATTGCTGGAGAACCAACTATCCAGGTTATAAAATGATCGTATATGAAAATTAAGTATTGTAAATTTATCACCACTTATCGAATTCAAAAATTGTAACAATGATATCGGACAAGTCAAGGTAGTGTTACCTCAAAGTCATGGCTCACGACTATTCTTAAATTTCAAAATAGAAGCAAGTCTACTTCTTCGATGTTTAGTGCTAAGTATACAAATAAATCATTTCCATGTAAGTGATATCGCTTTATGGAAATCAATTCATTTACATAAACGGATCAAAATTTTGCTTTTTAAACCAAACTCGTGCTTGGCTTCACATTACATGTGTTAGCTTTAAAACACTTTGTTGAAAGAGTTTACTAACTTTAAAAATCATTATAAAAAGGATTTAATAACTTAAAACATTCTTTTTACATTTATTAGTCAACTTTAAAATTTCATCAGTTAAGTTGATTGATTGACTTCAGTAGCCTTTAGTTTAAAAGAAGTTAATCACTTTAAACACCATTAATTTAATTAATTAATAAAAATTAATTATAATTAACTAAAATAAATAAATTTATAAATAAATATCATTATTTAAAATGAATAACAAAGTCAAAACATTTGTTACTTTGGTAAATTCTCTTTGAAACTTCATTAACTAAGTTGATAAATTAACATCAAATGCCTTTAACTGAAAAGGGTAAATCACCTTTAAAATATCATTAATTAAATTAATTAGTAACAATTAAATTTTGATTTAATTAACTAATAAATAATTAAATATAATTATTTAAAAGTGATTAATTAATTTAAACTTTATTTGAGGAATATTAATTAAGGTTAAACGGATTTATTAACTTTTAAAATTCATTAATCAAAAATATTAATTAATTTTAAAAAATCATTATTTAAATGATTAATTAACTTTAATCCATCACCATTGACTAATTAATTAACTTTATACATTATTAAATAAAATAATTAATTAATTTAAAACACCATTAACTAAGTAATTAGTTAAATTTAAAACACATCATTAACTAAGTAAGTAGTTAACCTTAATCCTTATCAATTAATTAATTAATTATATTAACATTATTACAATGATTAATTACTTTTGAAACATCACTAATCAGAAATTTTCTTAACTTGCAAAACAGTTCCAAGCACGATAATGAAACCAAATGGTTTCGATAAAATGTGATTCTTCGAAAGTGTTGATATAGCGACTATCACTGTACGGGCTGTTCGGAAAACAAGTTTGTGTCATTTGCAATACAACCAAACATCACATAGGAAGGCTATGAGCATATATACATGGTAATTAGCAATGATACACCATGTAATGAGCTTTTACTTACTAATTAGTTAACTTTGTCTACCAATCAAACATGTCGCTAACTAAATGCTTACTAACTTTCCAAAACAACATTTTTTTTGCAACATGAACCAAACCAATAACCAATATATTACCAATATATACAACAAGCATTAAATCGCTAGTAACATGAATATGAATATAGTTTACAAACTTTGGTTTTGAGAGTGGAGTTTTACCCACAAAAATGTAACCTAACGAAGTCGAATCGCTACCCGATCTTACCAACACTCGAACTATACTTCCTAATCATCAAAGCTCGAACTTTTGGGCCGTATGTCGACTTTTTATGTTCGGCCATGGAAATGAGGAGTTATAGGTCTTGTTTGAATGTAGAGTGAAGTAGAGAAGGAATAATCTAGTTTTAAGTGGATGGAAGTGGAAGAAAAAGTGTTTTATTCGATGAACCTCAATATGGAAGCCATGGAAATGTAAATGATGAAAATGAAGGGATAAGTAGGAAATGAAGAAGGAGAGTTTGTAAAGTATAAATTATGAGGAGGAAGTGGTATTTATAAGCATAGAAAACTGGAAATTACCAAAATACCCGTAGCATAAAATATTATAATTTTATGCATGCTACACCATGCCTCTTCCATCCCTAGCACACATTACCCTCCTCACTCATACCTCCTTAAATTATGCTGCTCCTTCCTATGTATGTACTTAGGGTATGGAGATGAATGCATACATATAAGTTTGTTTATATGTATATATATGCCTTTTATAACATAATATGTCATATTCATGCTTATATATTAGTACGTATATGTTAATATATTTAAGTGTGCTTTATTATTACTAATCCTAACATATACAGATGTGTGCATGTTGATGCAATGTGCATGAGATTTTCAATGACTTTTACGATGCCAAAAGGTCGTAATCTCTTCAGTCACATTTTCTATTTTTATTTAAGCTAACTATATTGGTAAAAAAAATTGAAAATGATTTTAACATCATTAATTATTATTTAAAAGATGTTTATTTGGCTACTAAAATCCATTATTTAAAAATTTAAAAATGATTTTAGTGTTCAAATTCACAAATATAATTTTACGGGTCATTACAAATTATGTTTATTGATGATCTTCGGCATCCTTGTCCCATTGATAGCTTTCGACATCTTCAATCCAAGGAGGCTCATGGTATCCTTCCTTATATTGATAAAATTTAACATTCTTTAGAAGTTCTGCATTCTTTTAAGTTGTAGAGCTTTGATATCATTTAGTTCATAAGAATTCGATATCTTTTGAGTTGTATAGATTCGATATTTCTTGAGATTCGATATACTCCCTGTACTAGGAAATCGATGCCCCCTTTCCAGTGTTGTTCAATATCATTTTAGGCTTGCTATATATTCGATATCCCTTACCGTATACTTCACTTTTGGTATCACTATTGGTAGTAAAATTTGCCCCTTAGTACGGACGAATGTTGAATTTTCAACTTAACACTTTGATATCGTGCTTATTGTTTCGATAACAGTTTTTCCAACTATTGGTATTCCTTTTAGATCTCGTTCGTTCACTCAAAATGAAATCAACGGCCATGTTGTAACTACCTTCTCCTATAAATATTTGTTCTCTTCTTTCTTCTTTCTTCTTACCTTAAATGAACTTAGCAATCTTCTTTTTGCATTTGTTCAATTGTTTGAGACATATAATTTATCTTTTAGAGCTTTAATTTGATGCAGCACAATATATAGCCATTGATTGGACATTAGCTTATCATCTTAATAAACCTCGTCACCGAAACCTGAAGTATGTTTTGACAAAAGATTGTTAACTTATTTGATCAAAGGTTTGGAAGAACTCTTCCATTTTCTTAATAGGACATTATAAATCTGGTTAATAATGAAGATTCTTATTATTAGAAAATTTGGAACTCCGTTCTAGGAGAACTTGATTTAGAATTTTAAGGAGTGAAACTTCTAATAACTTCATTTTTTGGCTTTATCATTTACTGCTTTGGAGTTTGACATTTGAAGCTTTAGCCTCGAAGGAGTATGTATCAGGACATCCCCTCATAACCATCTGTATTGAAGACTAGAAATCTTTTGGTAATAATGTTATAGAAAACCATCAATTCATCTGGTGCTAATTCGAATAAGAGATAGGAAAGTCATCCGATAATAACTTTGAAACAGAAGATTAGGAAGCCATCTAACAAAGACATTTCTTTGAATAGAAGACCAAAAAACTATACGATAACAATAATTTCTTAAATAGAAGCCCAGAAGACCATCTGGCAAGAGGACAAGAAGTTCGATTATCAACGGAGATTCCCATTATTTGATTATTAAAATTTTCACTTCTACAAAATAGATAGCTTTTGATCCTTCGTTTTAGGTTCCCTTAACTTTGACATGGTATAAAACTTAATGTGTTTGACTATTCTTCCTCTAGAAGATTGTCTTTGCAGTTGAATAATATTCCTCTAGAAGATTGCTTTGATCCTTCTTTAGGAAAAAGTTTGTTTTTCTTTTGCATTCGATTGATCTACCTCTAGAAGACTTCTTCTTACTGCTCTCTAGGTATTGATTTAGACTTTGATTACTTTCTTTTGTTACCATATTTTGGTAATGATCTAAACTTTGATCAAACCCATTATCACCATCTTAGGTGATGATTTAGGTTTTGATGGATGCGTTTAGTTAGATATCTTGAATATAACCAAAGTTTTACCCGCCCTCCCCCAGAAGGCACTCCAGTCGGGCCTTATAGGTAAAACCAAAGGCTAGTTCGATGCTTTGGCCAGGCCATCTCAGGCGGTACCAAATGCTTACCATGTCCTCCCTCTAATAGGCCCTTTAGATAGGCCTTATAGGCGAGACTGAAGGCCGGTCGGTGCTCTGGCCAGACCATCTTAGGTCCGACCAAAAGCTTACTCCATCCTCTCCTTAGAATGCACCTCAGCCAGGCCATGTAGGTGGGACCGAAGGCTTGCAGTGCTCTGGCCAGACTTTATAGACAGGACCAAAGACTTACTTTGACCTCCCTCTAGGAGGTGCTTTGACTAGGCCATTTTGGTGGGATCAAAAGCTTTTTCCTTAATTTTAGAAGTCCTTCTTAGGAAACATTTCTCTTTATTGAGTACTCAATCCTTGTAGATACATTGGTTAAATCTCTTTATCAAACTCTTGAAGCTCTTCATTAGCCAAGAAACTCGTTACCATTCCCTTTAAGGTTCAACGCTAATTGGTATCATGTCTGTTTTTTCTTTGATATTGACAACAGGCTTTTCCAAGATTCAGTTCATTTCTTGGTTTTCTCTTCTTAAAAGGCCAATACTTTAGCCTATCTTTAGTTAGAAAGAAGATATTTTCGTAGGAAGTGGTGAGAGAATGAATTTTAGAATTTCTAGGGCATAGTGCTTTTTGTTCCTATTTAACTCTCTTGGGGCAATAGATTGGCATATCATCCCTAGACTTTTAAAACGGTTCCTTTGGATTGGAATTGAATGGCCCTCCACATTTTTAGGAACAAACTAGTTTTCTTTATGCTCTCTTTTTGCAAGGCAAAAATTAGGGTGGGTCCTATATGGAATGGGTTTATACTCCATTTGTCTGGATAATAAAGAGCTACTTGCTTCTTTTCTTCCATAATTTGCAAGCCAATAATCTTAACACTTCTTCATGAAACCGAGGGTCGTGAGTGACTTGAAAAATTATTTGGCCAAACAAGGTTCAGAAGATCCTTATTTAGAAATAATCATCATATTACCCAAAAAAAGGTTATGCAAGATAAGGAAAGTTCCTTTATGGAATATGCAGGTTGGGGTAAATCCTCTATACCCTACGTATGCAGGCCAAGTATGGTTCCCTATAGGGAAATATAGGGAATCAGAGGTTCAGGAAATCCTTTTATTATAAAAACGTTGACAAGTTTCTTTGTTAACCCTGAAGTATGCTAAGAAGATGAGATCTGGTTAGGAATAGGCTAGATCAACCTTGTGTCAATTTGCAATGAGTATACATGTTCAAGGGAGAATTCATAAGAATGTCATGAGAATAAGGCATAAGAGTCATATGCATGTCATGAGTCATGTCGTAACTCAAGAGTCCTTGTTTATTCGAAATATGCTATGCAAATGTCCAACGTTCGATTCCTTGTATGTATAAAGTTAAAATATTACAATAGGAAAAAAACCCTAAATAAATTTAGGGCTACAACATTAAAAAATATAAGAAAAGTGGAGAGAAGAATACGCCCTTCTAAGTTGCTTTTGATTCTATATTTATAGGGTTGGAAGTAGGTAGCATTGCTATCTCGCGACCTACGGCATTCTTGTCTTTCAGTGCTATCTAATTTATTAATGAAATATAGTATCCCCATATTCATTATGGATCTTCGGCATCATTTATTATAGCAATAGCAAAAGGCTGTTGTAACATCCCCTATCTAAAGGCCCAAAGCTAAGTGCTACAGATGATGTAGCCATCTATAGTATTGACTTCCGACGACTAAATACGGTTATGTGAATATTATCTATAATATCAGAAGCACTTGAATATTAAACAAATCATAGATTTCAAAACAATATTTTCCATTACATTTCAAAACAAATGTTCCATATTCAAATTACAAAATCCTAAAACGTTTTCCAGGCAAATATCAAATATAATTATCATAAAATACGCCAAGAGTGACATATGAAGATGTCCCCTTGGTTGATAAGAGTCATGGCTAATTTAATACACAGTGGAAATAAACACAAAACAAAGAACTCCAACTCCTAAATAGCAATTCTTTAGCCTTCTGCTCGCCTCCGATAGCTTTATTCATCGTCCTACTAAAAACATGAAAAGCCTCAACTCTCAGCCTACTCAAATCAAGTTTGAGCACCCAAAAGTCTAAGGGGTTCGAGTCAAACATAAAGCCTGGTGTGAATAATAATATACGTCTCGGTTATTTAATGTTAAGTGAGACCACGCCACTTAGCATAACGGATTTCCCCTCCCTAACATCCTTTTAAAATATATTTTTTGCAAATCATAATCCTACAACCAAAAATGGTTAAAACTGTAAAGCATTATTATGTAAACATACAGATCAGGTAACAAAGGGACTATCTGTCCAAACATAATAGTTTTTTTGGCTTGCTATTAACCTTTGGCTGACTCGGGCCTACCATACAAAATAAAAAATTATCTAACCTCTGTTAGACACCTCCTCTGGATGGTCTATCCTTAACTATCTGTTAAATACTTCTCTTATGGATGGTCTGTTCCTAACTTAACATCTCCCGGGCTCATCTGATCCTAATGTTTTTGCGGGCTCACCAATAACTTATCCGTATACAAATATACATTCCCTTATGTGTGTAATGATAATTTTAGTCTTACTTGTGACAAAGCCCAACACATTGAAATTTTGGACTTAATTAGCTGGGGCCAATAGCTAATGTATAGGGCACGACCCTATACCTGTCCCATCTGGTATTCTATTATCTGAGTCATTTTACTTAGGGATACCTTCCTAAAATTTTCCTTGAAAACCTTTTTCATTTGAAATTGATTTAAAACCTTTTAAACCAAAATTAAACAAGGAAAACATTTATACTCTATGCTTTATTCAAAATCACCTTGCCATGCTACACACACACACACTTTACTGGAACCTTAGTTAATGAGAACATTTATACATTTGAAAGCACCCATTTCGATTTTATTGAAAGTTTCCCTTTCAAAACCAAGTAAAACCCTTTACTTACCCTTGGACGAAAGGCCAAAACGTTCCTTTCGAAACCATATTCAAAACCCTTTCGAAACCATTGAATAACCTTTCTTTCGAAAGCTATAAAACCTTAGATATCATATCTTAAAATGATGCAAAACATAGCCTTTAGAAACCCTTGGAAAAAGCTATCTCTTCAACCATTTCGTAACAATCAGAAAAACATAACCATTCGACTCCTTCAAAACCCTTGGGGTACCACCCCTTCAAAACCATTTTTAAAGCCTTTCAAAAGTATCAAACCTTTATAAAGCACTTGGGTTCAATTTAAAAAATTATGGAAAAACATCTTTCGAAATCATTTGAACCTTCTCTTTCAAAATCATTGGGTTATACTTCAGCAGGACAAAAGGGTTCTATAAAACCATTTCAGTCGAAAGCCTACCTTTTGAAAGCATTCCTAAGTAAAGAAGTGATGGCATCGAAACCACCTTTTCGAAAGCATTGGAGAAGTGGCTAATTTTAAAAGCTAAGCATACCTTTTAAAACCATTGACTTCGAAAGGTATAAAGATGGCAGCTAGGGGTTTTGACCCCTTCGAAAGCATTACTTAATACAAAAGATTACAACCATTTCGTGACCTTTTCTTTAAAAATAATTGACACGATTGCAAGCCAATCGTGTCGAAAGCAATTCTTTCGAAAGCAAAGCATGCGCTACCTTTAATTAAAACCCAGGCACACTCCAACCTTTTCCGAACCCAACATTTCGACTACATATCTTCCATCTTTATCCAATACGCTACGTACCAAGCAACTTGATACCATGCGCATTGGTTTCGAAAGCATGGTGGTGAAACATCTTAGTCGGAACCCATTATACCAAAAGTACCGGAACATACTAAAAACATGTTATTTTTTGTTTTAACTTAAAAGAAAAGCTCTTTTCAATTAACTTGCTATTATTTGTCAAATTTTCATTAGTTGCTAAATACCTTTTTCAAAAGTGCTGCCAATATTTTCAAAAATAAGCAATAATTTTATTTTACAAAATACCCCTTCTCCTTAATTAAATATATATAATATTCAAGTCCCATACATTAAATAATTTTATATACTCATCAAAACACTTAGGAAAATTCTATAAAAATTCCTTAAAATCCTATTTAATATGTTTTCTAACATATATAAATTTCAGACCCAAATAATTAATTATTTAGCTGTAATTAATTTATAACCCAATAAATCATTTCCTTCACTAGAAAATTAATACAAAAATCACAATAATTCAAAAAATTATGAAAATTGAAATCCATCTCTAAAATATTATTTCTGATCTAAATCTAAATTTGCAAGGTATTAGGATACCATTTAATAGGGTTTTCATATCAAAACATATCATAAAAATCTGTATGAATAAGCATAAATCGTCAACAAGCATAGATATCATTTAATCATCCAAAAACATGGCATAATCATGCAAATAATTAGGATTTTACCTTAAAACCAAAATCATTAAAAATGAGATATATTTACTATTCACCTTAGCTTTGTGATTAAGGATATGAGATTTGATCTTGATTAATTTATTTGATTCTTCTCTTGAATCCTATGATTTTTTCTCTCTTGAGATTGTTAATGGTGGCTGGTCTTAGAGTGTTTTTGTTTGAGAAAATATAAAATAAACGTGTGTTTTGGTTTCCTAATGGTTTAGGGTATAAGTTTAATCATTTTCCTATTTTTCCATCCCTAATTTCCTAACACCTTAATTCTTTAATTCATCGTTTACTCATGAACATGGCATGGCTACTCCTTAATTTAATTCACAAATCTCAATCCATTAATCAATCCCACATTATTAAATTTAATTAACTAATTAGAGTCCTGAATAATGTCGCTAAAAATATGGGGTGTTATAATCTCCCCTCCTTAAAGAATTTCGTCCTCGAAATTATGATAAGGTACACATCAAAACAACCAAAGGTAAAACATAGCATCAAATAAAGCAGGATAAGTGTCTCTAATCTTGCTCTCAATCTCCCAAGTATAGTCTCTAGCATCATCACTCCACTGGACCTTCACTAATTTGACTGTCTTATTCCTCAACTTCTTCTCATTTATTGCGACTATCCAGAGAGGCTTCCTAACTATAGTCATGTCTGGTTCCACTACTAAATCTTCTAACACAGTTGGTGCAATAGTAGTGTCTGGATCTCTAGCACACTTCCCTAGATGAGATATGTGGAAAACATCATGGACTCCTGCAAAACTACTCGGTAACCCTACTTTATATTCGAGTTTCCCACTTCTCTCTAAAATAGGAAATGGTCCTACGAAACTTGGTGCTAACTTCCCTGTCTTCTCGAACCTGATAACACTTATCATCGGCGATAGTTTGACGAAAACATGATCTCCAACGAAGAACTATAAACCTTTCCATCTTCTATCTACATAGCTTTTCTTCCTAGACCGAGCTTCCTTCATTCTTGTCATTATCAGCTCAATCTTTTCTGCTGCTTCTTTTACCAAATTAGGACCAAGGGCCAATCAATCTTCCGTCTCTAACCAACATGCAAGGGATTTGCATGGACTTCCATACAAAGCCTCAAACAGTGCCATCCCTATACTAGTCTGATAAATATTGTTATAGAAAAACTCGACTAGGTGTAGGTAGTCTTCCCATAATCCCCCGAAGTCTAATACACAAGCTCTTAACAAGTCTTCCAAAATCTTGTTAACTCTTTCTGTTTTCCTCCATCTGCCTATGGATGGTAATTAGTACTCATCTTGAGCTTCGTTCCTGAACTTTCCTGTGGACTCTTCTAGAACTCGATAGTGAATAAGGAATCTCTATTACTAACAATACTACTAGGAATTCCATGTAGTCTAGCAACATTCTTCATAAACAACTTAGCCAATATAGGTGTCGTCCTATTTGAATTAACTGAAATTAAATGGGCACTCTTGGTCAATTTGTTCACTATGACCCATATATTTTCATTCCCTCTATTAGATATCGGCAACCCATTTATGAAATCCATAGAAATAGAATCTCACTTCCATACTGGAATATCTAATGGCTGAAGCAACCCACTTGGTTTCTGATGCTCGGCTTTCACTTGCTGACTGTTCAAACACTGTTTCACCCATAAGCCAACAACCCTCTTCATTCGATCCCAAAAGAAACTTCTCTTCATATCTTGATACATTTTTGTTCCTCCTAGATGAATAGTGAACTTCGAACGATGGCATTCGTCCAAGACTTCTTTCCTTACGTCTCCCACATCTGGAACATATAATCTACCCTTCTTTCTCAACCATCCACTTTGGTCAAGACTTAAATCCTTTGAGTCATCGCTCTCCATTCCATCCTTTAATTTCCTAATTCTCTTAACTAACACCGGATCCTCTTCTTGTTTAGAAGCAATCTTCTCAATCAATATCAGTCGGACTTCTAAACAAGATAATATAGAAATTCCCCCACTAGACCCAGTCTTGGATCTCCATTGCACTCTACAAGTCGACAACGCTTCCAAGTCTTTCCATTCTACTGTCATAGCTAAACTGCATTCTAATGCTTCCGAATAAGTGCATATGCAACCTTGTTGCATTTCCCTAGTGTGTACTCTATTCCAAAATCATAAGCGGCTAAAACTCTAACCACCTCTGTTGTCTCATGTTCAGCTCCTTTTGAGAGAATAGGTACTTAATGACTTATGATTGTACAAATCTCGAACCATTCTCCCAAAAGGTAATGCCTCCACACCTTCAATGCGACTATCACTGCAGCTAACTCCAAATAGTGCATTGGGTATCTAACCTCATGTGGTCTAAGTTGTCTAGAAGCATAGGCAATCACTTTACCTCTCTACATCAACACAGCCCCCAATCCAGTTCCACACGCATTTGTATAAACTACCAAATCCTGATTCCCCTTCAATACCACTAAGATAGGTGGATGGGTCAACAAGTGTTTCACGCTCTGGAACACTTTCTCACACTTATCGGTCTGCACAAACTTCACTTCCTTTCGCGTTAGCTTGGTCATCGGCGCCGCTATCCGCGAAAAATCTTTAATGAATCTCCTAAAATATCCAGCAAACCCAAGAAAACTTCTAATCTCAGTACCATTTCTTATCTCTTCTAATTGTTAACAGCTTCGACCTTATCTGGATTGACTGACAAACCTTTCTCCAAAACCGCGTGACCAAGAAACTTCACTTCTTTCTTTCAAAAATGGCACTTTGAAAACTTTTTCTTTAGCTGATGCTACCTTAGCGTCTCAAGCACAACTCTAAGATGAACTTCATGCTCCTTCTCATCCTCAGAGTATATCAGAATATCATCTATAAAATCCAACATGAACCTATCCAAGTGCTTTTGGAAAATCCAATTCATCAAATCCACAAAGAATTTCAGGGCATTAGTGAGTCCAAATGGAAAAACTAACCATTCGTATGATCCACATCTTGTTCTAAATGCCTTCAAAAGTATAGTATCTTCTGCCACTCTAAGCTGATGGAAAGCCATTGCCAAATCTAACTGAGAAAATATCTTACCTCCACTCAACGGGTCAAACAAATCGTCAATCCTCGACAATGGATATCGATTTTTTATCGTTCTCTCATTTAACATACGTTAACCAATACATAGCCTCGATTATCCATCAGGCTTCTTAGCAAATACTGCTGGTACACCCCATTGTAAACTACTCTGCCTGATAAAACTCTTTCCTTCCAAACCTACCAACTGAGCCTTCAACTCCTTCATCTCTATAGGTGTCATCCGGATTGGCGATTTACTTACCGATTCTGCTCCAAGCACTAAATCTATCTTAAACTCAATGGCTCGTTTTGGTGGTAATCCGACTACCGGTTCGAAAATATCTGTAAATTCTCTAATTACGAAAATGCGATTTAACTCATCCTCTAACTCCATAACACCCAACAAAGCATTTACCTCATGGCTAAGGTTTTCTATGGTATAAACTATTCAATCAGTACAATCTGGATGTCTAAGTGATATTTTACTATCGTGGCAAAATATCCTAGCATCGTAATTACTTAACCAATCCATGCCCAGTATAATTTCATACCCAACAAAGTCAAATACATGCAAACTGCAAACAAAAGTGTAACTTAGCAAGCCAAAATCAAAGTGGTCACACTTCATCCCATGTGTTGCATACACTCCTATCGGGTTTGCAATTCTTAGGGAAGTAACTAAATATATGGCTTCTAGGTTAAGCTTATCCATAAAAGATCAAGATATAAAATAATGAGATGTACCGATATCAAACAAAACGCTAACAGATATATCATGGATCTGAAGCGTACCTCCCAATACTGATTTTCCTTTCTTCTACACTGTAGACTTCGAAGTAACAGGTTCCAATTCAAATACTTGGCCTGTACCTCCTTTAGCTGGCTCTTTGCATTGGTTCTTGTAGTGCCTAATTTGATTAAAGTTGAAACACCTGATGTTCTTCTCTCCAGTCACCTCCTTTCCCTTTTCTTTTCTAGTAGGACACTCATGCGCATTATGTCCTTTCTTATCGCACTTATAGCAGACCATCTTAGACTTTCCTTTCTTCGCTACTCCTTCTTTCTAAGCATTCTTCTTGTGAAAAACTTCCACTTTTGGCCTTGTCCAACCTGGACCTCCTTTTCTTTCTTCTTCTCCAAACAAGCTAAAATTTCTTCATGTCTCAATGCTATCTCCACAACTACATCACATGGATTCTAATGTGCGGTAAAGTAGCCCTGTCCAATTCCGGCTTCAAACCGCTAATGAACTTCTCAATCCTTTTCATCACTGTATCAACAGTGGCATACCCATATCTAGCCAACACTTCAAACATGCTGGCATACTAAAGAACTGACATTTCTCCTTGTTCTAACTAAGTAAACTTACTGATCAGAACAGACTATGCCATTACTGACATGAACCTCTCTTAGAACCTTTTCCTAAACTCAGCCCATGTCACCTCCTCTTCGTTTACTCCAACTGTCACACTATTCCACCAAAACAAAGCCGCCCAATGAAGTTGTGTCGAGGCGAGTCTTCTCTTCTGCTCATCATTAAGTCCTAAGTTAGCAAAAATCCTTTCGTAGTGCAACAACCATTTTTCTACTTTTATCACATCCTCAGTTCAAATAAATGGCTTCCCTCCAAGCCTGGCATTGTCTCTACTCAGCTTAGCAAAATGATTGGCCACTGATGCTTTCTGAACACCTCCCGCAGCATTTCCTCCAACTACCCCAGTGGCAATCCCAACTTGCACCATGTTTACAAAAAACTAATACATAGTCCCCATATCTACTTGGGAACTCCAGCACCTTCATTCTCAGCCTGACCCTGACGTTGACTTCTTTTAGCATTTGGTCTGGCATTTCCATTTTTAGTGCTGCTTTCTCCTCATAGGTTAACTCTGCCTCTTCTTCCGTCTATATATGTATTCAAGCTTCGTAAGCTATAGAAGAATAGCCTAATAGAGATATGAGAATAGAGATATAGCGTATACTTATATATAACAAATACAAGTATGTTACTATAGTGTTACCCCATACGCTGATCCTAATCCTAATTCCTAAAAGATTATGTTCTCACAAAATCATTTTTAGTTAAAGTAAGTCATAAACCTATGCTCTGATACCAAGTTGTAACATCCCCTATCTAGAGGCCCAAAGCTAAGTGCTATAGATGTTGTAGTCATCTATAGTATTAACTTTCGGCAACTAAATACAGCTATGTTAATTGTATCTATAATATCAGAAGCACTTGAATATGAAACAAATCACAGATTCCAGAACAACATTTTCCATTACATTTCAAAACAGATGTTCCATATTCAAGTACAAAATCCCAAGATGTTTCCCAGGCAAAGATCAAATATAATTATTGCAAAATATGCTAAGAGTGACATATAAAGATGTCCCCTTGGTTGAAAGAGTCATAGCTAATTTAAAAAACGAAAAAAATAAACATAAAACAATGAACTGCAACTTCTAAATAGCTATCATTTAGCCTTCTGCTCGCCTCCAGCAGCTTTATTCATCATCCTACTAAAAAACTGAAAATCTTCAACCCTCAGCCTACTCAAATCGAGTTTTAGCACCTAAAAGTTTAAGGGGAAAACATAAACTTTGAGTCAAACATAAAGCCTGATGTGACTAATACTATACATATCGGTTATTTAATGTTAAATGAGAATAGGTCGCTTAGCGGAACGGGTTCTTCCTCAATAACATCATTTTAAAACATATCTTTTGCAAATCATAATCCTGCAACCAAAAATGGTTAAAACTGTAAAGCATTATTATGTAAACATACATATTAGGTAACAAAGGGACTACCTGTCCGAACACCATAGTTTTTGTTTGGCTTACTATTAACCTTTGGCTGACTCGGGCCTACCAGACAAAATAACAAAATTATCGAACCTCTGTTAGACACCTCCTCTGGAAGGTCTGTCCTTAACTATCTATTAAATATTTCTCTTTTGGACGATCTGTCCCTAACTTAACATCACCCAGGCTCACCTGATCCTAATGGTTTTTGTGAGCTCACCAATAACCTATCTGTAAGCAAATATACATTCCCTTCGGTGTGTAATGATAATTTTAGTCTTACCTATGACAAAGCCCTACACACTGGAATTTTGGACTTAATTAACTGGGGCCAATAGCTAATGTATAGGGCGCGATCCTATACCAGTCTCATCTTATATTCTAATATTTGAGTCATTTTATTTAGGGACACCTTTCCAAAATTTTCCTTGAAAACCTTTTCATCCAAAATTGATTTAAAACCTTTATACCAAACTTAAACAAGGAAAACATTTATACTCTATGCTTTACTCCAAATCACCTTGCCATGTTATACACACACACACACACACACACACACACACACTTTACTCAAATTTTAGTTGATGAAAACATTTACACACTAGAAAGTACCTTGTTCGATTCTATTGAAAATTTCCCTTTCAAAACCAAGTAAAACTCTTCATTTAACCTAGGCCGAAAGGCTAAAACCTTTCGAAACCATATTCGAAACCCTTGAAAAACCTTTCTTTTGAAAGCTATAAACCTTAGACATCATATCTTAAAACACTTCAAAACATCGCCTTTAGAAACCCTTGGAAAAACCTATCCCTTCAACCCTTTCAAAACAATCAGAAAAACATAACCTTTCAACTCCTTCGAAACCTTGGGGAACCACCTCTTCAAAACCATTTTTAAAGCCTTTCGAAAGCACCAAACCTTTCGAAAGCACTTGGATTTAATTTAAAACATGTGGAAAAACTCATTTCGAAACCATTTGAACCTTTTCTTTCGAAACTATTGGGTTATATTCAACAGGACCTAAAGGGTCTATAAAACCATTTAAGTCAAAAGCCTGACTTTTGAAAGCATTCCTAAGTAAAGATGTGACAGTGTCGAAACCGCCTTTTTGAAAGCATTGGAGAGTGGCTAATTTTAAAAGCTAAGCTTACCTTTCAAAACCATTGACTTCGAAAGGTAAAGAGGCGGCAACTAGGGGTTTCAACCCTCTCGAAAGCATGACTTAAAATAAAAGAGCGCAACCCTTCTTAACTTTTTCTTTAAAAATAATTGCCATGATCACAAGCCAAACGTGTCGAAAGCTATCCTTTCGAAAGCAAAGCAGGCACTACCTTTAATTAAAGCCAAGTCACATTCTAACCCTTTTGGAACCAAACATTTCGACTACGTACCTTCCTCTATTATCCAATATGCTATGTACCATGCACATTGGTTTCTAAAGCATGGTGGTGAAACGTCTTAGTCGGAACCTCTTGTACTAAAAGTAACGGAACATACTAAAAACATGTTATTTTTGTTTTTAACTTAAAAGAGAAGCACTTTTCAACTAAACTGATTATTTTTCGAATTTTCATTGGTTGCTAAATACCTTTTTCAAAAATGCTGCCAATATTTTTAGAAATAAACAATAATTTTATTTTACAAAATACCCCTTCTCCTTAATTAAATATATAAAACATTTAAGTCCCATACCTTAAATAATTTTATATATTCATCAAAACACTTAGGAAATTTCTATAAAAATTCCAGAAAATCCTATTTAACATGTTTCCTAACATATATAAATTTTAGATCCAAATAATTAATTATTTAGCCGTAATTAATTTATAACCCAATAAATCATTTTCTTCACTAGAAAATTAATATAAAATCCACATTAATTTTGAAAAATTATGAAAATTGAAATCCGTCTCTAAAGTATTATTTTTGATCTAAATCTAAATTCGCAAGCCATTTGGATGTTATTAAATTGGATTTTCATATCAAAACATATCATAAAAATCTATATAAATTAGCATAAATCATCAACAAGCATGGATATCATTTAATCATCCAAAAAGATGGCTTAATCATGCAAATAATTTAGACTTTACCTTAAAACCGAAAATCATTAAAATGATATGTAAGCATTATTCATCTTAGCTTTGTGATTAAGGATATGAGATTTGAACTTGATTAATTGATTTGATTCTTCTCTTTAATCCTAGCTTTTTCTTCTCTTGAGATTGCTTATGGTGGCTGGCCTTAGAACGTTTTCAATTTTTACAAAATATAAAATGAACTTGTGTTTTGGTTTCCTAAGGGTTTAGGATATAAGTTTAATCATTTTTCTATTTTTTCCTTCCTTATTTCCCAATACGTTAATTCTTTAATTCATTGTAGTTTAATTCACAAATCTCAATCCATTAATCAACCCCACGTTATTTAATTTAATTTGACTAATTAGAGTCCTAAATAATGTTTCTAAAAATATGGGGTGTTACAGCTATCCCTTGTTAACTGTTGATATTCCGGCAACCTCCGGTATGTCATTGATATATGACATTCTTTCATATTGATAATATATAGTATTTACCCTTGTCTTGGTGATGTGCGACATCCCTGCCGTATGGGTGATATACCATATTATTTATGTTCATTGATAATCTTTGGCATCGTTGCAGCGTTGATGGATTTCGATATCATCAATCTCAGGAGGCTCATGGTATCCTCCCTAATTTTGATAAAACTTGACATTTTCAAGTGGTTCCGCATTCTTCCTCTTTAATTTTAAGTTGTAGAGCTTTGATAACATTTAGTTCAGAAGAGTTTGATATCTTCTGAGTTTTATAAATCTAGTATCTCTTGAGATTCGATATCCAACCATTACTAGACATTTGATACCCCTTCCTAGTGTTGTTCGATATCATTTTAGGCTTGCCATCTATTCTATATCCTTTGTCGTGTGCTTCACTTTCAATATCACTATTGTTGGTAACACTTATGTATAATCTTATATTAGTTTTATTAATTAAATATTATTTAATTAATTAATTAACATTTATTTTATCCATTTCAAACATTTTAAATTGGACAAGAGCACTATAACTTTTATAGTTATACACATATATTGTGATGGCCCGCCTTTGAATCAACGTTGGATGACAACATCCGACTCCCGAATACTATAAAAGATAGCTTGTCAAGGTAAAATAAACAAACCAAGACACAATAATGGATCTCACAATGGAACGATAATATACAATATACTGAATATACATGAACATAATAGGATATACAGTTTATAAGAGACTTTACCGATGAAAATAATTGATATGTAAATATCAATACAGAAAGTCGGAATACAATATCTGATAAAACAAGTCTCATATGTAAATAGCATATACGTCATGTACAACCACAATATCAAGTGTATATATATAGACTATCGACTTCGCCTTCAAAGTGCTCCAACTATCCTGGAAGTGTATCCCCAAATGCACCTGGCTCCCAAAATACTCAGTTGATTACCCTAGAGTTGTCATGATACAAACAGACAAAGACAAAACGTGGATTAAAAGCCTGAGGTAAGGGTAACTATCTTCAAATGTTGGATATTAAAACTATATAAAAATAAATACGAAACCATTGAAGTACAACCGGTCCTCTCCACAAACGTAGCTCATGAATAATCAAGAATGCTTATAAACTAGTGAAGTAAACCCAACTTAAAGGTTTAAAATCATACCATAACTTGCTCTTCTCTTATCATCAATGAGTCAGCACAACTAATATGGTGTGACCGATACGTAATAGTATACCATGAAAAGAGGTAACCCAATATACAAATGCAAGGCTAGTATAGATATCATAATAATACTAACAACCCACTAAAACGCTACACACGACATAATGGTAACCGACAAATAAAGAATAAATCAATACCCATCATCACTAATGGATGGAGTCCACTACAAACAACGATCGATTCAATGATCCATATCGAAGCATATGAAAAGAAAAACAAATACAACGATATAACAATGCTACTAACATAGCATCTCTGTATCTAAAACTGAAATACATATATCTATAACTAATACCCATCTCAAATTGCTATTAGCAACATTAGAGACTTTCCGAGAGCCTCAACTGTATCGTGGACTCCTCTGGAAGTCAACACCTCAAAAGAAGTTGGCATGTAGGTCATACGTAGCACACATCCGTACGACACAACAGTATATGACCTACTCTAGATTGGTATTCCAATCTATCTCTGCCCCTGCTCTAGGACCACATCTGTAGGTCATGCACCTCAATGGTACAATGGATTCTCTCACGGCATCATTTCCTTCCAATTGTCTATACTGACATTTTGGAAACCGTATGTGAATGTTAAACCCTGCATATACCCTTCCTACATGGGTACAGAGTACTGAAGTACTATCGTCTCCGTGTGGATCATGATTCGTTCTCAAAGTGCCTCATACTATCTGGTTTCCATAAGGCAGGCATATCAAACCAATATATATATATATATATATATATATATATAAATCCCTCATACCGTGCAACTTCAATTTTATGTATATATATCGCTTGGACCATGTATAATACATTTCTTCTGCTATTCAGTAACCTCAAGTTAGGCATACTGAACTATACATGTGCTTAAACTGCATGTTGATAAATTGCATTTTATTGTCATTACTACCAAAAAGGCCCATCAAGAGCCACAACTATATTGTGGACTCCATGAAAATCGATACCTTAAAAGAATTTGGCATGTAGGTCCTGCCGTAGCACATGTCCGTACAATGCAACAATATATGACCTACTCTATATTGGTGTCCCAATCTCTCTCCACCCCTGCTCCAGAACTATGTTTTCAAGTCACATGTCTCAATGGTACAATGTATTCCATGCACCAATCAGTATCCCCAAATCAGACATATCGAAACTATGGATATATGTTTTAAACCACACACACACAGCTATATATATATATATATATATATATATAATGTTCTGTGCATCTCCAAGTAGCCCAAGTCGGATATACCAAAACCATATTTATACATACAGACATATATAAATCACATATAGTTTATACAGGTGTGTGTGTGTATGTGTATCTAATCCAACTATATGGAACTAGTAAATACATATTATGCACATTCTAATACATGAAGGTATACACAACTAAAGTAACACATCTATTATGAAAATATCAATAATAATTCACACATACAATAATACAAACAATTCAATGAAAATGTATCTTACTTAAGTAATTAATTTAACAATTATATCTTCTTCGTATTATTTTATAGATGTCGCAAACTTATTTTATAGAATACCTTGTCGAATTTCCATTAGCCACCAAAGAGACCTATCAAGTTGTGGACTCCGCTGAAAATCAATACTTCAAAAGAAGTTGGCCTATAGGTCCTGTCGCAGCACCCATTCATACAAAGCAACAGTATATGCCCTACTATAAATTGGCGTCCCAATCTCTCTCCACCTATACTTCGAAACCACATCTACAGGTCATGCGTCTAAATAGTACAAATGTATCCCCTTACTAGTTATATAATCATTTATTTACACTATAGTAAACCAATATCAAGGCCAAATAAACTTCAAAGCCATTTTAATATAAGTTTGACCTGCCTAAATCATTAGTTTTTAGCCTTACAGCTTATTTTAAAGGTCATACATTTAACTTTTGATTAGTAGTAAAATATATAATGATATTTCTATCACTAATATATCAACAAATTTGAGTTTAATTAACTTATAACCATGTTGTAAATTAATATCAACTGCATTTAACTCTATTCGAGATGAGTAGAACACAATATTTATATATAAGGGATCTTAATCAGTTATCCTGAATATTTGAAGCAAAATATATAATAATATTTATATTTCTAACAAAGTTACAAATTATATTTCAATTAATTTATAACCATGTTATAAATTAATATCAACTCCATCAAACTCTATTTAATACGAATAGGACACTTTATACACACACGCACACATATGGGATCTTAGTCAGTTATCCTGAATATATGAAATAAAATATATAATAATATTTTTATTTCTAACATAACTACAAGTTGGAATGTCATTAATCTATAACATGTTATAAATTAATATCAACTCCATCAAACTTTATTCAACATGAATAAAATAGACAATACATACACACAGACATATATGTATGTGTACAAGCATGCATGCACGCGATCTTAATCAATTATCTCGAATATCTACTCAAACAAATCGAATCAAATGAGGCAATAATTACTTGTATATATTGTTACCTCTTTTAGGTAATATTTTTCAATATATAAAATAACTGGAATTTATACTGAAATATAGATTTAGAGTTATAATTCCGCTCACCTGAGCTATAATTTCTCAAGTGCCCGGATCTAGTCCAAACCTCTGCATATCGTCAGTAATTCTCTACAAGTGCAAAGGTGAAGACCTCATCTTGATTGGACATCATATGCAAGAGATACGAATTATGTAAGAATTAAATTATAAAAATTAATTAATTAGCTTAACTAATTAACTAATTATGCTTAAAACCTAACCTTTCATCCCCAAATATGCACCTCTATGTACATGTGCATACACAACCTAACGTAGTGCACTTCCCTCACTGATTCCCCTTCCTTGCTCTAAAAATTGCCGCACCATCTTCTCCAACATACTCTTCTTCATGCGCTATCTACAATGTCCTCCATCACTCCAAGCTTGGCTCCTTGAAGCAAAAAGGCAATATGATCTTTGCTATGCGACTTCAAAATGTCATAATGCTCAATGGGTCATCGGAGCTTTGGCTGATGGTACCAAAAAGTGAGTGCCCCTATGGGAGATGCAATGGTACAGTACGCTTTGCCTAAATCCTCCTCCATTGCGACAAACTTGAACCCTAGGCGACGACCCTAAAATTTCGACCATCACAAACACAACCACCCCCCCCCCCCATCGCCTACATGGATGTTAACCTCTCATCTCTACTAGTCCAAGGATCCAACCTCATCCTCCTTCGTAGCATATACTCCTAATTTAATTTAAAGTTGATAAACAGCTTTATGTGTTTTCTATAAGAGGAGGAGAGAGTGAAAAAACGAGAGTGGCTGAAATATCCAAGTGGGGAGTTTAATATATAGGAAAATTTATAGCGACACCAAATGGTGACATGATTGATGAAACGATGAATGTCAACTATCGAATTTCCCTTTGATTTCAATCTCATGTGTGAACATAATGAGATCAACGATCCAGATTTAATGTCATGAATTGTGCTTTATTTTGTATCCACATAGCCAATCCCTTAATATATATGTGTGTGTGTGTGTGTGTGTGTGTGTGTGTGTAATTTGATTTCACAAATAGATCGCCACACATTTTGAGTTTGTATGATCACATAACACATCAGATTGCCACTAAACCAGTCGGTGCACATCATCTCATTTTTTTGGTTCCTATGATGTAAATTTTGTTGTCATCTGAGATAGTGCTCTGAAATGATGATTTCACACATTTTGAAATCGTATTGGCCATCGAATCACTCAATTCCAATCAACCTTATGTCTTATAATTAAGTCCTTTTTCCATAATCAAAAGCCATCAGTTGAGATCCCCACTGGACCTAACGACATAAGTTTTTTATAAAATACATACAACGATACGTAAATCGTAAAAGTACCGTGACTCCAAATGTAGCGATATTAATTCACATTTTGATTCACAGCGTCTTTCTAGACTCGGAGAAGTAGTCCGGAGTTGTAATTCCACCGTATGTGAAAAATCATATTTTAGGCCTTTATTTAATTAATGATTCAATATTTAAATTAATTAAATATCCAGTCATTAAAAATGCAGGTTGTTACATATATCTTATATATATATATGTATGTATTATATTATTTACTAATTAGCATTTAATTAATTTGTTTAATTAAAAAAATTATAATTGATTATAATTGACTTTGAAAATTTTATATATATATATATATATTAAGATAATGTTACATATATCAATATATATATGTTATTTTATTTAATTAATTAATTGTTTAATTTATTAATCCAATTAACAATTAATAATTTATGAAAATAATTATTTTATTTTTAAAACGATGTTGAATTTTTTTTATAAAATCATTACTTATTTTAAAATTTAAATTTTAGTTTCAAAATAGATTTTGAAAATTACCCAAGGCCCAAATCAATTTGGGTCTTTATATTGTGGATAATCTCTGGACTTACCTCATCCTTTAAATGAAGCTACTAGCCAAGTAGGTCGGATTACTTATCTACCCAAACTTAACCTTAGATACTACTTTTTTGAAAATCCTACTATATGGATAGACTTCAATAAATTAGTCTTAATAATGCTAATTTAGACTGCATAGGCTATTTTACCAATGTTGGAACTATATTATTACGCAACTGGTTAAATGGGTAAAATTCAAAAAAAAAATTCATTTTGGACTTATTGGGCCTATGAAGTGTAAAATTATTTTAGATCTAATCTAAATTAATTTCAAATAAAATCAACAGCTTATTTGATTCGAAAATAATATTCTATTTTAATGTTATATTTATATTATATAATATAACAAGCATATCATATACACATGTGTATGTACATGCACGTGCAACATGGTTTAACATGCCCGTGTATAAGAGATAGGATCATGTTTGCCCTCCATATTTTTATGTGTTGTCCAATATATATATTTGTGTGTGTACATGTATGTGTCTATATATAGATTTAATATAATATATATTATACTTGTAAAATATAAATATTTAGATATATAATTTAATATGATATAAAATTATATTTATAAAAGTATAAATTTGTAAAAATATATAGAGAGAGTATTTGTAAATTCAAATATAAATAATTTCTAGTTCAAATTAATTTCAAAATTTAAATTACAAATCTCACATATAGATTTGGAATTCAAAATATCTTTTATTTCAAATTTAGAAAAACTATTTTATAATAAATTGTAACTTAATATACATATGTAAATATATAAATATATATATATATTAAATAAAGTATATGCATAGTGTATGTATATATATATATATATATATGTTTATGCATATATTAAAATTAATGTTTAGAATATATATAAAATGTTATAGGTATAAATATATACATCAACACGTATACATGCATATATACATACATATGTATGTATGTATACGTACTTTCGACCTAGACAAATTATTTTTTAACTTAAGGTTTTATATTTTAATTAATATAAAAGCATTTTTTTAATTTAACAATTACTGTATGGAAATTGTCTATATATATGTATATGTATGTATGTATGTGTATGTATGTGTATGTATGTGTATGTATATATATATGTATATTTAGAAAAAAAATTAAAAGCATAACTTTGTGACATTCAACTTTTATACTTATTAACTTATTAACTTATTTACATATATTATAAAATAGTGCGTGTACATATATAATTATGCAAAGCGCAATAATTTACATACACATACTGTTATACGATTAAAATATATAAAAATATTTTTTAAATTTCAAATATTGTTATGTACATATTTTAACTAAATTTTATATGTAATTTATATATTTATTTATACACTAAAAAAAATCAATTTTTTTTTAAATACCTCTTAAAATGATATTTAATTCAGAAGATTAATTTTTGGCCATGAGCTACATACATTCATATACATACATACACACACATACATACACATACTGTTTGCACAAAAAATGGGAAAACACCTCCAAGTCGTATAATTTAGTCGATTTTATGTTGTTCTTAGCGATTTGGGTGATTTATGCAAATATGTAAAAAGCAGGGATTAAATTGTAAAAGACACGCAGATTTATAGTGGTTCGGCCAGAATGTGCCTACGTCCACTTTATATGTTATTTCCTTTACTGTTCAGATTACAAGTACAAAGCTTTGATTGCAAGTATATGAAAGTTGTTTGAAAGTTCTATCCGTGCTTGAGCTCTCAAACTTGTCCGCCATTGTTGTACCCCTACCCCTCTATTTATAGAGTGAGGCTGGGGGTAGGGGTCTCGGATGTATATAGCTGCTGGTGGACCTGGGCTGCTGTAACCTGGCCCGGCAACGTTGGTTTAGTAACATCTTGGTTCGGCAGTGAGTGGAGCATGGACTGGACCGGTGGTAAGTGGGTTATTGATTGGTCCGGTGGTGAGTGGATGATCCGGTCCGGTAGTGAGTGGTTTGAGTTCTGGTCCGGTGGTGAGTGGATGATCCGGTCCGGTAGTGAGTGGTTCGGTGGGGCTTTGTTAGTGGGGTAATGATCTGGTCCGGTAGAGGGTTGGTGTTGGTTCGGCTAAGCATTGGAAGTGGGTTGGTTCGGCTAGGCATTGGGAGTGGGTTGGTTCGGCTAGGCGTTGGAAGTGGGTTGGTTCGGCCCTGCCTTGGTTCGGTGGTGAGAATACGCCCAACATTTTCCCCCCCAAAGTGGGGCATATGCCTGCATATGTGCGCTTTGTTTTCTTCCCATTCGGCCTAAGTGCCGAACCATGTGGTCCGGTCATTCTATGCTTGCCTATAAGTAGGGGCTTCATGCTTTCGTTATTCCTTACTACCTGAAATAGCCAAACCAAATTCTTGCCTACTGAATCAGTCATATCACCGAACCATCTTTGATTGCCGAACCAGGTGAGTTTCTCTTCTGCCGAATACACTTTATGCTTGAACTACCGAATAAACTTTGTGGAGTATGAATGCCGGATGAACTCTAAGGTTTGGATTACCGGATGACACTTATGGAGTATAAGTGCCGAATGGGCTTTATGTTGGAAATACCGAACGAGATCGGGGAGTTTGAATGCCGAATGAACTTTGAGCCTTTTATGTTTTGAATTACAAATGAAATTCCAGACTGTACGCACTTGCTTGTTTATATCTCTACTTTCCTTGTTCTAACAATATGCTTTCTCGTGTTGAAGATAATGTCTCGTAAAGTAGAAACTCGTTCTAATAAGAAGAAATCCAAAGACACAGGAGAGTCCCCCATAGTGCCCCCAGTTCAGACAGAACGTCATAGGCCAACCCCTAGATCGTTAGTAGACGGGTATGGTCCCCAAGAGATCTTGAATTCACCGCCCGACTGCTTTCCCAGCTCCCTCAAGGATGAGCAGCTTGATGTCATATCGCGCTCTTTCGGGATCGATAGAGCGCATATGTTGCTGCCGGGGGAAGGAGTGATGCCGTATAATCCCCCTGAAGGATATTTTGCTTATAGTAGGTACCATTGCATGTGTGGGGCCATTCCTCCGATCAACGCTTGGATAGTCAGTTTCATCACCTACTTGAAGGTGGCCCCTTTCCAGCTTCAGCCCAACTCTTATGCCATCTTGGTGAGTCTATTTATTATCTTTCAGAGAAAGTACGGGCGTACCCCTTCCAACCGGGAGATTCGGTACCTGTATAACTTGGGAGGCTACAAGAAGGGGTCTCCATACATCAGCTTGGAGTCGGCCGTGTCTTTCAAGCCAGTCCTAGACTTGTATTCGAAATTTAGCATGTTCAAGAAGGAATGGTTCTTTGTCAAGGATGACTCTGTTTCTTTCCACCGCTTCACCTCTGGCTGTAAGTTGAATCTTATTTATAATTTCTGCTCTGACTGCAATTCCCTTCCTTATGTGCTTTATTTCTTGCTAGCGACAGGTGACTTTGCGGTTGTAGAGGGCGATCGCCTGGTTCATATGGCTGCGGAGATAGAAGCCATTCCGGAAAGGGAGAGGGCAGCCTCTTACTTGATCAGGAATGCTACTCTTCTGGAGTTCAACTTGATTCTGCCACGCCAGTCTGTGGTCAAGCAAAGAGACATGGCTGAGAAGAAGGCTGCCAAAGTTAAAGGAGAGGCTATGGCGAAGAGCATCAAGAGGAAACCCTTCTCGAAACATCCAGTCGTCGGGGGGAGAAACTTAAGAAGTCCGATGGACCCTCCCCCAGCACATGTCCAGATGTTATAGAGGAGGAGGATGTGGAGAAGGAAAGAGGCGAGGATGAAGGAGGTGAGGCAGAGCGTGGAAGTGGTCGAGAAGGACAGAGCGGTGATGGCGCTGGGGCTTTGTCTTCTGGGCAGGCAGGTGAGATCCAGGAGTGGACAGATGATGCTTTTCGCCTAGCTTTTGAGGGGTTGGAGGAAGGATCGGCCTTGGTGGAGAAGCCAGAGAAAACTGACAAGGCCGGGACTGGTGCCGATTCATCTTCTAAGAGCATTTCAGCTAAGGCAACTCCTACGATTCAAGGTGAATTTTGACTCCTGCAGACTCTATTTATGATAGGGATTTAGGAATATTTTATGATCGGCTTCCGTCCTGGAGTGAGATCCAGGACTTATTGCAGTATCCTACTCCTCCCCGGGGTTTGTATAACAAAGCATCGCTTTACTCTTTTTAATTTGATATATTTCTTGAGTTATAGTTCAATGTATGCTTGTAACACTTGGTTTCATATCGCAGAAGCAGGTAAGGTGGCCAAGACATCAGACGTTCGGCACCGTCTCGAACAATACAAACTTCTCAAGGCTTCTACTAAACCAAAGCCTCCGACTAACCGCCCCGGAGACGTAGTCGGCTACCGTCCTCTTCTTGGAGTTATCGAAGAGAATATCCAAAGGAAGAAGAGGAGTCGCTCCTTGCTTGAATCTTCACCTGGTCCTCAACTTCCAACTCAGCCTCCCCATAATACCACGGAGGAGAGTACTGGGTTTATACCTTCTCCGCATCCGTCTGAAAACCCTACCGTTACGCAGATAGATCGTCCCGGCTTAGTCCGTAATCCGTTTGTGGGTTATCCGGATCTGGATCCAGGTTTTCGTGATGTTACCTTCGATGAGGCTACCGGTGAGCACCTTCTCCCTCGCAATTCTATGGTAAAGGTACTTGATGAAGCTAAGTTCCTGGACCTTGATTTGTTTACCACCCGAGTTGTAACTTTGGGGGACGAAGCTAAGGCAAACATCGACCGGGTAGCTGAGGAGACCAGGAAGCTGATGGGGCATCATGCCCGACTGGTCAAGGCTGGGGAAGAAATTAGGAGCGCCAACATTCGATTGCGGTTAATGGTTTCCGACCAGGGCAAACAACTCGCTGATCAGGCCATCCAGATCTCCCAACATGAGGCCGCCTCTAGGCAATTAAAGAGAACCATGGAAGAGGCCGGCAGAGCAGATTTACGGAAAATGGAGGCCGCATGTAAGGAAGGATTGATATGGCCATTGCAACGGTGGATGAGGTTCGGAAAGAGGATCTTGAGCGAGTAGAGGAGTTATCCGGGAAGCTTGAAGCCGCAGAGCTTGCTCAAACCAAGCTGAAGGAGGAGATGGAGGCGATAAGGAAATCCTTTCAGGCTGACCGCTCGCGATACCGATCGAAGAGGGATGCTATCGTTGCAAAGTTGTTGGCTTCTGAGGTCTGAATAGGGGAGTTCGAGGAGAACGAGGGGATAATGGATGAGATGCTTCAGGATATGTACTTTCGCACTTGGAAACAGGGCAACTTATCCTGGATGGATGATTATTCCCGAGTCATGGCCAGGATTTATCTCAGGGCCCTGGAGGAGGCTAAGGCCAAAGCAGATAAGGAGGGTGGCGTGGCCTTCAAGATGGACGTGGTCATGGCTCTGTTCACCAAAGAGGAGAAACTGGCGGTAAAGGAGGGTATGCGGCTGCTTACTGCAGAGGAGGTAGGTGTGCAGTTGGAGGATGATGATCAAGGATCAGGTGTTGGTAAGTCTTCCCTTTTAGTCTTTTTGTAACTTGATTGCCTATTGTTCATGACTATTAATGGGTTCTTTCCTGAATTGGACAGGAGGGACCTCTGAAGCACCAACTACCTCTGGTCAACACGTTGAAAGCTCCGATCCGGCAGTTAAGTAGATCTCGGAGGGCCAGTAGAGTAGAGGCGAAGCTCTGATGCAGCCGGCTTCTTGACTTGACCGGGACACCTTTTGGTTTACTTGACATTGCTGTCTATGTTAGCCCCAAAACATTAATGTAACTGTAATTATATTATTTGTAATGAACGACTTTATTCTTGGCATGTAATTTTTAACTTAAGCTGATTCTGTTATATTTAAATGCTTTCGTTATTTTGGTGTGTTGCATAAGAAATGCAGCTACGCATATGCATGTGATTCAATTGTGTTTGATGTCAAGTTCTTGCTTAAAATATAATTTCACATCTTGCAATGTTATTGTGATGTGTGAATAAATTATAGCTATGCATTCATAGACAAAGGAAGAGAGTACCGCCCTTCGTTTTTTAGTTGTAGATGGTAGCTTTGAATGTCTTGTGTGACTGAGTATGGAATGCAGCTGAGTGTCCTGCCATCCAGTTGTGAGTTCCTATCCTCATTTGCGGGTGTCTCCTATTTTGTGCCCTGTACTTTAGGGATCGTTATATAGGACAGGAGGAAAGTTTTTAAATAAAATAGGAATATAAGAAATAGTAAAACTTCCAATCACGGAAGGCCTTCGATGTGCTTAAGTTCATGGCAAACGGGTTTTGTAGTCACTTTCCCTAGCTGTGGGTCTTGGAAACATTTGTCACCCATCTTACGCCTCCGCGGGGAGTTTTCTTTTTTACCACAGCCGTACTTAAGACACATCAGAGCTGAGATCATGCACGGTAACTACCCGGACCATTATGGCCCGTAATCGTGGGTATTATTCGATTTACCGTGGCCGGCTAGCGTGGGTGCCGATCGTCAACCATGAACTACCCCTGGCTGGCCACACCTTATGTTGGGGCTTAAAGTAGGTTCACAGTAGCCGGCGAGCCGAACGCCGTAATGAGCTGCCTAGGCTATTTTCGGCCTCCTCGGTGGCTTATAATCGGCTCATTACAGTTGGCTTTGAGGGCCGTCGCGAGCAATGAGTTAACCCGCAGTAGAGGGATGCTGGAGCAAAAGTGTCTCATTGGCGAGGGCATAGATTCGTATAGTACCTGTTAGGTCTTGTCCAGGTGGAGTTGTGCTGTGATGTGCCTTGAATGGAAATGTTGTTTACACAGGATTTTGTTCAACAGAAAAGGATAAAGCTCAACAAGCAGCCAAGATATAAAGGAACAAGTTAAAAAAGAGACAAGGTTTTTAAAGTGGTTCGGCACGAAAATGCCTACGTCCACTGATTCTCTTTGTTAATTCACTTCATATGGGCAGTACAAGTTAAGAAAAGTATCGACGAAGGTGTTGGATGTTCCATGCCCTCTGGAACACCTCCCCGTCCACTGTTGACAAAATATAAGCTCCGTTGTGGAGGTCTTTATGAATTACATATGGTCCGTCCCAGATTGGATCCAACGCTCCGGGGCGCGGGAAGATTCGTCTGAGGACAAGATCTCCTTCTTGTAAGCTTCGATGCTTGACTTTGGAGTTGTATCGCGCTGCCACTTTTTGCTTGTGAGCCGCTGCTTTGAGTGCTGCATCATTTCTTCTCTCTTCAATTAGATCCAAAGACATGTGAAGGATTTCTTCGTTCTCTTCAGGGTTATAGTGGATCCTACGGTGGGAAGGCACTACAGTTTCAACTGGGAGCATGGCCTCCGATCCGTATTCCAAAGAGAAAGGAGTATGCCCCGTTGATGTTCTGAAAGAGGTGCGGTAGGCCCAAAGTGCTGTAGGAAGTTCATCCACCCAAGCGCCTTTTGATTTTTCAAGTTTCTTCTTGATTAGAGTTTTGAGAATTTTGTTGATAGCTTCGACTTGTCCGTTTGCCTGGGGGTAAGCTACAGATGAGAATCTTTTGTGAATTCCGTGCTTTTGACACCAGTCGGCAAACTCTTCGCTGTCAAACTGAAGTCCATTGTCCGATATGATTTTGAGTGGAACCCCGTACCTGCATAGAACATTTTTGATCAAGAAGTTAATAACTTTTGCCGAGGATATTTTATTTAGAGGTTCCGCTTCCACCCATTCGGTGAAATAGTCAACTGCCACTATAGCATATTTGGCTCTGCCTCGGCCCACTGGCAGTTCGCCAATCAAGTCAATTCCCCATACTGCAAAGGGCCAAGGGCTGGTCATTTGAGTAATCTCATTTGTTGGTAGTCGAGGAATCTTGGCAAATTTCTGACATCTGTCACATTTTTTGACAAAGTCTAAAGCATCTTTGTTTAAGGCGGGTCAGAAATATCCATATCGGAGTACTTTATTTGTCAGAGTCTGCCCTCCAGTGTGATCTCCGCAGCTTCCTTGGTGGATGTTGGATAAGATTTCCTTAGCTTCCCTTCCAGCGACACACCTAAATAAGGGGTTAGAGAAGCCGCGCTGATAGAGGATGCCTTCTTGTATTGTGTAGCGGGAAGCTTTTCTCAAGATTTTCTTGACTTCGCTACGCTCGCGGGGCAGTGTGTCATCTTGTAAGAATTTTCGGATAGGAGTCATCCAAGTTTCCTCTTCGATTGCGGCTATCAGATCCACTTGTTCGAAACTCGGGGCTAGTTGTTTTAAGATGGCTACTGTTCCGAAAATGGTGTCGTTCTTCATGCTAGCTTGCTTTGCCAGTTCGTCGGCTTCTTGGTTCTCCTCTCGGGGAATGTGTTTGATTAAATAGTGATCTAATTGATCGAGTAACAGCTTGGTTTTCTTTAGATATGATGTGAGTCGTTCTCCTCGAGTCTGAAATTCTCTTAGTATTTGGTTTACAATAAGTTGAGAATCACTATGAAGACATAAAGAACTGACTCCGATCTCTAAGGCAAGTTCTATTCCGGCTATCACTGCTTCTTATTCTACGTCGTTTTTGGTGGAAGCGAATTCCAACCTTAGAGCATAGTGTATCTTCCTTCCCCTGGGAGTGATTATTACAATACCTTCCCCCGAGCCTTGCTTGTTTGATGCTCCATCCACAAAGAGATTCCACTTGATGTCTTCTGCTTTTGAGATTGCTTCTTACCTTCGTTGGTAGTGAACTCGGCAATGAAATCGGCCATGGCTTGTCCCTTGATGGCGGTGCGAGGATGGTAGGTGATATCATATTGACTCTGTTCAATGCACCATTTAAGTAGTCGCCCAGAAGTGTCGAGACGATGGAGTACCTGCCTTAGCGGTTGATCGGTTAGAACTCTGATGGAATGAGATTGGAAATAGTGTCGCAGTTTCCATGACGTGATCGGCAAATAGTATGCTAGCTTCTCAAGTTTACGGTATCTGGTTTCTGCCCCCGTAAATCTCTTGCTTACAAAGTATACCGGCCGTTACGTGTGATCGTCTTTTCTCACCAAAGCGGCGCTTAGGGCATTAGATGACACAGCAAGGTATATGTATAGTTCTTCGCCTTCATTTGGAGTCGAGAGTACTGGTGGTCTCTGGAGGTGTTCGATTAGGTTAAGGAAGGCTGTTAAACACTCGTCAGTCCACTCGAACTTTCCTTTGTCTTTCTTTAGAGCTTCGAAGAAGGGGACACACTTGTCAGTCGCTTTAGAGATGAATCTTCTTAGGGCGGGCACTTTTCCGTTCAGGTTTTGCATTTCCCTTCGAGTGGAAGGTATCCTGATATCTTTCAGAGCTCGCACTTGCTTGGGGTTTGCTTCAATTCCTCTGGCATGGACGATGAATCCCAAGAATTTACCTGATCATACTCCGAAAGAGCATTTTAGAGGATTCAGCTTCATTCCATATTGACGAAGTACTTGGAACATCTCGCCCAGGTGGATTACGTGATCGTCAGCTTTCCTTGACTTTACTAGCATGTCGTCCACATACACTTCCATAGTTCGTCCTATTAGTTCCGCGAACATCTTGTTGACGAGGCGCTGATAAGTAGCTCCGGCGTTTTTAAGTCCAAAAGGCATTACTCTGTAGCAGTACAACCCCCAGTCAGTGATGAAACTAGTGTGGTCTTGATTAGGAGTGTGCATAGGAATTTGGTTATATCCTGAGTATGCGTCCATAAAAGATAAGAGTTCGTGCCCGACTGTGCTGTCCACAAGCTGATCGATTCGGGGGAGCGGGAAGCAATCCTTTGGACAAGCGTCATTTAAGTTGGAGAAGTCAATGCATGTTCGCCACTTCCCATTAGCTTTTTTTACTAACACTGGGTTAGCGATCCACTCTGGGTAGATGGCTTCTCGTATGAAGTTATTGGCAAGTAGGTTCTTTACTTCTTCATCGAGGGATGCTGATCGTTCTTCCCCCAAACTTCTCTTTTTCTGCTTTACTGGCACCTTGGTAGGGTCGATGTTCAGTACGTGGCATGCTACATCTTGGGAGATTCCCGTCATGTCAGCGTGCGTCCATGCAAATACATCCAAGTTGTGGCGGAGAAAATCAGTGAGTTGATCCTTCAGTTCTGCTTTTAGTTGAGATTCGATTTTCAATAGTCTACTTGAGTCATGTTTGTCTACAGATACAAACTCCATAGCCTCTGCAGGCTCGGCAGTGGCCTCCTCCTCTTTGTCCCTGGGGTCTAATTCATTGAAAGGATCACTGGTATATCGAAGAGGAGGGGCTCTCTTTAGTTGTTATGCTTCCAAGTTTTTCATGCAGAGAATAGTCTCTGCATTCTTCCCTTTATCCCTTCTGCGATTATTGCGAAGTTCAGTTACATAGCAGTCTCGAGCAGCGTCTTGATCTCCCTCTACTTCTCCTATTCCATTGTCTGTTGGGAATTTCATCTTCAGACACCACGGGGCCAGGACAATTTGGAAGTCGGACAAGGTTGATCTTCCCAAAAAGGCGTTGTAGGCCGAGTGGTTTTCTATTAGCACAAATGTCTGTTTCCGCACAACAGAGCGGGGATGACTTCCAATTTCAACAAAGAGGTCCAGTTGCCCGTGGGGCATCTTCGCATCTCCAGTGAAACCATGTAGCGGTTTGTTGCAGGGAGACACATCCTTCATCGACAGCTTCATTTTGTCGAAAGCATGCTTAAGTAGGATATTTACCGAGCTTCCAGTGTCTACTTGAATTCGGAAAAATTTGGCTGGACCGAACCAGGCAGAGATGACCATAGGATCCATGTGAGGGTACTGCCTTCCTTCTAGGTCACGCCTAACGAATGTGATGTCATTGTTCTCTTTCCGCTTTGGGTGGCGTTCTTCTATAACAGAATTAATGCAGTCTTCATTGTTTCTAAGCGACCTTCCATATCTTTCCATCTCTGCCCAGCTTCTGTCGGCGATGTGTGGTCCTCCCGATATGGTATGGACCACTATCTTCTCTTGACTGGAGCCGCTGGTGTTGCGATTTCCTCCGCTCACTTCTAGGGGGGTAGCCTTGGGTTCTCGTTGGTAGGAGCTGGTGTCCTGTTCTGACCTTTTACATAGTGTTCCAGTCTCTTCCTTCTGATGTGTTCTTCAATTAAGTCCCGGAGATGATGGCATTCATTGGTGTCATGCCCATGAGATTCGTGGAAGCGACAGAACTTTCCAGACTTAATTGCGTTATCTGATTCCTTCTTGTGCGGGGGGCGTTTGTATTTAACTTCGTCTTGAGTGGCCAGGAAGATGTTTTCGATTGTTTCATTCAAAAGAGTGTAAGTGTCAAATCTTGGACCTGGCCGATATAGACGCTTTTCTCCCTTCTTGCCCCCAGCACTATCTCTGGAGTCATTTCTTTGAATGTCCTTTGCTACAGCGGGTATGTTGCCATGAGCTGCCTTAGTTTGTTGCCCTGTCTGCCTTTCAATGGCAACGTCTTCAAATCTCATATATTTTCCAGCTTCATGGAAGAAATCGGGTAAGGTAGCTGGCTTTTCTTTCATTAATCTCCTAGCAAATTTAGTATCTGGATGCACACCACTGCAGAGGGCCATTAAGATAAGTTTCTCATCGGCATCTTGGACGGCGGCTGTTGCGGCATTGAATCGGGTTAGATATTGTTGCACTGTCTCTCCAGGCTTTTGTTTGATATTGGATAAGGAGTAAGCGTCCTTGGGTTGTTCCACATGAATGCGGAACTGGCTGATGAACCTTTCTTTCAACATTTTTCATGAGCTGACGGATCCTCGAGGTAGATGGCAGAACCAGGAGGTAGCTAGGTCTGCCAAGAATAGTGGAAAGCATTTGCACAATACTCCTTCCGTTGCTCCGCTCATGAGCATATGCTGTGTGTATCTCTGTAAGTGTACGACGGGGTCAGAGGTTCCCTTGTAAGGTTCCATTGTTGGCATTTTCCATTTTAGGGGGGTGATCGAAATTTCGACATTGCGGGTGAAGGGGCTGGTTACCCTAGCGCCTATCCCTCGATCTCTTTGATCCCGTAGACGCACTCTCTGAACAAACGTGCCATCCTTTCATCATAATTTGGAGCAAATAGAAATGAGTTTGGTTCTTCTCTGCGGGATTGATTCCGTCCAGATGACCTGTAGGGATGGTATCGTCTATCGCTCCTAATATTTTCCAGTGGCTGCCTCTGGTCTTCTGGGACCATGTTAGGGTCAGCTACAGTTGGCCCTTGTCCGGATCTTCCCCTGTTGGGTCCTGTTCCAAGCATTTCCTCGGGTCCAACTTCGGGCTGGACTTTAGCTCGGCCCCGTTCATTGGTGTTCCCATGGCTAGGTAGCATGACAGGCTCAGTTACATCCGACCCTCGCCTGGTACCTCCCTCGTTGGGTTCGGTTCCAAGTGTCTCCTCGGGTCGGAATTAGGGCTGAGTCCGGACTCGGCTCCTACCATTGCTGTTTCTGTTGTTTGCTTCTTCGAAGAAGAAAGATCTTTTTCTCCTCCCGGGTCCTCCAGACAGGGACTCATCCCATGATTCAGTGTTGCGGTTGGATTCTTCTGCATCCCTTAAGCGTGACATGAGTTGGTTCACCAAGGCTTCTTGTTGGGATGTGAAGCGATCAGTCACTTCAGCCACAATCTTGTCTAGATCTGCCCTAGTAATTTCTGTCGGTTGTTCCATGGCAGGGGCTATCGGATTTGTCTGGTTTCCATTTGGTACCGCTATTGGAATGGGACGATTCTCTTGATCTGTGATCACTGGATCTGGAACACTGCTGGTTGCGATGTTCTTTCCTTTGTTAGCATCTTTCTTCTTCCTGGGAGGCATGTCTTCCAAGCGATGAGCGATGCTTGTTGGGAAGAAGGTTAAGTGAGAGAAGCTGAAGCTTCGAGCTCCTGTTCTCAGTGAAAGCACCAAAATTGTTTGCGCAAAAAATGGGCAAACACCTCCAAGTCATATAATTTAGTCGATTTTATGTTGTTCTTAGCGATTTGGGTGATTTATGCAAATATGTAAAAAGCAGGGATTAAACTGTAAAAGACTCGCAGATTTATAGTGGTTCGGCCAGAATGTGCCTACGTCCACTTTATATGTTATTTCCTTTACTGTTCAGATTACAAGTACAAAGCTTTGATTGAAAGTATATGAAAGTTATTTGAAAGTTCTATCCATGCTTGAGCTCTCAAACTTATCCGCCATTGTTGTACCCCTACCCCTCTATTTATAGAGTGAGGCTGGGGGTAGGAGTCTCGGATGTATATAACTGCTGGTGGGCCTGGGCTGCTGTAACCTGGCCCGGCAACGTTGGTTTGGTAACATCTTGGTTCGGTAGTGAGTGGAGCATGGATTGGACCAGTGGTAGGTGGGTTGTTGATTGGTTCGGTAGTCTTGGTCCGGTGGTGAGTGGATGATCCGGTCTGGTAGTGAGTGGTTTGAGTTCTGGTCCGGTGGTGAGTGGATGATCCGGTCCGGTAGTGAGTGGTTCGGTGGGGCTTTATTAGTGGGGGAATGATCTGGTCCGGTAGAGCGTTGGTGTTGGTTCGGCTAAGCATTGGAAGTGGGTTGGTTCGGCTAGGCGTTGGGAGTGGGTTGGTTCCACTAGGCGTTGGAAGTGGGTTGGTTCGGCCCTGCCTTGGTTCGGTGGTGAGAATACGCCCAACACATACATACGCACGCACGCACGCACGCACGCACACACACACAGATATATATATATAACGCACGCACACACACAGATATATATATATATATATATTCATCCAATGTTGATAGTACAAACCTGATTTCGTGATAATATACATGCAACTGAGGTAAACGAATGAAATAACAAACAATTATATGTATGTATGTATGTAAATAAAGTCAATACCTTACCATGCCTTAAGTTAACACCTTGAACGTTGAATCGATCAACTCTGCTTGAATCTGAATTCATTTCCTTCAGAGAGAGCTACCAGACTGAAAGCACCACACTTCAAAGTCTTAATTTTATTTAGTTCTGTGTTTTAATTGCTAGAATCAATGGAGGAGGTGAGGAGGTATTGTCGAACAGAAATAAAAGATGAGGAGCAAAGACAATAATTTCGAAAATGGGGCTAAAGGTATTTTAAATTGTGAAGAGATAGAGGAGCTAAAAGAGGATCTGGATCAATTATTTCCTCTTTCTATTTCAAATCCTTTTTGAATCAATATCCAACCCTATTTTCAACCACTTATAGTCAGCCATCTCTGCCTATATTTGGGCCTTTGAATTGCTTTAAGCCAGATCTGATAAATATGCATTTATATTTTATTTAAACGCGCATCTAAATCGTATATCGATACGTGCGTATATAATTTTTATATACACATTATTTCCAACACAAATTAAATAAAAAATTATAATTAAATTTCATAAATATTAATTTATTTATAACAATTATAATTAATTAAATCAAATTGTAGTCGGAGTATTCAATGTTTTGATCACGTGACTCTTAGGTATAAATTCGGTTGGCGATTAATAATGAATAGTTCAAATATTAATGTTCATACATCACCTTAGCTAGTGGTGTCAAATTATGGCCAAATTTATGATTTACATAGCTTCGGTAAAGTTCAATTTTACTTAATTTAAGCATTACTAAGAAGTGAAAATTATATATACCAATTCTCTTCGTTAAAACCATATCACATTAGGACTTATGGAATTTTGGTGATGGTCAAAATTCCAACATCATCCATATTCAACTTCGTAGTGCAAACACAAAGTCCTGGGTTTAATTATAACAATTATTATTAACCAAGCTGCTCTGGCCAAAGACTACGACTTTGAATTGATTTCAGTTGACTATGATCTGACCCCATGTAACTAAGGAGACCAATTCTTCCTTGAATAGTGTATCCCTTTGAATGCTTCCAGTCGATCTAACTACAGTCGTTCGAATGGATGTTGTGCCACGATTTAACTATAATCGAAGAAGAGTTTCCACATTGAAGCTTGAAAGTATTTTCAAGTCAAGGGAATCGTGTAACATTATCGCATCGTTGTTTTCTGTTTGACCTTAGTTATATTAACCAATAGAAAACTATCAAGTGAGTCGTTCTATAATTATCCAATAACTATCAGTACGTAACCCTTTGGTGGTCCCAACAACCATAAATAAAACAGTGCACAACATACGAAGAGCGTTACATACTCTAGTCTCAATGGATGTATTGTCTTAATACATCTTGACTCTGAATATTTAAAATGATATCTTTATTTTACCATGATAAATCACTTATGATCATAACACATTAAAACTGCTATCAAAAAATATACCATTTATGGACTTTCTATTAAATATACTTTTAACAAAATTAATCAATTAATATAACATATTATATCAAGTATATAATAGAAATAAAACACCTTTTATTTTGAACAAGATTGGTTATAGAATTAAACATATGTAATAATTATATAATTTCCCCTAAGGGCATACCCCAAACTCTATCATGAGGCCAGTATCACAGCCAACTGTAGTCAACTTATAGTCAAAATCTCTGGCTAGAGTGGTACGGTTAATAATAAATTTTATTACCGATCTAAGAACTCTGTTTTCGAACAAATTGAGTTGAATGTGGATAATATTGGAATTTTGACCAATACCAAACTCCACATATCCTAAAGTGGTATAATTTTGATGAAGGGAAGTGTGTAAATTATCATAAAAAAAAACATAGCTTAAGAAAATGTGAAATTGGATTTAACCAAAAAGAACTATAACCAATGAATTTGGCCAAAGTGTCACAAGACTAGGTAAGGTGACATATGAATGTTAATATTTGAATTTCAATATTAATTGGTGATTGAGTTCACACATCTGAGTCTCACAACCACATTTGTGAATTCAAAAAAACACGATTTAATTAGTTTGTATAATGTTATTAATTAATTAATATATGATAACATAAATTAGTAATTTATTTGATGTTTTGGGTGTAGTTAGTGTTGGAACTGGACCAGCCCGTAAAATCTCATATTGGATCTTTATTGGGCCTATAAAGTCTAATTTATTTAGAACATTTATAAATTTTATTTATATAAAAAATTATTTATTTAAATTTATAAAATGATATTGTATTATTTAATTTAATGCATGCTAAATATATATGTGTAACATATACACACACATATAAGTGTGTGCATATGTAACATATCAACCGATGTAAGGTATAATATGCTCATGTATAGATGTTGAGATTTACATCGCAATGGACACGTCAACTCATCCAATATGCAAATATATTATCCAAACGTACGTATACACACGTACTCTTGACTAGTTAAAACGCTTAGCGGTTCCATAGCAGTGGAGATGCAAAAGGATATAGCATGGATATAGCGAAAAATAGCGAAGGTGCAAAAAGCTTCACTAGATATAAAACTAAATATTTAAAGTTAAATTGTTCTCATTCTGACATCATTCGTGTAGAAAAAAGAAATATTTGTTAATCTTATATTACAAAACAAAAGAATATCATGATTTTTGTAGTCTAGGTTTAATGAGTATAACAGATTTCTTACTTATATTAAGCACTTATGCCTTAAAATTGGCTCTTTACTCTAACTTTGTTGATTTGATTCGTAAGAAAATTAGTCATATCAACATTTTTTATATTAACGTTGCTAAAGCGGGGGCTAAAAAGTCTTGATTTAGCCGATGTTGCGGAAAATAACAGGGCTTAAAGTGGATCTATTGTTTAATAGCACTATACTGAAAAAGCATAGCAGTCGAAGAGTGGTATGAGCTATAGCGGGAATTTTATGGGGCTTTAACTACACAAATAGACATGCACATTTTCTTATATAAATAAAATATTACAATATATATGTATGTATAAAATAAAATTTTATTTGCATAAAATTTTGTATCTGTATATATATAAACATAAATATCATCAAGGCGCATTTCACTAGAAGGACAAACTTTGCAGTCCAATTAGTTTCTAGGACACACATTCAAAGAAATTACTTTCAAGGCCAAAGTCAGCAGAATAATTACTTTCAAGGACAAAGTCAGTAGTCCAATTACTTTCAAGGACATAATTTCATAGGTTTTTAGGCCCTAGAAACTAATTATTTTATGTTTTGTCCTTGAAAGTAATTATTTCAATTGTGTGTCGTAGAAACTAATTCTTTTTGCTAAAGAGGCCTTTGTGGCTAATTTCCACTTCATCAATGTGTATATATTTATAACCATATAAATATGTTTAAATCAATTATAAAATATATTTAATTTTTTTGCTGCAATGTCGAAACTAGTATATGTATAAATAGTTTTTTTTTAAATATAAACATTCGTATGAATGAATGTATATATTTTTTTTAAACGTATAAATGTATATTTAAATACTTATATATGTGTATAAAAATAAATATAATATATATATATATTAATACATGAAATTCATAAATAACTTATATTTATGTATACATATAACCTAGTTTATCACATTATTTTAATTTTTAATTATAAATATATTTGTACATACATTAATAAAATAGTATTAATAGTTAAAAATTAATAAAAAGTTATTTTTTGAAACCAAATTTTAATTTTAATTTTCTAGAAAAATTTAAATTTTTTTATATAATTTGAAACTTTATTATCTAATTTAATAATTCAAAACAATTAAAATATATTTTATATTTTTCAATTTTTACTTAAATATTTAAAAATATTATAAAAATGTCTTTTTTATTTTAACCGAGAGTATAATATGTATTAATATATTTTATAAAATATTAAAAATATTTTTAATACATATATGAAGTTATATAATTATGTATATGATTATTTGATTTAAATATTATTTAAAACAATATATAATATAAAACAAAATTCATCCTCCCGAAAATATTATACTTGGTAAAAATTATATGTAAAATTATATTTTCACGTTCTACATTTTCATAATGTAGTATTTAAATTTTAAATTATATATATTATATGTTAAATTGTAAAAAATTGTTTTTGTATTCTAAGCCATGCTCCACAAAGATGTATCATCTTATAAAAAAATTTAAAACATGTAAACAAATAAATCAACCAATCAATATTGTGACAATATATTTACATGTTCGAATCATCACCTAATGAACAATATTATATACATATATACATGCATATATGTACATAATGCATGTATTAAATACAGTTTAATATTTGTAATCATATTAGGAATGTACCTTGTAGTCAAAGCCCTTAAGTACACCTCAAAACTATGGTATAAGCTCCATGAAATGATTTTGTAACGGACGGCGATTGTTGACCCTCGAAAATCGACACCAATACGTCCACAATATTGTGTGCCGGAAATTCAAGTGCCAGAAAAGCCGATCGTTAGGGGAAAGAAAGAAAGAAAAGAAGAAGAGAAGAGAAAGAGACTAAATCAATCGCGGAATCTCACAATCGCAATGGAAAAACATATAATATAATATCAATGATCTTTACAAAACAGAAACTATAATATACATACATCCATCAGAGTACAACAATCAATCACTAATCATCAGTCTCGACAGTTAGAATAGCCTATCCTTACGATGCTGATAATTTAGACACAATGCAGCAAAAAAATAAACATATACGTGAATACGATCAAAAGACCTCCAGCTCGTCTGCTAAAGCTCCAAAGTATCCAAATTTAAATCTGTAAATATGCTCGATCTAATCCGTGCATTGAAAAGGAAGAATGTGCGGATCAGTCTGGTAAACCAGCGTGAGAAAACACATCTCAACTGAAGTTTAAAGTTATAAAAACTTTCCTTTATCAAAACAAATGTATCTCATAAGACCACGCTCACCCATAGATATAAACGGGTTTTTACCTTACGATAACCAAAGTATTTCATATCAAATCATGTTATATTGTACTAGTGTCTAATATACAAATAATACTAATTATAGCCAAAATTGTTACATTGATTAAATTCCAGCATACTAGCCGCACAGTGAGTTCTACAAACAAAATGGCAGGTACGTAGTGGATAATGGATTTCCATACAAATGACCAAGTGAAGGGGCTACCTTTCGACGGTACATCGCTAGAGGAATGTACCGAGGCCCAACTAACGGTCCTCTACCAACACCAGGCCGACCAACCTCTTACTAGATAGTGCCAAATATGTCATCACCCGGTCGTTACCGACCTATCCAAGGGCCCTCATCATATACATCCACAATAATATAATCCCGAAAATCATAACAGACAAATATATCTAAAAGGAGATGATCACATCCTAATGGTTGCGAACCACATAGCCTTGCTGCATCTACCCTATTACGGTCATTTAGGACGTAAGGCCTAAGGTTACATTTACCTTTCATATATCACATTAACTTTCCTTTTTGAATGCTACATTTCCATTCCATCATCACACAACTGATTTCTACAAACCTATAACTCCTGAGCTTGTACGCCTTAGGAAAGGATGTTAAGCTAAGAGAAGTTACCTTCTCCGCCACCAAGCGGATTATACGTTTACGGAGATCGGTCAATGTAATTAGAAATGCAACGTCAGACATTCATCCATAAAAGTCGTCCAGGACCAGGATAAACTGAAGGCACTTCTCTTACCACATCATGTTGGGAATCACCCCTAGGATAAGTGGCAATTAGTTCTTGCATTGGATATTTCATAACAAAGAGACCACTACTACTATATGAATATTGGTAGTTTATCCCCAAATGATCAACAAGCAGTCCTTCATTACAAAAATCCCAAATATCAATGTCTTCCAACACTTGTACATTCAAACACATATATGTTGGTCTAAAGTGGTTCTCGGATATTATCGACCCCGAAATCTCTCCAGATCAACAATGATCAAGAGGCCAAATTTGATAATCGGCTATTTAACTATCAAAGCAAACAATGATATCTAGCACCATAAGCAATTGCTAGGCCCACTAAATAAATCTTTTATTAATTAAATCAATCTTCAAATATTTACTTCAAATTATCTTTAAAAAGATATATTCACAAAATCATTTCAAATTACCAAAATTTGGAAAACATTTTCGTATACTTATATCGACGGTATAAGTATACTAAATAATACTACCATTTGGAGACACATCAAATAGACCTCTTTAACCGTACTACTCCAAAGTTCATACACCTCCGGACAGGTGTTAAGTATAGGAATCAATGCTCCTACACCACCAAACCTTTAGCATGATCATAAGAACTAATTTGTATATTTCATGAGTGAAGGTCAAAATACAATTTATCGGGTCAAAAAAAATGTTGCATAAAACATCATTATCACAACCCAAAAACATTAGTATAGGGATTTGATTAATTACATATATATATAATCTCATATAGTATATGAAACATTTCCTTTCGAAAATCATTTACTATAACAATAGTGTTAGAGTCCACGCTCCTTACTTCTTCGAAAACGTCTATTACAACAATAAATATGGAATTTATGTTTTAGATACTTATAACATTTTAAAACATTTTTCAAACTACTAAATTCCATTTAGAATTATTACTTTCCAAAACATTACTTAAAACGATAAATTACTTTTTAAAGCCATTGACTTAATCAAAAACATTACTTTCAAACGTTCCTTTAAATAAAAATTCATTTTTAAATCTCAACTTAAATCATTTCTATATTTATAAAAATATTCTCATAAATCTCCTTTCGATTTTATAAAAATTCAATTTTATAAAATCTCTTTATTTACAAAATTCTATTTATAAATCATTCTTTTATAAAAAATAAATTTACTACCAAAAATCGACTTATAAATCCATTTCTTTATAAATCAAATCTATTTATAAAACTATTTATAAAACAACTTCAAATCCATTTACTAAACATTTATAAATTTTAATTATACATCTATATCTTTATTTATAAAATATCACTTTTATAAATCTTTTTATAAACTTATTCAAAAATCCGAAATCAAAGTACTTCTCAAAACTATATTTTATAATATCAAAAATCATATCTTTTAAATCATTCCTTTTAATAATTTAAAATTTATTAAAACATATGTACTTCCAAAATTACTTTAAAATCCTTTTTAAATCAAAATCATCGTTTTTAACATTTCAAAATACCAAAAAATAAGGCTCAGTGCTACTAATGCACTAAATAAGTCAAATCCTATCATAATCAATAATATGGCATCCAACACATCATATATCAGCATATATATAAAAAGTAAATCAACAGTGGTGAGAAATCATGTTGAATCCCTCCAACCTGTCCCCAGCATCATATACTACATATAATATAAATATATAAACAACCGCTTCGACGCGGGATTCATATACAAAGGGTCATAAGCTCTTACGCGGGAACGTAATAGGGCCTCATTTGCTCCAATAGGCGGGAATATATATCCAAACCAACTAATAAATATAGTATATCATTCAACAAGCAACAAATAAGACAAATAAAATTATTCCCACTTATACAAGGTAAGCAGGCCAGAGAGGTGAGTTAACTCACAAAAATACCAAAAATCACCTAAGCATTCTGGTTTGAATTAAAATTGAACGGTCATTCAATTTAACCCAAAATACCTACTAGCTCTAAATTTGTCCAATCCAACTCCATAGCATAGTACTCACTGACACGAACGCAACACAACTTGTCGCGCTTGAAACCAACCTCGTATAAGAAAGTTATGAATTAATTAACATCCGATATAATTAAATTTATAATTAACTAAATTAATTAAAAGTTTAAACTTTAGTCTATCATCTTCTTCTCTCTCGTTCTCAACTACAGGCACACGCATTCCTTTTATTCTTCAAACCAATAATCGCTCCACCCAAGACACGCCGCCATCGACATCACCATGCACTGCCGAGCCGCCGCCAATACCACTCCCCGTGTTGTCACATGCTAGCCAACGTGCGCGCATATGTGCAAAAAAACCACGGTCGAACCCATAACTGCAGCTGTGAATGCGGCGCTATTTCAGCCATGTCGAACAATGATTCGACGATCCGACCGTTGAACAAGCTCGTATCATCGTGCTCTATGTTTTCCTAGTTGAAGTCATTGGGTAATTCGAACTCTAGAGGCTCCGATCTACGTTGGCCGTTAGGTGGTTTAGTTTTATTGGCGGATGAAATTTAGAAGCTAGGGTTTTGGAAAATGAAGGGAGTAGATGGCCTCTATATAGAAAATTTTCGAAAGCATTATTAATACACGAAAATTTCAAACTCCAAATGAAGCATGCCGCCTGTCGTTCTATATATGATACCTCTATTTCGAATACAATGGAATATATATTGGAAGCCAATTCCATCATATTCAAAAGATATCTTTTCGAAATCAAATTATTTTAAATTAAATTCCTTTAATAAATTTCTACATTTCGAACTCGCACGACCAAACGATACGTCCAACCGCCACGAAATTCAACAATATATAATAATTCACTATTACAGATCTAATGAAACTGTTTTCATCTAAATCCGAGACAACGCTCAAAAAGACAATTTTTACAAGTTAATATAAAATTTCCGATTTCTGTTTATTCACTTTTAATTCAAATTTAGAAGTTATCTTCATTCTTATTCAAATAGATTTTAAATCAACTTTTGAATCATGTTCATTCATTTTAAATGCAAGGTTTAATTATTTTTAAACAATTACAGATACTAAATTTAACAATTTAATTATCAAATAAATTGCTATATTTGAAATATAAGTTATTTATTTATACAAATTAACTTTCCAATATTTAAAATCGATTAAATATTCCAAGTTTAAATGACAAAAATTATGGTTCGTTAAAGATTTCCAATCCAAAAGAGTGCTAGTCCTTGAACTATTGACCACCGACTATCGATATGCACTGAATTCGATTTGAACTTGATATGAAAGAGGGATGGAGAGGGGAGGTCGGCCAAAAATGAGATGACATGGAGGCTTCAAAAGTTCTCCAAAAAAGATGAGGATAGGGACCTTTATATAGAGAACGATAAGGAGAGAAGTTTGGATCTAATCTTCTACTCATTCTCCTTCCATCTTAGTCATCCATTTCAAAACTCTCTAACCCCATCATTATGACACCTACAGCCCTATAAGAGCCGATTCTATCAGCCCCCAGCTTTCAACCCACTTAGACACCAAATAAAATACTATGCAATTAAATCCAATTTGACGCTTATCGATATCGTATAACGATTAATATATTTATAGTTGTTATAAAAATATATTTAACTATATATTTATTCATCAAATCAAAATCTAATTTCATAATTAATATTTAAAAAATATTAATCAATTTAATTAATTGTTAACAATTATAAATTAATTATTAATTTGGTTAAAGGAGAATTCATCGTTTTGGTTGTATGGCTCATTACGTGTAAATTTGATCAACGATGAATATCGAACTACTAACTTCACACGTCACTTAATAGGTGGGGTGACATTTGGCCAAATTATCGCTTACATGGTTTTCAGTAAAATCCAATTTTACATTATTAAGAATTACATGGTTGTGACTTTTATTTACACCAATTCTCTTCGCCAAAACTACATCACTTTAGACTTATGGAATTTAGTAATTGTCAAAATTTCAATATCGTCCACATTTAACTCTAAAGTCCAAACACAAAGTCCTTGGATCAATATTAACAATTATTACTAACTGAAGTGCTCTGGCCAGAGACTTTGACTTTGGGTTCACTTCAGTTGACCATGATACTAACCCCATATGACTAATGAGATGAACTCTCTCTTGAATAGTGTTTCACTTCTGATACTTTCACTCAACCCAACTATAGTTATTCGATGGACACCGTGTTATGATTTGACTATAATCAAAGCAGAGCTTTCATATTGAAAATTAACATAATTGTCAAATCGTGCGAACTATGTAAATCAGTCACATTGATATTTTCTGTTTGACCTTAGTTATATTAACCAATAGAAAACTATCGAGTGAGTCATTCCATAGTTATCTAATAACTGCCAATATGTAACCCCTTGGCATTCCCATCAACCAAATGTAATACACTGTCAATATTTAGAGAACGTTACGTGCTCTAGTCTTAACTGATGTATCGATATTCAATCTTGATACATCTTGAATAGGAATATTAAAATGGTATATTTATCTTCATTGTGATAAATTACTCACGGTTACAATACTTTGCAAGTATTATCACAAAACATACCATTTATGAATTTTCTACTAAATATACTTTAATTAAATTAAATAATTGAAATAACACATTATTATCAAGTATATAATAAAAAGAAAATGCCTTTTATTTAGAACAAGATTGGTTATTGAGTTAAATATGTAACAAATTACATGACTACCCCTACAGCATGCCTCTAACTCTATCAGTTAGTAAATATTTGGATGTATTTATAAAGTTTATATATACACATATCGACATACAATGTCAGTATATATTTAAACGAGTTATAAATATGGTAAATTGCTTAATTGGCTTTTGGAAATAATTATCCAAGGGTGGAATGATATGGTTTGCCACACTAGAGAGAGGAAGGGATATGGATGTGATTTGATTGAGAATTAATGAGGATGTTTTAATAAAGAGAACAGAAAAGGTTTAATTCTTCTTATTACAACAAAATCCCCTTATTTTCTCTCATTTTTAATTTTCTTTTTTCCTTCTTCCTTCCCTTTCATAGCCATCACCTTCCCTTCATTTTCTTCCCTATGGCCGAAAAATTTCATCAAAATAAAATAAAACAAAACAAAGTGTTTCATTTGATTCTAGTAAGATTGGGTGGTGATTTGAGGAGTCTTGGAGTCAATTCAAAAATCAAGGTGTCACAAAGGGTTGGATCTGCAAAGGTAAATTGATATTTATTTAATTCATTTACATATGTTCACATCTAACCACATTTGATATATCGAACATATATTTGAATTGCCATTGTATATTATTAAATTTAGCTAGTCATATGTATTGTTTATAAATAGAATTCAATTGAAACTAATTTGGAAATTTGATCATTTTCATTTGACCATGTTTTTATATATGTAAATCAATCGTCTATAAAACTATTTTATGAATATTAAATAATATATGTATATATAATCATATTTTGGCTATAATTAAACATCTATATTTATATGCATCTAAAATTAATGTTTTTATTTTAAATCATGATCTTTTGGTGTTTATTTGGTCATGGGGATAAATTTGAAATTTATCTATTAGCTGTTATGGATTGCTAGTCATAAACACACACATACGGAGATACACACACACATATGTATGTATACGTACGTACGTACATATGTATATCTTGCATATATATATATATATATATATATATTGTTTTATAAATAAAATCAAAATGGAACACACATGCACATCATAAAGTTTTGATATAGTTGTTTTGATCATTTGTATATTTGTTAATCATCTCATACAAATTATAATTTATGTAGTATTAAGTATTTATAAACAATAATTCATTTTTAGTTATTATTAATTATGGAATATACAAATTAAGATTTATGATTTAAATCTAAATTTAGGTAGAAGTTTTTAAGAGAGGATGGTGGAAGGCCTTTTTATTTCCCTTAAATACTATTTTAATGTATCCTTAGTCAAAGATAAATTTGAAATTTATCTCATTAACTGTTCTTGGCTTATTATTTACATGAAGTTAATTTTATGGCTATATATATATATATATATATATATATATATATATTTGTGTGTGTTTGAACTCTACACACACACAGGGTATCATTAATTAATATGTGTACACCAATTATATACATATATAGTAGTATATTCAAACTTTGTATATACTTAGGCATTATATTTATGATATGCATATGAACTTGCCATATGTATATGCAAGTATAATCTAGTGTATATATTATAGATAAAAATCTCAATATATGTATGCATGTGTATAGTTATATACATGTTTATATATCATTTCTTACCATGCCATGTTATGGATATATAATGATATATTCAAATAAACGTTAAATTAAACTAATTAATATGATAAATTAACTAAAAAGGAATATTTTAAAATAGATCTAATGCTAGTTAATATATTATATAGACCCATTAAGATCCAAGCGGGGAATTTTTTTGAAAATTTATCATTTTCGCCCGCTGCAAAACGGATCAGGTTCTAGCACCGTCAAAGATCTAAAGTAAGAGCTATTGAAGGTCTAACGCAAAAATAAATCAAAGTCTAAAAGTAAGGGCTATTGATGATCTAAATTGAGAGCTACTCGAGATCTAAAGTAAAAGCCATCGAAAATCTAAAGTAAAGAGATAAAGAAGATTTTAAAGTAAAAGCTATCAAACATCTAAAATAAGAGAGTAAAGAGCTATCGAAGGTAAAAAGTAAAGAGCTATCAAAAATCTAAAGTAAGAGCCATCGAAGGTCTAAATTAAAGAGCTATCGAAGGTGCAATCAAAGGGCCATCAAAGATGTAAAGGAGGTTATTGAAGATGCAACGATCTGAAATTTTGAATAATTAAAAATATTTAATTTAATAAGAGGTTGGTGTTAATATTGGAAAAAAATTAAAATTTGTGATTTATTAATAAGAAAAATAACTGCAATAAAGTGTAATAATGTTAATGTAAGGTAACATATAACTACTTTAATGCAATTTCAATTAATTGAAATGATTATAAACATAAAATTTGATTATAAATTGTAAATACGGAAATAAAAAAAATGTTGTATTTAATGGTTAAATTGTATGAAATTAATTGAAATTGGTTAATATGGAATAATTAATCGGTATGTGAATTCATTTGCTTTTGATTTTAAACAATAGACTTGGAAATGTGTTTGAATTATCAATGAATAATAATTGCTTTAATTGTCATTCTGTATTTAATCCATTTAAATTAAATTGAAAATCACTTGCAATTAATCTACTTAAATGTTGCAGTTAATATGAATTAAGATGGTAAGATTGAAGTAATGAAATGGTAAACCAATGTTAAGTATATCCATAAGATAATAGTGGACGGAACAATTAGATGTAAATCAAAATAAATAGATTTATTGAAACATTAAATTGTAATTGATGAATTTATTGCAATTCAAATTGAATATTATAATTAATATGGTAAAAGATGTTAATTGTAGACCATTGATGTAATAAGATGTAAACGTATGTTAGTTACATTCATGAGTAATAATGTATTAAACAATAAGAGCGAAATCAAAATAAATGAATTTACTGGAATTTTAAATCATAATTAATGAATTTATTACAGTTATAATTGAACATTGTAATTAATGCAATAATTAACATTGGAATTGACATGGAAATTAGTTTTAAAGGATTATAAATTACTAGGTAATCAAAAAAATGATAAAAATTGATAGTTATTAAATTTGAATTTGAAAAGTGATTTAATTAATATAATAATAATTTATTTAATTAACGTGAAAATAGCCATTTTGGCTACTGTCTCAGATTTTAAGAAACCATTTTCATCGAATCCGTAACAGTGAATTATTGTAAAATTTCAAGTTTCGTAGCGATCAGACTTGTCGTTTGATCGTGCGGGCTTGAAACACGCAAAAATCAATTTAATGAATTCAATTTGAAATAAGCTGATTTTAAAAGCTAACTTCTTCCTACAATGGAATTAGGACTTGAAACATGTTCCATTGGATTTAAAATTATCAAAAACATATATTTTGATATATGGGATGACCTACTTTCGTTTCAGAGATGGAACGAGCTTTTCGAGTCGTTATTGCCATTTCATACCAATTTGATATGTTCATTCTTTCTTATCGGGCCTTGACTGTATAAATAAAATTTTCTAAACCCTAGAATCCTTTCTATTTCTTATTATAATGCGTACAATTCCACCTGTCTGTTCCTCCTTCTCAAATGGCAGAAACCCTAATTAGATTCAGTTGCAAATCAAAAATTTCCAATCGGAATTCAAACTCATCAAAATATGTCAAATTGAATATGATTTCGAAGATCTCGATGAATCAAGTCGACACATGGTGTACATTTCTCATAACAGTGCTCAGATTATCACAAATTGAGGTCAAAACGATGAAATCGCGAAACACTAATCGGCATCAATCATGAAATTGATTTGGGGGTTTTGTTGTGCTCACAGCCTGGAGCTGTTTAGAGGTGGTCGCACGACCTAGACTAGAGCATGGTGGTTGGAATTGTTGGATTGGGGTTCAAAACCCTAAGATTTGAAGGTGGCAGCGTGGTGTCTTAGGGAGGCCGGAGGGCTCGGTGGTAAAGCCAGTGGACACGGCTCATCAAGGCGGAGAGGATGGTGGTGGTCGACGATGGCTTGGTGGTCGGAGGGATGCGCTATGGCTTGGTCAACGTGATGGTTGTAGGCGGTACTTGGGTTCGAGGGGGGCGCATATGAACGAAGATGAAAATGGTGACGTGGAACGTCGTATGGTTATTAATTATTTATTTTAATTTAAAATTTAAAGTTGAATGTTCTAACTACCATATCTTTTGCATACGAGCTCGGATTCATACGCAGTTTATTCCTCTACGATTGCATCGGAATTTCGAACATTATGAAATTGGTTTGGACGAATTCTAAGACTATTAGATTTTAGGCTATTTTTGGATTTTAAATCGATTTGAAATCAAATGTGAGTGTTTTAACCCACTCACAACTACTAGATTATCTTACGTTAGTTAAATTGAATTTATGATGTGATTATAATTTGATTGGTTGATGTTTGGTGTATTGAAATTGTCATTCTAGTAAAATCTGACTTTTATTGAATTTAATCGCCATTAATTCAATATTAAATTTAAATTACCAATTAAATACTTGTTAATGATAATCAGAAATTGTTGTTATGCATTGATTGCTTTGAATGATGATTGTGACGGATGTTTGATTGTTGATATTGAATGATTGGATATTCTATTTATATATTGTTATCACACTACAAGTTCCCTTAGTTTGTTGTTAGAAAAATCCCTATGATTGAAATGATACACGTCCGAACGATCTGATAGATTAAGGAAAAACTGTTATGGGTTGAAATGATATACTCGAGGGATTTCATGGATTTGAAGTTAAATTCGGGATTGTGGGTTGAAATGATATATGGCTGTAAATTTAAATTTATTGCTAGTTGAAATGATATATATATATATATATATATATATATATATATGTATCAATTGACCATATAGGGTAGAAAATTATATACGGACATTGGATGGGTTAAATTAAATGATTTTTAAACCTTAAATTTTTGAAACCAGTTAAATGATATTTTGAAATAAGAAATTGATTTATATAAACTAAATTATTTTCGAAAATCCAATCTTTAAATGTTGAAATTGGAATTGGTTTAAATGAATTGTTTAAAGGATTTAAATTGAAATTTCAAAGTTGAATTGTGAAAATAAATGATTTTTTTTGAAATTGAGCTATTAAAATATATGAATATTTAAACTCTGAAATTTATTAAATTTGAAATAGTTTAAATTTATTGTTCGAACATGGATTTGAATTCGATATTGATTGAGTTGTTTTAAATGAGAATATGAATTGAAAGACAAATTTGAGTTTGTTGATTTGAAAGCTAGACATGGTCCAGATGTGTTGAAATGAAAGAAATAGTTTAATTTGATATTAATTTCAAATTAATTATTTTAATATAATCTGTTTAAAGATATTCTATTTTAAAATCCTGATTATTAAGATCTTCAAATTATTAAACTATTTTAATCTATTTTAAACTATTTAAACTATTTTAATCCATTTTAAACTATTAAAACTATTTTTAAAACTATTTAATCTATTTAAAATCTTCTAAAGTATTTTGAACTATTTTAACTATTTTAAACTCTTTATGACTATCTAAAACTATTTTCTAAATGAATTGTTTATATTTAAATCCTTGATTTAAAAGGAATATGGTTAAATGAGGTTATAGCCTAAGTTAGGATTTGAAATGATATTTTCTAGTGAAATGGCATATTTGAGTAAATATGATGATTTTGAAATGAGGATTTAACATATTTTGTCGCTATGATTTCAAGGGTGAACATGATTTTGAAAGTGATATGGTTTGAATTGAATATGATATTTTGATATCAATTTTGAATCGGTTTTGGAAATGTAAAAGAACCATGCGGTGTAAATAAACGTTTGGTTGTTAAAGAGACCGGTATCAGATATTGTCACACTCTCCACCAATACCGAAAACCACTTTAACAACTGTGTACGTAGTGGAGATTCCAGAATGAAGTATGATGGTTTGGCGAACGATTTTATATGAGGTATTTACGTAGCCCTGAATTCTGCGAGTCAGCTTGATATGGCTAAAACAGGAGCTATATCGGGCCAAGTAAAGTTGCTCCTCCGATCGGGCATATTTTTTCGATACCATATTATGACTTTGTGATTGATTTGGTGGCCACCTCACGATTTGATTATGGAAGTCTATTCCGAGGTGGGCGGTGGTAGCTGCTATGCGTTACCACAAGTTCAGGAGTGCAAATGGTAGAATCATGCATTGGCATTACCTCACGTGCCTTGTCACATGCCTTATCGCGTCCACTACATGTTTGTTTTGTACCATACCTATGGAGTGCTCCTTGAATATCCCATCAGTTTGGTGGGGCTTACAGTATATGTGTAGACTAAGGGAATATATAAAAATGTGTTAAGGGGGATATGTGTAACGCATTAATGCTATTTTAATACATTACCTTACTGTATACTATTATAATAGCGTATTGTACTATGTACGTAAATAGTTTAGCGGATTCTTAGGAGATCGCAATCCTAAATATCTCTTAAGTTGTTGCACTCACATTAGACACTGGATAGGAGATGTCAAACCCCGTAAACATCTCTGACGCCGTTACGCTCATATTTATTTACCGTTGATTTAACTTACATAAGATCTTTAAGTTCTGACTCGAGTGTTTTGTCTTTTCATTACGCTCAGGTCAGTCTGAGCTTTTCAGCGTATTGAAGACCTTATTTCTAGAGGATGAAGACAAAGATTTTGTACTATTATTACTTAATATATTTATTTACTGCATCTTGTTGTTCCGCTGCATTATTTATTTATTCCTGCTATATGTACTCTGATTTTATATTGTAAAAGTATAATCAAATGTTATTTGTAAAATAGCTTTATGAACTGTTTATTTGATTATTATATTTTGTTATTCAGCTGTTAGATTCTGTGTTTTGTTTTTCTTTATTTTCTTTCATTTTCTTATTTACCCCATAACGATCCTCCCTTTTGAATGGTTTGAGTCTGACATGTGTTATTTATTGTCGATTTAAACCATCTAAAATGGTGCGTCGTCACAGAAGCTCTATGACATAAGTTATCAAATATGCAAGAAAAAAGGCTCTTGAAGGTTGTAGATTGGGTGCTATCAAACTTCTACATAGAAAATTATCATGTTTCTTATTGAACTGCTCGTGCCATGTAAAGATGAAAGTATATAGAATGGAAGTGATAAAGAGGATCCATACGGATAGTGCCATTTGTCATTCCGACATTGTGCCACTTCATCATCTAATGAGAATGATCTCGATCTTCCAAAATTTCCACATGCCATATGTCAAGAATCCATTGACATAATTTTACAATAAATAGGAATGTACCATAACATAAGAAGATGCCTTTTTTTGAATTATCTTCTTCCTCGTTTTTTATTTGTAATCGAGATATATACAAAAGCTTGATTTAGGACTTTCATGGTTGTCTAAGCCAAATCGTAATTAACAAATTGTAAAGAATGACAAATAAACATGAAATTTGCATATGATGTCATGGCATACTTCTAGTTCGTGTTCATATTACTTAGCTTCTCTAAAAGTTCTTGAAAAGTTATGCCGAATTTAAGGCTTAACACTGAAATTATGGTGCATGACTTCATCTTGAAGATAAAAGTTCGTTGCTGAAGATTATGTGATCGATCATCTACTTATCAACATAACTTTTGAACCGTGTTACTTAGCTCTTTTGTCATTGTGACATGAACAAAGTCACTCTTTTAAAGCCTCTTATTGAAAAACAATTGACTGAAGGTTAGAATTTCCAAAATCATTTCTTAACTTATCAAGTGACATGCCTTCTAATTTATCAAGCTACCATGTAAGTCTTCTTCTCATTCTTTAACAGTGTATCCATCTTCAAGTCTCATGCCCAAACCTCTTATGGCATTGTAGTAACTAAATAATTGCTCCCTAAATTCTTTAATGATTTCTTCATAGAGAATGTATTTGCAGACAAAACGCTAACTCTGGCAACTAATGTTAAAACTTTTGAATCGGGATTTACATGTCGAATATTCAGGACCGACTCAGTGGATATGATTTCTATTTCTGTCATGTGGGCTTTGGCAGTCCACTGGACCAAGATAACAATTAAGAAAAAGAATATGTATAAATTTTATATGTGTTGTGTTTTGATTACCAAGTTAATCGATGTAGTCATGTGGTAAGCATCATATATTAGCATGGTGAAGGCACAAGTTAAATACCTTGCATGGAGCATAATTTTCTGTATTTTATAATCTAGAGCAATCTTTGTATTTTAATTTGGAATTGGTTTTTTTTTCTATTATATTATTATTATTATTACTACTACTACTATTACTATTAAAGGTATTATTTTACAAAGTGAAAAGAAAATGCTACTTTTAATATATAAAAAGTTGCAAACAAATTTTATCTTTAACGACGATGTGTGAGCCTACTCTATATGTGTGTATCAATGTCATTTTGTTTATATTAAACATAGTTAACATAAAAAAAAGTATTCAAATATTGTGTAAGTATGGTAAAAATATCCATTTCAGGAAATCAAACAATGTCCGCCTAACACTAATAAGAGCTTTTTTGCAACTTTTTATTCCACATATTAGCCAACCAACTATGGATGTAAGCAGCTTTTTTGTCACTTAACTTGCATACAGTTATTCCCAAGTCCCAACTTATGAGTCTTAAAGTATGTTAAATTAATAAACATTGATTGGGTACCGATATAATAATGCAAATGCCCTCAATATTAAACACAAGTGCTCCTTTTTATTCCAAACCCCAAGTGCTTGAAACCAACATAAACAATAACAGAATTAGCTGGCTCCACAAATAAAGTGCAGCACAATCAAGAACATAACCAAATTTATAATTGCACCCATTTCTTGCTCACAAATTACAAACCACCTTCATTCAAGGTAGAACACCCAATAACACTAGTAATAACTACTAGCACACAATACAATACAATACAGACCCTCAGCTTGCTCATTTCTTTAGCACCGGGGTCCTTTAATTTTAATTTTAACAACGATAATAACACACTGTTACAAAACATTAGAATCAATTTAAAGCTGGCCAAAGGAATGCGCCAAGTAAGCCAGAGAACCAACCAGGGGTGCATTGATATACGTAGCGGGCTCGCTCTGTTCATAGTCGTTTCTCTGATCCCCAAACTGGTCGTGTGCATCAGGCCCGCCCACAACCGCACCTACCAAAACATTTGGGTTCGGTGCAGACGAGGTCAAAGCAGCAAATCCAGACGAGCATTGTATTTTGGCTGGGTGGGAGGCCACTGAAGGGAGTGAGGACCCACGATGGTGGATGTGGTTTGGGTATCTCGACCCGTACCCAACCATATAGGACATTTTTTCTGGGTTGTCCCCTAGCAGGTAGTCCACCTGGCGTTTGGCGATGTAGCGGAGTTTCTTGGGGGTAATTGTGACTCCGCCACAGTTAACATACTCACGGGAGAAAGTTAGATATTTGGCGTATGTTAGTAGGAGGAAGGATGACGAGGTAACATATTGCATGTTAGCATCACTCATCTTGAACATAAGACCACCTGTCAACAATTTGTTTTCATATAAGACACTAATAATACACAAACAATAGTTATATTGTAAAAAGCATGAACATATGTTTAAAACATATGAATCTACACGTCTTATATGTTGTAGTTATGGCATAGAAATTTACATATGAAACTGCCATAGCATTGAGATTTACATGCATTAATGTAATAGCATTATATAGCATAGAAGTTCACATTTTATGCTAATATATAATGAATTCTAAACATATCTCTTATAGTATAATACTGTAGTATTAACGAGTTATTATTGTTCTACGATTGGAAAATGACATGAGAATTTAAGCAACCTGGTGTGTACTGAGTTGAGGAGAAAGGAGCTCCTGGAATCAAGGAGCAAATAAAGTTGTCTGCATGTCCTTTGTAGTCATGAAGAGACTTCACATTTTGAACTAGAAATTCCTACAATAAGTCACATTAAATACAAACATTTGGTCATTCTCGTGTTTACAAGTCATATCATATGGCTAAATCAACATAAGGTTAATTGGTCCTTTTGACCATTTTGCCACAAAAACAAAAATTATCCGGACACTATCAATCTGTCATAAAAACAGAGGATTTTGTCAAAGTTTCAGATCAAATTGGTTACACTGATGTAAAAAAATTAATTCATCATAATTTAACCTTAGAGAGTAAAATTCTAGCTCCAACATGCTTGTTATCCCAACCAAAGGTATTGTCAGATTCATCAGCTCCAAGAGTTTGACCGTTGGTCTGAATGTAGTCAAGGTATCTTGGGTTCTTTGTTGCTTTATGCAACCATGCTGCTCCCCAAAGAAGCTCATCCTGTTACAATCATTGAAATCGTTTTAACTAGGTACACTAATAAATAAAGTTATCCAAAAAAAATTACAGGTAAAAATGGTGGAAAGAAATTAACCTGGTAACCAGAATATGAACAGTAAAATGGACACACAAATCGCTTCAGTCCATTGCTATAAGCACCTCTATGCTTATCAGCAAAATCAAACACCTACACAAGAACAGTGTTTCAAAATTTGTACATTAATGTTTCCTGTAAGCAGTGTTTGTAAAGTTATTTACACTGATGGCTCTATTTAGCAAGATTCTAGAGTATGAACGGTCCGAATTTCTGAAAACAAGAGAAGCAGAAGCTAAAGCTGCAGCGGTCTCGGCTGCCACGTCAGATCCTGGGTTGCTGCTATCAATTTTAAGAACGGTTCTTGGTGTATCCATGTCTTCTGGCCTTTCCCAACAAGCATGATCCTTATTTGCATCACCAACCTTCAAAACAAGTTCAGAATCACATTTTGAACTACTCGCAAGTGAAAAGATATGTAACTTTATTTAAGATTTCAAACCACATTGTGTTGATGGTAGATAGTACTAAAAAAAGATTGAATCTTTTCCTCAAAAATCTCAGCTTTGTGGCAGTTTCGAACCCACATTATGATTTCTTGCAAAGAGGAATAGTAATGGTTGGATTTTTTACCTGAACATAAATGGTGTTGGGATGAGCAGTTGCTTTGAGTAAATAATCAGTAGCCCATTTAATAGCTTGCTTTGCATTTTGAAGTTCATTTTTCATTAATCCGCCAAATTCAATAACACTCCATGAAAGCATGGTAGTAGTAAAAGCCATAGGAAATCCAAACTTCACATTATCACCAGCATCATAATATCCTCCAACTAAATCAACCTGCATTGTATCATAGAAAAAGGATAAACTCAGAAAGATGCAATTTTTATCAAAAGGCAAACAAAATACCGAATGTTACATTTGCGGCGGAGCCATCGGAAAGACCAGAGTCTTTCCTCCAAGTCATTCTTTGATTTGAAGGAAGTTTGCCCGATCTCTGTCCTTCGAAAAAAAGAATGGATTTTGTGAGGGCGTCTCTGTAGTTATGGTTACTAGTGCCAACATGATGGCCATGGTGCCAATTGCGCTGAGTTGAGAGAGTCGGAAGAATGAAAAGGGAAACGACGAAGAAGATGGTGAACACATTCATTTGTTGCAATGTTAACTCAACTAGACACTAATATTATTACTAATAACTAATAATAATTAGAGGAAGTCAGTTCAGAGCAGAGCACGATGAGCTATAGAGAACTTCAAAGCTCTATTTATAGAATTCGAAAAAAAATGAGGTGCTGGGCTAAGTTTGAGTAATTAATGTTGCCACTTCAATTAAAGCAGTAAAAAGCTTCACCTCTTTTATTTAAAAATTGATTTTTTTGGTAGACGAAGAAGTGTATCACATGAGACTTGAGTGAGGTGGGTTCATTATTGAACATGGGCTTTTCTGGTCCATCCAAAATAGTTCTTATTGCCATCTTCAAACCGTAATGAATAATTACATTGTTAAAGTGTGCACCCAAAATACTCATATTTGTATGAAAATTTTGATTCGATCCTTTTCAAACCTTATCAACTCTAAAATTTATAAATAAATAAGCACAAAATCATCTCTAATTTAACACTAAATATTTGCATTTGCCGTATTTTGTACAAATGGCGGAATTGAACATGTTCGCATCAATGTTTAACTATATAAAGTTTTTCTTTTCTTCCAAAATTAACTCTTTGCTGAGAAAAAAACAAAAATAAAATTTTATATTTTTTTGAAGATTACGCATCCAATTTCCCTTGATTTCTAATATTGATCAGATCAAACAAATATTTTTGTGTTTTGTTGATGTTCTACTTTGGAACAAATGCTTGTAAGAGATTTTATTTCAAATTATCCATCAAAACTACATATTTTATTAGTTTGTGGGATAAGATAATATTGCGTGATTCGGAAAAATAAATACAATGATTTTCGGTCATAGTATCGATATTTTTTTCAAAGTATTTATTTTTGTGAACATTTTTCCAAAACAATTTCATCATCATTACTTATGATTTGACAGGGGTTTAAAAAGGTTATTAAACATTTTAACAACATTAAATCTAAGATTCAAATATTTAGATAATTCAAATATTTAAATACAAAGCGTTTGAAATTCCAGTATTGATATTTTTCAAAGTATTTATTTTTGTAAACATTTTTCCAAAATAATCTCACCATCATTACTTATGATTTGAAAGGGCGTTAAAAAGGTTATTAAATCATTTTAATAACATTAAAGCCAAGATTCAAATATTTAAATAATTCAAATTTTTAAATACGAAGTGTTTGAAATTTCGAGTGTTTACATTCTCCCCTACTTAGAATATTTCATCCTAGAAATTCCAACACATGTAACAAAAGAAACAAATCACATAGCAATACTTAACAGTATTCAATCACTATAAAACAAAACTCATGGTTTGCTCAAGTTCAAAATCCTCTCATTGCATAAGGATGACAAACAACCTACTAAGCATACAGTACGCTCAACAACCTCGGGTTATTGCTTAATAGAGTATTTATGCTACCTCAAAGCAAATCGAAGAGTTGTAACTTAAACCCTCCACAGGCTAACAAAAATTAGCATGCAAATATACTAGAACTTGTATGATGCACACGAACCATCCGTAGTATCAATTCTTGTCACTTGCTCGATCATTTAAATTTTACTTTTCAACCAGTATAGATCACTTGACCTCTCTAGTGCGGACTTCGATCTGGTTTCTTGATTAGAAACCCCAGTTCTCCTCACATAGCCATACACTATGATAGGAAACTTTGGAATTGGATCAAGAATCTGTATCAAGTGTTCGCGTCAAGTATTTAGTGAAAAATCCTAGTTTGGACCGGTGTAGATCACTTCGAAATCATCTACTCGAATATTCGATCAAGAACAGTCATGCGAATAAAACGATCTACGTACAAGTTACATATTTTTCCTATTGGTTTCTAAACTATACCAATTTCTTTTATCGCATTATTTTATTTCAAATAGTATTTCACTCTATACTAAATCATTAATGAACCATGTCATAAAAATAACTTCAGGTTTATATACAGTTATAACTTAAGTTCATATTCGTACAATACTCTACCACGTCCTAAGAGTATATACAAAACATCAAATTCAATTTACTTAACAAGGATGTTCAATAAATTCAAAAAAAAAAAAAATCTAACTTGCTACCTTTCTCAAATCAAGTGTTGTATAAACTCAACTTTTGTATTTTCACAAAACACCTTGCTTCAAGTTCTAATTTGGAAGTTTCCAACTGTTCAAAATCGTCGAAAGACTCATTTCATTTTGACAAATGAAATCTACCAAACAACATATCATAAGAAGATGCACATACCATCCTAATGCATTGCAACATGTGTCCACGAAATAACTTATCAAATTTCAATAGTTTGTTAAACACACTTTACCCAAAGAGGGAAACATGAAAAGGTTTCATCATTTATTCTGAACTATGCCACTACCACTCAAGCGCCCTATATAGCATACGTAAAAAGATTTTCTACATAAAAAGTTCATACCTAATTTATGTCGAAAGAAAATTTTTAGAACTAAACATCGGGTCTTATTTCTTATCATTTTGAAATACATACACATACCTTTTGTATAACAAATCATACTTTCGGAATTAAATAAAATCCATTTTACTAAAACAACCCTATAGCATTCCCTACTTATAAACCTAAAAATTAACAATGATGATGTTGAAGTTATGACCGAAATTATTTTTAAGCGGCAGAAGTTAGTTCAGTACATCCAATTCATGCCTTTCGAAGTTAACCAATTAATTTCAAAACGGTATCAAATACTTCCTAAATACTACTAAGTACCATGATCCCAACTTCATAAAAAAATTCCAAATATTTACTTTTAAATAATACTATTATTATTTTCTCTAAAACCTTGAAAATCATTTTCAAATTTACCATGATTTAAGTTATCAAAATATCAGTTAAATCCTTCTTATTTATAAATCATGTTTTATAAACCATACTTGTCTAAAATTACTTTTTTATATAAAATCCTTTCAACAATATTTATTTTACAACATATCCTATCTTTCCTTAGATTAAATAAACATCTTTTACTAAATTCAACTTTTATAAGAGTTAATTTTTTACCTAACATTGCCACTGAACACCTTATGGTCAAATCGTGAAACTCAATTCACAAGGTGTTCATTTCAGTGCACACATAAATATTGTCTATCTAACCCATGAAGTAAAAAGGTAAAACTGCTCATAAACCGGTCGAGCACAAATATACAAATGAAAGTCAATGCCTATAAACTGGCCAAGTATGAATAAACTAATTAACTAGGGACAATAGATGAACATCATTAACCCCTACATTAATTAAATCATATCCGGCAATTCACTTGTACAAATTACCTTATGTAAGATCTTTAATTTCGTAGTTATAATTACATTTAAGGTATATGTTTATAACAAATACAAATATGCTCTCATATGTATAATACACTCGTCTCATGCTTGGGCATTCCATTACCTTATGTAATGACCCGTAATTTCGCTGCTTCGGAAATGAGAGATTTCGTTTGTTTTAAATTTAAAAGGGTTCAAAACTTAAGTAAATAAGTTATATATAATAGATAATAATGAAGAAATTATTTGTTCCTATAGTTAATAATTAAAAAGTATAAATTTGAATTTTAGAACAAATCAACAAAAGTTAAGTTTTATTAAAAATAAATAAAGGCTTAAATAAATAGGTTCAGATATTTATTTAGTAAGATAAACCTTATTGAAAACATCTAATAAAAATAATAAAAGTATGTTAATAATCGTTTTACAAAAATAACTAAAATTTGTCACATTTTGTCGGTTTTACATACACTGTAAAATTAGAGATTTTGATATTAGTTAAATATGTTTTTAAAATATAAAGAAACACATTTTAATTTATTTAAAGAAGAAAAAATTCATCTTAAAGTTTGGTTTACTTCAACATATAGCTTAACGAAAACGTCAAATTTTGACCATAAAATTTGTCAACAAAAACACTATTTTAAACCAAAAAAAGTTATCGTCAAATTGTTGAAACTTGATACATTTTCTAACATACACATATGAATAAATACAGCTTTACAAACTTTTAAAAACACTTTACATTTAACACTAAAGGACAAAATGTTTATATTAAGAAGTTTAAATAAATGTTTAAAAAGATAAAAAGGTATGATTTGACTAATTTTATATTATTTTTAAACTTTATAAACAATATCATTACTTATATCTTATCTCAATAATGAGATGTTATACATATACATAGAAAAGGAGAAAACTTATTTGTTTAAATAATTACAAACCATAAGAAGGTGACACCTCTCCATCTCTTAACACACTTTTCTGTAACCATCATTCCACACATTAAATACAACTCAAATCAAGGATAATCAAAGTCCAAAAGTAAATAAGGATATTTGTGCCATTTACCACTAAATTCTCCACTTATAAATACAAGTTCAAATCCCTACATTTTTCACTTCACTTTCATTCTACAAAATTTCTAAACTCCCTCTCTTCCTCCATTTTTCTTCTACCTTCAAGCCATTCACCTCCACATTACAAAACCAAGCTACATCACCACCCTACATCCTTAAACCCACGGTCAAACACCTCCAAACCACCCTACACACCTCAAATACCCACGGCCACGCCTCTAGCCAAAGCTACACACTTATACGCTCCCTCAACCCCACCTACTCGACCCCTAAACCCCATGGCGGAGCCAAACCCACCAAACCCAAGCCCAATATCCCACTTACCCGCCTACCCTAACCTTTACACACCCCTGCCCCTAGGCTGTACCCTCCATTTAAGCCACAGCCACAACAAAATAAAAAAAAAAGGAGAAAAGGAAAAGAAAAGGGAAAGAAAGGAAGCATCGAATTCGAAGAAGTTTGGAAATAGCGTGTTAGCTCGAGAGACGCGTATCTCACATTAAAGTTTGAAGGAGTGGATATGAAGGTGAGAAAATTCTTACCGCTATATAATTTATATTGATTGATGAATTGATTTGCTATGATAAGATAATCACCGTTTTATGACGTGGATGTTTGAATAATTGTTTGAATGTTGGAAATCCATAGTAATATTATCACATTTATCGTACTATACTCGTATTAAAAAAGTTAATGTCATATGATTGTTTTTATGGTGGTAATGCTAATATCGACATCAAATATCTATCATTTTTGATTAAGTGATCCATTTGTTAAAAAGACCCAATTTTGGTGATATGAGATACTTCGAAAAATAAGTCTTTTTTCAATTAGAATTGAAATTAAAGTAGAAATAAAAGAGAATTTGAAATTTGAAGTAAAACAGGATTAAAAAGGATAGTTAAATTGAAGTTGAAATTAAGATGAATAATGAAATTGAAATCGATTTTGGAATTGAAAGTGAAATTAAGACTGCATTGAAGTTTAAATTGAAATTGGATTTGAAATCTAAGTTTTAGTTGAGTTTAATTTAAAGTTAGAATTGAAATTGAAAATTAAAATTTAATATAAAATAATAAGAATAAAATAATATTATAATATGGGAATATTACAAATACAATTTAAATACTTTAAAAAGTGAAAATATTGATTTAAAATGATTTGTAATGATTTCATAAGTGATAAAATTCAAGTTGAATGGATTATTTCTAATATTGAAAAATAAGTTAAAACTAGGTGCATCGCGCAATGGTAGTTCGCAATTTCGTATCGAAAAGTTTAAATGAGTGTATAGAATGAAATATAGCTCGGAGTTCTTCAAGATAAGAAAATTAAGGACTATTATATCCATATCTTCTGAACGAAGAATGAAAATCAAAATTTCGTTGTGCAGATTTTGAATTAAGTCCAAATTAATTTTCTAAAAAAATCGCGCCAGTGTAGTTAAGTGACCATAATAGAAAATCTGCTTAAATGGACGTTTTTAATTATGGAAAAATGTGGAATAAATTTGATAAATCTATTTAAATAGTTTAGAAGAGATTTGGAATGGGAAATATGAATTTTCAAATATTAAAAAGTGCTTTAAATCAATTAAGTTTATATAGCACTTTCCGCAACATTTTTATGCTGCGAATTGTATAACTTTCGAATGTGATTTTAAATGTAATGTTTTTTCTTGGAATCAATTGTGAATGTTTTTAAAAGGAAAATTAAGCATTTAAAAGATAATTTGAAATCTTTATAATCAATTCCAAAATAAGGTTGATAATTAAGTATGTGGAAACGACTAGTACATATGTCTCGCCTATGAGATCCGAGAAGATAAAATAAGGTGTTTAACTAAGGTTAGGGATGGAACAATCAGTGGCCTGAACTTACCTGCCCTATGTTTTCTTTTCTTAGACGAGGAGTGCAACAGATCGAAAGGAAAGCCCGGATGCTCGAAAAAGTTTGTATTAATTTTCTAAAATAAAAGAAGATCGTTATTATCCAAAATTTAAGCAATCACCAAAATGAACAAATTACATCTTGGATTGCATAGAGATAATCTTCTTATACTTGGTATTAAAATTCAAAGAGGGAACTCGTCCTATTCTTGGAATTTAAAAGGTGTTTTCACCGTCATTCCTCTCATAGCACTTGTTGAATATGAAAATTGATGTTGAGTAAAATTAGAATGGTTTCTATGATCCTATTTACTCAAAAATATTTGCTAAAATTGATTTTAGGGTTTATCGTAAATGATATCTTAAATAACATTGTTTTTGACCTGCCTAAAAGTTAAGGAATTTGGATCGAGTTAAGTGAGGAAATTTGAGATATTATCCAAAGCAAAAGAATGAATTACTTAGAATTATTCTAAGTCAAATGAAAGAGATTTAGAAATCATCTAAGAAGAATTAAAGTGAAAAGAGACTTAATAAATCCTGTATACTCATATTCACTTTTTATCGATGATTGGTTTTGAAGAAACCAGGATCAGATTTGGGTGATTCCTATCCAAAAACCATTTTGAACCGATGTATACGTTCGAATGGGAAGAAATGTTGAAGATGATGATTATTGAAGACTGTGGATCTTCATAGCATGAGGATTGCTTTTTGACATGCTCTGGCTAGCTCCCATTATAGATTTATTCATAACAGTGGTCTCCTCATTATGGAGAATTTTTGGATTGCAAGGACTACTCACTACTAGTAGTAGTAGGAGAGTGCCTTTGATTTGTCCTGTTCCTGGAAAACTTGTATGGATGTTTGTCTGACATTGCATTTCTAAATATTATGTAGATTGGTTTTTACAAACATACATCTGTGGTGGCGGAGAAGGCAACTTCTCTTAGCTTAACACCTTCCTTGAGACATACGAGCTTAAGGGTTGTATTTTTGTGGAAGGCAATTAGTAGCCAATGGAAATAGCAAAGTGGCATTCAGAGATGTGATATGTGCTATGTGAAAAGATAATCATTGCCTCAAGCCTCATCAATCGAAAATGATCGAAAAAGGGTTAGATGCAGTAAGGCTAAGTAGGTCATTTCCAACTAGGGTATGATCATCCCCTTCTAGATATATTTCTTTCTGCTATGACGTTTGGGATGTAAATTAATGTGGTGTATGGAAATCGAGCACTCGGATAAAGGTCGGTAACGACAGGGGGATAATATATTCGGTACTATCTAGTTACAGAGGTAGGTCAGTATTGTGTTGGTAGAGGTTCCTTTGTGATGTTCCTCGAGGCATCCATCTAGAGGTGTACCCATCGGAAGGTTGTTTCTTCACCTGGTCATTTGTATTGAAATCTATTCTCCAATAAGAACCCGTGGTTTTATTTGTATTGGCATAATGAATAGCCTTGAAATGCTATATGGGTAACCACTTCGAATAAGATTAATAAATTTATTGGCAAATGTTTTCAAAGATATGTCATTTGAAATAATATCAAAGGTTTTGATATAAAAGTGTTTAAGTTATCATAAGGTAAAAATCCGTCCGTATTTATGTGTGGGTGTGGTCTTATGAGGTACTCTTTCTTTTCAAAGGATTTTATTTAAAGGCTGATATATGACGCTGTCATTTATTGTTGAGTTTTCTTGCGCTGGTTTATCAAGCCTGATCCTAGTATTTTCAATACTCGGGTCGGATCCGAGTAGTTTCAGGTTTAGTCGAAGATGGTTGGAGTTTCTAGAGGAGAGCTGGAGATATTCATCTACGCATGGACATATTCTATTATCCGTTGTGCTTTGTTAGTTTTAGTTTGATGTTTGTTAGCAATTGTAAGGACAGATGTTTACAACTGTTCAAGCTGAATTTATATTATACTCTGATATATGTATTTAAAAGTTTTCGCTATAAAAGATATTTGTTCAATATTATATATTATTTCATTCGTATGAGATTCTGTTCTGTCTTATTTTCTTGTTTATCCTTGATCATCCTTACTTTCGTGCAACTTGGGCTGGACATGAGTGGTTTATTGTCGGCACAGAGGGTGTGGAATTATGGGTCGTCATAACTTATCTCTTAATGACTCATACCCCACCTGAAAGGTTAGGGTAAACTAAAAAAATGGAACAAGGAAGAAGAGAACACAGTTAGAATCTCACAGCGGAACGATAATATATAATATCAAACGAACAGTACAAAGAGGTTAATCCGATACAAAACTTTTAGAGTTACAAAACCTAAGTACTACCATCTGCCTGGACAGTTATAACAACCTTCCTCACAAATGCGGGTACATCAAGTAGTAATGCAGCATAAATAAGAATACTAGGTAAGTGAAACATTCAGCTCGTCTTCTCGAACTCTAAAGAACATCAACAAAAACCAGCCTTTCTCAAACTACTCGAAAGAGCAAGTGAGGAATTTAGGGAAAACAAAAAACAAGCATCAGACATAAGTCTGGTAAGAAAAACTTAAGAAATATGTGATCAACATATAATAGTACTTTGAGACTGCATGGAATGCCATAACAGTTATCCCCTCAAAAGAACCAACATCTAATAGGCACATATGGTGATTTAATAGATAATTTCTAGTGTGTAGAATATAAATCATATCAAATAGCCATGATGCATACATTGGTCACATCACATCATATTTAGGGTACAATCAAAATTGATAAGGCATGTTCGCATATGGATTTCCATTGGAGACATCCCCAGATAAACTGAGGCCAGCCTTCTGACAAGGGTCAGAGAGTACCTCCAAGCATCGTATATCCTTGGATAAAATATACCATTAAGGTAAACACAACTAGCCCACACATGAAAGAGCGATCTCAAACCATGTGGAACCACGTACATCAATTCCCGTCAGCCAACAATCGATAAGTATCTCTAGAGATGGATTTGATATACCCTGTCGTGGGTTAGCGAAAATCGGGTTGTGCGACCTACTCTATTTTCAATCATTGCCGATGACGAGGTTACACTCAACATCCTCACATGAGTCTTCATCACTCGAACAGAATACGAACCCCAAATGGATTCCTTCATCTTGTATAGATCACTACACACGAGTCTCGAACTTGAATAGATCTCAGTCTCACACATGGATTCCCACATTCTGAATAGATCGAACAACTACATGTGTTCAAGCATCCTAAACAGATCTCGAATCTCTATATATATTCCTACATCTTGAAATCCACTTCCAAGAGATAGAACATGTATCTCAGCCTTGAAGTGGTTTTCAATAAGCAAAGAAATTACTGATCCTGGTCTCTTCGAGACCGAGTAGATGAATTTGTTCATTAATTGATAATGAGAGCGATCAGATATGGAAGCTAAATCTCGTAAACTTATCACATTTTCGATATTTTCATCTCATGCTATCCCTTGATCATGAGTGGAGCCGATGGATTAGAGCTATATTGCTTATATCTCTAAACAAACATCAGTTTTAATTCCCATAGATAGACAAGCCTACTTCATCGGCTTTTAATGCTAAGTAGACGGCTAAATGTTTTCCATAAACGAGTAAACATACAAAGCACGATCAAGTCACATAAAGCATGATCAAGTTACATAAGCAACTTCTAATCTCATTTTTGATTAATTAATTTTTTATTAATTGAAACCTCTTTTATTAGTAAATTTTTTATCTAATAAAACTTCATTTATCAATTACTACTATTAATTTGTACTCTTTCAAAGTCCAAAAAGCATTCATATACTTATCTCAAATGGTATAGGTATATCCACAAATCATTAGCAAGATTTCTTACTTTAAAACTTTTCTTTTTTCTATACTAAAAAAGCATTCATACACTTACCTCAAATGATATAAATATACTCACAAATCATTAACAAGATTTCTTACTCATAATTTCCTTCAAAATATCCATTTGTAGGATCTAACTACTTTCACAAATCCATAAAAGGTTTAAGAAAAATGTTACTTAAACATTGCCACTACAAACCCAAAACCATTTCACTTATACTTATCTTTAAACATCTTTTTAAAGATCTATTCACATTCATAAGCATAATCAAAAATGGTTAAAGATGAATACTATTAGCACATTATCATATCAAACCCAAAACCATGTCCATATTATATCATCTTTCAAACATTCTTTTTAAAGATATGAGTTAATAATATTTGGTTAAGTTTGATGGTCGACTAATATACTATCCATTTAAAACAACTGCTTATATGAATCAATGTTCGTATACTTAATTTGTTTTCGACATTTCAACTTAACTATTCCTCGTTCAAAAGTGAAGCCAGGTAACTTAGTGCACTGGTTTTTCTTGGCTTTGGAATGTTTATTGTAAGTAAATGAAAACCCTCTGTGTTGCTCATGTTGATTACTTATAGCATGGCCAAAGTTTTGTACGGTGGTTAAGGGACAAAGAAACCAAAAAAGAAGGAGCAGGAGGAGAACATAAAATTACGTCTGAATTAATATGTAAGGAACAGGGTACGGGAATCAAGGAACAAGAATTTGGATGTGTACTGAATGGGTTTTGTTCTTAAAATGTAAATAAATTCCGATACCCTACCACACAAAATCGCATCCGTTATAAGCCACAATTGATAGAAAATTAAATACGATCACGTACATAAATGTGATGCGATCACAAAATAGAAATAAAGACACCGTTATCAATTTCTATTAAATTTCAAAAATACCAACGTTCGCCTTAAAATACTTCAAACGATAATTCAAATATTTTCTAAATTAAAAAATATGGAAAATTTTCATAAATTAAGTTAAAAATATGTCATTGAAAACCAAGCGGTTGTTTACAACATAGATTTTATTATATTTTTAATAAAAACCCCAAATCGAATATTTAAAACTAATTAAATATTCCAAAAATCAAAGTGATAAAATTCCAACTCGTTACTTTCTTCTCCCCTTAAGAAGAATTTCATTCCCGAAATTTCCCCACATAAACACCTAATATTATTCATAAGTCTGTACAATGTTCATAGATCATTCATATACAAAATCTAGTTCAATCGCTACTCGAATACATAATATTTCTTCCAAACTAGTATCACTCATCCAATTCTTAGTGCAGTCTTCGATCAAGCTCCTTAATTAGGATCCTCTATTTTTCTCATATAACTATAACCATGATAGAAAACTTTGGTTTCACATCAAGAACCCTTACCCATGTTCGCTGCCAAAAATCGAGTAGTAGATCCTCTATCTACGTCCAACTTACGCACTTATTATCTTGGACCTTAAAAACAACAATTATATTCGCACTAAATTATATTCTGAAAACATTTTCGTACAACACAACTTAGGTTGTAAAACTTGTAAAATACCTATAACAACCCTGAATTTTGTGATTTACTTTAATTCTTTATTTTGATTATTTTATTTGAAAATTTTATTATATTTATTAAAATGAATAATTTTTGTTATTTTAAATATTTTTTTTTGATTTTTATGTGAATTATAATTTCAAACCTGAATATAAAGAATATTTTCCAAAAAAGTGGATTTTTGGTCAATCTGGTCAAACTTTGACTTTAAATTTAAAATTTAAATATTTTAATTTTTGAATTTTATCATTTATTATGAAAATAAATTTAATTTAAAGAATACTTCTTTTCGTTTCATTGAAATCCGATTTATATTGTGAAAGTTATGCTTTTTACAATATTGGGTGTAAATTGATTTATTTAATAAAATTGTTTATTTTAAATTATATAAATAATATTTTCATTTGTTAAGTCATATTCTAATATGTGTTATATGACATTTTAGGTATATATTTTATTTTAAATATTTTTAAAGTGATGATAAAAAATTTCCAAAATTTATTGCATTTATTTTCTATTTTTAAAGCCTAGTTTCCAATTTTTGCTATTTTCTCAATTTAATTATATTTAATTAAAATTTATTAATTTATTTTTGTGCATTTATCATATGTTTTGTTTTTATCTGTGTTTATATGTATTTTACATGTACTTAAAATTTCAAAAGAAATTAAGAAATTTGAAAGGTTTTGACCTTTTATATGCATGCCTTTTCATATTCAAAGTTGTCTTTTCATCATCAATCACCACATGCATTCAATTACTGCCATATCTCTTTCTTCAGCCGACCACTCCACTTTGTTTTCATGTGAAAAACAAATACTTTTCAACCCTAAAACAATCGTCCATCATCCTGAAGAAAAAATTTGGTAAAAACTGTCATTCTTTTCCATTTTTCTAATTGATTTATTGATTTTTGCACTTGCATTCATCTTATGTAGTTCGGCCCTCCTAACTCTAGCACCTTGGCCGCCTTCACCACCACCTATTCCAGCACCAAACCCTCCTCTCCACTGCCATTCTAGAGCCGAGACCATCCAAGTTGAAGAGCTACCAAATTTTTGACAAAAACTCCACTTGATTCACCATAGCCGAACTCCCCTTGTCTCCACCACTCCAATCATGCTTTGGCCGACCCATATACCTCCACCACCAGCCACAACCTGAGCCTTGGACCTCTGCAACACCTGTAATTGATCTTCCTAGACCTGACCTTGTCCATCCATTCTTGGCCGAGACCTTTGATGGCCTTGAAATCCATGTATTTGCCTTGAATTTGTGTATTCATGCACACATATACCTCTTCTACTTCATATGTTGTTATAGCCGACTTATATGACCTTAACTTGATCCAAACCTGATCCAAAACTATCCCATTACAGTGCTTTTACAGCCCATAGCTGAAGCATATGACGTTGAATGCAAGTGCAAAAGCGTTAGCTTTGAGTTGTGTATTTATTCCTAGCATTGTTTTATAATATTTTGGTTTGTAATCCATATTGTACTTTGTTTTGTTTGAAATTTGACAAGGCAATTAGCTTTGGCTCTCCCACTCTTGACTCGTAGTCGTGCTTTCGTGACATTGTGGATCTTAGTTTGTGTGTTTGGTTCTTATCTCCAGCTTGTAGAGGTGAGTTATTCTCACCAGACAGTTTTATACTTATATGACTAGTAAACTGATCACATTTAAATTTGTAAACCCATATCACTATGTTATATCTGCAATGCTATGATCATATGATGTTCACCCATGCTTATACACCTGTTATACCATCTGTTACTGTTATATAATGTTATTCTGTTATTTATATCAGTTTATCACGCTGCAAGTTCCCTTTAGATTAGAATCACTATGGGTTGAAATGATACATACCCGAACGGACTTTAGAATAGGGAAAAATCGTTATAGGCTGAAATGATAGGCCTGAGTGATTTTTATTTATTTTCATTTACTTGGGATTGTGGGTTTGAAATGATAGAAGCCGGATTTTTCCTTTGTAAATTACGGATTGAAATGATATATTATCCGTATCATTGGACTTAGGTTAGAAATTTTATACAGGCTGTGGTTAAAATATGTTTTCTAAAATTTTTAAAGTATTTTAGAAATGAAAATATTATAATATTTTGATTTAAACTTAATTAAAAGAATTTTTGTAAAGTATTATTGATTTTCTAAAAATTTATAAGTGGAATAAATTAATGGTAAGGTTAGAAAATTTGAAATGTAAGTTATTTTGGATATATTGATTTGGGTGTAAATTGAATTTAAATTAAGTAGGAAAATATGATAAATAAATATAAAATTTGAATTAAAATTAATTTAAAGTGATTTTATAAAGTGTTAATGATTTTTGAATAAGTTAAAGGGTTAAATAAATGAATATTTAAGATGAATTTTGAAATATAACTTAGATTGGGAATTTGTGAATTTTGTTTTAAAATGAATTTTAAGTTAAGTAAATAAAATGAAAAATAAGTTATATTTGGAAATTTAAACTTAGGTGCCAAGTTAAAATTTAATTATAAAGAATTGAAACTGAATGTTGAATTATATAAGTAAATTATTATTAGTTGATTTTTGAATGAAAATTTAACTTTATAAAATCATGAATATAAGGGTATTTAAATGATTGTTTTAAAGAGAAAATATATGATTTTATAAGTTTAAAATGATTTAAATAAAAAATTAATTGTTTGTGAAATTATATTGAATATTTAGAATTTAATTAACTGCATTTTTGAAATGTTATTATTTCTAATGTAAAGAATATTACAGCATTTGTAAATGCTGTAGTTGATAGAAATGAACTAAATGGCTAAATTGAATTATGGGCTATTATAGCACCTTGTAAGTGTTGTAGTTGCTGAAATTAACTAAGGTTTTATTTGAACTAAATTAAACCTATTATAGCATTTTAAATGTTGTCTTTTGTTAAATGAATTGTTTTAAAACATAACTTTCCGTAGCATCTTCTAAGTGCTGCGATAGTTGAATTTATACCGTTTTGATAAATTTAAAAGAATAAATGAACTTTGAAAATGCTAAATTTATGAGAATTTGATATTTGATTAGTAAATATAACAACTTCACTTTTAAATGATTTACATGGAATATTTAAATGATTTAAATGGAATATTTAATTGGTTTAATTGGAATATTTAATTGGTTTAAATGGAGTATTTTTTTTTTGGCAAGGCCAGCCGGTTTTATAGTGGGCCGTCCACTTTTTATTACGCACGTAATAAAAATATGTAGTACAGGAGTAAGGTAGAGACACCTTAACTGCTAAAAGAAAGATAAAATACAGCACTGGAGTGTGACAAACATGTCACAGCTACAAAAATCTACTAACAGGTCTAAGACTCCTCCGAAGAGGTAGTAACACCAACATCAATATCCACTTGGGAAGATACCAGAGTGTCTTGCCCAAGAAGACCAAAAAAGGGGCGAAATAGGAGAGCAAGAGACGGATCATAGATGTCAGCATCTGAACAGTACATAAAGGATCAATCCCAGGTGGTATCAGCAAGCATAATAGAATTTAACTTAGCATACGTTCCATCCATGTCAACAACCAAAGCATCACCAGACTGCCTATAAAAAAGGCAACGCAGGTCCAAAAGATCAGCAGAAACATATCTAAAGTAGGAATCATCCACTGGGTTGAAACGCATATCAGAACCACGTTCAACCCAACATCTCTGAGACTCGGCCCAAACAACAGACTGAGGCAGAGCATGAACCGGGGCGTCGACGGTATCCTCAATAACATCATCAGGGACAAAACACGCAGGAGGGGATGCAGGCAGAGAGATAGTAGGCGGCGGGCTAGGGTCAGAAGAAGGAACTACAGGCGGAGGAATACAATCTTGGGTACCCACTTCCTGAGCGGAGGCCGAGGCAGAGGAATCTTTGGCGCAGCAGCGAAGACAACAGAATGGGTGCAGGCGGAATCTAAATGGCCAAAGGAGTGACAGGTGGAACAAATATCCGGGACCCAACCATAGCGAACACGGACATCGACAACATGTCCAATAGCAAGCCGAACTGGAATAGAGGAAGGGATAGGCCTATGGGGGGTAATCTCAATCAGAGCCTTTGCATACACCAGCTTTTCAAGAGCAACCGTATTAGCATCAAAGCATTTCAATTTACCAATATTACAAGCAAGCCAATTCAATCCAAGCAGGGGCTGTAGAGCGGAGGGAATCTGAGAAAAATAAGCCCAAACAGGGATAGATAGAACCTGCTCACGCGCACTAGCAACCGTAAGGGACTAGGGAGTAATGATAAATGGTTTCCCATCAATAAAAGATGGCTCTGCCTCAAGGACACGCTAGCGTTCCTCAGAGGAGGAGAACAATAGGTAATACATAGAGTCAACCAGCTTAACACGGAGATTACCACGAAGCCGTCAGGCCTTCCGACAAACAGCAGTCACATCATGTAGGCGGTGATTAGGATCTAAAAAGAATCCAACTAAATATTCCGACCAGAAGTCCATACCAGCCTGCATAACATTAGGAGGAGGGATCATCACTCCATTTTCTTCGACAATATCAAACTCAACAGGTTCATATACACCAGCGTTACGGGGCAGAGAAGAAAACAGCGATGACCAAGTTTTGGACCTAGGAGGGGTAGGCGCAGCAGGCTGAACCACGTCCTTATTAATACAACCAGCAGAGGCAACGAGACCAGCTGGGGGAGAGGCCACAAACAACTTGTCATCTGAATTTAATTCACTGCATTTGGAAGCATCGTTCTCTTCAGAATATTTTCAAGCACCAGTTATCATATCACTGCAATTTGATACATTGTTCTCTACAGCATTTTGACAAACACTTAGCGTGCTACTTGCTACACAAAAATGGTTAGCATCGGTTGTACACAACCCACAACCGACCACACCAATAGCCTCAACCTTATTACCAGAAACGTTATCAACATGCACAGGAGCTTGCAAAGAGCTACAACCAATTCGACACACTTCATCAGCCAATGCATACATCTTCTCAGGACACAAGGGAGAACACACAACTGGTGCGCGGTCAGGGTTCTTACCAGATGACAGTGGCAACGGAGGAAACTCAGTGTCTGATAGCATCAGCGGTAGAGTAGACGAGGTCGCGAGACAGTTAACCTTAAAGATTCTACTAGAATGAGTGGAAGAGGGAGAGGGGGAAGGAGCGGCGGGGAGGGGAGTTGAGCAGGGCATAGAAAGGCGGGAGGGAGTAGGATGGAGAACGAAGCAGGGGCTAGGGAGCGGGGACTACGGGTAAAAGAGCGATGCCTGAAGCACTCGTAACGCGACCATTAATCTTAAATGGAGTATTTTGATTTAAAATATAAACCATTTTGAATTGTGATTTGAAATGGTATTTAAAGTAAATAAAACTGAATGAGGTTTTGAAAGATATGATATTTTGATATTTTGAAATGGATTTCTGAATGATATTGAATTTTGAAATGATATTTGATTTCGAAGTATAAATTACTATTTTAAAATTTTAACCACGGGATGTATTTAATTTGTAGTTTAACTGATCCTTAAAGGATGGGCGATCCCAAGCATCCTTTAAGTTATTGTACATTACTACTACAGTTCACTTAAGTTGGTTTACATTATATAAGTATATATGTCCTGACTCGAGTGTTTTGTGTTTTACTTTACGCTCGGGTCAGCCTGAGTATTTACAGCTTAACTCTGGATTCCTTTTCTGGAGCTAGGAATCGCTGGAGATTCTGCTTGTCTAGTTATCTGTTCCCTTTCAGTTTCAGTTGTTCTATTTCAGCTCTGTTATTTATAAACTGCTATGTATTCGAGATTTCTATTGTATATGTTTTTCAAACTGATATTATGTATTATGTTTTGAGAGTTTGTTATACTAGCTTCATGAACTACTATGGTATTTTAATTTCCGCTGCGAGTTATTTTAATATTTCTGTGTCTGTGATTCTGTGATTGTATTTCATTTGCTCCAAATTTATTTACAATGCGGTATTTTGAGCGATTCAAGTCCGGCATGTGTGGATGCGAATGGCTGGAAATATCGGGTTGTTACATTTGGTATCAGAGCTTTGGTTTTAGGCAAACCATAGCCTACGGAGCAAAAACTCATTAGAGATAGGGTAGAAATACCCTAGAATGAGTGAAATCAATCTCAGAATCATTTCCTTGTGAGAGAGCATATTTTCGAAGTATAAAATAGTTTCCAAATGATTTTTAAAGGATTTTCAAAGATTATTTTGGTATAAAAAAATTCTTATTTTGAAACCAAGATTTTCTAAACTTCATTCCTTCTGTATCCACCTTGTTAAAGATCTCTTGGTTAGGATTCTTATCGATTAGGATTCCTTGAACTTTGGAACGCTCCCACTTGTTCTGGAATCCAGTCTTGTTTCCCTATTTTATCGTTTTTATTTTGGAGCATTTCGTAACTCCACTTTGTAATGACCTCTATAAAGATTAGTGATTCCGTAAATCTTTGAATGATTTGTAAGGGGGTGAAACTCCTTTACAATTGGCATTGATTCACCAGAGATTTTGGTATCCTCGGATTTCAATGCTATTTATCTCCTGTGTTTGCGTTAAAATTGACCACAAACACCCAAAAGTCGTGAAAGCACCCGTTCGCAGTCATAAGTCACAAATTACAAATTTGTAGATAACAAAAATGATGGACATTCAACAGAAACAACAAAAAACAAGTAAACAACACATGATTTATAGTGGTTCGGCGATATTGCCTACGTCCACTTTGAAAATTTCTATCTTTTATTGATATTCTCTTGATGATTACAGTGATTACAGCAAGTTACAATGGACTATAGCTCTGAAACTCGAATGCAACAACGATGATAAGGTGAAGAATTGAATCCGGTATAGTCTTGGCGCTTCCGAATTCCCATACCCTTTTTTGAATGACTTGGGGCTCTATTTATAGCTGTAGGAGGCTGATATTTCTCCTAAAAATCCGGAGAGACCACTTCTGGCACGTGAGGGGGCCCATACGGCCGAATTCTGGAGATCCGGGCCCACATTGGGATCGATTCGACCCTTGGTTCGAATCGATCAAGAAAGTGTTCGATCGTGATGAAACTTGGCGTGGACATTCTTCTATGTATACGCAAGCTCTTGTGAAAATTTCATAGCATTTGGACTTGTAGATCTCGAGTTATGATCGATTCAAGTTGGAGTTTTTCGCCCCAGGGACCCGTTCGAATCGATATGGTTCGAATCCATAGGGTCGAATCCATGCTTCTGCAAGTGAAAGTGATGACGTGGTGCGTATGCTTCGGGTCAATCCTCCTTTTTCTCCGAGTTTTCTGGGTCATACCCTTGGTTTTAGCCGCGTTTATTTGATGGATTCGAAGAGTTGGATTCGAAGGCACGCTTCCTTCGAATCGATGGAACTGGTACTCGTTCGAATCGATCAAAGCATTTGATCGATTCGAGGTTGCCTCAATTGGGGGATTCGAAGACTAGTTTTGGAATGGAACCGGGGCTTCTTCACTTTCATGGATTCGAGGAAACTTTCCCCCGATGGGTTCGAGCTAGGGCATACAAGGATGGATTCGAACCAAGGCATAATGGGATGGATACGACCTTATGGCTCGCTCGATGGAGTCGAAGCAAGGCCACTTGGATGGAGTTGAACTGCTTGCTCGCTCGATGGGTTCGAAACAAAACCACTTCTCACGGATTCGAAGCAATATATACCTGATGGATTCGAACTAAGGCATACGAGGGTGGATTCGAACTAGGTAGACGCGGGGCTAATTCCTTTCTGACCGGTGCGAACGCAATGGACACGAAGTAGCATGGAGTCGAACTAGATGGAGTCGAGCTGAGACATGAGGATGGGTACGAACTTCATGGATTCGAAGTATTCCAAAGTGATGGATTCGAAGTAGGTGGAGTCGAATCAATGGATTCGAACCACACAAGGGCTATTTCTCTCATACTGAATCCATCATATCTTGAGCATACGAACTCGGATTGACTTGAAACTTGAAACTTTGGCTCTCGTGGATTTGCTAGCCATATCCTATCAATTGTAGCCAGATCCGGGCTCGGACAAAATTCATCGATATCCATAGTGAAGTGGAATGCGACCAATCTCTGAGGCGAATTGTCTCTCATTTGCGACCAATCCTTTGGTATCACGGCTTTGCCAAAAAGCGGGATAACATTTGCCCCTCGAAACATGCCTTGCGGCAGGAAGGCATGTTTTGTAATGCCATGAGCTGGATGTTCATATCCTTTTGATGTCCTGCAAAGGAAGTTATAGTTTTATGTGACCTCAAATAACGACCATTCGGGATCAAGATATTTGAGATGAAGTGCGACCATTCATGGTCAAGCGCCTGACTTCAAATGATGATCGTTCGGGATCGAGCCATTTGAGGTGAAGTGCGACCGTGCGCGGTCAAGTGGCGGACCTCAAATGACGACCGTTCGCGATCGAGTCATTTGAGGTGAGATGAGTTGTGCCGTTCGGGGCGAGTCATGCCTGTTCGAGGCGAGTTGTGCCTGTTCGAGGCGAGTCATGACCGTTCGCGATCGTGTGTCGTTCGAGGCATTTTTGTGACCGTTCGAGGTCGGGATGCCGTTCGTGGCGAGTTGTGACTGTTCGAAGTCGAGTGCCGTTCGTGGCGAGTAGTGACTGTTCGAAGTCGGGTGCCGTTCGTGGCGAGTAAGTGTGCCCGGGAGGGCTTGGTATTATCGATACCAGGCTCACGTTCGCCATCTCAGAGCATGCCTAAGGACCGTTCGTGACCCCGTACATGTGTAAGTAGCTTAGCCATTTCAGAATTATCAAGATCAAATATCTATTCAACAGATGAATTTTAAAAACAGAAATGTCCAAACAAACCAAGTTCAAATGTCCAAATCAACATGAAACAAAAGCAAAGCAAAGATGTCAAAGTGTAAGTTCCCACTATGAAACAATCAATGATCATTCAGAGCATGCCTGGAGAACGTTCATGATCTCGTACACGTGTAAATGATTTAATTGTGTTAGTGGAAGCTTGCGACTTGTTCATCGTTATTTTAATTAATTGATAACCAAACGATGTCCTGGTTCAGGGTTGCCCCTAGCTGATGTAGACGGTGGCCGCTCTGGCTCCACTGCTGAATCTCGCCTCCTCACGTATTGAAGAAGCATACCGTTCCTGATATGCCCTTCCACCTCGTCCTTCAGATGCCTACAATCATTAGTGTTATGACCATTTAATTCATGAAATACACAAAACTTATCTGATCTCCTTTCGTCAGAAGTTGGATCCCTTCGCATCGGTCTACGATAGGGAACCTGCTCTTTGGTATCCTAATAAATCCGCTCCAAACTCTCAGTCAGCTCGGTGTAAGTAGTGAATCGCGGCTCCCTCCATTGCCGTTTTGACCTGTCATCATAATCCTCAGCCCTTCGTTTTCCTTTATTCTTGTCTGAGTCCTTTTCGAGAGGCTTTTTGTCCTTAAGCACATAAACTTCTATTCCTCTCCTTCTTCTCTTTCTGCCTTCGCATCCTCTAATCGTAAAAACTTTTCTGCCTCGTTGTAGAATTCCTCTAGATCCACGGGTGGATCTTTAGTCAATGAATTTTTGAACTCTGTGCCGTCAGCTACTCCGGATACAGCTGCCATCACCACCATAAACGGATCTGCTCGATCCACCGAAGCTGCTGCTGCATTGAATCGCGCTAGATAACTCCTCAAGGTCTCTCCGGCTTTCTGCTTTAGGGTTGCCAAAGTCATCACATTCTTGGGTCTTGTAATGTGAACCCTGAATTGCCTCATAAATCTCTCAATTAAACCATTCCACGTTCCGATGGATTCGTTCTCCAATTGTCTAAACCACAATGCTGCAATATCCGTCAAGTACAATGGAAAGCACCGGGCCATAACCTCCTTCGATGCCCCCAGCACTTCCATATGCCTCATATACTTCGTTAGATGAACCGTGGGGTCTGTTCTCCCGTCATACATGTCCAATGATGGTAACTTGAATTCCGGTGGGTTCTGAGCTCGTCTGATTGCTGGAGTAAAAGGACTCCTATTAACATCCTCCAAATCTTTGTTTACCAAACCGTCTCTCATAGCTCTTCTAACCATCTCCGCCAATCTGTCGTTGTCACCGAGATGCAATCTTCGTTCATTACTTTCAACCTGCCCCCCGAGTTCATGAGGGAATTCTGGGATTTGCACCATTGACTGAGCGTTCACTCCTCTGCTACTCCCAGGTTGTATAGATGCTCCTCTCTCTCTTTCTGGGATTGGGTCAATATTCTCCATGTGTGTGCCCCCTACTCCAGGTGCTACATCAGATGGTCCTGCTCCGTTCTGAACTCCGGTTACTCCTTGATTCTGCGCTCCAAGTTGTCCCATCTGTTGAAATAAACTTTGGATCAACTCCTCTTGTTTCTTCATCATTATCTCCATCTCGTCCCTAGTGATGAATATCGATGCCTGATTTGCTCCTGAAGAAGCCTCTTGACTTCCTTGGTGTTCACTTCTCTCTGGCCTTTGTTTCTTACTTGTTTGTCTCGTCATGGTTCTTAGATCTAAATCTTTAAGACTTCAAATTCAAATTATCCTGAATCAGCCTTTCTCGGTGAAAGCACCAAAATGTTTGCGTCAAAATTGACCACAAACACCCAAAAGTCGTGAAAGCACCCGTTCACAGTCACAAGTCACAAATTACAAATTTGTAGATAACAAAAATGATGGACATTCAACAGAAACAACAAAAAACAAGTAAACGACACAGGATTTATAGTGGTTCGGTGATCTTGCCTACGTCCACTTTGAAGTTTTCTATCTTTTATTGATATTCTCTTGATGATTACACTGATTACAGCAAGTTACAATGGACTATAGCTCTGAAACTTGAATGCAACAACGATGATAAGGTGAAGAATTGAATCCGGTAGAGTCTTGGAGCTTTCGAATTCCCATCCCCTTTTCTGAATGACCTGAGGCTCTATTTATAGCTGTAGGAGGCTGATATTTCTCCTAAAAATCCGGAGAGACCACTTCTGGCACGTGAGGGGGGCCATACGGCCGAATTCTGGAGATCCGGGCCCACATTGGATCGATTCGACCCTTGGTTCGAATCGATCAAGAAAGTGTTCAATCGTGATGAAACTTGGCGTGGACATTCTTCTATGTATACGCAAGCTCCTGTGAAAATTTCATAGCATTTGGACTTGTAGATCTCGAGTTATGATCGATTCAAGTTGGAGTTTTTCGCCCCAGGGACCCGTTCGAATCGATATGGTTCGAATCCATAGGGTCGAATCCATGCTTCTGCACGTGAAAGTGATGACGTGGTGCGTATGCTTCGGGTCAATCCTCCTCTTTCTCCAAGTTTTCTGGGTCATACCTTTCGTTTTAGCCGCGTTTATTTGATGGATTCGAAGAATTGGATCCGAAGGCACGCTTCCTTCGAATCGATGGAACTGGTACTCGTCCGAATCGATCAAAGCATTTAATCGATTCGAGGTTGCCTCAATTGGGGGATTTGAAGACGAGTTTTGGAATGGAGCCGGGGCTTGTTCACTTTCATGGATTCGAGGAAACTTCCCCCGATGGGTTCGAGCTAGGGCATACAAGGATGGATTCGAACCAAGGCATAATGGGATGGATACGACCTTATGGCTCGCTCGATGGAGTTGAAGCAAGGCCACTTGGATGGAGTTGAACTGCTTGCTCGCTCGATGGGTTCGAAACAAAACCACTTCTCGCGGATTCGAAGCAATATATACCTGATGGATTCGAACTAAGGCATACGAGGGTGGATTCGAACTAGGTAGACGCGGGGCTAATTCCTTTCTGACCGGTGCGAACGCAATGGACATGAAGTAGCATGGAGTCGAACTAGATGGAGTCGAGCTGAGACATGAGGATGGGTACGAACTTCATGGATTCGAAGTATTCCAAAGTGATGGATTCGAAGTAGGTGGAGTCGAATCAATGGATTCGAACCGCACAAGGGCTATTTCTCTCATACTGAATCCATCATATCTTGAGCATACGAACTCGGATTGACTTGAAACATGAAACGTTGGCTCTCGTGGATTTGCTAGCCATGTTCTATCAATTGTAGCCTGATCCGGGCTCGGACAAAATTCATTGATATCCATAGTGAAGTGGAATGCGACCAATCTCTGAGGCGAATTGTCTCTCGTTTTCGACCAATCCTTTGGTATCACGGCTTTGCCAAAAAGCGGGATAACATCCTGCTCTACCTGGATTCTATCTCTGGTGATCGAATGTCGATTTTCCTTAGATTTCCGAATTGATTATATTCCTGAAGTATCGGTTGACCGATTAAGGTCGCTCGCGATTTATAAAGGCTTGTCCCTCTTCTATTTGGTAATTAAATTATCTCATCTTCATTCGAGCTTATCTTCGAACCAAAATTCTATTTGATTAGAGTTCCTCTGATTTGAATCTCTGTTTTTTGGAATCCACCCTTGAATCATCCTTCGGAAATTTTTGTTTGGTTGTATTTTGAAATTGTGCATACATCGAAATTATTATTTTGATAAGGATGGCCCTATTATATTTAAAAGTGAAATGTTTTCAATAAGGATCTTTACATCTTTTGAAAATGGAAATTTGAAACTTTGAAAGGATTTGAATTTTGAAAATTTATAAGAATTTGACCTATATAAAACGATTTATAACTGAAGAGTTTTGAATGTGAATTTCGAGGAATCGAACTCCGGTGTTTTGAAATCGATTTTAAGGTTTTGGAATATATATAATAATAATATGATTTAAAGATATTTTCTGAATAAGAAATGTTTAAAATGCACTCGAATGAATTCCTATGATTTCTAAGAGATTTCAAAGAAGTTTCAGGAAAATAAAAGTCTAGAATCCACTCATGTCGCTGGAAAATAATTTCGGTGATGAATGCATGCAATATCGACATTGATTTTTGAGTTTCTGAGTGGGGAGAGGCCGCTCTAGTAGCTTTGCTATGCGAGTGATTTTGTGAAACAAATTTTGATTTAAGATTTCGAATTATGGTTTGATGTTCGAAAGATATATGTATATATATATATTTGAAATGATTTAAAGTAAGCCGGTGTTCGGTCCTTAGGATTCAGATTTGTTTGGTATAACCCTATCTTTTGGAATTGGTTTACTGAATTGTTGGCGATTTCCAATTCTTGGATTGAAATTATGATTTCTTCGACTATTTTGAAGGTTCGAGCACTTCCAAATCAAGGTTAACTTTTCGAAGCTAAGTAATTCGAAAGGTATAAGGTATTTGATAAAGAATATAAGTTTAGTTTGGTATGATTAATGTATAAAGTAATATGATTTATATAAGTTTGAAATTGTTCGTTGAGTGAAATAAATAAGACTATTTTGAATTATACTGGTATGAAATATGGATTTCAGATGTTTTGAATAAAGTGTATATATATATAGAACAATAATCTTTCCAGTGGTAAATTGAATTTTTCATATAGAAATAAATAGTTTGAAGGTTTTAAAAAGGGATGGTTTTAAACTTAGTAACCATTTTAGATATTTTGATGATTGAAATGGCTTGGAAATGATTTAATCTTTATTTTGATAAAGAAGGTGAATTTGAAATGATAATTGAGTTTGATAAATGAATATTTGAAGTTTATATTTGTATGAAAGGATATTTGGTTTACTAGTAATTTGAGTTTATTTAAAAATGATGGATTTATGAAATGAATATTTCAAAACTAAGTAATAATGAAGTAAATTTTGAGATATATGAAATTATAAAATTTAATTTTGGAATATGGTATATTTAAGCTTTGAAATATATTAAAGATTGAAAAGTTTATTTTATGGATCAAATCTTTATTTGAAATTTGATAATATTTGAAATGGTTTTGTTGGAAAACTAAATTGAATCGAAACTGATGGTTTGAGTTGAATTAAAATTGAAATTTTAGATTTTGGTTTAATTGAATAAATTTTTGAAATGTAAAGAATTAAAGGAATGTTTTATGATTTCAAATGTATGATTTCGAAAGGTTATGATTTTCAAAGTGTAATGATTTCAAGTATTTTGGTTTCGAAAGATTTATAACTTTGAAAGTATTATGATTTTTGAAAGTGAATATATGTTTGAAATGGAAATGAATTTGTTTGACATAAATTTTGTTGATTTGGAAATTTCGAATCTATTGTTTTTTAAAAAAAAACTTTGAAACAGAATATATGAAATTAGGAAGAAATGACCTGGCGAAATCATATATGATTTTGAAACTGAATTGATATTGAAATGGTTTGAAATTGAGAACCCTATTTATTTAAATACTTTGATTTGGGAGTTATCCAACTTATATAAAATGGATTTGTATAAGTGTGAAACTGATTTGAAAACTATTGGTTTGGAAAAAGGTACTCAATTTGTAAAGTGAAATCTTATATAATCGAAGTCTATATAAGTATGATTTGATATACTATTGATTTGGAAAGTAATTGATTCGAAAATGGAATCTTATATATAATGGACTTTATATAAGTATGATATTTGAAAGTGATCTTGAAAGGTACTATATGATACATATTTTCGAAGTAAAGATATGGAAAGTGCCTTCTGGTTGATATCCGCTTTATGGCCACACTGTGGATTTATTCTATCGATATTATTCTCTCTGTTTTGGGTTTTCCGGATATGATACTCGAGTGTCCATTGAATTCCATGGCGATCTCCATGGTCTTATGATCGTGACTGCATAGCGTAATTCACAAAGGCTGCGAGAGCCTAAGGGTACGGATGTTTCCTGGGGGATCCAGGCGTAACCATTGTGTATCTATGATCTATTGGATCGCTTAGTAGCGTAATCTGCAGAGACTACGAGAGCCTAAGGGTACGGATGTTTTCTGGGGGATCCAGGCATAACCATTGTGTATTTGCGGTACTACCAGTCTTCATGGCTAATCGCAGGGCTACGGTAGTCAGCCTACGGTACGGATGTTTCCTGGGGGATCCAGGTGTAACCATTGTGTATCCGCGATCCATGATCGACATGTTTGGTTTGGTTGATTTGTTTGGATTGTACTTTCCATATCTGTTGTTTTTAAAAGGTTTTCCGGTATTTAAACTGGGTGTTGAAACAAGTCTACCAAGTACCTGGAGAATTCTAGCTTTGCGCCTGATCAACGCATAGCCAGAGTCTACAGAAACGAAAGTAAACTTGTTAAGGCATCGAGTTATAAATTTATTTTGATAAAGTATTATATAAAGGATATTTTGATCATTTATTTTACTTTTCTAAATAATTTAAAATGTTTTAAATATGGTTTACTTCGAACTGTCAAATTTGAATCAAATGACTATTTATCGTATCCTAAAATGTTTAAAATGTTAAATATAAAAATTTTAAATTGAAACTTATATAGTTTTAAATATGATTCATCCTTTTCTTGCAACATATTCTCCCTTCTAGCTATTTCTACCTTCTCCTTCTTTGAGGGTACTTTCTGTATTATGGAAAGAGTTGGTTCTTTGGCTTATCGTTTAGATTTGCCCGAGAAACTTTCTAGAGTGCATGATGTATTCCACGTATCACATCTCCTCTAGTATCTTCTTGACCCACCTCTTATTGTTCCTCCAACTGCTCTTGATAGTTTGGATATTTAGCTTAGTTTGACTGTCGAGAGTTAGCCACTTCGTATTGTCAGTAGAGGTACGAAGCAGCTAAGAAGGGAATCTGTTAGTCTGGTCAAAGTACTGTGTAAGTACTGATGATCGAGAATGTACCTGGGAGACGGAGGAGAGCATTCGTGCTTCGAATCCGGAATTGTTTTTTCAGGTAATAGTTGCTTTTTCTATCTTGCTTTTCCTTATTTTCCTTGTTCGTTCTTTTCGAGGACGAAAAGATATGAGTGGGGGAGAGTGTAACAACCCTGAATTTTGTGATTTATTTTAATTGTTTATTTTGATTATTTTATTTGAAAACTTTATTATATTTATTAAAATTAATAATTTTTTTTATTTTAATTTTTTTGTTTTTTATGTGAATTATAATTTCAAACCTGAATATAAAGAATATTTTCCAAAAAAGTGGATTTTTGGACAATCTGGTCAAATTTTGACTTTTAAATTTAAAATTTAAAAATTTGAATTTTTTGAATTTTATCTTTTATTATGAAAATAAATTTAATTTAAAGAATACTGCTTTTCGTTTCGCTGAAATCCGATTTATATTGTGAAAGTTATGCTTTTTACAATATTGGATGTAAATTGATTTTTTTTTGAATTACCTAGAGAACCAAGCTTCGCTTCTAAACTCAAGAGAAGTATGTGCCTGCCAAACACATACTTCGGATACTTGTTACAGGGTTTTCAGTTTCGGAGCTCGAACTCGTGACCTTCGATCACGCAGTCCGGACCATCAACCAACTGCGCCAAACCTGTTGGCAGGATGTAAATTGATTTATTTAATAAAATTGTCTATTATAAATTATATAAATAATATTTTTATTTGTTAAATCATGTTATAATATGTGTTATATGACATGTTAGGTATATATTTTATTTTAAATATTTTCAAAGTGATGATAAAAAAATTCCAAAATTTATTGCATTTATTTTCTATTTTTAAAGCCTAGTTTCCCATTTTTGCTATTTTCTCAATTTAATTATATTTAATTACAATTTATTTATTTATTTTTGTGCATTCATCATATTTTGAGTTTTTATCTGTATTTATATGTATTTTACATGTATTTAAAATTTCAAAAGAAATTAAGAAATTTGAAAGGTTTTGACCTTTTATATGCATGCCTTTTCATATTCAAAGTTGTCATTTCATCACCAATCACCACATGCATTCAATTACTGCCATATCTGTTTCTTCAGCCGACCACTCCACTTTGTTTTCACGTGAAAAACAAATACTTCTCAACCCTAAAACAATCGGCCATCATCCTGAAGAAAATTTTTGGTAAAAACTGTCATTCTTTTCCATTTTTCTACTTGATTTATTGATTTTTGCACTTGCATTCATCTTATGTAGTTCGGCCCTCCATACTCCAGCACCTTGGCCGCCTCCACCACCACCATACCCTCCTCTCCACTGCCATTCCAGAGCCGAGACCATCCAAGTTGAAGATCTACCAAATTTTTGACAAAAACTCCACTTGATTCACCATAGCCGAACTCCCCCTGTCTCCACCACTCCAATCATGCTTTGACCGACCCATACACCACCACCACCAGCCACAACCTGAGCCTTGGAACTCTGCAACACCTGTAGTTGATGTTCCCAGACCTGACATTGTCCATCCATTCTTGGCCGAGACCTTTGATGGCCTTGAAATCCATGTATTGTGTATTCATGCACACATATACCTCTTCTACTTCATATGTTGTTATAGCCGACTTATATGATCCTAACTTGATCCAAACCTGATCCAAAACTATCCCATTACAGCGCTTTTACAGCCCATAGCAGAAGCATATGATGTTGAATGCAAGTGCAAAAGCCTTAGCTTTGAGTTGTGTATTTATTCCTAGCATTGTTTTGTAATATTTTGGTTTGTAATCCATATTGTACTTTGTTTTGTTTGAAATTTGACAAGGCAATTAGCTTTGGCTCTCCCACTCTTGAATCATAGTCGTGCTTTCGTGCCTTTGTAGATCTTAGTTTGTGTGTTTGGTTGTTATCTCCAGCTTGTAGAGGTGAGTTATTCTCACCAGACAGTTTTATACTTATATGACTAGTAAACTGATCACATTTAATTTGTAAACCCATATCACTATGTTATACCTGCTATGCTATGACCATATGATGTTCACCCATGCTTATACACCTGTTATACCATCTGTTATTGTTATATAATGTTATTCTGTTATTTTTATCAGTTTATCACACTGCAAGTTCCCTTTATATTAGAATCACTATGGGTTGAAATGATACATACCCGAACGAACTTTAGAATAGGGAAAAATCGTTATGGGATGAAATGATAGGCCTGAGCGATTTTTATTTATTTTCATTTACTTGGGATTGCGGGTTTGAAATGATAGAAGCCGGATTTTTCCTTTGTAAATTACGGATTGGAATGATATATTATCCATATCATTGGACTTAGGTTAGGAATTTTATACAGGCTGTGGTTAAAATATGTTTTCTAATTTTTTTAAAGTATTTTAGAAATGAAAATATTATAATATTTTGATCTAAACTTAATTAAAAATGATTTTTGTAAAGTATTATTGATTTTCTAAAAATTTATAAGTGGAATAAATTAATGGTAAGGTTAGAAAATTTGAAATGTAAGTTATTTTGGAAATTTTGATTTGGGTATAAATCAAATTTAAATTAAGTAGGAAAATATGATAAATAAATATAAAATTTGAATTAAAATGAATTTAAAATGATTTTATAAAGTGTTAATGATTTTTGAATAAGTTAAAGGGTTAAATAAATGAATATTTAAGTTGAATTTTGAAATATAACTTAGATTGGGAATTTGTGAATTTTGTTTAAAAATGAATTTTAAGTTAAGTAAATAAAATGAAAAATAATTTATATTTGGAAATTTAAACTTAAGTGTTAAGTTAAAAATTTAATTATAAAGAATTGAAATGGAAAGTTGAATTATATAAGTAAATTATTAATTGATTTTTGAATGAAAATTTAACTTTATAAAATCATGAATATAAGGGTATTTAAATGATTGTTTTAAAAGTGAAAATATATGATTTTATAAGTTTAAAATGATATAAATAAAAATTTAACTGTTTGTGAAATTATGTTGAATATTTAGAATTTAATTAACAATATTTTTGAAATGTTATTATTTCTAATGTAAAGAATATTATAGCATTTGTAAATGCTTTAGTTGATAGAAATGAACTAAATGGCTAAATTGAATTAAGGGCTATTATTGCACTTTGTAAGTGATGTAGTTGCTGAAATTAACTAAGGTTTTATTTGAATTAAATTAAACATATTATAGCATTTTAAATGTTGTTTTTTGTTAAATTATTGTTTTAAAACATAACTTTCTGTAGCATCTTCTAAGTGTCGCGATCGTTGAATTTATACCGTTTTGATAAATTTAAAAGAATAAATGAACTTTGAAAAGGCTAAATTTATGAGAATTTGATATTTGATTGTTAAATATAATAACTTCACTTTTAAATGATTTAAATGGAATATTTAAATGATTTAAATGGAATATTTAAATGATTTAAATGGAATATTTAATTAGTTTAATTGAAATATTTAATTGGTTTAAATGGAGTATTTTGATTTGAATTGCAAACCATTTTGAATTGTGATTTGAAATGGTATTCAAATTAACTAAAATTGAATGAAGTTTTGAAAGATATGATATTTTGATATTTTGAAATGGATTTCTGAATGATATTGAATTTTGAAAGGATATTTGATTTCGAAGTATAAATTACTATTTTGAAATTTTAACTACGGGATGTATTTAATTTATAGTTTAACTGATCCTTAAAGGATGGGCGATCCCAAGCATCCTTTAAGTTATTGTACATTACTACTATAGTTCACTTGAGTTGGTTTACATTATATAAGTATATATGTCCCGACTCGAGTGTTTTGTGTTTTACTTTACGCTCGGGTCAGCCTGAGTATTTACAGCTTATCTTTGGATTCCTCTTCTGAAGCTAGGAATCGTTGGAGATTTTGCGTGTTTGGTTATATGTTCCCTTTTAGTTGTTCTATTTCAGCTCTGGTATTTATATACTGCTATGTATTTGAGATTTCTATTGTATATGTTTTTCAGACTGATATTTGTATTATGTTTTGAGAGTTTGTTATAGTAGCTTCATGAACTACTATTGTATTTTAATTTAAGCTGCGAGTTATTCTGATATTTCTGTGTCTGTGATTCTGTGATTGTATTTCATTTACTCCAAATTTATTTACAATGCGGTATTTTGAGCGATTCAAGTCCGGCATGTGTGGATGCGAATAGCTGAAATTATCGGGTTGTTACAATACCTACCATACCCTAAGGGTATACACAACCATCAAATTAAAACTTTTATTTTGAATTCACTTAAAAATTAAAACACCCGGGTTTTTTTATTCAAAACACCTTTTTGAAATGAAACTATATACATTAATCCATAGATTATATATATATATATATATATATATATATATATATATATATAACTCGAGTAACCCAAAATTATATCAAGGGACTGGGTACCACCAAATAGTATCATATATTCCCTTGTCGAGAAGGATAATACTCAAGAGAAATTTTTACCATCTGAATGCATCACTTACCCATTTTTAGTTATTTTTCTAGCCACTAGAACTAGTTAATTTAAAACACTTTCCTTCCTTCTCAAACCCATTTTAGAACAATATATATTTCCAAATGAATTATTTTACCAAAAATATCCAGTTCTAACTTGCCTTGGATTTGTTCGGATTTCAATGCATCTCAGTCATACAATGACAAAGAGAATAATTTACTAAGTGTACTATGCCATTTGCCTAAGCAAACATCTGACCATCACTTAGAAGATTATTCTGATCATCGCAAAAAAAACTGGGACTCATTTCCCAAACCAAACGAAAGAAAACTCAGTTTTCTTTAAAATTTTCTTTTCAAAAGTATTTATACTTAAGTATATTTTTAAGTAAACTATTATTACCACTTCCAAAATCATTTATACTCTAAAACTATCTCATATGATTTTTTTATTTCTTTTTCTACAAATCATTTGATATAATAGTCTACATTTTTTAAAGTCAATCAACTTTGTCTTATCAAAGCAATTTTTTATAACAAATTTCAATGGTAGCATATCCCCACTTAGAAACTCGAAAATGAACACCGATGATGTTGCAATCATCGTTGAAATCATTTTCCAACGACCAAAATAAGTTCAGTGATTTATATCTCCTTGGAAATACTTAGAAATATTTCTATCCTGAAAATATTTTTAAATAATACTATTATTCACTTTTAAACGATAAAAACCATTTTTCCGAAATCACTGAGATTTAAACTCTCGAATTTCTTTAACTTACAACATATATTTTTATTAATCAATTCCTATGAAATCAGCTTCCTATATAAATCACTTTTCAAGTATTTATCTCAAAAATATTCTATTTTTCTTTTAACAACCTCCTTTTATTAAAAATCCAATTTTATACAACCAACTTTTATATTAAATCATTTCTAAAATATTTATTTTAAAATATTCAAAAATCCTTTTAATAAACAACTATTGCTAAAGCCAAATTTTAACCTAACCCTATCAGCGAAAGCCTTATAATTAAATTGTGAAACCTAATTCACAAAGTCAATTCAATGCTTCCAAAATTTCTATCTCCCCAACCCGGGTTTGAAAAAGAAAGATTCAAGATAGATTAATAGATAACAGTCCGTGCTCATAACTAGGGGAACATGACTAATCAAATCATAGATGATAATAATGGAATATTATCATCTCCTAACAGCCGAACATGTCCAAGAATAACTGTATTTTTAAGAAAATTATTCTTATATATATATATAATATAATATAAGCCTAGGTAAAATTATTTCATTTACCCGTTTTAAAACAGTATTTTGCTAGTTCAACCTTGTTTAAGTGTTTAGAAAATCCCTATCGATAACATTGGCCAGAAGTAAGGACAAGAATTCTTAAGCCACCCAATAGATCAAACAACACAATATAAAATAGTTTTATATCACCAACAAATACACGCTATATATGCACCAACAAGTCACGATTAATAGAAAATAAAATATGATCGTTCGAAATGTGATGTGATCACAAAACATAAATAAACAAACCGATTATCAATTTATGTAAAATTTTAAAAATACCAACGTTCGCCGTAAAATACATTAAATGACAATTCAAATATTTTCTAAATTAAAAGGTTAGACCCTACTTAGTGAGCTTGGAAAAACAACTACGGAAAAAATCTATAAAATAAACTAAAAATATGTCATTAAAATTTAAGTGGTTGTTTACAACATAGATTCGTTATATTTTAAATAAAAGCCCCAAATCGAATATTTGAAACTAATTAAATATTCCTAAAATCAAAATGATAAAATTCTAGGTCGTTACACCTCCTTCTCTCATGCTCACCGTCTCTCCTTGAAACCCCCTATTCCTCTTGTCTTCTCCCACTTTTTACTTTCTAATCATGCTTCCGTGATGTTTTAGGCCTATAACCGAAGTTTAAAAGAGATTTAAGATGATTTGGTTAAGATATGAAAAAGTAGAGAAGAATTATTGGATTAGTGCTTAAGCACTTCCAATAATTTTATTTCTCATATTTCATTTCAAGCTTTGTGAATTAGTGGTTATTTAACAAGGGTGTGCCATTCCTTATATAGGCTTCAAACAATGTAGCATAAGCTTGTTCTCACCCCCTTTCATCTTATGTAAGGCTTACCTCCCATCATATCCCATTTATCATTTCTTAAGAGTTAAGACTTTCCATTTAAGCTCATTTCCTAAATATCTTTAATGACACCCATGACATCATCCAAAAGTTTTTCCACACATGTTTGAAATTTTAGGTCGCTGCACTATTTCCTTTTTTTGCTTTATAAATATATTTTTAATTTGAAATGTGTTTTACTAATACATATCATTTTTTCATTTTGTTTCAAATGCATCTTAGGGTCATATAGGCTTCGAAATTTTTGCAATAACTTTATCTACAGATAAATGGTTCTCTTCTCAAAAGCTTCCTCTTAAATAAGGTATATGTTTCACAATTTTTATTCGTGAATCTTATTTACATGTTAGCAAACTTCGTACTAATTACTATCCACAATTTTCACTCATTTCTCACTAACATTCATTATATCCCTTTCTTATATTTGAATTACATTTGCTAGAGTGTTTTTTGTAAATCCATGGTGTACTACTAATATCTCACGGGGTTGGTAAAGAATATAGGCTTTTCTTTAGTATGTGTGTGTGTGTCTATATATATATTATATAAAAGAATATTATTATCTTTATATTCTTATCTCCCATTAACTCACACTCAAAATATTTTTTCTCGTCGATTTAAGGAAAAAGTTCATTTATGTGTTCATTTAGAACCAAATCTATTTCTGCTACAATTCGAATGCTAAGTGATATCATACCTTTGCCGCTTCATACACATGTTCATTTTCTCCAAATCTATTCTATTTATCTATCATATATAACGTTGAATGTATAAATTTTCATCTCATCTCTTCTCATTTAATTTTAATCCAAACACGGAACTATTCTTAATTTAAGTCAACATTTTACATTTTCCATTCAATATTACATCTTAATTAAACATTAATCTATTCATTCTATATTAGATTTAAAATACAAACTATTATGCTTTCACATTTTCACCCTACTTTAAAAAATTTCTCTTTTCAAATCTCAGTTATAATAAAATTAAAATCTAACTTCCTTCTATTTGATTTGAATAAGAGCATGACAAATCAATGTTTATACCATAGTTCTATCGTCTGTAATTTCTGAAAATCAAGCCAAATTCAAATTTCTCCTTTTCAGTGGCATCGATTATATATAATATATATAATTACCTTTTAATTATTTTAAACTCTAATTTTCATATTATATCATCAAAATTGCTAAATGGTCATGGATATAATGAAGTTGAGATATCATAAACTTATAGCTTAAAAGACGGACAATAATAATTTGAAAAGACATGGAACATTTTAATAAAAGGTATACTTTACACTTTGTAGTTTATAGCCATATTTTCATATTATAGTCATTATTGGTATTTCTTTGATAAAATTTAACTTCCTTGATCGATAAATTAATTATAATCTTAGTATATTTACGATGCATATTTTAGGGACATGGAAAGTATTTAATGTAATATGATAGTATGTTTGATTGAGAAATTTAATAATTACCCATTTTATGATTTATCAACATATAGCAAGTTGTTATTTTTATACTTTTCAAATGAAGAAGTTGTTTTTTATAGTAAATTGTATTTTAGAAGCTATGTTGATGTATTGAACTAGCTGAACTGTAGCATTTCTCTTCCCGTTAATGTTTCTTTATATCAATATCATCAACTCTTAATTCATATTAATCTTTGGGTATTTTTTTCATTTAGGTGTTCGCATTTATTATTCACATAATGCATTAAATTCTATAAACTAATGCATTAGATAACACATGTCATATAGCTATTCCTATTTTCCCATCTATTCTATTATTCTATCATATAGAACGTTGAATGGATACCTTTTTATCTTCTCTTTTTTTATTTAGGTCACATGAAATCAGCAGATAAACAACAAATACAATGATGTGTATGTAATATTTTATGCTCATGTTATCTCTTTAATAATGCCCAAATGCTAACATACATTATGAAATATTAAAAATAGGGTCTTGATTTACCATTTCCAAAAATATATGTGTTGATTAAATCTTCAAACACGGCTAATCGGATCAAATCTTTAATCGCACATGATATAACTTTCTATCAATAAGTAATCATTTCTAATATTTATTTACTACATCACTACCACTATATTTATTATAGTATCAAGTTTACAAGACACTTATGATACTAATTTGCATGTCAGTAATCATTTTTTATTTCTTTCCATTTCATGATTACCGATATGCTTTTTCTATCCTTACGTTGCACTTGATAGTCACATGGTGTAAACTATAAGGTATCCATAAAAGATATATAGTTTTTACAATATAAAGTTTCAAAAATAAATCCAAGATATAAACCTTCCAATATGTAATAGAGATTAGAATACTCATGGATCACATACTTTTTCACAAATGAGGAAGGATATTTTTAGGATCAACATTAAATGGAAGTAATTTTTTGATAATAAAAAAGAGTTAGGTACAAAGTAAAATTTGTAGAAAAACCCGACAATAATAACTATAAAAAATAACTTTTTCCAAGAGTAATAAAATATTGTTTACCAAACCTTATTAATCCTTTGTTGTAATGTCCTACCTTTTCGCACGATTTAAACAGACACACGTGCCAATTCAAACCATACGTAAGGGCGGATTGTTATGGGATAAACAAGAAAAACAGAGAAGAAAAAAACTAAATAGAATCTCAAAGCGGAAGGATAAAATATAATAATCAAAATATACAGTTCATGAAGCTGTTTTACAAAACCTTTGATTTTATTTATACAATACATATCAGAGTGCACATACCATATAACAATGCAGCGGAACAGTATGAGTGAAGTGCAATAATATAAATAATAATAATACGGATCTTCGTCTTCGTCCTCCTGAGCTAAATCTTCAAATCCTGAAACGCTCGGACTGACCCGAGCGAATTGAAAAGACAAAACACTCAAGTCAGAACTAAAAGATCTTATGTGAGTTAAATTAACATAAATATATATGAGTACAGTAACTCAAGAGATGCTTGGGATTTACATCTCCTAAGGATCCGTTAAACTATTTACTATGTAGTATATTGCGCTATTATAATAGTGTCTAATTGTAAAATAAACTTACTTTTTAATAGCGTTAAGGGGTTACCCATATAGCCCTTAACACAAATAATGCCAATAGTCTATACAGTACCGTAATACCTCCTGATCGGGAAGCTACCAGAGGATACTCCATAGGTACGACACAAATAGAAACTCGTAGAAGGCGCGCTAGGGTAGGTGACATGGCACAACTAGGCAATGCCAGGGTAGATATACCAATTACGCTTCCGGGCTGATGGAAACGCGCAGCGCGCAGCTGCCATCCACCTCGAACAACACTCCCAAAATCAAAAGTAAAGTGTCCACCTAATCAATCCAAAAGTCATAGTATAATATCGAAGGAGTGCGTTCGATCAGAGGAATGACCTCATTGGCCCGTCAATCGCTCCTGTTTTAGCCACCTTATGCCAACTCGCGGGAGTGGGGTCCACGTATTTACCTTACAGGAAACGCCACCACCAACCTACTTCATTCTGGAATCTCCACCGCGTACACGGTTGTTATAGTGGTTTTCGGAGTTGGCAGAGAGTACGACAACTTCCGATCCCGGTCTCTTTAACAACCAAACGTTATTATAACACCGCGGTCGTTCAAAATAATTTAAACTTTAAAACCAAAATAAAATATCCATTTTAAACCCATATAAATACGATATCATTTATATTTTTAAAACCCAAAATCAATACGATATCATTTAGACCCAAAATCATATAATGTCATTTTATTTTCCAATATATATTCTTTTCCAAAATCATAGGGTTTTCAAAGTAAAATATTTAGAAATCAAAACTCCTTAATATAATATTTTCAAATCATACTACCTTGAAAATCATAACTTCAAAATAAATTTCCATCTCTCAAATGGTTAAATATTAAAATCTTTTATAAAACACAATAGTTTCTTTAGATTTCACAAAACAATTTTCGAATATCGATTTAAACTTCCAAATAACATTTCAATTCTTATGTTTCAAAGCTTTAAATATTTCACCATTTCAAAACAAACTCATTTGACAATCCCATATATATTAAATTCAATTACTTATTATTTAGACTTGAAATATTTACTTAATGAATTCAATATAATTTAGGGAAAACCTTTAACTTCACATAACTGGAAAATCTTTCAATTTATTATATATTCATTTAAATCAACCCGATATTCATTTAGATCACTCTACACCAAAATCAAGTTATAAAATCGTATCCTTTAAAAATTCTAACTTTTTATTTAATTCCAATTTAACTTAGTATTCATCTTCCAACCTTATTCTCATTTAAGTCAATGAAACTCCAGAAATCAAATTTTATATAAATGCTTAATCTTATTTGATCTTAAAATCAAACTTTATTTTAAACTTCAAATCAAATTTATACAAAGCTTAAAAACCAGAAATTACTATATATATAATAACCTTTATCAATAACCAAATCAATATCCCATAAACCATATATATATAACTTTACAAAACCATAGAAAATCATTTCAAAATATTTTTATATATACATACCGCGGTGCCTGTATAAAATTTTCTACCCTATGGTCAAGTGATTCGGATGTTTATCGTTTCAATCCGCAATTTAAAATAAAAATGCGGTTGTATATCATTTCAAACCGCAATCCCGAATGAATGAAATGCACGATAACTTGCAGTTTATAGAATATATAATACAGCATCCATTCATCCAAATATCAATCATCATCCATTTATTACAATCATCATCCAATTTAAACAACATCAATATAGAGCATATAAATTATACAGGTAATAAATAACATGTATTAACTAAAAGTTTATATTCAATAATAAATTTAACTACTATTAAACTAGCAGTTTATATGCAAAAATAAATGTAATTTAACTGGCAGTTAATATGAAATAAAAATAAATATAACTATGACAGGCAGTTAATACGCAAATAAATAAATTCTAACTGTCAAGTTATATGCGATAAATAAAATTAATTAACAGTTAAATTAAATAAATGCGATTTAACAGAGATGATGAATAAAACATGCCAAACAGTCATAAACAAATTTCTACTCAAATCTTAAATCAATTTAACTAATATAAGAAAACTTAGAAGTTGTGAGTGGGTTAAAACACTCACCTTTTGAATTTAAATCGAATTTAAATCCGATTTAAACCCAAAAATTTGACGGTCTCAGAATTTATCCAAACTAGCGTCAACAGATATGAAATTTAATTACGATCCTAACGAAAAAAATCTCGCATAAATCGGAGGTCGTATGAGAAAGTTATGTTGATTTAAAACGTATGAAATCAAAATAAAATAAATCAGAATAAAATAAAATAAAATTCATAAACCCCCACGTGACCACCTCAACCCGAGAGCACGCACGTCTCCTTCGTTCCCAGTACACTGAAACCCTATCACAACCCATCGCACGCCCCATGCAAACGACGGCCGACCACCTCCTAAGGCCAGCCGCGGCTATACCCCATCGTCAGAACGACGTGCGCCCCGCTTCTCGGTCAGTGCCCGCCCCCCACTCGCTCGATCCACGTGCAAACATCAACCGGCCGCCACACATAAACAAACCCTAATTGAATTTCCAGTGGCAATCCAACCGTCATCTCGCCGCGCAAATCACGTGGATGCACTCCCTTAGGTCCCCTCAACAGAACAGTACTTTCAATTCGTCGATCAGACGAAGTTGATCTCGACGCGACGGATGGCCGAGATTGTTTCAACCAATTCAAACCAAACCACAACTCAAATCGAAAAACGAATTACGGATCTGTGATGCGTACAACGAGAACTACCACATATATTTTTTTCGGAATTTTCTGAGAACATTGAATTTTGACTTTGGATTTGATTTTTGAAATTGAACATGGATCTAGGGTTTCTAGCAATTGAAAGAAGAGAAGGAACTGATGAAATGAATGTACAAACAAATGAGAATAGATGGGCTAGGGTTTATAACTGGATATTTATAGGTAGGCTAGAGATTTGAAAAGATGGATCGTGTGGGATATACGTGCTACCGCTAACGTGGCCCAAAAAGCCCGTTCTGTCCCCGGAACGAAATTGGGTAAACCCATATATCGAAATAGGTATTTTAAAATATTCTGAACGCGATGGAAAAAGTTTTACGTCCAAATTCAATCGTATGAAGAAGTTATGATGAAAACAATATTTCCAAATTGATTTTCAAATTGATTTCAATTTATCGATTTCAAGGCGTTTCGCGTTCGTACGATCAAACGGCAAGTCCGCTCGCTACGAAAATTGAAACCCTACAATAATTTACTGTTACGAATCCGATGAAACTGGTTTCGTCGAAATCCGAGTGCGTGACCAAAATGGCTATTTTTATATTAATTAAATAAATTCAAAATAAATAAATAAAATCCAATTTTATATTTAGATTCTAAAATTGACCCATTTTATCACTTTTAAAAATTCTTAATCATTTACAAAATTCCAACAAGTTTAGGTGTCAAATTTACCGAAGGTGCATTTATAAATTTCAATATAAATCCTTAATTTCATTGAATACCCAAATTATAAATAATATCCTAAAACTTCGTTTAGTTAAATAAATTAATTATTATTCCGTTCATAATTTCAAATAGAAGTGTCAACCATTGGACTTAAGATTATCACATAAATATTTCACGTTTTCAACTTAATTTCCAATTAACGTAAGATTTTATTATTAAATTTTAAATTAATTGCAATAAACCCAAATAAATACATAAAGCTGGCTTTCTGTTTAAACATTTAACTTATTTGATTGCAATTAACCTCTTTATGGTAAATTAAATTTCGATATATTAATGAAATTTTATTTCCATTCTTTATTCACAAATCATCATATTTTTGAAGAACATTTACGTTATTCTCCATTTATTACCTTAATTTATTTAACTTAACATTTAATTTATATTTATTTCAATGATTTCCGACTTAATTGAAGGAACTAAGTATATAACTCATAATAGTTGTGGTAAACTCTTAATCCTACATTTGTAAGTAGTTAATTATCCGTTATATCTATTAATTAAATAAATTCCATTTTTAAGTCCGTTTAAATTTTCTAAGTACCCATTTACCTTTCCCAAAATTTTTGAATTCCATCAAATTAATATAACCAATCAAATTTTTTCACACTTTATTATAAACCTAAAATTCGCAATTCATTATCTTGTAGTAATGTCATCCAATTTCTACTTATTATTATAACTTTACAATCTATACACATTCAATTTACTATTCAATGCATATTTATTCATCAATCAATTCGATATTTATTTTTCTTTCCTTTTATTTGATAAATAACCTAGAATGCATTTACATTCATTCATTTCATTATATTCATTTATGGATATTGCATTGAAATTAAATTTATTAGCTAATACCAATGTAATTACCCTTTAATTACAAATTGGATTCCCAATTTTATTCAATACCCTGAATAAATAACATATATATTAATCAAATCCTCATTTTTTTTATTTCTTTTCTCATATTCCATTTAAAATCAAACCATAACCTATAAATGATTTTATTGAATTGGAATTTCATTCAAGTCGTAAATGATTAACTTGCAATAACGTGATTCCTTAATTTATTCCAATTACCGTTTACACTCTTTTATTGCATTAAATAAATTTAATATTTTCATAAATTTCTCATATTAAATTTTATATCCAGGTAAGAATCCTTTTTCTACTTAATTCATTTGGTTTTATTCAAATTTCTATAAATAGGTCTTAAGTCACCATTTACATAATTTAATTTAGCGTTTACTTCAATATTTGTTTATAATTTAAAGTTTCTACTAAATTAAATTACAAAACTTATAAATTTTAACCAAATTTTAATCCACTAAATTTACGTGTCGTTACACTCTCCCCCACTCAAAACTTTTCGTCCCCGAAAAGGAAAAGAAGGGAGAAGGAAGAATTGAATAAGCAATACATCTTATTCAACATATTAACTTATAAATAATAATTTACTAAATTATTACCTTAAATAAAATATACGCGTTTTATAATCATTATATCTTTTATACTTAAATAAATAAAGTTTGGAAAACATTTCAAAAAAAAAATTCTAAGTCCAAAAATTTTCGAGAATTTTGGCAAAGTCTCCTTTGTACGGAGAGCCTCGAAAGAAAATATAATATCAAAATATAACAATATACACAAATATTTCCCAAAATAATGTATATCCCTACACGGTAAAATATATAAAATAGCACTATAAACCGTAATCCGAAAACGTACCTATTTGTCGGGCAATTTACGCTAAATTTATGGAACCAAAAGCAGTAGCAATTGCTTCCATAACCTGCATTTCACTTATAAAATCCAAAGGGTTAACAATTTATATAAAGCGAAATATTTAAGTGGATTTCAATCACTAGCAACGAATCAATACAACAACCATCAACTTTAACAACAACATACACAACAAATTTTAAAACAACCATTCAACCAATACAAACAAATAGTTATTCGGGTTCAAAACTTTTAAATTGTACGGAATGAAGAATAAACTACTAGCGCATCATTTACTCAACAGTCTTAGATAAAATTAAGTAGATTATTCATTCACCCAAATCCAATTTTTTTAAAGTATCCTTACCCAAACAACCATCAACTAAACAACAACAAATCCAAACAACAATCAATTTATCTTATTATTAATTTCATTTCATACCTTTGTTATTCAATTATCTCTTTATTTATACAGTGTTTTAATTTACATTTACTTACAATTATTCAATCCATTAACTCAGGTCATGCCCGTTTCTTTTATTACGTTATAATTATTCATTCATTTATTATTGCATGCCCTCATTGATTTATTACTTAATTACTTAAGTTTATAATCATCTATGTGTCATACTTACCTTTAATTATATTTACTTATAAAAAATTTGAATTATAACTTTAAGTTTATAACATTAAATTCTCATTTATAATAGAAAATTCATTGAATACTTCATTACCTACTTTTACTTGTATAATTTCCATTACATTTCTTATTAAACATTTCAACTTTTTATATTTGGTAAGTTATATATATGTTATTTAAGAGTGTGATTGAAAGTTATACAAGTCTGTTCTATTTTCTTTAGTTAAATTAAAATTCAATAATACTGTCCTTTTCTTATATAAGTTTCAATTTCAAATTTCTTTAAATCCATTAATACTTAGCATTAAATTTCTTTTCCAATTATTAGTTAAATTCCGTTTCACTACAATAATTGAAACAATTAATTAATGGAAATTTAAGAATTTAATACCGGGTTAAATTTCAATTTATTTTAAAATAATAGATAAATATACTCTTACATTTACATATCTCTAATTATATTTAAAACAATTCAAAATTTATATATTTTCCAAAATAAATCTGCAGTAGAACTACTACAGTGGCCTTCCCCCTTCGAAACTCGAAAATGAAAGTCGATGATGCGGCCGCCATCACCGAAACTATTTTCCAACGACAGAGAGGAAAGTACAAAACTTATTTTCTCCAAAATCTTCTTTGAAACAATTCTTCCGAATTATATTAAATATTTTTATCAAAAATACTTAAAAACAATATTATTATATTCCAAAATTTATTTGAGAGAAATTTCAAAACCCCGGATCTTTAGTTCTAAATTTCCAAATTCCATTTATTTTATTTTCAACTTAGTTTCAACTATTATTTATATTTTCATTACCTAACACCCAATCTATAGCAACCAAATATATGTCAATATAAAATATTTTTATATATAGAAAATATAACAGGCAAAGTTATTTCATTCACCTATATTAAAAACAAATATTATGTCGGTCTGTCCTATTAAGTATTTAGAAATCCCTATTGATGTCACAGCGTCCCATGCACCAACCAGAATTTATAAATACAAAATGGAACAGATTAACACAATATTAAAACTTTTTTGTAACACTAACAAATACGCTATCTCATATATATACTCTCAGCGACTCCCATATGGTATTACTACCCTATTAATAAAGAGTCAAACCCCACAAAGCTAAGGTTTATCGCTAAACCAAAGCTCTGATACCAACTGTAACGTCCCACCTTTTCGCACGATTTAAACAGACACACGTGCCAATTCAAACCATACGTAAGGGCGGATTGTTATGGGATAAATGAGAAAAACAGAGAAGAAAAAAACTAAACAGAATCCCACAGCGGAAGGATAAAATATAATAATCAAATATACAGTTCATGAAGCTGTTTTACAAAACCTTTGATTTTATTTATACAATACATATCAGAGTGCACATACCAGATAACAATGCAGCGGAACAATATGAGTGAAGTGCAATAATATAAATAATAATAATATGGATCTTCGTCTTCGTCCTCCTGAGCTAAATCTTCAAATCCTGAAACGCTCGTACTGACCCGAGCGAATTGAAAAGACAAAACACTCAAGTCAGAACTAAAAGATCTTATGTGAGTTAAATTAACATAAATAGATATGAGTACAGTAACTCAAGAGATGCTCGGGATTTACATCTCCTAAGGATCCGTTAAACTATTTACTATGTAGTATATTGCGCTATTATAATAGTGTCTAATTGTAAAATAAACTTACTTTTTAATAGCGTTAAGGAGTTACCCATATAGCCCTTAAAACAAATAATGCCAATAGTCTATACAGTACCATAATACCTCCTGATCGGGAAGCTACCAGAGGATACTCCATAGGTACGACACAAATAGAAACTCGTAGAAGGCACGCTAGGGTAGGTGACACGGCACAATTAGGCAATGCCAGGGTAGATATACCAATTACGCTTCCGGGCTGATGGAAACGCGCAGCGCGCAGCTGCCGCCCACCTCGAACAACACCCCCAAAAACAAAAGTAAAGTGGCCACCGAATCAATCCAAAAGTCATAGTATAATATCGAAGGAGTGTGTTCGATCAGAGGAATGACCACATTGGCCCGTCAATCGCTCCTGTTTTAGCCACCTTATGCCAACTCACGAGAGTCGGGTCCACGTATTTACCTTACAGGAAACGCCACCACCAACCTACTTCATTCTGGAATCTCCACCGCGTACACGGTTGTTAAAGTGGTTTTCGGAGTTGGCAGAGAGTATGACAACTTCCGATCCCGGTCTCTTTAACAACCAAACGTTATTATAACACCGTGGTCGTTTAAAATAATTTAAACTTTAAAACCAAAATAAAATATCCATTTTAAACCCATATAAATACGATATCATTTATATTTTTAAAACCCCAAATCAATATGATATCATTTAGACCCAAAATCATATAATGTCATTTTATTTTCCAATATATATTCTTTTCCAAAATCATAGGGTTTTCAAAGTAAAATATTTAGAAATCAAAACTCCTTAATATAATATTTTCAAATCATACTACCTTGAAAATCATAACTTCGAAATAAATTTTCATCTCTCAAATGGTTAAATATTAAAATCTTTTATAAAACACAATAGTTTCTTAGATTTCACAAATCAATTTTCGTATATCGATTTAAACTTCCAAATAACATTTCAATTCTTATGTTTCAAAGCTTTAAATATTTCACCATTTCAAAACAAACTCATTTGACAATCCCATATATATTAAATTCAATTACTTATTATTTAGACTTGAAATATTTACTTAATGACTTCAATATAATTTAGGGAAAACCTTTAACTTCACATAACTGGAAAATCTTTCAATTTATTATATATTCATTTAAATCAACTCGATATTTATTTAGATCACTCTACACCGAAATCAAGTTATAAAATCATATCCTTTAAAAATTCTAACTTTTTATTTAATTCCAATTTAACTTAGTATTCATCTTCCAACCTTATTCTCATTTAAGTCAATGAAACTCCAGAAATTAAATTTTATATAAATGCTTAATCTTATTTGATCTTAAAATCAAACTTTATTTTAAACTTCAAATCAAATTTATACAAAGCTTAAAAACCGAAAATTACTATATATATAATAACCTTTATCAATAACCAAATCAATATCCCATAAACCATATATATATAACTTTACAAAACCATAGAAAATTATTTCAAAATATTTATATATATATATATATGTGTATATATATATATACACACACCGCGGTGCCTGTATAAAATTTTCTACCCTATGGTCAAGTGATTCGGATGTTTATCGTTTCAATCCACAATTCAAAATAAAAATGCGGTTGTATATCATTTCAAACCGCAATCCCGAATGAATGAAATGCACGATATCTTGCAGTTTATACAATATAAAATACAGCATCCATTCATCCAAATATCAATCATCATCCATTTATTACAATCATCATCCAATTTAAACAACATCAATATAGAGCATATAAAATATACAGGTAATAAATAACATGCATTAACTAACAGTTTATATTCAATAATAAATTTAACTACTATTAAACTAGCAGTTTATATGCAAAAATAAATGTAATTTAACTGGCAGTTAATATGAAATAAAAATAAATATAACTATGACAGGCAGTTAATACGCAAATAAATAAATTCTAACTGTCAAGTTATATGCAATAAATAAAATTAATTAACAGTTAAATTAAATAAATGCGATTTAACAGAGATGATGAATAAAACATGCCAAACAGTCATAAACAAATTTCTACTCAAATCTTAAATCAATTTAACAAACATAAGAAAACTTAGAAGTTGTGAGTGGGTTAAAACACTCACCTTTTGAATTTAAATCGAATTTAAATCCGATTTAAACCCAAAAATTTGACGGTCTCAGAATTTTCCCAAACCAGCGTCAGCAGATCCAAAATTTAATTACGATCTTAACAAAAAAATCTCGCGTAAATCGGAGGTCGTATGAGAAACTATGTTAATTTAAAACATATGAAATCAAAATAAAATAAATCAGAATAAAATAAAATAAAATTCACAAACCCCCACGTGACCACCTCAACCCGAGAACACGCACGTATCCTTCGTTCCCAGTACACTGGAATCCTATCACAACCCATCGCATGCCCCAAGCAAACGACGGCCGACCACCTCCTACGGCCAGCCGCGGCTATACCCCATCGCCAGAACAACGTGCGCCCCCCTTCTCGGTCAGTGCCCGGCCCCCACTCGCTCGATCCACGTGCAAACATCAACCGGCCGCCACACATAAACAAACCCTAATTGAATTTCCAGTGGCAATCCAACCGTCATCTCGCCGCGCAAATCACCTGGATGCACTCCCCTTGGTCCCCTCAACAGAACAGTACTTTCAATTCGTCGATCAGACGAAGTTGATCTCGACGCGACGGATGGCCGAGATTGTTTCAACCAATTCAAACCAAACCACAACTCAAATCCAAAAACGAATTATGGATCTATGATGCGTACAACGAGAACTACCACATATATTTTTTTTCGGAATTTTCTGAGAACTTTGAATCTTGACTTTGGATTTGATTTTTGAAATTGAACATGGATCTAGGGTATCTAGCCATTGGAAGAAGAGAAGGAACTGATGAAATGAACGCGCAAACAAATGAGAATAGATGGTCTAGGGTTTATAACTGGATTTATATAGGTAGGTTAGAGATTTGAAAAGAGGGATCGTGTTGGATATACGTGCTACCGCTAACGTGGCCCAAAAAGCACGTTCTGTCCCCGGAACGAAATTGGGTAAACCCATATATCAAAATAGGTATTTTAAAATATTCTGAACGCAATGGAAAATATTTCACGTCCAAATTCAATCGTATGAAGAAGTTATGCTGAAAACAATATTTCCAAATTGATTTCAATTTATCGATTTCAAGGCGTTTCGCGTTCGTACGATCAAACGGCAAGTCCGATCGCTACGAAAATTGAAACCCTACAATAATTTACTGTTACGGATCCGATGAAACTAGTTTCGTTGAAATCCGAGTGCGTGACCAAAATGGCTATTTTTATATTAATTAAATAAATTCAAAATAAATAAATAAAATCCAATTTTATATTTAGATTCTAAAATTGACCCATTTTATCACTTTTAAAAATTCTTAATCATTTACAAAATTCCAACAAGTTTAGATGCCAAATTTACCGAAGGTACGTTTATAAATTTCAATATAAATCCTTAACTTTTTTGAATACCCAAATTATAAATAATATCCTAAAACTTCGTTTAGTTAAATAAATTAATTATTATTCTGTTCATAATTTCAAACAGAAGTGTCAACCATTGGACTTAAGATTATCACATAAATATTTCACGTTTTCAACTTAATTTCCAATTAACGTAAGATTTTATTATTAGATTTTAAATTAATTGCAATAAACCCAAATAAATACATAAAGCTTGCTTCCTGTTTAAACATTTAACTCATTTGATTGCAATTAACCTCTTTATGGTAAATTAAATTTCGATATATTAATGAAATTTTATTTCCATTCTTTATTCACAAATCATCATATTTATGAAGAACATTTACGTTATTCTCCATTTATTACCTTAATTTTTTAACTTAACATTTAATTTATATTTATTTCAATGATTTCCGACTTAATTGAAGGAACTAAGTATATAACTCATAATAGTTGTGGTAAACTCTTAATCCTACATTTGTAAGTAGTTCATTATCCGTTATATCTATTAATTAAATAAATTCCATTTTTAAGTCCGTTTAAATTTTCTAAGTACCCATTTACCTTTCCCAAAAATTTTGAATTCCATCAAATTAATATAACCAATCAAATTTTTTCACACTTTATTATAAACCTAAAATTCGCAATTCATTATCTTGTAGTAATGTCATCCAGTTTCTACTTATTATTATAACTTTACAATCTATACACATTCAATTTACTATTCAATACATATTTATTCATCAATCAATTCGATATTTACTTTTCTTTCCTTTTATTTGATAAATAACCTAGAATGCATTTACATTCATTTCATTATATTCATTTATGGATATTGCATTGAAATTAAATTTATTAGCTAATACCAACACTATTACCCTTTAATTACAAATTGGATTTCCAATTTTATTCAATACCCTGAATAAATAACATATATATTAATCAAATCCTTACTTTTTTTTATTCTTTTCTCATATTCCATTTAAAATCAAACCATAACCTATAAATGATTTTATTGAATTGGAATTTCATTCAAGTCGTAAATGATTAACTTGCAATAACGTGATTTCTTAATTTATTCCAATTACCGTTTACACTCTTTTATTGCATTAAATCAATTTAATATTTTCATAAATTTCTCATATTAAATTTTATATCCAGGTAAGAATCCTTTTTCTACTTAATTCATTTGGATTTTATTCAAATTTCTATAAATAGGTCTTAAGTCACCATTTACATAATTTAATTTAGCGTTTACTTCAATATTTGTTTATCATTTAAAGTTTCTACTAAATTAAATTACAAAACTTATAAATTTTAACCAAATTTTAATCCATTAAATTTACGGGTCGTTACGTTTGTTATACTCTAATCATTTCTTCATCAATCCCGTTGATCATCATATGAAATTTCCTCTATGTGTAATTTATTCAGCATTATTATTTCTCTAATAATAATGCTGAAATTCTATATTTTAATTGATTAATTATTACGATTTCCACCATATATGATTTTAGTTATCTAATAATGGTTGTATTTTAAGTGTTTGATTACTTACATATTTTATTTTAATTAATGATTATTGATGCAATTGTTTGGTTCTCATTTGAGAAAAGAATCTATTTCATCTTTTTTAATTAAATTACATAAAACGAAAAGTATATGGTTTCTCATCTTTATTTCTTATGCTTTCAAAAATAGAATTTGTTCTCTTTAATTTATGTTATATATTTACATTTTAAGCATTCTAATTAGATAATTTAAATATGGTATCAATAGTTTTTCTTAATTTTAATTTTAATGAAAAAATAGTCGTATTTCACATTATCCTACAAAAATCCCAATCTCCCACTACTCATCTTCTTATATATTTTATTTTAGGAGTAATACTCAAATCACTGTTCATAAAGTTAAATTTTATATTGCCTAATATAAATTTTGTGCAGGATTTAAATTAACTTGCACTAATGTCAAATCATTGTGGAATAGTTAGGCTTATACACGGAAGCAACCAAAAGGATGTAGCTTGTCGATTAAATTATCAACAGCCAATTCAATGAACAACAATCACCAAACAATGAAAAACAGAAGAGTAAAGAACACAAAAATTTAAATTGGTTCAGCCAAATTGCCTACGTGAAAGAACCCAATAACTATTCTTTATTTCACTGAAAGAAGAGAAAACAAGAGAGATTATAAAATTATAGGCAACATAGTGAAAAGAGTAACCTATAATTACAAATTAAGTAAATTTGCTAACGTCATTCTCATACATAAAAAAATTGGTGCCAATAATTTAAAAGATTTTAGACCAAATTCTCTAATTAATTGTTTTGTTAAAATTATCTTTAAAGAATTATCTAATAGACTTAGCATAATAATGAATGATCTAATTGATTGTTCACAAACTGCTTTTATTAAGGGTAGAAATATCATGAACGGGGTGGTTACTGTTCAAGAATACATTAATCATTGTTGTAAAAATAACATTACATATGCTCTTCTAAAACCAAACTTTGCAAAAGATTTTGACTCGGTTGATAGGGATTTTCAAATTGATATGTTACTTGCCTGTGGCATTAGTAGTAAATGGATTGGTTGCATTATGACTTTGTTTAAAACTGGTAATTCTAGTATAATGGTATTTTAGGGAATAAAATTTAATCTAAATGAAGATTAAGGCATGATGATCCTTTATCACCTCTTTTGTTTAACTTAGCTGCTGATGTTTTCACTATGATTATTAAAAAAGCGGTTAGTAACGGTTCTATATGGTGCGTTGCCAGTGAAATCTCATGCAATGGTCTCTCTATCCTTCAAATTGCGGATAATACCTTATTATTTACCTCTCATTTGCCTAGTCATGTCATTACCCTTAAATTTATTTTATACAGTTTTGAACTTCTTTCAGAGTTAAGAATTAATTTCGATAAAAGTTTGGCTTTGGTGTTAAATGATGTTGATAAGGTTGAATGTTTAGTTATTAATACGCTTAATTGCAAAACGATGAATTTCCATTTTGATTACCTTGGTTTTTTATTAGACCAACTAAACTTAAGCATGATGATTGGCTTATTAATATAGATAAAATTAAAAATAGGATTTTAAATTGGAATAGGAGATTTTTATCTAGAGCGGGTAGATTAGTTCTCATCAATTTTGTTTTATCTGCTCTTCCGATCTACTGGATGTTTATGCATCTTTTCCTAGATTGGGTAATTAATAAAATTGTTAAAATAAGAAGAGATATGAAGTGGTGATAATCCTAACAGTAGTCTTAAATGTTTAGTTAATTGGGAAACAGTTTGTAAATCGATAACGTAAGGTGATTTAGGAGTCATTAGCTTACATAATATGAATTTATCTTTATTAAGGAAGTGGTTATGGAAATTTAAGGATTTTAATGATAATTCAATTTAGAAAGAAATCATTTCTAAACATTATTATAACGGTAGTAATAATTTATACCAGTTTACACCTGTTGTTACTAATAAATTATCTAATTTTCGAAAATCTATTTTAAAATATCATGAGATTTTTAACCTTGGTACTAATACGATTGTTCATTCAGAAAATAATACTTCCTTTTGGCATGATATTTGGATATCTATCGTCCCACTTAGGGTAGAATTTAAAAAACTTTATGAAATTTGTAACTTTAACAATGCTTTAATTTTAGATGTTTTTTCTTCGGATAATGATCTCCCTTGGAACTTTAGAAGGTAGAACTCTTAGATAATTTTCTTTACTATGCGCTAAATTGAATTTATATAATATTGATAATGAAATTGATATTATTAACTAGGAATTGGATAAAGGTATGAAATTCACTTCAAATTCTTTTTATAAATTTCTTACTTTCTCGGGATTTACTAATAACTCTTTTAAACTTATTTGGAAAGCAAACACTCCTCCTAAAATTAAGAGTCATATGTGGTTAATCATGCATGAAAAACTAAGTACTATTGAATTTTTAAAAAGAAAGAATATGCAAATTGATAATGGATGTACTTTTTGTAAATTGTATTTTGAAGATATTAATCATGTGTATTATGATTGTATGGATACTGGCTACGTTCTTAATAATACTCTCAAAATCTCTAACTTTATTTTTATAACTAAAGTTACTGATTATGATTATTATTGGAATAATTTAAGATTTAAGTTTAAAAGGAAAAAATAGATTTTTACTAGATACTTTATTTATTGTAATACGTTGGTATATTTGATTTGAGAGAAATCATAGACTTTTTAATAATAACAACTAGCGTTACGGCATGCGCTTCGCGCGTGTGTTACTTTTTTTCAAAATGTAAATTTTAACACTTCCAAAAAAACATTCCCAAAAACACTTATTCATATTTTTACGCTGAAATCAGATGCAGTCAGTTTGAATTTTTAAAAAAAATTGCAGCACCTAATTTTTTATTATTATTTTGGATTTTTATTTTTATTTCTAATTAATAAAGAACAGATTTTATATAATGTTTTTTTGTTACAAATTATAAAGATTTGATAATATTGATAGATGAAAATTTTAAATTAGTAAGTTAGATTTTATTATTAAATGATATTAAGATTTATTATTATTTTTAGAGGGGCATTTTTGGTCGTTCATGTTGACACCAAAAAAATGTGACACCAAAAGTATTACAACTATTATTAAGGATAGTCATATTAACAGATAGATATTTATAATATCATCGTTTCGTTTTAATTGGATCTCAAGTCCTATTATAAATTAGTTAAAAATAAACATTTCAAAGAATATCTTAATAAGGTTAGAAATATGACGCAGCTTAGATTTAGGCTCGATCAGTTTAGATACCAAACTATCGCAACCTATCCAGGACCTTCCTCACGAAATGATGATTTCGTGTCAAATAAACCGATAGAACGATAAATGCTCAATTCCATTGATTGTGATGATTCTGGAATCTAGCTATCTCCAACACGTTGATCTCGCAAGATACCGTGTTGAAAGATCTACAATTCGATCGTTGATCACTCGCAAGTGATACCGAGAATTGGCTTCAACTTCCTTGATTCGCGCATAAATAACCCGAAGATGGAAAGAAGAAGGAGATCACACTCAACTTCAACAATGGTGGCAAAAGCTCACACACAAATTTTATTCAAAATCAACTCCCTTTTACAAATGACAACACACCCCTATTTATAGGAAATTACAACACATGCAAGCGACTCAACATACAACACATACATGTGACTGATCAACACCACAAACGACCTAACGACATACGAATTAACATCATTACAACATCATACGACTTACAATACAATACACAAGCGACTCAACATCATACGCGACTTAACAATATAACATACATGACATAACAACATACGACCTACGACCTAAGAAATCAGCGACATAGGATGAAAGCACGGCTTCAGGAACGACTTAAGAAGATACACAACTTCATGCGACATAAGAAACCATGCGACCTGGCGACATAGCGACATAAGAGAAAGCACGGCTTCAGGAATGGCTCAAGCGACTTAAGGAATCAGTGACTCAACACATGCGAATTAAGAGAACGGCTTAAGAAAATGCGGCATAAGATGGCGACTTATGGTTGAGCGACTTAAGGGATATAACTCGCTTTCAGGCGCTGCATCATCTGGCATGCGACTTAAGGATAGTTGGGGCGACTTAAGGTCGTTGAGCGACTTTAGTGGTTGCGACTTAAGGAAATCATGATGCGCTGATGGTTGGGGCGGCTTAAGGTCGTTGAGCGACTTATGTGGCTGCGACTTAAGGAAATGCGACTTAACATGGTGCGCTGCATCATCCTCCCCTGGTTGAAAAGAATTCGACCCCGAATTTAAACTTTCCTCTCCTTCGACATACTTATTCTCATGATATGGAATCAAGTGTTTGACGTTGAAAACGTCGGCAGTAAGGATATGATTCGGCAATCTTAACTGATAAGCATTCTCATTAATCTTCTTCACGATTGCCAAAGGACCGATCTTTCTAGCAGCCAGTTTGTTGTAAGTACCAATAGGAAATCGATCTTTAGTCAATACTGCATATACAAAATCTCCTTCTTTGAATTCAACATTTCGTCGTTTAATATCTGTGGATTGCTTATATTTCTCATTCGCCTTAAGGAATCGTTCCTGCACAATCTTGTGGCACCCTTGCAATTCATTCACAAAATCACTAGCTCGTTTGATCACTCCTTTCTGCTGTGGTACTATAGATAAATCCAATGGACCCTTAGGGATGGTTGAGTAAACAATCTGGAATGGACTGAACTTAGTGCTACAATTAACTGCATGGTTGTGTGCAAACTCAACTTGACACAGCTTGCAATCCCAGCTCATCAAATTGTCATTCACGAGGCATCTCAATAGATTACCTAGGGATCTATTCACAACTTCTGTCTTTCCATCCATCTGTGGATGATAAGCACTACTAAATTCCATCTTTTTCCCTACCATTCTCCATAGACTCATCCAAAAATAACTCAGAAAACGAGTGTCTCTATCCGATACAATAGATTCAGGCAACCCGTGTAGTCGATAGATCCTCTGAAGTATAATTGTGCGACATTTACTACATCTGCCGTCTTCTTGCAAGCGATAAAATGTACCATTTTTGAAAACTGATCAACCACTACATAGATAGAATCATTACCACGTTGCGTCCTCGGCAAGCCCAATACAAAGTCCATACTAACATCCACCCATGATTAGTAGGTATAGGCAACGGAATATATAAACCTGCATTTGTTGCGATTCCCTTTGAAACTTGACAAATATGGCACCTCTGAACAAACTTTTCAACCTCCTTCCTCATTGACGGCCAAAAATAAGACTTTGAGATCAACCGCATAGTACAGTCGCGACCCACGTGTCCTTCTTCATGTAATTCTTTGATGATTTTCACTCGTAGACTGCAATCTGGAATACACAACTGATTTCCTTTGAATATAAAACCTTCAACCAACATATATCCATCCATGCTTCCCTGGTTGACTTTGTCTAAGATTTCGAAAAAATATGAATCTGAAGTAAGAAGATCTGGAAGTAACTCAAAACCCATCACCTCTACTCGCATAGTTGTTAGTAAATTCTCCCTCCGACACAATGCATCGGCGACGCGTTTAGTGACTCCAGACTTGTGCTTTACGACGAATGTAAATTGTTGCAAATAAGCTATCCACGATGTATGCCTAGCTGCAATTTTATTCTGCCCTTGTAAATGTTTCAACGCTTCATGGTCCGTATACAAAACAAATTCTTTGTGGAACAAGTAATGTCTCTAATGCTTCACAGCATGCACAATAGCATAAAACTCCACATCATAAGTATTATATCTCATCTTTGCTCCGGAAAGTTTTTCACTGAAATAGGCGATTGGACGTCCCTTCTGACTCAACACTCCTCCAATTCCAACTTTGGATGCATCTGTATGTAACTCAAATAGTAACTGAAAATCTTGCAACACTAGAATCGGTGCTGAGGTTAAAAGTTCCTTGATTTGCTCAAAAGCAGATCCTGCCTCTTTCGTCCATGAAAACTGCTTTCCTTTCATACAATCAGTAACAGGACCCATTACACTACTAAATTGCGGTATAAATCTTCGATAAAATGAAGCTAACCCATGGAAACTTCCGACTTCTATTATAGTTTTGGGCTGGGGCCAGTTTCCGATTGCGGCTACTTTACTCTGGTCCACTTGTATCCCTTCCTTAGACATGACATAACCCAGAAATAAAACACTTGGCGTCATGAACATGCATTTCTTCGTCGCCGCATAGAACTGTTCTTGACGAAGAATAGTTAACACCTTTCACAAGTGTTGAATGTTCTCCTCTTTGCTAGCAATATATATCAAGATATCATCAAAGTAAACTAGCACAAACTTCCTAATGTAAGGTCTGAAAATTTGATTCATCGCCCTCATAAATGTACTTGGTGCATTAGATAGACCAAATGGCATGACCAGCCATTCATATAATCCTTCTCGAGCCTTGAATGTTGTCTTCCATTCGTCACCTGGTCTTATGCGAATCTGATGATAACACTCTTAAGATCGACCTTGGAAAATATTACAGACCCACCGAGTTAATCCAATAGAATTTCCATCCTCATACCTGATTCCCATTTACGATCATTTTCTGAATCCAAATATTGATTTCGCACTTGGCCTCGATTTCGATAATGAATACTACCTCCATCACCATCTTCCTCAAAATCATATGTATATCGATATCGATCCTGACCATCTACATCCCTATGATCACGCATGTCCCTTCTACCCTGTCTTTCAGCATCACGATATGGTTCATTCTCAAACCCACGTTGAGTTCTTCCCTCTTCATTTCGGTACCCATGGTGGTCTCTCATCATTGAAACTGATGATTCTCTCCTATCTCGATAAGACTGGGGTGACATCCTCCTTGCTTCCAAAACCGATGGTGAAACCCTATTTCCACTCTGGTTCCAAAATTGTGACGTTCTCCTTTGATTTTGATTCATGTCGTTCATCAATTTCTTCAACTTTTCAATACCCTCATTGAACTTTTCATTGATACGCTGCTCCATCTGCTCAGCTTCTTGTCTTCTATACAAATCTTCAACATTATGATAGCGATTAGCACGTCTCGGAGGCATGATCATTAAACAATCTCGTTTCTGTATCCAACTTAGCTCTGATACCAATTGACACAGCTTAGATTTAGGCTCGGTCCGTTTAGATACCAAACTATCGCAACCTATCCAAGACCTTCCTCACGAACTGATGATTTCGTATCAAATAAACCGATAGAACGATAAATGCTCAATTCCGTTGATCGTGATGATGCTGGAATCTAGCTATCTCCCGTTGATCTCGCAAGATACCGTGTTGAAAGATCTAAAATTCGATCGTTGATCACTCGCAAGTGATGCCGAGAATTGGCTTCAACTTCGTTGATTCGCGCACGAATTACCCGAAGATGGAAAGAAGAAGGAGATCACACTCAACTTCAACAATGGTGGCAAAAGCTCACACACAAATTTTATTCAAAATCAAATCCCTTTTACAAATGACAACACATCCCTATTTATAGGAAATTACAACACATACATGCGACTTATCAACACCACAAACAACCTAACGACATACGACTTAACATCATTACAACATCATACGACTTACAATATAATACACAAGCGACTCAACATCATACGCGACTTAACAATATAACATACATGACATAACAACATACGACCTACGACCTAAGAAATCAGCGACATAGGATGAAAGCACGGCTTCAGGAACGGCTTAAGAAGATACACAGCTTCATGCGACATAAGAAACCATGCGACCTCGCGACATAGCGACATAAGAGAAAGCACGGCTTTAGGAACGACTCAAACGACTTAAGGAATCAGTGACTCAACACATACGACTTAAGAGAACGGCTTAAGAAAATGCGGCATAAGATGGCGACTTAAGGTTGAGTGACTTAAGGGATATAACTCGCTTTCAGGCGCTGCATCATCTGACATGCGACTTAAGGATGGTTGGGACGACTTAAGGTCGTTGAGCGACTTAAGTGGTTGCGAATTAAGGAAATCATGATGCGCTGATGGTTGGGGCGGCTTAAGGTCGTTGAGCGACTTATGTGGTTACGACTTAAGGAAATGCGACTTAACATGGTGCGCTGCATCAAAATAGCGCTAAGCTATTTAAATTAAAAAACAATACTTTTAATATTAATAATTATAGCATTAACATTTCTCAAATTTGAATGATGATTGTAATGATTATCACGATTTCTTTCGATTAGATGAAAGGATAAAAAATTTAGATTTCATAGTTTTTTGGTTTTTATTTCATATTTTGTTAATTTTTTGCCTCCTTGAATTTGAAATCACTATTTCACATCTTTAGAGTTGGGTAAGATGTTGCATGATGAGCTTGGATCCTTTTTTTAGTTGCCTCTTATTTTAGTTTCCTTTCTGTCTTATAATTTTAGTTTTATTACCTTTGGTTCATTAATACATACATACATATATATATATATATGTGTGTGTGTGTGTGTGTGTGTATAAATTTCATTTATATACACATATATGCATTAGTCTTATATTTTTGTTTAGTATCATCTTCAAATACAGGTTTAGGTTGGATATCGTGCTAGATTGTAATTTGCAGATTTTCAGAGTTGGTGTCGCTAGGATTGCGGTGAGGCATTCATTCAAGATCGCCCACGTTGGTAGTGAGTATTCTTTCTGGATCATAGGCGTTTGCAATGAGGCATTATTTATCTGATGGAGCTGCTTGTAGATCTTATTTGGGCGCTTGGTCATACCATGGATCATCCGACTTTGTAGAGAGTCATTCATTCTGAATCTTCTGCTTATGCAGTGAGGCCTTCTTTCTGATTCATCCGCATTCTTTAGGAGGCATCCTCTCTTTGGTGGAGCTATTTGTACATCTATTTTGTTGATCTCGTTCAGGTTCTTCTGACACCTCATTATCGGATGGTGGCCTTGTCGGAGTTCGATATTGAGGTGTAATGGGCGATGGCTTATCGAAGCTCATTCTAGAAGTTTGCTGAGTTTGTTTTCCTCTGTTTTATTGTTTTAAGATTGTCACATGCCCGCGATGTTGGCAGCTCCGTTGTTATTAGTGTTATATATGTATATGTGTGTGTGTACATGTGTGCTCCTCTACTATAGAGGATCACACATTTCTCGTAAATAAATAATTACAAATTAAATAATCAATTTCTTTAAAGATTTATTTGCGATCAAAACCCCTAATTTGATTTGACTATAGATATTAGGGTTTACTAAAGAAGACGATAATGGTGGATGCTCTCTCACATACACTATGAAGATGAATGCCTTCGTTCGCATAGTCTTGAGAATGAAGGACTTCTTGGAGATTAAGAAAATTAATTTCCTGATTGCGTGATAACCTTTGAAAATTCCTTGATTTTGATTCCAATGCAAATAGATGATGAAAATTTTATGTTTCCATAAATTTTCTTTGTTCATTAAATCTCAACATATAAACTTTTCTAGCTCCATAGAACAACTAATTAATTTTCTAACTAATTAATTAGTTTTCTTTCTCCAAAAGCAAACACACGTAACTTTTCTCTTTTTCTTTCTATATATAACCTAATTGATTGATAGGTCAATTAGTTAAATTCTTTTCTTCTATGGAAAATATTAAATCACCTAAATTTAACATAAATTGCCTCATTCTCTTCTTTTCTCAATAGATTCGTCCATGACTATTCTCATGCTGATCTTCCTAATTTATCTCTTTTTGATTTGTTTTATTCACTATTTAGTTTCTTAATTATCTTTATAATTTTCTTCTGTAACGACCCGGATTTTTCGTTGTTCGATTTTGAATACTTAAATGGTTTTAAATATTTTTAATTTGAATTATGGATTGATTTTGAATTTGAAAATTTGGGGTTAATTTAAAATAGATTCAGAATTTAAATATAGAAATTTATTGAAGGATTTAATTATTAAAGTTATAATTGAAGATTGGGTAAAATAGTGAACCTGGATTTTCAAGCCCGATAAAAATTATTTAAAGGCTTGTAAAATTTATATTTATAATAATGAAAATAATAAAAGTTTTAAAATTGAATTTAAAAGCGATCTGTTTAAAAATATTTCGTTCAAATTGACATTTAAAAATAGCCTTTCAGGGCACAATCTCGGAATTCGGTAAAACCAGTTCCATTAGATCTGTAATAATGTATTATTATTGGATTGTAAATTTCGTAGATTTTAGGGCTATCGTTTGACTGTACGATATAGAAATGCGTTGAATTTAATATCGAAATTTCAATATAATAGTTGGGTCCAAAAAGCTATCTTCTCCATACGATAGAATTAGGACTCGAAACATATTCCATTGCGTTCGAAACAGGAGTGTATGATTATAAACGCCTGGTGGCATGCCTCGATAGGGGTTGTAAATTTCTAGATACCTAAAACGAGACACATTCACAATATATATATATATATATATATATATATATATATATATATATATATATTCACGTCAAAATCATAGCCACCATTCTTTGTTGAAATATATACGTTTCCCCGTATCCACTCGAGCATGCTACCCCGCAATATCATGCCACCCCTCATTTTTAAAATCGCGCCCCTTTTCCTTTCAGTTGAAAAAAATTGAAAGCCGATGCTTAAAAAGGAAATCCAAATCCTCTTCGGGTAACGAAATTAAAAATCATCGCGTAAAATCAAAACAAAGGAAAATGGCAGCTTCTTTGTAAAATCATGAATCCCCTTTTTCCTCGCCTTCTTGAAAACTAATTCTTTGAATTCATGAATATAAAAAAATATTTATGATGGAGCATGAACGAATTACGACTGGAGGAAGGGAAGCTCGACGGGTCGCTCTTAAGTTGGAGGCTTGGCAGGAGAAGTGGTATCGTAATGGCGTTCGGTGATGGGCGACGCGGCGAGGTTGGGTGCTAGGGAAGAGTGTCGCAATGGGTTGAGCGCAACATTTGAGGGAGACGAGGTTGGAGGGAGACGAGGTTGGAGGGAGTGCGATGTCCTAAAACGCGACTTGATGGCGTCGAGGCCATGCTAATGGCTGTTGTGTAGAAGTGGCACTGAGGAGTTGGGGGTGTATCGAGTGGTGAACGGTGATGGAGGGTGGGCGGGCTGTGGTACTTCACGACGTTGGCAATGATGAAGGTAATTAATTAAATCTAACTACTGTAAATTACAAATAAGATTACATTGATTAATTATCGCATGTAGAAAGTAATAAATATTTCTTTTATATATGAGGTCCAAAACATATTAAACAAGTTGAGATTAGAACGGTTTGCAATCAAAAATCAAAGGTGAGAATCTCTCACTTAATTGGAGCACCATTTTAAAATTTTAAATGTTTAAAATTAAATTTGTTGGATGCTCGATTGATAGATAAATTTAAATGGATGACTACTTATATATATATAGTAATATATATATATATATTAGTATTGGAGTGATATTCCTACATATTATAGCGATTGAGACCCAAGGCGCCCCGTATAATAGCAGATGACTCTATATACCACGATATCCCCCTCGAAGTAGGATTTGTATTTTTATTATTGTCTAACAACTATGGATGCAGGACAAACAGGTTGGAGGGATCCAATTGGAGTCCTCAAATATATTAGTATTTTGCATATATGTAAAATGCTGGATTATTGTGTGCTGTAAATTTTTTTAAATGTTACGATGGTACGGAAATTAATTTTGGAATATTAAATACCATGAATATTATTTTAAAATTTTAAGGAATTAAAAGGAGGTTTTAATATAAAATGTATATCGAAGCTTTAGATTATTTAAAGGAGGTTGATTTAAATAAACAATAATGGTGTATTAAATAATGCGAAAAAATATTTCAAATGGAAGATTTTAAAATAAATTATATAAGGATTTTTTTAAAGAGGTTGGATTTCAAATTGGTATTGGGAAAACATGGAAAGAAGTTGAAAATCAATATCAAATTATATTGGCAAAAATAAATGGATTTTTTTAAAGGAATTGAATTTGTAAAAATGAAATTGTATAAATTAATTTTTTTAGATAACATAAAGGAGTTATAAAAAATATTTATAAACGAAGTTTATAAATGAAGGAAAGTGATATCGGATGGTAAAATTTGAAATATAATTTTACAGAAAGAATTTATATTGGAATATGGAAATAGGGTGAGAAAAATAGTAGATGCTATTTTTAAAATGAAGATGGTTGAGAAGACCAGAATGGAAGAAATGTGATGAAAATCGAGAGGGGTTATAGACTGGAAATTTGGTTATCGAGACTTGAAAATAAATTTTTAAATAAGTTGAATTTTAAATTTTAAAAGGAAACTTTTATTTATTAATCTATGAAACTTTAAAGTTAGCTAGTATTGAATACTTCGAAAATGAATTTTTAAATACTTGATATTTATTTTAAATAGAATACTAACTTTTAAATCTGCTCTAGAAAGTGATATTATAAAGGAGTTTCAATATTTTAAATAATTATTTAAATATGAATAAATCATTATTATTTTATTTAAAATATTTATTTTTATATAAATATGGAGTTTTGAAATGTTTTAAATTTATTTATAAACCTTCTAGGAAGTCGAGAAAATGGGTTATTCAGTGGATATGATTTATAAGAAAATTCTTAAATGAAATTGGGAAGAAAAGAAAGAAAATTTCCGAAGAAGCTAAATAAATGTGAACTTCAAAGAATGAAAATAGAATTCATAAAGAAGTACAAAGGGAATTCAGTTCATAAGCAAGTATAGCTGGTTTTGAAAATATTAAGGGAATTAATTAAGAAATTCCAGAATTTATAGAATTCATGTAAAACGAGATGGGAAAGTTACAGATAAAATTGTAAATGATTTTGAGAAAAGAAAAAGAAATAAAAGGAATATTTTTTCAAGTTTTTAATATCAAATTAAGTGGAGAAAATATTCTATGTATTGGGAAAGGTTGGAAATGTCCCGTGAAGATAAAAGGGCTTGAAAATTGTTTTCAAATGTTGAGGAACCGAAAGTAATATCTTATAAAGATATTTTGAGATAAAATTTGGAAAATTTATAATAAGGCCTGATGATTGTTATGGATTTGTATTGATAGTCAAACAACCGACTATCAAATTTTGGCCAATTTCGTTAATCGTTTCGAAGAGACCAAGATCAGATTTTATTATCCGTAAACCACTTCGATCTGGTTTGAACATAACGTATGAATACCGTGAAGATGATGAATACGGTGATTTAGTTTGTCAAGACCCAGAACTAATTCTGTGGACGAATGCTATCATAACATTGTCCTTGGAGGACAATGAGTATTCTAAGTGAATGTTTTCTTTAAATGGTAATCGTTGCCTCAAGCCTCATCAACCGGGAATGACTAAAACATGAGAGATGCAGCAAGGCTAAGTGGGTCGCACCCAAGTAGGGTAAGGTTACCCCTATCTAGAGTCTCTTTTATTCGGTTGTGTGGCGATTGCTGATCCCAACAGCGGGATAATCTTATCGGTCTATCCAGGTTAAGGGTAGGCCGGTCTTGTGTAGTAGAGGATCCCGTAGTGGTGCTTCGTACATTGTTCTAGAGGTGTACTGTGACGGGCGGTACCCTAGTAGCCTAGTCATTCGATGGAATACATTCTCTAATAAGCGTCGTACGGTTTTGATTGTTCCCAAGTTTGCTGGAACGTGAGATGGAAGCATTTCAACTATCTTTTATTTACTTTCTATAGGCACTATTACAATATTAGATGATTTTCATAAACACTGTTTTGGTCATCGTAAGGTAAAAACCCGTTGTGTTTATTTGTGACGTGGTCATACGAGATACTTTTGTTTTCAAAGGATTTTGAAAAGTTAATAATTCAATTTGAGTGTGTTTTCTCACATTAGTTTTCCAGACTGACTCTGGTGTTATTTTATTATAATGCTCGAGTCAGACCGAGTATTACAAATTCCAGATATGATGCTATGAGGCTCAGGAGAGGAGTTGGATGGCAAGGTGTATTTCCGTAGATTTGTATTTCTGCTGTGTAAGGACAAGTTATTGAACCGTCCAGATTTGACGTAATGATTGTGTACTCTGATGATTGTAAGTATTAAATAGTTACAGATTCTTTTGTATAAAAATCTGATGTTATATATTATATTTTGTTCCGCTGCGATGGTGAGATTCTGTGTAGCTATGTTCCTTTCTTCTACCTATTTCTTCTTCACCCCTAATAAACTGGTACTTTCGGCCCTCGAATGCTTGGCATTTATAAAGTAAATGTATTAATGTCGATTTTCAAGAGACGAAAATCCCGATTGTTACAGTTAGTATCAGAGCTGAAGGTTATGCGAGAACCTAGGCTTTGGTGGGGATTACTCGTTATAAATATAGTCAGTAGTACTCTAAAATGAGTCTGAGTGTATTAATAGATATGAGCGCGTATTTGTTAGTGAATATAAATTATTTTATATTTTGTTGACTCATCGGTTGAGTGTTTATAACTTCTGGTCGGTACGATCTGGGCAACTGTATCGATAGGGATTTCAAAACTCTTAAACTAGGCAAACCGATACGGTATTGTTTTAAAAAGTGGGTACATGAAATAATTTTACCCGAATTATATTTTTTTATATAAAGGAGATAATTTTCTGAAATTATTATATATAATTGGAGTGTTTGGATGATAATATAATAATCAAATAGGATTACAAAAATTTAAAATGATTTATATAACCAAACGGAAATTGGAATGAGTATAATTATACGAATGGGTTGTAATTAAAATGGAACAAGACGGAATCTAGAAATTTAAATCCCGGAAAGCTTGAAAATAATATTTGTCAAGTGGTAGGGAAAAAATAGTAATAAGAGTATTATTTTTGAATAATATTATAAAGGAAATTGTTTTAAAATGGATGTTGAAAGAGATATAGCACTAAACTCACTTCAGTCGTTGAAAAAAATCCTGGTGATGACTGCGCAACATCATCTGTATTCATTTTCGAGTTTCTAAATGATGAATTGCTATCAAAATTGATTTGTTTAGATTTTTTTGGACAAACCATTTTTGTTTTGGAAATTCCAAAGGGAATTTGTTTTGGATAAAAACCAGGTTTGGTTTAAAATGTAAAAATGTGATTTTGGGAATATTTGAGATTTCAAGATGATTTGAAAAAAACGCCGGGTGTTTGAATTCTGGAATCCTTATTTAAATGATTTATAGATCATCGAGAAATAAGCTATAAACTTATGAATTGGGAATGATTATAAATTAGGAAAGTATGGAAATTGGATTTCGTAATTTAATTTTAACTTGAGTAAAGTTAAAACAAATGAAAATTAAACTTAAATGAAATCATTGGGATATATAATGAAATTAAATGAATTAAAAATAAAATGGCTTGGAATGACATTAATTTAAGTGTGAATAACTCGAATACTGTAACATCCCAATATTTTCAACCATTCGTAGATACACATGCCGGATTTGAATTGCTCAAAATACCAGATTGTTAATTTATATTTGCCAAAACTCAGCATATATAGTAAATAATTAAGTCACAGAATCACAGGTACAGAGTAATATAACAATGATGCAGCGGAAACAAGAGAATAGTAATTCATGAGGCAACTATATATATATATATATATATATATATATAACAGAGTTAAATAAGATACAACAAAAGTATCGAATATAATAGTCAAATACAAGATCATAATACATCACTAGAATCAACTAAATATTTGAGAGCTGGACAGATAGCTGGATCTCCAAGCGAAGCTCCAACTCCAAAGGTGAGTCAAAAAGCTAAACCACTTAGTCTGACCCAAGCGTAAAGCAAAACACAAAATACTCGAGTCAGGATTAACATTCTTATATTAATAAATCAAACTCAAGTGAAATAAAAACTAAAATACGAGTAACTCAAATGATGTTTGGGGTAACCATCCTCTAAGGCTCCGTTAAACTATCTACTATGTAGTAATATACGCTATTATAATAATGTCTAAAGTAATGTATAATATATTTAAAAATAGCATTAAGGCGTTACCGATAAACCCCTTAACACATTTTATAGTGTCAATAGTCTATATAGTACCGTGGTCCCTCCTGATCAGGAAGCCATAGAGGATACTCCATAGGTACGACACAAATCAAACTCGTAGTAAAGCATGTTAGGGTAGATGACACAGCACAACTAGAAAATGCCAGGGTAGATATACCAATTGCACTTCCGGACCGGTGGTAACGCGTAGCTGCCACTATCGTCCACCTTGAGCCACACTCCAAAAAATCAAAGGTGCATTCAATCAATCACAAAGTAATAGAATGGTATTGAAGGAGTGTGTCCGATCAGAGAAGCTACCTCATTAGCCCGTCAATTGCTCATGTTTTAGCCACCTTATACCAACTCATGGGAGTCGGGTCCACGTATATACCTCAATAGATCGTCGCCACCGTCCTACTTCATTCTGAAATCTCCACTGCATACACATTTGTTAAAGTGGTTTCCGTAGTTGGCAGAGAGTATGACAACTTCCAATCCCGGTCTCTTTAACAACCAAACGTTATTATAACACCGTGGTCATTTCAAAATAGTATATACTTCAAAATCAAAATATCATTGCCATTTCAAAACCATATCAATACGATATCATTTTCATTTCAAAACCAAATAAGATATCATTTCCATTTCAAACATATCCATTTCCAAAAATCATAGCATTTCAAGTTATAACACTTCGAAACCAAAACACTTGAAATTATAACGCTTTGAAAATCATAATTTGAAATCATAACTTCTACTACTTAAGTCGTTTAGATATTAAAATAGTATGTATAATAAATAGTTTATAAAGTAAAATAATTTATATAAAAGAGATATACATTAAAATAGTTTATATTAAAAATAGTTTATGTTAAAATAGTATATATTAAAGTAGTTTATAAAGTAAAATATATAAATAGTTTCAAATAAAATTTAAAAATACTTATATAATAAATAACTTCCTCAAATCTCACAAATCAAATCCAAGTCAGTTCAAACTCTAAAATTCAAATTTAATTAAGACTCAATTCATCAATTTCAATTCCATCAGTTTCTCAATATACCGTTTCAAATTATATTGGTTTCAAATACAGATTGAAACCATTTCAATTTCAATACATTTCAAAGTTTTAAATATTCAACATTTCAAAATTAAATTCGATACTTTCATATATATCTAAATTTAACTTCATTATTAGTTTTGAACTATCCACTTAATAAATCCAATATCAATTAAATAAATCTTGAATAATCTAAACTAAATATTCCCTTCAATTTAATCAAACTTGAAATATTCGTTTAAATCACCATGACCAGAGTCAAGTTATAAAACCATATCCTTTAAAATCTCAAATTCAATCAATTTCAAATCGAATTTAATTGAATATAATTCTTAGTTAAATACAATTTCAAACCAATTTAAAAATCCATCTTCTCAACCTTAATTTATTAAAAATAATTTTAAACTCTATATTAAAATATAATTTAAATAAAAACTTAACCATGTTATATTTTAATAAAATCAAACTTTTATTTTTTTAGACTTATTTTATATTAAAACAAATTTATACATACATAGCTTAAAACCAAGAATTTAACTATATATAAAATAATATAATATCAAAAATCAATATTCATGTAAAACCATATGTTTCTTTCCAAAACCATAGAAATCATTTTCAAAATATTTATATATATTGACCAACGGTGTCTGTGCATAATTTTCTATCCTATGGTCAAGTGATACGGATATCTATCATTTCAATCCGCAATTTAAATATATGTACGGGTATATATCTTTCAACCCGTAATCCCAAATTCAATTCGATGAAAATCGCTTGGGTTTATCATTTCAACCCATAACGATTTTCTCTTATTCTACATATCGTTGGGGTATGTATCATTTCAACCCATAGAGAATTCTATAATAAGAGAGAACTTACAGAGTGATAACAGATGTGATAATAATATTACAAACATATATCATCAATATAAATAACAAATAATAGTGTCAGATGTCACAGGGAACTGATATAGATAACATCATATATATAGCAATGCAAATAACTAACATCAGCATATTTCAATTGTCGTTCCAATTGAAAACAAATTTAATAAATATAAGAACATTAATCGTGAGTGATTGCTCACTTTTCGAGGCTAGAGAAATTTGAAAATGAACTGGGTTACGGATCCAAGCACGAATTTCAAAGAAAACTAGATCGGCACGAATTGGACGAACAAGGCTGATAATCAAGATTCGATGAACTGGATCAGAATCAATTTGATATAAACATCAAATCTATATATATTATTATTGTTTCCATGAAATCAATATTTAATTTAAAATAAATATTGAAATAATATATATAGTACCTTAAAACATATTATATATACCCTTTATATTGTAACTGTTACAACCAGCATAGCTTCAGTAAATAATTTTACATAATATATCATTTATAAGTTATAAAAAATTTTGTCAACAGCTACTCTATACTGTACTACCTATACACATACTATATATATACAACTAAAATGAACCAAACCCATACCTACTGATATATACAGACGTATATATATAAATTCACATTATACCGTATATATATATCTATATATATCAATATAAGTTTATAACAATAGCATTAATATATATACTTTATGTTGATATATATACTTTATGTTGATATATATACAAAAAAGCAAACATTTCAGACATTACTAAAAAAATTTTTTTATAATTCTGTAAAAAAAATACACACACATATGACAAAATTGAACTTACAAAATATATATATATGTAAACTTACAAAACATATACAAATTATATATACAACGTTTTAAAGTCAAAAGTAAAATAGTACCTATAATCAAACCTCACGTAACCCATGTACAATATTTACTATATGCAAAACTCTCGAACACGTGTTTATATAGCTAATAGAGAAAAGACAAAAAATAAAATCCAAATACAACTCACGTATATATTATATATAACACATTAAAAATCAGTATTTTAAAAATATGCTACCTTCATACGGGTATACAGTCATATGCAAATTACTATCCATATAATCAGCATATAAACTCATATATATTTTTTAAATTCCAAACATCCAAATATTTCTACAGGCAATCACTCACGCAGCACACACACACTATATATATATATATATATATATATATATATATAATACAACACATACTCTATTATATAATATAAAATCCATATTTTATACTTAAAATATATACTATTATATAACATATACGCATGAAATCAATATTATACAGGTGGAAGAAACTTCAGATGTAAGCAATATATATATATATATATGAACAAATGTATATACATTATATTCTAAGGCTACACTTAACATAAGGTTTATAAAATAGTGTATATATATTACCTATAATATAACAGAGATGCACGCAGGCATAAATAGACAAGAAGGGAAGTCACAACTACAGAGAAGAAAGGAAGCAAGCGGTGGTTGATTGGCGAAGTTGGCTGAGGCATTGCAGAGGGTGCTCGGTGGCAAAAGGAGGAGGGAAGAAGCAGCTCGCGTCCGGTTGGTGCTGCACGTGGTGCAGTTCTATGCATTGGATGAAATCGAGAGTGGTGGGGTAGTTATCGGTCATGCGGCTATTGGTCGTGGGATTTGAGTTTTGAGAGGGGAGGAGTTTTAGGTGCTTTGGAAATATTTGTAAAAAAAATTTCAAACGAAAAGCAGAGAGGAACAATGAAGATATGGCCAACTAATGCAGAGAAATCACTAGAATAGAAAAGGTTGCACAAATATCCGGGCATGCAAAAGGCTAGTGACCATTGGTTTTCCAACAGGTAAGTAAATGAATGGTCATTGAAATTCAAAAGGCAAATTGCGGAACCGATACAGAAATCATTCCGTAGAATTCGCTGTTTCCCGGACTTCGAAACACATAAATGAATATAACACGGAGATCAGCACGACGAGACGATCAAAACGGTATACAGATATCAATGGTATGATTATCCGATCAAAAGTCGATATCAGTACTGAAAATGCTGCTAATTTGCCAGAAATAAGATGAACAAAGCAATAGAGGTCCAAATTCGGAGAAACGAAATATGACATTGCACTCAGAAGATGATTTACAAATTTTCTATAGAAAAATATTTAGTTTTTGAAAACATTTTATTACCATCGATTTATTAATGAATTGGAAATTTAAATAAAATTACACGATAAAATAAACTTCCATATTATCAATTGAAAATTTATCATTTGCTATGTTTTTAAATACGTCTTCCAAGTACAAAATTTTTATTTACAAATTCAATTATTTAGAATTTCACAAAATTCCAATTAAATATATTATTGAACCCATTGAAATTCTCGGGTCGTTACAAATATGGTTTTGAAATGTTGGTTAAAAAGGAATTAAAATTTAAATTAAAAAGTAAATTGGATTTGAGTTATATGGAATTGACTTAAAATATATAAATGAGAATTATAAAGTGACTACATAACGATAAGTTATGAAATTTGAATTAGATTAGAAATAATATCCAAATGAAGTAAATATAAATTTTGAATTGTGGAATATTATAAAACTATATGGATAAGATTATGATGAAAAAAAATTCAGGTGAAAAATCTGGAATTGTGAATAAGTAATTTGGATAGCTTATAAAAATTGAAATAAATTGAATAAAAATAGATTTAGGCTATAAATGAAAGTATAGTCCTGAGTTAAAGTATCGAAATGATGGAAACATGAAAAATAATAGTTGTGTGACTTATAAAATTGAAAATCGGAATAGATAAGCCAAAATAAGAAGAGTTTGATATGTTGAAAACGAAATAAAAAAACCCAAACTTGTATTATAAAATAAATTTGAACTCAAGTAAATTGGTTGAAGTGGTTTTTGAAATAAAAATCAGATATTTAATTATAATACGGAAAAGAACTAGTTAGATAATTAATTAATTAATTGGTTATAAAATGGACATTAACTGGGTTGAATAAATTTTGGATTGTAAGTTAAGAATGGAATTTGAAAATGAAACTTGAGTTACAAATAAAATTCAACTTAGGTGATAAGAAAATTAAATAAAAATTGGAAATGAGTCGAGTAAAATGGAAATAGTTGAAATGGTGATAACTCAAATTATAAAAAAAATTCAATGGAAGCGTAAATTAATTGGTATGGCTTGGGGTATTAAATAACTGGATTGAGTATGGAATTAAAATTGAAGTGAATTAAATGAATAAACTAATTAACTAATTAGAAATTGAATTAGAATTCGATTGAATAGAAATCAATCTAAATAAAATGGATTTGATAATAATATGGGTATGAATGGAATGCAAGTGAATGCTTTGAATTTGAGATGGAATAAAAATGAAATATAAATTGGAATCAGTTTAAAATAGCGATAAACTGAAATGGTTATTTTATTAAATGAATATCGCAAAATTTGCATAGAAAATTTATTGTTCGATGTAAACGGAAGTAAATAAAATTCAATGAATGAATAGAATGTGAATAAAATTGATTTTTAATCAGTTTGGGGTAAATATAAATTTGCTGGGTGTAAATATGAAGTGAATGCAAGTTAAATTGGTTATAAATCATTTCAAATTAAATAAATGAATATGTAAATGAATCGAAAGTAGTTAAACTAGTAGTGGGACCTTGTGGTTGCTTATAAATACTTGTTTAACATGCTTGGTTATGCGAAATATGTGTTTTGACTATTTAAATAAATGAAATGTTGTTTGATTTTCATATTTTAGTACTTACAGTTTTACGTTGAGTAAGTACAAGTACCTAGAGGGATTGTTTGGCTAGATTAGGGTTACGTATTTGCATATAAAGTTAGTGCTTGCTTAATAACGCTTAAAAATGCTAAAAATAAGGTACGTTTTCGGATTAAATATAGCAAATATATAAATATTGTTATATATTTTTGTTTCCTGACTCTGTGGGTCGATGTATATATATTTATCTCTCTTGTCAAATTGCAAAGGGCTCTCCATGCAAGGAAGACTCTGCAATTTTTTTTTGAAAATGGGTGTTTGAAAATTTTATATTAACGAAATTTGGATTTTGAATTGTAATTGGAATAATGGGTTTGGAGTTAGAATTAAAAACAAGTTGTTTTGGGGGTGGTACTAGAAGATTAGAAAGATGAATATCGAATTTTCACTAAGTGGGTTTTGAATAAGTAATGGGTTGGAGCATTTTCCTGCCTTAGCAATTTCGGGGCCGAAATTATTTTAAGGGAGGAAGAATGCAACAACCTAGATTTTTCGTTGTTTGATTTTGAATATTTAAATGGTTTTAAATATTGAATTTGAATTATAGATTGATTTTGAATATGAAAATTTGGGTTTAATTTTAGAATAGATTCAGAATTTAAATATAGAAATTTATTGAAAGGTTTAATTATTAAAGTTATAATTGAAGATTGGTTAAAATAGTGAATCTGAAGTTTTAAGCCCGATAAAAATAATTTAAAGGCTTGTAAAATTTATATTTATAATAATGAAGATGATAAAAGTTTTAAAATTTAATTTAAAAGTGATTTGTTCAATTTTAAAAATAGTTTGTTCAAATTAACATTTAAAAATAGCCTTCCAGGGCACAGTCCCGGAATTCGACGAAACTAATTCCATTGGGTCCGTAATAGTGTATTATTATCGGATTGCAAATTACATTGCATTTGGGGTTAACGTTTGACCATACAATGTAGAAATGCCTTGAATTTAATATCGAAATTTCAATATAATAATTGAGTCCAAAAGGCTATCTTCTCTATACGATCGAATTAGGACTTGTAACCTTTTCCATTTCGTTCGGAATAGAAATGTAACATTATAAATGTCTAGCGGCATGTCCCGATAAGGGTTGTAAATTTCTAGATAATCAAAACAAGATACCTTCAATAATATATATATATATATATATATATATATATATGTATGTATGTATGTATGTATGTATGTATGTATGTATGTATGTATGTATGTATGTATGTATGTATTCACGTCAAAATCATAGCCGCCATTCTTAGTAGAAACGTATATGTTTCCCCTTATCCATTCGAGCACACTACCCCACAATATCACGCCGCCCCTCCTTTTTAAAATCGCGCACCTTTTCCTTCCAATTGAAAAAAAAAATCGAAAGCCGATGCTTAAAAAGGAAATTCAAATCCTCTTCGGGTACTGAAATCAAAAATCATCGCGTAAATCAAAACAAAGGAAAATGGCGCTTCTCCGTAAAATCATGAATCCCTTTTTTCCTCGTCTTCTTGACAACGAATTCGAATCGAATTCGCGAATATAACAAAAAAATTATGATGGCGCGCGAATGAATCACTATTGGAGGAAGGGAAGCTCGGCGAGTTGCTCTCAAGTTGGAGGCTCGGTAGGTGAAGGGGTGTCCTGATGGCGTTTGGGGATGGGTGACGCATTGAGGATGAGGGCTAGTGCAGAGGTGTCGCGATGGGTTGCGTGCGACATTCGAGGGCGACGAGGTTGGAGGGGGTGCGATGCCGCCTGAAACGCAACATGATGGCATCGTGGTCGTGCTGTTGTTGCTGTCTAGAAGTGGCAGTGAGGAGTTAGGGGTGTCTCGTGTGGTGAATGGTGATGAAGGCTGGGCAGGCTATGGTACTTTGCGACATTGGCAATTGTGTAGGTAATTAATTAAATCTAACAATTACAATCTAGATTATATTGATTTAATTATCGCATGCAAAAATTAATAAATATTTCTTTTATATACAAGGTCCAAAAATATATTAAACAAGTTGAGATTGGAATGGTTTGCAATCAAAAATCGAAGGTGAGAATCTATCACTCAATTGAAGTACCGTTTTAAAAGAATTAATGCTTAAAATTAAATTTATTGGATGCTCGATTGATAGATAAATTTATAATGGATGACTATTTATATATATAGTAGAATATATATTAGTATTGGAGTGATATTCCCGAATATTATACCAGATTAGAACCTAGGCGTCCCTCATAATAGCGGATGACCCTATATACCACGTTATCCCCTTCGAAGTGGGATTGGTATTTTTATTGTTGTCTAACATCTATGGATGCAGGGAAAACAATTTAGGGGGATCCAACTAGATTCCTCAAATATATTAGTATTTTTCATATACGTGCAATGTTGGATTATTGTGTGTTGTAAAATTTTTTAAATGTTACTATGGTATGGAATTGTATAAATGAGAATTTTAAATGTTACTATGGTATGGATTATTAGTATTTTTAAAGGAAATGAATTTGTAAAACTAAAATTGTACAAATGAGAATTTTTTAAGATAACTCAAAGGAGTTATAAATTTTTTTTATAAACGAAGTTTATAAATGAAGGAAAGTGATATCGGATGATAAATTTTTGGGAAAGAATTTATATTGGAATATGGAAATAGGGTGAGAAAAATAGTAGGTACTATTTTTAAAATGAAGATGGTTAAGGAGATCGGAATGGAAGAAATGTGATGAAAATCGAGAGGGGTTATAGACTGTAAATTTGGTTATCTAGACTTGAAAATAAATTTTTAAATAAGTTAAGTTTTAAATTTTAAAAAGGAAATTTTTACTTATTAAACTATGAATATCTAAAGTTAGTTAGTATTGAATACTTTAGAAATGAATTTTTAAATACTTGATTTTTTTAATAGAATATTTACTTTTATATCTGCTCTGGAAAGTGATATTATAAAAGGTATGTCAATATTTTAAATAATTATTTGAATATGTCTTAAAAATAAATTATTATTATTTTCTTTAAAATATTATATATGGAGTTTTGAAATGTTTTAAATTTATTTATAAACCTTCTCGGAAGCTGGGAAAATGGGTTATTTAGTGGATAAGATTTATAAAATAATTCTTAAATGGAATTGGGAAGAAAAGTAAGAATTTTTTTGAAGAAGTTAAATGTGATAACCTGGATTTCTGGGCATCTGTAATTGATAATATAATTGGGTTAATTAATAGGAATACTGAATTATAGGTTGAATGAATGAATCTGATCAAATAAATATTTATATTTGTAATTGTTTTGTATATATATATACATATATTCTAAACAAAATCATTGATTACAAATTTAATTTGTATTGCTTAATACATACATATATTTGAGTTGATTTCAAAATTAGACTTTAAATTGAAAATGAATTTGAATTTGGATTTAAATTTAAATCTAAAAGATAATTATTTTAAATATTTTAGGTTCAAAAATATACGAAAAAGATTTGTTTTATATTATTTTCCTTAAAGAATTTTATTTATATAAATTAAGGAAGTATTTATTAAATAGCAAAAATAAAATTAAAAGCTTTATAAAAACATTTAAAAGCAAATTAAAAATGCATAATTACAAATGTTAATAGATTAATTCATATTGTAACATGTGTAATATGCTTAAATTTTGTAATTGACAAATGTCAAAGAAATTTAACAAGTGTCAACCATTTAGATTATTTTCTTTTATATTTTAATAAATCTTAATTTAATCTATATATGAATCTTTCCTTTTTCTTCAAATCTTTTCCTATTCTTCATTTCAAAACAAAGAAAACTAAAAAAAATCAATCAAACCTGTAAATTAAAAATTAGCAAACGAGGAAGTTGTAAGCAGCCACTCTCTCAACCTGAATCATCAAATCAAAATCATAACAAAATTCAAGCCAAGGATTTAAAAGTTTCAAATCAATTCAACAAGTCCAAATTCAACTCTAATGCCAGAAGATTAACATCAAGTAGCAGGTTGTTCAAAATCAGGTTCCAGGAGTTAGCTCTGTGCTCTGTTTCCAGGAAGCAGGTGAGTAATCATACTTGATTTAAAAAAAAATTAATCTGTTAATCCCTGTTGCATGTTGAAAAATTTAGTTCGAATAGGCAATAATGGTTTGCATGATTGAATAAAATAATGTAATGTATACATGTATGAGGTTTGACTAGGATTTATTTATTAGTTAATCATTGGATTATTTATTAAAGATTAATTAATTAAAGTTAATAATTATTAATTAAGGGTAATTAACCAAGGAATATGCATGATGGAAATAATTGAAGCTAAATTGCTTAAGAGCAGTAATTTAAGGATAGTAAATTTCTGAGTGGAATTATGTTTCATTAACTAATAACTAAGTTTTATTAATTAAAACTTAAAGGATGATTAATCTATAATTAAAGATTAATTAATTAAGGATTAATCAAAGGTAATTAAGGATTAATCAATATTAATTAAGGGTTGATTAACTGTTTAATCAACTCGTGATTAAGGATTACTTAATTTGTAATTAAGGTTGTTAATTAATAATTAAGTTTTATTAATTACTAATTAAGATATAATTGATTTGTTAATTAAAAATTAATTAATTAGTTATAAGAATAATTATGGATTAATCAATTTGTATTAAGAAATATTGATTAATAATTAAGGTTATTAATCAATGGTTGATGGTCGTTTAATCAGTTAATTAGAGGTTAATTAATTGATTATAAAGTAATTAAGGATTGATTACTTTGTATTAAAGGAGATTAATTAATAATTGAGGTTTATTAATTGATAATTAAAGGATAATTAATCTATGATTAGAGATTAATTGATTTATTGGTAAGGTAATCAAGGAGTGATGAATTAATTAAATGGTTGTAATAAATTAATGGTTGATTAAGCAGGATTAGATGATTAATTATGATATGAGTTGATAATGCTTGCTTATGGATGGTTGCTTGTTGAATGTCTGAATTGAATGATATCTATTGGATGATATGCTATGACATTCTATTGATATGATATTGGTTATGCCAATGATAAATGGGTGATATTTATTAGTGTTATTGCTATGTAAAAGTGACATCCAATATTTGAATTTAATCACTTGAATAACTTAGGTTAAGATGACATTGGGTTCGAAGAGACCGGATTCGGGTGTAAGTAAATACCCGAAACCACTTCATTTCTTTGTAATTTGATATGTGAAACCAATAAGTTGAAGTGGAATTATTTAAGCAAATTGAATCATTTAGTCTAAATTTTTGGAGTTTAGAATTGAGGTATGAAATAAGTAATGTCCATAACCACTTGTGAAGTTGTAAATTGATATAAGATACCCCGGGTTCATATAAGTTGTATGCTTTTGTGTTCTATGTTAGATGGGTTTACTCACGCTGGTTTCCAGCCTGACCTGGGTGTTATTTTGTTGTAATGCTCAGGTCAGACCGAGTATTGCAGCTTTTCAGGTAAGGACGTTCTAGAGCTCAGGAGGCGAGCTGTATGGTAGGAATGTATGGAGTGTTTCCGCCTGTTATATTTTTGTATATCTGGAACAAGTTATCTTAACTGTCCAATGATTGTAAAATGTTGTAACTCTGATGAATTAAAATGTAATTGACTGATGCAGCTTTCTTTGTGTAAAGAATATTATTTATATTATATTTTATCCGCTGTGAATGTGAGATTCTGAGTTTGGTTTTGTGTTTCTTCTTCTATCTCTTTTCTTCTTTTCCTAACTATCTGGAATTTTCGGAATCGAAATTTTTGGGTCGTTACATTTTGGTATCAGAGCAGAAGGTTAAGCGAGAACCATGGCTCTGTTGGGATTACTCATTAAGGATAGGGTCAATGATACCCTAGAATGAGCTGAGTGTGAGTGTATATATGTATATATGTATATGTGTGTGTGTGTATATATATGAGAGCGTACTTGTTATTTTCTTATATAAAGATTTTAAATGATTTTATATAAGATTATATCTTGATATATAAAGCAATATTTCTTTCTAATAAATATTAAGGTAATTGGTTGTTAAATTATTGAAATTAAATTAAGTGGTAATAGAAATACAACCAAATTGAAATTAAATAAAGATAAGTTTGAAATGGACTCAAACTAAAATTAAAATCTTGAATTTGGAGAAGAATTTTTAGAATAAGATAACAGTGATTTGATTTCCAGTTGTAATAACCTTGGTTATTATCCTAAAATAATAAAAAGTTTTTAGGAATTAAACTTAGTTGGGTATAACTTCTAAATTGAAGTAGGTTTTAAAATTGTGAAGTTTTAAAACCTAAGTTTAGAAACATTTGAATTATTTCAAAATATTAAAAGAAAGAATAAATGATATTATTCAGATTATTTTGAATGTGATCTTAATTTAAAATAGGAGTTGTTTGGAAACTTTAAAGGAATTTGTTTTGAGTTAACCAAAGGTGGTTTAAAATTTAAAGTATGGCCTGGTGGGCTAAGAAATAAAATATGTATTTATGTGTGGATATATTTAAGTATCAAAGATGATTTGAAATAAACTCTAAATGTTGAGTTTTAAATTTGGAATGAGATGTGATACCCAAAGCGATAAATTTTTCAACTTAATAAGTGGGAAGATTATTAATGTGAAGTTTAAAATTTGAATTGGGAATTCAAATTGAGTAAGATTGACTGGATTAAGTAAATTGAATTTAACTTGGGGGAAGTTAAATAAGTTAATGAACAACCTGATTTGGAAATTTCAAGATGAAATCGGGATTTAACTTGGAAAGTTAAATGGTTAATTTGAATTGGGAGTTTGTGTGATCTCAAAATGGGTTTGAGATCTGGAATTTGAAAATGGATGGATGTTTAAAATAATTTGAATGATACCATCCAGTTGTTATTAATAATCTTTAAGTTGAAATTGGATTTGTTTAAATGAATGAAGAAGTGGGGGTGTGGAAATATATCCATGATTAAGATAAAATGGAATTTGAATTCAGAATTAAATGGTTTAAAGATATAAGTTGATTTGATTTGAAGGATTAAATCCAAATTTAAAAAATTTACTCGGATTTATATAATTCGGGATGGTGTAAATTTGAAATTTGAATTGAATTAGTTCAAATTGAATTTGATTTGAATTAATTGGATTTGTGATTAAAGATGTATGAGTTTAGAAATTCAAATGGAAAATTTGAATTGGATTGATTTGAAATGATTTGAAATTTGAGGTGGGTTCAATTTGAAATTAGTGCAAATTTATTTGAATAATTTGAAATTGTAATTAAAGTTGAATAGTTTTAAATTCAAATGGAATTTGAATTGAATTTGGGAGGAAATCATGAATAATTCAACTTGATTTGGAAATGGGGTTTGGAATTGGGATTAATTCAAACTGGATTTGAAATGAATTGAAATTGGAACTAGTTCAATTGAAATTTATTTGAATTAGTAGAATTTAAGATCAAATTTGAATAAAGTTAAATTTGGAAAGAAACCGAGGATAATTCAACTTGAATTGGGGTTAAATCAATTTCAATGGAAATTGAAGATATTTAAATTGGAACTAAGTCAATTTAAATGGAAGTGGAAATTTAAATTGAATTAATTGGAAATGGAGGTTGGGAATTGAACAGTTTGACTCTGGACTATTTTCAAAATAAATTGTTTTAATATAAATCTATTTTTCCAAGCTATTTACTATATGAACTCTTCCTTTTAAAAAGCACAAATAATTTTATACTTATTTTACAATTATTTTGGAACCATTTAACTATTTTTCAACTGTTTTATAAACCAATTACTGTTTTTCAACTATTTTACAAATTAATTTATATTTTTCACCTATTTTGCAAATATTTAAAATTTCTATAACTATTCGACTATTTTCCAACTATTTTACAATTTCTTAACTATTTTACAGCTATTTTACAAACTAATAATTATTTTTCAAACTGCTTATCTATTTTTAAACTTTTTAAGCTATTTTCTAAATCTAAGCTGGACAGAGTTCAAACTGTTTATGATTAAATACCCAATTAGAATTAAAGTAATAATCCATTTGGGATTGAAGGAAATTGTGGATAAGTGAATAGAATTAAAGGAAATGTGAATAGAAAAAAGGAGATTGATCTGGCTAATAATCAATAAAGATAAATACGTAGGATGTACGTATATTATTCTATTCGCATAGTGATTTGATCTAGATTCGAGCACAGAATTTCGAGACAATTAATTAGATCCAAGTTGGTATTTTCCACTCGATTTTCGACTGCGAACCTGATATGGATTGTTGATTGGTTCTGGATATTCTCTATCATAGTTAGGCCATGCAAGGAGAATGATGGTTTCTGATCAAGAAAACAGATCTGAGTCCGCACTAAGAAGTCGGGTGGACGATACTAGTTCGGAATTGAAATTGTATGATCGAGTGAGCGATCAGATTGGTATAGCGTATGGATGATATATGTACATCATACGGATTTGAATGAAATTGATACTGGGAATTTGTGGATAAGAAATGTGAAATGGTTTTTGAAATGAAAGGTATATTTTGTGAAATATATGATGAAGTAAAAGTGGAAATTGGATATTTCTATGGTAGAAATTTACTTTATGGAAGTAAGTAAATGACTTTATAGAGTAATCAAATTTGAATATTTGATTTGGAATAAACAAAGTTATATATCTTTGTTATATCTTTTGCAAGAAGAAAAGGGTTTTGAAAGTTTTTGAAGTATAAAAAGGGAATTTATACCAGTTTGAAGTGATTCAAAGATTTTTTAAAAAGTTATATACATATATATATATATATCTATTATATATATATATATATATGTAAAGGATCTTATGAGAATGATTTTGAGATAAGGTTTTTGAAATCTGTGGATTTGGAAAGGCTTTTGATTTTTGGAGAAAAATCAATTTTGGAATTTGGAAAGCCTTATTGAGAATTATCGATTTTGGGATAATCGATTTTGAGAAAAGAGATTTATATGGATTCATACTAGGTGTATGATTTGGAAGATACTATATGTGTATAGTATAAAGTGTTTTGAAAATGGATCTAGAGAAAACGGCGCTCCCTTGAAATGAACTTCTCAGGAGTGCCATAGGTTGGTACTGCCTTAAGTCTCAAAGAGGAGGAGGCTCTAAAGTTGATCATGTGAGGAGTCCGGACAAACTAGTTCCTGAGGATTATTGGGTAGCGAAAGTCGAGGACGCTGATGCCTATAGAGGCATTTCGGCTATGCTGTGATGACAATGTAACTCGATGTTGCTGCAATCTACTGTGTGGACCATAGCGAAAATCGTGTGGAGGTGAGTGTCAACGATCTACGCTTGATTTTGCCGGGAAGGCAACGTAACATCGGTAGACTGCGGTTGAGTGGAGTGGAGAAGTTTCATTCTTTTGGTAGCGAAATTCGAGGGCGCTAAGGCCTACAGTTATATGAGTTTTTGCTGTGATAGCAACATAACCCCAGTTGTAGCTGCGATCTGTTACGGGTTCCATGGTGTAATCGATGGGCACGGAGGCCTACAGTTATCTATGGATTTTGCCGGGACGGCAACGTAACCGTCGGGTTAACTGCGACCATGGATGGAAGTGATGATTTCCAGAGCATTCTCACCAAAGATATTTCCTCTATTTTCAAAATGTTTCCTATATTTTCACAAGATTTTCAATAAAATTATTTTACAAAGTATTTTCACTGGGTGTTGAAAATAGGTCTGCTAAGTACTTATAGACTTTCAGCCCTACGCCTGATCAACGTATGACAGAATTTCTGTGAATACGAGGACGAACTTGTTTAAACATCGAGTTATAAAAGTATTTTTATAAAAATATTCTGGCAGAATTATATAGATTTTAAATTATTTTAAAAATGAACAAAGGTGACTTAATTAATATTAAGTATTTATAAATTCTGGCTTCGTTCCTTTTCGAGGACGAAAAGATTCAAGGGGGGAGGAATGTGATAACCCAGATTTCTGGGCATCTGTAGTTGATAATATAATTGGGTTAATTAATAGGAATACTGAATTATAGATTGAATGAATGAATCCGATCAAATAAATATTTATAGTTGTAATTGTTTTGTGTGTATATATATATATACATATATTTTAAATAAAATTATTGATTACAAATTTAATTTGTGTTGCTTAATACATACATACATTTGAGTTGATTTCAAAATTGGACTTTAAATTGAAAATGAATTTGAATTTGGATTTAAATTTAAATCTAAAATATAATTATTTTAAATATTTTAGGTTTAAAAATATACGAATAAGATTTGTTTTATATTATTTTCCTTAAAGAATTTTATTTATATAAATTAAGGAAGTATTTATTAAATAGGAAAAATAAAATTAAAAGCTTTATAAAAACATTTAAAAGTAAATTAAAAATGCATAATTACAAATGTTAATAGATTAATTCATATTGTAACATGTGTGACGTAGCTTAGACTTAGGCTCGATCAATTTAGATACCAAACTATCGCAACCTATCCAAGACCTTCCTCACAAAATGATGATTTCTTGTCAAATAAACCGATAGAATGATAAATGCTTAATCCCGTTGATCGTGATGATACCGGAATCTAGCTATCTCCAACCCGCTGATCACGCAAGATACCGTGTTGAAAGATCTATAATTCGATCGTTGATCACTCGCAAGTGATACCAAGAATTGGCTTCAACTTCGTTGATTCGCGCACGAATAACCCGAAGATGGAAAGAAGAAGGAGATCACACTCAACTTCAACAATGGTGGCAAAAGCTCACACACAAATTTTATTCCAAATCAACTCTCCTTTACAAATGACAACACACCCTATTTATAGGAAATACAACACACATGACTCAAACTTGCGACTCAACATCACACGCGACTCAGTACAACACAACACACGACATACGACTTAACATCATTACAACATCATACGACTTACAATACAATACATGACCTACGACATACGAGATAACATTACACGACTTAACAACATACAACACATCTGCGACTTAACAATACAACATACATGGCATAACAACATACGACTCACGACCTAAGAAATCAGCGACATAAGATGAAAGCACGGCTTCAGGAACGGTCTAAGCGACTTAAGCTTCCTGCGACATAACTGAGCGACTTAAGCGACATAAGCTTCATGTGACTTAAGAAGAATGCAACCTAAGAACTACGGCTTCAGGGAATGACTTAAGAGATGCGGGCTTGATATATTGAGTCGCTTATCAAGGCAGACGACTTGCGACTTAAGGTAGGTGGCGACTTAAGGTCAGCGACTTAAGGAATTGAGCGCCTTAAGGTCGTTGAGCGACTTAAGGTCGTTAAGCGTCTCTTGAGCCGTTATCTGTTGGGCATGCGACTTATATTGGTTGCGACTTAAAGAAATGCGCGACTTAAGGATGGCGAGCGACATAAGATGGTTGAGTGAATTATCATGGTGCGCTGCATCATCCTCCCCTGGTTGAAAAGAATTCGACCCCGAATTCACACTTTCCTCTTCCTCGACATACTTATTCTCATGATATGGAATCAAGTGTTTCACGTTGAAACATCAGCAGTATGGATATGATCCGGCAATTTTAACTGATAAGCTTTCTCGTTAATCCTTTTTACGATTTCCAAAGGACCAATCTTTCTAGCAGTTAGTTTGTTGTAAGTACCAATAGGAAATCGATCCTTAGTCAATACTGCATACACAAAATCTCCTTCTTTGAACTCAACATTTCATCGTTTAATATCTGCGGATTGCTTATATTTCTCATTCACCTTAAGCAATCGTTCCTGCACAACCTTGTGGCACTCTTGCAATTCATTCACAAAATCACTAGCTCGTTTGATCACTCCTTTCTGCTGTGGTACTATAGATAAATCCAATGGTCCCTTAGGAATTGTTGAGCAAACAATCTGGAATGGACTGAACCCAGTGTTACGATTAATGGCATGGTTGTGTGCACACTCAGCTTGACACAGCTTGGAATCCCAACTCTTCAAATTGTCATTCACAAGGCATCTCAATAGATTACCTAGGGAGCTATTCACAACTTCTATATGTCCATCCGTCTATGGATGATAAGCACTACTAAATTTCAGCTTTGTCCCGACCATTCTCCATAGACTCATCCAAAAATGACTTAGAAAACGAGTGTCTCTATCCGATACAATAGATTCAGGCAACCCGTGAAGTCGATAGATCTCTCTGAAGTATAACAGTGCGACATTAACTGCATCTGCCGTCTTCTTGCACGCGATAAAATATACCATTTTTGAAAACCGATCAACCACTATGTAGATAGAATCATTGTCATGTTGCGTCCTCGGCAAGCCCAATACGAAGTCCATACTAACATCCACCTATGGTTTAGTAGTTATAGGCAATGGCATATATAAACCTGCATTTGTTGCGGTTTCCTTTGAAACTTGACAAATATGACACCTCTGAACAAACCTTTCAACCTCCTTCCTCATTGACGGCCAAAAATAAGACTTTAAGATCAACTGCATAGTACGATCGCGGCCCACGTGTCCTTCTTCATGTAATTCTTTGATGATTTTCATTCACAGACTGCAATCTGGAATACACAACTGATTCCCCTTGAATAGAAAACCTTCAACCAGCATATATCCATCCATGCTTCCCTGCTTGACTTTGTCTAGGATTTCGAAAAAATATGAATCCAAAGTAAGCAAATCTGGAAGTAAGTCAAAACCCATCACCTTTACTCACATGGTTGTTAGTAAATTACTCCTCCTACTCAATGCATCGACGACGCGATTAGTTACTCCAGACTTGTGCTTTACGACGAATGTAAATTATTGCAAATAAGCTATCCACGATGCATGCCTAGCTGCAATTTTATTCTGCCCTTGTCAATGTTTCAACGCTTCATGATCTGTATACAAAACAAATTCTTTGTGGAACAAGTAATGTCTCCAATGCTTCACAGCCTGCACAATAGCATCAAACTCCACATCATAAGTACTGTATCTCATCTTTGCTCCAGAAAGTTTTTCACTGAAATAGGAAATTGGACGACCCTTCTGACTCAACACTCCTTCAATTCCAACTTTGGATGCATCTGTATGTAACTCAAATAGTAACTAAAAATCTGGCAACACTAGAATCGGTGATGAGCTTAAAAGTTCCTTGATTCGCTCAAAAGCAGATCCTGCTTCTTTCGTCCATGAAAACTGCTTTCCTTTCATACAATCAGTAACATGAGCCAGTACACTACTAAAGTGCGGTATAAATCTTCGATAAAATGAAGCTAACCCATGGAAACTTCTGACTTCTGTTATAGTTTTGGGCTGTGGCCAATTGTTGATTGCGGCTACTTTACTCTGGTCCACCTGTATCCCGTCCTTAGACACGACATAACCCAGAAATAAAAAACTTGGCGTCATGAACACGCATTTCTTCGTTGCTGCATAGAACTGTTCTTGACGAAGAATAGTTAACACCTTTCGCAAGTGTTGAATATGCTCCTCTGTGCTAGCACTATATATCAAGATATCATCAAAGTAGACTACAACAAACTTCCCGATGTAAGGTCTGAAAATTTGATTCATCACCCTCATAAATGTACTTGGTGCATTAGATAGACCAAATGGCATGACCAGCCATTCATATAATCCTTCCCGAGTCTTGAATGTTGTCTTCCATTCATCACCTAGTCTTATGCGAATCTGATGATAACCACTCTTAAGATCGATCTTAGAAAGGATTACAGACCCATTAAGTTGATCCAATAGATCATCAAGTCTTGGCATAGGAAATCTGTATCTGACAGTTATTTTGTTGAGTGCCCTGCTGTCGGTACACATTCTCCATGAACCATCATTCTTCGGTACCAACAGAGCTGGTACAGCACAAGGACTGAGACTCTCCCGAACACGCCCTTGCTCAAGCAACTCCTCAACCTATCTCCTCAACTCTTCATGCTCTTTTGGAATCATACGATAATGTGGCCTATGCGGTAAAACAGCACCTGGCACTAGATCAATTTGATGTTGTATATCCCTTAGTGCCGGTAATTCCTTGGGTAATTCCACAGGAAAGACATCTTCAAATTCATTCAACACCGGTCTAACCTCAGCAGGAATTTCAAAAGCTTCACTTGCTTCATACCCAATCAACATAAACAATTCTGCACTATCCTTCACTTCTTCAACAAATTCTCTCGTAGATAATAGACTAGTTGATTCCACTTTCTTCTCTGACTTGCTTTCACTTTGTTCACGCTTCTTAGGAACTAAAGTAATTTGGGTCCCTTCGAACATGAAACTGTAGCTGTTAGTGCGACCTTTATGTTGTACAGCTCTATCATATTGTCATAGTCTTCCCAATAGTAGATGACACGCATCCATATCGACAACATCACACCATATATCATCTTTGTACTTCTTTCCAATAGAAAATGTAACAAATGCTCGTCTTCCCACCGTCACTTCTCCACCTTTCTTTAGCCATGCCAGTTTATAAGGTCTATGGTGTTTTTCAGTTTTCAACCCTAACTTCGTGACGGCTTCTTTAGAAATAATGTTATCACAGCTTCCCGCATCAATACCAAATCGACAAATCTTTCCCAAGATAGTACATGTAGACTGAAAGATATTGCTTCTCAGCCAACTAGAATCATTCTCATGCTTTGGCACTAAACAAGACCTCCTTATCATCAAGTCACACCCTTCGTCTCCTGACACCACTTCTTCATCTTCATCAAACTTCGATGGTTGAGAATAATCAACTTCAGCTTCCACATCCTCATACTCACATTCCTCTGCAATTAATGTTCTCTTCTTTGGCTTTGTACATTCATTACTTTTATGGCCAAACGCCTGTCAATTATAGCACTAGATACTGTTATTGCCCTTTGCTTTAGCGGCTTCATTGACAATTGGTTTATTGACTGCCTTGGAAACATTAGCACTGCTACTAGCACCCTTATTTTGGTTGTTAGAACCCGTAAACACACCACTTCCTCGTCTCCCTTGTTTCTCCCAAGCTAGAGCTTTCTGATGTGCTTCAGCAACAGACATTGGATTAAACATATTAACCATGTCTTGAATTTGCATTCGTAACCCTCCAATATATCTAGCCGTTAGCTATTCCTCGGTTTCCATAATATTATTCCTTGCAATCAATTGACAGAATTCATCTGCATAGTCATTCACTGACTTCATCCCTTGTCTCAAATTCTGCAAACGTTGATACATAAGAGATTGATAATTGTACGGCAAGAAAGTCGCTTTCATCATCTTTCTCATCTTCTCCCAAGTGACCACTTTTGATTTTCCCATTCTCTCCCGAGTTAGTCTAGTTTGTTGCCACCAAGCCATAGCTCTTCCCCTTTGTCTTGTAGCAACTAATTGGACTTTGCAATTCTCAGGCACATCCTTGAATTTCAAAATTTCTTCAACAGTTGACAACCAATCAAGAAATTCTTCTGCTTGCATACCACCTTTGAATTCTGGAATTTCCATCCTCATACCTGACTCTCATTTACGATCATTTTCTGAGTCCAGATATTGATTTCTCACTTGGCCTCGGTTTCGATAATGAATACTACCTCCATCACCATCCACCTCAAAATCATATGTATTTCGATATCGATCCTGACCATCTACATCTCTACGACTATGCATATCCCTTCTACACTGTCTTTCAGTATCACGATATTGTTCGTTTTCAAACCTACGTTGAGTTCTTCCCTCTTCATTTCGATACCCATGATAGTCTTGCATCATTGAAACTGATGATTCTCTCCTATCTCGATAAGACTGGGATGACATCCTCTTTTCTCCCGAAACCGATGCTGAAACCCTGTTTCCACTTTGGTTCGAAACTGGTGACGTTCTCCTTTGATTTCGATTCATGTCTTTCATCAATTTCTCCAACTTTTCAATACCCTCATTGAACTTTTCATTGATACGCTGCTCCATTTGCTCAGCTTCTTGTCTTCTATACAAATCTTCAACATTATGATAGCGATTAGCACGTCCCGGAGGCATGATCATTAAACAATCTCGTTTCTGTCTCTGATTTAGCTCTAACTTAGCTTTGATACCTATTGACGCAGTTTAGACTTAGGCTCGATCAGTTTAGATACCAAACTATCGCAACCTATCCAGGACCTTCCTCACGAAATGATGATTTCGTGTTAAATAAACCGATAGAACGATAAATGCTTAATCCCGTTGATCGTGATGATACCGGAATCTAGGTATCTCCAACTCGTTGATCTCGTAAGATACCTATTGAAAGATCTATAATTCGATCGTCGATCACTCGCAAGTGATACCGAGAATTGGCTTCAACTTCATTGATTCGCGCACGAATAACCCGAAGATGGAAAGAAGAAGGAGATCACACTCAACTTCAACAATGGTGGCAAAAGCTCACACAAAAATTTTATCCCAAATCATCTCTCCTTTACAAATGACAACACACCCCTATTTATAGGAATTACAACACACATGACTCAAACTTGCGACTCAACATTACACGCGACTCAGTACAACACAACACACGACATACGACTTAACATCATTACAACATCATATGACTTACAATACAATACACGACCTATGACATACGAGATAACATTACACGACTTAACAACATACAACACATTTGCGACTTAACAATACAACATATATGACATAACAACATACGACTCATGACCTAAGAAATCAGCGACATAAGATGAAAGCACGGCTTCAGGAACGGTCTAAGCGACTTAAGCTTCCTGCGACAAAACTGAGCGACTTAAGCGTCATAAGCTTCATGCGACTTAAGAAGAATGCGACCTAAGAACTACGGCTTCAGGGAACGACTTAAGAGATGCGGGCTTGATATATTGAGTCGCTTATCGAGGCAGACGACTTGCGGCTTAAGGTAGGTGGCGACTTAAGGTCAGCGACTTAAGGAATTGAGCGCCTTAAGGTCGTTGAGCGACTTAAGGACGTTGAGCGTCTCTTGAGCCATTATCTGTAGGGCATGCGACTTATGTTGGTTGCGACTTTAGGAAATACGCGACTTAAGGATGGCGAGCGACATAAGATGGTTGAGCGAATTATGATGGTGCGCTGCATTAATGTGTAATATGCTTAAATTTTGTAATTGACAAACTTCAAAGAAATTTAACAAGTGTCAACCATTTAGATTATTTTCTTTTATATTTTAATAAATCTTAATTTAATCAATATATGCATCTTTCCCTTTTTCTTCAAATCTTTTCCTATTCTTCATTTCAAAAAAAAGAAAACTAAAAAAAATCAATCAAACCTATAAAATAAAAATTAGCAAACCAGGAAGTTATAAGCAACCACTCTCTCAACCTGAATCATCAAATCAAAATCATAACAAAATTCAAGCCAAGGATTCAAAAGTTGCAAATCAATTCAACAAGTCCAGATTCAACTCTAATGCCAGAAGATTAACATCAAGTAGGAGGTTGTTCAAAATCAGGTTCCAGGAGTTAGCTCTGTGCTCTGTTTCCAGGAAGCAGGTGAGTAATCATACTTGATTTAAAATAAAAATTAATCTGTTAATCCCTGTTGCATGCTGAAAAATTTAGTTCGAATAGGCAATAATGGTTTGCATGATTGAATTAAATAATGTAATGTATACATGTATGAGATTATCTCTGTGTGCATGTCTGAAAATTCAAGTTTGTGCTCCGTTCTTTAACTGCTGGATGTAAATAAGATTCAAAATTTAGTGTGTTGTCTTTGATCAATTTTAGGTTGAAATGTTTGAACCAAAGTTGTTTAAACCAATGAGATTTAAGTTTTAAAAATATATGTAGTAAGAATTGATGGTTGTATCAACCTGGATGCTTAGATGTCAGTAAAAACTTGATTTTATTAAAATTTCAACATGAAAAATTAGCAAATTCAAGTTCAAAATTAGATACATCTAAGAGAGGTAGGATTTTTAAAACAGGAATCACGATTTTTCGTTGGATATTTTCAAAGCAGTTTGAAGTTGAACACGAAAGGGATTTCGACACTTTTCCAACGAACGACGAACTACTGGGTGTTTGGAATTTTGTCAAAGCTGAATTGACGTTTAGTGATGTCAGGAAAAATAGTGGGAGTGGCTATCGATCAACGTGGCATTGGGATTTGACAAAACTAGGGTTTAGTAACCAAGATGGTCGAGGTTGATTTTGTGGTCGATACGGTGTCATTGGGTGATCGAGTTTCACCTAGGTTCGAGTGACGGCAGCGTGGAGGGTAGCGAAGGTATGGACGGAGTTGGGGAAGCTCCGGTGGTCGGCTTCGATGGTTCGAAGGGGTTTTCTGGTGATATTTAGGTTCAGGCTCCCCTGGAAATTCTCGATTTTATTTTAGGATTCGAGGCGATGGATCAAGGGTCGGAATTGACAGTAGGGTTGATCGTCGACATGTGGAGGGGGTCGTGGGTGGTCGCGACGGCGTGGATGGGCTGTGCATGTGCATGGCGAAGTTCGTGTGACAGAGGTTAGGGTTCGTGTTCAACTCGAGGTCATACTCGAATTTTTCAATGGGAAGCACAGGGATGGTTGTTCTCGGGTTTGAGGAGGTTTCGCTCGGGTTGTTCGCGTGTTTTTTTCGAGTTTAACGCAAGTCTTACTCGGGTTTAAACTGTAGTAATCAACAGTTTTTTTAGCTTTGATAAATTCCAATTTAAATAAAATTGTTAAATAAGCCTTATAGAGTAAAGTATGAGCAAGATAACAAAACAAAAAAAATAGGACTTGTGATCTAGAAATTTTGTTTGTTGATTTGGAGTTTTTCGAAATAAAACCCAAGTGTTTCTAATAATTTAAGAGTATGAAATGTTTTATCATTAAACTTAAGGACTTTTGTAGATTACAAATTAATGATAATTAATTCCAAAAAAGTGTATTAATCCTGATGACGATTATTAAGATAAACGAATTATCTTAACTAAGTAAGGTTGGATAACTAGGATTTAGTTATTAGTTAATTATTGGATTATTTATTAAAGATTAATAAATTAAAGTTAATAATTATTAATTAAGGGTAATTAACCAAGGAATATGCTTGATGGAAATAATTGAAGCTAAATTGCTTAAGGGAAGTAATTTAAGGATAGTAAATTTCTGAGTGGAATTATGTTTCATTAACTAATAACTAAGTTTTATTAATTAAAAATTAAAGGATGATTAATCTATAATTAAAGATTAATTAATTAAGGATTAATCAAAGGTAATTAAGGATTAATCAATATTAATTAAGGGTTGATTAACTGTTTAATCAACTGGTGATTAAGGATTACTTAATTTGTAATTAAGGTTGTTAATTAATAATTAAGTTTTATTAATTAATAATTAAGATATAATTGATTTGTTAATTAAAAATTAATTAATTAATTATAAGAATAATTATGGATTAATCAATTTGTATTAAGAAATATCGATTAATAATTAAGGTTATTAATCAATAGTTGATGGTCGTTTAATCAGTTAATTAGAGGTTAATTAATTGATTATAAAGTAATTAAGGATTGATTACTTTGTATTAAAGGAGATTAATTAATAATTGAGGTTTATTAATTTATAATTAAAGGATAATTAATCTATGATTAGAGATTAGTTGATTGATTGGTAAGGTAATCAAGGAGTAATGAATTAATTAAATGGTTGTAATAAATTAATAGTTGATTAAGCAGGATTAGATGATTAATTATGATATGAGTTGATAATGCTTGCTTATGGATGGTTGTTTGTTGAATGTCTGAATTGAATGATATCTATTGGATGATATGCTATGACATTCTATTGATATGATATTGGTTATACCAATGATAAAATATCAGTGTTATTGCTATGTAAAAGTGACATCCAATATTTGAATTTAATCACTTGAATAACTTGGGTTAAGATGACATTGGGTTCGAAGAGACCAGATTCGGGTATTAGTAAATACCCGAAACCACTTCTTTTCTTTGTAATTTGATATGTGAAACCAATAAGATGAAGTGGAATGATTTAAGTGAATTGAATCATTTAGTCTAAATTTTTGGAGTTTAGAATTGAGGTGTGAAATAAGTAATGTTTATAACCACTTGTGAAGTTGTAAATTGATATAAGATACCCTGGGTTCATATAAGTTGTATGCTTTTGTGTTCTATGTTAGATGGATTTACTCACGTTGGTTTCCAGCCTGACACGGGTGTTACTTTGATGTAATGCTCGGGTCAGACCGAGTATTGCAGCTTTTCAGGTAAGGACGTTCTGGAGCTCAGGAGGCGAGCTCTATGGCAGGAACGTATGGAGTGTTTCCGCTATGTTATATTTTTGTATATCTGGAACAAGTTATTTTAACTGTCCAGTGATTGTAAAATGTTGTAACTCTGATGAATTAAAATGTAATTGACTGATACGGTTTTCTTTGTGTAAAGAATATTATTTATATTATATTTTATCCGCTGCGAATGTGAGATTCTGAGTTTGGTTTTCTGTTTCTTCTTCTATCTCTTTTCTTCTTTTCCTAACTATCTGGAATTTTCGGGATCGAAATTTTTGGGTCGTTACATTAAACAAAAGTGAAATTTGAAGAATGAAAATAGAATTCATAAAGAAGTACAAAGGGAATTTAGTTTATAAGCAAGTATAACTGGTTTTGAAAATATTAAGAGAATTAATTAAGGAATTCTAGAAATTATAGAATTCGTGGAAAAAAGGTAGGGAAATTTATAGATAAAATTGTAAATGATTTTGAGAAAAGAAAACGAAATAAAAAGGATATTTTTCTAAGTTTTTAATATCAAATGAAGTGGAGAAAATATTCTAACTATTTGGAAAGGTTGGAAATTTCCCGTGAAGATAAAAGGGTTTGAAAACTGTTTTCAAATGTTGAGGAACTGAAAGTAATATCTTATAAAGATATTTTGAGATAAATTTTGGAAAATTAATAATAAGGCATGATGATTGTTATGGATGTGTATTGATAGTTAAACAACCAACTATCAAATTCTCGCCAATTTCGTTAATCGTTTCGAAGAGACCAGGATCGGATTTAATTATCCAGAAACCATTGCGATTCGGTTTGTACGTAACGAATGAATACCGTGAAGATGATCAAGATGGTGATTCGGTTTGTCCAGACCCATGACAACTTGTATGGACGAATGCTATCAGAACATCATCATTGGAGAACGATTAGCATTCTAAGTGAATGTGTTCTTTAAAAGGTAATCGTAGCCTCAAGCCTACTTAACCGAGAATGACTAAAACATGGAAGATGCAGCAAGGCTAAGTGGGTCAAACCCTAGTAGCGTAAGGTTACCCCTATCTAGAGTCCATTTTATTCGGCTGTGTGGAGGTTGCTGATCCCAACCATGGGGTAATCGTACTCGGCCTATCCAGGTTAGGAGTAGGCCGGTCTTGTGTAGCAGGGGATCCCAGAGTGGTCCTTGGTACATAGTTCTAGAGGTGTACTATGACGGATGGTACCCCAGTAGCCCAATCATTCGATGGAATCCATTCTCCAATAAGCATCATACGGTTTTGATTGTGCCAAGCTATGCTGGAACGTGAGATGCAAGCATTTCAGCTATCTTCTATTACTTTCTATAGACACTATTATAATATCAAATGATTTTGATAAAAAGTGTTTTGGTTATCGTAAGGTAAAAACACGTTGTGTTTATTTATGACGTGGTCTTACGTGATACTTTTATTTTCAAAAGTTAATGATTCAATTTGAGTGTGTTTTCCCATGCTGGTTTTCCAGACTGACTCAGGTGTTATTTTGTTATAATGCTCGGGTCAGACCGAGTGTTACAGATTCCAGATATGATGCTATAGAGCTCAGGAGACGAGCTGGATGACAAGGCGTATTTCCGTAGAATTGTATTTCCACCATGTAAGGACAAGTTATTGAACTGTCTAGATTTGATATAATGATTGTGTACTCTGATGATCATAAGTATTAAACAGTTACAGATTCTTTTGCATAAAAATCTGATGTTATATATATATATATATATATTATATTTTGTTCCGCTGCGATGGTGAGATTCTGTGTTGCTATGTTCCTTTCTTCTACCTTTTTTCCTCTTCAGCCCTAATGAACTGGTATTTCTGGCTCTCGGTTGCTCAGCATTTATACAGTGAACGTATTAATTTCGATTTTCAAGGGTCGAAAATCCCGGTCGTTACATCTTCCTTGATTATCTCATTTATTTATTTCCAAACTTTCGTTACAAGTATGAAGATGATGATGATATTATTTTAATTCAAGGAAGTAACCATTCATTGTATTTTAATACCATGAATTGTTAAAGTGAAAATCGATTTAGATTAGGAGAAAAAAAAAAGGGACAAACTATAGCAAAAATGATAAAATTTATAAGGGAAAAATATGTACTTATGCTCACTCTAATATACAAAACTATAACTCATATTATTACAAGCATCCTCTTATTCTCTTAATCCTCTTTTGGGAGAAACAGGTACTCATTAATTGCTCTCTCATGATTTCTTTCCCATAGCATCCCACCAAAGCCATTTCTTATTGTTGGTTACATGTTCTTCGCTACTCCAGTTTTCGCCAACTTCTTCTAAGTTCTTAGTCTTGTTTGCAGACTGACCAAAAATTTAATCTCCTTTAAACCCCAATCTACTTAAATTTGTATCTTTATATTTTATTTTGTTAAAATTATGCCTAGAACGAGAAACCTTAAGTAATAGTCGTGTTATATGATGCTGGTATGATTGTATATACCATTTTTGGACTATGTTACATTTTTCTCTTTCATTTAGGTTTCTTATTTAAACATAATGTTTAATCTTCGTGGAGTATTAAGTTGAAAGAATAGATTGGTAGTAACAATTTACCGACAAAAAAAAATAACCTTTTATATATTAAATTTATTTTAATCTATTATTGATTTTTAAATAATGTTGTTGAAATTAATTCATGTTAAGGTCCCTTCTTTTGGATGCATAACCTAAACTTTGTTTGTTTTTTTTTGCTCCGGTATGTTGTAAAAAAAGAATATGGAATTTAGCAAATTTCTTCTTGCTCCAATTTAGATTGATTACAAGGAAATCATGCTGTCAAATGAATTTTATGCATAGAAATTTGTATATTGATAGCAAATAAATTTTGTTTATTTAGAATTTTCGGTGCTTTTATTTTGTTGAAACATGAAAAATATTATCTTCTTTCTTTATAAATATGTAACGAACGGCGATTTTTCGTCCACGAAAGCCGACATCAATACGTCCACTATATCAACTGTCGAGAAATCGATGTCCGAAAAACCGTACCGTTATGGTTAAAGAAGAAGAAAAAGATAGAAGAAGAGAGAAAAGATAGAAAATAGAACGGAACAAAACAGAAAACAACAGAACAACATCAGAATCTCACAATTCGCAGCGGAACAACATATAATAGATAAATGAATAATCTTTAAACAAAGAACTATATCAGTTATTACATTACATCACATTACATTTCATCATCAGATTGAACAACAACAAACAACCACAAACAGCGGAACAGAAATACTATATACTAGTAATAGCCATGTCATCCAGCTTGCCTCCTGCAACTCCTGAATTCCAGAATATCCTGATAAACCTTAACTCTTGACTGCCCGTGTGGAAATTGGTGGGCACCCAGAGTTTAGGAAGGAAAACAATAAACTCCGAGTCAGTCATGTGACTGGTGTGAGAACTCAAAACAGTTTATTTTTCTTTAAAATAAAGTATAGGATAATTTTTTTTTTAAAATAGATTCGCAATGTTTTTTAAAAATGTAACTACCATAAGACCTCCCACCACACACAATGCAAACACAGACTTGGAGGAGATTTCTTCTTATGTTAGTCAAAGATGCTTACTACGCAAAATCAAATCATTTTTGATATTATTATTAGTGCATAGTGTAGAAAACATTTCGAAAGTAGAATATAAATCTTAGCCAGCATAGGTACCATTATATTATGCCTACTATAGCTACCTCCTGAGGAAGCAGGTTCTACAACTAAAACCGTACAAGTCTCGTATTGTTTCTTTGGATTTCCAACAAATGGTCAGGCCAAGGAACTTCCCATTGCCACATGGAAACGCCTCTGGAAGGACGTCCCGAGAACCTAACCGGATCTCTGCCAACACAAGGCCGGGTTACCTTTCAAACTAGGTAACAACTGACACGAGTATGCCATCCCCGGTCCTTGGGGACCTTTATCCGAGCGCTCGATAACCAACATCACACCATAATAAATAAAGTGTTTCAACATGAGTAAGTATCTGGGCTCCATACCATGATACCACCCTTTTCCAGAACGAAATGCACATACCCTAAAGGGTGCTACCCCCAATAACCTTGTTGCATCTTTCCTGTTTTGACCATCCCGGGGTGTGAGGTTCGACGAAGTCTCGTCCACAAAGCCACGCTTTATACAAAAGTTGTGCTTTGGGTTAACAAATGATCATAGAAATGATCACAAAGATAAGTGATCAAACAAATGATCATATCACAAATGATCAAACAATGATCATTTCACAGCAACACTCAGCATGTCACATTACCAAATTGGGAATATATCGCCGATAACCTTCAACTACATAACCTCTGAGCTCGTACGTCTCAGAGAAGGGTGTTAAGCTAAGAGAATAAATTCTCCGCCACCAACAGAAATATATTTGAAAGAAATCAGCTTTATATCTCAATTTGTAATGTCAGACATACAATCCATACAAGTCTGTTCCGGGATCGAACAGAACCGAAGGCACTTACAAAGAAGTCCTTGCAATCCGGATAATCTCTAATCACGTCCGGATTTCCCATCACAAATGGAGATCTCTATATCAGGGATCAGCCAGTGCAGAGACAATCGACAAGAAACCCTTTCGTTTTCGAAAATATCCGGTCTTCACCACCGGTCTTCAAATGCAATTCATAACGACGTATCACATATTCGGAATGGGTTATACGACCCCAAAGTCCCTTCCCGGTTAACCCGAATAGTGAGCGCTTATTTAAAAAAATAAGTGTGGCACTCAAATTCAAGCAAATCACAACAAATACTCATTCAAAAGTAAATATTGATAGTCGGTTATTGAACTATCAATAGATATGCACGACATCACCAGATTCCAAATAATTTTTCAAATTATTTATTTTCCAAAAATATCTTTACAAGATATATATATATATATATATAATTTCCATACTTTAAAAATAAATCGATATTTATTTTTAAACCCATTTTCCCAATTTCATTTATAAATTCCATATTGAATTTACATTTCCAAAAATATCTGTGAACATACTATTTTCAAATCGTTTTCAAATATTCACTTTCAATTTATCTTAAAAAGATAATTCTCGAAACATTAATTTCATATTGGAAAACATTTCCCTACTTATTTAATAATAAGTATTTCACAAATCTATTTATTTTCAACATTTGGAAAATATTCGATATACAAATCTATTTATTTTCAACATTTGGAAAATATTCGATATACTTAAATCAATATTAAGTACATATTTCATTTCTTAAGGAAAACATTTTCTTTAACACTTTTATTTGTGTCCAAACAAATGTTGCGTAAAACATTGTTACGACGACCCAAAATCTCCAGTATAGGGATTCAGAATTAAATAGATATATAAATCCCAATACTATATAAAACATTTCCTTTCGGAAATCATCTACTATAACAACAGTGTTATAGTCTACCATTTCCTTCTATTTCTCGAAAACGTCTATTTCAACAATGTATGTTGAAATCTATGGTTTCGATAGTTAATTCATTTTAAAATATCTTTTAAAACAATTAACTTCATTTTAAAATTTCACTTCTCCAAATCATACCCGTTTTATTTAATAATATATTCACTGTCCAAAATCGTGAATATACCTTATTTACCCAATTCAGTATTCTACATTTTTATCAAAAGATTATCCACTGTCCAAAATCGTGGATATACATCATTTACCAAATTCAACACTTTCACATATTAAATTAAAGGATTTTCCACAGTCCAGAATCGTGGATATAATTCCTTTAATAATTTCTATGTTTACTTATCAAGTTTATTTGATTACAGATTTATAAAACAACGTTTATAATTCCATTTCTATTTCATAACTACTTCGATTTATAAATCTCCTTTAATAACCAATTCTATTTATATTTCGTTTATATATCGAATCCAACTTATAAGTAAATTACTTATAATCCATTTATTCACAAATCCACTTTTATATCATCATTTATTTATAAATCTAAAATTCTTATTTACTTATAAAACTTAGTACAACTTTATTTTAACACTTATAAAAGCTCTTTTTATAATTTCAATATTTTTTTGACTTATAAAATATCAATTTTATAAATCGTTTATAATAATTCAAAAATTCCAATTTAAATAAACCAATCCTTTTAATAATTTACAAGACGTTATTTTAAAGCTTATATAACTCCAAAAATTTACTTAAGTATTATTTTCCAAAAATATAACTTTTATAACAATAACTTATAACGTTTATTTATTTTTAACAATTCAAAATTAAATAAAACATATACTTTCAAAAATCACTTAAAATCCTTTTATATTGGAAATCATTACTTTAACATTTTTAAAATTTCAAAACAGGCCTAGTGATGCAACACAAAAAAAAAAACAATCACGGCCTCCAAACATCATATATCATCGTATGAAAATCAACAATATCACAATATATGTAAATAAATACGGTTGAGGAATCCAGTTGGATCCCTCCAACCTGTTTCCCTGCATCCACAGATGTTAGCACAATACCAATCCCGTTCCAAGACGGAATATCACAGTATATGGGTTTTATAAAATATTATGCGCTTTAATAGGCGGCGCAATAGGGTCTCATCCGCTATAAAATGCGGGAAATCAACAACTCCAATATATACATATGCCAATATATATATATATATATATATATATATATATATATATATATATATTGCTATATATAGATATATCCTACTATATCTAATATCACAACCAAACAGTAATCAATAACTGCAATCATCATTCAAACATGCATTCAAGCAATCTTAAATCTAACTATTTAAAATTTAAATAAAACCCTTTGAGTGAGAAGTTCTCACCTTAGCTTTTTATTTGCAATCCATTTCCATCTTGACTCGATTTCTTGATTTACAGACCTTGTATAAATATTTACACAGTTCATTAATATTCAAATTAATCGAATAATCAGTTACCATTTAATAGTTTTAAATTAGCTGATAGTTTTGTTTAAACCAATTTTGTCTTTAATAAATTGATTTAACTAAAAATTAAATTTAAACTAAATTTCCATTAATAAACTATTTTTAGCAACAAAAATAAATTTCTAAATACGTTAACTAAACAAACAAATCACCTTTAAAAATTTATTTTAGAATAATTAATAAATTGAAACGCATGTATGTATATTTATAATTAGAAATTTCTGTAAAAAAAAAACAGGAATTAACTTTACTGTTTGCAATTTTTCTTTACTGTAAATTCACTTATATTTATGAAAACAAATACACATATATGCCATACTGTTTTAAAAAATTAAAATGCGTATCTATCACTTTCTGTTTGGCTGTTTTATCTTCTGCAATTAAAAACAGAAATTAAACTTGCTGTCTATATATACATTTATATACACATTAAATTTAATGAATTCAAATCCCTATATTTTTAATTTATGTTCCTGTATATATATATATATATATATATATATATAATTTGCATAAATTCTTTACTGTATATATATTTTCTTCAACAACGTAAACATTTGCTTAACTGCACATATTTATAATCTTTAAATTGAAAAGATAAACTGTTTTAACTTAAAAAAAAAATTCGAATCTGCATATTTTTTTCAACATGTAATTAAATAAGAATAAAAAAAACATTGATACCTCACTGGAAAAACGTGAACCCTAATACGAATCATCGCCGCCAACGAACAGTCGCCACCCCCTTGCTTGCTCGAGTCACCGCGACTAGCTCGCGAGCACCTTCTCCCTACTCGGCCTCAAGCCCTAATCGCGCGCTGCCCCCTTTGCCTCGAAATCGCGCTCGTCTCCATGCCTCCACGCCCAAACGAGCTCGTCTCTGACAACCGAACGCCTCACCTCCCACGAAGTTGAACGTGCCTCCGCCATCGCGACCTCGGCCTATGCGCGCGGTCGAGCGCCGCCATCTCGCGATGCTCGAGATCGAACTCGCGAACCCTGACTCCCCCTTCGAGCTCGCGATGCCTTAGTTGATTTCGATTTAGGGCTTCGGCCATTTTGAACGAGTAGGGTTTTGATTTGAACAGAAGGGGAACGAGATGCCTGCATTTTTTTTTTTAACGCGGCCATTTTTTTTTCCAGTTGATTTGAACGATAAAGGAAGAGGGGGACGAGATACTTAAAGTTGAACGAGGCATGCTTGCACGATTAACTGCCGTGATCTTTTGCGTGATTTTAGGCACGATTTTAGGGAAGATAACGTGTATGTTAACTAATTAAATTTGAAATTTAATTTGAGTTTGATTTCATTTCAACGCGTTTATTCGTCGTACGCTCGCATAACAATTCCGGTCAATACGAAATTTGAAATCCGGTAATAATTTAATATTACGGACCCCATGGAACTCGTTTCGTCGAATTCCGAGACTGTGTCTCGGACGGCTATTTTTTTTTAAAATATCAATTCAAACGATATAAATTCAAAACTGAACAATTCACTTTCTAATTAAATTCTGAAGCTTCTATTATCTTCGGTATTATCAATATGGATTTTACAATCCTTTGAAATATTTTTAATCAGTTTAAAATTGAAGATTCAAATTATTATTCAACTCTCAATAGAATAAATTTTATAATTTAATTGCCATATTCATAGTTATATTGAGAATTCAACCTAAACCATCTTTCAAATTTTTAAAATTAATTAAATATTTTAAATTTAAATTATTAAAAATTTAGGGTCGTTGCAAAATATGTACCCATGCATGTTATGTTCTTTTATTGATGGAAATTTTACTTTATAAAATTTAGTATGTTTTTGTTATATAAATATACAACATTTGAACTTGAAAAGAATGATAATCGTTTTTTATAATATGTTGAAAAGACTTTCTAACACTACAGAAAATAGCTGACAATTTAGTCTCATATCCATCTTTATAATGGTATTGATCAGGAAAGAAAAATCATATTGAAGCTTCACCATATGCGAGTGTACAATCAATGTCGTTATTGATAAATCGTATTCAATGTGTTTGCAATATTTATGAATATTGTCTCCATTATTATATAGTTATAGAAATTACTACGAAACATGTTTTCTGCTTAGCTCTATAAAAGCTGATATTTATCCATCATAAAATACATAATGTACATATAATTGTTGTTGCTGCAAGGTGTACTGTATTGTTTTGCCCTGAATTAAACTAGAGTTATAAAAGTAATATATTTTATCAATATGCAGGTTCATGTATATTTTATGGCTTTTATTTTTATGTACAATATAAACTCATATTCGATGTTGAACCTAACAATCTCTGATTTTTTTCAAATTTGTAACTATTTTCGTCTTCGTACAAATAAAGTATAATGTTTGCAAAAATTATGAATTAATATGTTTCAGATATTTTAATTTATTAGTTTTATGTAAAAATTAGTTTACACGGGATATTTTGATAGAATTTTATTTTCAGTATTTTAGATGTGGTATGAATGAGATATGGCATTCGTGTATTTTATTTGAATAAGAAATGTGTTGCCTGCTTCAGCTTGGAATTTTTTAGTAAGACACAAAAAAAATTATGATGAAATTTTAAATCCATTTGAACAGGTTCAAATTTGAATTTTTTTTATATTCCTTGAACAGAAATGGTGTACACAACGAGGATAACGAACATGAAATATATTAAACGTACATATATGATATAATCTACAAAAGATGTATAGTTATGTTTAAATTATTTTATTACAACTATTTAATAAAAAACGGTGTGCGTAGCACGGATCTGCACTAGTGACAATAGCTTTTCTATTGTGCAATTACATAAATTCTAAGCAGCGTGGCTATAAATCGCTGGTTATGAGTTGTATAATAGCATGAAGTAGTAATAAAGTATTCTTGTATTCAATAAAATATCTTCAATTATTCTCAACACTGAACAAAATTGTATAACTTATTTCGACATTTTGAACATATATTAATAATGTTGAAAACATTAATTGATAATCTAGACACAACACAAGCTTCATTTTTATTATGATGAAATACTCTACAGTCGTCCAAACTTTTATAAAATATATTCATGTCATCAAATTTCTATTTTTGACACATTTTGTAACTTAAGCACGCAAGCCTTTTTTTGGGTACAAAATATAAGACATAAGATAGAATGACCAAGTGTTTTTTTTATATGGAAGTTGAACCAAAGAATAATTAATTCTAACTTCAAGGGGTAATATTGTCAAAGCAGTCATTTAAGTTTGCAAAACCAAATTTTAATTAGAATACAAAATAAAATATTTTAGGCATTCAACAATCTTTAATTAGAATTCAGCATCACGATAAGTACAGAAAAGCAAAATGCAAAAGACGTTGATTAAGATAGGCATTCTAATCCTTTTTTCCCTCAAATTATGTTTTCTATTTTTTATTTTTTCTCTTGAATTAGAACATTTGACGACAAAACAAAATATGATAACATTTTTAGTAGTAATATATAATACGATATCGTGAACTTAAATTTAACTTGGAGAAATTTCAGTATGAGGCTCGAGAAAAATACTAGTTCAACTATAGTTTTTGTTCAAAATATATCTCAAAAATAGACATTGTCGAGTTATCATTTTATACCTGTGTACTTTGAAAAGTGCAATCGAAAATGTTAAATAAATACATAAGTTCGCGCTTGAGTGTTTTTAAAGTATACAGTGGTTGCACACTTTAAAATTGTGCAAGCACACAAATCCTTGCTTGACAAAAACGAAGTTTATTTTTTTTTTATAGGTTTTGAATAAAGTCTTAACTTGCAATAGTTTTTCTCCCCGATGCTAATGTTAGAATTTGTCCACTTAACTATCACTTAAAATATTGGAATTTTAGTTTTTTCCAAAGCCCAACCCCCAAATGGTGAATCTAATATGCTTGGAACAATCTAAAAACTGACATGCATAATATAATCATATCACGGTTATGTTTGTTTTTATTGTTGTCTATGTGTATATAAATCGTTGCTTTGTGGTTAATTAATTGATTGATGGGCGCCTAATTGGCATTTGATGTTAAGTTAACAATTGTATAATTTGTCTTCTACAATATACATAACTATCACAAAATCTAGATTTTTTGCGTTTAATAAATAAAAATAATAATTTCGATAAAATCTATTTGATTAATTTGCTATTCATTGGATTTGTAGGCTCACTGATAGTAAGATTTATAAATGACAGTATAACTTCTTTCATTATTGTCCTTTACGTCGTCAGAATATATTAGATAAAGCACAAGATGTACAAAACCGGTACATAAATCTTTATATATAATATCGAGGGTGATAAGATTACGTCATTTTCTTAATGTCCATAAAATGGACGTGCATGAATGCCTATTTTATGTCCACATGCATAAAAATGATAGATTTTTAGTGTTATCATATACCGACATTCAATATCTATAACATGTAAGGTAGTATTACCGTGAGAATGGTGAAATGTCTCTACGGGTTTACGATTTCTTTATAAATTTGTGTTTGCAATTGGATTTGATCTTGTTCATTAAGTTGTCCACTTTCATATTACAAAATGATTCTGGTTTTAAATCGATTGAATAAATAAATAAATAAAAATATTCCGAAATTACTTAAAATTCAATTGCATTGAAATAAGTAATCCGCCAAGGTAAAATTGAATTCGTAAAATCGTTAGTCAAACAGGTCATCAGTAAGATTCAACCTAAATCAAATGTGTAAAATCAAATGAAGAAAGAACCTACAGTCCAATTAAATCTGTTCAATTACTTTGTTCTTTTTCACATTGTAGAAATCTTCTTAATTTTTTTTTTAAATTTCAACTTTTTTCAACATATTATTATTTCACACTCAACTAAAACTAATAAAAATATACATTAAATATTTTTTAATTTAAAATTATGTAATTAAAAGATCGGATTTTATTGATGTGCGGTTGCATAGTATGCTTTTCAATAATCATTATCCTCAATAACAAGTGTAAAGGATCAGCGCCGGAATTGTCGTAAAAATCTTGAACTGCAGGCATGCATCATAAACATGTATAACGCACGGTTTATCGTAAATAAATAAATCAATGATTATAATAATAATAATAAAACGGAAAATAAAGAACGGATTGAGATATCAAAGTATTTTGATCCACTTTGGTAGAAAGTGGCAAAACCAGTTTAGCAAAAAATATTGGATTTATAGTTTTCACGTGAGTTATAATGAAATAGTTGCATACGGAACATTATTCGACCAAGGGGGAAAAAAGACAAAGGAGCCTGGTTAATATTGTGAACTGGGATGAATCAAAATTACGTTACAGCCAAATCGTAGCTCATCTAAGTGACAGGCCTACTCTAGTGCTACTTCTCATTAATCACATTGTTCTAGTTAACCGAGGATTTATTCTTATATTTTTTACACAGCCGTTTGATAATAAATCGGAACCTTTTAACCGTATAACAACAAGGCATTAATGAAATCCTATTCAACAAGTAAACTTTATGTAATATCATTTTGAAGCGTTGATTAACATAAATTTTGGCTAAGCAGAACTCTTGCTTCAAATATACATAGGGTGCGTTCCTCCAGAGCGAAAGACCAACGCAAAACGAACATTATGGAAAATCTCGAAAATTCAATCGAAAAAGAATACGTTTTTGTCCAGCATGAAAGACAATGATGAAGAAATGATTAGCTGTAATTGTATTGTAATTTTTTTTGTTAATACTATTATTGTAAGTAATAACTAAACAATAATCCACTATTAAAAGAATAACTGTTTATAACAAAAACAACTGCAACATTTATAACAAATCAAACATATATTTATACATGGATATGATAATACATATTAGAAAATATATTTCATTGTTTATGTCATCTCGAATCGGTATTACCCTCGGCACTCTTTTTAGTTAGTTGGTTTTATTTTTCTAAGTACTGTAGCACTCCTATTCCTGCACTTCCACATAAAACAGTGAACTGCTATTGTAGCAACAATCAACGTAAATTAAAATGGAAATTGATATGTCTACGTATTATTTAAGGTCATAAATTTCCCTTAAATATTTAGAATATTATTTCAATTTTCATGTTTAAACTTGAACAGTAAAAATTTCATTCTTCGATACTGGTTCATTTTGAGTTTCACGAAAATTAGGATAAGATATCGCACATTTTGATATAGAGGTATGTAACCATCTGCTATTGTATACAACTCTTTCCCAACCAGCCATGACATATTTCAAAGTTATATCAAACAAACATATGATATTTAGAACAACATTAAAATAAACATGAATACTACTGGTTAATCTTTGAAACTTTTCTGCAAACTAGCGTGGTAGAAGAGACAAAGCGATAATTCATAGAAACACCATAACCTTTACTTTAACACATAATCCTTTTATGATCGCAAACCGTAAATTTGTCGATTACATGACGTAATGTAGCACGAAGTTTCGGTTTAACCAGCCAATGCTAATCTTTGGAGTAAGATTTACCTTTAAATGCCCTACCCACGAATATGACTTAGAACGGGGTCACAATGTAATGGTGAAGGAGGTGTCATAGCTCATGTCCTAACTGAAATCTGACTGGGTATGGATCCAAAAAAAATTATGCTTTTACAAATTTGTTGTCATAGTTTATGTTCTAAATGAACTTGGACAGACACAGATCTATATTTTCCGAATACGGACGGACATTGCTATTTTTATTAAATTTTAGCTATATTGTTTTTATCGGTATGTACCGAAGTATAAACGTTTTGTGAATCTTTACCCAATCAATTGACCATGCAGTGATGATAAATATTTTGAGGAATATTGTAGATATATTTAATCATAAGAAATTCCAACGAATTTGAATGAACAAAGATAAAATGAGATGCTTGTTTGTACAAATTCTGTTGTTCTACTTCATTATGTTTTAAAAGAAATCGGATTTAGACGGACCTTTTTCGATCACGTGCTCCTCCTCGACTGAAAGCGCACCCTAATGCAAATTAACAGGCCTATTTATGGCAGACTTATTATGACTGAAACTAAATCTAAAAGTTCAAGAATTAGAAGCTCTCGCAAACAAGCAATAAAGCAACTATTTCTTGGCATGAAAAATAGTCAACCGATGTATTATAAAGCTTCACTGAACTCATACCAGGTTTACATTTGTAACGTGACAAAACCAACAACGGGAGCACTCGAGGTTCGATATAAAAGCACAGAGCGGCCTATTAGCTTTTTGCGAAAAGGATCCTATGCCTTGACCTCTGCATTTTTTGCTTAAAAGGTTAAAAAAGCAAGAAGATGGGTGATCAGGAAATATTATGTATTATATCGAGTGCTCTGACTAACTACTCATACGCAATAAATAACCGACGTGGACACTAATTTACCTTTGGCGAAGGAAAATGTGCTTATAATAGGAGTTAATATTCTGATTTCTATTGTTGTACATCGAAATTCCTACTTCTTATAGTAAAACGAGGAGCACGTGGTTACACATATGGACGTTTGAAGATCAAAATGTTTGAGTTTCTTCTAATTATTTCTAGTATTATTTCCAAGATAAATAATAAATAAATAAATATAACCTAACAGTTCAGATTCACATGAAACATTATTTGTTACTGTGTTGCTTGATCATATATAACCAAATTCGTGCATGGTGTCGAGTGAAAAAAAGACCAAGACACGCATTGCTTGAAGCATGAAACAATTTAATTGGCATACGCACAGTCCTTTGTCCATGCAAAGTCGTTTTCTTAGTTGATTGATCAGTGCCAAATTTTAAGCCAATTGGTCAAAAATTACAAGTGAAATAAATAAATAAAAAAGAAGGAAGAAAATTCACATGTGAAACTTTCTAGCTTGGTGATAGAGCGAAGCAAAAAGGACAGATACGACTGCATGGCACAATTGAGGGGGCTTCCTGTCATCGTCTACTCTGATCGCAGCCATGTTCCCCCCCTGTGGTCAAGCACATGCTCCTTTTTTTCAAACTTAGCCCCCCCATACTTTACACATTTGCAAACCAACCACTATCAATCTCAGCCTTTGATTACGGGGCGCTCGTAGTTCTGTCCTTTTCCCGCGATTAATGGCTGCATATGGCGGGAATACGAAGTGTGGGACCCAGGAAAATAACGGGATTCATGGCCTTTTGTTTTAAAAAGCCAACGGCTACTTGAAAAGAGTGTATTCGTCGCCCTTTCTTTTTGCATGTCTTCCTTATTTTGTTCTTTTTCCAAACGTGCTTTCCTTTTTTCTCTCTCTCTCTCTTGTTGTTTTTTTTTTCCTTTGAAATTAAACTTCCTGCGGCGCTTTGTGTTTAGATTGCCATCCAGAATCCAAAGCCACGACCAATGCCTTTCTATCGAATCACGAGATATGATTTATGAATCCATATGTAGATGTTCATCAATGATTGACGCGATATCAAAGTTAATTTGAACAAATGAAACGTAAATTTCTATCCCAATATGACAAAAGGAGTATATATGATAGAGTAGATGCAATATTTTTATGCTGGATGCATTGAACTAGTCTGATTTTTTTCCAAAATATCCACCAATTTGAACGGAATATCGGGGAAACAGTGATTACATTGTTTTCTTTTATAGCATATAAAATCCTAGAAAATGTAGCTGGGCTTTAAATTTTGACGGTCCAATAAATCATGTACAGGCAATGACTTGGGCTTTCTATACTTTAAGAATCCATATCTTGACTCGGATCACAACATTTGCATTCACTGTTCAGCAAATCCCCAAGGCCTCAAAATTTTCGTCGCCAGCTATGAGCCTATGTATGCATCCATTCAGGTAAAATTAGCAATATTTATTTTTCATTCCTATGTATGTATGTATTTATTTTTTTTATTTTTTATTTTTTTGGGTGAGCAGCTGATTCTCAGATGTTTTGAAACAGATTGATAACATAGATTATTTTACTGGAAAATTATTTCTTGTTGTGACGTGTGAGTTTACATATTTCAATTCTCGATTTAAACAATTTTTTTTTTAATTGAATGATAAAATGGAAGAAAATGGTTAAAAAGCAAATGAATAGGATAAAAGAATCGAAAATAAAGACATTTTTTGAACTAAAATTGTTTATTAAAAAGTCAAATAATTAATTTTCCCTTCTAAAATCCAACAAAACTATTAAATCGTCCGTATTACCATCTATCTTAATCATATCCAAATTTCTCCATTTTATAAACCTAAATTTCCGATTCCCAACTCTTTAGTTTTAAGATCGTGGAGGAGGACGCATCTCGGTTCATTTCAATCTCCGTTTTCCAATCTTCATCTAAATCTCTACTAAAATGATATGGATATTAATTTATTTCCTTGGGCTCAAAATTCCACCGATAGCTTTGGAGGATGCTAAAGATTTTATGTTTTGACCAAATTTCAAAATAAGGTATGTAATTTATCTTCAATTAAATCTAATTTAAAAAGTTATCTATTTAAACAAAGTTAATATCGATATTTTATGCGTATATAGATTGAAAATGATGCAAATGAATAACTATGGAAAAAGTTCCAAATAAGATGAAAGGTAGTATAGAAAAATTTTGGTCAAAAAATTATATAGAAAATTTGGTGACGACCCACCTTTTTGGACAAATTAAGTGTTGGGATCCCTACTTAATTAGAGAGTTTCTAGAAAATTCTACATCTTTCTCTAGAACGTTCTGAAGAACTCTTTAGAAGCTTGTGGAAGAGTGTAGAACTCTTTGGAATATTATGGAGATGTGTGGAACCTTTCGCAACCTTACGGAAGAGTACGGAAGGATGTAGGAAGGAATAGAGATTCCTAGAGAGTGTGTAGCATTCAAGAGAATCAATCTCCACCCTTGGACACAAGTAATCTCCACCATTCATTGTGGATATTGAATAGTATAAATAGGGGTAAGAGCCTTCATTCTTAACAATCAATCAATCAAAAAAATCCAAGAATTATAAAAGAGAGCCTCTTTGAGAGAGAAAGAGTGATAGCTTGGGAAGTCTCTATCCTCAAGCTTGAGTGAGCCACCGAATGTGGATTGCTTTTGTAATCATATTCTTGTAATCCTACTATTCTTTGTTATAGTGGAAGAATATCCATATTGAAGAATTATAAACTCTTATGCTCGCATTACTACTTTCAATTTTAAAGTGCTCAACTTAACTTCACGAAGCGGAAAAACCCGAGATTTCCCAACAGTGGTATCAGAGCCAGGTTCATCCGTAGCCGTAATCAAGTTCGTGTAAGTTCAAGCTAGAGGATAATGTCGCTCATGATGGAGACATGTTCAAGCTCACAGCCAACAACTACTCCTATTGGAAGCCGACGATGGAGGACCACTTGTATTGCAAGAATTTGCATGAGCCCATCATCTACAAAGACAAGGTAGAAGGAAGGAGTGATGCGCATGATCCATAAGTACATTGACAAAACTCTCTTCGAGCATGTTTCTACTTACACAAGTGCTTCTGAATTATGGACAAAACTTGAGTCCGTGATTCAGAAGAAAACGCCTCGTAACAAGGCTAATTTAGTTCGACGGTTGGTGAAGTTGGAGTATAAGGATGGTCATAGTATGATTGAGCACTTGAATAATTTCAAGGGGCTCGTAAATCAACTAATAAATATTGATATAAAGATTGATGATGAGTTACAAGCCCTTCTACTCCTTAGTTCCTTACCGAAAAGTTGGAACACACTCGTAGTTACACCTAGTAACTCAGCTCCGGAAGGAAAGCTAACCATGGATACCGTCAGTGACAGTATTCTTGGTGAAGAGGCAAGGAGAACGGAACAAGGTGAGTCTATCCATCCCAAAGCAAATGTTGTTGAGAATCAGGGTAGGAATGAAACTCGTGGACGTAGTAAGAGCCGAGATCCGCATCAATCTCAAGGTAGAACCAAGTCATGCTCGAAGATTGCATGCCATTACCGTGGAAGGATGGGTCACAAGAAAATGGAATGTCGATCCTTCAAGGAAGACCAAAAGGCCGGTAATGTTAAGCCAAACCAAATAAGCCCAACGAAGAAGCAAGAAGAGAAGAGTACTACTGCCATAATATTAAAAGAAGATCTGCTATATCTCGTTGGTGAAGGTAACATTCTAAATGTTGCTTATGATGAGAGTTTTTGGATTGTTGATTCTGGTGCTTCCTTCCATGTTACTCCACATAAAAGCTTCTCCTCATCCTACCAAAGCGGTGACTTTGGTACGGTGCAAATGGAAAATCAAGATAGGAGCAAGATCGTTGGGATATGAGACATCATTCTGACAACAAGCACCAGGTGTAAGCTTGTTTTGAAAGATATGAGGCATGTCCCGGCCATGCGCCTCAATCTTATCTCCGTCGGAAAGCTAGATGATGATGATATGATGAATTACTTCGGTGAAGGAAAATGGAAGCTCAACAAAGGAAGTTTAATAATGGCTCGAGGAATGAAGGTAGGATCATTGTACATAATGTAAGCTAAGCTCTGCAAAGGAGAGGGAAAGATCACCACTGATGATATGGACGCATGGCATAAACGTCTTGGGCACATTAATGAGAAGGGTCTTCACATAGTCGCTCGAAAACAACTCCTCCCCGACGTGAAAGGTAAACCACTCAATCCTCGTGCTCATTTTTTAGCTAGAAAACAACACAGAGTTGCTTTCCAAAGATCTTATCAGCCCATAAGGAGAAAGAACATTATAGACCTCGTGCACACCGACGTGTGTTCGATGTCTAAGAGATCCATTGGTGGTGCTTTACATTTTGTCACCTTCATTGATGATCATTCAAGGAAAGTGTGGTTGCATCTGTTAAAATCAAAGGATCAAGTGCTTGATGCCTTTAAAGAATTCCATGCTCTAGTGGAGCGTGAGACTGAACGAAAGATCAAGTGTGTACGATCAGATAATGGAGGTGAGTATAGAGGTCCTTTTGAAGCCTATTGCAAGAAATATGGCATTAGGCTAGAGAAGACTCTACCCAAGACACCACAATTGAATGAGCTAACTGAGAGAATAAACCGTACCAGTGAAGAAAGAGTTCATTTTGTGCTCTCTCATGCTAAGTTACCCAAATTATTTTGGGGAGAAGCTATATTGACCATGGTTGACATTGTTAATCTCACACCATCAGTTCCTTTGGATGGGGCCATCCCAGAGGAAATTTGGACAGGCAAGAGGGCTTCATACAATCATCTCAAGGTGTTCGGGTGCAGGGCATTTGTTCACATCCCCAAAGATGAGAGAGCTAAGCTTGATGCAAAGACAAAGGAGTGTATCTACCTTCGTTCACCTAAGGATGAATTCGAGTACCGGCTCTGGGATACAACTAACAAGAAGATTGTTCGCAGTAGAGACGTTTTATTCCTCTAATATCAAAAAATTGAAGATATCAAGAATTTAGAGAGGCCAATATTGAGAAGCACTCAGGAAAAACCACAATCTAGAACTCCAACTGCACTAGAGACGAGACGATCCTCGAGGGACAGAAGACCATCCATCCGATACAACACGGAGGAGTACGTTATGCTCACTGATAAGGGGGAGCCTCAAAGCTATATAGAAGCAATGAGTGATTGTCATAAAGAAGAATGGAGAATAGCCATGCAATAAGAAATGCAATCCTTGCATGAGAATAACACATATGAACTAGTAGAGCTGCCAAAAGGGAGAAGAGCTTTGAAGAATAAGTGGGTGTATAAAATCAAGACCGAAGAGAACTGTTCAAAGCCTCGCTACAAAGCTCGGTTAGTCGTCAAAGGATTCAGACAAGGAAAAGGTATCGACTTTGAAGAGATATTCTCTCCCATGGTAAAGATGTCATCCATTCTAGTTGTCCTTGGCCTAGTAGCCGTGCAAGATTTAGAGATTGAACAGCTCGATGTCAAGATGGCATTTCTTCATGATGACCTAGAGGAAGAGATCTACATGGAGCAGCCCGAGGGATTCAAAGTTACAAGCAAAGAAAATTTAGTGTGCCACCTTACGAAGGGTCTATACGGGCTTAAGCAAGCACCAAGGAAATGGTACAAGAATTCAACGCATTCATGGAAGAACATGATTTCAAAAAGACGGAAAGCGATCATTGTGTCTTCACAAAGAGGTATGTAAGTGGTGACTTTCTCATACTTCTGCTCTATATTGATGATATTGTTAGGAACTGAGATGTTGGTTTTGATGACAATATCCTTTTTAACTTATCTTATTATAAAATATATACTAATATTGTTGTCTAGATAAATATGTATATGAAGGATATATATATATATATATATATATATATATATATATATATATGCAGGTATTGATTACTGAAGACTGATCAGTATAAAGACCCAAGACTCAGGATTGAAGACTCTAGATATCAAGATCAAGATTTCAAGATATGTGTCTAGTTTTTGTTAAAACTTCATAATAGTATGCAAAACTTCATTTTAAATTTCATTTGGGATGGAACCTATTTCTACCTTCTTAGTGGCTTATTAACCCACGACAATTAGCTTACAAACCTTGACAAGTGGCTTATAAACCCACGAACATTATGGTTTTGTACAAGTTCTCGAGTCCTGATGTGATGAGATATTCTACAGGAAGAAGCTTGAAAAACTACTTCAAAATGGTTTTCAATATTGCTTTTCAAAATGTTTTAGCCTTAAAAATTATCTTTTCAAACGATTTTCAAAAATATGTTTTATCCTTAAAATATTATTTGTTTTTGTTTTTAAAAACATAGGAAAATTAGTTTATTTTACTTCAGAATCATTCCATCTTGTTTTCCTTTCAATACCATTTTCGAAACAAATTTTGCATGGGATACCCCATATCGACATGGTGGCCGTTGAATTCAAAAGTTTCAATTTTCAAAAGAAGTGTCACTCGTTTAAATCTCTTCACGAATGGTTATGACCTTTAGTGCTTTATAAATAGCCTTCACAAACGAATTTTTTAACTAACTAATTTCTTATTTTCTTCACTCCTTCTTCTCCACAAATCCATATTCTAAAATTTTCATATTTTTAAGATTGTGTCAAAATTCTGCTGAATTCTCAAGAGAATCAAATTAGAATATCGTTCTTTTTTAATTCTCTGACATCTCTCAAAGATCAAAGTGCTATTCAAAGTTATAGGATCAATTTATAATCAAAAGTTTATCGAGTCTCTCTATAAGGTGTGATTGTGCCTGGAAATCAATTGGGTAATCTTATGTCCCGTAAATCAAGAGAGTTTGCCCCGGACTCGTGAGACATGAGGGTACCTCAAGGCCTTTAGAAATTGAGGATTGTAATCTCAACATTGGTATAATAAAAATCTGTATGAGGTGTTTTGCCTTGGTACATGACTGGATATAGGGTAACTCCGAACCAGTATAAAACCTGGTGTGTTCTTTCCTTTTTTACTGCTTTTTATTTACTTTCTGCATCTGTGATTGTTCTGTGATAAAATTCTTCATTTTATTGTGTCATAATTTTAATTTAGTCCATATAAGTCTTAGAATCCATTAAACACTATTCACCCCTCTCTTGTTAAATTAGCTTTAAGATCCTTAATCCGCCGTCCCTTTCAGTTGGTATCGGAGCCAGGTTTTCATAGTTTTCATAATCTGAAACTTGAAAATTGTTTTAATGGCTACCAACACTGATAATGTCAACTCTGACAGTAGTTCTGTTATCACTAACATTAGTTCATTTGTAGAAGGTCGGTCTATTGTCAGACCACCATTTTTCAGTGGAAGTAATTATGCATATTGGGCTTGTGGAATGATTTTTTTTTACAATTAATAGGATTTGACACTTGGAGTATCACACAAACTAAGTATGTTGAACCAACTACCAATTTTGCCCAGTGGACTGTTGAGCAAAAGGGTGTTGCACAAAATAACTCAAAGGCAATGAATATATTATTTTGTTCATTAGATAGGAATAAGTTTAATAGAGTGTCTATTTGTAAGTTGCATTTGAAATTTGGAAAACTTTGCAAGTTACTCATGAATGAACGAGCAAAGTCAAACAGACTAAAATTTCCATATTAACTAATCAGTTTCAATTATTTAAAATGCATGCAAATGAGTCCTTTTTGGCATGTATTATCGATTTAAATATATTGTTCATTCACTAATTGCACCGGGAAAATGCTTTTCGGAGGAAGACCAAGTCAGAAAAATTCTAAATTCACTCACTCCATAATGGAATCAAAAGACACTTGCAATCAAAGAAGTAAATGATACCGGTCTAATGAAAATACAAGAATTGATTGGGAATCTGATGCCTAATGAAGTTCAACTACAAGGAAGAAGAGAAAACAAAGCTATAGAAAAGAAGTCATTAGCATTCAATGCAACAGCTGAAGATTCGGAACCAGAGAGTGATGAGGAGATTGCTTTCATGATAAGAAACTTCTGGAAATTCCTATAACATAGAAAAATGAATAATTACAAAAGAAATGGTCAAAAGAATTCCAGAAATAATATGAAGAACATCAACAATGATAGATGCTACAATTGCAATAAAGTCGGGCATTATAGGAAAGATTGTCCATATCCAAATAAACAATTGTTCCCTCCAAACAATGACTCATCATGGAAAGAAAGAAAGAAAGCATACACAACAACTCTTGATGACTCAGACTCATCATCCAGTGACGATGAAAAGAAGACAGATAATCCAAATATGTGTTTCACTGCTATTCATGAATCAGACGACGTTGGGAGTATGGATCGAAAAATAGGTACGCATTTACATTATATTTAATTTTTCTTGTTTGAATGGATGCTTGTTTATTTGCTTGATTCTTTTTAAATTCCTTGAATTTTAAATTCAAATTCATTCCTTGAAATTTGAATTTTAAATTCAAAAATAATATTATTTTACTAATATTTTAAATATTAAATTATTAATATTTAAGTATTATTATATTTAATGTTCTCATAGGAATTATATAATTAAATATTGGATATAATATATACATTTATTAGAAATTAGGAATAGAAACTTGTCCTTTGATTCAATAGGCATATGTCGACATACCCGGATACCCCATGTCGACATGCCCCTCAGAATTTGATTTCAAAATTTGAATTTAAACTTTTGAATTCCCTCCACCTTTTCACCAACTACAATGCTCTGGAAAGATGTTTGTTGACCAGAGAACATGTCTATAGAATCTCTATTTAATTCATTCCCTTGTTCATCACTTTTCACTTTTATTTCAAATTTTAAATTTATCTTCATTATCTTCACCTCCTCTCAAACTTCTTCAATGGCCTATTTAAGCACTCCTAACACCATTAGGCTTTCAAAATATGTCAAAAACTTTCTTTTTAATGACGCGGAAGCTATTAAAGTTTACATCAACTATGTAAACTTTGGTAAAATTCATACGGAGAAATTTGCTATTTTTAAAGATTTTCCTTCTTATGAAATTGAAAATCTTTTTCAACAATGTTCTATTATTAATTTAGTAGATAACAAACAAAATGATTTTGTATGTTATCCGAATCTTGTTAAGATGTTTCATGTGAATTTGAATCGTAGTTTTTATGATGGGCAAGATGGAAAAATTTGGAGTAGTGTTAAAGGAACACAAATTGTTTTGGATTGTGAAATTTTGGGAAATATTTTGGGATGCAAGTATACCGGAATGAATCTCTCAGAATTTCAAATAAATGAAAATGATCGAGAGATATTTCATCACATCTTTGAAGGAGATGATAATTTTGAATTCAAAATTTTTTATTTTCGTCCAAAAGTAAGAAATTTTAATCTTCTTATCCAACACACTCTTATACCAAGATCGGGAAACTACAACAACCCAACTTTGAAAGTTTGCAAAGCTCTTTTTGCAATTTTTTGGAAATTATGATATCAATTGGGCTCAAGTTATTTTAGATGAGCTAAAGCCCAAGAATTTTACTATGGGTTAAAACACAATATATCATGGAATTTATCTCACTCGGATTTTTAATTACTTTGGAGTTGATTTCAAAAGGGAATAATTTATAACTAGAAAAGTGTTCGACCATGGAAATATTTCCCTTATGCAAATTCCATTAGTGTTTCAACCATATGAAACACTTGGAAGAAATGGAGGAAGAAGAAAAAGAAGAGGAAGAGGAAGTAATGGAAATTGAAGATGAGGAAGAGGAATATCAAGAAACTTCCTTAGAGAGTATTGAATATCCTACTAATCCCGCTAATCCATCCAATAAGACCATTCTCAATAATCAAAGAATTATAGTGGAAAATCAAAAGACACTTAAAAGATCAATGAGTAAGAAAATAGATAAAATTTTCATTAAAATCGAAAAGTTCTTCGGGAAAATTGGTAGAAAGCTTGGACTATCATCTTCTTCAACTTCATCTAACTAGTTTTAGTTCATATTATCTTGTTTTCTTTAAGTTCTATCCATGTATTTTTCTTTATTTTAGTTAATATTATGTCATTTTATGTAATGTCGACTAGAGTCATTAATGAAATATTTTATTTCCTGTTATTCAACTTCACTTGTCTCTGCAATTGCTTGTTTCTATATTATACAAAATTTAGTTGAATAGATTTATTCATAATATTCAAAAAAAAGCAAATTGTCACTTTAGGCAGAGGCATGTCGACATCCCCCATCCCCCCATGTCGACATGCAACGGGCAGAAAGAAGTTACACTTTCGAATTTTAATTTCATGTAGCTAACTTGTGTTTATTCATTTTAAATGACTTTCTACCATTATTTATACTTGTTTCTTCCAAAATAAATTATCAAACTTCATTTCTAATCACTCCCTTTCATATTTCTTCCTATTTCTTGAATTATGGCTTCTCCTATTAAGAATCTAAGAGATAATCTTGAGGAAATTCTCACTTCCTTCAAAAACATTCTTACGTTCATACTTCGTAATCAGCGTCACTTAGAATTTAGTCAAATTCAGATGATCAAGGAGCAAGAGAGACATTTCGATTCCCTTTGTTGGATGATCTCAGCTCTTAACAAGGACGACCTCGAAGGAAATCCACCAGTCACTCTCGACAAAGATAAAGAAGAATGGGATGCCATCAAAGCAGACCCTATCTTTGGAGAAGATGGAGGGGTGGAAGTATGAAGGAATGTCTAGTCATTCTATATGTTAGTTGTTTGATTTGATTGGTGTGTTTTAAACTTGATTGATTTAACTTATTTAAAACATTTGGTATGGTTTATATATATGATTGGATTGAATAATTATTGTATATATTATTGGATGATGATTGATTTACTTCTGAATTACACTTATGACCACACTTAGCACTTATTACACTTATATACGGATTACTCTATTATGGTTGATTATCTTATATCAAGTACAATGAATTTATTAGTTAGAAGTTTTTGTTGATGACAAAGGGGGAGAAGTTATAAAATAATAGTTGGCTTGGAGTAACGGGGAGTCATGGTGTAACGTTTCGAAATTTTCGACTTTCGAAAATTCAACATCGACACTCACTTTACCGACTGCCGAGAAATCGAACGACGGAAAACCGAACACTGAGGGTTTTTAAGAAAAAGAATTTAGGAAAAGAGAGAAAAAGAAAATAGGGATAGGGAAAAGAAGATAGAAGATTTTAAAATAGAAGAAAAAAAAGAGAATAGAAGAGAAAGAAAATAGAGAAAATAGGACGAAAAGAGATAGAAAAACAGGACGGAACAGAAAGAAAAGAACAACATCAGAATCTCACAATTCGCAGCGGAACAACATATAATAATAAATGAATAATCTTTAAACAAAGAACTATATCAGTTATTACATTACATTTCATTACATCATATCATCAGAGTGTACAACATCAAACAAACAGCGGAAAAAGAAATACTATATAAACTAGTAATACGCCATGCCATCCAGCTTGCCTCCAGCAATTCCAGAATATCCAGAATATCCTGATAAATCTTAACTCTTGACTGCCCGTGTGGAAATTGGTGGGCACCCAGAGTTTAGGAAGGAAAACAATAAACTCCAAGTCAGTCATGTGACTGGTGTGAGAACTCAAAACAGTTTATTTACTTTAAAATCAAAATAGAAGAATATTTTAAATTCAATTCGCAATGCTTTTAAAAATGAGACTACCATAAGGCCTCCCGCACACACACACATGCAAATGCAGAATCGGAGGAGATTTCTCCTTATGATAGTCAAAGATGCTTGATACGCATTAAAAGAACATTTTATATTATTACTAGTGCATAGTGTAGAGAAAAATTCATTTCGAAAGTAGAATATAAATCTTAGCCAGCATAGACATTCCGCACTATGCCTACTATAGCTAACTATGTTCAATAGCAGGTTACCGCCACATTCCATAGCAGGTTATACAACTAAAACCGTACAAGTCACGTATTGTTTCTTTGGATTTCCAACAAATGGTCAGGCCAAGGAACTTCCCATTGCCACATGAGAATGCCTCTGGAAAGACATCCCCGAGAACCAAACCGGAACTCTGCCAACACAAGGCCGGGTTACCCCTAACTGGGTAACTACTGACACGAGCACGCCATTCCCCGATCGTAAACGACCTTTCTCACGGGATCCCGATAGCCAACAACCACAAAGTAATAAATTCGTAGTAACCACATAGGTTAAATATCTGGGCTCCATACCATGATACCACCTCTATCCAGAAGAAAATGTACATACCCTAAAGGGTGCTACCCCTCATAACCTTGCCGCATCTTTCCTGTTTTGACCATTTCCGGGGTGTGAGGTTCGACGAAGTCACGTCCACAAAAACATACTTTATACAAAAGCCATGCTTTGGGTCAACAAATGATCAACACAATGATCACCAAGATAGACGATCAAATAAACGATCCTATCACAATAATCAACACAATGATCATTTCAGCATCACTCAGCATATCACATTACCAAATTAGGAATATATCGCTGATAACTTCAACTATATAACCTCTGAGCTCGTACGTCTCAGAGAAGGGTGTTCAGCTAAAGAATAAATTCTTCGCCACCAACAGAAATATATTTGAAAGAAATCAGCTTTATATCTCAACTTGTAATGTCAGACACACAATCCATACAAGTTTGTTCCGGGATCGAACAAAACCGAAGGCACTTACAAAGAAGTCCTTGCAATCCGGATATTCACAATCCTGATTGGATTTTCCATCACTTAGGGAGTCTCTATACCGTTGCAACTCAGTGCAGAGACAATCGATAGGTCATCCTATCGCTCTCGCAAATACCGGGTCTTCAACACCGATCTTTAATGCAATTATAACGACGTATCACATATTCGGAATGGGTTATACGACCCCATGGTCCTTTCCCGGTTAACCCGAATAGTGAGCGCTTATTCAAAAATAAGTGTAGCATTCACATTCAAACAATTCACATCAATTACCCATTCAAAGGGAAATATTGATAGTCGGTTATTGAACTATCAATGGATATGCACACATCACCAGTTTCCAAATAATTTTCCAAATTATTTATTTTCCAAAATATCTTCACTAGATATATAATTTCATACTTCAAAAATAAATCAATATTTTTTTTTAAACAACTTCCACTTCCTTTATAAATTCCTTAGTGAATTTATAATTCCAAAATATCAATGAATATTCGATTTCGATCATTCATTTCAATTTATCTTCAAAAAGATCAATTCTAAATATCACTTCATATTGGAAAATATTTCCATACTTATTTAATAAGTAATTCACAAATTTTATTTATTTTCAACACTTAGAAAATATTCAATATACTTAAATCGAAATTAAGTATATATTTCATTCTTTAAGGAAATCATTCTCTTAAACATATTTATTTGGGCCAAAACGAATGTTGCGTAAAACATCGTTACAACGTCCCAAAATCACTAGTATAGGGATTCGAAATTGAAATAGATATATAAATCCCAATACTATACAAAACATTTCCTTTCGGAAATCATTTACTATAACAACAGTGTTATAGTCCATCATCTCCTTTTATTTCTCGAAAACGTCTATTTCAACAATAAATGTTGAAATCTATGGTTTCGAATCTCAACACAATTAAAACTTCGTTAGATCGTTTTAATTCAATTTCAATATCACATTCAAAACAATTTCTTTAACATCTTATTCACTATTCAAAAACGTGAATATACTACGTTAACAATTTCATCCTTTTATTCATTTTAATTCAAAGGATTATTCACAGTCAAAAATGTGAATATAACTCCATTAATAAGTTTCAACAATTTACTTATCAAAATAAGTCATTTCGAATTTATAAAACAATGTTTATAAATTCCATTTCTATTTATTTATAAGAGCTTCCTTTTTATAAATTCTTTATTAACCTATTTCAGTTTATAACTCAATTATGAACTAAACATTCATATTATAAGTTAAATACTTATAAAACGATTATTTTACCAAATCGTTCTTTTAAAGACTTCCCAATTTATAAATCTTATAACTTATAAGATTCATTCATTTATCCAAAATCATTATTTTAATAACTTAATAAATTTTATAAACCTACTGCTTATAAAATTTCATTTATAACTTCACCGTATAAAATTCTATAAATTCCATTCTTATAACTTCACCATTTAAATTCTATAAATTTCATTCTTATAACTTCACCATTTAAATTCTATAAATTTCATTCTTTAATGAAATTCATTTTCACTTCATTCAAACACTTATAAAAACTCGTTTTATAATGTCTATATTCTAATTTATAAATATCCATTTATAAATCTCTTAATATAAATCAATTTATATTATTCTTTTAAAACGTCTTTAATCTCCTTTATTATTTCACCATTTTGATTCATAAAATAATCAAATTTTATAAATCCTATATTTAAACTTTTAATAATAAACTCAAAGATCCAGTTTAAACTATTTTATAAAATCATTAGCATCATATTCTCAAAAATCAGTTTTTAACTATATTTCTCAAAAATCATAATTTTTATAACTTTGAAAATTATAACGTTTATTTATTTAAAATTAATCAATTCCAAAATATAGTATATTCTCAAAAATCACTTTAAAAATCATTTTAAAATCCCAAAATTTGGGTCCAATGATGCTACACACCAAATAGTCAATCACGACTACAACGATCCATCATATATCGATATGATAATCCATCAAATATCAAAATATCTGAAATCAAATAAAAACTGTTGAGGAATCCAGTTGGATCCCTCCAACCTGTTTTCCTGCATCCAAAAACATTAGCACAATACCAGTTTCACTCCAGTACGAAATTATCGCGGTATATGTTCTTATTAAATATTATCCGCTTAATAACGGCGTAATAGGGTCTCATCCGCTAAACAAATAAATGCGGGAAATCAATAACTCCAATATATACATATGCCAATATATATATATTGCTATTATATATAATACCAATTTCACTGTTTATGAAATATTCGCAGTATATGTTTTTAATAAATAACATCCGCTTACTAACGGCGTATAATGTCTATTTTAACAATCAATAGATATTAATCAACATTCAAACATGCATTCAAATATTTTAAATCTAACTATTTAAAATAAAATCGAAACTGATTCGATTGAGTGAGAAGTTCTCACCTTGGTTTTAATTTCCGTTTTAGCGATTTATTTCGAATAAAATTAAACGGACGTTTAATTTTACCCAAAATTCTCACTAACTCCAAACGACTCCAAACCAACTCCATCGCGTAGTGCTCGTCGATACGATTCCAACGCAACTGGTTTCGCGCGTTTTCGACCTCGTATGAAAAAGTTATGAATTATTGAAATTTGTACACGATTTATATAAACTATTACAACATAAATTATAAAATTTATAACCTAAACCAATGGATCCTTCAACCTGAAATCTAGCCCGTCCATCCTTCATCTTCTTCACGCGTCTTGGCTACAGGTTTTAGGCCGTATCCTTGAACCCATCATCCAAAACTAGGGTTAATTCTTGCATCTCCATCACCAACCTATATCTCGATCAGAGAGTGCCAAATCGAAGCCTCCATCTTGCTCTAGGTTCGGTCCAAACATGGAGGAGCTCGGCCACCTGATGAGCCTCGAAAGGCGTACGCAGTCCCTGACTGTCGGCCCCCCATTTCTCCCCCTCCGATGCTCCAAACACGATCAACTCCGTATGGATCTGAAGTCCTCTCCATCCTCTACAACCTTGCAGTTGAACACTTCGCCTAATTGTCGATGGATTGTGAGTGATTGAGGAATGAAATTGGGACAATTCTGGCCATTCATATAAAAGAGGCGGCTGGCAAACAAATTAGGGTTTTATATTTTTTTTTTATCAAATTATGAAGAGTAGGGGCTATTTATAAGGAACCGACGAAACACTATTCATCCCGGAAATTCCGAACTCCGATTTAGGCGCCGTAACCAGCGTTTCTAGGGTTTACCCCACGTTCCGGACACAATGGAACAGGTTTCAGAAGCTAATTCGGAAGTATGTGCGAGTTATGGCTGTAAACGCTCAATTTAAATTAAACCGATTTAAGTCGATTTCTAGGCGTTTTAATTCGTACCGGACAAACGGTAAATCCAATTGACTTGAAATTTGAAACCTTACAATAATATCACATTACGGATCCGATGAAACTGGTTTCGTCGAAATCCGAGACTTTTTGAAAAATGGCTATTTTCACTCGCCAAATTTAAATTAAAAATAAATCGATGCGTTTCGAGCTGCCACGCTCAAACGATAGCTCCGATTGACACGAAATTTGAAATCCGGTAATAACTAACTATTACAGATCTAATGGAACTGGTTTCGTTCAATTCTGAGACTGTTCAAAAATTGACTATTTTCACTAGTCGATTTTAATATTAAAATATTCAATTTCACAAATTAACTTTTAATTCGATTTTAAAAGTTCTTAAATATCATTCTAACTCCCATATGATAAAATTAAATTTTACAAATCATTTTCAATCATATTTAACTCTAATTTCAATTATTTCCATAATTTAACATATTAAATTATCGATTTAATTATTCAATTAAATCCAATAATTCAAAATAAAAATTTATTCGACTTATAAATTCACTTATTAATATTTAAAATTAATTAAATATTCATATTTTAATTATCAAAAATTCTGGGTCGTTACACATGGAGTAAAGGGAGTTATGATAGGAGTTATGGTATGGTGAATATATTTATAAATTTAGGTTGTCATCATCAAAAAAGGGGAGATTGTTAGCAACCGAGATGTTGGTTTTGATGACAACAACCTTTTTAACTTATCTTATTATAAAATATATACTAACACTGTTGTCTAGATAGATATGTATATGCAGGATATATATATATATGCAGGTATTGATTACTGAAGACCGATCAATCTAAACACTCAAGACTCAAGATTGAAGACTCTAGAGTATTAAGATCAAGATTTCAAGATATGTGTCTAGTTTTTGTTAAAACTTCAATATAGCATGGAAATCTTCATTCCAAATTTCATTTGGAATGGAACCTATTTCTACCTTCTTAGTGGCTTACAAACCCATGACAAGTAGCTTACAAACCTACGACAAGTGGCTACAAACCCACGAACATCCGGGTTTTGTACAAGTTCTCGAGTCCTGATGTGATGAGATATTTTGCAGGAAGAAGCTTGCAAAACTACTTAAAAATGGTTTTTCAAAATGATTTTCAATCTTTTCAAAATGTTTTGACCTTAAAAATTATCTTTTCAATTGATTTTCAAAAAGATGTTTTAGCCTTAAAATATTACTTGGTTTGTTTTTTAAAAACATAGGAAAATTAGTTTATTTTACTCCAGAATCATTTCACCTTGTTTTTTTTTCAATACCATTTTCAAAACAAATTTAATAGTATTTTTTTACTAAGGATGTCAACATCATGGGATACCTCATGTCGACATGGTGGCCGTTGAATTCAAAAGTTTCAATTTTCAAAAGAAGTGTCTATTCGTTTAAATCTCTTCACGAATGGTTATGATCATTAGTGCTTTATAAATAGCCTTCACAAACGAATTTTTTAACCAACTAATTTCTTATTTTCTTCACTCCTTCTCCACAAATCCATATTTTAAAATTTTCATATTTTTAAGATCGTGCCGAAATTCTGCTGAATTCTTAAGTGAATCAAATTACAATCTCATTCTTGTTTGATTCTCTGTCCTCTCTCGAAGATCAAAGTGCTACTCAGAATTATAGGGTCAATTTGTAATCAAAAGTTTATCGAGTCTCTCTATAAGGCGTGGTTGTGCTTGGAAATCAATTGGGTGATCTTGTGTTATGTAAATCAAGAGAGTTTGCCTCGGACTCATAAGATAGAAGGGTACCTCCAGGTCTTTTGAAATTGAGGATTGTAATCTCGACATTGGTCTAATAAAAATCTGTATGAGGTGTTTTGCCTTGGTACATGACTAGATGTAGGGTAACTCCGAACCAGTATATAACCCGGTGTGTTCTTTCCTTTTTTACTGCTTTTTATTTACTTTCTACATCTATGTTTGATTCTGTGATTGTTCTATTATAAAGTTCTGCATTTTATCGTGTCATAATTTTAATTTGGTCCATATAAGTCTTAGAATCCATTAAACACTATTCACCCCCCTCTAGTGTTAAATTAGCCTTAAGATCCTTAATCCACTGTCCCTTTCAGATATGTTAATTATTGGTCAAGATCGCATAATGATAGCTACTTTAAATAAACATCTAAGCAAGAGCTTCGCCATGAAAGATTTGGGACCGGCTAAACAAATCCTTGTGAAGAGAATAACTCGTGATAGATCAAAAAGACTGTTATGGCTATCCTATGAAAGGTACATTGAGAAAGTGTTGGAAAGGTTCAACATGCACAAATCAAAGCCGGTTAACAATCCACTTACCAGACACTTCAAGCTAAGTTCGTAGCATAGTCCAACAAGTGAAAAGTACTTGGAGGAAATGAAGAAGATAACATACTCGTCTGTAGTAGGCAGTCTCATGTATACAATGATATGCACAAGACCAGATATCGCCTATGCAGTTGGTGTTGTCAGTCGCTTCTTGGCTAACCTAGGGAATGAACATTGGGTTGCAGTCAAATGGATCCTCCGATATCTATGTGGAACTTCCAAAAGATGTTTATGCTTTGGAAAAGGAAAACCTGTATTAGAAGGATACACAAATACATACTTAGCCGGTGACATTGATTCAAGGAAATCAACATCGGGATATTTGACTATTTTTGTAAGGGGGGCTATTTCATGGCAATCAAAGCAGCAAAAGTGTGTTGCATTATCCTCTACAGAGGCAGAGTATATCGCAGCTACCTAAGCTTATAAGGAGATGTTGTGGATAAAGAACTTATTGCATGAGTTGAGAATAGATCAAGAAAAGTATGTCTTGAAGTGCGACAATCAAAGTGCAATTTACTTGGCAAAGAATTCAAAATTTTATTCCCACACAAAGCACATTGATACAAGATATCATTGGATCCGAGAAGTCCTCGAGGAAAAGCAAATACATCTTGACAAGGTTCACACAGATGAGTACCAGTCTGACATTATGACCAAGGTAATACGAACAAAGAAGTTTGAAGATTGCTGTCAAGGTGTCGGTTTGCTACTACCCCCCAATTAAGTCGAGAGGGGGAGATTTGTTGGGATCCCTCCTTAATTGGAGAGTTTCTAGAAAATTCTGGATCTTTCTAGAAAAGTATAGAATTTTCTAGAACGTTCTGGAGAACTCTCTAGAAGCTTGTGGAAGAGTGTGGAACCTTCTGGAATATTCTGAAGACGTGTGGAACCTTCCGGAACCTTACGGAAGAGTATGGAAGGATGTAAAAGGGAGTAGAGATTCCTAGAGAGTGTGGAGCATTCTAGAGAATCAATCTCCACCCTTGGATATAAGTAATCTCCGCCATTCATTGTGGAGGTTGAGCAGTATAAACAGGGGTAGGAGCCTTCATTCTTAACAATCAATCAATCAAAAAAATATCCAACAATTATAAAAGAGAGCGTTTTTGAGAGAAAAAGAGAGATAGCTTGGGAAGTATCTATCTTCAAGCTTGAGTGAACCATCGAGTGTGAGTTGCTTTTGTAATCATACTCTTGTAATCCTACTATTCTTTGATATAGTGGAAGAATCTCCATATTGGAGAATTATAAACTCTTGTGCACCCATTACTACTTTCAATCTTAAAGCGCGTACCTTAGCTTCAGGAAGCGGGAAAGCTCGAGTTTTCCTAACATTAAGTCGATAATATACCACACATGTCTGACTCAAACCATTCAAAATAGTGGATTATCATTGAGGTTTAATAGAGAAAAGAAGAGAAAAGAAGGAAAGCAATACGCATAATCTCGCAGCGGAATGACAAAATATAATAATCCAATAAAATAGTTCATGAAGCTGTTTTACAATATACATTTGATTACACCTTTTTCACAACATTAATCAGAGTAAAACCAACGAACATATCAAATAATGCAACAGAAAAATAATAATAAATACGATCACCAATCTTTATCTTTGTCTCCAAGGAATAACGTCTTCAAACACTGAAATACTCAGGCTGACCCGAGCGTAATGAAAAAACAATACACTCGAGTTAGAACTAAAAATTCCTATGTAAGTCAAATCAATATCAAATAAAATTATGAGTGCAATGGTTTCAAAGATGTTACCGGTTTTTCCATCTCCTATCAAGTGTACAATGTGATTATAATAATTTAAGAGATTTCAAATAATTCGAAATACCAATTTTAACCACTTTAATTAAAATAAATCCAAAGTTAACGTTTAAAAAAAACTTAAACCTTTTAAATAATTCAATTCTAATAAATAATCTGAATTCAAGAAATTATATGGGTATGTATTATTTCAACCCATAATTTAAATGTTATAGTTATCCAATTTTTGAAATGATTCAAATGGTTATTTAAATGATGTCAATAATATACAAGATGATAACAGAGACATATTAGAATAAATTACTGTTAAGATCCAGAAATCTTCGATTTTGAATATGAAAACTATATAAGCTATATTATTATTGTATACTAACCAAATTTGCAGGAGAAGACAAATCTTTGAAGGATGGATTTAGAAATACGCGAATATTGATTAGATATTTTATTATTTCTGAGTCTAGTTAGAAATATGTTGAAATCTCTCCAAAGTAGTATGTTGCAAAAAAAAATTGACACGTATATTAGAAGTATGCACATGCACAAGACACAGATTTCAGCCGGCTGACTACAACTATTCAGCTGGCTGAATATTGGGTAAATTTTAATTTACCACAATATTCAACCGGCTGAATATTAGGTAAATTTTAATTTACCACAATATTCAGCCGGCTAAATCCACTGAGTCAGCCGACTGAATTCCTATAACAACTAGTTTTTAATGAAGAGATACGTCTCTTCAATGAAGAGAAACATCTCAACCTCAAGGTTTGTTTCCGTTTCTTTTCAGCACTACTATTCGTGAAAGAAAACAACTCTTAATTCTTTATAAATATAGCCAAGAATCAAATTCTTTTTAACAACAATTATTACAGTTTTTTCTACTCTATTTTGATTCTACTCTCTATAGTCTTTGCTTTGTAAACGTTCATACAAGCATTCTATTGAGAATTTTATTTAAATCTTCCATTCTCTTCACGTACAAACACTACATACCACAAAGGAGAAGATTACAGGAAGGGTATACTATATCGACTAATCATTGTTATTCAAGAACACATCAAGTCGAGAAATTAAATAATTTGTATTAGAAGTCTCATTCGGCTGCTCGGGCAAGTGTACTGAAATTCTGTTCAGTTGCTTAGGTGCCTATTCCTCCGTGTGAAGCCAGGGTGTTAGTAAATCCAGAAGGAGTCTGAGACTGGACATAGAACGGGGAGTTCAAACTAGTATAAAAATATCCGGTGTCATTTACCTACCGTTTTACATTTCTTTATTTATCAACTATTTTCCGCTGCTATATCACACATGTTTTTAAATTAGTATATTTATCCATACAACCGATCCACACAAACTTTTAGTAACAACCATACATCAACATATCAATCAATAAGCATCCATTTCAAACAACATTCAAATCAACCAATATATCACTATAGTTCATAGTAATCAATGTTGAGGGTTTGGCTGGCAATTGAATTCCAACATAAATTTAAATGTCAATTCAATTTAATGTCAATTCAGATCCAATATCAATTCCAATGTCAGCTTAAATCAACAAATAACAATTAAAAAACAGATATGAAAAGTACCACTAGAACACCACAGATCGCATTACGCAACGGCGACGTCACTATCCCAGCATATTCCATTTGTACTGGAGATAATCTCTACCCTCGATTTACGCTAGATCTATAAAATTAACACCGATGATCGCAATACACAATGGTTACGTCGCTATCCCAGCAGTATCCATTTGTACTGTAGGTAATCTCTACCCTCGATTTATGCTACGATCTAAATCATAAGACCATAGGTTACGCTATTGAATTCGAAGGAACACATGAGTTTATGCTCAAACAACCAAAAATCAAATCAATAGAATGGACCCATAAAGTGGATTACCGAATTTGGCAAAGGGTACTTTCCATATCTTCAATTTCGAGATGTGTCATAATATACATACTACCCTTTTCAAAATAATAACTTCGTATATCACACTTATATAAATTCCATTATGTATAAGATTTCATTTCCAAATTGTGTACTTTCCAAATTAGTATCTCAAATATATCATATCATTCTTATATAAATTCTGTTATATATAAGGTTTTCGCTTTTCAGATAGAATACCTTCCAAAATCAATAGTTTTCAAAGTAACTTCATACTTATACCAACCATTTTCATATAAGAAACAAAAACATCCGATTCCAATATTTATATAGAGTCAAAGGTCTTCGAAAATCAATCCATTTTCAAATATCAGTTCAGTTTCAAACCATATACAATCTCAACAATCAATTTTTTTTAATCATATATCATTCAAATTCAAAATTTCCCAAATTTCAAATCCATAGTTTCCACAATTTCAGTTTGATATTTATATCAAATTCAGATAAAATCAAATTTTTTTCCACAAGAAATACTTTTCAAAATCTTTTATTATAAAACATTTACTAGTTTCAAAATGTTTCTTAAAGAAAATTCCATTACAAACTTTACACAACTATTTTCCATATTTATACAAAGTCAGAACTGCTTAAAAATCAATTTGTCAATCATAAGTATTTGTAAATATTTAATATGTTCAAAACATTTCTTAATTTTTTTTATACAAAACATTTAAAAAATAATTTTCATACTTATATAATAAAAAATAATCTTATACAACTTAATCATTAAAATATTTAACAGTTAAAACTTTTTCAACTTCTATTAGTCTTTACTTTAAAATTTTCAATAGTTTTAAAATATTTAGCTTTGAAGATTAATTCTCAATTTGGAAGTGTTCGACCCTTCAGAATAGTAAAAAAAAAACAAATTCCAACTCAAAATTGGAAATCAGCAATCCACCATTCTAATAAGATGCACAATCAATCGATCAATCAATCCTAATGCATAGAATACATGTGTTCATAATATTATTCAATAGAAACTCGAGAACCGAATACCGCGTTTTATTTCAATCATTTAAAATAAATGTATACATATCTCTTTCGAATACCAAATCTACTTCAGGAGTTCTAATCAAATCAGTTTCATTAATAATTGAGTAGCAAAGCTACTAAAGTAATCTCCCCTACTTTGAAACTCGAAAATGAATGCCGATGATGTCGCGATCATCACCGAAATTATTTTCTAGTGACAGAAGTGAGTTATGCACTTTATTTCTTCCAAAATCATTTTGAAACGTTTCAGTACAAAAAATACTTTCAAACAATACTACTATATATTTTTTCAAATTTTAGAAACAAATTTCGAAATTCCTGGAATTCAAACTCTTAAATTTCCAGTTTGAATTTCTTTTTTTCTTTTAGTCATAAATCATATTCGTATGTGTCATCATCTTATATAATTTTCATTTCAAATATTTTCATTCTTTGTTTGGATCAAAATAAATAACCTTAATCTAACGATCCATTTTCAACCCAGCATTGTCACCGAACGCCTTAGTCAAATTGTGAAACTTAATTCACAAAGTGTTCGTTCCAACATTCCCAAAAGATTACAATTTCTACCCTTCCTATGCGTGAAAAGGCAAATTACTTACAACTGGTTATGCACTATTCGAAATTCAACAACAAAAGTCAAATGCTCATAAACTGCCCGAGCACAACTAACTAATCACTAAATGATCATATGCACAATCATATAAATCAATCAATCAACCAGTAAAAAGATAACATCCAATCATCATCAAATAGTCACAAATGATTTTATCAGTTTATAGAATTAATTATTTTATATTCTATATACAATCGAGATTAAAATCATTTCATTTATTCATTTTAAATTTCTTTTATATCACTAACAAATACACTCTCTCATATACATATATATACTCAATGAGCTTATCCTATAGGTTTAGGTATACGCTAAACCTAGGCTCTGATACCAACTGTGACGATCCACCATTTGGAACAATTTAATCGACAATAAACCACACATGTATGACTCAAACCACTCAAAATGGCAGATTATTAATGGGGTATAATAGAGTAAACAAGAGAAACGAAAGAAAGCAATGCACAAAATCTCTCAACAGAATGACAAAATATGGTAATCAAATGAAATAGTCCATGAAGCTGTTTTACAATATACATTTGATTACACTTTTTTTACAATATTAATTAGAGTAAAACAAATGAATATATCAAATAATGCAGCGGAAAAATAATAATAAATATGATCTCCAATCTTCATCTCCGAGGAATAACATATTCAAACGTTGAAATACTCAGGCTGACCCGAGCGTAATGAAAAAACAATACACTTTGAGTCAGAACCAAAATTCCTATGTAAGTTAAATCAATATCAAATAAAACTATGAGCGCAATGGTTTCAGAGATGTTACGGGTTTTTCCATCTCCTATCAAGTGTATAACGTGATTATAATAATTTAAGAGATGTCAAATAATTCGAAATACTAATTTTAACTGCTTTAATTAAAGTAAATACGAAGTTTAAGTTTAAAAAAACTTAAACCTTCAAATAATTCAATTCCAATAAATAATCTGAATTCAAGAAATTGTATGGGTATGTATCATTCCAACCAACAATTTAAATGTCATAGTTATCTAATTTTTAAAATGTTTCAAATGGTCATTAAATGATGTCAATAATATACAAGGTGATAACGGAGACATATAAAAATAAATAACAACCATACATCCAACATATCAATCAATAAGCATCCATTTTGAACAACTTTCAAATCAACCAATATATCATAATAGTTCATAGTGATCAACGTCGTGGTTTTAACTGCAAATGAATTCAAATATGAATTTAAATGTCAATTCAATTTAATGTCAACTCAGAACCAATATCAATTCAAATGTCAGTTTAAATCAACAAACAACAATCAAAAATTTATATATCATGTCATAAATTTTATTTAACTTGTAATGGAATTTTTAGCACTGCATGAGTGAGTTTAATCACCCACCTTTTGGCTTTCCCTTTTCTGGTCAGATTTGGATCCGCTACTACTTTCTCTTTTTGATTTGTTTCCTTAATATCTTAATCTTTTTCTTTCAAAAATTTTTGGAAGAGACAGAAGTTTGTATAGATTTGATTTGAAGAAAAAGATTTGAAAAGAAGAAGAAATTTTGGAAAAGAAGAAGAAAATTTAAAGAAGAAGATGAAACACCCAACAACCCTTAGTATACCCAAAAAGGACACACTAAAGGATATGGTGCATTATAGGTCTAGCTAAAGCATCACGGAGACTAAGATTCACAAGACAAATAAATAATAACAGTGGAAACATTTAAATAATAACTTGATATTCAAAATTAAAATTCATAAAATAATGTCATAAAATAGAGTATGTCTCAATTACCAAATACACATTTCTTATGAAAAATATAATCTCATTCACATCATCAAGTGCATAATAAAAATTATCCCTCTCATAAAGTACCAGTACATCCAAAGTCAAATGAAAAGAAGACGGAAAGGAAGTAGAATACATGAAAATGAGAAAGCTTTGCAGATGGGTCTCCAAGAAATCCAAATCTACTGTCCTTGCCTCTGTTGGCCTATGGGAGGGAAAAGGAAAATGGAGGAGTGGGTCAGACTATAAGTCTGGTGAGTGAAAGTAATTACTAGTATTTTTAAGCAAGATAAAGATAATAGACTTAACAACAGTTCTAGTATAAAAAGGAAATAGAGAAATGAAAACTGGGATAAATACCGTTTAACTGTTTGCTTTGGTTGTTTTGATTCTTTGGATTATTTGCACTTGTCTTAGATTTCTGTGATTAGGCTAAAATCCTAATCCTATTTTAATTAGGCTGAAATCCCAGTTCTACCCGTTGATCAGCCTTCTATCTCTGTTGTGCCACTGTGAGCTAGTCTAATCCTGTTGGTCCCATAGCAATAGACACCTGTTTAGCGCTTGGAATGCAATAACGACTTATCTACCCTAATAATGCCGCACGCTCGGTCATCACCGGTATACACTAACTATCGCCCCCTATTGTGACCTTTTATCTACCCTAATCAGCATAAGCGTTCCCGGCCTCACCTAATCTGTTGTGAGACCATCAGTCCTCCTCTGAAAGGGTCCTGCCCAGCCTCACCTAAGTGTTTTGTAAGACCATCAGTCTTACTCTGAAAGGGAATGCTGCCAGTACTGGTCCTAACAAACAAAATCTAGTTGCACCCCTTGCCCATATCCGTCGATTTGAGCTTCTATATATTGGCCCCATATTTATCCTAGTTAGCCTAAGTGTGTTCCAGCCTCACCTAACTATTGTGAGACCATCAGTCCTAATCTGAAAGTGTCATGCCCAACCTCACCTAATCTATTGTGAGACCATTGGTCCTAGTCTGAAAGGGAATGCTGTTGGTATGAGCCCTATTTCTATTCTTGCTTATTAACTTAGTGTAAGTTCTAAAAATAAGCCTCTTCTGTTATTTCTACTATATTTGCTTATTAACTAAATCGAAGTCTTAAAATAAGCCTTTTCTGTTACTTCTAATTATAACCTATGTTATAATTTGCTTATTAACTTAGTCAAAGTTTTAAAATAAGCCTATCTGTTCTTTCTACTGAATTATAACCTACATTATTATTGTTACTATTCTGTTTTATCCTTTTTAGTTATATCACTAGTTATAAACATGCTTGTAAATGTCTCAAATTTCCCTATTTCAGTCTATCTTCTTTTTATTAGTTTTTCTTAATTTACATCTAACTTCTGTAAACTTAATGTTTTCTATTTTAATTCATATTTGCGAATTATTCTCTTTTTAATATTCATATACTTTCTTTATGTAAAAAGGAATAAATAGAAACTAAAATTTACAGGCTAAATTCTAATGTAAAACAGATGTAAATAAATGCAAATAACAGTAAATAACTGTAAATACCTGATAAAATAGCTGAATAAAATAGACTGAAAAGAAATTTAAAAACTAGCCGTAAATAACTTATATAGAAATTGTCTCAAATTGTAGAAAAACAACAACTATTGAAAATTATATTATTTTAAATTATTTAAAATCTGAAATAATTACCAAATACCTATGGTCCTTAGCTCTAGTCCTTGCTCTTCCATGATCCACTTCTAGAGCGTAGAATATTTTTATCAAAAAGATTTCCTTTTTAGAAAAATTTCCATTTAAGATCCAGTCTCTGGCAATGAACACAAATAGGAGAAAATATGAATAAGAAAAATAGTTAGGCTTAGGGTCTTATTTATAGTGTAGCTTAGGCATCTCAGACCATTGGATTTGAAAATTAAATCTGGTGCAACCACATCATAGGCTTACTAGGAACCGTCGGATTGAAGCTCGAATGCATATGATTAAAAGAAATTGGAAAAACACGTCATAGTTTTTACTTGGACGAATTCACATCTACAAACAAGGGCGGGTCGACATGCTGGTCGACCTAGGCCTTCGGGGGTCGACCCTAGGGTCGACTTGGCCATGGTCTGGGTTGACCAGACCCTTGTTATTACAATTTTTTTCGATTTCTTCGTTTCTTGTTTATTTCATAACTTCTTTGTTTTAACTCGGATTTTGATAAACTATATATGAAAATTGACTAGAAAATTACCACAGAAACAATAATGCAACTCCCATGGCTCAATTATAATAATTTCATAAACTTATTTTATTATTAAAATAATTCGTTAATTAATTATTATAGCTTAAATTTTGGGTTGTTACATTCTCCCTTCCTTAAAGGATTTCGTCCTCGAAATTTTTAAGGATAGAAGAATGAAATAAATATTTTTATCCAAATTCTACAACCATATATTCGACCATCATCCATTACATCCATTGTCCTTAAGCTTTCTAATACAATTTATGTTATATGCAATAATGTAGTGTCAATGTCTCTAACTAATGTAAAAGATTAGGCGGTCTACTGATTCAGTCGACCTCCTTTTTATGCAATATTGTCTGTGCCATGTATCCAAATGAATGCAAATTTCCTAATGATAACTGATAGTTCTATATGCGTGCTTCAGTCATCATCTAAATGCAATAATCATATGATAATCATCCATTAATAGCAACCACGGAAATAAAATAAAAATGCATATGAGCACACATCCATGTGCATATGCTTTAGTGACCTAGTTAGATCGACCCCTAAGAGATAATAGTGCATAGTGTATGTATATGCTTCCATTAGCATCCACTAGCAAACACTTGCAACCACTAGCGTCCATCATACATAACATGTTCTAGTAACATGTTTACATTCAGTCATACCATTTACATGTTAAATCCTAAGATCTACCCTCCCAAAGGATACTAAAGGAATGAACCTATTCAAAACGTACCATCGAAAAGATACAGATACGAGATACGTATTTTCTCCTCAACCTCCCACGTAGCATCTTCAATATTATCTCCCCGCTGCACCTTAACCAATGGGACTTCAATATTCCTAAGCTTCTTGATATCACGTCCAACGATCTTGGTTGGAATGCAATGATCGATTCTTCTCTCTCCACTTCAACTTCTTTAAGTTGGCTAGGTTCCACTACCTCTGCCATGTCATGTAAGCACTTTCTCAAGTGCGAAACATGAAAAACATCATGAACTCCTACGAGCCTCTCCGATAGCTTTATTCGATATGCCATCTTCCCTACCCTTTCCATAGTGGGAATGGTCCTACGAATCTAGGAGCAAGTTTCCCACTTGATCCTAATCTTACTACCTTTCTTAGCAGAGACACCTTAATGAAAACCAAGTCTCCTACTTCAAACTCAATATCCCTTCTTCGGTTATCTGCATAAAATTTCTGTCTATCTTGGGTCGTCTTCATTCTACTTCAAATCAAATCTATCTTTTTTGAAGTCTCTTTAACCATGTCGGGGCCAAGTAGCAATCTCTCCATGGACTCTAACCAACATGAAGGCAACTAGCACGGTCTTCCATAGAGAGATTTAAAAGGTGCCATCCCGATGCTAGCTTGTAAAATATTATTAAAAGCGAAATCCACTAAAGGAAGATGCTCCTCCTCAGTTCCTCCAAAATCAAGAATACACATCCTCAACAAATCCTCAAGAACTCTAGTAACTCTCTCGGTTAGGCCATCCGTCTAAGGATGATAGGTCGTACTCAATCTAAGCTACACCCCTAAAGTCTCTTGTAAGCTTCTCCAAAAATCTCTAGTAAAGATAGGGTCTCTATCGCTCACTGTGCTAGAGGGAACTCCATGAAGTTGGACTATCTCACGAACATATAAGTATGCCAAATAAGGTGCTGCCCTCTTGCTCCTGACTGGAATGAAGTAGGCGTTCTTAGTGAAGCGATCTACAATAACCCAAATACTGGTATTCCCCTTCCTAGATCGGGGTAAACCATCTATAAATTCCATCGAAACACTATCCCACTTCCATTCGGGTACATCCAATGGTTGAAGCAATCTGCCGTGCTTCTGCAGCTCCGCCTTAACTCTTTGGCATACAAGACACTTAACCACAAACTTTGCTACATCCTTCTTCATGCCACTCCAATAAAACACTCTCTTCATGCCCTTATACATCTTATCACCACCCAAATGAATACTCATTCGAGAATGGTGTGCTTCTGCTAGTACTGCTCTCATCAAATCACCAGTGCGGGGGACACAAAGTCTTCCATCTCTCCTTAGCCATCCTTTACTATCAATGGAATAGCTTTGGAAATGTTTAGATACTTCTCCTCTGCTAACCCTCTCTAGAATATCTATAAGCTCCGATTCCTCTTGCTGCCTTGAGCCAATCTGATCTATGAGGGTAGGCTTAACCTTAAGTACTGTCAATAATCCAGGGGTAATGTCCGTAGAGGGTTTAAAATCAAAGGTATAAATAAACACTATGCTTTTCCACTCTACGAACATTGGACTAAGGGTTGCTCTCTTTCTGCTTAACGCATCTGCAACCACGTTCCCTTTACCAGGGGTATAAGCTATCTTAAAGTCATATGATGTTAAAAACTCCATCCATCACTGCTGCCTCAAGTTTAAATCCTTTTGTGAGAATAGGTTCTTCAATGATTTGTGGTCAATGAAAAGCTCGAACCTCTTTCCTAGCAAGTAATGTTTCCAAGACTAGAGTGTCAAAATAATAGCAACTAACTCCAAATCATGGGTAGGATAGTTCTTCTCATGAGTTCTCAAATGTCTACTCCCATAACGTACTACCCTCCCTTCCCGCATCAATACTGCTCCAAGATCCATCCCACATGCATCAGTGTATACTGTAAAAGGCTTAGCTCCATTAGGTAAAACTAACACTGGTGCACTAGTAAGGGCCTTTTTAGCATCGTGAAGGAATCCTTACAATCTAGGTCCGACACGAATGTCGTATTCTTCTTAGTGAGGCGAGTAAGCGGTGCTGAAATCTTAGCGAAATCTCTGATAAACTTCTTATAGTAACCAGCTAAATCTAGGAAGCTTCTAACTTCAGTAGCGTTCTCGGGGGCCTTCCAATCTTGCACTGCTACTACCTTAGCAGGATCAATAGCTATACCCTCTCTTGAGACTATGTTCCCCAAGAAACGCACCTACTTACGCCAAAAGTGGCACTTCAAGAACTTTGCCTTTAACTGATGAACATGAAGTGTACAAAGAACCCCCTCAAGATGAATAACATGCTTTTCCAAACTCTTGGAAAACACCAAAATGTCGTCCACAAATACTACAACGAACTTATTTAGGACATCTCGAAAAATCTACAATATAGGCTGGGGCATCGGTCAGCCCAAATGGCATAACCAACCGCTCAAAGAATCCATCGGGTGTCCTAAATGCTTTCTTATCGATATATTATCGTTAGAGATCCTAAGATGATGAAAACTAGTAGCTAAATCAAGCTAAGAAAATACTGAAGAGCCAACTAACTGACTGAAAAGATCGTCTATCCTAGGAAATGGGTAACGTTTCTTCTTTGTGAGCTTATTCAATTCTCCATAATCTATGCAAAGTCGAAGGGAACCCTCCGCCTTTGTAGTGAAGACGACTGGTGCTCCACACTCAGAAATGCTCCTTCTAATGAAACGTTTCTCCAATAGCTCACCAATCTGCATACTTAACTCCTTCCTCTCCCTAAGTGCCATATGTCTCATGGCAATGCCACTGGCTTGACATTGTCATTCAAGTAGATCCTAAAGTCGATCTCTCTCTTAGGGGGAAGTCCCCTAACGTCCTCAAAATGTCTTGGAAATCTCTAATGATTGGAATGTAATCTAACTCTCCAAATGATGAATCAAGAGAATAAAGGAAGCTCAACATGACTGATCCCTGTGGTCGTAAGAAACCTCGAGAGTCCTACCGGTGCATGTCTCTATTATGACGACTCACCTCTCGCAGTCCAATATTTCTCCATAAGTAGATACCAATCTATCCCCAAAATCATCCCATACCCCGAAAATACCGGTACATAGGCATCATAATCAAACTCTACGCCTAGTATAAAAAATTTCAAACTCCTACAACTCATGGATAAATGTGCTGATCCTCTTATGGGGTTTGAAACAACTATAGGGTCTACAACTAGAGCAATATCTAAGTGCAAGTAATCAACCAAGGAACTAGAAATGAAAGAATGCGATGCTCTGGAGTCAAAAAGAGTCTGAATAAGAAAATCCAAAATCGAGATCAAACCTTCTACAGAAACTTTCCTACCTCGATCTGGTCCACTACTAGAAGGTGCCACATTCAAAGCCTATACTTGCACTATAGGTGCGCCTACTCTCTGCCCCGTCTTCTGAGGTCAAGCTCTACTAAGATGACCAGGTTGCCCATAGTTGTAACACCTCCCCTTCATCGAGTCCTTCTTACAGTCCTTTGTGAAGTGACCAACCAACCCACAACTATGACATTTCTCACCCTTCTTGATCTGCTTTTGAGGTCCTCCTCCTTTCTGCCTATCCTTATCCTTTTTATTCTTTCACCACTACTTCTTAGAGTTCTCTGACTTAGGAACCTTCTTAACTTCTCCTTCCTCAACTGCTTCTGACATGAGAGCCATTTCAACTAGTGACTCATATGTTGCTCCTATAGGTACAAGCATCAATAACTACCTTTGGAGGGGCTGATTCAAACTCTTAGCAAACTTCGCGGCCTTCTTATTTTGTGTATTAGCAAGCTCCATTCCAAACTGTGACAACTCATTAACCTGATTTATGTACTCCTTCACCGAAAGACTTCCTTGCTTCAGACTAATGAACTTCTCCAACTGCATGCTTTCCTCGGCTTGCGACAAAAACTTCCTCTCAAACCTTTCTTGGAATCCAAACCAACCAATGTCTCAACCTTTCATTTCTTTGATCTCCCACCAATAAGAAGCTTCTCCTTTCTGCTACCAAGATGCAAGGTGAACTCTTTGGCGGTCCTCGAATCCTAACAGTCCAAATATCCACTCCGTATTCCTCAACCAAGCATGTGGTACTAAGAAATCCTCCGTGCCAGATAACATCTTGCCTCCTAGATTAGCGAAGTCCTTATATAGCTCAGAAAAATTTGCTGCTATAGGTGGACTAATGAGATCTCCAACTGCTGGTGCTGGATTGGGCGCTTGCCCTTGCACCTCTGGTGCCGTAGCTTGGAGGTATCTACGGAACCGGCCAGGGACTTGGACAACCTATGGAAGATTTGGGACGTCCACCATTCTATGCAAATAAACGAAAATTTAGGCTCACAAAAAGCAAAAGAAGGTTGAACCGGACTTTGAGGGGCTTTTTATGAAAACTCTCTTATACTTGAAAACCAATTCTATAATAAGAGTTCCTTTCTAAAAAATTTCTTTTAAAAATATGTTACTTTTGAAACATACTTTACTTTTAAAACAAGTTTTTAGGACCTTAGGCTCGGATACCAAGTGAAACACCCTACACCCCTTTGTATACGTAAAAAGGACACACTAAAGGATATTGTGCGTTATAGATATAGCTAAAGCATCATAGAAACTAAGATTTGTAAGACAAATAAATAAAATAACGGAAACATTTAAATAATAACCTGATATTCAAAATTAAACTTCATAAAATAATGTCATAAAATAGAGTATGTCTCAATTACCAAATATACATGTCTTATGAAAAATATAATCTTAGTCACATCATCAGAGTACATATAAAAATCACCTGTCTCATAAAGTACCAGTACATCCAACATCAAATTAAAAGAAGACTGAAAGGAAGAAGAATACACGAAGAATGAGAAAGCTCTACAAATGGGTCTCCAAGAAATCCAAATCTACCGTCCTTGCTTCTACTGGCCTATAGGAGGGAAAGGGGAATAGTGGAGTGAGTCAGACTATAAATCTGGTGAGTGAAAGTAACTATTAGTATTTTTAAGCAAGATAAAGATAATAGACTTAGCAAAAGTTCTAGTATATGAAGGAAATATAGAAAGGATAAAACAGGGATAAATACTATTTAACCGTTTGCTTTGGTTTTTTTGATTCTTTGGATTGTTTGCACTTGTCTTAGATTTCTATGAATAGGCTGAAATCCTAATCCTATTTTAATTAGGCTGAAATCCTAATTCTACCCATTAAGCGGCCTTCTATCTCTATTGTGCCATTGTGAGCTAGTCCAATCCTATGGGTCCCACAACAAAAGACATATGTTTAGCGCTTGAAACGCAGTAGTGACTTGTCTGTTAGCACCAAAATTGGTCACTAACACCCTTGAGTAGAGTTATGTAGAGAGATTAATGAAGAGAGTAAATTAGGACTGAAAAATAGTGCAATTCAATGAAAAAGAATAACAAAAACGAGAACACCAGATTTATAGTGGTTCGGCGTAACTGCCTACATCCACTTTGAGTTTAATCTTTATTGCTTTCTCAGTTACTTGAATACAGATACAATCCGTAAATCAATCACTTGGATACAAGTCTGAGTTAAAAAGAGGAGAGTATAAGAAATGGCAGAGTCTCCCCAGTATTCCCGGAAAAAAGGTCCATTTCACTGTGCCCCCGTCCCTCTATTTATAGACGAAGGTGGGTTGGACTTTCCTGGTGGGCCTGGTAGCTGAATAGCTCGGTCCAAATAGAGTAAACGGCCCAAAGGGAGTAAGCTCTGTGTACCGAAGCAGGGAGGCCGAATGGTAAGATGCCGAGCCAAGGCAATGGCGTCGAACGATGCCCTCATGCCGAACGAAGCTGGAGTGCCGAGCGATCCAAGGTTGCCGAACTAAGATGGATGCCGAACAATCGAGGTTCGCCGAACGTACCCTTTTAGCCGAACGATACCCTTTAGCCGAAGGATGTTCCTAGGTCGAACGAAGCTGGAATGCCGAGCGATCCAAGGTTGCCGAACCAAGCTGGATGCCGAACAATCGAGGTTCGCCGAACGTACACTTTTAGCCGAACGATACCCTTTAGCCGAAGGATGTTCCTAGGTCGAACGAAGCTGGAATGCCGAGCGATCCAAGGTTGCCGAACCAAGATGGATGCCGAACAATCGAGGTTCGCCGAACGTACCCTTTTAGCCGAACGATACCCTTTAGCCGAAGGATGTTCCTAGGTCAAACGAAGCTGGAATGCCGAACGTTCTTCTGAGGCCGAGCATTCTTCTGATGCCGAGCGAAGCTTGCCGAGCGACGTGCGCGTAACCGTTCTCGCTGAACCATGCCTAAATGCCAAACATGTTGTCCTCATCAAACCCGTATGCCTCCAGGCTCTTCGTGGTCATAATCTTGTCTAGTGCTGATAATAGTGTCTTCAACTGTCGTTTTGTAACCGGGCCAAGATGCCGGTTAACATTTGCCCCCCAAAGCGTGTCGTGTGAAGCAACACAACACGCTTTGAATTAGCGAGTATTCCTTGTCTTCAGAAAGAAATCCATCATGTTTCTTGAATATTCATTATCCTTCGATTTTATCCTCCCAAGCTGTCATATCCTTCTTTGGCCGTCTTGACGCTTGGTTGATTCCCAATATTATAAATCCAGGGTTGTAGTTCATCAGTGACCAGCCGTGTCTGATTCTACAGAGCTAGCAAGCTTCGGCTACCTGATCTAGTCTTTTCTTAATAACCCTTAGTGAGAATTCAATTTCTGTTGATTTCAAGAAGTCGGACTTGTTCGGATGTACACATGCACGTTTGGGTACATGTTCTTTCCATTGGCTCTCGAATGCGTTTTATATGCTCATAAGTCGTCGCCAACTCCGTCCAGTTTAATTGCAATTCAATTGCGATTCCTTGATTGTATTTTCTGTGAAATAAGGGTTGCAATCAGCCACTTGAGGAGTTTTCCGAACCCCTCTTCAGTAAAAACTCTATGATTTTGTTCACAACTTCAACCTTTAGGATTGGTAAGAAGAGGACGTCAATGCCCCCAAGTGGGAAACGGCCGTGGACTAGCCATTTGAGTAATTTCCATCGGTGGGGTTCCTGGATTTTTGCAAACATCTTGCACTTTTCGCATTGTCTAGCATGATCGACCGTATCTAGATTGATAGTTGGCCAGTAATACCTGTAGCAAAGTATCTTCTTTATCATGGTTTTCCCCCTGATGCTATTACCGCATTCTTCTTCATAGAATTTGCTCAAGATATCATCATGGGCGATGCGCCGAAGCATGGGGATGGACAAACTCCTTTTGACAAACGATTTATTCTTAGATGATTTGCTATGAAGATTTGAGGAGGATCTGTCATTTTCCATTCCTCCGTTCAGTAAGAATTCCTCATTGTAGATAGTCTTTGATGGGAGTCAACTATGACACCTTTTCATTTCGTTCGCTGAGGTGTGTAATGATGTAATACGTGAAGTCGGTTAGTGGCTGTTGGACTTGGTCGAGATAAGGAGCAAGACAATGCCCCTTAGCAAGATCAACTTCCTGTAAAGTTTTCACTTCAAATCCTCTAGCAAGCTTGAGGCTGGCAGTCAAGGCTTCATACTAAGCAGCGTTGTTTGTTATAAGTAAATCGAGTTTCAGGACGTAGCAGATTGATCGTTCCTCAAGAGTCATTATCATGACTCGAGTCATTATCATGACTCGAGTCATTATCATGACTCGAGTCATTATCATGACTCCTATGCCATAATACTGATAATTAGATGCTCCATCCGCGTACATTTTCCATCTTATGGTTGGTTCTCTACTACTCTTCAAGTAGTCATCTGAGGTAGTGAATTTGGGTGTGAGATTTGCTGATTTCCGTCCTTAGATAGCCCTTCGAGGGAAATAAGTGATATCGAATTAGCTTAGTTTGATATTTTATTTAAGTAGTCTTTCAGACGTCTCAGGTCATTGTATGCCCTGTCGCAACGGCTGGTAGGCATAGACGTTGATGGATTGAGCCTAAAAGTAAGAGTGGAGCTTTCATGGTGAAATCAATAGATATTATGCTAGCTTTTGTAGCTTCGGGTTGATATCCAATGCATGGCTCGCGATAGTTAATGAAATCACATATGCTTGTTAGAATGGGTCCAAGGGAACATATCATCATTTATTCAGAAAATCCAACTAATTCTTTTATCATCACTACATTGAGTTGTGATCCGATACACCCGGAAAGGGTCGCCAATGCTGAGTGTAATGTCGACCGTCACCTTAGCAGGTGCCATCCCAGATTCTTTGAGTATAGATGTAATTATTTTGCATAACATTCAATGTGAAATATGGTTGGGATGACCAATAATGATGGTTGCTCTAGTCGAACCCTAGAGTCTTGTCATGAGTTTTTAAGTCTAATAGTGAAGGACTCTGAATGCTCTAATAGATTATCAACAAATGGCCAAAGATCAGGCTTAAAAGCGCATTGAAGGAAATGTCGAGTGGGGGTCAGCGTCGAGTGGCGTGCAACTGTATAGCTGGATCTTGCTATGAGTTTGAATTTGCTTGTGTATTCGAGTAACGCACTTTCTATTCAATGCATTCATGATCCTTTACCCGTCCTTCGGGTTGGAGTGAAAGTCAATTGCTCATGAGCTAAGGTGTCAATTCAATGATTCAATCTCTAGGCATCCTTTCGGTCGTCTCCTTGAGCAACTGTAAGCACTATATATATGTTTTAATACTGAGCTATCGTAGCCAGTTTTAGGATGACCATGCGTCTTCTCCCAGTCTCGGGTTGATAAATGTACTGCATGGACGGTTAAGTCTCGTCTTAGCTATGTTTATGTTTTCACCTAAGTTCCAAAGACATAGAGGTGATCGGTGAATAGTCGGTTCACATTCATCTTGCTCCTCGCTCGTGCCCCCAGGTTTGGGGCATATACCGATAAGTAGGAAGGCCAGCCACGCCCACTTTAGCTTTACTCTCTTTCCCATTGAATCGTGGGATCATGTCAATCGATGGGATACTAGGTCTCACCTATCTCGGATTTTATCGTGGTTTTTCATTCCAAGAGGAATACTTCGATGCCACGTCAGTTTCAGAGCGTAATTTGGACAGTGGATGGTCATCTACGTCCACTTTGGTTCATGCTCTGTAATCAGTTCTCGGGATAAAGTTGGCTACAAATGCAGTCGAGTTATGCTCATCCAGTTTCATACTCCTCCTGACGAATCGAATGAGGGTGCTGGAGAATTTTTGACCAAGTATTCATGGTTTACCCTCCTTTCCACACTCTGGAGGTCATAGTTTTTCAAGAAACATCCGAGTCACATTCGTATGTGCTTGGTGCGGATCGGTATTGACCCTCGATCTGAGGTATGATATAGTCGATTGCTCGTAGCTTTGGATGCCATTTCGATTGGTTTTGTATTGAGGCTTCCCTGCAGTCGTTGCTTCAAGTTATAAAGAACGCCACGCTAGAGCTATAGTAAGCTGTCGTATTCAGCTTTTTAGTGATTTGTACCCATGCTCCCAGCATTGATTTGGCCAGGCCACTAGTTGGATGGTCGAACTCCATCCTTAGCGGGTTAATAATCCTTCGGTCGATTCCATGCCGAAGTTTGCGTAATAGAGAATGGTCGGAATCCACTCGTCTATTTATCGATGTTTATACACCACTCTGCATTCTGGTGACTTAATGTTATTCTCCCCCCGGTTGATTCGCGCCCAATTTGTACTCATGCTTCGGTCCATGCTCCGGGGACTTAGAGATTTGTCGAACGGTTTATGCTTTAGTCCACAGTTCGAGACGCAGGGATTTTTGTCAACTCGTTTATACTCCAGTCCGCATTCTGGGATTTTAGAGTAATCTAGTCCGCTTCTGGGATCTGGAGATTCTTCTCAAGTCTTCTATAATCTAGTCCGTGCTCTGGGGACTGAGAGTACCGTAGTCCGCACTCTGGGGATGTAGAGGTTTTTTAAGCCGTTTATACTCTAGTCCGCACTCAGGAGACTTAGAGCACTCTAGTCCACACTCCGGGGATGTAGAGGTTCTTAGGTCGTTTATACTCTAGTCCGCACTCAGGGGACTAGGAACACTTTAGTCCGCACTCTGGGGACATAGAGGTTTCTGAGTCATTTATACTCGAGTCCGCACTCTGGGGACTTAGAGTACTCCAGTCCGCACTTTGGGGACTTGGAGGTTTAAGCCGTTCATATTCTAGTCCGCACTCTGGGGACTTAGCGTACTACAGTCCGCACTCTGGGGACTTGGAGGTTTAAGTCGTTTATACTCTAGTCCGCACTCTGGGGACTTAGAGTACTCCCGTACGTGCTCCGGGGATGTAGAGGTTCTTAGGTCGTTTATACTCTAGTCCGCACTCAGGGGACTTAGAGTACTCTCGTCCGCGCTCAGGTGATTGGAGCGCTTGATGAAGACAAGTCCGGAACCTCCTCCTATACCGACGGGGGTTATGAAGTAGAAATTACAGGCGCCTCTAATCACACATCCGAATTGAGCATGAAGGAGCGACTCGAGAAAGAGAAGGTCAGGGTCAAGGTCGAGCCCCGAGTTGTGGACTTGGACGATCCTTTGAACAAGCCGTTGAAGGTCATCCTTCCTGGCGGGTCCAAGCCTATGGAAGTTCTCTGTACTTCTTCAGTTGCTACCTCTCTATCAAAGAAGAGTACCAAGGGTAAATGCTATGGAGAGGAGCCGTCCGGAAAGGAGTTTAAGAAGTACAAGAAGTGATTACTATCCTCGTTCAACGAGAGTTAATTTAGGTCATGTAATTATTTTCATCTATTTCCTTAGTCCTTGTAAATAGAATGTCGACTCTGAACTTTGGAGGGGTTGTAATAGGAACTCATTTCTCATTAAAGTTTAGTTCCTTTTTCCGTCTTACAAAAGACTCTTATTCTTCAGTTTTCTTTGTGATTGTGATGTTGATCCAAGCAGTTGTGAGTAACATAGACTTCTCGGTCCATCTTCATATAACTCGGAAACACTTCGGGAGTTGTTGAACTTCCATTCTGTGCTTCGAGCACTTAGAATACATTCTAGCCCGTATGTCAGGGGTTTGACAAATTCAAGTCATCTGTGTCATAGTTCATATTCAGGGAACTAGGAGATCCGATTTGCTTATATTCGAGTCCGCACTCTGGGGACTTAGAGTACTCCAGTCCGCACTCTGGGGACTTGGAGGTTCAAGTCATTCATACTCTAGTCCACGCTCTGGGGACTTAGAGTACTCCAGTCCGCGCTCTGGGGACTTGAAGGTTTAAGTCATTTATACTCTAGTCCGCGCTCTGGGGACTTAGAGTACTCCAGTCCGCACTCTGGGGACTTGGAGGTTTGAGTCGTTTATACTCTAGTCCACGCTCTGGGGACTTAGAGTACTCCAGTTCGCACTCTGGGGACTTGGAGGTTTAAGTCGTTTATACTCGAGTCCGCACTCCGGGGACTTAGAGTACTCCAGTCCGCGCTCTGGGGACTTGGAGGTTTAAGTCGTTTATACTCGAGTCCGCACTCCGGGGACTTAGAGTACTCCAGTCCGCGCTCTGGGGACTTGGAGGTTTAAGTCGTTTAAACTCTAGTCCGCACTCCGGGGACTTAGAGTACTCCAGTCCGCGCTCTGGGGACTTGGAGGTTTAAGTCGTTTATACTCGAGTCCGCACTCCGGAGACTTAGAGTACTCCAGTCCGCGCTCTGGGGACTTGGAGGTTTAAGTCATTTAAACTCTAGTCCGCGCTCTGGGGACTTAGAGTACTCCAGTCCGCGCTCTGGCGACTTGGAGATTTAAGTCGTTTATACTCTAGTCCGCGCTCTGGGGACTTAGAGTACTCCAGTCCACGCTCTGGGGACTTGGAGGTTTAAGTCGTTTATACTCTAGTCCGCGCTCTAGGGACTTAGAGTACTCCAGTCCGCGCTCTGGGGACTTGGAGGTTTATGTTATTTATACTCTAGTCCGCGCTCTGGAGACTCGCTCTGCGGATTTGGAGGTTTAAGTCGTTTATACTCTAGTCCGCGCTCTGGGGACTTAGAATACTCCAGTCCACGCTCTGGGGACTTGGAGGTTTAAGTCATTTATACTCTAGTCCGCGCTCTGGGGACTTAGAGTACTCCAGTCCACGCTCTGGGGACTTGGAGGTTTAAGTCGTTCTTGGAGGTTTAAGTCATTTATACTCCAGTCCGCGCTCTGGGGACTTAGAGTACTCCAGTCCGCGCTCTGGGGACTTGGAGATTTAAGTCGTTTATACTCTAGTCCGCGCTCTGGGGACTTAGAGTACTCCAGTCCACGCTCTGGGGAATTGGAGGTTTAAGTCGTTTATACTCTAGTCCGCGCTCTGGGGACTTAGAGTACTCCAGTCCGTGCTCTGGGGACTTGGAGGTTTAAGTTGATAGTAGTCGTATTTCCACTCTTTAGTTTGTATTCATCTACCGTATCGAGGCTAATGTTGTCGAATGAACAGTCGAACCACGTTTGCTCATGGAATGGGATCTTGCCCCCAGCTCAAGGGACGAAATTTGAAAAATGGACGATCGATTCTCGTCCGCTTGGTAATTATAGCTCTTCCAATTGAGTCAAGGAAGGAGGTATATGACAGATGGTTGGATCACATCCGTGTTGGGTTAGATAGCAGAATCTCTTACAATTTGCTCCGTATCTCCTTCTTTTGTGTTGAAGGCAGGATTTGGTGTGTAGATGATCAAATCACGTCCACTCTAGACAGATCTTGGCGTCACTGAGCTTCAGAAGAGGCCTCTGTATTTTGTCAAACTTTGTTCTATGACTTGATTTGAGTGGGCGATCAGGCCATACTAATTCCAAGCCTTGTTCAGGTCTCCGAGTCAAACGTGGAGGTCAATGAATAGATGGTCAGTCATGTCGACTTTATATTTGGGCTCTAATCGTAATGAGCTTTTCAGTCTCTAGTTCTTGGCCCTAAATTAAAGGCACATGATTGATGATGAGCGATTGAATTATTCTCATCTAGATGTACTCCACACGTCCGATCATGGTCTGCGTGGATTGGTTGGTGACCAAATCTGAGTATCCAATCTCCTGCATCGTTTTGAAAGTAGTTTAGTTAAAGTTAGTCGTAGTTCATAGAACAATTGAAATAGAAATGGAAATGATTCAAAGAAGATTATGATAAATCTCATTGATAGATGAAGTAGCATCGTGTGCTTGCTATTCGACTTTTGCCCTTGGCTCCTTTCAAAGGGATGTCGGCCGTCAGCAGTCCAATTGATAATCATAGCCCTTTAATAATAGGCATCGTATATTCGCTGCCCGCCATTCTGCAGGACATGTACATACTATTGAAGCTTTACTTTCTAGATCAGCTTTTTGATCACACCTCGGAGGTGTTTGTAATCGCCCGAGTTAGGATCAGTGTGCATTTGGGAATATACAACATTCTCTTGATTTTCTTTAGACTTTGGTGTACTCTCTCGAGGTTGGTTTCCAATATCACTCCGAGTCGTGAGTCTTCAAGTAGAGGTTGTCAATTGAATCTTTCAAAGAGCATATGAGCCAAATTTTGAGGCCTTGTTTCGGCTACTAGGATCTACATCCTTAGTCAACGGGCCTTTATTGTTATTTTCCTTAGTCTGTTCTGCTCCTCCACTCTTTGATTTAGATTCATTATTGTCATAGAGACGATCCATGGTCGTTGGAGGCTCTCCAGCTAACCGGCTGCTAAAATATATATGGAGGTCGATTATCCTCAAGTGATCAATATAATATCCCTTTGAGAGTATCGTTCGAGTAGCAGTTGTTTGTCCGCTCCCTTGTTGTCGTTCAGAAGCTGTCGCTAGATCCTCTATGCCCCGGTCGATCAGGGGATGTAAGGGAAGTATATAGAATGTTCCTTTATTAAGTTGAGTTTTGAATTCACTATAGGGGTCGTATAAGAGACCGGTGTAACTTTAGTTTGGAACAGTCTGGATGCCGCTCGGCATATACAATACCGTTCGGCATTATAGAGGTGGTCGGCATAGAGGTATGTTTGGCCTGGAAGAGCGTTCGGCCTAGAGGTTTGGATCGGCTTGGAGGAGCGTTCGGCCTAGAGGTATGGTCGGCCTGGACGAGCGTTCGGCCTAGAGGTATGCTAGGCCTGGAGGAGCTTTCGGCCTAGAGGATCGGCCAGGAGTGTTCGGCCAAGATGGTTCGGTCAGGAATGTTCGGCCAAGATGGTTCGGCCAAGATGGATCGGCCAGGAGTGTTCGGTCAAGATGGATCGGCCACGAGTGTTCGGCCAAGATGGATCGGCCACGAGTGTTCTGCCAAGATGGTTCGGCCAGGAGTGTTCGGCCAAGATGGATCGGCCAGGAGTGTTCGGCCAAGATGGATCGGCCACGAGTGTTCGGCCAAGATGGATCGGCCACGAGTGTTCGGCCAAGATGGATCGGCCAGGAGTGTTCGCCCAAGTGTAACTCTGCATACACCTTTTCTGCAACGGTCGGCATAGACTTTTTCTGGGGCGATCGGTTGAATTGCCTTTAGAGGAGGGTCGGCCTTCATTCAACTTGAGTGCAAACTTTAACATCCAATCGCCAAATCTTGCGTACATCAGTGAATCCAATCTACGGCTATCAGCTTCCTTTAGATTTCTTTCAAATCTGAGTAGAATAGGAAGTTTTCTATTAGACAACTAGATCTATCTCGTGAATATGGAAATCCAATAGTAGATGATGAGATCCAATCAAGCTGAGAATTCAATTCTCAGTGAAAGCACCAAAATGTTAGCACCAAAATTGGTCACTAACACCCTTGAGTAGAGTTATGTAGAGAGATTAATGAAGAGAGTAAATTAGGACTAAAAAATAGTGCAATTCAATGAAAAAGAATAACAAAAACGAGAACACCAGATTTATAGTGGTTCGGCGTAACTGCCTACATCCACTTTGAGTTTAATCTTTATTGCTTTCTCAATTACTTGAATACAGATACAATCCATAAATCAATCACTTGGATACAAGTTTGAGTTAAAAAGAGGAGAGTATAAGAAATGGCAGAGTCTCCCTAGTATTCCCGGAAAAAAGGTCCATTTCACTGTGCCCCTGTCCCTCTATTTATAGATGAAGGTGGGTTGGAATTTCCTGGTGGGCCTGGTAGCTGAATAGCTCGGTCCAAATAGAGTAAACGGCCCAAAGGGAGTAAGCTCTGTGTACCGAACCAGGGAGGCCGAACGGTAAGATGCCGAGCCAAGGCAATGGCACCGAACGATGCCCTCATGCCGAACGAAGCTGGAGTGCCGAGCGATCCAAGGTTGCCGAACCAAGCTGGATGCCGAACAATCGAGGTTCGCCGAACGTACCCTTTTAGCCGAACGATACCCTTTAGCCGAAGGATGTTCCTAGGTCGAACGAAGCTGGAATGCCGAGCGATCCAAGGTTGCCGAACCAAGCTGGATGCCGAACAATCGAGGTTCGCCGAACGTACCCTTTTAGCCGAACGATACCCTTTAGCCGAAGGATGTTCCTAGGTCGAACGAAGCTGGAATGCCGAACATTCTTCTGAGGCCGAGCATTCTTCTGATGCCGAGCGAAGCTTGCCGAGCGACGTGCGCGTAACCGTTCTCGCTGAACCATGCCTAAATGCCAAACATGTTGTCCTCATCAAACCCGTATGCCTCCAGGCTCTTCGTGGTCATAATCTTGTCTAGTGCTGATAATAGTGTCTTCAACTGTCGTTTTGTAATCGGGCCAAGATGCCGGTTAACATTGTCCACCCTAATTAATGCCGCACACTTGGTCATAACCAGTACAAGCTAATTGTCGTTGCCACTTGTGACCTCTTATCTACCCTAATCAGCATAAGCGTGCCGAGCTTCACCTAATCTATTGTAAGACCAACAGTCTTAGTCTGAAAGAGTCCTGCCCAGCCTCACCTAAATGTTTTGTGAGACCATCAGTCCTAGTCTGAAAGGGAATGCTGCCGGTACTTATCCTAACAAATAAATTCTAGTTGCGCACCTTGCCCAAATCCCCCCATTTGAGCTTCTATCTATTGGCCCCTTATTTACCCTAGTTAGCATAAGCGTGTCCCGGCCTCACCTAATTACTGTGAGATAATCGGTCCTAGTTGAAAGGGTCCTGTCCAATCTCACCTAATTTGTTGTGAGACCATCATCCTATTGTGAAAGGGAATGCTGTTGGTACGGGCCCTATTTCTATTCTTGCTTATTAACTTAGTGTAATTTCTGAAAATAAGCTTCTTCGGTTATTTCTGCTATATTTGCTTATTAACTAAATCTAAGTCTTAAAATAAGCCTTTTCTGTTATATCTAATTATGACTTATGTAATAATTTGCTTATTAACTTAGTCAAAGTTTTAAAATAAGACTTTCTGTTTTTTCTGCTGAATTATAACCTACGTTATAATTGTTACACTTCTGTTTTATCTTTTTAGTTATAACCACTAGTTATAAACATGCTTGCGAATGTCTCGAATTTGCCTATTTCAGTCTGTCTTCTTTTTATTACAGTTTTTCTTATTTTACATCTAATTTCTGTAAATTTAATGTTTTCTATTTTAATCCATATTTGCGAATTATTCTTTTTTTTAATATTCTTATATTTTATTCGCGCAAAAAAGAATAAAAAGAAACTAAAATTTACAGGCTAAATTCTAACGTAAAACAGATGTTAACAAACACAAATAACAATAAAGAACCGTAAATAACTGAATAAAATAGCTGAATAAAAATAATTGAATAAAGTAAACTAAAAAGAACTTTAAAAACTAGCTGTAAATAACTTATATAGAAATTGTTTCAAAATTGCAGAAAAACTACAACTATTGAGAGCCCTATTATTTTAAATTACTTAAAGATCTGAAATAATTACTAAACACTCACCTATGGTCCTTAGCTCTAGTCCTTGGTATTCCTTGATCCATTTCTAGAGCATAGAATATTTTTATCAAAAAGATTTTCTTTGTAGAAGTTTTTTCTATTTAGGGTCCAGCCTCTGGCAATGAACCCAAATAGGACAAAATCTGAATGACAAAAATAGTTAGGCTTAGGGTCTTATTTATAGTGTAGTTTAGGCATCTCAGATTGTTGGATTTGAAGATTAAATCTGGTGCAACCGCGTCATAGGCTCATTGGGAACTGTCGGATAGAAGCACGAACACACATGATTGAAAGAAATTGAAAAACATGTCATAGTTTCAACTATGAAGAATTCACGTCTACAAACAAGGGCGGGTCGACATGCAGGTCGACCTAGCCTTGGTCTGGGTTGACCCGACCCTTGTTATTACAATTTTATTTCGTTTTCTTTGTTTTTTTTATTTCATAACTTCTTCATTTTAACTTGGACTTTGACAAACTATATATGGAAATTGACCAGAAAATTACCATGGACACAATGGTGCAACTCCTGTGGCCCTATTCTGATAATTTCACAAACTTATTTTATTATTTAATTAATTCGTTAATTAATTATTATAGCTTAAATTTCGAGTTATTACATTCTTTCCTCCTTAAAGGATGTCGTCCCCGAAATCTCTGAGGACAGAAGAATGAAATAAATATTTTTATCGAAATTCTACAACCATATATTCAACCATCATCCATTACATCCACTGTCCTTAAGCTTTCTAATGCAAATTATGTTATATGCAATAGTATAGTGTCAATATCTCTAACTAATGCAAAAGATTAGACAGTCTACTTATTCAGTCGACCTTTTTATGCAATCATATCCGTGCCATGTATCCAAATGAATGCAAATTTCCTAATGATAACTAATAGTTCTATATGCTTGCTTCAATCATCATCCAAATGCAGCAATCCTATGATAATCATCCATTTATAGCAACCATGGAAATGAAATAAAATTGAAAATGATCACACATCAATATGCATATGCTTTAGTAACCTAGTTAGGATGATCCCTAGGAGATAATAGTGCCGAATGTGTGTGTGTGTGTGTGTGTCTATATATATGCGTCCATTAGCATCCACCAGCAAACACTTGCAACCACTAGCGTCCATCTTACATAACATGTTCTAGTAACATGTTTACATTCAGTCCTACCATCCATAGGTCAAATCCTAAGATCTACCCTCCCAAAGGATACTAAAGGAATGAACCTATTCGAAGCTAAAGATGGAAATAGAAAATTCAAAACATACCATCGAAAAGACATGGATACGAGATATGTATTTTCTTCTCAACCTCCCACGTAGTGTCTTCATTCTACCTCCCCACTGCACCTTAACCAAAGGGACTTCCTTATTCTTAAGCTTCTTAATATAACATCCAACGATCTTGGTAGGAATACGGTGAACCGATGCTTCTCTCTCCACTTCAACTTCTTCAAGTTGGCTAGCTTCCACTATCTCTGTTGAGTCATGTAAGCACTTTCTCAAGTGCGAAATATGGAAAACATCATGAACTCCTATGAGCCTCTCCGGTAGCTTTATTCGATGCACCATCTTTCCTACCCTTTCGACAATGGGGAACGGTCCTACAAATCTGAGAGAAAGTTTCCCACTTGATCCAAATCTTACTATCTTTCTTAGAGGAGATATCTTAATGAAAACCAAGTCTCCCACCTCAAACTCAAAATCCCTTCTCCGCTTATCTGCATAAGATTTCTACCTATCTTGTGCCGTCCTCATTCTTCTTTGAATGAAATCTATCTTTTCCGAAGTCTCTCTAACCATGTCGGGGCCAAGTAGCAATCTCACTGTAGAATCTAACCAACATGAAGGCGACTTGCACGGTCTTCCATAAAGGGCTTTAAAAGGCGCCATCCCGATGCTGCTTGAATACAAATCCTCAACAAATCCTCAAAAACTCTATTAACTCTCTTCGTTTGGCCATCCGTCTGAGGATGATAAATCATACTCAATCTAAGCTGCATCCCTAAAGCTTCTTGCAAGCTTCTCCAAAATTTGCTAGTAAAGATAGGGTCTCTATCGCTCACTATGCTAGAGGGAACTCCATGATGTCGGACTATCTCATGAACGTTTAAGGATGTCAAATAAGGTGCTGTCCTCTTGCTCTTGACTGGAATGAAGTGGGTGCTCTTAGTCAAGTGCTCTACAATCACCCAAATAGTGGTATTCCCCTTCCTAGATTGGGGTAAACCATTTATGAAGTCCATCAAAACACTATCCCACTTCCATTCGGGTACATTGAATGGTTGAAGCAATCCGCCGGCTTCTGCTACTCTGCCTTAACTCTTTGGCATACAAGACACCACAAATTATGCTACATCCATCTTCATGACACTCCAATAAAACACTCTCTTTATGCCCCTATACATCTTAACACTACCTGAATGAACAGCCATTCGAGAATGGTGTGCTTCTGCTAGTACTACTCTTATCAAATCACCAGTGCAGGGGACACAAAGTCTTCCATCCTTAGCCACCCTTTACTATCGATGGAATAACGTTGGAGATGTCTAGAGACTTCTCCTTTGCTAATCCTCTCTAGAATGTCCATAAGCTCCAAATCCTCTCGTTGTCTTGAGCCAATCTGATCTATGAGGGTATGCTTAACCTCAAGTGTTGCCAATAATCCAAGGGTAATGTTCGTAGAGTGCTTAAAATCAAAGGTAGAAATAAACTCTAGGCTTTTTCACTCTATGAACATTGGACCAAGAGTTTCTCTCTTCCTACTTAACGCAACTGCAACCATGTTCCCATTACCAGGGGTATAAGCTATCTCAAAGTCATATGATGCTAAAAACTCCATCCATCACTGCTACCTCAAGTTTAAATCCTTTTCTGAGAATAGGTACTTCAATGATTTGTGGTCAATGAAAAGCTCGAACCTCTCTCCTAGAAAGTAATATCTCCAAGACTAAAGTGCGAAAACAATAGCAACTATCTCTAGATTATGGGTAGGGTAGTTCTTCTCATGAGTTCTTAACTATCCACTCCCATAACATACTACCCTCCTTTCTTGCATCAATACTGCTCCAAGACCCATCCCACATGCATTAGTGTATACTGTACAAGGCTTAGCCCCTTGGGGTAAAACTAACACTGGTGCACTAGTAAGGGCCCTCTTTAGCATTGTGAAGGAATCCTCATAATCTACGTCCCACACGAGTGTTGTATTCTTCTTAGTGAGGCGAGTCAGTGATGCTGAAATCTTAGCGAAATCTCTAATAAACTTCCTATAGCAATCAACTAAACATGGGAAGCTTCTAACTTCGGTAGCAATCTTAGGGGCCTTAAAATATTGTACTGCTACTACCTTAACAGGATCAACAGCTAGACCCTCTCTTGAGACTACATGCCCCAAGAAACGCACCTACTTACGCCAAAAATGACACTTCGAGAACTTTTCCTTCTACCGATGAACACGAAGTGTACAAAGAACCTCCTCAAGTTGAATACCATGCTCTTCCATACTCTTGGAAAACACCAAAATGTAGTTCACGAATACTACAATGAACTTATTTAGCACATCTCGGAAAATATGGCTCATCAAATCTACAAAATAGGTTGGGGAATTGGTCAACCCAAATGGCATAACCAATCACTCAAAGAATTCGTTGGGTGTCCTAAATGCTGTCTGATCGATGCCATCGTCAATGACCCTAAGCTGATGAAAACCAGTTGCCAAATCAAGCTGAGAAAATACCGAAGAGCCAACTAACTGATCCAAAAGATCGTATATCCTATAAATTGGGTAACGATTCTTCTTTGTTGGCTTATTTAATTCTTTATAGTCTATGCAAAGTCGAAGGGCACCATCCGCCTTTGTAGCAAAGACGACTGACGCTCCCCACTCAAATATGCTCCTTCTGATGAAGCCTTTCTCCAATAGCTCACCAAATTGCTTACTTAACTCCTTCCTCTTTCTAGGTGCCATATATCTCATGAGCAATTCCACTGGTTTGGCATTGTCATTCAGGAAGATCCTAAAGTCAATCTCTCTCTTAGGGGCTAGTCCTCTAACCTTCTCAAAAACGTCTGGGAAATCTCTAACGACTGGAACGTAATTTAAATCTCCTAGTGATGAATCAAGGGAATAAAGGAAGCTCAACATGATTAACCCCTGTGCGTTGCAAGAAACCTCGAGAGTATTACTGCTACATGTCTCTAGTCTGATGACTCACCTCTCGTAGTCCAATATTTCTCTATAAATGTATAGTCAGTCCATCCTCAAAATCGTCCCATACCCTGAAAATCCTAATATATATACGTCATAATCAAACTCTATGCCTAGTATAGAAATTTTCAAACCCCAACAAATCATGGATAAATGTGCCGATCCTCCTATAGGATTTGAAAAAACTATAGGGTCTACAACTAGAGAAATATCTAAGTGCAAACGATCAACCAAGGAACTAGAAATGAAAGAATGCGATGCTCAGGAGTTAAAAAGAGTCTAAATAGGAAAATCCAAAATAGAGGTCAAACCTTCTATAGTGACTTTCCTACCTCGATCCGGTGCACTACTAAAAGGTGATGCATCCAAAGCCTGTGCTTGTGATATAGGTGCGCCTGCTCTTTGCCTCGTCTACTAAGGACAAGCTCTACTAAGATGACCAGGCTACTCACAGTTGTAACACCTTCCCTTCATCGAGTCCTTTTTACATTCCTTTGTGAAGTGACCAACCAACCCACAACTATGACATTTCTCACCCTTCTTGATATGCTTTGAGGTTCTCCTTTATTTCTTACCATCCTTGTCGTTTTTATTGTTCCACCACTGCTTCTTAGAGTTCTCTGACTTAGGAACCTCCTTAACTTTTTCTTCCTTAGCTTCTTTTGGCATGAGAGCCATTTCAACTAGCGATTCAGACATCGCTCCCATAAGTACATGTGTTAATAACAACCCTTAGAGGGGCTGATTCAAACTCTTAGCAAACTTCATGGCCTTTTTATGCGGTGTATTAACAAGCTTTATTCCAAACTACGATAACTCATTAAACTGAATTATATACTCCTTCACCGATAGACTTCCTTGCTTCAGACTAATGAACTTCTCCAACTGCATGCTTTCCTTGACTTGCGATAAGAACTTCCTCTCAAACCTTTCTCAAAATCCAAACCAAGCAATGTTTCTACCTTCCATTTCTATGATCTCCCACTAATAAGAAGCTTCTCCTTTCAGCTACCAAGTTGCAAGCCGAACTCTCTAGAAGTGCTCAAATACTGACAACCCAAATATCCGCTCCATATTCCTCAACCAAACTCGTGCCTCCAAGAAATCCTCCATGCTAGTAAATATCTTTCCTCTTAGATTAGCAAAGTTGTTACATAGATTATAAAAATTGGCTACTACAGGTGGATTAATGGGATCTCCACCCGTTGGTACTGGATTGGGCGCTTTCCCTTGCACCTCTGGTGCCGTACATTGGAGGCATCTATGGAACCAGCTAGGGACTTGGACATCCTATAGAAGATTTGTGGCGTCTGCCATTCTATGCAATGAAAAGGAAATTTAGCTCGAAATAATCGAAAGACGGTTGAACCTAACTTTGAGGAGATTTTTATTAAAACTCTCTTATACTTGAAAAACATTTCTATTATAAGAGTTCCTTTCTGAAAAAATTCTTTTAAAGATACGTTACTTTTGAAAAATACTTTACTTTTAAAACAAGTTTTTAGGAATCATGTAACGTTAGGCTCTGATACGAAATGAAACACCCCATACCCCTTAGTATACGCAAAAAGGACAAACTAAAAGACGTGGTGCGTTATAGGTATAGCTAAAGCATCACAGTGACTAAGATTCACAAGATAAATAAATAATAACAGCGGAAACATTTAAATAATAACTTGATATTCAAAACTAAACTACATAAAATAATGTCATAAAACATTGTATGTCTCAATTACCAAATACACATGTCTTATGTAAAATATAATCTCAGTCACATTATCCGAGTACATAATAAAAACCATCCCTCTCATAAAGTACTAGTACATCCAAAGTCAAATGAAAAGAAGAATGAAAGGAAGAAGAATGGACGAAGAATGAGAAATCTCTGCAAATAGATCTCCAAGAAATCCAAATCTATTGTCATTGCCTCCGCTGGCCTATGGGGAGGGGAGATAAATAGAGGAGTGGGTCAGAATATAAGTCTGGTGAGTGAAAGTAACTACTAGTATTTTTAAGCAAGATAAAGATAATAGACTTAGCAACAGTTCTAGTATAAAAAGGAAATAGAGAAAGGATAAAATAGGGGAAAATACCGTTTAACTATTTTCTTTGGTTGTTTTAATTCTTTTGGATTGTTTGCACTTGTCTTAGATTTCTATGATTAGGCTGAAATCCTAATCCTATTTTAATTAGGCTGAAATCCTGATTCTACCCATTGGTCGACCTTCTATCTCTGTAATGCCACTGTGAGCTAGTACAATGCTATTGGTCCCATAGTGAAAGACACATGTTTAGTGCTTGGAACATAGTAGTGACTTATCTACCATATTCAATGCCACACGCTCGTGTGTCAGAGGTGTCAGTGGGATTTTCTATAGGTAAGTGGAAGATAAGTAAGAAAAGAGAAGGAAAGAAATAGGTTGGTTAAAGTATTTTTGGGTCGATTGGGCCTGCTTACTAAATATATAAAATAAACCAAAAATTTTCAAAGCAAATTTTAAGCCAAAATGTTATAAAAGTTAAATTTTTTTTGAAACTTAAACTTTCTGATAATAATAAAGTAATTTAAAACTTTAAATTAACCCAAAACTTAGGTTAACAAATGGTGATAATAAAATGGTTTAAACTTAAATTAATTAAGCTTAGAATAATTATATTTATATGTTAATTATTTAAATTAATTCCTAAAGTTTATTAAATTAAAATAAATAGTGTAATTAGTTAATGGTTAAAGTAAAATAAAATGTTTTAAACTTTTAAATTAATTAAAAATCTTAAATTAATCATACATGTTAATTATTAACTAATTTTAGATAATAAAATAAAATTAAATGGTTGTAACTAGTTTGATAATAATTAAATAGGATTTGTAAATAATTAATTTTGGTTAAAATTAATCAAATGATTGTGTGACTAGTTAATCTAGTCTACGTGTAGTTTAAATGATTAAGTACTTTGGATTGCTTGATTTATCTAATATGTTAATTCCAGTTATTCTGTGATATGAAATACCCTGAATTGAACCATTGATATAAACATGAGACGTTTATTTGAAATAGATATTTGTGATGAAATTTCTATGTGAATATGACATTCTAAAATTATATTGAATTGTTTTTACTTAAAACAACTTGGCCTTAAAAATGGCGTTTAGATTTCGATGAGACCGAGATCAGATACCGATTGTTATCCGAAAACCACAGCGATCCAAAATAAGTGATAGGTCGTGAAGATCTCAAGGGAAGATTAGGAATGAAGATTCAAAATGCAAGGGCTATTTGTCGCTAACTCTGAGGGTGATTCCAATACGAGTGCATGGGAGATAGTGCCTTCAGTTCCATTCGAACCCAAAACGGACTTTTATGGACGAATGCTATCAGACCATCGTCATTGGAGGACGGTGAGCATTCTACGAAATATATGCTATAAAGGTAATCGTATCCTCAAGCCCCATCAACCGGGAATGGCTAAAACAGGGGAGGTGTAGCAAGGCTAAGTGGGTAGCACCCATTTAGGGTAAGATTTCCCCTGTCCAGATGTCCCTTTTTATTCGACTGCGTGGGCGGTTTGTGGCCTCAACCGTGGAGTGATCTTGTTCGAACTATCAAGTAAGGGGTAGCTCTAGTTGTGTTGCAGGGGATCGAGAGTGGTCCTCGGCATGCTGATCTAGACCAAGTACTGTGACGGACGGTACCTAGCCCTACCATTGTATGGAATCCAATTTTCAATAAGCGCCATACATTTTGATTGTGCCCAACTATGTTGGAATGTGAGATTCAAACATTCCAGCTATTTCTTACTTTATATTGAAAAACCTAAACACTGTTATAATATCGCTGGATTTCCTATGAAAAGTTTTGGCTATCGTAAGGGAAAAACTTGCCCGTGTTTATGTGCGGTGAGTCTTACGAGATACCCTTGATTTCAAATGATTTTTAAGTCAAATATAATTTAACCATTTACTCACACCAGACCCATGTCTGACCCGGAGTTTATTTTATGTCTTCCTAAACTCCTGGGTACCTAATTTTTATGAGTAGCCAAGTGATTTCTAGGTTAGCTTTGACGTATTTGGAGGAAGGCTTGGAGCAGGAGGCTTCTGCGTACCTAGTTATATATGTTTCCGTTGTATTAGTATTTATGGCTGCATTTTGATTTGTACGGAATAGGCAGGTCACCACGACTGTCTAGTATGGTATAAGTAGAAATTAATGAATGATATATTGTATTAGTGACTTTTGTGATATATGTTTGTGATGTAATATATTTATCTCGTTCCGCTGTGAGATTCTGTGATTAAGTTTAGTTCTTTCTTTCCATCTATTACTTTTCTACCTATTTCTTTCTATTTCATGAAATGCCTTTTTATGGAATGAAGGGCGTGCCATCATAGTTGATATCAGAGTGCTAGGTTAAGAAAATACCTAGGCTTTTAGGTTAATACCCATCGAGAGAGAGCGTACTTGTAAAATTTTATATATACATATGCACACTTACCTGACTATTGGATTACCTTGTCCAAGTTATCAAAATGAGTTCCAGGGGAAGAAGAGGCAAGAGAGCGAGTAGCACGACAACTACAAACGGAAGGACCCTGAATGCAGAGGGTGGTAGGGTAACTGTCGAGGCTGTAGCCCCAATACGACCTCAAGTGAACTTTGCTGCGCTGTGCAAAGACTTTACAAATCTAGAAGGAAAGACTTTTATGGGTACTGAGTCTATCATCAAAGTGCAAGCCTGGCTACGCCCGTGTGAGTGAATTTTTAAGAGTTTGGATCTTTCGGAGAGCATAAGCGAGTTATGGCGTCTTCACAACTACAGGAGGGAGTAGCTGCGTGGTGGGACGCGGTCACAATGAATGTTCCCGAGGACGAATTTTCTTGGAACAGATTCAAGGAGGTATTTGAAGAGCAGTTTATGCCTACTGTAAGGAAGACCAGACTGTATAGGAGTTTTCTACACCTTAAGCAAGGAGATTTGTCAGTATCGGAATATGAAACCAAGTTCAACGAGTTGTACCGATATGGCCCTGGACTTATTGACACACCGCTTAAGAAGAACGAAATGTCTATGCTTGGAATGAGACCCGAATTTCATGAGAAAATGACTGCACATCTCAAGGATTATTTGTGGAACTGGTAGATATGGTTGTGAGATACGAGGAGCTTTTGGAAAAGAATCCCTTGGCGATAGTTGCACCACCAAATGGAAATGCTACCAATCAGAATAAAAGGAAATTTAACCCACACTAGAAGAAGCGGGGGAAAGGAAAACCTGGAGGAAACAATGTAGCCAGGAAATGTTATGTCTGCCAACAGGAAGGTCATCTGGACAGATTCTGTCCTAGAGGAGGAGCTCCGAAGCATTAGCAGAGTGGACCTATTTCCCCAATGGTGCAGAAGACTTTGTGCTTCAATTGTCAGCAACCCGGGCATATGGTGAAAGCTTGCCCACTTCTCCAGAAGGCTTAACAAAACAAGGTGTTTGCTATTCAGGATGGACCTTCAGTTTCTACTGGTAGGAAAGGCAAAGGTGTCCTCTAAGGTACTTTGCTTTTAAATGACATTTATGTTAGAGTATTGTTTGATTCTGGTGCTTCCCTTGGTTTTATTTCTTTGGAAACGGTGGAGAAGTTTCACCTTACCCCTAGTGGCCGCCCTATTTTTATGTCTAATCCCATAGGGGGAGTGACCAAATTGGACATGATTTGTGAAGGCCTGAAAATTTCTTATCTATCCCATAGCTTCTCGTGCGACCCATATGTATTGGACTTTAAAAGATTTGACCTTATATTGGGAATGGATTGGTTAGACAAGTATAAGGCTGTTTTGGCTTGTGAAGAGAGAACCGTGTCCTAGGAAACCGAAATGGGAAGGATTGCAAGGGTGACTTGTGACAGTCCAGGTATTCACCTGGGTAGCCTTTTGCATTGGCTCGAGGCATCTTAAGAATAGGTTGGAACCATTCCAGATGTGTTCGAAGAAGTCAATGGTTTTCCCCCGCATCGGGAGATCAAGTTCCATATTGATTTAGTTCCAGGGGCGACACACATAGTCCAAACAAGTAGAAGGATGGCTCCTAGAGAAAGAGAGGAATTGGTGAAGCAGACTCGAGATTTCTTAAAGAGAGGATTAATCAGACCTATTTATTCTAGTTGGGGTTCTGCTGTTGTATTTGCAACATAAACGGGCGGGTCACTAAGGTTTGGTGTAAACTATCGAGAATTGAATAAGCTGACCATTAGAAATATGTGCCCCTTGCCTCATATTGGCGATCTTTTCGACCAACTTCATGGGGCGACTGTGTTCTCCTAAGTGGATCTTGCTTTGGGATTTCGCCAATAGAGGGTTGCTGAAGACAGTATACCCTTAATTGCATTTAGAGGACCCGACTGTTTCTATGAGTGGCTCGTTATGCCTTTTGGGCTAGCCAACCCTTCGCTTATTTTATAGATCTGATGAACCGTGTCTTTTAGAATGTACTGAACAAGTTTGTGCTTGTGTTCATCGACGACATTCTCATCTACTCCAAATCAGAGGAGGAGTACGACATCATTTGGAGATAGTATTTGTGACGACCCGAAATTTTCAAGCGTTTAAAATCAGAATATTTAATTGATTTTAAGTATTCAATAGAGCAATTTTAATTTGAATTATGAATATCACTATTTATCTGATAATTAAATTATTGAATTAAACAATTTGAAATTGGGTAAAATGTGAATCTAAAATTCTAAGCCTGTTAAAAATAATTTGTAGGCTTATAAAATTTATATTGTTAGTCCTGAGGATAATAGAAGTTGTAAAATTGAAATTAACAGTGATTTGTTCAGTTTTAAAACTTTATAGTTTAAATTGAATTCAAAAATAGCCTTCCGAGGCACAGTCTCAGAATTTGACGGAACCAGTTTCATTGGGTCCGTAATATTGAATTATTATCGGATTTCAAATTTCGTATAGATTGGAGTTGTTGTGTGAGCATACGATAAGTAAGCGTGTTGAAATTTATATCGAAAATCTAAAATAAACACATGGATTCAAAAAGCACGTGCTACCTTCTTCAGTACGCTTCATTGTTAATAAAGAACATTTGTTGTTTAGGAGATTATAAAATAAAATATTCATATCAAAGAAAAGTCAAACATATAGTCAAAATCTTTTGAAAGAAGCCTCACTCTTCTAGCTTCTAACGCAAGCCCTTTTTCTTTTACCCCTCACTTCAGATTCATTTCGACTTAATATTTGGCCGAAGCCTCGTTTTTTTTAGAACAAATTTATGGCCGATGCCATCATCTTCAAATCAATTCAAATCGATTTCATCCTTGTTACAAATCAATCAAAGCAATTCGTATAAACAAATTTGAATCAGAAGCCGAACTCGTCGTCCCTAGGGCTAGTCGAAATCGAAGCTTCTTCGAGTTCGTGTTCGATTGGCAGAGGGGGAAAAACACGCGTACTCGAATGAGAGGAAATCGTGTTATTATCATCAATGAACGCGAGTCGAAGTTTTCCAAGGGTCTAGGGTTCGCGTTATAGATTATCGAAGACGCGACGCTAAGTTTTGGAAGATGCGCATGCGATCAAGAGGAATGGCCGATCCTATTGCAACCAGTAAGGTAAAGTTTCAATTTTTGTTAATTAAAATTAATTATATGTATATACCTAGTGCAGAGAAAAAAAGAAGAAGAAGAAGATGTTTTGCTTATATATATATAAAAAAAAGGGGTTTACAGTAAAATTAATTATTGAAGTAATTTAACTTATTTGTTTTAAGTAAATTAGAATAGAAAATTTAATGTTGTATAAATAAGATGTGGGAATAGAAAAATGGATTTTTTTTTATGTTAAAGGAATCTATTAAACGGTAAGTAATTGATAGTTATATATATATATATCAATGACCACAAGATTAGGGAAAGAAATAATCTACGTTTAAACATTTTATTTACTAGGTTATTTTAAATAATATTCGGGAGATTAATTCTTTTTAATTTATTTTTGGAACGTAAAGTTTATTAAAAAGAAAATTTGTTCAATATCAAATTTACGAGTTGAAACCCAAAATTTTTAGTTAATTGGAAGTCTATAACAGGGAATTTAGTTGTTCGGGTAGTTCAACTATTTATAAATGATATAAATATGTATACAAGGTTTAAATGAAAGGAACAAATAATAATAGAGTTGTTCGATATTCAAATATTAATAAATCGTAAATTGGTTTGTACAAGGTTAAAAATCGCGGGAACAAGACAAGTTGAGGTGAATGGAAATCTTAGGCCAAAGGTGAGTTAATCTCACTCGTTAAATTTAAATTTAAATGATTAAATTTAAATAATTGTTTGATTGGATGAATTGAGTGATGTGATATAATATGGTATTTTGGAATTGGCATATTATATTGTGCTAACATCTGTGGATGCAGGAAAAACAGGTTGGAGGGATCCAACTGGATCCCTCAATATTTATTTAACTTATTTAATACCCTCTGTTGAGATTATTTGATATTCTATGATGAATCATATTGGAATGTTGAATGCTATGGTCTGATTGGATATAATTTGGTATAATGAATTACCAAAAATATATAAATTGGATTTTTGAAAGAAATAAAATGAGAGGAATTGTAAGTAAATCAATTATAGAAATTTGGATAAATTTAAGAATGAATTGGAAAGAAATAAAGTGACTTTAAAATTTTAATAAATGAAACTACAGTATAGAAGGAAATTATTGAATTTTAAACTGTAGTGTCATTTTTTTAAGAGAACAAACAATTATTTAAAATTTAAGATTTAAATTATGGAAAGGAATAAAGAAGAATTGGGAAAGACCTAAATTTGTATATTTCAGGTAAGAGATTTAAAATCAAACGGAAATAATAACAATAATAATAAGTCTATAATTAATGAATTTTGGAATGAATTGAGTAAGTAATGAAATTTATCTCAAAAGGGGTAAATTGGGAATCAATTTGGAAAATTGATTTAAGTGATTGAGATTGGAAATTTCTCTCTGAATAACCAAGTACGTTTTCAAAGTAATTTTTTTTTAAATATAAATTAAAAGTTTAAGTTGTTGTAAGAAGTATGTTTTGAAAAATTTACTATTTCTAAATATTTAAATTCTAAAGTAAGTATTTCCTTTTAATCTATTATAGCAATAATTATTTTAATCTATTATAGAAATAATTATTTTAAGAGTGACTTAGTATTTTATTTTTAAAAGTGAAATCTAGTTTTATATTCTATTTGGTAACATTATTTCAAGTATTCATATAGTATGTATTTTTAACAAATCATTGAAGTAGTTTTAACTTAAATATTATAAAGTATATTTCTAAGTAAAATGTTTTAAATTATTTTTAAAATCTAGTTTTGTGCTTGGTGATTTCAGAGGAGATATAAAATATTTGGGAAAGTTGATTCAAAGAAGAATGATGGTTTTGAAACTGTTTGCAAAGGATTGAAAATAGAAATATATCTTGTGAAGATATTTTTGGAGACTAATAAATAATTTGGAAAATTATTTATTGGTTGATGGTTGTTTTGTGAATATAATTGATAGTTAAATAACCGACTATCAATATTGGACAAATGCGTTGATCGTTTCGAAGAGTCCGGGATCGAGATTTATTTCTCGAAAACCACTTCGATCCGGTTTGTACGTTTCGTGTAAACGATTTGGATTCAAAGATGGAGCAGTGAAGAGCAAGGGCTAGTCGCTACTAATCCTGAGGATATTTCCAAAATGGATGTAGTAGGAATAGTGCCTTCGGTTCCGTTCGAACCCGGGACGGACTTGTATGGATGAATGCTTGCGAAAACATCGTCAGGTGGACGATGGGCATTCTAAGAAATATGTTCTATAAAGGTAACGCTTAGCCTCAAGCCTCATCAAATGGGAATGAATGAAAATCAGGGGTTATGCAGCAAGGCTAGGTGGGTAGCACCCAAGCAGGGTGAGGTCATTCCAGTCTAGATGTCCCTTTTATTTTCGGCTTAGTGGTGCGGTTGCCGATCCCAACCACGGGGTCATCTCACTCGGGACTGTCCAGTAAGGGATGGTTCCGGCCTTGTGTTGCAGGGGATGAAGGGAGTAATCCTTGGTATGGTGATCTAGGCCCCGTACTGTGACAGGTGGTACCCCAGTGCCTAGTCATTGATGGAAATCCATTCTCCCTACGAGCCTTGTACGAGTTTTGTTTGTATTACCCACTCTGTGGCTAGTAGCTAGAATTTAATCATGTAACAATTTTAGCTATTTTATAAGTATTTGTATATAGACCCTATTATAATATCAGAGGATTTCTATAAAAATTGTTTTAGCTATCGTAAGGTAAAAACCCGACATGTTTATTTGTGGCGTGGTCTTACGAGATGCTTTTGTTTTCAAAGGATTTTTGAAACTTTAATAATCAATTGGGTGTGATTTTCTCACGCTGGTAATCTAGACTGACTCGGGTGTTATCTAACTGTAATGCTCGGGTCAGACCGAGTATTATAGGATACAGGATATGTTGCTGTGGAGCTCAGGAGACGAGCTGGATGACGATACGTACACACGTACTTGTTTATATTTATATATTCCGCTGTTTGAGTTATTGTGTATTCTTGAGTTGATGTGTATCCATGGTATGATATTGATGTTGAGCTGTGATTAATGTACTCTGATGATGTAATATATAAACAGAGATATTTGATTTTTGAGTATAATTATTTATTATCTATTATATTTTATTCCACTGCGATGGTTAGATTCTGTTGTTGTTTCTGTTTTCTCTTCTTCTACCTCTTCTTCTTAAACCCAAATGGTTCGTAATTCTGTGCAACTTGAGTTGATTATTGTAAAATAGTGTTGAATCAAGGGGTACGGATTTGCGGGTCGTTTCAGTATTGGAGACCTTAAGGAGGCATGCCCTGAAAGCAAAGTTTTCGAAGTGTCATTTCTAGAAATCAGAAGTAAAATTTTTAGGACACATTGTATCTGGAGATGGTATCTCTGTGGATCCAGTCAAGGTGGTAGCTGTTCAAGAATGGAAGCAACCACAGACTCCTATGGATGTTCGCAGCTTTTTGGCTTGCCAGGTTACTATAGGAAATTCATCCGAGATTACTCTAAGATTTCCTCTCACTTGACCAAACTGAATAGAAAGGGAGCGAAATTTAAATAGACTCTAGAATGTGAAGAAGCGTTTCTAGATCTGAAGGTGAGATTGACTAGTTCACATGTTTTAGCTATTCTAGATGGGAACAGTAAGTTGGAGGTATATATAGATGCTTGTGGAATAGGAGTAGGAGCTTTTTTGATGCAGAATGGAAGGGTAATTGCGTACGCAAGTAGGCAGTTAGAGCCTCATGAGAAAAACAATGCTACGCATGACTTGGAATTGTTGGCTATTGTCTTTGCGCTGAAGATATGGAAACACTACCTGTTGGATGAAAAGTTTGAGCTTTTCACTGAGCATAAACGGTTAAAGTATCTTTTTACCCAGAAGAACCTAAAGCTGAAGCAAAGATGGGTGGAATTTTTGACATCTTATGATCTGGACATTCTTTACACACCTTGGAAAGAAAATGTGATGGCAGACGCCTTGGGTAGAAGTCCAATTTTGGCTGTTATTGAAGTTACCCCGACTTTACAGGAACGGATTGTAAGCAATCAAAAGGAGGACAGAATGCACATAGAAATAGGGAAGGTATAGCAAGGCTAAGTGGGTAGCACCCAATTAGGGTAAGATTTCCCCTGTCTAAATATCCCTTTTTATTCGGCTGTGTGGAAGGTTGGTGGCCTCAACCGTGGGGTGATCTTATTCGGAATATCCAGTAAGGAGTAGCTCTAGTCTTGTATTGCAGGGGATGGAAAGTGGTCCTCGGTATGCTGAACTAGACTAGGTACTGTGTTGGGCGGTGCTTCAGTAGTCCTGCCATTGTATGGAATCCAATCTGCAATAAGCGTCGTACGTTTTGGTTGTGCCCAACTGTGTTGGAACGTGAGATGCAAGCATTCCAGCTATTTCTTACTTTATATTGAATACCCTAGACACTATTCTAATATCATTGGATTTCCTATGAAATGTTTTGGTTATCGTAAGGAAAAAACTTGTCCGTGTTTATGTGCAGTGAGTCTTACGAGATACCCTTGATTTCAAATGATTTTTAAGTTAAATAAAATTTAACCATTTACTCACACCAGACCCATGTCTAACTCGGAGTTTATTTTCTGTTTTCCTAAACTCTTGGGTACTCAAATTTTTACGAGTAGCCAAGTGATTTCCAGGTTAGCTTTGACGTATTTTGGACGCAAGCTTGGAGCAGGAGGCTTCTGCGTACCTAGTTACATATGTTTCCACTGTATTAGAATTTATGGTTGCATTTTGGTTTGTATGGAGTAGGCATGTCACCACGACTGTCTAGTATGATATATATAGAACTTAATGACTGATGTACTGTATTAGTGACTTTGGTGATATATGTATGTGATGCAATATATTTATCTCGTTCCGCTGTGAGATTCTGTGATTGAGTTTAGTTCTCTCTTTTTATTTATTTCTTTTCTACCTATTTCTTTCTATTTCATGACACGTATTTCTATGGAATAAAGGGCGGGCTGTCACACAAGCAATAAGAATAAATAAATAAATGCAGTGGAACAACATGACGCAGTGGAATACATATAGTAAATAATAGTAGCACAAATCTTCGTCATCGTCCTCTAGAAAAAAGGTCTTCAAATCCTAAAACGGTCAGGCTGACCCGAGTGAATTGAAAAGACAAAACACTCAAGTCAGAACTAAAAGATCTTATGTAAGTTAAATCAACGGTAAATATGAGTGTGACGGCGTCAGAGATGTTTACGGGGTTTGACATCTTTTATCCAGTGTCTAACGTGAGTGCAATAACTTAAGTGATGTTCGGGATTTACATCTCCTAAGGATCCATTAAACTATCTACTATGCAGTACAATACGCTATTATAGTAGTGTCCACAGTAAAGTAAAGTATTAAAATAGCGTTAAGGCGTTATCCATATCCTCCTTAACATATTTTTATATATTCCCATAGTCTATACAGTACCGTAATTCCTTCGTAAAGTGGAGGGCTATCAGAGGGCAATCCATATGTATGACACAAACCAAACTCGTAGAAGAAATGATAGGGCATGCGAACACGACACTCGAGGCAATGCCAGGGTAGATATACCAATTGCACTCTCGGACTGGTGGTAACGCATAGCTGCTACCGCCTACCTCGGATACACTCCCATATCAAAATCGAGGGGTGGCCACCAAATCAATCACAAAGTCAAAGTATAGTATCGAAGAAATGTGCCCGATAGGAGGAGTGACCTCACTTGGCCCGGTATAGCTCCTATTTTAGTCACATCTAAGCTGACTCAAGGGAGTCAGGGTCATGTCATACCTCATACAGAAATCATTCACCAAACTATCCTACTTTATTTTTGGAATCTCCACCACGTACACAGTTGTTAAAGTGGTTTTGGGTGTTGGCTGAGAGTATGACAATATCTGATCCCGGTCTCTTTAACAACCAAATGCTTATTTCACACCGGATGGTTCTTTTACATTTCAAAAATCAACTCACAATTTGTATCGAGATATCATATTCTTAAAACCATAATACTTTCGAAATCACATTCAATTTCAAATTCTTATCACATTTGAAATCATACCTTTTCCGAAGTCATAATTTCTTCAAAAATCATATTTTCAAATAGGTGAAATCCTCATTTCAAAATTATCATATTAAATCAAATATGTTATTTAAATCCAACTTAGGTTATAATATCGTTTAACCATATTCACTTTAAAATCGAGGATTTGAATATAAACTCATATATTTTACTTAGTTTGGAATTTAGAAAAATAGTTTAGATAGTTATAAATAGTTTAACAAAGTTAAGAATAAATTTCTAGCATAGTCAGAATACTCTAATATATTTTAAAATAGGTTAAAATAGTTTAAGTTGATTTAAGATAGTTAAAAAGATTTAAAATAGACTAAATATAATTAAAATAGATTAAATAACTTTAAAAGAAAAGAAATTAGATTCAAAATAAATTAAAATGGCTTAATTAGTTTAAATTAAATTAAATTGGTTCAAATAGGTTAAAATAATTTATATATTTAATATAGGTTAAAATAGTTTGATAAATTTTAAAATCTTAATAAAAAGAAATTTTAATACGATCAATTCTCTTAGTTTATGTTAAAATATGAATTTTGAAATAAATATCAACTAAAACTATTTATTTCATTCCAACACACTCAAACCCCTTCCTATTTCCAAATCAACAGAGTCTAATTCAAAATTTCCATTTAAATTCTCAATGAAATATATAAATTTACATCGATTTCAATTCACGTTTGAAATACCAAATTTTGCGACTACAATTTCAATACATATTCAAAGTTATATTCAATCAATTCCAATAACTCAATTCCTGTAAGTTTCAGTTATACTTAAAAAATCAACTTAAAATTTCAATTAAATTCCTTAAACCAATTTCTTTAAACCAATTCAAATCTCAACATAAAACCTAATTTTCGATAATAATTCAATTTATATAAATCAGATTCTTATTTCAAAATATCATTTAACAAAATTCAAAATTTAAGATTTTTAAAATCATTTAATTTAACCAATCCGGTGTCCATATATAATTCTCTACCCTAGAGTCAAGTGATACAGATGTTTATCATTTCAATCCACAATTTTAAAATTTTACGCTTATATATCATTTAAAACCGCAATCTCGAATTAATAACAAAATCCACAAAATCGCTCGAGTCTATCATTTCAACCCATAACGATTTTTCCCTAATCTATTGATCATTCGAGTATATATCATTTCACCCCATAGTGACTTTCCTAAACAGTAACTAAGGGAACTTGCAGAGTGATAATAATATATAAACCAATTATAGAATCCAATCATCCAATAATAAATTCAAATATCTATCACAATCATAATCCAATTCAACCAATAAATATCAACAATTAACAGATTGGTATATACGGGTAATTAATTGGTGATTTAAATTCAGCAATAAATTAAATGACAATTTAATTCAAAACAATTCAAATTAACAGGAATATCAATTTAACAATATCAAACAGCCATAAATATATTTTGTAACAACCCGCATATTTATCGAGTTTGTATTTAAATATTTTATTTAAATATTAACTCGTTAATCGGATTTTGGTCCGAAAAGCTACTTTTTGCAAACGGTCAAATTAGGACTCGAGACCACTTCCATTGAGTTCGAAATGTCGTTTACAACTTTTTTAAGTATAAACATCTATAGGTTTGGAGTTAGTGAAATTTCACTAACTTTTCCCGCTTTGGACTTTGGGTTAGTTTAGCCTATTAAGCTCAAGTTCCAACCCTCTTCTCCTCACTCTTCATAAATTTCCTAACTAATCAAGCTTTGGCATTAATGGTGGAGGGAATGGGAAATTAAAATTCCAAAACTCAAATTCAATTGCAATCCATCTTTCTACTCCAAATTCAAGAAGAAGACATTGGATTCAAGCTTCTTGTGCTTAGATAGAAGAAGGATTGATTCTTGCTTGCTTAAAACTTCATTTTCATTGATATTTAGTGCAAAGGTGAGATTTTTATCTCACAAATCTAGTCTATAACTATATTGGACTGTTGGGAATGATTCCCTATCACTTTTGCATGCACATTTGCATTAGGTTTGGATTGGATTGGCGAAAAACTCCAATTTTTAGCGTTTTGGTGAATTTTCTACACTTAGGTCGTTCTGGCCATTTTCGTGTGTTCGGAGTTAGGTCGCTCGCGACCTAACCCTTAGGTCGTAGGTCGTATGGACCTTAGGTCGTAGGTTGTTTCTCGCCTTAAATTCCCCCTGCAGCGTTAGGTCGTTAGCCTCGGAATTAGGTCGTTGAGCCTTAGGTCGTAGGTCGTTTCTGGCCTTAAATTCCCCCTGCAGCGTTAGGTCGTTAGCCTCGGAATTAGGTCGTTGAGCCTTAGGTCGTAGGTCGTATGGACCTTAGGTCGTAGGTCGTCCTGGCCATTTCTAACGTCTTCGGAGTTAGGTCGTATGGACCTTAGGTCGTAGGTCGTATGGACCTTAGGTCGCTAGGTCGTATGGCTTTAGGTCGCATGACCTTTACCCTTTAGGTCGCTGGACCACTAGGTCGTTCCCCTTAGACCCCTAGGTCGCAACCATTAGGTCGCTCGACCCTATCCCTCTTAGGTCGTTAGACCTCATTTTGTCTTCACTAAGTCGTACCGTTTTGGACGGGGCGCTGCCCCGCACCCCGCCGGGGGCGCTGCCCCCTGGACCCCCGCGACCTGACCGGGCAGGTCAAACCCCGTAAGCGGTGGCGTTGCCCCCGCACCCCCACCTTGGGGGGTTGCCACCCCCCCCCCCCCCGGACCCCCCCTCCGTAGGGGATCTTATCTGAAAAACATTGAGCTGATTTCCTTGGATTTTATTCACATCTCCGTAAGCGATTTTTGTGACTGATTGTTTCTACAATTGCTTCTGTGTTTTGTCACTTTATAATATAAAGGTTTCAATACTAGTAGTAAATATCAAAACTCTTTTAACAAACAATTTCAACTCTATTTTTAATAACAAAGCTCTTTTCTTAAACCGTTTTCCAATCTATTAGTATATACAAACCTTTACCTCACTCGGATGAGAAATCTAATTAAACGACTTAGTAAAACAAGTGGTATGAAACGCTTGCGTTCACTTCATCGGTTAATTCTTGGACTTGTTCGATTGAACCTCTTGTGACAATTTTATTAGTGAAGATTTACAGTTTGTTCGTAAATATTTAAGTTAAGCAAGTGGTTATGGGACATGAAGCTAAACTTCTATATTTACTAGCTTAGTGTAATTGAAACTTCTCGTTGATCATGACGATCATTCTGATGATTTAGACTAGCAACTGTGCGATGTCTCTTGTTGCGAGGTTAGACTAGACACCACTTGTGTGATTCCACTCACACATACCTTTTTGCTTTTTGGTTAGTCTGGACCTTAATCTGTGTGATTCCATTCACACATGTGGGGTAGCTCCCCTTGGTCTTCGGACCGTCATGTGATAGGCCTCTTTCTCTTTTCTATGATTTCTGGACTTCTTGCATTGATTTCTAGAATTTATGTCATTGACTTGTTATGAGTACAAGTTTGGGGTATGATGCCCTTTCCGAATCTTTGAGAAGATTCTTATGATATTGATTATCTCTTATTGATTGATCTTCTGTTGATCATTATTTACATACTTATAGTGGTATGTCATTATGGATGTTTATGTTTATGCCATATCTTTTATGTTATATCATGTCATCTGATATTTATAGCTAGACTGACCCGTTTATTATTTTCTTAAATAATACTCGGGTCAGACCGAGATGTTACAGGTGCTTCTGCTTGACTTCTTCCCAGGGATTCATCACTCTGACTTTTGGCTAACTGTTTAGATTAGCAGTTTTTGTTGTATACACTTGAGAGATAGACTCATAGTTGTATTCTTTTGTATAGCACGTGTTGCTATTCTTTTGTATTATCGTGGATCTTACTGACCACTACTCTGATGTACACTTTCATGTGTTAGTTATATATTCATATCTTCTTCCGCCTTTGTGATATGGATATCTGTGACTGATTTGTGATATGATTATTTCTATGTTTGTTTTCGAAGATTATTTATAGCCACCGTGTGATAAGCAATTACATGGATGGTCGCTCCTCAATAGCCTTATTCTCCGTGCTAGCTGACAGCACTACTCCGGAGTGTTCTTGGCTAGCGTGGGTATAGAGGTGGGGCGTCACATATTTCTAGTCATATCATAAATTCGATTTAACTAACATAAGATAATATAGAAGTTGCGAGTGGGTAAAAATTCTCACCTTTGAATTTAAATCGAATTTAAATCCAAATTAGGCTTAAAATTTCATCCTAACCAGCGTCAAAATGCCCGAAATTTCAATACGACCCAGTGGAACTAACCGCGCGAGAATCGGACGTCAAACGTAAAAGTTATGGGAGTTAGAACATTTATATTTCAATATATATTATAATTAATCGATAAATCAGAGGCAGACACATCACCTCTTCCCTCTGTCCCATGCCTTGACCCCCAAACCCGAACATGCAGCACATGTCCAACTTTGACCACCGGAGACTACCACACCGCCACCATCGAGTTCACACTCCACGCCGCACGTACCAGTGCTGCTTGTGCTGCCACCGACCCCTATATCACTGCCGTTGCCTCTTAAAAAAAGCTAGGGTTTCGTACGCAAGACCCCCAATTCCGATCGCCACAGGCCAAACTAGGCGATGCGACCACCTCCGCTAGACTCCAGGCGACGAGCTCCACAAAAATCATATCTCAATTTTGTCGATTGATGACGAAATCAAAAACGCCCAATTCGACTTTGACCGCGATTTGAAGTTGATCCGTGCACTGTTACTAAAAATAAACCCTAGACGTAGGTTCCATTCATCGATACCTTCCCAATGATATAAGATTTGATATAGTTTGAGGAGTTTTATTTTATTTGATTTTGAATTTGAATTTGCAATTTGGAATTAGGGTTTTGTTCTGCCATTGGGAAGGAGGAGATACGAACATACAGACAAATTTGTATGTACTGAAAAACTGAGTTGAGAAACACTAGGGTTTATAACAGACTATATATAGGCAGAGTTGAAAATAGAAAGAATGGATAAGATTGATTTGCACGCTGATTGATAATTGACCTGAAAAGCCCGCTATGATTTCGGAGTGAAATGGGTCATCCCATATATCAGAATAGATGTTTTCATATTTTAAAATTTAATGGAACAAGTTTCAAGTTCAAATTCCATCGTATGAAGAGGTTATGCTAAAATTGGCTTATGTCAAACTGATTTCAATTGATTTCAATTAAATTGATTTTCAGGCGTTTCGAGTCCGTACGATCAAACGACAAGTCTGATCGCTACAAAAGCTTAAAACCTTACAATATTTCACCGTTACGGATCCGATGAAACTGGTTTCGTCGAAATCGAGACGGTGGCAAAAATGGCTATTTTCACATTAATTAAATAAGTTAATACTAAATTAATTAAATCACCTTTTCAATTCAAATTTAATAATTTAAAACTTCTATCATTTTTGTTTTCTTAATCCTTTACAATAATTTAAACAAATTTAGATATCAATTTAAGGTTGATTATTCTTCAATTTCAGTGTTTAATTTCAATTTCAGTAAATTCAGTAATTATAAATAAATATTCCTATGAATCCATTTATTTAATTTTCAAATTTTTGTTATACAGTCAACTATCATCTTATGTTATAATTAACCTTATTTTATATCTAGGTACACCAATGTTCTCTAATTTCATCTTAATTCCCATTGACATAATATTTAATTTCATTTAATTGCAATAAATCCAATTATTATAATTTAAATTCCAATGAATTAATAAATATTGATTTCCATTCTTTTTATTCAACCAATTGTCATATTATGAATAAAATTAATATTGTTCCCAATTATTACCTTAATTTACATTCATGTAATATTAAATTATATTTTATTGCAATTGATATCCAATTTAATTTAATAGACTAAATAAATATGTAACATATAATAATTATTACCATTTACTTTTCATTACATTTATAAGTTATTATTAACAAACAAATGTTACAATTGTTTACATAACACTGATTTTATCCAATTATCATTAATTGTATACAAATTCATAAATCAGTTTAATATCTACATTTGTTTCCTTATTTTCAATTTATAGCCAAGTATATCATTTAAAATGATTTTAATTAATTGGAATTTCTTTCAAGTTGTTAATGATTAACTTTAATTCACATTGTTACGTTTCATTTTAGTTATTATTTCACTATTAAATCACAAGCTTTTTATTTCTCCCAATATTAAAACACTTGACTAATTAAATTAACCAATTTTAATTAACGAAAATTTATGGGTCGTTACACTCTCCCCCACTCAAAACTTTTTGTCCCCGAAAAAGAAAAAAAGGAAAAAGAAGGAATTAAGAGATCAATATCTTATTCAAAATATTAAATTTATAAATAATTAATTTATAAAATAAATGATTTGAATAAAATATATCAATTTATAACAATTAAATCCTTTATATTCAGGTTAACAAAAGTTTGGAAAACGTTTCTTAAAAATTACGAAGTCCAAAATTCACGATTTTTTTTGGCAGAGGGTCCTTTGTACGAAGAGGTCTAGAAGAAATAATAACATCAATAATTGCAATATATATCACATATTTTAAAATAATATATCCCAACAATGGGAAAAATAACATAATATCGCTAGAAAACCGTAATCCGAGAACGTACCTATTTGTCGGGCAAATAACGCTTATTTTATGAAACCAAAAGTAGTAGTTATTGCTTCCATGCCTGTATTTCACTTATATAATCCAATGAGTTGATAATTATATAAAATGAAATGGTTAATTTGTTTCAATTTATAACCAACAAATTAATATAACATAACAACAATCACTTGCAACCAGCATAGAATCATCTCTAGGAATCAAAGTAATCAACCATTCATCCATATCAAGCAGAACAAATGGTTTGTTCGGGTTTAGACAAATTTAATCATATAGAATAACAAATAAACTATTAAGCATATCATCTACTCAACAGTCTTAGATATAACTCAACAGATTATTCATACATCCCAAACAATTGGAAGGATCCTTTCCCAAACAACCCATTAGCCAAAACAAACAACAAACTCCAAATATTGTTAGGTTTATTCTTATAAATTTCTTTTCACAACATTTATTATTCATTTTCCATTCATATCAAGATTTATTTCTTTAACTTACATTTATTTCTTACAAATTCAAATTTTAATCATTCATATAATACTTATTTCAATTTATTTACATTCATTTATTTACATATGTTACTCATACCCAACTATTTAAACATATGTAAATTAGTTCTTATAGTACTATATAGGTTTCTTTGTAAATAAATTCACATTCATTCATTTAGTGTTTATTTTCATTTATTTTCATCCATTACTCACAAAATTCATTTTCCATTTATCCATATGATACAAATTTATTTTTACTTCATTACATTCATTTCTTACATAAATTGATTCCATTCAGTTGTTTATAATAATCAATGATTTCATTATTCAAGTATTACATACATTTTATTACAGTTTAGTTCACATTTATAAACTTATATACTTGATTTCTATTAGATTTTAATATTTGTTAGTGCATAATTCCATTTCCAAGTTTCTCACCTTTTATTTTACATTCATCCTTTATTATATAATGTCATTGAATGTTGAATCCATTTCCTAAATCATTTCAACTTCATGAAGTTAAAGTCATTCAATTCAGTATAGTGTTCATTTGATTATTTACTTTAATTATTAATAGCCTCAATCATTAACTTAAGTTCATAATCCTTTTCTTATGTACTCATTTTCTATTTCATTTTATTCAGTAGCTCTTAAATTTTAACTTAAGTTTACAACTATTATTATATAAAAATTCTTATTTATAAAAGTAAATTCACTGAACACTTTCATTACTTAAGTTTTACTTGTATAATATTCTATCACATGTTCCTATTAAATATTACAACTTATAGTCTTTTGGTAAGTTATATATATGTCTTTAAAAATGCAATTGAAAGTTACACAAGTTTGTCTTATTTCATTTTAGTAAACAAATGTTCAATAATTCCTATTATCTTATTTACTGGTTATAAATTTCAAATCTCTTGTATACTTCATTTATAATCTGGAATTTAATTTCTTATTTTCATATTAGAAGTTCCAATTATTAAATAATTAAAATTTCATTTCATTACAATAGTTGAAATGCCTAATTTATAGGAATTTAAGAACTAAATGCTGGGTTCTATTTTAAATTATTGAAAATGACACACACACACACACACACACACACACACACACATTCACAACTTTTATATCCAATCATATTTGACTTTGAAAATTTTATTTGTTTATTAAAATAATTCTGTAGTAAAACTACGACAATGGACTTCCTACATTGAAACTCAAAAATGAACATTGACGATGCATGCATTCATTACTGAAATTATTTTCCAACGACAGAGAGGGGAGTACAGAACTTATTTCTTTTCCAAAATTCCATTAAAACATTTCTTTCAAATCAACTTGAAATATTTATCAGAAAATACTTCTAAGTTATATTATTATTGTATCCCAAAATCATTAGAAAGAAACTTTAAAAATCATGGAACGTAGGTTCTAAAATTTTCAATTTATATTTATTTTATTTACAAATCTTATGTTCAACCAATATTTATAAATTTCATTACCTAACAACAAATATATTACAACCAAATATATCATTTGTAAAATTATTATTTTATATAAAAAAATATATAATAGGCAAAATTATTTCATTTACCTATTTTTCACAACAATATTGCATCGTTCTATCCTATTAAGTGTTTAGAAATCCCTATCGATGTCATAGCGTCCTATGCACTAATCAGAATTTATAAATACAAAACGGACAAATCAACACAATATAAAAACATTTGTAACACTAACAAATATGCTCTCTCATATATATAGACACTCAGAGACTCATTCTAGGGTATTACTACCCTATTAATAAAGAGTCAGACCCCACAAAGCTAAGGTTTATCGCCAAACCAAAGCTCCGATACCAACTGTAACGATCGGCCTCTTTGGATGGTTTAAATTGGCGATAAGCCACACATGTCAGACTCAAACCATACAAAAGGGTTGATTATTATTGGGGTAAATAAGAAAAGAGAAAGAATAAAATAAATACATCTCGCAGCGGAATGACAAAATATAATAATCATATAACAGTTCATGAAGCTGTTTACAAATAAATTTGATGATACTTATACAATATAGAATCAAAGTTACAAACAACAAGAATAGATAAATAAATGCAGCGGAACAACATGATACAGTGGAATACATATAGAAAATAATAGTAGCACAAATCTTTGTCTTCGTCCTCCGGAAATAAGGTCTTCAAATCCTGAAATGCTCAGGCTGACTCGAGCGAATTGAAAAGACAAAACACTCGAGTCAGAACTAAAAGATCTTATGTAAGTTAAATCAACGGTAAATATGAGTGTGACGGCGTCAGAGATGTTTACGGGGGTTGACATCTCTTATCCAGTGTCTAATGTGAGTGCAATAACTTAAGAGATGTTCGAGATTTACATGTCTTAAGGATCCATTAAACTATCTACTATGTATTACAATACGCTATTATAATAGTGTCTATAGTAAAGTAATGTATTAAAATAACATTAGGGCGCTACCCATATCCCCCTTAATACATTTTTATATAATCCCATAGTCTATACAGTACCGTAATTCCTCCGTAAACTGGAGGGCTATCAGAGGGCAGTCCATAGGTATGGTACAAACCAAACTCGTAGAAGGCGCGATAGGGCATGTGAACACGGCACTCGAGGCAATGCCAGGATATATATACCAATTGCAGTTCTGGACTGGTGGTAACGCATAGGAGCTACTACCGCCTACCTCGGACACACTCCCATATCAAAATCAAGGGGTGACCATCGAATCAATCACAAAGTCAAAGTATAGTATCGAAGAAATAAGCCCGATAGGAGAAATGACCTCACTTAGCCTGGTTTAGCTCTTATTTTAGTCACATCTAAGATGACTCACGAGAGTCAGGGTCACGTCATACCTCATACAGAAATCATTCTCCAAACCATCCTACTTCATTTCTAAAATTTCCACTACGTACATAGTTATCAAAATGGTTTTCGGTATTGGCAGAGAGTATGACAATATTCGATTTCGGTCTCTTTAACAACCAAATGCTTATTTCACACCGGATTGTTCTTTTACATTTCAAAAGTCAATTCACAATTTGTATCAAGGGATCATATTCTCAAAACCATAATACTTTCGAAATCACATTCACTTTTAAATTCTTATCACATTTGAAATCACACCTTTTCCGAAGTCATAATTTCTTCAAAAATCATATTTCCAAATAGGTTAAATCCTCATTTCAAAATTACCATATTAAACCAAATATGTTATTTAAATCCCAACTTAGGTTATAATGTCATTTAACCATATTCACTTTAAAATCAAGGATTTGAATATAAACTCACCTATTTTACTTAGTTTGGAATTTAGAAAAATAGTTTAGATATTTATAAATAGTTTAACAAAGTTAAGAATAAATTTCTAACATAGTTAGAATACTCTAATATTAAAATAGGTTAAAATAGTTTAAATTGATTTAAAATAGTTAAATAGATTTAAAATAGACCAAATATAATTAAAATAGATTAAATAACTTTAAAATAGATTAATTAGATTTAAAATAAATTAAAATTGTTTAATTAGTTAAAATAAATTAAATTGGTTCAAATAGGTTAAAATAATTTATATAGTTAATATAGCTTAAAATAGTTTGATAAATTTTAAAATCTTAATAATTAGAAATTTTAAAAAGATCATTTTTCTTGGTTTATACTAAAATATTAATTTTGAAATAAATATCGATTAAAACTATTTATTTCATTCCAACACACTCAAACCCCTTCCAATTTCCAAATCAACGAAATCTAATTCCAAATCTCCACTCAAATTTCTCAATAAAATATTAAATTTATGTCGATTTCAATTCACGTTTGAAATACCAAATTTAGCTACTACAATTTCAATACATATTCAAAGTTATATTCAAACTATTTCAATAACTCAATTCCTATAAGTTTCAGTTATACTTCAACAATCAACTTAAAATTTCAATTAAATTCCTTAAACCAATTCAAATCTCATCATAAAACCTGATTTTCCATAATAATTTAATTTATATAAATCAAATTCTTATTTCAAAATATCATTTAACAAAATTCAAAAATTTAAGATTTTTAAAATCATTTAATTTAATCAATTCGGTGTCCGTATGTAATTCTCTACCCTAGGATCAAGTGATACGGAAGTTTATCATTTTAATCCGCAATGTTAAAATTTCATGGTTATATATCATTTCAAATCCAATCCTGAATTAATAACAAAATCCATAAAATCGCTCGAGTCTATCATTTCAACACATAACGATTTTTCCCTAATCTATAAATCATTCGGGTATATATCATTTCACCCCATAGTGATTTTCCTAAACAGTAACCAAGGGAACTTGTAGAGTGATAACAATATATAAATCAATTATAGCATCCAATCATCCAATAATATATTCAAAAATCTATCACAATCATCATCCAGTTCAACCAATAAATATCAATAATTAACATATTGGTATATACAGGTAATTAAATGGTGATTTAAATTCAACAATAAATTAAATGACAATTTAATTCAAAATAATTCAAATTAACAGGAATAGCATTTTAACAATATCAAACAACCATAAATAAATTTCTAATCATATCGTAAATTCAATTTAATTAACATAAGATAATATAGAAGTTGTAAGTCGGTTAAAATGCCCACCTATGAATTTAAATTGAATTTAAATCCAAATTAGGGCTCAAAATTAAACGGCCTCAGAATTAATCTAAACTAGCGTTAAAATGCCCAGAATTTCAATACAATCACAGCGAAATAAACCACGCGTGAATGGGACCTCATATGTAAAAGTTATGGGAGTTAGAACATTTAAATTTCAATATATATTATAATTAATCGATGAATTAGAGGCAGACACGTCACTTCTTCCCTCTGTCCCATGACATGAACCCCAAACCCAAACACGCTGCACAGGTCTAACTTTGACCATCGAATTCTCATGCCCGCGACCACCGGAGATGACCACACCACCACCATCGAGTTTGCACTCCACCGCCACACCTATCAGTGCCGCTTGTGCCACCTCCGACCCCCCTATTGCCGCCGCCGCCTCTTAAAAAAACTAGGATTTCGTACACAAAACCCCCAATTCCGACCGCCATAAGCCAAACTAGGCGATGCGACCACCTCCGCTAGACTCCAGACGACGAGCTCTATAAAACCCATATCTCAATTTTGTCGATTGATGACGAAATCAAAGACGCCCAATTCGAATTTGACCGTGATTTGAAGTTGATCCGTGCACTATTACGAAAAACAAACCATAGATGTAGGTTCCATTCATCAATACCTTCCCAACGATATAAGATTCGATATGGTTTGAGAAGTTTGATTTTTTTGATTTTGAATTTGTAATTTGGGACTTAGGGTTTTGGTTCGGCCATTGAGAAGAAGGAGATAGGAGTACACAGACAGATTTATACGCACTGGAAAACTGAGTTGAGAAACACTAAGATTTATAACAGACCATTTATAGGCAGAGCTGAAAATAGAGAGAACAGACAAAATTGATTTACACACTGAACGATAATTAACCCGAAAAGCCTACTATGACTCTGGAGTGAAAATTGGTCATCCCATACATCAAAATAGATGTTTTCACTATTTTAAAATTCAACGGAACAGTTTCCAAGTCCAAATTCCATCATATGAAGAGGTTATGCTAAAATAGGCTTATTTCAAATTGATTTCAATTATTCTGAATTAAATTGATTTTTGGCGTTTCGAGGCCGTACGATCAAACGACAAGTCCGATCGCTACAAAAACTTAAAACCTTACAATAATTCACCATTACAGATCTGATGAAACTGGTTTCGTCGAAATCCGAGACAGGGGCCAAAATGGCTATTTTTCAGATTAATTAAATAAATTAATATTAAATTAATTAAATCACCTTTTTAGTTCAAATTTAATAATTTACAACTTCTATCATTTTTTCTTTCTTAATCCTTTACAATAATTTAAACAAATTTCAATATCAATTTAGGGTTGATTAATTTACCAATTTCAGTGTTTAATTTCAATTTCAGTAAATTCAGTAATTATAAATAAAAAATCCAATATATCCATTTATTTAATTTTCAAATTTTTATTATACAATCAATTATCATTTTATGGTATAATTAACCTTGGTTTATATCTAAGTACATCAATGTTCTCCAATTTCATCTTAATTTCCATTGATGTAATATTTAATTTCATTTAATTGCAATAAATCCAATTATTATAATTTAAATTTCAATGAATTAATAAATCTTGATTTCCATTCTTTTTATTCAACCAATTGTCATATTATGAAGAAAATTAACATTATTCCCAATAATTACCTTAATTTACATTCACGTAATATTAAATTAGATTTTATTGCAATTGATTTCCAATTTAATTTAATAGACTAAATAAATATGTAACACATAATTATTGTTACCATTTACTTTTAATTACATTTATAAGTTATTATTAACAAATAAATGTTACAATTTCTTAAATAACACTGATTTTATCCAATTATCATTAATCATATACAAATTCATAAATTAGTTCAATATCTACATTTGTTTCCTTATTTTTAATTTATAGCCAAGTATATCATTTAAATTATTTTAATTAATTGGATTTTCATTCAATTTGTTAATGATTAACTTTAATTAACATTGTTACATTTCATTTTGGTTATTATTTTATTATTAAATTACAAGCTTTTATTTCTCCCAATATTAAACATTAAATTAATTAAATTAACTATTTTTAATTAACGAAAATTTATGGGTCATTGCAAGTTTTATCTAAGACTGTTGAGTAGATGGTATACTTAGTAGTTTATTTGTCATTTTATGCGATTAAAAGTGTATAAACCCAAACAAACCATCTGTTTTGATTGCTATGGATGAATGATTAATTACTTTGATTTCATATGATGATTGTATGCTTGTTTGCAAGTGATTATTGTTATGTTGCAGTGATTTGTTTTGTTATTAGTTGAAACAACTCAAAATATTTTATTTTATATAATTATTAACTCGTTTTGGATTGTATAAGTGAAATACAGGTTATGGAAGCAATATCTACTGCTTTTGGTTTCATAATTAACCGTTGTTTGCCCGACAAATAGGTACGTTCTCGGATTACGGTTTTCTAGCGATATTATATTATTTTTTCCATGGTTTGGGATAGATTATTTTGAAAAATATGATATATATATATTTTTATTGTTGATATTATTATTTCTCCCCAGCCTCTCCGTACGAAGGAGCCTCTGCCGAAATTTTCTGTAAAATTTTGGACTTAGAAAATATTATGAAATGTTTTCCATACTTTTGCTAACTTGAATATGAAAGGATTTAATTGTTATAAATTGATATATTTTATTTAAATTATTTGATTATGTAAATTTATTTGTTTATAAATTTAATATTTTGAATAAGACATATTGATTTTTTAATTCCTTCTCTTTCCTTCTTTTTCCTTTTCGGGGGACGAAAAGTTTTGAGTGGGGGAGAGTGTGACGACCCGTAATTTTCGATAATTAAAAATAGTTAAATTAAGAAGATTTTGGGATATAATGTTGGAAGAAATAAAATTTGTAAAATATTTAATGAAATAATAACCAAAGTGAAATATAACAATGTTAATTTAAGTCAATCATTAACAATTTAATGAAATTCCAATCAATGGAAATAATGAAAATGTTATAACTTGGTTATAAATTTAAAGAAGAAAAAAAATGTAAATATTTAATTTACTAATGAAATAATATATTGTTAATGGTAATTGAATGAAATTAGTGTTATGAAAGTAATTGTAACATTTGTTTGTAAGTAACAAACTTGTAAGGGTTATTAAAGGTTAATGGTAACAATTGTTATAAGTTACATACTTATTTAGTCCGTTAGATTTAATTTGAATTCAATTGCAATTAATTCACTTAAATTAGTGCAGTTAATATAGACTAAATTGATATTGAAGATTGTTAATTCAATAAGATGTAACCAATGTAAATTCTATTCATAATATGTTGATTGAGTGAATAAAAAGAATGGAAATCAAGATTTATCAATTTATAGGAATGTAAGCTATAATAAGTGGATTTATTGTAATTAAATGAAAGTAAATATCACTTTAATTGAAATTAAGGTGAAATGGGAAAATATTAATGTACTAAGATATAAACCAATGATAATTATATCCATAAGATGATAATTGATTGAATAACAAGATGGAAATCAAATAAATGAATTTATTGACATTTAAATTTATAATTACTGAAATTATTAAAATTGAAATTAAACATTGTAAATTGTGAAATATTCAATAATAAATTGATATGGGAATTTGTTTTAAAGGATTATAAGTTACTAAGCAGCCTAAATTGATAGAAGTTGTAAATAATAAATTTTGAATTGAAAAGTGAATTAGTTAATTTAATATTGATTTATTTAATTAACGTAAATATACCCATTTGGGAAATTATCTTGGATTTCGATGAAACTAGATTCATCGGATCCGCAACAGTGAATTATTCTAGGATCTCAAGTTTCGAAGCGATCAGACTTGTCGTTTGATCGTAGGGGCGTGAAACGCGTAGAGATTAATTTAATTGATATCAATTTGAAATAAACTAATTTAGGCTAACTTCTTTATGCTACGGAATTAGGACTTGAAACCTATTCCATTGAGTTTAAAATTATTGAAAACATCTATTTTTTAATATGAGATGAGCCAATTCCGTTTCATGAACGAAACAGGCTTTTCGGGTCGTTTATCGTTCAACTTGAAATCAATCTTTTCCATTCATTTGTATTTTTGACCTACCTATAAATAGCCTGTTATTAACCCTAACTATTTTTTATTTTCATTTATTTGTACATACATTTCCTTCTCAACTCCGCAATCAAATGGCAGACAAACCAAATTCCAAACCCTCAATTCAATTTCAAATTCTGTTCCAAAAATGAAAACTCCTCAAACCCAATCAAATTATATATCGGCTTAAAACTCTCGACGAGTGCAAGTCAAATCTGCAGTTAGTTTTTCAATTTGAGTTTCTGTATGGCCAAAATTGGACGATTTAATCTTGGCCGTTCATTGGTGTTTCACGATCTTCGACGGATCGTCGATTGGAGGGTACCATATTGTAGAGAGCAGCGAGTGGAGTGCATCAGTGTAGATTTTGCGTCGAATCAACAGTGGGATTCTCAGCAAAAATTCAAATAGGATTTTAAAGATACGACGGCGGCTGCTCATTCCGGGGTCGATCGTCGTCGTGGGGGGAACGCGGGTGGTCGTGGTGGGTGAGAGATGGGCGACGCGTCGTTCGTGGTGATTTGGATGGCCCCGGCCGACCCTAGGTGGCGGCTTGCAGTGACGAGGCGGCGGCGTGAGTTCGAACGAAAGCTTCAGGTTAGGGTTTTCTAAGAGAAGAACGAGGGACACGTGGCGAGTTTGTATAGGTAATTTTTTATTTTGTTTTGTTTGTTTGTTTTAATATAAATTGTTTAAACTTCTAACGTCAACAATCTTTACATACGAGGTCCGTTTCACGCGCGGTTTGTCCAACTGGGATCGTATCAAAATTGCAGACATTTTGACGCTGGTATGGACGAATTTTGAGACTGTTTGAATCTGGGACCTAAATTGGATTTTAATTCGATTTAAATTCGAAGTGGTGTTGTTTGACCCACTCACAACTTCTAAAATTTCTTATGTTAGTTAAACTAAATTTATGATGTGATTTGGAATTTATTTATTTCTGTTTGGTATATTTAAACTGCTATTCCTATTAATTTGAATTTATTTTAATTAAATTTTCATTTAATTTATCATTGAATTAAATTGCCAGTTAATTTCTTGTATATAAAAATCTGTTAATTGTTGATAGTTATTGGTTGAATTGGATGATAAATTGTGATAGATGGCTGATTTCTTATATTGGATGAGTGGATGTGATGGTTGATTTGTAAAATGTTATCACTCTGCAAGTTCCCTTAGTTTTATTTGAGAATCACTATGGGTTGAATAGATATATACCCGAACGATCTATAGATTAGGGAAAAATCGTTATGGGTTGAAATGATAGACTCGAGCAATTCATGGATTTTAATATTAAATTTGGGATTGCGGTTTAAAATGATATATAACTGTAAAATTTTAAATTGCGGATTGAAATGATAAACATCTGTATCACTTGACCCTAGGGTAGAGAATTATATACGGACATCGGATTGGTTAAATTAAATGATTTTAAATCCTTGATTTCGAATCCAGTTAAATGATATTTTGAAATAAAATTTGACTTGTAAAAATTGAATCATTATTGGAAAATCAAGTTTTATGTTGAAATGTGAATTGGTTTAAAGGAACTGCTTTAAGAAATTAAATAGAAAGTTTAAAGTTGAATTTTTAAGTATAAATGAAATTTTATCGGAATTAAGTTATTGAATTTGGTTTGAAATATAACTTTGAAAAGTATTGAAATTGGAATAATTCAAATTGATATTTCAAACGTGGATCCGAAAGAATTTAGATTAAAGATTTCGAAATTGGGCCTTTTGATTTGGAATTATAATGGTCCAGATATGTTGGAATAAAAAAATAGTTAAATTGATATTAATTTCAAACTCATATTTTAATATAAACTGCTTTAAAAATATATAATTTTAAAGACTTTAGTCATTAAGATTTTTAAATTATTAACTATTTTGACCTATAATTAATTATATTAAATCATTTTGACCTATTTTAAACTATTTATTTTATTTTAAACTAATTAACCCATTTTAACTTATTTTAAATCTAATTAATCTATTTTAAAGCTATTTAATCTATTTTAATTATATTTAATCTATTTTAAATCTATTTAACTATGTTAAATTAATTTAACAGTATCTTAAATCTAAAAGTAAACTATTTTAGAGTATTTAACTAGTTATAACCATTTAAACCATTTTAGCTATTTAAACTATTTTCTAAATTTTAGAGGGAAAGTGTTTACATTCAATTCATCGATTTAAAAGAAGGTACGGTTAAATGATGTTATAATCTAAGTTGGGATTTAAATGTTATAATTAATTAAATATGATGATTTTGAAATAAGGACATAACCTAATTGGAAATATGATTTTTGAAAGATATTATGATTTCTGAAACGATATGATTTCAAATGTGATAAGAATTTGAAAGTGAATATAATTTCGAAGGTAATATGGTTTTGAGCATATGATATTTTGGATATAAATTGTAAATTGACTTTTGATATGTAAAAGAACCACCCGGTGTGAAATAAGCGTTTGGTTGTTAAAAAGACCAAGATTGGACATTGTCATACTCTCTGCCAATACCTAAAACCACTTTAGCTATGACGCACCACCCCGAGACCCATATTAACAAAGAGTATTACTAGGTAATGTTGTCCGCTAATGCGGAGAATAAGGCTTGTTAGGAGCGACCATCTATAGCCTTGTCTTAAATATCCGTTGAATACATCGATAAATGCTTTATATTTTTTTCTTCTAATTCAAGTGGACGACATATCCAATAAATACTTAATACAAAGCCATAGGTGGCTACATGATCTATCAGAACAAAATACAACAATTCAAATGCAAAACACATTACAGAACAGAAGATAATCAGATATATATACATATACAGGTACATCACATAGTATATAAAAAGATACATCATATATGTGGTATAACGACCACAATACAAACACGAGTCAAAAGAATATACACATTGGAGAAGCAACAAAAAGAACTATACAAAAGATACAACAAAAAGAGCTAGCAGAAAAGACCCTGCGGAAGCAGAATAGGCTAAGTCCAAAGGGTACCTATCCTGAAACACCTCGGTCTAACCCGAGTATAAAATACACGGGTCAGTCTAGCTAAACATATCAGTTTACAAGGATAAGCGATAATATGTGCATAAGGATAATGTGATAATATTTCCAAATAGGAAGGAACAATCTAAAGTGTATGATTACATTAAGTGATAATATGGTATCATTACACAAACGTATAATCTCGAAGGAGATAAAATAAAGCATAAAACGCTAAAAGTAGCGAGCCTCATATCATTAGCATTCATAAAACATCAAATATGGTTTAGGGGAAAACCTAAATCCACCATCTTGCCGAACCCAAAACATGCATAAAGAGATCCCATCTCAAACACGACATAAGGAAAATATATCTCTAAAGAGGAGAATAAAATCTCAAGTAAACGTCAAAAGGAAAATCTCATATGCCATCAGTGTAGGCAATTCAAATCTCAAAATAGAACTTCCAAGAGTTTAATTTCCCGAAAGGTAATCGCCACAAATATATATCGAATGGTTCAAAGGACCTATTTCGAAAAGGGGCTATATTTTAGGGAAAATAGTCAAAGAAACCATCTCAAAAGTGTTTGCACGTACATGTGGCTGAAGCCTTGTTAAGTACTGTTATCTCAAATAGGTACCTCTTCCGAAGGCAAAACCTCACAATAAAAAATACGCCACAATGGAAAATACGCCGCAATGGCAAATACGCCTCAATGGAAAACATCTCGAAGATAAATACGCCGCAATGGCAATGATCCGAAGGTACAGTATTGGCACGCCGCAATGGCAATGTGTCCCAAACTCTCGAATAGGAACCTGAATAGTATTTACGTGCGTCCCATACCACACATTCTCACTAAATAGTTTACCAACCTCTAGTAAATTTCACACTTAAAGCAGTAAAAAGTTTACGTCATCTCATCGGTAAACTCGATCCGAAGGTCAAAACGATCAAACGGACAAGTCGGGAATTAATCAATAGGATAAACGCATGTATCATATACCATATGTTTTACTAAACCGTTTAATTCCTCTTCTCATTCGCTCGAATAGTGCAAAAACATGTATTTTATATATAAAATAATTTATTTGAGAAAACAAGCTTTTAAAACCATTTTCCAAGATCAATTTTGAAGACGATATTTGAAAATTCCCTTTTATAGAGAATAAATAAATTTTATAGCTTAAAATAATTTAAAAATATTACATAATAATTATTCTAAATGCTAATTTATTATAAAATTATTTCAAAATTGTTTGAAAAAATCTATGCTCAAAATCAAAGAAATCACTCAAAACTGTCATTTAAATTCAATTCAAATTTGAATTTCAAATTCATCAAAACTTGGCTAGCCTATTGATATGCATCGTAGCCCTCAAATCATTTCATAAATATCATAAAATATGAAGTACAAGTCAAATATCAGACGGAAAAAGAACATAAAAATGCTTAGGCAAAATAATACCCACGTTTGAAATCTTCTCTGGGTTCAACTTCCAGACATAAAACAGGTAGCCAAATTTCATTTGATTGAACTAAAAATTAGTGTGAACAAAATAGAAAACTTCTTATTTCAAACAAAAAAGAATCAATGAATTCCAACAAAAAATGGAAATGTTACGCCATCTCAAAAATGGACTCAGACCATGTTTGTAACAGTTCAACAAGAATGTGCCCAGGCATGAAAATCCATTCTGGGTTCAAATTTCAAGCATAAAACAGAGGGCCAAATGGCATCAAATTGAGCTCAAAATAAGTTTTCTTATAGTAGAAAGTTTATCTTTCAAACAAAAAAAGAATCATGTAATTTGGATAAACTATGATAAATTTATGATGTCTCAGAGTTGAATCCAGGCAGTGTTTTCACTATAAAAGTCTGGACAAAAACATGCTCCGGAGCAAAGTTTGGAAGCATATTTCTATAAGCTGTATAGGTCGAAATGATCTGATATTTGGTATGCTCATAGTACAAAACTTTACTTTCAGAAAAAAAAGAATCACACAATTTCAATAAGAAATGAGAGAGTTATGCTATCTCAAACATGTACTCAGGCCATGTTTGCAGCAACCCTGAAAACACAATTTCTACAGGCAAAAATCTACATTTGAGTTGATTTTCTACCACTGATTTGAACATTTTAATGACAATATTTTTCAGCCAAAATGTGCAAAAATGAATTTCAACATGCAAGCTACCAAATGCAAGAAATCTGGCAGCATTTTATTGCCGGAATCAAAAGATATTAGCATGCAAAGTACCAACCAGAGAAGCTTTTGACACAAATAAAATTGAAAGTAAAAACAAATTACAAAGCAATTTTTTGACGATTTTGAGCTTGGATCAGGTAGTTTTTATGAGTTTTGTAACTCACCTGCTGTTATAGAAGATCAAACCTCGAATTTAAGTCAAAAGATTGAAGCTTAGAGTAGATAAGAGCTTCCTATAACCTGTAAAACTTAAAAAGAGTGCATGCAAAAAGAAGACGCAATAAATTAGAAAACCTACTTCTCAATTAAGTATTTTGATGAAATAGTTAGGTTTGGAATGAGATTACCTTTCTAATTCTCTCTAAATTTGAAAAGAATGACAATTTATCAGAAAAAACTTTGAATTTGAAAGTATGCTCGAGGAAAAATGAAACTTTTCTTTTTACTGTAAATGCTTGAGAGAAAGAAGAAGCAAGGCTAGGATATGAATGTACAAGTAAAGCATTTTATTATTTTCTCATTACTTTCTAAGGCTAATGGGCCACTTGGACCCAAATAGAAAATAAAATGCCTAATGTTTATTAAACAACACTTAAAATTGTGTACAAATCACATATACACAAAAATAAAAAATCATTTTCTCACAATTTTTACATAAGAAGATTATGAAAACTTGTATACACATAAAATAAAACATTTTCTATCATACAAAAAGGTTAATTTATATTTTTAAAACATTTTTATTATTAAAATCCCTACTTTACAAAAATGCACTATTTACATAAATAAATGAATAAAACATGTTTTTAACCTCTAAAAATCCACAAAATTTATTTTCTCACTTAGAAAATCATTTCAAACCATTTCCAAAGATTATGTAAAGCCAAAACATATTTTTTAAACCAATTGCCATTTTTGATTAAAATAAACCACCTTTAAAAAAATCAATTACATCTCTTAAAAATCATAAATAGAAGAATTGGAAATAGTTACACAATTATTGCATTTTTCTAAAATAAAAATCATTTTCCACTTATTATCAACCCAAACAAAATAAAATAAAGGTCTAAACTTTATTTTCACAATTCGATTCCAATTTTCATTGTTTATTCCACATAAATAATATTAAATTTCCAATTTAATTTTTAATCACAATATTAAATTATAATTATCATTATAATTAATATTCAAAGGTAATCTCCAAACCAGGGTTGTTACATTAATAACTATGTACATGGTGGAGATTCCAGAAATGAAGTAGTATGGTTTGATGAACGATTTCTATATGAGGTATTTACGTGACCCTGAGTCCCGTAGGTCAGCTTGATGCGGCTAAAATCAGGAGCTTCGTCAGGCCAAGTGAAGACACTCCTCCGATCGTGCACACTTCTTCGATATTATATTCTGACTTTGTGATTTGATTTGGTGGTCACCCTTGATTTTGATTTTGGAGTGTGTTCTAAGGTGGGTGGTACTAGCTGTTATGCGTTACCATCAGTCCGGATACGCAAATGATATATCTACCCTGACATTTCCTCGAGTGCCATGGCAAATGCCCTAATGTGCCTTCTACGATTTTGGTTTGTACCATACCTATGGAGTGCCCTCTGATAGCCCTCCAGTTTATAGAGGAATTACGATACTATATAGATTATAGGAATACATAAAAATGTGTTAAGGGGGATATGGATAACGCCTTAACGCTATTTTAATACTTTTACTTTACTGTAGACATATTATAATAGCGTATTTTACTACATAGTAGATAGTTTAACGGATTCTTAGGAGATGGGAATCCCGAACATCTCTTAAGTTACTGCAGCCGCGTTAGACATTGGATAGGAGATGTCAAACCCCGTAAACATCTCTGACGCCGTCACACGCATATTTTGCCGTTGATTTAACTTACATAAGATCTTTTAGTACTGACTCGAGTGTTTTGTCTTTTCAATTCGTTTGGGTCAGCCTGAGCATTTTAGGGTTGAAGACCTTATTTCTGGAGTACGAAGAGGAAGATGTGTACTTCTACTATTTATTATATTTACTCCACTGCGTCATGTTGTTCCGCTGCATTTATTTATTTATACTTGTTATTGTAACTTTGATTCTGCATTGCATTAGTATAATTAGATTTATTTGTAAACAGCTTCATGAACTATTATTTGATTATTATATTTTATCATTCCGCTAGAAGATTATGTACTTGTTTTATCTCTTTCTCTTTTTCTTATTCACCCCATAACAATCTACCCTTTTGAACGGTTTGAGTCTGGCACATGTGCCTGCTTAAAACGTCCAAAAAGGCAGGTCGTTACACCAAACTATTGTGAGACCATTAGTCCTAGTATGAAAGTTCCTGCCCGCCTCACCTAATTTGTTATAAGAACATCAGTCCTAGATTGAAAGGGAATGCTATTGGTACGGGTCATATTTCTGTTCTTGCTTATTAACTTAGTGTAAGTTCTAAAAATAAGCATCTTTTGTCATTTCTGTTATATTTGTTTGTTAACTGAATTTAAGTCTTAAAATATGCCTTTTCTCTTATTTTTAATTATAACATATGTTATAATTTTCTTATTAACTTACTGAAGGTTTTAAAATAAGCTTTTCTGTTCTTTTTGCTGAATTATAACCTACGTTGTAATTGTTACTCTTCTATTTTATCTTTTTAGTTATAACCACTAGTTATAAACATGCTTGCAAACATTTCGTATATGCCTTTTTCAATCTATCTTATTTTTATTATAGTTTTTCTTATTTTACATCTAATTTCTTTAAATTTAATGTTTTCTATTTTAATCCATATTTGCGAATTGCTCTTTTTTTAATATTCTTATATTTTATTCGCGCAAAAAGGAATAAAAAGAAACTATAATTTACAAGCTAAATTCTAACGTAAAACAGATGTAAATAAATGCAAATAACAGTAAATAACTGCAAATAACTGAATGAAATAGCGGAATAAAAATAACTAAAAAAAATAGACTAAAAAGAACTTTAAAAACTAGCTGTAAATAATCTATATAAAAATTGTCTCAAAATTGCAGAAAAACTACAACTATTGAGAACCCTATTATTTTAAATTACTTAGAATCTAAAATAATTACTAAACACTCGCCTCTGATCCGTACCTCTAGTCCTTGGTCTTCCTTGATCCACTTCTAGAGTGTAATTTTTTTTCATTAAATAGATATCCTCTTTAGAAACTTTTTCTATTTAGGGTCCAGCATCTGGCAATGAATCCAAATAGAAGAAAATCTGAATGAGAAAAATAGCTAAGCTTAGGGTCTTATTTATAGTGTAGTTTAGGGATCTCCAACCGTTGGATTTGAAGATTGAATATGGTGCAACCACGTCATAGGCTCACTAGGAACCGTTGGATGGAAGCACGAGCACACCGGATTGAAAAAAATTGGAAAAACACGTCATAGTTTTAACCTAGATGAATTCACGTCTACAAACAAGGGCGGGTCGACATGCTTGTCGACCAACAGGTCAACCTAGGCCTTTGGAGGTCAACCTTAGGGTCCACCTGGCGTTGGTTTGGGTCGACCTGACCCTTGTTATTATAATTTTTTTTCGTTTTCTTCGTTTCTTGTTTATTTCGTAACTTCTTCATTTTAACTCAGATTTTGACAATTTATGCATGGAAATTTACCAGAAAATTACCAAGGACACAATGGTGCAACTCACATGGCTCAATTCTGATAATTTCATAAAATTATTTTATTATTTAATTACTTAATTAATTAATTAATTATTATAGCTTAAACTTTGGGTTGTTAAGAAGAAGAATTGAAAAAGAAAATGAAGCTTTGGAAAAGAAGAAGAAGATTTTAAGAATATGTATAAAAAAGGAAGCTTTGAAAAAAAAGAGAATAAGGAGATTTAAAGAAGAAGAAAAAATGAAAATGGAAGAAGTAAGGTGAAGAGAGAGAAAAAAAATGAGATGGAAGTTTGTTTGAAAAAATAAAATAAAGCTATAGAAGATTAGATTTGAAGAATAAAATGAGGCTACAAGAATGAAGATGGAAACAAATGAAAATCTGATAAAGTATGTGTAAACAAACTAGGAATTGAAATAAAGTAAAAATATGAACAGTCTTAAAAATGGTAGTATTGAAAGCGGTGAACTAAAGGAATAAATTATGAATGAAGATAAAAATAAATATTCCGTTTTAAATATGAAGCTTTAGGAGAATGAACTGCTAATAATAGGAAGCTACAAGAACTTATAACGTGTAAACAAAATGAACTTTAGAAATGAAGAATAGTAAATGCTAATGAGGTTGCATGAATATTAATTGGATGATCACCTTAAGAATGAATAAAAAACTTTAGATAAAGTACTTGTAAAGGAGCAAACGAACAAATAAGAAATAAATGAAAAGAATGAGGCAATTATTAATTATAAATAAATCATATGAGGTTACTGCTAATTAATATGAAATGAATGAGTAGTCTAACAATGAAATCTATATGCTCAAGTGGAACCTACATGAAGAACTTGAAAACGAAAAAAAAGAGAATGTGGATGTGATAATATGTATAAAGCAAATAAAGGGCCACTTATATATTACGAACAAACTTTTAGGTTCCAAATTTCAAAACTTACTCCAATTAATTCATTTCAATAAACCCAAATATACATATATTTATTTCATTTAATTATTTATCAAAACATTCATTTTATGTTAATATATGTGCATCCTCCATTAACGTAATCAATCAATTAACAATCAATCAATCAATTAATCAACCAATCAACCTATATATTATTTATGTTACTTTAACCAGTTTTATAAATTTATGAATATATATCTATCTATGCACTATAAAATTGATTTACTTTACCTTTTGAATTGCTATAACGGTCATATTAACGCAACCAATTTATAAGTTTTAACTATATATAAAATGAAAAAATAAATATATGTGAACATGTGTAATTAATGTACCACTGTTAATATAAGGTAATTTCTTATTGATTCCATACCATTTACACAGCCATGAACCCTCTAATATATTTTAAAAATTCAATTTTTTTCCTTTTGATAAAATTATACTTATTCAAAATGAAAATTTTACTTTATACGTCTCAAAACATGCATTTATCTAAATTAAAATGTAATGTGAGTTCATGTATTAAGTCATTCATTATAATTTCATTCATATTTCATTCTAATTGAAACATTTCAGTTAATCTAGTTCCAATTCATTTCATTACTAATTTCGAACGAATTTTAATTATAAAACACTGTTTTCTTTTCATTTATACCAATTCAAACCTGTTTTACAAAATTTCATATGCAACAAAATTTATACACTATTTACAAAGTAAACGTTTTATCTTGTTGAAAATCAACTTCTCCAAGATACATTCAAATAAAGACTCAGGTTATTCTTTCATTAAAACATTCACTCAATTCTTTATTTAATTTCAACATTTTTTAATCCGATTAGAGATAAACATTCATTTTATTCTTTTCAAGTCAAGGCTTAAAGTTCATTCAAATGCTCATTTTAATTTAATTTAAAAATGTAAGTTCTTACACTGAACTTATTAATTACAATGCACCAGTCTTTTCTTTTGAGTTAACGGATTTCAACATATTGCAATTTATATTCAATATTACATTTCAACGAATTCTCATTATTTTTTTAGCACAAAAAGTAAGTTGCACATATCACTAATTAATTACCGTTTACTTCTATTTTTATTAATGGCAAGATTTAATTACTATTAATTACAATAATTAAATCTCAAAACATAACCTAATACAAGGAAGATAATTAATCCAATTATTTTCCTTTGAAATCCAGTTTTCCATGTTAAACCCAATATCTATAAATTAAATTAATTCCAACATGTGCGCCAAGCTGGATACGTACACTCATTTGTGTACGTGAATGCAAATATGAAATAAAATAATTTATTAATTTATGGAAAATTAAATGTATTTATGACATCATTAATGATGACATCAATATGAAATAAAATAATGTATGTATACATGTACATACATAAAGACATATCCAACTGCACATGAATATACATATATGCACACATACATACATACATACATATGTATATTCTTAAAATATCCAAGATATTTCAAACTTCTTTACCACTTAAGCAACCACAAAGTCCACTCTCTTACACGTAAGTACATGTATCATGAAGCACATGGAGAGAGGGGTCATTTCAGCCATGTGGGTGATGGAGATGGTGCATGTGGAGGTGATGGGTAATGATGTATATGTGTAAAATATCGTAGGTATTTTCCTCCTCTTCTTTCCCTATGAATACCAACCCTTCTCTTCATTTTCATGTACTTTCATATTCATTTCTTAAGATTTCATCCTCCTCTTTAATAGCATGTCTAAAAGAAATTATGGCAAAATATTTTGCAAAAGAAAATTAAATTATATAGTGTATATACATATACATACACACACACACACATACACATACATACATAGTGTAAAACACCTCAAAACTTAACCAAATCTCCTCTTCACACTCTATACCTACTGCCACGACCACAAACCACTAAAGCTGAGTCTTCCCTCACCTACTACCAAGGCCATAAGCCCATAGCTAAGGCCGAGCCCTCCAAAGGCAAGAGCCTAAGTGATCATGAGCTTAGATTTTGAGTTAGCGAAGATACAACCATTTTTAGGTAATTGTTTAACCCAAGGTGAGAAACTCTTACTTATATTATATTTTTGGATGATGATACCGTGTTTTTAATGGACGTTTAATTTTCTTTTATCATCCAGTTTGATTGTTTAATATTGACGTTTAATTGTATTAAGAAATTACATTTAATACACATCAAAAATCAGAAGGAAAATACCTTTCTTTTTATTAATGAAATTGTGTACATGGAACGTTTAAACCTCTTAAAAATGGTTTAATATGGCTTAAAAATGTTTTATAAACATTTAAAGTTTTTTGGCAAAGTTTAAATAAATATTGAAAATTTAGTCTAAAATAGACGCATCGTGTAACGACAGTTCGTGATTTCGTTCTTGAAAGTTAAATCCATTTATAGGATGGATTCGAAGTCAGACTTCTTTGAAATAAGAATTTTATAAATTCTTATAATCATAGATTTCAAAGAAAAGAAAAGGATTGAGATTTCGTTTAGTAGATTTTAAAATACAAGCAAATCAAGTTTTAAATAAAATCGCGCTTTGGCAATTTGGGGGCCAAAGTAACAAATGTTTTAAAATAGATATTTTTAATTATTTAAAAATGTAGAAAAATCTTTATAAATATATATATAATATTTTAAAAGAGATTTGAGTTATATATATGGACTTCCAAATGATAGAAAAGTTATTTTAACCAAATAAGATTTTAAAACACTTTTGCAGCACTTTTTATTAACTTTTGCAAACAATGATTTTAAGTTAATTATTTTTCCTCGAATCTTTTATGAACTTTTTAAAATAATTAATTACTTAATTTAAAGATAATTAAGAGGTTTAAAACAAGTATGCGAAGGCGGTTAGTACATTTGTTCCATTTGTGAGTGTCATGGAAAATCCGATCGAGGAATGGAACAGATCGAAGAAAAGCCTGGATGCTCTAAAAATATGTCAAAAGATTTAGAGTTGATCAAATAAATTGACCATCTTATGGGTGACGAAGAGGTAGTATCTAGGTTTGGGTTTGGAAAACTGATTGCGTACCCTCCCTAGCTACCCGGACTAACCCGACGGATGGAATAGTAAATTTGATTTACTCGGATCAAAATTTCTCTAAGCACAAAAGATATAACTTTTCAAATTCAATAACTTGAATTATATAGAAATAATCTTCTTATACTTGGTATTAGATTACGAAGAGGGAATCCATATTATCTGTGAGAATTTAAAAGGTGATCTCACCATTATTGGATGGATAGCAAAGGTAGAATACAAAAATTGATATTGAGTAGAATTATTATAATTACCATGATCCTATTTACTCAATAATGTTTTACAAAATGGCTTATATGAAAATGTGTTGGTATTTCCAAAATTTAAAAGAGAGGTTTAATCATTCCATATATAATGGAAAGAAATGATTTAAAATTATATATCTCTAAAAGATATTTTTGATAAGAGGAATGAATTAATCAAATGATTAACCATATACTTAATACCACTTTTATCGATAAAGTGTTTGGAGAAACCAGCGTCAGATTTGGGTGATTCCTATTCGAAAACCACTTCGAACCAATTTACACATTTGAAGAAAAGACATGAAATGGTTTGGAAGATGGAATGTAAGGAAGCTTGTCGCTGACCCTCGAGAAAATTTTCCATATCATACTAATGTTGCAGTAGTTCTTCATTTGAGATCTTCGATGCAAGGATTTCTTGCTACTAATCCTAGAGGTAATCCTTGACAGGATGTGGTAGGAGAGCACCTTCAGTTTTTCCTGTTCCTTATATGGACGAATGTCAGATGTTGCATTTCTAGATCACATTGACTAATCTCTATAAACGTATCATTTGTTTGGTGACAGAGAAGGCAACTTCTTTTAGTTTGACACCCTTTTCTGAGACATATGAGCTTGTTATTTATACGTTTGTAGAAATCAGTTGTGTGATTAAGGAATAACAATGTGGCATTCAAAGTGGAATGTGCTATATGGAAGTTAATTGCTACCTCGGGCCTCATCAGCTAGTAATGGCTTAAATAAGACATACCGTAAGACTACGTGGTTCGCAACCATTAGGTTTTGGTCATCATCTTTCTAGATTACTCTCTATATGTCGCATATATTGGTTATGTTGCTACGGGACCACAAATAGGTCGGTTACGACCGAGGTGATGTCATAGTCAGTTCTATCCACCACAAGTGGGTATGTGGGTAGGCCAGTCTTGCCAGGTGTAGAGATTTTGAAGATGTTGGTCCTTGGTACATCTCTCTAGAGGTGTACTTTACGGAAGGTAGTCCTTACCTACCATTGTATGAAATCCTTTCCCCAAACGAGCCTTGTAAAACTTTGATTATAGAGCCTAATATATTTTGGAATTTAATAATGGTAATAATTTCGGCTATTATTCTTAAGTTTATTTGCAAATGGTTTTCAAAAGAATGTCATTAAAAATAATATCAAATGATTTTACATAGCAAATGTTTTTGGTTATCATAAGGTAAAAACCAGTTCCGTGTTTATATGCAGCGTGGTCTTATGAGATACCCTTTTGTTTTCAAAACATCCATATTTTGAATTTCACACCAATCCCAATGACTGCCATGGAGTTTATTTTTCTTATCCCTTAAACTTTTGGTGCCTTAATTTCCTGGGCAGCTAAGCAGTTTGGTAAGCTGGGAGCATTTTGGAATAAAGCATAGAGCATGGAGCATTTTGGGTCTTTTGAAGAAGTCATCTATATTCTGCTGTATCTATATCTGTATTTGGATTTGCATCTGTATTATGTGTCCACCGACACTGTAAGGATAGGCCGTTATAACTATCCTAGCTGGATTAGTGCCTATCGTAACTCTGATAGACACTTGGAGTGATTGTGTGTATTTTTTGTATGTATAACTAAAATGATAAATACGATGTTAGATTCTATTTTGTTATGTCTTCTATCTTTGTCTTCTTTTACACCATGATAATCTGCCTCTCCAATGCTTGGATTTGCGGCACATGTATATCGAGGATGTATTAGTGTCAATTTCTAAGGGTTTGGAGGTAGGTCATCAATTTTGGTATCAGAGCTTATGGTTGAGCGAATATCTAAGCCTTGATGGATCAACTCATTAGAGATAGGGTTAGTAATTCTCTAGAATGAGTTTAGTCTAAGAGAGCACACATTTGAAAATGTTTAGTCGAATAAGTATATTTGAATTTTATGCCATTCTCTAAGATAATCTCATGTATAATCCTAAAGATATTTCCTAACTATATGCAGATAGTAGGAGATGACTGAAAGAAGAAGACGAGGAAGGGGAAAGGGGTGGTAACAGTACCACAGCCACAAATGGTTGCACTCCAACTGCTACAATGCTTGAAGAAGCAATGGTTCCAGCACAAACTTAGGTTAACTTCGCTACCTTATGCAAGAACTATACCAGTTTGGGTGGTAAACCATTTAAAGGAACAAAGTCCATTGTAGAAGTTCAAGCTTCGGTCTGCACTTGTGAAAGAATTTTTAAAGGGTTGAATATTGGAGATAAACTGAAGAGATTCTTAGCTTCTTGGCAACTAGAGGATGGGGTTCTCTCCTGGTGGGAGTCCGTTACTATGAATGAATTGGAAGACAATTTTTCTTTAGCACGATTTAAAGAGGTCTTGGATGACCCGTATATGCCAATAGCTAGAAAGTCATGCCTTTGCAGGAGTTTTATGAATTTAAAACAAGGAGAAATGTCCATAGAGGTGCATTTTAACAAGTTCAATGAATTATCACAATTTGGGCCGGTTTGATAGACACTCCTATGAAGAAGAATGAAATGTTTATCTTTGGAATGAAGGAACAATATCTGGACAAGATGATGACACATGTTAAAGCAACTTTTATAGATTTGGTAGACATGGATTTCTGGTATGAAACTCTGGACAATAAGAATCCACCCACAACTCAGAACATCAACATTTATTGGAAGAAGAGGAAGTTTAATCAACAGGTAAAGAAGCCAGGGCAAGCCAAGCCAGAAGGAGGTTCCCAAGGAGATCGGTTGAAAAATGTTACTTGTTTTAATTGCTGACATAAGGGCGACTACTCCAACACCTATAAGAATCCTAAAGCTCGGGATAGAACCTGCTATAATTGTCATAAGCCATGACACTAGAAGAAGAATTGCCCGCTGATAAAGAACTATCAAAGATGAACCATCGAATCCGACCAATGTGAAGGGCAAGAGAATCCTAGAAGTTAATATCCACATTAATGAAAATCTAGTTAGAGTATTATTTGATACTGGAGCTTCTGACAGTTGTATATCTAAAGAATTATTGATGAATTAATACTTACCACAAAGATATTAGACATCCCTATCTATGTTTCCAACCCTATAGGTGGTAAAACTAATCTCGTTATAGTTTGTGAAAAGGTACAAGTTGCCTACCTAGCACAGAACCTTTCATGTGATATAATCGTCTTTGATTTTACTGGATTTGATATTACATTCGGTATGGATTGGTTGTTTGAGTATAAGGCTTTTTTAGATTGTGTCAAAAGAATAGTACGATTACAGAATAAAAGAGGTGAACCTTTTAAAATAAGATTTGAAGAACCAAGTCCAGTAACGGATAGTTTTACGTATGCCCTAAATTCGTTTCAAAAACGTCTAGAAGAAATACCAATTGTTAAGGAATTTTCATATGTTTTTGAGGAAGTTAAAAGTTTATCCCCGCATATGAAAATTGAGTTTAGAATCGTTTTGATTCCATTGCAGGACCTGATTTTCACTCTTTTTGAAGAATGGCTCCCAAAGAAGAAAATGAATTTAGGAAACAGAATGACGAATTATTAAAGAAAGGACTAATAAGACCAAATCAGTTAGTTGGAGCTTAGTGGTAATTTGCTTTGCAAAGCTTGATGGCTTCTTGAGGATTTGTGTAGACTACCGGGACCTAAATAAGCAAATAATTAAGAATAAGTATCCTCTACCACATATTGATGACTTGTTTGATCGTCTTCATGGTGCTCGGATATTCTCCAAAATGGACCCTGCAACTGATTTCACCGATTAAGGACAGTAGAAGACTACATTCCTTTAACCATGTTAAGGGACCAAATGATTTCTTTGAATGGTTGGTTATGCATTTTGGGATGACCAATGCGCCGACTTATTTTGTGGACCTTATGAATAGAGTATTCAGAGAAGTGCTCCACAAGTTCATATTGGTTTTTATTGATGGCATTCTTATCTATTCCAAGAGCAAAGAGGAACATAAGAGGCATCTAGAGATTGTGATAAAAATATTAATGAGAAATGTACTTAAAGCCAAGCTCTCGAAATGCCACTTCTAGAAAGAGAAGGTAAGGTTCCTAGGGCATGCTGTGTCAAAGGAAGGAATCTTAGTTGATCCAAGGAAAATTACATCTATTCTGGATTGGAAGCAACCACAAACACTGAAGGACATTTGCAGTTTCTTAGGATTGGTAGGATACTACCGGAGATTTATTCAGGGCTTCACCAAAATTTCCTCTCACGTAACGAAGCTGACTACGAAAAATGCCAAATTTGAATGGGCCTGAAATGTGAAAAAGCATTCCACTCAAGAAGAGGTTGACTACCGCTCCAGTCTTGACTATTATTGATGAAAGCGGCGGACTAACCGTTTATACCGATCCTTATAGAGAAGGAGTGGGTGCTATATTAATGCAACATGGGAAGATTATTTCTTATGCTAGGCAATTAAAGACTTATGAGCGAAATTATGCAACACACGACTTGGTGCTATTAGCCATGGTGTTCGCATTAAAATATGGAGACATTATTTGTTGCGTAAGAATTCCTCATAGTTTATTTTAATAAACTTTAATCGACCCAAGTAAATAATATACCTTCTTTAAATATGTGAAAGTTCAAACTCTTCACAGATCAAAAATATTTGAAGTATCTTTTCACTCAAAAGGTCTTGAATATGAGACAATAATGTTGGCTAGAATTTCTTGCATCATACGATCTTGATATCTTATATACACTCTGGAAGGCCAATATAGTAGCAGATGCATTGGGTAGAAAGCATGTCGTTATAGCTTATCTTGTAGTTACCCCAACTATTTTAGAAATAATTGCCAGTAAGCAGAAAGAAGATCAACAACTAAAGGTGATTTTTAAAAGAGTACGCCAAGGGAAGAGCTCAAGCTTTGAAATAGATAACCGGGTTATATTATTGTTAAAAAGGATATTTGTGTTCTAGAGGTTGAAAATTTATGATAAGAAGTATTAATAGAATGCCATCAATATAAACTGAATATTCACCCATGAATTAAATAAATGTACAAGGACATAAAATGAACATTTTGGTGGGAAAACATGAAGAGGGACATCACCATTCATGTTAGAAGGTGTACGAATTGTCAACAGATCAAGAGTGATCAACAAAAGACTACTGGACTACTCCAACCTCTTGAAATTCCGACTTGCAAATAGGATCAAATATCAATGGACTTCATCGACGGCTTATCTCGATCAAGAAAGGGAAATGAAGGCATTTGGGTTATCATAGATCGGTTAACCAAAAGTGCACACTTTGTCCCTGTAAAGCCAAAATGATCCAATATGAAGTTGCTGATGTTTATACCAGTAGATCATTGAATAGAAATTCTGATTCATTCGGATCGAACTTCCTTCCGATTAATCTGAAAATTCTTTTCAGATACAAAGAAATGGTTCAGTTCCAGAGCTAAAGATCGTAGTTCTCGGACGAGTAATCAAAAAGATTCTGGGGCATCCTTAGGATTAGGTACTGTTCCTCAACTACTGCAAGTCTTGCAGAAATATACAGGAGGGTTTTTTTTGATTACATGGTTTCCCAAGCAGCATAGTCAGTAATCGAGATCCGATCTTTACTAGTAAGTTCTATGAGGCATTGCAGACAGCTTTGGGAACGAAGTTAAATATAAGCACCACATATCACCTCCAGATCGATGGGCAAACTGAAAGGGCAAATCGAGTGTTGAAAGATCTTCTAAGAGCTTATATCTTAGATTTTGGAGGTTCATGGGTAAACCATCTTCTTATAATAACAGTTATCAGGCTAGTATTGGCATGACACCGTACGAAGCTTTGTATGGTCATCTATGTAGATCCCCATCATGTTAGATCTAAATTGGAGATCGGTAAGTACTAGGCCCTGATATGATTATAGAAGCCTTAGAAAAAGTAGACATGATCTGAAAGAAGTTAAAAGAAGCACAAAGAAGGCAGAAAAACTACGCTGATCAAAGGTGAAGAAATCTAGATTTCTCGGTTGGAAATTTCGTATTCTTGAAGGTTTCCCCAGTGATTGGAGTGATGAGATTTGGGAAACTTAGTAAAATTGGCACCTCGATGTAATGGACCTTTTACTATTCTTGAATGGATTGGCCCATTGGATTATTGAGTAAAATTACTAGAAAGGTTGTCAGGTATACACAATGTTTTTCACGTATCTCATTTGAGAAAATATATATGCGACCCAGAACAAATAGTAGAAAAACCGCCAAAGAAGATTTGGATATTGAACCAAACTTGACTATCACCTAACAACCAATTCGAATCATAGATCCTGATGAAAAACGATTAAGGGGCAAGGTTATGAGACTAGTCAAAGTTCAATGGAGTGGTGATGCTAATGATTACACTTGGGAAACAGAAGACAGAATAAGGAATTAGATGATTTGTCTAAATATATAGTGTATCCATGCAATATGCTCACCGCCTATGGTGTAGTCGCAAATCATATCGAGTATATATTTCATCTTGTCAAATATATACTCATTTTTGAGTTATCTTCTTCTTATTCTTAATTTCGAGAACAAAATTCTTTTAAGGGGGGAAGTATGCAACGACCCAAAAATTCATCACTTTGGAATTTTTAAAAAATATTTAAATGTAGAAAAAATTTAAAACATAAAAGATAATGTTTTGAATAATATTTAATAATAGGAATCTTAGTTTGAATAAGTATTTACAAAATATATACTTTGGTTAAAATATTGATAAAATGGCCGAAAATATTTTTATCGATAAACAACTCTTCGGCTATCCGACATCGCGTGCCAAGGTGGATACATACACTCATTTATGCATATGAATGCAAATATGAAATAAAATAATTTATTTATTTATGGAAAACTAAATGTATTTATGACATCATTAATGATGTCATCATTTACAATTAATTGATTGTTGAATTCAAATTTAGTTTAAATGATTTAATAATAAGTTTACTTATTAAGTAAGCTCTTTTAATTATTATATGATGATGGAACTATTATTTTGAAACTTTTTTCACAAATATGTGTATATTAACTAAGAATAGAAAATATGACCAGAAATCAAAATTCGTAACAATTCAACGTGAATAAGTTGTGCAACATTATGGATATATGTGACATACATATGCATATATACAAGTACATATGTGAAGACATATCCACATACACATGAATATATATATATATTTATATATACATAAGCATATATATATATACACACACATATAAATACATATATTCTCAAAATATCCAAGATATTCAGTAACATCCTTACCACTTAAGGAGCCATAAAGTCCACTATCTTATACATAAGTACACGCATCATGAAGCACATGGAGAGAGGGGTTAATTCAGCCATGTGGGTGATGGAGATGGTGTATATAGAGGTGATGGGTAATGATATATATATATATATATGTATATATATGTATATGTATGTATGTATGTATGTAAAATATCATAGATATTTTTTTTCCTCTTCTTTCCCTATAAAAACCATCCCTTCTCCTCTTCATTTTCATATGCTTTCTTCTTCATTTCCTAAGCTATAATCCTCCACTCTAAGGCCTCAAGTCTAAAATAAATTATGGCAAAATATTTTGCAAAAGAAAAATAAATTATATAGTGTATGTGCGTAGTGTAAAACACCTCAAAACTCAACCAAAACTCCCCCTCTTCACTCTCTTTACCCACGACCACCACCACACACCACCATAGCCGAGCCTTCCCTCCCCTACAACTAAGGCCATGAGCCCTTAGCCAAGGCCCTCCAAAGGCAGGAGCCCAAGTGATCTTGAGCTTAGATTTCGAGTTAGCGAAGCTATAACTATTTTTAGGTTAATCGTTTAATCCAAGGTGAGAAACTCTTACTTATATTATATTTTTATACGACGATATGAAGTTTGCGATGGATGTTAAATATGCTTTGATTATCAAGTTTGATTGTTTAATATTGATGTTTAATTGTATAACAAGTCATATTAAATACATGTCAAAAATCATAAAGGAAATCACTTCCTTTTTATTAGTGAAATAGTGTATATGGATTGTTTAAACCTCTTAAAAATGGTTTAATATAGTTTATAAATGTTTTATAAACATTTAAAAGTATTTTAATAAAGTTTAAATAAGTATTGAAAATTTAGTCAAAAATCGACGCGCCGCGTAACGGCAGTTCGCGATTTCGCTTCTTAAATGTTAAATTCATTTATAGGATGGAATCGGGGTCGGACTTTTTGAAATAAGAATTTTCCAACTTTTATAATCATAGTTTTCAAACAAAGGAAAATTATTGAGATTTTGTTTAGTAGATTTTAAAATATGACCAAATCAAGTTTTAAATAAAATCGCGCTTTTGCAGTTCGAAGGCAAAGTAGTAAGTGTTTTAAAATTGATATTTTTAATTCTTTAAAAATGTGGGAAAATCTTTATAAATATATTAAAATGTTTTAAAAGAGATTTGATTTATAAATATGAACTTCCAAATTGTAGAAAAGTTGTTTTAACCAAGTAAGCTTTTAAAACACTATTTGCAATACTTTTTAATAACTTATGCAAACAATGATTTTAACTTAATTATTCTTCCTCGAATCTTTTGTGAACTTTTTCAAATAAATAATTAAGTAATTTAAAGATGATTTAGAGGTTAAAATGAGTATGCAAAAACGACTAGTATATGTATTCCTTTTGTGAGTGTCACTGAAAATCCGACCAAGGAATGGAACAGATCGAAGGAAATCCTAGATGCTCTAAAATAATTAGAAGTTAATCATGCATGTCAAAAAAATTTAGAGTCTATTAAATAAATTGAACACCTTATGGATGACAAAAAGGTAGTCATTAGGCTTGGGTTTGCGAAACCAGTTGCTTGCCCTCCCTAGCGACCCGAACTGGCCCGATGAAGGGAATTGTAAATTTGATTTACTCAGATCAAAATTTCCCAAAGTATAAAAGATATAATTTTCCCAATTTAAAAAGCCTGGATTGCATAGAAATAATCTTCTTATACTTGTTATTAAATTCCGCGGGAATCCATACTATTTGTGAGAATTTAAAAGGTGGTCTCACCATTATTCGACGGATAGTAAAGGTTGAATACAGAAATTGACATTGAGTAGAATTAGTATAATTTCCATGATCCTATTTACTCAATCATGTTTCCAAAATGGCTTATATGAGAATGAGTTCATATTTCCAAAATTAAAAGAGAGGTTTAATAATTCCATATATACCAGAAAGAAATGATTTAAAATTATGTATATCTAAAAGATATTTTTGATACGAGGAATGAATTAATCAAATGAGTACCCATATACTTAATCCCTCTTTTATCGCTAATTGGTTTGGAGAAATCGAAGTCGGATTTAGGTGATTCCTATTCAAAAACCACTTTGAACCAATTTATGCATTCGTAGCAAAGACATGAAATGGTTTGGAAGATGGAATGTAGGGTTGCTTGTCACCGACCCTTGGGAGAAATTTCCCATATCATATTTATGTGGCAATAGTTCTTCATTTGAGATCTTCGATGCAAGGACTTCTCCTACTAATCCTAGTAGTAATCCTCGATAGGATATGGTAGAAGAGTACCTTCAGTTTGTTCTGTTCCTGGACAATTTTAATGGACGAATGTATGGCATTGTATTTCTAGACCACATTGATTGATCTCTATAAATGAATCATCTATCTGGAGTTGTAGAAGGCAACTTCTTTTAGTTTAACACCCTTACCTAAGACATATGAGCTCAGGAGTTATACATTTGTTGAAATCAGTTGTGTGATTAAGGAATGACAATATGACATTTATAGTTGAATGTACTATTGGGAAGCTAATCGCTACCTTGGGACTCATCAATCGGTAATGGCTTAAATAGGGAATGCCGTAAGGCTGTTGTTCGCAACCATTAGGGTATAGTCATCACCTTTCTAGATTACTCCATATGTTGAGTATGTTGGTTATGTTGCTACGGGATCCTGAATAGGTTGATTACGACTAGGGTGATGTCATATTCGGTTCTATCCACAACCAGGTAGGCCTATGGGTAAGTCGATCATGCCAGGTGCAAAGGTCTCGAAGATGTCAATTCTCTATACTTCCCTATAGAGGTGCATTGTACGGAAGGTAGTCCCTTACCTACGATTGTATGGAACCCATTCTCTAAATGAGCCTTGTAAAATTTTGACTGTAGAGCCTAACATATTTCGAAATTTAATAATGGTAACAATTTTGGTTAAGATTCATAAGTTTATTCACAAGGGTTTTAAAAAGAATGTCATTAAAAATAATATCAAATGATTTTGATGTAGCAAATATTTTTGGTTATCATAAGCTAAAAACCCGTTCTGTGTTTATGTGTTGCGTGGTCTTATGAGATGATTTTTTATAGAAAAATCTGTGTTTTGAGTTTCTCACACCAGTCTCATGACTGACCTGGAGTTTATTTTTATTATGCCTAAAACTCAGGATGCCCTAATTTTCCCAGATAGCCAAGTAGTTAGGTAAGCTGGGCGCATTTTGGAATGGAGCATGGAGCGTTCTTGTTCTTTTAAAGAAATCATCTATATTTCGCTATATCTATATATGCACTATATGTCTATCAACACTGTAAGATATGCATTTATAACTATCCTAGTGGGTTAGTACCTGGCGTAACTGTGGTAGATCACTTGGAGTGATTGTGTGTACTTTCCGTATGCATAATTAAAATGTTGAATGCGATGTGAGATTATATTTTTCTTCTTCTGTCTTTTACCTTTATCTTCTCACCATGATAATTTGCCTCTCGGATGTATTAATGTCATTTTTTGAGGGTCAAAGAGGTGGGTCATCAGAGTAACGCTCTCCAAATGTTGGGTCACTTATTACTCATGGCTACTAGGGGCAGAAATGCTTAGATGTTGATAGTTGTTGGTTAATTATGGAATGACTCACCCATGAGTTTACATTTAGTTAATAAGAACTAGGTCAAACAGGAAATCCTAGAGTGACGACATTACAGATTTCTCTGGACTTAAGAATATATTAAGCTTCAATATGGATACTTCACATTGATTATAGTTAAATTAGGACATGATGTTCATCTAACAACTATAGTGGGGCGAAACACTATTCAACAGAAAATTCATATCCTCGGTTGTGTGAGGTTAGTATCATGATCAACTATAGTCAACTCGCAGTCAAAATTTTTAACTAGAGTGGCACGATTAATAATAAATGTTATTATTGAACTAATGACCTTGTTTATGGAATAACTGGTTGAATGTGGATGATAATAGAATTTTGACTAAAACTAAATTAATCATAAAGAGATATATTGTAAATAATCGTTACTAAAAGGTACTACTTGAATTGTAAAATAGTATTTTACTGATGAAGATGTATATAAGATAAACTTGGTCAAGATGTCACATTTCTAGCTAAGGTAACATATGAGTGTTAACATTCGAATTATTTGATAGCTAAGGTAATGTATAAATGTTAACGTTAGAATTGTTAGATATTAATTCTAATTGAATTTACACCTACAAGTTGCATAACTGTAATAGTGAATTCTTTGAAATACCACATGATTTAATTAATTTATAAATTTATTAATATTTATGAAAATTAATTATTTACTTACTTAATGTACTGAGTGCCAGCGTTAATATTTTGGGCACCATTAGCCATTTACTGGATGCATATATAAAAGTTATATATGTACGTATAGATATACGATATCAATAAACATTTAAATACTTCAATTATTTTATGCATTTTAAATAGTCTGGTAATAAATAAAATTGGTTAATTTCAACAATGATAAAATTTTGTACAAAATATAAATATCTTTGTTTTAACTAGTTAAAAGATATAGTAACTGATTTTTATAGATCTAAATTTGAATTTTAAAATAGTTTACCTAATTAAAATTATATATTTTATCTATTATAATTTGAATTTAAATTTTATTGACTTAGTCAAATCAGATCAAATATTTCTAAATTTAATTTTATGTAATATATAAATAAATTTTGAAATTATATATAAACATTTATATGTATATTTGTATAATATTTTAAGACAACAATACATCATAGTTGTAAATCCCAACATCTATATGCTTATACATTAACTATGTAAATATTGATATGTTTCTCATGCACATTATATAGACACGAGCATATACTGATATACTCAAAAATGTTTCATGCATTAGATTGAGTAAATCATATTAATTAATTAAACTAAAAACTACATAAAATTTTATTTTATTTATACTAACTGGACTAGTTCTTGTACAACCCATTATACTACATAGACCCACTAAGATCCAAATTGGGAATATTTTTTGAAATCCACCCAATTTAATAAGTGCCAAATAGCTTGATCCAATAATGGTATCAAAGACTAAATGGCCTATGCATAGCAACTTTAAGGCCAACGAACTAAAGCTTACCTTTCTAATTATGCGTCTAGAAAAGTAATGTCCAATCTTGTGGTTGAATCATCAAGTATTCTCCCTTTCCTGACCCTAATTTGGCATGAATAGATGGAGTAAGTCTAAAAGGCTGACCCAATTGTAAGGTGTAAATTGATTAAGCCTTGGACTAATTTTCAAAATTAAGTTTGTAAATTTAGCATATATTTTAAATTTAAAAATTAAGTTTAGAACATAAAGTAAATTTTTTAAGAGGTTATAAATAGTTGCAAAACTATTTTGAAAATAAATTTAATATTTTCAAAAATTAATTAATATTTAATTAATTAGATCGACTAAAAGGATAATTAATTAAATATTAATTAATTAAGTTATATATATATATATTGATGTGTGTGTATAACCATAAATGCTATAGTTTAAGATATATATTAGAGTTTTTTAAGGTAAGTTAAAACAATATTTTTGAATTTATTGTTTTAACCGAAATTATTTTAATTAAATAATTTGATTAAGTATTGGAATATATATATATATATATATATATATATATATATATATAAACCTTCAACTGGTGTAGTTTATATTCAAAGCACCCCGTAAAAATTAATAAGAGATCAACTAAGTAATAATAAGGCTAAAAATGGAAAATTTGTAATGTTGGTATTTTTCCCCGAAAGTTACACCACTACATTCGTGGTGATTTTCTGATCAACTTTCATATAAAAGTATTGTAATCGGAGCTCAAATGAAATAGTTATCGATGTTTGTAGTTTTCGAATTTAGATAATTCAAATGGAATTCAAAGTAAATAATTTCACAAATGTTAAAGTTTGAAACTTAAATGGGTAATAAACGATTTAACGTTAGGGTTTAAGTAACAGCAAAATAAACGTTGATGTTAATTATTAAATAATAAGAAATAAACTAAAATAAACAGAAAACAATTAATAGCGTCCAAATATAAGGGATTGGTAGACCCCCTCTCCTCAACTGGTCGATCGCCAGCGGTCAACCACTTGAGGGTGGGCGGTCGAATGATGAACAAATAGCGGCTAGGTTTTTATGAGGTGCCAATGACTCAAATTTTATTATTTTAATTCAACTTAAATCCAATGGTCTAAATACCTTCTAAGCACTATAAATAAGAGGCTAGCCCCCTCACTTTTATTCATAAATTATATAGGAATACTAGCTAGCTCTGTCAGTTTCTTCCTCGACTATATTCAAGAATTTAAATTCAAGGGTAAAAGGTAATACGTTTTTATATATATATATATATATATATATATATATTTACATATATATATATATGTGTGTGTGTGTGTAAATTTGTTCTTCTATTTTTATTCTTTTCTAATTCTTGAATTCTGAATCTAATTTATATACAATCCAATTGTTGTATATTTTGAAAGGAAAAGTTCAAAGGAGAATTAGGAGCGGGAGTGAATCAAATCCAAAGGAAGGCAGACAAATTCTTTATGAGTGAAAATCTAAGTTTTTCATATTTAAGTATTTATATAATACCAGTTTGGATTTGTTTTATGCCTTAGGGAATTTTTCTCATGAAAACTCTAAAATTAAAAAACCAAAGTTCCCCCAAACGAAATGTCAATGCTTATGCTTATTGGAATCTTAATTGTTTTATATATTAAAATAGAAGAATTTTTTTTGTTATTGCAATTTGAATATTCTATATTCTATTTCATTTTCAACCTTTTGCTTTTGTTGTGATAAGGGTCCTAAAAAGAAAATAAGTTAGGAAATGATACGTGAAGTATGATCCTTCTATTCGTTCTTTACACTGCCTACTACCGTAGTTTAAATCTGAATCCCTTTCTCACTGTATATGTGAAAGTTGTATGGAATATAAGAGTTTAAATTGTAAGTTTTATAAGTACTGATTCTACTATATTAACGTAAAATAAGTTTGGTATTTGATTCTGTTTTTATGCAAGTCGATTGTTCGGCTAAGGATGTTAGCTAATTTATAACTTATTGTATAGACTTAGACTTGGATAAATTAGAAGTTTTGACATTTAAAACGATTAGTATAATACATAAAAATCTTCACACGCATAAGAATATTTAGTTCGCCTAATTTACATGCATACATACGTAAATACACACACATATATATGTATATATGCATACATATATATATATATGCATATATATATATATATATATATATATTGTTAATGATTGTATTAATCGTGTAGTCTAATTAGCTTCGTATTAGCGTTGAAATTCAAGAAAGGGAGTTAAGATAATTGTGGAAATAAATCCATAATTAAAGCACAATAAGGAGTTTTCCTTATACATATTAATATGAAATGTTGTGAGGTATATACGGTAGTATGTTAGGAGAGTGGAATTATGACTAAGTTATAGGGATGTCAGGTCAATTAAAAGCACATAGAAGTCTGCCCAGCTTATCTTACTACTAGTAATGTGACTTTGAAACTGAAGTGCGACATCATCTGTAATAAGTACCCATGGAGCATGCAAGGTCAGCCCCAATTCTATAGGATAAATGTACCCAATTAATCTGCCTACCAACACCTATGAATAGTTGGACTAATGTGAGACATCACAGTTTGGGTTACAGGTCATCATGTGTAGGACCCGCTTCAGGGTCGAGGGTATCAAGTGGCTATTGTAGGGTCTGTCTCCTTCCCACCTAAGAAGCATTAAATGGTCAAGGTTATCGTTTAATTGTGGTAGTAGGGAAACTTCGGGAGGGGTCCACTTTAGGATCGAGGCTTAAAGTGGCTATTTAGGGTCTGCCTCTTCTCATAAAGCAGTATTAAGTGGCATAATGATTTTTTGAGCGATGTTTGTTAGGAAACATCGAAAAGAGGTCTATCTTTGGTTAGGTATTAATGACAAGGACGCCTAGGTTTTAGGTATTAAATGGTCAGAGTCTGCCTATTTCCCGTTAAATAGGTATTAAGTGGGCATGGTAGTTTCTCTCACAATGTTAGGACATGACTGATAGTTTTTGCATGGGATTGCAAAGGGTCTTTAGCCTACTATTGAGGGTAAGTTATAAAGTTGGACTGGAAGAGCGTAAGTCATAAAGTTGGACTGGAATAGCCTTTGGGCTTACAGTTGGAAGTATCTCATGTAGGACATAGTATAGGATGTATAAGACTTATTACTTATCTAAATGATACTATCCAAATACTATTATGGTAAGACTTGAGATTTTCATTTATTAGACATTGTTATTCTGAGCTTCTTCTCATTATAAAACACAGGTTAAGAGAGACAATGCTGATTGAGAGGATGAAGGCATCAGCGAGGACTTATGGGAGTTATCTATCTATTTAGTTTTTTGTTATATTTTGACGTACCAAGTTCAAACAGGTTGTTATTTTAAGATATTGTGTTTTGGATATTTAAGATGATTTGTTGTACTTTTGAGGTTTGAATTTTTTATGAAACAGGTAATTTTATATATATATTATATTTTATCCTTTCCGTTGTGAAATTCTGATAGAATAGATAGATAGCTCTATGTAATGTTCATTGTGTTAATTTTACCAACCAACAACCAGCTTTGGAGTAGGCCTAAAGTTCGATGGGCTTTTATTGGATCCAAAATTAGGCTCGTTTCAAGGTGGGTTGCTACATTTGGTATCATAGCTGAGGTTACCCGTTCAATAGGATAGGTATATATAAGAGTGCGTATTTGTTATTTTTGAAAGTATTTTTCAAAACACTATTATATATACACACACATACTTATTCAAAACATACGCAATCACTGTAGGCAAATCTTTTATTTCAGCAAATAATACTATCTAAGGAAGTTACGACTATAAACCTTGCCTGCTAAAGTAGCATCTCGCCTAGTAGACTTCTCCAAATCTTGTAAAGATTTCCATAACATGGAAGAAAGGGCGTACACGGGAGCTGAAGGTTTCATGGAGACGAAGGCTTGTATTAATAACTATAAACTTATATTTTAGGAGCTTGGATAGGAAGACCAGATCAAAAGGGGGATGGCTGCATGGCATCTTAAAAGAGAGGCCCTAGATTGGTGGACTTCAATGGCTGAGTAAAATGCTAAGCAATGAATCACTTAGGCTGAATTTAGAACTCGCTTTGAGTCGCGATTCATGTCCAGAGATGAAGTAAGTTTGCAATTGGCGAAGTTTATATAGCTTAGGTAATGAGAATCCACGTTGAATGAGTATATCAACAAGTTTACAGAATTGGCTAAGTTTGGGTTGATTTTGATATACCTCTATGAAGAAGGCTATGGAGTTTTTTAAAAGCCTAAACTCTCAACTTAGGAAGCCGCACTTGACCCAACTTTCGACGGACCCCCCTTATAAGATGATAGTTGAGATGACCTTGCTGCAGACTAATGGCTTTGACGAGAAGGAGAAGGTGGCACCAACATAAAAATAAGGTGGAGATAAGAAATGAGGATTTTGGGCAAACACAAAGGCCAAGGGGAAGATTAAGAAGGGAAGTACAACATGTTGTAGATGTTGGAAGAAATGACATGTTGCTAAGGACTAAGAGGCGAGTTTGATGAGGGAGGAGTTCAAAGGAAGATGCTTCCACTGCCATTAGGAGGGACATTATAAGAATCGATGTCCAAAGCTAGCTAAGGAGGGACAAATTTGACAAGCTTATTCCATTGAGGTCATACCCACCTCAAGCAGACCTCCTCTTAGAGATCAGGGAAAAGCAACAATAGAAGGTATAACTGTTATTTCTAGGAATACTACTTGTACCTTGTTTGACTTGGGAGCATCATATTCATTCATAGCTAGAAATGCAGTTAATTCTTTGAGTCTAAACACCCAAGTTATCACCAACCCAATAGTCTTGTCGAATCCTATTGGGGGTCAATACACCTTTCTTTAATTTGCAAAGATCTGATTATGGATATAAGTAATGTCTTTTACATGTAAGCATATGTTCTTGGTTTTAAGGGGTATGGACTTATAATAGGGATGGATTGGTTCTCTTACTATGGGACTGTCTTAGATTGTGATAGAAGGATTGTATGGTTAAGGCGTTGAGGGGATGGGAGATAGACGTTCGATGTACATCCCATAACTTAGTCGAGTTAAGCTATCTATATTCTCTTAGCCTACCACAAGAAAACTCTCATCCATGCCCATAGTCAGAGAATATCTAGATATTTTTGAAGAAGTCTCCAATCTCCCACCTTGAAGGGAGATCGAATCTAGGATTGGTTTAGAGAAGGACGCTAGATCCGTCGCTCTGCCATTAAGGAACATGGCCCCCAAAGAAAGGCAACAGTTAAATAAGTAGATTTCGGGGCTATTGTAGAAGGGATTTATTGGTTGAAGTGCTTTTGAATAGGAAGCACCTGTCGTCTTAGCCACTAAGGTTGAGGGTAGTAAGCAGAAGACCGCTTTTTGCACTTTAGAAGGACTGGAAGAATGAGAAGTAATGCCTTTTGAGTTGAGGAATGCCTCTATATACTTTGCAGATTTGATGAGTAGAGTCTTTAGGGGGCAGCTAAACAAGTTTGTCATAGTATTTGTGGATGACATTTTAGTATTCTCCAAAAGTGATGGTAAGTATGAAAATCACTTAAGGGAGGTACTAGGGATTTTTAGAAAGCACCAACTTGAAGCCAAGTTCTCAAAATGTCACTTTTTGAAGAAGAAGATGAGATTTCTTGATCATATTGTTTCTGAGAAAGGATTGTTTATGGATCCCGAAAAGGTGGAAGCTATTCAAGATTGGAAGATTCTGAAGAATGCCGTGGAAGTTAGGAGTTTTCTTGGGCTGGAGGGTTACTATAGGAAGTTCATCAAGAACTTTTCCAAGATAGAAGGCCTACTAACTCACTTAACTAAGAAAAATCTATTTTTTTCATAGAATGAGAAATGCGAGGAAGCATTCGAGAAGCTAAATAGTGCGCTAATACTTACTATTTCTGATGGAAAAAAGTCTTCCACTGTTTACACCTACGCATGTGGTACGGGATTAGGAGCAGTTCTTATGCAAGAGGGTAGAGTGATAGCCTATGCAAGTAGGTAGTTGAAGGACAATGAGAAGAGATACCTAACTCATGACTTGGAGTTAGCAGCCATCGTCTTTGCTTTGAAGATGTGGAGGCACCATCTTTTAGGAGAAAGGTTTGAGTTATTCACCGACCATAAATCCCTTAAATACCTATTTTTCCAAGATAATTTGAATCTTAGGCAGCAGAGGTGGGTGTTTATAGCCTCATATGACTTTGAGATATAGTATACCCTCGGAAAAGGTAATGTTGTCCGTGACACCCTTAGCCGGAGGCATGATGCTCTAGGTGCTATTTATGAGTGGAGGTAGTTGAAGTTCATCTCGAATTTCAATTTCTAACCGCCATCAGAATCCACTCTAGCCTACTTAACAGCCGTGGAAGTTAGGATGACATTGATAGACCGCATCGGGCAAGAGAAAAAGAAAGATGCGAAAATAGTGGATATTTTGAGCAAGCTAAGTGAGGGAAGCATTTCCCATATAGAGGTAGGTATGCAATTGATGAGAGAGGACGTTTGAGAAGAGATGGACGCTTTTGTATTCCTATGGCAGAGGTTGTTTTAGAGGAAGTTCTTGCTAGGAGTCACCATTCTAGGATGGAGATAAAATGTATAAGGATATGAAGTGGATTTTCTATCAGCCTAGGATGAAGAAGTGGAAGAATTTGTCTTTAAGTGTTTAACATGCAAAAGATAAAGGCAGAACAAGGAAAGCCCGGAGGACTATTGTTACTGCTAGAAGTATCGACTTGAAAATGGGAGCATATATCAATGGATTTTATAGATGGGTTATCTAAGAGTCAAAGAGGCACTACCTTTAGCGCCTAATTCATTCCCATTAGGAGTAATAGACTGCACTACCTTTAGCACAAATTTATATTAAGTGATTCGACTACACGGAGTTCTGGTCAGCATCATTAGTGATAGGGTCCCATTATTCTCCAGTGAATTTTGGAGGAGCTTGTAGTCAACTTCAGGGATGATGTTGAATCTTAGCACTGCTTACCACCCACAAACCAATGGTTGGACTGACAGGGTGAATATGATTTTGGAAGATTATTGAGAGCTCGCATCCTGAATTTTGGAGGATGTTGGGAGCAACATTTACCCTTAGTAGAATTCGCATATAATAATAGTTACCAAGCGGCGATTGACATGGCACCCATTAAAGTCTTATACGAGGGGCCATGCAAACCACCCAATTGCTGGCGGGAAACCACCAACAAAATTCTACTTGGGCCAGATTTGGTTCGTGAGACTTTGGAAAAGATAAAGATGATTATATTGCAAATGAAGGACGTACAGGACCCTCAGAAGTCCTATACTAAAAAATAAAGGAAGAAATTGAAGTTTGAGGCAGGGGACATAGCGTTGGTTAAGGTTTTCCTTCTTAGGAAGCTGACGAGATTTGGTTCATCGGATAAGCTGGCGTAGTGGTTTGTTAGGCCTTTCCCAATTTTAGAAAAGGTAGGGAAACCTACATATCGAGTAGAGCTTCTAGATAAGTTGGGGGGAGTCCATGACATCTTTCATGTTTCACACTTGAGGAAATGCCTTCACAGCTCCGCTACCAAAGTAGAGGCCGATCGGTTAGTTGGTATTGAGACAGAGCCAAAGCCACCACATTGGAGCGTGGAACTAGGAAGTTCTGTAACAAAGAAATAAGGCTAGTTTGAGTCCAATGGAGAGATGATCAGGTGGAAAGCACATGGGAAATTAAAGAGAAAACAAATGCATATCATCATAAGCTTTACTCTAGTAAACTTTCTCTCCCCAAAAATTTAGGTTTTTGGTTGCATTGTCATTGTTAGATTGGATGGTAAGGGATGGTTTCCGCACTTATTATTATTATTTTTCCACTTTTATAGAATTTCATGCACATTTATGAGCATGCCTATATTCCACTATCTTACATTCATCTTAGGACCGAGCTCACTATAGTATGTTGCATATATAACCATATTGCATTTTGACTGAGTAGATGGTTGTGTAGATAACTTTTTTTTGTATAACATGGATATTGAGTGGGCATTACACTATCTATCCCTTAGGGATTTCGAGGACAAAATCCTTTTTAAAAGGAAAGAATGTAACATCCCGTAAAAATTAATAAGAAATTGATAATTAATTATAATAAGCTATAAATGGAAATTTTGTAAATGTTGAAATTTGGCCACGAAAGTAACACCATTGCATTCGTTGTGATTTTTTGATCAACTTTCATATATAAAATTTTGTAATCGAAGCTCAAGTGAAAAAGTAATTGATGTTTGAAGTTTCCAAATTTAAATGGAATTCAAATTGAAAAATTAAGTTAATGTTAGTTTTTTAAACATAAATGGGTAATAAATGATTTAACATTAGAGTTTAAGTAATGTAAAGTAAATATTAATGTTAATTATTAAATAATAGAAAATAAATTAAAATAAATGGAAAACAATAATAGTATTAAAATATAAGGACTGGTCGATCCCCTCTCCTCGATCGGTCGACCGCTTGAGGGTGGGAAGTCGACCGGTGAACGAGTGGCGATTAGGGTTTTGTGAGGCGCTAACAGCTTAGATTTTATTATTTAAAAATGACTTAAATTCAACGGTACGAAGCGCCTCCTAATCACTATAAGTAAAAGGCTAGCTGTAATGATCCGGAATTTTATCAGTTTGACTTCTGGATATTTAATTTATTTTAAATGTTCGAATTAATGGTTTTAACAAGTAAGTAACTCTCTTTTAAATTTATAACAATAGTAAATAATTCAATTTGAATTTGGTTTGTATAATATATAGTTTAACTGAAAATTAAAAATGTGACCAAAACCCTTTTTTGGATTTTCAGCTTTTTATCGAACAGAAAGTTATAGAAAAGTTGAAATTACCCTTGTATATATTTTAAAAAATACTTACATTTATTTTAAAAGTAGAACATTTCATTTTGAAATGTAAAAGGATAAGTAAGTAAAGAATAATAAAAAGGTAAAATACATTTAAAATTTTAAAAATTGAAAGGATGTTTAGATTCCTCAAGTGTCTTAATAAATAAAAGGAATTAAGAACACCTTATTACCCACCATGTTCTTACATGTAGTGTACTTTGATGGTTAGGAAATGATGTTAGAGTTTAATTTTGATTTTAAAATCATCTTTGTTTATTTTCTTATTTTCAAATTTATTTTTGTATTCTTTATATATATATATATATATATATATATCTGTGTGTGTGTGTGTATTTACACACACATTACTCTTATTATATACTTGGCTTAATTTTTCCCAAGTTCATCATTTTAGTTTCCTCTTAAGGATATTAGAGAAAAGAGAAAAAATCATCTTATTTAATTTTAAAACAAAGTTTAGCTTGGATTTATAATAAGTGTTTGCAAGGTGAGATTCTTTAATTTTTATGTTATTTGTTTTGATTTTATATGTTACAAAAATTTGGAAAAATGTGTTTATATAGTTGTTTGAATTAATTACAAATCTCATTTAAGTTAAATGATAGTATATATAAAAAAAATCAAATTTTGAATTAGAAATAGAAAAGTATGCTCTTTGGTGGTTATAGGAACCAATATACTTGTTGTTCTTAGTTAAAATATATAAAATCATTTCCATCCTTGATTTCAAAAATCAATATATCCTAATCCGTATTGAGTTTTCCAAAATCATTAAGTGTTTCCCTTCTCCATTCCTAAATGTGAGTGCTATGCTTTTGTGGAGTAAAATGTTTAGATTTGGAATCTAGTTTTTTCAAGAATAGTTTCAGAGTTTTTCATCAAGCTGGGTAAGAGAAAAGTGTAAGTTATAGTAAGTGGTCGTAAGTTGTTGGGTTTTCGACAATCACGAATAAACGAATGGTCTATAACATCACGTTCGTATCAATAAATCAAGATTCTAGGGACTTTTCATTTGAATTCTAGTGTTGTGGTGAGGTCGAGAATGATAGATGAATAGTTTTGGGTTAAAAATAGATTTCCGACAATCAGAATGTTTTAGGTCGAGGTGGTTGGAGGTGGAGTAGGCTTGGGTGGTAGTGAAGCTTTGGGGTTAGTCACAAGGGTGCGACGGTCTGAGGTGTTGGTTTGAGCTCAGTTTAGAATTAAGGTTATGGATCTCTTTCAGTTTGGTCAAGGCATTTTTAAGGACATGGGTGGTGTTTAGTGTCGCGCTGCATGGTCTGGTGGGCGCAGCAGGGGAAGGCGGTAACGATGGTGGTAGCAGAGATGTTAATGATGACGAAGGCGTCGGAAAAAAGGAGAGGGATGTGTACGATAGGTTTCTGCTGGTAGTAGGCGAATTTTCTTCTTTTTGAATTTTAGGGCAGAGGTTGTTTTGGAGGTAGGTGGCATCGAAGGCGGCGGCAAGCGTGTAGCTAGGTCGTGTGAGGTCGGAGGATGTGCGATGGTAGTCGTAGTAGCGGTCAGAGTATGGAGGTGACATGCAAGGTGTACAAGTGCATGAGTGTGTGCATTGGTTTTTTGTCTTGCTCCAAGTTTAAATTAGCTATTTGTTTTTTGATTTAGGAAAGTTTATGTTTAGGAATTATGTTTGGAAGAGGAAGCTTGCTTGAGAATGGGTGGATGGGCCTTGGGACAAGGAGTCGAGAAGTGTTTTGTAAGTGAAAAATTTTGATTTAAATTTGGTTTTAAACTTTAAAGAGCTATTAAAAAATCAATATATATCCGTTTGGCGTACGGATTTCAACACTGGATATGTACCACCTAATTGAACACATTCTGTACAAGCGTTAAACAATTTTGTAGAAGTATAGAATACTGTTAAATTATAGTCGTAGAAAATAATTACGTCGAGTGGTAATCATATTTGTAACATCCCAATTTTTTATGTAATTTAAATTTAGTGATTAATATGAATTTCTAGAATTTAACTTAAAAATTGATTTGAAATTTTCAAGGCAAATTGGATCATCATTGATTTGTGTGTATAATTTACATTTGGGTTTAAAATTCAAAATAATAAATGTTTTAAAACTATTTGAAAAAAATAATTAAGATATGGGTAGATTTGAATTTAAAATTTAAATAAATATTTTAGTAAAACATTTTGAATTTAAAATGATATATATGTGATTTATTTAATGATTGATTTGTTTTAAAAACATATTCTCTTAAGATGCATATTTAAATAAAGAAGAAATGTGTTTATGAAAATAGGAAAAAAGGGCAATTTAAAAATCAAAATAAAGTACAAAAAAACAAGTGTTAAATTATGAATGCATTATTAACATGCAAATTACATTTGTAAGAAAGATGGTGTGAAAATGAACAAGTGTAATAATCTCATAATTAAATTTAACAAGTGTCATTTTGTTGTTTTTATATTTTTAAGAAAATGAATGAAAATAAGAAACAAATATACATAAACTTTCTACTCTCCTCTCTCTCTCATTTCTTTATCTTATTTTCAAAAGCCTGTAAAAATCTAAAGAAAAAAAATATATAAGAAAGATTAAAACCAGAAAACAAATCACCTTTATCAATTTTAAAGACCTGAAGACCAAATTCCTTTCATACCTGAATCAAAGTAAATCAAAGTTTTTCAGCAATTAAGAAAAATAGAGTTTCAAAGTTCATATCTGTAAGAAAATCTGAGGCAACCAATAGTTCAACAATCAAGCACTCCAGATTTAAAACAATAAACAAGTTCAGATCCAGTTTTCAGAAAAAAATCAAATCTCAGCAATCAAAATACTTTCCAAACTTTCAACTTTAAAACAACTTCCATGTTCCCTCTGTTCAAAATACTCAGGTGAGTAAACCCATTTTGATTTGAACAAAAATCTGTTGTTGTGAATAATATTGGAGTTCGAATTGTAAATTTTTGTTTGCATGTGTGTGTGTGTATGAAAATGGGATGTGCATGTTTGTATACATGAATCTGAATTCTGTTCCAGGCTTACAGGTTCCAAAACCTGTTTTCAGATTCAAAAGCTTTATCTCAAATCATTTTTAAGCTTTGAAATGTAAATTAAACATGTTTGTATGATCATGCTTTAAATTGTAGAAATTAAATCTAAGTAAATTGGATTAAAACTTTCTCTGGAAAGTTGAAAGAACAGGCAAAACCAATGTTAACTGAAATTCCATCCATCACGATTTATGATTATAAATATTACAATTGAAACGTTTTTGAAATTGATGATTTTTAAAGGTGAATTCATAATTTTTAACCAAGTATTCTCTGAGAAAAATAAGGATGAACGGAAATGCCATTTTCACTAAATCCTGGTGATCGGTGAGGTATTGGTCCTCGGAATCGTAGCAGTTGGTTGTTGGGAGGTCAGAGAGTTTGGGAAAATTGCTCGGTTAAATTCCAGATCACCGTAGATTGTGAACAAGGATAATTTAGGGTTTTAGCTCGTGTTTTTGTTGAAGTCGAATTTCGAGTTGCTGACACCTCGTTGTCGCGTCGGAGTCGATCGCACTGGTGGCGATCGAAACAGGGAAGCTTGACGAAGTTGTGTCCGGGATCTCGACATCGCTAGTAGCCTGAGGCAATCAAACGAGATAGTTTTATGATGATCAAGTTTATTCCAGTTTGGGTTTAATGGCGAAATCTTGAATTCGGCGATGTTGTGGGTTTCTGGGTATTTGTGAGGCTAATGTGGGTCGTCACCCATGTGTGGGAGGTAGGAGCTTGGATTGTAGATGGCCGGAGCTCTGGTGCATGTGCACCTGCCATGGGGATGTGTCAGTTGCCTTGGATGAAGAAGAAGGTTTTCGACTCGAAGATAACTTTGGAAAGTCTTGTTTCTAGCTCGAGTTCAAGTCCGGTTATTTTCAAGAGTGTATCGAGTTTTATAAAAACTTAAACAAAAATTAAGGTTTTGAAAAGCATACGGGATAGTTTGGGGTTTGACTTGGGGAAAACTCGAAGCAAGTAATGTTTTAACTCCGGGAACACCCAAAGTAGGTCTCGGATTGACTTACAAAACAGTTTTTACTTTGAAAACAAGATTTAAAATTTTAAAAAATTTTCAACCCATGTTTTAAAACAAATTGTCTTGATTTAAAGTTGGATAGTTAAAGATAATAAAGTTATGCTTTAAAAGTAATCAAGTTTATTTTCATTAATTAAGTCCTAATTTATTTTAAACAAATAATGTAATTAAAAGGTTAATTAAATTATAATTAGGGATAAATTAATTAATGTAATTAATTAAGGAATAATTAATTAATAAAAGTAATTAAGTTTAATTAATTAATAATTAAGCAATAGTTAATAATAATTAATTAATTTAGTAATTAATAATTAAAAGTTAACTAAACGAAAATTAAGGTTAATTAATATTTGATTAAGGATAATTAATTAGTAATTAAGACTAATTAATTAATAATTAAGAATAATAAATCATTAATTAAGATTAATTAGTGAATATAATTATGTGATTAATAGTTATGATTACACAATTAATTCATCTTAATTGTAGATGATTGATTATTATCAAATGCTTTGTATTGATTGATATCCCTGATATATGATTGTGATACTTTGTGATGTGAATTGCTTTGTATAGAGCTGTGATATTTGTGATTTGTTTCTATGTGAATATGAAAATCATTGGCCCGTTAAACGGCATTTGAATTTCGATGCGACGGGGAGTCGGATTCCAGTTGATTATCCGAAACCCACTTCGAATATTAATGATGAAGCTTTGCGATTGATATATCTACGTGTTTTTAAATTGAGCGCTCACTATTCGGTTTAGCCGGGAGAGGACTTTGTGTCATATAACCCATTCTAAATAGTGATATGACGAAATGAAAAGAATTCGAAGAAGGAGGTGAAGACCGGTGTCTTCGAGAGCGATAGGATAACTTGTCGAATGACTCTGCACTGAGTTGCTTCGATATAGAGATCTCCATATGTGATGGAGAGTCCGATCGGGATTGTGGATGGCCGGATTGCAAAGGCTTCTTTGGAAGTGCCTTCGGTTCTGTTCGAACCCGGAACATACTTGTATGTTTGTATGTCTGACATTACACTTTGAGATATAAAGCTGATCTCCATCAAATACATTTCTGTTGGTGGCAGAGAATTTATTCTCTTAGCTTAACAACCTTCTTGAGATGTACGAGCTCAAAGGTTATGTAGTTGATGGTTATCAGTGATATACTCCCAATTTGGTAATGTGGCATGCTGAGTGTTGTTGATCATGTGTTGATCAAAGCATGGCTTTTGTGAAAAGCGTAGCTTTGTGGACGAGACTTCGTCAGACCTCACAACCCAAAAATGGTCAAAACAGGAAGAATGCGGCAAAGTTATGAGGGTCGCGCCTTTTAGGGTATGTCATTTCCTTCTGGAAAAGGGTGGTATCATGGTACGGAGCCCGGATACTTAATTCATGTGGTTGCTGCAAATTTATTACTTTGTGGTTGTTGGTGTAGAGGTACATCGGATAAAGGTCGGTAATGATCGGGGGATGGCATATCCGTGTCAGTAGTTACCTAGTTACAGAGGTAACCCGACCTTGTGTTAGCAGAGAGCTGATTAAGTACTCGGGACGTCCCTCTAGAGGCTTACCCATGTGGCATAGGAAGTTCCTTAGCCTGACCATTTGTTGGAAATCCAATCACCAATACGCGCCTAGTACGGTTTTAGTTGTAGAACCTGCCATCTAATTTGGTAGCTATAGTAGGCATACTATAATGGTACGTATGCTGGCTAAGATTAATATTATACTTTTGAAATATTTTCACATTATGCACTAATAATAATATCAAAAGATTTTTTCTCGTATCAAGCATATTTGACTATCATAAGGAGAATCTCCTCTAATTATGCGATTGCATTGTGTGTGCGGGGAGGCCTTATGGTAGTTCCATTTTCCAAAAGCATGAAAGGATTTCTTTTATAAATTGTTTTGTACAAACAACTGTTTTTTTTTACTCATATCAGTCCCATGAATGACCCAGAGTTTATTTTTCCCTTCCTAAACTCTAGGTGCCCATAATTTCCACACGAGCAGCTTAGAAGCAGATTATCTGTGTTTTGGAGCTAGCTTGGATAAGAAGTCTTTTGGAAGCTTTTGGTTGAAAATCTTTTGGGAGTTCGACTTTTGCAAGAAAGTGCTTAGTTTGGATTATTGCTCTTTCTTTTTGGAAGACCTTATCAAAGTACAAAGAATTTTGGAACTTATTAGACTCTATTGTTCCGCTGTGGTGTTACCATTTTGTTATTGTATCATATGTGTAGCACTCTGATGTTGGAGATCAATGTTGTAATGAATATTGTGTTGATGTATATCCATGATGTATCTGTATTGTGATTAATGAAATTATCTTTTGTTCCGATGTTTGTATTCATCTAATGATGTTATAAGCTCCATCCGAACTGGAGTTCGACGTTTGAATCTCCGGCGGTCGAATACAAGTGAGGTATTTGATGTCGATTTTCGAACGCCGGATTTTGGGTCGTGACAATATTTTATCTGATACTCTAATAGTAGAATAAAAAACCGTTCTGCTACATTTAAATTGAATAGATATTTTTAGACATCTATTTAGCAGAAAAACCACCTTCTGCTATTTTATTAATTTGGACAGTTAATGTATGTCAGTTGACTTGGACATATGATGTGTTGTCTATCATTTATCAATTGTGAACCTTATTTGCTTATTTGTTTCTATTGTAAATATCAATGATATGATCTGAATTGTTAAATTGAAATAAAGGTAACCAGTCTAAGTACCAATGTCGTCATTGAGCCTCTTTTCGAATGTTGGAAAAGAAAACAGATTTGGATTTATTGGGATTTTAAATTTATTTCAAAGCAGAGTAATTTTAATATTTAAAATGGTTAAGTTAATATAATTTTTACTATAATATTTTAAAGTTGACTAATTATTTATTTAATTGATATTTATTTAAGTTATTTAAACATTTTAGTTAAGTTGCTTTAAAGGATAATCAATTATTTTATTTAAGTTATATTAAAATTAATTAATTATTTTATAAATGATTCTTTAAGTTAGTAAATTAGTTAGTAATGATGTTTTGAAAATTTATTAACAATGGTTTAAGTTAATTAATTATTTATTTATTAAGGAGTTTTGTACGTTAATCAATTTAAAATAAATAAAAGAGTTCAAAATAATAAATTGTTTATTAAAAAATTATTTCAAATATATATGTTGTTAAAAGTTATAATTGAGAGAAGATCTTAGATTTTGGAAAGGAAAATTTGGGTTAAAAAACTTTGATAAGAACTGGATCGATTTTATTAATTATGTAATGAATCTAATAAATTAATAATCCTTCTTTATTTTGGTGGCATGGAAGCATTTTCCTATTTGCCACCGAAGGATCAGTGATTTTTGGGGTTTATAATGGTCAGCGTTTTGAATGACATTGTTTTTGATCCATTTAAATATGATTTGTTAATAAGAAATCTTTTCTTATATATTTTGTGAATATCCTTACACTATTGCATAAGTATGTGATAAAGGTTTCCCAAATATAAAAAGCAAGTCGGTTTGATAATATTCTTATACCAGTGAGAAAAGTATATGATAATTTTTATAAATAATTAAAGTATTAATTCTTGGAGATTATTTTAAAGAAAGTCAGTTGATTCTATATGACAATAAAGTTGAACCATAAAAATTAAAGTATTAATTATTGGAGATTATTTTAAAGAAAGTCAGTAGATCCTATATGACAATAAAGTTGAACCATTTGTTATTTGATAGTTAAATAACCGACTGTTGTCCCGGTTTTTAACCCAGTAGAATCCAAAGGAAGTCGGAACAGCTTAGTTGAGTTAAACAGCTTAGTTGAGTCAGAACAGCTCAAGATCCAACCGAAAGGACTAGAAGAACCAACCAAGAAGGATCAGAGAAAAGGCAAAAGAAAACAAACTAAGATGATGGATCGCTGGTGATCCATCTCCTATGGATCGCTAGCGACCCATAAGTATAGCTTGTAGGTCAACTAATCCTCTTGCATCATGGACCAATAGATATGATAGGAATGTCTAAGTTAGATGGAATTCCAAGCTAGTTAGATCGAGAAGTAAGCATTCGTCTAATTCAATCAGCAGTCTAATGCAACCAGTGTGTGGATCATCATCAAAATAAGGCAACAAGCCATGAAATTACATGGAGAAAATCACCATGAGACAACAAACTCAATTCTGAAGGAAAAGTCCAAAAACACTCTAAATACGTGGATCACTAGCGATCCATGCACTGTAGATCGCTAGCGATCCATATGACTGTGCCAGATTTCCATCGAGTTTAAAGAAAAGGATGATAGAAAGCATCTTACGTAGTTGAGTCGTCAGTGACCCAAGGTTATGGATATGGATCGCTAGCGATCCATCAAATTGACGCGTTTCGCTATGAAACTTTCAGGGCACGATTGTATGGTCATTTGCAAGCATTTGGCAAGTCGGCCAAGCCAGTAGCTCTCCAACCCCTATAAATACAATCCTACATGCGACGTAAATGGAATCTTCTGGACTGACTGCTGGAACTTTGCAGAGATTATTCTTCACTCTCCTCCTCCCATACAATAATCATATAGGGATTCATTGCGATGCTCTAGTGAACTCTTATACTTGTGACTTAATCTAACTTAGAAGATTCATTGTAATCCGGTTCAACTTGTAACAACGGTCAGTTAATAGAAAGTTATAAAGTGGACGTATGCTTCATTAACAGCCGAACCACTATAAAAGTTCTTCTTGTCGTTTTACCATTCCCGCTATTTTTATATTTATTCTCAATGTTATGCTCTGTAAGAATAGGGCTGATGCTTTCACACTCAATCCAGCGTGTTGATCCACTTTTTGGGTTAAAATTTTGGTGCTTTCACTAATAACTCCAACTCAGGTTTAGACCTAGCTATCTACATTGGATTAGATAGGTCTAGAAGTTAGGTCCTTAATTTCTATTCGAAAGATCTGCTGCTAAGAATCGATGGCTCTGAGAAGAAAATGAACTTCTTCTTAAAGATCCATAGGGGCAGTAACTGCTAGAGGAGAGATGAATCATCAACAAATTGAAGTAAATGGTGCTAATTTAGGAGACCAGGTGCCGGGACCCTCTAATTAATGTGAAGTTCTAACTAGAGATGAACTGAATAAAATGGTTGAAGAAATCAATCAGAGGATGGAAAGTAGTCAGAGAGCTCTTATGGACAAACCGAATTTCCTCTAGACCTCACAATCACATCCAGCTCCAAAAACCACGGTAGAACCCGCTGCTGTCGCAGAACAAGAAAATTCTTCCGTTTCTGGGCTGAATAGAAGGAACGAGAAGAAGCCGTTGAAAGGAGTGATGGCTGGAACCGTGGGAATCAACGTACAAGGATACACAAGCACTCCACCGACTGTGAGACAACCAGCTATGAACTTAAATCTAGGAGCAAAGACCCCATAAGAGGATATAGCAAAGGACCTCTTCGATTCGAAAGATGGAGAGCAACTTAATGATGACAAGTTAGAAGGAAATGCCAATGCATTCAATAGCGCCAGGGATATCCAAACTGCCCCAATCAAGCCAACTGCAAGCCAAGGGAATCCCGAGGGAGTGGCTCTTCCAAAGCCAGGAGAGCTTAGGCTTCAGCCCACTCACTAAGATCATTTGTAAAGCCAAACACTCGGTGTAGTTACTAGCAGCCGACCCTCGAATTACCAGACATCTGAGGCATATATCGCGGACATGGTCAAGCGACTGATGGAAGAAAGTAAGAACCAAAGGAATGACGAATGTGGATCCGCTCCAAGTTGGACTCTTTACACTAATGAGATTTTTAATGAGCGATACCCAGAAAAATTCACTATACCAACTCTTTCATCTTATGATAGAACGAGAGACCCAAAACCCCCATCTATACAAGTATAGTTGGTACATGGATGGAGCAAATGCTTTTGATGCCGTTATTTGTAGACGTTTCCCAATTTTTCTAGAGGGGATTGCTTCCATGTGGTTCACTAGGCTTCCACCAAGATCCATCTCCACTTTCGATCAACTAGCAACAAGATTTCTTGATTAATTCAGACTTCACATGGCACAGCCTACAGATGTAATGTCCCTGTCCAAGCTATTCCAAGGATGAAATGAATTTATGAAGTCTTTTGCGAACCAGATCAATACAGCATTGACTGAAGTAAGAAATCCAAACGAGGATATGGTTTTTATGGCTCTAATCCATGCCATCCACCTTAAAATTGAGTTTGGAAAATGGATCAAAATGAAACAACCTAACACTAGGAAGGACTTCAACCGTAAGGCAAGTCAATACTTGAGATTGGAAGAGGTGCAGGAGTAAGAAAGGAAATCTACTAGCTTACAACCTATAAATGTTGGGCAGAGTGGCATGGAAATAAACTAGAATATGAATACCTCTGGGGCCACTGAAGGAAGCGGGGTAAAAGATAGAAACTAGAAAAGGAAGAATCAGAATTCCAACAAACAAAATGATAACAATAAGAGGCTTAAAGACTTCAGGCCCAAATATTAGACCCCACGGAATGATAATCCGAAAAACATCTATCTCGCAACACAATGGACAGAGGAGTACAAAAAACCCCCTAAAAAGGAAGCAACTGAAAAGAAAAATCATTCTGGGAAGTACCGTCACTTCCACGAAATGCATAGCCATAACCCAAACGCGCGTCGTCACCTGAAGAACTTGATTGAAGAGTCGATCGAGGAAAACAAGCTGCAGCAATACATGAGGAAATCGCAAAATCCTGACCAACCCGTGGCTCCCCATGTTCCTAGGGATCGAAGAAACTTAGTTGGAACTACCAAAGAGGGATCTAAACGAATGGACCAGAGACTCGTCATTGGAACGATATCTGGAGGACTTCATCCCACACAGAAAAGCTAGGGAGAAATCGAGTGATATGTCGGCTCATTAAAACATGCTCTAAAGGATTCATGCCACATGATCGAAGATGGAGCCCCAGCTAAGCAGCAGAAAACTCTGAACTATAATATACTATTCTGAAATTGGGATACCAAAGGAATTGAAGCTCCAACTTTTTATCCCATGGTGGTGACAGTAGGGATCAAACCCACCATGGTCTAATGAGTATTTGTTGACAAAGGTAATTCTATGAATATTCTTTTCAAACGCACCTTTGACCAGACGAAGATCGGCATGAAAGATGTATCTTCCTGCCAAACAAAAATTCAAGGGTTCATCGGCGAACCCAAACAATCTATTGGGTCGATTGACTTGCCTATAGAACTTGGGGAAGGTGACCAAGAGTCGCCCTCATCCAAAATTTTGTGATTGTAGACGGAACTTTCGGATACAATGCCTTCTTAGGTTGGCCAGCATTGGCAAATTTCAGAATCGCTTTAGCCCAGTGGTGCCTTACCATTAAATTCCCAATGACAAATGGAACTGAGGTGATCAAAGGAGATCAATGTTCCATCGAAGAATGTTACAGCTGAACTGCACAAATCTAAAAGAAAAGAGAAATGGAAGGATGTAGGGTAGAACTCTCCATATTCATGAACCTTCCAAATAGAAACTACAGAGCCGCTCTTGGCTTGGGGACCATAGCCAATTCGATAAGGCTTTGGACCCTAGAAAGAAGAGTCCAGGGGAGGATCGGGCAGCACCAATAGAATCGACGATGTTTGTTCGAGTCTACATGGATGACCCGACATGGGTCCTTAAAATTTGATCGCACCTTGGAAAGAAGATGTGATTAGAACTCACTAGATTTCTTCATGCCAGTGTTCGCCTGGACACATTCTGATATATGTGAGATATTACTGGAAATTGTATGCCAGGCACTTAACATTGATCCTAGGTTTACATCGGTAAAGTAGAAAAGACGCAGCTTGGGCCTCGAGCGATCCAAGGCATTAAGAGAAGAAGTAGACAAGCTGATGGCCAGTGGATTTATTTGTGATGCGACCTACCTTGAATGGGCATCTAACCCGGTTTTGTTCAAGAAGTTCAATGGAAAATGGTGAACTTGTTATCAGTTATTCAGACTTAAACAAAGCCTGCCCGTAAGATAGTTTTCCACCACCTAGAATCGACAGGCTGGCAGACGGGATGGTTGGACATGAATTACAATCATTTATGGATGCATACTAGAAGTACAACCAAATCATGATGCATGAACCAAACTAAGAAAATACCAGTTTTATTACTGACTTGGGACTGTATTACTACAAAGTAATGTCGTTTGGCCTAAATAATGCTAGGGCAACTTACTAGCGACTGGTAAATGCCATGTTCAAGTGTCAGATCAGAAAAACCATGAAGGTCTATGTGGATGACATGTTGGTTAAATCATGAAAAGCCGGCAATCACTTAAAGAATCTTGCCGAAATGTTTGAAATAATTCAAAAGTATGGAATGAAACTCAATCCACTCAAATGTCATTTTGGGGTAGCCTCCAGGAAGTTCTTGGGATACATAGTAAGCGCCAGAGGCATTGAATTAAATCCAAAGAAAATCAATGCCCTATGAGAAGTCCAGGCCTCGAAGAACAAGAAGGAGTTACAATGCTTGAATGGGAAAGTCACAACACTAAGCCGGTTCATCTCGAAAGCCACCGACATATGTATATCGTTATTTGATGCATTAAAGAAAGGAATGAAGAACTTCAAATGGAATAAGGCTTGTCAAACCGCGTTTGCAGAGTTGCTGCGACATATGGAAACCTTGCCGATCCTATCGAAGCCAGTAAACGGAGAGGACTTATTCATCTACTTGGCAGTCTCACCTCATGCTTTAAGTACTACTCTTGTGCATGAAGAAGCTAGAATTTGACGACCTGTATACAACATCAGCAAGCGGTTCATTGGAGCCGAGAAAAATTATCCAAAATTCAAAAATATAGCGTATTGTCTCTTGATTGCATCCAGAAAGTTACGACCATATTTCCAGGCACACTCGATCAAAGTATTGACCGACCGACCCTTAAAGCAAGTATTATACCGACCCAAGACTTTTGGGTGGCTTATCAAATGGAATATCGAATTGAGCTAATATGAGATCACTTACCATCCTAGAAGGGCAATTAACGGGCAACTGTTGGAAGATTTCATCACCGAATTTACCATATGGGATGATGAAGAAGAAATAACTTGGAAAGTGGAAACACAATGGAAACTCTTCGTCAATGGAACGTCAAATTACCTCTGCTTGGGGGAAGGGGTAGTGCTTGAAACTCACGAAGGAGTAGCTGTTTCTTACGCCCTATGCTTGGAATTCCATGCAACAAAAAACGAAGCGAAGTATGAGGCATTGATAGTAGGATTGAATGTCGTGAAGGAACTTAGAATAAAATCTATTCATATCCACAACAACTCTCAACTGGTCGTCTTCCAGGTAAAAAACGAATACCAGGCTTGAGGGGAGAACCTTGACTCATATTTATTTAGAGTACAAGAGTTGCTAAATGACATCGAACATTACACCATAATTCACATCCCGAGGGAGAAAAACACGAAGGCTGCTTACTTAGCTAAACTGGCCAGCTTCGGAGAAGCTCAATCGTTGGGATTAGTTCCGGTTAAGACCCACCACACTGCAAGTAAAAGCAAAATGGATATCAACTGGATTTTCGAAACCACCATTGAAATGGAAACATGGATGACACCAATTAGAGACTACTTGCTTATAGGAACTCTTCTTATAGAGGGGAACCAGTTGAAAATGCTTCTCCAAAAGGCATCGTGGTTTATAATACAAGATGGAATACTCTATCGAAGGGGGTTCTTTACCCCTTTGATCAACAATGAAGCTTAACGGATCCCGAGAGAAGTTCACAAGGGAGACTACGGAGACCATACCATGGGGAAAATCCTTGCAAAAAAAATCCTCAGGCACGAATATTTTTGGCCAATGGTAAACCGCAATGCAGTTGATTACACCAGATGGTTTGACCGATGCTAAAGATTCAACAAAATCAAAATGACCCCCTCAACAGAACTAACGCAGATGATCAGCCTATGGCCGTTCACGATATGGGGAATTGATCTGATTGGCATTTTGCCAATAGCCAAAGGAGGGGCTAAATATGCTATGTTTATCGTTGACTATTTCACAAAATGGGCCGAAGCGGAACCTATGGCCACCAATACCACAAATAAAGTCATTATTTTTGTTAGTAAAAACATTATTTGCGGGTTTAATGTGCCACAGAAAATAATCACCGATAATGGGACCGAATTTGAAAGCTCCAAGTTCAAAGAAGTTTGGAAATGTTTCCGAATCAAGAAAAGAATTTCCCCGGTCGCTCATCCCTAAGCAAACGATCAAGTGGAAGCAATAAACAAGATCATCAAGTCCACAATCAAAAAGCAGCTTACTAAAGCTAAAGGGAATTGGGTTGATTAACTTCCACTTGCACTATGGGCTTGTAGAACAACACAAAAAGCAACAATTGGGCATACTCTATTCGCCTTGGCATATGGTTCAGAAGCAATGATCCCTGTCGAACTAGAAGTCCCCTCTCGTCGAAGCCAGAATTTCAATCAGAAGCAAAATGAGCAGCTCCTACTCGAGTTACTTGATATGATTGATAAGAAGAGAGAAGAAGTCAAACTGAGGACTGATACTCACCAAAAAAGGATTGCACAGTATTCAACTCCAAAGTTCACAACCAACCCTTCGAAGTGGGAGATCTCATCCTCAAATGGGTCAATCCCATACCAGGAACCTTTGGACCAAACTGGAAAATGCCGTATGTAATCAGTCAAAAGCTAGGGACGGAACTTTCAAACTAACAACCGTTAATGATATTTAGATTCCCCGAGCATGGAACAACGAATCGCTGATTTGCTATTACTTTACTTGATGATATCTTATGTATTTCCTATTTTTCCGCAAATGAGCCATCCCGGGTAACCGGGGGCATTGTAAATAGGAAAAACTTGTCTATTTTTTCTTAATAAAATTGCTTTGCTTTCTGAACCAATAAAATTGCGCTCATAAAAGTAACCTGTTGAGCAGATGGGGTCAAATCGGTTCAAAACCATTCAATCGCTGCTTGAGATAGCGGAATCATGCTCAAGTATGCCCCATTTATCCGCCAAGTCGACGAAAGCAAATTGGCACAAACCGTTGGATCGACGGGACCCGATCCCCGCCTTCTAAGAATCGGTGTTGCTCCGACAATACTAGGAAACCCAAATCATAACTACGCATCTCATAAGCTACACATTACCTTTTGAGCCGTGGATTCACGCTCTTGAAGCGCAAAATCCTCATGTTACCCAAAGATTGGTAATGTTGAGAAGTTCAAAGCTGTTCCGGGTCGACGGGTCATATCGTCCCCAAAAGCCACACATCCCATAAGCCTCACATTACCAGTTGAGTCATGGAATCATTCTCTTGAAGCATAAACCCCTCACATTACTCATAGATTGGTTACGTCGAGAAGTTTCAAACCATTCTAGGTCGATTGCTCATATCGATCCCAAGAGCCCGGCATTCCATAAAAATCGCATACTCTTAAGTACTGTTATTACCCCGTCTATAGCAGGAAACTCATCCATTGCAGGAATAGCAAGAATCAACCCACTCCCGCTATTGGGAGAAATGCGTATGAAGCCAACACTGTCAAACTAATATGAGTCAGCAGTCTAATTGTCGACCAACAATCAGTTTGAACTCAAGCCGTACAAATCATAAGTTCCCAAAGATAGGAACCAAAAAATAGATCAGATTATAGACATCCAAAAAACAATCGGATCAGACGGTCATTTGTGAGGTGTTCGAAGTAAGAAACTTCATAAATTGTGTGGCACACACCGATACTCAAATAAAATACTCAAAAAATAAAATACATCACAGTTTTGTTACTCCAAATAAAGAATTTTGGTGGTAACCACAGGACTAGATAAAATAAAATAGCAGTAAATTGAATAAGTACATGAAACATAGATAAGTAAACATGTAAATTTTCCATCAAAATGTCAACATTTATTACTTATAAGCTTTTCTGCACAAAGTCAAAATGCAGGGGCTATACCTACACAATATCGACCAAAAAAGGAAAAATAAAAATGCTATAACAACCAAAGCAGTAAGTTCAGAATCCTCACTTGAACGAAACACATATCAAACAGAATGAAATACCTTTAAAAATGTGTCCACTGCTATTCGGGCCTGTCAATGCCTCTTTCCACTGCTCTTCTTCTCACCTTTAGTTAGAAGTTTATGCTTCCCTTAGAATCTCGGCCAGGGGTAGTGTCGCTGCCTATGATATCAACTATCTCCTCGGTGCCAACATCTCCTCACTGCTCTCTGACCTTCTCGAAAGACCCTCCTTTCGAGTTGCGCTTCCGAGATTTATGGAGCCTCCTCGATGATTTTATCGCATCAAGCTTTTCATTCTTGATAGTTCCAATTGTTGTTCAAAATTATGCTGTTGTTTAGTTTGGACCTCCTGCTCTCGAGCTTCGGCTACCGTGAAGTTGCCCTCTAAAGATATGGAAGGGTTATCTAGACCATGCAATCAGCGATCTTCTCAAATTTCGGTCCCGGTTGCAAACCAGACACAACAATCGAAGCAGCTACGATATAAGCATCGAGGCAGTTGAAATAGCAGCGGGCCCATGCATCAAGAAACCGGCGGATCAATAGGCAAAGAAGACAGACCTATGAGATCGAAAAAGAAAGCGTTAAGTCCACCTTGTTCTTGCAGGGTGAGCTGAAAATTATCAAATACATGGGAAACAAGATGGTTACCTACATCAGAGGAATGGCCGAGAATGTCGACCTCATATTCCGCAATTTCTCCTTCTTTTGATGGATGCATAATCTTTATAGAAGTTTCGGGCCCAGAACTCGCTAATTGATTGCGAGGCTGCCTTGACGATTCGCCGGGCCCAGAAACAAGGGGCTTTGACAATGTTTTGGCAGTTGAAGTCAAAGCAGCGTCGACAGCCTCCTATTCCCTCTCATTCATAGGATCTCTCGACCATCTATCAGTGCCCTCTTTGATTCCTTATTAAGGTAGGCATCCTCTAACCCTTTCTCAGTATAGACGTCCCCGTTCTCTCAGAAATGGGCCAGAATTTCCTCCCAAACCACGACAATAGTGTGCATGAACTTGGGGCCCAAATAGTCGAGACTCCTTTGATGCAATAGTGAGTTGACATAGAAATTTAAGATCTCTAAGATCTCCTCATATTTCATAATTATTTTGTTATGCCCATTAGCAATCTTGCCGTGATCAACAACAGTCTTCTTCCGGGCTTCAATAATCATGTCGCAAGCCTCGAGATCCTCTTTCAACTTAACTTCGTCCGAATGGGCCTTTTAACTTCATCTTGAAATACAATCTCTACTTTCGCACGGGCCTCTTTCAACTCCTTAACAAAAATGCCATGTAGCTCCAAATAATCTGTTGTAATGGCGCCCTTCTCATCTTCAACACGATTTTTGTCGATGCTAAGCCGCACAACTCTTTCTTAGAGCGAGGAAATCGTCTGGGCTTGATCGAAAACGGTCTTATCATAGGACTCCAAGATCTCCTCATATTTCATAATTGTTTTGTTATGCCCTTCAACAATCTTGTGTAGGATCTAGATTAACCCTAGAGGGGGGGTGAATAGGGTTGTAGCAAAATTTCTCGAATCAAACACAGAAACAAACTACAGAAATAAATATGCTGAAAAGTAAATCACATACAAAATTTACCAGCTTCGGCAACCCCTGCCTACTGCTGCATTCCCATATTTCTATTAGAATTAAACAGTATCCCGCTTACAAACACTCTACTAGACTCGCAAACCCTTGCTCCCGCTCACAAACACTCTACTAGACTCGCACCCCCTGCTCCGCCTATAGAGCTTTGCAAACTCGCAAACTCTGCTCCCGCCTATAGAGTTTTGCAAACTCGCACACCCTGCTCACTGAACTAATTCTAACTAGACAATCTGAACTACCTACAACCTACGTGATGATTTACCAATACTTTGACTCGAAAAGAAAAATAGACTTCAAAAATAAAAGCAGGAGCAAAAATTAAAATACAAACTTGACTCCATAATTTTGCTCAAATAAAACTAGATTTAAAACTTAAACCCTATTGACAAATAAACTTAAGCCTTCTAAAAATAAAAACCCCTTTTATCAAGGCCGGCCCTTTTATTCTTTAACCCGATCTTTTCTTTGCTATGTGAAGAAAGTGGCGGCCGACGTTGTATTCTTTGTTCGTTCTGAAATTAGGGCTTCGGCTCTTGCGATCCAAATTGGGGATTTTTCCAATTCAATTCTCTGGTTTGCTCATGCTCGTTCTCTGATGATCGATTCTCTTGAGATAGACTGCTTGGTTGACTTCGAGATTGCGTTGCTCCTCTATTGATCGAGTTCGTTGTTTGCTTCGGTATGTAATTTCTTTCGTTGTTGGTTTAATGATTGCTTCAATTGAACTCGATGCCGATGATGAGTTTTGGGTTCAGTATTTATATGAATTCGAGACACTTGAATTCCTTTGAATCAATTCGATACTTTCCTAATTTGTTGCTTTCCTGATTCGCACGGCTTTCCTGATATTTTTACTTGTTACTCACGGCTTTGATTTTCAAATGTTTGATTTATCTTTGGTTCATACGGCAGAAACTTTCCCTTTTTAATTTTCTTTGACTTTTTCAAAGATACGAATTTGAGTTGAATTCTGACTTGGTTAACACCTGCTCTTGACATGGCTTCGGCCATCTTTGTGTTTATCCCTGTCTTCGTCTCTGGCCATCTTCATTGGTTTCCACTTGAACATTGCATTGTTGTTCACTGTTTACATCACTAGACTTGATATCATTGATCAGCATTTCTTTATTTCTTATGGCTTCACTGTTGCACTCGAGTGGTTTCAAACATGTGAGTTGTTGTTTGCTTTTGATGTAGCTGTTAGTCTGCATTTTTCGATTTCGAACTTGGACTTGTAGTTGTAACTGGACATGTTGGCACTGACTGTTGTCTTTGTGGTCTTCTCATTGCATATGAACTTGGTCTCTACTTGATGCTGTAGTCTTCAAGTATTTTGGATTGCCATATCATGTGCTTTGTGTTGGGCATTTCTATATATGATGTTTGTCACTGTTGTATTGTATACTTGATGGCTTGCATGTGGTTCCCACTGTGTTGCATTTGTATCACTGCAAAACTGCATGTTACTGTCTTGCATTTGTATCTCTGGTATTTGCATATATGTGAACTTGTGTATCTTGTCTCCATGTATTCATGTACACTACTGTGTTGTATGCTTGATCACTGAGCACTTGAGTTGTTTGTATGTTTGTATTTGCACTTGCTTTTGGGTTGCTGCACATGTGGTTTTGCATTTGATTGATATGGAGACCTGTAGTATTCATTTGAAGCCTTGACTTTGGTTGATGTTGTAGTTGCTATGCCTTTTTGCATTGTGTTCATTTGAGTTGTCTGCACCTCTGGTACGCTGCAGCTTGGTCTTTGTTGCATTCATGTCATGTTGCCTTGTGTTGAACCCAGTTTCAAAACTCGGGTTTGACCTTGTGCTCGTGTCGTGATTTTGAATATATTGCACGTGAGTTGAACCCGGCTTTTCATTTGGGTTTGACCTGTGCTCACCTGTCCCTGTAGCATTATCAAGTGTATACCGATGTGCACGGCCTTGTGGCATGTACAGTGATACACTGTGCATGTCACATTGTTCGTGTATGATGAATTCAAATGTAAATGATGACGAACAACCAAAATAACTGAGGCAAATAATATTTTCAAAAATAATATTTCATTTTATATTGCAAAAATATTTCTTTTTCAATTTTACAGCGTTAGTGAATATTTTTGCAGATTGCTCAGATGCTGGATTCAAACCGGAATGCAGTTAAAGACAAAATACGAGTGTGAGTGATATGTAGTGAGGTTATTAATGTAAATATGAAATCGTGATGTATTTAAAATTGTATATGTATAGTGAGAGCATGAATTTGTTCTATTCAAGATTGTAATAAATATTTGTTTGAATAAAATTTCTGTTTGAATTCAAATTATGTGTTATTTATTTTATTCAACAAATATTTATTTGATCTATGAAAAATAAAATAGTGCATTAACAAATACATTTAAATGAATGTATATATGTTTATTATCATCAAACAAAAATCATATACTCGCATATTCCACAATCTCCCCCTTTTGATGATAACAAACATATATTTAAGATTTTGACTGTGTTAAATGTATTTGATCAATGATATACTCTAATTGCTCCCCCTATTTAAATGCTTCCTCTCTACATGATGCTCCCCCTACATATATGCATCCAAATAGAAATATATAAATGAGCCTATATGCAAATGGAAAATTATTTGACCTTTGCTTGATTCTATTTGACAAAATCTTAACTTTTCTCTCCCCCTTTTGTTATCAGCAAAAGAATAATAGTGTTAGAGAAAATAGAGATAAAGTGATCAATATTAATCCAATATTAAACTCAAATTGAATATAAATATTAAACTTCAATAAAAATCAAACAAAAATCATAACTACCCTTGTTAGGCACATATTCCACTTTTAGAATGATGGAAATGGTATTCTCATATAAAATCATACAGATGTATCTACTTGTGGTACATTTATATCAGGAATTTGAATATCTACTAATCATGCATAACCGTTAGGACTTTTAAATGAGATTAGTAGTATTCCAATTTAATTTTAAAAAATGAAATCAAGTATCTTCTAACCACGCATGACCGTGAGGACTTTTAAATGGGATTAGAATCAACTTGTCTATTTAATCAATTAATTTTGATATGCGTTCCATACATGCATAACCGTAAGGACTTTTAAATGAGCATGGAAGCACATAATCAAAAATCCAAGTAATTCACCCATGCATAACCGTGAGGACTTTTAAATGAGAGTGAATACTTTGGATATTTATTTATTTTTACAAAAAAAATGTGACATGAAAAACAAATGATTCCTGATTATAGTACAACATATCGACAAACTATATTTAATATTTGATAAACAATGGTCGATAGAAATATGATAGATATAGAAATGATCATGGAATCTTTACCCAACAAAAAGTTTTATAACTCTTGTTTGAATTTCTAAAGAAAATTTTCTAAAATATACTCTATTGAGTAATGTATGAAAAATATCAACACTCATCACTTTTTCCAATCACTATTTATCTTTTCGATAATTATTAGGGAGTTAGATTAGTCAAAATTTGTCATTTAAAATCAAATAAAAATGACTAATCTGAAAATATGGTCAAAAATGATTTTCTCGAGGGGATTATATGAGAAAATTTTCTGTTATTTGAAAATTATTTGAAATGAAAAATATGCAGATATTTTCCTTGAAAACGATGCAGTTACTAAATGTCTCAAAAATCACGTTCAACTAGTAATTTTTCTATCAACTAGATTACCAGTGTAATCTGCATCTGAATTTCTTTTTCACTCAAAAATATCACTAACTAAAATTGATAAACCAGACCATGAAGTGTGCATCAAAAATTTCAAACTCAATTTTTCACAGCATTTTAAATGACATTCTCTTGAATTTGGATTGAAGCCATGTAAATAATCAAAAGATCGTGAATATAGAGTTAGCCAAATTATAATCAAATGTATTATCATCCAACAAAACACTATATCCAAACTAATATATATGAAGTAAATCAAAGAATAGTGTTTTTGGCATAAATGTAACTGGCCAACTATGTTGAACAAGTCAGAATCAAAAGAAACATCATCTTTACAACATCTCAACACTGGCTGATTTCATTCAGAATATGGTGCAGATTATCACATTTAATATATCGATCAGATAAGTATACCTTCACCTGTTTTACCTTTACGATAATTTTTCATGGTTGCCCATTGTGATTCTGTCACCTTTGTACTAGGCTAAGGAACTTTTGCTTTGTTGCCCGTTGTGTTTCTGGAATAGCCAAAATCCAGAAAATACTGTTGTTGTTCCTTAGCCTGCCACCATACCTACACGATGAAAGATTTTTGTGACCTATTTGTTTTTATAGGTCCATGATTGTTAGTGGCTGAAGCATTGTGGATAAACAAACCCTTTGGAACCCAAATTTGTTTAGTCCTTTCATTCTTGTTCCAATAGACATGTAATTTGTTTGTAAAATTCTTAGGAACCCAAACTTGTATAAATTTTGTGTTCTTGTTCCTATGACTACAATTTTCAACACGATGTCCAATTATTTCACATCTATCAAAGATACTCTCATCATCATCAGCTTGTGTTTTCCCAAAACCTAGTCCTTTTCTGTTGCTGGCAAAAATTTGATTTCCCAATAACATGTTGAATGATTTTTCTCCTCTTGAAAAGTTATTCAAAGATTTTTCAAGATTTTGGACTTTGGTTTTTAGTGTTGTGTTTTCAGTGACAAGTGAGGTGCATCTATTTATAAAATCCTTTATCCTAGTGTCAATGATTTCCTTAGGACTCAAGTTTTCTTTTTCAAGATTCTCAAAGCTATTCTTAAGTCTTGTCAATTCTGAATCTAAAATTTTACATTTTTTACATTCTAGGTTTTGAATATTTTCAAGTTTAGTTTCTAATCTAAAATTTTCACGAGCAAGTTCTCTCCTATCAGATTTCAGTTTTTCAATTTTAGATTCAAGAGCATCAACTTCTTTAGTAAGATCAAGACACATAAAAACGAGTTCTTTATAAGAATAGTCACCTCCCTTATTAGATTCTTCTGAGCTTGCTTCTGAATCCGATTTTGCCACAAGACACAAGTTAGCCTCCTCTGAGCTACTATTCGAATCTTCCTCTCCTTCTTCATCATCCCAAGTCGCTGCAAAGGCCTTCTTTTTCTTTTTCTTTCCTTTGTCGTTTTTGAGAAATGGGCATTTTTGTTTGAAGTGGCCAGGCTTGTTGCAGTTAAAGCACATCGATTCATTATCGGAATTGTCAGAATCTTTTGACCTATTACGACTTGTTTTCTTCTTGCGTGGCTTGAATCTTGATCATTTTCTAAGATTATTGACAGCCATTGCAAGCTCTTCAATTGGATCTTCTTCATCTTCATCGCTCTCTTCTTTGCTCTTTAAGGCAATCGTCTTCTTCTTTGGTTCGGAGTTGTTTCTTTCCTCCTTTTCTTTTAGCTCAAGCTCATATGTCATCAAGTTACCAATCAACTCCTCCATGCTTAGTTTACTCAGATCTTTCGATTCTTGTATTGCCGTGACTTTTGCCTCAAAGCTCATCGTTAAGACTCGTAGCACCTTCCTTATAAGTTCTACCTCAGTGAATATCTTCCCAAGCGCTCTAGCATTGTACACCAAAGCTGAAAAGCGTCCAAACATGTCTTTTATGCTCTCGCCTTTGTCCATCACAAAGTTCTCGTATTCATTGCTGAATAAGGCTAGACGAGACTCCTTGACTTGAGAAGTTCCTTCATGTGTTACCTCCAAGGTATGCCAAATTTCCTGTGCAGTTTTACAATGAGAAATTCTATTAAATTCATTCTTATGAAGAGCACAGATCAAAGCATTCATGGCTTTACCATTTGTGGTTTTTAATTTCTGATCGTTAGCATCCCACCTATCCTTAGGTTTAGGAATCTCAGTATCACCAACAGTTATAGTGGGAGATTTATAGTCAGTTTCAATAATATCCCAAACATCATAATCAACAGAACTAAGATATATACCCATCCTAACTTTACAATAAGCATAATCATTCCCGTTAAACATGGGTGGCCTAACAATAGATTGCCCCTCAGAAAAAGCATTATTTGATGAATTCATGACTCTAGAGTTAAAGAAAAAAACCTCACTCTGATACCACTTGTAGGATCTAGATTAACCCTAGAGGGGGGGGGGGTGAATAGGGTTATAGCAAATTTTCTCGAATTAAACACAGAAACAAACTACAGAAATAAATACGCTGAAAAGTAAAACAAACACAAAATTTACTCAGCTTCGGCAATCCCTGCCTACTGCTGCATTCCCAGATTTCTATTAGAATTAAACAGTATCCCGCTTACAAACACTCTACTAGACTCGCAAACCCTTGCTCCCGCTCACAAACACTCTACTAGACTCGCACCCCCTGCTCCGCCTATAGAGCTTTGCAAACTCGCAAACTTTTCTCCTGCCTATAGAGTTTCGCAAACTCGCACACCCTGCTCACTGAACTAATTCTAACTAGACAATCTGACACTACCTACAACCTAGGTGGTGATTTACCAATACTTTGACTCGAAAAGAAAAACAGACTTCAAAAATAAAAGCAGGAGCAAAAATTAAAATACAAACTTGACTCCATAATTTTGCTCAAATAAAACTAGATTTAAAACTTAAACCCTATTGACAAATAAACTTAAGCCTTCTAAAAATAAAATCCCCTTTTATCAAGGCCGGCCCTTTTATTCTTTAACCCGATCTTTTCTTTTTCTATGTGAAGAAAGTGGCGACCGACGTTGTATTCTTTGTTCGTTCTGAAATTAGGGCTTCGGCTCTTGCGATCCAAATTGGGGCTTTTTCCAATTCAATTCTCTGGTTTGCTCGCACTTGTTCTCTGATGATCGATTCTCTTGAGATAGACTGCTTGGTTGACTTCGAGATTGCGTTGCTCCTCTGTTGATCGAGTTCGTTGTTTGCTTCGGTATGTAATTTCTTTCGTTGCTGATTTAATGATTGCTTCAATTGAACTCGATGCCGATGATGAGTTTTGGGTTCAGTATTTATATGAATTCGAGACACTTGAATTCCTTTGTATCAATTCGATACTTTCCCAATTTGTTGCTTTCCTGATGCGCACGGCTTTCCTGATATTTTTACTTGTTACTCACGGCTTTGATTTTCAAATGTTTGATTTATCTTTGGTTCATACGGCAAAAACTTTCCCTTTTTAATTTTCTTTGAATTTTTCAAAGATACGAATTTGATTTGAATTCTGACTTGGTTAACACCTGCTCTTGACATGGCTTCGCCCATCTTTGTGTTTATCCCTGTCTTCGTCTCTGGCCATCTTCACTGGTCTCCACTTGAACATTGCATTGTTGTCACTGTTTACATCACTGGACTTGATATCATTGATCTGCATTTATTTATTTCTTATGGCTTCACTGTTCACTCGAGTGGTTTCAAACATGGGAGTTGTTGTTTGCTTTTGATGTAGATGTTAGTCTGCATTTTTCGATTTCGAAGTTGGACTTGTAGTTGTAACTGGACATGTTGGCACTGACTGTTGTCTTTGTGGTCTTCTCATTGCATATGAACTTGGTATCTACTTGATGTTGTAGTCTTCAAGTATTTTTGATTGCCATATCATGTGCTTTGTGCATTTCTCTGGCCATTTGTGTTGGGCATTTCTATATATGATGTTTGTCACTGTTGTATTGTATACTTGATGGATTGCATGTGGTTCCCACTGTGTTGCATTTGTATCACTGCAAAACTGCATGTTACTGTCTTGCATTTGTATCTCTGGTATTTGCATACATGTGAACTTGTGTATCTTGTCTCCATGTATTCATGTACACTACTGTGTTGTATGCTTGATCACTGAGCACTTGAGTTGTTTGTATGTTTGTATTTGCACTTGCTTTTGGGTTGCTGCACATGTGGTTTTGCATTTGATTGGTATGGAGACCTGTAGTCTTCATTTGCAGCCTTGACTTTGGTCGATGTTGTAGTTGCTATGCCTTTGTGCATTGTGTTCATTTGAGTTGTCTGCACCTCTGGTACGCTGCAGCTTGGTCTTTGTTGCATTCATGTCATGTTGCCTTGTGTTGAACCCAATTTCAAAACTCGGGTTTGACCTTGTGCTCGTGTCATGAGTTGAACCCGGCTTTTCATTTGGGTTTGACCTGTGATCACCTGTCCCTGTAGCATTATCAAGTGTATACCGATGTGTACGGCCTTATGGCATGTACAGTGATACACTGTGCATGTCACATTGTTCGTGTATGATGAATTCAAATGTAAATGATGACGAACAACCCAAATAACTGAGGCAAATAATATTTTCAAAAATCATATTTCATTTTATATTGCAAAAATATTTCTTTATCAATTTTACTGCGTTAGTGAATATTTTTGCAGATTGCTCAGATGCTGGATTCAAACTAGAATGCAGTTAAAGACAAAATACGAGTGTGAGTAATTTGTAGTGAGGTTATTAATGTAAATATGAAATCGTGATGTATTCAAAATTTATATGTATAGTGAGAGCATGAATTTGTACTATTCAAGATTGTAATAAATATTTGTTTGAATAAAATTTCTGTTTGAATTCAAATTCTGTGTTATTTATTTTATTCAACAAATATTTATTTGATCTATGAAAAATAAAATAGTACATTAACAAATACATTTAAATGAATGTATATATGTTTATTATCATCAAACAAAAATCTTATACTCGCATATTCCACATCTTGTCGTGATCAACAATATTCTTCTTCTAGGCTTCAATAATCATGCCGCGAGCCTCAAGCTCCTCTTTCAACTTAACTTCGTCTGCATGGGGCTTCTTAATTTCATCTTGAAATACAATCTCTACTTTTGCGTGGGCCTCTTTCAACTCCTTTAGCAAGATAGCACTGTTCTTAATCTCCAGGAGTGCTGTGTCCCTCTCTTGTGTCAATCACTCAATTCTGGCGTCATGTTCTGCTAATGCCCTCTAGAAGTTGACTTTCTCCGATTCAAAGGAGAGTATCTCTTGATAATTTTTGTAGTTCGTGTTGGGTAAGTGCTTGCATAACTTTTTCCTTCCCTCGGCTTGCTTTAAATCACATTGGATTGCCTAAAGGTGGGGCATATAGGAATCTTTGCAGACTGGGTGAAGGTCGTGGTCAAACTTAACTCATTTTAAAATCCACTAGGGGAGCGCAGCTTCAAGCCTAGGGGACCAGACGGGAGAATGTAAGCCGCACTACGGTGAGGGCGTGAGGAACCAGGAGTAAGAGCTACATGGGTCAATGGGACTTGAGGTGAAGATGGAGCCTGAATGGAAGAAATCGGAATTTCAAGACCCAAAAAAACTGGGGCCGGGGCGAAGGCCTGTTGCTCGAAAGGATGAGAATCATGATCAATCTTTGAATTCTTGGACGGTTCCTCTCAATCATTAGGTTTGTTTCTCTTCTCATAGCCACTTTTATACGTTCGACCCCGTTCTCTATCATCCCGACGACGACCTTCAACCTCCAAGTATTTATGCCTCCTCCATTCCTCTTCGGTCTTACAGAGGCAAATGGTGGCTTATAGACCATTTCGACCAATGTTACGAATCAGTGAATTGCTTGAGATCATCGTAAAGTCCACAGTCTCTCATGGAACCTGACATGAAGAATAAATAATTAGATTTAGTAATAGAAATAGGCCAAAATAGTGCATGTGTAAGTGAATGTAACCCCAGTGAAATGTGTAATGTGTCCTGGGGGCCTAAAAGGACGTCACAAACCAGATCAGGAGGCTACTATGGTACAAATCAAGCTGACTTCAAGCACAATACGACCCAGGCTATGAGACGTCCCTTCAAATCCGAAATCTTCCCCCATAATTTGTAACATCCCGCCTTTTTGTACGCTTTAAATCGACGATAAGTCACACACGTCAGACTCAAACCATACAAAAGGGCGGATTATTATGGGGTAAATAAGAAAAGCAGAGAAAGAAATAAAACAAAACAAAATCACACAACGGAATGATAAAATATAATAATCAAATAACAGTTCATGAAGCTGTTTTACAAAACATTTGATTTTGCTTATACAACACATATCAGAGTTACGCATACCGGAGAATAATAAATAATGTTGCGGAACAACATGATTGCTGTGGAATAATATAATAAATAATAGTAATAACACAATCTTCGTCTTCGCCCTTCAGAAATAAAGTCTTCAAATCCTGAAATGCTCAGGCTGACCTGAGCGAATTGAAAAGGCAAAACACTCAAGTCGGAACTATAAGATCTTATGTAAGTTAAATCAACAGAAATATATACATGAGTGGAACGACGTCAGAGATGTTTACGGGATTTGACATCTCTTATCCAGTGTCTAACATGAGGGCAGTAACTTAAGAGATGCTCGGGATTCACGTCTCCTAAGGATCCGTTGAACTATCTACTATGTAGTAATATACGCTATTACAATAGTGTCTATAGTAAAGTATAATATAATTTAAAAATAGCGTTAAAACATTACATTTTCCACCTTAATACACTTTTATATTCCCATAGTCTATACAGTACCGTAATCGCCCCCGTACTGGGCGTCGTCAGAGGGCACCCCATAGGTATGGTACAAAACAAAATCGTATAAGGCGCGCTAGGGTAGGTGACACAACACAACTAGGAAATGTCAGGGTAGATATACCAATTACGTTTCTAGACCGATGGTAACGCATAGCAGCTACTACCACCCACCTCGAGCCACACCCCCAAAATCAAAAGGGCCCCAATCAATCACAAAGTAATAGAATGGTATCGAAGGAGTATGTCCGATAAAAGGTGCTAGCTTCTTAGCCCGTCAATCACTCCGGTTTTAGCCACCTTATGCAAATTCACGGGAGTCGGGTCCACGTATCTACCTCAAAGGAAACGCCGCCACCATTCTACTTCATTCTGGAATCTCCACCACATACACGGTTGTTAAAGTGGTTTTCGAAGTTGGCAGAGAGTATGATGACTTCCGATATCGGTCTCTTTAACAACCAAACATTATTATAACACTACGGTCATTTTCAAAATAGTTTATACTTTAAAACCAAATATCGTTGCCCTTTCAAAACCAAATCAATGCGATATCATTTCCATTTCAAATATATCCTTTTCTAAAATGATAACACTTTTAAAGTTATAGCATTTCGAAATCAAAACACTTGAAATATAACACTTTCCAATTATACTACCTCGAATCTCATAACTTCCACCACTTATGTGGTTTAAATATTTAAAATACTTTATATAAACTAAAATAGCTTCTTTAATTTCACAAAAAAATTCCCAAATCATAAACTTCAATTCAATTAAGTTTCCAAATAAATTATTCCAAATTATGTCGATTTCAAAACAGATTTGATCCACAAAATAACCATTTCAAATTCAATATTTTTCAAACTTTAAGTATTTAATAATTTCAAAACTAAGTTTGGTAATTACGATTCAGCAATTCAATTTCTATTATTTAGTTTGAAATATTTACATAATAAATCCATTATTATTTAAATAAAACTCAAATTACAATTAACTAAATACTTCCTTCAATTTATTTATACTTGAAGTATTCATTTAATTCACCTTAAACCAAAATCAAGTTATAAAAATCATATCCTTAAATCTTAAAACCAATAAGTTTCAAATCGATATATCTAAAACAATTCTTAATTAAATACATTTCCAAATCAACTTTTAAATCCTCTTTAATTTAGAACTTATTTATAGAATAATTTCAATATCCAATAAACCATATATATATCTTGTTAAAACCATAGAAATCTTTTACAATATATATATATATATATACACCAACGGTGTTTGTGTATAATTTTCTATCCTATTGTCAAGTGATACAGATATTTATCATTTCAATCCGCAATTTGAAATAAAAATGCAGTTGTATATCATTTCAAACCGCAATCCCAAATGAAATAAAATCCATAACAACTTGCAGTTTATAACAATATAAAATACAACGTCCATTCATCCAATATCAGTCATCAACCATTTATCGCAATCTTCATCTAATTCAAACAATAGCATCAATATAGAACAGATGATAAATGTAAGGTATTTACTGGCAGTTATATTCAATAATAAATTAAATAACAATTTAACTGGCAGTTTATACATAAAAATAAATTAAATAAAAATTTAATTCAATAAATTCAATTTAACCGAGATGATGATTAAAAATATGCCAAAAAGCCATAAATAAATTTCTAATCACATCATAAATCAATTTAACAAACATAAGAAATTTTAGAAGTTGCGAGTGGGTTAAAACACTCACGTTTTGAATTTAAATTGAATCCAAATCCAATTTAAACCCAAAATTCAAATAGTCTCAGAATCCTGCCAAACTAGAGCCAAATTGTCCGAAATTTTATTACGATCCTAGAAGAGAAAACTGTGTGAGAGACGGACCTCGTATGTAAAAGTTATGGATGTTAGAAGATTAAATTTTCAATAATATTTAAAAAAATCAAAGGGCATTCTCGTAAATTTGCTTACCTTCCAACCCAAACCCTATCAGACAAACACGAGCCCGCATAACCCACGTCCATCGATCAGCTGCCATCTCCCTGCGCCCTACGCTGCATCGGTCGCAACCACGTCCCACGCTCGCCTAGCTTCAGCCGAAATCATCCACACACGCGCGGCAGCTCCACGTCGATGAACGACGTTCCTCAAGAGCCGACCGCCGCCTATTAAGGCAAACCCTAATCAATTAAATTGGTCAATCTAGCCGTTCAATCTCCAAACGACCACCTCTGATGCACTCCATTCGTCGCTCTCCATCGCCCGGTAACACTGATTCGATGATCGGTTGAGGTTGATCGACGATCGATGAACGACCAAAAACAAATCAACAATTTTTGGTGACATCAGAACCCAGATTGAAAAATGAATTACGAATCTATGATGCGCTCGTCGAGAGCTTCAGATTGATATATAATTCGATGTTGTTTGAGAAGTTTGAAATTTTTTAGTTGAAATTTGAATTGGAATTGAACTGAGGAGTTTTAGGGTTTTCAACCATTGGAAAGAGGAGCAATAGAAATTTCGTAAGTACAGAAATGAGAAATAGAAAGGCGGCTAGGGTTTATAACAGGGTAGTTATAGGTAGGGTTGAAAATAGAAAGAGCGGACCTGATTTGATTGAACGATATCGGCCCAAAAGCCCGTTTCGACTCCGGAATGAAAATGCGTCGACCCATATATAAAATTATATGTTTTTAAATATTTTAAATGCAGTGGAACAAGTTTCAAGTCCAAATTCCATCGTATGAAGAAGTTATGCTAAAATCAAGTTATTACAAATTGATTTCAATTAAATTGATTTCTGGGCATTTCGAGCCCATACGATGAAATGACAAGTGTGATCGCTACGAAACTTGAAACCCTTAATAATTCACCGTTACGGATCCGATGAAACTAGTTTCATCGAATTCCGAGTCAGTGGCCAAAATGGCTTTTTTCACATTGATTAACTAAATTAATAATTAACTAATTAAATCAAATTTTCAATTTCAATTCTATAATTCTCAATTTTATCATTTTTTAAATTTCTCAATCATTTGCACTAATTTAAACAAATTTAACCGTCGATTTAAAATTGATTAATTCTTTAATTTCAGTGTTGAATTTCAATTTTCATTAAATTCAGAAATTATAATTTAAAATTCCCAAAATCCATTTATTAAATTTTTAAACCTTGTTATTCACATCTTTTGTCACAATAAGGATGCAACTAACATTGGTTCATGATTTATTACAATAAAATCATCAAGTTCTATCTCAATCTCCCATTAACGTAATATCTAAATATTTAATTCCATTTATTTGCAATAAACCTAATCGCTATAATTTAAATTCAAATAAATTAATGAATCTTGATTTCCATTCTTTAAATCAACCAACTGTCATATTATAAATGGAATTGACATTATTTTCAAATATTATCTTAATTTACATTAACATAATATTTAATTACATTTAGTGAAATTTATTTCCCAGTTTACTAAATACAATCAATTATAACCTAACAATTGTTTCAATTAATTGGGATTGCACTAATTATTTATCAACTTGCATTAACATTCTTACATTTCATTACCGTTATTAATTCATTAACAGATTAATTTTTTTTTATCAATTTTTGATTTAGTTATCAAAATCTTAATAAATCAACAAATTCTAAACGTCGAAAATTATGGGTCGTTACAGTCTTCCCCACTCAAAACTTTTCTTCCCCGAAAAGGAAAAGAAAGGAAAAGAAGAATTAAGAAATCAATATATCTTATTCAAAATATTAATTTATAAACAAATAAATTCACAAAATTAAATGATTTAAATAAAATATATCTATTTATAACTATTAAGTCTTTTTATACTCAAATCAGTAAAGTTGGAAAATATTTTTCCAAATTTTTCTAAGTCCAAAATTTACAAAAATTTTCGGCAGAGTCTCCTTTGTACAGGGAGGCTCGGGAGAAAATATGATATCAAATATAACAATATACAACATATATTTTCCAAAATAATATATATCCCAACACGGGAAAAATATAATAGCGCTCTAAAACCATAATCCGAGAATGTACCTATTTATCGGGCAATTAACGCTTAATTATGAAACCAAAAGCAGTAGTAATTGCTTCTATAACCTGTATTTCACTTATATAATCAAAAAGGAGTTAATAATTATATAAAATGAATCATTTAAAGTTGTTTTCAACTACTAATAGACAAGTCAATATAAAAAAACGACAATCAATTGCAACCAACATGCAATCATCAAATACAATCAACATAATTAATTTGTTCATCCACATCAACCAAAACAAGTAGTTAGTTCAGGCTTAGACACTTCTAAATTGTATAGAATGACAAATAAACTATTAAGTATACCATCTACTCAACAGTCTTAGATGAAACTAAATAGATTATTCATACATCCAAGAAAATTTAAAGTATCCTTGCCCAAACAACCATAAACCAAACAAACAACAATTTCAAACAATAGATCAAGTTTATTCTTATTAACTTCATTTCATAACATTTGTCGTTTGATTTCCTTTACATTAAATTAATGCTTATCTTCATTTATTTCATTCATTACTTACTAGCTTCATTTCATTTTCGCATCCTGTCAATTCTCTTTTTATTGTATTTTTATCTATTCATTCACTACTTAATTTTATTTATTTACTTTCATTTATTAATAATATTCATATTCAATTCAGTTACTTGGAAAATCAATTTCATTTACTTAAGTTTTTAATTACTTTCTTATAGTGCTTACTTTCTATCACAATTTGTTATAGTAATATTTCAATTATAACATAAGTTTATAACAACTACAACATCAAATTCTTATTTATTAAGGAATTTCATTGAATACTTTTCATTACTTCAATTTTACTAGTATAATATCCTATTACATTTCTTATAAGCATTTCAACTTTTAAATCTTTTGGTAAGTTATATATATGCTTTTTTTAAGAATGCAATTGAAAAGTTTCATATAAATTTTTTTCTCATTTCTTTTAATTAATATAATGTTTGATAATCATATCTTATGTTTTTTATAGATTGCAAATTTCAACTTTCTTGTTATTTCATTTACAACCTACCATTATATCTCTTATTTCATTTAGAGGTTCCAATTATTAATTACTGACATTCCATTCCACTACAATAGTTGAAACTATTAATTAACAGAAATTAAGAACTAAATACTGGGTTTAATTTCAAATCATTTTAAAATAATAGATAGATGCATACACTTATAATTTATATATCCAATTATATTTACAATAATTTGAAATTTACATTTGTCTATCAGATAAATCTGTAGTAAAACTACTACAGTGGCCTTCCCACTTCGACACCCGAAAATGAATGTCGATGATGCATGCACTCATCACCGAAATTATTTCCCAGCGACATAGAGGGGAGTACATAACTGATTTTTTTCCAAAATTTCTTTAAAACAATTCTTTCAGATCATATTGAAATATTTATATCAGAAAATACTTCTAAATAGTATTATTATATTCCAAAATCATTTGAAAGAAATTTTCAAAATCCCGTAAATTAAGTTCTAAAATTTTCCAATTTTCATTTATTTCATTTTAATTCTTATTTCCAACCAATATTTGTTAATTTCACTACCTAACAACCACTATATTACAACCAAATATAACCTTTATAAAATTTATTACTTTATATACAGAAAAATAATAGGCAAAAAATTTTCATTCACCTATATTCAAAACAAATATTGTGTCGGTTTGTCCTATTAAGTGTTTAGAAATCCCTATTGATGTCATAGCGTCTATACACCAATCAGAATTTATAAATACAAAACGAAACAAATTAATACAATATTAAAACCTTTTTATAACACTAACAAATACGCTCTCTCATACATATATACACTCAGCGACTCATCATAGGATATTTTTACCCTATTAGTAAAGAGTCAGACCCCACAAAGCTAAGGTTTATCGCTAAACCAAAGCTCTGATACCAGATGTAACATCCCGCCTTTTTGTACGCTTTAAATCGACGATAAACCACACACGTCTGACTCAAATCATACAGAAGGGCAGATTGTTATGGGGTAAATAAGAAAAGAAGAGAAAGAAATAAAACAAAACAGATTCTCACAGCGGAATGATAAAATATAATAATCAAATAACAGTTCATGAAGCTGTTTTACAAAACATTTGATTTTGCTTATACAACTCATATCAGAGTTACACATACCAGAGAATAATAAATAATGCAGCAAGCAGTCAACAACTGAGAAAGGTAGCCTCGTGACTCGAAGTTCAATGATTCATGGGGGCCTGTTCTCTGCATCGAAGCACTCCTCCTCCAGTTGTCCGGAACAGTATGATTGCTGTGGAATAATATAATAAATAATAGTAATAATACAATCTTCATCTTTGCCCTTCAGAAATAAAGTCCTCAAATCTTGAAATGCTAAGGCTGACCCGAGCGAATTGAAAAGACAAAACAATCGAGTCGGAACTAAAAGACCTTATGTAAGTTAAATCAACAGAAATAAATATGAGTGGAACGACGTCAAAGATGTTTACGGGATTTGACATCTCCTATCCAGTGTCTAACATGAATGTAGTAAATTAAGAGATACTCAGGATTCACATCTTCTAAGGATCCGTTAAACTATCTACTATGTAGTAATATACGCTATTATAATAGTGCCTACAGTAAAGTATAATATAATTAAAAAATAGCGTCAAGACTTTACATTTTCCACCTTAACACGCTTTTATATTCCCATAGTCTATGTAGTACCGTAATCTCCCCCGTACTGGGCATCGTCAAAGGGCACTTCATAGGTATGGTACAAAACAAAATCATATAAGGCGTGCTAGGGTAGGTGACACGGTACAACTAGGCAATGCCAGAGTAGATATACCAATTACGCTTCCGGGCCGGTGGTAACGCATAGCAACTACTACTACCCACCTTGAGCCACACCCCTAAAATGAAAATGGCCCCAATCAATCAAAAAGTAATAGAATGGTATCGAAGGAGTGTGTCTGATAAAAGGTGTAACCTTTTTAGCCCGTCAATCGCTCCTATTTTAGTCACCTTATGCCAACTCACAGAAGTCGGGTCCACGTATATACCTCAAAGGATACGCCGTCACCATCCTACTTCATTCTAGAATCTCCACCGCGTACACGGTTGTTAAAGTGTTTTCAGAGTTGGCAGAGAGTACGACAACTTCCGATCCCGGTCTCTTTAACAACCAAACATTATTATAACACCATGGTCATTTTTAAAATAGTTTATACTTTAAAACCAAATACCATTGCTCTTTCAAAACCAAATCAATACGATATCATTTCCATTTCAAATATATCCTTTTCTAAATCATAACACTTTCAAAGTTATAACATTTCGAAATCAAAACACTTGAAATATAAAACTTTCAAATTATACTACCTCAAATCTCATAACTTCCACCACTTATGTGGTTTAAATATTTAAAATACTTTATATAAACTAAAATAGCTTCTTTAGTTTCACAAATCAATTCCCAAATCATAAACTTCAATTCAATTCAGTTTCCATATAAATTATTCTAAATTATATCGATTTCAAAACAGATTTGACCCACAAAATAACCATTTCAAATTCAATATTCTTCAAACTTTAAGTATTCAATAATTTCAAAACTAAGTTTGGTAATTACGATTCAGCAATTCAGTTTCTGTTATTTAGTTTGAAATATTTACATAATAAATCCATTATTATTTAAATAAAACTCAAATTACAATCAACTAAATACTTCCTTCAATTTATTCATACTTGAAGTATTCATTTAATTCAGCTTAAACCAAAATCAATTTATAAAAATCATATCCTTAAATCTTAAAACCAATAAGTTTCAAATCGATATATCTAAAACAATTCTTAATTAAATACATTTCCAAATCAATTTTTAATCCTCTTTAATTTAGAACTTATTTATAGAATAATTTCAGTATCCAATAAAACCATATATATATCTTGTCAAAACCATAGAAATCTTTTTCAATATATATATAGACCAACGGTGTCTGTATATAATTTTCTATCCTATGGTCAAGTGATACGGATATTTATCATTTCAATCCGCAATTTGAAATAAAAATATGGTTTTATATCATTTCAAACCGCAATCCCGAATGAAATAAAATCCATAACAACTTGCAGTTTATGACAATATAAAATACAACTTCCATTCATCCAATATCAATCATCAACCATTTATCACAACCATCATCTAATTCAAACAATAACATCAATATAGAACAAATAATAAATGACAGGTATTTACTGGCAGTTATATTCAATAATAAATTAAATAACAATTTAACTGGCAGTTTATATGCAAAAATAAATTAAAAAATTTAATTCAATAAAATCAAATTAATTGAGATGATGATTAAAAATATGCCAAACACCATAAATGAATTTGTAGTCACATCATAAATCAATTTAAGAAACATAACAAATTTTAGAAGTTGTGAGTGGGTTAAAACACCCACCTTTTGAATTTAAATTGAATTCAAATCCAGTTTGAACCTAAAATTCAAATAGTCTCAGAATCCGTCCAAACCAAAGCCAAAATGTTCGGAATTTTATTACGATCCCAGCGGAGAAAACTCATGTGAAATGGACCTTGTATGTAAAAGTTATGGATGTTAGAAGATTAAATTTTCAATAATATTTAAAAAACCCGAAGGGCATTCTCGTAAATTTGCTTACCTTCCAACCCAAGCCCTATCAGACAAATACGAGCCCGCATAACCGATGTCCATCGATCAGCTGGCATCTCCCTACGCCGCTGCCGCATCGGTCGCAACCACGTGCCAGGCTCGCCTAGCTTCCGCCGAAATCATCCACACACGCGCGGCGGCTCCATGTCGACGAACGACGTTCCTCAAGAGCCTACCGCCGCCTATCAAGGAAAACCCTAATCAATTAAATTAGCCAATCCAACCATTCAATCTCTAAACGACCACCTTGATGCACTCCATTCGTCGCTCTCCAACGTCCGGTAACACTGATTCGATGATCGGTCGAGGTTGATCGACGATCGATGAATGGCCTAAAACAAATCAACAGTTTCTAGTGACATCGAAACCCAGATTGAAAAACAAATTACGAATATGAGATACGCTCGTCGAGAACTTCAGATTGATATGTAATTCGATGTTGTTTGAGGAGTTTGAAACTTTTGAGTTGAAATTTGAATTGGAATTGAACTGAGGAGTTTTAGGGTTTTCAGCCTTTGGAAAGAAGAGCAACAGAAATTTTGTACGTACAGAAATGAGAAATAGAAAGGCGGCTAGGGTTTATAAGATGGTATTTATAGGTAGGGTTGAAAATAGAAAGAGCGGACCTGATTTGATTGAACGATATCGACCCAAAAGCCGGTTTCGACTCTGGAGCGAAAATACGTCAACCCATATATCAAAATAGATGTTTTTAAATATATTAAACGCAATGGAGCATGTTTCAGGTCCAAATTTCATCGTATGAAGAAGTTATGCTAAAATCAAGTTATTTCAAATTGATTTCAATTGATTCCAATTAAATTGATTTCTAGGCGTTTCGAGCCTGTACGATAGAACAACATGTCCATTCGCTATGAAACTTGAAACCCTACAATAATTCACCATTATGGACCCGATGAAACTAGTTTCGTCGAAATCCGAGTCGGTGGCCAAAATGGCTATTTTCACATTGATTAACTAAATTAATAATTAATTAAATCAAATTTTCAATTTCAATTCTATAATTGACAATTTTATCATTTTTAAATTTCTCAATCATTTACACTAATTTAAACAAATTTAAATGTCGATTTAAAATTGATTAATTCCTCAATTTCAATGTTTAATTTCAATTTTCATTAAATTCAAAAATTATAATTTAAAATTCCTAAAATCCATTTATTAAATTTTTAAACCTTGTTATTCACATCTTTTATCCCAATAAGGATGAAATTAACATTGGTTCATGATTTATTACAATAAAATCATCAAATTCCATCTCAATTTCCCATTAACATAATATCTAAATATTGAATTCCATTTATTTGCAATAAACCCAATCTTTATAATTTATATTCAAATAAATTAATGAATCTTTATTTCCATTCTTTAAATCAACCAATTGTCATATTATAAATGGAATTGACATTATTTTCAAATACTTAATTTATATTAACATAATATTTAATTACATTTATTGAAATTTATTTCCCAATTTACTAAATACACTAACCTTACAATTGTTTTAATTAATTGGGATTGCACTAATTATTTATCAACTTGCATTAACATTCTTACATTTCATTATTGTTATTAATTCATTAACAAATTACAAATTTTTATTAATTTCTGATTTAATTATCAAAATCTTAATAAATTAACAAATTCTAAACGTCGAAAATTATGGGTCATTACATAATTCATCGATATGCACGTAAACATTGCTCAAATCCCTAAAGTCTACGCCGGCATCTTTAATTGGGGAATCTTGATATCGCTCGGCTACTAAAAGAGCATGTTTATTGCGGAACAGAACTCATTCTCGAAGTCTCGTCACACGATTTAGAGTCTCCGTCACCAGAACCAGGATCAAAATCATCATCACTGAAGGAGGAATCATAACTTCTGCTATTGTCAACATCCCCTTCTCTTTTTCTCTTGCCACTACAGCCTTGCCTTCTCGATGCTTAAAATCTTCTTCTCCTTCCTATAGAATTGGAGGAATTCTAGTCGGACAGCTGGCCTCAGTCGTGACATCCCTTACCTCATGATTTTTTTGCAAATTCGCAAAATAAGCCTTCCTTTTCTTGAAAAACAACCTCTTTAGAGTGTGATGAAGAAGCGGAGAGTGTACATATTTTTAAATTGGAAGGAGAAGGGACTTCAACCGCTACGATGGATCTCTCAGGTGCAGTAGTCCATACCGAAGCAAATTTTCGTCTGTTAGCAAAAATTTAACTGATCTCTCCCCGGCATCTACGACCTTCAGGGTATGGAAAATCTAGTCAAGTGATAGGTCTTTATTTTGCCTTGGAGTAACTGATGAAGAAGTACCGTGTCTTGAAATGAGATAGATTGCTCTGAATCTACAGCACAATTTTGTGATTCCTCCATGCCTCGATGATTACAAGGGATGGGAACTCGTTTCTCCTCGTGAACGAGAGAAAGTATCCCAACTCATCGAAACTCGAGGCAGGATTAAATGTCCACATAATCAAAACGTGAAGGCAAGTTGTAATTGCATATCTGTTAAGATGAATATGGAAAGGGCAATTAAAATGTTCAAAAGAGTTTCTTTCAAAAAGTCATTAAAAGTAAGAACTGCTCTGCTTAAGCATATGTACCGGTGGCAAGCAGTGTGTCGCGGATGCCATATGGCCAAACTCATTCTTTTTTGAAAGGTGCACATCGTCCTCTGGAATGCTATGTTGCATTCAAATGTTATGCAAAACCTTAGCAGAAATTACGGAGGAAACTCTCTCTGGTGGATTAAGAAGAATTCTGAAATTTGAAGGAGTTTAGTCCACAACCGGACCAACTGGGACTAGTTGATCGTATTCAGCTCGTGAGGCAAAAGAGGAAGGGGCGATGGATAATGATTCAGCTTCTAAAAGGGATGGACTTCCTCCACTGGGCTTATGGAAAGAAGACGGTTACTTCATTCTATACAACAGAACTTGTGCCCAGCACGGTCAGTGCGAAAAGCTCTTCCCAGTTTAGGTACATCGAGTGTGCAATAATGAGACCAATCTAAACTCTTCGGAAGGCGATAACAACATAAGCTGCCTATGAGACACTATCCTAAGCCGCTATTGCCCTCCGGAAGGATTAAAACCAATTCCCAATACGTCGTGTTGCATTATCAATGTAACTAAGTGCAAGTCAATTTTGATTCTATGGACGAAGACATCAAAACATGTCAAGCACCGGGGCAAGGCTTGAGTTTCATTTCGTGAAGAGCTCAAAACTCAATTTACTCTCTTCTTCCACAAAATCACAATCAACTTGGATTGTCCATGACAATCACCACCAATACAACCCTATTTTCAAATTGCATAACAAGCACGAAAATCAACTTAACCCAAGTATAATCAAGAATCAAAAGGACGTGAATAAACTCAATGTGTTGGCAGCCTATGGAAATGAGGATCGGTGGCGATCCAAATAGAAGGGTCGTCAGCGATTTAGAGGATATGGACCGGTGGCGACTTGAAAAAGCAAAGAAAAAAATTGCACGGCGAAGTCAGGGATGGTCGAAGGCAAGGAGATCCGACGGTGGCGATGGCAAGATAGGTTTTAGGCTTTGGATCAGGTTGTAGAAGGATAGCTCGGATCGTCAAATGAAAGCAAGATGGGAAGAGAGGGTCAGCTCGATTAAGTTAAAAAGGAGACCAAATGGAAAAATCCACTTCATTGGATCGCTAGTGATCCATTGGCTATGGATCACTAGCGGTCCATCAAATTGCGTTCGATCTCTCCTAAATTTTCCAAGCATGATCCACATGTTATTAGCAGGCATCCTAAAATTTATGGGGTAAAAATTGGTTTGTTATAACAAGCAACGTAAATTCACAGCAAAACATAACGAACAACTCAACAGTCAAAGCTAAATTCGCGTGATGACCTTAACACGATCACTTGAACTTCACCGAGCGGAAATTAAAAAAGGCAATTACTTTCAGAGCATGCCTTATTTCCAACAAAGGCATACTCTAGGGGGCAAATGTTATTCGAGTTTTTAACCAAACAGAATCCAAAGGAAGTTGGAATAGCTTCGTCGAGTCAAAACAGCTCAAGTGCCATTGGAAAGGTCAGAAGAACCAACCAAGAAGGATCAGAGAAATAGAAAGATAAAATAAACTAAGGTAATGGATTGTTAGCGATCCATCTTTTGTTGATCGCTAGCGATTCGTAAGGATAGCTTGTAGATCGTCTAATCCTCTTGCATCATGGACCAATAGATATTCTAGGAATAATGGATAAGTTTGATGGAATTCTAAGCTAGTTAAATCGAGAAGTAAGCATTTGTATAATTCAATAACTAGTCCAATGCAACCAGTGTTTGGATTATCATCAAAACAAGGCAACAAGCTACGAAATTACATAGAGAACATCACCATGAAACAAGAAAATCAATCTAGAAGTTAAAGTCCAAAAACACTCTAAGTACATGGATAGCTAGAGATCCATATGACTGTGCCAGATTGTAATTGAGTATAAACAAAAGGGTGATAGAAAGCATCTCAACTAGTTGAGTCGTCGACGACCCAAGGCTACGGCAATCAAATCGACACGGATCACTATGAATCTTTCAGGGCACCTTCATATGGTCATTTTCAAGCATCTAGCAAGTCAACCAAGCCCAGCAGCTCTCTAACACCTATATATACAATCCTACCTACACCATAAATCGGATCTTCTGGACTGGCTGCTTGAACTCTGCAGAGATTATTCTTCACACCCGCCTCGCACAGGATAGTCATATATGGGTTCATTGTGATTCTTCAATGAACTCTTCTACTTGTGACTTAATCTAACTTATAAGTTTCAATCATATAGTAATCCATTTAAACTTGTAACAACGGTCAGTTAATAGAAAATTATAAAGTGGATATGGGCTTCATTAACAGCCGAACCAATAAAAGTCTTCTTGTCTTTTTTACTATTCCTGCTCTTTTTACATTTATTCTCTATATTATTGCTCTGCAAGAACAGTGCTAGTACTTTCACACTCAATTTAGGGTGTTGATCCATTTTTTGGGTTAACACCGACTATCAAATCTTGGCCAGTTTTCAAATTATCATTGTCGGTTCGGTGAGACCGAATTCAAATATATTATCTAAAAACCACTTCGAACCAGCATAAGCATGTCGAATTAGAACATATTGAAGATGATTGAAGATGGAGCTCTTGACGTGCAAGGGCTACTTGCTACTATTTTTCAGGGTGCTTCCAAAATGTATGTGGTAGAAGTAGTGCCTTCGATTTACTTATATCCTGAACCACTTGTATGGATGAAGCTGGCATTGCATTATAACTGGAGGACAATGTTAACATTCTGAGTGGGAGTGCTATCTAAAATGGTAAATCATAGCCTTAAGCCTCATCAACTAGGAATGACTAAAACAAGGTATATGCCACAAGATTATGTGGATCACACCCATTATGATATTGTAATCACCATTCTACATTATTATTTATGTATTTTGTTGTGCATGAGAGCTCTCGAGAAAAGGTTGCAAAGCTACCGGGTTATGAAATATTCGATACTATCGAGTAAGGGATTTACCAATCTTGCCATGTAGGGATCAATAAGTTCGACCTCCGTACATTTTTTCTAGAGGTGTACTGTAATGAGTGGTACCCTAGTAGCCTTGTCATTGATGGAAATTTATTCTCCAATAAGTACCTTTCGGACTTAGTTGTATAACTGCTCTGTTGGAATTTAATTAACGTATCACTGAATTTTGTATAAAAAGGTTTTGGTTATCATAAGGTAAAAACCCACCCGTGTTTATATGCGGCATGGTCTTATGAGATACTTTTATTTTCAAAGGTTTTTTAGAACGTTAATAATCCATATGATTGTGTTTCTCATGCTGATTTTACCAGGCTGATCCGAATGTTGTTTACTTATAATGCTTGGGTCAAACCGAACAAATTTCCAGATTTTGCTTTGGATTGCTTTGGAGCTTCAGGAATGAGTTGGAGGCCCAATGTGTATTTTCGTATTTGTATTTCCGCAATGTTTTTTTTATGTGTATTTATCAGCAATTGTAAGGATAGACTATTATAATTATCCAAATTGATTAGGGGTTAGACTCTAATATGGTTTGTATGTTAAATTATTTCTCTTTTGTAAAGATGAATTCAGAATATTATATATTATTCATTATGATGTGAGACTAGTTCTTTTGCTGTCCTTTTCTTTTTCCCACACAATCTATCTCTCTAGCATTTGGGTATTCAGCACGTGAATATTGTGGATGTATTATTGTTGATTCCTAAAGGTTGAATAGGCGTGCCAACACATTTGGTATCAGAGCTAAAGGTTAAGCGAGAACCTTAACCCTAATGTTAGAGATAGGGTTAGTAACACCCTAGAATGAGTATGAGTGTGTGTGTAACAAAGTGTATTTATTGGTGCTATAAAATATTTTATATTATATTGATTAGTCTATTGAGTGGCTTACGAATTCTGGTCGACGCCCGATCAAGTTGGTCGATAGGAATTTTTAAATTCTTGTACAAGGCAAATCGACATAGTATTGTTTTAAAATTAGTAAATGAAATAACTTTACCTAGGATTATATTTTATATATAAAAGAATGATTTTAAAAAAAATTATGTAGTTATTTTTAATGTATTTATTTATCAAGAGATGATAATATGCAATCATTATCATTTAAGGTTTGATTAGTCATGCTCGTCCAGTTTAGAGCATTATTTATTGCTTGTTGAATTTTAGGTAATTTTCATTTTACAAAATTGGTTGGTTAGACAAAAATTAAGGGAAACAATATTGAAATGAACACCGTGTGAATTAAGTTTCGTGATTTGACTATACTGCGTTCGATGTTAATGTGGATTAAAGCTGGATTTTAATAAAGGTTATTTGCTAAAAGAAGGCTTGAATATTTGAAATAAATATTTAAAAAATGATTTCATAAAGAATAATTTTATGAAAGGTGGATTTTATACAAAATGCGCTTTATAAATAAAAGGTTTTGAGGATTCAAATCTTGGAGCCTTGAAGAAGATTAAAATTCTTTTATAAAAAAGGGTAGTAATATTTTTAATTATGTATATTTTTAAGTATAAATATTTTAAAGGGAAATTTTAAGTAAGGAGTATTTACTTCGGATAGTTCATGAAATCATCTCGATTTGGTATATGGTAATCTGAATAATCTTCCAAGTGGCAATCGGATGTTTGCTTATGCGAACGTTATAGTTCACTTAGTAAATTATTACCTTTATCATTGCACGATTGAACAAGTTCAAATCCAAATGAACCCAATTCAAGTTGGTAATAGATATTTTGTTAAAAATATTTGTTTGGAAATACGTAAAGTGTTGTATTGAAAAGGAGATTCTAAAGTAAAAAAGATTTTTTTTTATGTTAACCAGTTCAAGTGGCTGAAAATAACTAAAAAAATGGAAAAGTGATGTGTTCGGATGATAAACACTTCTTTTATGTATTACCATTCTCGGTTAGGAAATATATGATACTATTTGGTAGTATCCCACTCTTTAATATCATTTTGGGGTTACTCGGGCTATATGTATGAATTTTCTTAGATTAAGTATATAATTTCATTTCAAAAAGGATTTTCGAATAAAACCGGGTATTTGGATTTTGAGTTTACTTAATAAATTCGAATTGGAAAAGTCAAACCAGATAAGGGTATATACTCTTAGGATATAGTAAGGTATTATACTAATTTAATTCTTGTATGTTTCTATGAAATGTTTTCTTAAATAATTTTAGGGGTAAAGAAATTGATATAAGTAAGAACTAAGTAGAGTAAGTACATAGATCACCCCATTCCATGATTCCTGATCCAAGATTTGAGTGCATGACTTTGAGATGTTTCACACTGTTCCAAATAAGGATCTATGATATTTGACGACAAGAACTTGGTGAGGGTTCTTGGTATGGAATAAAAGTTTCATATCATAATATATGGCTACAAAAGGAGAACGGAGGTTCCTAATTAGTGCACCTAATCAGAGTCCGCGCTAGGGAATCAGGTGGGCGATACTGGTTCGAAAGTTAAATTATATATTGAGTAGAAATAAAATCATACTTTTCATGTAGAATATATATGAACATCATATGGACTTAAGAATAAGTGAATATTAGTTGCGCATCCCTAAAACCAAAGTTAATTCAAATGGCATCCTCCCTAAAAAAAGTTGTAAAGTGGTCCCTATAATTATTTTCTTGTAGCAGCATGTATTTTTTATGGTTTTTTTCCATCAGTGCTTAAAAAAGATTTCAAAAATTGTAAATATTATAAATAGGTTTTTGAAAGAAAAAAGAAAAAGAAATTGCAGACATATCTGCAATTATTGCGAATATATCCGTAATTATTCCATATGATTCTAGATATGTCTACAATTATTCACTAAATAATTGCATTAGTTAAACATCTGAATAATTGCAGATATGTATGCAATTATTCCATATAATAGTAGACATGCATGTAATTATCCACTGAATAACTACATTGCATTAAAATCTATATTGCAATAATTTCATATTTTTCAGACAATATGCAATTATGCACTGAATAACAACACACTGATTTAACAATTAGGATATTTACATAAATATCAGCACTTATTACTTAAAATTTTAAACATATCTACAATTTCTAGTTGCAAAGGCATTCTATCCAGAATAAGTGTAGACATGTCTGCAATTATTCTAAAAAATTGCATACATGTCTGTAAGTATTCCTGAAACATACCGTGCGTCATTTTTTTCCTTTTCATCATTGTTTTTTGATTTTTTTTTTACATGAATACGAACATTAATATTAATTGAAATAAGTTTTAGAATTTGAAAGCTTTTTTTGGTTTTTATATGTTTTTTGATGATTTTCAAAAAATAAGGATCTAATTTACATACTTTTTTCCACTAGGGCTTTTGTGAATTTTGAAACCTATCAAGGACCTGTGCCAAAAGTACCTAGTAGAATATCTATGAACATCATATGGAATTAAGAATAATTTATGAATAATATGGATGTTATTTCTAAATTTGAGTTGTGGTTAAATTTCGAGGTTAAAATTCTTTTTTGGAGGGGAGGAGAATGTAATGACCCAGAATTTTGTCCTATTAATTTATGGTATTTAATTTATTTTGAATACTCGATTAATGGTTTTAATAGTAAATATCTTTCTTTTAAATTTATATCTAATAATAGGTAATTTATTTTATGTGTATATAAATAGATAGTTTGACTGAAAACTAAAAATGTGAACAAAACTCCTTTTTCATATTTTCAGATTTTTTATCGAATGGAAGTTATAGAAAGAAATTACCCATGTATACGTTTCAGAAACAACACTTATATTATTTTAAATGTGTAAAATTTCATTTTGAAATATCAAAGGATAAGTAAATAATGAATAGTAATAAGGTAAAATACATTTCAAAATTTTAAAGTTGAAATGGCACTTAAATTCCTTAAGTGTCTTAATAAACAAAAGGACTTAAGCACACCTTATTAACCACCATATTATTACATTATTGTACTTTGATGGTTAGGAAATGATGTTAGAGTTGAATTTTTATTTTAAAAGCATCTATGTTTATTTTCTTATTTTTAAAATTGCTTTTGTAATCTTTATATATATGTATACACACACACACATACATGCGCTACTTCTATTTTATACTCAGCTTACTTTTTTTCCCAAGTTCATCTTTTTTGTTTCTTCTCAAGGATAATAGTGAAAAGAGAAAAAAAAAATCTTCTTTTCTTGTTTTAAAACAAAATTCAGCTTGTATTTATCAACAAGTGTTTGCAAGGTGAGATTCTTTGATTTCTATATTATTTGTTTTGATTTTATATGTCACAAATGTTTGGATAAATGCATATATAGTTTTTTGAACTAATTACGAATATCCTTTAAGTTAAATGATAGTGTAAAAAGAAATCAAATTTTGAACTAGAAATAGAAAAATATGCTCTTTGTTTGTTACAGGAACCAAATATACTTAATATTCTTAGTTAAGATATATAAAATCATTTTTATTAACTCTAAAAATGGATCAACACCCTAGATTGACTGTGAAAGCACCAGCTCTATTCTTACAAAGCAATAATATGGAAAATAAATATAAAAAGAGTAGAATAGTAAAAAGACAAGAATATTTTTATAGTGGTTCGGCTGTTAATGAAGCCTACGTCTACTTTATAACTCTCTATTAACTGACTATTGTTATAAGTTGAAACGGGTTACAATATGGTTGAATCTTCTAAGTTAGATCAAGTAACAAGTACAAGAGTTCACTGGAGAGTCATTGTGAACCGCTAGATGACTATTGTGTGGGAAGAGAAAAGTGAAGAATAATCTCTACATAGTTCCAACAGCTGGTCCAGAAGATTCTATTTATGTTGCAGGTAGTATTGTATTTATAGGGGTTGGAGAGCACTGGCCAAAGCCGCTTTGCTAGAAGCCTGCACTCAGCGTCATAAAGGAGCTTAGAAAGCTTGAAGGCGACCGGAGCTTACCTGATGGATTGCTAGGGATCGATAGGTGGTGGATCACTAAGGATCCATTTACCTAGTGTATTTTTGAGCGATCTCTATTTTATTGTCTTCTTATCATCTATTTGCGTGCCTTATCCAAATATCAAGTTGTTTGGAGTTTGTTTGATCATCCGTCTTCATTATTCATCTAGTCTAGAAGATCATCCCTAACTCATTTAAAACTTAATGAAATCAGACGAAACTTTGTACATACACTCTAGAGGTGTGTGTGACCTATATTATGAATTTCTAGTGGTAGGAACTAACCTACATGGGTCGCTAGCGATCCATCAAGATGGATAACCAATGATCCATCAAATCTTCTCCAATCATACTCATTTATTCTATGAGCCTTCTTTTATGCCTTCTAAGTTTTCTCTCCAAATTTCAAGTTAATTTGATTGCATATGAGTTCTCTAGGTCCATTTTAAGCTAGCTGCTTTGGTCGAAAAGCGGGTAAAGAACAGCTTGAATCAGATAAGTCTTTTTTATCTTAAATTACGTTGCTTGGAATGCTATGAAACTTGGCAAGCATTCTTAGAGGAGATAGTTTATCATGATGCAAGAGGTTAGGATGACTCCCGATGCATCCTGATGGATCGTTAATGATCCACAAATGATGGATCACTAGTGATCCATCTACTTAGTGTATTCTTGACTTATTTTTCTTGAGGTCTATCGACTTGTTTTCTTGATTGCTTTGGTCGAGTTTCAAGTCATTCTACCTTAGTATGAATGTTCTAACTTCTTTGAATTCTTGCTTCGGTAAAAACCAATTAACTTTAGCCCGTCGAGTATGCTTTCATTTGAAATAAAGTGTGCTCTAGAACAAGATACGATTCAGATTGTTATTCATACAAGTCCTAGTTGATTGTTGAATTCCATTTTGGAATGTGGTTTTCATCTTGGCTGGTGGTGAGGCTTAGTTTTTCCTCGGATGAATATACGCCATTTTGGAGCTAAGTCTTTCCCTTTGCCATGAATTATTTCTTTTCGAGGTCTTGACTAAGTTCCTATCGCCATTTGAATTACAGTATGATATTTATTCTAAAATCAGATCTAGTGGTTGATTCCATCGTTTTACTTTTACCATTTTTGTACTTCCAGTGATCTTCAAAAGAAAAGCCTCGCACATCACTTTGGACAGCAACCTCATTATCAATTTCTCATCGATAATGGTTAGTCCCAAGAAAAATAATGTTAAAGTACGACACGGCTCATTTTTCTAGCACGAGCGAGCTATTTATACATGATGTTTCGTTTGTGTTTTTTGGACACTAGAATCATTTTGTGTAGACAACCTAACGTACTACACTTGCCCCGGTCAATGCTCAGAGTTCGACTAGTCTACGTACTTTGACTTCACTTCGATTCCAGGCATTGGTCAACAGGGATATTATTCAAAGTAAAACATACCCGACACTGTCGAGTGCCAAGTTTAGTTATTCAAAATGACTTTCCAGTCATCCTATCTTTAGTCTGGCAGAATAACTTCCATTCCTACATAAGCTGGATCCTTCACCGCTTAAGTTTCGCTTTTGTTTCTATCTTGTCGGGATGATTAATTACGGATGAATTACAAGGCACAGCTGCTCATATAGTGCTGTAATTAAAGTTCGGTCAGGCATAGTTTTAGTCTTCGAAAATTTGCACATGACTTGTTCGATTACGATTATCCTTCCTTTGTGTTTTTCGAAATTCATCCTACACACCAATCTTTATCTCCATCGACTATTGGTTAATTGTCGATTCCAAGCATTGCCTTTTCTCACTAGTAATTCGCTACTACGCCTCTTATGTTCCTTTGTAGCATACTTATTTACCATAATTCTATACATGTAAATAATACTCTTGAAGTTATTTTGGAATATTCTATTTCATAGCTTTGTCCAGAACTATGAGTAGCTTGGTTTAGCCAGTTCTATGGCTGTCCTTGTTTATGCTCTGTTGTGTTCGTTCGACAAAGCATTGGTGCATATGTCCCAATCCATAGGGATTACTCTGAATACTATGTCTATATGTTTTCAGGAGACTAGGTCTCCTAGGACATATGTCTGATTTCCCCAGTTTGACTGACACGATAGCTCATATCTCCGAAAACTAGGGACTTGTTGCTTGATTCCAAGCTCTGATTTTTTCAATGATGTTTGTTTCCTGACTGCAATTGAATTCCTCCAAGTTGACATTGTAAATTGATGCCGTTCTGGGTACATGTTCTAGAAAGACGTGTCACCATTATCTTTTGCTATTGTAAATTCTTACAAGTCTAATGTTGAGATCCTAGTCATGTATCAGTTACTATCTTCAGAAACTTATGCATGGATGACCCATCTCTATGGATTTTTACTTAATGTTATGAATCTTCAGGAAGCATAAGATGCCATAAGGTAGGGATGAAGATTCAATCAAGCTCTTGGTCTAGTTTTCGAAAGCCAATGCATCGATAGTTTCATTCTGGGCGTTTCTTCTTAGCATCACCAAACTTCGGGTGATGGCATATTCCTGCCAATTGGGACTAAATGATCTAGTCAGAATGTAAGTAGGTCATCAATCCTTCTTGCCATCGCCGGACTTTGAGCGAAGGTAAGTTTCTTGCGGTTATTCATGTTAAGACTTGGCGATATTTCATTTTGCCAAGTATTTGTGCATCTATCCCAATTCACGGAGCTTGCTATTTTGAATGCCATTATTTGGAAATTTACAAGAGATGGAAAGGTGTGGAACAAATGATTCGATTTCCCCCGGTCTGGCTCTTAATCCCATTCTAGGATTGAAGGAGTTTGGTGATTTTATTTCTAACCTTCCGTGATTGTCTCTGCTTTCCCTGTCCATGCATGCTTTGCTTAGCCATTGATGACGCCGTAGAAGTTCTTTTCATACACCAATTCATGTCCTTGAGAATTAGTAATCTAGTTTCTTGGTTTCAAGCGGCATGTCCTCAAGGCTGCTTAAATCTTTCTAAATCGAATTCTGGAAATTTGGTTGCGCACTAGCTTTCATCCCTAGAAATTAGCACATGAGAGATTTACCATAGGATTTTCTTTCGATGCTACCTTATTCCCATGCAATGGTAGATTCTTGCTATGTAAGGTCGAACCATTCGGTTGACCTATGAAAGATTATGTCTTTCGGTGGTTGCCTGTCATCGGCAACGGTAATTTTCTAAAGACAAGGGTAGAAACTCAGTTGAGGACCAACTTCTATCTCCAAAAGCTAGTGCATTGATGGTTCACTATGATATTTTTTCTCATCGACCCTGTAGATTAAAGTTTTCCTGACATTGCCGAGGCAATATCGGTACTTGGTGAGTAGAAAGTTTCTCGGCGTTGTCGAGGCAACACTGGTAGTAATGAAATAGAAAGTTTCACGGTGTTGCAAGGGAAACACTGATACTTAGGAAATATAAAATTTTCTCAACGATGCCAGGGTAACACTAGTACTTAGAAAATGAGAGAAGGCCTTGGCATAGCTGGGGTAACACTGATACTTATGTGGTTGGGATCGATTTTCCCGTCGATTCGGTGGTAATTTTAATATAGTTGGGTACTAGTTTCGGTCTTTGGAAACTAGCACTTCGATGATTGGATTTTAGAATTATTTTCTTAGTGCTGCTAATCTTCGGGCAGTGTTAAAATCATGATGGTGAGGATTGAATCATTCATCTGATGCTGTAGAGTTGAGTAGATTCCTTTTAACTCAATGTGGCTGTTTTCTCAACATTGCTTAACTCCAGGATACTCCATGTTCCGGAAGGATAAGAGTCCCAGGCGTTTCTGTTTCCTAGCTTTTTATATAACCATCAAGTATTACCCTTGGAGATGCAAGGCTATTGCTCAATCAAGTCCATAGTAATTTTTGTGAATCTTGTTCATAGAAAATAAAATTTCCTCCAAGCGTTTTTTGTTATGATCTGACGACTACCTACTGAACCCTTCATTTCCAGGCACTAAATTTACGTTCTTATAGAAAATTAGAAGCTGCAGAGCAAGTCATCACATTGCCCCCGGTACGACAGCGCTCATACTTATCCTGATCATAGACTTGTAGAGTTCGACAGTGTTTGTCTTGAATTTGTAATACTTAACCTTAGCTTGTTTCAGGCTATATGCGTTATGCTGGGTCAATAAATTATTGTAGTTATCAAACTTATTCGTTGGTTCCAATCTTGGGAACAAATGGTTTTGCTGCTCGATTTCGAGCGTTCTCTCCTTGCCATTCTCCATATTTTGATAACAGTTTGTTTTTGCAATTTGGAGTCAAGGTGTTTGATCAATCTCGGTGTATTCCAAGCATAGCTAAATTCCAGACCGCGATGCATCGATGATGGTCAGGGGTTTTCCTTCTTGATGTCTCTAATCTCCAAGCAGCATTATATTTTTGAAAGACTAGTCACTTACTTCAAACGTTGGTGGTACGCTGGATTCTTGCAAATTAGGGTTTGAGACCTTAGTCGAGCAATGGCTTTTGTCTTTGGAAACCGATGCGTTTATGATTTGATTCTGGAAATGAATTCCTTTGTCGTCTATCTCTGGACAATGGTAAAATTTTCCTTTTATTGCAAGTTGGAGCGAATTTTTATCCTGACCAAGTTTTAATGTGTCATGTGCCCCTCAGTCCATAAGGCTGATTATTTTGAATAATTTATATGAGACTTGATGTTCTGGGCGGCTTCCTGGATGCCTTAGTCAAAGTTGTGTTGCAGCTTCTATCTTTGGGAGCTCATGACTTGGACGTTTTGAATTTAGACATTTTGTACATTAACTTTGGTCAAGATTAGAATACTATGCTGACTTCTTGGTTTGTGAACTTTGCGGCACTACCGGAGCAATGTTGGTTCTTTCAAGTAGTGGGAGTTGATAGTTGTTAATCATGCAGTAGACAAGTTTCCCAGGACAACACCAGTACTTACAAAATTTTAACAGTTATTTGATGATGCCATAGCAACATCAAGCAATGTTTGTGTGGTTTATCGGATGCACGACTTGTGAAAATGTATGGATTATGAAATGCATGAATTTTGAAAGTGCGCGGCTTATGAAATGCATGGCTTTTGAGAGTATGCACCTTATGAAATGCATGGCTTTTGAGAGTATGCGCCTTATGAAATGCACTGTTTTTGAGAGTGCGCAGGTTACGAAATGCGCAACTATTGAGAGTGCACGGCTCATGGGATTGATTTGACCCGTCGATCCAGAACGGTTTGGAACTTCTTGACGTTGTCATTCTTCGGGTAATGTGAGGAATTCGTGCTTTAACAGCATGGTTCCACGGCTCAAGAAGTGATGCGCGACTTATGAAAGTGCGTCGCTTATGAGATCCATATTACCTATCGATCTAAAATGGTTTGGAACTTCTCAACATTGCCAACCTTTGAGTAACATAAGGAGTTCGTGCTTCAAGAGCATGGTTTCATGGCTCAAGAAGTGATGTGCAGCTTATAGGAGTGTGTGGCTTATGAGATCAATATGACCCATCGATCCGGAACGATTTCGAACTTCTTGATGTTACTAATCTTTGGGTAACGTGATGAGTTCATGCTTCAAGAGCATGGTTCCATGGCTCAAGAAGTGATGCATGGCTTATGGCAGTATGCAACTTATGGGATCAATATGACCCGTCGATCTTGAACGGTTTTGTAACGACCCGGGATTTTTGACATCCCGAGTTGTGAATATTAATTTATAATATGCAATAATATTGTATTTTAATATATAATATCCCAGTTATTCAACAACTAATAATTGTATACAATTTTCCGAAACCAATATAATTTGAATTTTCAGATCTATGTTAAAATATAGATCGATTAAATGGAATTTCTTATATATATGTATATATCTTGTTTTAAAGATAAAATATGCATATTTTGTTCTAAAGATAAAATATAGAATTAAAGTTAATTGGGAAACATCATATGCACATATTTTTACATATAGGGATAATAAAATTTATATGTATATATATAATTTGGATAGAAATTGACAATGAAGTAAAAAGGGTATTTTTGATTTTGGGCATATAAACAATATTTTGTATATTAACTAAAAAAAGTTTTAAGTTTCCAAAATAATATACATCATGAACAAGAAAATATTATATATATGTAAAGATAAGTTCAAAAGGGAAAGTTTATAATATTTATAAGTAAATAGAAATGTTATAAATAAAATGAAGCGTATTAGATTCACATAAGTATTAATAGAAGAAGCTATATATATATATATATACACATAGATATCTAATGCATTTAGTTTATTTGAAAGTAATATACATTTCTATATTATAAATTAAAAGATGTATATATGGATACATATATACGTGAAGGCTTAAAAATAGTTTTAACCATCTTATAGTTCTTATAACACATATGAATATAGGGTGTTTAACATAGAATGTTATTTTATTTCATTTTGTTCAAAGTAGCATATATATTTATATAAGGTATATTAACCAAAAAGTATTATTTTAGTTATCTAGTTTCTTATTTTTGTTGTAAAATGTATAAGAGATAAACGCAATACTACTTTATCAAAGTAATGATAACTATGGCCTGTCTATCTTCTTGAATACATACTTATACTTTAAAAAATTTATGGTTTATATTATAAATATAATAATAGGAGAAGATTTCAAGTTGTCTACTGTTAAGTGAAAAACAGTTAACAAAACTGTTTTTAAATCAAATGAAAAACAATGGGTAAATAAGTGATAAATCTTTAATCAGAAACCATATTAACACTTGGTAGTAAACAACTGATAAATATTGTAATAATTATCTTTTCTTTTCAAATTTCTTTCACCATTAAAGTAACCATCTTCTCAACCACCAAATATCATCTCAGTCTATCTTTTGATGTTGCAAGCTTGTGTGTATATATATAGGTCTTAGATCAATGTTGTTGTTTTAAAAAATTAAAACCTGTAACTTAAGAAAATATACCTCTGTTCAAATTAAAAGCAACAGGAAATAATTTTAAAAAGGAGAAAAAAAGAAAGAAGAAACAAGGTTACTCTGTAACTAGTCTGGAAATTTAAGAAGTCTGGATCACTCTCTGTTCAAATTAAAACACAAGGATTAAAAGCAAGTTCAAGAATTCAAATTAAAGATTTCAAGTTCAACTTTAAAAAGCTCTAGAATCAAAATGTTTAAGGTGAGAAACTTTAATTTTTAACCTGGAAATGATTGATCTGTTCCTCTCTTGACAGTGGCTATTTTGTTTATCCCAGTTTCAAAAATCAATATCTCTTAATCCAATCCATATTTGATGATGTTGTGAACTAAGAAATTGTTTATTTTCTAGTATAGTTTAAGAAAAAAATTAGTTTGTGCATTGATTATGTTGTATGGTTAGTTAATGATTTGTTTTACAATAAGTATCGTACTTGGTGAAAATTCAATGTTTTTAAATCAAGAATTCAAGCAAGCGATCAGGTTCCTTGTATAGAAATATGAATTTTAGTAGTAAAATTATAATTTTTAGGGTCCTATGTCTCGAGAAATTGATAAATGACTGGATTCTGTTCAAAAGTCAATTTCCGTCGACTTCGGCGTCGAGAGGTGACGCGACCTTGACTAGAGGGAGCAGAAGGGCCTAGGGGAGGTTACTACCATGGCCATTTGTTGGATTAAGGCATGGTTTGGGTTGAGTGATGGACTGTAGGGTTTTGGGAAGGCTTTGGAAGGCCGGCGAACGCGACGAACTGGGAAGTGGTGGTACGACCGGAATTCGAAGGGGTTGGATCGGTGATAGCTGCATGGGAGGGCTTTCATCTGAGATAGGAAGCGTGCGAAGTTGTGACCGGTTGTGGTTGTGGTGGGTCAATTTTTGGAGGTGGGTTTGTTTTCTAGTTTCAGGTGGTTTTGCGTAGTTGATCGATTTTCGACCGAAGGGGATTGCTGGCCTCGACGAAGTGGTATTTGGATCAGGGAATGATGAGGGACTGGGCGGTGGTGTCACGGCGGTGAGATGGTCGAAGGTGAGGGGGCGCACGTGCACAGAGTGCATGCAGGGGAATTCCAGGGCTGGGTGAATCGAGAGGGGTGGGTAGGTTTCGTTCCAGGCTAGGTTCATTCGCAAGCATCGATGTTTGTATGGAAGATGATGAAATTGATCGAAGATGTTCTCTCCGGATCGTGGCATCCAAATTCAATGGATTTGGGGTGGAAGGTTAGTCTGATAATAGAAGAAGAATGAAGTTTGGGTTGGAATGTGATGTTGGGCTTCTGTCCAACTGAGTTTGAATTATCGCATTTTTAATTTGGTTTCGGGTTTGTGTTTTTAGTTTTGGGCTTCAGGTTTCGGTCCACATTGGTCTTTGCTTATTTTTGAAACAGGATTTAGTAATAAAGGAAAATTGTTATAATATAAAAGTAAACCCATAACAAATTAAATTTCCAAAGCATATGTTTTGAATCAATCCTCTTTTATATTAAAATGTTTATTTAAGTTTTAATATAGACAAGGGATTTTAAAAATAATAAATTTGTTTTGCCTTAAGACTATTTAATTTAGGTCATTTAAATAAGTTATTTTATCATAATTTAGTCAACTTTTTTTAAAATATTTTTATTATTAATACTTGAGTTTTATTTAAATAATTTGAGTAAAATTTAACAGATAGTTAAGTAGAACAAAATTTTTATACTCTTGAATTAATTCAAGTTCTTATGTGATTTTATATTTATAATAATTATTTAATTTCACTTTTAATGAAGTGATATTAAGAAGATGGTTCGTATCGATGGATGTTACCCATCGTACGATCCATTGTGAACTTAAATAAGTAAGATTTTACAAGCTTACTTCAGACTGAATTTAATTTCCATTTGGGAATAAATGCCATTGTATAATTTTATACGGCCCATATGTTAAGATATTCCCAAACTAAATAATGTGTTAATTGTAGATTATTCAAAGCTATTTAATATCTGGTCAACAGAAACAAACATTATTCCGCTAATTATTTAATTTACTGCCGTGGGTAGTATAAGCCATCGATCTGATATTTTCTATGTAATTGTTGTAAACATTTGCTAGCAATGATAAATCTCTGATCTGCTTATTTATGCATTCATCTGTTTATTTACCTGTTAGTTATATTTGAGAATATAATGTGAATCGATCTATGGAAGCTGATTGATTTTGAATATCTGTATTGACTATGAATTGTAGCTTGATAAGTACCGTTGAGACTGATAAGCCTTATTCTGTTTGGATTGATTTTGAACCTAGTTTTGTTTTAAAAAATGAATATTGTTTTTATTGTTGTTTTTAAAAGATTTGATAAATATTTTGGAAGTGTCAAAGGAAGTTAATTTATTATTTTTTGATATCTTTATAGTATAATTTTTATTATAAGTTATGAGTTATTTAAATTATTTTCAAGTATAAAAACTATTTATATAGTGATCATTTAAAAGTAAATTTTATTTTAGAATAATTAATATTTAAGTATATTTTCTCCAAGATAATCTATTAAATATTAATTGTTGTTTAAAATGATATATTGTATAGTAAACTTTTATAAGAATATTTTATTAAAAACATGAGAAATGTATTTGAAAATTTTATAAGTATGATTTGGAAGGATTTGTTTTATGTATATATTTACCCACTTAAATAAGCTTACTTAGTAATTTTAATCTATTAGGATTTTAAATGTAAACAAGTCTTAGTAGTTGCAGTGGGAAATAACTTGGTTGAATTGATTGATTATTTTGATAGGTAAATAATCAACTATCAAATCTGGACAAAACTTAACTTTGGAAATATCTAGAGGAAACTCAGGAATTACACGGTACGATTACCGTTCGAGGTACTATACCATACGTATAAACTCGTTTGTTCTCTAGGACGAATTATAAGGAAACCTGTTCACTAACGGTTAGGAGGTGAACTCCAATCTTATTTTTTGTTTGTGTATTTCCTAAAGAACCGGGGTTAAGTTTACCGGGAAATAGCGAATGTTGTTTCGAAGAGACCGGGATCAAATTTGTAATCCGAAAATCATTTCGATCCAATGAGTACATTTTCGTGATGAAAACTAGACCTTGGAATCAAAGATGGAGCAATGATGTGTAAGGGCTACTCGCTTCTAATCCTAAGGGTGATTGCAAAATGGATGTAGGAGGAATTGTGCCTTCGGTTCCATCCGAACCCGGAACAGACTTGTATGGATGAATGCATTCAGAACATCATCAGGAGGACGGTGGGCATTCTAAGTGATATGTTCTAAAAAGGTGACGCTGAGCCTCGAACCTCATCAACCGGGAATGATGGAAAATCAGGCGATATGCAGCAAGGCTAAGTGGGTAGCACCCAATTAGGGTAAGGTCATCCTTGTCTAGAGGTCCCTTTTTATTCAGCTGTGTGGGCAGTTGCTGATCCCAACCGTGGGGTGATCTTATTCGAACTATCCAGTAAGAGGTGACTCTGGTCTTGTGTTGCAGAGGAATGGAGGGGTCCTCAGTATGCTGATCTACACCAGGTACCGTGATAGGTGGTACCCCAGTGCGTAGTCATTCGTTGGAAATTCATTCTCCCTACGTGCCCTTTACGGTTTTGACTGTAGAACCCACTTTTGGCTAGTATTGCTGGAATTTAATAATGTAACAATTTCGGCTATTTGAATAAGTATTTGTATTTAGACACTATTATAATATCATACGATTTTATAAGAAATGTTTTGGTTATCGTAAGGTAAAAACCCGACATGTTTATTTGTGGCGTGGTCTTACGAGTTACCTTTGTTTTCAAAAAGATTTTTAAACTTTCACTAATCAAGTTTTGTGTGTTTATCACGTTGGTTTACCAGGCTGACCCAGGCGTGGTGTTTTTCCTTTATGCGCGGGTCAGACCGAGCATATTTCCAGGTTTAGCTGGAAGACTGGAAGCTTCAGGAAAGGAGCTGGAATCAGGAGACGTATCTACGTAGATGCTTATATTCAGTTGTAATTTGGCTGTGTTGTCAACAAGTTGTAAGGGCAGGTTGTTATAAACTGTCCGAGTTAAATGGACGTAACTCTGATTAGAGTCTGTATATGTCATTAAAGCTACTGATTTGATATCATGTAAAGGTTTGTTTTATATTATAAATTATTCGTTCCGCTGTGAGATTCTGAATTGTTCTCTTTTTCTTCTATCTTCTACCTTCTTTCTTTCTTTCTTTCTTTCACTATTCATCTTCCCGTGCGATTTGGCTGACAAGTGTGGTTAAAATCGGTTTAAATTGGTATGGAAAAATGGGTCGTGACATTGTGGTATCAGAGCCTAGGTTGAGCAAATACCTAGGTTCGGGTGGTAGGGTCTGCAGCAACCTGTTTGAGTATGTGTGTGTGTGTGTGTGTGTGTGTATGAGAGGGTATTTGTTAATTATATAAAAATGTTTTTATATATTGTATTAATCGATTGGTTGAGTGGCATATGGATTCTGGTCAATACGAGTAGCTAATATTATTGATAGAGATCTCTAAACACTTGAACCAGGCCAACAGACAAAATATTGTTTTTAAGGGTAGATGATATAATTTTACCTAGAATATATTTTTCTATATAAAGGTATGATTTTTTTAAAATGATTGGTTGTGATGATAATAATTTATCATCTAGGATCTAAGTGGTCTTAGCTGTTAACTTTGAGTATTTTCATTGGTTGTCCTTTTTGACTTGAGTATATCCATAGAGATCAGGACCCTTTAGGAATTGAATCTTAGGAAAAATGAATTTTTATTGAGTTTTAACTATTTAAGGATTTTGGAAAACTTTTAAACTAATATTTTGAAAAAAAAATCCACCATTGATAATAATTTCATATTATGGATTTAAAAAAAAGATATTTGACGATTTACAACCTTATAACACTCTATCTTGTTGTGTGTGTGTGTATGTGTATATATATATAAATTGACGAAATAAATTGTTCATAAACTTACTGTATATATGTATACTTTTCTCTATCTTATAATCACTTTCAAAATATATATGCTTAAATTATTTTTAGAAAAATGATTTTATAAAATTTTGGGTAATAGAAATTTTAAAGGGGGGATATATTTTAAAGTGTAAACTTTGATGTACTCTTTAACCTATAGATGTCTAAACCTTAAGATCTCACTTTGGGTTTTGGTATTTATTGTAGAGAACCTGTAGCATCAGTTGAGGTGGAGCTTTGGCTAGGGCTAGGAGGGATGGTGATTTTGACCGGGTCAAAAGAATTTGGGCGGATCTTAACGAGCCGTCATTATATGAAGAAGAGCTTGAGGATCCGGTAGAGCCTATTGAGTAACCTCAGCCTCAGCTACAGGAAGAAGACCCAGAGGAAGAATTCGACAGTGAAGAAGACTTTTAAGTTAAAGGTGAAGATGACGAGTTTGACGACGAGGAAGAGTTAGAAGTAGAGGAGGATCTCGAATATGAAATGAAGACGCAGTCATTTGGGAGATAGGTGAAGTTGTTGAGGAGCCAGTTGCTATGGTAGATTTCCTTTAGAGAGAGCCTAGTCCAGAGATTGTTTGGGTTTCGGACAGTGATGTGGAGTCCAGGGAATTGTCGGGACCCGAAGAGGAGGACTCAGGTAGTAAGAGTCCATAGTTAGTGATGAGTTGCTTTTTCTAGGTAGTGTATGCCTTTTTGTATGTGTCTTTGACCCTTGGTCGTCATGGATGTTAGGTGTTAAATGTTTGGTAGGGTGATATATATATATATATATATATATATATATATATATATATATATTGTAACGACCCAGAATTTTTGATAACTTGAATTTGAATATTTAATTTATTTTTAATATTAATAAGTGGAATTTTTAAGTCGAATAATTTATTTTTCGAATATTGGATTTAATGGGATAATTAAATCGATGATTTAATAGTGAAATTCCAAAAATAATTAAATATTGGGTTAAATGTGATTGAAAATGGTTTGGAAAATTTTTTTTATGTCATATTGAAGTTATAGAAATGTTTTAGAACTTTTAAAACTGAATTTGGAATTAATTTGTGAAAATTGGATATTTTAATATTTAATTATCGACTGAAAAATAGCCAATTTTTGAACAGTCTCAGAATTGAACGAAACGAGTTCCATTGGATCCGTAATAGTTAGTTATCATTGGATTTCAAATTTCGTAGCAAACGGAGTTGTCGTTTGACCGTGGCAGCTCGAAACGCATCGATATCGTTTTAATTTTAATTCGGCGAGTTAAAATAGCCATTTTTCAAACGGTCTCGGATTTCGACGAAACCAGTTTCATCGGATCCGTAATGTGATATTATTGCAAGGTTTCAAATTTCAAGTCAATCGGATTTATCGTTTGTCCGGTACAAGCCAAAACGCCTAGAAATCGTTTAAATCGGTTTTAATTTAAATTGATCGTTTAATTCCATATCTCACACATACGATCGAATTAGCTTACGAAACCTGTTCCATTGTGTCCGGAACGCGGAAAAACCATAGGATCGCCTGTCGGAACGCGTAGATTGGAGGTCGTTTGCATAAGTTGTTAAATTGGAAATTTTATTATTAAAATAATATTAACAACATATATATTAACATTTTTTATTTCAAAACCCTAAGCTATTCCCAGCCGCCGCCTCCTATAGGTCCAATGGCCGAAATCATCCCATTTTCTCCTCTCAAAATCTCCAAATCCGCTCATCGAATCGAGAAACTTCCAACATGAAAGTTGTAGAGCATGGTGTGGACTACAGATCCAACGGTGGATCTCAGCTATCGTCGCCGTTTGGAGGCAGGATGGGGCCGCGTCTCCTGGGAGTTGCGCACGCAACTCGAGGCATGGGCAAGGGCCGAGTGTGGCCGCACTTGGGTCGAAGGTGGAGGAGGTTTAGAGCTTCGTAATGGCGCTCCCTGATCGTTCTCAGCTCGTTCGTGGTGGTCGGAAGATCAAACCCTAATCGAATGCGAATGGGTTTGCTTGCGCGTTCTTCTTCCTGGGAGCATTTGCGTACGCGAGAGAGAGATGGGGGAAGGGGATGATGTGCGGCCACGATTTTTGGGTAGGGTTTTGTAAAAGAATTTGTAAATCTATTTTTATTTAAATTCGTGTAACGTTTAAAAATCAATATCTTTTTGCTGCGAGGTCCGATTTGGGCGAATCAAAGTACGTTGGAATCGTAAGGTCGTGTTCTTCGCAATGGAGCCAGTTTGGAGTCGATTGGAGCTCGTTTGAATTTCGGGTAAAATTAAACGTTCGTTTAATTTTATTCGAAACGAACGCGAAAACCGGAAATAAAACCAAGGTGAGAACTCCTCACTCGATCGAACCGTTTGGTTTAAAATTTTAAATAGTTAATGTTGATTGATGATTGCTGTTTGATTGTGGTAGTAGATATAGTAGGATATATACTATATATAGCAATATATATATATTGGCATATGTATATATTGGATTTGATTTCCCGCCTCGTATAGCGGATGAGACCCTATTGCGCCGTTAGTAAGCGGATAATATTTTTTAAATCGCATATACCGCGATATTCCACCTTGAAGTGGAATTGGTATTGTGCTAACGTCTGTGGATGCAGGGAAACAGGTTGGAGGGATCCAACTGGATTCCTCGCAAATATTTATTTGTTTATAGATATTGTGTTGATTGTTAACTATCATATTGATATATGATGTTTATTCCCGTGATTGACCATTCGGTGCTGTTGCATCATCGGATTCATTTTTTTTAAAAAAAAAAGTTAAAAATAACGATTTTGAATTTAAAAGGATTTTTAAATAATTTTCCAAGTATATGTTTTATTAAATTTTGAACTTGATTCATTTTAAATAAATTAAGATTTTAAATACTAAAGTTATAAAACTATGATTTTTATGAAATATAACCAAAAGGAAAATTTTAAAATAAATAGATTTATAAAATAGTTAAATTGGGATTTTTTTGAATAATTTTTATAAACAGTTGTATAAAAGATTTTATAAATTGGTATCTATAAATAAAAAATTTTGGAATTATGAAACGAGTCGATTAAGTGTTAAGTTGACGTATGAAATGAATTTCATTAAAATTTATAGATTTATAAATTGTGAAAGTTGTAAAATGAATTGATATTAAAAATAAAAGTTTTATAAGTAATTAACTTATAAAATGGTTTTTTTCCATTTAAAGGGGATACTTTTAGAAATCGTTAATAAAGGAGAATTTTTTTCTATAAGTTGAAAACTATTATAAAGTATAAAGGAATCTTATCAGTGATAAGATTTAAAATTTGTGAAATTTAAAGGAACGGTTTAGTAAATAAATAGATTTTAAGCTCTTGACTTATAATATGAACTTTTGGTATAGAAATTGGGTTTATAAATTGAATTGGCTTAATAAAAGAGATTTCTAAACCGAAGTTATTAATAGAAATAGAATCTATAAACGTTGTTTATAAATTTGAAATCAATGGAATTTGATAAATTGAATTTAGAATTTGTTAAAGGAGTTATATTCACTCTTTTAAATGATGAATATATTATTAAGTCAAATGTGCACGTTTTGGGAGAAGAATGTTTTAAAGGGAATTTTAAAACGATTTAAAGATGCTTTAAAATGCATTAAGTATCGAATACTTGGATTTCAACATTTATTGTTGAAATAGACGTTTTCGAGAAATAGAAGGAAATGAATACGTAGATTTCAACATTCATTGTTGAAATAGGCGTTTTCGAGAAAATAAGGAAATGGTGGACTATAACACTGTTGTTATAGTAAATGATTTCCAAATGGAAATATTTTGTGTAGTATTGGAATTTATGTTTCTATTTTTATTTTGAATCCCTATTCTAGTGATTTTGGGTTGTCGTGACGGTGTTTTACGCAACATTCGTTTTGACCCAAGTAAAAGTGAATAAAAGAATGTTTTCCTTAAAAGAATGAAATATATACTTAACTATGTTTTAAGTGTATTGAATATTTTCAAATTGTTGAAAATAAATAAATTTGTGAATTACTTATCATTATATAAGTATGGAAATGCTTTTCAAATATGAATGGGACGTTTTTGAGAATCCATCCTTTAGGGGTGAATTGAAAGTGAATAATTTGAAATCGATTTGAAAAATCGTATATCGGTAGATATTTGGAAATTTGAAATTCACTATAGAATTCTTTTAAGTAAGGGAAATTTGTTAAAAATAAATATTGATTTATTTTGAAGTATAGAAAATAAATTTACGAATTTGGAACGTAAATTTAAAATAAATCGGTAAAGATTTATTCGATGATTTGAAATTTGTTTTCAAAGGGTATAAATGATGTAAAGTAATTTGAAATTGGTTTTCAAATGGTTGAAGTGTGAAATTATGTCATGTAAAGATATTTTGGTAAAACAAATAATTTGGGCAATTATTTGGAAGGTGTATGTATATATATCTTGTGAAGATATTTTTGGGATTAAATAATTTTGGAAAATTATTTGGAATCTGATGATGTGGCGCATCTTTATTGATAGTTAAATAACCGACTATCAGTATTTACCCTTGGATGGTAATTGTTGTGATTGTTTGAAATTGAATGCTACACTTATTTTTAAAATAAGCGCTCGCTATTCGGTTTAGCCGGGAGAGGACCTTTGTGTCGTATATCCCATTCCGAATATGTGATACGTCGTTATGGATAGCATTTGAAGACCGGTGTTGAAGACCGGGTATTTGTGAAAATGATAGGATGACCTATCGATTGTCTCTGCATCGTTAGCTACGGTATGGAGATTTCCTTTGTGATGGGAAAATTTTATCGGGATTATGAATACCCGGATTTGCAAGGGCTTCTTTGGAAGTGCCTTCGGTTCTGTTCGAACCCGGAACAGACTTGTATGGTTACGTGTCTGACATTACATTTTGAGATATAGAGCAGATTTCTTTCAAATACATTTCTGTTGGTGGCGGAGAATTTATTCTCTTAGCTTAACACCTTTCTCTGAGACGTACGAGCTCAGAGGTTATGTAGTTGAAGGTTATCAGCGATATATTCCCAATCTGGTAATGTGACATGCTGAGTGCTGCTGTGTGATGATCATTGGTTGGTCATTTGTGATATGATCATTTGTTTGATCATTTATCTTTGTGATCATTGCTTTGGTCATCTGTTGACCCAAAGCATGGCTTTGTTGCACAAAGCGTAGCTTTGTGGACGAGACTTCGTCAGGACCTCACTCCCCGGAAATGGTCGAAACAGGAATATGCGGCAAGGTTATGAGGGTCGCTCCCTTTAGGGTATGTCATTTCCTTCTGGAAAAGGGTGGTATCATGGTATGGAGCCCAGATACTTACTCATATTGATACACTATATCTATTACTGTGTGGTGTTGTTGGATCGAGCGCTCGGATAAAGGTCCCAAAGGACCGGGGGATGACATATTCGTGTAGTAGTTACCTAGTTACAGAGGTAACCCGGCCTTGTGTTGGCAGAGATCTAACCGTAACGTTAGTTTCTCGGGACGTCCCACCAGAGGCGATCCCATGTGGCAGTAGGAAGTTCCTTAGCCTGACCATTTGTTGGAAATCCAATCAAAACAATACGTGCCTTGTACGATTTTAGTTGTATTACCTGCCATGGAATGTGGCGGTAACCTGCTATTGAACATGGTAGCTATAGTAGGCATACGACGAAATGTCGTATGTTGGCTAGGATTTATATTCTACTTTCGAAATAGTTTTTCTACACCATGCACTAATAATAATATCAAAATGATTTAAATTTTGCGTAGTAAGCATCTTTGACTATCATAAGGAGAAATCTCCTCCGATTCTGCGATTGCATTGTGTGTGTGTGCGGGAGGCCTTATGGTAGTTTCATTTTCCAAAAAGCATTGCGGATTTCAAAATTTAAATTTTCTTGTTGCTTGTTTAAAGAGAAACTGTTTTGAGTTCTCACACCAGTCCCATGACTGACCTGGAGTTTATTGTTCCTTTCCTAAACTCTGGGTGCCCACTATTTTCCACACGGGCAGTCTAGAGTTAGGTTGTCAGGTTATTCTGGATTCGGGAGTTGTTGTGCAGATGTTGGAGGCGAGCTTGGATAGCGTAGTCTATTATCTATTGTATATAGTATTCTTTTCCGCTGTTTTATTGTTGTACACTCTGATGATGTGATGTATGTATAAAATGTATAGTTCTTTTGTTTTAATGATATTCATTTATCTATTATATATTGTTCCGCTGCGATTGTGAGATTCTGATATTATTTCCTGTTCTGTTGTTTGTTTCTGTTTCTTCTCTCTTTTCTCTCTTCTTCTACCTCTTTCTTCTTCTTAAACCCTAAAGATTCGGAAGTTTGTTCCTCTTTGGCTGGATTGTGGTGGAATGTTGCCAGCTCAAGGAAGTACGGATTTTCGGTTCTTTACATTTGGTATCAGAGCATGTGGTTAAGCGACAACCATGGTTCTGTTGGGTATTACTCATTAGAGATAGAGTCAGTAGTACTCTAGAATAGTGTGAGTGTAATAATAGATATGAGCGCGTATTTGTTAGTGAATATAAAATTGTTTTATATTGTGATGATTGGTTTATTGAGTGGCATATGAACCTTCGTCGGCACAGTCTGTACAACTGGATCGAAGGGGTTTCTAAACACTTGAATAGAACAATTCGACACGATATTGTTTTAAATTGGGTAAATGAAATAATTTTACCTTGACTATATTTTCTATATAAGAAAATAATTTTTCAAGAATTATTGAAGTGTGTATATAATTGATTGCTTGGTTGTTGTAAATAATATATATATATATATATAAGACAATCAAAGTTGTTTGAATAAGTTATATAAAAACGACTATTGTAAAAAGAATAATTGTATAAGCTAATGAATTATAAGTATGAAGTTATAATTAAAATGATTTACAATTGTAAAATAATCTTATGTATATAAGAAGTGAAATTTTATAAGTAAGATTTATAAATGTAATTTATAAATAAAAGGAAATTTTGAAAGAATATTTAGCATTGATTCACTATTGTTACTGGGAAATAATAAGGATGATGACTGCAGCATCATCAATATCATTTTCGAGTTTCTATGTGATGGATTTGCTTCAATAATGAATTTATAATTGAGGTTTTGTTGAAATAAACAAATTTGAAATTAAAATTCAGCTTGAAATTGTCAAATATAAGTGAAAAAAAGGGGTTTTGAACTTATAATATGAGTTGGAAGTTGAATAATAAGTTGTATAACTTATAGAATGAGAAAATGTAAGTAAAACCAATTATTGAAGTGGTTAAACAATTAAGTTAAGTAAAATGAAATACGAATTTGATTGTTGATATGAATTTGACTTAAGTAAAAGTTAAATAGAATTTACTTTAGAATTGGAAACCGAATTGGATTGATAAGTGGAAACTTAAGTTTATTTGAACAAATTATGTTAAATGGAATAGAGTTTGAAATGAATTAGGAGAATACTTAAGTTGAATAGTGGAAGTAAATGTAAATGAAGTTGAATGGAATATAACTTGAGTAATGTTGAAAGAATTGATGTTGATATCAAAATAAAATGAATAAAGTGAATTAATGAAATCGTTAAATGATGTGAACTTGAGTTATATAAATGAAATTCAATTTTTATATGTAAAAAGAATTGGCAACTGAATTAAAGTATGGATTGAATGTTAATTAATCGAATGTGAATAAGTTGATATGAAATGATGTATGTAAGTGTAAATTCATTTCGAGCTAGTTGAATAATTGAATGAAAATCAGTTGAATGTTAAATCAATTGGAATTAAAACTGTTGAACCAAATTGAATGTAGTGAGAGAAAAACTAATAATTTGGTTTTATTGGATATACATTGGTTGTTATTTGCTTGTTGGTTGATTGTATGTAAATTCATTAAGTGTTAATGAAATTGAATTAGCGCATTTGAAAACTATGTAATTGAATTCAAATTGAAAGTGAAGTAAATAAATTTGAATAGAATTGAATTTGATTTGACTTGAAAGTGAACCAATGTGAATTTAATTAGTGAATGTAAACTAATTAGAAACGAATGAAAATGAATATGTAACATCAATAGTAAAGCTAAAATTGAAATAAAAAGTAAGTATCGAAATTTTGTAAATGGATTTGGCAAAATAGTCTGAATGTTGGAATTGGATACTACTACTAGCAGGATATACAGGTATATAATGGAATTGGGATTTTGATTTTGAAGTTAAAAATTGAATTGCTCGACAAAAAGGTACGTATTTCAATTTTAGTATGAGATTTGATGATTTCCTTCTCCAGCCACTTGGCTTTCTCTTTTCTTTTTGATTCTGAGGGGCCGTAGTGCCGTTTTGTAGTCGTGCCGATCTAGCCGCGCAAAGGAGACGCTGGCGAAATTTTTCGAAAATTTCGGGTGTTAGAAAATTTTTGAGAAAATTTTGAAAGTTTGAAATTTGAATTTAAATTTAAATTTGAATTGTTGAGTAAACAATGTTGTTTGAAACCTATAATTGAAGTTGGAAAGCTAATTGAAATGATAGTAAATCTTTAATAAAAAGATTGGTGTTAGAAGGTTGATAAAACTATTAGTTTTGGAAAAATAATAAACGGATTATGAATTATTCTCCTTAACTTGCAATTTCGAGGACGAAATATTTTAAGGGGGGAAGATTGTAACGACCCAGAATTTTTGATAACTTGAATTTGAATATTTAATTTATTTTTAATATTAATAAGTGGAATTTTTAAGTCGAATAATTTATTTTTCGAATATTGGATTTAATGGGATAATTAAATCGATGATTTAATAGTGAAATTCCAAAAATAATTAAATATTGGGTTAAATGTGATTGAAAATGGTTTGGAAATTTTTTTTATGTCATATTGAAGTTATAGAAATGTTTTAGAACTTTTAAAACTGAATTTGGAATTAATTTGTGAAAATTGGATATTTTAATATTTAATTATCGACTGAAAAATAGCCAATTTTTGAACAGTCTCAGAATTGAACGAAACGAGTTCCATTGGATCCGTAATAGTTAGTTATTATCGGATTTCAAATTTCGTAGCAAACGGAGTTGTCGTTTGACCGTGGCAGCTCGAAACGCATCGATATCGTTTTAATTTTAATTCGGCGAGTTAAAATAGCCATTTTTCAAACGGTCTCGGATTTCGACGAAACCAGTTTCATCGGATCCGTAATGTGATATTATTGCAAGGTTTCAAATTTCAAGTCAATCGGATTTATCGTTTGTCCGGTACAAGCCAAAACGCCTAGAAATCGTTTAAATCGGTTTTAATTTAAATCGATCGTTTAATTCCATATCTCACACATACGATCGAATTAGCTTACGAAACATGTTCCATTGTGTCCGGAACGCGGAAAAACCTTAGGATCGCCTGTCGGAACGCGTAGATTGGAGGTCGTTTGCATAAGTTGTTAAATTGGAAATTTTATTATTAAAATAATATTAACAACATATATATTAACATTTTTTATTTCAAAACCCTAAGCTATTCCCAGCCGCCGCCTCCTATAGGTCCAATGGCCGAAATCATCCCATTTTCTCCTCTCAAAATCTCCAAATCCGCTCATCGAATCGAGAAACTTCCAACATGAAAGTTGTAGAGCATGGTGTGGACTACAGATCCAACGGTGGATCTCAACTATCGTCGCCGTTTGGAGGCAGGATGGGGCCGCGTCTCCTGGGAGTTGCGCACGCAACTCGAGGCATGGGCAAGGGCCGAGTGTGGCCGCACTTGGGTCGAAGGTGGAGGAGGTTTAGAGCTTCGTAATGGCGCTCCCTGATCGTTCTCAGCTCGTTCGTGGTGGTCGGAAGATCAAACCCTAATCGAATGCGAATGGGTTTGCTTGCGCGTTCTTCTTCCTGGGAGCATTTGCGTACGCGAGAGAGAGATGGGGGAAGGGGATGATGTGCGGCCACGATTTTTGGGTAGGGTTTTGTAAAAGAATTTGTAAATCTATTTTTATTTAAATTCGTGTAACGTTTAAAAATCAATATCTTTTTGCTGCGAGGTCCGATTTGGGCGAATCAAAGTACGTTGGAATCGTAAGGTCGTGTTCTTCGCAATGGAGCCAGTTTGGAGTCGATTGGAGCTCGTTTGAATTTCGGGTAAAAATTAAACGTTCGTTTAATTTTATTCGAAACGAACGCGAAAACCGGAAATAAAACCAAGGTGAGAACTCCTCACTCGATCGAACCGTTTGGTTTAAAATTTTAAATAGTTAATGTTGATTGATGATTGCTGTTTGATTGTGGTAGTAGATATAGTAGGATATATACTATATATAGCAATATATATATATTGGCATATGTATATATTGGATTTGATTTCCCGCCTCGTATAGCGGATGAGACCCTATTGCGCCGTTAGTAAGCGGATAATATTTTTTAAATCGCATATACCGCGATATTCCACCTTGAAGTGGAATTGGTATTGTGCTAACGTCTGTGGATGCAGGGAAACAGGTTGGAGGGATCCAACTGGATTCCTCGCAAATATTTATTTGTTTATAGATATTGTGTTGATTGTTAACTATCATATTGATATATGATGTTTATTCCCGTGATTGACCATTCGGTGCTGTTGCATCATCGGATTCATTTTTTTTTAAAAAAAAGTTAAAAATAACGATTTTGAATTTAAAAGGATTTTTAAATAATTTTCCAAGTATATGTTTTATTAAATTTTGAACTTGATTCATTTTAAATAAATTAAGATTTTAAATACTAAAGTTATAAAACTATGATTTTTATGAAATATAACCAAAAGGAAAATTTTAAAATAAATAGATTTATAAAATAGTTAAATTGGGATTTTTTTGAATAATTTTTATAAACAGTTGTATAAAAGATTTTATAAATTGGTATCTATAAATAAAAAATTTTGGAATTATGAAACGAGTCGATTAAGTGTTAAGTTGACGTATGAAATGAATTTCATTAAAATTTATAGATTTATAAATTGTGAAAGTTGTAAAATGAATTGATATTAAAAATAAAAGTTTTATAAGTAATTAACTTATAAAATGGTTTTTTTCCATTTAAAGGGGATACTTTTAGAAATCGTTAATAAAGGAGAATTTTTTTCTATAAGTTGAAAACTATTATAAAGTATAAAGGAATCTTATCAGTGATAAGATTTAAAATTTGTGAAATTTAAAGGAACGGTTTAGTAAATAAATAGATTTTAAGCTCTTGACTTATAATATGAACTTTTGGTATAGAAATTGGGTTTATAAATTGAATTGGCTTAATAAAAGAGATTTCTAAACCGAAGTTATTAATAGAAATAGAATCTATAAACGTTGTTTATAAATTTGAAATCAATGGAATTTGATAAATTGAATTTAGAATTTGTTAAAGGAGTTATATTCACTCTTTTAAATGATGAATATATTATTAAGTCAAATGTGCACGTTTTGGGAGAAGAATGTTTTAAAGGGAATTTTAAAACGATTTAAAGATGCTTTAAAATGCATTAAGTATCGAATACTTGGATTTCAACATTTATTGTTGAAATAGACGTTTTCGAGAAATAGAAGGAAATGAATACGTAGATTTCAACATTCATTGTTGAAATAGGCGTTTTCGAGAAAATAAGGAAATGGTGGACTATAACACTGTTGTTATAGTAAATGATTTCCAAATGGAAATATTTTGTGTAGTATTGGAATTTATGTTTCTATTTTTATTTTGAATCCCTATTCTAGTGATTTTGGGTTGTCGTGACGGTGTTTTACGCAACATTCGTTTTGACCCAAGTAAAAGTGAATAAAAGAATGTTTTCCTTAAAAGAATGAAATATATACTTAACTATGTTTTAAGTGTATTGAATATTTTCAAATTGTTGAAAATAAATAAATTTGTGAATTACTTATCATTATATAAGTATGGAAATGCTTTTCAAATATGAATGGGACGTTTTTGAGAATCCATCCTTTAGGGGTGAATTGAAAGTGAATAATTTGAAATCGATTTGAAAAATCGTATATCGGTAGATATTTGGAAATTTGAAATTCACTATAGAATTCTTTTAAGGAAGGGAAATTTGTTAAAAATAAATATTGATTTATTTTGAAGTATAGAAAATAAATTTACGAATTTGGAACGTAAATTTAAAATAAATCGGTAAAGATTTATTCGATGATTTGAAATTTGTTTTCAAAGGGTATAAATGATGTAAAGTAATTTGAAATTGGTTTTCAAATGGTTGAAGTGTGAAATTATGTCATGTAAAGATATTTTGGTAAAACAAATAATTTGGGCAATTATTTGGAAGGTGTATGTATATATATCTTGTGAAGATATTTTTGGGATTAAATAATTTTGGAAAATTATTTGGAATCTGATGATGTGGCGCATCTTTATTGATAGTTAAATAACCGACTATCAGTATTTACCCTTGGATGGTAATTGTTGTGATTGTTTGAAATTGAATGCTACACTTATTTTTAAAATAAGCGCTCGCTATTCGGTTTAGCCGGGAGAGGACCTTTGTGTCGTACATCCCATTCCGAATATGTGATACGTCGTTATGGATAGCATTTGAAGACCGGTGTTGAAGACCGGGTATTTGTGAAAATGATAGGATGACCTATCGATTGTCTCTGCATCGTTAGCTACGGTATGGAGATTTCCTTTGTGATGGGAAAATTTTATCGGGATTATGAATACCCGGATTTGCAAGGGCTTCTTTGGAAGTGCCTTCGGTTCTGTTCGAACCCGGAACAGACTTGTATGGTTACGTGTCTGACATTACATTTTGAGATATAGAGCAGATTTCTTTCAAATACATTTCTGTTGGTGGCGGAGAATTTATTCTCTTAGCTTAACACCTTTCTCTGAGACGTACGAGCTCAGAGGTTATGTAGTTGAAGGTTATCAGCGATATATTCCCAATCTGGTAATGTGACATGCTGAGTGCTGCTGTGTGATGATCATTGGTTGGTCATTTGTGATATGATCATTTGTTTGATCATTTATCTTTGTGATCATTGCTTTGGTCATCTGTTGACCCAAAGCATGGCTTTGTTGCACAAAGCGTAGCTTTGTTGACGAGACTTCGTCAGGACCTCACTCCCCGGAAATGGTCGAAACAGGAATATGCGGCAAGGTTATGAGGGTCGCTCCCTTTAGGGTATGTCATTTCCTTCTGGAAAAGGGTGGTATCATGGTATGGAGCCCAGATACTTACTCATGTTGATACACTATATCTATTACTGTGTGGTGTTGTTGGATCGAGCGCTCGGATAAAGGTCCCAAAGGACCGGGGGATGACATATTCGTGTAGTAGTTACCTAGTTACAGAGGTAACCCGGCCTTGTGTTGGCAGAGATCTAACCGTAACGTTAGTTTCTCGGGACGTCCCGCCAGAGGCGATCCCATGTGGCAGTAGGAAGTTCCTTAGCCTGACCATTTGTTGGAAATCCAATCAAAACAATACGTGCCTTGTACGATTTTAGTTGTATTACCTGCCATGGAATGTGGCGGTAACCTGCTATTGAACATGGTAGCTATAGTAGGCATACGACGAAATGTCGTATGTTGGCTAGGATTTATATTCTACTTTCGAAATAGTTTTTCTACACCATGCACTAATAATAATATCAAAATGATTTAAATTTTGCGTAGTAAGCATCTTTGACTATCATAAGGAGAAATCTCCTCCGATTCTGCGATTGCATTGTGTGTGTGTGCGGGAGGCCTTATGGTAGTTTCATTTTCCAAAAAGCATTGCGGATTTCAAAATTTAAATTTTCTTGTTGCTTGTTTAAAGAGAAACTGTTTTGAGTTCTCACACCAGTCCCATGACTGACCTGGAGTTTATTGTTCCTTTCCTAAACTCTGGGTGCCCACTATTTTCCACACGGGCAGTCTAGAGTTAGGTTGTCAGGTTATTCTGGATTCGGGAGTTGCTGTGCAGATGTTGGAGGCGAGCTTGGATAGCGTAGTCTATTATCTATTGTATATAGTATTCTTTTCCGCTGTTTTATTGTTGTACACTATGATGATGTGATGTATGTATAAAATGTATAGTTCTTTTGTTTTAATGATATTCATTTATCTATTATATATTGTTCCGCTGCGATTGTGAGATTCTGATATTATTTCCTGTTCTGTTGTTTGTTTCTGTTTCTTCTCTCTTTTCTCTCTTCTTCTACCTCTTTCTTCTTCTTAAACCCTAAAGATTCGGAAGTTTGTTCCTCTTTGGCTGGATTGTGGTGGAATGTTGCCAGCTCAAGGAAGTACGGATTTTCGGTTCTTTACATATATATATATAGGTATGCTTGTATGGATGGTGATAGCACTTGTAGGAATATTTTGGCTGGTACTAGATGTAATGTATGCTGATATATATATATATATATATATATATATAAGTATGAAACCTGTGTATTTACTAGTGTAGTATGAGTTGTTATTGATGAGTTCTAATTTGTGTGGATAGTTTAACTAGCTTCGCTATGGAATTTCGGGGATGAAATTCTTTTAAGTGGGGAGGAATGTAACGACCCGGGATTTTTGACATCCATAGTTGTGAATATTAATTTATAATATTCAATAATATTGTATTTTAATACAAAATATTCTAGTTAATCAACAACTAATAATTGTATACAATTTTCCAAACCAATTTGAATTTTTAGATCTATATTAAAATACAAATTGATTAAATGGAATTTCTTTTATATATATATATATATATATCTTGTTTTAAAGATAAAATATGTTATTTTTTTCTAAAGATAAAATATAGAATTAAAGTTAATTGGAAAAAATCATATGCATATATTTTTACATATAGGGATAATAAAATTTATATGTATATATATGATTTGGATAGAAATTGATAATGAAGTAAAAAGGGTATTTTTGATTTTGGGCATGTAAACAATATTGTTTTTATTAAATAAAAAGAGTTTTAAGTTTCTAAAATAGTATACATCATGAATAAGAAAATTTTATATATATATGTAAAGATAAGTTCAAAAGGGAAAATGTATAATATTTATAAATAAATAAAAATGTTATAAATAAAATGATGTATATTGGAATCACATAAGTATTAAAAGGAGAAACAATATATATACATAGATGACTAATGAATTTAGTTTATTTGAAAGTAATATACATTTCTATATTATAAATTTAAAGATTTATATACAGATACATATATACGTGAAGGCTTAAAAAGAGTTATAACCATCTTATAGTTCTTATAACACATATGAATATAAGGCGTTTAACATAGAATGTTATTTTATTTCATTTTGTTCAAAGTAATATATATATTTATATAAGGTATATTGACCAAGAAGTATTATTTTAGTTATCTAGTTTCTTATTTTTGTATTAAAATGTATAAGAGACAAATGCAATAATACTTTGTCAAAGTAATGATAACTATCGGCTGTCTATCTTCTTGAATAATACTTTTAATTTTTTTAAGGTTTATATTATAAATATAACAATAGGAGAATATTTCAAGTTTTTTAATGTTAAGTGAAAAATAGTTAACAAAACAGTTTTTAAATGAAATAAAAACAATGGGTAAATAAGTGATAAATCTTTAATCAGAAACCATATTAACACTTGGCAGTAAACAACTGATAAATATTGTAATAATTATCTTTTCTTTTCAAATTTCTTTCACCATTAAAGTAACCATCTTCTCAGCCACCAAAGATCATCTTAAACTTTCTTGTAATGTTGCAAGCTTTTGTGTATATATAGGTCTTAGATCAATGTTGTTGTTTTAAAATAAAATAAAACTTGTAACATAAGAAAATATACCTCTGTTCAAATTGCAAGAAACAGGAAACAATTTTAAAAAAAGTGAAAAAAAGAAAGAAGAAGCAAGGTTACTTTGTAACTATTTTGGAAATTTAAGAAGTTAGGATCACTCTCTGTTTAAATTTAAGGACAAGGATTAAAAGTCAAGAATTCAAATTAAAATTTCAAATTCAACTTTAAAACTTCTGGAATCAAAATGTTTCAGGTGAGAAACTTTAATTTTTAACCTTGAAATGATTGATCTATTTCTCTTTTGACAGTGAGTATTTTGTTCATCCCAGTTTCAAAAATCAATATCTCTTAATATAATACATATTTGATGATGTTGTGAACTAAGAAATTGTTTATTTTCTAGTATAGTTTAAGAAAAAAAATTTAGTTTATGCATTGATTATGCTGTATGGTTAATAATGATAAGTTTTATAGTAAGTATCGTACTTTGGTGAAATTCAATGTTTTTAAATGAAGATTTCAAGCATGCAATCGAGTTCCTTGTGTAGAAATATGTATTTTAGTAGTAAAATTATAATTTTTAGGGTCCTATGTCTCGAGAAATTGATAGATGACTGGATTCCATTCAAAAATCAATTTCCGTCGACTTTGGCGTCGAGAGGTGATGCGACCTTGACTAGAGGGAGTGGGAGGACCTAGGGGAGGTGAGTACCATGGCCATTTGTTGGATTGAGGCATGGTTTGGGTTGAGCGATGGATTGTAGGGTTTTAGGAAGGCTTTGGAAGGCCGGCGAACGCGACGAACTGGGAAGTGGTGGTGTGACTGGAATTTGAAGGTGTTGGCTCGGTGACAGCTGCATGGGAGGGCTTTCATCTAAGATCGGTGGCGTTTAAAGGTGTGACATGTCATGGTTGTGGTAGGTCGATTTGTGGAGGTGGGTTGGTTTTCTAGTTTTGGGTGGGTTTGCGTAGTTGATCGATTTTCGACCAAAGGGGATTGCTGGCCTCGGCGAAGTGGCATTTGGATTAGGGAATGATGAGGGATTGCATGGTGGTGCCACGACGGTGAGACGGTCGATGGCGAGGGGGTGCACGAGCATCGATGTTTGTATGGAAGATGATGAAATTGATCGGAGATGTTCACTCCGGATCGTGGCATCAGAATTCAATGGATTTGTGGTAGAAGGTTAGTCTGGTAATAGAAGAAGAATGAAGTTTGGGTTGGAATGTGATGTTGGGATTCGGTCCAACTAAGTTTAAATTGCCGCATTTTTAATTTCGTTTCGGGTTTGAGTTTTTAGTTTTGGGCTTTGGGTTTCGGCCCGTATTGGTCTTTGCTTATTTTTCAAACAGGATTTAGTAATAAAGGAAAATTGTTGTAATATAAAAGTAAACCCATAACAAATTATATTTCCAAAGCTTATGTTTTGAACCAATCCTCTTTTATATTAAAATGTTTATTTAAATTTTAATGTAGACAAGGGATTTTAGAAATAATAAATTAGTTTTACATTAAGACTATTTAATTTAGGTCACTTAAATAAGTAATTTTATCATAAATTAGTCAAGTATTTTTTAAAATATTCTTTTTTAATACTTGAGTTTTATTTGAATAATTTGAGTAAAATTTAACAGTTAATTAAGTAGAATTAAATGTTTATGCTTTTGAATTAGTTCAAGTTCTTATGTGATTTATATTTATAATAATTATTTAATTTCACTTTTAATAAAGTGTTATTAAGAAGATGGTTCGTATCGACGGATGTTACCCGTCATACGATCCATTGTGAAGTTAAATAAGTAAGATTTTACAAGCTTGCTTCAGACTGAATTTAATTTCCATTTGGGAATAAATTCCATTGTATAATTTTATACGGCCTATTTGTTAAGATATTCCCAAACTAAATAATGTGTTAATTATAGATTATTCAAAGCTGTTTAATATCTGGTCAACGGAAACAAACACTATTCCGCTAATTATTTAATTTACTACCGCGGGTAGTATAAGCCATCGATCTGATATTTTCTTTGTAATTGTTGTAAACATTTGCTAGCAATGATAAATCTCTGATCTGCTTATTTATGCATTCATCTGTTTATTTACATGTTAGTTATATTTGAGAATATAACGTGAATCGATCTATGGAAGCTGATTGATTTTGAATATCTGTATTGACTATGAATTGTAGCTTGATAAGTACCGTTGAGACTGATAAGCCTTATTCTGTTTGGATTGATTTTGAACCTAGTTTTGTTTTAAAAAATGAATATTGTTTTTAATGTTGTTTTTAAAAGATTTGATAAATATTTTGGAAATGTCAAAGGAAGTTAATTTATTATTTTTTGATATCTTTATAGTATAATTTTTATTATAAGTTATGAGTTATTTAAATTATTTTCGAGTATAATAACTATTTATATAGTGATCATTTAAAGTAAATTTTATTTTAGAATAATTACTATTTAAGTATATTTTCTCCAAGATAATCTATTAAATATTAATTATCGTTTAAAATGATATATTGTATAGTAAACTTTTATAAGAATATTTTATTAAAAACATGAGAAATGTATTTGAAAATTTTATAAGTATGATTTGGAAGGATTTGTTTTATGTATATATTTACCCAGTTAAATAAGCTTACTTAGTAATTTTAATCTATTAGGCTTTTAAATGTAAACAAGGCTTAGTAGTTGCAGTGGGAAATAACTTGGTTGAATTGATTGATTATTTTGATAGGTAAATAACCGATTATCAAATCTGGACAAAACTTAACTTTGGAAATATCTAGAGGAAACTCAGGAATTACACGGTACGATTACCGTTCGAGGTGCTATACCATACGTATAAACTCGTTTGTTCTCTAGGACGAATTATAAGGAAATCTGTTCACTAACGGTTAGGAGGTGAACTCCAATCTTATTTTTTTGTTTGTGTATTTCCTAAAGAACCGGGGTTAAGTTTACCGGGAAATAGCGAATGTTGTTTCGAAAAGACCGGGATCAAATTTGTAATCCGAAAATCATTTCGATCCAACGAGTACATTTTCGTGATGAAAACTAGACCTTGGATTCGAAGATGTAGCAATGAAGTGTAAGGGCTAATCGCTACTAATCCTAAGGGTGATTGCAAAATGGATGTAGTAGGAATTGTGCCTTCGGTTCCATCCGAACCCGGAACGGACTTGTATGGATGAATGCTTTCAGAACATCATCAGGAGGACGGTGGGCATTCTAAGTGATATGTTCTCGAAAGGTGACGCTGAGCCTCGAACCTCATCAACCGGGAATGATGGAAAATCAGGGGATATGCAGCAAGGCTAAGTGGGTAGCACCCAATTAGGGTAAGGTCATCCCTGTATAGAGGTCCCTTTTTATTCGGCTGTGTGGGCAGTTGCTGATCCCAACCGTGGGGGGATCTTATTCGAACTATCCAGTAAGGGGTGACTCCGGTCTTGTGTTGCAGAGGAATGGAGGGGTCCTCAGTATGCTGATCTACACCAGGTACCGTGATAGGTTGTACCCCAGTGCCTAGTCATTCGTTGAAAATCCATTCTCCCTACGTGCCCTTTACGGTTTTGACTATAAAATCTGGACAAAACTTAACTTTGGAAATATCTAGAGGAAACTCGGGAATTATATGGTACGGTTACCATTCAAGATGCTATACCGTACATATAAACTCGTTTTTTCTCTAGGATGAATTAAAAGGAAACCCTTTCACTAACGGTTAGGAGGTGAACTTTTTTCTTATTTTTCGTATGTGTATTTCCTAAAGAACCGGGGTTGAGTTTGCGGGAAATAGCGAACGTTGTTTCGAAGAGACGGGGATCGGCTTTGTAATATGAAAACCACTACATTCCAATGAGTATGTTTTCGTGATGAAGACTAGAGATTGGAGTCGTAGATGGAGCAGTGAAGTGCAAGGGCTAATCGCTACTAATCCTGGGGATGATTCCCAAATGGATTAGTAGGAATAGTGCGTTAGGTTCCGTTCGAACCAGGAACAGACTTGTATAGATGAATGCTTTCAGAACATCGTCAGGACGAAGGTGACTATTCTAAGTGATATGTTCTAAAAAGTTAGCGCTGAGCCTCGAACATCATCATCGGGGAATGACTGAAAATCAGGGGATATGCAGCAAGGCTGCGTGGGTAGCACCCAATTAGGGTAAGGTCATCCCTGTCTAGAGGTCTCTTTTTATTCAGCTGTGTGGACGGTTGCTGATACCAACGCGGGTTGATCTTACTCGGACTATCCAATAAGAGGTGGCTCCGGTCTTGTGTTATAGAGGAATGGAGGGGTCCTTGGTATGCTTATCTAGACCAGGTAGCGTGATAGGTGGTACCCCAGTACCTTGTCATTCGTTGGAAATCCATTCTCCCTACGTGCCCTTTACGGTTTTGATTATAGAACCCACTTTGTGGCTAGTATTGCTGGAAATTAATAATGTGACAAGTTCGGCTATTTGTATATGCATTTGTATTTAGACATTATTATAATATTAGAGGATTTTATAAGAAATGTTTTGGTTATCATAAGATAAAAACCCGACATGTTTATTTGTGGCGTGGTCTTAAAAGATACCTTTGATTTTAAAAATATTTTTAAACTTTAATTAATCAAGCTGTGTGTTCTCACGCCGGTTTACCAGACTGACCCGGGTGTAGTGTTTTTCCTTTATGCTCGGGTCAGATCGAGCATATTTCCATGTTTAGCTGGAAGACTGGAAGCTTCAGGAAAGGAGCTGGAATCAGGAAACGTATCTACGTAGATGCTTATATTCAATTGTAATTTGGTTATGTTGTCAACAAGTTGTAAGGGCAGGCTATTATATCTGTTCGAGTTAAATGGATGTAACTCTGATTGGAGTCTGTATATGTTATTAAAGTAACTGATTTCATTTCATGTAAATATTTTTTTATATATTATAAATTATTCGTTCCACTGTGAGATTCTGAATTGTTCTCTTTTTCTTCTATCTTCTACCTTCTTTCTTTCTTTCACTATCCGTCTTCCCGTGCAATTTGACTGTCAAGTGTGGTTAAAATCAGTTTAAATCGGTATAGAAAAATGGGTTGTGACAGGTTTGGAATTTCTTGACGTTACCAATCTTCAGGTAACATAAGAAGTTCATGCTTCAAGAGCATGGTTCCATGGCGCAAGAAGTGATGCACAACTTATGGGAGTGCTCGGCTTACGAGATTGATACAACCCGTCGGTCCAGAATGGTTCGGAACTTTTGTTGTTGCTAATTTTTGGGTAACGTGAGGAGCTGGTGCTTCGAGAGCATGGTTCCATTGCTTAAGAAGTGATGAGTGGCTTATCGGAGCACGCACAATGGTTTGGGCCTTCCAAGTGCTGGAGTAGCGATACCCGTTTTTAGAAGGTATGGATCGAGTTTTCCCATCAATCCAGCGATTTGACTTCATTGGAACACGATTTCATCAGTTCTAAGGGATAAGTGGTTTTTAGATTGGGTAATCATGGCTTGGAAGATCCTCCCATATTTCGAGAAGATGTGCACGACCAAACAGATAAGGTTTCCATGATAGCGAGATCTACAGCTGACAGCATAGAGATGGTTATGAAGAAAGAGCATGTGGGAGTTGGGGGCAAGACTCTCAATTTTTAATCCAACTGCATTTAGAGAATTGGTCTTCAACTGACATACAATCCAAGAGGAAAAGGAACTGTCACCAATGGTGGTAAAGGAGGAGTTGGAAAGAATTAAGCAAGCATTAGGCTTCGTTTGTTGTGCTAGCTTGGTCGATAAGTCCGTAGTTGTCAAAATGCCAGAATTTTCGATCGGGCGTAACAGAACTGTGGTATGATTAGTCTTGGTTTTCTTTGTAGCTATTAAAGTATGTGTAGTGCCCCCATGCCATAGGGTTGTTCGCACGCTTAAACTTTATCCAAGGTTTCTTCCCAACCCGTTTGATTGCACGCGGTGCAGTGGATGCAACTATATCTTCTAGATGATTAAAGCATGGGAAAGCTTATGTCTTTAGAGACTTATATATTAGAGATTTGAGATACTCGGCTCTCCCACGTGTTGAATCATGGCTTGATTTGAGTCAACGTCAAATTGATCACAAGGTCGGTTCAGTTATGGCTTAGTTTCTTTGAGCGACTTTGAAGTTCTGCAATTCAACACTATTTATCTCATTGGTCGTTGGAAGCGATTCTATTAATTTTGCAGAGTGACTGATGTGATTGTCGACTCGTGTCCTCGGAGCATGACTTCACTGAATTGGGGCAGTTTTGGATGAGACGACCACTGATATTCCAAATTTACAGATTCTTTGGCAAGAGATCTCCCACAAGATCTGGGAGAATTTTATCACGAAGCTGAGAGATTCATTCGGCTTGAAGATTCACATGCCGAGAAGCAAATGTTGTACAGGACGAAGAACCGCCAGAGAACAGTCTAGAGCAGACAAATGAAAGAGAAAACAGGATGACAGATATGATGGTCCTGATAAATGGAAGAAATTCCAAGAACCTAGATTCAGACAATACATAGATCTGACTGCAGAATTGGAACGCATTTACATGGAAACTCGAGGGCAACTCCCTTATCGAAAACTACCCAGGAGAGATCCCACTGAGCGGGAGCGTAGAACTGGAAAATATTGCCTATTCCATGAGCTGGATGGGCATACTACCGAAGAATGCCGTCACATAAAAGATGAGGTGGAAGAACATGCCAGGAGTGGTAGATTGCCACAGTATATCAGGGAACGGACTGCGGCCGTAAGACCTGAACAACTGCCGCCTCCACCTAACAGAACTGATCCTGGACCGGGATCACGACACATCATCAATTGATTATGATGGCAAGGGCCAAGTTCGAGATTTGGATTTTGGTCAATTCATTTTCTTAGATTTGATTTTAAAAATAAATGGCTATTCCACTTACTCATGTACGGAAACCGAAGAGATCCCTAGGCATGCTTTGAAATGGAGATAGACCGATCTGCCCAGAGAGGCAATGTTTAGTTTTTTTCCTGATGTTTGAGATTGAACATCTAGGACATGAATTTAATAAATAAACTTGAATTTCTTGAAATAAACCTTCGACCGAAGAGATAAAGGATGAATGTTAAATACCGACATAAAACTGATCGCTTTATGACCCTACCCGGAGAGGCGAGGTCCGGAGTGCTAGAACTGAGTTGCTTTGCCGGAGAGCGATAGGATCGACTCACTTAACGTCGTTTCCCATTCACCGAGGAGTGATTGGATCGGGATTTGATAAGAGCTCGGAGAGGCTATGATCGGCCCACGATTTAGGCCATGACATCGCTTAATGTTCAGATACACTGAACCGGAGTGCAAGAAGTGAGTTGCTTCGCCGGAGAGCGACAGGATCGACTCACTTAACGCTACTTCCCCTTCACCGGAGAGTGACAGGATAGGATCCAGCAAGAGCCCGGAGAGGCTATGATCGGTTTAGAACAACCAAGACATCGCTATATGCCCTAGCTGGGGCCAGAGTGCAAGGGATAGAAAGCAACGCCGGAGTGCAATGGGATCTTTCTATTCAATCGCGAAGTCTGAAATGGGCTTGGCAAGGGTCCGGAGTGACCATCGATAGTCCGGAGAGACTATGGAATTTCATTCTTGACTTCCACAGGAAGAAATGGATAATGATTTGGCTTCGAACAGCCATGAACGTAATTGAAAATGCTATAAGCTCTGAATAAAACATGAACTCACTGCATTCGATTTGAGACTGATCAAAACACACCTTTTACCAAAAGGCAAGTTTTAGGGGGTAAAGTGTTATCCTACCTTTTGGCAAAGCTGAGATGCCCAAAAATTAACTGAAAATAGATAATAACAAGTCATGAATATCAACTATGCATTGCAGGATAACCATGGATATCGATGAATTTTGTCCGAGTCCGGATCGGGCTGCAATTGACAAGACATGATGAGTAAAACCATAAAAGCCCGCATTCCAAATTTCAAGTCAATCCAAGTTCATATGCTCAAGATATGATCGATGCAAGTTGAAGGAAAAAGTCACATTTTCGTATACATCAGACAGCATTAACTTCGTATCGATGGAATCTGTATCCATCATCACATCTCAATTCATATCCATCAACTTCGCATCGATCGAGTTCGAATCCATCGAGGAACCTCGGCTCGCATCGATCAAGTTCGTACATCAACAGGGCATGTGCTTCGTATCGATCGGCTATGTCCTGTTTGTATCCATCCAGCTAGACATGGTCTGTATCTATGGATGAGCTTCCATTCGAATCCAACGTCTTTGTATCGATTAGGGATACAATTCCTTCGTATCCATCTGTCTCGAATCCATCAGATGGCTTCGCATCCATCAGGCGGTGATCATTTCGTATCTATCAGGAGTTCTTGTTCGAATCCATGAATAATTACCTGTTTGTATCTATCGAGTCAAACGGGCCAGAGATGACGCGTTAGTTACGGATGCGAACGCGGCGAAATACTCGAAGTGACTCGATCAAACCGGAGTGAAAAGTGGATTGACACGAAGAGCGTGCGCCACGTCAACTTGCTCATGCGCGTTACCATCGAGTTGAAGTGATCGGTTCGAATCAATGGATTCGAACCAAACAACTATCGAGCAGCCCAAGTTCGTATCGACCATATCTCCTAAACCGCTGATCCAAATGCAATGAAATTTTCACAGCAACCAGCATACATGCTAAAGAATGTCCCTGCCCAGTTTAAGCTTGATTAGACAATTTCTTAATCGATACGAAATCAATTCGTATCGATCACAGATCGAGTCAAAACTTGGTGGGATCGATCGCGTAGGCCCACTCACGTGCCAGAAGGGGTCTCTTGAAGTTTGAGCGCAGCCTCCTACGCCTATAAATAACCCCCTGAAGCCTATAGAAAAAGGATCTTTTGGCCATTCGATGTCCAGACTCTGCTAGATTCAATCCTACATCTTACCATTGCTGTTATAGTCGAAATTCTTCATTGTAACTACTACAGTCATTTGTAATCAGCAAAGAACATCAATAAAAGATAAAACTTTGAAGTGGACGTAGGCCGGAGATAGCCGAACCACTATAAATCTTGCGTTTCTGATTGTTATTTCTGGATTGCTGTTTGTTGCTTGCTTAGATCTGAGACTTGTGCTTGAATATTGCTGATTTATATTCATTGTTTGGTGCTTTCACGATACTTAGGGTTTGTGACCATTTTTGGCACAAACATAGGGTCCTAGAACTAAAGTCACCGATGTTTAGAAACTCGGAATCGGGTGAAGGGACTCCAAAATGTAACACGATAAGGATGATGTAGGCGCCGTAGTGAATCATTTTGTAGCTTTTCTTACGATTCACATTTTGAAACTCTTCTAAAATTATTTACGCCCAATTTAGTTTTTGATTGCTATATATAGCATAGAGAGCTTGGAAGTCTCTTTTATACACTTTCTCATAGCTCCCGATTCTTGGTTGGACGGATCGGATGACGGCGCGACGAATTATATGGGCCTTTGGTCGTAAGGCGCTAGATTTTAACTCCGTTAAATCATCAGATAAAAAACTATGAGAGACCTCATCTCTATTGAACATATCGACCTCAAAATCATCTATGTCAATTCCTTCAGAACCACGATTTAAAAATGTGATTGATTCTTTGAGAGGTGAGAAAAATCTTAACTTCACAAACCAATGTCCATACACAACCTTCCGTATTTTGTGGTTGATGATGGTTTAAATTCATATTAACGAAAAATAAGTTGACCAAGAGAGGGAAAATTCTAACATTTTTGGCATCAAAATTTATTAGAGATTCAAACCCACAGTTTCTAGAAAGTTGTTATATCGCATACCCACTAAAATCGGGAAATTTCATGAAGGCTCCCTTGAATAGCTTTGATTTGTTCATGGCTTGAAATCTTGTGACCGTTGTTTCATCATGAAGCCATGTGCGAATTCGTGAATCAGATGGACCGGCGGATGCAGAGGAAGCTCTTGTTCTCTTAGCTCTTGGTGCCATTATTTTTATGGATGACTTTTGAGAGAAGAAAATTGAGTAATGGTGGCTTGGTTTGCTGAAGAGGGTTTTTAGTGAAGAGGAAAGTGAAGAGATGAGTGGATATATGGTAAAAAGGTGGGTAACCGGTTTTTTTAAAAAACCTGAAACCCGTTATTCAATCGGTCGAATATAAATTTCAGCCGGCTATTTTACTGTAAAATCGTTCCTCAGAGTTTATAGTGTAAAATCTGGGGTTTTCAGCCGGCCGTTTTACTGTATTCATCCGACTGAATGCTGGAACAAATTTAAATTTGTATGAAGATTCAACCGGCTGAATCAGTTGTTTTTTGCCTGTTCAGCTTGTATTTCACCATTTGTTGATATATTTCAATTTGAATGATGTATTTACGTAAAATGAGATAAAAATATGTTATTCATTGATCAACAAATACATATAACAATACAAAAGATACTCGTTATTACTGAGTATAACAAAAAAAAATTAGTTTCAATTTTTTTAGTGAGAGCTCTGTTCTAATTGGTCTGTATCATCTGTGTGATGACAAGTCTTTTCCCATGTGTTTGGTTTAATGTTTAGAGAGTCATCATGTGGAAGGTAGGAAGACCAGTCCAGACTTACTGGAGAATGTGGTTCGGTTCGTCTAACTAGTTGTTTTGTAGGAGACCGACCAAGAACTTCATGATATGGTGAGCTAAGAAGCCAAGTTCAGCTCCCTAACGACGTCATTCCCATGCCATTTCTTTCTGAAGTCCAATGCTTTCTCGCTAATAATGGACTAAGTCATCAATTCTATAGTCATCTATATGAATGATAGATCCATGTATCTGAATTGATGATTTTATTTTCTTAGACCTAGGGAAAAATTCGATTTTTGATGTAGGAGATTGTATCGGTGCTTTCCCTTTGTTCATTGTAAGGGAACGCATAGGAATCCATCCTGTGGGTGATGGTTTGGATCCTGGCGATGGATATTCAAAGTTAGAAGGAGGTGAAGGAGTTTTAAATTTCTCAGATGAGCTTGAAATGGTGATCTCTTCATGAGACGACATTTTGTTAAGAGGCTTCTAGGTGATTTTAGTTCATATAAAGTTTTATGATATAATGTTGAAGAGGGAATAGACTATTTATACATAATTTTTAAATATAATTGGTTGAAAGAAAGGATGGTTAAAAAAACTTCCAAACATAAATATGGTTAATAGTTTTTAGTTTGTGGATATAATTTGTTTACTAATATTCATATAGGATAATATGGATGTTTAGTAAGAGGTATGTTGTAAAACATACAATAGCATTTTTGACACAATTATTTTTATTTTGAAGTTTTACAAATCTTTTAACAAAGATAAACCAAATTCTCGTCTTAGATTAATATAAAGTATTTTCGGTTAGTGGTTTTGTAAAAATATCGGCGATTTGTTTTTCTGAAGAAACAAATTCTAGTGATATTTTATCTTTTTCGATATTATCACATAAGAAAGATGACGAATATCAATATGTTTTGTTAAAAAGTGGTTTATATGATTTTTCGATAAATTTATCGCACTAGTGTTGTCACAATATATTGTAGATTCATTTAAGTTAAAACCAAAATCTTGTAGTGTTTGTTGCATATATATGAGTTGTGCACATGCCAAAGCAGCAGATATATATTCTGCTTCACATGTTGAGAGTGAAACCCAATTTCACTTCTTACTAAACCATGATACTAGAGAATGTTCAATGAAATGACATGTGCCACTCGTACTCCTTCGGTCCATTCGACGTCCACCAAAATCAGCATCACTATATGATACTAGTTCAAATGGACATTATTATGGATAAAAGAGTCTATAGTCTCTAGTTTTGCTTAGGTAGCGCAAAATTCGTTTCACGGCCCGCAAATGTGATTCATTGGGATTTGCTTGAAATCTAGCACATAAACAGGAACTCATCATTATATCTGGATGACTAGCGTTCTGATATAACAATGAACCGATCATGCTTCTATACTGTTATTGATTTACGTTATTTCCGTTTTCATCGTGATCTAAGTGTACTGTTGTACTCATATGTGTAGATTTAGTCGACGTATTTTCTATTCCAAAACGTTTGATTAAGTTATTACTATATTTTTTTGATTAATGAAGATACCGTTATTTAACTGTTTAATTTGGAGACCAAGAAAATATAATAACTCTCCCATATGGGACATCTCAAATTCTCTTGTCACTGTTTCAAAAAATTCTTGACAGAATTTTTCGTTAGTTGAACCAAAGATAATTTCATCTACATATATTTGAATTACTAAAGTATCCTTATTGTTTTGTTTTATAAAGAGAGTTTGGTCCATTTTGCCTATCTCAAAACCAGAGTTTATGAGATAAGTTTTTAGTCGTCCGTACGAAGCACGTGACGCTTGTTTAAGACCATAAAGTGCTTTCTTTAGTTTATAAACATGATCAGGATATTTTTCATGTGCGAACAATGTGGTTGTTCTACATACACGTTCTCTTTTATAAAACCATTAAGAAATGCACTTTTTACATCCATTTGAAATAGGTTAAAGTTATGAAAACAAGCGAAGGCTAATAAAATATGTATTGCTTCTATCCTAACGAATGGAGCAAACGTTTCATCATAGTCTATACCTTCGTCTTAATGGTAGCTTGAGCTACTAATCTTGCTTTATTTCTAGTTATGTTACCTAGTTCGTCTGCTTTGTTTTTATATACCCATTTTGTTCCAATTACTTATTGATTATCGGGTCTTGGAACTAAATCCCAAACGTCATTTCATTCGAATTGATTTAACTCTTCTTGCATTGCAACAATCCAATAATCGTCAGTAGCGGTTTCCTTTGCATTTTTAGGTTCAATGGTAGAAACAAATGCTACATGACCCATTTGGTTTAATTGAAAGCGAGCTTTAACTTTTTCAGTAACTTCTCCAATTATGTTTTGAATAGGATGATCTTTCAAAATTCTTTGAGGACATCGTAATTCTTTTCCAAAAGTAGTTGTATTATTTTCTAGAATAGTATTTTCAATAATAGGTTCAGAATTATTTTCGTAATCCTCATCGTCAGTTTTGTTTAATTTGAAGTTTTCATCAAATGAAACATGAAATGTTTCTTCGATGGTGTTAGTTCGTTTATTATATATGTTATATGCTTTACTTCGTTCCGAATATCCAATGAAGATTCCTTCATTGGATTTTGGATCGAATTTTTCAAATTGATCTTTTGTATTTAAGATAAAACATTTTGAACCAAAGACTCTAAAATAAGAAATATTTGGTTTTCTTCCATGAAATAATTGGTATGGAGTATGCTTTGTAAGTGGTCGAATGGAGACACAATTCAAAGCATAACAAGTATTTTCTATGGCTTCTGTCCAAAATTGTTTTGGTAATGTACATCCATTTAACAATGTTCTTGCACATTCTTGAAGCGTTCGATTTTTACATTCCATAACACCATTTTAATGTGGAGTTCTTGGAAATGAAAATTATGAAATATTCCTTTTTCAAATTCACCTTCATGATCGCTCCTAATGTTTTTAATTTTCAAACCTTTGATATTTTGAATTCGTTTAACAAAAATCTTAAGATTTTCAAAAGTATCACTTTTATTTTTTAGAAAAATTATCCAGGTATATCTTGAAAAATCATCTACTATCACAAACACATATTTATTGTGATTTATAGATTGAGTTTGTGTTGGTCCGAATAAATCTAGATGTAGTAGCTCAAGTGGTTGTAGTGTAGAAATGATTTTCTTAGTTTTAAATGAAGATTTGGTTAATTTTTCTAACTGACAAGCATCGCAAATATTGTTTACTTTAAAGTTCATTTTTGGTAAACCTTTTACAAGTTTGTTTTTCAAATGTTTATTAATAGCCTTAAAGTGAATACTACAAAATCTCTTGTGCCATAGCCAAGGATCATTTTCTTTGGCTATTAAACACATGTCTGAATTGCGATTGATTTTCATATTAAAAATGTAGATATTTCGATCTCTTATACCTTTGAAAATAAGATTCCTATTTTAGTCTAAAATGTTGCATTTATTTTCATAAAACAATATATTAAAGCCTTTATCACAAAGTTGGCTAATACTAAGCAAATTGTGTTTCAAATTCTTAACTAATAAAACATTTGTAATAAGAGGTTAATTAGATGTACCATCATTTCTCACATCACCTTTGCCAATGACATATCCCTTGGAATTGTCTCCAAAAGTGACAGACCCTCCATTTGAGAAGATAATGTTTGTCAACATGTTTTTGTTCCTTGTCATGTGTTTCGAGCAACCACTATCTAATATCCATTTGCCTCTTTTCTTAGATGGTAGCTACAAAAAATATTGAAATGATATTGGTACCCACTTCCTCTGTTAGTGTCCTAAGAGTTAGGTCTTAGGAAGCCAAACCCAGTTGGGTTTAGAGTTTCCCTTAGAAACGAAATTTTTATTCTTATGTACTGAATCTACAAATGAGTTGATATATTTGTTTCTAATTAGACTATCGTTGGTTTTTGGAACCCAAATTTGAATAGTCTTAGGGTATACAGTTTTTAAAGTTGGTTTTTGCTTAGACACATCTTTTTGATAGAAGAATTTTTTGTTTTTGTAGTATATCCCAAACCTCCTTTATTTGAGCAATTTTGTGAGCTTTCAATAATTTTAGAAAGATTTTCTCTTCCTTTATTAAAATTAGAAACATTTTTGGTAATATTTTCTAATTTTGATTTGGGACTAGAAATATCTAATTCAAGAATTTTGTTATTAGATTTCAACTCATTATTATTAGATGCAAGAATATTATTTTTGTCTTTTTGGGTTTCGATTTCTCTACTTGGCATAGAAAGTTGGGAAGTCATATCAGAACAAGATTCTTGAGTATTTACAAGTTCTTCTTCTAAAATGTTCTTCTCATCCTTTAACATATCGATCTTAAATTCAGCCCTATGTAGTTTTTCTTTGGTTTCCTTGTATTCTTTCTTCAGAATCTTATATTTATCTAGTAATTCAGAGTTGATTTCTAATAAATCTTCAAAAGATAAATCACTTACATCATTATTTGTAGTCATGAAGCATACAATGGCTTGTTCTGCATCATTATCACTATCACTGTTTGATAAAGAATATTCTGAATCATCCTATGTAATAGAGAAAGCTTGTTTCTTCTTATATCTGTCTTTTTTGAAGTTGTATTCCTTCGTACGATCAGGACATTCTTTCTTTATGTGACCCTTCTTGTGACATTCATAACATTCAAGCCCCGAGCTTGATGGTTTATTAGTGTTTCTATTATTTCCAAATTTGTTGCTTCTTTTGAATTTCAAAAACCTTTTGAAATTCTTAGCTAAAAACGCCATATCATCTTCTGATTCTGATTCTTCTTTTTCTACCTGGAATGCTCTTGTGCCCGTACATGTTTTGCCTGAAATTTACTTCATATGACGTTAGATTTCCTATCAACTATTATAGTTTTATCATTGAAATGTCATTAGCTTCTTCAGTTGCTAATATTTTTCGTTCCCATTCATCAATTAAAGAGTTGAGGATTTTTGAGACTATATCAAAATCTGTGTATTTTTCTCCTAATGCAAAAAGTGAATGATATATATCTTGAAACCTAGAATACATCTCATTTTTCGTTTCATCTTGCTTCTTTCTAAAATTTTAAAATTGGTTTTAAGCATGGATATCTTGCTTTATTTGACTTTGTTTGTGCCTTTATTAGTAACTTTAATAGTTTGCCAAATTTCATTTCCTGAAGTACACATACTTAATCTATTGAACTCATTTCTATCTAGAGAACAAAACAACATATTCATAGCTTTTGCATTTGCAGTAGCATCTAGTTATTGTTTGTTTGACCATCGTACATACTCAGTGGTAGGTACAAGATATTATTGTTGAACAATATTCCAAGTGTGATAGCCATTTTATTGCATATAGACTCTTATACTAGTTGCCCAATAATTATAGTTTAAACCATTAAATAGTGGTGGTCGCGCTGTGGATTGTCCTTCGAAAAAAATTGATGTAGTGTGAGTTTCCATATTACTAACTGACTAAAAACTGTGTTACAGTTATATGATGACCTTGCTCTAATATCAAATGAAAGTGTCTATGATGAAATGTGTCTATGGATCATGCAATATGGAATAGTAACTAATTTAGCAAATGCGGAATATGAATAATAGTAAATAGCTTTAATAAAAATGACACTAGAGATTTTTATACTGGTTTGAACTTCCCGTTCTAAGTCCAGTCCCAGACTCCTTTTAGAATTTTAACTATCAATCCTCTCATAACCCAAAGGAACAGGTATTACATCGCTTGAGCAACCGAACAGAACTTCAGGTGCCTAGACAACCGAATAGGTCTTCAAATACAATTGGAAATTGTTTCCTGACTTCGTGTGTTCTTGAATAACACGGATTAGTCGATGTAGTAATATCTTCCTATAATCTTCTCCTTGTTGGTATATATATAGTGTTGTTTGTGAAGAAAGAAAGTATATTTGATCTTAGAATGATATAAATTGAATGAACAAGAAGATCAAATGAGAGCTTTTGATAGTAGAGAGTTTTTGTGCAAAATAGCAAGTTAGAATAAAAAAGAATAGAGTAAGAATTGTATTTTTATTTAAGAAAGCCATTGCTATATATAGAGTATCAAAAGTAGTATATTTTGGTGAAGAGAAATAGATGCAACGGTTGAAATCAAAGATCGCTTCTCTTCGTTGAAAAGAAGTATCTCTTCAGAAAATAACCGTTTTATGAATTCAGCAGACCGAGTAAAATAATCAGTCAACCGAATCATTTGAAAATTTCCCGTGAAATTTAAAAAAAACTCTATATTCAGCCGACTGAAATGTAGGATCAGCCGACTAAATGTTCATATGAACATTTTTTGAATTTTAGCATTCAGTCGACTGAATTACCAAATCAGTCGGCTGAATTGTGTATTTTTGTGCATGTGTATGGTGTGTGCATTATATATTAATCCGGAGAGATTTTAACATATTTCTATGATTCAACTCAGACTCTAATCATATACAAATCCTTGAAGCATCAATCTGGAATCTGATCTTCATTGTTTCTCCTACATTTGGTTAGTAACTATATATTTTCAAACATTGTTATAGTTGTTAATATCAAAATCATAAATATAAGGTTCTAACAAATGGTGTCTACGAAAGACATACATACTAAGAGCTTGGAACTCATAACAATTAATGAGCGCCTGAATGGCAGTCACACACGTAACCGCCAATATGCGGATGTTACCTATTGTTCCACCTATTGGGTCTTCTTATTACCTCAAGTTGCAGCATAAGCGCTCCCCTCATCTCACTTCAAGATTATGTGAGACACCTCATCACACTTGAGGGTTATATGAGACACCTTGTTTCACTTCAAGGTTATGTGAAACACCGTGTCCATAGAAATAATAAGGGAAATGCTATTGGTATTGGCCCGTTATCCAAACAATATCTAGTTGCACCCCTTGCCCAAATTCCCATGATTTGTACTTCTACTTATTGACCATTTACAACCGCTATTAACAGTAGCGTGTCCCTCATCTCACTTCAGGATTATGTGAGACATCTTTGGCAGTCTACATGGTGGATTGTGTAGTGTATATGCAAGTGTATGTGATAAAATATATGATGCAACTAAAACAATATTAATCTAAGTAAATATAGAATAAGCACACCAGGATTTTATATTGGTTTGGACCCCCGTCCTTCGCCCAGTCCCGAAGCTCCCCTTCGAAATTCGACTATTAAACACCCTCGCTTTGCCTAGAGGAAAAGACTTGGTTACAATAAATTGTTCTGGTCAAATATGTGTTCTATAACACAGATATTGACTAATTAGTACAAATGCTTTCAATATATATCTAGAGAGTATTGTCTGTGAAGAGCTGAATATATGGAAGTGTGAAATACAAGTATAGATTGCTAGAGATCAAGAATATATGATAGAGTATGTAATTAGAGAGCGTAAGTAAGTAAGGTGATTTTTTCTCTTGATTCTTGGCGCTATATATAGTTGTAGATAGGTTTCTTGAGTAGTTGCATCCATTAATTAGTGCTCTATAGTTACTTCTGTTGATGATGAAGAGTTGCAGCAAAGAGAAGCAGAGATGTCTATTCGATTGTGGCAGTTGAAGTTTATATTTAAAATTCGAGTTTGAAATCAGACGTCTGGAATATGTTTCAGATGTTTGATACTATATACATTTTTGAATATAGTAGTAGATCATACGTTTTGAGTGCAATTTCAAAACGTCCGGTTCAGCCTGTCTGTTCTTCCAGAGAACTGTTTCAAACGTCTGGCTTGTGCATCCAGACGTCTTATATTGTGCATATCAATTTTTGTGCTCTTTTTCTTGTGCTTCTTTGATCCTATCGACTTATAGTCTCTTATAGTGTTCTTTGAGCCTTGTTCTTGTCTTTCTAGTGATTTCGTTCTAGCAAGTACCTGTATATATAAATATATCTGCATATTCGATTTCCATTGTATAGTTGTTGTCATCGAAACCGTAGATTTAATTTCCTAACAATCTCCCCCCTTTTGATGATGACAACTATACAATGTACTTATAAATAATTTTATAAATCTTCCCCTGAATATGTGCTTTCCATCATTTATTGTGATCTTTAATATTTCTCCCCCTTTGGCATTATCAAAAAGGATTTATAACTTTTTAATTGTAGACATCATATTCATTCCATTTAGTATTCACCAATTGTTGTAAGATTACATAAATATACATAACACACCAAAAAGTAAATTTCATTAATCGCATTACTCGGCTACTTTCATAGATTTTTATCATTTTTATACAAAAGATTGAATCCTAAGAAATCTAAGTATCTTTTGGGGAAGATTTATCTTGATCATCTCCTTCATCTTCATTTTTGGAAGAGCTAGCTTGTTTTTTAGGAGATGTCGGAGTTTGCCTGAAAGATTCTTTCTCCTCGTCAAAAAGTTTGGAATGTTTCGAAGGAGGAGGAGAAGGAACTGGAGTTGGCCAATATTCCGAAGGTGGTGTAGGACCACGAACCCTTTGAAGAACCTTCTTTAGAACTGATAATGTAGTTGAAAGTGATGTTTCAACTGTGGCTAGGCGAGAAGCAAAAAATGTTTCAAAACTATCAATGAGCTTAGCCGGTAATTTTTGATTTCAAGATAAAATAATTTGATTTTGAAGAGTTAAGTCATGAATACTCTCATTTGGATTCGTCTCATTGCGAGTCTCTAAAATGTCATCTTGGGATGTAGAATCAAAGGGTGCAGGAGGAGGAGGAATATTTTCATGATGTTGCTCCACCTCTTGTGATGGTTCAGGTTGTGTTTGAGCTGGAGGCCTAGCTTGTCTGGCTTGACGATGTTGCATCCACTCTTCAACTGATATAAAATCCGAAGAATTTTCCGGTAAGTGAATTAGAGAGAAAAATTTTGTGGATGCATTTTCGGAGAAATCTCTTTAAAGGGGGATAAATATGAGGGGATGTTGTGAGCTCGTAGAAGTCTCATGATGTATGTAGGATAGATGATAGATGGGCATGATCGAGTCCAAAAATGTTTGAGCTCGTCAAATATAAATTTTGCCTAGTTAACCCTTGTTCCACTGAATATAGCATTTCATCTTAGGTATTCTAGTGAGAAGTCTCACCTTAGGTCTTAGGTATTTAGATGCAAATCTAGGCATTTCATCTTTGCATATTTGATGTGTGATATTATCTCTCGGTTTGAGACGCATATTCAGAATATTATATGAATCTTCTCCGATGTTGGAACATCCAAGAGTTCGGCCTAGGATTCCTGGAGTAAGTCTAAATGTGTTGCCATAAACACTTGACCATAGCCAATTATCATCGTTGTCAGTGTTCCAAACGGCTGTGCTATCTAAATTAGCATAGAAAAGAAATATGGCTAGCTGATCGATTTGGATGTTATTACGAATAAAAGGTATCAGTGTTTCTAATCCAGCACTTCCGCACATTTCATCCAAATCATACATTGGGAACTTTAGAAAATTATAAAATGGACCTGTATGGAGTTTCTTCTTTTGAATATCCTCATATCTCTTGAGTGAATGTGGTACACGATTCATCCATCACTCAATTTGATCGTCAGAGCGAACTTGGGAGTTAGATGAAGTTGCTTGGTCTTACGTTCGCTTAGAGATCTTAGGGCGTTTTGTTTTAGGAGCCATCGAATTCGAGCGAGTTTGGAAGAGAAAGTAATTTTGAGAAATAGGGAATCGACTTTGTAGTAGAAATAAAATGAAACGTAAGTGAGAAAAGTTTAAAAAAATAGACGTTTTTTGGGTACTTAAGAGTGTCAATTGAATTACAAACGTCTAGAAGGTTATTCAGACATCTGATTTAACCTAGTTTGAAGATAGTAAATAGAATCAAACGTCTGGTTGTTGGTGGCAGATGTCTGGAATCGCTCGATTTGTAAATTTTGAAAGGCAGAGAGAATTATCAAATGTCTGGTCATAGAATTAGACGTCTGGAATAGGTCGAAGTGTTATTTTTGTAGGACAGACAATTTTCTCAAACGTCTGGATTATATCAGACGTCTGATAATCATCTGAATTTTTTATTTTACGGAGGCAGAGACTTTGTTCAGACGTCTGGTCAATAGTTCAGACGTCTGAAATAAAAACTGGTTTGTATTTTTTATGAAGCAGAGATAATTTTCAAATGTCTGGAAAGATATATTAGGCGTCTGATATATGCATGATGGTTAAAAATTTGTGTGATACAAGAGTGTTAGATGTCTGATGGCAAAGTTCAGACGTCTAAAATGACCAATTTGTCTTAAAGTAGCCTAATTTTGAAGGATGTTGCTTATTTTTCAAGAGCTTGATTTTAATAAAACGTAGTATTATTATTTGTGAAATGGAATACAAATATACATAGATAAAAATACAATAAGAATAGGTAAATTTATTTAGATGACGATGGAGCATTGCGATCTTCAGACTTGTCATCCCTCCATGGCTTGAGTGGAGACCACATATTTCCACATTTGTGGGTTCTCGGGGAACCAGAGAATCACCTAGGTGAAGGATCCAAAGGTGTACAATAAGAGGCAGAGGGATCCAAAAGATTGCAAGGAATCGCAAGTGGTTCATGTACATCCTTCTTTCGTGAATTACAAAATTTTATCGCCACTTGCTCCAGAAAACTTAGTCATCGTGCAATGACTTTTTGCTCAAAGTATAATTCTCGTTGTAAATCTATTTGTTGCTTTTGATAATGATGTATCTCATCGATTTTCTCCTTGGTGTTAGGAGAGACAAATAGAGATCGTTTGGACTTCTTTTTATCGGGAGTGAATCCCATATGGTAGGACAACCACTTATAGGTTCGTTCCTGATCTGGTGTAGGAGTAGGAAGGCGATGAGGTCTATCCGCTGGGCTATCCGTCGTTGGTGTCGAGAAGGAGAGATGAGAGTTGTCGGAAGACATGCTTTTATTTTCTATTGTAAAAAAAATGAAACCTATATATTCTTTACCTTTTGTTTTCTAAAAAGATAATTATACATGATTTTAAAGGTTATTCATAGGTAAATTTATAAAACAAATTTCTTAAAATTTTAAGGTGAGGAGTTAACAATGTTGATTTGTGGATAGTTTATCAAATGTTTGTTCATTTAGTGGTTTTGTGAAAGTATCTGTTATTTGATACTCGGTATTTACGTACTCTAATGTAATAATTCCTTTTTCGACATTGTCACGTAAAAAATGATTTCGTATACCTATATGTTTAGTATGCGCGTTATTTACAGGGTTTTTTCAAAGATTTGTTGCACTCGTGTTATCGCAATATATTAATGATTTATTGATAACTTCGCTGAAATCCGTAAGTGTTTGTTGCATGTATATCACTTTTGCACATGCTAGAGCTGCTAAAATATATTTGGCTTTGTAAGTAGATAAGGAGACACAATTTTGCTTTTTGTTAAACCATGAAACTAATGATTGTCCGATAAAGCGATAAGTTCTGCTAGTACTCTTACGATCTGTTTTACATCCACCGAAATCCACATCACTATATGAAACTAGTTCAAATGATGATCCCTTAGGGTAAAACAAATCATAATCTCTAGTACTAAATAGATACCGCGTGATACGTTTAACAGCTCTTTGATAAGATTCTTTTGGTTTTGCTTGAAATCGGGCACAAAGACGTACACTCATCATAATGCTGGGTCGATTAGCCGTCAAATAAAGTAAGGAGCCAATCATACTATGATATAATTTTTCATCAAAATCTTTTTTGTTGTCATCTTTTTCCAAGTGAACACTAGTATTCATTGGTGTTGGTTTGATTGAAGTTTTATCCATTTCAAAACGACGAAATAGATCGTTACAATATTTTTCTTGATGAATAAAGATACTATTTTCAAGTTGTTTTATTTGTAAACCTAAAAATAAATTTAATTCTCCCATGTGAGACATTTCAAATTCATTTTTCATAATATTTGAAAATTGATTACAAAGATTTTCATTAGTTGAACCAAAAATAATATCGTCTACATAAATTTGTGCAACTAAAATGTCGTTATTTTCTCATTTAATAAATAAAGTCGTATCAATTTTACCTATTTGGAAACCACATGCAATTAAATGTTTTTTAAGATGTTTGTACTAGGCGTAGGGGGCTTGTTTTAAACCATATAAGGCTTTTTGTAATTTAAAAACATGATCAAGATATTTTTCGTGGACAAACAATGGAGGTTGTTCAACATATACGTTTTCTTTAATAAAACCATTTAAAAAAGCACTTTTGACATCCATTTGAAATAATTTAAAATTGCAATGGTTTGCAAAAGCGAGTAATGTTCGTATGGCCTCGATTCTTGCTATTGGAGCAAAAATTTCACCGTATTTGATACCTTCTTCTTGATTATAAACTTGAGCGACTAGGCATGCTTTATTTCTAACTATATTTCCGTTTTCATCTACTTTGTTTTTAAATACCTATTTTGTTCCAATAACTGATTGATTTTCTGGTCTTGGTACTAATTCCCAAACATTATTACGTTCAAATTGATTTTATTCTTCTTGCATGGATATTATCCAAAAATTATCGTTTGAAGCTTCTTTATAATTTTTTGGTTCAAAATTTGACACAAATGCAATATGACTTATTTGGTTAAGTTGATTTCTAGTTACTCTAGAATTGAGATCTCCAACGATATTATCTTTTGGATGATCTTTTAAAATTCTAGGAGATGATACTAAAGTATTATTTTGTGCATTTGTCTATTATTAGAAGAATTTGTTGTATTTATTGGAATTATTTCTTCATCGTCATTACTATGATGGTTAAGAAAATTTTCATCAAACGAAACATGTAAAGTTTCTTCAATTGTGTTATTTCATTTATTAAAAATTCTATATGCCTTGCTACGATCCAAATATCCAACAAAGATTCCCTCATCGCCCTTCGGGTCGAATTTTCCAAAATTATCTTTTGTATTTAGTATAAAACATTTTGATCCGAAAGTTTTAAAGTATGATACTTTAGGTTTTCTTTCAAAAAATATTTCAAAACAAGTATGTTTAGTCATAGGTCGTATGGTTACTCGACTCAAAACATAACAAGTCGTAGCGATAGCTTCAGCCCAAAAATGTTTAGGTAAACTACTAATAGTGTTCATGCACATTCTTGTAATGTACGATTTTTTCCTTCTACTACACCATTTTGTTGAGGTGTGCGGGGAAAAGAAAAATTATGACTTATACCATTTTTATTACAAAAATTAGTAAAAAGACCATTTTCGAATTTTCCACCATGATCACTTCGAATATTCTTAATTTTCAAATCCATTTGAGTTTTAATTCTTTTAGCAGAATTTTTAAACATACCAAAGGAGTCACTTTTATGTTTTAAAAATAAAGTCCATGTATATCTTGAAAAATCGTCAACTATTACGAAAACAAATTTGTTGTGATTTATAGATTGTACTTGAGTTGGATCAAATAAATCTAAATGTAATAATTCTAATGGTTGTTTTGTAGAAATATTATTTTTAGATTTAAAAGAGCTTTTCTTTAGTTTTCCAATTTGACAATCATCACATAAATTTTCTACTTTATAATTTATTTTAGGTAAACCTCTTACTAGCTCATATTTTGCTAATTTATTAATATATTTAAAATTAATATGAAAAAATCATTTATGCCACAACCATGGATCATCATGTTTGGCAGTTAAACATAAATTTGATTTTTGATTAATATTCATGTTTAAGACATAAATATTTTTGTTTCTAAAATCCTCAAAGATGAGTTGTTTGTTGTTGTCGAAAATATTATATCTATCATTTTCGAAATTGATTTGAAAATCTTTATCGCATAATTGACTAATACTAAGTAGATTGTGTTTTAAATTTTCTACTAACAAAACATTTGTAATAATAGGAGAGTTAGAAATACCAAATTTGATGACTTATTTGATGCCAACGACGTATCCTTTTGAGTTATCTCCAAAAGTTACCGTTCCACCATCGATGTATGTTATATTTGCTAACATTTTGAGTTTCCGGTCTTATGCTTAGAGCATCCACTATCAAGTATCCATTTCTCCTTATTTTTTATTTTGGGTACCTGCAAAATAAAAGATGATTTAATTGGTATCTATATATTTTATTAAGGTCCTAGATGTTAGGAGAAGCAGGTAGCCATACCCAAGAAGGTTTGGTACGTTTATGAACATTATTTTTATTATAGACTACATTATCTAAAAAAATATAAATATATTTTGTCTAATCAAATTATTATTTGTCTTGGGAATCCAAATTTTTATATTTTGGGTATTCGTATTAGACTTAGGTAATCTTTTAGTCTTTTGATAAATATAACTATATTTCTTAATATTATTCACTATTTGTATAGGAATATTTTTAAATCCTATTCCATTTCTATTACCTGATGGTTTTGAAGTTTTGATAAGATTTTCCAAATCTTGTTTTCCTTTATTAAATTGAAGCATTATTTGTAATTCTATCTGATTTTTCTTTTAATTCTAAATTTTCAATTTTCAATGTTTCTTTATTACTCTTCAAGTTGATATTTTCTTTTAACAAGTTATCCTTTTCTAGTCTTGTTTTTCCAAAATAATAGCCATAGCCTTATTTTCAATCAAACTATTTTTAACTTTTTCTTGAGATAATTCTAGTTCCTCCTTTAAATTAATTTTTTTCATCTTTTAACATTCATACTTCAAGTTCTAATCTATTTATTTTGGCTATATGTTCTTTATTCAATTTTTAATTTTTCTAAATTTATCATCTAATTCCATGCTAAGTTCTAATAATTCATCATAGCTAAGTTCGGGACATACCTCATCAGTTTGTTCCATAAAGAATACATTAGCTTACTCTCTGTTAGTATCGTTGTCACTGTCTGATGATGATGAAGAATCTGAGTCATCCCATGTTACTTTGAAAGCTTTCTTCTTTTTGAATTTTTCAAATTTGTTCTTCTTTTTATCATTATTGAGCTTGGGACAATCTTTCTTCATATGTCCAAATTGGTCACATTCATAACATTTGATTGATGTTTGATTTGTAGAACTTGATTTTCCACCTTTCTGAAATCTTGTCATTTTCCTAGATTTCTTGAATTTGTTGTAGTTTTTGGCAATAAATACGATTTCTTCTTCGTCTAAGTCAGAGTCTTCATTTGTTGCTGGGATTGCTATGTTTTTCTTTTTCGATTTTTGTTCTCTTCTTGCCTGCAAATTAGCTTCATATGACATTAAATTTCCTATCAATTCTTCAACTAAGGGTGTTGAGAGATCATTAGCTACTTCGATAGCTAATACTTTTCTTTTCCACTCTAGAGTTAAAGAATCGAGTATTCTAGATATTAAGTCAAAATTTGTGAATTTGACTCCAAGTGTCATTAAATCGTGTTGAATGGTTTAGAATCTAGAGTACATGCCTACTATAGATTCATTTTGTTTCATTTTAAATGATGAAAATTGATTTTGTAAAATTGAAATCTTAGTTTGTTTAACTTTGTTTGTGCCATCGTGTGTGACATGTAAGGTATGCCAAATATAATATGCAATGTCACATAACATGACACGTGAAAATTCATTCTTATCTAATGAAAAAAAATAAAACATTCATAGCTTTGACATTATTAGAAGTTGCGGTTTTTTGTGCGTCATTCCATGTGTTTATTGCAGTGTCAGGTGCTTCATATTTATTTTGAGTGGCTAACCAAATTTCTAATCCATTAGCTTCCATAAAAATTCTCATACGCGTTGAACAATATGCATAGTTAGAACCAATAAAAAGTGGGGGTCGTGTTGTGGATTGACCTTCTTGAAAAATACTTGCCATATTAAAGTGATTCAAAAATATGTTACTGTATTTTGATCAAACCTTGCTCCGATACCAATTAACAGTCTACAGGGTGGATAATGTAGTTTATGTGCAAGTATATGTGACAAAATATATGATGCAACTAAAACAATATCAATCTAAGTAAATATAGAATACGCACACCAAGAATCGAACCTCCCGTCCTTCATCCAGTCTCGAAGCTCCCCTTTGGAATTCGACAATCAAACACCCTCGCCTTGCCCAGAGGAATAGGCTTGGTTACTGTTATCCCGCTTTTTTGGCAAAGCCGTGATACCAAAAGATCGATTGAAAACAGAGGACAGATCGTCTCGAAGATTGGTCATACTATGCTTCACTATGGATATCGCTGGATTTTGTCCGAGTACAGATTGGGCTACAATTGGTAGGGCATGACAAGGAAGATCATAAAAGTCAGCATCTCAAATTTCAAGTCAATCCGAGTTCGTATGCTCAAATTATCACCAATGAAAAGTGGGGGAAAAAACTTTAGGTTCGAATCCATAAGATTAGTCCCACGATCGAATCCATAAGCCATGCATTGGTTCGAATCCACGAGACATAACCTTGCTTCGAGTCCATCCAGCAAGCCTTGGTTCGAATCCATCGGAACATTCCCCACTTCGAATCCATCGAGGGGAAGACCTTCGAATCCATACAGTTGAAGAACTTCGACTCCATCCCATGACCATCTTCGAATCCATTCAGCTGAGAAGCCTTCATGTCGATCAACTATGGCATACCTTGATCGATACGAAGGAACATCCATTCGATCGATTCGAAGGAGCATATCTTCGAATCCACTCCCTCGAATCCACCAAGGCAAAGCGTCTAAAATCATGGATTCGACCCAGTAAACTCGAAGAAAAAGTTGGATCAACCCGAGAAGCGCGCGCCACGTCACCATTCGCACGCGCAAGCCATCGATTCGACCCTAATCGGTTCGAAGGGTATCGATTCGAACGAGACGCATCAACCGAAAATGCAATCTTGAATCGATCATAACTCGAGATCTACAAGTCCAAATGTTATGAAATTTTCACAGGAGCTTACGTACACACTGAAGAATGTCCACACCAAATTTCACCGCGATTGGATGCTTTCTTGATCGATTCGAACCCTAGTTCGAATCGATCCCAAAGTGGGCCCGGATTTCCAAAATCCGGGCGTGTGGGCCCCCTCACGTGCCAGAAGCGGTCTCCCCGGATTTTAGGCGAAATATCAGCCTCCTACACCTATAAATAGAGCCCCTGGTCATTCAGAAAGGGGATCGGAGAATTCTTAGAGATAAAGCACGCCCGGACGCTGCCAGAATCACTCTATACCATCTTCACTGCTTCTGATTTCGAATTTAAGTCTATTATCTGCTGTACTTTGCTCTAGAACACTTGTAATCTTCAAGTATTAAGCAATAAATTGATAAAACTTCATAGTGGACGTAGGCAAATTGCCGAACCACTCTAAATTGTTGTCTTCCGTGCAATTTACTTTTCTGTGACTTGGAGTTTTTGTTAGATAATCCTCATTTTCAATTTGATTTCTTCATTTATTATCTCTTCAAAAACTTCCGAAGGGTGTTGCCCAATTTTGGTGCAAACACTTAGGTGCTTTCACTGAGAAAACCCAGGTTTTCTCCTGCTCATTGGATCTGTCTTCGATACCGGATTGCATAAATCTAAGAGAGAGATCCAGACTTCAATTTCAGACTCCTTCCATACTATTCAGATTTACTAAAATCTAGGAAAGGATTCTACACCTCAAGATGGTTAGCACAAGAACCACTTCTACTGCCGCTGGCCAAGAAGGCCGAGATAGACAAAATCCCGCGCAACTACCTCCACCCAATCAAGATGATAACGGGCATTCAGATCCATCAGGTCCGGTCACTCGACAAGAGTTCCAGACATTACTCCAGGAACTAACCCAAAGTCGACAACAGCTGACTGGACAATTACGTGCCAATGTTGAGTTGACTAATCAACTAAACCACCAAAGGCGTAGAAGATCCAGAAGGGAACACGCCCCTCATTCCTCCACTGAAAGCTCTGCCTCGTCTGATTACAGCGGCAGATCTACTCATCTCAGGCTAGACGGAAGTCATGTGCATGCTGCTGGTCACCCGCAAGCATTAACTGTTGGGCAGATAAGAGTTGGCCCTTCTGCCAGTTTTCATACAAGACCCTCCCCCCGAGGGGGCACTGTTCCACAACATACTACGGATAACCAAGCCACCGCCACCGCAGTTGATATAGGAGTTGATACCCGAAATCACTCCAATCAGAACTACCACCAGCAGGAACATGTTCCAGGACCATATGTCCCAGGAGACATCGAGCCAAGGAGGCAAGATACGGATCGTCGATAGCGCCCGATCCTACCTCGCACTGTGGAACCCGACCATACTTTGGCTCGCCACCCTCCGAATATAGCAACATCTAATCTCTCAGCTATTGTACGGCAAACGATCCGCGAAAGTCAGGGCTTGACAAATGACGATTGGGGAATCTCCCAAAGTCATACTCCATTCACCAATGACATATTATATGTTGAACCTCCTTGGCGATTCAAGACGCCGACTCTGCCCATATATGAAGGAAGTTCCGACCCTAATCAACATATTCTGAAATACGAATGGTCGATGACTGCTGCAAGAGCTGATGATGCAATAAAATGCCGTAGTTTTCGCATTTCTTTAGGGGGAATTGCGACGATGTGGTTTACACGATCACCACCACGATCTATCTCTTCATTTGACCAATGGCTACTAAGTTTGTTAAACAGTTTCGTATGCACAATGCCAGGCCTAAAGACGTAAATACTTTATCTAGTGTCACTCAAGCTCCAGGAGAGACACTCAGGCAATATTTGGAAAGATTCAATGCTGCTTGTGCGGAGATTAGTAACCCCAATGATAATTCAATCTTGATGGCCTTGACTAAGGGGATTGACCCCGACTCTGAATTTGGAAATTGGCTGGCTGGGAAGCCTCCCGCATCGTTGGATCGTTTCTATTCCAAAGCCGCTCAATTCTTAAGGCGTGAGGATGCGAAACAATCTAGGAAGCAGGACGATGCGAGACCCGGCAGTGAAGGAATTCAAAGCAATGTGGCAGTTAAACAGTCAGGGGAGAGCTCTGGAAAAGTCCAATTGAATATTCAAAACAAGCAAACCCAGCCGAGGAATGGCGATAATAGAAATAAGAAGCAAGATAAGAATCGTGGCCCGCGGCGTAGGGCACAAATGTTTGAATGCTATACACCACTGAACACGTCACTGGAAAACGTGTATCTACAAACTTGTAATGAAATGTAGTATAAAAAGCCGACTCCGAAGCCATCGTCGGAGAGACAGATTCAAACAGGAAAGTTTTGTAGATTTCATGAAAGTTACGGACATAGTACTAATGATTGCAGACATTTGCAAGATCTCATTGAAAAATTGATCAGGGAAAGGAAGTTGGATCAATTCGTGCGGGCGCCACAAGCTGGTGGTGTAGGCCCATCAGAGCAAAACCGTGCACAAAACCAAGAGAGACAGGAAGAGCCCGCACGTACAGGCGGGAGGTTGGTTATTAATACAGTTAGTGGTGGCCCTCATCCTGCTGACCGAAGCTGGAGGGAAATGGAATCATACGCCAATTCGATTAGGCATGTGGATTTCGAGAGTTGCAGTACGCTTGATGAAGGGGCCCCGGCCAAACAACAGAAAACGATGGCAGATGACATCGTATTCAGAAACCGAGATGCTGATAAGGTCGAAGCCCAATTATAGACCCACTAGTCATATCTGCCCAGGTTGGTCCTGCTTGGATGAAGAGGTTCCTGGTGGACAGTGGAAGTTCAGTAAATATCTTGTTTAAGAGAGCATATGATCAAATGAAGATGGAAGCTAAAGACTTAAAGCCCTGTCAATCTAGAATCCATGGCTTCGATGGAAGTGCTAATATATCCACCGGAGTGGTAGAGTTGCCGGTGGAGTTGGGAGTCGGAGAGCGCCGAAGAGTCTGAATATTACAGTTTGTTATCTTAAATATCCACTCTCCGTACAATGCTTTCTTGGGCCGACCGGCCCTTGCCGAATTTGGGGAGGTGATTGCCCCATGGTGTTTAACTTTGAAATTCCCCACTAATCGTGGGATTGGGGTCGTTCAGGGAGTCAGGCTGCTGGGAGAGCCTGCTATGTTGTCGAACTGCAAGAAGCGCAGCGAAAGGAGAAAGGAAAGGGCGTGGAAGAATCTCTCTGCGTCCATTTCGCCGACGATTGACAATTAGTGCCTGGGCCTCGGCCCGGGCACCACGACCAATTCCAGAAGGATCTTGACCCCAGAGACACTGAAGATAATAATGAATCTAAAGAAAGTCAAGCTTCCCCAGCCGAGCTGATGATTGATGTTCCAATTGATGATGATGACGGTTCAAAAATGTTAAAAATTGGGTATCAGCTAAACCCAAGAGCACACCAGGAATTGGTCGAATTTATCCAAGAAAATCTAGACGTATTCGCTTGGACGCACTCTGATATGTGTGGAACCTCGTCGGACATCGCAAGCCACACCTTGAATATTGACCCACGGTATATCCCGGTCAAACAAAAAAGACGCGGTATGGATCCAGAGAGATCTGCCGCCCTCAAAGAAGAAGTTGATAAGCTACAAACGAATGGGTTTATCTGGGATGCTTTGTACCCGGAGTGGGTATCCAACCCTGTACTTGTCCGAAAACCGAATAGGAAATGGAGAACGTGCATCGATTACTCTGACTTAAATAAGGCTTGTTCGAAAGACAGCTTTCCACTTCCCCGAATCGATTAACTTGTGGATTCAACGGTCGGGTACGAATCATTATCTTTCATGGATGCTTATTCTGGTTACAATCATATACCCATGCATGTGCCCGACCAAGAACATACGAGCTTCATAACTGACCTGGGACTATACTGCTACGAGGTCATGCCTTTTGGGTTAAAGAATGCCGGAGCAACTTACCAACGCTTAGTCAACCGAATGTTTGCCGACCAGATCGGAATGACTATAGAAGTTTATGTAGATGACATGTTGGTAAAATCGCGATACTCCACTGATTACGTCAAAGACTTAGAGTCAATGTTCAATGTCCTCCGGAGATACAGGATGAAGCTTAATCCGCTAAAATGTCATTTTGGAGTCGCATCCGGAAAATTCCTTGGGTTCATCGTCAACGCCCGAGGAATAGAGGCCAACCCCGAAAAGATCTGGGCGATCAGGAATCTTCAAACTCTAAGGACCATAAAACAGGTTCAGAGTCTTAATGGGAAGGTCGCCGCACTGAGCAGGTTCATCTCGAAATCAACTGAGAAATGCATACCCTTCTTCGATCTGATCCGAAAAGGGAAACGAAACTTCGAATGGACTACGGAATGTGAGGCCGCATTTCAATCACTAATTCAACATCTTTCCATGCCGTCGATTCTTTCAAAACCTGTTGATCATGAACAATTATACCTCTATCTGGCAGTATCTGAAAACGCAATCAGTGCTGCGTTAGTTCGGGAGGAAGACCGAGTGCAGAAACCGGTCTACTATATTAGTAAACGATTAACCGGAGCCGAGAGAAATTATCCAAGGTTAGAAAAATTGGCATATTCCCTAGTCATCGCCTCAATGAAGCTCCGTCCGTATTTTCAGGCCCATCCCATCACTGTGTACACCGATCAGCCGTTACGACAAGTCCTCACATGACCTGAGACGTCTAGCAGGTTACTAAAATGGAACATTGAACTGAGTCAATTCGACATCACATATACTCCGAGAAGGGCCATACACGGTCAAGTCCTAGCAGATTTCATTGCCGAATTCACTGTTCCAGAAGACTTACCTGAAACTAGTAAATCCCCTGAATACATATGGAAGCTATATACTGATGGTGCATCCAACGATCGGTGCTCGGGCGCAGGGATAGTGCTTGAAACCCCCGAGGGCCGATCCATATGCTACGCGTTAAAGTTTGATTTCCGTGCAACCAACAATGAAGCTGAATATGAAGCTTTTTCTTACTGGGTTGAAGTTAGCCCGTGACCTAAGAATTATCGCTGTGGAAATTTACTGTGATTCCCAGTTGGTAGTATGCCAAGTTCGGGGTGAATACCAGGCCAAAGATCGATGACTAGACGCTTATCTAGCCCGAGTCCGGGAGATGCTTGATCAGTTCGATTATTATACCATTTTCTACGTACCCCGAGAACACAATCAGAAAGCCGATTCGTTGGCAAAGTTGGCAAGTACAGGCGAAGCTCAACACTTGCGACTCATTCCTGTCGAAACTTTATCCTCTCCGAGCATTGATCGAACAGAGAATGATTTCACATTTGAAGCTACTTCCATCAGGGAGTCATGGATGACCCCCTATCAAGATTACATTGAGCATGGTATATTACCTGAGCGTCGAAGTGAGAAAAGACAAATTCTTAGAAAAGCTTCACGATTTATCATTCAGAATGGAGTTATGTATCGAAGGGGATATTCTATTCCTCTTCTCCGGTGTATCGCACATGACGAAGTCAAACGAGTGTTACACGATGTGCACGAAGGAGAATGTGGCGATCACACTGGGGGGCAAGCACTTGCCAAGAAAATACTCCGATATGGATATTATTGGCCTACCGTTAATCGCGATGCTATGGACTATGCCAAAAAATGTGATAAATGCCAAAGACACGCTCGGATTCCTAGAGCCCCACCTACTGAGACAACCCAAATGGTCAGTCCATGGCCATTTGCAATATGAGGGATTGATATAATTAGTGCATTGCCTTTAGCTAAAGGTGGCGCGAAGTACGCCATCCTCGCAGTTGATTACTTCACCAAATGGGCTGAAGCTGAACCTCTTGCAATGATTACGACAAAGAAGGTAATCAACTTTGTGGTACGCAACATCATCTGCCGGTTTGGTCTCCCGCATACTATTATCACCGATAATGGAGCCCAATTCGACAGTGCTGAATTCAAGAACTTTTGTCAACGATTTCACATCCATAAGAAATTCTCTGCAGTAGCACGCCCTCAAGCAAATGGTCAAGTTGAAGCCGTCAATAAGGTTATCAAGTCTATTTTGAAGAAACGACCGGAGAAAGCCGGGGGCAAGTGGGTTGATGAACTACGTATGGCTCTATGGGCTTACCGAACAACTCACAAAACTACAACCGGACACACTCCATTTTCTCTATCTTATGGCTCTGATGTCGTTATTCCAGTCGAAATGGAAGTTCACTCTCATCGTGTGACATATTATGATCCGAAAACAAATGCCATATTACTTTCTGAATCTCTAGATCTACTCGATGAAAAGCGTGAAGAAGTTGATTTGAGGGCAGCCGTATATCGGGGTCGAGTCGCTCGAATATACAATGCCAAGGTCCGACCGCGAACCTTTGGACCCGGCGATCTCGTACTCAAGAGAATTTATCCGGTCCCTTCGCACATGAAGCCAAATTGGGAAGGGCCGTATGTGATTTCACAAAAGCTCGGAGATGGCACGTTCAAGTTGTCGACCATTGACTGTCTTACTTTACCAAGAGCTTGGAATAGAGAAAATCTCCGTCGCTACTACACATGACAGGCTTTATTTATCTATTTTTAGTCAATTTCTTCCTTTGCATTTTATTTTTGCATTTCGAAGTTTGAACTTGTAATAAGGCAACTGATTTTGCTATTTTTCTTTCATTTCAGCAATAAAATGCCATCTCTTCGAGCCAAAGTTGTGATTCACTGAAAATGACGTATAATATCACGATGCACGGAGAGCTAAGTTCCATCATGCGGTGGGATTTATTCAAATAGGGAGTGACTGTGATACGACTGGTCACTCACTAAATGAAACCCGAGCTCGGGGATAGAACACTACACCAGCATTTACAAGGATTGATACACGACAATCCATCTACTAAATCCAAATTCCAAGAGTGCGAATTGGAGTATAAACATCCAACAACTCATTCCCAGAGTGCGAACGGACTCCAAATTCCCAGAGTGTGAATTGGAGTATAAACATCCAATAACTCGTTCCCAGAGTGCGAACGACTCCAAATTCCCAAAGTGCGAATTGGAGTATAAACATCCAACGTCTCGTTCCCAGAGTGCGAACGGACTCCAACTTCTCAGAGTGTGAATTGGAGTATAAACATCCAATAACTCGTTCCCATAGTGCGAACGGACTTCAAATTCCCAGAGTGTGAATTGGAGTATAAACATCCAGCAACTCGTTCCCAGAGTGCGAACGGACTCCAAATTCGCAGAGTGCGAATTGGAGTATAAACATCCAACAACTCGTTCCCAGAGTGCGAACGGACTCCAAATTCCCAGAGTGCGAGTTGGAGTATAAACATCCAACAACTCGTTTTCAGAGTGCGAACGGACTCCAAATTCCCAGAGTGCGAATTGGAGTATAAACATCCAATAACTCATTCACAGAGTGCGAACGGACTCCAAATTTCCAGAGTACGAATTGGAGTATAAACATCCAACGTCTCGTACCCAGAGTGCAAACGGACTCCAACTTCCCAGAGTGCGAATTGGAGTATAAACATCAACAGGTTCCCAGAGAGCGAACTCAAACATGTATGCTATCTCCAAGTTCCCAAAGTATGAATTGGAGCACAAATACCAAGTCAAAGTTCCCGGAGTGCGAACTGAAATATCAATACAAACTCCAAGTTCCGAGAGCATGAAGTGGAGTATAAACATCAATTCCAGGTTCCCGGAGCGCGAACCGTGTCACAAACATCGATAATTCTCAAATTCCCAGAATGCGAACCAGATTATCGATCTCAAATTATCATAAGTCCTCAGAATGTGGACATGTGCTTAAGATTTGCAATAAGTGTGATCAACCACCAAAATACAAATGTTGTTCCCCGAAACCGGGGGGCAAAAAAAAGCTTAAGTGTTAATCGCTAACCGAAGCAGTACAATGCCCGGAGGTCAACTCATTCATCAATCACAGCATGTAATTGAGTTTTTCAGACTTGGCAGATAAAAACGAACTCTACTTAACGGTAAAAAAGGCCACAAGTACACCGGATTGAAAACCAAACACTGCGAACACTTAAGTAAAACAAAAGAACAACTTCCCATTCCATCAACTATCAAAAAGAGGTTTGATTACATGGCAAATCAAAAAAAAAATTCGATCAAGTGGAGACCGAATCCACACTTATACACGGCTCTAAAAAATGAAAGAAGAAGTAAAAGACTTGCTATTTACGACTACATGATAAGTCAAGAAGCTCAATCCTTCTTCTTTCGAGGCTTCTTCTTTAGAGTCGAGCCACTGGACCCACTACCCGGTTTCCTACGAGATTTTTTCCCTTCTTTGGTACATCCTCCGGATCTGGCATAATATCAACATCTTCCTCAGAGCTGGAGGGGACAGAGATCCTCTTGGAAGGACGAACTGAAGGCATGGGAGTTGTGACAGGAGTCTGTTCAGCAATGCTCGAGACGGTCACCGTGCCACCGGGAGAGATCACCATTAGAGAAGATAAACTTGAGGGGGCAGTGACGCTTCCAGAAACACTGACCGTTGTCAATGTGGCCATCTCAGCGCTGATCTCAGCTAAAATCTCTTCTTCTCGAGACAACTGAGCTGTGCTGGATATGCTGGTGGTCGCCATGATAGAACTAAAAACTGGAGCAGCTCCACTCATCACGAACGAAGGATCAGGAATAGGGTCAAGAGAATGACCAAGTAGATCCTCAATCATTTGAGCATCGAATGACATCGAGCTCCCCTCTCCAATGTCACCGGCCATAGCAGCAGTTGAAATCGCTTCGGTGACAATAACTCCATGCGTAGGATATAAGACCGAGGGAACTGGGGGCACGGGCGCGGCACTTTCAGTCACTAAACAAAGAAGAGCAAAAGTAGTCAGTCCAGTAAATTATCTCAAAAAATCGTTGATTTAAAACACAAGGGAAATAATCGAAGTACCTTCCTTGCCTTGCCTCGAAGCTTGAACAGGTTCGGATACAGCAGTCTTGCCAGGAGATAACCCCGGTTGATCTGGATTGTAGGCAGGAATGACTTGCGGATCAACCGCGGCGATAACTTCGGACGAAGTCGGGACAGGGACCTCGATATTCTCACTGTGATGCGCAACACCCGAACCTTCGCTGATCTCCGTCTGCTGGATGCCGAGTTTTTCCTTCTCGATGGAAATTATCGCCTCATTAAGGATTCTCCTCTCTTCCTCGCTAAGCAAACGTGACTCAAGCTCGAACTCGTCTAGCGCTCCATCTGGACAAGACATCCTCTTGTTCTGCACTAGTTTTTTCCTGGCGTTGTTGAGAGGCATAGAGTAATCTCCTAGCCAGGCGAGATTTCTGTGTTCTAACACGTTGGCATTATATGTATCCAGGAGTTCGTCAAACTCAGCCTCCATCTTGAACCTCTCCGCCTGGACTTTCTCCTCCACTTCCGTTTCCACCTCCTTAACCCTTGCGACTGCTGCATCACGCTCAGCCCGAAGAGACATAGCTTTCTCACACGCTTCTTGTGCGGCTGTATTAGCATCGTATTTTTCCTTGCTTATAACAGCAAACTTAGCCTTTAACTCCTCCAATTCTTTAACTGTCGCATCCCGCTCGGCCTCAACATTTTTGTATCGATGGCCCAGGTCTTCTACTAAAGTGCAATGTGCCTGTTGCATCTTTGCCATCTCAACTAATGTCTCATCAACCTTTTTTAGTGACTCAACTTCGGCCCTACGGGAGGACTCCGCCTCAGATTGAAGTATATCGACAATACGGTTCTTCTGAGCCAAGTCGGCTTCCAATTTCTCAATAATTTTTGCCCGATCAAAGGCTAATTTTGAAGCTTTAATGGCCGCCTTATACCATTCCTTGTACTGAGCATAGAAGTCGCGGGTATAACTAAGTGCTGTGGTCACGGCGTCTTCGAGAATTCTTTTAAGATTAGGAGGGAAAATACAAGCGTCGAAGCAAATTTACGGGAAGTCCCTTTTCAATTGAGCAAGTCTAATAGCCCCTTCACCGGATGGTTCAATACGAGCCTCCTCCGCAGCCATGGTCGTAACAACCTCAGTTCTAGAACGATGTGACTCAAGCCTCGAAACCTGTGAAGACGGTTGCTGTCGTAGAGGCTCAGATACATGAATATGACTTCGGGGTGGCGGAGGAGAGCAAGAAGGGGAACGACATCTCCGATCTCTGTCCGAGCGCTCTTGACTAGAGTAACTACGGGGATGGTCCCTTGCATAATATTCTTGGCCATGATACCTCCATTCGCGATAGCGATCGGAGTCCCCACGTCGAGACATAGCACCTAAAAAAGAGAAGCAACTCAGTTAAACACCAGGTGAAAGCAACAAGATCTATGCGGAAGTCGTGTAGTGTTATGAAAGTGTATGCAAATGTGCAAAACCCTCGACCAACCAGAAGTGTCGACTGCACTAACGGGTAAAGGCTCGCTTATTTATAACGCTTCCCGGAGTTCATCCAACCCGGATTCGTGGTGGAGAGATACGTATTCCGGGATGGGAATGTCATCCAGTCCTATAAAAGCATTTCCTGATTGACAAGGAGCAGCGTCAGAGATAGTAGTTCCGGGGATCAAACGAGATACGCCTACAGACTTCCGTCTCTTAAATTTAGGGACAACAGCCTTGCCTTTCCGCTTCTCTTCTATTCGGGAAAGATCGGCCGCTAGCTCGGTATCTGTGGGCGTCCTTTCATCGTCGCTCGTTTCTCTTATTACTATGCCGGGTTTTCTTTTCACCGTTTTCTTCTTTGTCTTCGAAGCCGGTTTTGCCAACCCCTCAATAACAATACTCTGGCCCATCTCTATTAATCCCAATATCCTTAAGTTATCGTCAGTTAACACCGAGTCGATATGCCGCAAATCACTCGGGACCTCTTGTAAACTTCGGACAATGCCTTTGTAATGACCACCATCGGGCCTTGAGATGATAGCTGCAAAAAGAACATGATATTAGTACAAGTGTTGACAATGACTATTTAAGGAAGGCTCACAACACTTACATCTAGACAACCATCTGTAGGATCTAGATTAACCCTAGAGGGGGGGTGAATAGGGTTATAGCAAATTTTCTCGATTTAAACACAGAGATAAACTGCAGAAATAAATATGCTGAAAAGTAAATCACACACAAAATTTACCCAGCTTCGGCAACCCCTGCCTACTGCTGCATTCACAGATTTCTATTAGAATTAAACAGTATCACGCTTACAAACACTCTACTAGACTCGCAGACATTTGCTCCCGCTCACAAACACTCTACTAGACTCGCACAGACTGCTCGCAAACATTTTCTCCCGCTCACAAACACTCTACTAGACTCGCACACCCTGCTCCGCCTATAGAGTTTCGCTTACTCACAAACTTTGCTTCCCGCCTATAGAGCTTCGCTTACTCGCAAACTCTGCTCCCGCCTATAGAGCTTTGCAAACTCGCACGCCCTGCTCACTGAACTAATTCTAACTAGGCAATCTGACACTACCTAAACCCTAGGTGGTGATTTACAAATTCTTTGATTTGAAAAATAAAAACAACAATTAAAAAACAATATAAAATAACCCTAAACCCTAATTAACAATATAATAAAGCCCTTTTAAAAACACGGCCGGCCTCTATTTTTTATTTTAGCCCGTTCCTTTTTATTTTCTTCTGTAACAAAGAACACGGCCTCCCTTTCGTTCCTCTTTGCGCTTGAATTAGGGCTTGCGTCCTTCTTCGTTCCTCTTCCTTGATCCAAAATTAGGGCTTTGCGAAGCGCCTACCATTGTTCGATCGCGTGGATAATCGTGAGTTGCTTCGATCGATTGTTTCCTTGTATCTTACTGCGGCTGCTTCGATGGAGTTCGTGTTCGAATTGGTATGTTCTTTTTATTGCTTGTAATTGCTTGATTTCTGTATTGCGAACTCCTTGATCTATGCCGATGATGATAGTTTGGTTTTTATAGGGTTCGATCCCCTGAGTTTTCGTTCGTATATTCGTGTTTGAATTTGTCAATTTATTCATCTCGGCCACTCGATTAAACTTGGATGCTTGTGATAAAATCTGACTTTGTCAATTTTGTATTTTTGATGCTTGGTTGATACGGCTTCGATTTTGACTTTGCTCGATTATGTAATGACCATTTCAAAGATACGCACTTTTTCATTTTACTTGTATAACACAGTGAATACTTGATTGACTTGTTCAACTTCGGTTTTGCTAGTATTTTGTTTGGTTCGTGAATTTCTCTGAACTGTTGAATTTCGTTCATCTTGTAGTCTTCGACCTTCTTCTCTGGTACTTGAATTTCAATCATGATGTTGTTTGGTTATTTGTTCATGTGATTCCCTATATTACTGCACTGACTCATGTATGCATTGTATATTACGGCTCTGACCATTTCATACTTGTATATTTGCAATGCTCGGCTTGAATTTATTCTCGGCCTTCATGTGCCCTTGATTTTTTTTTTTCATGCTATTCACTGGATTAGACACGTGACCTTTCATATCTTGTTCTTGTGCATTTTGTTGTTGTTGAGTTGATATAGTCTGGTTTGAGTATTTGTTAGTGCATATCATCTTGTGTAAGTGCTTGTATCATCACTTAACCACTGCTTGGTTTGTTATGCACTGTTGCTTGAATCATTTTCACTTTAGTTGCTCTGGTGTCTAGTTTGGTTGCATTTCATGATTCATCTTGTAATTGCATTTACTAGTGGTCTTCATTGAGCTTTGGCATTTGGGTCATGTTGGCTGTGTAGTTTGTTGCTTCATGTCTGTTTCTTTGTTGCTGTTGCATACATGAGTTTGATACTGTTGGTCGACTATCTCCTTGAGTTGCAATACTTCATGTTGTATTCATCCCAACAGTATAACCTGTTGCATTCTTTGATGGTTCATTGGTGCACTTTTGTTACTGTCACTGCTGCAGTTGCTATATAGTTGATATGCCTTACTGTTGCTGTGCACTTCTGTTTGCTGTCATGTTCTTGTGCTCGAGCTCTTTGCACTCTGATGCTTGTTGTTGTATATTTGTGACATTCATGTTGCTGCTGCTTAGTGTCTTGAAACTTGGCCTATTGTGTACTTCATATATGCACAGTTGGTTCATGTTGTTGCTTATGTTGGTGGCCATCTTCAAGTCAGTTTGCATAAGTGAATTGAGTCTCGATAGCTTGCAGATGTTATTTCCAGTTGCACTTGGTCATTTTGCCTGTTGCCTTGTATCACTGGTTCATTCCACTGTTTCATGCGTGCTCGACATTGTGACTTGTTTTGTTTGCATTTGGCCCTGTTGCTGTTGGTATGGAGTTGTTTAATGAAGAGGTTGAACCTGTTAGTCGAGCTTGCATAATTCATGTAGCCTTGTGTTGAACCCAGTTTTAAAACTCGGGTTTGACCTTGTTGCTCGTGTCGTGATTTTAAATATATTGCACGTGAGTTGAACCCGGCTTTGCATTTGGGTTTGACCTGTTCTCACCTGTCCCTGTAGCATTATCAAGTGTATATCGGTGTGCACGGCCTTGTGGCATATACAGTGATACACTGTGTATGTCACAAGTTGTTCGTGTATGACGAATTCAAATATGAATGATGACGAACAACCCAAATAACTGAGGCAAATATTATTTTTAAAATTCCTATTTTATTTTATATTGCAAAAATATTTCTTTTTCAATTTTACTGCGTTAGTGAATATTTTTGCAGATTGCTCAGATGCTGGATTCAAACTGGAATGCAGTTGAAGATAAATACGAGTGTGAGTGATATGTAGTGAGGTTTTTAATGTAAATATAAAATCATGATGTATTCAAAATTGTATATGTATAGTGAGAGCATGATATTGTACTATTCAAAAGCGTAATAAATATTTATTTGAATAAAATATCTGTTTGAATTCAAATTCTGTGTAATATATTTTATTCAACAAATATTTATTTAAACTGTGAAAAATAGAATAGTATATTAACAAAGACATTTAAATGAATGTATATATGTTTATTATCATCAAACAAAAATCATATAAGCGCATATTCAACCATCTCCCCCTTTTGATGATAACAAACATATATTTAAGATTTTGAATGTATTAAATGTATTTGATCGTTCAATTTGCTCCCCCTATTTGAATGCTCCTCTCTACATAATACTCCCCCTACATACATGCATACAAATAGAAATATATAAATGAGCCTATATGCAAAGTGAAAATTATTTGACCTTTGCTTGATTCTATTTGACAAAATCTTAACTTCTCTCCTCCTTTTGTTATCAGCAAAAGAATAACAGTGTTATAAAAATAGGGATGAAGTGACAGACATGAATCAAACATTTAACTCAATTGAATATAAATATCAAATTTCAATAAAACTCAAACAAAAATCATAATTACCCTTGTTAGACGCATATTCCACTTTCAGAAGTGATGGGGATAAAATCATCAAAAATTCATTTAGTTATGTCTATTCGTGGTATATTTATTTCAGGAAATTTGAATATCTACTAACCATGCATAACCGTTAGGACTTTTAAATGAGATTAGTAGTATTCCAATTTAATTTAAAAAATGAAATCAAGTATCTTCTAACCACGCATGACCGTGAGGACTTTTAAATGGGATTAGAATCAACTTGTCTCTTAAATCAATTAATTTTGATATGCGTTCCATACATGCATAACCGTAAGGACTTTTAAATGAGCATGGAAGCACATAATCAAGAATCCAAGTAATTCACCCATGCATAACCGTGAGGACTTTTAAATGAGAGTGAATACTTTGGATATTTATTTTTATTGAAGAATATAATAAATTGAAGCACAAATAATTTCCTTTAAAAATTTAAAGATATTGAAGAACGAATGATTTCCTTTGTAAACTACCACAAATTTACATGCTATATATGATTTTGATGAGTGATGGTCGATAGAAAGATGATAGAAATAGAAATGATCATGGAATTTTTACCCAACAAAAAGTTTTTATAACTCTTGTTATGAGATTCTAAAGAAATTTTCTAATTATACTTTCTCGAGTTATAATATATGATAAATATCAACACTCATCACTTTTTCAATCACTATTCATCTTTTCGATAATCATTAGGGAGTTAGATTAGTTAAAATAGTCATTTAAAATCAAATTTAAAAATTATAAAATCAATTTTTCAAAAATGACTAGTCTGTAAATATGGTCAAACATGATTTTCTCGAGGGGGTTTTATAAGAAAATTTTCTGCTATTTGAAAATTATTTCAAGTGAAAAATATGCAGATATTTTCTTTGAAAAAAGATGCAGCAAATGAATGTTTCAAAAATTAATCACATTCCACTAGTAATTTTTCTATCAACTATATTACTAGTGTAATCTGCATCTGAATTTAAATTTCACTCAATATTCACTCGTTGGATGTCAAAGACCAGATTGTGAAATTTTAACAAGCTATCTCAGAATGAAATTTGAAATGAAGCCATGATAACATCAAACAAATATCATAGTGTTAATTTCAGAAACCGGAGGATAAACAGTTATATTCATGAGTAATCAACAGTCAATCAACATCATAAGTATTTCAAAAACAATTTCTTGAAGTTCAAACAATTTCTTAAAAAACTTTTTTAACAACTTTCACATGAAATCGTGCAAATTTACAAGCAGTGACCAAAATGTCAAAACAACTATATCTATGTGTAGCATGAGTAACCATCATTTGACCGAACAAATTTATATGGATTAGTTCAAAGTTGAAAATCTGATTGGTCATCAATTAAGCACAATTCAAGGTCATAAATAAGAACAAGTCAAAAAATCATATTAGTTAAATCTGAATCAGTCAACCATCATAATTACTCCAAGTAATTCTATTTAAAGATGATTGGTCAATATTTTGAAAAAAGTCATAGAATCAAAATCATCATCTTTTATACATCTCAATATTGGCTGATTTAATTCAAATTATGGTGCAGATTATCACATTTGATATATCGTTCAAAAACAAATTTACCTGTTTTACCTTTACGATAATTTTTCGTCGTTGTCCATTGTGATTCTGTCACCTTTGTACTAGGCTAAGGAACTTTGCTTTGTCGCCCGTTGTGTTTCTGGAACAGCCAAAATCCAGAGAACACTGTTGTTGTTCCTTAGCCTGCCACCACACCTACACGATGAAAGATTTATGTGACCTATTTGTTTTTATAGGTCCATGATTGTTAGTGGCAGAATATGAAACATATGTTTGTGGAGACCCAAAACTACTTATATATGTTCCTTTTGGCACCCAAATTTGTTTGACTTTCAAAGATTTTATATTTGTGCCTTTTGGAACCCAAATTGGTATAGTTTTCACGTGTTTGGGTTTATACCAACAATTATTTTGATTGTGTCAAAATTTTCTACAAATTTTGCACATTGAATTGACTTGATTAAATTTTGTGTTCTTGTTCCTATGACTATAATTTTCAACACAATGTCCAATTATTTCACTTCTAGCAAGGACACTCTTACCTTTTGCATTATCATCAACTTGTGTTTTCCCAAAACCTAGTCCTTTTCTGTTGTTAGCAAAAATTTGATTTCCCAATAACATTTTGAAAGATTTTTCTCCTTTTGAAAAGTTATTCAGAGATTTCTCAAGATTTTGGACTTTGGTTTTGAGTGTTGTGTTCTCAGTTACAAGTGAGGTGCATCGATTTATAAAATCCTTTTTCCTACTGTCGATGTTTTCCTTAAGACTCAAGTTTTCTTTTTCGAGATTCTCAAAGCCATTCTTAAGTCTTGATAATTCTGAATCTAAAATTTTACATCTTTTACATTCTAGGTTATGAATATTTTCGAGTTCAGTTTCTAACCTAAAATTTTCACGAGCAAGTTCTCTCCTATTAGATTTAAGTTTTTCAATTTTAGATTCAAGCGTATCAACTACTTTAGTAAGATCAGAACGCATAAAAACAAGTTCTTTATAAGAAAACTCACCTGCCTCACTAGATTCCTCGGAGGTTGCTTCTGAATTTGAGCATGCCATAAGACACAAGTTAGCCTCCTCTGAGCTGCTATCCGAAGCTTCCTCTCCTTCTTCATCATCCCAAGTCGCTGCAAAGGCCTTCTTCTTCTTTTTCTTTCCTTTGTTGTCTTTGAGAAGCGGGCATTTTGGTTTGATGTGGCCAGGCTTGTTGCAGTTATAACACGTCAGTTCATTATCGGAATTTTCGAAATCTTTTGACCTATTGCCCTTTGTTTTCTTCTTGCGTAGCTTGAATGTAGACCATCTTCTAAGATTGTTGACAGCCATTACAAGCTCTTCAATTGGATCTTCTTCATCGCTTTCTTCTTTGCCCTTTAAGGCAATCGTCTTCTTCTTTGGTTCGGAGTTGTTGCGTTCTTCCTTTGCTTTTAACTCAAGCTTATATGTCATCAAGTTGCCATTCAACTCCTCCATGCTTAGTTTGCTCAGATCTTTCGATTCTTGGATTGCCGTGACTTTTGCCTCAAAGTTCATTGGTAAAACTCGTAGCACCTTCCTCACAAGCTCTACCTCAGTGAAGACCTTCCCAAGCGCTCTAGCGTTGTATACCAAGGTTGAAAAACGTCCAAACATGTCTTTTATGCTCTCGCCTTTGTCCATCACAAAGTTTTCGTATTCGTTGCTGAATAGGGCTAGACGAGACTCCTTGACTTGAGAAGTTCCTTCGTGTGTCACCTCCAAAGTATGCCAAATTTCCTGTGCTGTTGTACAATGAGAAATTCTATTAAATTCGTTTTTATCAAGAGCACATATCAAAGCATTCATGGCTTTAGCATTTGTCGTTTTCAATTTCTTATCATTAGCATCCCACCTATCCTTAGGTTTAGGAATCTCAGTACCACCAACGATTATAGTGGGAGGTTTATAGCCAGTTTCAATAATATCCCAAACATCATAATCAACAGAACTAAGATAGATACCCATCCTAACTTTCCAATAAGCATAATCGTTCCCGTTAAACATGGGTGGCCTACAATAGATTGCCCCTCAGAAAAAGCATTATTTTGTAGACTCATGACTCTAGAGTTAAATAAAAAATATACCGGGCTCTGATACCACTTGTAGGATCTAGATTAACCCTAGAGGGGGGTGAATAGAGTTATAGCAAATTTTCTCGATTTAAACACAGAGATAAACTGCAGAAATAAATATGCTGAAAAGTAAATCACACACAAAATTTACCCAGCTTCGGCAACCCCTGCCTACTGCTGCATTCACATATTTCTATTAGAATTAAACAGTATCACGCTTACAAACACTCTACTAGACTCGCAGACATTTGCTCCCGCTCACAAACACTCTACTAGACTCGCACACACTGCTCGCAAACATTTGCTCCCGCTCACAAACACTCTACTAGACTCGCACACCCTGCTCCGCCTATAGAGTTTCGCTTACTCGCATACTTTGCTTCCCGCCTATAGAGCTTCGCTTACTCGCAAACTCTACTCCCGCCTATAGAGCTTTGCAAACTCGCACACCCTGCTCACTGAACTAATTCTAACTAGACAATCTGACACTACCTAAACCCAAGGTAGTGATTTAAAAATTCATTGATTCGAAAAATAAAAACAACACTTAAAAAACAATAGAAAATAACCCTAAACCCTAATTAACAATATAATAAAGCCCTTTTAAAAACACGACCGACCCCTATTTTTTATTTTAGCCCGCTCCTTTTTATTTTCTTCTGTAACAAAGAACACGGCCTCCCTTTCGTTCCTCTTTGCGCTTGAATTAGGGCTTGCGTCCTTCTTCGTTTCTCTTCCTTGATCCAAAATTAGGGCTTTGCGAAGCGCCTACCGTTGTTCGATCGCGTGGATAATCATGAGTTGCTTCGATCGATTGTTTCCTTGTATCTTACTACGGCGTCTTCGATGGAGTTCGTGTTCGAATTGGTATGTTCTTTTTATTGCTTGTAATTGCTTGATTTCTGTATTGCGAACTCCTTGATCTATGCCGATGATGATAGTTTGGTTTTTATAGGGTTCGATCCCCTGAGTTTTCATTCGTATATTCGTGTTTGAATTTGTCAATTTATTCATTTCGGCCACTCGATTAAACTTGGATGCTTGTGATAAAATCTGACTTTGTCAATTTCGTATTTTTGATGCTTGGTTGACACGGCTTCGATTTTGACTTTGCTCGATTATGTAATGACCATTTCAAAGATACGCACTTTTTCATTTTACTTGTATAACACAGTGAATACTTGATTGACTTGTTCAACTTCGGTTTTGCTAGTATTTTGTTTGGTTCGTGAATTTCTCTGAACTTTTGAATTTCGTTCATCTTGTAGTCTTCGACCTTCTTCTCTGGTACTTGAATTTCAATCATGATGTTGTTTGGTTATTTGTTCATGTGATTCCCTGTATTACTGCACTGACTCATGTATGCATTGTATATTACGGCTCTGACCATTTCATACTTGTATATTTGCAATGCTCGGCTTGAATTTATTCTCGACCTTCATGTGCCCTTGATTTTTTTTTCATGCTATTCACTGGATTAGACACGTGACCTTTCATATCTTGTTCTTGTGCATTTTGTTGTTGTTGAGTTGATATAGTCTGGTTTGAGTATTTGTTAGTGCATATCATCTTGTGTAAGTGCTTGTATCATCACTTAACCACTGCTTGGTTTGTTATGCACTGTTGCTTGAATCATTTTCACTTTAGTTGCTCTGGTGTCTGGTTTGGTTGCATTTCATGATTCATCTTGTAGTTGCATTTACTAGTGGTCTTCATTGAGCTTTGGCATTTGGGTCATGTTGGCTGTGTAGTTTGTTGCTTCATGTCTGTTTCTTTGTTGCTGTTGCATACATGAGTTTGATACTGTTGGTCGACTATCTCCTTGAGTTGCAATACTTCATGTTGTATTCATCCCAACAGTATAACCTGTTGCATTCTTTGATGGTTCATTGGTGCACTTTTGTTACTGTCACTGCTGCAGTTGCTATATAGTTGCTATGCCTTACTGTTGCTGTGCACTTCTGTTTGCTGTCATGTTCTTGTGCTCGAGCTCTTTGCACTCTGATGCTTGTTGTTGTATATTTGTGACATTCATGTTGCTGCTGCTTAGTGTCTTGAAACTTGGCCTATTGTGTACTTCATATATGCACAGTTGGTTCATGTTGTTGCTTATGTTGGTGGCCATCTTCAAGTCAGTTTGCATAAGTGAACTGAGTCTTGATAGCTTGCATGATGTTATTTCCAGTTGCACTTGGTCATTTTGCCTGTTGCCTTGTATCACTGGTTCATTCCACTGTTTCATGCGTGCTCGACATTGTGACTTGTTTTGTTTGCATTTGGCCCTGTTGCTGTTGGTCTGGAGTTGTTTAATGAAGAGGTTGAACCTGTTAGTCGAGCTTGCATACTTCATGTAGCCTTGTGTTGAACCTAGTTTTAAAACTCGGGTTTGACCTTGTTGCTCGTGTCGTGATTTTAAATATATTGCACGTGAGTTGAACCCGGCTTTGCATTTGGGTTTGACCTGTGCTCACCTGTCCCTGTAGCATTACCAAGTGTATATCGGTGTGCACGGCCTTGTGGCATATACAGTGATACACTGTGTATGTCACAAGTTGTTCGTGTATGACGAATTCAAATATGAATGATGACGAATAACCCAAATAACTGAGGCAAATATTATTTTTAAAATTCATATTTTATTTTATATTGCAAAAATATTTCTTTTTCAATTTTACTGCGTTAGTGAATATTTTTGCAGATTGCTCAGATGCTGGATTCAAACTGGAATGCAGTTGAAGATAAATACGAGTGTGAGTGATATGTAGTGAGGTTTTTAATGTAAATATAAAATCGTGATGTATTCAAAATTGTATATGTATAGTGAGAGCATGATATTGTACTATTCAAAAGTGTAATAAATATTTATTTGAATAAAATATCTGTTTGAATTCAAATTCTGTGTAATATACTTTATTCAACAAATATTTATTTAAACTGTGAAAAATAGAATAGTATTTTAACAAATACATTTAAATGAATGTATATATGTTTATTATCATCAAACAAAAATCATATAAGCGCATATTCAACACCATCGCCTAGCAAAACCTGGGGGGGCATCGAACGAAAAACCATTCATTTTTAAAATAACTAAGTCTAGTCTAGGCTCCCGTCACAATCTGGCAGTTTCTAACTGCTTCCAAAAAGGTGAAAGATGGGCTGTCACCCCTGCTCTTGATGTTAAATATGTGTCTAATCTTGGTCGGCCTTGGCGGGCGAAAGAGATGGTCCATAAATAGAACAAAAACACTGTACAGCAATGCTTGCTCATTGGGATGAAGTTGTGAAGGGGGACTCCAATGAATGATAGCATCTCCCTGATGTACTGGTTAAATGGAGGGAGAGTTCCGACCGCACAAGCGTGACGGTAGAAAGCAGTATACCCCTCGGGCGGATTATGAGGTCTGTCGTCAACGCCCGGTAGCAAAACATCATCCGGGGATAAGTCATGCTTCAGGCAAATCCGGCCCAGCAAGGATTCAGAGATATTGGACTGAACGGAGTCAATAGGGTCCTCGATAAATAAAGACTCTAGCAATTCATCCAGAGCCGGATCTATCACTTCGGGAGGAATATCTGGTATTTCAAGCACCGGAGGAGGCGAACTCTGAACCTCTTGTTGTTGAGAGCTCGAAGATTCCACAACTAACTCACCAGAAAGCAACGTTAAGCACATAAAAACCCATTCATTCCCAGTGTGAAGTGTATGTGATGCAGTGTAGTGTCGTGTATTACTTAGAAAAATTCAACAGAATTAGAGAAAATTTGCAGCCAGCAAGATGTACTAACGACAAAGCTTTGAGAATCAAGACCGGAAATGACCGTCATCGCTGACCGTCACATCCACGCCATCCAGATGCTACCAACCGATTCAAGTACAAATCTGTTAGGTTTTTGATTAAGTCACAGTTCCGTCGACGAGCTTCAAAAGGCAGTCAAGTATAGTCTTACGGTCAAGTTCAATTATGCAAGGCCGAAGCTCGTCGGAATCAAGTGTACTAAGGTTCATTAAGTTCGTCAAAATTCAGCTTGAAATCAGTTATAGTTCAAGGTTGGAGCAAGTCAGATGTGTCGTATTCTCTGAATGAAGGACGATAGAATCGATCACCTCGGACCGATACGAGTCGAATCGATGTGCTTTGAATCGATAAAGGGTCGACTCGATGCACTTCGTATCGAAGTAGGTCCTTGGAACGATATCCATAGCATCAAGTGAAGGAGCGCTTCGAGTCCATCAGCAAAGCAAATTCGTATCGATCGAACTCAACGCCTTCGAATCGATCACAGAATCATCACTTCGAATCGATCGATACGAGCCACTTCCCTTCGCAAGCATCGATTCGAAGCCCCATAATCAGGACCGATTCGAATTACTCCAATCCGGATCGATACGAAGCGAAGAAAAGCGAAATCCCCCAAGATCTCTGCTTCTCCAAGAGAACTCCAGCACTTTGTCACGCTTCGTCCATCGATTCGACCCATTTCATTCAGATCTCACAACCTTCCAAAGTTTTCAAAAAAAAAATTTTGAAGGTAACGACGAAGATTTCCAGTTCTATCATTCTCAACTTGGCTCGATCCATTAATTACCTGGTTTAGTGTGATAACAAGTGAAAGATCGAAGGATTTGATTGATTCGAAGAAGCGTTTCTCTCAGCTCTGGGGGATCGATACGAAGGAAGATTCAGAGCAACAGTAAAAAGTAAAAAGTTGAAATGAGCCCAGCCTCACGTATTTATATGAATCCTAGGGAGGAAACTTGACGCTTCGCCTCCCGGCCGACCTGACTGATTGCTACCGGTCAAATACCAATCGATTCGAACGACCACATTCGAATACATCACGCTTCGAATCCATCAAGGCAGCATCGATACGTAGCTTCATCGATTCGAGGCAGTTAGCAAAAAGCTGAATTAAAGTCACCATGTCCCATCGATTCGAAATACCAACTTCACGGCCATCAAGTCGCGGCGATTCAAAGACTATCGATTCGAACGATCATTTCGAATCCATCAGAAACCATTGATGAGAATGAACGCATCGCTTCGATATGAAAAAATTACTTGTCAACCTTCTATATCGGTTCAGGAGAGGATCGATACGAAGGGACTTTTCAAACAACCATCAAGCATTGTCTCAACTCAAATTTCCAAACCGGTTCAGGAGAGAATCGATACGAAATTCAATATCAGACAAAACTGACAGCGACTCGTGGACGCACGACGTTAACAAGAGTCAAACTAACATTTGTGCATATATGTCGGACTAACATTCGATTTTAAACATTCACAGAGATCGAATACTCATCTTTTTACGATTACAACAGCTAGCAGCCAGGCACTATCCTGCAACAATCAATCATATCAAAGCAAGGTTACAACCTTCGACAAGACGTACTTTGGGGGGCAAATATTATCCCGCTTTTTTGGCAAAGCCGTGATACCAAAAGATCGATTGAAAATAGAGGACAGTTCGTCTCAAAGATTGGTCATACTATGCTTCACTATGGATATCGTTGGATTTTGTCCGAGTCCAGATTGGGCTACAATTGGTAGGACATGACAAGGAAGATCATAAAAGTCAGCATCTCAAATTTCAAGTCAATCCGAGTTCGTATGCTCAAATTATCACCAATGAAAAGTGGAGGAAATAGCTTTAGGTTTGAATCCATAAGATTAGTCCCACGATCGAATCCATAAGCCATGCATTGGTTCGAGTCCACGAGACATAACCTTGCTTCGAGTCCATCGAGCAAGCCTTGGTTCGAATCCATCGGAACATTCCCTACTTCGAATCCATGGAAGACCTTCGAATCCATACAGTTGAAGAACTTCGAATCCATACCATGACCATCTTCGAATCCATTCAGCTGAGAAGCCTTCGTGTCGATCAACTATGGCATACCTTGATCGATACGAAGGAACATCCATTCGATCGATTCGAAGGAGCATATCTTCGAATGCACTCCCTCGAATCCACCAAGTCAAAGCGTCTAAAATCATGGATTCGGCCCAGTAAACTCGGAGAAAAAGCTGGATCAACCCGAGAAGCGCGCGCCACGTCACCATTCGCACGCGCAAGCCATCGATTCGACCCTAATCGGTTCGAAGGGTATCGATTCGAACGAGACGCATCAACCGAAAATGCAATTTTGAATCGATCATAACTCGAGATCTACAAGTCCAAATGCTATGAAATTTTCACAGGAGCTTACGTACACGCTGAAGAATGGCCACAACAAATTTCACCGCGATTGGACGCTTTCTTGATCGATTCGAACCCTAGTTCGAATCGATCCCAAAGTGGGCCCGGATTTCCAGAATCCGGGCGTGTGGGCCCCCTCACATGCCAGCAGCGGTCTCCCCGGATTTTAGGCGAAATATCAGCCTCCTACACCTATAAATAGAGCCCCTGGTCATTCAGAAAGGGGATCGGAGAATTCTTATAGATAAAGCATGCCCAGACGCTGCCAGAATCACTATATACCATCTTCACTGCTGCTGATTTCGAATTTAAGTCTATTATCTGCTGTACTTCGCTCTAGCACACTTCTAATCTTCAAGTATTAAGCAATAAAGTGATAAAACTTCATAGTGGATGTAGGCAAATCGCCGAACCACTCTAAATTGTTATCTTCCGTGCAATTTACTTTTCTGTGACTTGGAGTTTTTGTTAGATAATCCTCATTTTCAATTTGATTTCTTCATTTATTATCTCTTCAAAAACTTCCGAAGGGTGTTGCCCAATTTTGGTGCAAACAGTTACAATACGCTGTTCTTGTCAAATGTGTGTTCAATAACACGAATATTGACTAATTAGTACAAATACTTCCAATAAATATCTAGAGAGCATTGTCTTTGAAGAGCTGAATATAAGGAAGAGTGAAATACAAATATAGATTGCTAGAGATCAAGAATATATGATAGAGTATGTAATTAGAGAGTGTAAGTAAGTAAGATGATTTGTTCTCTTGATTTTTGATGCTATATATAGTTGTAGATAGGTTTCGTGAGTAGTTGCATCCATTAACTAGTGCTCTACAGTTGCTTCTATTGACGATGAAGAGTTGCAGCGAAGAGAAGCGAAGATGTCTATTCGAATGTGGCAGTTGAAGTTTATATTTAAAATCCGAGTTTGAAATCAAACGTCTGGAATATGTTTCAGACGTCTAATACTCTATATATTTTTGAATATAGTAGTAGATCAGACGTCTAAGTGAAATTGCCAGACGTCTGGTTCAGTCCTTCTGTTGTTTCAGAGAACTGTTTCAGACGTCTGGCTTATGCACCCAAACGTCTGATATTGTGCATATCAGTTTTTGTGCTCCTTTTCTTGTGCTTCTTTGATCATATCGACTTGTAGTCTCTTATAGTGCTCTTTGAGCCTTGTTCTTGTCTTTCTAGCGATGTTGTTCTAGCAAGTACTTATATATATAAATATATATATGCATATTCGATTTTCATTATATAGTTGTTGTTATCGAAGCCATAGATTTGATTTCCTAACAACCTTATCTCACTTTAGAGTTATGTGAGACACATCATTTCACTTCTGGGTTATGTGAAACACCGTGTCCATGGAAATAGGGAATGTTATTTTGTACATGTTGTACTTTAATTATTTTCTTATTAACTTAGATAAATTATTTAAATAAGCCTTTACTTTTGTTCTTACTATCTGGGCTTTCTAATTTATTCTAAGTCTCAAAATAAGCCTTACTCTGTTCTATTTCTTTTTATAACCTACATTATAATCATGCTTATTACTTAACCCAAAGTCGAAGTGTAAAAATAAGCTTCTTCCATCTTATACTCTTTTTTAGTTATAATTCTAAGTTATAACTAGGCCAATTATCTTTAATTAGTCAAATTCTAACATTAATATCATAATCAGGCTCAATTTCAATCTTAATTCCATTTTTATTACACTCTTTACAATTTACATCTTATCTTCTGTTATTTCAATATTCTTACAATTTTAATCCATATACGTGTTTAATCTATTCTAATCCGTACGTAAAGAAGGAGGAGAAAGAAAGAAAACTGAAAATAGAAGAAAATCTAAAGCGTAGGAAAAGGATGTAAATAATGCATAAATAACAGTAAATAAACTAAAATACTATAAATAAACTATAACTAAATGGAAAGGCTATAATTAACAAAAATCAACTAAAATCAACTGAAAAGAATAGCTAAAAGAAATAGTCTGAAAATAATTCTAAAAACTGTAAATAAACTACCAAGAAGGTTATTCAAAAAATCGTAAAACTACAACTATTGGTAACCTTATTATTTTAAATTACTTAAAAATCTAAATAATTACAATCACTCACCCATGGTCCTATGCTTTCCCTTTTGGTCTTTCCAGATCCACTTGAGGGTACTAAAATATTTTTATTAAAATGATTCTCTCCTTGGAAAATTATTCCTTTTAGGGTCCTTCCTGAAAAGGTGAACCCAAGCAGAGAAAATCTAGAATGAGAAAAAGTGTTAGGCCTATGGTTCTATTTATAGGTGTAGAAGTGGATCTCAGACCATTGGATTTGTGGATTGAACATGATGCAACCACATCATAGGCTGAATAGGAGCCATCGGATGCAAGAACAGAAGGACCGGATTGGTTAAAAGAATGCAAATGACTTGTACAACGTTCGAACGAATGAAACAAATTTTCATTGGTTCAAAAGGTAAGGTGGGTCAACCGAGCGGTCGACCGCCCTGGTGCCTAGGTCGACTTCCCGGTGACCTAGCTCGTATTTTTTTCTTCTAATTCTTCTTTATTTTTGTTTAATCCATAACTTACTCATATTAGCTCGGATTCTGATGTTCAATATACAGAAATTGACCAGAAAATTACCACGGACGCAATAGTGCAACTCTCGTGGCTCAATTCTGAAAATTTCACAAAGTTATTTTATTATTTCATTAATTAATGAATTAATTATTATGAGTTAAATCTCAAAATGTTACATTCTTCCCTCTTTAAGGGATTTCATCCCCAAAATCTCTAAGGATAAAAGAATGTACTAAATGGTTTCATCCAAGTTCTACAACCAACTACACAAACATCATCCATTCATCTATTGTCCTTGAGTTTTTCTAATGCAATTTATGATACTTACGCGATTAGTGTAGTGTCTTTATCTCTAACTAATGCAAAAGATTTGACAGTCCACTGATTCAGTTGACCTCCTTTTATGCAATTATGTTCGTTCTATGTATCCAAATGAGTGCAAAAATTCCTAATGATAACTCATAGTTCTATATGTGTGCTACAATCATCATCCAAATGCAACAACCATGCGATAAACATCTATTTATAGCAACAATGGATAAAATGATAATGCGCATGCATCCATATGCATTTGCACAAGTGTTCTAGTTAGGCCGATCCTTAAGAGATAATAGTGCCTAGTGTAAGTATATGCATCCATTAGCATTCACTAGCAAACGCTTGCAACCACTTGCATCCATCATTCATAACACGTTCTGGTAACATGTTTATATCAAATCCTACCATCCATAGGTTAAATCCAAAGTTCTACCCTCCCAAAGGATAATAAAGGAAAGAACCTATTCACAACTAAAGATGGAAATAGGAAATTCTAAACCTTATTATTGAAAAGATGAGGATATGAGATACGAATTCTCTCCAAATCAAACAATCTTCTCCGAAGTCTTTTTAACCTCTGTGGACTCTATCCAACATGAAAGCGACTTGCACGATCTTCCATAAAGAGCTACGGAAGGTGTCTTCCAATGCTAGCTTGGAAACTACTTTCTTATGCGGATTCCACTAACGAAAGTTGCTTTTCCTAAGTTCTTTCAAAATCAAAAATATCCATTCTCAACCATGCGTGTCTTACAATTTTATTAAGTCCGATTTTCCATTCCTCTTTAGTCTACTCACATGAATCAACATTCCTAGGTTCTCACTAGGGTCCTATAAACTCTACGGAAAATCTAGTATTACTTCCAAAATTAATTATTGCTGTCTCCTTTGTAGCCTTACACCTTTTTCGTTATACCTAGTAAATGATTCCAATCTAATTCACATTTAGAAGTTTGGTTCGACGTTTATAGTTCCATTTTAAAATTAAGGTTTCTAAACTTTTAAAACATCAAATCCCAAAACCTTTGTCTTAAAAGTGTTATCTTTAAGTTCTTGTTAAATTCAAAAAATACTTATTACTTAACATTATTCCCTAAACCTAGAGGGGAAAACTTCCAAAAAATTTAATTCTAAAACTTATTCCTCATTTTCTTTCAAAGACTTTACAACTTTCTATAAAAATTTGGATTTTCAAATTTTACTTTTATTAGGTTTTTCATTTCCAAAAACTTATTTACTTTTTCACCAAACCATTATCATGTTCAATATCTTTAAAATGTCCTTATGTGTCTTTTTTTAAACATCTTCTTATTACACCTAACAGTTTTATATCTTAATGTATTGGAACTACTTTCTCTTATGAGAAACTATTAATGGTAAAACCTTCTATGAACCCTTTAAAAGAGTATTTTATGTTTATGTGTAATTACAAGGAACTTATTTAATATTTTTCGAAATAGGCTATACAAAATATGGTGCTTCCCATACCTTGTATATCTCTTTCACGTATTCCTTAAAACTTACACAAAATATTTTATTGGTTTCGTAGAAAATTATACATTATTCTTTTCATTCCAATGGATTAAAGTATGTTTAATTTATATTCTCTTACGATAGAAATTTTCTAATATCTAACTTACTTTTTTCTTTTCAGAAAAACTTTTCTTCAAAATAGTTTTAATATATCCATAAATAGAAAACATTTTCTTATACTTACTTAAATAATAAGTGTACTCATAAATCATATCTATTTCTATTCTTAGAAATTATCTTTTAAAAATACATTTTTATTTGGGTTAAAAATAGATGTTGCGTAAAAACGCCGTTACTACAACCCAAGGATACTAGTATATTGATTTAATTAAAAATGAATACTAATAACACTTACCTACTATGAAAACATTTCCCTTGGGAGTCAATTACTATAACGGTAGCGTTATAGTTGATGCTTCCTTTATTTTCACGAAAACATTATTACCACAATAAATGTTGTAATCTACGTTTCCGATACTTAATACTATTTAGGTTTTTATATTTAAAATTTTTGCTTACTTACAAAGAAACTAGTGAACTATACACCTTCTGTAATTCTTCAAAAAGAATTTCACTTTTAAATTTTTTTATATCATATAGAAACCAATTTAAGTTTCTTATCATATTTCGAAAAACCTAGTATTTACTTTCAAAAATATTGACAACTCTTCTTTCAATTCTAACAACTTCATTTTATTGAGTTAGACATAAAGTGGATTTTCCTACTTACTATGCTAGGAGTATCCTTCCTAAACCTTGGAAATCTCATTTCCTTACTTAAAGTCTTTTGTTCCTATACTCATATTCGAAGGTACTACCTTTAAATCTACTTATATGAAACAATTATAATTTCTGCAATTATCTACATGTGGCTTACCTCCTTTTCTATTGTACATCCTCAATCTTTGCCTAACACTCTTTGGATTTTCACAATCTAAGCCTAAACGTACAAAATCAAACTCTTTCCATGTATGGACGTTCTCTATGCCCTAAGAAACACACTTCCTTATCAAGAACTTTGCTGTCAACTGAAGAATGTGATGTGTACGAAGAACCTCCTCTTGATGAATAGCATGCTCCTCCTTACCCTTGAAAAACACTAAATGTCGTCCATGAATACAACCACAAACTTATTTAGGACTTCTCTCAAGACGCGGCTCATCAAATCTATGAAGCAGGCTAGGGCGTTGGTTAGCCCAAAAGGCATAACCAACCACTCGTAAAATCCATCTGGAGTCCTAAATGCGGTCTTATCAATGCTGTCATTAGTGACTCTAAGCTGATGGAATCTCATGGCCAAATCAAGCGAAGATAATACCGAAGAGCCAACTAGCTAGTCAAAAAAATCGTCTATCCTAGAAAATGGATAACAGTTCTTCTTTATGAGCTTAATCAATTCCCTATAGTCCACGCAAAGTTGAAGAGAACCATTCGCCTTAGTAGCAAAGACAATTGGCGCTCCCCACTCCGATATGCTCCTTCTTATAAACCCTTTCTCCAAAAGATCATAGATCTGCTTGCTCAATTCCATCTACTCCCTAGGTGCCATGTGCCTAACGGGTAATGCCACTGGTCTAACATTATCGGTCAAATAAATCCTGAAGTCAATCTCTCTCTTAGGGGGTAGTCCCTTAACCTCCTCAAAAACATCTAGAAAATCTCTGATAATAGGTACCAAATCTAACTATGATGATGATGAATATAGGGAATAAAGGAATCTCAACATAACTGACCCTTGCGGGTCGCAAGAAACCTCGAGAGTCCTACCGCTGCATGTCTCTAGCCAAACGACTCTCCTCTCGCACATAGCTCCATACGTGGATAGCTAATCTGTTCCCAAAATCATCCCATACCCAAAAAATCCCAAAACATACGCAATGCAGTCAAATTCTACATCTAGGATAAAAAATTTCAAACCACCACAAACTATAGACAAGTGTGCCGATCCATCTATGAGGTTTGAAACAACAATGGAGTCTACTGCTAAAGAGATTTCTAAGTGCAAACAATCTACTAAAGAACTAGAGATAAAAGAGTGTGATGCTCTAGAATCAAAAAGAGTCCAAATGGAAAAATCAAAAATAGAAATCAAATGTTCCTACCTCGATATGGTTTGCTGCTGGAAGGTGCTGCCTTCAAAGCCTGTACCTATGCTACTCGTACACATGCACCCTGGTCCATCTGTTGGGGAAAACTCCTACTCCAGTGTCCAGGTTGCCCGCAGCTATAACACTTTCCCGTCATCTTATCTCTCTTGCAGTTTCTTGCGTAATGACCAATCATTCTACAACTATGGCACTTCACTTTTTTCTTAATTCGCTTCCGAGGGCCTTCCTTTTTCCACTTATCCTTCTTGCCCTTCCACCATGACTTCTTAGAGCATGTAGGAACCTCCTTAAGCTCTTCTTTCAGCTTCCAAGATGTAGGTTGAGCTATTAGTCCTCCAAGCCTAACAACCTAAACCTTTGCCCCATATTCTCCAAACTAACCCGTGTCTCCTCGGAATCCTCTGTGTCCGAAAACGTTCTGTATCCTATACTAGCGAAGTCCTTGCATAGCTTAGAAAAGATAGCTAGTATAGGTGGGTTAAAGGGATTCCCACCTACCGGTGCTGGATTGCGCGCTTACCCATACACCTCCGGAGTCGTGGCTTATAGATACCTAGGAAACCAGCCTGGGACTAGAATGCCTATGGGAAGATAAGGGGAATCACCATTCTATGCAAAGAAAAAGATAGTTTAGGAAAGAGTCGAATAGAGATTGAACTGGACTTTTGAGGGGATTATTACAAAAACTCTTTTATACTTAAAACTATTTCTAAGAATTTTTTTCTAAAAATACTTTTAAAACAAGTTATTTTGAAAAATACTTTACTTTTTAAATAAAATTTTAGGGATCCTGAAACCTTAGGCTTCGATACCATATGTAATTCCCCACACCCCCTTAGTACACCCAAAAGGACACACTAGAAGACGTGGTGAGTTATAGGTATTAACTAAAACTAGTAGAGACTAAAATACACAAGACAGAAATAGGTAAACAAAGCGGAAACAATTTAAATAATAACTAATTTAGAACAAAACTTCATCATTGCTTTAGAAACCAAATAAGTCACCAAATACAAAATACATCACATGGCAAAATACCATACATATATGTCTTATGAAATCAAAGAAAACCATATTCTAAAAAATCAGAGACAACTACTCCCCAACATGTGCCAGTACAAATAAAGAACAAAAACTGAAATAAAAGAAGTGGAAGTACATAGTGGAAACTCCTTCAAAGAAACCTCTAAGAAACTGCAACCTCTTATCCTCTTTCTTGATTGCATATAGGGGAAAAGGGGAAAATAGAGGAGTGGGTCAGACTAAAATTCTGGTAAATGATAGTAATTTCTAGAATCTTTAAGTAAAGGTAATAGTCTTTACAAAGTTCTAGTATATAAAAAGAAACAAAAGAAATAGAAGGAGGAATAAGCTGGAAATAAAAGCGAATTAACAATTAAATATGATTGGTTAACTTTGATTGTTTGCACTTGCATTTGTTAGCCGCTTTAATTAGGCTGAATTCCTTATCCTATAATTAGGCTGAAACCCTAATTCTACCCTTTGATCGGTCCGCTACTCCATAGACCTACTACGGACTAGACGCTATATAGCTCCCTACGCAGAAGGCAATGGTGTCTACGAAAGACACACATGCTAAGCGCTTGGAACTCATAACGATTACTAAGCACTCGAATGGAAGTCGCACATCTAACAACCACTATGCTTATGTTACCTAAAGTTCCACCTATTGGGTCTTCTTATTACCTCAAACTCCAGCATAACTGTTCCTCTCATCCCACTTTAGGATTATGTGAGACACCTTGTCTCACTTCAGGGTTATGTGAGACACCTCGTTTCACTTCAGGATTATATGAAACTCCGTGTCCATAGAAATAATAGGGAAATGCTGTTGGTATTAGCCCGTCATCCAAACAATATCTAGTTGCGCCCCTTGCCCAAATCCCGATGATTTAGACTTCTACTTGTTGACCATTTAGTATCGTTATAAACATAAGTGTGCCCCTCGTCTTACTTTAGGATTATGTGACACACCTTGTCTCACTTCAGGATTATATGAGACACTTCGTTTCACTTCAGGGTTATGTGAAACACCGTGTCCATAGAAATAGGGGAATGCTATTTGGTACAGGTCCTAATTTAATTCGCTGCTTATTAACTTAGATAAATTATTTAAATAATCCTTTACTTTTGTTCTTACTATCCGTGCTTACTAATTTATCCTAAATCTTAAAATAAGCCTCACTCTATTCTATTTCTTATTATAACCTACGTTATAATCATGCTTATTGCCTAACCCAAGGTCTAAGTGTAAAATTAAGCTTCTTTCATCTTATACTCTTTTTTATTATAATTCTAAGTTATAACTAGGTCAATTATCTTTAATTAGTCAAATTCTAACATTAATATCATAATCAGGCTCAATTTCAGTCTTAATTCCATTTTTATTATACTCTTTACAATTTACATTTTATCTTCCGTTATTTGAGTAATCTTACAATTTTAATCCATATTTGTGTTTAATCTATTCTAATCCATACGCGAAGAAGAAGTAGAAATAAAAGAAAACTGAAAATATAAGAAAATCCAAAGCATAGGAAAAGGTTGTAAATAATGCATAAATAACAGTAAATAAACTGTAACTAAATGGAAAAGCTATAATTAACAAAAATAAACTAAAATCAACTAAAAAGAATAGCTAAAAGAAATAGTCTGAAAATAATTCTAAAAACTATAAATAAACTACTAAAAAGTTATTCTAAAAATTGTAGTAAAACTACAACTATTAGAAACCTTATTATTTTAAATTACTTAAAAATCTAAATAATTACAATCGCTCATTTGTGGTCCTAAGCTCTTCCCTTTTGGTCTTCCCAAATCCACTTGAGGGTATTGAAATATTTTTATTAAAAAGATTCTCGCCTTGGAAATTTATTCGTTTTAGAGTCCTTCCTAAAAAGGTGAACCAAACGGAGAAAATCTAGAATGAGAAAAGGTATTAGGCCTAGCGTTCTATTTATAGGTGTAGAAGTGGATCTTGGACCGTTGGATTTGAGAATTGAACTGGATGCAACCACGTCATAGGTTGAATAGGTGTCATCGGATACAAAAACGGAAGAACTAGATTGGTTAAAAGAATGCAAATGACGTGTACAACGTTCAAACGAACGAACCAAACTTTCATTCGTTCCAAAGGTGAGGCGGGTCGACCGGGCGACCTAGCCCATATTTTTTTTCCGATTCTTTTTTATGTTTAATCCATAACTTACTCATATTAGCTCGGATTCTGACATTCTATATACGAAAATTGACCATAAAATTAACACAGACACAATGGTGCAACTCCGTGGCTCAATGCTAATAATTCCACAAATTTATTTTATTATTTCATTAATTAATGACTTAATTATTATGGGTTAAATTTCGGGTTGTTACAGATTCTAAAATCAATAAAAATATTTTATGTTATTAGTTCGAGTGGCCCGAAAAAAACTAAAAAATAGGGAAAGGGATGTGTTCGAATGGTAAACACTTCTGATAAATATTACCCTTCTTGATCAAGGAATATATGATACTATTTGGTAGTGCCTAGTTCCTTACTATCATTTGGGGGTTACTCGGGATATATGTTGAATTTTCATTGGTTAAATATATAGCTTCATTTCGAAAAGGATTTTGGAATATAACCGGTCTAACGACCCGTAATTTTTGATAATTAAAATATTCAATTTAATAAGATGTTGGTGTTTAATATTGGGAGAAATTAAAATTTGTGATTTAATTTATGAGAATAATAACTAGAAGGGAATTTAATAATGTTAATTTAAGGCAATTGATAATTATTTTAACGCAACTTCAATTAATTGAAATGATTATAAACATAAAACTTGGTTATAAATTGCAAATAAGGAAATAAACCAAATGTTATATTAATTTGTGAAATAATGTGTAATTAATTATAATTGGATAAAATAAGTGTTGTGCAAGCGGTTATAACATTTTTTTGTAGAAATTAAACTTATAAATGTGATTAAATTAAGTAAAAGGTGACAATTGTTAATTGTTACCCATTTATTTAATCTGTTGAATTAAATTGAAAATAAATTGCAATAAGTATAATTAAATATTACGTTAATATGGATTAAGATGATAATTATAGAATATTAGTTAAGATATAAACCAATGTTAACTATGTCTACAGAGTAATTATTGATTGAATAAAAAGAATGGAATCAAACTAAATCAATTTATTGTAATTAAAGTATAATTAATTGGATTTTCTTTACAGTTGAAACCAAACACTGCAGTAGTGCAATATTTAACATTGATTTTTGACTTAGAAAATTACTTTAAAGGATTATAAATTACTAGGTAATCAGAAATGATAAAGACGGTTAGTTATTAAATTTGAATTTAAAAAGTGATTTAAACAATTTATTGAAATCCATTTGAAATAAGCTGATTTTAAAAGCTAACTTCTTCATACAATGGAATTAGGACTTGAAACATGTTCCATTGAGTTTAAAAATATTGAAAACATCTATTTTGATATATGGGATGACCCACTTTTGTTTCGAAGGAAGAATGGGCTTTTTGTGGGGTTATTGTCAATTCAAATCTATTCGGGTGTTATTCATTCTTATCGGGCATTGTTCGTATAGATAGATCTTTCTAAACCCTAGCAGGCTTATATTTTCTTTTCTCAGTATGTATAATTCCATCTGTCTTCTTCTCTCTTCTTAGTGGCAGAAACCAATTCAGATTTCAAACCCTAAATTCAATTTCAAAATCAAAACTCCTCCAAACCATGGCATATTACATACCGATTCGAAGCTCTCGACGAGCGCAAGCTAGGTCTATAGTTTGTTTTTCGATTTGAGTCTCTGTATGTCCAGAATTTGGGAAACAATTCTTTGTCATTCATCGGGTTATGATCAACGTCGAAAGATCGTCGATTGGAAGGTACAGGTTTGTGGAGAGTGTCACGCAGAGTTCATCGGTGCCTGTCGGTCGTCAATTCAGTGGCCAGCTCATTGGGAAAAAAATTCCAAGGGTTTAATGATAAAGAAGGTGGCTGCTTCCTTGCGTGGCAGGGACGTTTGAGCATTCGTAGGAGGGGTCGAGAGGCTCATGCAGGGGGCGCGACGCTTGAGTGCAGGTGGCGTGGCGTGCTGAGTAGTGGCAATATAGAGAAGTCGAGGTGGCTAAACGCTAGATTAGGTCACGTAGGTGGTCTCAATTCCTAGGGATTGCCTCATGATGTCTGAACGAAGTTGATAAGGGTATGACGTGGCTTGTTCCTGTACGTTATTTACTTATTAATTTATTTATTTTATTTAAATTTCAAATAGTTCTAATGTCAATATCTTATGCACACGAACTATGATTTGGGCACGGTTTGTTTCATTGGGATCGTATCGAACATTTTTGAAATGGTTTGGACGAATTCTGAGACTATTGAATTTTGGGCCTTATTTTGGATTTCAAATCAATTTGGAACCAAAGGTGAGTGTTTTTGTCACGTCCACCTTTCCGCACGCTTTAAATCGACGATAAACCACACACGTCAGACTTAAACCATACAGAAGGACGGATTGTTATGGGGTAAATAAGAAAAGCAAGAGAAAAAAATAGAATCTTGCAGCGGAATGATAAAATATAATAATCAAATAAACAGTTCATGAAGCTGTTTTACAAAACATTTGATTATATTTATACAATACGTATATCAGAGTTACGCATACCAAAGAGTAATAACAATGCAGCGGAACAATGTGATGTAGTGGAACTCTATTATAAATAATAGTAATAATACAATCTTCGTCTTCGTCCTCCAGAAATAAGGCCTTCAATTCCTGAAATGCTCAGGCTGACCCGAGCGAATTGAAAAGACAAAACACTCGAGTCAGAACTAAAATATCTTATGTGAGTTAAATCAACATAAATGAATATTAGTGCAGTAACTTGAGAGATGCTCAGGATTCACATCTCCTAAGGATCCGTTAAACTATTTACTATGTAGTCATATTTCGCTATTATAATAATGTCTATAGTAAAATAAACTTACTTTAAAATAGCATTAAGGAGTGACCCAATATTCCCCTTAACACATAATAGTGCCAATAGTCTATACATTACCGTAATACCTCCTGATCGGGAGGCTACCAGAGGATACTCCATAGGTAAGACACAAATCAAACGCGTACAAGGCGCGCTAGGGTAGGTGACACGGCATGACTAAGCAATGCCAGGATAGATATACCTATTACTATCCGGACTAGTGGTGACGCATAGCGTGCAGCTACCACCCACCTCGAGCCACACCCCTAAAATCAAAAATAAAATGTGGCCACCGAATCAATCCAAAAGTCAGAGTATAATATCGAAGGGATGTGTCCGATAAAAGGGGCTACCTCATAGGCCCGGAATCTGTGATATCCCGGAATTTTGGCAATATAAATTTAATAATCTGTGTTAAAAATTAAATTGATTTGATGATTTTTGTTAATAAAATTTGAATTGATTTAATAATCTTATTCTAATAAATATTTAAATTGGTAGATTTTATCTTTTTAAAGCTAATAAATTGTTTTCTATTTATAATATATATATATAATTGTATATATTGTAAATAGATAAGCTTTGGTTTGGAATTTAGTAAATAGAGCAATTTTCTAATTCTAATTTATTTTTGGTAAATTGAAAATTTTGATTTAAATTTAACATTTAGCTTTTCACAGCAATTTAATAAATAACTATATGGTTTGTAAATACTTAAGGTAAATGTTATTTGTTTAAAATTATATTTAATTAGCTTAAATATGAATCTAAATTAGATTAACATAAAAGCTTTGTTTTTTTTAAAATATTGCTTGAAATTATATATATATAAGTGTTTAAAATACAATTTACATATGATCTTAATTTATTGAGTAATAGAAGTAATTTATAATCTCTTTTATAAATCATTTAAAATTGTTAAATTTGTTGTTTTCAAATAATAATTATAGTACCTAGTTTATATAAACATAAATAGATTTTTATAGAAATAGGATTTGTTATTTACAAAATTTAATGGTAGTTATATATGCATATATATAACTTGATTTATTTTTAAATTGGATTTTATAATTTAATTTAAATTTGAATTTAATGTTTTGAAATTCAAAAGAATAGATACTTAAAAATATTTGGATAAGCTTTTATTTATAATTTGTTTTATTTCGTTTTTCTTTAAAAAAAGGGAAAATTTATATATACATATACATAAGAAGTAATAAATTAAGTTAAAAGCTTTTATAAACAATTTAAATTAAATTAAAATACTCAAAAGACATGTGTAAATTCCTTAAGACATCTAATGACATGTGTTAAGTCATAGATTAAACAATGTGACAAATGTTAAAATTAAGAACAAGTGTCCTATTAAATTTTCATTTTCTTTATTTTAATTAAATCAAAAAATTTTACTTATATTAACACATTTTTTCTCACCTTTATTCTTTTTCTATTCTTCTTCAAAACTTAAGAAAATCTTCAGCTGAAAATCTGAAATCAACATTCAAAACAAAGATCTAAAATCTTTAATCAATCTTCCACAAAACCAGAAAAAATTTTGTTCAAAACAAAACCTGTAAATCCCCCTCAAAAACAAATCTAAAATCAGTATTTCCTCTAACCAAATCAAACTACAACTATCTGAAATCATCTTCAAAACCAGAAATCAATCACCTGTAGCCCTCTTCAAATCATTAACCTGAAATTCATTTTGCAAATCATTTTCAAAGATGTTCAAAAGCCTGTTGTTTCCTTCACTTCTGTTTTGAAACAACAACTAGTCCTGCATTCATCTTCAACTTGAAGTTTTTAAAAGCAAACATGCAACTGCAGTTTTAAGATCATAAACAAACCACAGCAACTCAAAGTTTTAAAATCAAAGCACATTCCAGTTTCATGCTTTTCAAAAACATGGTTGCTCTGTTCATCATGCTTGTCTGGTGAGTAACATCACTCTTTTAAAAATTAAGTATGAACCTAGTTGCTTGTTTTACTCTGGAAATAAGTGTGTTTGTATGCGATTTACAAGTTCATTGCTGGTATATATATGAATGTATATAGTAGTGCATGCTGCTGTGTAACTAAGTTTTTGTGTACTTAAATTTCCAGGTTCAGGAATTGCTAAAAAAATCCATTTCATTTGATCTAATCTGTGTTAAGATTTAAGATTCAAACAAAATGTGGTTGTGTAATATAAGTTAAAGTTTAAATTTTATTTAAGAAAAGGGAAAAAAATCTCTGGAAATCAAAATATAACAGAACAAACTTTGTGTAAGTGTGATGTCCCGGGAAATTTGGGCAATATTTATTTAATAATTTCATTAATAATTATTTTAAAATATGATATATTGATTTAGTAATCCAATTCAAACATAATTTTCTTTTGAAAATTTATAATTATTTTGTTTGGATAAATGATATTATTTTGAAAATTTGTAATAATAATTGAATTTGAGAATCTTATTGTTTTTCTAAATTGATTTAAAGATATTTTATTTATAATGTATATATATGTATACATTGTAAATAGGAGTTTTGATTTTTATTTTAAATTTAAATTTAATAAAGGATGTTTTCAACTTTATAATATAGGTATATAATTTATGAATTGATTAAATTAAATTGAAAATAGTATTGAAACTTTTTCATAAGTCAATTTATAAATCTATCTTGTATTTTCAAAAAAAGAAATTATAGTAAATATTTTGTTATAAATATATATAGTTAAAAATTGTATTCTATAATAAAGTTTATTTTGTTTTATCTTTAAAATTGTTTTGAAATAAATTTAGTTTATTTATATTAGAGTATAGTATAATTGAAAACTTTGGAATAAAATGAATTCAACATTTTTCTTTTCTTTTCTCTTTTGAAAATTGGTTTTAAATAATTTTAAAAAAATATTCCAGCAAATATTTAAATATGTAAGATAATTCATTTGTAATCATTTAAAGACTAAATATAAATAAACATATAAAATATCTTAAGTTTAAATTAGAATGGTTTTATCTCAAATTAAAACATTAGTAAACAAAGAAATTTATTTTATATCTAAATCATACATGTGTTAACATTCATGTTTTTAAAAATTGACACTTGTAATTTATTTTCATATCCAAACAACAAGTGGCATTTCTAAATCAATGTTTGAATTTATTATTTTAGATAAAACTTAAAACAAATCTCTTTATTTCAAACATTTTATCTTCTATTATGAATCAAAATTCAGATCTATGAAACTGAAAATCCATTTCACTCAAAAAAATCCACAACCCAAACTAAATCAGTATTATGCAAATATCAAACTGTATAAGTTCTGCAATAAAGAAAACCCAAATTGAAATTCTGTTAACCTGCAACCCAAATTCTGTTAATCTGCAAACCAAGTTCTTCAACCTGTAAAAAAACAACTTAGCAAAGAATCTGGGAAAGCATGCAGACCAAATCAACATCAAATGCAGTTTCTAGGCCTGCAAGCATCAGGTTATCACCATCTTCAATTAGCATGCAAGCTCAGATTCAATGAAATGAAAATTCAGGCTGCAGGAAAATGGATTGCAGATGGAATGCTCTCTTTTTTCATTTTAAAGGTGAGTAAATCTATATTTAAAAACAGTTTCTACTTTTAAAATCCAAGTTATCAAGATTTGCAGAAATCAAGTTTAATTCAAATGTTTCTCAATTAAGAAAATCAAAACAGTGGTAAATTAAAAAGATAATAACTGCACTATTTTTCTTTAGTAAGCAACATCACTATTTATAGATAGTGTCAAATTTATCTATGCATAAATATTGATAGAATTGAGTACGTTTTGACTGTTGTAGATGGATGCTCTGTGTACTTATAGATTATGCAGAAAATTGTTGTGTAAATTGTTTTAACAGTCATGCTTCTGTTATTACTTGGATTTAAATTCAAATCCACTTCTATATGATTGAATCATAGTTAGAGAATATTGTGTAAACATAGTGTGTTTGTTCAGTATAGTTTAGGTTTGAAAAATTTTAGTTTAGAAAAAAAGGACCCTGTTACATCTGAAAAACAATCACAGCAGACAATAGTTTCATAAAGTAAAATTTACCAAACATCTTAAAATTAATCCAAAACATGTTTAAAACTTTATTGCATGTTTAAAAACATGGAGGTTAAAACATGCAACAAGTTTTAAAATCTACTGGGGTTAGCAACTAAGGATTGTGCAGAATTTTGTATTTTGGGAATATCAAACCACATAATAGATTTTTGATCTTAGATTTCTGCCTGGAGGTGGTGTGTTAACTGGAGAGAGTGGGAAAATAAGGGGAAGTTGATCAGAGAGTTGAGGTGGTGACAGGTTTTGGGTATGTGGTGGTGAAGCTCTTCAGGTGGATACTTTTGCTTGAATCTGTTTTCAAGCAACAGAGAGTTTGTTGATGATTGTTAACAAGTAGAGGGGTGGATGGTGTATTGGAGGGGTTGGTGAAGGATGCTGGAAGTCGCCGGAGCAGTGGTCGCAGTTTCACAGTTGTTTGTTGTTTCTAGTGAACTTGGGATAGTGCAGGTTTTGGGTGACTCGAAGTTGACCCGTGTATTTTGTGTTGTGACTCGAAGTGGGTGGGGTTTTTACTCGAAGTAATTTGGTGATAGTCTCGGGTTTAGTTGTGCAGGTTGTAAACCTGAGTGTGGCTGTTTTTTTTTATCTGGGAAACTCAAATCCTTTAAAAACTATGATTTAAATTAAAGTATAGTTGGATTTAAATTCAAGTGAGTTTATGAATTCTAAAGTCTAAAATGATGGATTTAAATTTAAGTAAGATTTAAATTCAAATCTGGAAACAATGTAAATATAGTTTCAGTTTTTTTGAATCCAGGTTTTTATTTTAAAACAGTTTTGTTTCTTTTTAAATTTTAAAGGGAATTCAATGTTAAAAAAAGATTCAAATTTTGGTATAGGATTGAACTAGATTCAGGAATACTTTTGAATTCAAAGTTTAAAATGAAACTTTTAAATTGTAAGCTAGATCTAAATTTGGTTTGAAATCAAATTAAATATGATTTCAGTTTTGTTTAAAATCAGTTTGAATTCAAAACAGTTTAGAAAATTTTTAAATAGTGGACAGAAATGTTTTTCTTAGTAGAATTTAAATATGAATTTGATTTCAAATAAGGTTTTAATTTAAAGGATTCTTTCCTTTAAATATTTAAATAAAATTATGATATGTTTAACTTTAAATTGAAAAGTTAAGTAATCTATCTATTTTAAAATATTTGATTTCTTAGTAAAATTAAGTAACATTGATTTTTAAACTTTTCTTATATGATAATGTTAGATCTTTACTTTTAGGTTTATTAAATTATTTAAATTTGGAAATGTTTATATGGTTAATCATTTTTAAATCTTAAATTTTTCAAGTGGAAGTTGAATTAGATTTTAGAAATGTATTATTTAAATACATTTTGAATATTAATTAAGTTATAAATAAGTAAATGAATTATTTTGGGAATAATTAAAAATTTACTATTTATTTGATTTTAAATAATAACTTGAATTAATTTATAATTAGAGATGATTAATGAATAATTAATCTAAGATAATTCACTTAAGTAAGGAATTAATGAAATGTTGTTAATTAAATAAGATAATTATCTTAGGATAATTAAATAATTAATTAATGTGATTAATTTTGATTAATTAATTAGATTAATTAATTTAAGATAATCAATTGTAATTTAAGTTTAATTACTTTATAAAAGTAATTAAGGGTTAATTACTTATTGTAATTAATTCTGATAATGTGCTTTGTTAAATTAATTAATTTAGTTTAATTAATTTAGGAAATAATTTAATGATAATAATTACTTAATGTAATTATGGAGCAGGATTTCTTAGAGAAGTGATAATTGATAATTAATGGGATGTAATTAAGGAAAGGTGATTTATTTTAATAAAGTAATTTGGATAATTACTTTTGTAATTAATCAAGGATTAATTAATGAAGATAATTAATTATTGGATAATTAATTTACTAATATGTAATTAAGGGTAGTTAATTAATGGATTTAAGTATTAGTCAAAGTGATTAATAATTGTATTTTAAATTTTAGATTAATTACTAAATGTAATTAGATTTAATTGAGTAATTAATTTAAATATTAATTAGAGATCATTAATTATTATAATTAATGATGTAATTAAGAATTGTTTAATTAAGTAATAATTAATTAATTGTAATTAATTAAGGATAAATGTAATTAATTATAGTTAATTAATAAATGAAGTAATTAAATGTTAATTACTTATGATTAAGGTTAATTAATTTTATGGGATTGATTTAAGACTAATTACTTATTGTAATTAGTAAATGATTAATCATAGATGTTTAATCAAGTTGAATACTTAATGAATGATTAATTAACTAGGTTGATTGATCAATAGAATTATAAGTAGGATTTATAGGTGAGTAATTAATTTAATTTATTTTAAATTAATTAAGGATAGAAGTAATTAATTTAATTCATTTTAAATTAATTATAAATGATGGATAATATATCATTGCTTATGAATGTTATTGATTGGATGGTTGTGATCTCAGAAATGAGATGAGTAGTATCTATAGGATATGGATGCTTAGTTATAGTATGATGGACTATTTTGGATGTGATGATTGGCTGTTGTGATGATTATCTGTTGTGATAATGTTATGGGTTATATGTTATGATGAGAATATGTAATTTATCTATCTGTGTGAAATAGATAAAATAAAATGAGTTAATTGGTTAAAACCCTTAAGTACAACTTGGACATTAAAATGGCGTTTGGTTTCGGTGAGACCGGGATCGGGTTTCCATATTTGGATATCCGAAAACCACATCGATTCCAATTAAACGTTAGGTCGTTAATCCAAGTGGAGCAAGTGAAGACTCGAGGTGTAAGGGCTATACGTCAGTATAACTCTGTGGGTGATTCCATAATGAGTTTGACGGAATAGAACTTATAGATTCGAGATGGTGGTTTAGAGTGCAAGGGTTATTGTCGTTGACTCTGAGGGTGATTCCAATACGAGTGTAACGAGATAATGCCTTCGGTTTCGTTCGAACCCGTAACGAACTTGTATGGATTGAATGCTTTCAGAACATCGTCAGGTGGATGATGAGCATTCTAAGATTTATATGTCCTATAAAGGTAATCGTAGCCTCAAGCCTCATCAACCGGGAATGGCTAAAACAGGGGAGGTGCAGCAAGACTTCGTGGGTAGCCCCCACTTGAGAGTGAGATTTACCCCTGTCTAGAGGTCCCTTTTATTTCGGCTGGGTGGACAGTTGTGAGCTCCAACTGTCAGGGTTGTCTTGTTCGGAACTACTCAGTAAGGAATGGGTCCGGCCTTGTGTTGTAGGGGATTGAGAGTAATCCTCGGTACAGTGATCTAGGCCACGTACTGTGACGGGCGGTACCCCAGTAGCCCTGCCATTGATGGAATCCATAATCCAATAAGTTCCTGTACGGTTTTGATTGTTCCCAACTATGTTGGAACGTGAGATGTAAGCATTCCAGCTATTTCTGTATTTTATTTTGAAAACCCTAGACACTTTTATAATATCACTGGATTTCCTATCAAATGCTTTGGTTAGCGTAAGGTAAAAACTTTTCCATGTTTATGTGTGGGAAGTCTTACGTGATACCCTTTATTTTCAAAGGATTTTCTAAAAGTTAAGCAACTTTTAAACCGTTTACTCACACCAGAACCCTGTCTGACCCGAGTGTTTATTTTCTGTTTTATTAAACTCTTGGGTACTCATATTACGTATGAGTAGTCAAGTGATTCAGGATTGCTTTGACGAGTTCTGGAGGAGATAATGGAGAAGGAGGCTTCAGCGTGTAGATATATATATATATATATATATATGTGTGTGTGTGTGTGTGTGTGTGTGTGTGTGTGTGTGTGATTCCGCTGTGTTTGAGTTGTATCTTTTTCTTTGATGTTCTTGAAATTGTAATCGCTAGACAGATGTTTATAACTGTCTAGTTTGTGTTGTATTGGCTGTAAAACTCTGATGTATATGATACTATGTAAAATATTATGTGATATAATATAATTTATTCGTTCCGCTGTGAGATTCTGATGTTGTATGTTTCTTTCTTTCCTTTCTTTTCTCTTTTTCTATCCCTTTCTTTCTTCTTAACGATGCGACTTCCTGGAGTTTGGAAGTTGGGTCGTTACAACGTGGTATCAGAGCATTAGGTTGAGTGAATACCTAGGCTCTGTAGTGGTGTCTTTCATGAGAGAGCGTACTTGTAATTGTAAATATAAATATATTTAATTCTACCTATCTGTTGGGTTACCTGTTCAGGTTTTCCAATATAAGTAATAAAGGTAGATAGGGTAGTGGTGTGCGTAACACAACTACCAATGGTTGGAGTTCCGAATGTTTGAGCTTGGAAGTGATCTGCTAGGGCAGTATTGGGAATCTTGAGTAGTTTGGCAGTTTGGCGTGAAGGATTCCACTGATCTCTGAAGGAAATCTTCTGAAGATTCGGAGTGTATCTTTGGATTTTATGTTTGATTTCACTCGTGTGAGTGGATTTTCTTGAGTCTAGATTGGTTTGGAGTACTGAAGCCAGCAATGGTATTTCGGCAACCTTAGGAAGGAGTTCTGTCTGTATTTGAGTTTGAGACTTAGTTTGGCAGAGAGTTTTGTGCTTGGTTTGAAGTCGAGTTTCCTGAGGGATATCTGTCTTCTGAAGGCTCTTTTGTGGAAGTGGATGGTGTAGCTTTGAGGTTCGATGAGCTTTTGGGTAAGGAAGTTTTTGGCAGCAGTGGCAGCAGTGAGTGGCCTGTTTCTTTGATGGTTCTGAAGTCTCTTGTCAGTAGGCCGGGCAGATGGTGAAGCTTGTCCATTTCTTCTGGAAGCTCAGCTGGGTGTGATGTTAGTGGTTAAGAGGTGGACCACTAGTTTCTTCTTTTGAAGGCTTTGGCTGTTCTGATTGTTGAAGAGAGAACGATTTCTTGGAATCTGAACTGAGTAGAATCGCAAAAGTGACTTGCGATGATCCGGAAGTTTTCTGAGTAACCTTTGTTTGGATTGAAGCATCTCTAGAAGATGTTTGAGTTATCGAAGTGGTTTAATATTTTCTGGATGTTTACGAAGGAGTTAAGTTTTGCATCCGCATCAGGAGATTGAGTTCTGTTTCGACTTGGTTTTTGGAGATTTTATGGAATTTGATGAACAATGTTTCCGGGATAAGTTGATCAAGTTTGTACCTATGTTCATCAACAGCATTCTCGAATCAGAGTTGCGCAGTGGAAGCATGGTGGCAGCTATTCCAGAATAGAAGCAACACCCGATTCATTGGGAATTTGTGTTTAGTTCTGGATCAGAGGATTTCTACAGGAAATTCACTTTAATCTGGAGACTTGGATGTCTTGGGCATCTGTTCTTTTTTCCAAATAAGTGTATTTTGTCTGAAGTCTTCTGATATCTGTAGTAGAGTTGGTGTGGTGGATTGGATTGATCTAGAATGTTGAAGGAAGCCCAGGATCGACAGGAAAGATTTGTGGATAAGAGATTGGATCTTTCTGTTTTCTCTCAAAGGTTAAGTAATTGATCTACAGGATTGGATTGCCAGTTTGGATAACTGCGATTCGATGAATTTCACGTATCTCTAAGGGAATACGTGTATGATTTTTCCCTGGTTGTGGAATCAGCAGTTCTGGAGTTTTGGTTGTTGAGTCAGACTCGTCTGCGGTCTGATATCTTGTCTAGTGTTATAGATATAGTTGTATAGGAGTTTTGTAGCTTCATAGGTATTGATTGTTTGGATTCTCTAGAGCGAGTATCCCGGTATATATATATACATGGGGAAACTCGATAAAATTTTATCTAGAATTTGTCTGGATAATTTGATTTGTTTGATTGGTTGAATTGGTTGTTTTGATTGTTAGCATATGTTTGATATATGCTTGTGTTTTAAATAAAATCTTTAATGAGATTATTAAATTACCTTTGCTTTTAAATTTCGGGGACGAAATTCTTTTAAGGGGGAAGGAATGTGATGTCCCGGGAAATTTGGGCAATATTTATTTAATAATTTCATTAATAATTATTTTAAAATATGATATATTGATTTAATAATCCAATTCAAACATAATTTTCTTTTGAAAATTTATAATTATTTTGTTTGGATAAATGATATTCTTTTGAAAATTTGTAATAATAATTGAATTTGAGAATCTTATTGTTTTTCTAAATTGATTTAAAGATATTTTATTTATAATGTATATATATGTATACATTGTAAATAGGAGTTTTGATTTTTATTTTAAATTTAAATTAAATAAAGGATGTTTTCAACTTTATATATAGGTATATAATTTATGAATTGATTAAATTAAATTGAAAATAGTACTGAAACTTTTTCATAAGTCAATTTATAAATCTATCTTGTATTTTCAAAAAAAGAAATTATAGTAAATATTTTGTTATAAATATATATAGTTAAAAATTGTATTCTATAATAAAGTTTATTTTGTTTTATCTTTAAAATTGTTTTGAAATAAATTTAGTTTATTCATATTAGAGTATAGTATATTTGAAAACTTTGGAATAAAATGAATTCAACATTTTTCTTTTCTTTTCTCTTTTGAAAATTGGTTTTAAATAATTTTAAAAAAAATATTCAAGCAAATATTTAAATATGTAAGATAATTCATTTGTAATCATTTAAAGACTAAATATAAATAAACATACAAAACATATTAAGTTTAAATTAGAATGGTTTTATCTCAAATTAAAACATTAGTAAACAAAGAAATTTATTTTATATCTAAATCATACATGTGTTAACATTCATGTTTTTAAAAATTGACACTTCTAATTTATTTTCATATCCAAACAACAAGTGGCATTTCTAAATCAATGTTTGAATTTATTATTTTAGATAAAACTTAAAACAAATCTCTTTATTTCAAACATTTTATCTTCTATTATGAATCAAAATTCAGATCTATGAAACTGAAAATCCGTTTCACTCAAAAAAATCCACAACCCAAACTAAATCAGTATTATGAAAATATCAAACTGTATAAGTTCTGCAATCAAAAGTTTTGAAAATCTGCAATAAAGAAAACCCAAATTGAAATTCTGTTAACCTGCAACCCAAAAATTCTGTTAATCTGCAAACCAAGTTCTTCAACCTGTAATAAATCAACTCAGCAAAGAATCTGGGAAAGCATGCAGACCAAATCAACATCAAATGCAGTTTCTAGGCCTGCAAGCATCAGGTTATCACCATCTTCAATTAGCATGCAAGCTCAGATTCAATGAAATAAAAATTCAGGCTGCAGGAAAATGGATTGCAGATGGAATGCTCTCTGTTTTCATTTTAAAGGTGAGTAAATCTATATTTAAAAACAGTTTCTACTTTTAAAATCCAAGTTATCAAGATTTGCAGAAATCAAGTTTAATTCAAATGTTTCTCAATTAAGAAAATCAAAACAGTGGTAAATTAAAAAGATAATAACTGCACTGTTTTTCTTTAGTAAGCAACATCACTATTTATAAATAGTATCAAATTTATCTATGCATAAATATTGATAGAATTGAGTACATTTTGACTGTTGTAGATGGATGCTCTGTGTACTTATCGATTATGCAGAAAAATGTTGTGTAAATTGTTTTAACAGTCATGCTTCTGTTATTACTTGGATTTAAATTCAAATCCACTTCTATATGATTGAATCATAGTTAGAGAATATTGTGTAAACATAGTGTGTTTGTTCAGTATAGTTTAGGTTTCAAAAATTTTAGTTTAGAAAAAAAGAACCCTGTTACATCTGAAAAACAGTCACAGCAGACAATAGTTTCATAAAGTAAAATTTACCAAACATCTTAAAATTAATCCAAAACATGTTTAAAACTTTATTGCATGTTTAAAAACATGGAGGTTAAAACATGCAACAAGTTTTAAAATCTACTGGGGTTAGCAACTAAGGATTGTGCATAATTTTGTATTTTGGGAATATCAAACCACATAATAGATTTTTGATCTTCGATTTCTGCCTGGAGGTGGTGTGTTAACTGGAGAGAGTGGGAAAATAAGGGGAAGTTGATCAGAGAGTTGAGGTGGTGACAGGTTTTGGGTATGTGGTGGTGAAGCTCTTCAGGTGGATACTTTTGCTTGAATCTGTTTTCAAGCAACAGAGAGTTTGTTGATGATTGTTAACAAGTAGAGGGGTGGATGGTGTATTGGAGGGGTTGGTGAAGGATGCTGGAAGTCGCCGGAGCAGTGGTCGCAGTTTCACAGTTGTTTGTTGTTTCTGGTGAACTTGGGATAGTGCAGGTTTTGGGTGACTCGAAGTTGACCCCGTGTATTTTGTGTTGTGACTCGAAGTGGGTGGGGTTTTTACTCGAAGTAATTTGGTGAAAGTCTCGGGTTTAGTTGTGCAGGTTGTAAACCTGAGTGTGGCTGTTTTTTTTTATCTGGGAAACTCAAATCCTTTAAAAACTATGATTTAAATTAAAGTATCGTTGGATTTAAATTCAAGTGAGTTTATGAATTCTAAAGTCTAAAATGATGGATTTAAATTTAAGTAAGATTTAAATTCAAATCTGGAAACAATGTAAATATAGTTTCAGTTTTTTTGAATCCAGGTTTTTATTTTAAAACAATTTTGTTTCTTTTTAAATTTTTAAAGGGAATTCAATGTTAAAACAAGATTCAAATTTTGGTATAGGATTGAACTGGATTCAGGAATACTTTTGAATTCAAAGTTTAAAATGAAACTTTTAAATTATAAGCCAGATCTAAATTTGGTTTGAAATCAAATTAAATATGATTTCAGTTTTGTTCTAAAATCAGTTTGAATTCAAAACAGTTTAGAAAATTTTTAAATAGTGGACAGAAATGTTTTTCTTAGTAGAATTTAAATATGAATTTGATTTCAAATAAGGTTTGAATTTAAAGAATTCTTTCCTTTAAATATTTAAATAAAATTATGATATGTTTAACTTTAAATTGAAAAGTTAAGTAATCTATATATTTTCAAACGTTTGATTTCTTAGTAAAATTAAGTAACATTGATTTTTAAACTTTTCTTATATGATAATGTTAGATCTTTACTTTTAGGTTTATTAAATTATTTAAATTTGGAAATGTTTATATGGTTAATCATTTTTAAATCTTAAATTTTTAAAGTTGAAGTTGAATTAGATTTTAGAAATGTATTATTTAAATACATTTTGAATATTAATTAAGTTATAAATAAGTAAATGAATTATTTTAGGAATAATTAAAAATTTACTTATTTATTTGATTTTAAATAATAACCTGAATTAATTTATAATCAGAGATGATTAATGATTTATTAATCTAAGATAATTCACTTAAGTATGGAATTAATGAAATGTTGTTAATTAAATAAGATAATTATCTAAGGATAATTAAATAATTAATTAATGTGATTAATTTAAGATAATCAATTGTAATTTAAGTTTAATTACTTTATAAAAGTAATTAAGGGTTAATTACTTAATGTAATTAATTTTGATAATGTGCTTTGTTAAATTAATTAATTTAGTTTAATTAATTTAGAAAATAATTTAATGATAATAATTACTTAATGTAATTATGGAGCAGGATTTCTTAGAGAAGTGATAATTGATAATTAATGGAATGTAATTAAGGAAAGGTGATTTATTTTAATAAAGTAATTTGGATAATTACTTTTGTAATTAATCAAGGATTAATTAATGAAGATAATTAATTATTGGATAATTAATTTATTAATAAGCAATTAAGGGTAGTTAATTACTGGATTTAAGTATTAATCAAAGTGATTAATAATTGTATTTTAAATTTTAGATTAATTACTAAATGTAATTAGATTTAATTGAGTAATTAATTTAAATATTAACTAGAGATCATTAATTATTATAATTAATGATGTAATTAAGAATTGTTTAATTAAGTAACAATTAATTAATTAAGCAATTAATTAATTGTAATTAATTAAGGATAAATGTAATTAATTATAGTTAATTAATAAATGAAGTAATTAAATGTTACTTACTTATGATTAAGGTTAATTAATTTTATGGGATTGATTTAAGACTAATTACCTATTGTAATTAGTAAATGATTAATCATAGATGTTTAATCAAGTTGAATACTTAGTGAATGATTAATTAACTAGGTTGATTGATCAATAGAATTATAAGTAGGATTTATAGGTGAGTAATTAATTTAATTTATTTTAAATTAATTAAGTATAGAAGTAATTAATTTAATTCATTTTAAATTAATTATAAATGATGGATAATATATCATTGCTTATGAATGTTATTGATTGGATGGTTGTGATCTCAGAAATGAGATGAGTAGTATCTATAGGATATGGATGCTTAGTTATAGTATGATGGACTATTTTGGATGTGATGATTGGCTTTTGTGATGATTATCTGTTGTGATAATGTTATGGGTTATCTGTTATGATAAGAATATGTAATTTATCCATCTGTGTGAAATAGATAAAAATAAAATGAGTTAATTGGTTAAAACCCTTAAGTACAACTTGGACATTAAAATGGCGTTTGGTTTCGGTGAGACCGGGATCGGGTTTCCATATTTGGATATCCGAAAACCACATCGATTCCAATTAAACGTTAGGTCGTTAATCCAAGTGGAGCAAGTGAAGACTCGAGGTGTAAGGGCTATACGTCAGTATAACTCTGTGGGTGATTCCGTAATGAGTTTGACGGAATAGAACTTATACATTCGAGATGGTGGTTTAGAGTGCAAGGGTTATTGTCGTTGACTTTGAGGGTGATTCCAATACGAGTGTAACGAGATAATGCCTTCGGTTTCGTTCGAACCCGGAACGAACTTGTATGGATTGAATGCTTTCAGAACATCGTCAGGTGGACGATGAGCATTCTAAGATTTATATGTCCTATAAAGGTAATCGTAGCCTCAAGCCTCATCAACCGGGAATGGCTAAAACAGGGGAGGTGCAGCAAGGCTTCGTGGGTAGCCCCCACTTGAGAGTGAGATTTACCCCTGTCTAGAGGTCCCTTTTATTTCGGCTGTGTGGATAGTTGTGAGCTCCAACTGTCGGGGTTGTCTTGTTCGCAACTATTCAGTAAGGAATGGGTCCGGCCTTGTGTTGCAGGGGATTGGGAGTAATCCTCGGTACGGTGATTTAGGCCACGTACTGTGACGGGCGGTACCCCAGTAGCCCTGCCATTGATGGAATCCATAATCCAATAAGTGCCTGTACGGTTTTGATTGTGTCCAACTATGTTGGAACGTGAGATGTAAGCATTCCAGCTATTTCTGTATTTTATTTTGAAAACCCTAGACACTTTTATAATATCACTGGATTTCCTATCAAATGCTTTGGTTAGCGTAAGGTAAAAACTTTTCCATGTTTATGCGTGGGAAGTCTTACGTGATACCCTTTATTTTCAAAGGATTTTCTAAAAGTTAAGCAACTTTTAAACCGTTTACTCTACACCAGACCCCTGTCTGACCCGAGTGTTTATTTTCCGTTTTATTAAACTCTTGGTACTCATATTACGTATGAGTAGTCAAGTGATTCAGGATTTCTTTGACGAGTTCTGGAGGAGATAATGGAGCAGGAGGCTTCAGCGTGTGTATATATATATATGTGTGTGTGTGTGTGTGTGTGTGTGTGTGTGTGTCTGTGTGATTCCGCTGTGTTTGAGTTGTATCTTTTTCTCTGATGTTCTTGAAATTGTATCGCTAGACAGATGTTTATAACTGTCTAGTTTGTGTTGTATTGGCTGTAAAACTCTGATGTATATGATACTATGTAAAATATTATGTGATATAATATAATTTATTCGTTCCGCTGTGAGATTCTGATGTTGTCTGTTTCTTTCTTTCCTTTCTTTTCTCTTTTTCTATCCCTTTCTTTCTTCTTAACGATGCGACTTCCTGGAGTTTGGAAGTTGGGTCGTTACAGTAAGTAAAAAATTTAATTATCCAGATTCATTGATCCAAGATTATAAACCGATTACTTAAACTAAAACTTGAATTTTAAAAGTAAAATAAAAAAATTTAATTTGAAAATGAATGAGCATTTCTGGTTTGACCAGAAATGATGTTTTGGGAAGATACTGTCGATCTTGGTGGTCGGGGTGGTCAGCATCTTCTTTGGTGATGAAGTGGTGATAGGAGAATCAGGGAAAAATAGATGGAAGTGGATCTATGCATTGAGGCGATGGTGGTTAGGGAATGAAGTTTTTAACCCTAGTTTTCTAAAGATCAGAAATTTTGGTTTCTCTCAACTTCCCTGGTGGATCGAGTTCACCCAAATCGAGGGAATTGATTGTGGGATTCTTCTCGAAGGTGATGCTGAAAGGTCAGAATCACTGGTGGTCAGAGGCGTGAGATTTAGGTGATTTCCAGGTTTGAGTTTGGTTCCAGGTTGAGCTTTAAAGCTCGATTTTGATTTCGAGCTACTGCTAAATGTTTGAGGTTCGGAATTGAGTTGGAAGATGATCGACGGCATGCGTAAGTCGTCGCGAGGGGTCGGAGTTGGCGGCGGTGTTGGTGCATGTGCACGGGGGAGATAGTGTGTATTTGCTGTTGATTTGGGGAAGATGGGTACTCGAGAGTTTATTCGAGTAGATTCATGTTTTGCTCGAAGCGTTGGGGTGTTGGTCTCGAAGTAATTATTGTGAGGGCTCGGGTGTATTGTTGTTACAGGGTTTTGTAAAAACCTGTCAGTACTTTAAGTTTAAATGAATTCAAAATGGAAAATCTGTCTGTTTTGAATCTAATTGAGTTTAAATTTTGGAAACAAGATTTAGACTAAGTTTAAATCAAAGCTTTAATCTGGATTCAAATTTAATCCTAGCTTTAGGATAAATAAAGTTTTATCAAAATTAAAAATGGTTTGAAACAGGTTTAAAATATAAAAGTATGTTGTAAACAAATTGTTTTCCAAGAAAATGTTGAAACTTATTTGTATTCTTTTATAAAAGAATTCTTTAATATTTGAATAGAAAGTTATATAAATTAGTTTGACTTAAATTTTAAGTTAAAGATTAATTTATTTTAAATCTTGGTTATAAATATAATCAAGCAAATTAATTTGAAACTTTTCTTTATATAAGTTACTTTATATAAGATAATTGTTTCTTTACATTTGTTTTTAAAGGTTTATAAATTGATTTAAAGTTGGTAAAAGTTTAAATTTTTATTCATTTTGAATCTTATATTTAAATGAAATTTTAAAGAGAATTTAAAGTAAAAATGTTTTCAAATGTATTTGAAAATGAAAATTAAGCCATTAATAAGAAAGATGTTATTATCTTAAGGACAATTAAGTTTAATAATTGGTGATTCATTTTATTTATAAGGAAATATAAGGGTAATTAATTTAATTAACCAATAAGTTAGGCTTAATTGATTAAGTAATTAAAGGTTTTAAATTTATTAATTAAGGAAAATTAGGAATCATTAATTAGATAATTATAGATTATTAATTAATGATTAGGAATATAATTAATCAAGTAATTAAAGCTTAATTAAGTTGCAATTAATTATTTAATCAATTAAGTAGTAAAAGACTAATTAATCGGTTATTAGAGATTTATTAATTTGTAATTAATAATGATTAATCAAAGTTTAATTACTTATGAGAAGTAAATAAAGATTTGTTAATAGTTAATGTGGATTATTAACTAAGGATTTTTAAATAATTAATTAATGTGATTAATTTTAAATAATTAATTATATTACTTAATTATGGATAATCATTTGTGAAATTGATAAGAGTAATTACTTAATGAAAGTAATTAGAGTAATTAATTACTCAGTGTAATTGATTAATTAATAGGATTAGTTTAAGTTAATTTGGTTTAATTTATTTAAATAATGATTTGATGATGGGATTAAGTCTAATTACTTAATGAGATTTATAATATGTAATTACCTAGTGAATTAATTAGTGAGGGTAATTACAGGATGTAATTAATTGAAGATTTGAAAATAGTTTTGGGTTAATTACCATGTGAAATTAATATGAAGGATAATTACTTAGTAAAAGTAATTAATAATTAATTACTTAGTGTAATTAATTTATGTTATTTAAAGTTAACTAAGTAGTGTAATTAATTATGGGTAATTAATTACTGAATGAGATTAATCAATGGTGATTAATAAATATAAATAATTAAAGATTAATTATTAATTATGGAGTAATTAATTTATTTGGTGAAGTAATTAAGGGTAGTTAATTACTGAATGGAGTTAATCAAGGGTGATTAACAATTACGTTTAAATAAAGATTAATTACTTAATGTAATTAATTTAAACAGAAAATGTAATTAGAGATCATTAATTATTATAATTAATGAAGTAATTAAGAATAGATTTATTTAGAAATAATTAATCAATGAAGGAATTAATTAATGTAATTAATTAAGGATTAATGCAATTAATTATAGTTAATTAATTTATGAAGTAATTAAAGATTAATTACTGTATTTGGTTAAGAATAATTAATTTGTGAAATTAATTAATGGATAATTACTCGAATGAAATTGAACGTTAATTAATCATGGATGATTAATTAAAATGAATAATTGGTTGATGATTAATTAATTGATTGACAATTAATTAATAGTGATGTAAGCAAGTTTGGTAATGATGAAGTAATTAATTTAATTTACTTTAAATTAATTAGAAATGATGTAACTAATTTAATTCATTTTAAATTAATTATATTTGGTGTGATTATTAATCATTGCTTATATATGAATGGATGGTATTGGTTGCCTTGAAGGTTTGAGATCTCAGATATAAGACAAATAATGTTGTATGATATGGATGCTTTTGTTGCATTGGGATGATAATATGAATTATCTAATTGTGATTGATAATATGGATTATCTGTTGTGAAGATAATGATGATTATGTATTGTGGTATGTGAATTATATATCTGTGTGTATATAGATAATGAAGTTGAATTGTTTTAAACTTTAAAACAACATAGCCTTAAAAGATACGTTTTGGATTTGATGAGATCGGGATCGGGCTTCCAGATTTGGATATCCGAAAACCACATCGATCCAAATTTACGATAGGTCGTGAATCTCAAGTGAAGAGTGAAGATTCGAGGTGTAAGGACTATTCGTCGTTAAAACTCTGAGGGTGATTCCAATACGAGTTTAACGGGGTAGTACTTTCAGATTCGAGATGAAGATTTAGAGTACAAGGGTTATCGTCGTTAACTCTAAGGGTGATTCCAAAATGAGTGTAATGAGATAATGCCTTCCGTTTTGTTCGAACCCGGAACGAACTTGTATGGATTGAATGCTTTCAGAACATCGTCAGGTAGACGATGAGCATTCTAAGAGATGTGTTCTCTAAAGGTAATCGTAGCCTCAAGCCTCATCAACCGGGAATGGCTAAAACAGGGGAAGTGCAGCAAGGCTAAGTGGGTCATGCCCAAGTAGGACGATATTTTCCCCTGTCTAGAAGTCCTATTTCATTCGGCTGTGTGGGCAGTTGGAACGTACGCCAACTGCGGGGTTGTCTTGTTCAGGACTATCCAGTAAGGGATGGTTCCGGCCTTGTGTTGCAGGGGATTGGGAGTAATCCTCGGTACGGTGATCTAGGCCCCATACTGTGACGGACGGTACCCCAGTAGCCCTGCCATTGTATGGAATCCAAAATCGAATAAGTGCCAACGGTTTTGATTGTATTACCCACTTTTGTGGCTAGTAGCTGGAATTTAATCATGTAACTATTTCGGCTATTTCATATTTACTTGAAAACCCTAGACCTATTATAATATCACTGGATTTCCTATCAAATGTTTTCGTTGGCGTAAGGTAAAAACTTTTCCATCTTTATGTGTGGGAAGTCTTACGTGATACCTTTCTTTTCAAAGGTTTTTCAAAGTTAAGCAACTTTAACTTGTTACTCACACTAGACCCATGTCTGACCCGGAGTTTATCTTCTGTTTCCTTAAACTCTTGGGTACTCAAATTTTTACGAGTAGCCAAGGGATTCAGGTTAGCTTTGACGAATTCTGGAGGAGCGATGGAGCAGGAGGGTTCTGCGTTAGATATATAGTTTCCGCTGTGTGTTCTCTGTGTTGGTATCTCTTTGTTGAGTTGTATTGAGTTGTAATAACTAGACAGGTGTTTATAACTGTCTAGTATGTGATGTATAATCTGTGTAACTCTGATAATAGTTGTAAACTATGTAATATTTATGTTATTAATATAATTTATTCGTTCCGCTGTTGAGATGCTGATGTTGTTTCTTCTTTCTTCTCTTTCTTTTCTCTTTTCTATCCCTTTCTTTCTTCAAGATGATGCGATTTTCTGTGGTAAGAAAGTCGGGTCGTCACATTTGGTATCGGAGCGCTAGGTTGAGTGAATACCTAGGTTTGAAGTGATTTCTTTCTTGAGAGAGCGTATTTGTAATTTTGAATATATATATATATATATATATATATATATATATATATATATTTCTACCTATTTGTTGGGTTACCTGTTCAAGTTTTCCAATATAAGTTATAAAGGTAGATAAGGTAGTGGGTTGTGTAACACGAATACTACCGATGGTTGGAGTCCAAGTGTTGGGGTTGGAAGTGTATCTGTCGAGACTGTAGACCTAACACCGTCTCAAGTGAGCTTTGTAGCTGGATGTATGGATTTCATCGATCTCTAAAGGAAACCTTTTAAAGATTCGGAGTCCATCTTTGAAGTTGGATGAGTAAAGTTTGGATATGTCGATTAGGCAAAAGCGAGTAATGGTATCTTGATACCTCAGGAATTAGTAGCTATGTGATGAGACACAATGACTATGGATGTCCCCCAAGAAGTTTCTTTGGAACAAAGTTTGGGAAGTATATCTGCTTCGATGTTGTGGCTGGGTTCAGCACGATGTTTCTGTCTGGTTTGAGGCCTGAGTTTCTCGAAGAGCTTATGGATTAGGAAGTCTCTGGGAATATGTGTAAGCAGTGCAGCTTGGAGTATTCTGTGTGCCAGCAAGAGGGTTTTCTGGTTAGCAGTTTTTCTGGAGGTGGAGTTCAGAAGCAGCAAAGTGAATTCATTTCTTCGATGGATTGGTTAGATAAGTGTAAGCTGTTCTGATTGGTAAAGAGAGAGCAGTTTTCTTTGGAATTAGTCTGGATTGATCGCAAAAGTGACTTGCGATAGTTTGAGTGTTCTCTTAAGTTATCAGAGGTTTGTCCGCATCTCGAGGTTGAGTTTTCTTATTGACTGGATTATAGGAGTGCTACCGGTGGTTCAGTTTAGTAGAAGGATGACTTCTAGAGCAAGGGTTTGGTGAAGCAACTTAGGATCAGGTGGGACATCTCAGTTTTCTTTTATGGATCTGTTGAACCATATTTCTGAGATGTGTTGTCCAGTGTGTGCTCGTGTTCTTCATCAGCATTTTCATCTACTCCAAATCAGAGTTGTGCAGCAGAAGCAGTTTGGAAGTGCTTTTGTTTTGTCTTTTCCGGATAAGAAAAGTAAGTTAGTCTTCTGATGTTTGTGGAGTAGAGTTGGTGTTCTTAGTTTTGGATTGATCTTGATAATATCATTTTTTTTGGTCCAGTTTGTTTCTAGAGACATCAGCGAAAGTTGAGCTGATCGGGAGAGATGAAGGCAGCCTAGGATCGTCAGAAGAGTTTTGTGGATAAGAGACGAAGGAATTTGGATTCCGGAGTCAGAGATTTGATTTTGGGTAAGGTTCTCCGATCTAAGGAGCTTTAAGATTGGGTAAGACTGGGTAAGTCAGCTCCGAGGTGTTTTGGATCTTTTCTGTATTCTTGTGAGGGTTAGTGTTTGATTTCAAGGTTGAATTGCCAGTTTAGATAACTGGGATTCGATGTGTTTCACGTATCTCTGAGGGAGTACGTGTATGATCTATCTCTGGTTGTGGAACCAGCAATTCAGGAGGATGTGATTGTTGAGTCAGTAATCTGATATCCTGTTTAGTTTTGTAGATCTAGTTGAATAGGAGCTCTGTAGCTTAGTAGTATTGATTGTTTGGATTTTGTAGAGCGAGTATCCTGGCATTTATACTTGGGAAACTCTAGGAAATCCTATCCATAATTTTGTCTGGATAGTTAGATTTGTTTGTTTGAGTGAATTGGTTGCTATGGTTGTTAGCATATGATTGATAATATATGCTTGTGTTTTAAAATAAAATCTAAAGATGGATTATTAAATTACCTTTGCTTTTAAATTTCGGGGACGAAATTCTTTCAAGGGGGAAGGAATGTGACATCCCGGAATTTTGGAAATATAAATTTAATAATCTGTGTTAAAAATTAAATTGATTTGATGATTTTTGTTAATAAAATTTGAATTGATTTAATAATCTTCTTTTAATAAATATTTAAATTGGTAGATTTTATTTTTTTAAAGCTAATTAAATTGTTTTCTATTTATAATATATATATAATTGTATATATTGTAAATAGATAAGCTTTGGTTTGGAATTTAGTAAATAGAGCAATTTTCTAATTCTAATTTATTTTTGGTAAATTGGAAATTTTGATTTAAATTTAACATTTAGCTTTTCAAAGAAATTTAATAAATAACTATATGGTTTGTAAATACTTAAGGTAAATGTTATTTGTTTAAAATTATATTTAATTAGCTTCAATATGAATCTAAATTAGATTAACATAAAAGCTTTGTTTTTTTTAAAATGTTGCTTGAAATTATATATATAAGAGTTTAAAATACAATTTACATATGATCTTAATTTATTGAGTAGTAAAAGTAATTTATAATCTCTTTTATAAATCATTTAAAAATGTTAAATTTGTTATTTTCAAATAATAATTATAAAACCTAGTTTATATAAACATAAATAGATTTTTATAGAAATAGGATTTGTTATTTTCAAAATTTAATGGTAGTTATATATGCATATATATAACTTGATTTTTTTAAATTGGATTTTATAATTTAATTTAAATTTGAATTTAGTGTTTTTAAATTCAAAAGAATAGATACTTAAAAATATTTGGACAAGCTTTTATTTATAATTTGTTTTGTTTCATTTTACTTTAAAAAAAGGGAAATTTATATATACATATACATAAGAAGTAACAAATTAAGTAAGAAACTTTTATAAACAATTTAAATTAAATTAAAATACTCAAAAGACATGTGTAAATTCCTTAAGACATCTAATGACATGTGTTAATTCATAGATTAAACAATGTGACAAATGTTAAAATTAAGAACAAGTGTCCTATTAAATTTTCATTTTCTTTATTTTAATTAAATCAAATAAATTTACTTATATTAACACATTTCTTCTCACCTTTATTCTTTTTCTATTCGTCTTCAAAACTTAATAAAATCTTCAGCTGAAAATCTGAAATCAACATTCAAACCAAAGATCTAAAATCTTTGATCAATCTTCCACAAAACCAGAAAAAAAATTGTTCAAAACAAAACCTGTAAATCCCCCTCAAAAACAAATCTAAAATCAGTATTTCCTCTAACCAAATCAAACTACAACTATCTGAAATCATCTTCGAAACCAGAAATCAATCACCTGTAGCCCTCTTCAAATCATTAACATGAAATTCATTTTGCAAATCATTTTCAAAGATGTTCAAAAGCCTGCTATTTCCTTCACTTCTGTTTTGAAACAACAACTAGGCCTACATTCATCTTCAACTTGAAATTTTTAAAAGCAAACATTCAACTGCAGTTTTAAGATCATAAACAAACCACAACAACTCAAAGTTTTGAAATCAAAGCACATTCCAGTTTCAAGCTTTTTAAAAACATGGTTGCTCTATTCATCGTGCTTGTCTGGTGAGTAACATCACTCTTTTAAAAATTAAGTATGAATCTAGTTGCTTGCTTTACTCTGGAAATAAGTGTGTTTGTATGCCATTTACAAGTTCATTGCTGGTATATATATAAATGTATACAGTAGTGCATGCTGCTGTGTAACTTAGTTTTTTTGTACTTAAGTTTCCAGGTTCAAGAATTGCTAAAAAAATCCATTTCATTTGATCTAATCTGTGTTAAGATTTAAGGTTCAAACAAAATGAGGTTATGTAATGTAAGTTGAAGTTTAAATTTTATTTAAGAAAAGGGAAAAAAATCTGTAATGTCTCTGGAAATCAAAATATAACAGAACAAACTTTGTGTAAGTAAAAAATTTAATTATCCAGATTCATTGATCCAAGATTATAAACCGATTACTTAAACTAAAACTTGAATTTTAAAACTAAAATCAAAATTTTTAATTTGAAAATGAAAGAGCATTTCTGGTTTGACCAGAAATGATATTTTGGGAAGATACTGTCGATCTAGGTGGTCGGGGTGGTCAGCGTCTTCTTTGGTGATGAAGTGGTGATAGGAGAATCAGGGAGAAATAGATGGAAGTGGATCTATGCATTGAGGCGATGGTGGTTAAGGAATGAAGTTTCTAACCCTAGTTTTCTTATAATCAGAAATTTTGGTTTCTCTCAACTTCCCTGGTGGATCGAGTTCACCCAAATCGAGGGAATTGATTGTGGGATGCTTGTCGAAGGTGATGCTGGAAGGTCAGAATCACTGGTGGTCAGAGGCGTGAGATTTAAGTGATTTCCAGGTTTGAGTTTGGTTCTAGGTTGAGCTTTAAAGCTCGATTTTGATTTCGAGCTACTACTAAATGTTTGAGGGTCGGAATTGAGTTGGAAGTTGATCGACGACATGCGTAAGTCGTCGCGAGGGGTCGGAGTTGGCGGCGGTGTTGGTGCATGTGCACAGAGGAGATGGTGTGTATCTGCTGTTGATTTGGGGAAGATGGGTACTCGAGAGTTTATTCGAGTAGATTCGTGTTTTGCTCGAAGTGTTGGGGTGTTGGTCTCGAGGTAATTGTTGTGAGGGCTCGGGTGTATTGTTGTTACAGGGTTTTGTAAAAACCTGTCAGTACTTTAAGTTTAAATGAATCCAAAATGGAAAACCTGTCTGTTTTGAATCTAAATGAGTTTAAATTTTGGAAACAAGATTTAGACTAAGTTTTAAATCAAAGCTTTAATCTAGATTCAAATTTAATCCTAGCTTTAGGATAAATAAAGTTTTATGAAAATTTAAAATGATTTGAAACAAGTTTAAAATATAAAAGCATGTTGTAAATAAATTGTTTTCCAAGAAAATGTTAAAACTTATTTGTATTCTTTTATAAAAGAATTCTTTAATATTTAAATAGAAAGTTATATAAATTAGTTTGACTTAAATTTTAAGTTAAAGATTAATTTATTTTGAATCTTGGTTATAAATATAATCAAGCAAGTTAATTTGAAACTTTTCTTTATATAAGTTACTTTATATAAGATAATTTTTTTGAGAAAGACGGGTATGTAGCGTGAGACTACATAGCCGGTTAGATATATATATCTATATATATGAAAAGCAGTATAATAGCCGATCAACATGCTTGATCGGTAGCACCCTCAGCAAAATAAAAACTACATCAAAACCCCAAAGTCATATTACGAACTAGCAAAAGAACCAGTACATCAAAACAAAACAGCAAGCTGTTAGGGAGTTAAAGTCTTCTGCTATCAAGCACCTCCGGGAGGAAAATCTGTACTACTGCATTGTGAGTTAGCCGGCGACGGACTGCGATAGGGTAAGCGAAGCCTGAAAGGCGCTGAGTGGCTGCAACCTGTATATTGATTGAATAGGTGAGATATACGCCTGCATAGGCCATCAAGATGTGATGTAGGTTTACCAAACACCCGAGCATTCTCTCTTTCCAAATACACCAACAGAAGATAGAAATGAGTATGTCGAGATTGGGATCATGTGAGTTGTTCTGCCAGTAATCGAAAATGATGGGCCTGTCAGGAACAAATCCGAGTGTATGGGCGCTAGAGGCGGCCCAAACCGAGTAAGTGGTGTCACAATGACTAAACAGATGGTGGATGCTTTCATTATGTTCTGAGCAGAAGACACAAAGTGGATTGATTTGAATAAGAAAACGAGTGAGACGATCTTTAGTGTTGACGCGGTTGTGAGAGAGGCACCATTGAAAGAATACAACTCAGGGCTGAATTGGGCATTTCCAGAGTCTGGAGAAACCGAAGGAGCGACCGGGGTTAGTCAGAAAGGCGTAGCATGAGGCTACAGAGAATCCTTTGGAGGGTGCAAGCGCCCAGATGACTCGGTCTGGATGAGGGGAGAGGAGAATAGATCGAAGGATGATGGAGGCAGAGATAAGGTCGGAGAAGGTGGCAGGGCTGAAAAGAGAGGAAGGGCAAAGAGAGTCAGGGCCATGATGAACACAATCGCTGACTGTAATCGTAGGATCGGTCGAGTGGAGGAAGAGATTATGTAAGACTTTGGCGAGGGGGAGCTGATCAAGCCACGTGTCAAACCAGAAAGAGCTGTTTTCACCATTGCCAATGGTTATGTGGAATAAAGATTTGACACGAGGTAAGCATTGGATCACTCCCGCCCAGAAAGGTGAGGGTCTTATGATTGGAGGATAGTGGAGGATAAGGTGGGTTTTGGAGCGATAGTATTGCGAAAGGACCAAATCTTTCCAAATGTAGTGATCGGGGCAGAGACATTTCCAGAGCCATTTAGCTAAAAGGGCGATATTGAGGGCACTGAGGTTAGGGATGCCCAGGCCCCCATGGCGTTTATGCAAGCAAACGGTATCCCAGCTAATTAGTCTTTTAACACCACCCCCGTTCCACAGGAAGTTTCTCCTGATTTTGTCTAAACGATTAATGACCCAAGAAGGAAGCTTATGGAGTGACATCCAGTATGATGGAATGGCAGAGAGTACCGATTTAACGAGGACTAGACGGCCCGCGATGGATAACGAGTGGGCCTTCCAGCCCGAGAGCCTGGAACCAATTTTGGAGATGAGGGGGAGCCAATCAGATCTGATGAGCTTGGTGGGCCGGAGGGTTATGCCGAGATATGACAGTGGGAAGTCTGTTATCTTGCAATTAAGCATAGATGAAATGTAAGGACCCAGGTGATGTGATTTACCTAGCATAATGGCTGAACTTTTGCTGAAATTGATTGAGAGACCAGATATTCTTTCAAAGGAGTATAGTGCTACTTTTAAGCAGTGGATAAATTTTTGTTGGGGGGATGCAAATATGATAGTGTCATCTGCGAACTGTAGGTTGGAGACTGATACCGACGAACCAGGAGGGGTAATTGTTTCTTTACATTTGTTTTTAAAGGTTTATAAATTGATTTAAAGTTGATAAAAGTTTAAATTGTTAATCATTTGGAATCTTAATATTGAAATGAAATTTTAAAGGGAATTTAAAGTAAAAATGTTATCAAATGTATTTGAAAATGAAAATTAAGCCATTAATAAGAAAGATGTTATTATCTTAAGGATAAATAGGTTTAATAATTGGTGATTCATTTTATTTGTAAGGAAATATAAGGGTAATTAATTTAATTAACCAATAAGTTAGGCTTAATTGATTAAGTAATTAAAGGTTTTAAATTTATTAATTAAGAAAAATTAGGTATCATTAGTTAGATAATTATAGATTATTAATTAATGATTAGGAATATAATTAATCAAGTTATTAAAGCTTAATTAAGTTGCAATTAATTATTTCATTAATTAAGTAATTAATGACTAATTAATTGGTTATTAGAGATTTATTAATTTGTAATTAATAATGATAATCAAAGTTTAATTACTTAGGAGAAGTAATTAAAGCTTTGTTAATAGTTAATGTAGATCATTAACTAAGGATTTTTAAATAATTAATTAATGTGATTAATTTTAAATAATTAATTATATTAATTAATTATGGATAATCATTTGTGAAATTGATAAGAGTAATTACTTAATGAAAGTAATTAGAGTAATTAATTACTCAGTGTAATTAATTAATTAATAGGATTAGTTTAAGTTAATTAATTGGTTTAATTAATTTAAATAATCACTTGATGATGGGATTAAGTCTAATTACTTAATGAGATTTGTAATGTGTAGTTACTTAGTGAAGTAATTAGTGAGGGTAATTACAAGATGTAATTAATTGAAGATTTGAAAATAGTTTTGGGTTAATTACCTTGTGAAATTAATATGAAGGATAATTGCTTAGTAAAAGTATTTAACAATTAATTACTTAGTGTAATTAACTTATGTTATTTAAAGATAACTAAGTAATGTAATTAATTATGGGTAATTAATTACTGAATGAGATTAATCAATGGTGATTAATAAATATAAATAATTAAAGATTAATTATTAATTAAGGAGTAATTAATTTATTTGGTGAAGTAATTAAGGGGTTAATTACTGAATGGAGTTAATCAAGGGTAATTAACAATTATGGTTTAAATAAATATTAATTACTTAATGTAATTAATTTAAATAGAAACTGTAATTAGAGATCATTAATTATTATAATTAATAAAGTAATTAAGAATATATTTATTTAGAAATAATTAATCAATGAAGGAATTAATTATTGTAATTAATTAAGGATTAATGTAATTAATTATAGTTAATTAATTTATGAAGTAATTAAAGATTAATTATTGTATTTGGTTAAAAATAATTAATTTGTGAAATTAGTTAATGGATAATTACTTGAATGAAATTAAAGGTTAATTAATCAGGGATGATTAATTAAAATGAATAATTGGTTGATGATTAATTAATTGATTGATAATAAATTAATAGTGATGTAAGCAAGTTTGGTAATGATGAAGTAATTAATTTAATTTACTTTAAATTAGTTAGAAATGATGTAATTAATTTAATTCATTTTAAATTAATTATATTTGGTGTGATTATTAATCATCGCTTATATATGAATGGATGATATTGGTTGCCTTGAATGGTTTGAGATCTCAGATATAATATAAATAATGTTGTATGATGTGGATGCTTTGGTTGCATTGGGATGATAATATGAATTATCTATTTGTGATTGATAATATGGATTATCTGTTGTGAAGATAACGATGATTATCTATTGTGGTATGTGAATTATATATCTATGTGTATATAGATAATGAAATTGAATTGTTTTAAACTTTAAAACAACTTAGCCTTAAAAGATACATTTTGGATTTCGATGAGACCGGGATCGGGTTTCCAGATTTGGATATCCGAAAACCACATCGATCCAAATTTACGATAGGTCGTGAATCTCAAGTGAAGAGCGAAGACTCGAGGTGTAAGGACTATTCGTTGTTAAAACTCTGAGGGTGATTCCAATACGAGTTTAACGGGGTAGTACTTTCAGATTCGAGATGAAGATTCAGAGTGCAAGGGTTATCGTCGTTAACTCTGAGGGTGATTCCAAAATGTGTGTAACTAGATAATGCCTTCGGTTTCGTTCAAACCCGGAACAAACTTGTATGGATTGAATGCTTTCAGAACATCGTCAGGTGGACGATGAGCATTCTAAGAGATGTGTTCTCTAAAGGTAATCGTAGCCTCAAGTCTCATCAACCGGGAATGGCTAAAACAGGGGAAGTGTAGCAAGGCTAAGTGGGTCATGCTCAAGTAGGACGAGATTTTCCCCTGTCTAGAAGTCCCTTTTCATTCGGCTGTGTGGGCAGTTGGAACGTACGCCAACTGCGGGGTTGTCTTGTTCGGGACTATCCAGTAAGGGATGGTTTCGGCCTTGTGTTGCAGGGGATTGGGAGTAATCCTCGGTACGGTGATCTAGGCCCCATACTGTGACGGACGGTACCCCAGTAGCCCTGCCATTGTATGGAATCCAAAATCGAATAAGTGCCAATAGTTTTGATTGTATTACCCACTTTTGTGGCTAGTAGCTGGAATTTAATCATGTAACAATTTCGGCTATTTCATATTTACTTGAAAACCCTAGACCTATTATAATATCACTAGATTTCTTATCCAATGTTTTCGTTGGCGTAAGGTAAAAACTTTTCCATCTTTATGTGTGGGAAGTCTTACGTGATACCTTTCTTTTCAAAGGTTTTTCAAAGTTAAGCAACTTTAACTTGTTACTCACACCAGACCCATGTCTGAGCCGAGGTTTATCTTCTGTTTCCTTAAACTCTTGGGTACTCAAATTTTTACGAGTAGCCAAGGGATTCAGGTTAGCTTTGACAAATTCTGGAGGAGCAATGGAGCAGGAGGGTTCTGCGTTGGATATATAGTTTCCGCTGTGTGTTCTCTGTGTTGGTATCTCTTTATTGAGTTGTATTGAGTTGTAATAACTAGACATGTGTTTATAATTGTCTAGTATGTGATGTATAATCTGTATAACTCTGATAATGGTTGTAAACTATGTAATATTTATGTTATTAATATAATTTATTCGTTCCGCTGTTGAGATTCTTATGTTGTTTCTTCTTTCTTCTCTTTCTTTTCTCTTTTCTATCCCTTTCTTTCTTCAAGATGATGCGATTTTCTGTGGTAAGAAAGTCGGGTCGTCATAGAATCGCTCCTGTTTTAGCCACCTTATGCCAACTCACGGGAGTCGGGTCCACATATATACCTCAAAGGAAATTCCACCACCATCCTACTTCATTCTGGAATCTCCACCGCGTCTACGGTTGTTAAAGTGGTTTTCGGAGTTGGCAGAGAGTATGACAACTTCCGATCGCGGTCTCTTTAACAACCAAACGTTATTATAACACCGCGGTCTTTTCAAAACAGTTTATACTTTCAAAACCAGAATATAATATCCATTTCAAAACCATGTAAATACAATATCATTTCCAATTTAAAACCAAATCAATATGATATCCTTTTTATTTCAAATCAATATAATATCATTTTATTTCAAATATATCTTTTTTTCCAAAATCATAACACTTTCGAATCATATTACCTTGAAATCCATAACTTTGAAACATAACTTCCAATACTTAAATGGTTTAATATTAAATTACTTTATATAATAAATTAGCTTCTTTAATTTCGTAAATCCATTCCAAATACATATTTAAATCCTCAATTAAACCATTTCAAATTCCATATATTTCAAAGCTTAAATATTCAATATTTCAAAACTAAATTCTATAATCATATATATACCTATTTCACTTTTATTATTATTTAGTTTTTGTATATTTGCTTACTAAAACCAATATCCTTTAAATAAAACTTCAAATTTCAAAACTGAGTATTCCTCAATTATTCACTTAATCACCTTAAACCCGAATTAAGTTATTAAACCATATTCCTTTGAAATCTCAATTTCAATAAGTTCCAAATGGATTCTTATTAAATATAATTCTTAATTAGATAAAATCTCAATCAATTTCAAAACTATCTTCTCAACCTTGATTTATAAAAATCAATATAAGCTCTATATAAAAATATAATTTAATTAAATACTTATCCATATTATATTTTATAAAATCAAACTTTATTATTAAACTTATTTTATACTTTAAACAAATTTTATTCATAGCTAAAAACCAAGAATTTAACTGTATATAAAATAACATTTATAAAGTATCCAAATCCATATCTCATAAAATCTTATATTTTTTTACAAAACCATAGAAATCATTTCAAATATTTTTATATATAGACCGCGGTGTCTGTACATAATTTTCTATCTATGGTCAAGTGATACGGATATTTATAATTTCAATCCGTAATTTAAAATAAAAATTATGGTTATATCATTTCAAACCGCAATCCCGAATGAAATAAAGTGCATAACAATTTGCAATTTAAAACAGTATAAAATACAACATCCATTCATCCAATATCAATCATCAACCAATCATCATCCAATTTAACAATAACATCCATATAGAGCATATAATAAATAACATGTAACTACCGACAGTTTATATTCAATAATAAATTAAACAATCTATCTAGCTGGTAGTTTATATGCAATAATAAATTAAATACTAATTTAGTAAATTTAATTTAACTGAGATGATGATTCAAAATATGCCAAATAATCATAAATAAATTTCAAATCGCATCATATATCAATTTTACACACATCGGAAATTTTATAAGTTGTGAGTAGGTTAAAACACTCAACTTTTAAATTTAAATCCAATCTAAACCCAAAAATTGAACGGTCGCAGAATTCGTCCAAACTTGCGCCAAAATGTCCGAAATCCTAATACGAACATAGCGGAGAAAACCGCGCGTAAATCGGACCTCTTACGCAAAATTTAAGATCAATAAAAGATAGGAAATCAAAATAAAAAAAATAAAACAAAAGAAAGAAAACAATTGATACCAGTCCACGTCATCTCCCTCAAACTCTCAACAGAACCTTAATCTCGGACGTTCTTCACGCGCTACAGCCGCCACTTCCAGGCTCAGATTGCCGATGATCTATGTATTGCCCCTAGGTGGAATCACCTCGCGCAAACGTCGCCGCCCAGGCGCGCAACCCAGGCAACGTGCGACGCCACCTCCGGAGATCTTTGACCACGCCGCCGCCTAAAACGTGAAACCCTAATTCAGTTTATCACCATGATCTAGACGTTGATTCACCAAGCGACCTACACCGATGAACTCCATTCGCAGCTCTCCACAGTACGGTAACTTCGATTCGTCGATCAGGCGAAGATCATCAACCACCAACCAACGACCGAGAATGCTTCCTCGATTTCTGGCCACATCGAAACTCAAATCGAAAAACGAATTGTATTTCTGACTTGCGCTTGTCGAGAGCTTCAAATCCATATATAGTTTGCTATATTTTTTGGAGTTTAAAATTTGGTTTTGATTTTGAATTGCAATTGGAATTAGGGTTTGTATGCCATTGGAACGAGGAGGTGGAAAGAAATTATACGTGCAGACAAATGAGAAATAGAGTTAGGCTAGGGTTTATAACATGGTGTATATAAGCAAGGATGAAATAGAATAGATGGACCCGATTTATAAACGAGCTGAACGATGAATGGCCGAAAAGCCCGTTCTAACTCCGGAACGAAATTGGGTCAACCTATATATCACAATAGATGTTTTTAAATATTTTAAATGCGATGGAAAAGGTTTAAGGTCCAAATTCCATCGTATGAAGAAGTTATGCTAAAATCAATTTATTTTAAATTGATTTCAATTGATTCCAATTTAATTGATTTCTGGGCATTTCGAGTCCGTACGATCAAACGACAATCCCGATCATTACGAAACTTGAAATCCAACAAAAATTTACCGTTACAGATCCGATGAAACTGGTTTCGTCGAAATCCGAGTCAGTGGCCAAAATGGCTATTCTTCCAGTAAATTAAATAAATTAAAAATTAATTAATTAAATCAAAATTTTAAATTTCAATACTATAATTGACACTTCATATCATTTTAATTCCCAATCATTTACAATGATTTAAACAATTTAATATGTCAATTTAGAGTTGATAAATCTATAAATTTCAGTGTTAACTTTCAATTTCATTATATTCAGAAATTATAAATTAAATTACCCAAAATTTCATTTAATTGACTTTTCTTTCTGTTATTCAATTCATTGCTATCAACTGGATAAAATTAACATTGGATTCAAAATCCGTTACTTTAAATATTCTCACATTCCATCTTAATTTCAAATAACGTAACATTTATATATTTTAATTTCATTTAATTGCAATTAATCCAATTAAACCCCAATTTATTGATAAAGCTTTTATTTCCAATCCTTATAATTCAACAAATTGTCCAATATGAATAACCTTAACATTACTTACAAATATTACCTTAATTAACATTAACGTAATATTAAATTATAATTATTATAACTGATTTCAAAATTTATATTTACAAGCTACACGAATAGGTAACATACAATAATCGTTACCGTTAACCTTCGGTCACATTAATATAATTTTATTAATTACCAATCAATGTTACCATTTTTTTTCCATGATGCTAATTTCATCAATTTCCATTAACTATCTATTATTTCCTAGGTAAATCCAATATTTCATTTATTCGTTTATGTTCCATTTATAGTCAAGTATAACATATTTGCATTAATTGGCATTTCATTCAATCCATTAATTATAAATTTTAATTAGCATTGTTTACCTTGCATTCTCGTTATTATTTCATAAATATGATTCCCATTTATTTCTTAAATTTATACTAACATTTATTCTATCAAATTTCACTTTATTACATATCATTTCACCAATTAATATAACTTTGAATCTATTTCTCAATTTACAAATTACAATCAATTAAAACCTTACAATTGTTGCAATTAAATTGGGATTGCACTAAATTGGTTGTTTATCAACTACCATTAACATTACTACCTTAATTTACATTCAGTTATTATTAATCAATATATTATTGCATTGGCTAATTAAATGCTTACTCTCATTCATACTTTTATAAGTTTTCCTTTTCCAAACAATATTATAAATACTTACAGGACATTCAATTACTATTTATTATTATAAATTCATTAATTAATTCACTATTTGTCTTTGTTTTCTTATATTCAATTCTTAGCCTAGTATAACAATTTTCATTACTTCATTTATTCGACATTTTCATTTCAATTGTTAATACTTAGCTTTAATTTCCATGGTTGCATTTCATTTTTAACATTAGCTTCATTATAAATTATAAAAAAATTATTTCTTTCTAAATTAAATTAAAAGATCTCATTAATTTAACAAATTTTAATTATGGAAATTTACGGGTCGTTACACTCTCCCCTACTCAACTTTTCGTCTCCGAAAAGGAAAAAGAAAGGGAAAAGAAGAATTAAGAAACCAATATATCTTACTTAAAATAATAAATTTATAAACAAATAATTTACAAAATTAATTACTTTAAATAAAATATACCAATTAATAACCATTAAATCTTTTATAGTCAAATTAATAAAGTTTGGAAAACATTTTTCAAAATTTTCTAAGTCCAAAAATTTACGGAAGATTCCAGCAGAGTCTCCTTTGTAAGGAGAGGCTCGGGAGAAAATAAAATATCAAATATAACAATATATAACATATATTTTTCAAAATAATATATTTTCCAACACGGAAAAATTAATATAATAACGCTATAAAATCGTAATCCGAAAACGTACCTATTTGTCGGGCAATCAACGCTTATTTATGGAACCAAAAGCAGTAGCAATTGCTTCCATAATCTGCATTTCACTTATATAATATAAAAGAGTTAATAATTATATAAAATTAAATATTTAAAGTTGGTTCAACCATAAACAAGCAAATCAATCCAAACAACAATCACTTGCAATCACAACATACAACCACCATATGAAGCCAAATAAAATCAACCATCCATAGAAAACAAACAAATAGTTGTTCGGGTTTTAAAACCTTAAATTATACAGAATGAAAAATAAACTATTAAGCGTACCCTTCACTCAACAGTCTTAGGTGAAACTAAATAGATTATTCATACCTTCCAAACAAATTTAAAGTATCCTTGCCCAAACTACCATAAAAAAACAAACAACCAACAATTTCAAAAAATAGATCAAATTCATTCTTATTTATTTCATTTCATAATATTTGTTGTTTGATTTATTTTCTTTCATATAGTGATTTATCTTATTCAGCATTTAAATTTATTTGCTTAGGTTTATAATCATTTATTTATAATCCTTATCTTTCTATTATATTTACTCATAGTAACATTTTCAATTATACTTAAGTTTATAATAACTACAACATCAAATTTTATTTATTAAAAATTTCGTTAAATACTTTCTTTACTTCAACTTTTTACTTGTATAATATTCTATTACATTTTCTTATTAAACATTGTAACTTTTATTGCTGGGTATGTTATATATATATGCTTTTAAGGATGTAATTGAAAATCATACAAGTTTATCCCATTTCTTTTAAATTAATTTAATGTTCAATAATCATATCATTTGTTTATAGGTTACACATTCAAATTTCTTTTAATTCCATTTAAAACTTAGCATTAAATCTCTTATTTTGTTTAAAGTTCCAATTATTAATTAGTTACTTTCCATTTCGCTACAATAATTGAACTATTAAATAAAGGAAACTTAAGAACTAAATACCGGGTTTAATTTCAAATTATTTTAAAATAATAGATAAATGTATATACTTACAGCTTATATATCCAATTATATTTAAACAATTTGAAATTTACATTTGTTTATCAAAATAAATCTGTTGTAAAACTACTACAGTGGTCTTCCCACTTTGAAACTCGAAAATAAACATCGATGATATGTGCACTCATCACCGAAATTATTTTCCAGCGACAGAGAGGAGAGTACAGAACTTATTTTTTACAATTTTTTTTTAAAAATTCTTTCAAACCTTATTTATATCAGAAAATACTTCTAAATAATATTATTATAACATTCCAAAATCATTCAAAAGAAATTTTTCCAAAAAATCCCGGAACTCAAGTTTTAAATTTTAAATTTTCATTTATTTTAATTTAGATCTTATTTCCAAGCAATATTTATAAATTTCATTACCTAACAACCAATATATTGCAACCAAATATATATCATGTATAAAAGTTTATTTCATATATATATAGAAAATATAATAGGCAAAATTATTTCATTCACCTATATTTCAAAACAAATATTGTGTCGGTCTGTCCTATTAAGTGTTTAGAAACTCCTATTGATGTCATAGCATCGTATGCACTAACCAGAATTTATAAATACAAAACGGAACAAATTAACACAATATTAAAACCTTTTTATAATACTAACAAATACGCTCTCTCATATATATACACTCAGTGACTCATCATAGGGTATTACTACCCTATTAATAAAGAGTCGAACCCCACAAAGCTAAAGGTTTATCGCTAAACCAAAGCTTTGATACCAGATGTAACGTCCGCCTTTCCGCACGCTATAAATCAAGGATAAACCACACACGTCAGACTTAAACCATACAGAAGGCCGGATTGTTATGGAGTAAATAAGAAAAAGCAAGGAAAAAAATAAAATAGAATCTTGCAGCGGAATGATAAAATATAATAATCAAATAAACAGTTCATGAAGCTGTTTTACAAAACATTTGATTATATTTATACAATACATATATCAAAGTTACACATACCAAAGAGTAATAACAATGCAGCGGAACAATGCGATGCAGTGGAACACTATTGTAAATAATAGTAATGGTACAATCTTCGTCTTCGTCCTCTAGAAATAAGGCCTTCAATTCCTGAAATGCTCAAGCTGACTCGAGTGAATTGAAAAGACAAAATACTCGAGTCAGAACTAAAATAACTTATGTGAGTTAAATCAACAGAATTGAATATGAGTGCAGTAACTTAAGAGATGCTCGGGATTCACATCTCTTAAGGATCCGTTAAACTATTTACTATGTAGTAATATTTCACTATTATAATAATGTCTATAGTAAAATAAACTTACTTTAAAATAGCGTTAAGGAGTGACCCAATATTCCCCTTAACACGTAATAGTGCCAATAGTCTATACAGTACCGTAATACCTCCTAATCGGGAGGCTACCAGAGATACTCCATAGGTACGACACAAATCAAACTCGTACAAGGCATGCTAGGGTAGGTGACATGGCACAACTAAGCAATGCCAGGGTAGATATACCAATTACTATCCGGACTGTTGGTGACGCATAGCGTGCAGCTACCACCCACCTCGAGCCATACCCCCAAAATAAAAAATAAAAAGTGGCAACCGAATCAATCCAAAAGTCAGAGTATAATATTGAAGGGATGTGTCCGATAAGAGGGGCTACCTCACTGGCCCAGAATCGCTCCTGTTTTAGCCACCTTATGCCAACTCACGGGAGTCGGGTCCACGTATATACCACAAAGGAAACAACGCCACCATCCTACTTCATTTTGGAATCTCCACTGCGTACACGGTTATTAAAGTGGTTTTCGGAGTTGGCAGAGAGTATGACAACTTCCGATCCTGGTCTCTTTAACAACTAAACGCTATTATAACACCGCGATCTTTCCAAAATAGTTTATACTTTTAAAACCAGAATATAATATCCATTTCAAAACCATATAACTACGATATCATTTCCAATTTAAAACCAAATCAATATGATATCCTTTTTATTTCAAATCAATATAATATCATTTTATTTCAAATATATCTTTTTTCCAAAATCATAACACTTTCGAATCATATTACCTTGAAATCCATAACTTTGAAACATAACTTCCAATACTTAAATGTTTAATATTAAATTACTTTATATAATAAATTAGCTTCTTTAATTTCATAAATCCATTCCAAATACATATTTAAATCCTCAATTAAACCATTTCAAATTCCATATATTTCAAAGCTTAAATATTCAATATTTCAAAACTAAATTTTATAATTCATATATATACCTATTTCACTTTTATTATTATTTAGTTTTTGTATATTTGCTTACTAAAACCAATATCCTTTAAATAAAACTTCAAATTTCAAAACTGAGCATTCCTCAATTATTCACTTAATCACCTTAAACCTGAATTAAGTTATAAAACCATATTCCTTTGAATTCTCAATTTCAATAAGTTCCAAATGGATTCTTATTAAATATAATTCTTAATTAGATAAAATCTCAATCAATTTCAAAACTATCTTCTCAACCTTGATTTATAAAAATCAATATAAACTCTATATTAAAATATAATTTAAGTAAATACTTATCCATATTATATTTTAATAAAATCAAAATTTATTATTAAACTTATTTTATACTTTAAACAAATTTTATTCATAGCTTAAAACCAAGAATTTAACTATATATAAAATATAATTTATAAAATATCCAAATCCATATCTCATAAAATCATATATTTCTATACAAAACCATAGAAATCATTTCAAATATTTTTATATATAGACCACGGTACCTGTATATAATTTTCTATCTATGGTTAAGTGATATGGATATTTATCATTTCAATCCGTAATTTAAAATAAAAATTACGGTTATATCATTTCAGACCACAATCTCGAATGAAATAAGTGCATAACAATTTGCAGTTTAAAACAATATAAAATACAACATCCATTCATCCAATATCAATCATCAACCAATCATCATCCAATTTAACAATAACATCCATATAGAGCATATAATAAATAACAGGTAATTACTGACAGTTTATATTTAATAATAAATTAAACAATCTATCTAATTGGCAGTTTATATGCAATAATAAACTAAATAAAAATCTAATTTAGTAAATTTAATTTAACTGAGATGATGGTTAAAAATATGCCAAACAATCATAAATAAATTTCAAATCGCATCATATATCAATTTAACACACATCAGAAATTTTATAAGTTGTGAGTGGGTTAAAACACTTACCTTTTGAATTTAAATTGAATTTAAACCCAATCTAAACCCCAAAAATTGAACGGTCTCAGAATTTGTCCAAACTAGCACCAAAATGTCCGGAATCCCAATACGAACCTAGTGGACAAAACCGTGCATAAATCGGACCTCGTACGAAAAATTTAAAATGAATAGAAGATAGAAAATCAATATAAAAAAACAAAAGAAAGAAAACAATTGATACCAGCCCGTGTCATCTCCCTCAAACTCTCAGCCGAACCCTAATCTCGAATGTTCTTCATGCGCTACAGCCACCACTTCCAGGCTCAGATCGCTGATGATCTATGCATCGCCCCTAGGTGGAATCACCTCGCGCCCCAGGCGTGCAACCCAGGCAACATGCGACGCCACCTCCGACGATCTTTGACCACGCCGCCGTCTAAAAAGCGAAACCCTAATTCAATTTATCACCATGATCTAGACGTTGATTCACTAAGCGACCTACACCAATGGACTCCATTCGCAGCTCTCCACAGTGCGGTAACTTCGATTCGTCGATCAGGCGAATATCATCAACCACCAACGAACGGCCGAGAATGCTTCCTCGATTTTTGGCCACATCGAAAAACTCAAATCGAAAAACTAATTGTATTGCTGGCTTGCACTCGTCAAGAACTTCAAATCCATATATAATTTGCTATATTTTGTAGAGTTTGAAATTTGGCTTTGATTTTGAATTGCAATTGGAATTAGGGTTTGTCTGCCACTGGAATGAATAAGTGGATAGAAATTGTACGTATAGACAAATGAGAAATAGAGTTAGGCTAGGGTTTATAATAGGGTATATATAGGCAAGGTTGAAACAGAATAGATGAATCCGATTTATAAACGCGCTAAACAATGAACGGCCCGAAAAGCTCGTTCTCACTCCGAAACGAAATTGGGTCAACCCATATATCACAATAGATGTTTTTAAATATTCTAAATGCGATGGAAAAGGTTTAAGGTCCAAATTCCATCGTATGAAGAAGTTATGCTAAAATCAATTTATTTTAATTTGATTTCAATGGATTACAATTTAATTGATTTATGGGCGTTTCGAGTCCGTACGATCAAACGACAAGCCCGATCGTTACGAAACTTGAAATCGAACAAAAATTCACCGTTACAGATCCGATGAAAATGGTTTCGTCGAAATCCGAGTCAGTGGTCAAAATCGCTATTTTTCCAGTAAATTAAATAAATTAAAAATTAATTAATTAAATCAAAATTTTAAATTTGAATAATATAATTGACACTTCTTATCATTTTAAATTTCCCAATCATTTACATTGATTTAAACAATTTTATATGTCAATATAGAGTTGAAAAATCTATAAATTTCAGTGTTAACTTTCAATTTCATTATATTCAGAAATTATAAATTAAATTACCAAAAATTTCATTTAATTGACTTTTTTTCTGTTATTCAATTCAGTGCTATCAAATAGATAAAATTAACATTGGATTCAAAATTCGATACATTAAATATTCTCACATTCCATCTTAATTTCAAATAACGTAACATTATATATTTTAATTTCATTTAATTGCAATTAATCCAATTACATCCCAATATATTGATAAAGCTTTTATTTCCAATCCTCGTAATTTAAGAAATTGTCCAATATGAATAACCTTAATATTACTTACAAATATTACCTTAACTAACATTAACGTAATATTAAATTATAATTATTACAACTGATTTCAAAATTTATATTTACAAGCTACACAAATAGGTAACATACAATAATCGTTACCGTTAACCTTCAGTCACATTAATAGGCTTTTATTACTTACCAATCAATGTTACCATTTTTTTCCATGATACTAATTTCATCAATTTCCATTAACTATCTATTATTTCCTTGGTAAATCCAATATTTCATTTATTCTCTTATGTTCCATTTATAGTCAAGTATAACATATTTGCACTAATTGGCATTTCATTCAATCCATTAATTATAAGTTTTAATTAGCATTGTTTACCTTGCATTCTCGTTATTATTTCATAAATATGATTCCCATTTATTTCTTAAATTTATACTAACATTTATTCTATCAAATTTCACTTTATTACATATCATTTCACCAATTAATATAACTTTAAATCTATTTCCCAATTTACAAATTACAATCAATTAAAACCTTACAAATGTTGCAATTAAATTGGGATTACACTAAATTGGTTATTCATCAACTGCCATTAAGATTACTACCTTAATTTACATTCAGTTATTATTAATCAATATATTATTGCATTGGTTAATTAAATGTTTACTCTCATTCATACTTTTATAAGTTTTCCTTTTCCAAACAATATTATAAATACTTACAAGACATTCAATTACTATTTATTATTATAAATTCATTAATTAATTCACTATTTGCCTTTGTTTTCTTATATTCAATTCTTAGCCTAGTATAACAATTTACATTACTTCATTTAATCGACATTTTAATTTAAATTGTTAATACTTAGCTTTCATTTCCATGATTGCATTTCATTTTTAACATTAGCTTCATTATAAATTATAAAAATTTTATTTCTTTCTAAATTAAATTAAAAGATCTCACTAATTTGACAAATTTTAATTATGAAAATTTACGGATCGTTACAGTTTTAACCCACTCACAACTACTATATTTTATTATGTTAGTTAAATTAAGTTTATGATGTGATTAGAAGTTGATTGATTGCTTTTTGGTATATTTAAATTGTCATTCCAGTTAAATATGACTTTATTGCATTTAAATCTTTATTTAATATTGAATTTAATTGTCAATTGAATACCTGTTGACGATAATCCGTTAATTGATGTTAATTTTTGATTGATTGAATGGTGTTTGTGATGGATGTTTGATTGTTGATATAGGATGACTGGATGTTATATTTTTATATTGTTATATTACTACAAGTTCCCTATGGGTTGAAATGATACATACCCGAACAATCTGATAGATAAGGGAGAAATCGTTATGGGTCGAAATGATAGAATCAAGCGATTCCATGGATTTGAAGTTAAATTTGGGATTTCAGGTTGAAATGATATAAACCCGTAAATTTTAAAGTTATTACGGATTGAAATGATAAATATCTGTATCATTTGACCATAGGGTAGAAAATTATATACGGACACCGGATTGGTTAAATCAAATGATTTTAAACCCTTAAAATTTGAATTTTGTTAAAACGATATTTTTAAGAAAATTTGAATTAGATAAACTGAATTTTTTTGAAATCTAAGTTTTACAAGTTGAAATTCGAATTGGTTTAAATGAATTGTTTAAAGGATTTAAATTGAAATTTAAAGTTGAATTTGAAGTATAAATGAAATTCATCAAAATTGAGTTATTGAAACGATTGAAATGTAATTTTGAAATCTATTGATACTAGAGTACTTAAATTGATATTTCTAACATGGAATTGAAATCGATATAGGTTTACATAGTTTATTGAGAATCTGAATTAAAAGATTTGAAATTGGGTTTGTTGATTTTAAAATTGAATATTGTTTACATGTGTTGAAATGAAAGAAATAGTTAATTTGATATAATTTCAAATTTATTATTTTAATATAAACTGAAAATAAAAGTTATTTTAAATCCAGATTATTAAGATTTTCAACTATTGAACTAATCATATCTATTATAAACTATTTTAATGAATTTAAACTACTTTAATTTATTTTAATCTATTTTAAATCTATTTAATCCATTTTTATATATTCTACCTAATTTAAACTATTTAATCCATTTTAAATTATTTTAAATCTATTTAATCTATTTTAAATCTATTTAATCTATTTAAACTATCTTAAATCCACCTAAACTATTTTAATCGATTTAAATTATTTAATTTATTTTAATCTATTTAGTCCAATTTGATATACTTTACCTGATTTAAACTAATTAATCCTTTTTAATTTATTTTAAATCTATTTAATCTACTTTAAATCTATTTAATCTATTTTAAATCTATTTAAACTATCTTAAATCCACCTAACTATTTTAACTTATTTTAAAACTATTTTAAGATATTTTAAACTATTTAACTATTGTAAACTATTAAAACTATTTAAACTAATTTAAAACTATCTAAACTATTTTCTAAAAATAAAACGGTGCAAGGTTGGACTGTTATATTTAAATCCTTGATTTAAAAGCGAACATGATTTAATTATGTTATAACCTAAGTTGGGATTTAAATGATATTTTCTAGTGAAATGGCTATTGAGTAAATATGATGATTTTGAAATGAGAGTTTAACCCTTTTTCCAATATGATTTCAGAAGTGAATATGATTTTAAAGTGAATATGATTTCGAAAGTGAATATGATTTCGAAAGTGATATGGTTTAAATTGAATATAATATTTTGATATCAATTATGAATCCGTTTTGAAAATGTAAAAGAACCATCCGGTATGAAATATGCATTTGGTTGTTAAAGAGACCGAGATCAGATATTGTTATATTCTCTACCAATATCGAAAACCACTTTAACAACTATGTAGGTGGTGGAGATTCCAGAATGAAGTAGGATGGTTTGGCAAACGATTCTATATGAGGTATTTATGTAGCCCTGACTCCCTCGAGTCAGCCTGATGTGGCTAAAATAGGAGCTACCTAGGCCAAGTGAGGTCGCACCACCGATCAGACATGCTTCTTCGATACCATATTATGACTTTGTGATTTATTTGGTAGCCACCGCTCGATTTTATTATGGGAGTGTGTTCCGAGGTGGGCGGTAGTGGCTGCTATAGGTTACCACCAGCCTGGTTATGCAAACGGTAGAATCCTACCTCGGCATTGCCTCGCGTGCCGTGTCACATGCCTTATCATGCCTTCTATGAGTTTGGTTTGTACCATACCTATGGAGTGCCCTTTGATAGCCCTCCACTTACAGAGGAATTACGATACTGTATAGACTACGAGAATATATATATATATATATATATATATCTGTGTGTGTGTGTGTGTCTGTGTGTGTGTTAAGGGGGATATGGGTAATGCCTCAATGCTATTTTAATACTTACTTTACTGTAGACACTACTATAATATCGTATTGTACAATGTATGTAGATAGTTTAACGGATCTTTAGGAGATGGAATCCCGAACTTCTCTTAGTTATTGCACTTACGTTAGACACTGGATAGGAGATGCCAAACCCCATAAACATCTCTGACGTCGTTAAACTTAAATTTATTCACTGTTGATTTAACTTACATAAGTTCTTTTGGTTCTGACTCGAATGTTTGTCTTTTCATTACGATCGGGTCAGCATGGGCTTTTCAGTGTATTGATGATTGCCTTTGGAGGACGAAGATTAAGATTTAATACTATTATTATTTATTTTATTTATTTCACTACATCATGTTGTTCCACTGCATTATTACTTATTTCTGTTGTATGTAACTTTGATTCTATATTGTAAAAGAGTAATCAAATGTTATTTGTAAAACAGTTTCATGGACTATTTATTTGATTACTGTTTTATCATTCCGCTATGAGATGCTATGTTTGTTTATTTCTTTCTTTGGTTTTCCTATTTAACCCATAACAATCCTCCCTTTTGAGTGATTTGAGTCCTACATGTATGGTTAATTGTCGATTTGAACTGTCCAAAAAGGTGGATCGTTACATTTGGTATTCGAGCTTTAGTTTAGGAATAACTTTAGCTTTGTGGGGTTTGACTCATTAGAAGTAGGGTAGTAATACCCTAGAACGAGTCGTTAAGGGTATATATATGAGAGAGCGTACTTGTTATTGTTATAAAAATATTATTGTGTTAACTTGTTATTGTTATAAATTCTGGTTGGTTCATAGGACGCTATGACATCGATAGGGATTTCTAAACACTTAATAGGGCAGATCGACACAACATTGTTTTTGAAATATAGGTAAATGAAATAATTTTGCCTAGTATTATATTTTCTATATAAAGAATAATCTTTATAAATGTATATAATTATATGTGATATGTTTGGTTATTTGTTAGGAAGTGAAATTTTATAAATGATTGTAAAATAATATTTATAGATAGAGTAAATAAGTAGAGAATTTGAGAACTTAAGTTGTAGGATTTTTAATTTTTTTTTTCGAATTTTTTTGGAATATGGTATTAGTATTGTTTGAAAGTATTTATTGATATAAATATTTCGATACGATTTGATAGAAATGTTTTAAAGGAATTTTGAAAGGAAATAAGTCGTTATTCCCCTCTCTATTGCTAGGAAATAATTTCGGTGATGAGTGCATGCATCATCGACGTTCATTTTCAAGTTTCAAAGTGGGAAGGCCATTGTAGTAGTTTTATTACACACTAGTTTTGATAACAAATCTAAATTTTAAATTTCTAAATAGGATTTGGATATATTAAAGATATGACTATATATATTATATATTATTTTAAAATGATTTGAAAATGGAACATGGTATTCAGTTCTTAAGTTTCTGTAAATTAGTAGTCTTAATTGTTGTAATGAATGAAATCTTAACCATTTAATAATTGAAAACTAACTGAGAAAAACAAGAATTTGAGATAATTGATTAATGAAATATGTAAGATATTGGTAACTTGTAAATCAAAGACAATGAAATTTTAAGGAGATGTGAAGTGTTGAACATTTGTTAACTAAAATGAATAAGATAAACTTGGGTAACATTTAATTACATTCTAAAAGACACACACACACACACACACACACACACACACACACATATAACTCACCAAAATATTAAAAATTAAAATGTTAAATAAGAATATGTAATGGAAGATTATAGAAGTAAAACTTAATTAATAGAAATGTTCAATGGAATTATATTTATAAATGAAGAATTAAGATGTCTAAGAATATTATAAACTTAAGTTAATATTTTTAAGCGCTACTAATTAAATTTTAAAAAAGTAAATACTGAAAGTATATGATTATAAACTTAAGTTAATGATTGAAGCAATTTATAAAGTAAAAGTGAATGGTAAAGGTAAATACTATATATGAAAGAAATAAATGTGAAAAAATCTAAGTATGAGTTGCTTCATAGATGAATATTGATGTAAAATGGAATCAAATAACTAATACATGTGAAGTAAACTGAAATAAAAAGGTAGGTAATACTTAAATAATGAATTAATTCATTTTTCAAACAATTGAATGGAAATAACTTATGTAAGCAATGAATGTAAAGTAATGAAAAGAAAATGGCATTGTATGAATAAATGAGAAATGAAATTTTGTAAGTAGTAAAAGTAAATTAATGGGAAAATAGCATTGTATGAATGAAGAAAAATAATGAACAGTGAATAATATGAAAGGAGATTAATAAGAATGAGCCTACATGACATTTGAATTTATTGGTTGTTTGGCTTATGGGATGTGTGGGAAGTGATACTTCAAATTGTTTAGGATGTATAAATAATCTATTAAGTTTTATCTAAAACTGTTGAGTGTATAGTATACTTAGTAGTTTATTTGTCATTTTATACAATTAAAAGTTTTCGAACCCAAACAAACCATTTGTTTTGGTTGCTATGGATGTATGATTGATTTCTTTGATTACATGTGATGACTGTATGGCTTTGTTTGCAAGTGATTGTTGTTATGTTGTGTTGGTTTGTTTGTAATTGATTAAAAAAACTAAACATTTCCCTTTTACATAGTATTAACTTCTTTGGATTACATAAATGAGATGCAGGTTATGAAAGTAATAGCTGCTGCTTTTGGTTTCATAAATAAGCCTGTTTTCCTGACAAATAGGTACATTTTCGGATTACGGTTTTATAGCGATATTATATTGTTTTCCCGTAGTTTGAGATATATTATTTGAAATATGTGATATATAATGTTATTATTGACATTGCTAGTTTCTCAGACCTATCCGTACAAAGGAGACTCTGTCGAAATTTTCCATGATTTTTGAACTTAGATTTTTTTGAGAAAATGGAAATGTTTTCGAACTTTTATTAAACTTGAATATGAATATGAAATCATTTATTAATTGATATATTTTATTTAATTATGTAAATTAATTGTTTATTAATTGAATACTTTGAATTAAATATATTAGTTTCTTAATTCCTTCTTTCCCTTTTCGAGAATGAAAAGTTTTAAGTGGGGGAGAGTGTAACGACCCATAATTTTCAATAATTAAAAATATTTAATTTAATAAGATATTGGTGTTTAATATCGGGAAAAATTAAAATATGTGATTTAATTTATGAGAATAACAACTAGAAGGGAATTTAATAATGTTAACTTAAGGCAATTGATAATTATTTTAACGCAATTTCAATAACTGAAATGATTATAGACACAAAACTTGGTTATAAGTTGAAAATAAGGAAATAAACCAAATGTTATATTAATTAGTGAAATAATATGTAATTTATTGTAATTGGATAAAATCAGTGTTGTGTAAGTGGTTATAACATTTAATTGTATAAAATAAACATATAAATGTGATTAAATTAAGTAAAAGGTGACAATTGTTTATTGTTAGCCATTTATTTAATCTATTGAATTAAATTGAAAATCAATTGTAATAATAATAATTAAATATTCGTTAATATGGATTAAAAAGATAATTATAGAATATTAGTGTAATAAGATATAAAACAATGTTAACTATTGCAATGACCCGAATTTTTCGACGGTTCATTTTGAATATTTAAATGGTTTTAATATTTGATTTGGAATTTTAATAGTGTTAGTAAGATTTTAAAACTGATATTTCAACTGATTTTGCCAATTTATGAAATCGTTGATTTAATCGACGTGTTAAAATAGCGATCCGGGGCAGAGTCTCGAAATTCGACGAAACTAGTTCCACTGGATCTGTAATAATGTATTATTGTCGGATTTTAAATTTTGTAGTGTTTGAAGTTATCATTTCGTATGGGATATAAACGCGTTGAATTTAATATCGAAAGTTCAATATAATAATTGAGTCCAAAAAGCGATCTTCTCCATACTATCGAATTTGGACTTGAAACCTTTTCCATTGCGTTCGGAACAGAGGTATAACATTGTGAATGCCAGGCGGCACGTCTCGATAGGGATTGTAAATGTTTAGTTACCCAACATGAGATATTTTGAATTTAAATAATTATAAAAGTGAAATCAATCACAGTCACAAGCCGCCCTCTTCATCTCTTAAAATCGTGGCTTATTCCCTCACATAAGAGCAAAATAAATCATGTCTTTCTTCCTTTCATTCTTTCAGTTCAAAAAATCATGAATGCTCCTAAGTCCTCCCTCTTCTTTAAAATCAAATCCATTCACGAAAATAATATTCATATAAAAAAAGAATAGAACAAACAAAAAATCAACTCAGAGAAAAAAGAAAAAAAGGGAATTCGAATTGGAATCACATGCTTCCTTTATTCACCCCAAGCATCGAGCGGCTATTCATGATCATCGAATCGCCTGAGAAGAGTACGACAGCGCTATGCTTGTGAGAAGGAGTCACGATCACCTCTAATAATGGAAAAGAGAGGGAGGGTTGCCGATGGGATTTGGTGGCATGAAAGAGGAGGCATGTAAAGGGTGCGACACGACGAGGGGGAAGAAAAGGGGAGATGGTTGCTACTATAATAGTGATAGGGTGATGCGCAATTGTGCGGTGAGGTGCAATGCTCAGGGAAGCACACGCATGAGAAGATGGGTCGTTCATGTCAGGTTGTGATTACAAGGGAGGTAGGTGATCCACGATGGAAAACGGAGGCTGGGGGTGGCTGAAGGTGCATTGCCTGGAGGTTTCCACCGATGGTGGCTGCCGCTATCGAAGCTGGGGATGGGAAGATGTGAGTAGTGATAGGCAAACGGTGGGTTGGATATCAGCGTGCAAGCATGGTTTGTTTGGGAAGAACGTATTGAAATTGATTTCAATTACATTTAGCTAAATTGTGAGTAATTAGTTTAAATTAATAAATTAGCTGATTGATTTTTATGAAAAGTGAAACCATTAATTTATATAAATTCGAAAATTGGCATACAAGGTCTAAAAATCGTGAAACAAGTCGAGAGTTGTTCGAGCTCGAAAATCAATGCAAAAGAATGGGTTTAGAATTTTTCAGAGGCATATGGGATTTTGGAAAATTTAAAATCTAGATGTTTGGCAAATTAAAAACCAAGGTAAGTAAATCTCACTCATCATGGACTACTATTTTAATTTAAATTGTTGAAAATTGATTATTTATTGATTTGATGCATTGATAATAGTTAGTATCAGTTGGATGTTATATTATATATATAGTAGTATATATATTAGTAGTTGGATATAATTTCGCCTATTGGAGCGGATGAGACCCTATGTGCACCGCATAATAGTGGATGACCCTATATACCGCGATATCCCTCTCGAAGTGAGATTGGTATTTTTATGTTGTCTTAACATATGTGGATGTGGGGAAACAAGTTGGAGGGATCCAACTGGATTCCTCAAATTTATATTGATTGTTTTTCATATATAATGATATATGACGTATTAGAATAATCTATTACAGATTATTGTTGTGATTGAACAATTGGATGCTAAAGCAGCACTGGCCTGAGTTTTGGTATTTTAAATAGCACAATATTATTTATCGATTTTGAGGGAATTTAAATAGATATTTTGTGTAACGACCCATAATTTTTTAAAATTAAAAATAGTTGATTTAATAAGGTTTTGTGATTTAACGTTAGAAGAAACAAGAATTTATGATCTGATAATAAGAATATAACGAGAATGCAATGTAATGGTATTAATTTAAAGTAATTTATAATTGCTTTAAATGTAATTTCAATTAATTAAAATAATTAAAAATTATAATTGGTTATAGATTGCAAACTAATTATAAGAACATGTATTAATTTATAATTGGATTAAAAGAGAATTGATAATTTAAAAGTTGATTAATTAATTAAATAATGTGTAATAAACTGTAATTGGATAAAATTTGTGTAATATGAGTTGTTATAACATTTGTTTGTAAATAATAAACTTACAAATGTTATTAAATGAAGAATGGTGACAATTGTTATTTGTTACCAATTTAATTATCAATTACAATTGAATGTCATTAAATGTTACATAATGTGACTTATACAATAACTGCAAATTGGGAATGTAACAAAATGTATAGAAATGTCAATTACACTCGTAAGGCAATGAATTGATTTAATAATAAAAATGAAACCATGATAAATTAATTTATTGGATTTTAAGTTATAATAAAATTTGCATAAATTCGATGTAATTAAAATATTGCAAAAAATATATTAGAAATGATAGTTGTAGAATATTAGTATAATAAGATATTAAAAAATGTTAACTGTGTCTATAGAATAATAATTGATGAAATAAAAAAATTGACAAAAAATTAAATCAATTTATTGGAACTAAATTTTAATTAATTGGATTTTGTTTACAGTTAGAACTGAACACTGTAATTTGTGAAATATTCAACACTAAATTGATATGTAAATTTGTTTTAAATTATTATAATTGTCTAAGTAATCAAAAATGATAAAATCTGTTAATTATAGGAGTTGAAATTAAAAAGTGATTTAATTAATTTAATAGTAATTTATTTAATTAACGTGAAAATAGCCATTTTGGCCATTGTCTTGATTTTTTACGAAACAGTTTCATCAGATCTATAATAATGAATTATTGTAAAGTTTCAAATTTCATAATGATCAGACTGGTCGTTTGATCGTACGGGCTTGAAACGCGTAGAAATTAATTTAATTGAAATCAATTTGAAATAAGCTGATTTTGAAGCTAACTTCATTATACGATGGATTTTGGACTTGAAATCTGTTCCATTAAGTTTAGAATTATCGAAATCGTCTATTTTGATATATGGGATGACCCATTTTTGTTCCGGATATAGAACGTGTTTTTAGGGCCATATTTGTCGTTTCAAATCAATTCGGGTATTGTTTATATTTCTTATCAGGCTTTGTTAGTCTATATTGTTTTTTTTCTAACCCTAGCAGTCTTTTTATTTCTCATCTCTATCTTCTGTTTGCTCCATTCTCTAATGGAAGAAACCTAATTTGCATTCAACCCTAAATTTCAATCTCCAAATCAATTTCAAATTCAAACTCCTCCAAACCATATCAAATTATATATCAATTCAAAGTTGTCGACGAGCGTAATTCACTGGTACAATTCATTTTTCAATTCGATTCACCGTTTGTCCAGAAATCGAGGTTGAACCTTAGCCGTCCATTCTAGGTTTTGGACGATCCAACGGTGGATCATCGTCCGATCGATGATTGGGAGGTTTCGTTGGGAAGATGGGGTTGAGCAGGCCTTGGATTTTCCATTCTTTTGCAGACAGGCGATCTTGATTCGCCAGAAATTGCGGTAGACCTTCAGCGGCGGCAAGCAACTCTGCCTACACCAGGATCGGCCACGCGGCCAGGAAATAAGCGGCAGAGGTGGGGAAGCGTTCTGGCGTGCTCTGATCTGGTGCTCGACATGCGTACGCGGTGCAATGATCGTTAAACGGTGGCGGCTACTTTAGGTTTGAACGTGATGTCTTATGCTCGGTTAAGGTTTCATAATAGCCTGGAAATGACGTGTTAGTTAGTGATGAGCTGATGTCGAATAGGTTAGTGATGTGATTTGTTTTATTTTAATACAAAATTTAATTTCTAAATCGTTCTAATTAGCATAACTTTCACGTTTGAGGTCCAATTGAGGTGCGGTTTGTTCAATTATGATCGTATCAAAATTCCAGACATTTTGATGCTTGTTTGGACGAATTCTGAGGCCGTTGAATTTTGGACCTTTATTCGGATTTCAAATTGATTTAAAATCGAAGGTGAGTGTTTTAACCCACTCACAATTACTAAATTATCTTATGTTAGTTAATTTAAATTTATGATCTGATTAGAAATTAATTGATTGATGTTTGGTACGTTTAAATTGTCATTCTAGTTAAATTTGACTTTTATTGCATTTAATCATCATTTAATTTAATATTGAATTTAATTGTCAACTTAATACAAGTTAATGATAATCAATTATCTATTGATGTTTATTGGTTGATTTGGATTATGATTGTGATGGATGTTTGATTGTTGATATTGGATGACTAGATGTTGTATTTTTATATTATTATAACAGTGCAAGTTCCCTATGGGTTGAAATGATACATACTCGAACGATCTATAAATTAGGGAAAAATCATTATGGGTTGAAATGATAGACCCAAGAAATTTTATGGATTTTTATTTAATTCAGGATTACAGTTTGAAATGATATATAACTGTACAATTTTAAATTGCGGATTGAAATGATAAATATCCGTATCACTTGACCATAAGATAGAAAATTATATACGGACACCAGATTAGTTAAATTAAATGATTTTTAATTCTTTAAATTATGAATTCAGTTAACGGGTATTTTGAAATAGAAATTGATTTATATAAACTAAATTATTTTCGATAATCCAAGCGTTAATGTTGAAATTGAAATTGATATAATGAATTGTTCAAAGAATTTAAATTGGAATTTCAAAGTTAAAGGGTCAAATATAAATGAATTTATCGGAATCGAGTTGTTGAAATGTTTGGATATAACTTTGAAATCTGTTATAAACTACTTTAAACTAATTAAATTAAATTAACTATTTTATCAATTTAAAACTATTTATTTTAATCTATTATAACCTATTTAATCCAATTTAATCTATTTTACCTATTTTAAACTGATTAATTTTTTTTAATTTTTTTTAAAATCTATTTAAGATAATTTAATTTATTTAATCTTTTTTAAATTTATTTAATCTATTTAAGATAATTTTAAATCTATTAAATCAATTTTAAATCCATTTAATTCATTTTAAAATCTAATTAAATCAAATTTAAATCTATTCAAACTATTTGACTATTTAAACTATTTAATCTATTTTAAACTATTTTTAAAATTATTAAAACTATTTATGACTATCTAAACTATTTTCTAAAATTTCAGACTATATAAGTTGAGGTGTTTAAGTTTAAATCCTTGATGATGATACGACCTAAGTTGGAATTCGGAATTGATACCTTTTTGTAAAAATGACATATCTGCGTAAGTATGATGATTTTGGAACGAGGATTTAATTAACCTATCTCATCGATAAATTCAAAGTTGAATATGATTTTTGAAGCGAATATGATTTTTGAAAGTGAATATTGTTTTTAAAGTGAATATGATTTCGAAAGGGATATGGTTTGAAATCAAATATGATATTTTGATATTAATCATGAAAAGGTTTTGGAAATGTAAATGAACCATCCGGTGTGAAATAAACGTTTGGTTGTCAAAGGGACCGGGATCGGATATTGTCATCCTCTCTACCAATACTGAAAACCACTTTAACAACTGTGTACATGGTGGAGATTCCTGAAATGAAGTAGGATGGATTGGTGAACGATTCTGCTTGAGATATTTACGTAACCCTGACTCCCGTGAGTTAGCTTAGATGTGACTAAAATAGAAGCTATACCGGGCCAAGTGAGATCATTCCTCCTATCGCGCACATTTCTTCGATATTATATTTTGACTTTGTGATTATTTGGTGGCCACCCCTCGATTTTGATTATAGGAGTGTGTCTGAGGTGGATGGTAGTAGCTGCTATGCGTTACCACCTGTCCGGGTGTACAATTCGTATATCTACCCTGGCATTGCCTCGAGTGCCATGTTTACATGTCCTATCGTGCCTTGTACAAGTTTGTTCCGTACCATACCTATGGAGTGCCCTCTGAGTAAACCTCACGGAGGAGCGTACAGTACTACATTAACTATGGGAATATATAAAATGTGTTAAGGGGGATATGGGTAATGTGTTAACGCTTTTTGATACTTTACATTACAGTAGACATATTATAATAGTGTATTGTACTACATGGTAGATAGTTTAATGGATCCTTAGGAGAATGGTAATCCCGAAGATCTCTTAAGTTATTACACTCATGTTAGCCACTGGATAGGAGATGTCAAACCCCGTAAATATCTCCGGCGCCGTTACACTCATATTTATTTATTGTTGATTTATCTTACATAAGATCTTTTAGTTCTGACTCGAATGTTTTGTCTTTTCAATTTGCTTGGGTCAGTCTGAGCTTTTCAGTTTATCGAAGACTTCTTTCTGGAGGATAAAGACGAAGATTTTATGCTATTATTATTAATTATATGTATTCCGCTGCATCATTCTGTTGCATTTACTTATTTATTATTGTTTTATATAACTCTAATTTTGTGTTGTAAAAGAATAATCAAATGTATTTATAAAACAGCTTCATGAACTGTTATTTGATTATTATATTTTGCCATTCCCTTATGAGATTCTGTAATTGTTTTATTTCTTTCTCTTCTTTTTCTTATTTACCCCATAACAATCTGCCCATTTGAATGGTTTGATTTTGACATGTGTGGTTTATCATCGATTTAAACCATCCAAAAAGTAGTTTGTTACATTTTGGATATAAAAATATTTATATCAAAGTTTGGATTTATTTAAAAGAAATTGATTTGGTTAAAACAATAAATTGATTTTTGAGTTGTACTCAACTGCTAGGGAAAAATATATTTTAAATAGAGATTAAAAATAATTTATATAGAAGATTTTTTCTAAAATGATGGATTTTTAAATGATACTTTTGAAAAATATGTAGAGGGGTTAAAATCGATATTAAAATAGATTTGTGGAATAAATGAAATTTATTTAGAAATGGAACTATAAAATGAAATTAGTTTTATAAACTAGTGGAAACTCAAAGGAGTTTATAAATTTATAACGATGTTCATATATAAGGATAAAACGATATCATTTGATAAATTGTTAATATAAATTTGTTGGGTGAATTTATATTAGGATATGGAAATCAGTTTGACAAAAAAATAGTGATTTCTATTTTTAAAATGTGAGAATGGTTAAGGGAACAGAAATGAAATCGACGTGTAGTGAATCAAGAGGGATTTACAAATTGAAATTGGAATTTTAAAAATATATTTTTATCGAGAAATTAGGTAGTTTTTCAAAAATTATTTTTATATATATTCAAATTATGTAATTTGAAGCTGCTTTGGTAACAAAATTCTTTGAAAGTGGATTTTTTTAAATATTTAGCATTAATAGAAATAAATCTCTAATTTTTAAAATAAGCTTTGTAAAACCAATTTGTTATTTGAAATTAAAACAGGGAATGAAGTGTCAGTGTTATTTATGTATTTTAAAATTTTAAATGATTACTTAAACGTGCTTTTAAAAAGAAATTATCATTCTTTAAGAATACTTATTATATATAGAGAGAGTTTGAAAATGAGTTGAATTTATTTATAAACACTGTCGAGATGCGGAAACGGGTATGATTTTTAAGTTGTAAATGGATAGACGAGATTATAAGTGAATATAATCGACTTTGGAAAGTGTAAAGGAATTAATATAAATTTAGGAAATAAAGGAGATAGGATAAGAAAAACTCATAAGTATTGAGATTAGAAATGATTTCGGGATAATGGATTATAATATTTTCCTATGTGAGAAAATGAAAGGTTTTTGAAAATACTTAGAGATGAAGGATTTATATCGAGATAGTAATGGATTATAAATCGAAGTTGGAAATATTTCACTAAGTGTTGAAGTGAGGTACATATGGAAATATCCTATTATGCAAGCGAGTATTTGGAAAAGTTTTGAAATATTGATAAATTTTGAAAAAAAAAAGATTTGAATATATATCTTATAAAGATATTTTGAATTGGATGTTTTAAAGAGTTTTAAATAATGGCCTAGTGACTATTTATGGATGTTATTTGATAGTTAAATAACCGACTATAAATGTTGGACAATTTCATTAATCGTCTTGAAGAGATCGGGATCGGATGTAATTATCCGAAAACCACTTCGATCCGGTTTGAACGTTACGAATGGATATCGTGAAGATAGTGAAGACGGCGATATTCGGTTTATCGACAACTTGTATTGACGAATGCTATCAGAACATTATCATTGGAGGACGATGAGCATTCTAAATGGAATTGTTCTTGAAAGATAATTATTAGCCTCAAACCTCATTAACCGAGAATGACTAAAACAGGGAAGACGGAGCACGACTAAGTGGGTCGCACCCAATTAGGGTATGTTATCACTTTTCTAGATATCCTTGGAAATATATAAATGATGGATATGGTTGTGAATGAAAAAGAGAGTGGTCGATTTCTTAGGGTTGGAACACCCGAGGTGATAACATATTCGGTCTATCTAGGTTGGAGGTAGGTCGTTCTTGTGTAGCAGAGGATCTCGACGAAGTCCTTGGTACATTTTTATAGAGGTGTACTATGATGGGCGGTACCCCAATGGCCCAGTCATTGTATTGGATCTATTTTCCAATTTGAGCCTTTACGGTTTTGTTTGTAGAGCCTAGTATGCTCGAATTTAATTAATGTAACAATTTCGGCTATTTGAATAAGTATTTGTATTTAGAAACTATTATAATATCACTGGATTTTCTATAAAATGTTTTGGATATCCTAAGATAAAAACCGGTCGTGTTTATATGTACGAGGTCTTACGAGATACCTTTGTTTCAAAGGATTTGATAACTCTAATAATTCAAAGTTGAGTGTGTTTTCTTATGCTGGTTTTGTAGACTAACTCGGGTGTTATTTTATTATAATACTCAGGTCAGACCGAGTTTTATAAATTCAGGTTAGAATGATATGGAGCTTAGAAGACGAGTTGGAGGAGTTTGGACGTATTTCCATACTTGGTTTAGATTTTCGTTGTGTCGAGACAAGTCATTATAACTATCCAGATTGATGTATAGATTTTTGTACTCTGATGATTGTAAGTATAAACATATACATATTCTTTTATATAAAAATATATTATTATATATTATATTTTGCTTCGCTACGACTGTGAGATTCTGTGTTGTTGTTTAATTTTTCTTCTACCTATTTCTTCTTTACCCAAAAGATTCGTATTTTCCGTTCTTTGAGTTGAACTAATGTGAATTATGGTGAACTCAAAGGGTACGGAACTACATGTCGCTACACTTAGTATCAGAGCTGAAGGTTAAGTGAGAACCTTGGCTTTGAAGGGATTACTCATTAGATATAGGGTCAGTAGTACGCTAGAATGAGTTAAGTGTGTTAGTAGATATGAGCGTGTATTTGTTAGTGAATATAAATTGTTTTATATTGTGTTGATTTATTTGTTGAGTGACATTTAAATTCCGGTCGAGTAGTGGGACGCCACGACATCGATAGAAGTTTCTAAACTCTTAAACACGATTAACCGACACAGTATTGTTTTGAAGCGAGTAAATGAAATAATTTTACCCAAATTATATTTTGATATAAAAGAAGAAATTTTCTGAAAATTATTATAGTGAATTGATGTTTTTGGCTATTATTATATAATCAAAATGAGGAAATGGTATATGAAAACCAAAATTAAAATGGTATAAGAATGAATTGTACAAGTGAATTAAAAAATAAAATCGGATTCAAACCAGAAATTTGAAAATTAAATCTTGGAAGGTTTGGAAAATATATTTCGAAATGGTGTGAAAATAAAAATGGTATTATTTTGGAATTATTTTTGGAATAAAAATGGTTTTAAACGGATTTTGGGAGTGATATAGCACTGAACTCACTTCAACCTTTGGAAAATAATCCCGGTGATGACTATAGCATAATCAGTATTCATTTTCGAGTTTCTAGTGATGGATTGCTACCGAAGTAATTTGATATGAATATTTTGTGGGAAAAAACAAATGTTGTTTTAGAAATACCAAGGGATTTGTTTTGGATAAAAATCAAGTTGATTTTTGAAATTTGAAGGAAATGGTTTGTTAAAACTGAAATATATATATATATATATATATATATATATATATATAGTATTTCAAAATAATTTGAAGAAACACTGGGTGTTGAATTCTGAAATTTCAAGGAAAATGAGAAGTGAAATCAGAAGAGAATAAGTTTTGAAATAAAACTTGGAAAATGTGAACTTCAAGTTGAAATTAAAATTTAACTTGTATAAGTCAAATAAATTAGATTTGTAAAAGAAAATTTGTAGGAAATGGAATTTCACTTAAGCAAAAGTTAAAGTAAATAAATTAAACAAAGTAATTATAATAAATAGAATGAAATTAATAGGATGTGATGAAGTTAACTAAATATAAGTGCATACGAATGTGTAAGTGAATGGAACAAATAAATATAAGTGAGGAAGTGTAGAAAGATTTGAAATTTGAATTAACTTCTTACTTGATTAAATTGAATAAATTAAAAATAAATTTGTTTGGAGTGAAATTAGTTAAAGTATGAATACGGTTTTGAAATATTGGTTAAAAGAAATTGAAATTTAAAAAAAAGTGAACCGGGTTTGAAACCATATCAAATTGAATTGAATATAAATTTTGGGTTAAATGTATGCTAAAAATGGATTTCCTGACCCACCAACGAGAGAAAAACTTAGTGGAAATCAAGAAATACCAGACAATCTAAAATCCAAACCAAGAACAAATCACTTGGGTAGTTTCTGATTAATTTACAAATATAAAGAGATGGCTTCTCATTCATATCAGTATTGTTTTTTTCTTTAATGGCATAGTTTAATTTATTGGCACTTTTGATGTTCAATATGAGAGGAGATGTAAATTAAGTTTGGATGGGTTTACAGGATCAGGTGGTAAGTTATATGTGGTTAAGTTTGGATATGGTCATAGGATCAAAGGTTTTGGTCAAATTATGTTGATGGTAGCTCATATGATGTACAAGTCGGTTTTGAATAATAATAAATGTGTTAGTTGTAGTTTAGGTGGTAATTATCTAGGTTATGAAATGAGTGAGTACCCATAATTCACCTAGAACAGTAATCTTCAATATTTTCCACATATGATATTTGTAATCGTGAAATAATTTGCATAGGCGTACTTTTTGGTTTTGTAGCTGTGCCTTTTGGGTTGCGATTCAGATGAATAGCGGGGTGTGGAGAGAATTGGGTTGGGCTGAATGGATGTAGATGGGCGAAAATAATTAACAGGCATGCTTGACAGTAGAGGGAGTAACGAGTTGGAAATAGAGTTATGATTGAAAATGGGTTGGTTATTGGGAATTAAGGTTGGAAAGTGGGGGAGGTAATGGGCTGGGATTTCTCTGCCTGGCGACCTTGTGGAGGGTAAAAACAATAGGCTGGAGGGGCGTATGGGCTTTTGAGTTAATAAAATTTGTGGTGTTAGATGATTTTAGGCCCACCCCATTAGTAGAGCAACACAAGTGACACAGCGTAAGAGCTTGTTCGACCGTTGATATTGGTGGAGCTGAGCCGCCAATCGTTGGAGTTAGAACTAAAGCTGACATAGGCAAGGTTAAGGGAGCACCAGAGAGTAGTAGCAGCGGCTTCACAGACAACAGTAGCATTGGGCTTGCGGACATCACAGGAAGCACCATGAATCTGTACACCAGTATTGACATGCACTGGTTGGTTAATATCTTTGTTTTAAAACTTCTGGTCACTTAAAATTTGCGAAGAAAAATTAGAAAATATGGTCAGAAATCATTTTCCCGAATTTCGACTTTTTCCTGTCTGAAAATTATCGAAAAATGTTGTGCACATTTGAGTCAACATACACACATTTATATTTTACATATAAGTTATAATATATTTTAGAAATATAAATATATATATTTTGGGTTTATAAAATTTTGATACGACTTTTTACGAAATAGATTAAATGAAAGGAACTAATTAAATTAATTAGTAAATAGAATGGAATGAAATAAAAATAAACTTAAGTTATATAGTTGAAATAATTTAAACTAACAGATTAACTTAAGTAAATATTTGGAATGAAAGCTTGGCTTAAATAAATGTATGAAATGGTTCATAAATAAATTAGCATGGAATGATTTCGAGCTTAATAAAATAAATTTGAATATAATGAATGTGGATATAAATGAAAAGTGAATAAATTGATTTTGAAATCAATTTGGATTGGATATAAATTTGTTGGTATGAATATGGATTGAATGCAAATAATTTGGTTGTAAATCATTCGAATTGAATGAACTGATACATGAATCGATTGAAAGTAATTAAATTAGTATTGGAACCATATAGTTGCTTTCAAATATATGTTAACATGTTCGGTTATGAAATATAGTGTTTAACCAGTGAAATAAGTGAAATGTTATTGAATTTTCATGTTTTGGTACTTACGTATTTAAATTGAGTAAGTAGATGTACCTAGAGGCTATTGGGCTAGATTTGGATTGCAAAATTGCATATTAAATAAGCCGCTTGCTTTAAAATGCTAATGATATAAGGTACTTTTTTGAATTAAGTATCACAAAATATACAAATTTTGATATATATTATGTTTTCCGACCGTGTGGGTCGATGTATATATTTTCATCTCCCATCATATTGCAAAAGGCTCTTCATACAAAGGAAATTCTGACAAAAAAATTTGGAAATTTAGGGTGTTTGAAAATTTTTGAAAATTTTTTGTTAACGTAAAAAGGGTGATTTTTTAAAGTGCAACTGAAATAAGGGTTTTGAAATAGAAATGGAAACTAATTGTTTTGTTCGAAAATAAATGATTTAGAAATGTGAAATATTGAGTTTAACTAAATGGGTTTGAAAAGTTAATGGGTTTGGAGCATTTTTCCTGCTTAGAAATCTTGGGACGAAATTCTTTTAAGGGGGAGGAATGTAACGACCCGGATTTTTCGATGATTAATTTTGAATACTCAAATGGTTTTAAATATTGGATTGGAATTTTAGTTGTGTTAGTAAGATTTTAAAACTGTTATTTCAACTAATTTGGTCAATTTTTGAAATCGTCGATTTAATCGACGCGTTAAAATATCGATCCGGGACATAGTCTCGAAATTTGAAGAAACCAGTTCCATTAGATCCATAATAATGTATTATTATCGAATTTCAAATTTTGTAGCGTTTGAAATTATCGTTTGGTCGTACTGGATATAAACACGTTGAATTTAATATCGAAAATTCAATATAATAATTGGATCCAAAAAGGTACCTTCTCCATACGATCGAATTTGGGCTCGAAACATTTTCCATTGCATTCGAAATAGAGGAATAACACTATGAATGCTAGGCAGCACGCTCCGGTAGGGATTTTAAATTTTTAGTTACCCAATATGAGATATTTTCAATTTAAATAATCATAAGTGAAATCAATCACAGTCTCAAGAGGCCCTCTTCATCCCTTAAAATCATGACTTATTCCCTCACGCAAGAACAAAATCAAATCATGTCTTTCTTCCTTTCATTCTTTCAGTTTAAAAAATCATGAATGCTCTTAAGTCCTCCCTCTTCTTTAAAACCAAATCCATTCACGAAAATGATATTCGTATAAAAAAGAGAGAGGAACAAACGAAAAATCATCTCAAAGAAATAGGAAAAAAAGGGAATTTGAATTGGAATCACGTGCTTCCTTTACTCACGCCGAGCATCGAGCGGCTATTCAAAAGCATCAAATCGCCCAAGAAGAGCACGACAGCGCTGTGCTTGTGAGGAGTCACGATCACCTCCAATAATCGAAAAGAGAGGGAGGGTTGCCGATGGGATTTGGTGGCATGAAAGAGGAGGCGTGCAAAATCCTAGCATTGATGAAGGGTGCGACACGACTGGAAGGAAGAAGAAAGGCGATGGTTGCTGCTGTAATAGTGATAGGGGAATGCGCAAGTGCTGCGGTAAGGAGTGATGCTCAGGGAAGCATGCGCGAGAGAAGATGGGTCGTTCGTGTTAGGTTGTGATTGCAAGGGAGGTGGGTGATCCACGCTGGGAAACAGAGGTTGGGGGTGGGTGAGATTTGTTGCCTGGAGGTTTCCGTCAATGGTGGCTGCTGTTATCGAAGCTGGGGATGGGAAGATGCGAATGGTGACAGGCAAACGGTTGCTAGGATAACAGCGTGCAGGCATCGTTTGTTCGGAAGAAGGTATTGAAATTGATTTCAATTTCATTTAGCAAAATCATAGTTAGTGAGTAATTAGTTTAAATTAATAAATTAGCTGATTGATTTTTATTAAAAGTGAAATCATTAATTTATATAAATTTGAAAATTGGCATACGAGGTCTAAAAATCATGAAACAAGTCGGGAGTGGTTCGAGCTGGAAAATCTATGCAATAGAATATGTTAGGAATTTTTGGAGGCAACGGATTTTAGAAAATTTAAAATTTGGATGTTTGGCAAATTAAAAAACAAGGGTAAGTAAATCTTACTCATCTTGGACTATTGTTTTAATTTAAATTGTTGAAAATTAATTATTTATTGATATGATATATTAATAATAATTATTATCAGTTGGATGTTATATTATATATAGTAGTATATATATTAGTAGTTGGATATGTTTCCCGCCTATTGTAACAGATGAGACCCTATGCTCCACTTATAATAGCGGATGACCTTATATACCGCGATATCCCCGTCGAAGTGGGGTTGGTATTTTTATGTTGTATTAACATCTGTGGACATAGTGAAACAGGTTGGAGGGATCCAACTGGATTCCTCAAATTTATATTGATTGTTTTTCATATATGAAGATATATGATGTGTTAGATATTATAGATTATCATTGTGATTGAATAATTAGATGCTAAAGTAGCACTGGCCTGAATTTTGGTATTGTAAATACCATAATATTATTTTTGGAATTTGAAGGAATTTAAAAGGAGATTTTGGATATAAAAATATTCATATCAAAGTTTGGATTTATCTTAAAAGAAATTGATTTGGGTAAAATGAAAAATTAATTTTTGAGTTACACTTAACCACTTAGGAAAAATATATTTTAAATAGAGATTAAAAATAATTTATATAGAAGATTTTTTTAAAACGATGGATTTTTAAATGATACTTCTGAAAAATATGAAGAGGGGTTGAAATCGATATTAAAAATAGATTTGTGGAATAAATGAAATATATTTAGAAATGAAATTATAAAATGAGATTTTATAAATGAAATTAGTTTTATAAACTAGTGGAAACTCAAAGGAGTTTATAAATTTATAACGATGTTTATAAATAAGGGTAAAACAATATCAGTTGATAAATTGGAAATATAAATTCATACGGTAAATTTATATCAGAATATGGAAATCGATTCGAGAAAAAAAAAGTGGTTTCTATTTTTGAAATGTGAGAATGGATAAGGGAACAGAAATGAAATTGACGTGTAGTGAATCAAGAGGGATTTATAAATTGAAATTGGACATTGGAATTTTAAAAATATATTTTATCGAGAAATTAAATTGTTTTTCAAAAGAGAATTTTTTAAATATTCAAACTATGTAATTTAAACTTTAGTAATAAAATACTTCGAAAGTGGAATTTTTATAAATATTTAGTATTAATTGAAGTAAATTTCTAATTTTTAAAATAAGCTTCGTAATACTAATTTGTTATTTGAAAATGAAATAGGGAATGAAGTGTCGGTGTTATTTAAGTATTTTAAAATTTTAAATAATTACCTAAACGTGTTTTTAAAAATAAATTATCATTCTTTAAGAATACTTATTTTATATATATATATATATATATATAGAGAGAGAGAGAGAGAGAGAGTTTGAAAATGATTTGAATTTATTTATAAACTCTCTCGAGATGTAGTAACAGATATTATTTTTAAGTTGTAAATGGATAGACGAGACTATAAGTGAGTATATTCAACTTTGGAAAGTGTAAAGGAATTAATATAAATTCCGAAAATATAAGAGATAGGATAAGAAAAACTCCTAAGTATTGATATTAGAAATGATTTTGGGAAAATGGATTATAATATTTTCCTAAGTGAGAAAATGGAAGTTTTTTAAAATACTTAGAGACGAAGGATTTATATCGAGATATTTTCTAAGTAATGGATTATAAATCGATGTTGGAAATATTTCACTAAGTGTTGAAGTGAGGTATGGGTGGAAATTTCCTGTTACTGAAGCGAGTATTCGCAAATGTTTTCAAATATTGATAAATTTGAAAAAAAAAAGATTTAGATATATATCATGTATAGATATTTTGAAATGGACATTTTAAATAATTTTAAATAATGGCCTAGTGACTATTTATGGATGTTATTCGATAGTTAAATAGCCGACTATCAATATTGGTAAATTTCATTAATCATTTCCAAGAGACCGGGATCAGATGTAATTATCTGAAAACCACTTAGATCCAGTTTGAACGTTACGATGGATATTGTGAAGATAGTGAAGGCGGTGATTTGGTTTGTCCAGACCCAGGACAACTTGTATGGACGAATGCTATAGAACATCGTCATTGGAGGACGATGAGCATTCTAAGTGGAATTGTTCTTGAAAGGTAATCGTTAGCCTCAAGCCTCATCTACTGGGAATGACTAAAATAGGTGAGATGGAACAAGGCTACATAGGTCGCACCCAATTAGGGTATGTTATCACTTTTCTAGATATTCTCGGAAATATATAAATGATGGATATGGTTGTGCATGAAAAAGGGAGCGCTCGATTTTTAAGGGTGGAAACACCTGGGGTGATAACATATTCAGTCTATCTAGGTTTGGGGTAGACTGTTCTTGTGCAACAGGGGATCCTGGCGAGGTCCTCGGTACATGTTTCTAGAGGTGTACTGTGATGGGCAGTAACCCAGTAACCCAGTCATTGAATGTGATCCATTCTCCAATACGAGCCTTTATGGTTTTGTTTGTAGAGCCTAGTATACTGGAATTTAATTAATGTAACAATTTCGGCTATTTGAATAAATATTTGTATTTAGACACTATTATAATATCACTGGATTTTTTTATAAATTATTCTAGTTGTCGTAAGGGAAAAATCCGTCGTGTTTATGCGTGATGAGGTCTTACGAGATACCTTTGTTTTTCAAAGGATTTGATAACTCTAATAATTCAAAATTGAGTGTGTTTTCTCACGCTTGTTTTCCAGACTGAATCGGGTGTTATTTTATTATAATACTCGGGGACAGACCGAGTATTACAGTTTCAAATTAGAATGCTATGGAGCTTAGGGGACGAGCTAGAGGAGTTCAGACGTATTTTCATACTTGGTTTATATTTGCACTATGTGAGGACAAGTGATTATAACTGTCCAGATTGATATATAGATTTTTGTACTCTGATGGTTATAAGTATAAACAGATACAGTTTCTTTTGTATAAATATCTGTTATTGTATATTGTATTTTGTTCTGCTGCAATTGTGGGATTCTGTGTTGTTTAATTTTTCTGCTACCGTTTTCTTCTTCTTCACCCTAAAGATTTTTATTTTCCGTTCAATTTGAATTGAGTTGATGTGAATTATGGTCGACTCAAGAGGTATGAAACCGTGGGTCGCTTCAACTATGTCTACAGAGTAATGATCGATTGAATTAAAAGATTGAAAACAAATTAAATGAATTTATTGTACTTAAAATATAATTAATTGGATTTTATTTACAATTGAAGCCGAACACTGTAGTAGTGCAATATTTAACATTGATTTTGACTTAGAAATTTACTTTAAAGGATTATAAATTACTAGTTAATCAGAAATGATAAAGACGGTTAGTTTTTGAATTTAAAAAGTGATTTAATCAGTTTATTGAAATTAATTCGAAATAAGCTGATTTTAAAAGCTAACTTCTTCATACGCTAGAATTAGGACTTGAAACATGTTCCGTTGAGTTTAAAGAAATCGAAAACATCTATTTTGATATATGGGATTACCCATTTTCGTTTCGAAGGTAGGACGGTATTTTCGGGGCGTTTTTGTCAATTCAAATCTATTCGTGTGTTGTTCATTCTTATCGGGCTTTGTTTGTATAGATAGATCTTTCTAAACCCTAGCTGTCTTTTATTTCCTTATCTCAGTACGTACAATCCATCTGTCTGCTTCTATCTTCTCAATGGCAGAAACCAATTTAGATTTCAAATCCTAAATTCAATTTCCAAATCAATTTCAAAATCAAACTCCTCTAAACCATGACATATTATACCCCGATTTGAAGCTCTCAACTAGCGCAAGCTAAATCTGCAGTTTGTTTTTCAATTTAGGCCTCTGTGTGTCCAGAATTTAAGAAATAATTCTCGACCGTTCATCGGGTTTTGATCAACGTCAGCGGATCGTCGATAGGAAGGTACATGGTTGTGGAGATTGTCACGCAGAGTTCATCAGTGCCCTTCGCTCGTCAATTTAGTGGTCAGATTATTGGGAAAAATTCGCCTAGGGTTTAATGATATAGGAGGCGACTGCTTCCTTCCGTGGCAGGGACGTTCGAGCATTCGAAGGGGGGTTGAGAGGCTCGTGCAGGCAACACGGCCCTCGAGTGCATGTGGTGCGGCGTGCTGAGCGGCAGTAACACGGAGAAGTTGAGGCGGCTAAAAGTTAGAAGCAGGTTGCATATGTGATCGCGATTTCTAGGGTTCGCTGTGTGATCTCTGGACGAAGATGATAAGGGTATGATGTGGCTTGTTCTAGTATGTTATTTACTTATTAATTAATTTATTTTATTTAAATTTCAGATCGTTATAATGTTAATATCTTGTGCATACGACCTAGGATTTGGGCATGGTTTGGGATTGTATTGAAATTTCAGACATTTTGAAAATGGCTCGGACGAATTCTTAGACTGTTGAATTTTGGGCCTTATTTTGGATTCCAAATCGATTCAGAACCAAAGGTGAGTGTTTTAACCCACTCACAACTACTATATTTTCTTATGTTGGTTAAATTAAGTTTATGATGTGATTAGAAGTTGATTGATTGATGTTTGATATATTTAAATTGTCATTCCAATTAAATATGACTTTTATTGCATTTATATCGTCATTTAATTTAATATTATATTTAATTGTCAATTGAATACCTGTTAATGATAATCAGCTAATCGATGTTAATTTTTGATTGATTGAATGGTGTTTGTGATGGATGTTTGATTGTTGATATTGGAGGATTGTCTATTATATTTTTATATTGTTATAATACTACAAGTTTCGTATGGGTTCAAATGGTACATACCCAAACGATCTGATAGATTGTGGAGAAATTGGTATGGGTTGAAATGATATACTTAAGCGATTTCATGGATATGAAGTTAAATTTGGGAATGCGGGTTGAAATGATATACACTCATAAAATTTAAAGTTATTGCGGATTGAAATGATAAATACCGTATCACTTAACCATAGGGTAAAAGATTATATATGGACACCGGATTGGTTAAATCAAATGATTTTAAACGCTTAAAATTTTAATTTTGTTAAATGATATTTTTAAGAAAATTTGATTTAGAAAAACTGAATTATTTTGAAATCTAAGTTTTACTTGTTGAAATTTGAATGGTTTAAATAAATTGTTTAAAGGATTTCAATTGAAATTTAAAGTTGGATTTGAAGTATAAATGAAATTTATCGAAATTGAGTTATTGAAACGTTTGAAATGTAATTTTGAAATCTATTGAAACTAGAGTAGCTTAAATTGGTATTTTAAACATGGAATTGAAATCGATATAGGTTGAAATGGTTTATTGAGAATCTGAATTAAAAAATTTGAAATTGGGTTTGTTGATTTAGAAACTGAATATGGTTCAGAGGTGTTGAAATGAAAGAAATAGTTAATTTGATATAGTTTCAAATTTATTATTTTGATAGAAACTGAAAAAAATGTAATTTTAGATCCTTATTATTAAGATTTTTAACTATTAAACTAATATAATCTATTCTAAACCATTTTAAACTATTTTAATCAATTTAAACCACATTAATTTATTTTAATCTATTTTATCCAATTTGATATATTCTACCTAATTTAGACTAATTAATCCATTTTAAATTATTTTAGATCTATTAAATCTATTTCAAATCTATTTTAAATCTATTTAAACTATCTTAAATCCACCTAAACTATTATAATCATTTTAAACTTTAATTTCTTTTAATCTATTTTAAATCTATTTAATTCAATTTGACATATTTTACTTAATTTAAACTAATTAATCAATTTTAATTTATTTTAAATCTATTTAGTCTATTTTAAATCTGTTTTAAATATATTTAAACTATCTTAAATCCTCCTAAACTATTTTAATCTATTTTTAAACTATTTTAAAGTATTTTAAACTATTTTAAACTATTAAAACAATTTAAACTAAATTAAAACTCTCTAAATTATTCCCTAAAAATAAAACGGTGCAACATTGGACTGCTATATTTAAATCCTTAATTTAAAAGGGAATATGGTTAAATAATGTTATAACTAAGTTGGGATTTAAGTGATATTTTCTAGTGAAATGACATATTGAATAAATATGATGATTCTTGAAATGAAAGTTTAACCCTTTTGCCGATATGATTTCGAATGTGAATATGATTTCAAAGTGAATATGATTTGAAAAGTGAATATGATTTCGAAAGTGAATATGATTTTGAAAGTGATATGGTTTAAATTGAATATGATATTTTGATATCAATAATGAATCCGTTGTGGAAATGTAAAAGAACCATCCGGTGTGAAATAAGCATGTGGTTGTTAAAGAGACGGGGATTGGATATTGTAATACTCTCTACCAATACCGAAAACCAGTTTAACAACTGTGTATGTGGTGGAGATTCCAGAATGAAGTAGGATGGTTTGACGAACGATTCTATATGAGGTTTTTACATAGCTCTAACTCTCTCGAGTCAGCTTGATATGGCTAAAACAGAAGCTATACCTAGGCTAAGTGAGGTCACACCTTCGATCGGACATGCTTCTTCGATACCATATTATGAATTTGTGATTGATTTGGAGGCCACTCCTCGATTTGATTATTGAAGCGTGTTTCAAGGTGGGTGGTAGTAGCTGCTATGCATTACCACCAGCCTTGTTCTTCAAACGATGGAATCCTACCTTAGCATAGCCTCGTGTGCCGTGTCACATGCCTTATCGCGCCTTCTATTTATCAATTTAAATTGGTAATAGATTTAAACTTTTAGAATTTAATTTGAAAATAAATTGAAAAAAATCTCAAACAAATAAAATAAGTGATAATTTGTATGAATGAAATTCCAATTTCTTTTGAGTTTAAAAAATTTGAAATAATAAATGTTTTAAAAAAAATCATTTGAATTTAAGTTATATATATTTAAGGCATATATGAGTAGACTTGAATGTATATGTTGAAACTGAATTTAAATTGTACAAGTATATGTGTGGGTATATAAATGAACATAAATGGATTTTAATTCGAGTTTGAAATGGAATTTGATTTTAAACTTAAAATAAATGTTTTAGAAAATATAATTGGTATTTGAAATTATAAAGTTGTAGTTTATATATTGTAAAGATTTGTTAGAAAACATTTCTTCTTTTAAACATTGTATATATATACAAATGAATAAGGGGTATAATTATTTATAAAGTGAATATGATATGAAATTTACTAAAAAATTCTTTTGTCTTTGGCAAAATTTACAAGTTTTAAACATGCATAAGGGAGATGGTGTAAAATTTACAAGTGTAGAGATCTCATGATGGGTTTTAACAAGTGGCATTCGATATAGTTGATTGAAGAAAAAAAAATTAAAAATCATAAAAACTTTTCAGCTTCCCATTTTCAATTATTTAGCCTCTCAAATCTATGGAAGAATGGTAAAAAAGGATTGAGCATCACAAATCTCAACACCAAAGAAAACAGTGAAAAAAAAGAAAGAAAAAACTGCCAACTTCCTCTTGAATTCAAAGATCTAAAATCTGAGAATCGTCTCCCATACAAAGTAGAAGTTTTACATTCCATCTCTCTAGGTAAACTTTAAACTTTATAGTTTAGTGAATCTGTAATTTTAAAGTCAAGTTTTAACACAAACAAATTCAAACTGAGATTAGTGTAAACAAAGCTTCAGTTTTGGCCAGAAACAGTGCAGGGATTTTCTGAAGTAAATTAAGGAAAGTGAAATTTTCTTTTAAAAAATTTGAATTTAAATTTGTAAATCAGTAATAAAGTAAGAATTTAAGCAAGTTGTATCAAATCAGTTGCAGGAAAAATCAAGTTTAAAGGCCAAGTAAATTTCTGGTTCTCAAGCTATAGACCCTATTCTCTGTTGCATAAATTTCAAAACTGTAAGTAAGTTAAATATTGTGTGTTATTGATGAAGTAAGCAAATGAATACAACATAGATTAAGAAAAGATTGGTATTAACAAACTTTGCACATTAAACTTCAAGATCAAAATAGAAAATCCAGGCTTCCATCCTTATTTTTAAACAGTCAGGAGCTTTTTGTTCAAACCGTGTCAGGTGAGTGAACTTCTGTTTAATCTAATTATTTGTTTCTGTATGTATGCCTGAATTGATGTTGAAAAACCCTTGCATGTGAACGAATTGTGTGCTTGTGTTTTTTTGCCTGGAAATGTCTATATTCAGGGTTTCATCCCTGTTCTTCTTAGCCTCTGGTTTACAGAGTCAACCCATGGCAAATTCAAACCCCTCTCTCTCTCTCATTTATTCTGAAATTGGATTGTAAACAAATTAAAGTGTTGTTTAAACATGCATTATGTTTTAGTAATAAATCAAAGTAAAGTAATACAGTTTCTTTTCTGGAAAATGTGAAAACACTGCCACCATTTAAATTATGCAGGAATTAGAATATCATAGATTTTAATTTTAGTAATGCCATCTGAATCACCATTGAAAATAATGATTTTAGAAAGTTAAATCTAAAATTTTCATACAGTTTTGACTGAGAAATTGTGGTTGACCAAAAAAGTGAAATTTGGTCAAATTCTGATGAACTAAGCATTTGTGGGCCTCGAGTTCGTCGTCACAGCTAGCTTGAGGGTTTGAAATCCTTAGAAAAATACAAGTTGAATTTATAAATCTTTATATTTTTGGTTCAAGATCGAATTAGGGTTAAAAACCCATTTCTGCTCGCAATTAAAAAAGATGGTGCTGCGTTGTCGTTAGGTGATCGGACTTCCTGACACCGGTGCCAATCGCGGTGTCTAACATTGGCTAAGCCTCAGTCAAGTTTTTGTGGCCTCTGATGGCCAGAGGAGGTGGGGCGAGGCCATTTTCTGGTGATGGCCGCTGTGCTTATTTTGATCGAGATAACTCGATTTTGTTTTCGAGTTTAATCTGAGTTTCTTCGAGTTTGGGTAGTAAAGGGGATCGAGGGTGGTCTGCTGGTGGTGATCTTGGAGGCCGGAGGTGACGGCTTCAACGGTGCATGTGCATGTGCACGTGCACGTGGCTGCCATTGTATCAGTGCTGATGGGTTTGGGAAGAAAGGGGTGACTCGAAGCGAGCATCAGGGGGGAGGGGGATCGTGTGGTAGCTCGAGTGGAATGTTGGTGCGTAGGGTAAAAAAAATTTACTTAGAAAAATTCAAGTTTTGAAAATTTTAAGCATACGGGTAAGTTTTTGAGAAAACTCGAAGCAAACATGAAGTTTTCTCGGGTAAAACTTGAAGCGTGTCTCGAGTAATATGATTTCTGGTTTAAAACTTTAACGATCTAAGTTAATTAAATTTCTAAAGCATTCTTTGTAAAAAGATGATAGTTTGTTAAGTGGAATGAGAAGTAAATGGTATTGAAATGATTATTTTGAAATTAATGAAGTTCAAAGATATTTCAAATTTATATTTTTAAATAAAATTGTTTTAAATTTAACTTAATAAAAAATTAAGAAGTAAATCAAATATTCAAGTGTTAACTTAAAACCAAATTTACTTATAATGATTAAATAATGATTAAGCAATTAATGATTTGTAATTACTTTGTAATTGATAATTAATTTAAGAATAATTAATTAATAAAAGTAATTAAGATTTAATTAATCAACAATTAAAAATTAATAAATTAAGATAATTAATTAAAGGTTAATAAATTAATGACGTTAATTAAGATTTAATTAATTCATAGTTAAGAATAATTAATCATTGATTTAAAATAATTAATAAAAATAATTATATGGTTAATTCATTTAAATCACATTCACCTTAACTGAAGATGATTGATTATTACCAAATGTTGTGTACTAGATTGATATTTCAGTTGTGATTGTGATACTGTGTGATGTGAATTGTTTTGTGCTGAACTGTGATTCATGATTTGTTTCAGTGAAAACCCTTTTGACGTAAAACGACATTTAAACTTCGATGCTACAGGGAGTCGAATTCCAGTTAGTTATCCGAAACCCACATCGAACCCTGAATGTGAATCCATGTAATTGATACACCCACGTGTTTTAAAATTGAACGCTCGCTATTCGGATTAACCGGGAGAGGACCTTTGTGTCATATAACCCATTCCGAATAGTGATACGACGAAATTAATAGCATTTGAAGACGGTGGTGAAGACCGAGTGTCTTCGAAAATGATAGGATAACCTATCAAATGTCTCTGCACTGAGTTGCTCTGGTATAGAGATCTCCACATGTGATGGGGAGTCCGATCCGAATTGTGGATAGCCAGATTTGCAAGGGCTTCTTTCTTTACTGGACGAAGTGCCTTCGGTTCTGTTCGAACCCGGAACAGACTTGTATGATTGCATGTCTGACACTACACTTTGAGATATAAAGCAGATTTCTTTCAAATACATATCTGTTGGTGGCGGAGAATTTATTCTCTTAGCTTAACACCCTTCTATGAGACGTACGAGCTCAGAGGTTATATAGTTGAAGGTTATCAGCGATATACTCCCAATTTGGTAGTGTGGCATGCTAAGTGCTGCCGTGTGTTGATGATCATTTGTGACCAAAGCATGACTTTCGTGTAAAGCGTTGCTTTGTGGACGAGTCCTCATCGGACCTCACACCCCGGAAATGGTCGAAACAGGAAAGATGCGGCAAGGTTATGAGGGTCGCACCCTTTAGGGTATGTCATTTTCTTCTGGAAAAAGGTGGTATCATGGTATGGAGCCCAGATACTTTACTTATGTGGTTACTGCAATCTCCTTTACTGTGTGGTTGTTGCTTTGTGATTGAGGGCCCTCGGATAAAGGTCACAAACGACCGGGGAATGGCATAGTCGTGTAGTAGTTACCTAGTTACAGAGGCAATCCGGCCTTGTGTGTGCAGAGAACTGGTTAAGTTCTCAGGACGTCCCTCCAAAGGCGTACCCATGTGGCAGTAGGAAGTTCCTTAGCCTGACCATTTGTTGGAAATCCAATTCCCAATAAGTACCCAGTACGGTTTTAGTTGTATAACCTGCCATTTAACATGGCAGCTATGGTAGGCACAGTATAATGGTACCTATGCTGGCTAAGATTAGTATTATATTTTCGAAATGTTTTCACACTATGCACTAGTAATAATATCAAAAAAAATTTTCCGTATCAAGCATAATTGACTATCATAAGAAGAATTCTCCTCCAATTCTGCGATTGCATTGTGTGTATGGCTGAAGGTCTTATGGTAGTTTCACTTTCCAAAAAGCATACCGGATTTTCTTTTATAAATATTGTTTTATTTAAAAGCAACTTTCTTTGTTCACTCATACCAGTCCCATGACTGACCCGGAGTTTACTGTTTCCTTTCTAAACTCTGGGTGCCCATAATTTCCACACGGGCAGCCTAGTAGCAGGTTTTCTGTGTTTTGGTGTTAGCAGGATTTTGAAGTCTTTTTGGTTTTGGAGGCTATCGGTTTTTGGAGGCTTTTGTCTTAGAGATATTTTGAAAGCTTTTGGATCTCAAGGTGCTTAGTTTTGGAGGTTCGCTATCACTCTATTTCCTTGAAGACTTTTTGGCATATGATCACTTATTGTTCTATTATGTTGTTCTATTTGAAGTTGTGATATATGTATAAGATACTCTGATGTTTTAATGGATATTATGATGATGTTGTATCTGTGATGTAATGCATGATATTCATTTTGTTTCCGCTGTTTTATATTCATCTAATGTTGTTATAAGCTCCATCCAACTGGAGTTCAATGTTTGAATCTTCGACAGTCGAACACAAGTGAGGTATTTGATGTCAATTTTCGAACATTGGATTTCGTCGTGACATGTGGTATCAGAGCTAAAGGTTGAGTAAGAACTTTAAAGGGCTAAAGTGTAAGACGATCAGATGCGGCTTATAGCTTCCTGGAAACTTCAAGAAGAAGCCTTAGCATGATGGGAGACAGTCACTGTAGATGGGCCAGAAGAAGAGTTTACTTAGGAGAGATTCAAAGAAGTATTTGAGAAGCGCTATATGCCATCAGTAGGGATTTCTTGAATGTATAAGGAAGTCACGGACTTAAAGCTGGAGAGTTTGTCATTCGAGGAGTTTCTAAAATAATTCAATGAATTGTCTCGTTTTGGTCCAGAATTGGTGAACACGCCTTTAAAGAAGAATGAAAGGTTCATTCGTGGGATGAATAAAAGGGATGACTGGCCAACTCAAAGAATCCTTTTCAGATTTGATTGATATGGGGTACACATATGCTACACTTGACATGCAAGAAGCTCCGGTGGAGAAAGGAAATTCAAGCAATCAAAATTGGAAGAAGAGAAAATTTGGAGGCAGGAAACCATGGCAGGGTAAGGAGAAAAAGAAGAGCAATCAGGGAAGCATAGCAGAGAATGCCACTTGCTTTAATTGCTTAGAAAAAAGGCCATTATTCGAGCAGATGTACGAAGCCTAAGAGACAAGTCAATCAATCCGTTCAAGCAAAGCTCAGGAAATGTTATTACTGTCAGAAATTGGGACACGAAGTTAAAGACCGCCCAACCATGCAGCAAGCTTAGATAGCCAAGGTGTGCACAATCAAAGACAAACCCGCATCTTCCAAAGCAGAAAAGGGGAAAGGAGTTCTGGAAGGTAATCTCACTATTTATGATAGCATTGTTAGAGTTCTGTTTGACACGAGCGCTACATACAGTTTTATCTCTCAGCAAGCTATAAATGAGTTGAATCTTGAACCTGATTTTGTTGATAAGCCTATATGCGTAAAGAATCCAGTTGGAGGTCCCGCGAACCTTTGTCTTCGATGTAGAGACATTCCTATCTCATATTCTTGTTACCAATTCCCTATCAGTCTCTTTGTCCTTGATTTTAACGAGTTTGAAGTCTTACTCGGAATGGATTTGCTAGCAAAATATGAAGCCAAATTGGATTGCAATAATCGATTGATTTCGGTTAAAACCAAATTTGGAGATTCTACTGAGATTTCTTGTGAGGACCCTAGTCCTAAAAGAGAAGGGTTGATGTATAACTTGGGTTATTCCGAACCCAGTCTGGAGTCCATACCCATTGTTGGAGATTTTCCAGATGTGTTTGAAGAAGTGAAATCCTTACCTCCACATCGAGAAATAGAATTCAGAATTGACCTAGTACCTAGTGCTCGTCCTGTCATTCACGCAAGTCGTAGGATGGCACCTAGGGAAATGGTTGAATTAGTCAAGCAAACCAATGATTTACTAGAAAAAGGGTTAACTCGTCCTAGTGTTTCAGAATGGGGTTCAACTGTTGTGTTTGTTGCTAAATCGGATGGATCTTTGAGATTGTGTGGATTACCGCGATCTCAATAAGCTGACTCTCAAGAAAGAAATCCCACTACCTAGAATTGATGATCTATTTGATCAATTGCAAGGCGCTCGTTTCTTTTCGAAGATGGATCTAGCCCAGGGGTTCCATCAACTACGAATCGCCGAGGATTGTGTTCATTTGACCGCTTTCAGGGGTCCTAATATGTTCTGCGAATGGTTAGTCATGCCTTTCGGGCTAACTAATTCTCCATCATACTTCGTAGATCTTATGACCCGTGTGTTTCGGGAAGTATTGAATAAATTTATGCTCGCGTTTATTGACCATATTTTGGTCTATTCCAAGACCGAGAGGAGCATGCTGAGCATCTTAGAATCGTTTTGGAGATATTAAGGAGAAATATTCTATTCGCAAAATTTTGCAGATGCCATTTTTGGGTCAAAGAAGTTAAATTCTCAGCCATATTGTTAATGAAGAAGGGATTTCTATTGATCCTAGCAAAATTTCCGCTATTCTTGATTGGGGAAACCCACTACACCAAAGGAAGTTCGAAGCTTTTTGGGTTTAGTAGGTTACTACCGGAAGTTTGTTCAGGACTTTTCTAAGATAGCTAGTCCGTTGACTAAGCTAACAATGAAGAATGCAAAATTCAATTGGACTCCGAAATGTGACGAAGCTTTTCAGGAGTTGAAGAAGAGATTAACCACCGCTCCTGTTCTCACTATTATTAGCGGAAACCAGGGTTTATCCGTGTATACCGATGCTTGTGGTGAAGATTTGGGTGCGGTATTAATGCAGAACGGGAAGGTAATTGCCTACTCGACCAGACAATTATGTCCTCATGAAAGAAATTACCTAACCCATGATTTGGAGCTTTTAGCTGTTATCTTTGCTTTGAAAATATGGCGACATTATCTTCTGGGTAAGAATATTTTTCAGCTTTCTTAACAATTTACGAATTTAATTTAACTTAACAAATATACTTATTGAACTCTCTTTATTCTAGGTGAAAATTCGAATTATTCACCGACCATAAATCTTTGAAATAACTCTTCACCCAGAAAGATTTAAATCTACGACAACAACATTGGTTGGAATTTCTGGCATCTTATGGCCTAGAAATTCTATATACACCCGAAAAGACCAATGTGGTTGCCGACGCCTTGAGTAGAAAGCATGCTATTATTGCTCACCTTGTCATTGCTCCTACTCTTCTTGAGAAAATCGCCAACAAGCAAAAAGAGGACAAGTTTCTTTAGGAAATATATGGGAAAATTCGTCGAGGTGAGGATTCCAGTTTCGGAATCGACAATAATGGGATTATAAGATTGAAAGGAAGAATCTGTGTCCCAAACATTCCGAAGCTAAAATGTGAAGTTTTGGACGAATGCCGCAAGTCCAAACTTTGCATCCATCCAGAAGCTAATAAAATGTATCGTGATATCAAAAGAACTTTCTGGTGGAAGACGATGAAAAGGGACATATCTATATATGCGAGTCGCTGTGCTACTTGCCAACAAATCAAAAGCGATCAAAAGAAAATGGAGGGTTTATTTAGCCTTTAGAGGTACCCAAGTGGAAATGGGACCAAGTATCGATGGATTTCATCGATGGGTTGCCTCGTCCTCGGAAAGGCAATAAAGCAATTTGGGTCATTATGGACCATTTGACTAAGACAACGCACTTCTTGCCAGTGAAATCTACCCGCACGACAACAAGTTTAGCCGAGTTATATGTGAAAGAAATTGTCCGTCTCCACGGCATTCCTAGCAGCATATTGAGTGATCGTGATCCGATCTTCACTAGTAGATTTTGCGAGGCGTTTCAAGATGCATTGGGAACAAAACTGAATTTCAGAACTGCTTATCACCCACGGTCTGATGGACAGACTGAGAGGATTAACCGAATCTTAGAAGACCTATTGCGTGCTTGTATACTTGATTTTGGTGGTTCTTGGGAGGACCATTTGCATCTGCTTGAGTTCTCTTATAACAATAGCTATCAGGCTAGTATTGAGATGGCTCCTTTTGAAGCTCTATATGGTCATCCATGTCGATCACCGGCATGCTGGATCGAGGCTGGTGATAGACTCGTCCTTGGACCGGATATGATTAAAGAAGCCACTGAGAAAGTTGATTTTATATGGAGAAATTGAGGACGGCTCAAAGTCGTCAAAAGAGTTATTATGATCGCAGAAGAAGGGATTTGGAATTCCAGATTGGAGATTCTATCTTTCTCAAAGTATCTCCAATGCGAGGTGTATTAAGGTTTGGGAAGACCGGTAAGCTGACACCATGATATATTGGTCCTTTTCCTATTCTGGAGAGGATCGGTTCTTTAGCCTATCGAGTGCAGTTGCCTAGCTGGTTACCTGGCTTGCATGACGTATTCCACATTTATAACATTCGAAAGTATGTGCACGATCCGGATAGTATTATTGAAGAAGCTGCTCAACAGGATCTTGAAATCACTCTCAATTTAAGAGTTAAAAGAGAACCGATAAAGATTGTGGATCGTGAAGAAAAGCAATTGAGAAACAAAGTTGTGAAACTAATTAAAGTACAGTGGAGTGGCGATCTAAAGGACTGCACTAAGGAAACTGAAGATAATATGCAGAAATCATATCCCAATTGCAGAGTGGATATCTCGGCTTAAACTGGTAAGCCATTTCTCTATCCTTTTCTAAATTTGTATATTCTTTATTTGTTTTTCTCTCTCTTTCAAATTTCGAGGACGAAATTTTCTTAAGGGGGAATATCTGTAACATCCCAAAATTTATCAATTTAAACTGGTAATATATTTAAACTTTAGGAATTTAATTTGAAAATAAATTGAAAAAAATCTCAAACAAATAAAATAAGTGATAATCTGTATGAATAAAATTCCAATTTCTTTTGAGTTTAAAAACTTTGAAATAATAAATGTTTTTAAAAAAATCATTTGAATTTAAATTATATATATTTAAGGCATATTGAGTAGACTTGAATGTATATGTTGAAACTGAATTTAAATTGTACAAGTATATGTGTGGGTATATAAATGAACATAAATGGATTTTAATTCAAGTTTGAATTGGAATTTGAATTTAAACTTAAAAGAAATGTTTTAGAAAATATAATTGGCATTTGAAATTATAAAGGTGTAGTTTATATATTGTAAAGATTTATTAGAAAACATTTCTTCTTTTAAACATTGTATATAAATATAAATGAATAAGGGGTATAATTATTTATAAAGTGAATATGATATGAAATTTACATAAAAATTCTTTTGTCTTTGTAAAAATTTACCAGTGTTAAACATGCATAAGGGAGATGGTGTAAAATTTACAAGTGTAGAGATCTCATGATGGATTTTAACAAGTGGCATTCAATATAGTTGATTGAAAAAAATAATAAAATTTAAAAATCATAAAAACTTTTTAGCTTCCCATTTTCATCTCTGAAAGAACAGTAAAAAAAGATTGAGCATCACAAATATCAACAATAAAAGAAACAGTGAAAAAAAAGAAAAAAAATGCCAACTTCCTCTTGAATTCAAAGATCTAAAATCTGAGAATCGTCTCCCATACAAAGTAGAAGTTTTACATTCCATCTCTCTAGGTAAACTTTAAACTTTATAGTTTAGTGAATATGTAATTTTAAAGTCAAGTTTTAACACAAACAAATTCAAACTGAGATTAGTGTAAACAAGGCTTCAGTTTTGGCCAGAAACAGTGCAGGGATTTTCTGAAGTAAATTAAGGCAAGTGAACTTTTCTTTTAAAAAATTTGAATTTAAATTTGTAAATAAGTAATAAATCAAGAATTTAAGCAAGTTGTATCAAATCAGTTGCAGGAAAAATCAAGTTTAAAGGCTAAATAAATTTCTGGTTTTCAAGCTGCAGACCCAATTCTCTGTTGCATAAAATTCAAAACTGTAAGTAAATTAAATATTGTGTGTTATTGATGAAGTAAGCAAATGAATACAACAGAGATTAAGCAAAGATTGGTATTAACAAACTTTGCAGATTAAACTTCAAGATCAAAATAGAATATCCAGGCTTCCATCCTTATTTTTAAGCAGTCAGGAGCTTTTTGTTCAAACTGTGTCAGGTGAGCAAACTTCTGTTTAATCCAATTATTTGTTGTTGTATGTATGCCTGAGTTGATGTTGAAAAACCCTTGCATATGAACAAATTGTGTGCTTGTGTATTTTTGCCTGGAAATGTTTATATTCAGGGTTTCATCCCTGTTCTTCTTAGCCTCTGGTTTACAGAGTCAACCCATGGAAAATTCAAACCCCACTCTCTCTCTCTCATTTCTTCTGAAATTGGATTGTAAACAAATTAAAGTGTTGTTTAAACATGCATTATGTTTTAGTAATAAATCAAAGTAAAGTAATATAGTTTCTTTTCTGGAAAAATGTGAAAACACAGCCACCATTTAAATTATGCAGGAATTCGAACAACATAGATTTTAATTTCAGTAATGCTATTTGAATCACCACTGAAAATAATGATTTTAGAAAGTTGAATCTAAATTTTTCATAAAGGTTTGACTAAGAAATTGTGGTTGATCAGAAAAGTGAAATTTGGTCAAATTCTAATGAATTAAGCATTTGTGGGACTTGAGTTCATCGTCATAGCTAGCTTGAGGGTTTGAAATCCTTAGAAAAATACAAGTTGAATTTATAAAACTTTATATTTTTGGTTCGAGATCGAATTAGGGTTAAAAATCCATTTCTGCTCGCAAATGAAAAAGATGGTGCTGCGTCGTCGTTAGGTGATCGGACTTCCTGACCGGTGCCAATCGCGGCGTCTAACGTTGGCGAAGCCTCGGTCAAGTTTTTGTGGCCTCTGATGGCCAGAGGAGGTGGGGTGAGGCCATTTCTGGTGATGGCCGCTGTTCTTATTTTGATCGAGATAACTCGATTTTGTTTTCGAGTTTAATCTGAGTTTCTTCGAGTTTGGGTAGCAAGGGGGGACCGAGGGTGGTCTGCTGGTGGTGATCTTGGAGGCCGGAGGTGATGACTTCAATGGTGCACGTGCACGTGGCTGCCATTGTATCAGTGCTGATGGGTTTGGGAAGAAAGGGATGACTCGAAGCGAGCATCGGGGGTGTTAGCTCGAGTTTTAACTCGAGTGGAATGTTGGTGCGCAGGGTAAAAAAAAATTTTATGCAGAAAAATTCATGTTTTGAAAATTTTAAGCGTACGGGCAAGTTTTTGAGAAAACCCGAAGCAAACATGAAGTTTTCTCTGGTAAAACTCCAAGCGCGTCTCGAGTAATATGATTTCCGGTTTATAACTTTAACAATCTAAGTTAATTAAATTTCTAATGCATTCTTTATAAAAAGATGATAGTTTGTTAAGTGGAATGAGAAGTAAATGGTATTGAAACGATTATTTGAAATTAATGAAGTTCATAGATATTTCAAATTTATATTTTTAAATAAAATTGTTTTAAATTTAATTTAACAAAAAATTGAGAAGTAAATCGAATATTCAAGTGTTAACTTAAAACCAAATTTACTTAAAATGATTAAATAATGATTAAGCAATTAATGATTTATAAATACTTTGTAATTGATAATTAATTTAAGAATAATTAACTAATAAAAGTAATTAAGATTTAATTAATCAGCAATTAAGAACTAATAAATTAAGATAATTAATTAAAGGATAATTAATTAATAAAGTTAATTAAGATTTAATTAATTCATAGTTAAGAATAATTAATCATTGATTTAAAATAATTAATAAAAATAATTATGTGGTTAATTCATTTAAATCACATTCACCTTAATTGAAGATGATTGACTATTACCAAATGTTGTGTACTAGATTGATATTTCTGTTGTGATTGTGATACTGTGCGATGTGAATTGTTTTGTGCTGAACTGTGATTCATGATTTGTTTCCGTAAAAACCCTTTTTCCCGTAAAACGACATTTAAACTTCGATGCGATAGGGAGTCGGATTCCAGTTAGTTATCTGAAACCGACATCGAACCCTGAATGTGAATCCATGCAATTGATACACCCATGTGTTTTAAAATTGAGCGCTCACTATTCGGATTTGCCGGGAGAGGACCTTTGTGTCATATAACCCATTTCTAATAATGATACGATGAAATTAATAGCATTTGAAGACGGTGGTGAAGACCGGGGGTCTTCGAAAATGATAGGATAACCTATCAAATGTCTCTGCACTGAGTTGCTCCAGTATAAAGATCTCCACATGTGATGGGGAGTCCTATCGGAATTGTGGATACCCGGATTTGCAAGGGCTTCTTCCTTTATTGGACGAAGTGCCTTCGGTTTTGTTCGTACCCGGAACAGATTTGTATGGTTGCATGTCTGACACTACACTTTGAGATATAAAGCAGATTTCTTTCAAATACATATCTGTTTGTGGCGGAGAATTTATTCTCTTAGCTTTACACTCTTCTCTGAGATGTACGAGCTTAGAGGTTATGTAGTTGAAGGTTATCAACGATGTACTCCCAATTTGGTAGTGTGGCATGCTAAGTGTTGTTGTGTGTTGATGATCATTTGTTGATCATTTGTGATCAAAGCATGGCTTTCGTGTAAAGCGTAGCTTTGTGGACGAGACCTCATCGGACCTCACACCTCGGAAATGGTCGAAACAGGAAAGATGCGGCAAGGTTATGAGGGTCGCACCCTTTAGGGTATGTCATTTCCTTCTGGAAAAAGGTGGTATCACGGTATGGAGCCCAGATACTTTACCTATGTGGTTGCTACAATCTCATTTACTTTGTGGTTGTTGCTTTGTGATTGATGGCCCTTGGATAAAAGTCACAAACGCCCGGGGAATGGTATAGTCGTGTAGTAGTTACCTAGTTACAGAGGTAACCCGGTCTTGTGTTTGGCAGAGAACTGGTTAAGTTCTCGGGACGTCCCTCTAGAAGCGTACCCATGATGCAGTACGAAGTTCCTTAGCCTGACCATTTGTTGGAAATCGAATTCCCAATACGTACCCAGTACGGTTTTAGTTGTATAACCTGCCATTTAACATGGCAGCTATAGTAGGCATAGTATAATGGTACCTATGCTGGCTAAGATTGATACTATATTTTCGAAATGTTTTCACACTATGCACTAGTAATAATATCAAAAAAAATGTCCCGTAACAAGCATATTTGACTATCATAAGAAGAAATCTCCTCCAATTCTGCGATTGCATTGTGTGTGTGGCGGGAGGTCTTATGGTAGTTTCATTTTTCAAAAAGCATACCGGATTTTCTTTTATAAATCTTGTTTTATTTAAAAGCAACTGTCTTTATTCACTCATACCAGTCCCATGATTGACCCGGAGTTTATTGTTTCCTTTTTAAACTCTGGGTGCCCATAATTTCCACATGGGTAGCCTAGTAGCAGGTTTTCCGTGTTTTGGTGTTAGTTGGATTTTGAAGTCTTTCCGGTTTTTGAGGCTATCGGTTTTTGGAGGCTTTTGTCTTAGAGATATTTTGAAAGCTTTTGGATCTCAAGGTGCTTAGTTTTGGAGGTTCGCTATCACTCTATTTCCTTGAAGACTTTTTGGCATATGATCACTTGTTCTTCTATTATGATGTTCTATTTGAAGTTGTAATATATGTATAAGATACTCTGATGTTGTAATGGATATTATGATGATGTTATATCCGCGATGTAATGCATGATATTCATTTTGTTTCCGTTGTTTTATATTCATATAATATTGTTAAAAGCTTCATACGATTGGAGTTCAATGTTTGAATCTTCGGCAGTCGAATACAAGTGAGGCATTTGATGTCAATTTTCGAACATTGAATTTCGGGTCGTGACATGTGGTAGTGCAATCTGATAGCCCTCTAGTTTATGAAGGAACTACGACACTGTATAGACTACGGGAATATATATAAAAAGGGGCATTTCATCAAAAGGACAAACTTTGTAGTCCAATTAGTTTCTAGACACACACATTCAAAGAAATTACTTTCAAGGCCAAAGTCAGCAGAATAATTACTTTCAAGGACAAAGTCAGCAGTTCAATTACTTTTAAGGAAATAATTTCATAGGTTTTTAGGCCCTATAAACTAATTATTTTGTGTTTTGTCCTTGAAAGTAATTATTTCAGTTGTGTCCTAGAAACTAATTCCACTGGCTAAAGAGGCCCTTGTGGAAAATTTGTGTTAAGGGGGATATGGATAACGCCTTAATGCTATTTTAATACTTTACTTTACTATAAACACTATTATAATAACATATTGTACTATGTATGTAAATAGTTTAACGGATCCTTAGGAGATAGAATCGCGAACATCTCTTAAGTTATTGTACTCACGTTAGACACTGGATTGGAGATGTTAAACCCCGTAAACATCTCTAACGCCATTACACTCATATTTATTTACTATTGATTTAACTTACATAAGATCTTTTAGTTCTGACTCGAGCGCTTTGTCTTTTCATTACGTTCGGGTCAGCCTGTGCATTTTAATGTATCGAAGATTGCCTTTGTAGTAACTCGGAAATTTTAATAGTTTTTATAACGTAATTAACTGAAATTTTGCTTAAAATTTTATGATTTAAATTGGAAATAAAATTTTGATATTTGGATTACGTCCATTAAAACGTAGCAACTGTTAAATTTTCATCAGATAATATGGAAGTTTATTTTTATTATGTAGTTTTATTTCAATTTAAGTCAGTTAAATTTGATGATAATAAAATATTTGCCAAACCTGAATATTTTTACACAACAAAATTGTAAACCATCTTCTGAGTGTGAAAAGTCATATTTCTTTTCTTTAAATTTGAACCGCGATCACTCTGTTTATCTTATTTTCGGCAAATTAGCAGCATTTTCGGTACCAAATATCAACTTTTGATCGGTTGATCCTGTCACTGATATCTGTATACCGTTTTGATTGTCTAGCCATGTAGGTCTCTACGGTATATTCAATTCTGTGTTTTGAAGTCCGGTACATAGCGAAAACCGGTAACCGTATCAATACCAGATCAGTGACCTTTGTTTTCTTTTGCGTTTCAAACTTTGAACCGTACAACCCAAGCAATATAATAAATTACTTTAATGACTCTTGCTGAATCAACGGACAACCGTTACCATTACCATCATTTCACTTTATTACATAATGGTGCATTTTTTTGTCTATTGGCTTTTTCTCTCCCTTATTTTCTGTTCATACTTTTGAAAGGCAATTGGATGTATTATATATATATAAATTTTACAAATCGTAAAGCCTGCTCAACTCCTTTTTCTTTTTCTCTCTTTTTTTTCTTTCGAATCTCCTCTCCTCTTCTTTACAAACAAAAAAATTTAGTTTGCATTTTTTTTGAAAACTGCTCGTGGCCGCTTATTGTCTCGACCTTCCCCTCATTCCCTCGCAAACCATCATCCACCACAACCTTCACTGAGCCACCACCCTCCTAAACCACTCGACCCTCACCCTCACGTCGCGCAACATAGAGCCACAGCACCTCGTTCTCTGCCCTTCTCGCTCTCTTTCCGATGCAGCTCAAGGCCAAGCCTTGACTCGCCATGCCACTCCCATCCTAGCCCGCCACATCACCGAGACCCTAGCCTCGGCCTTCCTCCCATTAATCCGTTCTCCACCGCTACTTCTTCCCTTCCTACTGCCGCTTGTTTTTCTGCATCTCCTCTCCTATATTGTCTATATATAAAGGTGTGTGTATATATATTTCTTTCGTGTGTTTATAGATTTTTATATATATTGTTTTACAGTTGTATTTGTATAATAATTAGGATCTGTGTGTTTTGGAAAGTATATTTTAAAATCCAAGTTCATGTCAGAGAAAAATATAGGTTTATATTCATTGTGCAGCCGACTTCTCTTTTATCATATTTGGTATATAATCTATATTATGTCATATTTACGTTTATATTCGTATTTTGAAAAGCATCATTATATGTGTACAATTATTCATGACATGTATCTTTTCTTAATCTGTTTAGTATATATATGTTTGGGATTATGTATTATCTGTAGAGTTATATATGTTATGTTAGTTATATATATATATATAATATGTTACCGTGTTAGGATATATATGTTACAGTTGAGTTTTGTTTGTCGTTCTCGTGAAAAGTGTATATACATGTATAAATATGTATAGTTTATAGGATAGTTGTCTGTTATGTATATGTATATATAAATTTATATAGGTTATATACTAGTATTTTATTGGTGTTATAAAGTGATATACACAACTATCAGTTTATATAAGTATATAATGTTTATAAAGTTTTAAAGTTATACAGTTTAGTTTTTTTGTTTCGTACATTATAAAAATATATACATATGTTTAAGTATACGAGTTATATATGGCTACAGTCTTCTTTTGCTGAAAGGTGTATTGATTTTGAGTATTATAATATATATTTACATTTATTTACAAAAGAATTTTTGTTTTTCTAGCTTATTTGTCTTCATTTCCAATTTGTTTTGCAATGGATTTAGTTTAAGTAAGTCTGTACTAGTATTTCTGAGTCGTTACATATATATGTATGTATGTATGTATGTATATATGTATATATATATATCGTCTAGAGTATAGGTTTGTATAATCTATTATTTTCTGATTTTGATAATATATATGAATTTGGTGACTTTATAATATATATAGTGTGGTTTGATATATTAGATATATATCATTTCATGTATATATATATATAAGTATGCACAACAGCAAAAATGAAAGACTTCATAATACATATCAGGTCTGTTAAGTTTTATACCTGTTTGTTTATTAAACATTTTACTACGGCTATATGAATAATTTAAGTTATATATATATATATATATATATATATATATAATATTCACTACTAAAAAAGGCTAATATTCCGACAGCATGTAGCGACGGCTTCTGACGGCTAATTTCCGATGGCTTTCGACGGGCCGTCGGCGGCCGTTGGAAGCATCAATAATTCACGAATTACAAGCTCAGCCGAGCCTTCTTCTTCCACATTTTGTAGCACGAATTTTTTTATCAAAAACCCCCAAATTCCTCCTACAAGCTTTCAATCTTCAATTTCGAGCTTTCGGATCCTCCACGGCTGCCTAAGCAAACTCCATCGTTCTCAGTCTCAGGTATAATATCTTAATTTGAGAAAAAATCTAATTTTTACCCTAAATCTAGATTTGCATAAGATGATAAATTAGAGCTAATTAGTGATTGCAATTGTTTCCAATTGCGTAATAATGGTTTATAGCATCCCATGGTATACCAATTTCATATCTTATCGTGAAATTTTAAAGAGTATGTGTAATTTATGATTGTGTGTATATAGTTAGTAAAACTGTAATTTTTCATAAAATGCGCACATTTAATTAACTAATATCCCTTAGAGAGTTTTTGGCTCCGTCTGACAAGTGTTGTACATGATCGTTATATAAATAGAAACGACCATTTATATTCGTCTGATACAATGTTTGTTGGATTTGTCTCTGTATTGGACAAGTTATGAACAAAGCAAGCATTTACATTTTGTATACAATTTCGTCTCAAACGGTTCATAAAATTTTGGCCTAACTTTTCTTTTTTGTTTCCTACGTACACACCTTTGTGTACAATGCAGGGAACAAAAGGGAAATGCTGTCAAAATTTTGTTGAATCGTTTGAGATGAAGTAATATACAAAATGTAAATACTTACTGCGTTTGTAATGGGAAGTAGGATGCCTGACCATGGAAAAAATATTTTTTGTATAAAATTTTGTGTCGATACACTAAAAAATAAAATGTGTCATATTTAAAAATATTGTTTACTTTGTGAAATGGTTCTTTAAATTCAAATATTATACGACCATGAGAATAATCTTTTCGAATTTGTGTTCTTGAAAATAAATATTAAATTTTGAACTTGTGATTCATTTTCTCAAATAGGGAAAAATGATTGATTATTTTGTTGATCGGAGGAGATGGATGTAATAAAGAAAAAGACTGAGAGGCTCAATAAAAGAAGATTTTTTATATTATAATGGTATAAACGTATTTGTTGAATTCGCTTTAAGTATTAACAGAAATGATCCAGAAATTCGTTGTTCGTGTAGTTGGTGTAGACATTTGAAGTATTCGTTACCAGATATTGTGAAAGTTCATTTATGCCAAATGGTTTTGTACCCAAGTATTATGTTTGGAATCAGCATGGAGAAGTTGTAGCAAATACTTCTGTAGAGTCTGAAAGTATTGCTAACGAAGTAGTTACGACGACTGTATTGAAAATATGGTCGAAGATGCAGCACGATCAATGTTTCCTATAGTTGAAGTTGACGACGATGATGGAAATGTTGAAGAACCAAATATTGAGGCAATTTTTTTTAACGTTTTTCTAGGTGCTGCTAAGAAAAATATTTGGGATGGTTGTAAAAGCGGCACTCAGCTGTCAGTAATCGCAAAATACATTGCGATGAAGTCAAAATACAACATCACTGAAACTGGGTTTACGGCGATTGTACAAGCTGCAAAAAGACATATGCCGCCCGATAAGCTAATGTGTGAAAATCGCTATGAATTTAAAAAACTTATGTTGGCTTTTGGTTTACCTTATCAGAAAATAGATACATATTTAAAAGGCTGCATGTTATTTGGAAAGAAGGTGCAAACCTTGGAAATTGTAAAATTTGTAATCAGGAGAGATAGAAACCAAGAAAAAAAGAAGGGGAATGAAGTTTTGTACAAGCGTATGCATTACTTATCCATCATTCCAAGGCTTCAAAGATTATGTGCATCTTCTGTAACTGCATCTAATATGAGATGGCATAGTGTGAGAGCTAAGAAAGAGGGTACGTTGACACATCCGGCCGATGGAGAAGCATGAAAGCATTTCGATAAAACATATCCAAATTTCGCAGCGGAGAGTCGAAATATTAGGTTAGGATTATGTATGAATGGTTTTTCACCATTTTCTCCATTTGGTTCTAAATATTCATCCTGGTCCATTATCTTCACACTGTATAATTTACCTTCATGGATGTGTATGAAAACTCAATATATGTTTCTTACTATTGTCATTCATGGCCCCGACGGTCCGACACAAGGAATCGATGTATATTTACAACCTTTGATAGAGGAGTTAAAAGTACGGTGGAATAAAGGAGTATAAACATACGATGTGTCCAAGAACAAAATTTTTCATATGTCTACTTCTTTGTTGTGGACAATAAGTGATTTTCTGCCTATGCAATGCTTTCAGGATGGACTACTGCCGGTCGTCTAGCATGTCGATATTGCATGGATGAAACACGAGCATTTTCTTTACCTCATGGTAAGAAAATTTCATGGTTTGACTATCATCGATATTTTCTTCCATGTAAATCATCCCTTCAGAGGAGACAAGAAAAACTTTTTTAGTTAATAGAGTAGAAATCAGACAACCACTGACGATATGGTCAAGCGAATACATATATGAACTTGTTAGGGACTATCCAAAGATATATGAAACTGGAGTGCAAATTGAAATTGAAGGCAAATCGATTGTTCATAACTGGTGCAAACAAACTATTCTTTAGGAGTTGCCTTATTGGAAACATCTTCTGCTTCGTCATAATATGGACGTGATGCACCATGAGAAAATGATAATGTTTTTAACACAATTTTAAATGTGAAAGGGAAGATGAAGGATGATTTGAAATCAAGATGCGATATAGAAGAATTACGCAAACGTCCCGAGCTTCATATGAAATCGAATGACAGTAAAAAACCCAAAGCATGTTACGAATTAGATAAAAGTTAAAGTTGTGTTAAAATGGGTGGAAGGGTTAAGATTTACTGATGAGATATCATCAAATCTTCGTAGATGTGTTGACTTTAAAACCGGTAGATTGAGCGGGATGGAAGATTTATTTCCCATTATGTTCAAAGAACTACCGCCGTTAAAAGTTTGGAAGGTAGCAACGGAGCTTAGTATGTTTTAGAAAGAGCTTTGTTCGACTACTTTAAAAGTGCAACGTTTATGTAAACTTGAAGTAGATATTCCTATATTGCTCTGCAAATTAGAGAAAATATTTCCGCCACCTTTTTTAGTGTAATGGAAAATTTACTTGTTCATCTCCCATCTGAAGCACGACTTCGAGGTCCCGTCCAATATGGATGGATGTATCCATTTGAGAGGTATGTAATATGTTATCACGTAATTTAATTGCATTTGAAAGATGAACTTAATGTAAATTAATTTTGCATAGATATCTAAATCATCTCAAGAAAAAGTGAGGCAAAAAGCACGAATTGAAGGTTAGATATATAAATCTTACATCGAAGAAGAAGCTTCATTCTTTTTCTCTCACTATTTCAGTGACCATGTGAATATATCATTTGAAAGTGTTTCTCATAATGATGAAGGCGACGAACAAGAGTCCACTCAAGCAATGTTATCTATTTTTAGACAACATGGTCGGCCTTCTGGAAAATGTATAGAAATATGGCTAGACGATAGAGATCTTCATGTAGCACACATTTATATTCTTCTAAATTGTGTCAAGGTTTCACCATTTGTTCGGTAATCTGAAATAATAATTTGTGCTTTATTCTTTTCTATAATGCATGCGCGTGTATAGCCTAATGTAATAATTTGTTTATATATACAGTGTTTATAAACGGGAATATTCGAACGGAGATCTTAGTAAAGAATTTTTTGGTTGTTTTTCAAATTACGTTTATGAGCCGAGAAATTGTGTTGTTAATGAAGGGTTGAAACATCTTATGATGGAACCAAAAAGAGTGGTCAAGACATATCCAATATATTTCGTTAATGGATATAAATATAACACCAAAGAATACGGTGTAGAAAAATTAATGAATAATATTGGTGTATTTGTTAAAGGTAGTGATGATCCAGAAAATCACATAAATGATTTTTATGGCGTTCTAACACAAATTTTGCATCTGGCGTATTTCTCACGACCCACGGAGGAGGTGTTTCTATTTAGATGCAACTGGTTTAGCAATGTTCTAGGTTCTAGAATTAATGTGCACAAGGATTATAATCTTATCGAAATAAAGCATACATCGCACTATCACAAGTACGATCCTTTTGCACTAGCCAAACAAGCATTGCAAGTTTATTACGCTCTTTATCCACCTCTAAAAAGAGATAAAACCGATTGGTCTGCAGTTTTTGAAACAAAAGCCAGATTTACATTCGATGGGAAGAATTTACCAAACGAACAAGCTTATCAGGCATATCTTGAGAAAAATAACGAAATAGTAATTACAGACGATCATACAGATTTTGGTCCTTTGATCAATGAATCAAATTTTTTGGTAGAAGCGTTTGACAGTGCAAAGGGAAATATCGTAGAAAACGAGACCGAATCTGAATCAGATGATGATTGATAAAAATCTGAATCTGATTTTTTTGCAATTGATGTAACTATGTTGAATTCTTGATGTATTATGAAATTGATGTAACTATGAAACCAAATCTATATGTTTTACATTTTTTTACATGTTTTATGTCAATTCCATTTGTCATTTATTTAGCAATTTTTATTAAAAATGCAATGTAATATGCTTATCGTTGGAACATGAACCCATTATGAATCAGGTATAACACACTTCCATTTCTATTTCCATTTCCGTCATTAATTTAGCAATTTATACCGTTGATGTCATTTACATATGAAATATATTTCATTATCATGTTATTATTCTCTTTTGAAATGATGTGTATATATGTCACAGGTTTATCGTAATGTCATTTAGAGGTAGGAGCTCTTTCCGATCTTCAGGAGGCGATGATAGTGGTCCTTCGCAAGCATCACAACGTCATGTAGTTTCTTTAATACCTAAAGCAGAGGGGTAAGAATTAAATTTTATTTAGCATCTTATATTTTTGATATACGTAAGTACTTATCTGTATCATATTTAAAAACATGGGGTTTGACCTACTTCCATCGAAGGTTGTCTTGGATGTTTCTAGAGCTTCTTACCGGTGTATGATGATTGCGTGTTGGCCGAAGTAGGATAACATCCTTTCCCACATAGTAGAGTTTATTTGGCAGGATGCCCTAGTAAGTATATTTTTTTGTTTCCTTTTTTAATTTGTTTTTGTCTTTTTTTACTGTATATCGTTTACAGTTTAATGTTCTTTTTCCTTTTTATCGCGAAACACAGGCTGAGATAGACATTCAGACAGATGATATGCAGTTGGCACGAGAATATTGGATGAAGAAGATGCGTAAAAACTATATGGACTCGATATCCGAAATCAAGAAATCAGGTGAGAAACCACGTTAGATGGGGGAGAGCATATGGCAAGCATGGTTGGAATACTGGGAAATTGACGAGGCGAAGGCAAGTATACCAATTTTTTTGAAATTATTTGACTAGTAGTAAATATAAAAAAATACATGATCGATAAATAATGTATCAAATTTTGAATGTACAGGCAGAGTCGGAGACAAACTCTGCAAATAGAAATAAAAATCCCGTCACTCATCTCGGAAGGTCGAAGTCATTTCAGCAGTATCGGCATGAGTTGGTAAATTTACTGAATGCAAATTGTAAATAGTTTGTGCTAATAATTTAAATGTACAATAATTGTATGTAAAAATCAATTTTAGGAAGCCGGGGCGCATGGTCACGTGGGCTATACAGACGCATTTACTCCTATGCATGCTGTTGAGCATGTAAATCCGAACGGGACAGTTCCGTATACATGGCACGACGATAAATCCAGCAAGAGCCATGTAAGCATATTTCATTTTATGCAGTATTAGTAATTGTTCTACTTGTTAAAATATAATGAAATAAGATATGATGATATTAATTTGTTAATGCAGGAAAAGTTTATGGAGCGGCACCAGAAACTCCTTGTTGATACGGATCGAGATTAGCTGACGATGGATGAGGAGGATGCTATTTTTGAGTCGGTTATGGATCTATCGGAGCATGGTAGACGATACAGATTTGGCAACGAAGTGGTAAGTAAATAATATATTGGGTATTCAGTACATTGATTTTGAGTCACTTCGTTGTGAAAGTATTATGCATTACCAAAATATATTAATTCGTTACTTGAATGTTATTTTAAAAAAATAACGAAAAAGACATGTAATTTAATTTAGTTTGCTTGATATATGCCGCACACATGCATAAATTTGTCACATTTACTGTTAAAGAGATCAAAAGCAGTGATATCTCGTGATGTAACATAATATTATTTTTGTTAATAAATGGTTGAATCACAATTTAAAAACGGCCAAAAGAACATATTTTCAAATGTATACATTATACATAAGAAATGGTTAGAACTTCATTAACGAGTAAATTATTGTAGCTTTGATTTTATTGCATTAAATAACATGAAGAAATTCAGTGCGGCAAAATGGTAATGGATAGAGTTTTGAAATAGAGTGACTTTGCTATAAAAGCCTTAGATGCTTGTAACGACATATTTCAATTTATTTATTAGCGACTAATGTAGGATTCATTTTTGAAAATACTCGAGTAACATACGATTTTTGAATGGAAATATATAAACTGAACGAGTACTTGTACATTTGTTTTGAAATAAAATAATACAAGGATAAAATTATTTTGCATCGACATAAAAAATTTTATTGCTAATTTTTTCTTCATTTTAGGACTAGTATCTTGATTAACAAGTATAAATGAATATACAAATATGAAGTACAAATACTTTACTAGAGCAGATTACATATGGCTGCAATAATTTGTAAAAGAAGGCCTTTAGTAGGTATCAAAATGACAGTTTATGCTGTGGGAACTACATTAATTAATGTTTTTTTTTCAAATTCTAAGTTCAAATAATGAGTAATTTGTTAAAATACAAAACAACGTTTTGTAATGGTTGATATTTGTCCAATACATTGTCAGCCTCATTCAGTCTACAGTTTCATGCTTTAGTCGCATGGTCCTTCTTAACCAATTTACAGACCATTTTTTGAAATTAGTCATTTCCTTTCAAAATAGTTATCTCTTTACTGGATGACACAACTTTTCGTATTTATAAATTAGCTAACCTCCCTCTCATTTGAGAGATAGAAAACAGAGTAATTTCAAATTTATTGCTCTCGTCCTTCCCTATAGTTACTTTACTTATGCTATAATTTTTTAAAGTTATAGTATTTCAAAATATAAATCAACAATGTTGTCATTATAGTTATTTGTGTTACCACAATCTAATATGTTATCAACATGCACATACACTTACATAAACATGCATAAACAAAATTAAATAACATTATCACACTGCTAGTCATTCTCATACCAACACATACACCTACAGAGATCACACAGTTAAATTAAATATTTATTACAGGCCAGCAGTCAGAGATGGGGTAGGCAAACTAGAGCTCAGATAGATCTAGCAGAGATCGAAGATTTGCACGCTAGAATGGCGCAGCTAGAGGAGCAGAACCATCGGTGGGCCATAGAGACCACAAAGTTTCTAGACCAGTGTGTCGCCGAGTACATGCAGTGGTATGGTAGCCGCTTCCCTTCCTCTGCTGGCTTTAGTTATGGAGGAGATTGATTGATTGCTTTGATCGGTACGTTTTTTCCGTTTTGTATGATTTGGTGGATGGTGGATTTAGTCGTTGATTTATGTACTATGTTATGATACACTTAGCTATTTTGTTGTAAAAATATGTGTTTTGACTTAATTTTATGTATTTTTTTGTTTGGTGAATTATGTATAGTTTGGTTTTTGATATTTGGTTGGAATATAGTATATTGGATTCTACAATATTGGTAGAATAGTTTTTGTATGGGCAATGTGGATGGAAGACTATGTTGAATATGCGCTTATATGATTTTTGTTTGATGATAATAAACATACATACATTCGTTTAAATGTATTTGTTAATGTACTATTTTATTTTTCATAGATTAAATAAATATTTGCTGAATAAAATTAAATACACAGAATTTGAATTCAAACAGAAATTTTATTCAAACAAATATTTATTTCATTTTTGAATAGTACAAATTCAAGCTCTCACTATACATATACAATTTTGTTTACAATACATCACAATTTCAATTTACATAAATTCCTCCTCACTACATATCACTCACACTCGTAGTTTATCTTCAACTTCATTCCACTTAGAATCCAACATCCGAGAAATCTGCAAAAATATTCACTAACGCAGTAAAATTGAAAAGGAAATATTTTTGTAATATAAAATAAAATATGTTTTTGAAAATATTGTTTGCCTCAGTTATTTGGGTTGTTCGTCATCATTTACATTTGAATTCATCATACACGAACAATATGACATGCACAGTGTATCACTGTACATGCCACAAGGACGTGCACACCGATATACACTTGATAATGCTACAGGGACAGGTGAGCACAAGGTCAAACCCAAATAAAAAGACGGGTTCAACTCAGGTGCAAATATAAATAAAACCACAACATACGCACAAGGTCAAACCCAAACTATTAGCTGGATTCAACATAGGGCAGGTATACAGGCTATGACTTCAAACATGACGCAGTTCAATATCCAAGCAACAATGAAAAGTAAGGAACCAAGTACTCAAGACAACATGAAGTGGACAACACCGACTCAAGTAACCGAACTACAACAAGAACAGACACACAGTGAAAATCAGTGCAACCCGAAGTCAATAACAATCAAGTTCAAGCCAGACCAACACAATGCAACAATGATCTCAATATAGTAATGATAGTAGACATGAATGCAACAACAAACTCAGTGAAGCCCAAGTATACAACTACAGTGTCATGACCAAAGCAAAATCAGAGAGGAGTATCAGTGTACACAACATCAAGTTCAAATAACAAACAGTGAATCAAGACATGGCTGAGCATTGATACAAAGCAACAGTGAATGATCAAGAGTACAAGTCCAAATACAACAATGTGTTTCATGCAGTCTCAAGTGATACAAATGCACAACAACATGAATACTGCAACAACCAAAGCCAAGACTACAAGTACAAGGCACAGTGCACCACTGACCATGAAGCAAAAGCAAGCTTCAAATGAAAACATATGTGCCAGAGAAACATGTGCAGCCCAATGAACCAGTGACAACAAAGTGACTCAAGCAACAACACAAACCAAGTAAAAAGAAACAACATCAGCAGATGCAAGACCAGAGAACTACACAAGTGTAGCCTCGAACCAGAACATCAAAATACAGGTTTCAATATCAATGCCATTGCTTCAGCAGTCAAAATATCAAATAAACATGAATCAAGACAGTGAACTGAAGGCATGAACTGCAACTCAAAAGAGCAGACATGGAACCAATGTCCTAGGTTACAACTTCAAATGAATCAGTGATGCAAGCAATGCTACAGAGCTCGAGATTATATATGCAATGGAGACCGTACATGAACCAGAACACAAATCCAGTTACAACACTGAGTTCGACAATGTCAAGTGCAGAAGTACACAAGTGCAACAGGTCAAGGATGTGTACCAAAAAGATGCAACATTCTAATATGTACCAATATGCTATGTAGTGAACAAAGCAAGGTGTAACCAAAGTCACAGTGAACAAAGCAAGGTCACAATGAAATCAACATCATCAGAAATGATCAGAGCCGAAGCAGTGGCAATCAAGGAGTCGACCAAGTCAAAGCCGTGTTTTTAATCAAACAAGTCAACAGAAAAAGGAAATCAAAGCCGTAGTCAACAACGTGATGACCAAGGAGTAGAAGTCAATGCCGTGTAAATCAATGCTAGAGGGATGAACGAAATTCAACAGTGCAGAGATGACCAAGTCAAAATTCAAGTGCGTATCTTTGAAAAAGTCAAAAATCAAATCCAAGTAAAATAGGAAAGTTGATACCGTAACGATCAAGGAAAAATCAAACGCTATCAAAATCAAAGCCGTGCGCATCAAGTCGTAAAAATATCAGGCAATCGAGAAATAGGAAAGTGACGATTTCATATATATGCAAACCCCAAAAATTCATCATTGGCAAGCGATCAGAAAATCGAACTCAAGCAATCAATTGAGAAACCAAAAAGTACGAACAACGTACCAAGAAATTTTCTCAGACGATCGCCAGAGAAGCAAAGATCATCAACCAGAGATAAATCAGATCGCAAATTCCAGAAGCCCTAAAACTTCGTAAACCCTAGTCGCAAGCAAAGAGAAGATCGAGAACGATCAATATCTTCTTCAGAGACAATCAAGAGCCTCGATCATTTGCAAATTCCTAGAAACCCCAATTTGACAAAGAAATCTAAGAATTCAACGCCGCCATTTTTCTTAAAGAAAATAGAAGAGGATTGGGTGAAAGAATAGAAAAGGGCCGGCCGAGTTTTTGAAGATTAGGGTTTTTAGGATTTAGTTTATTTTAAAATTAGGGTTTATTTTTATTAAGGGTGTTTTTGTTTATTTTTTGCTCTTAGTTTTATTTCTTGAAATCTGTACTTTTCAAATCAAATCTTGGTAAATCACCACCTAGGATTTAGGTTGTGTCAGATTGTCTAGTTAGAATTAGTTCAGTGAGCAGGGTTTGCGAGTTTACAAAACTCTATAGGCGGTAGCAGGGGTTGCGAGTCTGTTAGAGTGTTTGTAAGCGGGAGACTGTTTAATTCTAATAGAAATCTGGGAATGCAGCAGTAGGCAGGGGTTGCCGAAGCTGGGTAAATTTTGTATGTGATTTACTTTTCAGCATATTTACTTCTTTGCAGTTTAATTCGAGAAAATTTGCTATAACCCTATTCACCACCTTCTAGGGTTAATCTAGATCCTACAAATGGTATTAGAGCCCGGTATTTTTTTGTTAACTCTAGAATCATGAATCTACCAAATAATGCTTTTTCTGAGGGGCAATCTATTGCTAGGCCACTCATGTTTAATGGGAATGATTATGCTTATTGGAAAGTTAGGATGGGTATTTATCTTAGTTCTGTTGATTATGATGTTTGGGACATTATTGAAACTGGCTATAAATCTCCCACTATAACTGTTGGTGATACTGAGATTCCTAAACCTAAGGATAGGTCGGATGCTAACGATAAGAAATTAAAAACTACAAATGCTAAAGCCATGAATGCTTTGATCTGTGCTCTTGATAAGACTGAATTTAATAGAATTTCTCATTGTAAGACTGCACAGGAAATTTGGCATACCTTGGAGGTGACACATGAAGGAACTTCTCATGTCAAGGAGTCTCGTCTAGCCCTATTCAGCAATGAATACGAGAATTTTGTGATGGACAAAGGCGAGAGCATAAAGGACATGTTTGGACGCTTTTCAACTTTGGTGTACAATGCTAGAGCGCTTGGGAAGGTATTCACTGAGGTAGAGCTTGTGAGGAAGGTGCTACGAGTCTTACCGATGAGCTTTGAGGCAAAAGTCACGGCAATACAAGAATCGAAAGATCTGAGTAAACTAAGCATGGAGGAGTTGATCGGCAACTTGATGACATATGAGCTTGAGCTAAAAGCAAAGGAGGAACGCAACAACTCTGAATCAAAGAAGAAGACGATTGCCTTAAAGAGCCAAGAAGAGAGCGATGAAGAAGAAGAAGATCCAATTGAAGAGCTTGCAATGACTGTCAATAATCTTAGAAAATGGTCAAGATTCAGGCCACGCAAGAAGAAAACAAGTGGTAATAGGTCAAAAGATTCTGACAATTCCGATAATGAACTGACGTGCTTTAACTGCAAGAAACTTAGCCACTTCAAACAACAATGCCCACTTCTCAAAAAAAACAAAGCAAAAAAAAGAAAAAAAGAAGAAGAAGGCCTTTGCAGCGACTTGGGATGATGAAGAAGGAGAGGAAGTTTCGAATAATAGCTCAGAGGAGGCTAACTTGTGTCTTATGGCAAAATCAGATTAAGAAGCAAGCTCAGAGGAATCTAGTGAGGTAGGTGACTATTCTTATAAAGAACTTGTTTTTATGTGTTGTGATCTTACTAAAATAGTTGATACTCTTGAATCTAAAATTGAAAAACTGAAATCTGATAGGAGAGAACTTGTCCATGAAAATTCTAGGTTAGAAACTGAACTTTAAAATATTAAAAACCTAGACTGCAAAAAATGTAAAATTTTAGATTCAGAATTATCAAGACTTAATAATAGCTTTGAGAATCTTGAAAAAGAAAACTTGAGTCTTAAGGAAACCATTGACACTAGGAAAAAGGATTTTATAAATAGATGCACCTCACTTGTAACTGAAAACACAACACTAAAAACCAAAGTCCAAAATCTTGAGAAATCTCTGAATAACTTTTCAAGAGGTGAAAAATCATTCAACATTTTATTGGGAAATCAAATTTTTGCTAACAACAGAAAAGGACTAGGCTTTGGGAAAACACAAGTTGATGATAATGCAAAAGGTAAAAGTGTCTTTGCTAGATGTGAAATAATTGGACATCATGTTGAAAATTGTAGTCATAGGAACAAGAACACAAAATTTATACAAGTTTGGGTTCCTAAGAATTCTACAAACAAATTTCATGTCTATTGGAACAAGAATGAAAGGACAAAACAAATCTGGGTGCCGAAAAGAACATATATAAATAGTTTTGGGTCTCCTCAAAATTATCTTTCAAAATATTCTGCCACTAACAATCATGGACCTATAAAAACAAATAGGTCACAAAAAACTTTTCCCGTGTAGGTATGGTGGTAGGCTAAGGAACAACATCAGCGTTCTCTGGATTTTAGCTGTTCCAGAAATACAACGAGCAACAAAGCAAAAGTTTCTTAGCCTAGTACAAAGGTGACAGAATCACAATGGGCAACCATAAAAAATTATCGTAAAGTAAAATAGGTGAATGTATATTTATTTGATCGATATATTAAATGTGATAATCTGCACCGTATTCTGAATGAAATCAGCCAATATTGAGATGTTGTAAAGATTATGATTTTGATTCTGACTTGTTCAACATAGTTGGCCAATTATATTTATGACAAAACACTATTCTTTGAATTACTTCATACATATATGTTTGGATTAAACATAGTGTTTTGTTGGATGATAATACATTAGGTTATAATACGGCTAACTCTATATTCACAGTTTCTGATTATTTACATGGCTTCATTTCAAATTCAAAGAATGTCATTTAAATTGTTGTTAAAATTGAGTTTGAAATTTTTGATGCACACTTCATGGTTTGGTCGATCAAATTCAATTGATGATAATTTTTGAGTGAAAAAGAAATTCAGACGCAGATTACACTGATAATCTAGTTGATAGAAAAATTACTAGTTGAACGTGATTTTTGAGACATTTAGTAATTGCATCGTTTTTCAAAGAAAATATCTGCATATTTTTCATTTTAAATAATTTTCAAATAGCAGAAAATTTTCTCATATAACCTCCTCGAGAAAATCATTTTTAATCATATTTTCAGATTAGTCATTGTGAAAAATTGATTTCATAATTATTTTTGAATTTGATTTAAATGACAATTTTAACTAGTCTAACTCTCTAATAATTATCGAAAAGATAAATAGTGATTGAAAAAAAATGATGAGCGTTGATATTTTTCATACATTACTCAAGACAGTATATTTTAGAAAAATTTCTTTAGAAATTCAAACAAGAGTTATAAAACTTTTTGTTGGGTAAAGATTCCATAACCATTTCTATGTCTATCATATTTCTATTAACCATCGCTCATCAAAAATTCAATATAGTTCGTCAATATGTGGTACTTTAAACAGGACTCATTCGTTTTTCATTTTATAAAACAAAATAAAATCCAAAGTATTCACTCTCATTTAAAAGTCTTCACGATTATGCATGAGTGAATTACTTGGAATTTGTTATGTGCTTCCATGCCCATTTAAAAGTCCTTACGGTTATGCATGTATGGAACACATATCAAAATTGATTTATTAAATAAACAAGTTGATTCTAATCCCATTTAAAAGTCCTCACGGTTATGCGTGATTAGAAGATACTTGAATTCATTTTTAAAATTAAATTGGAATACTACTAATCTCATTTAAAAGTCCTAACGGTTATGCATGATTAGTAGATATTCAAATTCTTGATATAAGTGTACCACAAACAGATACAACTGTATGGTGTTATATGATGACATCATTTCCATTACTTCTAAAAGTGGAATATGCGCCTAACGAGGGTAGTTATGATTTTTGTTTGATTTTCTTATTGAAATTTAATATGTATATTCAATTGAGTTTTAATGTTGTATTAATATCGATCACTTTAGCTCTATTTTCTCTAACACTATTATTCTTTTGCTGATAACAAAAGGGGGAGAGAAAAGTTAAGATTTTGTCAAATAAAATCAAGCAAAGGTCAAATAATTTTCCATTTGCATCTAGGCTCATTTGTATATTTCTATTAGTATGCATATATGTAGGGGGAGCATCGTGTAGAGAGGAAGCATTTAAATAGAGAGAGCAATTAGAGTATATCATTGACCAAATACATTTAACACAGTCAAAATCTTAAATATATGTTTGTTATCATCAAAAGGGGGAGATTGTTGAATATGTGCTTATATGATTTTTGCTTGATGATAATAAACATATATACATTCGTTTAAATGTATTTGTTAATGTACTATTTTATTTTTCATAGATTAAATAAATATTTGCTGAATAAAATTAAAAACACAGAATTTGAATTCAAACAGAAATTTTATTCAAACAAATATTTATTACATTTTTGAATAGTACAAATTCAAGCTATCACTATACGTATACAATTTTGTTTACAATACATCACAATTTCAATTTACATAAATTCCTCACTACATATCACTCACACTCGTAGTTTATCTTCAACTTCATTCCAGTTAGAATCCAACATCTGAGCAATCTGCAAAAATATTCACTAACGCAGTAAAATTGAAAAGGAAATATTTTTTCAATATAAAATAAAATATGTTTTTGAAAATATTGTTTGCCTCAGTTATTTGGGTTGTTCGTCATCATTTACATTTGAATTCATCATACACGAACAATGTGACATGCACAGTGTATCACTGTACATGCCACAAGGACGTGCACACCGATGTACACTTGATAATGCTACAGGGACAGGTGAGCACAAGGTCAAACCCAAATAAAAAGACGGGTTCAACTCAGGTGCAAATATAAATAAAACCACAACATAGGCACAAGGTCAAACCCAAACTATTAGCTGGATTCAACATAGGGCAGGTATACAGGCTATGACTTCAAACATGAAGCAGTTCAATATCCAAGCAACAATGAAAAGTAAGGAACCAAGTACTCAAGACAACATGAAGTGGACAACACCGACTCAAGTAACCGAACTACAACAAGAACAGACACACAGTGAAAATCAGTGCAACCCGAAGTCAATAACAATCAAGTTCAAGCCAGACCAACACAATGCAACAGTGATCTCAATATAGTAATGATAGCAGACATGAATGCAACAACAAACTCAGTGAAGCCCAAGTATACAACTACAGTGTCATGACCAAAGCAAAATCAGAGAGGAGTATCAGTGTACACAACATCAAGTTCAAATAACAAATAGTGAATCAAGACATGGCTGAGCATTGATACAAAGCAACAGTGAATGATCAAGAGTACAAGTCCAAATACAACAATGTGTTTCATGCAGTCTCAAGTGATACAAATGCACAACAACATGAATACTGCAACAACCAAAGCCAAGACTACAAGTACAAGGCACAGTGCACCACTGACCATGAAGCAAAAGCAAGCTTCAAATGAAAACATATGTGCCAGAGAAACATGTGCAGCCCAATGAACCAGTGACAACAAAGTGACTCAAGCAACAACACAAACCAAGTAAAAAGAAACAACATCAGCAGATGCAAGACCAGAGAACTACACAAGTGTAGCCTCGAACCAGAACATCAAAATACAGGTTTCAATATCAATGCCATTGCTTCAGCAGTCAAAATATCAAATAAACATGAATCAAGACAGTGAACTGAAGGCATGAACTGCAACTCAAAAGATCAGACATGGAACCAATGTCCTAGGTTACAACTTCAAATGAATCAGTGATGCAAGCAATGCTACAGAGCTCGAGATTATATACGCAATGGAGACCGTACATGAACCAGAACACAAATCCAGTTACAACACTGAGTTCGACAATGTCAAGTGCAGAAGTACACAAGTGCAACAGGTCAAGGATGTGTACCAAAAAGATGCAACATTCTAATATGTACCAATATGCTATGTAGTGAACAAAGCAAGGTGTAACCAAAGTCACAGTGAACAAAGCAAGGTCACAATGAAATCAACATCATCAGAAATGATCAGAGCCGAAGCAGTGGCAATCAAGGAGTCGACCAAGTCAAAGCCGTGTTTTTAATCAAACAAGTCAACAGAAAAAGGAAATCAAAGCCGTAGTCAACAACGTGATGACCAAGGAGTAGAAGTCAATGCCGTGTAAATCAATGCTAGAGGGATGAACGAAATTCAACAGTGCAGAGATGACCAAGTCAAAATTCAAGTGCGTATCTTTGAAAAAGTCAAAAATCAAATCCAAGTAAAATAGGAAAGTTGATACCGTAACGATCAAGGAAAAATCAAACGCTATCAAAATCAAAGCCGTGCGCATCAAGTCGTAAAAATATCAGGCAATCGAGAAATAGGAAAGTGACGATTTCATATATATGCAAACCCCAAAAATTCATCATTGGCAAGCGATCAGAAAATCGAACTCAAGCAATCAATTGAGAAACCAAAAAGTACAAACAACGTACCAAGAAATTTTCTCAGACGATCGCCAGAGAAGCAAAGATCATCAACCAGAGATAAGCAGATCGCAAATTCCAAAAGCCCTAAAACTTCGTAAACCCTAGTCGCAAGCAAAGAGAAGATCGAGAACGATCAATATCTTCTTCAGAGACAATCAAGAGCCTCGATCGTTTCCAAATTCCTAGAAACCCCAATTTGACAAAGAAATCTAAGAATTCGACGCCGCCATTTTTCTTAAAGAAAATAGAAGAGGATCGGGTGAAAGAATAGAAAAGGGCCGGCCGAGTTTTTGAAGATTAGGGTTTTTAGGACTTAGTTTATTTTAAAATTAGGGTTTATTTTTATTAAGGGTGTTTTTATTTATTTTTTGCTCTTAGTTTTATTTCTTGAAATCTGTACTTTTCGAATCAAATCTTGGTAAATCACCACCTAGGATTTAGGTTGTGTCAGAATGTCTAGTTAGAATTAGTTCAGTGAGCAGAGTTTGCGAGTTTGCAAAACTCTATAGGCGGTTGCAGGGGTTGCGAGTGTGTTAGAGTGTTTGTAAGCGGGAGACTGTTTAATTCTAATAGAAATCTGGGAATGCAGCAGTAGGAAGGGGTTGCCGAAGCTGGGTAAATTTTGTGTGTCATTTACTTTTCAGCATATTTACTTTTTTGCAGTTTAATTCGAGAAAATTTGCTATAACCCTATTCACCCCCCTCTAGGGTTAATCTAGATCCTACAGACTATATTGCAGCAGAAATATAAAAAAATTGCAGCAGATTTCCGACAGCTTCCGACGGCTTTCAGGTTATATTTTGTCTACGGCTTCCAACGCTTCCGACCGCTTTCAGATTAATTTTTCCAACGGTTTCCGACTGCTTTTGACAAGTGTCGGAATCCGTCGGAATCCATCGGAAGCCGTCGGAAGCCGTCAGAAATACGGACGGCGAGATGTGTCGCAAGCCGTTGGAAATACTGCACCCCCGACGCCTTATTTTCCTATGGCATATTCCGACGGCTACTGGCGGCCTCCGACGGCCGCCGACAGTTTTCGGCCGTCGGAAAATGCCTTTTTCCTTGTAGTGATTTGTTGTGTACATATGGATTTATGTTTATTTAAATCATAAAAGATACACATAAGTTTACATGAGATTTGATTCCAATATATATATATATGTGTGTGTGTGTGTGTGTGTGTGTGTGTGTGTGTGTGTGTGTGTAGTTAAAGCGCTCGGCAGATTTGAAGCGGTGGAGGTGCAAAAAGTCATAGCGGAAATACAACGAGGATATAGCGGATGACTCTAAAATAACATATAAAACTCGTACTTAATGTTTTTACAAATATATAAATGGTAACTAAATGAAAAATTATCATTCAATTGAATTATAGTTAATACATAAATAATTTTAAACAAAAAATATATGCGAATATACTTTAAATAAACGTAAAACATTTATATGACATAATTGAATTTAGTAGAATATTAAAGTATTTTCATTTCTGAAAATGTAGTAAAAACTAAATCAAATAAATTAGTTTCATAATTTTTATAATGTATAAATGCATTTTTTAATTCATTTTATTGAAGAAGATATAGCGGAAATAGCAAAATATAGCGAGAATAACGGGATATAGAGGAAATAGCAGGGATTAAAGCGGAAATGCTATATTATGGTGCTATATGGAAAAATCGTAGCTGTAGAAATCCGCTATGAGATATAGCAGGGTTATAGCGGGGTAATAGCGGGGCATTAACTACACAGATATATATATATATATATATATATATATATATATAATTTTATAGGTGTAAAGCTAAACTATTGAAAACATATTTTATAATAGTAATGTGTGTGTATATGTATATTCAGTTTATATCAAGACTGATTCAATTTGTTCTCATCGATTTCAGCCTTGTTTTGATTGTCGAATTCATGCCCATTTTGGAATTCATGTGTGGATCCACAATTCGCTTCCATTTCCGTTCATCTCTCTAGCCTCAAAGATGAGCAATTACTCACGATTAACCTTCTTATGTTTATTAAATTTGATTTTAATTGAAACAACAATTGAAATATGCTGCTAACTTGAACTGTTAATTATTAAATTGTTATATATGAGATGCTATTATCTGTAATTGTTCACATGTGGGATATGCCACTATATCCTATTGTTTATATTATATTTTATTGTTATAAATGTTATATGCCTGTTGTTGATGTATTAAATCATATCTGTTCTTACTCTGCAAGTTCCCTGTAGTTTAGAATTCACTATGAGTTGAAATGATACATATCCGAACGATATTGTAGAATAGAAGAAAATCGTTATGAGTTGAAATGATAAACCCAAGCGATTTTCATTGAATTGAATCTAGAATTGTGGGTTCAAAAGATATATACCTGCAGATATTTAAATTATGGATTGAAATGATAAATATACGTATCACTTGACCATAGGATAGAAAATTATATACAAGCACCATTGGTCTATATATATATATGTATATATATATTGAAATGATTTCCAAGGTTTGAAAAGAAATATATGTGGTTTAATAAATATTGATTGTAAGATTTTATAATAATTTTAATAAATAGAAATAAAATTGAAATCAATTTGAATTTTACTTAAATAAAACCGATTTGAAGCTTATTAAATTGGAGATTTTAAAGATATTGATTTTTGATTTAAAGTGATTAAATGAATACTTAAAGTCAATAAGTTGAAGGGAATATTTAGTTTATGTAAAGGGAAATTTAAGGCTTTATTTAATTGATATTGGATTGACTAAGTGAATTTTTCAATACTAAATGATGGTAAAGTTGAATTTGAAACATAAATGAATTTAAAATTTGAAATCTATTGAAATTGAAATGGTTTAAATTGTAGTTTATATATATGTATTTGAAATCGATATAAATTCGAATGGTTTTGAACTGAATTGAAATTGGTGAATAGAGATTAAACTAAATTGAATTTTGGAATTCGAGTTGATCTGGATCGAATTGTGAATTTAAGGAAACTATTTTTATTTTATATAAAGTATTTTAATATATAAAAATATTTTACTTTATGAATTAGTTTAATATAAACTAATTTTGATAAAAAACTATTTCAATATTCAACTATTTTATTTTATAAACTATTTTATTACATAAACTATGGTTTGAAGATGGTTTGAAGATGAAGAAACTTTGGAGTATTCTATTGGAAAATATCCACTCGATAATAACATCCGACTTTGACTTGGTATCAATCCTTTTATTTGATATATTGTCGCGAATATTTCAACATCATTGAGATGTTGTGGTGATATGAAACCAGCTGTGATGATGTGTTCACGTGGATTTTCTTGGTTTTGGCATATGATCAAAGAGTTTCGGTAACTTGGAGAAGGTGATGAAATGTAAAATTGAGTAACTAACACTCAAAAACAGTGGAGATAAAGTGAAGAAAAAACGGAGGAGAAAGTAAGCAAAAAATTGAACATAATTCATTTGATTTGCATAGTGCTAATATATAGAATTCTCCTCATTTTGTAATGTTGGATACGTGCAGTCAGTTTCTAAAAAGATTCTAACTGAATTCATGTGGTGATGACATCTAGCATGGACCATTAGACTAATAACTGATTTCTAGATTTATACAACTTTATTGGTTGCTACCCTATGCATCTACTTCATTGTGACTGCTGCTACTTGTGCCGATCCCCTTGCTCCCCTACCAGACCATCCCCACATTGTTGTTCTGATCATCCACGGCTTGAAGTTGAGCTGGTATACCATATGATCCGTCAATATGTTGAATGTTGTCATGTATTTCTTCTGCATGTTGTGCATCATGCACACATGCACATGGCTTGTATGTCACAAACATTTATGCTGATTTGAAACTATAAACATATCACCTTGAGAAATTGCATGGTTGGGTAACCTTGATTCTTGTTATTTTTTGTCCATCATCCTAGCCATTCTACATTCGCATTTTGCAACTTATTGTAGAAAGAGAGCTCATCCCACGTTCCTTTTAATTTTGAATAGTATGCAAATATAGACATATCAACTTGATGTAAAAATGTTCTGTCTCCTTCGATTTGAAACATCCCATGTGCATTACTTTGGGAGATTCTTTCTTTGAGATCAGCACAAACAAAATTCACCAGCAGATTCATTGTCTGATTCAGAAATGCTGCAATCAACAAAGTTGTTTAAGAACTAAGAAAACCATGTCATTGCATCTTTTTCAGAACAACAAATATCTCCTATGGTCTGTGATGATTTCTTAATTGATCCATCGACAAAATCATTTCTTTCCCAAGGATATCCTCATTGCTGTACTCCATGTAGCTTTTTTGTCTCTGTTCAACTGTTTGATGAGAGCTTGAATGATCAGATGAATGAAGGTGATAAGCATCTGTCGTTTGATTTATCATTTGCCATTTTGAAGTATTTTAGACTGAGGTTAAAAATCAGATCGTTTGCTCTGGTACCATGACAAAAATTGTGATGGGAGAACTTTATTTATATTTATTACTCTTAAGCTTTACATAGAATCATTCAAGTGTACAAACACATTTAAGTCGCACATTTCTTTAACTACTTACTAAGTCTTCTATGATACTTGATATTTAATTCGCTCTCTATGCAAATCAATGTCGATGTTCTATTATTATACAAAATCAGACACAGCCAGAACTTACATAATAGAACAAAAGCATGTATTTCCAATTGATATCAATTTTTAACGGTAGTTGTTAAAAAATGTACAACAGTATTATATGAGTGGATGTGATTTGATCTATTGGTCCCAACTAAATGAGTTCAAGGAGTGGCTAAAAGATTTTGAGAATTATTCTTTTATTGATATTGAGAATTTAACGAGAAGAAAAAGATTTTGCTCTATTTATAATGTAATGTATCAGATATAGTGGGCTAAAAATGAGGCCTAAAGACCCACAACCTGCAGAATGTAGTGAACTCTTATATGATACTTGAGAAACAGATGTAGCCGCGTAACATCATTTATATCTCCCCCTCTCAAACTAATATTAGAGTTAGCGTTGAAAATCCCCAAAATTTGCTTCCGCCTTCAACTTTTTGATTTGAGAGTAAAACTGAACGAGTGAGGTAAATATTATCTAGATCCGGTCAATTGATGAAAGGCTTTAGTCTGCTTTCTCCTTTATAAGTTGACGGTTGGGTTGCGAGAAAGATGATACAGCTTAATTCCTTTTGTGCTCCATGCTCCTGCTTGGATCATGACAAACTACGACTAGGTTAACTTCTGCTTTGCTTAATTCTTAGTAAGATCTGATTTGATGAAGCTCTTTGCAGCTAATGCGTTTGTGAGTGTGCCCGCTCTCTGGTAGGAAGCGGATATAAGATTAACTTGTAAGTTTCTCTTTAGTATTAGTTCACGAACAAAATATGAATCTATCTCGATGTGTTTTGTTCTAAAATGTAGTATTGGTTTGGCTGATATGAACACCGTACTCTGATTATTACACCATAATATAGGTTTGACTTCTGAATTTATCTTTAACTCACTCAATATTGATTGCAGCCATATAATTTTTGTTGTAGCACTTGCTACACTTCTATATTCAGCCTCTATGCTAGATCTGACAGTTTCTTTTGAGCACTATGATATTGGATTGTTTCCAACATATATACAATAGCCAGTAATTGATTTTATGTCGTCCGGATCAGTAGCCCAATCTGCATCAACATAGCCGGTTATATTTAGATTAGTATATGCTTTAAATGATAGTCCATAGTTCAAAGTTGTTTTGAGATATCAAAGAATTCTTTTCACTGCTTTTTAGTGCTCACCCAAAGGATTTTGCATGAATTGGGGCACTTTGTTAACGCTAAATGTAATATCTGATTGTGTTATAGTTGCATACTGCAATGCCCCTACAACACTTCTGTATTGTTTAATATTAAATATGGCCTCTCCTTTATTTTTAGATAGATGCTGACTGCTTATCATTTGTGTTGTTTAGGGGTTTGCACTATCCATTTTTGTTTTAGCCATCATATGTATTTTTTCTGACATAGAATTATTTCAAAGTTTATTTTTCCTTTTGACTTTTATGCCTAGAAAATAACTAGACTTCCAAGGTCCTTTATTGAAAATTATTTGTTCAAACGGCGAACATGGTTATTGACTTCATCATCATCATCATTACTTGTAATAATTAAATCATCGACATATATTAATATGTAAAGAGTTAATGGATCATTGATTTTGGTAAATAGTGAGTTATCTGATTTGGTAGGTTAATGTCCCATATTTATTAACGTAGTTTTCATTATATCAAACCAGACTGTTGATGCTTGCTTAAGGTCATATGTTACCTTATTTAGCTTGCACACATTGTTCATGTTTTTGTTGTTGTATCCCTGTGGCTGCTCCATATAAATTTCCTCATGCAGAATTCCATTTAGAAATGCATTATTTACATCCAACTATCGAATCTTTCAGTTTTTTTGTAATGCAATGGTAAGAATAAGTCTGATAGTAGATGGCTTGATCACAGGAGAAAATGTTTCGTTGAAATCAAATCCATATTGTTGAGTCTATCCCTTGACAACTAGCCTTGCTTTGTATCTGTTGATGGTACCATGGTTATAAAGTTTATTACTGCACCATATGTATAACGACCCATAATTTGATCACTTTAATTAAGGATATTTAAATCATTTTAGATATTCAAATATAGATTATTTTCAACAAATAATCAAGTTTTTATGTGAAAAATAATAACGATTAACTTATTTTTGGAAAAATAATATGTATTTATCAAAAATGTCATTATTTATAATAAGTTAATCATGAAATTAAATTAAGATTTAATGATTTGATAATTATTCAAATTATTCAAATAATTATTTTAAAATGATAATAAGCCATTTTAATTAATAATACAATGAAAATAAATCAATTATAATGGTTATATAAAAGTATATACTTGATTGGAAAATATAAGAAAAATTCGTATCGCTTTATGGATATAATAGCTATTTTTGTTAACAACTTTCAATATTGATTTATATGGTTTTATAATTCAAATGTGATCATTTTAATCAGCTAAATGTGATAAGAAAATTATTTTTAGATTTTGTATGTATGTATACATATATGTGTGTGTGTGTGTGTGCAACTTAAAATATAAGAGAAAATATGACCGAAAATCAAAATTTGTAACAATTCAAGGTGTAGAAGTTATGCAGTACTGTGGATTATATGTGACATACATATGCATATATACATGTACATACGTGAAAAAATATTCACATGCACATGGACACAAAAATACACATATAATGAAGTGTATAAATATTATTAAAAATTTATAAGATATTTTCTAAATTCTTTAACTCTTAAGCAAACCCAAAGTCAACACTAACCATCAAAGTACAAGCACATGGCCTTGTCCATGATAGATATGACTTGGGCCGTGCATTGTAGGATGGAGGATGATAATGGCGGTGCATGTGATGGTGATGAAAGTGGTGATGTATGTGTAGATATTTTCCTTCTCTTCTTTGCCTATAAGTAACACACACTCTCCACTTCATTTTCATTCGTCTTCCTCTTCATTTCCTATGCTCTCTCTCCACACTTTAATGGCTTCTCATGTTAACAAAATAATGCCAAAATATTGCTCAAAAGAAATTTATATATGTAATGTGTGTGTAAATCTAAAACACCTAAAACTCTTCATTAAACTCCTCCTTTCTCTTCCCTCTACCCACATCCTCCACTTTCCCCAAGCAAAGGCGAGACTTCCACTTTCCCAACCCTAGGCCATGAGCTCGTCTAGCCTACCCAAGCAAGGTAAGCCTTCCAGCTTCCAACCCTAGGCTGTGAGCTCGTCTAGCCTCCCCAAGCAAGGCCAAGTCATCTAGGAGTAGTAATCTAAGTGATCTTGAGCTAAAAGTTTGAATTAGCAGAGCTATAGCCAATTTTTAGTTAATCGTTTGATCCCAAGGTGAGAAACTCCTAAAACTATAGTAATATATGCTATTGGATGATATATATGTTTGGATATAATTGTTGATGATGGCCGTTGAATACACACACACACACACACACACACACACACACACATATATATATATATGCAAGTCATGTTAATACACGTTGATAAGCACAAAGGAAATCTCTTTCCTTTATTTAATGAAATGGTGGATATGGAATGTTTAAAACCTCTTAAAATGGTTTAATATGATTTAGAAATGTTTTATAAACATTTAAAAATGTTTTGGCAAAGTATAAACAAATATTGAAAATTGAGTCAAAATTAGGCGCGTTGCGTAACGGCCGTTCGCGATTTCGCGCCATGAAAGTCAAACGAGTATATAGAATGAAACATAGCTCGAAATTCGTCGATCGAACTATTATATCCATAGTTTTTAAATGAAGAAAGAAAATCAAGATTTTAATAAGTAAAATTTGAAATATGAGTAAAACAAGTTTTTGGAGTAATAGCAGTTTTGCAGTTCGAAATTTATAAAAGGATTTATTAGAAAATGATATTTTAAAATTGTTTAAATTATGAAATAAATTCTAAAAATCTTTTAAAATATTTTAATAGTGATTTTAGTTATAAAAATGAATTTCCAAATTATAGAAAAATCATTTTGATCAATATAGCTTAAAAGGTACTTTCCGTAATACTTTTTTACAGCACTTTTCTATAACTTTTGAAATATAGTTTTAAACGCAGTCGTTCTTTTTCAAATCTTTAGTAGATGTTTTTAAATGATTTATAAAGTATTTTAAAGGTAATTTAAAAGATTTATGTAATGGTTAACTAGATGTTAAAAGATTTAGTGTCGATCAAATAATTTGACCACCTTATGGATGACAGGGAGATAGTGTCTATGCTTGAGTTAGGAAAACCAATTTCCTGCTCTTCCTAACTATCCGAACTGGTCCATCTTAGGGAATAGTAAATTTGATTTACTCGGATTGAAATTTTCCAAAGTATAAAGGATATAATTTTTCAAATATAAATAACTTGGATTTTATAGGGATAATCTCATTGTACTTAGTGTTAAAGCCCAAAGAGGAAACTCGTACTATTCGTGGAATTTAAATGGTGATTTCATCGATTTTTTGCTCGTGGTACTTGTTGAATATGGTAATTGGTATGGAATAGAATTAGATGATTTCTATAGATTCTGCTCACTTAATATTTACCACTTTTGGATTAACATCCTTGATAACATGGTTTTAACTCAATCCAAAAGTTTTGAATTAAGAAATCTTTGTTAAGATTTAGACGATTCAAAAATATTTTATTAAGTGAAAATGAAATGATTTAGAATTATTCCAAAATTTAAAAAGCTTTTAAGTAAACAAAGGATTTGATAAGTGAGATTTAATGATTCCACACATAAGGAAATAATGTTTAATATATCTCTAGAAGATAATCTGATAAAAAGAAATTATTCAATCAAAGAATAATTCCCTATTTAGTTGACATCTTTTTATCGATGGCTGATACGATGGAACCGAGGTCAGATTTAGGTGATTCCTGTTCAAAGACCACTTCGAACCAATTTACGTATTCGAAGTGAAGACATAGAAATGATTTGGAAGATGGAAATGTAGGGCTACTTGTCACCGACCCTTGGGAGAAATTTCTCATATCATATTATATGGCAGTAGTTCTTCTTTTAAGATCTTCGATGCGAGGACTTCCCACTACTAATTCTAGGGGTAATTCCCGACAGGATGTAGTACGAGAATGCCTTTGGTTTGTCCTATTTCTGGACAACTTGTATGGAAGAATGTCTAACATTGCATTTCTAATTACATAAGGTAATCTCTATGAACTTATCATCTATTTGGTGGCGAAGAAAGTAACTTCTCTAGCTTAACACCCTTTCCAGAAATGTACAAACTCAAGAGTTATACGTTTGTAGAAATCAGTTGTGTGATCATGGAATGGTAATGTGGCATTCAAAGTGGAATGTGCTATGTGTGAGGTAATCACTACCTCGGGTTAATCACTTGGTAATGGCTTAAACAGGTATGTCGTAAGGCTAGATGGTTTGCAACCATTAGGGTATGGTCATCACCTTTCTAGATTACTCCCTATATGTCGAGTACGTGGTGTATGCTATGGGATCTCGGATAGGTCGGTTAGGACCGAGGTGGTGTCATATTCGGTTTCTATCCAAAGGAATGTATGTGTGCTAAATAGGGATAGACCGATCTTTCCAGATGTGGAGTATTATTTGTGCATCCTTGGTACATTTCTCTAGAGATGTATTGTACGCAAGGTAGTCCCTTACCTGCCATTGCATGGAATCCACTCTTCGAACGAGCCTTGCAAGAGTTTTGTTTGTAGAGCCTAACATATTCGAAATTCAATAATGGTTACAATTTTGGGTAAGACTAATAAGTTTACTTGCATATTTTTTCAAAGGAATGTCATTAAAAATAATATCAAATGATTTTACATAGCAAATGTTTTGGTCATCATCAGGTAAAAACATGTTCCATTTTTATGTGCGGCGTGGTCTTAGAGATACCTTTTCCTTTCAAACAGTGTATTTTGAGTTTCTCACACTAGTCCCGTGACTGACGTAGAGTTTATTTTCTTTTTCCCTTAAACTCTAGGTGCCTTAGTTTTCTTGGACAACCAAGTAGTTAGCTGAACTGGAGCATTTTAGAGTAAAAAGCATGGAGCATGAAGCATTTTGGATCTTTTTGATATTACCACCCCTTTCTGCCGTGTTTGTATTATGTATATGTATCTACCAGCACCTGTAGGGATAGACCATTATAACTATCCTAGCCGCATTAGTACTTATTATAACTCTGATATCTCATTTTGAGAGTGATTATATATACTATCTAAATGATTACAAGTTTTTAAATACGATTTGAGATTCTATTTTTTTCTATCTTCTATCTTTATTATCTTTCACCTCATGATAATCTACCTCTCCGTACTTAGATTTATGGCACGTGAATACTAAAGATGTATTAGTGTTGATTCTAGGGATCGAGGAGGTGGGTCATCTCAATATGTTTCAGAGTTTAGGGTCGAGTGAATATCCAAGCCTTGATGGGGTCAGCTCATTAGAAATAGGGTTAGTACTGCCCTAGAATGAGTTTAGTTTGAGAGTGCGCACACTTAAAATTCTTACCGGTAGAAGTAAATTCAAACTTTATGCCAATTCCCTAAGATATCTCATCTATATATTCTAAAAGATATTTCCTTACTATATGTAGATTATAGTAGGAGATGAGTGGAAGAAGATGACGAGGTAGGGGAAGGAAGATTGCAGTACCACATATACAAATGGTCGAATTCCCGCCGCTACAATAATCGTAATAATTTCAGTGTAACCCCAAATCAACTTAGCAAATTTGTGCAAGATGTAACATCCCTAATTTTTGATAACATTATTCAGGAAATTTAATTAGATAAATCAAATAGAATAATAGTAATAAGGGGATTGACATATGAATAAACTATATAAACGGCCGTGCTTAATAATTAAACAAATGGGCTTTAAATTGGTTTAAAGGATAATTAGTTTACACATGGGCATATTAGTAAAATAGCCTCTTTATCATACACGACTATATACATCTCACTCTTGTCCATTCACGTTCCATTTTTCATTTCAAAAACGCAAAATCTAAAACCTAAGAGCCGACCATTACCAAAGAAGAAAAGAGAAAGACTATAATCTAAAGCTAAGGATCAAAGCTAGGAAGGATTAATCAGTAACAAATCTCAAATTCCTTATCATATCTAAGCTGAAAAATGATTTCATACCATCTCTATTTTATTCTATGATTATGTATTTTCAGATTTATGATTAAATTCGTTTTTATAATGATACAGATGATGATATGCTTGAATTATGTTATGTTCGAATTATTTTAATTCACATATCTATGAATTTGCTCGGTTTTAAGCGAAAACCAAGGGTTATGATTTTTGAATGCCATGGAAAAATTTTATGTTAAGAAAAACATGATTTTGAAGATAAGTTTTGGTTTTCAGAATTTTCCAAGCTATAGAAAATTTGTTATGGATTTCTAAGAGAAAATATGATATGTTTGGATTTAAGATTTATTTAGAGAAATTCAGGAAGAAATTGGATCTGAAATTTTAATATGTTTAACTACATGATAAAACTGAATTTCTTTGATTTTTCCTAGTTGATTTACTTGGAAAAATAAATTATTTCAAGAGGAGGACTTATTTGAAAATACTAGTGTTGTTAGTGAAAAGGCTTAAAACGTTACATTTCTTTGATTTAAATCTGATTAAATGTGGCAGTTTTTGATGTAAAGTATTTAAAAAAAATTATAGTAACCAATTAATGGTTTATAAATAGGCAAAAAGTTATAAAGTTATTATTAAAAGATGCAACATTTCTGCCTTTAATTCAGAAAAAGGTGTTCCACCTCAAATAGCCATACCTTTCGACTACAGTGACTCCACACCATCTTAGTCAAAACGTAACAGTCGAAACCCACATAGTCGAAACTAAAATACAAGGTATCACTTAGATGGTACGCAGTAGATTGGAAGGAAGGTGGAAGTCTTGATGTCGAAAGGTATGCTTCCGACAGAGGTGAAACCCTGCTTTGTTTTCAAAAGTTAAATTCTTGCTTTGCTTTACTTAAAGCTTTCGACATAGTCAAAATACATACTTACAAAAAAAATTATAAATGGTTTTCGAAGAAGGTTGCTATAACATGTAAAAGGCTTAGCTTTCGAAGGGGTGCTTTTTCCTCAAATAAGAGCTTCCGAAAGGATTGGTTTGACCAAGTCGAGACCAAGCCGCTAATTTACCTTTCGACTGCATTGAAGCCATACATGCTGTCGAAGGGTTACTTTTATTTTAACTTAAACTAAGCCTTTTTTTGGGAATGCTTTCGAAGGGGTTAAGGGTTTTGAGGGTAATGGAGTCGAAAGGAGGTTTCAACTCTGTGCTCCGAGGTTTTAATTTGAATGTTGTTGCTTCCGACTAGATGGTTCCGACACCATCAACTTTTTCCCAAAACAATTTTATAAATGGTTTCGAAAGAGATACTTTTGTATATATGTTGACCCAAAGAATGTTTTTAAAAAGTAAACCAAATGCTTTGAAAAGGGTGATTTTATTTGTTTTAAATCTATGTTTTAAATAATGTTTTTGATACCATTGGAAGGTATCATTGGTTTCGAAGGTGTTGGTTTATAGAGTTTCAAAAGGTATATACACTTGTAGTTTTGAAAGGAGGTTTTCTATGCTTTCGAAGGAGGTCATCCAGTGGTTTCAATAGTGATGTTTTAGTATTTCAAAACAAATTACCCATTCTCATTTTAAAAGGAAATACCATGGCATAATTAAAGATTTTGTAAATATTATTCACATTGTTACTAACCCATAAATATAAGTTAGGGAGGGAAGAATAACCAGATAGGTTGACCCAACAGTGAACATAAATTAAGGAATATTAAAACCTTAAAACTAAAAATATTGGTAGGGGCAAATAAGATTATAGTAAGCCCATGAAAACTGTATATAACCAATGATATTGGCAGGTGTCAATAGGTTCATAGTCAGCCCACGAAAACTATGATTGGACACTGGCAGGGGCCAATAGGTTTGTAGTTAGCCCATGAAAACTATACCCAGATTGGATATTGACAGATAGTCAATAGGTTCCTAGATAGCCCATGAAAACTAGGATAATAGAAAAGAAATTGGAGTTACCAATAGGATCTTAGCGAACATGAAAACAATGAAATTGGACGGATAGTCCATAAACATTTAAAAGATTAATAGTAATCCTAGAAACTACAATTGAGAAAGATAGTCAGAATGAATGGGGATGGATAATCCAGATTTGATTTACTTATTTTTCAAATTATCCTAATATCTTGAAATACTATGTTTTAACCATTGTGGATGCAGGAGCACAGTACATTGTTTTATAAATGTTTTAGGATACTAGTGAGGGGAAAACCCGTTCCGCTAAGCGGTGTGTTCTCACTAGATATATAAATGGTTTGAGATGGTAAATTATTATTCATACCAGGCTTTATGTCCGACTTGAAGTTTTTGTTTTCCCCTTTAGCTCTTGGGTACTCAATTGATTTTGAGTAGGTCGAGAGTTAAGGTTTCCAGTTGTTCTTTTAGACGAATAAAGCTTCCGAGGACATGCAGGAGGCAAGCCTGCATTAGAGTTCTTTCATTTCCGCCGTGCTCTAATTGTAAAGGAAAACTGTATTAGTGCCTTATTATATATTCTGATCATCCAAAAGGGCATCTTCATATGTCGCTCTCTGCATATTTTGTAATACTTCTATGTTATCTGAACATGGTCTGTGAACTGGATTATGTAATAATTTGAAATATTTTTAAATGAAATATGGAATTTGTTTACTATTTAATTTTTCTCTCCATATTCTTGTGTTTCTGTGTATCGATGTATCTAATATCGCCGTATTTGGTCGTCGAGGATTAGTAACCATGGATGACTACAGCATTTGTAGCTGTTAGTTTTGGGCCTCCAAGTAAGGGGACATTACAAAGAACTATACTAGTTTAGGGAGAAAGCCATTTAGGGGAACGGAATCCATTATATAAGTTTAAGCATGGATCCGCTTATGTGAAAGAATTTTCGAAGGGCTAAATATTGGAGATGAGCAAAAGAGATTCCTTCTTCTTGCCAACTATAGAATGGGGCTTTTACCTGGTGGGAGTCCATTACTATGAATGAACCAAAAGATAATTTTTCTTGGGTACGATTCAAGGAGGTATTCTAAGAGCAGTATATGCCTGCATCTAGAAAATCATGCCTTTACAGAAGCCTTATGGACTTATAACAGGGAGAAATGTTCGTAGAAGAGTATGCTAAAAAACTTAATAAATTGTCGCGATTTGGACCGGTCTAGTTGATACTCCTTTGAAAAAGAATGAAATGTTTATTTTTTTGAAATGAAGCAATATCAAGATAGAATGACAGCGCATGTGAAAGGGACTTTATAGATTTGGTGGATATAGGTTTCCGATAGGAAACCCTAGAGAAGAAAAATCAACCCACAATCTAAAGCAATGGCAACAACAATCAGAAGAAAAGAAAATTTAATCAACAAGAGGAGAAACCAGGGCAAGGCAAGACAGAAGGAGGCTATTTGAAAGATGTAATATGTTATAATTTCTAGTAGAAAGGTCACCATTCCATCACTTGCAAAAACCTAAGACACAAAATGGGAACCTACTACAATTGTCACAAGCCAGGACATAGGATAATGGAATGTCCCTTAATAAAGAAATGAGAACAAGCTAGAGTTCTTGCCACTAAATACGAACCTTCAACATCAACGGATGCAAAGGTAAAGGGAGTACTAGAAGGTAAGATTAACATTAATAAAATATTAGTTAAAGTATTACATGATATCGGGGCTTCCCACGGCTTTATTTTCCAAAAACTAGTTGACATACTGGAATTTAAACAAAAAATATTTGATATTCCCATATATGTGTCTAATCCAATAGGCATTACGAAAAATCTCATTATGATTTGAAAAGGAATTCAAGGCACCTACTTATCCCAAATTTTTCCATGTGATCTAATAGTCATCAACTTTGATGAATTTGAAATTTTACTCAGCATGGATTGGTTTTCTAAATATAAAGCTATTCTTGATTGTAATAAAAGAACAGTACTACTACAAAATAGAAGAGGTGATCATTTTATAATAAAAATATGATAACCCTAATCCAGTAAAGGAAAATTATCTATATATGCTTAATTTATTCCAGAAACATCTAGATTAAATACCCATGGTAAGGGAATTTTTCGATGTTTATGAATAAGTAAAAATATACTACCTTATCGGGAAATCAAATTCCGCATAAATTTACTTCCTAACACAAGTCTAGTTGTTCACCTAATCCGAAAGATGGCTCCTAACGAGAAGGAAGAATTAAGAAAACAAACAGATGAGTTGTTAAATAAGGGACTAACAAGACCAATTCACTCAAGTTTGGGGGCAGCAATGGTCTTCGTTGCAAAGTCTGATGGCTCACTAAGGTTGTGTTTGGACTATAGAGATCTAAACAAACGAACAATAAAAAACAAGTATCATCTACCCCGCATAGGTGATATGTTTGACCAACTACATAGGGCTAGAGTATTCTCAAAAATGGACCTAGCCATAGAATTTCATCATCTAAGGATGACAAAAGATTGCATTCCTTTAACCGCATTTAGAAGCTCAAATAAATTCTATGAATGGTTGGTTATGCCATTTGGGCTAAAAAATGCTCCTGCCTATTTTGTTGACCTTATGAATATGGTATTTAGAGAAGTACTCAACAAATTCGTATTAGTCTTTTTCGATGAAATTTTGATATATTCAAAGAAGGAGGAAGAACATGAAGAGCATCATGAAATTATATTATAAATATTGAGGAGAAATGTTCTGAAAGCTAAATTTTCAAAATGCCACTTTTGGGAAAAACAAGTAAGATTCCTTAGACATGTTGTGTCAGGGGAAGGAATTGCAGTTGATCCAGCAAAGATTACGGCTATTCTAGACCAGAAACAACCCTAAACTCCCAAAGACATTTGTAGTTTCTTAGGATTAGCAGGATATTATTAGAGATTCATTCAAGACTTCTCCAAGATTTCGTCTCGTTTAACAAAGCTGACCATGAAAGATGTGAAGTTTGACTAGATACAGAAATATGAAGATGCCTTTCAAGAGCTCAAGAAAAGTTAACCACTGCTCCTATATTAGCAATAGCAGATGAAAATGGCAGATTTATTGCATATACATTTGTTTGTGGGGAGGGAGTTGGTGCTATTTATGCAGCACAGAAGGGTCGTTGCTTCTGCAAGTAGACAATTAAAGATCCATGAAAGGAATTATGCAATAGAGGACTTGAAGTTATTAGTCCTTATGTTCGCATTAAAAATATGGAGATATTATCTACTGGGTAAGAATTCATTATAGTTTATTTTAAATAAACTTTAATCGACCCTAGTAAATAATATTCCTTTAATGGGTGAAAAGTTTGAGCTCTTTACAGACCATAAATCTTTGAAATATCTATTCACTCAGAAGGACTTAAATATGAGACATCGATGTTGGCTAGAATTTCTCGCTTCATACGATCTTGATAACTTATATACACATGGGAAGGCCAACGTTGTAACAGATGCATTGAGTAGAAAGCATGTCATAGCTAATCTGGTAGTTACCTGATTAGAAAGAATCGGTAGAAAGTAGAAAGAAGATCAACCGCTAAGGAGGATTTTTAAAAGAGTACACTAAGGGCAGAGTTCAAGCTTTGAAATCATTAACCGTGGGATATTACGGTTAAAAGAGAGAGTTTACGTCCTAGAGGTTGACAACTTAAGGCAAGAAATATTGACAAAATGTCATCAATCTAAACTTAATATCCACCTAGGAGTTAACAAATGTACAAGGAAGTAAAACAGTTACTTTGGTGGAAAATCATAAAGAGGGATATCTCTATCAATGTTAGCAGATGTGCAAATTGTCAACAGATAAAGAGTGATCAACAAAAGACTGTTGAACTGCTCCAACCTCTTCAAATTCCGACTTGGAAATAGAACCAAATATCGATGGATTTCTTCGACGGTTTGCCTCAATCAAGAAAGGGAAATGAAGGCATTTGCGTTATCACAGATCGTTTGACCAAGAGTGCACACTTTGTCCTTGTAAAACCAACACAAACAGCTACAAGCCTTGCGGAAATATATATAAGGAAAATAGTTATATTGCATGGAATCCCAAGTAGCATAGTAAGTGATCGAGACCCAATCATTACTAGTAAGATCTGGGATGCATTGCAAACAGCTTTGGGAACGAAGCAAAACATTAGCACCACATATCACCCCTAAACCAATGGACAAACTGAAAGGGTAAATCGAGTGTTGGAGGATCTTCTAAGAGCCTGCATCTTAGATTTTGGAGGTTCATAGGAAAGCTACTTTAATCTGGTAGAATTTTCTTATAATAACAGTTATCAGTCTAGCATTGGCATGCCCCACACGAAGCTTTATATTATTGTCCTTGTAATTCTCCTGTATGTTGGATTAAAACGAGAGATTGGTTGGTACTAGGTCCTGACATGATTAGAGAAGCTTCAGAAAAGGTTGACATGGTCAGAAATAAGATGAGAGAAGCCCAGAGTAGGTGAAAGAGTTATGCAGACATGAAACGTAGAAGTTTGGAATTCTCGGTAGGAAATTATGTATTCCTGAAGGTTCCCCAATGAGAGGAATGGTGAGATTTGGGAAACTTTACCCTTGATATATTGGACTTTTTCCCATTCTCGAGTGATTGACCCATTGGCTTATTATGTGGAATTTCCCGAAAGGTTGTCAGATGTGCACAATGTCTTTCACGTATCTCGACTACGAAAATTTATGCACGATCTAGAGCTGATTATAAAAACAGCTGCCGAAGAAGATTTGGAAGTTGAACCTAATTTGGCCATTAGCAGGAAATCTATGCAAATCATGGATCATGATGAGAGGCAATTAAGGACGAAAATTGTAAGATTACTTAAAGTTAAAAAGAGTGGTGATGTAGTAGTCTGTACATAGGAGATGGAAGATAGAATGCGTAAAGCCTCTCTTGAGTTTAGAATGAATACATAGTTGTATATTGTATTAGAGTAGTGCACTCACCAACCTATGGTGATGTCACTTGCTATATCTTTTATATACGTATCACCTCGTTATATATATATTTCTGAGTTATCTTCTTTTTATCCTTAATTTCGAGGATGAAATTCTTTTAAGGGGGGAGTATGTACTGACCCATAATTTTATCACTATAATTAAGGATATTTAAATTATTTTATATTCAAACATATATTATTTTCAACAAATAATCAAGTTTTATGTGAAAAATAAAATGTATTTATTAAAAATGTCACTATTTATAATAAGTGAATTATGAAATTAAATTAAGTTTTAATGATTTAATAATTATTCAAATAATTATTTTAAAGTGATAATAGGTCATTTTAATTTATAATACAATGAAAATAAATCAACTATAATGGTTATGTAAAATTATATACTTGATTTGAAAATATAAGAAAAATTCGTATCACTTTATCGATATAATAGTGATTTTTGTAAATAATTTTTAATATTAATTTATATGGTTTATAATTCAACTTTGATCGTTTTAATCAATTAAGAGTGATAAGAAATTTAATTTCAAATTTTGTCTATATAAAAATATGCAACTTAAAGAGAAAATATGACCAGAAATCAAAATCGAAATTCATAACGAATCAACAAGTAGAAGTTGTGCAATGTTGTGGATTATATGTGACATACATATGCATATATACATGTACATACATGAAAGAATTTTGACATTCACATGGACACACATACACACGTATAATTAAGTATATAAATATTATTAAAATTTAAAAGATATTTTCTAAATTCCTTAACCCTTAAGCAAACCCAAAGTTAACACTAACCATCAAAGTACATGCACATGGCCTTGTCCATGATGGATGTAACTTGGGCCATGCATTGTAGGATGGAGGGTGATGATGGTGGTGCATGTGATGGTGATGGTGATGAAAGTGGTGATTTATGTATAGGTATTTTCCTTTTCTTCTTTGCCTATAAATACCACATACTCTCCACCTCATTTTCATTTATCTTCGTCTTCATTTTCTAAGCTCTCTTCATACTTTAATGGCTTCTAATGTTAACAAAATAATGCCAAATTTTTCTCAAAAGAAATTTAAATATGTAATGTTTATATATATATATATATATATATATATATATATATATAGCTAAAACACCTAAAACTCTTCATCAAACTCCTCTTTTTTCTTCCCTCTACCTACGGCCTCCACTTTCCTCAAGAAAGGTCAAGCCTCCCACCTTCCCAACCCTAGTCCATGAGCTCTTCTAGCCATTCCCAAGCAAGGCTAAGCCATCTAGGACCAATAATCCAAGTCATCGTGTGCCAAAAGTTTGAGTTAGCAGAGCCATAGCCATTTTTAGTTAATCGTTTGAACTCAAGGTGAGAAACTCCTAAAACTATAGTTATATATGATATTGGATTAAATATATGTTTGTATGTGATTTTTGATGATGGTTGTTTAATATGGCTGTTGAATATGTATGTAAGTCACGTCAATACACGTCGAAAGTACAAAGGAAATCACTTTTCTTTATTTAATGTAATGGTATATGAAATGTTTAAACCTCTTAAAAAGGGTTTAATATAATTTAGAAATGTTTTATAAACATTTAAAAATGTTTTGGTAGATTTTAAACGAATGTTGAAAATTGAGTCAAAATTAGACACGTCGCGTAACGACAGTTCATTTCGCACCATAAAAGTCAAACAAGTATGTAGAATAGAATATAGCTCAGAATTCTTCAAGATAAGAATTTTCCAAACTATTATATACATAGTTTCAAACAAAGAAATAAAATCGAGATTTCGATAAGTAAAGTTTCAAATATGAATAAAACAATTTTTTAGAAAAAATCACGGTTTTGCAGTTCGGAATCCATAAAAGGATGGCTTGGAAAATGATATTTTGATTTTTTTTAAAATATATGAAATAAATTTTAAAAATCTTTTAAAATGTTTTAAATGTATTTGAGTTATGAAAATGAATTTTCAAATGATAGAAAAGTCGATTTGATCAATATAACATAAAAAACACTTTCTGTAGCACTTTTTCACAGTACTTTTCTATAACTTTTGAAATGTAGTTTTAAACACAACTGTTCTTTTTAAAATCTTTAGTAGATATTTTTGAATGATTTAAAAAGTATTTTAAAGGTAATCTGAAGGATATATTGAATGGTTAACTAAATTTTAAAAGATTTAGAATCGATCATATAACTTGACCGCCATATGAGTGATAGAGAGATAATGTCTAAGCTTTATTTGGAAAACCAATTTCCTACTCTTCTTGACTATCCGGACTGGTCCAACTTAAGGAATAGTTAATTTGATTTACTGGAATCAAAAGTTTCCAAAGTACAAAGGATATAATTTTTCAAATATAAATAACTTGAATTTTCTGGAGATAATCTTCTTGTATTTAGTGTTAAAGCCTAAAGAGGGGACACGTACTATTCGTGGAATTTAAAAGGTGGTTTCACCATTATTCCGCTCGTAGTACTTGTTGAATACAAGAATTGATATTAAGTAGAATTAGATGATTTCTATATATTCTACTCACTTAATATTTACTGGTTTTGGATTAACATCCTAGATAACTTGGTTTTAACTCAATCCAAATTTGAAGTTTGAATAATGAAATCTTTGTTAAGATTTAAATGATTTGAAAATATTTTCCTAAGTGAAAATTAAATGATTTAGAATTATTTCAAGATTTAAAATGATTTTAAGTAACCAAAGGATTTGATAAGAGAGGTTTAATGATTTCGCATATATCGAAAAGAATGTTTCAAAGATATATATATCTTGAAGATATTTTGACAAAAAGAAATTAATCGATCAAAGAATAATTCCCTATTAGTTAACATCTTTTTATCGATGATTGGTTCAAAGGAACCAATGTCAGATTTGGATGATTGCTATCCGAAGACTACTTCGAACCAATTTACGTATTTAAAGTGATGACATGGAAATGATTTGGAAGATGGAAATGTATGCTGCTTGTCACTGACCCTCGGGGGAAATTTCTCATATCATATTATGTAGTAGTAGTTCTTCATTTGCAATCTTCGATGCAAGATCTTATAGCTACTAATCTTAGGGATAATTCCCGACAGGATGTGGTAGAAGAATGCCTTAAGTTTGTCCTGTTCCTAGATAATTTGTATGGACGAATTTTGGATGTTGCATTTCTAATTGCATAAATTGATCTCTATAAACGTATCATCTGTTTGGTGGTGAGGAAGACAACTTCTCTTAACTTAACACCCTTTCTTGAGATGTATGAGCTCAGGAGTTATGCATCTGTAGAAATCAGTTGTGATCATGGAATGGCAATATGGCATTCAACGTGGTATGATCTATATGAAAGGTAATCGCTACCTTGGGACTCATCATCCGGTAATGGCTTAAACATTGTACGTCGAAAGACTATGTGGTTCACAACCATTAGGGTATGGTCATCACCTTTCTAGATTACTCTCTATATGTTGAATATGTGGTGTATGCTACTGGATCCCGGATAGGTCGGTTACAACCAGGGTGATGTCATACTTGGTTTCTATCCAGACCATGTATGAGTGCCAAATAGAGATAGGCTAGTTTTCCATATGCGGATGATTGTTTGTGTATCCTCCTACATTCCTCTTGAGATGTACTGCACAAGGTAGTCTCTTACCTGCCATTATATGGAATCCATTCTCTAAACGAGCCTTGTAAGAGTTTTTTTGTAGAGGCTAACATATCCGAAATTTAATAATGGTAACAATTTCGGCTAAGATTAGTAAGTTTACTTGCAAATTTTTTCAGAGGAGTGTCATTAAAAGTAATGTTAAATGATTTTGTGTAGAAAATGTTTTGGTTATCATAAGGTAAAAACCCGTTCCATGTTTATCTATCATGTGGTCTTATGAGATACCTTTTCCTTTCAAACCGCGTATTTTGAGTTTCTCACATCAGTCGCATAATTGACCCTGAGTTTATTTTCTTATCCCTTAAACTATGGATGCCCTAATTTCTAAAACAGCTAAGTAGTTAGTTGATTTAGGGTATTTTGGAGCACGAAGCATGGAGCATGAAGCATTTTGGATCCTTTTGATATTACCACCACTTTTCATTGTGTTTGTATTATGTATATGTATCTATTAGCACTTGCAGGGATAGACCGTTATGATTATCCTAGCTAGGTTAGTACTTATTATGACTCTAATATCTCATTTTTAGAGTGATTATATGTACTATCTCAATGTTTACAAGTAGTTAAATATGATATGAGATTCTATTATTTTTTAGTCTTCTATCCTTATTATTTTTGGCCCCATGATATGCACCTCCCCGGTGCTTGGATTTGCAGCACTTGAATACCAAGATGTATTAGTGTCGATTTTAAGGATCGAGGAAGTGGGTCATCTCAATATGTTTCATATTTTTCCTTAACAAAATAAATCCAAGTGTGTCTAGAGTATGCTTCAACGAATGAAATATAATAATTATACCCAAAATCTGAACATATGGGTGTTGATCCCCAAAGATATGTGGCAACTAATTCTAGTGATTTTGAATGCTCTATTAATGAGTCATTAAATGCTAACTTATGACTCTTACCCATTTGACAATAAGTGCATACATATGGTAAAGTAATGTTATCAAAAGATATTCTATAATAATTTGTCTTACAACATTTACACTTAGATAACTAGGTTTGTAGCGCCAAAGATCAAATACATTTTTGTTATTTTCTTTCCCAGATAGATTACAATGTTTTTGCACATTTGCAAGACTACTATAGTTAACAAAATTAAATCTGTATAATCCTTTGACTACATCACCTAGCAAACGAATTTCTTTAGTCAGCGTGTCTTTAACTAAACAATACTTTGGATAAAATATAAAGTAAGCATTGTTATCTTCTACAAACTATGATACACTCATAAGATTCTTCTTTACTTTTGGTGCTCTTAACAGATTATGTGAGAATAATTGTTTCTTACCTTTAATATAAGCATTACCAATATGAGAAATTTTAATACATTCACCATTCTCCATGCAAATAGACTGATTACCTCTATACTCCCGTTGTCATGGTTCAAGTTGTCAAAATTACTAATAATGTGGTTAGTTGCTTTAGAATTAGGATATAAGCAGTTATCTTGTATATGTTCAGGCTTTGCAGTCTCACTTGAACTGTGATTTTTATTGCTGTCTACTTGAGTATTTTAACTTTGATGTGCTTGAGCAACATTAGCACTAAAATTGTTATTCCTTTGGTTGTTATCGTTCTGATTTGAGTATCTGAAATAGCATTTTATAGCAATGTGACCAACTTTCTCGCAAATTTGATACTTTGGCCTGTTGTTGTTTTTCCATTTGCCTTTACCTCCAGATCTGTTAGAATAGCTACCTCTTTGTGTTGATTGATCTACTCTATTGTTATTTTGATTTTTTTTTTTGTAACTAGTAGTGTAGTTAATTGGTAACTCTGATTCTTGCGGCTTCATGTTATCAATTCCTGCTTCATGTGCAAGCAAGATTGAGTAAACATCATCGATTGATGGTAAGGCATTTTGAGAAGCTATGACTGCAACTAATGCTTCGTATTCATCATTCAAACCGTTTACTAAGGTTAAAATTTGTTCTAAGTTTGAAACTTTATGGTCAGTAGTCACTAACAAATCACAAGTTGTTTGATCTTGGATAGATATTCTCTCATAGTACGGTTATCCTTTCTGATATTATGAAGCTGTCTTTTATGACACATAAATTTGGTCATAGATTGAGTATTGAAAGTATTTTCCACAGTTGTCTATATTTCTCTTGCAGATTTACACCCAATCACATGATATAGTAGATTTATACTTACTGAAGAGAGCAACCATGAACATATGTGTAGCATCCCGCCTTTTTGTATGCTTTTAGTCGACGATAAACCATACACGTCAGACTCAAACCATACAGAAGGGCATATTGTTATTAGGGGTGAATAATAAAAAAACAGAGAAAGAAAAACAAAAAAGAATCTTGCAGCGGAATGACAAAGTATAATAATCAAATAACAGTTCATGAAGCTGTTTAACAAAACATTTGATTATACTTATACAACGCAGAATCAGAGTTACACATACCAAAGAATAATAAATAACAATGCAGCGGAACAATGTGATGCAGAGGAACAATATAGTAAATAATAGTAATGCAATCTTCGTCTTCATCCTCCTGAGGTAAGATCTTCAAACCTTGAAATGCTCACGCTGTCCCGTGCGAATTAAAAGGACAAAACACTCGAGCCAGAACTAAAAGATCTTATGTAAGTTAAATCAACGATAAATATCATGAGTGGAACGGCATCAGAGATGTTTACGGGATTTGACATGTCCTATCCAGTGTCTAAAGTGAGTGCAGTAACTTAAGTGATGCTCGGGATTCACATCTCCTAAGGATCCGTTAAACTATCTACTATGTAGTAATATACGCTATTATAATAATGTTTATAAGTAAAATAAACTTACTTTTAAATAGCATTAAGGGGTTACCCATATAGCCCTCAACACGTAATAGTCCCAGTAGTCCATCCAGTATCATAGTCCCTCATAATCGGGAAGCCACGAGAGGATACTCCATGGGCTACAGAAGAAAATCAAACTCGTACATGGCGCGCTAGGGTAGGCGATACGGCACAACTAAGTAATACCATGGTAGATATACCAATTACGCATCAAGACTGATGGTGACGCATAGCGCGCTGCTACTGCCCACCTCGAGCCACACCCCCAAAAATCAAAGGGCACAAATCAATCACAAAGTAAAAGAATGGTATTGAAAGTGTGTGTCCGATAAGAGGGGCTACCTCACTGGCCCGTAAGCACTCTTGTTTTAGCCACCTTATGCAAACTCTTGGGAGTCGGATCCACCAATATACCTCAAGGGAACGCCACCGCCATCTAACTTCATTCTGGAATCTCCACCGCGTACACGGTTGTTAAAGTGGTTTTCGGAGTTGGCAGAGAGTATGACAACTTCCGATCCCGGTCTCTTTAACAATCAAACGATATTATAACACCGCAGTCATTTTAAAATAGTTTATACTGTAAAACCAAATATCATTGCCCCTTTCAAAACCAAATCAATACGATATCATTTTCATTTCAGATATATCCTTTTTAAAATCATAACGCTTTCAAAGTTATAACATTTCATAATCAAAACACTTGGATATAACACTTTCAAATTATAATACCTAGAAACTCATAACTTAGAAACATAACTTCCAACAGTTAAATGGTTTAAATATTTAAATTGCTTTATATAACAAAATAGCTTCTTCAATTTCAGAAATCAATTCAAAAACAATTCGAATTTCTAAATTTTAAATTTAACCAAATCCCAAATCATAAATTTCAATACAATTCGGTTCCAAATGAACTATTCCAAATTATATCCATTTCAAAACAGATTTGACCCACAGAATAAACCATTTCAAATTCAATCTATTTCAAACTTTAAGTATTCACAATTTCAAAACTAAGTTTGGTAATTACAATTCAATAATTCAGTTTTCTATTATTTAGTTTGAAATATTTTACATAATAAATCCATTATCATCTATATAAAACTCAAATTACAAATAACTAAATATTTCCTTCAATTTATTTATACTTGAAATATTCATTTAATTTACCCTAGACCAAAATCAAGTTATACATCATACCTTTTAAATTTTCAAATTTAATAAATTTTACATCAACTTATTTGAATTTAATTCTTAAATAAATTCAATTTCAAATAAATTTCCAATTTATCTTCCAGCCTTAATTTATTTAAATCATTATAAACTCTATATTAAAATAAAATTTAAATACTTATCCACATTATCTCAATGGAAATCAAACTTATTATTAAGCTTATTCTATATTAAAACAATTTACACATAGCTTAAAATCAATGATAAATAACATTTTATAATATCAAAAATCAATATTTATCTAAAACCATATATTTCTTTACAAAACCATAGAAATCATTTCAAAATATTTTTATATATAGACAACGGTGTTTGTATAAAATTATCTATCCTATGGTCAGGTGATATAGATATTTATCATTTCAATCCGTAAGTTAAATATAAATACGGTTATATATCATTTCAAACCGCAATCCCGAATGAAATAAAAATACGTAACAATTTGCAGTTTATAACAATATAAAATACAACATCCATTCATCCAATATCGATCATCAAACATTTATCACAATCATCATCTAATTCAATCAATAACATCCATATAGAACAGATAGTAAATAATAGGTATTTACTGGCAGTTTATATTCAATAATAAATTAAATAGTTTTCATCCAAATAAATTCAAGTAAACTGAGATGATGATTCAAAATATGCCAAACAGTCGTAAATAAATTTCAAATCACATCATATGTCAATTTAACAAACATAAGAAATTTTGAAAGTTGTGAGTAGGTTAAAACACTCACCTTTTGAATTTAAATCCAATTTAAACTCAAAATTCAAATAGTCTCAGAATCCTTCCAAACAAGCGTCAAAATGTCTGTTATTTTGATAGCATGGCAGCGGAGAAAACCGCGCATGAATTCGACCTCGTATGAGAAAGTTATGATAATTAGAACTGTTGAATTTGAATTTAAATAAAATAATAAATCAAAGCCACGTCACCTTCTCTCCTTCGAAACCCTAACCTGCTAATATACGCGATCGCCAAACTATGACAGCTACCACAAAGGTCATCCAACACCGGCCATTCCATCAAGCCATGACACGATCAGACACCTCCAAATGCCCCCACTAAGCCGAGGCGCCCCAGTCACTACCCTCACGTCGACTCCGGTGCGCCACAGGCATTCGCCAGCGCGGCCCAATGACAAGCCAATCGTAGCGATTCTAGCAACATCTACCCCAAACGAACTGTGCCGATCGTCAAGCCTCAACACCCTCTACATTCAGATGACCTCCGATCGAGCAATCATCGACGATCCGCCGTCCAATAGGAAGCCCTAGCTACGAACGGTCAGAAATAAATCAGGGGTTTCTGGAAAAATTATGATTTAATTTCAAAAACGAGTTTTAGATCTGAGATGCGCTTGTCAGGAGCTTCAAATCGATATATAATTCGATATAGTTTGAGGAGATTTGATTTCCAATTTGATTTTTGATTTTGATTTTGAATTGGAAATGAATTGTAGAATACAGGTTTTTCATCCATTGAAGCAGAGGAGCAACATAAATTTCCGTATATACAGAAATAAGAAATAGAAAGCTGCTAGGGTTTATAACGACGTATATATAGGCAGAACACAATAGAAACAAATGGGTTCGATTGATTTGGGTTTTGAACGATAATTGACCCGAAAGTCTGTTTCGACTCCGGAACGAAAATGGGTCAACCCATATATCAAAATAGATGTTTTGAAATATTTAAAAATCAATGGAACAGGTTTCAAGTTCAAATTCCATCGTATAAAGAAGTTATGCTAAAATCAAGTTATTTCAAATTTATTTCAATTGATTTCAATTAAATTGATTTCTAGGTGTTTCGAGCCCGTACGATCAAACGACAAGTCCGATCATTATGTGTGACGACCCGCCTTTCTCAACCCAGAAAAACGTATCATCATTAAGAAAGAAAGGGATAGAAATAGAAAAGAATAGAAAGAAAGAACAACAACATCAGAATCTCACAGCGGAATGGAACAAAATATAATACATCACATAACTATTACATAGTTATACATACATCAGAGTTATACAATATCATACAACAGGACTGACATATACATATATGCCATACATACATCCAAAATACAGCTTATACTAACTACACAGCGGAACTACATATAAAGGTACATACGTCTGGTCTTCTTCCCAAAAAGCTTCTCCAGAAAATCAACACTCCCAAATACCTATCACTTGGCTACTCATAAAAATTTGAGTACCCAAGAGTTTATGAAAAACAAAATATAAACTCTGGGTCAGACATGGGTCTGGTATGAGTAAACAGGTTAAAACAGCTTAACTTTGAAAATCATTTGAAAATAAAGGTATCATGTAAGACTTCCCACAAATAAATACGGGTAAGTTTTTACCTTACGCTAACCAAAACATTTTATAGGAAATTCAGTGATATTATAATAGTGTCTAGGGTTTTCAAGTAAATAGAAAATAGCCAAAATTGTTACATTCATTAAATTCCAGCTACTAGCCATGAAAGTGGGTAATACAAATCAAAACCGTAGGATCTCGTAGGGAAAATGGGTTTCCAACAATAGCAGGGCTACTGGGGTTCCGCCCGTCACAGTACGGGGCCTAGATCACCGTACCGAGGATCACTCCCGACCCCCTGCAACACAAGGCCGGAACCATTCCTTACTGAAAAGTCCCGAACAAGATAACCTCGCAGTTGTGGCCAACAACTGCACATACAGCCGAAATAAAAAGGGACATCTAGACAGGGGAATATCTTGTCCTGCTTGGGCATGACCCACCTAGCCTTGCTGCATCTTCCCTGTTTTAGCCATTCCCGGTTGATGAGGCTTGAGGCTTGAGGCTACGATTACCTTTATTGAACATTATTCTTAGAATGCTCATCGTCCGCCTGATGATGTGCTGAAAGCATTCAATCCATACAAGTTCGTTCCGGGTTCGAACGAAACAGAAAGCATTATCTCGTTACACTCATTTTGGAATCACCCTCAGAGTTAACGACGATGATCCTTGCATTCTGGAACACTATCTTGATCTCCAAATGGTAAGTCATGACCTAACGTTTAATTTGAATCGATGTGGTTTTCGGAGAATCAAAATTGATCCTTCCAATCCCGGTCTCATCGGAATCCAAACGCCATTTTAAGGGCCAAGTTGTCTATTTAACTTAACAGTTCAATTAAATATCAGAATTTACATAACAGATATAACAGATAAATCATACACATTTATCACAGATATCCATAATATATCATAGAAGTATCATCAACAGATATCAAAGTCAATCAACCAGAATTATCAATGCATATCAAAACGGTTTGGTTTGGTTTACTTAATTTATTGCTTAAGAATAACTATATTTTATTCCGCTTAATTAATTACTGATTAATTAACTTATTAATGATCAATTAATCAATTAGTTATCATTAATTATTAATTTATTAGGTATCTAATCTTTAATTAATTATTTAATTAATTAACTTCTATTCATTTATTATTTAATTACTTAGTTAATTAATTTATTCTCAATTATTAATTCATAACTTACTTATTAAAGATTAATTAGTTATTCAATTGTCACAAATTATTTAAATTAATCATCTATTATCAATTTTATTAACTATATAATCTTCAATTAATCACTTAAATTAATTATCATTTATGAATTAACTTTTAAGTAATTAACTAACATTTTTATGATTTCAATTGTTTTAACATATGATTTATTTCTAATTACAAAATCAATTTAAATTTCGAGTATAAATTTATTAACATTCTAATTACTTGTTTAATCACCTATCTTTACAGACTTCTTTAATAACCTTTTAACCTAAACTACTAACTATTGTTTAGTTTAACGTAATATAACAAACACTTAAACAAAATTATATGCACGTCCATTGGGTAATAGACCCGAGACAGCACCTCCTTTCACTCGAGAAAGTCTCGAGTTTCCTCCCGAGCTTCCCCGCGTCTCCCTCTCTCACTCCATATTGTTCTTCTTTTTCCTGTAACGTTTCTTTTTTTTATATTTAAGTTAAAGTTACAAATAACTGCAGAAACCACTCACGTAAACGACCGAAGACAATCCCGATGCAACCCTCAAATTACACGAGTACGAGCATGCGACGACTCACAGCAATTCGACAGACACCTCTCCACCACCGTTTACGTGCACGGTGGTCCACTACGTCTCCGGCGACTCGCGACAACATCCACAAACCCCAAATCGTCCACTCATATGAATACATCTCTCAAACCCACACGATTCGGTCGAAGGCAAAAAATTTCCTGTAGCTCGAACATACGACACAAACGCCCACCAAAAATTTCCTCGTGCGGCCACCATCCATCACCGGAGGTGATGAAACTCCACCAAAACTTCGATCACATTCCCCCCTAACACCACCTGAAATCGCGTTCCCCTCGGTTGCCTATTGGAGTCGAAAACAAATTTTTACAGAGCATTGAAATATAAGCACTAAAACCCTACTTTAATCCCAAACTCATAATCTATGTATTCGAAAAATAATTTGACATTTTTCTTGTGTCAAATGGATTACAAGCTTGTTTCCTACCAATTTACAGAAATTAAAATTAACTCAATCTTCCAAAATTTGCAAAAACCCATTTTAGTTTCATTATAAAACTGCTCTTCATACCCTTGCTTAAAAATCATAATTTTTATGCTAAAAATCATAATTATGTGTATGAAATCTAAATATGTTATCGAATTTACAAATTTAAACATTTGAATTTTGGTCCTTTTTAATTATTTTACTTGTAACTGAAAATAACAGTATTTAAAAAATACTGTAAAGCTTCAAACTAGGTTGCATGCCCATAATTTCAGATAATCACTTGAATTTAGCAAATATACCAAGTTCAAAACATTTATATAAGAAATGTTTACAAACCTCTTTGCTTACTTGTTCAGATATTCAAAATTCCTGAAGAACACTTCATATATTATAGTTAACAAGAAGTACTCAAGTTTAGATAGTCAAGCAGATATCAAAGCACATATCTTTATAAGATAAATATACAAATTTTAGATTGGGAAAAAATAAGTTTACTCACCTAATAACTGTTGAACAGAAATGATGTGTTGAAGAAGACACTCCAGGTGAAATTTCCTGAAACTCTTCTTTTTCTTTTCTCTGTTTCTTTTCTTTGTTTTTCTGTTTTTTAATTAATTTATGTTTGCAAAGCAAACAATGTTTCTTAGGTTTTCAGTTAGGTTTTGTTCAAGTTTTTATAATTGAACATAATGTATAGGTGGATATATATATATATAGAAGTACTGAATAACAGGTTGTATCTAGATAGGGTATTTGTATTGTCATTTTTCTTTTCTTCTATTGGTTAAATGTTCTATACAGCAGATGGAAATTATTACAAGAATTTCGGCTATAGTACTTGTTAAACAAGATGTTGTGCTAATTAATGCTTATGCCTTAATTATGATAATAAGTAATTAATGCTTACTGATATTTACTTATGTGTTGTACAAAGATATCTATTTTTTTGTTTTATTTCGGCCAAGCATACTCTGTAAGACACATATTTTGTTTTATTATATTTGAAGTGAAACTTGTGTTTTCTTATGCATATAAACTTCAGCAGCATAAGTTTTTATTTTCAGTTTATATATTTTTTTTCTGGACAAAACACTTAATTGCTGTACATATGTTACTTTGTTCATTTCTTACTTAGCTTATATTTTTTTTCTTTTCAAGTGTAGCTTGTCTTGTTTTCTTTGCATTATTCATTTGTATATATAGGTTATATTTTTCAAACTTTCTGCTATGTTTGCTTAAAAGTTATTGTTAGCATATTAGTTGTATTCTATTTGTTAATTAAATTTTCAAACATTGATTTATATCATATACTTGCATTTTTATACTTCAAGTTATAATTTATATTTGTAGATTTATATTCTTAGTTACATTTTATAATTTATAATTATGTTTTTAAACTAGTTTTGTATGTTTATGTTCATAATTATTTATATCGTTTTATACTTATGTGTTTATGTTTAATATTACTATGTTTGTTAATTTTTAAACTTATCATTTTAAAAACTACAATTGTATCCATATAAATTATCAAATAATAAAATATTGAATCTTTGATTTGATTTTATTGAATAAGACAGATTTTGTTTTAAAGGGTTTCGAAGCATTCTATTCTAAATTTTCAAATCAAAACTTTCTTTTATAAAACATATAACTGTTAAATATCAAAGATCTCATCAGTTTAAAAATTGAAAAGCTTGTATTTAATTTAAATTAGATTAAATATTATTAAAATATGCTGTCAAAAATTCCGGGTTGTTACATTATGAAACTTGAAATCCTACAATAATTCCCCATTACGGATCCTATGAAACAATTTTTGTCGAAATCCGAGTCAGTGGCCAAAATGGCTATCTTTCAGGTAAATTAAATATTTAATATTCAATCAATTAATCACTTCTTCAATTCAGATTTAATTATTTACCATTTCTATCATTTCCGATTACAAATAAACTTATAATTCATTAACCAAAATTTCCATGTCAATCAAATAAGGATTTATTGCAAAATTTAAAGTGTTTACCTTCAATTTAAGTAAATTCAAATAAATTATATTTTTAATTTCAAATCAATTAATTCAGTTTGTATTCAATCTCTTTATTCAATCAATCATCATCTTACGGATAAATTTAACATTAATATATATCCAATTACCCTAATATTTCACAGTCATCAACTAAATTCATATTAACGTAGTTTTTTTAATCACGTTTAATTGCAATGGATTTAGATCTAATCCAATAGATTAAATAAATGGGTAAACAATTAATAATTATCACTATTTGCCTAATTTAATCCCATTCATACTTTATTATCAAATAACAAATATTATAATTACTTATCTAACATTTATTCTATCAAATTACAATTTATTACGTAATATTTCATCTATTAATATAACTTTGAATTTATTTCCTTATTTATTATTCACAAACAATTATAGCCTTACAATTGTTTCAATTAATTGGGATTGCGCTAAATCAGTTATTTATTAACTTGCATTAACATTCTTACATTTCATTATCGTTATTAATTCATTAACAACTTACAATTTTTTTTCTATTCCTGATTTAATTACCAAAACATTATTAAATTAACAAATTTTAAACATCGAAAATTATGGGTCGTTACATTCTTCCCCCCTCAAAACTTTTCATCCTCGAAAAGAATAAGGAGGGAAAGAAGGAATTGAGTAAACAATACATTTTATTCAAAAATATTAAGTTATAAACAAATAAATTTACAAAATTAAATAATTTAAATAATACCAATTTATAACCATTAAATCTTTTTATACTCAAATTAATAAAGTTTGGAAAACCTTTTCAAAAAAATTCTAGGTCCAAAATTCACAGAAAATTTCGGCAGAGTCTCATTTGTACGGAGAGGCTCGAGAGAAAATAAAATATCAAATATAACAATATATATCACAATATCTCAAAATAATATTTCCCAACAATGGGAAAAACAATATAATTTCGCTACAAAATCGTAATCCGAAAACGTACCTATTTGTCGGGCAATTTACGCTTATATTATAAAACCAAAAGCAGTAGTAATTGCTTCTGTAACCTGTATTTCACTTATATAATCCAAAAAGAGTTAATAATTATATAAAATGAAATATTTAAAGTTGTTTCAACCATAAACAAACAAATCAATATAAACAACAATCACTTGCGACAAGGTATACAACCATCACATAAAATCAATACAAATATATCATCCATTCATATCAAACAAAACAAATAGTTGTTCAGGTTCAAAAACTTTAAATTGTACAGAATGAAAAATAAACTACTAAGTGCACCATTTACTCAACAGTCCTAGATGAAACTAGATAGATAATTCACACATCCAAACAATTTTAAAGTATCCTTGCCCAAACAACCACAAACCAAACAAACAACAATTTCAAACAATAGATCAAGTTCATTCTTATTAATTTCATTTCATACATTTGTTGTTTGATTTCCTTTTCATTCATATAATGATTTCTCTTATTAATTTACATTTATTTCTTGCAAAATTTCTTTTTATTGCATTACATTCATTCATTTCACAATTTCATTTATTTTCATTCATTGACCCATAGTATTCAACATTTCTTAAGATCAAAATCTTTTACTTACAATATTCATCTTTCTACTTATTTTTATCATAAATAACTTCAGCATTTACTTAAATTTATTATCATTTATTTATAAATTTTCTATTATATTTAATTAGTAGCATTTCAGTCATAACTTAAATTTATAACAATTATAACATTAAATTCTTATTTATAAAAGCAAATTCATTGAATACTTTCATTACTTCGAGTTTTACTTCTAAAATTTCCCATTACATTTTCTTTTAACATATTAACTTTTTATAATTGGTAAGTTATATATATGTTTTTAAGATTGTAATTGAAAGTTACCCAAGTTTATTTTATTTCATTTTGGTAAATAAATATTCAATAGCTACCTTTTCTTATATTTCATGTCCCTTTTTATTTACAGGTTACCAATTTCAAATTTCTTATATACTTCATCTATAATTTAGCATTTAATTTCTTATTTTCATTTAGGATTTCAATCATTAAATGGTTAAAATCTCTTTCCATTACAATAATTGAAAATCTCTAATTTATAGAAATTTAAGAATTAAATGCTGGATTCTATTTCAAATCATTTAAAAATAATAGATAATTGTATATTTTGACAACTTATATATCTCATTATATTTAAAACAATTTGAAATTTATATTTATTTATCAAAACAAATATGCAGTAAACTACTACAGTGGCCTACCCACTTTGAAACTCGAAAATGAATGTCGGTGATTCGTGCACTCATCACCGAAATTATTTTCCAACGACAGAGAGGGGAGTACAGAACTTATTTATTTCAAAATTTCTTTAAAAAAATTCTTTCAAATCATATTGAAATATTTATATTAGAAAATACTTATAAACAATATTATTATATTCCAAAATCCTTTGAATGCTGTTTTCAAAAATTCCGGAACTTAAGTTCTAAAATTTCAAACTTTCATTTATTTTATTTTCAAATCCTACCTTAAACTAATATTTATAAATTACACTACCTAACAAACAATATATTACAACCAAATATAACCTTTATAAAAATTTATTATACATATAGAAAATATAATAGGAAAAATTATTTCATTCACCTATATTCAAAACAAATATTATGTCGGTATGTCCTATTAAGTGTTTAGAAATTCCTATTGATGTTATAGCGTCCTATGCACCAATCAGAATTTATAAATACAAAACGGAACAAATTAACACAATATTAAAACCTTTATAACACTAACAAATATGCTATCTCATATATATACACTCAGCGACTCATTATAGGGTATCACTACCCTACTAATAAAGAGTCAGACCCCACAATGCTAAGGTTTATCGCTAAACCAAAGCTCTCATACCAAATATAACATCCCGCCTTTTTGTATGCTTTAAATCGACGATAAACCATACATGTCAGACTCAAACCATACAGAAGGGCGGATTGTTAGTGAGGGTGAATAAGAAAAAAAAATAGAGAAAGAAAAATAAAACAGAATCTTACAGCGGAATGACAAAATATAACAATCAAATAACAGTTCATGAAGCTGTTTTACAAAACACTTTATTATACTTATACAACACAGAATCAGAGTTACATATACTAAGAAAAATAAATAGCAATGCAGCGGAACAATGTGATGCAGAGGAACAATATAGTAAATAATAGTAATACAATCTTCGTCTTCATCCTCCAGTGGTAAGATCTTCAAACCCTGAAATGCTCAGGCAGACCCGAGCGAATTGAAAGGACAAAACACTCGAGCTAGAACTAAAAGATATTATGTAAGTTAAATCAATAGTAAATATTATGAGAGGAATGGCGTCAGAGATGTTTACGAGATTTGACATCTCCTATCCAGTGTCTAACGTGAGTGCAGTAACTTAAGAGATGCTCGGGATTCACATCTCCTAAGGATCCGTTAAACTATCTACTATGTAGTAATATACGCTATTATAATAATGTCTATTAGTAAAATAAACTTACTTTTAAATAGCATTAAGGGCTACCCATATAGCCCTTAACAGGTAATAGTCCCCGTAGTCCATCCAGTATCATAGTACCTCCTAATCGGGAAGCCACCAGAGGGTACTCCACGGGCTATGGGAGAAAACCAAACTCGTACAAGGCGCGCTAGGGTAAGCGACACGGCACAACGAGGCAATGCCAGGGTAGATATACCAATTAGGCATCCGGACTGATGGTGACGCATAGCGCGCAGCTACCGTCCACCTCGAGCCGCACCCTAAAAAATCAAAGGGCCCAATCAATCACAAAGTAATAGAATGGTATTGAAGGAGTGTGTCCAATAAGAAGGGCAAACTCATTGGCCCGTAAGCGCTCCTGTTTTAGTCACCTTATGCCAACTCGTGGGAGTCGGCTCCACCTATATACCTCACGGGAACACCGCGGCCATCCTACTTCATTCTGGAATCTCCATCGCGTGCACGGTTGTTAAAGTGGTTTTCGGAGTTGGCAGAGAGTATGACAACTTCCGATCCCGGTCTCTTTAACAACCAAAAATTATTATAACACCGCAGTCATTTTAAAATAGTTTATACTTTAAAACCAAATATCATTGCCCTTTTCAAAACCAAATCAATACGATATCATTTTCATTTCAAACATATCCTTTCTAAAAACATAAAGCTTTCAAAATTATAACATTTCAAAATCAAAACACTTGGATAACACTTTCAAATTATAATACCTTGAAACTCATAACTTTGAAACATAACTTCCAACACTTAAATGGTTTAAATATTTAAATTGCTTTATATAATAAAATAGCTTCTTCAATTTCACAAATCAATTCCAAACAACTCGAATTTCTAAATTTTAAATTTAACCAAATCCTAAATCATAAATTTCAATACAATTCGGTTTCCAAATGAACTATTCCAAATTATATCGATTTCAAAATAGATTTGATGCACAGAATAAATCATTTCAAATTCAATCTATATCAAACTTTAAGTGTTTATAATTTCAAAACTAAGTTTGGTAATTACAATTCAATAATTCACTTTTCTATTATTTAGTTTGAAATATTTTACATAATAAATCCATTATCATCTAAATAAAACTCAAATTACAAATAACTAAATATTTCCTTCAACTTATTTATACTTGAAATATTCATTTAATTCACGTAAAACCAGAATCAAGTTATAAAATCGTAGCTTTCAAAATTTCTAATTTAATAAATTTTACATCAACTTATTTGAGTTTAATTCGTAAATAAATTCAATTTAAAATAAATTTTCGATTTATCTTCCAACCTTAATTTATTTAAATCATTATAAACTCTATATTAAAATAAAATTAAAATACTTATCCATATTATCTCAATGGAAATAAAACGTATTATTAAGCTTATTCTATATTAAAACAATTTATACATAGCTTAAAATCAAGGATAAAATAACATTTATATAATATCAAAAATCCATATTTATCTAAAACCATATATTTCTTTACAAAACCACAGAAATCATTTCAATATATATATATATATATATATATATGGACCATGGTATCTGTATAAAAGTTTCTATCCTATGGTCAAATGGTACGGGTATTTATCATTTCAATCCGTAATTTATATATAAATACGGTTATATATCATTTCAAACCAAAATCCCGAATGAAATAAAAATCCATAACAACTTGCAGTTTATAACAATATAAAACACATCATCCATTTATCCAATATTAATAATCAAATATTCATCACAATCATCATCCAGTTCAATCAATAACATCATAATAGAACAAATAATAAATAACAGGTATTTATTGGTAGTTTATATTCAATAATAAATTAAATAACTATCAAATAAATTCAAGTAAACTGAGATGATGATTCAAAATATGCCAAACAGTCATAAATAAATTTCTAATCACATCATATGTCAATTTAACAAACATAAGAAATATTAGAAGTTGTGAGTGGGTTAAAACACTCACCTTTTGAATTTAAATTGAATTTAAAACCAATTTAAACCCAAAATTCAAATAGTCTCATAATCCATCCAAACTAAGGTCAAAATGTCCGTTATTTCGATAGGGTGGCAGCGGAGAGAATAACGCGTGAATTCAACTTCGTATGAGAAAGTTATGATAATTGGAACAGTTGAATTTGAATTTAAATAAAATGAAATAATAAATCAAAGCCACGTCGCCTTCTCTCCGTCAAAACCCTAATCCGCTAATATACGCGATCGCCAAACTGTGATAGCCGCTACGAAGGTCACCCAACACCAGCCATTCCATCAAGCTATGAAGCGATCAGACACCTCCATACGCTCCACCAAGCCGAGACACCCCAGTCGCTACCCTCACGTCGACTCCGGTGCGCCACAGGAGTTCGCCGCCACCGCCACAATAACAAGCCAATCGTGGTGATTCTAGCAACATCTACCCCAAACGAACTGTGTCGATCGTCAAGCCTCAACACCTCTACATTCAGATGACCTCCGATCGAGCAATCGTCGACGATCCGCCGTCCAATAGGAAGCCCTAGCTACAAACGGCCGGAAATAAATCAGGGGTTTGTGGAAAAATTATGATTCGATTTCAAAAATTAATTTTAGATCTAAGATGCGATTATCGGGAGCTTCAAATAGATGTATAATTTGATATAATTTGAGGAGATTTAATTTTCAATTTGATTTTTGACTCGGATTTTGAATTGGAATTGAATTGTAGAATATAGGGTTTTCAACCATTGAGGAAGAGGAGCAATAGAAATTTCTATTCGTACAGAAATGAGACATAGAAAACTACTAGGGTTTATAATGACGTATATATAGGCAGAATGCAATAGAAACAAATAGGTTCGATTGATTTGGGTTTTGAACAATAATTAATCCAAAAAGCCCATTTCGACTCCGTAACGAAAATGGGTCAACCCATATATCAAAAAAGATATTTTGGAATATTTAAAAATCAATGGAACAGGTTTCAAGTCCAAATTCCATTGTATGAAGAATTTATGCTAAAATCAAGTTATTTTAAATTGATTTCAATTGATTTCAATTAAATTGATTTCTAGGCGTTTCAAGCCCGTACGATCAGACGATAAGTCCGATCGTTAAAAAACTTGAAATCCTACAATAATTCACCATTACGGATCCGATGAAACTGGTTTCGTCGAAATCCGAGCCAGTGGCCAAAATGGCTTTCTTTCAGGTAAATTAAATATTTAATATTAAATTAATTAATCACTTCTTCAATTCAAATTTAATTGTTTACCATTTCTATCATTTCTGATTGCAAATAAACTTATAATTCATTAATCAAAATTTCCATGTCAATCAAATAAGGATTTATTGCAAAATTTATAGTGTTTACCTTCAATTTAAGTAAATTCAAATAAATTATATTTTTAATTTTCAAATAAACTAATTCAATTTGTATTCAATCTCTTTATTCCATCATTCATCATCTTATGGGTAAATTTAACATTAGTATATATCCAATTACCCTAATATTTCATAGTCATCAACTAAATTCATATTAACGTAGTTTTTTTTTAATTACGTTTAATTGCAATGGATTAAGATCTAATCTAATAGATTAAATAAATGGATAAACAATTAATAATTATCACTATTTTCCTAATTTAATCCCATTCATACTTTATTATCAAACAACAAATATTATAATTACTTATCTAACATTGATTTTATCAAATTACAATTTATTACGTAATATTTCATTAATTAATGTAACTTTGAATTCATTTCCCAATTTATTATTCACAATCAATTATAGGCTTATAATTTTTTCAATAATTGAGATTGCACTAAATTAGTTATTTATTAACTTGCATTAACATTCTTACATTTCATTACCGTTATTAATTCATTAACAACTTATAATTTTTTATGTATTCCTGATTTAATTACCAAAATCTTATTAAATAAACACATTTTAAACATCGAAAATTATGGGTCATTACAATATGAGTCTGACATGTCAATGATATACATATTCTTCATTATTAACAACTTTTTTCTTGATCAGTGATACATCATGGTGGAATTGGAATGGTTCCAAGAATGAAACCTTTGTGACCATATCCTTGGATTGTAGTCTCAACCTGAATTTTCCATAAAAGATAGTTGTCCTCATCCAAATGAACTATGATGCACTGATGATGGTTTTGACTAACTTCTTTGCCTCTGCACCAGTTTGCTGAGAGTTGCTTACATTAATAGAGGTTGCCGAATTTGATTTATCACCCATGATGGTCTTGAGCTAGAAAAGAGAAAATAATAGAAGAAATTAACAATCTTGACCAAAATTTGGATATATTCAAAGACAAAAGACGATAACAAAATAGGTTTGCTGCAACCGAAAAACTTAAATGATGTTTTGATCTGATAATTTTCTCCTGGGTGGCACTTTCTTTAGAGTTGTGCGATAGATTTCTTATCTTCTTGATCTGATTTCTGATATCTTTGATTGTTTTCCCTTCAAGATTTTATAAAGAAGTTTTAAACCAGCCGAAATTCTTTGAATTCTGGCGAGGCACACTACATCTTTGCTAAATCAACTTCTCAAATGAAGAGATGCATTTCTCTAATGAGGTGAAAACTCAAATGATGAATTTTAACTAATGAGTTTACTTTTATAATTCTCAGGATGTGATGTTGTTAAGCAATTTGCTCTGATACCATAAAAGATTTTGAGAATTATTCTTTGATTGATATTTGAGAATTTAATGAGAAGAAAAGGAGTTGCTTTATTATTTGATAATATTTCAGATACAAAGTGATACATGTGATTACATACATTACTCTCTATTTATAATGTAATGTATCCGAGATAATGGGTTGGAAACAAGGTCCAAAGACCCACGACATGGAGAATAAAGTGAACTGTTATATGATACTTGAGAAATAGATGTATTCGCATAACATCATTTTTATCTGTGGCAATATCCACTATAAAACAAGCTTCATTTAGCGATGGCAGCTAGCGACGGCTAAAAAATGTGTATGATGCCAGCCTTCACTAGTGATCGCTTAATACAGATATACAGTAGCAACCCACGAAGTGAAATCATTACCTTCTTCCCCAAAAAGACTACATCCCTTCTCCACCGACACTCTAGCTGCCGCCTCCCGACGCGAGTCACCAATCTTTTAATAGCGAAAGCTACAACTCTCCATAGCTCGAAGGTATGTTATTACTCTCCAATTTCTACTTAAACTAGGTTTAATCCAATCCATAATTTCGAAAATAGGTTGATGATGTGATAAAAATATATGATTATGCCGTACTAGTTGTTGATAGTAGCTTATTGATTGATTTGGGGATAAGTTGAGAACCCTAATTTGGCAAATTAGTTAATTATGGGTTTGTTATTGTGTATAGTTAATGATAATATCATATTTTTTGAGTTGGTGATATTAATCAGTGGTTTAGTTGTTTAATTTTTAATCAAAAGTTAGGATTTATTTGTAATCCGAAAATTAGTGTATAATTACCAATTGATATGCTAATGGATATATAAGTTTACGTGAATATTTGTTATAGCTAAATAGAACAATGTTTATTAGTTTGTGCAAAATTAGTGTACAATTATTGAATAATATGCTTCTAGAGTGGTACGCACTACTAGAACTGCTGTTAATTAAGGCAGCCCTTTGTATCGGCTAGCGACGGCTAAATAAGTGGCCTCGCTTATCGATGCACGACCTAAATATACAGGAAGAAGATAGCAATCAAACCATTAAACCCACCCGTAAAACATTTCACCATCCCCAAAACCACCACCAGCCGCTGCCTTCCGCCATCGCAGCCTTCCGTCGCCAATTTCAAGCTCTCTAAACTTGTCGGTATCTCCTACTCTCCATTATTTATTTTAATTTAGGTATAAACTAAATTAGTTGATGTTTTAGGAATTTAGAATTGGCTGATTTAGGGTGTAGAATTGATGATTATATCTTATTAGTCGATGAAAATATAGTTTATTAGTTGATTTGATTATATGATTAAAACCCTAATTTAGAAAACTAGTTGATTATGGATTTGAAATCGACGATTATTGCATATTAGTTGATGATAGTAGTAAATTTGTTGATTTGAGGTTATTAATTAGTGATTAGATTGTTTACTTTGTTGTTAAAAATCAGGGTTAATTTAAAATCCAAAAATTAGTCCATGATTATTGGTTAATATGCTTATTGATAACATGAATGTCTGTTATAGTTTAGAATAATGTTTGCTATTGTTTAAAGTACGTTTTAAAATTTCAAATTTATTCTAATTTTTTATAACTTCTAATTACTAATTTTAGTTCACAAAATCGGCAATTAAAATTTTAAGTAGTTAAACAAAAGTTAAAACATGTTTTAAAATTTCAGATATAATTAATAAATATTTAAATAGTTGAATGAATTATAAAATAGTTTTTGTAGTTGTTAAAATAGTAATTGTAAAATGTGTTTTATTTTTTAATCCCTTAGAGAGTTTTTGGCCCCGTTTGACAAGTGTTGTATATGGTCGTTATATGGATATTTGTATTTTAACAGAACAGACATCTATATTCATCTAATCCAATATTTTTCGGATGTGTCCCTGTATTGGACAAGTTACAAACACAATAAGGTAACTACATTTTATAAATCATTTCATTTTAAATGGTCTGTAAAATTTTGACAACACTTCCTTCTCGTTCTCTATGTACACGCACTTGTGCATGATACAGAGAACGGACGGGAAGTGCTGCCGAAAGTTTGTTGAATCATTTAATCTGAAATGATTTATGAAATGTTATTACATTATTGTGTTTGTAAGGGGAAGTCGGATGACCGATAATCAAAGTAAAAACCAATAAACTAAAAATTAAAAAAATAAAGTGAAGTGCTCATTTGAAATTTCTATGATGGCGAAGTATTTACAATGATGAAGTGTTGAAAATCATTCCTACAAGACTTTAGTATCAGTTGAATTGTATGCTTGAATTTTCTAACATATATTCTCAAATTAGGAAAAATGTTTGATTATTTCCTGGACCATAGTTAGATGTATGACGTCAGAACTTGTAGAAAAGGTTCAATGAAGGAACATTTCCATAACAGTGTACATGAATTTATTAGATTCGCTAAATCTAATAATCGAAATAGCGAAGAAATTCATTGCCCGTGTAATAAGTGCCAACATTTGAAGCATTGAAAAACAGATATAGTTGAAGTACATTTGTATAAATATGATTTTATGCCGAATTATTTCACCTAATCCTATAGTGTTAGAAGACGATAATATTATGACGAATCCAATAGAAAATACGAAAATGTTTCCCGCCATTCAAGCTGACGATGAAGACGTATATGTCGAAGAAGAATCGATTGTGGAAGCTAAAAGAATATATGATTTATTGGATTGTGCTAAGAGGCCGTTGTATGGTTACAAATGCGGAACCGAATTATCAGTAACCGTCGAATACATTACTATGAAATCAAAATTCAACCTTATAGAAGTGCATCTACAGAAGTTGTACAAGCTGCAAAACGACACTTGCCATCCAATAATCTAATGTATTATAGTCATTATAAAGTGAAAAAACTGATGTTCACTTTCGGTTTGCCGTACGATAAAATATATACATGCGTAAAAGGTTGCATGTTGTATTGTAAAGATGGTATTGACCTTAAAAAATGTAGAATATGTAACGAGGAAAGATACAAAATAAGAAAAAAAAGGAAAAGAAGTTTCGTACAAGAGAATGCATTATTTACACATCACTCCCAAACTTCAAAGGTTAAATGCATCTTCTACAATGGCATGTCATATGTGATGGCACAGTGTGAGAACACCGGAAGAAGAAACTTTTGTACATCCATCTGACGGAGAAGCATGAAAACATTTTTATAAGACTTATCCCACATTTGCTGCAGAAAGCCGTAATGTCAGACTCGGTTTATGGATGGATGGATTTTTACCATTCTCCCAGTTTGGTAGTAAATACCCATCCTGACCAATTATCGTTACTCTGTATAATTTACCTCCATGGATATGTATGAAAACAACATATATGTTTCTCACTATTGTCGTCCCTGGCCCTCATAATCCAACACAAGAAATCGATATTTATTTACAACCATTGATCAAAGAGTTGAAAACACCGTGGAATAAAGGAGTTGATACATATGAAATTTCAAGAATTTTTTTAAGTATGTTCGCTTCTTTATTATGGACTATGAGTGATTTTCCTGCATATAGATGCTTGCTGGTTAGAGTATGGCCGATCACCTAGCCTGCCCTTATTGCATGGAAGAAACATGAGCATTTTCTTTACGATGCGGAAAGAAAATTTCTTGGTTTGATTATCATCGGTGTTTTCTCCATCCCAATCATACTTTTAGAAGTGATAGAAAAAACTTTATAGCTAACAGAGTAGATAATATGCAACCACCAAAGCTCGGTCAAGCGAAGAATTATATGAAATTGTAAAGGATTATCCAAAGATACATGAAATTGGAGCACAAATTGAAATTCCAGGAAAATCGAACATTCGTAATTGGTGTAAACAAAGTATATTTTAGGAGTTACTATATTGGAAAGATCTCTTACTCCGACAAAATATTGATGTGATGCACAACGAAAACACGTGTTTAATACAATTTTGAATGTAAAGGGAAAAACTAAGGACGATTTGAATTCAAGACTTGATATAACAAACTACTGTAAATGCCTCGAACTTCATATGAAGCCCATTGACAATAAATAAATCAAAGCATGCTATGAGCTAAACAGCAAGCAAGTAAAACTCGTGCTTAAGCAGGTGGAAGAACTAAGATTTCTCGATGGGATTTCTTATAATCTTCATAGATGTGTTAACTTTAAAAATGATAAATTGAGTGGGATGAAAAGTCATGATTGTCATATCATGATGGAATATTTACTACCCGTGGTTTTCAAAGAACTGTTGCCCGAAAAAGTATGGAGTGTTATAACAGAATTTATTATGTTTTATAAACAGCTTTGTTCGATGACATTAAAAGTAGATCATATATGTAGACTTGAAGTAGAAATCCCTATATTTCTCTACAAACTAGAGAAAATATTTCCGCCAAGTTTCTTTAAGTAATGGAGCATTTACCTGTCCATCTTCCATCTGAAGCACTTCTTTGAGGTCATGTGCAATATGGATGGATGTATCCATTTAAGAGGTAATATTGAATATCCATAATATTTATTTCAGTTTAAAATTCTGATTTCTATACCTTAATATAAATTAAATTTATTTTGTAATAGGTACTTGAATCATCTAAAGAAAAAAGTTCGACAAAAATCACGAGTTGAAGGTTCGATTTGCAAATCATATCTTGAAGAAGAAGCTTTATTCTATTTCTATCATTGCTTCAATGATGAGGTGAACTTACAATTTGTAAGTTTTCCTCGTAATGATGAAGCCGATGAACAAGATTCTTCCCAAACAGTGTTATCTATTTTTAGACAAGATGGCCAACCTATGGAAAATGAGTGGAAATATGATTAGACGATAAAGATCACCATATAGCACACACATATATTCTTCTAAATTATGCTGATGTTGCACCGTTTGTTAGGTAATAATAAATTCATATATAATTCACTTATACGTACATATTAATTATAAGCCATATTACATATTTGCAGTATCTACGGATCACAACATCCATCTAGCGATCTTAGTAAAAAAATTTCTAAATGGTTTTCGAACTACATTTATCATCGAAGAAACTATGTCATTCATGAAGGATTACGAAATCTTACGATCATATCAAAAATAAACGTAAAGACTTATCCAATATTCTTCGTCAACGGATTTAAGTTCAACACGAAAGATTACGGGGCTGAAAAATAAACATAGAACATTCGTGTATTTGTCAAAGATAGTGATTATCCTGAGGAGCATATAAAAGATTTTTACGGCATCTTAACATAGGTTCTATAGTTGACATGTTATATAGAACCTGCAGAAATTTTTTTTTTCCATTCAAATGCAATTGGTTCAGAAATGTTCCTGGTTCTGGAATCAACGTGCACAAAGATTATAAGCTTATTGAAATAAAGCATACCTCGCATTACTATAAGTATGATCCTTTCCTATTAGCCAAGCAAGAATTACAAGTTTATTTTGCTCTAATCCATCCTTAAAAAGAGATAAAGCGGATTGGTCGACTGTTTTTAAAACAAAGCCAAGATTTACGTTTGACGGAAATAATATTCCAAACGAAGTAGCATATCAAGCGGATCGTGAACCAAATAAAGAATAATAATAACCAATGACATCGATTTAGGGTCGTTGAATGACCAATCATATGTTTTATTAGATGCATTCCAAAGTAACGAAGAAAATGAGATAGCGTACGAGACTGAGTCTGATCAGAAAACGATGAAGACTGAAAATTCTGAATATTTTCATCGCTTGTTGTATATGTGTTATTTTGAGCTATGTATTATTCTGAGCTATGTATTAATAATGATGACTATGTTCTTAGCTATGTATTATTCTATTTTGAAATTTCTATATATGTATTCATGAAATCTTGTCTCATTTATTATGATTGAGTGGAAGTTTTATGTGATGATTAATGAAACATGCTTTCTATTAATAAATTGACGTCTTTTAATTCTACATATTATTTGTCTGTGGTAGATATGTCTGGCAGGAGACATAGCCGGAGATCTGAGCCCTCTCCCTCTCTCTCTCTCTCCCCTGGTGCGAGTGCTAATGGCACTGTACCAGATTTACACCCACTTGTGGAGGTAGTTTCAAAAAGTGTAGGGTAAGTATCAAATTTATTTCAAGTATATTTTTTAAAATTTATTAAATATCTACATCAAAATTTATACTGGGGTTTTCAGGTGGAGCCTTCAGACTTCATTTTACAAGTATTGAGCAAGGCGTTTATGAGTCAGATGTCAAGTTGTTGGGCTCATTGGGATGGCATCCACTCCATATTAAGAACTCTATACTGGCTGATGTACTGGTAAGTATAAGTTTATATTTCATTTGAAAATTAATACAAGGTACATAATTCAAATTGATTTCAATATTCAGGCCGTCGTACGTGTAGACCCTCAGGATATGACTATTTTTACCAAAACCTGGAACAAGACGATGAGAAAAAATTATAGGGACACCGTGTCAAAGGCGTAGAATGCAGGAAAAAAAACCCAATTGGATGGGCGTTGATGTGTGGGCTGAGCATCTCCAGCTCTGAAAAAATCCTGAAGTGAAAGTAAGTTATATACTTTTGCATTGTTATTATAATTATTTTAAATTTCGTATGTTAACTGCAGTAATTTAGTTAATCGTGTATCTAATGTTATAGAAATTATCTGCCCGGAACTATGCAAATAGGAATAAAAATTCTGCTTTGCATCGTGGCGGCTCCAAATCCTTCCAAGAACATAGGAGAGAGTTGGTAAATTTATAAATTGTGTTTATAAATATCCAAAATGTTGTTTAATCATATTTGTAACATTGTTTATTCATATGTATATTTTCAGGCTGTAAGGTGCAATCGCGAGCCTACATTGGCGGAGGTGTTTATGGCCATGCATGCTATTGCGTAGATAGATGAGGAAGGTAACGTTTCATATGATTGGATGGATGATAAATCTAGATCCGTAATGATAAACATACTTATCTGTAATGACAATGTCACATATTCCTTTATTTCATAGATCATAAACTTCAAATTGAATATTTATCGTGTCAAACTATTGTTTGTAATCGTAGAAGAGATATGAAGCAGAGCAGGCACGAGTAGCGCAGTCCACTGGATGGGTAGAGTTAACGTTTGAGGAGTTAAACCTAATATGGGATGCTATTATTGATCCGCTTTCGCAAAATAGGCGGTATAGTTATGGAAATCAGGAGGTAAACTTCTTCATTTACCAATATATAAATTTACACATGCAAATGAATATAAACTTGAGTGAACAAATTATAAATTGAATAGTTGAAATGAATTTAAATTTAAATGAATAAATTTACACGCAAATGAATATAAACCGTATATGACTTATTGGTTTGAGCTGGAATGAATTCTAAATTATTTAAAAGGGGATGTTATAAAAGAAGATTGAAACGAGTTATGGAATTTAATTTAACCAAGTAAAGTTATGAATCAATAAGGTAAGTTAATAAAATGAATTAATGGAATTGGTTATATAAATTCCGTTAAATTTATTGAATAAATAAGGCAAGTTAATAAAATTCCGTTGAATAAATGAAATGAATTGATTATAAACGATATGGTTGTTATCCAAAGTGATTGAAATAAATAATTAAATTGAAAACAAATGAATTAAATGTAAATTAATTGGAAGTGAATAAGGAATCAAAATAATTGAAATAAATAAATTGCAACCAATGTGTAACATTTAATTATAAATATTAGCCGCTTAATTAGTCAACATCAACGGATAATTGTTTTTGCTCATACTGTTTATAACGTTCATAAATTATAACTGGATATCAACTATTTTACAGGTGGTAATGTCCCAAAGGGCTTATAGGAGATTTCAAGCCGAGGATGAGATAGCTCAACTGAAAAAACAACTGGAGGAGATCAACGATTGGAGGAAGAGCGCATTGGCGTACCAGCTAGAAGAGCATATTGCAGCATACTTGGCGCAACATGGGACGATGCCTGAAGATGATGGGTCGGGCGATGAGGATGGGTGGGGAGATGACGATGAGTAGGTATGTTTGTGTTTCTGTTGGATTTTCATCATCTTGTTTTGCATTTATGTGACATTTGTGTATATATTTGATACTTGTTCATTAGTTGTGGTGTTTGATGGATTAGTGGATGTTTTGTTCGATAGATAGTATTTGTACGTATGATTAAGTTGTTTGGTGGATTTGAAATGTTCTATTTGATTGGTATAATATATTTATATGTTGGTGATGAAGTGTTTATGTAAATTTATATGTTGCGTTATATATATGATTATTTGTGATATGTGTGAGATTATATGATGAATAGAGTGATATTAGTTGTGAAATTGAATGTATATGTGTTGCAAAGTGATATAAAATTGGTTGCATAGTTGGATGAATTAAATAGCAGAATAGGATATAAAATTGGTTCCAAAATAGGAACGGCCAGCGACGACTTGTGACGGCCTATTGGCCCATATTAGCGACGGCTTGCGACGGCCGTTTGGTTCCAGATTTGCGACTATTGGCGTCGACTTGAGTCGGCAGCCCGATGTGTAATATTTTGCCACGTGTTCAGTCTGGCGTCGACAGCCATCGCTTTACTGGGTGGCCGTGGGTTCTTTAGCGACGGCACGACAGTCCCGATGCCAATTTGCCATCGCTAAAGCCATAATGTTTTGTAGTGATCGTATAAATCTAAAGATGATAATAGTATTGGTTATTACTGGTAGATTATTCAATTTGCAGGTTCTTATGTTCCAAAAGTGTGAAAGTTCATGTTCTAAATTGTATATTTAAAAAATGTGAGGCAATGAATGAAGCCAGGAATGTTTTGGAAGTATATCAGCACTATGAACTTGATTCAGGATGAATTGGTGCAACTTAAACCCCAATGATTCAGTGTTTTTGTGCTTTTATTTTATATTATTTTGTTTTATTACTATATAAATAAATATATTGAATGGAAAAATAAATAAATAAATAAATAAATAAATAACAAATGCTAGCTTAAAATGTAAAAGTTATTTACAAATTTGTTTTATATCAGTTGCCATACAGATGTATTTATTCAGATGTACATCCATCTATATAGCTTTTATTTATTCAACGCGCTTGTGTTAGGACTCAAAATGAAGTTGAACGAATGTGCTAATTATATTTGGCAGATGCATCTTCTTTTGCTCAGAGAGATAACGAAATATGCACCATGAATGAAAATTTATACATCTTTAATTTGGGTCATCTTTTATTTTTATTTTCGCAAAAATATCATCGTCAATCCAGTATACTAGTTCCTGTTGGAGTGGGATGAGTATTGGCCCGCATAACCATGTAGTGTGAGTAGGCTATTCAGTTAAACAGTAGAGCTTACGTTTAAGATAACAAATCATAACATTGATGTGTTTACAGGTTAGAACTTCATTCTTCCATAATATATTCTCTTGGAATTCCTTAACAAATTAAGTGAATGAAATATACAAAGTCCCACATCGCCAAATTATTGAAGCTATATTGGTTTATATATGCCTTTCTCATGAAGAGGTTTGGGGCCTAGGGCTCCCAAATGTATGCTTCGTTGTGAGGAGGGAGATCATGCATATTCACCACACGCGCGCCGCCGCCGTGCGTCCGACCGACCGATTTGGGTACGGGTCTTAAATGACTATTCTTTTTGCCAGGCCATCATTTAACGGTTTTGGACTTCGGTTGAAACTGGGCTGGGCCTGTAATTTAAAGAGAAGCGGGCGGGTGAAGACGAACGTGACTGTTCATAAAGCGGGCTGAAGTGGTGCGGGCCGTTAGATGCGAACAGAAGCGAGTGCGAGAAGCATACGCGGGCGAATGGATGCGGCATGAGCGGGTGCGACCCGACTGAAGTGGCGGGGGCATGCGGATGTGACTGTACGAAGTGGTACGGACGCAACTGTTTGAGCGAACGGGTGCAGACACGACCGTTCGAAAGAGATACGGACCAACTATAAATAAGAAGGAAAACTGATTACTTTCCTCACTCGTTTTTCATAATCCTAATTTCTTCTTCTCTTCTACTACCACACTCTAAATCACAGAGTGATATACTCATTACAGTCTCGAGCAGAATACGTCTGTTGTATCTTGGGAGAATTTTCAAATAAAATTCTTAAGGAAATCGTTACTACGAGCCTCAGACATAATCCAAAATGGCAACAGTTGACAACATGAAAATGGATAAGTCCACCTTTTCAACGGTTATTTCTGAATGCAATTTGGTTCAGAACCCTAACCAATGGTGGGTTGACATAAGAGCTACTCGTCATGTTTACTCTGAAAAATCCATGTTTTCAACATACCAGAAATTCGATCAGAAAGAAAGACTCTACATGGGTAATTCTGCAGTTTCCATGATCGAAGGCAGTGGCACAGTTATCCTCAAGTTCACTTCTGGAAAAACTGTCAAATTGAATGACGTGCTTCACGTTCCAGACATACGAAAGAATCTGATCTCCGGCTCAGTGCTATCAAAGAAAGGATTCAAAATTGTGTTCGAATCAGACAAGATGGTTCTGTTCAAAGCTGGAATGTATATCGGAAGGGGTTATTTATGTGATGGCCTATTTAAGGCAAACGTAGCCGTTATCGGCAATAAATGTATATAGTCTGATTGTGCTATTAATCAAATTGAAGTTTCTTACTTGCTTGAGCATAAAATTTTACTATGGCACGATAAATTAGGACACATAAACTTCCGAAAAATGAAGAAATTATCAAACTTGGGATTAATTCCAAAATTCCAAGTAGATAAGAACTACAAATGTGAGACATGTGTAGAAGCAAAAATGGTCAAACAACCATTTAAATCTGTTGACAGAAGCACCGGACCATTAGGTTTGGTACAAACAGATTTATGTGATTTTAAATCACTATCTACAAGAGGTGGGAAAAAGTATTTCATTACTTTTATTGACGATTATACACGATATTGCTATGTATATCTTTTAAATAGTAAAGATGAAGCAATAACAGCGTTTATAAAATACAAGGCTGAGGTAGAAAATCATTTAAATAAAAAGATCAAGATACTAAGATCTGATCGAGATGGAGAATATGAATCACCATTTGAACAGTTCTGTGCCGAAAATGGTATAATTCATCAAACAACAGCTCCATATTCACCACAACAAAATGGTGTAGCCGAGAGGAAGAACAGAACGTTAAAAGACATGATTACTGCCATGCTTTTAACTTCTGTTCTACCGACGAACTTGTGGGGGGAAGCATTAAATATGTCTAATCACATATTAAACGAAGTCTCTCACAATAAAACAGGAACAATTCTCATATGAGTTATGGAAAGGACACAAATCAAGTTTTAAATACCTCAAAGTGTGGGGGTTCTTGGCAAAAGTTCCAGTTCCGCCTCACAAGAGAGTCAAACTTGGACCAAAAACAGTAGATTGTTATTATCTTGGGCCAGCCCAAAATAGTAGTGCCTACAGATTTTTGGTATTCAAGTCTGATATAGATGATATTCATGTAAATACAATCATGGAATCTAGAGATGTTTGAAGACGTATTTCCACACAAAAGGAATGAAGGAAATAATGTCCCTAAAAGGACAAGAGAAGAATTAAGCAATTCTCATGAAGATGAAACTCATCATCAGATCGAGGAAGTTGAACCAAGAAGAAGCGTAAGGGCTAGGACTTCCAAGACATTTGGTTTAGATTTTTTCACTTATGTGTTAGAACACGAACCTCAAACGTACAAGGAAGCAATGTCATCTTCTGAATCTTCATGTTGGAAAGAAGCAATCCAAAGTGAGATTGATTCAATTCTAAGTAATAAAACTTGAGAAATTGTTGATATTCCACCAGGAATAAAACCAATTGGCTGCAAATGGATTTTCAAGAAGAAAATGAAAGCAGATGGCTCTATCGACAAGTATAAAGCCAGATTAGTAGCCAAAGGATATCGTCAAAAAGAAGGAGTAGACTTTTTTGATACATATTCGCCGGTAACACGAATAACCTCTATAAGAATGCTAATAGCAATTGCATCCATCTATAATCTAGAGATTCATCAGATGGATGTAAAAACAACATTCTTAAATGGAAATCTCGATGAGGAGATTTACATGGAGCAACCTGAGGGATTTATTTCCAAAGGAAATGAAAACAAAGTCTGTAGATTAGTCAAATCATTATACGGACTAAAACAAGCTCCAAAGCAATGGCACGCAAAATTTGATAGTGTCATGATGAGAAATGGTTTTCGTATAAATGAATGTGATAAATGTGTTTATTATAAACAACTTGGACAATCATATGTGATGATCTGTCTATATGTGGACGATATGCTAATATTCAGTCCAAATAATCAGGTAATTGAGACCATAAAGAAAATGTTGATCAACAATTTCGACATGAAAGACTTGGGTGTTGCAGATGTTATTTTGGGAATAAAAATAATAAGAACACCTAATGGAATTGAGTTATCTCAATCACATTATGTAGAAAAAGTGAATGAAAGATTTCAAAATTTTGGAATTAAAGGAGTAAATACACCTTTTAATCCATCAGAAGTACTGCATAAAAACACTAATGAGAGTGTAATGCAATTGGAATATTCTCGTGTAATAGGATGTCTCATGTATCTCATGAATTGCACAAGACCAGATATAGCTTATGCAGTAATTCGATTGAGCAGGTATACAAGCAATCCAGGGAAGGAACACTGGAAAGCACTAATGAGAGTGCTTGGATATTTAAAAAATACCACTACCCATTCCTTACATTATGGAAAATATCCTGCCGTCTGAGAAGGATATAGTGATGCAAACTGGATTGCAGATTCAGAGGAATCAAAATCAACAAGTGGTTATGTCTTTACCCTAGCAGGGGCAGCAGTGTCATAGAAATCTACTAAACAAACATGCATAGCTCGATCCACTATGGAATCAGAGTTCATTGCATTAGATAAACAGGCGAAGAAGCAGATTGGCTTCGTCACCTTTTAGAAGATATTCCATTTTGGCCTAAACCTGTACCGGCCATATGCATACACTGTGATAACCAAGCTGCGCTAAGAAGAGCGCACAACTTTGTGTATAATGGAAAGTCACGACATATTCGTCGATGCTATAACACAGTTAGGCAGTTACTCTCAAATGGAACAATTTCCATAGATTATGTGAGAACAAATGATAAACTAGCGGATCCATTTACTAAAGGTTTATCAAGAGAGAAAATTGACTGTGCATCGAGGGGAATGAGTTTAAAAGCCTAAACCACAAAGAGTTATCTTATACGGAAACCTATCCTAGAGACTGGAGATCCCACGGACTAGGATCAATAGGCAAACCAGTTCTGAATAACTCAAGACGTAATGCACTTGCATGGACATAGTCCAACTCCATTCCTATGGTGCACAACATAAATGCATGCCTACAGAAGTATGTAAAGGTTAAAACTATGTTTTTTAATGATGACCATATCTTGGAAATAACAAGTGGGGTATATGTAGGATACTCTTAATGGTTGCGATCACCTATGTTAGTGTGAGCTGGGTCAGCTCTATGAGAATATTAAAAGGCTTTTATTCTCTAAAACGCTCGCAGAACCAAAAATTGTTCAGGACCAAAATGAACACAACCAAGAGATTGGATGAGAAGGGAATCAATGCTTCGTAAAACTTATTGTCTGGATATACAATAAAGGCCGACGGTTCAAAATGAAATAATTCACCGATTAGCCGAGTAGATCCAATAAGTTTTAACTAGGGAAAGTTCAAAGTGAAATATCTACTTATCCACGATAAAGCATTATTCCATATATACTCTGTGATATTTCGCTTTGTGTGGGGGATATGTATATTATCATTTATGCGGGGATTGTTGGAATTCCTTAACAAATTAAGTGAATGAAATATACAAAGTCCCACATCGCCAAATTATTGAACCTATATTGGTTTATATATGGCTTTCTCATGAGGAGGTTGGGGGCCTGGGGCTCCCAAATGTATGCTTCGTTGTGAGGAGGGAGATCATGCATCTCCACCACACACGCGCGCGCGTCTCCACCGTCCGTCCGACCGACCGAACCGAACCGGGCCGAGCTCGGGTACGGGTCTAAAATGACTATTCTTTTTGCTAGGCCATCGTTTAATGGTTTTGGGCTTTGGCTGAAACTGGGTTGGGCCTGTAATTTAAAGAGAAGCGGGCGGGTGAAGATGGACGCGACTGTTCATAAAGCGGACTGAAGTGGCGTGGGCCGTTAGATGCGAACAGAAGCGGGTGCGAGAAGCAGACGCGGGCGAATGCATGCGGCATGAGCGGTGCGACCCGATTGAAGTGGCGTGGGCAGGCGGATGCGACTGTACGAAGTGGTACAGACGCAACTGTTTGAGCGAACGGGTGCAGACACGATCGTTCGGAAGAGATACAGACCAACTATAAATAAGAAGGAAAACTGATCACTTTCCTCACTCGTTTTTCAGAATCCTAATCTTCTTCTTCTCTTCTGCTACCATACTCTAAATCACATAGTGATATACTCATTACAGTCTCGAACAGAATACGTCTGTTGTATCTTGGGAGAATTTTGAAATAAAATTCTTAAGGAAATCGTTACGGTGAGCCTCAGACATAATCCGGTTAGAATTCTAGTCTATTTGTATATTTATATATATTATTCTATATTCTATCTGTTATTCTGGTTTTACTATTTATTCAAAATAGTATAACGCTGTTGTTATAGCCTATTTACAACATTCATATTGTTATAATAATTAACACAGAATTCCAGTGTAGTGGAAATCTGAGTTATAAACTTGTGCGACGAGTTTATAATTGATTATTCTCTGTTTTGGTATACTAGACGAATAACATATTCTACTACCACCACTCCAGAATCCAATGATTTCATTGATTGTTCTCCATTTGCATCCAAACATTTTAATCGTAGTATATTGATTGATTCAAAATAGCTTGTCGACTTGAAAGTCCTACAATTTATGTCCGTATGATCGATTAATCCTACATCATGCAGTTTATAAAATAAATTATATACAAATGCTAAGAAATCACTTCATATTGCAAATTGGTTGGTTTTATGATAACTAATATGGATCTGTGTTTTGCACATGGTCTGTTTGTGTTTTTTATATGTTGATATTTTGTTTGAGCGTAAAATATGTAAACAGAAAACAATGACATTTTTCGAATTTAAAAAAGACACCGAGTAAATTAGTTTAATGAATTTTCTTTATTAATAGTAGATATAAATGGTTCTCTGGCAGTACATGTTCTTTTGCATGTTCCCAAATCTTTGTGGCTACTTCACCACCACAATTCCTCTTACGTATGCTTGCTATTTATGCCTCCATCTAATCAGTTTCTATCAACCATCAAATTTAGTGTCATGCCTACCAGTATTTTTCTCGATCTCGTTTTATCCACTATTCTCTTTACTCCAATTCTATCAAAGCCCGCTAAAACTACTCTGAAACTCCAAAGGAGGCTTGCAACTATACTTTGTACCCGCCCTTTTGCAAGTCTGCGCTTCCTTCTCAAGGTTTCCAAAATATCTCAACATACACCAAAATTTCTATCTCTAAAGCTTTAACTACTTCCAAAACTTACTACAACATCATCACTAATTTCCTTAGCATATGCGAAGGTTTATTGTCCTAAAACGAGACTTGCGCCGTCGAAGACTGCATGTTTCTTGCTGACCCGACCATTGATTTTCTAACCACTTCCTACTCCACTCTTAACGAAACCGATAATAATGTTACAAACTATGATATCGAATATGTACATACACTGCTATTATCTATGCTCACTATTTTGCAAATTTGTCTTGATGAAGTTTACATTCTTAACCAAAGCATTCTTATACCTAAAATCTTCAATCTTTTGGAAAATGGCACCATATTGTATTGCATCGCGCTTGATCTCTTTGCAAAGAATTGGGTTAACAATACCGATTCGGTTTCAACTGGTAACAGAACGTTACAAAGATGTTATGAAACTATTACGATTACGTTGCAAAACTGTTACAAGTACAAATTGTTACAAAAATGTTGCAAAAGTATTACGAATACGTTGCAAAACTGTTACAGCTACAGAACTGTTACAAATATATTGCAAAAACTGTTACGAATATAATAGTGCAGTAAACAAATTATGCAATAAATATAATACCGATTAGATTGTTCGAGTCAGCAAAAAAAAATGTTTTCTTGAAACAATATTGCTCCCTCTACAGTGCTTAAGAATATCGAGCAATTGTTTTTCAAGATGAAACGTACTTTTGTGATGCTACGCAACAATCACAAAGCAACGATGAAATCAACAGAATTTAAGTAAAAATAGAGATTTGTCTGAGAGGAAGAAATATAGAAAAATTTAGTTAATTTTTCTGTTTTCCTTCTGCCTATATATAGGCATGGGGAGGTGCCTATTCGGTAATAGGTGTATGTCCGAACAATTGCGACAATTGAAAAGATTGTGACTCTTTACCAAGCGGTGCGACTAATTGATTTTGAATGGACAAAATTAAAAATAAAAACATCTTTTCGGTCTGAACAGCTAAGCCAAGCCAACTACCAACCACAAAGTGCATACGCCTCTAATACGCCTCAAAAGCCCCTTCGCCCACACCACGGTGGGAGACTCGGGCAGAGACGCACGTGCGGGTGGTGTATTGCACCACCCACCAAAATAGCTATGCTCTCATGTCTCTCTTTGTCTCATAGTAACTATAATAGTGTCCACATCTTAGTATATAAACACAAAGTGTATATTTTATTCTAAGATATAGGACTATTCATTTTCAAGGTATTCAATGCCTCGCATTTCCCAATAAAATGCTCATTCATTTCTAACAACCCCACATAAATGAGTAATTGCTCAATTTGTTCTTAAATTTTGCGAAACATTTATCATATCGGTTGAAGTAACACATTGGCCTTGAACTTTCCTAGTGTTTATCCTTTTGAGTTATTAACGAATTAGTGTGCTTAGGCTGTCTTTGAACTTTAAGCCTTTTGTGTAAATCTAAAATAGACAACACATAATAAGTGTTTCTTACCTTCCTTGGTTCTCTGTTTATGTTCGTTCTTGCCATGAACAACAGCTTGGTCTCATGAGTGTTTGGAGAATTTGGTTTTACAGTTCTCCTTGAAGCGTCGTCTTCACACTCATGTAGGTGATTCTATAAAGGATATTTCACAATACCCCACTTGGTTTTTAATATAACCAAATATAGACATCATTAAAAGTATCAAAACTCGTTCTATTTTCCGGTGACTAGTGCACTAACTTATCATAGGAATGGTTTGAATATTTACATTGCTATCATGTTTAACTAAATTTAGTTATCCCTTTGAACCTAGATCTTGGGATCTCTAGTCAACTAGGTGGAGTTTTTGTTTAAAGAAACTTTTTAGTTTATGGGCCTTAACCATATTCCCATCGATAAGATATTAACCTTCTCTCTGAGTAAACCTTTTATTAGTGAATCCGCAATATTATCATTTGGTCATATATAGTCAACTTTGATAACCTCATTAGAGAGATGTTGCCTATTAGTTTTATGTCTACGATGAATATGTCTAGACTTTCCATTGTAAACTTTACTATTGGCCCTTCCAGTAGCCGATTGGTTGTCGCAGTGTATGCTTATTGGAGGTGTAGGTTTTTCCCAGTTTAGAATATCTTATAAAAAAACCTCAAAGCCAATCCGCTTCTTCTACGGCTTTGTCTAAGGCAATAACTTTTAATTTCATGGTTGATCTTGGTATACAAGTTTGTTTAGAGGATCTCTAAGATATTGCCCCACTAGCTAACATAAACATATATCCACTAGTGGATTCTGTATCTGATGAACTAGTTATCCAGTTTGCATTATAATACCCTTCTATTATATATGAGTACCTTTCACAATGTTGTCCATGACTTCGTGTATACCCTTGGTATCCTAATTCTCGAATTATAAATTTCCAGTGATTCTTTCATGGGTTGCTAGTATATTTGTTGAGTTCACTTATAGCATATGTTATATCAGATCTAGTGCAGTTCATTATGTACATAATGCTGCTTAGTATACGAGAGTACTCAAGTTGGTAAATACTATCACTGCTATTTTTAACCCAAATTTGGTTCAGATCTACCGGTGATTTTGCTGATATTATGTTGTGTTGTCTAAACATTTTAAGTATTTTCCCAATGTAGTATGATTGGGACAACACATATCCTTGGTTGGTATTATTTATTTTTACACCAAGTATCACACTAGTGATTCCCAGATCTTTCATGTCAAATATGATAGAGAGCATATCTTTTGTAGATTTTATTATCTCCTTATTGCTTTCAAATATTAATAAATCATATATATACATATAATGACATATCCCATATTTGTGTGTTTAGAATAGACATACTTGTCACATTCATTTACATGAAATCCATTTTGTATCATATTTTCATCAAATTTTTCATACCATTGTTTAGGCGCTAGCCTGAGCCCATACAATGATTTTCATAATCTACAAACCATACATTCATTTCTAGTTTTTAGAAAACCTTAAGGTTGTTTCATGTATATTTCTTCTAGTTCTCTATTTAAAAATGTTATCTTTATATTCATTTGATGTATTTCTAAATCAAGTGTGGATGCAGTTGCTATCAACATTCTTATTGATGTTATTCTACTTACTAGAGAGTATGTGTCAAAATAGTTCAAATCTTCTTTTTGTATGAATCCTTGAACCACAAGCCGAGCTTTACACTTGTCTATTGAACCATCATGTTTTAATTTCTTTTTAAATATTCATTTATTATCTAAGGTCTTGCATCCTTGAGGCAAATCAACTAACTCCCACGTATGGTTTGCTATAATGGATTCACTCTCATTGTTAATGGCCTCCTTCCAGTAAGAGGCATCGGCGGAGGACATAGCTTGTTTATATGTTAATGGATCCCAAACATAAATGTGTAGAAGTCTAGTCCAAAGGTTTTTAAGGTCTTTGATCATTTTCTTTTCCTTGGTTCCTCCACTAGTTGATCAATACTGTTTTGTTGATTATTATCAATATATTGTTCAGTATCCTCAAGAGAATTGGAGATTTCAGTTTCCCTTAGTCTCTTTTGAGTATAATTTTCAACCTTTTTTTAAAGGGTGTACATGTTCAAAAAAATCTAGCATTTCTTCACTCAATGATGGTAGTTACATGAATATCATCAACTTTAGACTTGTGTACCAAAAACTGACAAGCTACACTATTTTTTGCATATCCAATAAATACATAATCAATTATTTTTATTTCAATTTTGACTTTCTTGGTTTAGGTACCTCCACTTTTACAATTCACCCTCACACTTTTAAGTATTTGTAGGGTGGTGGTCTATTTTTTCAAAGTTTATGAGGGATTTAGATATTTTCTTTCGTGGTATCTTATTCAAAATATGATTTGCAGAAAGAATAGCTTATCCTTATAACTTATCCGGCAAGCTAGAACTAATTAGTAAGGCATTTATCATTTCTTTAAGAGTTCTATTTTTTCGTTCGGTTATACCATTGGATTGAGGTGAATACGGTGCTGTAGTTTGGTGTATAATAACATGCTCGGCGTAGAATTCCTCAAAGAGAAATTCATATTCTCCTCCTTTATCACTTCATAAAGCTTTTATTTTCTTGTTGAGTTAATATTTAACTTCTGCTTTATACTGTTTAAACATGTCGAATGCCTTATCCTTGCTTCTAAGGAGATACACATAACAGTAACTTGTAAAATCATCAATGAAGATAATGAAATACCTTATTCCACCTCTAGTTTGACACATTTTTAAGTCACATATTTGTGTATATTAGGTCTAGAGGTTCAGTTTCTCATTCAATATGGTGAAATAAAGTTCTTATCAATTTTGCTTCTGCACAAACTTGACATTTATAATTGGAATCTATTTTGTATTTTGGTATAAAGTCTAGATTAATCAATTTTATCAAGGTATCAAAATTTACATGGCCTAATCTAGAATTCCATATGTTAGAAGAGTCAACAATATAAGCAGAAGATTCTTCATATCATTGTTTGGTACAATAGTGTTACATTTTCTTTAAGTAAACCATCGCAAACATATCCTCTTCCTACATACACTCCACTTTGACAACACAAACTTATCAGACACAAAAATGATTTTGAAGCCATGCTTGCTAAGCAGGGATCAAGAAATCAGGTTCTTGCGGATCTTAGAACACGAAAAACATCTGCCAAAGTTAGTTCTTTTGCAGAAGTCATTTTCAGTACATTCTTTACCCTTCCTTTGACGTTTGATGTGGACGATTACCCATAAAAAGTTGTTCGGCCTAAGTAGCAGTTTTGTAAGTTGTAAGCATCCACTTATTTTCACATATGTATCGTGTGGCTCATGTGTCTACAAACCATTCCCTGGCATTCGGACACAATGCAGATTAGTCCATATCAGACATGCATCCTGAAATGTCAGTCATGTTGCCTTCTGATTTCTTTTTCTTGGATGCATGAAATTCGGTGGTTTTGTGCCATTTCTTTCCATAATTATGGCATGATCCCTGAATTTCTTTTTATTTTTTAGGAGCATTCTCACGTTTCCTTTTATTGGACTTCTCTGACTCGACTACATTTTCCTTGCCAATCATGGTATGCGTAGTCTTCTTCTTAGATTTCCTGTTATCTTCCTCAATCCTCAATCGAACTACAAGTTCTTCCATTGCTATCTCCTTGCGCTTGTGCTTAAGGTAGTTTTTGAAATCTTTTCATGATGAAGAAAGCTTTTCAATTGCAGCAGAAACCTAAAAGGATTCGCTTAGAGTTATTCATTCATCGTGCAGTTGGTGGATGATGACTTGTAACTCTTGAACATGGTTGATAACAATCTTCGCAACAATCATTTTGAAGTCAATAAATATTCATGCTATGAATTTCTTCATGCCCGCATCTTTTATTTTATGCTTTTCTCTAATGCCGTCCAGAGTTCTTTGAAAGTTCGAGCAGTACAATATACATTGTACAGGCTGTTGTCGAGTCTATTTAATATGTAGTTCCTGCATATGAAGTTAGCACTCTTTCAGACACTCAAGGCTTCAACTTTTGTTGCATTGGGTTCCAATTCTTCAACTATGGGGAGCATCTTCTGTAAGAAACTTTGCAAGGCCCAAAGTCGTCAAATAGAATGACATCTTTTACTGCCAGCATTTGAAGTCCACCCCTATAAACTTTTTTGGCCTTTCTCCATGAGGCAGCGCCACATGTGCAGATTGAATAGTAATCACATTCCGTGTTAGTGCAGAAGTGTTGCTTTCACAAGACATCGCCATCTATAGAAATAGTCAATATTAAATCAATATTGTTACAAGATTGTTAACAAAATGTTACAAAGGTGTTACGAAACTGTTACGATTACGTTGCAAAACTATTACAACTTCAGAACTATTACAAATATGTTGCAAACTATTGGAATACGTAGCAAAACTGTTACAACTAATAATTATTACAAATATGTTGCAAAAGCTATTACGAATAAAATATGTAGTAAATAGATTATGCAATAGATATAATATCGATTAGATTGTTCGAGTCCAACGAAAAAATGTTTCCTTGAAACAATACTGCTCCCTCTATGATGCTTAAGGATACCGAGCAATTATTTTCTAAGATGAAACAGACCTATCTCTATGATGTTGTCTAACAATCATAGAGAAACGACGAACTCAAGAGAATTTAAGTAAGAATAGAGTTTTATGAGGGAGGAAGAAGCGTGGAAGACTTAATTAATTTTCCTGTTCTCCTTATGCCTATATATAGGCATTGGGAGGTGCCTACTCGGTAATAAGTGTCTATTTGAACGGTTGGGACAGTTGGAAAGGTTGCGACCCTTTACCAAGCGGTACGCCCATTTGAGTTTAAATGGACAAAAATAAAAACTATTCGGCCTGAAAAGCCAAGCCAAGAAAACGACCAACGGTAAATTGCCTATAATACGCCTCAAACACTCAATAGCCTGTGTCGCGGATGCGGATGCGGGCTCGGATGTGAGCATGGGCGTGTGGGGTGGTGCGTTACATCTTAGTGTTATGCTTAGTGTGTTGCATCTTAGTGCCAAGATGGCTATGCTTTCGTGTCTCCCTTTGTCTCATAGTAACTATAAAAATGTTTACATATTAGCATATAGACACAAAATGTATATTTTGTTCTAATATATGGGCTATTCATTTCTCAAGATATTCATGCCTCACATTTGGCAATGAATTGCTCGTTCATTTCTAACATTAATACCAATAGAAGATTGCTTATTGATGATATGGGTAGATTGAAATTGAGAATGAAGAGATCTGATCAAGAGCTTTTTGAGTCAAGGAGTGGAAGGAAGCTCTACAAGTGCCAAGTGGCATGGTTATTAAGAAGATGGTGGTGGTGAGACCTTATGGGATTGGTAACTTCACCACTATTGGAAAAGTGGTAAGCTCTGCTCCAAATAAGTGAGACACCACTCACAAATTAGTATGCCCAAATAGGCACACTAAAAGATGTGGTGCGTTGTAGGTATAGTTAAAACTTTACATAGACTAAGATTCACAAGACAAAGTAATAAAACAGAGGAAAGAGTAACTCTTTAAAAACTTCATAAATAAGTCATAACCAAAATATATCTCAAAATACCAAATACATATGTCTTATGAAAAATATCATCTAAGTCACAATATCAGAGTACATAAATTAAACCATCTCTCTCAACAAGTACCAGTACATACCAAAAGTCAAATGAGAAGACAACTGAAAAAGAAGAATACTTAAAGAATCTCCAAGAATATCCCTCTAAGAAAGCTGAAAATCTACTGTCCTTGCCTCTGTTGGCATATGGGAAAAAAGGGAAAATAGAGAAGTGGGTCAGACTATAAGTCTAGTGAGTGGAAGTAACTACAAGTATTTTTAAGTAAGGTAAAGATAATAGACTTAACAAAAGTTCTAGTATAAAAGGAAATAAAGGAAACAATAAAGTTGAAAGAAAATACTATTTAACTGTTTGCTTTAATCACTTCGATTATTTGCATTTGTCTTTGATTGCCGCTTTGATTGGGCTGAAATCCTAATCCTACGGGAATTAGGCTGAAGTTTTATTTCTACCTTTTGATTGGTATTCTATCTCTATTGTGCAACTGTGAGCTAGTCCCAGTGGGTCCCACATCAAAAGGACACATGTTTATCGTTTTGGAACTCAATAGCGACTTACATCCCTACACCGAGGCCGCACGCTCGGCCGCCATCGGTTCACACTATCTGTTGCTCCACCTTTTTGACCTCTTATTGGAACTCAATAGCGACTTATATCCTTGCACCGAGGCCGCATGCTCGGCCACCGTCGGCTCGCACTATCTGTTGCTCCCCATGCCCAAATCCCCTGATTTGAGCTTCTACCCATTGATCTCTTATTTACCAGTACTTCGGCATAAGCGTGTCTTGGCCTCGCCTAATCTATTGTGGGATTATGAGTTCCTGACTGAAGAGAAATGTTGCATGTACGGATCCTACTTCTGTCTTTGCTTATTAACTTAGTGCAAGTCTTTAAAATAAGCCTCTTTTGTAATTTTTGTTTTGCTTGCTTATTAGCTTAATCTAAGTCATAAAATAAACCTCTTCTATTATCTCCGCTATATTTGCTTATTTACTTAGTGTAAGTCTTTAAAATAAGCCTCTTCTATTAATTCTGCTCTATTTGCTTATTAACCTAACTCTAAATCTTAAAATAAGCCTCTTCTGTTCTTTAAATTTAATTATAACCTACGTTATAATTCCTCTTTTATGTTGTCTTTTTAGTTATAACAATTAGTTAAAAACTTGCTTGCAAATGCCAAATTTGCCTATTTCAGTCTATATTCTTTTATTACAGTTCTTCTTATTTGCATCAAATTTTCTATAAATTTAATGTTCTTATATTTTAGTCCATATTAGCGAATTATTCTCTTTCTATTATTTTTATTCGCGTAAAATAGGATATAAAAAATTACAGACTGAATTCTAACGTAAAATGGATGTAAATAAAATACAAGTAACTGTACATAATAGTAAATAGCTATAAATAAATGAATAAAATGGCTACATAAAAATAGCTGAACAAAATAGACTAAAAAGATCATTAAATAGTAATTGTAAACAACTTATATAAAAGCGGTCTCAAAATTGCAGAATAACTACAACTATTGAGAACCCTATTATTTTAAATTACTTAAAATCTAAAATAATTACTTAGACACTCACATGTGGTCCTTAGCTCTTTTCCTTAGCCTTCCCGGATCCACTTCTTTGGTATAAAATATTTTAATTAAAAGGATCTTCTCTTTGGAAAAATATTCCTTTTAGGGTCCAGCCTCAGGCAATGAACTCAGATGGAGAAAATCTGAATGAGAAAAATAGCAAGGCCTAAGATCTTATTTATCGTGCCATTTATGGATCTCAGACCGTTGGATTTGAGGATTGAATCTAGTGCAACCATGTCATAGGCTCGATGGGAATCGTCGGACGGAAGCACAGACGCACAAGATGGAATAAAAACAACAAAACACGTCACGGTTTGATCTGGATGAATTAACGTCCCAAAATACTAATGTGGGTCGACCTTACTGTCGACCACCATTTGCTAGGGTCGACTTATAGGTCTACACATCCATGGGGAAGGTCGACCCCAGGATTGACCTGAACTATTTATTTTTTTTTTATTTTTTTTCTTTTTCTTCTTTATTTATTATTTAATTTGTAACTTCTTCGTTTTAACTCCGATTTCGACAATGTATATATGGAAATTGACCAGAAAATTACCAGAGATACAATGGTGCTACTTCCGTAGCTTAATTCAAATTATTTCACAAAGTTATTTTATTATTAATTCGTTAATTAATTATTATAGCTTAAATTTTGGGTTGTTACTGTTAGTCCGTGAGATGATGATTTTGATGACAACTACCTTAGAATAGATTATAAAATATAAAAACCAACATTATAAGTTTAGATATATATGTATATGCAGGATTTAATTATGTAGGTACCAAGAATGAAGACTATACAGTATAGAGATTCAAGATATCGAGATAGAAGACTCATGAGTATCAAGATTATCAAGAGTTCAAGATTTCAAGCATAAGTATTTTTATTAGGAATTTTTGTTAAAACTCATGGAAAAGCACTGGCATCTTAAAATCCAATTTATTCGTGGAATAGAATCCACTTCGAGCCTATTAAAGGGATGGAACCCTAAGTAGGATGGAACCTACGAAAATCTAGTGGAACATTATTTTGTATCCACTAATTTTAAATCAAATGATTTTACAAAATTATATTGTTTTCAAAATGATTTCAAAACTTTCCTTTTAAAAACATCAAAACTCTCTATCCCGATTTTAAATAATTTTAGCCTCAAAATTATCTTTAATTTCAAAGTCAAAGTACTCTTGATTTTAAACTGTCTTTTTAAATTATATATTTAACTTTTATACTTAGATTTAAATATAAAATTATAGTTAAAATCTATATATATTATTCTCTATATTTACTTATGAATTTTAACTATAAGTCAAGTATATTTTTAAAGTTTAAAATAGTTTTAATACAAGATAAATGTTATTTTCAAAGAAAATCAAATCACCAAAAATTGCTTTTGGATATCGAAATGCCTAGGGTAACCATGTCGACATGGTGTCAGTTGAATTCAAAATTTAAATTTCAAAAGAAGTGTCTATTCGCCATAACTCTTCATGAATGGACATGGCTGTTGTTCTTCTATAAATAGGGGTTAGTTTCAACGAATTTTGTATCAGATTTTCTGTTTTTTCACTCCTCTTCTTCTTCCACATTTCTTAATACATATTCTTACCATTACTCTGTCGAAATCAACATTGAATCAAACTCGATTACTTCTAGTTTGATTCTCTACCACTATCTCTACAAGGTTCTCAGTGCTATTCAGAGTTATAGACTTCTTTGTAATCTATTAAGTGAGAAAAGGTGTGCTTGTAGCCTTGGAAATCAATCAAGAAAGAAAAGGTGTGATTGTAGCCTTGGTAAATCAATTGGGTAAACTTGTGGCCCGGAAATCAAGTATCTCTACCTAGAGGATAGAAATTCTGGAGGGTGTACCTCGTAGCCTTGAAACCGAGGGTGTAATTGTACAATTGCTTTAGAAAGAAAATCCGTACTTGTGTTGCGGGACTGGATGTAGGGTAACTCCGAACCATTATAAAATCTTGTGTGTTCTTTCTTTTCTGCTTTTATTTTATTTCTGCATCTGTGCTTATTTCTGTGATCATATCTGTGTCTGTATATTGCATACATCTGTTTCTAAATTAACATAAACTCAAAACGATTTAGTAATTCTCTATTAACACTATTCACCGCCCCTCTCTAGTGTTAATCCTAGCCTTAAGATCTGTTATCCGCATTTCTGATAATTGGTATCAGAGCAAGGTTTTCAAAGTTTCATAATCTGATTTTTGAAAAGTTTTCAAAATGGCTACCAACACTGGTGCTGTTACTAACACTAGTATCCCTGTCACTAGTTCATTTGTAGAGGGTCAGTCTACTGTCAGACCACCACTTTTTAATGGCAGTAACTATGCATATTGGGCATGTAGGATGAAAATATATTTACAATCTATAGGATTAAACACTTGGAATATCACACAAACTGAATATTCTGAACCCACAACTAATTATGCACAGTGGACTGCTGAGCAAAAGACTGTTGCACAAAATAATTCTAAGGCTATGAATATTCTATTTTGTTCACTAGATAGAAATGAATTCAATAGAGTGTCAGTTTGTAAGTCTGCATATGAAATCTGAAAAACTTTGCAAGTTACTCACGAAGGAACAAGCAAAGTTAAACAGACCAAAATTTCCATACTCACAAATCAATTTCAATTATTTAAAATGAATCTTAATGAGTCTATTTTGGATATGTATAGTAGATTTAAGGATATTGTGCATTCTCTAATATCTTTGGGAAAGGAATTTTCTGAAGAAGATCAAGTCAGAAAGATTTTAAATTCGCTAACTCCAGAATGGGATCAAAAGACACTTGCGATCGAAGAGGCAAATGACATCAGTACTTTAAAGATAGAAGAATTAATTGGAAATCTAATGTCGTATGAAGTTCAAATGATCGGGAGAAGAGAAAGTAAAGCATATAAAAAGAAATCAATGGCATTCAATGCATTGACCGATGGATCAGACTCAAATAACGATAATGATGAAGAGATAACCTTTATGACCAGAAATTTTAGGAGATTCTTGAAATACAAAAAGATGAATAATCTCAAGAGAAACAATATAAGAACTCTGGAAATCAGAATGTAGTGCCAAATAATGACAAATGTTACAACTGTGATAAACCAGGCCATTTCAAAAGAGACTGTCCGTATCCAAATAGGCAAAATTTTCTTGTGAACAATGATCCAGCAAAGAAACAAAAGCGTGCATTTACTGCTACTCTAGATGACTCAAACTCGTCCTCAAGTGATGATGATCAAAAGACAGATAATTCGAATTCGTGTTTCACAGTTGTTCATAACTTCGACGAATTCAAAGAAACGGACTTAGAAAAAGGTACACGTTTACAATACAATTGGTTGAAATTGCTTGCATAGAATTAGTTGCTCGATTGTTTGATTGATTGATTTTGAATTGGTGTGTTGTTTGAATTTTAAATTTTATTTTCTATTTTTTCATTATTTCATTATTATTTTTATTATTTTTTAATAGTATAATAATATTTTCTGAAATATACTTGAAGTTTAATAATATTTCAGATTTATATATAGGCATTAAAAATAATAATAATATTTATATGTATATATATATATATATTAGAGAACTTAGGAAAAATCAATTGATGAAAATTCAAAGGCACATGTCAACATGGTCCCTACCATGATGTCGACATGGGTATCTGAATTTGAATTTCAAAATTTGAATTCATATGTTTGAATTTCCCTCCACCTTTTCACTTCATTCAGTTCTCTGAAAAGCTACCTTTTGACCAGAGAATATGTCTTTTGAGAATCTATTTATTCACTATCTTTTATCATATCTTTTCACTCCCATTTTCAAATTCAAACTCTCTCTTCATAACTTCAAGCTCTCTACTCTCTACTTTAATGGCTTCTTCAAGCAACCCATCCACCATGAGAATTTTCAGAAAAATCAAAGAGCAATTTTTTACTGATCCGGAGGCAATAAAAGCATACATCAATTATGCTAACTATGCCAAAGCCCATCCCGGAAAATTTGCTATTTTTCAAGATTTTTCCTCTTATGAAATTGATTCTCTTTTTGTAAACAATGGAGTTCTTAGTCTTATTGATGCTTCTCAAAATGATTTTGTTTGCTATCCTAATCTTGTCAAAATTTTCTATGCAAATTTAAATCGTGGATTTTATGACGGTAATGAGAATGAAATTTGGAGTAGTGTCAAAGGCACTAGAATTGTTTTGAATTATGATCTTTTGGGTATTATTCTCAATTGTAAGAATTCGGGAATGGATCTTTCTAACTTTAAAATCGATGAACATGATCGTGAGACATTTCATCACATTTTCGAAAAAGATGATGATTTTGAATTTAAAAATATAAATTTTCGACCAAAAGCAAGAATTGTCAATCTTCTTTTGCAACATACTCTGACCCCAAGATCGGGGAATTTTAACAATCCTACTTCAAAAGTTTGCAAAGCACTGTTTGCTATTTTTGGAAATTATGACATAAATTGCACGCAAGTTATTTTGGATGAACTTCGTCCCAAAAATCTTGAAATGGGTGAGAATACTTTATATCATGGAATTTATCTCACCCGGGTTTTTAACTATTTTGGAGTGGATTTCAAAGGCGAAGAATTTGTTTCTAAAAAGGTTTTCAATCATTCCAACATTTCGCTTATGAAAATTCCATTTGTTTTTCAACCTTATGAGACCCTTACCGAAAAGGAAGAGCGTTTGGCTCATGAGGAAATGGAAGAAGAGGAAGAAGAAGAAGAAAAAGGGGATGAAATGGAAATTGAAGAAGAAGAATGTGAAACCTCTTTGGAAAGTATTGACTATCCTCCAAATCCGTCCACCAAAACCCTTCTCAAAAACCAAAAGACTATTGTTGAGAATCAACGGATTCTTAAATGATACGTTAGTAAAAAGTTGGATAATATTTCTTCGAAGATGAACAAGTTCATTTCAAAAGTCAGCAAGAAACTTGGACTATCTTCATCATCTTCATCCTCTAACTAGTTTTATCTTCTCGTATCGTGTTGTATTTGTTTTAGTTTGCTTTATTTCAAATATTCATGTAGTTTGTTGTGTGCTTAATCGTTGTATTATCATAGTATGCAATGAAATGAAATTTCCTTTCTGTTATCTACCTTATCTTATCTCTAGAATAAATGTTAGTATATTATATAAATATATATATTTATATGTACACAATTATTCACAAAATCAAATTAGTCATAAATTTTCACTAACCCATGTCGACATCCCCTATATGACCATGTCGACATGTACTGGTCAGAAATGACAATTGATTTTGAATTTAAAATTTGAATAACTATCAAATGTCTATTCATTTCAAACGAATTTCTACACCTATAAATACCTGTTTCTTCCAGAATTCTTTACTGAAATTTATTTCTTATCATCTATATCCTTTATTTCTTTCACAAATTCAACTATGGCTAATCCTATTCATAATCTATCCGAAAATCTTGAAGAAACCCTTAATTCGTTCAAGAATATTCTCTCGTTTATTCTACGTAACCAGCGTCACTTAGAATTGAGTCAAATACAGATGATCAAGGAACAAGAAAGGCACTTTGATGCGATACGATGGATGATCTCCTCTCTGCACAAGGATGATAACAAAGCACATCCTCCTGTCTCTCTCACCAATGACAATGAAAATTGGGATGCAATTAAAGTAGACCCTATATTTGGAGAAGAAGGATGGGTGGAAGTTCCTCGTAACGTTTGATTTCATTACTTTGTTTGATTTGTTTGATTTGATTAGGTTTGAATTGATACTCTGTGTGAATTGATTTCTTGATATTGGTTTGAAGTTTGTTGTATAAAACATATATATATACACATTGAAATGTATATGGTCTTTAATTAGTTATCATGATCATAAGTATAATTATTTCTTAATCTATATATTATATATTCCATTGTATAGTTTATCAATGTAGGTACTGAAGTCCAAGAATAAGGGGGAGTGAGTATTTGCTGATGACAAAGGGGGAGAAATATAATATAGGGTAGTTAGGCATAAATTAAGGGGGAGTTATTAGTTTTAGGGGGAGTTATTAGGATAGAAGTAATATTTTATAAACAAAGGTTGTCATCATCAAAAGGGGGGAGATCGTTAGTCCATGAGATGATGGTTTTGATGAGAACAACCTTAGAATAGATTATAAAATTTAAATACTGACATTATAAGTTTAGATATATATATATATATATATATATATATATATATATATGTAGGATTTAACCATCCAGGTACCAAGAATAAAGACTGTATAGTATAGAGATTCAAGATATCGAGATAGAATACTCATCAGTATCAAGATTATCAAGAGTTCAAGATTTCAAGCATAAGTATTTTTGTCAGGAATTTTTGTTAAAACTTGTAGAAAAGCATGGCATCTTAAAATCCAATTTATTCGTGGAATGGAATCCACTTCGAGCCTGCTAAAGGAACCTACGAAAATCTAACGGAACATTGTTTTGTATCCACTAATTTTAAATCAAATGATTTGACAAAATTATCTTGTTTTCAAAATGATTTCAAAACTTTCCTTTTAAAAACACCAAAACTCTTTATCCTAATTTTAAATAATTTTAGCCTCAAAATTATCTTTAATTTCAAAGTCAAATTACTCCTGATTTAAAACTATCTTTTTAAATTATATATTTAACTTTTATACTTAGATTTAAATATAAAATTATAGTTAAAATCCATATATATTATTCTCTATATTTACTTATGAATTTTAACTATAAGTCAAGTGTATTTGTAAAGTTTAAAATAGTTTTAATATAAGATAAAGGTTATTTTCAAAGAAAATCAAATCACCAAAAATTGCATTGGGATGTCGACATGCCTAGGGTAACCATGTCGACATGGTGTCAGTTGAATTCAAAATTTAAATTTCAAAAGAAGTGTCTATTCGCCGAACTCTTCATGAATGGACATGGCTGTTGTTCTTCTATAAATAGGGGTTAGTTTCAACGAATTTTATATCAGATTTTTTTGGTTTTTCACTCCTATTCTTCTTCCACATTTCTTAATACATATTTTACCATTACTCTGCCGAAATCATGAATCAAACTCAATTACTTCTAGTTTGATTCTCTATCACTATCTCTACAAGGTTCTCAGTGTTATTCAGAGTTATAGACTTCTTTTAATCTATTAAGCGAGAAAAGGTGTGATTGTAGCCTTGGAAATAAATCAAGAGAGAAAAGGTGTGATTGTAGCCTTGGTAAATCAATTGGGTAAACTTGTGGCCCGAAAATCAAGTATCTCTACCTAGAGGGTAGAAATTCTGGAGGGTGTACCTCGTAGCCATGAAACCGAGGGTGTAATTGTACAATTGCTTTTGAAAGGAAATCCGTACTTGTGTTGCGGGACTGGATGTAGGGTAACTTCGAACCAGTACAAAATCCGGTGTGTTCTTTCCTTTACTGCTTTTATTCTATTTCTGCATCTGTGCTTGTTACTGTGATCATATCTGTGTCTGTATATTGCACACATCGGTGTCTAAATTAACATAAACTCAAAAGGATTTAGTAATTCTTTATTAACACCATTCACCCCCCTCTAGTGTTAATCCTAGCCTTAAGATCCGTTATTTGCATTTCTCACAGTTACATTCTCCCCTACTTAAAGGATTTCATCCCTAAATTCTCAAAGGACAGAAGAATGAAATAAATATTTTCATTTTAATTTACAACCAACTACTCAACCATCATCCATTACATCCATTCTCCTTAAGATTTTTTAATGAATTTATGATATATATGCAAAAGTGTAGTGTCTATGTCACTAACTAATGCAAAAGAGTAGGCAGTCTACTGATTCAGTCGACCTCTTTTTTATGCAATCATGTTTGTGCCATGTATCTAAATGAATGCAAATTCCTAATGATAACTGATAGTTCTATATGTGTGTTACAATCATCATCCAGATGTAACAATCATGTGATAATCATCCATTTATAGTGACCGTGGAACAAGACAAAAAAATATATGCATATACGCACACATTCATATGCATATGCTCTAGTGTCCTAGTTAGGCTGATCCCTAAGAGATAATAATGCCTGGTGTAATTATATGCGTCCATTAGCATCCACTAGCAAACACTTGCAACCACTAGTATCCATCATACATAACATGTTTTAATAACATATTTACATTCAGTCCTACCATCCATAGGTTGAATCCCAAGATTTACCCTCTGAAAGGATAATAAAGGAAAGAATCTATTCAAACTAAAGATGGAAATAGAAAATTCAAAATTTATTATCACGGAGATGTGGATAAGAGATACAAATCTTCTCCTAATCAAATCAATCTCCTGCAAAGCCTCTCTAACCATGTCGGGTCCAAGTAGCAATCTCTCTGTAGACTCTAGCCGACATGCAAACGACTTGCACGGTCTTTCATAAAGAGCTTCGAAAGGTGGCATTCGAATGCTAGCTTGAATACTATTCTTATATGCGAAGGAAGACGCTCCTTCTAAGTTCCTTCAAAATTAAGAATGCACATCCTCAACAAATCCTCCAAAACTCTATTAACTCTCTTCGTTTGGCCATTTGTTTGAGGATGACGGGCCGTACTCAATCTAGGATGCGTCCCTAAAACCTCTTGCAAGCTTCTCCAAAACTTGCTAGTAAAAAAAGGGTCTCTATAGCCCACGATGATAGACGAAACTCCATGAAGTCGGACTATCTCGCGAACGTACAAAGATACCAAATAAGTTGTCATCCTCTTACTCTTGACTGGAATGAAGTGGAAGCTCTTAGTCAAGCGGTCAACAATTACCCAAATACTGGTATTCCCCTTCCTAGATCGGGGTAAACTATCTATAAAGTCCATCGAAATACTATCTCACTTCCATTCGGGTACATCTAATGGCAGAAGTAATCCTCCGACTTCTGCTGCTTCACCTTAACCCTTTGGCACACAAGACATGTAGCTACAGACTCTGCCACATCCTTCTTTATGCCATTCCAATAAAATAACCTCTTTATGTCCCTATACATCTTATCACCACCTGGATAAATAGTCATCCTAGAATGGTGCACCTCTGCTAGAACTGCACTCACCAAATCAATAGTGTGGGGGACACAAAGTCTTCCATATCTCCTTAGCCACTCTTTACCATCTATGGAATAGCGTTGGAGATGTCTAGAGACCTCTTCTCTACTAATCCTCTCTATAGTATCCATAATTTCTGCATCCCTTCACTGTCTCAAACCGATCTGATTTATTAGGGTAGGCTTCACCTCAAGTGCTGCTAACAATTCAGGGGTAATTTCCGTAGAGGGCTTAAAATCAAAAGTGGAAATAAACTCTAAGTTTTTCCATTCTACGAACATTGGACTATGAGTTCCTCTCTTCCTACTTAACGCATTCGCCACCACATTTCCATTTCTAAGGGGGTATAAGCTATCTCAAAGTCACATGATGCTAGAAACTCCATCCATCGCCACTGCCTCAAGTTCAAATCCTTCTGTGAGAATAGGTACTTCAATGATTTATGGTCAGTGAAGAGCTCGAACTTCTCTCCTAGCAAGTAATGCCTCCAAGACTTGAGTGTGAAAATAATTGTAGCCAACTCCAAATCATGGGTAGGGAAGTTCCTCTTATGAATCCTCAACCGTCTACTCTCATAACATACTACCCTCCCTTCTTGCATCAATACTGCTCCAAGACCCATCTTACATGCATCTGTGTATACTATAAAAGGATTATCTCCGTCAGGTAAAACTAACACTGGTGCGCTAGTAAGGGCCTTCTTTAGCCTTGTGAAGGAATCCTTACAATTTACATCCCACACGAATATCACATTCTTCTTAGTAAGGCGAGTAAGTGGTTCTGAAGTCTTGGCGAAATCTCTGATAAACTTCCTATAATAGCCAGCCAAACCTAGGAAGCTTCTAACTTCAGTAGCTTTCTAGGGGCCTTCCAAACTTACACTGCTACTACCTTAGCGAGATCTACAGCCAAACCTTCCTTCAAGACTACATGCCCCAATAAATGCACTTCCTTTCACTAAAAGTGACACTTCGAGAACTATGCCTTCAGTTGATGAACGCGAAGTGTATGAAGAACCTCCTCCAGATGAATAGCATGCTCTTCCATACTATTGGAAAACACCAAAATATCATCTATGAATACCACTATGAACTTAGTAGGGACATCTTGAAAAATTGGCTCAACAAATCTACAAAATATGCTGGGACATTGGTTAGCGCACATGGCATAACCAACCACTCAAAGAATCCATCGGGTGTCCTATATGTTGTCTTATCAATGCTATTATCAACGACCCTAAGCTAATGAAATCCAGTGGCTAAATCAAGTTGAGAAGATACTGAAGGGCCAACCAACTGATCGAAAAGATCGTCTATCCCAGGAAGTGGTTAATGGTTCTTCTTCATGAGCTTATTCAATTCTCTATAGTCTACGCAAAGTCAAAGGAAACCATCCGCCTTTGTAGCGAAGACGGTTGGCGCTTTCCACTCAAATATGCTCCGTTTGATGAATCCTTTCTCCAATAGCTCACTAATTTTCTTACTTAAATCCTTCCTTTCATGGGTCTCTCAAGAAATGCTACTAGATTAGCATTTTCATTAAGATAGATACTAAAGTTGATCTCTACCTTAGGGGTAGTCCCATAACCTTCTCAAAAATGTCTAGGAAATCTCTAACGACTGGAATGGAACCTAGCTCTCCTAGTGATGAATCAAGGGAACAAAGGAAGTACAACAAGACTGACCCTCGTGGATCACAAGAAACCTCGAGAGTCCTACCAGTTCATGTCTCTAGTCTAACGAGTCTCCTCTCGTCGTCCACTATCACTCCATAAGTGGATACCCAATCCATCCCAAAAATCATCTCATACCCCGAAAATTCTAGTTAATAGGCGTCACGGTAAAATTCTACGCCTAATATGAAAATTTTCAAACCCCTACCAACCATGGATAAATGTGTCGATCCTCTTATGGGGTTTGAAACAACTATAGGTTCTACTACTAAAGAGATATCTAAGTGCAAACAATCAACTAAGGAACTAGAAATGAAAGGGTGTGTTGCCCCAGAATTAAAAAAGAGTCCGAATAGGAAAATCCGAAATAGAGATCAAACCTTTCATGGTGACTTTCCTACCTCAGATTGGTCTGCTACTAGAAGGTGCTACATCCAAAGCCTATACTTGTGTTGTAGGTGTGCCTGCTCTTTGCCATGTCCTGTGAGGACAATCTCTACTAAGGTGACTAGGCTGACCACGGTTGAAACACCTTCCCTTCATCATTTTTTTCTTACAGTCCCTTGCGTATTGACCAACCAATCCATAGTTATTACAGTTCCAGCTTTTCGTGATCCGCTTCTAAGGTCCGCCTTCTTTCCTCTTGTCCTTATCCTTCTTATTCTTCCACCATGACTTCCTAGAGCTTTCTGACTTAGGAACTTCTTTAAGCTCTCCGTTCAGCTACCAAGATGCAGGCTGAACTCTCTGTCGGTCCTCCAATCCTAGTAGCCTAAACATTCGCTTTGTATCCACCAATCTAGCTCGTGCCTCCTCGAAATCCTCTGTGCCAGAAACGTCTTGCCTCCTAGACTAACGAAATCATTACATAGCTTAGAAAAATTGGATGTTGTAGGTGGATTAATGAGATCTCTACCTATTGGTGCTGAATTGGACGTTTGCTCTTGCACATCGGGTACCGTAGCTCAATGGAACCAGTCGGCCATACTATGCAAAGAAAATGAAATTTACGCTCAAAATAATCGAAAGAAGGTTGAATTGGACCTTGAGGCGATTTTTATAAAAACTCTCTTTCATACTTGAAAAACTATTTCTATAATAAGAGTTTCTTTCTAAAAAATAGTTTGAAAATATGTTAATTTTGAAAAATAATTTACTTTTTAAAATAAATTTTAAGGAATCCTATAACCTTAGGCTCTGATACCAAGTGAGAGAACCCACACCCCTTACTTTACCCAAAAGGGCACACTAAAAGATATGGTGTGTTGTAGGTATAGCTAAAACTTTGCAAAAACTAAGATTCCTAGCAAACAAATAAAACAATGGAAATAGTAACTCATTAAAGACCTCATAAATAAGTCATAACCAAAATTTGTCTCAAAATATCGAATACATATGTCTTATGAAAAATACCATCTCAATCACAATATCATAGTACATAAATAAAACCATCCCTCTCAACAAGTACTAGGACATCCCAAAAGTCAGATGAAAAGAAAACTGAAAAAGAAGAATACATGAAGAATCTCCAAGAATATCCCTCCAAGAAAGCTAAAAATCTATCGCCCTTGCCTCTGCTAGCCTATGGGGGAAGGGGGGAAAAGGGGAAAATAGAGGAGCGGGTCAGATTATAAGTCTAGTGAGTGATGTAACTACTAGTATTTTAAGCTAGATAAAGATAATAGACTTATCAAAAGTTCTAGTATAAAAGGAAATAAAGGAACGATAAAGCTGGAAGAAAATATTGTTTAACTGTTTGCTTTGATCATTTCGGTTGTTTGCCCTTGTCTTCGATTGCTACTTTGATTAGGCTAAAATACTAATCCTACTACAATTAGGCAAAAGTCTTAATTCTACCCTTTGATCGGCCTTCTATCATTGTTGTGCCATTGTGAGCTAGTCCCATCCTATGGGTCCCATAGTAAAAAGGCACATGTTTAGCGCTTGGGAACTCAATAACGACTTATATCCCTGCACCGAGGCCGCATGCTTGGCCACCATCGGGTCGCACTATTTGTTGCTCCACCGTTTTGACCTCTTATTGGAACTCAATAGCGACTTACCCCTGCACCGAGGCTGCATGCTCGGCCACTACCGGCTTGCACTATTTGTTGCTCCCCTTGATTAAATCCCCTAATTTGAAATTCTATCTATTGACCTCTTATTTACCATTACTTCAGCATAAGCGTGTCCCAGCGCCACCTAATCTATTATGGGATCATTAGTTCCTGATTGAAGGGGAGTGCTGCCGGTACGTGTCCTACTTCTATCTTTGCATATTAACTTAGTGTAAGTCCTTAAAATAAGCATCTTCTGTAATTTTTGTTTTGTTTTCTTATTAACTTAATCTAAGTCTTAAACTAAGCCTCTTCTGTTATCTCTGCTATATTTGCTTATTTACTTTATGTAAGTCTATAAAATAAGTATCTTCTATTAGTTCTGCTCTATGTGCTTATTAAATTAACTCTAAGTTTTAAAATATGCCCCTTCTGTTCTTTCTATTTAATCATAACCTACGTTAAAATTCTTCTTTTATCTTGTCTTTTTAGTTATAACAACTAGTTATAAACTTGCTTGCAAATGTCAAAATTGCCCATTTCAGTCTATATTCTTTTTATTATAGTTCTTCTTATTTACATCAAATTTCTACAAATTTAATGTTCTTATTTTTTAGTCGAAATTGTCGAATTATTCTCTTTTTATTATTTTTATTCACGTAAAAGGGATAAAAAGAACTAAAATTTACAGGCTGAATTCTAATGTAAAACAGATGTAAATAAAATGCAAATAACTGTAAATAACAACAGTAAATAACTATAAATAAATAAATAGGCTAAATAAAAATAGCTGAACAATATATATTGAAAAGAACATGAAAAATTAACTGTAAACAAATTATATAAAAGCGGTCTTAAAATTGCAGAAAAACTACAGCTATTGAGAGCCCTATTTTTTTAAATTACTTAAAAATATAAAATAATTACTTAAACACTCACTAGTGGTCCTTATCTCTTTTCCTTGGCCTTCCCAGATCCACTTCTAGGGTATAAAACATTTTAATTAAAAAGATCTTCTCCTTGGAAAAATATTTCTTTTAGGGTCCAGCCTCAGGTAATGAACCCTGATGAGTAAACCTGAATGAGAAAAATAGCTAGGCCTAGGGTGTTATTTATAGTGTCATTTGTGGATCTCAGACCATTGGATTTGAGGGTTAAATCTGGTGTAACCACGTCGTAGGCTTAATGGGAACCGTTGAATGGAAGCACGGACGCACGAGATGGAATAAAAACAACAAAATATGTCACAATTTGATCTGGACGAATTAACGTCCCAAAACACTAAGGAAGGTCGAACTTACTATTAACTGCCATATCCTAGGATCGACCTACAGGTCGACCTAGCCATAGGAAGGTTGACCCTAGGGTCGACCTGACCTTTTTTTTCTTCTTCTTCTTCGTTTATTGTTTAGTTTGTAACTTCTTCGTTTTAGCTTCGATTTCTACAATCTATATATGGAAATTGACTAAAAAATTACCACGGACACAATGGTGCAACTCCCATGGATTAATTTTGATAATTTCACAAATTTATTTTATTATTTAATTAATTCTTTAATTAATTATTATAGCTTAAATTTCGGGTTGTTACAATAAGAGTGCTGCGAGTTCGGGGTATTATTTGATGTATATGACTGCTAGAGCTTACGAAGAATATGTTAATGTTCCTACAAGCACTAAATATTGATTATGTTCGAAGATGGGATTAAACATACTGTGATCACTGGAAATAGGAGCGTAATTGTTGGGTGGACCCCATACAGTTCTACAACACTCGGTAAGTTGCATGTGCATGCACACACACATAGCATGGACTTTTAATGTGTTTACCATAAATGGCCTCCCAAACTATCGCTTATATGACTAACATGGTAATCAAGAAACTTCTTAATGTGTTCTATTTGGAAAAACAAACTTTTCTTAAGCAAAAATGCATTTTATTTTCCCCAATGGGTGATCAAGTGTGTCATTAGCAAAGAAATCAACTGTGAGTGATTTCAACTAAAAATTGACTTCAAAAATACTTTTCTTTTCGAATGATCAGTGACTATAAAAATGGTTTTGTTTTCTCATTACTTGTGAATATGTGAATTCAAAAATACTTTTGATTTTTCCAATAATTTATGACTTCAAAAGTGCTTTTGTATTTCCAATAATTAGTGCCTTTAAATTTACTTTTATATTTCCAATAGTTATTAGTAATATATACATTTTTTATTGAGGATTTAGAAGTAGTCCCTATAAAAATTTTAATATACAGATACCATCTCTCATAATTTTATGTAAATTAAGACAAGACCATGCTATTTCGTTGCAACCAGCTGTTCTTTTCACATCCATATTAATATTTTACATCTTATTTTGATGTCAGTAATTAAAATGCAATAGGTTTTGTATAAATGTCATATCAATGAATTAGTTTCATATCTTTTAAATGATATGTGTGTTATGTATATGTAAATTTCTAATCGTCGAATATATCTTTTCAAAGAATTGTAACTTTTCTACAAGAATAACGTATCTAAAACTATATCGATCAGATGCAACTATAATTGCATCGTTCGTGTTTGAACAAAATATGGCACAAACACCCAATAGAGAAAAAAGAGAATAAAAGTGAAGAATTAAATGAAAAATGAATAAGAAATAAATAATGAACACATGGGGTTTATAGTGGTTCGAAAAAGCTTGGCATACATCAACTTTAAGATTTTATTATTGAGTTCTAATTTGGAGATAGAAGTTCTTGGGACTTCATACAACTTCAACACTTAGAATTTCAAAAATACAATAATATATGAAATATAAGAGCTAGAGCCAAAAGAATATCAAAAATGACCCATAGCTTTCTATTTATAGATGTAGGGAGCCTAAAATCCATACCAAATATCTTAAATGTTAGCCATGGTTTAGATCAGTTCTCCCAAAAAAGTAGGCGCTGCGTCATCAGTAGTCAGGAGTCGTTAGTTGGGAGTCCTCATTTCTGGAGTCATCATTTTGGGAGTCATCACCGATCCCCAAGTGCATCGTATTTGCTGTCTTCGACTCTTTACCTCGGATCATCTTGTGGTTAGCTTTGAGATTTCATAGTTGTTTGCACCAATAATAACTTGTTTCAAAGTCCAAATGATGAAGTTTGTAGAAGAGCAGAGTTGGATTTAGGAGTTTGTAGAGATAACTGGAGAATCGTATTCAAACAATAAAAAAACTTTGGAAATAGACTTTTGGCATCGAGTTGGGCATGTAGTCGAAATATGTGGTCCCCTCAAGCTATATTTGGGAGTTGGTACTGATCTCTAGGTAGGAGTCGGTACGGATCCCCAACTTCAGTAATCCTATTATTGTGTTGTCTCATGATTTGGGTTATTTTGAGCTTGCTAGGACTCCAACCCAAGAATTTGAGTGTTTACATAGGACTTGACTTGTGATTTTCTAAGATTTTCGAGTTTTGAGTTTTCCTTCATCTGCTTAGAGTCAGACCTGAGTTTTTTGTGTATTTGCTCCGAGTCATCAGGAGTTAGTACCGGGTCATGCTTAGAAGTCCGTAGCGAGTTGTTCTTGGAGTCAGACCTGAGTTTTATGAATGTTTGACTCGGGTTTTCAGGAGTCGATACCAATCCCTTGGTAGGACTCAATACCGACCCCTAACTTGGGGTTTCTGCATGGTTTGCTCTAGATTGCACTTAGGATTTTTTATAGGTTGCTTCTGGTCTAATTCAAGAAATTCTCAAGTTTATTCTGCTTCGAGTCCGACCTAAGGATTTTGTGCGTTTGCTTCGAGTCAACCCTTCCAAAAGTTTGAACTTTCAAATTTTAACTATTTTCACTCATTTTTTTATATTTCTTTTTTTGCCTTTTTATGTATTCCCAAGGTCCTTTGGCCATATGTCCATTGTTCGCTTATTCGAGTCAATTTTTTAAGTTTATTCAAGTATTGCCTGGTCAAAAGTCTGGATAACAATTCAAATCACCAGATTCAAAAATAATAAACATGCAGTTAAAAGTTCATTTCACATTTGTATGCAGTTTGAATTATAAC